>OX443563.1:71574217-76374217 GCA_949372485.1 Cheilosia soror | reverse complement strand
ATCGAAGAGAGCAACAGCGCGTGGAGCTCTCCAGTTGTACTGGTGAGAAAGCCAGGCAAAAACAGATTGTGCCTGGACTCCAGAAAAGTCAACGCGGTAACAAAGAAAGACGCGTACCCGCTTCCCCACATAGAGGGACTCCTGAGTAGACTCCAGGACACAAGATTTATCTCAGGCATTGACCTGAAGGACGCGTTCTGGCAGATTCCTCTGGAGCCCAAATCAAGAGAGAAGACGGCCTTCACAGTCCCTGGACGACCATTGTACCAGTTCACGGTGATGCCGTTCGGGCTGTGCAATGCCGCCCAGAGAATGTGTCGGCTCATGGACAAAGCCATACCCGCTCGGTTGAGAGAGTGTGTCTTTGTCTACCTCGATGACCTCTTGGTTTGCTCTCCAGACTTCGAGTCACATGTCAGAACGCTGGAAGAAGTAGCGCGATGTCTTCGGGAAGCAGGGCTTACGATAAACGTCGAAAAAAGCAAGTTTTGTTACCGCGAGATAAAGTATTTGGGGTATATCGTCGGCGATGGATGCCTACGGACTGACCCAGACAAGGTGTCGGCGGTCGACGAGTTTCCGGTTCCCAAGACTCCCAAGCAACTCCGGCGGTTTCTGGGGATGACCGGATGGTACAGGCGGTTCATTCCGAACTTTTCTGGATTATCCGCTCCAATGACTGACTGCCTTAAGAAAGGACTGACATTCGCAATGACCGACGAAGCGCTGAACGCGTTCCACAAACTTAAGGCGACTTTGGTGTCCGCACCCATACTTACAAATCCGGACTTTACGAAGCGCTTTTACATTCAATGTGACGCATCGACGACAGGAGTAGGGAGTGTGCTCTTCCAGATGGATGCAGAGAATTGCGAACGACCCATAGCATTCATGTCCCAGAAGCTGAATTCCGCACAGCGAAATTACAGCGTGACGGAACTTGAGTGCTATGCGGCCGTTCTGTCCGTAAAGAAGTTCAGGGCCTACGTCGAAGGACTACCGTTTACCATCATAACGGACCATGCTAGTTTGAAGTGGCTCATGACGCAGAAGGATCTGTCTGGTCGATTGGCCAGATGGAGCCTGAAGCTTCAAGGGTTCCACTTCGACATAGAGCATCGGAAAGGAGTCCAAAACGTAGTCCCTGATACTCTCTCTCGCGTTCATATGGATGAGCTCATCCCTGACACAGACATACTCCGGGTCGACCTCAACTCACCATTCTTTTCTTCAGAAGAGTATGATGAGTTGAGGAAGACCGTGAACGAACGACAGGACCAACTTCCCGACATTTGCGTTTCAGACGGATTTGTTTACAAACGAACTGACGTACGCACAGGGGACATAATACAAGAAGACAGAGCCTGGAAGCTCTGGATTCCGGAGGAGTTGCGTGGGAACCTGGTGGAATCCGCTCACAACTCACCATCGGCAGGACATGGCGGCATACACAAAACGCTGTCCAGATTAAGACAGCTATACTTCTGGCCCGGCATGGCCACCGACGTGCAGAACTTTGTCAAATCATGTGACATCTGCAAGTGTGCTAAGCCAACCAACATGATCTCTCGACCGCCGATGGGACAACAAACTATTACGGAGCGACCTTTCCAACGACTCTATATAGATTTTCTAGGACCTTATACAAGAACTAAAAACGGAAACACACATATATTTATAGTCCTAGACCATTTTAGCAAATATGTTTTCTTAAAACCCATTAGGAAGGCAACGGCAGCAGAGGTAGTTAAGTATTTAGAAGAATCTGTGTTTCATGTCTTTGGTGTCCCGGAATACATCCACTCTGACAATGGTAAGCAGTTCATCTCAGAACTGTTTGCCAGCTTCTTAGCAAAATATGGGGTCAAACATGTTCGAACCGCATTCTACTCTCCTCAGGCAAACGCTTCAGAAAGAGTAAACCGTTCGGTCCTAGCCAAAATAAGGTCTTACCTTAAGGACGACCAAAGGAACTGGGACCAACATGTCTCTGACGCTGCGTTTTCCCTGAGGAGTGTGGTTCACGAGTCGACCATGTTTGAGCCCTATTACGCAGTATTTGGCGCTCACATGATCCAGCACGCAAGTGCATATGAGATTCTCCGACGACTTGACACGATCAAAGATATGAACACTGACGTTATTATAAAGAACGACAAACTAGAGCTAATTAGGACTAAAATACTTGACAATCTAGGGCTAGCACACCAAAAAGCAGCAAAAGCGTATAACACGCGAAGTAGGGACATTAAGTATAACGCAGGACAAATAGTTTATAGAAGAAATTTCAAACAGAGCAACCTACCTGACAGATACAACGCCAAGTTAGGACCTAAATTTATTAAATGCATAGTGCTTAAAGCCATAGGCAACTCACTCTACGAAGTTGGAAACTTAATGGGAGAAAAGGTCGGTGTTTACCACGCCAAAGATCTCCATACATAGCTTTTACTAATATGACGCACTCTTGCTTGCCGTTGCTTGACTATCTGTGATATTTATGTCATTTATTTATTTATTTATTCGTCCGTCTTAGAGCCCATATATTTATTTACATGGTTTATTTATTTATATTTATAGAGATTATTTATTTACCCACAGAGTTTATTTATTTATTTATTGTAGAGATTTTATTTATTTATTTATTTATTTAGTTATCTGTGATATTAGAATAGGTATTAATCTGTGATAACATCGATTTAATTCGATAGTCCCTTTGTCACGTCATGATCACCACCTGTAAGCAAGAACACACACCCACTGACAACACAAATGACATGATCAAATTGATCTAATGAATTCATTTATTGTTATTCAAAAACACTGCACTTTCCTATAATTCCCGGCTATACACAATATATCTCAGGGCATGGGTCCTTGCCACACGATTCGGCGAAACAAAGGTCGAGCCAAAATAAACACCAACGGCCTTCGAAAACAGTCCACCGGGGATCTAAAGACAGGTGAGGCCACTAATTTTACGAGGCCGTTAGCCTCCCGACCACTCGGCGAACGTCGTCGAGCCTGTTACGTGGCTATATGAAATTTCCACCTGTGGAAAAAAAAGAAGTTTGTTTGTTGATGGAAATTCCTTTTGGCAAACTCACTTACTTACCAAAGCCTATGTAAATGTATATGACCTGAAACGAAGAAGAAAAAAAAAAAAACAACAACAATGAATGAAAATGTAAACAAAATATTTGCATTGGAGACTGCCCGCTGAATTTCGTATTTAATATGCATTTCAGCGAACAGACTCCAATAGCAGAGAATTGTACTTACCTGTGCAATTAATTACTCGGTAAATCTGAAAAGAAAATTATAATAAACGTTTTGCAAATAATAAAACCAAAAATGTACTTACCAATTTGTGTCCATCTGCTGCGATTTTGATGTGCGTTTGACGTTTTGTCTTGCATTCGTTTCCCCTTCGTTCAGTTTTTCTTCGTTCCATTTCAGTGTGTTCCAGTGCAATGGGTGATCGTGAAGGTGTGTTGATTTATATTTTTTTTTGGTATTTTACGTTATTTTCTCTATGTTAGGCATCGTTATTTTTTTTTGTATGTATGTTATATGTGACATAAAATGACAACACCTACACGACTTGACGAAAATAGGAAATTGGAAATTAAGAGACCCCTCGCTCTCATTCCAATCAAATGTTACAGCAATTAGGTGAAACAGACAAGAAAAAGGAAAGATAGAAAATGAACATAGAAAGGAGACAAATTAGGTGAAAACAATTAGAAAAACAAAGACAGGGTGAGCGGAGACTTGAAAGAACAAAGGGAGGGGTAAACAAATGCACCGCAAATGCAAAATTGGTTTGCCGACGGGCCCTCATAATTAGCAAAATTCGTTAGAGAGCGGTCGATGCCCTTTAATCCACAGCTGTAGAAATCAAGGCATATTACAAGTTACAGTGACGAATAAAAGAAAATCGTCTTAGAGAGTTTTCATTGGTGAGTTAGTTGAAAAGTGGTTTTATTTGCAAAAATCTAAATTATTTATTATAGGGCAGGTGAAAACTATCACGTGAAGTGAAAATAGATGAAAGTCAAAAGTGGAAGCTAGGCGTTCTGACTGACGTTGCAGAGGTAGGAAAAATTGAGATATTGTTTCGAGGTAGTTTTATTGACTTATTCCCCATTTGAAAATAGGTACATACTATCAGCACTAAAGGTGACTCGGGCTCCTGTATAAGCCAAATTCAAGCGTTGTTCGCAGAACAATCTGTGGGTCCGTTAGAGCGAAAATTTGCCGTAGTGCTGCTATAGCGGTCCGAAAACTATACCGCCAGCCAACGGTCTCAAGCAAACGCTAACGGATCCTAAGCCCACAGAGCGACACCAAGGACGCTGTACAGGCCCGAGCACTCCCTCCCAGCATAGGGATTTTTGGTCGAGGTGAAAGAAAAACGTCGAGAATCTTCCCTCCCCGACCCTGCAACACAAAAGGCAGTTGACACCGGGGTGCTCCGCCACCATAAAGGCACCCGAGCAATTGTGCGCCTGCCATTGCCCCTACAGTGTGGTCAACAAAATCAGCACCATCATCAGCATCATCAGAACATAGTGAATTTTTTTTTTGTGCCACGAAGTAGTTTTAATTTCATTTTTTTTTTAGTTTTAACGTAGTTTTAATTTTTTTTTGCCTTTTGCTAATCTGCTTTTAATAGTAAGTTTTGTGCGCGGTAGTATAAAAGAGGCAGTTTAGGCCAAACAATTTTCAGGATACGGAACTTCTTGTGCTGGCGCCAGAACAACGGGGGACGTAAAATCGTGAGTAACTTTTGTTTTTTTTTTATTTTTGAATTTCAATTTTAGTATTATAGTAGTTATTTATATTATTAAGAGCAGTGAATTTTGAATTTTATTTAGTTTTAATTAATTTGTTTGGGGTATCCTTCAGATACTTACCATTTTTATTTTAGTTTCATTTTGTTTATTTTTTTTTATCTTTTTTTTATTGATTTAGTTTATTTTTAATTTGAATTTTGAATTGCCATAGTTTAGTTTTGATTATTTTATTAATAAACGTGGCTCGTTTTGTAACGGGATTAAATACAAATTCTTCGTGTGTGTTTAACAGTATAAGATGAGGGGCTAGATTATTTTCGCTTGCGGTGTGTGGATGTGTGGGAAGGCCGTCCTTTTGGTAGATGGACTATGACGATACGAACGTAAACTGACTGACGACTTCATGTGACGAACAAACTTTTCGTTCCGCTAGTGTTGTGGCTGGAGGGTTCTTTAAGGAGCTATCTCTCACAGTATCGGCCAGAGAGATAGCCATTGGATGTGTCTAAGGACATGAAGGGTGGGTTGGCCATCCCTCGCCAATAACAACCGGCGTGTTTCGAGTTTGTGGCGAACCACTATCTTGGAGAGACCATGGGAGAACAAGTTGCGGTTAGGATAAGTGTAGATAGGTTAGTTTTAAGTTATAGTAGGTGTAGTTTAGGGCATAGTTTTTACTTTTAGTTTAGTTTAGTTATAGTTTAGGCTAGCTAGGTTAGTTTCGCGGTGTCTCTCCCGTACTTTCTCCAAGGTATTGGCAAAAGTCCTTGAGCATTTTTCTTTTCCTTTTCTCTTTAATTTTAGTGGTCCCTTTTGTCTGTCCGAGGTCAAAGTAGAGTAGCTTTCTCCTTTTTTTTTCTTTTTTCTTTTTCTAAATGGCATGAGATAAATGTTTGTTGAGCAGGTGGCATTAGGTGAGGGGGCAAGAACACCCCCCGTCCGACGAGCTCTAGCCGAGCAACCGCAAGCATGCCGCGCCCTCCTCACCTGTGCCGAAGCTGCCCCTGTGGCTCGACCCTGGCTCACAACAGGCCCTAGCCAAAGGAGTTCTGAACAGGATTGTTTCCGATTTTTGGAAATTGATTTTCAATTTCCAATCATCGCAATACCTCTTAATTTGATCGAAGTCACGCTGCAAAAGGATGTTGATGACCTCGACTTTTGGACCTGATCTGTACGCCACTAAATCGTCTGCGTACGCTATAGCATGTCTGAGGGAACCCACCAGATCACTCGTGTAAATATTAAACAGGATCGGAGAATTCACCGCTCCCTGTTGTAAGCCGTTTTTAATTTCAAAGACTTTGCTCGAAGTCACGTTGCCAGCTTTGACAACGAACTTCTTTCCCATAAGCATGTCATAAATCATATATAGCAATGGTTTTTGCATACCCAACCTCGTCAGCTTATAGAAGAGCCCCTCCAACCATACGGTGTCGAAGGCCTTCTCAAAGTCGACCAGGCAAGCACCCGTGCATTGGTTCTTGCATTTGTGCCACTGAATGTCGGACACCAATTTCGACGCGGCATGAATCGTTTCATGCCCCGCTCTAAAGCCAAACTGATTGTCCGGAATAATCTTATTTTCTTCAGCCCACTTTAAAAGAGCTCTATTAACGACCTTTTCGAATACCTTGCTAACATTCGGGAGCAAACTAATTGACCGAAGATTAGCCGGGTTGGTCCTATCTTTCTCCCTTTTGGGGATAGGATGTACCACCGCCATTTTCCACTGCACTGGATAATATGCATTATTCAGCGCATTGTTAAATAGCGTGGCGAAGATCTCAATCGCTTCTAGAGGCAGGTGTCTTAATACGACGTTTGGGACACCGTCAATTCCCGCCGACTTTTTATTTTTAAGTGACTCAAAGATACACAAGAGTTCATCTTTGTTCACGAACAACTGGAAATTTGTCCTTTCATCGGCGATTATGCCATTTGCAAGGTTGTCGTCATTGAACACGGTGAAACCGTTGTTCTCGGATCGCCAATTATGAAGTTCGGTGCGCAGATAAATATGGTTCAGAAAGGCCCTCTCCTCGAGGTCGTGATTACGGCGAACTGGATTGTTCACAGTATACACGGTCTCGAAGAAAGCGCCCATCAAATCCACTCTCTCCTGCGGGTCTTCGACCACGTAAAAACCGTCGTTCGAGTCGGCACTTTCAGGACTTATGCCAGCAGTCAGTAGTGTCTGTCTGTTCTCGTTCGTCCGAGGGATTCGGACACATGAAATGTCGTTATGATCTTTCCGCCTGAACAGTTTATTTATTTGTGGGAACATGTTCGGACTACTGGATTTTATAGCCCGAATTTTATTGCCCCAATACAAACTTACAGATTTTCTGTAATTTTCCACGATCAACTGTTTCAGGTTTTTGATCATCGAATTCAGTGTCCTCATCTCGGGATCGTTCCTGTCAGTAAACTGTCTGTGCAGCTGTTTAAGCCTCGAGAGCAGTCTACTTTTATGTCTGTATAGAGCATCGATTGTCGCGTTTCGATACTTTTCAGTCTGTTCTTCGTCAGTGGAACGTCGTACCTTGGGGATAGTCCGCTCCATTGTCCGTTTGATGACGACGTTCATTTGCAATAAATGTATGTCGATTTCATCGTTTGTCAAGTTCCTGTTTGTCGGTGGGTTGATCTCACTCGAACGTATATCACGCTGTAAAACTCTGGAGAAGCGCGACCATTGTGCTCTTCGATAATCGAAGGAGCGCACTTGATCGTACTCCTCCAGCTGCGTTTGTTCGTTCGGGATCCGTATTACGACGGCGAGTCCGTAGTGGTCACTATCGTACTCGACCGTTCGTAAACAGTTCCGCGTTCGTCGATCTGTGTCTGTCAGTTCTAGTCTTTCGTCAACCAGCGCTAAGTCCAAGAAAGAACCTTCTCTAGGGAAAGACGGGAAATCCGTCGCGTACAACTCGAGTTTGTACTCAATCATATTATGACGCCACCAGTCGTGAAACTGGTTGCCCCTAGGGTTCGGAGTATCATTTCCCCATGCCGCATGTTTAGCATTAAGGTCTCCGCCCAAAAAGTAATAATTGTCCTCCGATTGAAGCTGTAAGCAACGAAAAAGCGTCTCGAGCTCATTTAAAAATATAATGGGTTGGGGTGCTTCAGGTGCGTAAAGTGACACCACATACACCCGCCTCTGGCTATGGAGGGGAATGCACACGATGCACGCTTCCAGCACCCGGAACCTACGCACGTCCCCGCTATATATGACCCTATGGCGCAAGCCTCTGCGTATTAAGATACCGACACCGCCTCCTTGTGTGGAGTTGGGCCGATCTCTTCTGACTAGCTTGTAGTTTCTATAGCCTACTTTGTGCTTTCGATTTAGCTTAGTTTCGCTAACCAAAAGTACATCTGGCTTTTCGGCTTTCAACAGATTGGAAACATTGATCCTTCTCTCGATCCTGATCATTGAATTAACATTCAACGCAAGGATCTTTAGTTTTACCTCGTCCAGCGTACCCATCATATTTATGGCGCGGTTGAGTCAGCAAACAGCGTCGAATAGATAACGTCTATTCGAGCCGCTTGTTCGTTTAACTGATTCTGGAATTTGTCGATCTTTCCGTGCAGTGACAGAAGGATCGCTTTCAAATCCAGCTCCGCTTCAGGCGTTGGAGCCTTTGGTGCGGTTTTTGTATTTGCCTTACCCGGTCCAGATACCATTTGGGCAAATGACACGTTGGGTGCAACAAAATTTGAGAACGAGCGACTCTTTCGACCCTTCTCTTCTTCAGACCTCTGTTTCCGAGCCAACACATTCTGTTTGACCTGCTGATACTTCGGACATCCTTTGAAATTGGCAGGATGCCCTGAGCTTTTGCAGAGTACACACGAAAGTTGACCCCGATCCTCTACTCTATCCCTTCCCAAAGGACACTCACCATGCTTGTGGTCCCTGTTGCACTTAACGCATCTAAACTGCATATGGCAGTTAGCTGCGGCGTGCCCGAACCTCTGGCAACGCATACACTGAAGTACGCGATCTGACCTTTTTAGCTTTTCCCAACGTACTGCATGATAGTACAGGAATCTGATCCTTTTCAGACTATCGATTTTGCTGTTGGGGGTTAGTTGAACCAAAAAGAATGGTAATTTGCGGCTACCACCCCTCTCCGCAGGCGAGGAAAACGGCTTGACCCCCACGAACTTAAGGTCGTCGCACTCATAATTCTTGAGCTCCTTCTCGAGCTCGTCCGTTTTAACATTTGGGTCGATACCCTTAAGCAGCACCGTTTGCAGTTTTTCTCCCTTTGGAGTATACGTGAAGTATTCGGCCTCTGCTTTCTCCAGAGCGGTGCGCACCTTTTTGTACTCCTCCATATTATTGCACATTATTATATGCTTATCGGCGTTTAGCCTTTTTATATAAAAATCTTTACTTACTAATCTACATAATCTAATGCTATCACTAATGTCTAAATAACTTACATTAATTGGCGGGACTTTCACTTTTCTTTGCTGATGTTGTTGTTGTTGTTGTTGCTGTTGCTGCTGCGGTTGCTCCTTCTGCTGTTGCTGTTGCTGTTGTTGCAGCGGCTGTTTTTGTGTCAGCTGCTGGTTCTGTTGTTGCTGTTGCTTTTGTTGTCGTTTTTGCTGGATTTGCTGCGGTTGTTGTTGCGTTTGGCTTTTGTTTTGCCTTTGTAGCTGCTGCTGTTGTTGCTGCTTTTTCAGCTCTTGTTGTTGCTGCTGTTGATGTTTCTGTTTTTGCTGCGCCGCCTCGATTTGCTTCAGCTTTTGTTGTTGTTGCTGAGCTTTTTGCTGACGCAGCTTTTCCCTTTTCTCGAGGAGCTCTTTGATAAGACGATCGAGCTCTGCTTCCTCATCTTCTTCTTCTTGTTGTTGTTTCTTTGGTTCGTCTTCGGCGTCCAATAACTCTAGAAATGAGTTACCTTCGCCCACGTACCGACACTCTCCCCCTTCAGACTCGTACGAGTAGCTGAGAGCATCATTATTCTCATCCGTTTCGGCTTCTGACGTCAGAACGGAATCGCCAGACTTTGCCATTTTTTTTGACACCGAATTCGGCTTCTGTTTTACTCTTCGTCGTCGTTTATTATCAACTTTTGTTGATTCCAGCGATTGTACTAAAGCTGGCGTTTGTACTGCTGTACTTGTTGTTGCTAGTGCTGCATTTGCTGGTGCTATTTTTGTTTGTGCTGCTGTTGCTGGTGCACTTGTTGTTGTTGTTGCTGCTGCTCCCGATTGCTGCTGTGTGACTTTTTTCGTTGTCATACGTTTTGGCAACGGGGCATCACCTTGCGGGACCTTTGGTTGGCCAGTGTCCATCGCCTGATTGCCTTGCGGCACTTCCACTTTCGTTTTTGTTAACTTTTGTTGTTAATTGTTATTTATTAATTAAAAAAAAAAGAACACTTCCCCCACGGGGACTTGAACCGGCTCCGTTTGCGTCAGAGTCTAGGGTCTTTCCCACTGCGCCAAATGGCTCACAGAATTTTTCTGGTCAAATTCACTATATCTCGATTAACTTTGCTAATCACGCACCACTAACTAAGTCGACTATTCGCGTTGGCTGCCGAAGAGCGACTGTAGTCACGGATCCGAGTGAACCAATTTGCCGTATAGATCCGGCTGAATTTGAACGATGACATTGGTTAGGTTGGGCTTAAGGACATCGGTTTATTCGCATTGAACTGCGGCTTTAGGAAACCCCTAGAAATAACCACATGTCATCTTCCGCCATATCATTCAATTTGGGCCAAAATAAATCGGTGAGCATTATACCAACGTCATCTTCAAGATAAAGTACAGAACATTGACGATGCCGCCGGTCTAAAATCTGCACCAAATTACTTTTTATGGATGCATTGTCACCTCGTGTGGCCAACATAGCCATTCATCCAAAAATGCGACTCGTCTCTAAAGATGAATTTTCTATGGTCATTACTCATTATCATTAACTTTGAGCTCCCGGGTGAGTTGGATTTTAAGCGGTTATAAACGGTAGTTGAAGTCAGTCTTGCGACTTCTTGTTTACGGCAAGGAATTGACTGCCTCGGTTTCTCCTGTACACTTTCACGAACAGCGGCAATGTTCTCGTTCTCGGCCGATCTGGCCGGGTTGATTGCTTACCGAACCGGTGTCTCGAATTTGGCCACCAAATATTGGAGAGTCGACTTTTAAGAGCCACCGCGTCTGCTGTAAAATGGGCGCAGTAGCCAGCATCAAAGCTGAGGGAACATCGTGTGCAGGCGACCCGTGAATACCGTCTTGCGACGCCCCTAGGATAGTCGCACGACACTCCCATCTAGGGAACCCCTGGGTTAGACATTTTTATTATTAGGTATCTAAAGAATTCAGTAAAAATAACGACTTTACTTTAGTAGTAGCTGATTTGAAGTGTATATAACGACTCACCCGAGTGTGTTGTATATTCAGAATTTTTCTATCTAATACCCTTTTCACACCGCACTAAAAACTGAGTTTTCGACAATAGGTTTAGGAAAACTTGTACACGCATTCATACTGAAAACTAAGTAGGTTTAATTTTGACGTTTCTTTTTCGTCAGCAGTTGTTTTGTGCTCGCTGAATGTTGCAAAAGGCCTGCTTCAACAAATTCATGGTCGAAAACTTTTTCAATTCAAACAGCAGATTTTAAAAATTAGAATAGGTAGACATGGAAAACTAGTGTTTTCGAAGAAGTTTTCGAGTGTTTGGTGAAAACACAGTTTGCGGCTCGGTGGGAATAATATAGAAGACTGCTATCGTGGTTGAAATGTTCGCATAGACTAACGACCTTGAATACCTAAAATGATAGGTAAGTACCTAGTATCTACTTAAAAAGTCTAGGATCGTCAAATTACACGATTTTGTAGGCAGGCACATTTATTTGTCATGGTTGGTAGTTACCTTCACTTCCTTAAACACGTATTTATGTGTCATATCAGTTTTAAAAAAAATTGAGGAAATACTCTCCGATGCTGCCGCCAGTCCTTATAAACCAACCACACCAAACAGTGCATTTTTCGTAGTGCAACTGAACTGACGAGTGACGACCCTAAAGCAAAAGCAGTGTTTTTATATCGTGGGATTTATCCCTTTTTGTGGGAATTTCGATGTCCGAAAAGCCTTCCATGGGATAAAGGAAAAAACCACCAAAATTGGAATTTCAGGAAACTGACAAAACAATATTGTTAAAACCAAATTTTTGTGAAATTTCATCAAAATTACAATCACAACAATTATAAGCTCAAATAAAATAAATAGCTTCTTATCATACAATTCTAGTACAAAGTGACATTGTAATGGAACACGTTTGATACTTTATTTTTATGATCATCAAACATATATTTTGTGCCATAATGTATTATGTAAAAAGCTAGACCTAGGGTCCCTAAACGGACTTGTTGCTAGATTGAAACATTTCGCAGAAAAGGATATTTCACAATATGTGAAGATGATAGTCTGATCTCTGATGGTTTGCTAAACAATACTGAATACGAAAATGGGTTAGCTGTTAGAATAACCATCAGCTGTCTGAGTCTCTGTCCGAGTGCTATCATACTAAAAAAAAAACGTCTGAAAAAACCCCCTTTACCACTTAATTTTTCAATTAAAGCTATAATTATAATCCTAGTCAAGAATAATAATGTCCATTTTGTAAAAATTAACTTACACACATTTAAAAATATTTTTCCGCAGTATTTTTCTCCCCCTATTTACCCCCTGGCTGTTAGTCATCAATTTGAATGGCACCAAATTGACATAACCCATTAGATTGCCACTGTACCTATGTTTAAATATGAAATTGTTTAAACTTTAGATGGATTTGAAATCAGATCCGTTAGCCATTGTTTTACCTGACGAAAAAAACCGTTCGTAGGCATCAGATTTCATTGTCCTCTTTTATTGTTGGATTCAATTTGATAAGAAAGCTCTTTGGTAATTGTGTGCTTACCAGGCACTCCTATACGTATTCTTTTTTTTGTTTCATCATGACATCGACATGACATATCTAAATGGAAACATATCAAAAGGCTCTTGCTGTGCCCTATGTCCTCAAAACACTGTAATAAATTTAGGTATGTATTTCCCCCACACTTGCGTACCTATACTGCTACAACTAGGGTAATTTTTCATTTCACCAGATAGGTAGGTACTCATCGTCATCATCATCACCTTCAAGTGGATCAAAGTCAACGTCGTCCTTGCATGAGTTATCCCTTTGAGAATAATTTAATATCACAATATAGCTTCCCAAGGACCAACAACAAATAATACTCAGCATCATCTGTAATGAAATTTTTGTAACATTTTTTTGTTGTTTTGGTTGGTTTTGTCTTTCTGGTACATAAATATGTGTATGTGTCCAATTATGTAACCTTTTAACCCGACCATTTGAAAAATCCAGGCTAAATTAATTACGGGATAATACGTTGCTTTCGAATGGTTTCGCTATCCTCTTGCGGTCGTATGCATGGGAATCCGTACATGCGAAAGGATGTTTCCATTACGGAATTTTACTGCCCAAAAAAAAAAAAATATTGCCAACCAGCGAATAAAAGAGAAGACAAGGAAATGGCAAATAAATACGAGCGATTTTCAAAGAATTTTACTACAGAAACACTGATTGATAAAGTTCTTTTAAGGACACTCATCTTATGGACGCACGTGTTAATATGGATATCTGTTCAACGATCGGATGTCACTTAAAGTTAAAAACTTGATAAAATGAAGGATTCTCGAGCTTTTATAGTCTTTTTGGCAGCAGTTATCGATGAGTTGATTGGATTTAAGGATATCCTGTTTATTGTCGTTGTTCTTGGTGGCATGGCAGTATAAACAAATTTTAAACAATTTTTACAGTATGTTTTTAGGAGCCATAAATAATTTTTTTTTTATAGGTATTCGAAACTTATTTTAAAACTTTCTCAGCTAATATGACTTAAAGGACGAGATCTAAATTTGTTAGTCAATTTTTTTATGACATCTGGAAGGGAATCCTAGAGGAAGGAATTATAACAGAAATACATAACGTAGTTTGAAATAATTAAAAAGGACTGATTTGACGGGACAGTATTAAGACTGTGATACAAATATGACAGAAGACTTGGGTATAGTCTATATCAGAGGTTCCCAATCTTTTTCATACTGCGACTGCCTAAAGAGTTTGAAATATTTTTGCGACGCCCTTCTAAAAGCACAAGATTTAGGTACTAAACTAGGTTTTCCAATAAGGACTTGTTGTTCACATACCCGCATTCATCTAAAAATGCGCCTCGTCGTTAAAGATGATTTTTCGGCCAAAATCGAGTTCGTCTTCCAAACGCTCCGAAGCCAAGTCAGCGAACAAACTGCTTTGTCTATGTTCATTAACTTTGAGCTCTGGATTAGTTGGATCTTGTACGAGCGCAAGCCCAAGTCCCGATGCAAAATTCGCCACGTTGGAATATGCGAAAGGCCGATTTTTATGCCCGGCGAGGAATTGACTGCCTCGGGTTCTCCTGTACACTCTCATGGACCGCGGCAATGCTCCCGACGAACCTGGCTGGCAACGACCCGTACCAATTGAAAAACCCTTATTTAATTTTATGTTGCAGAAAAATATACGAGTGCCAGTCACGAAGCAAGTCTTATTGGAAATGCGGGAAATACAAACGCGCTTAATCTTCGACTGCAATGTAACCTTCGACCTTGCTCTTGGTATTCGTAAAGAGAAACGTAATGCTTTTCCTTTTCCTGTTCGGAGTCTTATAGTGAAAAAATAAAATTTGCGACTCCCTAAGGATAGCGCCACGACCGACGCACGTCCCACGGCGTCGCGACGCACAGTTAGGGAACTCCTGGTCTATATCTATAGTAATCCTATGAAAACTTAGGGTTTTCCGTTTACGAGATGGAGATGGCGGACCGGTCTACACTATGAAGCGAAATATGTGCAAGTGATACTTTTTTAGGAAGCATGTCAATTCGAAGACATCCTTGTCGGCGCTTTCAGCTTCTGACACTGCCAGGGTAGATTTCGCAAGAAATTTAGCTTATCACCGAAAAAAGTAGGTACTTTGGAGCTATACGGCTATAATAAGACCTATTCTAAGCTTATGCATCAGTTGTTTGATGGGGGGGGGCTTTCGAGCCTTCTGCACTTAATTCCAAAGAACGGCATATGCCTTGGCTGTACAGAAGCTGAGTATGCCTGCCTTTAATCCAGAGGCTCTGTTTGATTTACCTCCCCTTGCACATTTAACATGGCCTGCACTATTAAATCAATCTACCGTCTTAATTATGACTAGGCTCGCCCGGTGGTCGAAATTCGCCCACCATACATAAACACAGAGAAATGCAACATGCAAAAAAGTAGTATGTGCCTCAACTACATACGCACTCTATACTGAAGTGCATCTCCTTTCCTTTGTTTCCCTCTTCCTATGAAATCCAACAAAAAAACTACCCCTCGTCCTGTCGCACGATCGCAAAAAGTATATCTAAATAAAGGGTCCGCCAAATAACTTTTTTTTTTTGAAAATGCTATAAAAAAAACTACTGAATATTTTCCAAATTTCTTTTTTTATTTGAAAGTACAATCCTTCCGGTTAATAATGGAAAATAATTTCATTCAAATGGCTGCCTCGGCTGGCCATGCAGTAGCCTACACGATCGGTCCAATTTTTAAGCACATTATCGATTGTGTGCAGCTGTATTTCACCAATGGCTTCACGAATATTGTCCTTTAAAGCGTCAATTGTCTCTGGCATGTCGGCGTAACACTTATCTTTTACGGCACCCCACAAATAATAGTCCAACGGTGTCAAATCGCAGCTCCGCGGTGGCCAAACGACATCAGCTCTGCGGCTGATAATGCGATCTTCAAAAACAGGGCGCAAAACATCGAGTGTAGCTTCGGCTGTGTGGCACGTAGCGCCGTCCTGTTGAAACCAAATGTTGCCAATATCCTCCTCTTCAATTTTTGTGAACAAAAATTCGTTCAACATGGCCCGATAACGATCGCCATTGACTGTAACGGCCACTCCCTGCTCATTTTCGAAGAAAAAATGGCCCAATTATGCCTTTACGCACACTTTCTGCCACAGCAGCAATTTTCTCGGGTGTACGCACTGTTTTTGGCTTTTCACGCTTTGGTGTATCGATGAGGATGGTAGTTTCTTTCACTTTTTTCACAAGATAACGAACATACGGAGCTGACGGGGCTTCTCTTCTTCCAAAATCCGTACGTAATTTTCGCACACATTCTGCAACATTACCATGATTTTCAAAGTAATTTGGCAATATTTCCCAGCGTTGTTCAAGCATATACACAACCATATTCATTCAGCGGAAGGATAAAACTAATTATCTGTCAAATCAGACATGAGCTAAGTGTTACCATTCGCGAAATAAGCACTAGTTGAAAAAAAAAAACGTTAGATGGAGGACCCTTTATTATTATGTGTGCTGTGGTATACTGGTATCCAATCCAGCTGAAGGCAAAGTCATGAGTTATGATGACTCATAAGAAGAGACGGAGTTATACATAATAATACTCTGTGTATGATTCTCTTTTTTAATTTCTGCTTCACACAGAGACAGAACTTCGACTGAGCGAAGGGGAAATATTAATTTTCTTTGTATGCGCAGCGAAGAATGTTGTTGTTGTAACCAATGTAATTTTAAACCCCAAATTTACCTATTTAGCAAATACTTTTTCCAAATAATTATTCTTCTTAACACATCTATGAGTGGTAAGCTTCAATTTGGTAAAAAGAAAAATAGATTTGGTATACTTTAAGTAGGGTAAATGACTCCGAAGCGAAATCGGGTCGGCTTTTAATATTATCATTGATGATATTGCATGCTTATTATGACCCTGGATAAAATTAAGAGTCAGATTTCATTGCGTTCAAGACAGCCGTTGGCCAAAGTGCGAGGACGAACCTGGACTAATATTAGGTCGAATCTTTACAGATGGCTCCAAAACTAGTTAAGGGTCCGGTACTGGTGTCTTTATGAATACTGGCAAGCTTAGACTTCAGTGCTCGTTAGGCAAGCATGCCTTTGCTGTTCAAGATGCCTACTGGTAACGCGGCCGGAGTGTGTGTGACGACAAATAAGGTTCTTACGAATACAATCGTGTGTAACATGGCAGAATGCGGGCGAGACGGCTGCATCTAATAAATGCAATGTTGCAGAAATCACTGACGCAGACTTCCTCAACTAAATAAGTGACTGTTTTAAAACCTCAAATCAAACTCACGTGAATTGCCTTTTAAAAATAGGGAATTACTATATCCACGTGCGTTGGTACCTAACCTACCGATATAAATGACCAAAGGTCTATGCATTCGAATCCAATTATTATTGTTTCAATCACAGATTGTTTGCGAATGTGTAATTTGACAGAAAAGCAGAAAAAGTGTTAACTGGAAAAGCAGCAGATTGACAACGGGTAATGCTTGTTTGTTATCCTTTTTTCTATCGGCCGCCGCCGACACGTAAGCGGGTCTGTATATGACTTACTTTGGCTGAAACTCATGGTTACATCATGTGCGCTTTGTAACTCGTCCATGTATCTATAGCTAATTGACTTTTTTTTTGTCTGTCGGAAGGAAATAATCCGGTAGGAATTGTGGATGTGTAATGGTTATTTGTTGTTTGTTTTTTTTTTTTGTGAATGAATTCTGAATGGGAAGTGTGCCTATTTGACGAAGCGTGTTGATGGTGATGAAATTGGAAAAACAAGTAACAATTGCGGATGTCAACGCAGTATGTTTTGATGAAATGGTTGTTCCGGAGAGAGACAGGCATAGGCGTATGAGCAACTGGTTTTGTTGACCAATTTCGAGTTTCATATGTGAATAGATACAGTGTGTTAATTAGGAACTTGTTGCGAGGAATTTCAATATAGGGAACTTCCTGACTGTATAATTGATTTTTGTTCTCCAATTAATTGTCCCGTACTTTTGTACTTTAAGTTGCCTTAGTTTCAAAAGGAAATAGTAGGCATGTATCTATAGGCATTTAAAAAAAAAATAAATAGGTGGCGCAACAGGCGGGTAACACCCAAGGGACAAGTCCTAGCTTCTCGCAACCATTCGTTTTGTGTGAGTTTCTATTTTTTTGGCGAATGGAAGGGACCTTTTATTGCCGAGTCCGAACGGCTGAATTGAGAAGCTTTTTCATGACAGTCATACTCTCGGATGTTTGTCAGACGTTCGCGAGAGGTGGCGCAGTAGAAAAAACTTTAAGATGTAATTTGTGTTTTTCCGCGGATCGAACCTGGGATCCCTCGCACAGTAGTCCAGCACACTAACCACTGCACTACTGCGCCCACATTTATAGGCATTAATTACCAAAAAAAAAAAAAACATTACATATCAACCATACCATTAGCCAGGTTTATATTTCAGCGAAATTTGCTATTTATGCATTTTGACATGTGCATTGTGCAATATTATAGATTTAGAAAAAGTGACAGGTGTCAACACGTAGCCTTTGAATGGTTCTGATTTGATATGTGCTCTACCAAGTTGACGGAGCTGAATTTTCGTCAATCAATGCAACCTGCTGTAGATCGTATTTACAGATAGATCCAAAATGGACACTGGGGTAAGGTCAGGAATCTTCTCCGAATCGCTGGCTATAACAAAATCGGTATGACTCCCCGATTATAATAGTGTCTTCTAAGCAGAGGTCCTGACAGTGATAACAACAGCCCTTGAGTCTGTGGTAAGGGCAATACCACCTGAAGGTATTAGGTACCTTCTTTATCGATAGACAGACAGCAATAAAGTCCTAACTGCACTGGAAATAAAATCGAAGCTTGTAAATTGCTGTCGCCAAGAACTCAAGTTTCTAGGTACACCGCATTACCGTATCGCTCTGCTGGGTTCCAGGACGCGAAGGAAATCCGGCAGACCGGCACATGAGAAAGCAGACAAATTATCAAGCTGTTTCAAAACAAGCTGTTCCCTGTGTGAAAATCCCGGCTTGCACACGCAAGCTTGAAAATCCATAAGAGAGGCGAACGCTAGATGGACCGCTCTACAAACTTGTTGTATCACAAGAACGCTATGGCCGTGTTTCAGTGAAACCAGGACGGTGGGAATCATACGGGGTACAATATTCTGCGGTACGACATGAAGGAAATGTGCTTGACGGAGGAAGAACTTGGTAGAGGCTGCGGTGATAAGGGAGTTTTTGAGGACACAACCCTTTATCACTGTCCAGGTCTAACGACAAGGTTATAATAGGTGAGGGTCAACCTCTTTCGCCGACGGGCATCGCAATGGGTTATCCTTATCAGTATTGGCCTGAGTGTGACACGGAGAACGCCTCGCCAGCCCACAAACCTAACCTAACCTAACCTTACCTGCAGTAGATCCTTCGTTATCTCCGCTAAGGTGGAAAGGTTATGTTGAAGTAAATGTGTTTGTTTCTACTGTTTAATAATGCGAATTAACCTCTTTTTATCTATATATATAAAAATAAGTTGTATTGTGTTTGTCGCCAATGTTCTCTGTAATGCGTGAACCGATTTTGATTCTGGAAATTTCCCATGAAAGTTGACGTTAATACCATGGTTTGTAAGTATAGACGGTCTTTGTAGGTGTATTGGTTCATGAGTTATAGGCGCGTGGCACCTCCCATACAAAAAGTGCATTCAAAATATTATATTTCGAAAACCACCAAATCGATTGAATTCAAATTTACGCACAATCTTAGGTCAAAATTGGACCTAGGGGCGTGGCACCGCCCATACAAAAAAAAAAAACATTAAAAAATCTTATATCTCGAAAACCACCGAATACAATGAGTTCAAATTTACAGATAATCTTGAGTATAGCCCCTGGAGTATTTCTGTAAAGATTGATCGAAATCGCACAAAGGGGCGTGGCACCTCCCATGCAAAAGGTACATTCAAAATCGTATATCTCGAACACCACCGAATCGATTGAGTTCAAATTTACACACATTCTTAGGTATCATTTGGATTGGTTAAAATTGGACAAAGGGGCGTGGCACATACAAAAAAACATTCAAAATCGTATATTTCGAAAACCACCGAAACGATTGATTAAATTAATTTGAAACCGATTTTTTTATTTTGCACTACGAAGTGTGCACGGGTTCGCTAGTACTGTATAAATACTTGTTGAAAGGTCTCACCTTGAATTGTATAGCTTTTTCTTTTTCTTTAATAAAAGTTCTTACATCAAACATGTTGCTATTAGTTGGAGGTCGCTGATCATCTTTTATTGCTACCTTTTTTTCAAGTTGTATACATATTTGTATACTGCTGATACATTCTTTGCAGTAGTACGTTTATGTACTTATAAATAAGACGACCTTGCTGTACCCGTGGTAAAGGTATGCTAAGATTTCATTAAAGATGTTGTTTACGTTATTTCTGGGTGCTCGAAAATCTCTGAAATCCCGCCATAAATAAATTTAAATTGATAGCGCCTCGTCTTCCTTTTGCCATGTATCTGTCATATCCAATCAGTATCGCCATATTTGTAGCAACATTCCAAATACTTCCTTCCTGCACCAAGTCAGAAAAAAAATGTTCACTGTAGGAAACCCGTCTTCCGTTCATGTACGCTTATGACAGTTGCAACCGTATATAGTCCATCAAACCGCAAGAGACCACTAATAACCTCAAAATAAATGCGTCGAAAACTAAATCAAATCATCGTCTGTCAGTTGATCTGTCTGTTGGGCTGACTTTTAGTTTGTCGCTCTTGTCCGTTTTAGCAGAAAAATCGAAAGTCTTAAATGGAGTTGATCTGATTTATGGCCTATCCGCAGTGGTAACAAGTTTGTTTGTTGTTGGTTTTTTGTTTATTTTTCTGCGGTGAATTTAAGTTGCGCAACCAATAATCGTGCGCACGCAACTTAATGATTTTTGTTTTTTTTTTTTCTGTAGAAAAATAAAAATGTCCAGCAACCTTAAACGATTAAAGTTCTGCGAATAGTTGACGCGTACGAAAATAGATAAGCGTTGGAACTTGTTGAGCTTAACCAAACGAAGGTCGTAGCCGGGTTTGGGGTGGTCTTAATTATGGTTACTTATATGTAATCGTTAGAGATAGTTGTTGCACCGACAAGACTGCTGTGACAGATCCAGAGCGGTTATGCATTTTTTTTGTTTGACCATTAGCTGCAAGAGCTGCGTACTTCATTGTACGCGAGGTACCACGCAATGTTGCAATGGTTGCGGTGACAATTTTGGTCGGGAGTGGCTAACCAGTGTTTGGACATCAATCAGATCACATGATGCATGGTGAATGAACAAATCTGCTAATTAATCAATTAAACAGTTCGAGATACAAGGGGAGGGGTGAATGGTATAATATTCAATTTATTATCTAGATATAATCGGACAGGCAAGGTGAAGATTTTGGCGAGAAAAGTTGTTGGCACTTTTGGAGTGGACGCTTAGTGGTTGTTAATTGATTTAAAAAGGATGTCATAGTGAACTTTGAGTAATTGGGGTTGTCATGCTCAAACTCAAGGTTGCTGTAAACTGAATTTTTCGTCAAATTATATTGCTTCTATTTTAATTTTTTTAAATTGTCAGTCGGCTTTGCTAAATTGTTTTTCATTAAATAATTTAATTTTTATTTAGGTAACTTATTTGATTTTCTTTACTCAATGGAGACATGTTTCTAGAGGACCACAACATACAACAATTTAGGTCAATACATATCTGCAAGAATCTCGCAGAAAGCTTCGCTTTGCAAAGAGAAGTAGTTAATAAATAAATAGGTAGCGCAACAGGCGGGTGATACCCAAGGCCTAGCTTCTCGCAACCATTCGTTTTGTGTGAGTTTCTATTTTTTTGGGACGAATGGAAGGGACCTACAATTTTATGCCGAGATCGAACGGCTGAATTGAGAAGCTTTTTCATGACAGTCATACTCTCGGATGTTTGTCAGACGTTCGCGAGAGGTGGCGCAGTAGAAAAAACTTTAAGATGTAATTTGTGTGTAAGATGTGGGGTAAGAGTTTCCTTAGCCAAAAGATGGTGCTGTGGGCTGAATAGGGTTCAGTATGTAATATGATCTGTGCTAAGATTTATAGGAATCACTTACGAATTGATCATTTATCTTTTACATATTTCCAAGTCTTTCTTCACAGACACTTTTGAGAGTAACAAATTCCTTGAAATGACAATCAGACGCTAGTCTATCCCAGTTCTGCTCTTGCAAGAAAGTTCACCTGGCCGATAGAATTTGAGACAAAACTCATACTCGTGACTCGTACCACATAATCCATATGCAGTTTGAATGAGTCCAAGAATATGGAAGCTCTATACCTGCCTCCAAGTGGAGCATGTATATGTATACTGGTGAGAACTACTTGCCAGAATGAGTGCCTTTCTTATGAAATAACGACGAAACTTTTCCACCTCTTTGAATGGTCGATATTCCCATACTTGTGCTCCATAAAGTACAATGAAGGATGCAGTTGTGCGAAATATTTTCTGCTTGGCACTGTGTGATACCATTTTGCTGTTGAATCAACTTCCGCACAAACTGCTCCAACTACTATAACCGCTCAAAATGTTCGCTTTCCATCGGCTAGTTGTTAAGTGTCTCTTCATGTTTAGGTTTGATGCAATCAAAACTTCTAAGTACTTATACTCACATGAAACATCAATTGGCTCACCCTAATATGTCCATTTTCTTGTACATCCTATACTCATATTCACTATGTGTATAGGGTGGGCCATCCAGTCTAGTGGTTTCTTTTTAAATCATAGGTTATTATGACACTGACAGCTGTTTCACGCTCGATATCTTGACATAAAGTCAGTATCATTCCTCCGCGGAACTAAATGAGTCACTTTACGCTTGAACAACGTTGCGTAATATTGAAAACTTATTTCCAAAGTGAGTGCTGTGTAGCACAAACAGTATGTTTTTTGTAAATAAGTTTCGGCCGAAATGAAGCAGCCACCGCGCATGCTGTACGAAAGTTTGTCCAAAATGTTCGTGAGACTGGTATGCTTCTTTTTTTTTTTACTGAAATTGAAGACATGGACTTGGAGGACCTCTAGTTCATGCGGCATGGTGCACCATGCCACAATCGATCTTTTGCGCACCAAATTCCCAAATCGTGCTATCAGCCGGCGATGCTTGGCGATATCAATTGGCCGCCTCGGAGCTGCGATTTGACCTCCTTGGACTCTTTTTTTGTGGGGAATCGTGAAGGACCGATGTTTTGCAAACAATCCGGAAAGGATTCAAGCAATATAATCCAAGCAATCCGTGAGATACAGCCCGAAACCATCAACAAGGTCTTGGAAAATTGGAGTGACAGAATGCGGTACTGCGAAGCTATACTGGGAATGTTTGCTCTTACTAATAAAGCCATAACACATGGAAAAAATGTTATTTTTTTTGTCATTTTATTGCATTTTTAAAAAGAAACTTGTATTTAGCCCACCCTGTATAATTAGACCGCCAACTTCCGTGCACTTACCCGATTCTCCCCAGAAAAAATCAGCTCATAATTACCCTGTCTTTAAATATGTGTGCAGATACTGAACACAGCCCGCCATAGGTACTTGATATCTCACCATAAACCACTGCCAGGTACAACTGTCATAGGATTTGCAAAGTATGCGTATGCCGTAACTTCTTATAGTATCTGAGCTTTGAAAAATAAAGAAATACTTGCAATTTTCGAGACAGTATTTCGTGCGATATAGTCGTCCACTTTATTTATTCATTAACATTTTATAGGGATATTATATCCATCACTTCTGAGAGTTCAAATGATTTAAGAATAGCTATACGAGTTGTTTTAGTTAGCTCGTTTACATTTTTGAAAATTCTGCAACTGACCCCATCAGGAGGCTGTATTTGTAATGGGCATACCTAACAACCGCGATATAACGATTTGAATTGTTACTGTCTCATGAATGCATCACAAATTGGATAAATGTGCCTCAAATTGTGCTGCATTCATCGTGTTCAACCCAATCCTGCGAAAACTCTGTGATTTACAATCATTTTCCAATTCGATTTAAAATGAATAATTTTGCAATATTTTCAATAACAAAAATCGTCAGCAACGTTCTGCGAGGACATCCTATCAGCAAGCATCTGGGGCGGGCGCTTTTCAAGCTCAATGATTGCCATTCCCGAGAGATGTAATAGAAAAATATAACCAAATCCCAGTGAGTGTAGCATGGAATAAGCTCCATAAAATGTACAAATCGAATAGGATAGAGAGCACTGTACCCTTTTTAGTATAGCTTCTGTTTACCTATATAATACTGCATTATACGAGCGACTTGACAAGTTGGTATAGGTATTGAAATTGACATTCCATTTGTTTGCTTCTTTCAATGTCAGACCAGCTGAGGTTCCCTTTAGCCATTTGAAACTTTCAATTTTTGTCAACTGACAACACAGTTCATTGCATTTTCAAATGTGATATGTGCTTATTCAAACTAAATAAAAAACGAAACATGATTTTCGACGTTAACTTTGGAATCCAATTCGAAACCATATTCCTGTGATCGTACCCCTATTTCCGATGGCGTTTCTGACTAATATTACATTTTGTTTTTAAGTCGGTGTTTGTAACTTTTTTTTTTTCAGACAAACGATTTGAAATGACTGTGCTGGGCACTGAAGCACTAGCATTGAATTTGCACTACCATTCATAATTTCAAATTTCAATGCTAATGAAAGTTCGTTTGCACTAGCAGTGAAAATTTCAATTCTAATGAAAGTTCGTTTACACTAGCAGTGAAAATGTTAATGTTAATGAAAGTTCATACAAAATTTGTCCGAATGTGAGCATACCGTCACAAAAGGGGTATTACACGATATGTTTAGTTCGCAGACATACATATACTAACTAGTCAACAAATTTGCCAACAAACACCTTTCAGCATACATAGGGTGACCGAATTTTGGCTATTACACGATATGTTGCGATTGGGACTCAATTTTCAGCATACGTATGCTGATTCAACATATCGTCTAATACCAGCTTCAGTAGGTAATGCACTTGAATTTTAAGTAGCACTGAACTAATGAAAGTGAGATTTCATTAGCATTGAAATTTTCACTGATAGTGCAAACGAACTTTCATTAGAACTGGATTTGATTTTTCTAGTACATTGAATAATGCGCTATCAAACTACTGCAATATTAAAAAAATTGGAACACCGTTTTTACAATGACACGACACATAAGTCATGAACTCATATGTTCAACGCCAACGGGTATAAGGATGAATGAGCATAAATTGCAATTGATTTTTAGTCGCGTTCAAAGAAATTGTACACTTATAGAAAGCAAAACGAGCTCAGAGCTATTTCAAGCCTATTCGTTGACGAAAGTAAAATATTATCCCAAGTACAAAAATCTTATTCTAATTTTTAATTAGCTTAAAAATCTTACTTCAATATTGTTTCGCGAGGTTTTTTTTAGAATGTTCGTTCTTATTTTCAGAATACAAATGCTACATTTTGGACCATTGTCAACTTAAATTAAGCCCGAAAACGCCTTGAATGAGAATGAAGTTACGTTAAAATGAGAAGGAAATTCCTTAAACAATACCGAAAAATTTAGTTTTGAGATTGTCTTTAGTAAGCTTATAAGTTGCTTGTTTCAATACTGTTTTAAGAATGTGGTTCTTTTATATTGCCTGTAAAAAATGCAGTTTGAGTATTAAAGATCTAAATCTTAGATCATTGTAATGCTGCCCGTCCACTTAGTGCTCAACGCATCAATTTCGAATTCAACGCATTCAACTTCAACTCCAATGTACGATGCCCTCAATTTGCTAACCAACCAACGCGTTTGATCTGGTTAGACATCGTTGCTCACCGTGTTGCTAAAGAAGTGTAGGGGTATTGTACGAGCTCTTGTTTTGCTCGTTGAACATTCTTGTGCAACGCGTTGAGAAACGATTTTACAATAATGTGCTGCACATTATCTGTCCAACTCCAACCCGTTCCTCAACTTCTTACATTTTTTGTTGACTCGAGTTGTGTTGGGTGCGACGAAATTTGTGTGCCTGTTCTATATAAGCCATTGGAATCAATCAACTGACATCTGTTTATGCACTGTGTGGGGTTTATCATTAAATTGCTACTTAGTTGCCTAGAACAAGACGATGGTCTACATCTACCCAGGTCAGATCATTGGGGAAACGCCAGTAATAAAACATCTGCGCCCAAAAGTAATTAGTTCATCCACCCCTTATAAAGCAATAAAGTCATGAGGAAAATCCAGAAAGGGAAAGGATGCAACATGAAAGTAAAACCAAGTAGCTATGTATTGCTTTCAGTCACAAATCAAATAAACAAAAAATTAAACAAGAAAACAATGCTATGTACCCTTGGAAGATCACTACCAAACTGATGTCGAAAGCGGAACTCGAAATATTTCATGAAGTTGTGAGAAGCTGTCAGCACTCAGCTACCAAGTGCGTTCAACGCGTTGCCCAACAAATGATTCTTGGTTAAATGAACGCGGGTTGGGGTTCATCAACTCTTCGAGCAACCACAACGAAAACGCTGTTTTCCAACTCGAGGAACTTCTTTTTTGCCAAAATCAAAGTAGATGTACGATGTCATTCAACAATTGAATGAGTTGGTCAACTAGGTGTACGGGGTCATTCAACAGTTGAGTGAGTCACGGGGCCCGCAGCGCGTTCAAGAAAGAAATGTTCAACTTTAATTGGAATTACCTTGCTCAACATGAACAACGTGAGTTTGTACACTAGTGTCCGAGCCTAAAAAAATTGTTTTTTCAACTGAAGAGTTGAATAAAACTGGTTGATGCGTTGGGCACTAAGTGGACGAGCAGCATTAGAATATCTGGGTTTCATTTTTCTTTACTTCCAGTCTTTATGAAAATTAAAAATGAAATACATTATTAATAGCCGGTTTTACAGTGCAAGTTTATACTCCGTTTAGCCAGATATCAGTTTTAAACCGACGTTTAATACGAAAAGGTGTATTACAGTACTAGTTTAAACTTAATCGAGAGTTTAAACCGAGTTTAACTTAACCGGCCATGGATGGGGGTTTAAACTGAGTTTATTTTCCGGAATTTCGTAGTACGATCTCCCTCCCGGTTTATGACGGCGCTCCAGAGTCGAAACAGCCACAGGCAGAGCTGCTGGAAGCTGCACATTAATTTATTTTATAATTATGTTATGACGTCCTATAGAGAAATCCAGCCTCGAATTGCGGCTCGCCGAGGACTAGTTTTAGTTTGCCCGACTTGTAGCGAACTAGCTTGCCTATTTGACCCTCGACCATTTCATTGAAGGGATCCTTCTTCTCCACCGGTTCAGGCTGAAAATTGTTTAGAATTGGTCAGAACATGTAATATTATAATCGGTCTTTATGTTATCTTACCTGACTACGTCACTTTTTTTTAAATTGCCAATATTATAAATTTCCTCAAACCGAAGAAGAACACAATGCCGAAGTAATGAATTTTTTTTTTTTTTTTTATTTCACTTTTTTAAACTGCCAAACTGACATCAGAATAAACAAAACTGATGAAAATTTCAAATACAGTGGCGTACAAAACAGACGAGAAAAGTTTAACCGAAGTTTAACTAAACGTTTGTTCAAATTTCACTGTAATACACTCACGGTTTACGTACTTGGTTTAAACTTGCTTGCGAATTTAACTAAACCTGAGTTTAAACTCGCACTGTAAAACCGGCTATAAGACATAGATATATAAAATTTATATAAATATAAATAAAATTTGTTTTTAGAATTATGTTATTGCACCAAGAATTATGTGTGTTATATTAAGATTTAGCACGTAAGAATACGATTTTAGCTTGCGATTTTTCTCTGATGTTTAATATACAACACAGACCAACTTTAGCCCGTTCATTTCATTTTTGCATTGTACAGATTGCGTGGAATGAATTACCTACGAAGTACCTTGGAGATACGCATCCAGTGCAATTGTAGGAGTAAAAAAAAATATGTAAAGTGAATTTTTTTAATAAAAAATATCCTGAATGTGAGTAGGATGTATAAATTCCATTTCATCAGAACAAAAAGTTTGTTCAGTTATGGGATTTTAATTAATATTCAACAGGATTCCTTGAAATGGGCTTTCAATTTGTGTAAGACAATTGGAAAAACAAGTTTATTTTTACTTACTTTTTTTTTTACTTCTTTTAATTTCACAATAATTGTGGAATAGTAATAGGGTATTGGTTCTGGTTGCGTATGGTTACGGTAGAAATTCCAGAACTTTATTCTGTAGTGCAACAATATTATTATAGGTGAAGTCTACCAGTGCGCAAACAAAATTAAAAAAAAAATGAAAAATAAAAAAAGAAGAAAACCCTTAAAAGAAAGGATAGGTGAGTTTAATTACTTCACTGAGTATCTCTTTGTAAGATATAACTAGGTAGATTCTAAGTAGATATTACTGATTTAATATTCGCTTCATTTGTTATACGTTTTGTCAAATATGAGATTGGAAATATGTAGTTCTGCCGGCGGGCCCAGGATTTTTCATGTATTGTTGCTATACATATACATAATCAAAGCAGCGCCAAAAATCCTAGGCCCATGGTATAACATGGAAAATCATTGCCGCCGTTAATTTTGACATTTACACGTATTCACAGACAGGGTAATTTTTTTCCGGGGAGAATCGGGTAGGTGTACGGGAAGTCGGCGGTCTAGTTCTTACTGGTTTGTGCTAACCACTTCGCTACTGTGCCCATGCCCACCCAAACTCATCGGCTGATGTATGTAATTGTAGATACAATCTTTTCAAAAATTGCGTCCCAGATGGTATTGACTTGTGAATTTCGCAGAATTTTTCAAGTATGACGTTGAAGAGTTCACATGACAGCGCAAAATCTTTTTTCGACATAAGAAGTCGCCGTTCGACCAATTTAAACATTAATGCTCATACTTGTGTAGGTATGCGCAGAAACTTGTCAAACCTTCAATTTGTTTGACATTCCAATTGTATACCGTTCACTATACGAATATCGATCTTTTATAGAACTCTCCATCCAGACATAGTATTTTTTTTAGTTTATGCAACGCCACAATTATACAAATAAACAAGACAGTAATTGAAAAATCTAATTACGTCTTCTGACACTCGCGCGTATCGCACTTGATGCCATAATTTTTTTTCCTTCTTTTCATCCACTGACTGGTCTGGAAATTTATCTCATAAATACCGTAATCGCACAGTAGCCTATAGCTATTAACAAAAATTAATTACAGTCCCCTTGCGCGTAGCATTTAATTGCAACAACAACACACCAAGCTGTGCCCGATAACTTTATAATTGCACCCTGGGAGCTGACTGCTATATCAAGAGTCCCCGCTCTTCAACAACTATCAGGCGGCAATTATTTTTGCGATATTTTAAAATTGGGCCATTAAGACACTCCATGGAAGTGGCGGCATCAGACAATATTGAAAGGAGTTCCAGATCGAAGCTGAAACTGCCGCCAGTGCACAAAAGCCAGAACTGTAAGACAGCCAGGAGCCTCTACAGCATGACAGCCAAACAACGTCTATATATGATATAACAGAAAACGAAAGCCTAGTGGCACACAACACGCATGTAGGTGAAGAGTATTGGAGGGGTAATGAAGATAATGGAAAACCAGGGCGTACCCAGTTACGTGTTATGTTGCACCGCATATCCACCCACCTGAGGTCTATAAAACCTCAGAAGTTAATCGAAAAAATGCACTCCCATAGCAATGCACACAAAGTATGGAAAGAACGCCTCACCCTTTTAGCCATGTGGAGTGTTAAACGTGATTCGTAGTCGTTAAGCCTGCGGCGAACACGACCAAAGTGTTTGTTGCACTTTTGTGATTTTTTTTTCTCCCGTGGCAGGAATGAAGCCAAAGTCAACAATTCGTCTGGAAATGCATGGAGTAGCTGAGGAATTCACTAACTTGTGATTGATGTTATGTCATACAAGAAGGGACATTTAACAATCCTTTTAGATATGGTAGTTGGAAATGATGTGACTTGTCAGATTTAGCTTAGCCATTAGATGCATCTTCTGTATATGTAAAATCAGGATCATTTTCATTCAATCATTTTCAAGGGTTGCGGGTAAGGAATGCTTAATTAGAGCTTCTCTGATTGTATTTTTTATTTTATTTTTTTAAATAGTATGTAATAATAATAACCATCTCATCCTGGGCCTACCTTAAAGACGCCTGCATCCGGAGTTAATGTGACCAAAACACCAAAGCGTGGACCGTTTCGTCCGAAGAAGTAGCTACATTGAGGGGTTAGTGATGAAATACCTATTTTCAAAACACCTTTCCCAAAATACCTTTTCCTAAAACACCTTTTGGACAAAATACCTTTCGCACAATACCTTTTTGGAAATGTGGACTCGACAACATATGGAGGGGCATGCTGCCCCCCTGTAACCCCCCCGCTTGGGGTCACTGTAGGATTTGGAGTAGGTGCAAGTTTGGGTATATGCAAAGTTTATATTATGTTATTTGCTTAATTTTACCACCAAAACTACGCCGTCCCCGCCGTGATTCTGGAAGTCTGAAAATAACTTTAAAATACATTTTCCCGACATGAAAGTATTCTAACAAAAGGGATTTAGAAAAAAGGTATTTTGTTCCATGATAGGTGTTTTCTCCAAAAAATTATGTCCAAAGGTAAGCTCACCAAAAAAAAGGTATTTGGTCCAAATGATATTTTGAAATAAGGTATTAGGTAGGGTTCCCTACATTGAGTACTTCAAATATTCTGGTACTCCTTATACGATCTCTGCAAGTCACACCATCAATAGGATGAAGGGGTGTCATTTTGGCAGCTTTTATCCGCGATATAACTCCCTCTTCACTTATGGCCCTGGACACTTTTGCCCGGCTTTCATCAACTTCGGCCGATTTGCCAACTCTTAGGGATTTGATCACATAAGTCACTTCCTCTACCGTGGGACTATTTTCCATCACAGAAAAGTGCTCCATCCGTGTAAGGTTTCCTTCTCATTGGTACTAATCAGTGTACCATCTTTGAATTTGCCCTTTCCACTTCTTCTCTTTAAGATTTATGATCACGGTCTAACTTTTCGCCTTCGTCCATCCAAGATTATTCTTTAACTGCTTCAGTAGCCAATTTGCGAGTTTCAAGTAGCTGAGTTTCCCAAGTGGATCCACACCATTAACTTGAACGCCGTTCTCTATAGCTCACGGTTCTCTTTATACACGCTATTTTTATTAAAATCGATAAATCGCTCATTTGAAATTCGTAGGTATTCCAAGATCTGTCGGTGTGTCCACATATGGTCATTGGGGAGTTTTACCGACCTAAAACCGCACTCATAAGAACCTATCAGATCTTTGGGCATAAGTGTTTTTAGGCGTTCACACATTATTGCAGGGAGAATCTCTTATGCGATATTGAGGACATTTATGCCTCTGTAGGTGGCGCAAATCAAAGGATTTCCTTTCTTCAGAACTGGTCAAACAATATTGATCGGTCCTGAATTGGAGTATGATTCCAGCTTTGAAAAACTCAGCGTCCAAGCTGTCAGCTTTTGCAGGCTTATTGGATTTAAATTCAGATATGAATAAGCCCATTTTATGTTGGTCAGTTTGGTGGGTTTCTTTTCTGTCATTATCAATACTGAGTGGTTCTTACTGCCTGATAGCGAGATCTTGGCCATCATACCCGTTTAACAATCTGCAATCCTTTCAAATTCTTAGCACAGATTGGGATTCTACTACAATGTTTGCTAGTCTTTACAGCCTTCGATTCGGCTAAAGCGTTGAAATATCCTTTTAAATATTTGGTAAAACGTTTCAACCTTATACTGGGGTGACATCTCTCTATCGAGAAAAATCAGCTTATGACACTTTTTAGCAGAGGAGAAAGGAAGTGTAGGTACAAACTTCTCGTATTCCCTTTTTTTTGTCTAGAGAGATGTTTGTACCTACTCTTCCTTTCTCCTCTGCTAAAAACTGTCATAAGCTGATTTTTCTCGACCCTCGTCCTTCTACGCTGGGTTCAAGACATGCCTCTTGCCTTACTTACCTGAAAATAAGCTCGCCGAAATTCCAAGTGTATCTTCTTAGTGGTCGTCTGGTGAAACTTAGCACATCAGATACGGAACTTCTGATGGCTTACGATGCCGTTGGTCTTTCTGGACTTGAGTCTGGCGGCACCGGAATTCATGAGAGATTACCATAAGCGTGATCGGCAAAGGTCCTTCTGCTGTGGCATTCTTTTGACGTCGAACTTTCTGGCATTACTTTCTCGTTGCTGAATCACACTAATTTGTCAACAGGCAACTACTAGGCAGGGCCGCAGGGGTTGGAGTATTTTTTGCAGCTCTCTGCGGGACCTGAAAATGAAGCACCTAGATTTCACCAGGACATGGAGATAATGAAAGATAAATGAGATTTTTGTTTACAGATTTTACATTCTCCAGTGTAAAGCTAAGGCATACGCTCTGCAGTCATGAAAGTGCATTCTAAAAATAGGCAGAGATACACACTACTGACTCCAATTTTTGGTATAGCAGACTATAAAAATGTTGGTTCGTAATCGATGTAAATGAGTGACGGAAATATTCGTTAGCCAGACTTACCTTACACAACCATTATAGCTCCATTCATTAAAAAATACTGTTTCTTGGTCAACACACCCTGTTGTAGGAAATCGTCCAACTCTCTGCAACTGTACTGCTTTTATTCGATGTCGTCTAGTCTTTTACGGCATGCAACTAACCTTAACTGCACTATAAACCAACCCGCCAATAATACTGGATGGGAGACAAAAATCCAGTACAATGAGTGTGCCCGTCTATCTGCATGGAGGTATACAACTATTAGCAACATAAACCACTATGCCCACGACATCATCGTCATGATGATGATAATGATGACGACCACGACAGAGACCGGATTTATGATGAGGCGTGTTCGCGCGCGCTCCAGAAAACGTGGGAATCTTTGCAACCATAGCCCCTAGCGAAAGGGAAATGCAATGCAAATTGACGATGTTGCTATTTTTATGTTGACGCTGCCGCTTATGTTGGCTTGCTGACTGTGGTTTGTGGTGATGGCGTGACGCTGTTTGGACTTGAATTATTTTCTATTTTTCTTTTGTCTCAATTTGATCTTTTTTTCCGACAGCTTTTTTTTTCATTGTTTTTGTTGGAGATTAACTCACCGTTTAACGGGTTAATATGACATTTGGCATGGCATGACATTAGAAAGGAAAATCGTTATAAGCTGTTGTGGTGACAATTGTGGAGTATTGTGTTTTGAGTGTTGTATGAAGTCATAAATTGGGTCGAACAGGGAATGGTACACTGTGAGGAATATTGCGTTTGCATATCAGAGTGGAGCTTGAAGTGGGTTATCAGAAAAAGGTGTACATATTGAAAATGGCTGCAGTCAAGTTGATTGTTTCTGAGTCTCTTAAAGTCATAATACATATTGGACTTTGTGGAACATAACTTGTGGTGCCCAAAAGGGCTGATATAAGGTCAACGGATAGCCATGTTTTTCCTAAAGTTAGAAAATTGGCGCAACATGTACGTTGTACGGCTTGAGGTAGGTCTTGACTAAATTATGTACTTTATTTTCAAATTTCGAGGTTCCAAAAAAAATGGTAACTTTTCCTTTCGAAAGTCTTGAAAGACAATGCGACTTCCTTGCGAAAGTAGTGAAAAACGCTAAGCCATATTTAGAGATTACTGAAAACAGCAAGTCTTTTTTGAAGCCATGGCAAACGAATGTTCTACTTTTCGAAGTCTTAGAAATCAATTGACTATAATTCTGATAGGCCTGGAACAAAGAAAATCTTTTTTTCGGATGTTCTGACAAGTACCAAGCTCAGTTTGTGTAGGTCTTAGAAAAGAATACGTCTATTTTGCAGGAGTCCTTTACAACAACCTATTTGAAGTCGTCTTGCTGCTGTCACGAAATTTATGCTGGCTACCCACGCTAGCCCAAAAATGTATCACTAGAAAAGTACCCGTTCCCAACTGTTCAGCAGAATACTGGAACTGGATTAGTACTTTTCATCTCTGAGCCTGTTCGTTTTATTCGATGAAGTTAGGATACAGGAAGTTTAAAGAAACGTATTTGCTAATTTTACTTTTTACTGATAGTGGAGCCAATGCGAGGGTGTATAAGAAATAGGTGTAACGTCCAGATTACGTTGAACATGCATTGTCGAGTGGCTACTGTACTTCCTGTAACAAAATCATCCATAAGCAGCACAGCATCCGATCAAAACTATCATTTAAAGCCTCGGTTCTTAAACTGTGTTCCGTGGAACTGTTTTCAGGGTTCCGTGGCTTTCTTGAATTAAAAATAGGTAGTAAAACACAAAAATAATTGTTGTAAGTATGTGGGAACGGAACCTTAAAAAAGCAAACACGAATGGTACAGCAACATTCACTTTCCAAAGAAATTTACGAGCAACATCCATCCATCCACGTCCACGCGTTTGAGTATATTACATAGTTCGCGCATAGCTTTTTTGTGGTAGGTCTTACATCTTATCTTACAAAGAATGAACTTCACAAAAAATGCATGCGAGTGGGTATAGTTCATGCACAGTTTTTGTAAAGTTTCTGCATAATATCTGACAAAGAATGAAAATATAGTCCGAATGAAACCCAGCCTACGAGCTACGACACTAACGGCCTAATTATTCACTCCGGATATAAATCAGGTTTAAGTTGATTTGACACCCGATCATTAATCTGTATTTTTTAAACCCGACAATTTAAACCTATATCCATAATATTCACTCAAAAACACGCATTAAATCCGCTGGATTAAAAACAGATTTAAAACAGTTTCAACCGATTTTAACCCGTTTTGAACCAACGTAGGTAAATTTAAATTTCACATAAAACGACATTTGTTTTTTGTTGTTTTTGACTAATATTGGAGATTGATTTGATTTGTTGAGACATCAGCATTTGGTGAATTTCACTTGTTTTTGTGTCCAATGTGAAATGAGTGGACTCGTGTACAAAAATATTAGTACATTTGTTTTTTAATAAAACAATTTTTAACACGGGTTAAAGTACTTAAACTGGTCTAGGAAGTGCAGTTTAAATTCAATCGGACTAAACGCTGACAATGTTTAAACACAGGTTTATTATCGGGTTTAAAGACTAAATATTATGGACTTGGGCTTAATTTTTGGGTTAAACTCACTTAATCCCGGGTGTAAACTTTAAACCGTATTAAAGCGACTGAATAATTACGCCGTAAGCATTCCATGCAATGACATATCTATTATTATTGTTCCATATTTATCCATATTTTGGTTTATTTATTTTATATAATATGGTTTTCGACTAGCTCTAACTTTCCGTAAACCGTAAACAAACAACCTCCAAATGACAAATCATAATATGTAAGTTGGTAAATCTTTAGAACTCTGAGAAAAAAATTCGCAAAAGTGCTCTCGAATCGGAAAAGATAGCTTTTTTGTACCAAACGAACGCAAAAGATCTGGGGCCAGAAAAAGTGTTTTTTTTTGTAATCGAAATCGGCATAAGAGTTGGGGTTCCGAAATATATTTGGGTCTTCTTTAGGGCTCCGCAGCTTAATAAGCTTAAGAACCGCTGATTTAAAGGACCATTCACATCAGAGTGAACGAACGAAACTGATGGCTGAAATTCGCGAACTGCCGCGACAATGAAAAGCCTTCATGTGAACGGATTGTCAAAACTGCCGAATTGTCGTTCGTTCGTAGGTTCGTAGTTGGACGCTCTCATGTCTGAATGGTCCTTAAGACAGATTGTCTTTAATGACTATAATGAATATACAGTGAGACGGATAGAGTGGTACGCTGCGGATTTATAGTCTCTGCTCTTCTTTTAACTCAGACAGGAAGGCCAACGACTACAAATAAAACAAGTAAAAGTGTTATCATCGGCCTAGCCGATACTTTGATACCCTCCACTGCATAAAAGTCATGCAAAATGTTTGCCATGCGAATTAGTATGTGTCTATTATTAGTTTTGTGTGGTAGGTAGCCGAACTACTTTCCCGACATAGACATTTTTCAATACCAACCTGACGACGGTTAAAAAAAGTCCTCACAAAATTTCATTCACCTAAGTCGATTCGTTTGGACGTTATCGTGCTTTCAACAGACAGAGAGAGACGTGGGTCTAATAGTGGTTTTGTATGGGAGGAACCAGAACTACTTGACCGACATAGCCCATTTTCAATACCAACCTGGCGACGGTAAAAGAAGTCGTCTCACAAAATTTCATTCGCCTAGGTCAATTCCTTTGGACGCTATCGTGCTTTCAAAAGACAGACAGACAGACAGACAGACAGCGTATATATACTTTATAGGGTCTCCGGTGAATCCTTCTTGGCGTTACAAACGTAATGGCAAAGTGAATATACCTTCCTGTGGAGGGTATAAAAACAAAATAGTTGGCGTAACTGGTTATAGGAACCCTAGGCCTAGCTTTTCACAACCGTTCGTTTGTGCGAGTTTTTATTTTTGAGACGAATGGAACGGATCTACAATTTTATGCCGGTTCCGAATAGCTTTATCTAGAAGCTTTTTTACGACAGTTATACTCTCGAATGTTTGTCAGACGTTCTCGAGAGGTGGCGCAGTAAAAGAAATCTTTAGATGTAATTTGTGTTCTTCCGGGGATCGTACCTGTGGAACCTCTCGGTCCAGTAGTCCAGCAGACTAACCACTGAGCCACTGCGTCCACGACCAGCGGCGATGAGATAATGTTGTTGAAATTAAATGTAATGCAATTCATGCTCACGCAATTTTAGAAACAAAATACACGGTAACATTTTGATTTCCTTAATTTTTTAAGAAGTAGGTACCTACGGTCCGATGTGTACATAATCTTCACCAAAGCATTCTTGCCATAAACCTTCTAAATGAACACTATTAAGAAGACGCGCGCAAGTGGAAGGCGACCTCAACCAACTTAGGTAAAAGTGCACTCGTTAGGCTGTAAATCCAAACTCCGATGAAACGAAAAACCGACAGGAAACGAGACAGAACACCGCGCGTTGTGCTGTGAGCTACAGGAACCGTTTTCCGCTCGACGTAATGTCTCCTCTATCATCGTAGGTTTTACCGCCATGTTGCTCGGCCAGAAAGAGAGATGGGAAAGTAACAAAAAGGCTGACGCCGGAGTCGGACTTGGAGTAGTGAAAAAAGAGGGGGTCGGTTGAGGACATTGTCCATCCATGCAGTCCTTTTATGGTTTATCATTTAATTCAAGCAGTATCATGGTACAGAAAATTGTATATTTTTAGGAATATTCAGTTGTAAATATATGCAAAGATGGAAGAAACTTTCTATTGCGTTAATTCCCAGAGAATACAAAATTCACAAGCACTTGTGAAAATATTATTGTGGTATACAATTTCTCTAGTTAGATACCACCTAGTTCCAGGTACTTGGACAATATAAGCAGAAGCTACGCGTTTTTATTATATCAGCTGTATTAATGTGTTGATTATTTTTTCTCTACGCCTTCTAAAGGGCAGGGAATACCGGGAACCACTTTTTTTTGCGGAATGATGAAATTTTAACAAAGTTACTCACATTCCCAGAATACCTGCCAACTGTTTGGAAATTCTTATTTATTCTATGCAAATGCCCATGAACTTAAAGTCACCTTTCGATAAATTGCATAATTTAAATCTTACGACGACTAGTCGCATTAAACCAGCCATGATTAATAAATAATACCACCAGAACCCATCCTTACTACCATAAACTTTGGGCCACATAATCATCAATCATCACCACACATACACACAGCCATTGTCGTTAGATAATTGGCCATCAACAGCCTCTGCCATTCCTCAATTAGCACTTCAGTAAATCGAATGTCACTGCTACATGGCATGTAACAGAGCCAGACAAGTACTTGTAATTGTGGCACCCGCATCACCGCCACCCGGCTCCATCTCAAGATGACATTGCAATTTATGGCTAAAATCAATTTTTCAATTGAATCCGATCACGGAACTGTGCATTTAACGATTTGTAATAAACCACTCGTCGAACATCTGAACCAACATCGGAGACGCATCGACATATCGCGGTCACACGCTGATGTCTTGAATTGCCCAGGTGACCTTTTAAAAGACACTCCATGCAGTGCAGATTTCGATCTGAGGAGAGGACTAGAAAGAAACCGCATCGAGAGAGACCTAAATCAATCATTGAACTCCCGAGGCAAGTTGGCCATTATGATGTAACCCTGCACTCTGTCGAGCCGAAATAAGGTGTGTCACGAACTGATTCAAGCCAGAATAGCATTCAGTGTAGGTTCAAGCACCAGCAGCAGCAGCTGCTGCAAGTAGACCATTCTTTTATGCCGTGTGAATGGTATAGATGGTTAAGTGCGGGGTTAAGAGACTGTGTATGTTTGGGTGGCTATGGCATAATGGTGCTGGTACCTACTTGTTGTTACTCGAGTTGGAGGTGACTCCGCATGGTATGCAGTTCAGTTCAGAGTGTATACTTCACCTCGTGTGAAGAGGGGGTTGAATATATTTTCTGTTGCTGAAAATTGCCAAGCAATTTGCGGGGGAAAATTAATTGAAAAACGTGCCGAAGCACAGGTGTGGTGGCATGAGAATCTATATTTGAGCGCCGCGGCTTGCTCCACGCAGTTATTATTATAGGTACACTCTATGTCTGAAGAAGAGTCTCGAATTAAATGAGACGTTGTCATAGATTATGCAGATTCATTCTAATTGAGTGTAATCATGCGAATATGGGGCGTGTCGCCTACAACTGAGTGGAAATAAATTTGTGATTAATTTTATAAGGAGTTGGGCATTGTGTCGTTAAGTTTAAATACCAGGTATGAGATATTAACGAAGAACTTAAATTCTTAAGATATATTTTACTGAGCCATGACGAAATTTAATTTAATACCTACATACATACGTACATTTTCAATGGCCCGCTTATTCATTAAGTGGGTCGCGGGTGTAGGTTGCTCAAGTGGAACCTCCATAGCACTCGATCCTCCGCCATTGACTCCAAATCATCATCTAACCCCATACGGTTAGAGGAGAGATTATGAATTTGTTCTAACCATCTCATTCTGGGTCTACCTAGAGCACGCCTGCCTACGGTACGGATTCCATAGCACGTCTTGAGATCCTGATCGGGGACATGCGTTTAACATGACCAAACCACCGAAGCATGGACCGCTCCGTCCGGAGAAGTAGCTGCTCGACATTGAGTTCCTCACGTATTCTGGTATTTTTATTGCGATCTCTACGGCTCACACCAGCAATACAACGGAGAAATCTCATTTCGGCAGCATGTATCCGCGATCTTTTTCTTTCGGTCATTACCCAAACCTCATGACCATAGGTAAGAGTTGGAACAAACACCGAATTAAAGACTGCCAACTTAGCTTTGACACCAAGTTCAGTCCTCCTGATAACAGAATGACCAAGCTGTTGCTCCGTCCATCGCTCGTGAATAAGACCCCGAGATATTTAAACTTTTCCACCTGTTTCAATGGGACTCCACTAACATGCAGAGTACATTGAACAGGCGTTCTGAAGACGACCATCACTTCAGATTTGTTCACGTTTACCTTCATCTCAGCTTCAACACAAACGGCTACAAACCGATCGAGTGCGCGCTGAAGTTCAGTCTGAGATGATCCAAGGATGACCAAGTCATCAGCCAAGAGCAAATGACTTATCCTCAGATCTCCCAATTCGAAACGTTCCTAATTTAATACCTACTGAATTTTTTGTTGGAGCCTTTAATGCCATGGGTATCGGTAGGTCCCATTGACGTTTGGCATCTGCGGTTAGAATACTTAAATATTTCCATCGGTGCTCGTAGAAAAATGGCCCACCATATAATAACATTTACAAGTTATATCTACATTATAAAGGATGTCCCATAATTCACACGCAACATGTAATTTTTATAGAAAATGCAGATTTTTAATTAGCTTACATTTTTTATTGATTCATAGAGTATACACAGATTGTGGTTATGTATTATGGAATAACACATCGGATAAATGGCCGCCACTGCTTGGCTGGCAAGTACGTTACGTACTCTTTTGTTGAAATTTTCTATGACCACCACGTGTGAATCCATCCTTGGCTTTGGCTCACACAGGATGTGACTACGCTGGGCCCCATAACTATTCGTTTGTCCAATGGAAGGAAACCTAAGCTGGTGAAAAGGTACATTTCGTTGTTTGTCTGCATGACCACCAAAGCGCTTCATCTTGAGATGGTTTCGGACCTTACCACGGATGGTTTTTTGGCTGCGCTCAAAAGGTTCATCGCGAGACGTGGAAAGTGCAGCGTAATGTACTCCGAGAATGGTACAGACTTCCAAGAAGCAGCTCGGGTTATATCGGAAATGCACAAGTTGGTGCAATCACAGGCGCACAACAACACGGTTGCTGAAATGTTGGCTGCAGAAAGCATCGATTGGCAATGTATCCCTCCGCACAGCCCTCACTTTGGCGGGCATTGGGAAGCGAGAGTTACATTGGTGAAGCAACATATTCGTCGCTTTGTTGGCAATAGTGTTCTTACCTTCAAAGAAATGTGTACCTTGTTAGCCCAAATCGAAGCCCTCTTGAATTCCGGACCCCTTTGTGCTTCCTCTGATTTAGACCTTGACCCATTAACACCTTCTCATTTATTCTAGTAAGGCCATATACTGCTATACCTGAGCCAAGATACCTAGACACACCTGTTAATCGGTTTGGAAGATGGGAGTTGATCCAAAATATGGTGAAAATTTTCTGGCGAAGGTGGCACCACGATTCTTTAATAACAACGCCCAAAACGGAGAGATTTCCGGGTTGGCGATATGGTAGTTCTCAAGGAGCCAAACCTTCTACCATCACAATGGTCCCTGGGAAGAATTACCGAAGTCCATCCGGGCCAAGATGGACATGTACGAGTGGTGACTCTGCCCACGAAAAGCGGAACGTTCAAGCGCTCCATCACAAAACTAGCAATTCTGCCATGTTCCTGAAATTCCTTCAGCGGGCGGCATGTTAAGAAACACACTAGCCGCGTTTTATTATCGCTAATGATCCATATGGATCATGCCCTGATAATAAAACGATCCAGATCATGAAAAAATATTAGTTTGCAAGTTTGGCACCCCTGATTATTTTTCGACATACCTACGAAGCAAATAGTAAACATAACTCCAGCTGTAATTGATGTACGTTGAATAGGAATGGAGGAAAGCGATTGTTTCATCCGTCATCCAGACTCTTGTTTGTCTTAAAAATATTTTTAATACCTAAAACGACATTTTACATTTGCTATTTATTTGCATTTATATCCATTGCTTGCTGTTTTATTTGGATATTTGATGGCATTTTGTGCACAGCTGTTTCTCTGTATTTACTTTTTACTGGCGCTGCCATCCGTGGGTTTTTTCTTGTTTTATTCAACTTTTAGAAATTTCGAACAACATCGAACTACGGTTATTTTCTTTTAATTTGCTACAGAATTGCTTAAAACTACACTAATATATAGATGGCATATTTAGATTTGGGCAATTTTCGTTTAAACATGTTAAATTCGTAGTTGCAAATTTTTATTCTGCCATTTTACGATGCGGCTACTCCGTATTTGATAGCACAGAGCAGAAGTGGAAACATTCAGAAATAAAAATTATTTAAATCTTTGGGTTTGGGATTGGCTATCTGGATCATGAAAATTGAACCCGATAGAACACAGGATTATGTAGCATATGACCAATTCTTGACTACGGTGTCGAATTGATGTATCTGGACTGTTAGCAATACTCTTACCAACTGTTTCGATGTCTTCTGTTGAACGACTTGTGACAGGACAACCAGATTGTTTAAGTCTCCCTGAATTTTTCAATTAATCTCTTCACAGATGATGGTTTTAAAATACTGGGGCGACCATATTTTGTTCGAAAGTTGCGGACTGTAGCTGACAAACCTTTATTATTTTTAAAATATTGCTTAACAATGAAAAGGCGTTGTTCTTTCATACAGCGCTCCATATTTACTAACTCCGAACTGTCAGCTGTCACATTGTTATTTTTTTTTCCGTTGGCATTAGTGTACTATTGAATGGCGCCAAATTCAAATTTTGCAAGAATTATAGGATAGGTACCCTTAAACTCACATGGTAAACATTTTGGGTGACTTGTATGCAGTGGAGGGTATCAATGCATCGGCCAGACCGATGGTAACGCTTTTACTTGTTGAAGTCTCCATATTGTTATTGTTTTATCCAAGGAGACGTCAGTTTTCCTCAGAAGGCTTTCGTTTATGTCAGATACAGAGTCCCTCAGCCTCCAAAGAAACTGTGAGCGAAAATGTATTTAAAGAGTACATTTGCTAGATGCGTCACAGCTACAGGTGAAGTTGCAAAAGCTATGTGCTTAGCTTTTTAAGATCTGCTAGATAGTAATAAAGGGTGCTTAAGTTTTAAGGGCCGATGTTGATTTTGAATAAAACACAATTTATTTAGGAAATTATTGTCATTTCTTTTTATTATGATAAAAATGACCTCGGCGGTACACTCCATCCGATGGTCCAAATTTTCGATGACGCTGAGGCATAATTGAGGTTTTATGCCGTTAAACCGCACTAAACAGTTACTCTTTGTGGGTGCATTGGTTTTTCGACAATCACTCTTGGATTATCATTCGCCCAAATGCGGCAATTCTGATTATTGACGAATCCACTGTTGCCATTTCTTGCCACCATTCTGACCATTGACGACGCTTGAAAGGGTCAAGTGGCTTTAGTTCTTGAGTCAATTGCACCTTGTAAGAAGTCTTTATGCATAATGTTCATCAACGACGAGCGTGAGAGGTGCAATTGTTGGGCACGACGACGAGTTGAGATGGACGGCTTTTCAGCCACACTATCGCGAACAGCAGCAATATTTTCTGCAGTACGAGCTGTACGAGCATGCACTGGTGTTTCCAGATCTCCTACAGACCCGGTTTTCTCAAATTTTTGCACGATTTTTCCGATTGTACGCACATTTGGACGATTAAATTGACCGAAAAAATCACAAAGTGCACGATATGCATTTTGATTTGAACGCCCATTTTCATAATAAGCCTGAATAACTTTAACGCGTTGCTCAATTGTGTATCTTTCCATGGTTCAAATTGAGTTAGTCTGAAATTGAGAAATGTTAAATGAAATGCAAAAAAAAAACTTGACGTTTAGGTGTGGTTCACATTCAACATCGGCCCTTAAGATTTAACCACCCTTTAGTAGGATATCGATTCTCCCTTATGTTGGAGTCTGAACAGAAACTTATGCTGTTCTATAATTTCATTTGGCTTTGGACTAAGGTGATTTTTCGTCAGGTTCGGGGCTGTCAAATTGGATAGAAGTTGGTGGTGGTAGTAGTTGGCAGACTTTTTGTAGGGTCGAAAATGTTCCGTAATGTAAGATAATTTTCCAGCCGTTTTTATGCAATTCGTAAAGTAGTGTTACCCATTTTCGTTGAACTGATCAAAATGTACACTTTCTGTAGTGGGTTTGGTTTGTAGTAAATTTGTCAATGATTAAATAATTATCTCCTTCGATTCGGTCATCACTAGGATTTTTCTTAACCTTAAAAATCATCGTTGCCAGCGCCACTGATGTATATTTGCAAAGCCCCAAAAAATAATGAGGAATAAGGACCACGCTTCCGGTTTATTGTCTCAAGAAGAATGCATATTTTATTATTTTTTGTTTTAAATACTTCTCCCGGGAAAGGCACACCTATAACGCTTCATCAGCGCCCCGGGATGCTTGCAGATGTATGTTAGTTCTGCACTTAAATTGCTGCAAATTGTAGTCTTCTGGAAATATATCCCCAGGAAGTTCCAAAGTTTGCTTGTCCTGTAACAGAAGGAGTTTTGGAAAGATGATGTCCTCGCGGTTTTCAAGTGTACTGTATGGCCATGCGCTTTAGCTGACTATCGTATGGGGCGCCCAAAAGTTACATTTCGAGGGATAATGTCCTTGAGTTCCTCGGAACATCTACCATTGAAGTACCTATAGAACAAGCATAGGTCAGCCACTTGTCTTCTGTGCACCAACGGTTGCAGATTCGATGTGAGTGTAGGGTCTCCAATAAGTCGAACTGCTCGTCTCTGTATGCTGTCAAGTAGGTTAAGTGAATGTTTTGGGGCCGAGTTCCATATATGGGAGCAATATTCCAGGCCTGGTCTTTATTTCGTACATGTCAAATATTACAACATAATAATTTAATTCACAATAGTATTTATACGAATTCATGACATAATTCAGAATAAAAATTCTTAAATATGGAAAACAGCATCATGCTATGGTCTTAAAAAATATCTCTGCTTAATACAGTTAAAAACTTACCGCGTAAAAATTTAAAAGTCAAACAAGCTGTCAGTATTATTGATGGCAAATCTATAACTGTGTGATTTATTAGGTTGTACTTAAAATCGGTTAATACCAAACGATCAAAATATTTTTCAAATGTCATTAAGCATAATGTTATGAATAGGATTTTCAGCCGTACTTGCTGCGCTCTTCATCTTTTTTGTAGTAAATAAGTCCTATGAGCGTATTGAAGGTACTCCTCGAATTATGTCCTACGGCATAAGGATCATTGCTAAATAAATTGAGTACAAATTGAATTTATTTACGCAGCCTCTTAGCTGGTATCCAATCCTGGAAATCGAATACCATCAAGAATACATAAATCTCTTCGAATATTTATTGGTGTCATAACAATCGGAAAATATTACGACGAGCCTTAATTAAGTCACAAAATCGTCATCCATCTTTTAAGATGCTATCGCCTACGCAGTATATCAACTTTTCTGATTACGCTATACACGCATCTGTTTACATCATAACTACCTCCAAAGGATAATGAAAACAGTGAGCGAAAAAATACTCTTATTTCATAACTCGTACACTTTTATCACAATCAGCTGTGATTGTATCATAAAGCCAACTAATGCCCTTTACGATAGACTGGACAACGATTCGAAACAAAATAATATCCCACATATTTTCTATGCCTTTTCTTTAACTGCTCAAGTTGGAATGACTTACCCTTCTTTAGACATTTATTTGAAAGCCATAAAACACCCTTACGAATGAAGAGTTTCAGAATGATTTAGCGCTTATCTTAGAATATATCTTTCTACCGTTAACTGAAATATGTATCCGATTTCCGAGAGGCCTATTCTCTTGTGTTTTTGGTGCGACTTCATAAGCCGATATAGGGATTATATATAGAACCTGTTGACGTTAGGTGACAATTTATTTATCTATCGTCTGGCCTAAATCACACGTCGCAGATACCTACACAGATGGTTTCAACCGAATCAACTTGGGAATGAAAACGACTCTTTTTGCATGATAGAATTTCATTTAAAGAGCTAGTTCACTCAACGGAAATAAAGTTGATATTTCAGGGATAAGGAGAATTTGTCATCTAAAGCTTGAAATATATGTATGATTTTTCAAGTTGTTTCTAAAGAAAAAACTGCGTTGTTCCCTTTTCGAGAGGAAAAAAACTTTCGTGCAAGTATGACGAAAGATGCAAAAGTTTGCTCCATTTCGCTGAAGTGAAATTTATGCAAATTGATTTGAAAGTTCTTGAGACTCCCGTTTCTACTATTCGATAAGGAAGATGTTTCCCTGAATCGTTAGAGCGTAATTGCAGTCGTACGAAAGACGTGCAAAAAATTAAATTCACATTGAAAGTTCGTATTCCTATAAGGCAGAGTTTATGAAGCTAAAATACTGCAGACATTCGTGTTTTCTTATTCAGTGTTTTACCAGTAGGTATGAATAAACATATAATAACTTTTTTTAAGACAACATGACGTCTTGAGGAATTTGTTTGACTTTAAATTTATGATAGGACATCATGCGGTATTTGAAAATTATAGAGAGACGCGCCAAAAAAACACCACGAAAATTGCTCCAAGAAATGCGCCAAAATCATTCAAAAAATTTCTCAAAAAACTGTCAGAAAAATTACTTCAAAAACGCCCCAAATAAAGCGTTTAAAAACTAACGCAAAAAGGGCCCAAAATGCTTCCCAAAACTTATAAAAAGCACGCCAAGAAACATTCCCAAGATAGCCTATAAAAACGCGCAAAAAATATTCTGAAAAATACCCCAAAAAGGAGGGTAATGAAGGTTAAAGGGGCTTAGGGTTAGCGATGGACATGAAACTACTCGGTAGATTTTAAATATGCGGATCAATATATATATACTATACTTAAGGATGGAGGAGGGTTAGGGTCTATTGTTGGAACTACTTGGGCAATTTTAAAAATTCTTTCAATGCTGTAATGGTGACACGCTCCGGATCAGTATAATGTTACTAATAAAGAGGGGTAAAGAGGCAGGGGCGGACTAAGAGGCAGTGGCACCCGGGGTGGTAAAACAAGCTTACACCCCTTAAAAATTTAAGAAAAAAACACGAACAAAGATTTTATTTAAAGGTGCTTTCGAGGTTTTATTGCACTGAATATTTCGATTAAATCATTAAAATCTATATTTTTATTGAGCTCCTTTTCGATTGAAAGTATAGGTAGCCAGATTAGTCAACCTATTTTGGCTCTTTGTTGATCTTAGATAAGTCTTAATTAATTTCAATTTTGAAAAGCTTCGTTCACAAGATGCCACTGAGACGCAAATTGTTAAAAAAATTCTCATCGCCAATGACAGGCTCGGTAACGAGTCTGAAAAGTCACAATTAACAATGAAGCTTAAAAATTCAAATGCTGTTCAAATTTCTGCATCGACGCCGTCTAGCGATAGCAAATGCGCTATCAGTTCTGATTGTTGACAGATCACTTTGTGAATTGATTAATCTATTGCTTAATGGTCGGATTATCAACTCCAAGTTGGGTGAGGTGTCCACAAGAGGATCTGTTAGTAGAGGCACTTCGCAAGGTGGTGTTTTATCCTTGGAATTCGGTGGTCAACGAATTACTGGAAACTTGGAAACTTAACATCCAAGAAAGAGTCAAGAAGACTGCAGTAGCACTCTTCTCTAGCAAAAAAGCTATTGGTAATAAATGGGGTCTACAACATCGAATAACTCACTCACATAAATAGAGACTATCTGAGCAAGGTCTAGCGCACAGCCTGCATGTGTATAAGCGGTGCATGAGGCACAACTCCCGCTGCGGCACTGGACATATTGTTTCATCTAATATCCCTTGAGATTTTCAGCAAGCAAGCTACCTCACAGTGGTTAAAGAATCACTTTGGCCACGCCTCTATTCTGAAGAATTTCGTAATCTCAACCGAAAACACTGACTATACACCACCCCATCTCAACTTTTTGACAAGAACTTTCTCGTCACTATCCCTCCAGATCCAGAGCAATCTGGAATGAGTGTACTTTCGCAGAAGATGAATCAGTTCACATCTACAATCTACATTGACGGCTCAAAAACCAAAGACTGAGTTAGTGGGGGTGTATTCTCCCAAAGTCTTAATCTTAAGCTCTCCTACCGTCTACCAAATTATTGTAGCGTGTTCCAGGCGGAATTAATATCGATAAAAGAAGTCTTATGTTGGCTCAAGAAAAACGTGATATCCGCTAAAGATTTTTGCATATTTTCGGACAGCCAATCAGGCATCAAATCTTTGATTCGATATCTATAACTTTTCTAGATCTCGACTGCCGATCGTCTCTTATATTCACCTAATTTGGGTGCCGGGGCATAAAGGCATTCCAGGAAATTGTAATTAAGATGAACTCGCTAGAATAGGAACAACTCAACCCTGCCGGATGAAGGCAGCCTAGGATAGGGATATAGGGATACTAATCGCTACTTGCATACAAAAATTAAAGCTGGATTATGTCGAGAGTGCAAATCTTAGGTTGACATGTGGCACCACTTGTCTAGTGACAAAACAAATATGGCCGAAGCTGAATTTGAAACGATCTAAGAAATTGATTTCTCTCAACAGATAGATTGCATATCGAAGTGGGTGCGCGGTATTTTCTATGTAAAATTCGGACGTCCACCCTCTTTCTTCCAATTCTCCCCACATATTTGTTGTTTGGATTTTATTTCCACTTCGATTTGAGCTTTATTGCACTTTTGAAAATGAAATAAAGTCAAAAAATCGTTTTATTTGTGTTTTTATTTTGTGTAATGTGCAAAACAGTTATATGGCTGCTGGCACCCCCCATTAGTCTGCCACCCGGGGCGGAATTTATGATATGTTCGTGATTTTTGTTATATTTACTTCTTACCGGAGTTCGTAAAGTTGACACTAAAAGGCCTTACGCCGAAAGTTCTCAATAACAAACAACAAAAGAAGGAAAGAGACTTCGGAAATTCCATTCAAAATTGTTGTATTTTGAAATTATTACCATTTCCCCTTTCCTATTGCCAAAGAGAAGCAATACGTGAGTAAGAAAAATACATAAAACACACAACCACAGATATTGTCGCTGTTTGTTTAGAGTCTAAATATTTCAATTGAAGGAAGTGTGGCAAAACCAGACTTGCCAATTAAATGACTCTGGTTAGTTGCAAATTTTTGCTATTTGTAATTTGTATTTATGGTCATTTATTTCTTCTATCGATGCTTTATCACCATCCAGCACCTATCGTGATACATATTTAGTACTTCAATTGTTATCAAAAAATTGTATTAATTGACTTTATTTACAAAGATACATTCACTTAATCCAAGATGCCTAACTCATCGAATCTCTTCAGAGTATACCTCAAGGTCTCCTCTAGCCGCTTCGAAGAGAACATAATTTCAACTTTCTTTTTCGCATAGTCCTGGTCCACGAATTGCTCGAGGTTATTATCGCCCGATTGTTCTTTGTCCATAACTACGGCTGGAAAAATTCCAGTATTCGCAAAGAAACCGAACATCTCCCTACGTCGCACCTCTGTTAAAATATCCTCGAAAGTAGGAATATCCGTGTAGTTGTGCAGCATCAGTGTCTCAATCAATGCCGTATAATACGTCCTAAGAAGTTCGTCTCTTTTCTCTTTCAACACATCCAGTTGCACAGAAGTGTTGAGAAAATAGTTGATATCGTATCCCGGACTTCCGAAAACACTCATTTGCAAATCGACAAAAACCACTTCGTCGACTTGCTGTCTATTGTCGCTTTGGTACTTGAAGAGGAAGTTGTTGACCCATAGATCTCCATGATTGAGTACCTTCAACTCACCGGCAATAGGCAGTTGACAGTTGATGAGATTCTGTTTAAAGTTTGCTCTGTATTTTGACACTTTTCCAGCGATAGTCTCATAACCTTCCCAATTACTGATTGTTTGAATGAGACCATCGACATTACCTCCAAGTAACGCTTCGTACACTCCGCTATTCACAGCAGCTTTATCAAGCATACCAAAACAAAATGATTTCATCAAGCCAGGGTCCTAAAAGCAAAAACACTTGAAGTACACCGCGCATTAAATGTTGTAAGTTTTAACTCACCTTCTTGTATATGATCATCGAAATTCCGTGGAACTGTCCGATCTTTTGCAAAACAACTTTGCAATGATCCAAATCTAAGCCCTTCTCACGATCTGCCATAACGTAACCCAATGCGGTGAGGTCCTCAAATGCCAGTGTGGTAATCGGTAGCTTATGGCTGTGGTACAACTTTGGTCCGAATTTCACATTATCTAGAAGAATCTCCATGCGGGGCAATATGTTGTTGTAAAATATTTTTTCCTTCAGGAACACTCGCAAGTCCTCCAGAAATTGTACAGTATCCGTCACTTCAATACTTTTCACAATCACAGATAAGTTCTCAAGTGGTTCCATATCACGCTGAAAAGTAAGTCGCGTTCTGTAAATTTTACTGCAGTAGTTATCACCGCCACTACATCCCATCTCGAAGGAAATCTTTTTAACTTGAACATCAGCCACGAGTAGAGCATTTTCAAGGACTTCCTGGAAGAACTTTACATCCAAAGACGGTGGTGCATTGACAGGGTTTAAATATTCCACACCCATAGCGATGCGTGAGCTTCAATTTATTTTCAGTGTTAAAATGAGAACAACTGGTCCATTGAGTGAGGTAGTTTGGCCGCCCCGAGATAGAACGACAGAAGAACAATAGCAGGGGTTGTAGATAGCCGAAGCAATTTATACAACACTTTGCACTGGCGAGATAAGAATATTTGGGAGAGTCTATAGTCAAATGTCACACATTAGCTTGTAATAAATGAGGCTCTTATCATTATGTATTTAATATAAACGTTTTATAGGTTGTTGTGAGTATAATCATGCTAAGGCAAATACATACAGATATTGTTTTTTTTGCAGCACTAAATTTAATAATAATAATAAGTTAAGCAGAGGAAGGGGGGCATTGTTTTTACCATTACTGATACGTAGATATATTTGTGTACAGGGTGTTTCCAATTCAAAGGGGAATACATCGTTAACGATTATACTATAATGTGCTATTTAATAGCTATGCCCGCAGGTCCCAACTTCGGTTTATTTTATTTTAAAACACATTGACTGCCAAGGCAATTTTGGATAAATTTCTTGGGTTGCCAACACAAAATATTTCGTTATTAACAATTTTGGACAAATAAAACAATAAATAGATGCAATATTATTTATTGTCAATCCATTCTTGACGTCTAGGACGAATTAAGTTCTGGATATCAAATATGATAGCCATGGCACCTAAAGAAATTTTAATGCAAATTCTTTCACTAGGGGCCATGGCCTAATGTTTTCCTTTTTATGAATTTTAATTTTAGTTGTTAGTTGTTTAGTTATAAATAAGAATTAAGAAATGAATTATATTATAAAATAGATTTTTTTTTTCAAAATTTTAATTATTTTTGGTTTTCCCTACATGCCCACAGTCATAAAACATTAAACGTTTATCTTATCGTATGGTGCCAAGCAATTTATTCTCATACTGATTTGTTCGTAGTGGCTACTGTTTTTGCATGCCACAGCTCAAAGTGAAGACATACCTGGCTATCATATTTGATAGCCATGGTACCCATGGAACTACCACTGGCTATCACATAATAATCATGGCAATCAATGTGTATACCTAATTAAAAAAATGTTGGGTTATTGTATTATCTCTTTTTAATTTTTGTGTTTTTTAAGCTTATCAAATATTTATCTCAATGGTTTTTGGTAAACTATAGTTGTTGTTACTAAGTGTTCGTAATAGTCCGAATAAGGTTTATACGGAAACAATGAGGAAAAGTTGCAAGCGGTAAAAGAGGTGTGGAATCTGAAATGCAAAAAATATCAAAAACTAGCTGAACCCCCACCGGCTTCGCCAGGCTTTTTTTGCTTTTTTAAATCTGTATTATTTTTTCTCAATTTTTTTTTTTTTGGCGTATGAATTGATCACCGTAATTACCGACGTTTATAAAATACGACCAAAACAAAAAAATGTGCACGACTGGGTCGCACGTAACTTTCTCGTTTATTGCGAATCTCGCAGAATCTCAGAGTGATTTCAGCAAATTTTACGTTTAAAATCATAAAAACATAAACCTACGTATTAACTAGAACACTTTATTACTTTCAAATTTCACCCCGAACTGACACTTGAAGGAGGCAAGTAGGCGATGAATTTCAAATTATATTGCTATGTATACTGAAGTTTTTGACTTTACAAAAATATACCGTGTGTGAATACCGATCGGGATTTGGGTATAGTAATTTTTGAGAAATATTCATAAAACGGCAATATTAGAGTTTTCTGAGAAAAACTAAGTACGTGATCATGTTAAGAATGCTTATGTTGTCTTAAATATGTATTTTGATCAAAATCGTTAGAGCGGTTTTTTGTAAAATTATGCTGACAAATGTTATAATTTGGATTCGAAAAGCACTGTTATTAAACTGTTTAGCTGAAAACTGAGTACGACATATTCTTCAGGATATAAACATTACCTAGCAGATATATTTTCATCCAAATCGAAAATGGCGTTTTCGAGATATGAGCAGTTTTTAAAGTACCGGTTTTAGCGATTGGGAAGGACGCATTCATGGTCTAAAAAACACTGTTTTTCAACTGTTTAGCTCAAAACTGGGCAAATGGTATTACTACGGATTTAAGCATTACCTGAAAGTAACATTTTTATTATAATCAAAAATGGCGTTTTTGAGATATGAGCAGTTTCTTAAAGTACTTTGATTAGGGATTTGGGTGGATATCAAAGGACTCAGTCTTTTTAGGGAAAAACTGAGTTTGCTATCAAGTTAAGAATGACAATAGTACCTTAAAAATATATATTTTTTAAATTTTTTTTTTACCGTTTTCGAGAAAAAGCCAATTTTCAAAACTGCCGTTGCTGGACTTTTTAGCGAAAAACTGGGTATTCAGTCACGTGAAGCATGCTTACATTAACTCAATTTTGGTTCAAATCGTTAGAGCCGTTTTCGAAAAAATCTAAATTTAGGCATATTTCGTCATATTTTGTAAAATTTTTATATGGGAGGTACCGTTAATATTAGGGCTAGAATAAAAAAAAAAAAAAAACGTCCCGAGCGGGAAGCCTACAAACTCTAAATGCGAAGTTTGAAGCAAATCCGTCCAATAGTTTAGATTCCCCAGGGGTGGGACAGACAGACATACGGACGGACAGAATTGTGAGACCCACTTTTTTGAGTTCCCCTATCATCGTAATATCAGAATTGATCAAAATCTCGAGTTCGAAATTTTGTACATACATATAACTTTAAGGCACAACTTCATTTGAAACTACATTTTGTTGTCGCTTAACTTATTGGGGTAGGTTTGAACAAAACACAACGGTACATGTTTGAACAAGTGATCTTTAAGTGGCATTGAAATAAAAGCTAAGTTACCACCACCCATCAACGCTCCGGGAACATCGAGAACACACAAATTCCTGAACAGCTTTTTTGTTTTTATAGTTTCTTTAGTCATTTGTAAAATATTTTGTAATTTGTGAATTTCAGTTGAATTAAGTTACCACCACCCATCAACGCTCCGGGAACATCGAGAACACACAAATTCCTGAACAGCTTTTTTGTTTTTATAGTTTCTTTAGGAATTTGTAAAATATTTTGTAATTTGTGAATTTCAGTTGGCTTCTGTTAAGTCGTTTTTGTTTTTTTGAAAAATTAAGTTAATTTATTTTATTAACAAATTACAAAGCTTGTAGTAGCTTATTAGCTGCCAAAAGCAAATACAAATACTGATATACTGATACCACTGATTCGCCGCTGGAACTTGAATCACCCTGAATCATTCGTTAAAAGTGCAGGCACCAGTGATGCCAGTATTTTTCAGTGGAAATTCCCCATTTTGGAGGAAAAAATAAGAGTTTTTCCCCATTTTGCATTTCGATTTTCTCCACTTTTTTTCCCATTTCAGACTATGTAAAAAACTATGTAATTTAAGTAATTTAATTTTAAAATTAAGGGATTTTGTTTTTTTTATTCAAGTATGTACCTGCCTATTGGGAGTTTTCTAAAGAGTGAAATCTATCTACAGTTATTTCTTAAGAAAAAATGCATTGTGGAGAATATTGACATATAACTTATGTAAATACGGATTGCCAAATAAGATTGGTATGAAAAACTTCGTAAATTCAAAAATGGTATTCCAAACGGACTGGATTTCATCATTTTTAAATTTTTATCTGAAATTTTCAGCCATATTTTGTGTCAACCATCCCGTAAAAATATGTAATGGCATTTAGGTAGAGTGAGTACTGTGACAATTCTATCAGATCAAGATTTGGGCTTTGATATAGATGCTTAGAAACCGCGCCTGTTATGATTACGATAGCGTGCTTTTGGCCTACGGAGATCATGAAATTAATAATCTAGTTTAAGCAATCTCATTTTTAAGAACGCGGCCATTGAAGACCGCATTGTAGGTTCTTACGTAAAACTTTTCTTTTGAGCTCTGATTGAACTCAAACAAAGCAGCCGATAATGTAACTCAGTTCTTATAGGTAGGTATTAAACCCAATTAACAACTTAATTAAATTTGTCAGCCTGCATCCGATGGTGCATTATTAAGGATATAAATCAGTACCTACAGAATTTGTTGTCCCTTCAAGTGGTACTTACTTGCTCCTGCGAACAGTACCAAATTTGCTTGCGCGGGAGCAAACACTGAAGTCATATCCACATATTCAAAACTAGCTGGACCCGTGCTCGCCTTGCCCGCTCGTATATGTATATTTCACAAACTGGCTGGACAGAAGTAAGTCACTCATACACAGTACCTATCTGTTCAAGAAAAATTGCTTTCGATGTGCGACAACAACCCCAAAGTAGAACTATGGAATCCAAACAACTACCCCAACCCTACCCTGTTACGTCATATCAGAATAAAATTCCTACTGCGTTGCGTGGCGATATGCGATAATGGATGTAATGCATTGGATATATAATGTGCACCCTCTGCATCGCCCTCCCTCTCATTGATCTTGCTACTTGTTTAATATACTGCATTTCCTTTCCTTTCCTTTGCTTCCCTCTTCCTATAGAATCCAAACAACTACCTACCCCAACCCAACACAGTTACCATACCACATATCGAATGAAATTCTGAAATGAAACCTGTTTTGTATTATACGTCTCTTCTCTTATGAAGATTATTAATATACCCCATGCCATTCTGCAGCACGCACGACTCACCCCATCCCCATCCTTAATCGGACATACAGTCATAATATACATACCTACATAATATACAACTGACCATAGCACTCACTGCGAAAACAAATCAACCCTTATCGAATGTGTTTGTTTGACGATCGTAAAAGTATAAACATCCATTCGTAGCAAGGTATATATGTATGTATATATTTTCACTTCAAAAAATACATTTTGGCTAAAAACTGTTCCTAAGGACGTGGCTATAAACGACATAGCCTATAGCAGTCTCACAGTCTTAAGGAACATTTAAAAAAAGTTTCATCGAAATCTGTCCAGTAGTTTTCGAGTTTTTAGCTGACAAAGAAAATGCCTACAGTTTTATTATATGTAAAGATCATGTTCGTCCCCATGCAATTTTTTTCAAGCATAGTTGAAACGCATTATTTTCTTTTTAAACGAGGAGAGTTTAATTTAAAAATTACAATGAATAAGAGAAAAGTATAATTTGGTTTTTCCCCATTTCAAGTGTGCTTTTCTCCATTTCCCCATTTGATTTAAATATCCCCAAAATGGGGAAAAATCCCCACACCTGGCATCGCTGGCAGGCACATCCAATAGGTACGTCTTGATTTGGGGATTCCAAATCCTGGAGCACTCAGACGAATCTCGGTGCATTGTACATTGTACTGTGGAGAAACTCTGATATTATTCGTTTCTCTTATGGTCGGTGGCAGAGTATTGCTGTCCCCCGCCGGGGCTCGAACCAACGCCGATCGGGTCACAAGCAATGACTCTAACCACTACACCATGGCCACCGCCAAAAATTCACCCTTACGGCTGAAACTTGCTGTTGCTGCAGGGCTTGCCAACGATAAATAAACCATCTGAAACTAAATGTATTTCTCCTCATTTGTGAACTATTTTAATATGCCTAGCTAACTTGTTCCCGTCATTTTTAATTTTAAAAACGAATTGACTCTGCAAACTTTTTTTGTGAAGACAGAAATAAAACAGCTGAAAAGTCAAATGTCAACTAGCATAGTGATGCCAAGTCACAGTAAGGCGTTTTTGTTTGTGTGTTTATATAGGATTGCAAACAAAAAAGAACACGCCTAATGTATACGACAGCTCTATTCTTGGAAGCATAAGAGGAAGGACGAAATGAGTTGTGTTTTTAGAGAAGAATACGAGACAGGTTAAGAGGAGCAGTGAATGATTTCCCGGAACCTCCGGATGGAATATGTTTTTAGAATGTTTATTTTTTATTTTAATAAAGTTCAATAGATTTATTACAAATGTTCGACTTAATAAAGCAGCTGTTTTATAAATTTTTTAAAGAAATCTTATGAAATCCGCAATGATTTTGATGCGGATAAGAAATGTCATTTTGTTCGGTAAAAATTCGATTTGAACATTTTCAACGATACAGTGAAACTCATTCGCATTACCCACACGGGTTCACCTTGCGGATTTGACGATACCAAAATATTTTCTTTCCGTGCATGATTCCCCCCGGCGCGCGGATTCCACGATAGGGTTGATAATTCTTTTGTACGTGTACTGTCACTGAATTCCTGCTAAACGACTGGACTGATTTTGGTAAAATTATTTGTGTATGTTTAAGTGGGTTCTTATGGTAGCACTGCGATCGTGTTCGAGGATTCGCTGTGTTTCGATATTGGGAACCCAACGTTTGGGCAGGACAACGACTGCCGGGTCGGTATCGAAGCAAATACAACGATTTGCTTGGATCGACAAATAATAATATCTACAGCTTTGCTGATGACAGCACTCTTATATCCTCTATCTCGTGGGCCTGTGAATGCGGCTACGTCACACAGTCAGAGATGTGAACAAATTAGTTCTCTAAGTGGTGATCTGGACAAAATCTTGAAGTGGGGAAAAGACAATTTGGTTGTATTTAATGCAATCAAGACACAGCTCACAACATTTTCCAGGAAAAATGCATCAACAGTTCCTCAGATCCAAATGGATGACCATCCAATCCATCCCAAGGACTCAATGCACCTTCTAGGAGTCACAGTCAATTCAGGAATCACGTGGCAGGACCACATATCCTATATCGCAAGATCGGCGTCCGCTAAGTTGAGCTAACTATTTAGAGCAAAGAGGTACTTTAGCCCCAAGCAACTTCTCCTTCTCTACAAAGCACAGGTTAGACCAGGCCTGGAATATTGCTCCCATATATGGAGCTCGGCCCCAAAACATTCACTTAACCTACTTGACAGCATACAGAGACGAGCAGTTCGACTTATTGGAGACTCTACACTCACATCGAACCGTTGGTGCACAGAAGACAAATCGCTGACCTATGCTTGTTCTATAGGTACTTCCATGGTAGATGTTCCGAGGAACTCAAGGACATTATCCCTCGAAATGCAACTTTTGTGCACGCCCCACAAGACAGGCTGCTAATGCTCATGACCACACAGTACACTTGACAACCGCGAGGACATCATCTTTCCATAAAGAAAGAGTGGAATGATCAAGTTTTAATACAGAATCTACTTAATTTATAAATCAAGAAAAGTCAAAAGTTATTTTTTGTTTAATTTCTTTTGAGGTATTGTTGTCAGAATTTACAGCAGAGCCGAGTTTGACAAAGTCCCTTACTACCTCAAAGTAATAGCTGTCGATCGCGACGTTTTGTCAAATTCTACGATGTTGATGGCATATACTTGTTTTTTTTTTTTTTGCTTTACCTACTTTTCTAGGTTTCTCTAAAATGTGTACATGTCCAGAGGTACCTACCTGCATTCCAGCTGTTTGTTTGGGTGATCCTTAATTTTTGGTAGCTGATTCTTGTATCTGCTTCTTCAGGCCAGCTCCAGAGCAAACTCGAAAATAGTGATAGGAGTCTTGTCTGATTACATCGCATCAAAACGGTGCCGTGAATTAAGGTAGATGGAAATAATGTCGAATCGACTTTATTTCCATAAAGTATTGGAAGTAATGTCGAATTGCGTCAGTTTCCATGTTCGATTTTATTTCCAATTATATCGGTATAAAAAGAGTAATAATGTCGACCAGTTCAATAATAAATGTAATCAATTAAAGCTAAGTTTCAATAATCGACTTTATTTCCCAACCTAAAAATTCATTTTCGACTTTATTGCCAGGAATATTCAACTTTATTTCCAAAAACAAAAACGTATTTGAAGTGTGGTGACCGCGGCGGCGGGCGCGAAACGCGGGTCGCGGGTCGCGGCGCGATCGCGTCCGCGTCCGCGAGCGAAAGGCGGTTCACGTTGCAGTGGCGCGCGCGGCCGCGACCGTTCTCGGCGGCAAACGCCACGCCGCGAACCGCGTTTCGCGCCCGCCGTCCCTCCCCCCCAGCGCCGCCGCGGTCACAACACTTCAAATATTAATATCAGAAATCTTTATCTTATTATTTTAATATTTTTTCTTCATCTTCATACAAATCAATGATAAACACCCGACTGTTTGTGGGACATGTCCAAACGGTCATTATTTTTTCTTTTAAATTCAAAATGGATATTGTGTCTTTTTGAAACGGACATAAGGTCCAAATGCATATTATGTCTTTTTGAAAATGACATAAGGTCCATTTAGACTTTGATCGTTTCAGATTGGACATTATGTCTGTTTGTTAATAATAATTAAGCTTCACTTTTTTCAGCCATAATATTTTAACTTGAAAGTGGTTCCAATTTTATATGTACAGGTACTTGTTGTCGCTTCAAAAACTGCATTAGTAATAAAAGATCAAGCTAAAATAAACTAACGCCAAGATTTTGGTAACTGCAAATGCAGCCAAACTTTGATAAGCTCTGAGAGAACAACGGCATTTACAAAGAGAAATATATTTTTTTTGCCTCATTTGTGTTCATGGTTTTTATCATTTGCATTATACTGAATTTCGATTTTATTTCCAAAGATGTTTCTACGTTATTACCTATCTGATTTCAGCTTTCGCATTTATTTCCAAAATAATTTCTACATTATTGCCAAACATACATTATTTTTCTTTTCTATTCTATTGCCATTCTCATATTCTACATAATTACTCTTTCATTATGGAAATAAAATCGAAAATGGAAACTGACGCAATTCGACATTACTTCCAATACTTTATGGAAATAAAGTCGATCGACATTATTTCCATCTACCTTAATTCACGGCACCCATCAAAACAGACAAAAAGATTAGGACTGAAGATTCGTCTTATATTTTTGTCATAGGGTCGTACATCACTATATATCTCAATGAATGGAAGGAACCAGGAAAATAAAATTAAATGCTGCAGCATTCTTAATTTCATGCGGCAGTTCCCCTCACAACCCTATCTCTAACCCAAAGTTAACCTACTCAATCGATTTTATTAACAAATATAAAAATAAGAAATACCAACACCAAACAAGCTAAAAAAGTTGGCAGACCTTTCTCCTACTCATAAACAAACTCAGCCTGCCCTGCAATCTTTCCGGCAGCAATGCATAACCTTTATAAAAAAGATTTCCCAAAACAATTGTTAAGCTTCATCTCATCAAATTGCCTTCAACTAATCCCAATAAAATCACAGGCAAGAATAATACGATTCCCATAAAACAACCTCCCGCTGTATCTCTAATCTCGCAAATACCATCATTTACGTTAAGAGATCTTTTATTTTCGACCCATTGTAATCGCTTGATGCCTGTCACGAAGGCATCCTTTCCAAATGGAAGCCACAAAAAACGTTCAGCTTTAAAATGTTATTTCGCATTTTTTTTACGCAACTAATTTAATTCGGATATGGCAAACGGGTAACGCCCTTTAATTACCATTAAAACTTCCGAAATACCATTTCCCAAAATAATAATTACATCCTAAGGAAGTCGACTGCTTCCTTCGCCCATAAAAACAAAAATTGTTTACCACAACTTCTATGAATGAAAGAAATTATCCGGAAAAGTGTTTTGTTGATGGAAAATCTGCTCGTTCCTAATGGTGACACTCGTCTATTTGTCAAAAACCAGTTAGCAGTACTTGTGGCCATAATAATCTATTGGAGTGGGTACCTACCCAAGTCGCCAATATGTGATCAAGATTATGGGCTTAGGTTCGTGTTTTTAGCGAACGCTGCGCCTTTTGACTGTGCGATGTTCGTCAAACGAAAAACAACGAAATGACACAGCGTCGACAGAGTAAAAGTGTCCAACTTCACTTTCAACATGCTCCAGATATAGATAAGTTAATTAATGAAAAATAAAAGAAAACAACATTTGAGCAAATCCGCATGTTGGAGTGGTTGGAGTGCTTTCCTGTTTCTTGGGTTGCATGTGACGAGGTCACCTTGAGGTCCCCGTTTGGGCCTAGTTTAGGTTGCACTCTATAGAGCACATTCGAAAGGTAGATTTTTTGTTTTCGTAGCTTTGCATTTTTACTGTGTGCCTGTGCATTGTGATGCTCGGCGAGAGGGGAGCTACTGCATGTTGTTAACTTTTATGACCCAATTTGCAATCTTTTATGTGACAATGATAAGTGATATGAATGGTCTTGTGTGTATACCAGCCCGTATACCTACTGGTGAAATGCGGTGGCTTTTGGTGTGGTTTTGCTTTTACCAAGCCAGAGGGGAAATGTCGCTTAGAGATGCAGTCATGACAGGAGAGGGTTGTGAATATGACTAGGATGGATGGTGTTGTAACGGCAATAGGCTCTTGGTAAGTTATTGAATGTTGGTTCCACGATTTGCTCAGCAGGGCTTACAATGATGGCAATTATTTTGAAAGACTTATTACCCGATAATTTCATATTTTTGTATTTATTTTCATAGACGGAGAGCTAGGGACATTTTTTCATGTATATTTTCTCAACAGAATGTTGCTAATTTTTGGTTTGCCATGGTCGAATACATCAGAGATGTGGAAATCTGGATCGTTCGCTTTAGGGGGCAACAAGATCTCAAAGTTGTAAAAAATCTTTCTTAAAAAAAACTGACAGTGTCAACTTTGAATCTTTGCATGATGACTCTGGAACTTACTTACTTTTGGCGGTGGCCATGGTGTAGTGGTTAGAGTCATTGCTTGTGACCCGAGCGGCGTTGGTTCGAGCCCCGGCGGGGGACAGCAATACTCTGCCACCGACCATAAAAGAGAAACGAATAATATCAGAGTTTCTCCACCACTACACCAAAAAAGGTGTTTCTGCTTGGTAGTACAATGGACCGAGATTCATCTGAGTGCTCCAGGATTTGGAATCCCCTTAAAAAAAAAAAAAATATACTTACTTATCGGGCCCGTGAAGAGTCTTTACCTGAGACACTGCAGCCTTCCATTCTCTACAATCCCGGGCAGACTAAGCGCTCTGGTATCCGCGATTGCTTGGCATTTGAAACCGAAATTCGCTCTTCCTTGTCTTCTCGGACCTGGGGGCTGGGATTCGAAGGCCCTCTCAGCTAGAGCATTATTGTCCATTCGTTCGATGTGGCCGAGCCAACGTAGTCGACGATTCTTGGCTTTTTGGACCACATCCACATCTTTGTAGAGGTCATAGAGTTCGTGGTTCTATATTCTCCTCCAATAGCTCGTCTCCTGTAATTTCAGACTCTGGAACATGTCATACAAAGGCAAATTTTGAAGTTATTTTGTCAACGCCGAAATTTTGGTAGGCATCTAGTATATACTCATTTTGTCAGAGCAAAATTCCAGTCGCAACACCTCGCCAGATCGCGTCTAAGTGCATGGCGCATAATGGCCTTTTGATTGGTTTCTGTATGAAATTGTTGCATAACTTCGAAGATTATGTACACGATTTCAAGCGCTTTAACTGATTCTGAAAGGTAATTTTGTTAGCTAATTTTCGATGCTTTTTCAACACATTTCTAGCTGTTTTGCGGTGATGATTTTGAATCTTGGAAATTATCTATATAACCACAACTAGCTTAACCCATAATCAATTTTAGTCAGTCACCATCACTTCAGAAAAATAACTACGCATTTTCCAAAATGCGTAAACCCATTAAAAACAATAGTTTTTAGAAAATCTTAACGCTGAAAAGGCATGTTTATCTCGAAACATTTGTCTATGAAAGTGAAGTGAGAGTGACGAAAATATTGTTAAATTTCCCGTTCATGTTCATTTAACGCGCAACTAATGGCTGCTTATATTTAAGCAGATAATTGTCCAGTAACCGACGCGACGTTGAAACTTTCATAAAGAGCTCTCCAGTCACACCCCTCTCAGTCAAAGTCGCTGCTTTGGGGTTATTATATGGCGGCTAAATTTTGAGAACCTCTACAAATTTGTATTTGGATCCACACAGGTCCAAATTGATCTGTCTGCCTTAAGCTACGATCACAAATATCATAAAACGAATAAATTTGTTGACACGCTGACATCTCCAAAACTGACGCACGTCAAATAAATGTCATTTGTGAGAGCGGTAACGCCAATTGATCCCACAGCGACAATAGTTCAGTAATACGCCTGTCATTGTTTTTCAAAATCAAAGACATGCTAGTTTTGTCATGATGTGACAGAACTGAATGACACAGGCGAATGACAGTCGATTACACAGTGAGACGCGATTGTACTTTTTAGCTACCGTCTGGTGACGTGTACATTTCCACGTAAATGCATTACACTGTAGAAAATCTGGCAATGCCACCCGTGAGACGTTGTCAGTCTCTTACATACTGTCAAAAATTCGGTCAATCAGTCCTAAAAATATTGGCAAAACTATCTATCACACAGTCCTTCAAAGCAGTCATTTGGTAATGACTTGAGGACAAATTCCAATGTCAAAGCCAAGCCAGAATGACACGGAATGACACTACTCATGACATGAGTAATTGTAGCCTAATACAGTTTTGAACGTTTCAGAACCAATTAAGGTTATAGATAGATAGATAGATTTTTATTTCGTCATAAAATTACAAAGAAGAGCCATCACACAATTTTAAATACAGAGATATGATATAATAGGGTATATATATCTTTCAACTGAAACAATCTTAAATATTTTAAATACTATTTTATAAATTCAGATTTTTTTTGAAGGGAAACAACGAGAAAACCCAACATTTAAAAAAAAAAAAAAAAATAAATAAATAAATAAATAAAAATTTAATTATTAGTAAGTAATTAAGTAAATTATCTAATATAGAAACAAATATATTAATGAACAAATAGGTATTTAACATAATGGGGAACTATATTAACAAATCTGTTTATAAATTAACAAGTAAATAAATAAATAAATAAATAAATAAATAAATAAATAAATAAATAAATAAATAAATAAATAAATAAATAAATAAATAAATAAATAAGTATATAAATTAACGAAGAAAAAAAAACACAGAAAAAAAAAATACTAATAAATAAATTAACAAATTTGTATGAGTTAACAAATAAATAATTTAGGTATCTGGAAAAGAACATGCGTAAGCCAGTCTTATTATTGGTAAGTGTTATTCAGATCATTTATTAGAGGATTATCGGAGAAGTTGCATCTGATCAAGAACGTTTCGATAAGTTTTCGAATTCTATCGGAGATCAATTCAACATTAGCTCTATTATGTAGAGCAGAGGTGGAGTAGTGCCAAGGGAGGTTCAACATCATTTTTAATAACTTATTTTGCTGTATCTGCAATTTTTTGATATGGCAATCAGCACATTTTCCCCAAACTTGACAGCCATATAACAAAATTGCCTGAAATATAACTTTGTATATCAACATTTTATTCTCGTTTGACAATAAAGAATTTCTATTAACAAAAGGATACAGCATCTTAATTGCAATACCTATTTTATGTAATGTCCTTGCAGTATGTTCCTTAAAGGTTAGTTTACTATCAAGATAAACTCCTAAATATCTAACAACCGGCACCCAGTTTATCTGATTGCCATTTATTAGTAAATGGTTCGACGGCAAGAAACAAGACTTTCTTTTTCTTGTAAAAAAGATAGCTTGGATCTTTTCCGCGTTTACTTTTATTTTCCATTTACTATAATATCTTCTTAATATTTCTGCCGCATTTTGTAGATTCGTCTCAATGGTGAGACCAAATTTATGCGACGAATATATTGCAGTATCGTCGGCATATACCGCGATTTCGCATTCCGGTAATGGTGGGATATCTGACGTGTACAAGATATATAGTACCAGCCCACGAACTGAGCCTTGGGGAACACCTGCGGCAATATTTAATAAATTGGACGGACTATTATTGACATACACTCTGCAACTACGACCAGACAAAAAACTTTGGACAATTTTACAAAGGAATATAGGAAAATTTAAATCAATCATTTTGAATAAAAGGCCGTTGTGCCAAACGGTATCAAATGCCTTTTCAATATCGAGAAGTATCAATCCCGTCGATTTTCCTACGTCTCGATTTGCCTTTATAGTATTGCAAATTCTGAGAATTTGGTGGGAATTAAGGTTATAAACATTGACGTCTTTGTTTCTTCGAAACCACTTAACAGGTTCATCCAGGCGATCGATGTACTCGTCGCTCACCTGACAAAAATGTCTCCACCTAATTATTAAGTACTAGCTGTACGCGCCCGGCTTTGCCCGTGCACAGAAATTGTATTGCTTTGACCTTAGATAATAATATTCTTTCCTAAGATTGTCTGTAAATTTGAGCTCAATCAGGTCGGCGGTTTTTGATTATAAGATTTTGAAAGTTTTTTTGTTGTATGGGCGGGTCCACATCTATTTGTCCAATTTTGACCAATCGTCACGGAAACGCTCCCGGGCCAATACCTAAGATTGTCTGTAAATTTGAGCTCAATGGGCCTCCGCACACGAGATTAATTCTGCCGGCAGAAAAATTATATATATGAACTCCTTTTCATTGTGTAGTATTATTTTCACAATTGAAATATTTTGGAAGTTGTGTATGTATTAGTTTTGTGCCTTGTTCAACCGCTCAAACTCGGCAGAACATTTTATTCCGTTTATTTCCCCTCACTTCAGTTCCCTCGCCTACAAAATCGGTTTTATGCCGGCAGAATTAGTCTCGTGTGCGGAGGCCCAATCAGTTCGGCGGTTTTTGAGATATAAGATTATGAATGTTTTTTTTTGTATGGTCGGTGCCACGCCCCTTTGTCCAATTTTGACCAAATGAAGCCTATTTTATGTTCATTGCTAAGGTCTACCTTTTCCAAAAAGATCCATACCAATCAGGTTAGTAGTTTCGTACGTGATAGTGGAACAAACAAAAAAGATACAATTTTATTATATGTATGTATAGAAGATACTCTAGAGTCCAGAGAGGACCACCGGCGAACGATCGCCTAGGGAAGAACGAATTCGAGTTATGTAATAACTTGACGTTTCGAGGGAACAAATCTTTGTCATGTAGTTGGTCCCATTTTCGTTGACGGGTTTTGGAGGAGACGATACAACGGCGAATAAAAATTTATCATGGGCTCCTCCCCAATTTAAGCAAGAAAAGTATTTACTCCACGAGTTCCCCCATTCAACTGCAAAATATGGCGACTATATTGATTCGGCGAACTCGTGCGAATGGGCAATAATGCACCAGCGAGAGGAGAACCATCAAAGTCTAGCCACAGGTTTAAAACGACAAGACTGAACTTTTGTTTCAAAGGCGACTGACTCTTCATGGGTCGAGGTCTTGTTGTACATCATATAAAAAAAAGAAGATATTTGCCCATCGATCTCAAGGAAAAAATTTGGTATGTAATTGTAATTATTTTAGTCCCGGCTTAATAACTAAACGCTTAACGTATTCTCACTATTCCAAAACAGGTATTCAATTTTCTTAATGCAAACGAAAAGCCCACCAAATTCTGACAAAAAACTAGGACAACAAGATTTCAAATCACCGATATCGCCCGAAACAACTTTCAAACTTACGCACACGAAATTAATCAGAAAATTATTCCTTTTTCACTTCCAAAATAAAAACTGCCAGAGTGCCAGCTAATCCATAAAAATTCCTCATACTGTCACTCTGCCTCATGAATCTGAAGGGTAGTTTGACAGATACCCAACCCAAAATTGTAACACGCGTCTAAAAAATTATGTTCCTACCAAGGGAACATTTCGCGACAAATACTCAATTTGCAATTAATTAATGCAACAACCATAACCATGACACCACCCAGACAATAGCGCAATAACAAAAAATCCGGATCCAAAAAATAAACCCCACTGATTTACAACAAACACCGTTTTAGGCCTAAAACTATAAAACTACCAAAAATGTAGGCCACAATGAAATCTAACGATGCTTAGATACGAATACCAACAACCACACATCTGCGATCTGTAAGGCATTCTAAATACACCGCCTCCTGAGACCCCATTAGGCCACCATTCTCGCGTATACCACACAATGGAAAAATAAATAAAATTGAACCTCCATCTGTAACAAGAAAATTATAAAGCCAACCACTATAGAGTATAGACGAACGACAATAACAGAAATGCGCACATACATAATATATGCAGTAAAGTAAAAGAAAAATGCAAAAAATCAAACACCATACGCCGGCCGATTTAATCGTAATTTTCCCAAAGATCAACTTTTGAATGGGTATCTGCTCTATAGCCATGTATACCTACTCGTAATCCAGATACCTCATGTATATCCGTGCAGGTTTTGTGATATCCATAGATTCAGTTCAGACTGTGTTTGGTGCATAGACTTCCACCACCTCCCTGTTTTTTTTTTTTTTTGCTGCTTATAGTGGTGAGGCTGAAGCTTCCACCTCTTCTTGGACCACGTGGTATAGATGTTAGACGCGCCACCAAATGTGTGTGGTTTTGTCTTTTTTTTCCCTACTGTTGTTTTCCTTTAAGCCAACCAACTATAAATAAAACCGTAAGAATCAACTTTGAATCAGTTTAATTTTGTTACTCAATAGCGTATCTTCGGGTATTTTAGTTTTATTTAAACTTTTGTGATATAAAGAAAATATAAAATATTTCTTAAAAAAATAATTAAAATGGCATTCAAGGTACGATATTAAATAGTTATTTTTATAAGTGAAATATATACAAAGGATTGTGGATATTGACATTTAAAATTTATCGATTTTGATAGTGATTTTTAACGTTCGAATACCAGAGAATTTTTTTTTCGACTGCGGATATCCTTTCTGTTCAGTAATATTAGATACTGTATCATGCAATAAATTCAGCTGAATATAAAACAAGGATATAAATAATGTGACATTATGACAAAAATTAGTGGGCGAAAGTTAAAAACTTGAGAATCACCTTTGCAGCGTTGTCTTCGTGTCGTTCGCCAAACGTACATTTCGTTCAAGAAATCAGTGCCCCAAGTGCGAATCGAATAAAACATTTGATCATGTCCTTAATTTACTGCACATCAATCTTGTAGCCTTCTTTACAAATTGTTATTTTTTTTAAATCATTAAATAGTTAGCGCAACAGGTCCAAGTCTGGACTCCAGAGATAAATTCACGCAACTATTCGATTTTGTGAGCTTTTATTTTTGAGACCATTTTTAATGCACCAGAGTATGCATTTCCGTGCTTGAAAATGGTTGAATGATTCTGAAGTAAAAAGTTGGAAACTATAGTAATTATTAACTTGGAAATTGGCATTTCAAGGAATGCAAAGATATTCATATTCAGGATAACATGAGTATATTGATACGATTTTCGTAACATGCCAGTCAAAACAGATTTCGATCAAATACAAATTGGGCACAAGTTTTAAAAACCAGATGAAGATTCTCTGATGCATCAAAATCAAAAATACCGAAACTTACAGCCAAACCGAAATGACGTTTTCAAAAAAATTTAAATTCACAGTTCAACACAATTTTATTGACAGATCAAAAAGTTTTTAATATGAGTTTAAAAATGGCGTTAGGCCAAGGAAATAGCGCCCAAATCGATTTGGAAATAACGCCCAAAAAACAACAAGATGGAAATAAAGCCCAAAAATAATTTGCATTTTAATACGTATTAAACCCCCCCTGCTTGGGGTTTCTGTCAGATTTGGAGTATGTGTGAAACTGGATATTTTGAAGGTATTTTTGCAGTACAAACTCCCACCTACTCCAAAATGCAACAGAAAAGTCAAGCAGGGGGGTTGCAGGGGGCAGCCTGCCCCATATACTTACTGTGTCTGTGCATTTCCACTTACTATTTTCGGCTTTACTGCTTGTCAAAAAAACGAACCCTGGAAAGGAAATAACACCCAAAACGACGAAAAATGTTGCAACAAAAAATTGCATGAGTTTTTTTTTGAGCGTTATTTCCAAATCGAATTGGGCGCTATTTCCTTGGGCGCTATTTCCTTGGGCGTTATTATCTAACGCCTTTAAAAATAAGAAATATATTAGGAACTATCTCTAGTATGCGCTCGATAGGATCAAAAAACTTGACCCCATACAAACTGAATCGTCCTTTTTCCGTCGATAATAACTCGGGCCCCAAGCAACATTTCCAAAATCAGAGAAATATATTTTCTTTAGGCGGCTCTCAGATTGAGGCAACAAGAAATAAGCAACAAGCAACTGCCAATGAGCAATTAGCAACATTTTTCGTACGAGCGATATTTAGTTGCTTTGATATGAGACCTCTAATTTAGTTCAAAGTAAAATAATTGTGAGCGATAATATTGCGTGTTTCCTATTGCCAGTTGCTTATTGAATGTTGCCTCAATGTGAGAGCCGACTTACTATTTATGAGGAGTACACACGTCAAGTTTTAAGTTGATCGGATGAAAAATAAGAATTTTCCGATATAAACTTCGACCCCTCTTTTCCCCCATTTTGAGTTTCAATTTTCCCAAATCGCTTCTGAGTGCTCAATTTGTCCATAAAAGGAAATTTTGTTTCAAAATGCGCTTCTAGCTCAAATGTGTTTCCAGCTCTTATCGTTTGGTTTGGGCATTGATCAGTTGGGACAAATTGTTTTAATATATGAAAAAAGTCTGCCATACAATAATCATTCTCTCAAGTTGCCTGCCAATGAATGTTCTTCCATAAAAGTTTCTCTAAATAGTTATCATTTTACCAAAAAGGGGCAATAGCTTAAAAAATGGGCTAGAATAGATTAAGCGTACAAAGAAGTAACAACTAATTATTTCAAATACAGCATCTTATTTAACGACCAAATAACTATGCTCAAGCTGACTTATAGCTTTATTGCATTCAGAAGCAACTAACCATTCAATGCAATGATATATTGTTCAATCTTTTGGCCAGTGCTGGTTCTCAGTTGTTGTCAATTGAAAACTTTCTTTATAACTCCTGCTACATAGCCCACTTGAATGTCAATATCGCCAGAAAGTAAGATACGTCTGCTAAGTGTAAGTAGCTAATACTAAGGGCCAGTTTCAAGACTAGGTGATAAATTCTCGGATAGCCTGTCCGAAATTTATATGTCACATAAAAATTAATCTTTCGGTTTCAAAGGTTTCGGATAATAATATCTGACAAATAAAGTCTCGGTTAGTCTATAAGCCAGTTCAAGTGGCTGTTAAAGCCTCTATCTGGAAGATTTAAACAAAATATTTATTTTAAGTGGCTGGAAAAAATATAGTTTCAGAGCAGAGTTTCAGGCAGCAGTCAGAAGTGTCCTATCATGGATTTATTTAAATTCTTAAATGTCGAATTAGATGAATATTACAACCGTATTACACGGCCCCGTAGGAACAGAGTATTTCAAATTATTTTGAGAAACCCTCGACGATGAAGATTTCTGAATTTTCCCTATTTTGTTTAACTATATCCACGCTCAGTGAATACAATTCACCGTGGGCGTTGGACTAGAACAACACAATTCACTTAAAAATGTGATAAACGACAAAAAAACATCATTTTCATTCCTGTCAAACAATTGGTGCCTGATAACCGGATAGTTTATCAGAGACTTTGACAGAAAAAAAAATATCAGTTACTTTTGTCTGGTGGATAGCGTTATGTGTCGGCTAACTATACGAAACTTTATCCGGAACATTTGAAACTGGTCCTAAATGTATTAGTACATTTTGTATGCCTAATAAATTTTTTCGTAAAAAAAAAATATTTTTCCAAACTAATTAGAACAAGCAAAGCATAAATGAACTCATACGAGTAAAAGGAACTCACGAATTAAGCGAAAAAAATAAGGCTTTTGTGATACCTGTTGGATAAAAATTACTGACTGAAAAATTACGACTTTAGCATCTTGAAAAAGGTCTAAAAATATCAACAATCTGTAAAATGTTTGATAAAAAATAACAAAACGTAATTAATTTCGACAGCATAAAGTACTTCAGGTAGGTATAGTGTATAGATGTTTTCCAAAAAATTGTTTCGAAACTACAAAGATAAATGAAAACAATATGTTGGTAGTTATAAGTTTTTTTTTAGTATCAATATGTTTTATCTTCTGTGTGCTTATTGAATGGGATGAGCCACGCCTCCTTATCTAAAACCACGTTCTCTAAGAACCTCCTCAGAAGACTTACGAATGTTTTAAGGCCAATGGATATAAAATTGAATAAAGATTGCGGAAACATTTAAAGGACAAGTACATAGTTCATATGTGGGCGCAGTAGCGCAGTGGTTAGTGTGTTGGACTACTGTGCGAGGGATCCCAGGTTCGATCCCCGGAAAAACCCAAATTACATCTTAAAGTTTTTTCTACTGCGCCACCTCTCGCGAACGTCTGACAAACATCCGAGAGTATGACTGTCATGAAAAATCTTCTCAATTCAGCCGTTCGGACTCGGCATAAAATTGTAGGTCCCTTCCATTCGTCCCAAAAATAGAAACTCACACAAAACGAATGGTTGCGAGAAGCTAGGCCTTGGGTGTCACCCGCCTGTTGCGCCACCTATTTATTTATTTATTTATTTATTTACATAGTTCATATAAAGTAAATTTTGTACTTTTCAGTCGAATATTACTTCTGGGTATAATTAATTTATGTTGACGTAGCTTTAAGTATTTTACTAGATGAACTGATAGCCAAATGAAGGGGATATACGCAACAAACTCAAACCGACTTCTTTTTGATGTCTGACATACATATTTAATTTACAAAATCGTTCTAAACCTTAACTAAAATTTTATGCCACTGGATTTACTTTTCTGTAAAATTTTTTAATTTGCTTTCATAATAAGTGATAACTGTTCGTATAAATTTTGAGGCATCATTTTGGCATGCAGTTGCAGATATTTTTAGTCTAACCATTACAAGGGCCACGAATGTAAGATGCAAATTGACCATCTTTCGCCATAGACTCTTAATTTACAGGGACAATTACCGTACACTAGTAGATGACAGATCTCGAACTTAATCGAACCACCTCATTCAGTGCCATGGAATGAACGTCTTGGAATATGAGTTGTGGACATGCGTTTAGTGTACATCTATCGAAACATAGTGCTGCTTGATATTGAATACCTCATTCTGTTGGTGATTTTGGCATTTTGTATTTTCGCTTTCCCATCCCTTTCGGTCAGTACCTAAATCTGAAAAGACCATAGGTAAGAGTTAGAATGAACATCGAATTAGAGACCAAATACTTATGCCCAGTTTCACAGTGACCACTCAAGTATCGATTCTACCTCAAATTTTACTTAAGTAATGATTTCTGTTTCATAGTGTCAGATTTTATTAACTGCACAATATTGGACACTTAAGTGTTACCTTCAAGCGTATCTTTGACAGGTGGCAAATTGTTCAGCATGTTCAGATTTGACAAGTTCAATTAAACAAAGTAAATTGTTATATATAAATTATAATATTTGTTCTCTAAAGTTAGGGACTATTTAGCGTTCACAAAACATTTTTAAAATAAATAAGTTATTAAATAGAGTAAAACAAACCTTTTTATAATAGATGCCAATTTTTTTTTTACCATTTATGATGAGTATTGAGAATCGACTGTGAAACGCCAAATATGCATGAGTGACACTTATCTGTATTCAAACTTGCGTTGCATTTAAGTCTGCATAATGAAACCGGGCATTAGCATCAAGAATGTGTTCAATTTCAAAATGCTGATATAGCCTGACCAATCCAATCCATCAGGAATGAAGTTACTTATCTACCAACTATTAGTATTATTAAGATTCGTAAATGAAATTTGTCCTAAAAATAGAAACACACACAAAACGAATGGTTGCGAGAACTAGGCCTAGGGTGTCTACCCGCCTGTTGCGCCACTTATTTATTTATTTTTTATTTTTAAATGAAATAAAAGTGATGAGAATAATTATTATTGTGTCCACCAATTGACTACATTCGCAACTTGAATCAGTCGATCATAAATAATGAAAGATTGCACTTTTATGCGTGTCCGTTGCGAATACATTTTCTAATCAATCTTATATAGCTTGTGGTCTATAACGCGCTTAAATAATTTTTTTCTGAACAATTTATGACGTAAATCTTTTGCAATGCCAAGTAATTTATACAAAATTTTTATTGCAATATCTTACCTAATGTATTCGCACTTTCTCGCATTTATCGATTTACTCATGCACAAATGGGAAGTGCATTCAAATAGCTCTCCGCTTCGTGGTGACCTACTTTGTTGCAACAGCAGAGCAACAATCAAAGAAAGAAGATACTTTTTGTGCTTTGTAATTTAATTACAGTTTCTATAAATTATGCTAAAAGTTTGGGTAGATTCATTTGTATTTAAACATGTACATTTTGTAAATCGATTCACTTGCAGATACCGAAGCGCAGTATCTGCACTGGGCAGCAATCAATATTTATTATGATTGGAAAATCAATTTTCTTCCCATTAATGAAATCGAGTGGAAACTAGAAATAATTTTTCACTACATTGTGTTGTATTCCCCTGCTGGGAATTTAGAGTAACATTGTTTTCCACTTTATTATGTTTTTCTTGAGTACATCCATTCAAGTAAAATAATTGACAATAATTGCGCTCATTAATTAGAGTTCACTTATGGAATATTCGGCAATATTTTTAGCATTTTAAATTATTCTGATGCAATTTTATTTTGTGGTAAGAACCAGCATTCAAAACAACAACTCCAAAAATGGCTTTCAGTGGTTTACTTATAAAAATAAATTACTCATACGCCCCAGTGTACATTTTAAAAGTGCACACGGAACGGACTAACATTGTAGCAACGCCAACGTGACACAATAAAATCGCTCCAAAAATCAAATCGAGCGCAAATTTGATTGCAGAAATTGACACAAGACACTGTAACAGATTTTTGTCGTTTTAAACAGTCCCAGAACAGTATGGTCATATAAGCAATTATTTTGCATGGTCAGAGGCAAATGCCTTATAACCAGATGTTAAATAGGAACCAATTTCGATGGATAGAGAATATGTAACTTGGTAGTATAATATCTATTGCAAATAAGTAGTTAGGTCAACAGGAATTGTTATACTCTGTTTTATTTTAAGTAAATATTTGGTTGGCAAATTTGTGTGTTATCAGTGGTAGATAATTGGAGTGTAAACAGTTGTGCTCTTCGTGCTTCTGTCTACCTCATGAGTATTCAAAGATAATTTAAAAATTAACCTCTAATATCGTTTTCCGTAATAACTTAAATGGGGTACTTAAATAGCTTCACGAAGTAGTTCGATTTGAATGGACTAAATATGGACCGCTCAAAATGCTAGACAATATTTTGGTTGCAGGATCATCGGGAGTATTCACCTACCAGCAAGGACTTCCTAATGGAAACACCTTATATAATACGACTTGATTTAACCGCAACATCTTTGGCGTCGTTAAATTTAGGTAATGCATCATTTATTTACCTTATTTTGCTCGTATTTAAACTGTGTAAATTCTGCTAAAAGAGATATTATCATTGTAGGTCCTTAGAAAAATATTGATATTATTGAGGGCATTCAAGAATCTAGTTTAGTAAGTCTGACAGCTCTATATCTGCATGTTGCTGAATTTTTATTGGGCTAGACTGCTCATGTGCACAGTTTTCTCACGTCTATGTGGGCGAAGTAGCGCAGTAGTTAGTGTGATGCACTACTGTGCGAGGGATCCCAGGTTCGATCTCCGGAAAAACACAAATTACATCTTAAGTTTTTTTTCTACTGCGCCACCTCTCGCGAACTTCTGGAAAAAATCCGAGAGTATGACTGTACTGGAAAAGCTTCTCAATTCAGCCGTTCGGACTCGGCATATAATTGTAGGTCCCTTCCATTCTCGTTGCGAGAAGCTAGGCCTAGGGTGTATATCTACTGGCCTGTTGGGCCACCGATTTATTTATTTATTTTATTTATGTCTGCAACACCGTCAAGATTTTCTCGACTTACTACTACGTTGACTTGACATCTATTTGTTGCAAAATGTGTCCGGAGAACTCAGTTTTGACATTTCTATAGGGTCATCTTACGATGACTAGATTCTTGAATGCGGCCATTGACATATGATGCATAAGGCATAACATATCGCATACTTCTCTTTAAGGTGTTTTTCTGAGAGAACACACATACAAAGAGCAAAAACTAAACAGTTTTCACCATTAACAAGATTTGTTAAAAACTTGACGAAAGAAATTTTTGCTTAGACCTAAGCGAGTGTTTCTTTTAAACACTGTTTTCACGCCACCATTCATCTAGGTATTTTATATTATAGGTATCGTGTCATCAACCCAGCCATCTGCGCATTTTATCGCACATCCCATGCTTCTCTTTCGTTCCTCAGAGAAAATCGCACACATTATATCCGTTGAAGGAAGTGTGAATTTGCATGTGATTTCGATGGAGCTTTTTGGTTATAAACGGTTCCAAGGCACGTGGCTGTGAACGATATAGACTAAAACCATCTCAGCGTCTTGAGAACAATTTCCAAACAGTTTTATTGAAATCCGTTCAATAGTTTTTGCGCTTTGAGGTAACAAAGAAAAATGTCTACAGTTTCATAATTATATATAAGGTGATGGGTGATGGTGATGATAATAATAATGATGATGATGACGGTGATAAAAGGGTGATTTTTTAAGCGTTTGGTTTTTGAAATTGAGAAAAAAAGAAAAAGAAAAAAACGAACATGCAAAATTTTATGAAATTCTTGCCATTTACTTTTTGAATATTATTTTGACGTCCATTTGGAATGTCATCAATAGTTGCTGGCTTATCCGTATAGACGACAGACTTCAAATAAACCCACAAAAAAATAGTCCAGCGGCGTCAAATCGTACGATTTAGGCGGCCAATTCACCGGTGCAAAACGTGAGATGAATTGCTCACCAAATTCGCCTCGCAATATGTCCATAGATTCGCGTTCTGTGTGGCATGCCAGGCCGTTCTGTTGAAACTACATGTCGAGCAAACCTAGCTCTTCCATTTTGGAAAAAAAAGTCAAAAATCATCGAACTATAGCAAGCACAATTGACCGTAGCATTGTTACCATCATCATCTTTGAAGAAATATGGCCCAATGATGAAACCGGCCCATAAACTATGTACATCTAACGGTAATTTTTTGTGGATGCATTGTAAGTTCTTGTAATGCTTCTGGTTGCTCAGCAGACCATATACGGCAATTTTGATTATTAAGGTAGCTCAGCAGGGCGATTACGACGACCATAAAATGGGCGAAGCACTCTAAATACATTTTTTTACTGAGCGCGATTTTTGGTAATGAAATGCAATAAATTGCAAACGTTGGTCGGACGTAAGCCTATCCATGGTGAAATGGGAATGCTTACTCAGCATTTTTTTGCTTTGACATTCTCATCGGAATATGGATGAAGTCTATACTTGCTCACTACTAACCACTGGCTGTAAATGTCAAAATTATAGCTATTGCCAATTACGCAGTCTTTTAGTATTTTCATGACAAATGTCTTTGATATAATTGGCGTATTTTTTGGGAAGTGAGTATAACAAAACCAAAAGTGAGTATAACAATTTTGCATGTAAAATCAAAAGCGAGTATAACAAAACCAAAAGCGGGTATACAAGTTTTGCATGTAAAAGTAAAAGTGAGCTAGCTATGGATTCTCAAAAAATACGCCTAATATGACCAACAATAGCTTAACGCACATTCAAATACGCTAAACTTTCTCCACTTCTGAGTTGTTGCAAGAGAAATGGGTTGTTTCATAGCGTTTCACTTTTCGTTACGCTGCTTATTTTCTAACATCCAAACTTACCCTACTGCGACTTAAAAAGTTTCGCTTCAAAAATTCTGCATTATCCATTTTATAGTTAAGTTATTTAAAATTATGTTCGATAGAAAACCCTTTCGCTATAAAAAGAATTTGATTGTGCCATAAAGCATAACGAAAAATGTAACACTATAGCGTAAAACCTTTGCCTATGTAAGGGACTAACAAATATTGCAACACAAATAATTCACATAACTGCTGGATTGCTGCATGCAGAGTGTTTTGCTGCAATGCGTTTCACCTTTCGTTACGCTTCTATTTCGTGACACACTAACTTACCTAGTTTCGCGTAAAAATTTGTACAATCTTCGCCCAAAGTTGTGATAAAAAGTAACAATCTGTAGTCATGTTTGTCGGAGCAGGGGCCGAATCGTCTCATCCGCAAACGAGCAATACGTGCCGGAATTTGTTTTTGCTTCAAGCGTAAAATCGGTTGATTCCGTGAACGTATAGCTCGTTCATGGATGCGGCGATTCGGCCCCTGGTAGGTATTTATTGCAACACCCGTTTCGGGAAAACAGTGTACACTTATATTTTGTGACCATAATGGATATAAGGATTAATATTAAAATCAATTTAATGAAAAGGATGAGTAGAAGGGACTTACAATTTTTTGCCGTGTATTGGTCCTTGCAGTCAAAAATACTACAAAAACAATTAAGTTCGAGTTGAACAAATTCCTTTAATAACAATATTAACCAAGTTGTCCCCATCTTCTTTTGTATCCCTGTTTGTAAGTATCTGTGGTATAGTTCATCGCTATATAAAAGCTGAATCAACATTAGACTCGTGCATAAACAAACGAACTGGTGCTCGTTAAGATGTCAACGACCGACACAAAGCCATAGTTATCAAATCAGCATACCTATTAACAAAGTGCGACATTGGTTTGCTCTAGATGAACATTGTGGTCAGAAAAATTGAGTCTGAGTGGTTGAATTATTAGTTGTTTCCCTTTTGAGTTGTATTTCTCTCTGATGTATTGTAATTGGCATAAATGTAACTGTGGTTGGACTACTAAATGATGGGCTCCCGATTAAATCCATGGAAAAATCGTACTAACCAAGCCCGTCTAATATTGAAAAGCATGACTATCCCAAAACGATTTTTCAATTAAGCCCTAAAGATACAGCATAAAACGTGTAGTTCCTTACCAAGGATCTCATAATGGAGTCTATGCGCCGACAATGTAAATATTTTAATATAGGCTGTAAGAATATTTCAATGTGTCCCATCAGGGTACGCTTGTAATTAGCAGGCTGTAGGTATGCCATCATTTGATTTTTAGTATATTAAGCTACGAGCAAGTTATCATTACGGATCCTTGATCTATCTACTCGCATCAGTGTGTATTTCAGGTTAATAAAATGTATCTAAGGATATCCTGTGGATTGGTTTAAATCCAATTAGAGTCCGAATCTCATGATTATTTTCTCATATATCATCTGAGCTAGCATTGATGTCTCTTCAAGGTTCTATAGCATATCTAACTGGCCAAATGTGTCTCCTTTCTAATTCCCAGCAGTAACTAACTATACTTTCGTGCAAAATCAATACCTCTCCAGACTGACAACAAATTCGGATTCTATTCGACTCTTGTGTTCAGCTCTAATAAGAGAATTCACATCTAAAGGCTTTAGTTCTACTTTTCACTATAAATGAAGGTCTGTAACCATGTCAAGATGGAACGGTAATTCATTTTTCTAAGGATAAAATTCCATTCAAAATGAAAATCCCCAAAATCTGAATGTCCATTAATTGGTATTGAAAAGTAAAACTGGAAACAGCTTAATTGCATATTTCATGTCTCACATACATTTGAAAGGATAAAGAAACTTCTACCACCTTAAGCTCAATAACAAATGGGATGGAAGGAAGCAAATTATAATTGAACCGATTTTTCGAGGTAATAATTAATGTTTCGCCTCCAGTATCAATTTCTAATTAATCGATTTAAGTCAGTTTCGAAAATCGCCATCACCATGGAAATGATATTTTTGTTAATTACTTTTCGATACAGATACTCATCTACGTCTAATTATTATAAACCTTGCACTCTTCCATCATCCAAGGTCTACACTTGTATATCTACATAACAGATATCCATTGGAAATTAATTTAGCAAACATCAGCGACCTTAAGATTGCAGTTTGTAAATGTCAATCCGTCCGATTGGTATCGTGTATCTGAACATGTGCTCGATCCAATGGAAGTTAGTCCTTCATTCAATTTCAATTAGCAATCGAATGTCCTCGCTCATGCGGCACCACTGACTTGAGGTTGACAAACAGAAATCAGGACGACAATGCCATGTTACCGTAAGGATGTCGTGAGGTATAGTTTGTTATACCCTTGATGTCTCTCCCACATAAAGTTAGTCAGTCGAAAGGGTCAGTCAGGCATATATATATGCAAAAGGGTAAGCCTTCCCAGGAAAGGTATACCCTATACCCTTGTTTCGTTGACAAAATATATTTCAGTGAAATATGGTGTACTTTATCTTTTTTTTTTCATCTCTGTGAACGCCGAATGGGGATTATAGGCATCATTACGATACTTGGGTATAGCCTTGGAGATATTTTTAGATCCAATGTATCTGTATTTTAATATTTCGCAGAAAATGTGTGGAAACAATTCAGTGTTCGTCCCTATTCTCCGAATTGATGTTAACATGTTAAACGGGACACAGATGTGGTTGGGAATTCGTCTAATAACCGATTAGGGACTTTTGTTTCGCCTACACTGTTGTAAATAGTTGTACACAAAGGATGATTGAAGACTTTGTATATGCGGAGATATGTCTTTGAAATTATCCCTTGTAAGCCTTTGTGTAGGCAATATAAATCGAGTTGAATACACTTGTTGACCTAAGTGGCAATATTGTTTTTTTAAGAAAACATTAACTTTCAGCTAAATCGATGGATTAGGTTTTTGGATACAAATACGAGTACCCAGCAGAAAGGATCTTCAACATGATTTGCCACATAAATATTGTTAAAACAAACGATTTTTCAAAAATTGGCTTTACACAGGTGGTGTCATCTTATGTAAGTGGTCCACTACTATAATCTGGAAAATGGTTTTCACTGACAGATTTATTTTTTTTTAGCCAATATTATAGTAGAATTAGGCTTTTGTACTTGCACAGGATAGACCAAAAGTAATAAGTGAATTTTTTACTAGCTTTTCACTTTTTTTTTGGAACTTTGGAGATTAAAGTTCAATATGTTTTAGAGAATGACGATCTTGATGTTGTTTTTCAAGCAGTGTGCGGCTCAAAAAATAACCGAATTATGGAGCTTCTTCGGCCAGCATATCCTTTGAATTTAGTACGAAAATCAATTTTTCTACAAGGTCGTACGAGGTGGTTAGCTGAGATGAGCGCCGCCGGATTGAAGTTGGAGGGCTTCTGTCAGTAGTAGAAAAATCAATGAGAGCGAAGGTATAGTTTGTTTCAATGCTTACAGCTTAAATATTGAGACACGACAACCTACAAACTAACTAAAAGGACGACAATCGCCTATCATACAAAGCTATTAGTGCCATTATCTACAATGCTACCTATTACTACAAGATGCCTCTGTAGGTTGTCTGGGGAACGTTCTGATATAGGTCACCGAGTTTGCCTATGATTGAACAAAGCTTCTTCTTGCCAAATACGGCATAAAACGTTCTTTGCTCTAGAAACCTGAAATTGCACAGAGGAATAAGAAAGGATATTTTGAAATTCGACCCCTAAAGGGGTAAAAGGGGGGGTCAAAGTTTGTATGGGAAAAATAGTTTTTTTTTTTCATCCGATTGACTTCGAAATCGGTTTGTGTACTTTCTATAAAAATAAAGAAAACCAATTTCTCCAGTTTTGGAAATTCAACATTTAAAGGGGTAAAAGGGGGGGGGGTCAAAGATTGTAAGGGACCGTTTTTATTTTACATCCGATTGACTTCAAACTCGGTTTGTGTACTCTCTATGAGAAATAAAGATAAATAATTTTTTCCGATTTTGGAAGTTTTGCTTAGGGCCCGAGTTATTGGCGATTACCCCTTTTAAGGGGCCCATTTCTTAACTCACAAACCGTTCGTCATATCAATTTGAAGCTTTGTAATGCGTCCCAACCTTGAATATGCTTATCGCTTCATCTAACTCAGTCATAATTCTGTAAAAATGAGGTCTTACTGCTAGAAAGTGGTACATATCCCTACGATCTTTCTGGTTGCATAGGTTTAACAGTGTAGGAAGATCTGGGAGGTGTGGACATAATTAAGGGGTAAGAGTGTCCCCTTATCATCATATCGCTGTATTTGCCAGCAAGGAAATATGTTTTGTCGCATATATAGTGGCTCAATCTGCTATAGTATGATCTGTGTTGAGATGCCAGCGCTTCACTAATAAAAATATTGATCATAATAATCTTTGAACTGTTTTCTTCAATAGGGCGTTAAACATACTCTTCAGAGATACTAATTGCTCCTTAGATATATTCTTACGTAGGTTTCCTGCGCGATATATAAATATAAAAGAGCGAACTCAACTAACTGACTGAATTAATTTCTGTGTACCAAATCCTGAGGACTGCTTGAGCTCAATTCTTTTTTCAGTTAGGTATTCGTAATTGCCAGGAGAAGGTTCTTCTAAAAGAAAATTTAGGAAAACCCTCCGGAAAACTCGGGACATTGAAAAACCCGAAAATTGAGAACAACTGAGCCGATTTGGCTTAACTTTTTTCAGTTGTTCGTAATTGCCAGGAAAAGATTTTTACGAAAGAACATTTTGGGAAAACCCTCCGCAAAAATCGGGAAATTGGAAAAATCGAAAATTAAGAACAACTGAGCCGATTTGGGTCAAGGAAAAGGTTTTTATGAAAGAACAAAAATCGAAAATAAATTTTTTGTATGGAATTTTGTGTGCAGTGGTTCTGGAACGGCTTTTCGAATGAAAAAATAGAAAATTTCGGAAAAACGAGAAAAAATTGAATTTTTTTCGACGAAATTTTGCATTTTATTGCATGATTTGATGATTTTGGACGATGTTAAGGTGAAAAATTCGTTGTGAGGCTTGGAAAATTTCGGATAATTGTGATAAAAGACGTTTTGGGTGCATTTTGGGTGGATAAGTTAACGACATGAATCTAAAACATCCGAAATTGTGCAACGGTACGCGGTTGTCTGTCAAGAAACTGATGAACAATGTGATTCAAGCGACGATCATCAAGGGCAAATAATTCAAAGGAGAGGAAGTCCTTTTCGCACGAATTCCGATTATTCCAATTGGTCTTCCATTTCAATTCAAGCGGATTCAACTCTTTGTTCGATTGACAAGGCCAATCGTTGGAAGTCTGTGGAAATAATTTCGAATTTACCTCTTTTTCGCACGGTCAGCTGTACGCGTGTTGGCAAACCGTCTTCGTTGTTTGTTTTTGTGCCGAAAAACAAATCGAAAAGAATTGTTTACGATATCGCTCTCTACTGATTTCGATTCCATTCAAATAAATTACATTGAAATTTGAACTATCTGTATTTTATTATCACTCTGGGTCTGGAGTTTATCCGAAGGCATTAAATTGGGGCGAGACGGAGTTCGCCAGCTAGTATGTATATATTTTATTTTATTTACCGATAGGCCAATTTTTATTCGAACAAATAGACTAAGAGCTGCAACGTTTTTTTTCAAGTCATCTTAGCAAGGCTGTAACTTTGTGAGTTTAGTTCGGGGTGAACGCGAAAATATATATCTGGCAGCGCTGCGTTGCTTAAATGAGGTAAATTCTTTTACTTTTGAGGTCATGGAATTCCAATATAAACAATATAAACCAACGCAGCGCTGCCAGAAATATATAAAAATATATATATCACCACGAACTAAGCTCACAAAGTTACAGCCTTGCTAAAATGACTTGAGGAAAAACATTGCTAGCTCTTACTCTAAAAGTATATGCGTAGGTATATATTGTATTGAACAAACTAAATTTTTTTTGTTAACTAATATCCAACCTTTTTTCCCATAATTCCTTCTCACAATAAGCAAAAATCCCTTCCATTTGAACGAATTTGAAATTTTCCAAGCGCAATTTTTCTCTTTCGGTTAACACTGACAGTTAAATCCTAATCAATCATCGTTGACTGACCATAAGATGGGCACCTGCACAGGATAACACAAATCAACAAATCAGAAAATTTTTTTAGATACTAAAAAAAGGAATAATAACAAGAGCTGGCTTAAAGAAATACAAGGTGAAATCACCTACAAATGCTGATAGATTACCGAAATGCTCGAGAGAACATTTCATTTCAATTGGTTCTATTTGTATCCATCTTTTCTGTCTTACAATTTACTGTATTTAATCAGTGGCTATTTTTTCCCAGAAGGTCCTTGGAACAACACAGCAGAGTGAGTGATTTAAATTCGATGATAGGAGAGGTCCTATACCAACAAATCACAAAACAAACTATCACATCCAGATGATAGGTAGATAGACAATCTAAGGTCATCGCCTCGGTTGTGTAACTTTTGCAACCTCTGATATATATGATTTAAAGAATCCTAAATACACACAATGACAGTAATGGATTTTCAAAATAAAAGCATTTCGAAAGGGTTAAACGATATTTGTATGTGAAAGTTATACATACAGCCATATAGATTATTTTGATGAAGGCAATGGTTGTCTTCATCACATACCTACCTTACCTACTATACCTACTTGGTTGGATGTAAATTTTCTAAATGGACGCGCTTAATGTGACAGAATGAACAACAAGTGCAGGTCTAGACAGGTGGGCCTTTTGGCTGCTCAATGGCAAGGATAATCAAATGTTTAATGAGTTCATTTTGAGGCCTTCTCTATATGTATATATATAGGTTTCGTTCAACATTTAAACAGTTTACTGTTCGATGCACAGGAACTCTGGCCGTTTTCTTCCACATGAATGTTTAAAATACTTGGTGGATACTTTAGTATGAGTTTTTAAAGATGGTTTCGTGATTGAACGATTTCGAATAATGTGAAGTACTTATACTATGCATACTGAATAGAGTATCAGTATCTTGTGTATCTACATAAGCCGAGTAAGGCTGGGATACGCGATAAGCTCGCATCGATTAGTAATGAATATTCCACCTGAATGAGTTCAGTATACAAAATACAAAAGACTTATTCTCAAAGCACTCCGGTTCGCCGATGATGTCGTGCTATAATACCTTACAATTTATGACCAATAGGCTGTATGACTACTGTAGGATATGGACCTTAATCGTAAATCTAAGTCAAGTTTATGAAAATCAAGACAGGGGGTGAGGTAAGGACTGCAAAAAATGGAACTACAGCGTCATAAACTATAGAAGAAATACGAGTACCTTTGAGCGTACTTTACAAAAAATTTATTTATCAAGATATAACTTAAGAATAATCTAGCGAAGCCTAAGACGGTCATCAATGTTGTCTGCAAACAAAAAAAATATCTCAGCCAGAAATTCATCGTCCACAGCAGAAAATATAAATAATATAAAACACGGAGCAATTGAAAAAAAAAAAAATAATAATAATAAACCGGTTGACAACTCGAGTCACAGTCCAGTTACGGACTCAGCGGTGACTTGACTACACTCACAAGGAAACTCATCAGTCATCGCCAATCAAAATCTCTAGTTCGTTCAGTGTCGTCATGTTTTTCAACCTCCCCACCAGGCTGGTCTGTTGCTCAATGACTCAAAGCATACTTATTGCCAATTCGAATGGCTGATCAGTTTTTTCCCAGGTGCTTCGTGTGCAGCGGAGCTCTTCATTTGAACAAAACCGTCACATCAATGTGAGTTCGTAAAATGATAACTGGACATTGGATATGATGAATTCAAAACCGTTTCGTAATAAAGGATGTCCCTTAATTCAAGCAAAATTCAATTTCGGTAGAAAATACAGATTTTTAATTAGAAAGCTTAAATTTGTTATTGATTCATAGAGTATACAAATTGGGATCATGTATATAGAATAGCACATCGGATAAATGGTCGAAAGAAAAAAATTCCAATGGCATTAAATCGCAAGATTTGTATGGTCAATTCTGATCGCAAAAACGGCTATTTACAGGATTACGAAATGACTCATGCAGTAATTAAATTATTCCTCTGGCTATGTGGCATGTGGCACCGTCTTGTTAAAAGAACATATTGGTCACATCCATATCTTGTAATTTAGGTACTAAAAACAGGGTTATCATTGTAAAAAACACGTTTGAATAAATTTGAATCTTCATAGTATTTTATTTTACTTTTAAATTACATTAACGTATATATTGATTTATCGGTGGTTTCAAATTGTGTTGTTCCTTACACTGGCACTGCTCTACGTACGAAGACTGACTTTGTTCTGATCTGATCGCACCCATGCCGCAGAGTAAAAATGCAATTATGCATATAAAAGGAGACATTTGATTGGTCAGCCAATACGTGACCTTCTTTTATTTTCGTGCTGAGTCCCTCTAGTTGTGATTTGCGGTGTTGCCAACTCCCTTCGTTGACTGCGACAATCATGTTGTGGATGAATTTGTTTCTCAACAATTACTGGTGGGTTTTTTGAAATCCAATGCGACAGTTTTGACGATTAACAAAGCCATCAAGATGAAAATGGGCTTCATCACTAAAGATGATTTTGCTCGAAAATTGCGGACTGTAGGTGTAGCTAAAAATCCTTCATTATTTTTAAAATATTGCTTTACAATGAAAATGCGTTGTTCTTTCTTATAGCGATCCATTTTTAACAACCCTGAACTGTCAGCTGTCACATTGTCATCTTTTTTGCGTTGGCATCACTGTTCTATTAAAATGGCGCGAAATTAAAATTTTGCGTGAATTGTCTGACACCCTTTACATACATACCTACTGTCCTTGTAAATTTTCTTCCAAAAAGTTTCCAATGAATCCATCAGGCAATTAAAAACCATGAAGTTTATATTAAGCCTCAGGCTTCAGGCATTAAGTTAGCGTGTTTGCATGCATCAATTCGGCCGTTAAATAATTGCAAATGTGACATCTTTGGTTTTTTTTTTGGCAAATATTCAACAAGTTTGTTAATTAGTAGCTGTACTTGTATTCGCCAATTTATTTATTTATTTACATGTTCGACGAGTTGGACCGGCAATTTGTGTAGTCTGTGGTAATAGTTGATGGCTTTGACTTTTTGCCGAATGTTCGACAAGTTTGACCGTCAATTTGTCAAAATATTGATTCATGTTGGACTAGTTTGACCAGCAATGTGGATAGTTGGTGGTAACGGTTGATGACTTTCGATATCCTTCGGAATGTTCAACGAGATTAGCCATGAATTTTTATAATTAGTTTTTATGATGCGTAGAGTTCAAATATAATTGATGTCTTTTGACTTCGTGCCGATTATTTGACGAGCTTAACAGTTAATTTGATATTAAATAGTAAATTGCGAAAATTGTCAACTTATTGATGCATTTTGGAGGAAATTAAATGATAATGAAGAAATCTAATTGTTACACTTGATGGTAATTGAGTAACATGTTAAAATGATTAAAAAACTGTATAGTACAAAAACACAGTCGTGTTTTCAAAGTGCCTCGTGAGTTTTTTTCGTACCTACAGTTGATTGCATTGCTATTGAATTATTGCTGCACTTTATTCGCATTAGATACTTCACTTTTTGAAAGATCATCTTCTTCCAATTTATCGTATTGAAATTTATTTCCAAGTTAAAATATGTACAATGTACATTAGTCGGCATAATTATTTTGACAAAACTAAAGTTAATTATACTCATAATTTGAGAATACTTCATGTAAATTTTGGCATCAATGGAAAGGTCATTTATATTCCGTTTAATTGGCAAAAAAACTTTCCTTAACCCATTAAGTACTTAGTGAAAATTTAGAATTTTTGTAATTTTTTTTTACTTTTTTCTTCGGTCTCAAATAAAAATTTTTTTGATTCAAAAAGTTACCCCATACAATTCTAATAGTGATTGCAAAAATGTTTTTTCAAAAATCTCTTCGCTAATATTTTTTTTATGATTTTTTGAATGGGATGATCTCAGAAAATTTTTTTATAAAAAGGAGGAAAAAGTCGAGAAAAAAGTGGCTGAAATAGTAATTTTTAGCAATTTTCCAAAAATCCTTTTTATTTTTCTCAAAATACTTATGCCGAATAGTGTAGATTGTGCTGGCTCAGAAATCTATTGTGGAAAAGCAAAGAATTTTAAATCGACAGAAAACCTCAAAGATCAGATTGTAAGTGGATCGTGTACTTGCTGATACTTTACATTTTGCCTGCCAATAGTATATGCAAATGAAATAGTATAAAGCAAAGCGCGCTCTGAAGTGGTGTTGCAGTAGCGTGGTAGTGACCAAGTGACAGTTGGAATCGCTAAAACCTATGTAAACAAATGTAGCCGCTCGCATCAAATCGGAGTGGAGGTAACGTGGGATTTTCCATGTGGCGGGCGTGATGCCACTTATCTCGAACAAGTTTAATTTTCGAGTGGTAAGCGGGTGGTGCCGACGTGGATTTGAAGAGTTATATTATCCCTTGTAGGCTGTAGGGGCATATTATATTGTAGAGGCTGGTGATGACGTGGATTTTGGCATTGGAACTGCGCTTTTTTGTTTACCCGGAAACATACGAGACGACCAAGAATTCAACATAGGACGAAATTTTAAGAACTGATGAATCATAGACTTTAAATAACTTTTATACCATTTCGCTGCCATCCTATCGCCACAGCAGTATACTATGACATCTGCCACTTGATCACCACACTACTTGTTCACCACTTCAGTGCACGTCTTGCTTAAGTAAATTAATCAAGAAGTTAGCAGGAATTGACAACAGGAATGATTGTAACTAACCCATCTATTGCCTATACGACTAATCTGTGAGACAACTAAACTTCAAAAATATACTCATCCATTGACATTTCATCTATATCTTTAATTTTTACATAGAGATAGTATTTTAAGCAAAATTTGACATAACAATAAATTATGGTGGATGAAGTTTCTGCAGCTGCCCAATTTAAACGTCGTTGCTCCTTGCTTTTTCTCATTCAATCTAAAAGTTGATGGGCATTTATGAGTGCGAAACTCAAATAGCTGTGCTTCTATAATCTTAGAGTACCATTTTGTCAGCTTAAAATCATATGATAAAAAGAGATATGTTAGTTTTAATAGCACTTTCCATATCACTCCAGTTTAAACGTTGTAATTAGTCATACATCTAAATAATCGTTACCCCCCCTAAGTACCTACGCAAAAATAATTTAGAATCTCAACCCATTTCACTTTGCAGATTGTCTTTGTCATCGCCGCCATCGTTGCATGCGCCCAAGCCGGTGGACCAGCTGCCTATTCAATTTCCGCTCCAAGTATCGATCATGGTTCCGTTGGCAATTCACAAGAACACACCGTCAAGGTATTTATTCGATACCATCAACACTATAACAAGTTTTTACATTTATGCTCATTCTCGTATAGGGACACTATGGACAAAACTCCCAATCGGACTACTCCAGCTCAGTGACTGCCGGCCATGCTGTATCGCATGTCTCACGCTCAAGTACCACCAATGATGCCGTCGGTTATGCTCCCAGCTATGGTGGTAAGATTTTTGGATAAATTTCCATACAAAAACAATTTTGCCATATTTACCTATACTAGCACCATATAAACAAAAGTAGAATTTAGAAGCTTACCACTTGCACTGCTTAAATATTTTCCAAATTGTACATACAATAAGGTCATGTAGTTGCTGCTGGTGCTCCTTATGCACATGCTATTACCGCTCCAGGTATTGCACATAGTTATGCTCCAGCAATCGCTCATGGATATGCTGCCGCACCAGCTTACTCTCATGGATACGCTGCTTCTGCACCAATCTTGTCACATGGCTATGCTGCTGCCGCACCCGTTTTGTCACATAGCTATGCCGCCGCCGCTCCAGTTGTCTCACATGGTTATGCTTCTGCTGGACCAATCTTATCGCATGGCTATGCTGCTGCCGCTCCAGCAATCTCTCATGGTTATGTTGCTGCGGCTCCAGCAATCTCTCATGGTTATATAGAATCTGCTCCAGCATTGTCTCATTCATATGCCGCTCCAGCTATTTCATCGTACAAAGTTGCCGCTGCTCCAGCAATCTCCACCAGCTACTTGGCGTCTGCTCCATCTTATTCGCATAGCTATGTGTCATCGGCCCCAACAGCTCTGAAAGTAGCTCCAGCTGGTCTCGCCTACGCATCGCATGGTTAGTATTTGTAAATATGTATCTATGTATATAAAATCAGCTTGAAATAGCTTTCTTATTACGCACAATATGCACCAACGCCAGCACAAGGCTATTATATATATATAGAACTGCACTTAGAGTAGAAGTTTCTCAATTGTTTCCTTTTTATTAGACGGATATGGCTTTTATAAAAGCTCCGTTCTATTTCAGTCAAAAGAGAGTAAGAACACTTAACTTTTAAAAGCGATATAGCTGCTCTAGTTATGAATTGAAGTCAAGAATGTACTATAAAGGGAACGCTGTAAATATTTGCTGCCGACGAACGAATCCGTTTTTCAGGTCCATTAGGTGGTAGTATAATGCACAATGGTGCGCAAAGGATTCTTTTCAAAGGAGAAGACTTTTTCGTTGGCTCGTGATAGGAAGTAGTATAGAGGAAGCGAATCTATTCACGAGTGCTTCCGGAATCAGGACACGAATGTTGGTATTTCAGTTTCGATCAGAAGCAGGATGGACTTTCCTTTTCTGCGAAAAGTATAAAATATGTTTCTATTCGTGGAAATTAAGAAGAATATGTAGTAGGTACTGCCTGCGAATTGTAATTTAATCCTTTAAATCACTTTTTAAATCATCATTGAAATCACTTCTACGCAGAATTTATTTTATGTACTTAGAGAATCGCTGAAAATGACTATGGTCATCTAAATCATTACAAACTGAATAAATAATCACCCCTATCGGGAATAATATTTCCCCCGAAATGTTTCCCTTTTTCACAAAATAGGTATCGTAAATAATTTTCGAAAGGGAAAATAAAAATTCCGTCGGAAAAATAGCTATCGGGAATAAATTTCCGATGGAAATATTATCGTAATTTTCCCCGAAATATTCCGCTGGCATTTCGTCAGGGAACTTTAGCTAAGGAGCAGCAATGTAAGTGTTTTTCTGCAAAATATTAAGAAAAAATAATGCATATTGTCAGTTTTAATGAAGGTCAAACACAACAAGTACAAAACAGCTGCAGATTATTCTAAATCATATGGAAAAATATCCGGATATAGCAAATGAATTTATACAAAGAAAAAAAGCAAAGCATTTTGTAAATAGATGATTCGCCTAATCCAACCTCGTGGTCGTTCCCTCTCCAACCTGGTAGCCGCCTTCAGCAAAAAGCGCAAGCATGTGCTTAGCTTAAGTACCTAATGGGGAAACTCCGAATGATTTTTTGGTTTGCGGCAAAGACGGGTAAAGGTGCGTGCTAGTACACGGCATGTAGCACTGACGTCAGTGTATATAATGGCTACATGCCGTGTACAAGCTGTCTTTGTGCACTCTCGGTGACGTCAGAGCTACAAACGTATGTGCTACATGCCGTGAAGTAGCACCTTAAGTCTTAATCACAAATCCACATTTAACTCCATTTAGACGATCATTTCAGTTTCAGTTTCAGTTGAGCTATCAGTTGTGCTTTCGGTTAAACTGATGTCCAAATGCAAAAATTGAAGCTTCTACCTGAAACTGAAACTGAGACTGAAATTCACATAAGTTTTTAGTTCAGTTGTCAGTTTTAGTAGAAATAATCTTCTAACCTTCGGCTAATCACGCGTAAATTGAAAGCTCAACTGAATACTAAACTGATGTCTAAATGCACTGTAGCTGAACTGTTCAACTGAAAGTTTAATTGATAGCTCAACTGAAACTGAAACTAAAATGACCATCTAAATGGGGCTTTAAATTGACGACTTTCTATATTATATATCAAAGGTCTCCACTAGCTCTTCACCTATAAAGACATCTGGTGCTGGTCTGTTTAAGGTCCGAAGATTCTATGTGAATCTTCCTCTTCACTTCCTCATGCTCTTCCATCGCTAATAAAAAATGCGCACTTCTAAATATATCAAAAATATTATTTCAATTTTTTAAAAACTCTACTCTCTCTCTTGTCAAAACATTCGAACATATTTTCGAAAGTACTTTTCTGATTCCCGGGAAAAAAAATTCCGATGGAAATTCACGATGGGTAGATTTAATTCCCGGGAACAAAAAACATTCGGGGGAAACATTTTTCCCTGGGAATTGCCGATAGGGGTGAATAGGTACTACCTAATACTGAGCTTAGTAACAGCCCCTAAGGCCCTAAAGCATTAAAGCGCACACACCTCAAAGGAACAAAATGTAGCACTTCAAATTTTATTTAAGTTTGCTCCTTTTTTGCTATAGCACACATTTTTTGTTGCATACTTTTCGGTGATTTGTTAAAATTCCACCTTTGGCAAACTAGGAAACATTAGAAAACGAGTAAATTGTTGGCACGTATTGTCCCGCTGTAACCACATATGCAATTTTTCCATTTTGCCTTAATAATAATCATTTTTTACCTTTACCTAAATTATTTTTCAGTCACAATGAATTATTTTTTATATAAAATTTCACATGATAAATAAGTAATAAAATATTCCCCTTATGGACTACGTAAATTTTTTAAACACATTGCACCATGCCGGGTAATAATATTTATCTTTAGTTTCCAGTTTAAAATCTACCTATAAAAAATTAGCTATTGTGACTTATCATAAATTTGAAATGAAATCTAGAATGATTATTGAGAATCCGCGGTATTAATAATCATTTCTAGTGTCTAGTGCTAACTTTAACGAAGTCACAATGGCGAAAATTTCCGTATAAAATTATCCATTGTGACCGTCAAAATATTTAAGTTGAAGATTAAAAATAAATTATTGGTAAGGGCGAATGTCTATTTTTTACAAATTGGCTGATTAATTTTTGCAACAAATAAGACTTAAGTTACAGAATGAAAGACCCAATGATTTCATATCTACTTACATAGTTGGCACTGCAATATGCGAGAGCGAGGTGGACCTGGGCCAAATTTATAACCCTTGTCCAGTTAGCGCGTTCTTTTTCTATATGCTTCCAATCGCGCACTCCAAGTTCTTTATTTACTTTAAATAAATATTGTTGGATTTTCTTTCGTGACATGTCACACAAAATTCAGTAAGTCGAAAGTATAAGACTCGACCTTAAAATTGATTGAAGCTCACAATAGCGAAATTTGTGCTGGAAATAATCCAATGTTTTCTTCTTCCTCTATCTTTTTTTGTTCCGCGATATTATAGTCAGGATTATGGGGATAATAACCCTCCCACTTTACCTAATGTTCTATCTTTGTTCTATCTTTGTTGTTCATCGATTCGATTTCAGAAAGTATCCACAGGCCTCCCGGTTTCGGATCACTTCGTCTCACTAAGGCCAATCAAGTGCTACTGTTTTTGCATTTGTGTGATCAGATCATGGAGTTTTTTTGACGTGCCTCTCTTGCCTTTTTGATAGAGTTCGTATGAACCCTCCTCAATTGAATAATGGTAATACCAATTGAGACGGTCGTGCTCCACTGTTTCTCTCTTACAAAAGACATCATGAAGGCAACAAGGCAATATGTCAACTTTGACTTTTCGTAATCCCATAACTAGGCAACGAATTTGAAGTAAGTAATCATTTTGCGGGACTAACTGTCATTATGAAGCGCGGCACTAATAATAATTTTTAGTGTTCAGACCAGACAATTATTTTACGAAGTGAGGTGACATTTTTGCTTCAAAAATAAATCTATTGTGACCATCAAAGTATTCAAAATGGAGGTTAAAAACAATCATTAGTAGTAAGGACCAAAGACTTAAAAGCAAACAAATTTGTTCACTACTGCCTTATAAAAACACGCTCACTTTGGTTTTTGTAGTTTACAGTTTTCACCTTTCCATAGCAAGTTCAAAGCCAAAATTTTTGAAGTCATAATATCATATTGCGCCTAACTAATAATTATTTTTAAACCCTCACCTTGAAGTTGGAAAATGTTTACATTTTGTACTGCTTAAATGTAGGCCTTATTTTTTTGGTCTTAGTTAGGTATTTTGGCTCCCGGAAATTACGCCAGAGGAAATTACGGCAGAATTATTTTTTTGGAAAAAACGACAGACAATTTTTATTTGGTCCAGACCAGAAATTCCTTTATTTTATTTTTTAATAAGCTAGTTTTTGAGTGATAAGGTAATTAACAAAAAAAATTTAGGGGAAAAGTTTGCCAGAAAAGTCCGGCCTTTTTTCCTAGGAAAGAAAGCCAGACTTTTGTATGAAAAATGTTCTGGCATTTTTTCAAACAAAAAAAAAAAAATGCAGGGAGCCAGTAGATTTTTATTTTTTTTATAGATGTAGGCTTAAAATTTCGTGCTGGTTCTGAACTTTGAAATGTTTTCGCATGAGAACTCTTGAAAGTGTAGGTACTTTTGAAGACTTGTCAAACGTCTACATGTGGTAGTGAAAATAATTTCTGGGTAACATTTTGATTTAATGGGGATTGAAAATGGAACAATCGCTGAGTAGACTAGTTAACTCAACTGATGACCTCTGAGCTACTGCTGGGCATCTATTGTTCAAGAAAATAAGTGTCTTCCTCCCATCCAAATCTATATTATGAATTCTATAGGATTATCGAATACAACAGAGAGGTTGACAACCATTATTGTTATTAAGCTTTTGTGATCTAAGTTGACCAGATCTAATTTAAGCCACTATAGTAAAAAATTCTATTTCATCAATTTCCATAATACAGATTCTGAAATAGAGAGGACCTATAAAGCTTCAGCAGAGCTCGAGATTCTTACTACAGACGAGTGTAAGGGTATAAGTTGTGCACTACAATTTTTGTAAGTTGTTGTCTTCTAGAAATATCTCCTCAGAAACGAGTTGCAATGATTATTTCTCCTATAATCAAAGAAGTTTTGCAAAAGTGATGTCAAAGCCGAATATGAATTAGAACCTGCTTTGCTTGCCACCATATTGGCTATAGTTCTCTGGCCTGCATATATAGACATTGGTCCAAAGTCTGTAGGTGTTTACTATCAATCTTCTTCGCAAATGTAAGTACTCAGTGGAGTTCTAACAGATATAAGGTGGCATCGCAATGTGTCCACAAGGACCTAAGTGTGGCACATCAGGACGAACCCGTAAACCTAACCAAACCCAGCAGATATAAGGCCAGTGATGCATCCTTTCCTTTGCAACTTCATTTGCTAGAGCCCAGTCCAAATATTCCTGTCACTGTCATGACACCCTGACGCTTATAACCATCTGGGTGTCAGAGTAGTAGGTACATGCTATTTTTATCGACAAGTTTGATTCTCTTCATCTCTTTAGTTGCTTGGGTTAGAGCAGCTCTCTGCTTGAAAACTACTACAGTACATCGTTGATTCAGTGGTATTCCCTTCGCAGATTTGTGAACATTTTTCAAAAGATTTTGCATTTCATACCTGCTGCAAGAAAGGTAATTTAAAAAGTTCTAAAGCAGTCCATACTCAATCAGTCACTATCCATCCATGACACTTCAATCCCATAATCATCATTATGAAGCTTTCTCAGGACAGCTATACAGTCTCAGATGCTTGTCAGAAGGGTTTGAGATTTTTTTCCGGGGGTTGAACCTGCGACCCTTCTTTTAAACTCAAGAAAAACGAACTCAATACCTACTCGTTATTCTTGTCATTGAGACGATCATTAGACAAGTTAAGTCCGCCCAAAAATATTTTTTATCTTTCCTTCGTAAGAAATCCTTAAGGACCGACCCACGTCAGGAAGAATAATCCGCAAATAGAGAATAATCAGAGCACATACCTGAGACTGAAGCAGGATAAGATTCCGATTCGGCTTCTGCCAAACAAATTAAATTACTTAAGAAAGTCCTTTCACAAGGTATCGCCATTTAAATAAATTTAACTCTTAAGTGCTTGCCATAATAAATTATAAATACACATACAATTTTCTAAGAGGATTAATTCAAGGACAATTGATAAAAAAAATGTAACTAAATAGAAAACGAACTAAAATTAAATGTCTTCTCTCTCGCTGTTTAGCTGGCTATGCCGGTTTGGCAGGTCATGGTATTGGTTTAGCTGCTGCTCATTATGCTGCTCCAGCTTATGCTGCTCATGCATATGCTGCCCCAGTTCTCAAGTAAGTTGTCAATTATTTTAAGCAGTTTTTATAACCCTTATTACGTTTTATTTTCTTTTTCCGTTTGAGTAGGGCCGCTGTTGCCGCTCCCGCTTTAGTGCATACATCAGTTGCAGGACATGGTATCCATTATGCGTACTAAAAAAAGAAGAACACTAGGACTTACGTTACTTTGTGCAATCAAAAGCACTCACACTCAGACACAAAACGAAAGGATGTATAGAGAATGTAGAAGGATGTGTGTTTTATAATTATTTTATATTTTTTTTTTTGTATAATATTTCTGTTAATATTAAGCATAGAACAACACAAATCGCGGTTGAATGAACGAAACAAATGAAAATGATTAAAAAAAAAGAAGAAGAAGAAGAAGATAAGAATAAAGATAATTTAAAAAAAAATTAGTTGGTATTAGTGGAACTTGAGTTGTGGGGGGGTTGCAATGCTGGAATCTAATCGAAATAAATACACGACTGGGTCGCGCGGAACTTTTTGCTGCACTGCAAGTTTGGCCAAAGATCGGACTTTTTGATTTGGACACATAACTGCAATACCATCGGGGATGAGCCGCACGGCCTCAACCAACAAAACCCCTCCAACCTTATTAGCTAGCGCTGCCTCCATTTGTTGTCAATACATTCCACATGACCGAGTCACCTCAGTTATTGTATTTTTAACTGAACAGGCCAATGTAACGTCACTTTATAGCCCATGCCCCATACAGTTCATCGGTGAACCACTTCCTCCACACTACATTGATAAAAACTGGACCGAATATCACCCAAGAAATTTTCTATCAAAGCACACCATAAGGCGATCCACTTTCGATAAGGTCCTTGATTTTGCACCATACCGCAGAACTGGGACGACTAAGGTCTTTTAATATGGCTCCTTCTCCTACGAGAGAGGGATTACTTCTTCCATGACCTCCTAGCCCGAGTAAATAGTGACAAGAGTGATTCTACGCTTGGTCCCTGTGCCGGTGTCATATTGCCACGTAATAATAAGGCTCTGAATCTCCTTTTATAGGACCATAACAGAACCGTTCTGCTCAATCCCCAAATCAGCTATAAACTCGGCCATAAAAAGGGAGAACATCCCAGGTCTTAGACAACCCAAAAAAGCGATTCAACCTTTTAAAAAAGATGCCAAAAATATCCTTAATCTACGGAGGCATGATGTCAAAAATTTAGAAGGCTACCTAACCACGTTTGTGATATCACCATATCATGTATGAATGCCCGGCCCTCTGCGTTATCAAAGGAAGTAATTTTTCAGGGAAACTATAAGTACCGTAATACTAAAGACGACCTCTGCTGAATGCATCATCATCTACATAAGGAAGGTAGTGACGCTACACTTACATACTTACTTAGATGGCGCTACAGTCCGGGGTGGACCTAGGCCTCAACCTACACGCCTCTCCAGTTAGCCCGATCTTTAGCCATCTTAGTCGAGTGATTCTTACTTTTATGACCAGGTCGATGTCGTTGTATAGCTCGTAGAGTTCGCTGTTAAATCTTCTCCTCCAAAGCCCGTCAACGCAAAGGGGACCGAAAATCACTCGAAGAAACGACCAAGAAGATCTGCATCCGCTTTTGTTAACGTCCATGCTTCTGCGACATAGAGTAGGACTGGGATGAGTAGGGTCTTATAAAGAGTGTCCTTAGTGTTTTCTGTCAAGGCCTTACTAGTCAGTTGCTTTCTTAGGCCAGGAAACAGCGATTGGCAAGTGAAACTTTTCGTTTGATTTCTGCTGTGAGGTCATTACCAGAGTTTATAGCGGAGCCCAGGTAGACAGAGGCCCTAATCACCTCAAAGTTACAGCTGTCTATCGTGACGTTCTTTGTTTTGCCCTCATTCACCACTAAACCCATTTTTGCCACGTAATGCGTTATTTTCGATCTTTAAGAAGTTCTTAGAGGTGTTGTTGTGTTACTTACTTATTTACTTACTTAGTAAGTGAATAAGTAAAACAACAACACTGCTGTTTGTTTTTTCCGCGTGATTTTTTTGACAGTTCACGCGTGATTTGTGGCACGTGTCGAAGTAAAAAAATGCTCTGTTAGCATTGCCATTTCACCATGGATAGACGCTCGAACACGTTTGCAAATTATTAAATTTTGTTACCAAAAATCGTGCTCAGTGAAAAATGTTGCGAATTCATGGACTGTGCATTTGTATTGCGAGGCGAATTTGGTGAGCAATTCGTCTCACGTTTTGGATCTGTGAATTGGCCGCCTAGATCGTGCAATATGACGCCGCTGGACTATTTTTTGTGGGAATATGTGAAGTCTCTCGTCTATACGGATGAGCCAGAAACTATTGGCGCCTTGGAAGACAACATAACTCGTGTTAGAAAAACTATGCCAAAATTGGGCATTCCGAATGAACTATTTGAAGCGTAGTCTCGGTCAACATTTACACGAAATAATGTTCAAAAAGTAAATGGCAAGAATTGACCCTAATACAAATTTCACTCAATTTTGGAAATTTTTTTTTTGCCATTTTAAAAACCAAACGCCTAAAAAATCACCCATTAGTATTATAGGCCACGATAAATAACGAGGCCTTATGGTGGCTTCTATCATTTAACAAGCGGAAAAAATAAAAAAAGTAATATCAGAAAAGGCATAATCGTTTCTGGCACAAATTGGTCGCCACCGTTAACAACCCTCCTACTAACTCTTCCTCCACCCATGTGAGGAACAGGACCTTTGAGTCGGTCAGAAGGAGGGGTGTCCAGACCACTTGCGACTGAGGCATAACTTCTTCGAGGTCCCTCTGGCCAAATTGGCAGATCCCCATCTCATAATTCCAGAAACCATGCTTTGTCGTTCGTATTTAGGACCTCTCGGACCTACGATCGCTGTTGGGCTTAAGCCGCTCTCTAAAGTCATAACCGCGCATAACCAGCAACCGCGTGTCATCGTAGGGCACACTAGTCGTTGGGCCACTTTCTGCAAACATAGCTTAGCACATACGCACAAGTATCATTCCGGACCCCTGCTCAACGAAAACTGTGATTATTTTTAAGCCGTTGTCTGCGGCTCTTTCTTAATCTGCTGAGATCCAGCAGGTCAGTTTAATTCTTCTGCGAATTACGATTTATGGAAGGGGACTTTTTAGAGAACATAATGGTCAGCGTCAGGTTTTCTGCAATTTGGTCGAGTTCCACTTTATTTGCAGGCTTTCAAGCAAGGAATATAGGGAAGCTTATGCTCCTGTGTTCTATTACAGTTGAAGCAAATAGTTTTCTTCATTTGTTCTTAAAAGCTTTTTGGTGCAAGTAGTAATTAAGACCAATTTGAAAATATCGTTGGTCATTGAAGTAATCGCTCATTATTGAGTCATTAATAAAACCGGATACACAGGTTTGTCCGAGAACCTTTTGTATAGTCACAACTGGCTAAAAAATCCATTATTGCATGTCTTTTCCAAATTCTTAAATGACATAGGTATAGGTATACCTACTATATAGCTATAATGCCATGAAAATAAATGATGGATAGTAATTGACAATAATTGAGTTGGGTTGCTCATACAATGTCGAAGTTTTTACAAAGCCAATAAATTATTTATGACAACTCTGGGTTAACTTGTTTACCTTAAATGAAAATAACAATAACTTTGTTTAATCTGATTGCAAATATGTTGACTTTTCAACCAAAGTCTATACCTTTGCAGACACAATTCGCTGATATAAAAAGGACTCCCCCTTAGGGCTATCTTCAGTCATCGGTTATCAGAATGTGTCACGAAGAACTAGTTTGGGCTTTAAGTAAGTATTCCAAAATTGTGAAATATATTCCAAAAAAAAAAAATTACCAAACTTCAGTCAGCAAGTACTTTGTCAATTTGACGAGTATCCTCATCGTTCACAATTCGTCACTATCCAGTAAAACTAGTGAACTCTATGTGCAGGCAACAGAAGCATCTTTTCAAAACCTCACTCAGCAGGGACGCATCATTGCATTGCATTGGATAAATGTTGCGGAACTAGAGAGTCAATCAGCTTTGAATGCGTTAGCCCTAGAAAACGCTGACTTGGGAGTTGAGGTTTGATTCTTAAATGCTAAACATAAGTCAAAAATGTACACCCGCCTTTAACAGGGCTACATTACTATTTTGGTGAACGTTATTGGATTTCTAAGCGCACGTCGATATGCTACAGAACGCACCGTCTTACGACTAAAGGACAAGTTCTATCTATTTTTTATTGAGGATACAAATCCAAAGGATATCCTTATGCAAGAAGTTTTGATGCGTAAGAATTTGTCAGTCACAATGTAACAACCGCTCTCATGTACTTATTGTGTTCACAGTTTATCCCCATCACTTATTGGTGTCGTCAGCTAAAAACGGCTCCAATTTCGAGCTATGGACACAGAAGTTTGTTGGCTTGGAGGACAACTTGGATCCAGTGCATTTGGATACGTTCTTCGTTAATGGAAGCTTTGAGAAAAATGTCCAACTATTTCCGAATAAAATCGTCAATATGCAGGGCCGCAAGCTTCCAGTGGCAACTGTTACTTATGTTCCCTATGTTGTCAGTTACTTTGTGGTAAGTAAATAGAACACGTGACTTTGATGCAAATGACAGTGTTAGCAAAATTGAATGAAATCACTTATAGCCAAACGGCACCGGGGATGTTGACAGCCTCGATCCAGCTCAATCAAGTAAGAATGTAGTTTTCATAGGAAACGAGGCCGAAGCTGTTCGGACATTTTGTGATAAACTGAACTGTACCATCAAGCTTATGCCCTGTAAGTAGCATAGAACTAAACGCCAACACGCTGTAACATATTTCAATATAGATGGCAATGATAACTGGGGAGGGGTCTATGAAAACGGTTCATCGGATGGTATAATTGGTTCCGTCTATCGAAAAGAGACTGAACTTGGGATCGGTTGCTACTATAACTGGTACAATGAAATCTTCGAGACATCTATCGCTATAGTCAAATCATCGGTACCTATAATGGTACCAGCGCCATCGTAATAGAATGTCTGTAAAACTTTGTCTCTAAATTACTAATACCTTTCTCGTTACAGCCTTTATCCAGCCTACATGACAATAATCCTCCCTTTCAACAAGTTAATCTGGAGCTTGATATTATTCACGATTTTTATCAGTTCGATTGTTATGCATGGCATTCGGTATTTTTCATTTCTCATGATTAATGAACCATCAGCTGTAATTAATGAAAAAATGTATGAGACTAATGAACGGATCAATTTTGAACACATGCCGTCTTATATGCTGACCTTGTTTCAAATGGTTGCAATATTTTTTCAACAATCGTTCACTCAGTCAAGGTAGGTACAATCATTGCGCATCTGTCATGGCGGCCCATTGTGACTAAAACGAATATACGCGGGCATGTGTCATTGTGTCAATCTCAATGCATACATTTTTGACAGATGCGCAAAACGAAACGAAAATAATAACTAATCATTTTAATTTCGAGTTAATTCAGTTCTATTTTAATTTCGAATACAGATTAGATCGTTTTGCGTCTCGTTTCTTTCTGAGCACTTTGCTCGTGGCAGGACTCACTTTGGAAAACACTTATAGCGGCCAACTAAAGTCTTTATTAACTATTCCGCCAGTTACGGATCCCGTAGACACAATTCATAAGTTCTCACGATCCAATTGGAAATGGGCTGCTGCATCTGCTGCGTGGATCAATTCGATAGCCACTTCTGATGTCCTCTTTGAAAAGATTATGGTGGAGAAATTTATAGTACTAAGCTATGAGGCGATGAAAAATGCCTCATTTTCGGGTGACATTGGAATTGGTATAGAGCGATTGCATGGAGGTAGCTATAGCTTTGGTGAATTTATAAGGGATGGCAACTTGGACCACATGATAGTAGGTTTTTAATACTGAACAGGACTAATATATAAAAATATACAATATACATTTTAAGAACTCACAATGGCGATGCTCGAATATCGTTTCACTGTCTTTTTAAGATTAAGAAAGGACTATGGCCAGGGCCACCGTCGAGTCATTTTTATTTTGTAGGTCACAATAGATAATTTTATATATAAACTAGCTGAACCCCCGCCAGCTTCGCCAGGCCTTTTGTTGCTTTTTTATTTTTTTTCGGGTGACAATGTTTTATTTTTTTTGTATTGGAGGTGCTACCACTTTATGCAACTTTGACAAATCTTCACAGAAGCAGTTTAGGGCCAATACCTAAGATAATCTAAAAAGTTTGATCTCAATCGATTCTGTGGTTTTCGAGATATAAGATTTTGAACGATTTTTTTTTTGTATGGGTGGTGCCACGCCCCTTTGTCCGATTTTGATTTTCTTTAGCCTATCATCCAATCACCATAATTACCGACATTTAAAAAAAAAATCAACAAAATCGGTTGAAAATTACGGGCGACAGAGGGAAACAGTTTTTTTCGAACTTGTTTTATATACATAGACATAAGAGATATAGAAATTTAGACTATTATGACTTCGTAAAAATGACTCTAAAAATGATTATTGGTATTAAATTACCAATGACGACTTGGTAGGTCACAGTAGATAATTTTATAAGTATAATTTCGCCATTGTGAGTTATTATTTATTTACAGGGCCCACTTGTTGCTATATTATAATAACATTGCGGGCCTTACCAATAATCAATTTTTAATCTTCAGCTTCAAATATTTTGACGGTCACAATGAACAATTTTACATGGAAATTTTGACCATTGTGACTTCGTAAAAGTTAAAATGATTATTAGTACCGCGGATTGGGTTTTATATTATGGTTTCTTAGATTACCAAAGACGACTTGTACTACGATTGGACACGGGCCTTTACTATTCGCGGCTGGCCTTTGATGGATGCATTCAATTCTCACATCTCGCACTGCTTAGATCATGGATTTTTCAATTACTGGGAAAGGAAGGTACATACATACATTATTTGCTTTATAAGAATTGACAGTCGGTATATTTTTTCTTTAGTATGTATATCTTTTTATGGATCATAAGACACAAGAAACTATTCGTAATCTGGCTTCAGGACGTCTACAGAATTATCCACCAAAACCTCTAACAATTGCAAACATATCGGGACCGCTATTTGCACTTTTTATTGGTTATGTTGTGGGTTTCGTCGTTTTGCTCCCCGAAATGATTGTCGGACGAATTTTTGGTAACAAAATAATCTAATTAAAAATTATCTTACCGACGGACGCTGGCACAATACGCGATCCGCCAATTTGAAATTATTGTTAACGGTTTCGCTGCTATGTTTAAAAGATAAGGTTTATATGCCCAAGCTTTTAGACAAAAATTACTACAAAAATGCATGCTTTTGCCTTTAACGTTTTTTGTCAATATTTTTAAGTTAAAAAATGTTCACTATAGGTACAATAAAACAGTAATACGTATCTACGTGCGTTTAATTTATTTCAGAGTCGTTGGCGATCCACATGCGATTTCAATCGCGCGACTACTTTGTCAGAAAAAATGAAACACACACATTTCAATGAGAATACGCGCACATAATTTTTGAATTTTTAAATCCATTTATTTAGATAAGTGTTCGATAACAACTACTGAATTTAGGACTGAAAGCTTAGCTTTGGCACCAAATTCGGTACGTCTATAGGACAACTTATCAGAATTCCTCCTTCTATCAGTCTTGAATAAGACCCCCAGAAGAACTTTCTGTAAATCCAAAATAGACGACTATCGTCCCTTTTACCAAACGTAGGAAACTATAATTCTCGTTATTCGTCCCATTATGAATGGTGCCAGGAAACTATCCTTGACAGTAAACTCTCATGGAACCCGCAAATAGAACGCATCGTAAACAGGTCCATCAGATCCCTATCGATCTACCGTCGAGTTTGCGGTAACAATTGTGATCTTAGGCACCGGATGGCATATTGCTTATACTCGTACTCGCTTGTGGGTAGACCAGTGATCACCTATGCTGACGTGGTCTGGTGGTCAAAGATTAACACTATCACTACAGTCAAAGCGCTAGAACGTGTCCAACGTATAGTTGGAAACTATATGACGGAATGTCATGCTAGGTTTATTACCTATTCAAACCCACATTCAAATAGAGACAAGGCTGAGTATTCATTGCCTATTCCATTCGACCAATATTGACCCATATTCCAACAATGACCTCTGTGTTTGCTTGACGTTATGGAATCTGAAAGCCCATTGAGCATGTTTCTAGACGATATGCTACCGTATTATGGCTTCCATAAAAACTTCTCTATCATCCAAGGGATAACTTGGGAAAATACAAGCCCAATCCACCGTGACTTAATGATTTAGTCAGAGACTGGATCTAGCATTTATGGGGAATCGCCTCAAGCGAACTATTTAGTTTGCCTTGCCAAAAACTTGTTATATTCTAGGCCGATGTTCTTGCCACTAACCATTATGTTAGAATAAATCTAATTTCTAATAATATAAATATAAATAGCGCAACAGGCGGTAGACACCCTAGGCCTAGCTTCTCGCAACCATTCGTTTGTGTGAGTTTCTATTTTTGGGACCAATGGAAGAGACGTACAATTTTATGTCGAGTCCAAACGGCTGAATTGAGAAGCTTTGTCAGAACAGCCATACTCTCGAATGTTTGTCAGACCTTTGCGAGAGGTGGCGCAGTAGAAAAAACCTTAAGATGTAATTTGTGTTTTTGCGGGGATCGAACCTGGGATCCCTCGCACAGTAGTCCAGCACACTAACCACTGCGCTACTGCGCCCACTAATCTAATTTCTAATACACTTTGTAAAACTATATCTTCTGAGATACCTAGTAAAATCGTTTCAAGAACTACATCAAGAACTTGTCTCAAACCGAATCCAATGAAATCTGGCTTCAAACACCCGGACAGAAATGCACCAGACAATTCTTCGAAAAATTATCCCTCAGGAAAGTCTGCACTCTCGACAAAATATCCTCTGGACAAAAACAAACTGAGAATTCTTGTAGCTATACATTACATAGTTAGTGGTCATGAGACCTTATGGAAAAAGACATTTTCACCGAATTGGCGTCTGATCGTCTCATCTCTAGACTCTGCCTTGAGAGTTATGAATCCTGTCTTCACATACTCATGGAATGTCGCGGCTTTCTCTCATCACACAAAGAATATTCATGGCAAGGAGATTGCTACTTTAATAAATCTTACTGACATACCCCCCAAAGGCGGTTCTTGTCTTCCCGACGGTCTCCGGAATAAAAATATGGCTATAGGACCTCACCAGGGAAGGCATCTTCTACTAGAGTCAATAGATACTTTCGGTTTTGTTTGTGCGTTGACTGACTCTTAGCAAGGTAATTCAACAACAAACTATACGAGCAGTGCAGCGATTTCACATCAGTCGCCTAAGATAGCTAGGACATGTATAGCGAATAGATACAAATACAAAACAGTCTAGAAAGACATTTCCTTGGGTGGCCTGATTAAGTAGGCCTAATGTAAAGCTAAAAAAAAAATACAGAAATAAAACAAGTAACATTAAGATACATTAAGATCTTTAATAATATCTTCTAGATCGATTTTTATCCTGTCAGCTAGCCCATTATACTCAGTACTTGAGCGCAGTTCTCGCAGCTTTGCGGATATTATTTTGTACTTGCACTGTTTATCACTGTCAGAGGTTGTACTATTGTCTACCATTGAAATGACAACACGGCATCCGATTATAATCATCTCAATGTTTTTAAATCCACAAATGATTCTGAATATACGATCGAAGTCAGCATCCTTGTCCTCAGTGACTGCGGATTGGAATGTTTCTGCAAACAGCGCCTTGTCGAATTCGAATAGCGGCATTGCAATATCATATGCAAATTTAATACGTAAACCAATAGATCCAGAGATCGTCTTGGAAGATAAGGTCTTAATTTCATTGAGTAAAAATGCCTTCAAAATATCGACACTATTTTTGTCGCTAAATGGTATCCCCAGTTTATCCAATCCCGTATAGTTTTTAATGAGATCCTTTAACTCGTCTTCTCTGTTTCGAAATCCTGACATAGTTTAACTACTTGTGTGTATTCCCGTCTTTACTGAAAGAAGAACGACAAGAGAAAAAACAGAACAGAAAGTAAGTGACTAAATTTAGAGCTTCTTTCTTAAACTAGGATTACACAACATGTCAAAATTAAAAATAATGTCAATTTTTAACAAGCTGACGTTAAAATGTCGTCAGATTTTATCCTAAAGTTGTGTCTGTGTATAGACAATAAAGGAATGCCCCTGAAAAAGTTGACAAAATATCGACAAAACAAAGGGAGAAAAGACTTAAACTTGTCTTAATTGCATCCGGAAAATATTAGACCATACTGAAGGCTATACAAAGGTAATCTTCATATATACAAATTTTATGTAATTTTGACGCCGGCATGTCAAAAATTGACCAAATTATTATTACCATGCTAGACATAATATCAGCTTGTTCATGACCTCCTTGGTTGGTGTTAGAGGAAATAAGATCAGAGATTGAATCGATAGATAGACGATCTTAAAAAGGAATATCTCTGTCTATGGGATTACTATCAATCGATTTTGCCGGACAAATATTTGCGTTTTGTGAACACACAGAATAATTTTCCAATGGAGGTAAAAGTCAGGGAAAATCTTGAATATTTCTCGCAGTTTATTGCAATCTTACTCAGCTTATAGATGAACATATGGGACCATAAAGTATTAACACGTCCGGAATTAATGTGACAGCTTAATTTCAATTGTATAAAAAAGAAAGGAACTACCGTCCAATATAACTTAACAATCCATTAACATTCGAAATATTCTAATATCTAGAAGACCACCGATTATTTATTAAATGACATAGATAGACCAAACTGAAGGTTATTTTAGTAGGTGAATCATCGGATTCCTTAAACAGAGAGTGCCCTGCATTTCTGATGACAACTTTTTAACTTTTGATGACGAAGACGATACGCAACGCAGTCCGCGGCGGATCTAGGCTGATGACGGTACCTACTTTATCTACCTTCTCGAACTGTCTGTCTGTGAATGTAAAAGGTATAGGTATGGTGGTACGCGGATACCCGTAGCACTGACTAACCGTGTAATAATTTAGTATTGACATGAGGTGAAAATCTATATGCAAATGAAATAAATAATATTATTATTCAATACCTGAGCGCAAACAATCGGATCCAATAGACTATTATGTAACCAACTGCCGAAATGTATGTACAAATTACTAAACAGTAAACACGACCGATTTAGTCTGTTTTGACACTTCTACCTCAGGTGTAGGTATACCTTTTAAAACTTTTATTTATGGGCCTGTTCGATTTTAACATTGGCTTATCATTTTAGTTGTTAACAGTGCTGTAGCTTTTAAAGTAATCAAAACAGCACATTTGTAGGTAGTATATTTTTTTTTTATTACTGAGGCAAATGCAATATACGAAATTATTTTTGTTTTACATAATTGTAAATACTTATTTTGTGGGCGCAGTAGCGCAGTGGTTAGTGTGCTGGACTACTGTGCGAGGGATCCCAGGTTCGATCCCCGAAAAAACACAAATTACATCTTAAAGTTTTTTCTACTGCGCCACCTCTCGCGAACGTCTGACAAACATCCGAGAGTATGACTGTCATTAAAAAGCTTCTCAATTCAGCCGTTCGGACTCGGCATAAAATTGTAGGTCCCTTCCATTCGTCCCAAAAATAGAAACTCACACAAAACGAATGGTTGCGAGAAGCTAGGCCTTGGGTGTCACCCGCCTGTTGCGCCACCTATTTAAATACTTATTTTTCAATAACATAAAGTAATAAAAATTACATTTAGCGATTTCTTACTACGATAAAGGCTACTAGTTAATTTGTATGGCCCTAAAATCATTTCTTTGGGCCAAGAATTCAACAATCAAATTTTCTTACGTTCATCCCTACCAAAATATTTTGGTATATGTAGTCAAATCCGCAAAGTGAACAGTTCCCAGTGTGAATAGAGTTCCACTGTATCGTTGAAAACGTTCAAATTTAATTTTTCCCGAACAAAATGACATTTCTCACCCGCATCAATATCATTGCGGCTTTCATAGCTTGGCTTGGTTGCTGCACATCGTGGAAATATTTTTAAGAAAATGTATAGGTACATAAAAAATGATACTTTATTAAGCCGAAAATTTATTATTGAACTTTATTAAAATCAAAAAATAATCTTTCTAAAAACACATCCGAAAGTTCCATGAAACCATTTACTACTCCTCTTTACCTATCTCGTATATATCGTATTCTTCTCTGAGAACACTGCTCATCTCGTTCTTCCTTTTATGCTTCTAAAATTAGAGATATCATATCCATAATTATATTAAGCATTTTATTTTTTATTTACTTAAATCACTTTTAGAAGGAACCTTTTTCCTAAACAGTTAAACAGATTTTTATTGGCAAAAATATTGACAGCCGATTGACACTTGACAATAAAACTACCTTTCCCAAAAATATGATGTCGATAAGGAAACGTTTCCGGGCGATTCCACCTTCCACGATAGCAGTAGAAAGTAAAAGGGAATCGAATATAGGTGAAGTGAAACTCAATACCGACGGACTCCACGATAGGGTGATTTAATCCTTGAGCATACTATCTCCACGTTCTTAATTTTTAGAATTTAATGCGATTTTTTGTAAATTAAATATTTCGTTACAAAAATCTTAAAACTTTAAACCACAACTGATACCGTCTCCTCGCGTGTCGTCGAGAATAACTACTGGGAAAACACTTTCTTCTAAAATTAAATGTATGGCGAATTTTTGAATACAGTGTTCTTTGAATTTTTTTTACCTACTGTCAGTGTTGTTATGGACTTTTTCTGAAAATCGTGTTTTTGGAGTTGTGAAAATCGTAATTATCGTATTTTGTAAAAATGGGTATAAGTTAGTATAGGGTAGGGTACTTAGAAAGATGTACAATTCTAATGAATATTATAAGCGGACACATGCAATTGCTAGGTGCCCAAAGGCTGGCTCTGAGTGTACCTACCCTTTTTGCAGAAGTCCAGGAGCAAGCAGTGTAAACGGGTGACGGTCTTTTCGACAAAATTCATTTCGCAAATTTTATTTCGCATTTATCGACTCGCATTTAGTTTATCTCGCAATACTTGTTTCGCAAATTCTCATTCCAGAACTTTAATTTTTTAAGTATAGTATTATGTAGTTCACCATTTCATTATTTGTAGTATCTTGCGTTCTGATTTGTTCTCATTTTGCTATTTCGCATTGTATTATTTCTCGAAATGTTTTGTTTTACAATCTATTAGATGATAATAAATTTCGCCGCAAAATTTCTTATCATTTGCGAGATGGAAAATGCAAAATGATGTTTTTGCGAAACGATTACAATGCGAAATGAAAGATTGCCTAACAAAAATTGCGATTTGATGAAATGCGAAATAAATTAAAAGCAAGACAACAAATTGCAAAATGATAAATTGCCAAAATAATCCGCGAGTGTAAACACCTATACTTTTCAATGGCAGCACAATGGACCTATTCTTGTTTAAAGTGCACCTCGTCGAGGACCACCTAAACCCAACCATAGCTTTTAGTACCTACCTAAAAACTTGGTTTCCATTACTTGGGTGCGAACCTTCTAAAGTATACAGTATTCTTATAAATTTCAACAACAGTAGTGGTACTGAGGCAACTTCACTTGCCCTAAATGTTCAAACTTAGTCCCAAAATTGCGAAATTGATATTTTTTGATATCGAATTCGAATAAGTCATCAGCGTCCTTGAACTCGATATGCAAACGACCAGCAAATTTAAAAACTGGGTTCCCCCATTCAAGGGGGTTATGTCCAGCAAGCATCTTTTTTTGTGAATTTTTAGAACAATTTAATAATAACTTCTTCTAGAGTGCGCCTACGAGCATGTTTAACAGTATGCAAAACTTCAGCACTTGGGCCTTAATAATAATCATTTTAATCTCTCACCTTAAATATTCTGTAATTCTCAAGATATTTGGAAATTTCGCAATTTTGAGTTCGTAAAATTTAATATGGACACTAAAAATATTATTAGAACTATACCCCACCGCTACGCTACTAAAAAAACACAATCCGTCTTTAAGATGTGTCTACACGGCTGCGTACTGCGTTTTTTCAATGCCTTGGAAGCGCTAATGACTAGTTCTACTACCAGTGAAAGAAAGCGGAATCCAAGCGATTTGTTTTCTTCTTCTATAGTCGTATCTGCGACACAAAATACAAACACTGCACGATTGTTAATAACCCTGATAAACCAGTTTTTTTGGTGGTAAAATGGTAAAAATGCCAACGAAAATTGAACAAAACTTTAAAAAAATGTAATCATTCTCATAACAGTTTTCTATAATAACAAATAACTCAGCAATTAATGGTAGATATAATATACATATTTTTTGCAGGGAATATTTTTTAGGATAATAATCTACTAGCACTATACCACGGGAGCCAGCCAAAGTAGGGACCGTTGGGACCTAATTCAAGCCTTTAACCGTTCTGTAGTCATATAATTCTGAGGAACTTAGTTATTCCTCGACATGCGACATATGTATTTTGAGACATTGTAACATATGAGACAACTAATGCACTTCTCCTTTGACAACTGCGAGCAGAGCATAAAACAGGCAAACTTTGTAACTAGCATCCTGAAAACATATTTCCAGAGGACTACAACTTACAACATATTCACCCCTATCGCGAAATTTGATTTACATTGCTGACAAGGGAAAAAATTCCATCGGAATTTATTCGCGATACCCCTAATTAAGTGCAAAACTAATGCTTATCAAATTCTGTTCGCCTTTCCTGTTTCGAAGTTTTCTTGATTTGCACATTTCATTTGGTCGTAAAGTTGTTTGATTTGTTTGTACGTAGTTTCAAAATTCGGTAGGAAGTAGTTGTTCCTACACCAAGTTTTGTAATTTGTAATTTTTTAGAAGTCGTATTTGACTGCTTCTAAAATCGTAAATATCGGAACTAAAAATCAGAAAATCGTAAGAATCAGGCCAAATCAGGCAAAAATCGGAGCGTCGTATTTGCTTTCCAAAATCGTCACAAATACGATATTTACGACCGCATAACAACGCTGCCTACTGTATCCAGCTTTACAATTTCCGAATATGAGTGACCAATAAGCACGATTATTCAAAATTCAGTTGACAGGAAAAAAAACTGTTCTTGGCCGTGGGCGTGTGCAGAAAGATGATGTTTCCCTTGCGAACTTGAAGTGATATCAATGCGAATCGCACATTTAGCTGGGCTCTATCAAATTTGAGAGTATTAAGAGTTTCGGAGCATTAGGAAGAGGACACCAATTTTGGCCTAAAATAATTTTTAGCGACGAAAGGTTTATTTGTTTTTTTTATGAAAGGCTATTCTAATAAACTAGATTGCCATAATCTGGGTTGTCACCAACCTACACGAGATTCACCAGGTGCCAATGCATCCACAAAAAGTTACTTTTTGGTGAGGATTTTTTACCGACCATCACAATCACTATCAATGGCGTTCGCTACAGAACGATAATTTCTTTTGGCGCATATTCAACGATATGGAGGTAGATGACATGTGGTTGCAGCAGTGAGGAACTACGTGCCATGCCACACAGCATACTCCACGATGGACATTCTGCTTGAACGATTTGAGGATATGGTTCGATCGTGCGATTTGATACCGCCAAAATATTTCTTGTTCGGATTCCTGAAATCAAAGATCTAGGTAGATACGACAATAAGCCGCAATCGACCAATGGCCTTAAAGTAAATATGTATAACCAGTGCCATCATTCAAATTCAGCTGGACCTATGCGGAATAGTAATTAAAAATTGGACAACTTGGACCCTTGCCACCGTGTTTTATATGACATCTATTTCATACACTTGTTTTTGATGAAGTCTGGCTACAGACATTGAAACTGCTTAGTGTTCAAGCAATAAAGTCCAAAACGATTTTTGGACTTTATTTCATTTTCAAAAGTGCAATAAAGTCCAAATCGAAGTGGAAATAAAATCCACAATGCATTTCAAAAGTGCAATAAAGTCCAAAAAAGTCGAAAATTACGTTTTGAACCTTTTTGCATAAGACTTTATTTCATGGCACGAAATAATATTGAATAAGGCAAACTTCATAGATTTGTGTGGACAAATTAACAAAAAAGTATCTGGTAGCACGACGACATGATGTCAGAGTGGTAAATTGTTTTTATGGGACAAGTAATGAAGTAATTTGGCGAATGTAAAATTTTAATTACAAAATAAAAACAGTTTATTTCAAATATGGCGCCACAATTCTTTTTAAAATAATTACCTACATTCGACAGCACTGGACTTGTTAGGTCAATTTAACGACATATCTTTCACTGGGCAAACTGTTTGACAGCCCTTATCTCTAAGCTGTTGTGTAAATATGACTTATCATGTGCCTATATAGTAGATAATGTATATTGCTTTTATTATCGTTACTTTTATGTGTTATCAATTGAACTGATCGTCAGCAAAGAAAGAGAGAAAACAAGTAAAAGTGTTATCATCGGCCTGGCCGATGCTTTGATACCCTCCACTGCGTAAAAGTCACGCAAAATGTTTGTCATGCGAGTTAGTATGTGTCTAATATTAGTTTTGTATGGGAGGTAGTAGAACTACTTTACCGACATAGAAAATTTTAAATGACCTTCCTGTTGAGGGTCAGGGTATAAAAAAAACTAATGAATGGGGTATTCCCCGAAAAGATATGCAAAAAGTTAGTTCAGTTCATAATAAATGTAATAAATTAGAATCGAAGTCACAAAATAGTCACAGAATTTAATTCATTTGTATTTATTTTTCCATTAGACCGTCAAATGGACTAGGGGGATTGACCAGTGGAGGTTACATTTGACTATGAGTAAAATACCACATTCGATAATACTTCAACAGCTTCTGATGATATAAGATTAATAATTGTGGATATGTAAATATGGAAAGATTACCACGCTTAACTTAACACGCCCGGTTCATGAAGTGAATAGAAAGTTTTTGAGAAGGCCTGTCAATGCCCATCAGCTAAACCATTAGAGATCTGATATCTAAATAGTAGTATTGACCGAATATTTCTAATGTCTTTTTGACTACACAATGATTCGGGCTGGTTATGACTTATGAGCGTTTTCAATACGTTTGTCAATTACTCATAAGCTCCGTTAAAGACTATAGCTATAGTCTTTCCGAAAGTCTTTCAGTAAAGTTAACGTCAGAAAATTTGATAGGATCTCTCGGCATACTATGTACTTACTTGATGATATCGATTATATTCTTTCCATTCGAGATAGATAATGTTTAAGGAGTACGTTTGGAACTGTTTTGGGGTCATTTTAGATGCTCAATCCCAAAGCCAAGTGGTGTTAGTTTAGCCCGATTATTCACTTAAGGTTAACGTAGTCAATCATTATAGTACAATTGGCTTTTCGTATCCGTCATTATTCAATTAAAGTAGGGCCCCTAAAACCAGAGTATATCCATTAATGAGTAGGGACACTCTCTCTACATATGCATTTCCTACTACCACAAAGCAAAATTCAGAAAAAATCGTACAATAAGTGGAAGCAGGTCAAAAGAATACTTTTTACCTGCATACAACGACTGCTTGAGAAAAAAAGGGTACACAACACATTTTGCCTGTACCACTACATGGGGCTTGCTGCGTACGACAAACGATTGTGGGTTTTTTCATAAAGCATTTTTAAAGGCGACCTGAAGTGATGTCAGTATATTAGTATTTTCTCTCAACCATGCAGGTTGATCAGGTAACCAGCTTTGCTTTCGTAGAATTGGTAATAAAAAACAAATTTTGTAGTTTTTCCCATTGGTTATTGATTAAATGGTCTTTGTTATGGACATGAAAAAGAAATGTGTAACGTAAATATATTTCCACACCACTCGATGGACGACCACACGAGGGTGCAAGGCACTAGCCGTTCACAGGACTAGGCTTTGCCCCTATGAGTGTGACATCCGGCAACGTGAGTGAAAACTCATTTGAATGAATTTATATGAACCTGTCTGGAACAAGACACCTTCGAAAGGGAAATAATCTCCTTCTAAGCATCACCCATTAAAGGTCCAGCCGTAAACGTAACAAACCTAAAGATGACTCACACGGCAAAATTACTAAAACCTCCCACTTTGTAATAACCCTTGTGACCCCTGCGCTACAGGCTCCACATGAGGGCAGTCCGGGCTAAAGCGGAAGGGGGTTCGGACTCTAAACAGCTGCAGGCATGCTAGTTGTGCTCCGTCCTCAGCTCGTCGGAATGGGGGGGTTCTTGCTGCTTAAATTGCCGAACAGCGTTACATTTTTACATGCCTGTCTCCAGATGTAGTTTGAGAAAATGTTATTGGGAAAAAAAAACCGAGGCTCGAAATTATCCTAAGAGTCATTGAATGTTTTGGGTTGACCCATCTTAAATGCGTTCTATATTCCTATCAAATCCTATCCATATTAATTTAGGGAGAAAGCTGGATGTTAATGCTTCCTCCGAGGGTAGACCCACCCCTATGGTGGTAGAGAATGAAACATCCCCACATCCACCAACCTTGGTGACTAAGCCCCTCCTAACCAAATATTTAGTCACCCCTTATTTAGTCCTGAGGCCTTAAAACCTCTACGGGACCTGATCCACGTTACGACCGCTATACATAGTCATCACATCCGAATATATTCTCCTTAGTTACTACACATCGTCGATCCTATCCTAGACGTAGGAATAATTATCTCTGGGTATCAATGCCTGAAAAAGAATAACCTTCTCCAAATCAGAACATCAACGTGGTTACTTTTAACTAACTTAAAACAGTTTCCGTTTATTGATCAAGGAAATTTGACAAAAATTGCTTATAACTAACAATCTAACGTCCAATTTCTTCATTAAAAAAACTATCATACAAATTATGATGTTCATAGAACAGTGTTCATTCTATATAAGTATCTTAATATAAATTTCAATAAAAAAGGAAGGGGGATCATTAAATTTTAAATTCTTATTCAGATTGATTATCATCCCAAGTGGTGTAATCAAATTGCGTAATCAGAGTTAGATTTTTTTTTTTTAATTTAAAATTCATAATCTAGGATGGTACTTCCTATTCAAAAATAGTATTCAAAATGTAGTTGTAATCCAAATTCGTAATACAAAAAAAAACTTGCAATCAAAGTAGTAGTTGAAACATTAAGGAAATATTATTTATTTGACCTACGCCTTATTAAAGGACGAATCGTTCACTCAAATTTTAAATAATTAACACTGTCATTTATAGGGACTTACCCATTACAAAATTCGACGGTTGTTTAAGCAGCAGGGGGGGATGTTGTGCACAGCATCGTCCTGGGTTTTGGCTGGTTCCAAATTGTATGCTAAATTTAAAATTTTTGTAGAACGAAGAATAAAGGTCACTTTCTGGCATACATACTAAATTCTAAAACTTTAATTGCATTTACTTTACTCTTTTATTATTATAATTTTTTTTATTTTCTTTATCTTTTCTTTTTTTTTCTACATTAATCGGTTACCATCTTTGAACTTAAAATTAACAATTTGGGATGGGAAGGGGGGAAGGTATAAAAATGCGGATTTGAGATTGCGTCGCCTGTTGATTGAAGATCGCCGTCGTTGCAGCAAAATTCCACGTGGCAGATGATGAATTTTTGACGATATCAATTTACACCTTTTTGGTATGATTATACTGTCGATGCCGGGATATAAGACGCTCTTGCTGATGGTGGAGGTCCCAAACTATTAGCAGGGTACAATCTGGCGTGGCGATGTCGAAACAGTAAGGGGGGGGGGGTTGACACTGATATTGCGTCGTTTTTAGGGCCACCGCCCAGAGCACTTATCGTCAATGCGAATCGAGCGAGCGTGGAGACCACGGCAATATAATGTTTGTCTTATCGTTTTGAGCACTTTTGGTCGCGTCGGGGTAGCGTGAGACGTACGCACGTGGCACTTTATTTGCGATGGTGGTCTAAGGAACTACGCGTAATATTTTTCTTTTGTTTCTTTTTTTCGAGGACTTATGAGTCTTTTACATATATCAGTTATATGGTGCCCGGGTTAAGATTGTCTTTTCACCCTTTGTGGTGCACTACAAAAAAACTTGGTTACAGCTCGCGACTACGATTACAAAAAAACTTTCTTCGCGCCCTCGACCACCTCGTGCACACCCGTCCGAACCAACACGTCTGCCCACTGGCTCTACTAAACAACAACTGACTCGCAAGTCGAAACTCATCCATCATCTTACCAGAACATTCCGGTCTCTGAAAAAAAATATGTCTAGCTGTATACCCTATGTATGGAAAAATACCAACTCATACAGTCATAAAGTCCTCACGTGACATCGTCAACCCAAGCGCAATTACGCACATATTATCCCGTAAAATACATGGTGCGATCGCATTTGCCAATATACAAGGCATTGTATTATACAAAAAAAAATGCTTTGTTTCTCGTTAATGAGCACTGTACCTTGTTCATGGAATGTCAGCCAACGGAAAAAACTCGTCATTGTAGTGGTCATATCGCTACATTGCCTTTTATATAATTTTCATATTCGGTGAGCTTACAGTCGTAACCACCACTCTTTTACCCTCGCACCCGCATCACGGACATCTATCGGTCGGAAAATGGAATGAATTTCCTCAGACACAATTATTGTTGACTTTACATAGTCGAGACATGAACCAACCTTTTCATAATGGGATATTTCCCAATACTGGATAAGAATTCGGATAACCGAATCCATCACATCCTACAACCAATTTGTGTTCGTGGGATCGAATCGAAATAAATTTTGTTATATTCGGAGTCCAATATATTCGGTATACCTCGTTCCGAATATATTCCTTCTGCTTCTGCCAGAAATGGTCATATTGAGGATACAATATTATGAAACCAATCAGTTTGTGAGCGTTTCCCACAAATGTTGCATTCTCTATCACGAAATTCAACCCTTTTGCCTTGCTACGACTTCGTTAATTACCATATTTTACGATTTTAAGTTTTATTGCCAGCACTTTTTAGGTAATATAATTCACAGCAGATGGTCATACTAATTACTTAGGTTGGTTGTAGAGGGGATTGTTTACATTTTTTTCGCACGTATTTTTAAAGGCGACCTGGAGTTGGATTGTTATCAGTCGTTCATTACCATCAATTGACGAAGTAAAGGGTGTTCAGTGTCAGTGCGTGTGGCAGACAATTAAAAATAGTGAAAATTAAAAGTTGAAGTGCAAGTTTGCATAGTTTAAGAACTTTAAATAAAATAATGGGAAAACATTATGTTAAATGTTTGGCGTGTGGGCGAGAGCAGAAAGAAAATTTTGGAGTTAAATACTTCAAAATACCGGATAATAGTGAGAGGTAAGCAATATAAGTTATAGATCGGGGAAGAATGAATATAAATCTGTGTTGTATTTCTTAATTTTTTTTAGAAAAGCGGAACAAATTACTTTTTTGCATGAAATGAATTTATTTTTTTGAAAATATGACTTTTCATGAATATTCTAGAAATGTAACTAAAAAAATGCGTTTTATAAAAGGATGGCAACAGAACATAAATGCCTTAATTGGCAGATTTTAAAGAATATGAAGATGCGAAATTGACACGGCCCAATCAAGAATTTTTAGACTCGTTAGAGAATCTTGAACAAAAATTTATTTCTTGTTTTCCAAATATGTACTACCTAAATAATTTTGAGGGGAATATTTTTAACTTTTTGAAAAATGAATTTCATTACAACTGTTGCAAAAATCAAAATAAGGAATTTCTTATCAAATTTTACGTCCGAGTACGGGTTTACTTTATTCTAAAACAGTTCAATAAAAATAACAAAAAATGTACCAACAAACAAAAATATTTAAGTGTAGCACACATGTGAATATATATTAGATATAAAATGTTCAATAAGAAATATTACAAATTGATTTTGCTTTTTTTTACGTCACACCCTGTACCACATTTTGAAATAGTTCGACTACTCTTCCATCCCTCCTTTACTAGAGCACTTTTAGTGCCGTCTATTTCTCGTGTATGTGTACTGCAAATTGTAAACTGATAAGAAACACGTGGAGAGTGTCCCTACTCATTAATGGATATACTCTGCCTAAAACATCCGGCAAAATATCTAGGGAAACTCTTAACAACTGTCTCCTGAACAATTATGACAAACGACTTGACAGATACAGATATTTTGCAGACTTGCGGTAACGAATAAGAAGCCGAAACAAAAGTAACAAATAAGTTGCGCTTATTTGAGGCAGTATCGCGATACCGCTGACAAGGCTAGATACTCGAACTAGAGGGGGCTGTTTGGGTATTGCAGATACCTACAAAATTAAGGAGGCTAAATGCCCTAAAAATGTGTTGTTGTAATTATTTTGCTTAATCAATAGTTTGGGCCTTACCAATAATCTCTTTTAACCTTCAATTTAATGGTCACAAATCACAATAGATAATTTATAAATGGAAATGTTCTCATTGTGACTTAAGTTGGAAAACTTAAGACATATATTTTAACAGCTTCCAACAGCGAATAGTATCTCCTGGTAGTTGTACTAACAACAGTGCAAGTCTTTTGTTAACATTTGTTTTCCTTCTCTGTAGAAGTTTCCAAGTTTGCATAATTTATCAAACAAAAAAAAAAAACGGAGTCACGTGCCAATTACATAAAAAAAATGTTCCCAAATGTTTTTCAAAAAACATAGTAAATGCTCTCAAATAGCTAGTTTTTTTTTCGTTGTCTCATATGTACATACTTCGTAGCCATACTCGTACGTGCTTGGAATTCGCCCCGAAGAATGTGCTTTGCTTTATACTCGCAACATGCAGACATCACTTCACAAAAACGAATTAAATGATAGGACGTGCACTTCTCTAGTAAATAGAATATAGTCTTTGAATGGCCGTTTCTTAATCCTCTAGGATCAATAGCAATGCATGTAGCGCTGGATGGAGATGGTATATATGCCTTGCATATGTATGTATTAAACTTTTATTGATTTTTCGCTAGCAGGAAAGTGAAAATGTAAGTCATAAGTCCACTTGTGGGTGGATAGATGATTTCAATTCTGGTATGTTCATCACAATGTATGCAAATTTTAACTATCCACTTTGGAAAGTACTTTTCTTAAAAATCAGAAATTGATAGCACCTTAGTTATGAAAACGAAGGTAGGTAGTTACGATTTATTTGAGTTGTTTACAAATTATTATTACTGTGATCTAATCGCTGTGGGAATTAGACAAAAATTTAACAAAGGGGTGTGGCACCGCCCATACACTCAGAAAAAAAACGAGCTAAAATCAAGAATATCAGTGTCATTTCAAGCTCGTTTGTTGACGAAAGTTTGGTAGGTAATCTCGGAAAATCGTATTTCAAGTACAAAAATCTTATTTTGAGTCCGTTTTTTCAAGACCAACAAATATTTTTTTACATTTTTAGTGAGCCTAAAAATCTTATTTCATTCCTGTTTCGGGATTGATTTAAGAATGTTCGCTCTTATACTAAAAATACAAAGGCTACGTTTTGGACCTTTTGTAAACTTATATTAAGCTCGAAAATTATTATTCTTAAAACATGCCCAAAAAATCTTGTTTTAAGACTTTTAGTTAGCCTAAACATTTTACTTTGTACTTTACCTATGCGCCTATGCCAAAAACAAATTTATTTTGGGTATTCAAAATCTAAACAGTATCAGTAGATAGGTAATAATATTAAATTTTTGATGTTGCATTATGAAAATTCACTCAGTAAGTGACTGTGCATTTTAGGAATGAATAGAAATCAAAATGAATGCATGCACTTTAAGTATTGATGCGCCTGTTTCAATCATGAACAAGTTTGAAATAAGATTGTTTTGTCGCTTATTTGTGTTTCAATCATATTTTAAGATTGTTTTGGCTTATTTCAAGAACAATTGGTGTCATATTAAAATTAGCACGTAAGAATGAAAAAACCTAAAATCAAGCTTGAGCATACTAGATTTTAGCTTGCGATTTTTTTCTGAGTGTACAAAAAAAAAAAACATTTGAGATCGAATATCTTGAAAACCGCGGAATTGATTGAAGTTCAGACAACAAAACACAAAATGATAGGATCCATGTTCTACAAATTAAAAACAAAACCGGAGAAAAACAAACAGACAGATGTGATCTACAAAATTGACTGTCAAGGAAACAATGACGTAGCCTGCAATCTGTGCTATATAGGAACAACAGGCCAGTTTCTAGCCAACCGAATTTCAAACCATCGCTCCGGTATAAAATCCAAAAATTCCGGAAAAACAGCACTCGCCCTTCATGTCATCGAAAGTGGCCACAAACCAGACTTTGACAATGTTAAAGTACTCCAGAAGTCCAGACCGAAAAACACAAATATAAACGATACACCCTAGAGACCCTACATATACTTAACAATAGTAACAACATGAACAGAAAGCAAGACACCCACAACATATCATCGGCCTATAGCTCTCTCGCCTCCACAAAGAGGTGTCAACTCTAAACTAAAAAACATACAACAGACTAAACTTCTATTGAAGTGGTTCGCGTTTCTTTGTTTTTTTTTTTTTTTTTTTTGCTTTTTTTGGTTTTATATTTCGTTTTTAATTTCTGTCTTCATTTTAGTTTAACGTAAATGCTCTCAATGTTTCACATTGTTTTTTCCCTTGTTATACTATTGTAATACTGTAGTACTTTTGAATGTAAGTAAATAGTTTAAAATCCATGTTCAAACACATTTGTAAACTATATGTAGGTAATGTTCTTCAATAAAGATCCCTGAGGAAGACAGAAACCTCTGTCGAAACGTCGGATGGGAAAACAAATGAACTAATTTGTTTCATTTCCAAACATATTTAACAAAAAAAGCCGAAAAAAGGACAGCTGCCCCTTAATATTATTATTAAAATCAAAATTCTACGCTAAATTATTACCTACTATGGCACAATCGAGTTGGAGCTTTTGTCCACAACAATGAACGGAAACAACTACAAATGTTTGCTGGAACGGTCATTTTCAAAAGTGAAAAATATTTTCGGACCCCTTGGACATTCCAACAAGACAATGCCCCTATCCACACTTCCAGGGTTGTTAGAAGTTGGGTTCCAACAAAAGACGTGGAACTTTTGTCATTACCGCCCTATTCACCGGTCTTAAACATAATCGAAAATGTTTGGGCTTGGTTTCCTCGTAAAGTGTATGAAGGCGGCAGACAATTTAAAGACAAGGGCACTATAATCGAAGCTATTCGTGATGCCTGGGCCCAAATTTCTCTTAATTATTTAAAAAAATGATTCTATTTCAAACCGTCTTATAGAGATCATATCTTAAAATGTTGGGCATACTCATTGTCAATGTAGAAAAACATAATAAATAAATGTTTTAAAACCATAAAATGTTGGGAAAATATGTACCAGTTCACAGCTAGTAAGTTTCCAGGTAAAACATTTTCAACAGGTATAAAGAGTGAAAGTCGATTGTTAAATGTATGGCCTCATACTAGTGATCATACATATATACGTTTCATTCGTAGACATGACAAGTTCGTTGCCCTACGGAATTAAATATTATCCTCGCCTAATGTTCCAATAATGTTTTTATAACCCAGTTGTAGAGGGCGTAGGTCTATCAGCTAGGTTCCAGAAATCGAGTGAAATCGAAATTGCAAATCGAGTGAATTCGTTTTCAGTGTTCTGCATTTCGAGCGATTCGGAAACTCCAAAATTTTTCCGAAATCACAATTTCACTTTGTCTCAATTCCGAAAATTTTGAAATCGAAATTGAATACAGTGAAACGTAGAACAAAAACATTCATTTCCGATTTTATTTCGAGTGAAAGTGAAATGTGGAACCTAGCAGTATGTGTGGGATTATGTAAGACGAAAAACGTTCAGCAGTTTTCGTTTCCACGAATTTTTTGTTTCGATTTCGAAAGGAGTTTTCAAAACTATTTTCAAATCATGGCGGAAGGCAGTTTTTTAGTAAAGGCCACTCAGATTCAGAAAAAAAACGAAAGTTATTAATTGACGTTTTCGTTTTTTTGTTTTTCGTTACATGATCATTTCATGACGAGGTAAAAGCAGAAATGTCTTCCTAAGTGGATTATATACAAGGAATGTACTGTCAGAACTCAAAACTATTCAAACAATCACTTAAAAGGAGTTTGATAATCAATTAGAGGTGTAGTTCGAAATGGCTATCATTCATACCAAAGGGACTGTGTCTACTAGTTGTTGTCAATGTTATTCTATCAAACAAAAAAATTTTAAATTCGAAGAAAACTTCCCAACAGTAATTGTCAAGGTTAATTCCAACTAGCGAGAATCGTTGTTACTACTCGATTTCCCAATCAGTTAAATATGTTTTCGTTTATTGCAAAAGGTAAACGATGACAGCTTTGTCATTGTTTTTATTTTTTCTTTTCTTTGACAGTTGAGTCCCATTTCCAATCAATTCTAACTATTGTCAAAAGAAAGAGACATTCCTGGACCAGTAATGGTTTTGCACTGCATAAAAGCTGTATGCCTTCGTGACATCTAGCGATGCTGTTCATGGCCTCTTCTTATTGGGAAGGACTTTTCAATAAATAAAAACAGGTCTAATTATAACCAATACAATGGAAGCCCAATGACTTTGCTCTGTGAATATAACAAAATAAATTATTTACAATCAAATAATAATATGCCCCCTGTAGAGCAAAAAGTCGCAAAAGGATACATTTAGGTAGATACTGCTGTCAAAAAGAAAAGTCTCCTGAAACTATACATACAGCGCAGAGAAAAAAAAAACGAAAGCAGTTACATGAAACAAAATTTCGTTTTCGTATAATTTCGTTCGTTATTTGAAAAGTGAAAGGAAGAAAAAAAAAACGAAAGTAGTTACATGAGCAAACTTTCGCCCGCGCATAGTTTCTTTCGTTTTTTAAAAAGCGAAAATGATTAATTTCGTTTTGTTTTTTTTTTCACAGAATCCAACCAGTGGCCTTAATAACTGACACTCTGACAATGCAGCGAAATTGCCGTTGCCAAGGAATATGTTTTGGCGTTGTTATTTCGTTATACATTTTTTTACAAATTGTTGGCTTTTTGGACCCAAAAGGGCATCGGTGCTCACTCACTATTGACACTCACTGTCACTGCATATATCGTCTGTATGGAGTTTTCCATTTTCAATAATTACGATGCTCTCCAGATGCTGTTCTTCCCTCCAACAATTTTCCTTGTTCCACATGCAGGTGTATAGTTTCTGCAACTGACATGTGTATTCTTAGTGTTACAAGGTAATGTGGTACACTTGCTCCTTCAATCAGTGCAACCGTCAAGCCAATTTTAGTGCTCTTGTTAGCTCCTTTGCGCACTGGCAAGGTGCAAGGACGAAGTCATTACCACAGCCTCAATGTGCCTCCGGTGATGAGTGGGTGGTAAAATAATTGCTTTGCAAATGGAGGTCGTTTGTGCGATTAATTGCTATTATCCCCGGCCGTGTTCGACGTCATTGTCGAATAAGAGCGCGTGTATATCGTGGATGATATGACTTTGGCTACCATACCATGCCACAGCCTCATGCGTAAGGTATTTTGTTGGCTTCCTTTTTATATGGAGGGTGATGATGGCGCAAATTTATTTTCTCTTTTCCACATAAATGAAAAAAAAAACTACCGACACCGAGACATAGTTATGCTCTGTTTAATTTGAATACACACGCGAACGTGCCGAAAATGAATGCGGATGCCAAACTAGTTTAGTTTTTTTTTCTGGCATTTCAATTGAAGGACAATAATAATGCCAGGCATGTTCAGCGTGATAAAATTGATACACATTTTTTTTCCGGGATTCGGTTTTCTACTAAAAGAATAAGGTTTTAATTTTTTTTGTCAGTGACTTCAAGGTAGCAAGATTTAAATCACCTATTACTTAGAATATTTTTTCGTAGGTTTGACTGTAGGTGATGCTACTGGCAGGGAAGTAACGACCCTATAAATTTATTTTATCACTTTCAGAAATAAATTTTACGATTGAGTTAGCATTTGAATAGGATTTCGAATTTCGGTCTAAAGAATTAGGTTGACAGTCGACCCGCTGGTATCTGCAAAATCATAGCAAAGCCATGGTCTGAAAAGCGAATCAAGTATTTTTAGAATAACTTATGGGCATATTGGATTGGTATATGTCCTTCAGCGATCTACTTTTGTTATGCTGATTTGTATCTGATAGGTACATAGTATGTAGCTTCAGGATACTTGAAAGACATCAATTTCAGTGTATCTTAATTTTTATCCTTTATTACGTCTCAGCAAATGCAAATTGGCGAGTTTTATTGGATAATGTATCCTTTGTCTGATGGAAAGCTTTTTACGGATCTTCTCCCGAATTCTTGCAATAAAATTGAAACAAATGTGCAAACATTACCAGTCTAATTGAATGTAGGCATGGGATACATATTTTGGAGATACAAATGTTGTTTTTGAAAGTCAGAGACGTATGATAGATTTAGCAACAGATTTGATACATGTTTTGGGAATGCTTGGCTTAGTTGATGGATGCTAGTGCTCAAGGGGTTTTTGTTCTAAAGCACGAGTTGAGGGGTTAATAGGAAGGATAGAGAGAAAGTACTGGTGCGCATTGGTTTTAAACAATTAAGGGATGAAATGAAATAAAAAAACCGAATGCATTCCACAGTAAGCTTTTTTTTTATTTTTATTTTTTAAATACTTCTCCTGGGAATTGCGAACCTTTAACGCTTCATCAGCGCCCCGAGATGTTTGCAGATGTATGTTAGTTTTGCCTTAAATTGCTTCAAATTGTCGTCTTCTGAAAATATATCCCCGGGAAGCGAGTTCCAAAGTTTGCTTGTCCTGCATAGCAGAAGGATTTTTGAAAAATTGATGTCCTCGCGGTTGTCAAGTGGGGTGCCCAAAAGTTGCATTTCGAGGGATAATGTCCTTGAGTTACTCGGAACATCTACCATGGAAGTACCTATAGAACTAGCATAGGTCAGCGACTTGTCTTCTGTGCACCAACGGTTGCAGATTCGATGTGAGTGCAGGCGCAGGGTCTCCAATAAGTCGAACTGCTCATCTCTGTATGCTGTCAATGTCAAGTAGGTTAAGTGAATGTTTTGGGGCCGAGCTCCATATATGGGAGCAATATTCTAGGCCTGGTCTAACCTGTGCTTTGAAGAGAAGGGGAAGTTGCATGGGGCTAAAGTACCTCTTTGCTCTAAGTAGGTAGCTCAACTTAGCGGACGCCGATCTTGCGATATAGGATGTGTGGTCCGGCCATGTGATTCCTGAATTGGTGACTCCTAGAAAGTGTATTGAGTCCTTGTGATGAATTGGATGGTCATCCATTTGGATCTGAGGAACTGTTGATGCCTAGAAAATGTTGTGATCTGTATCTTGTTGCATTGTTTTCCCCACTTCAAGATTTTGTCCAGATCATCATTTAAAGAACTAATTTTTTCACATCTCTGACTGTGTGATGTAGCCTCATTCATTGGCCAACTGTTCGAGATGGAGGATATAAGAGTGCTGTCATCAGCAAAGCTATAGATATTATTATTTGTTGATACAAGCAAATCGTTAATGTGGAGAAGAAATAGATTTTGAGAAAGAATAGATCCTTGGGGCACTCATGCATTTATAGCAAACGAATTGGGTCGATCTTCCCAGAGGAGAATTTTGCATCCATCCGCATAAGACGCTAATTTGCCTAATAGGGCTCTATGCCAGACTCGGTCAAATGCCTTTGATATGTTCAAGGCCACGGCTCCGGATTCGCCGTGTTGTTCAATTGCTTGCGTCCATAAGTGGGTTACGTAGCTTAACAGGTCTACAGTGGAACGACGGCTCCGAAATCCGTATTGCCTGTCACTTATTAATCGGTGGCCTTCTAGATATTTGATTATTTCGACATTTATTGCCTTTCCATTACTTTTGAGAGCATTGAAAGTAACGCTATTGGACGATAGTTTTGTGTCAGACATTTCCTGTATTTCTTTGGAATAGGTTGAATGCGAGCGGTCGTCCAGCAAGAAGGAAACGTCTTCTGGGTGTAGGACATGCTAAACAGCTTACATAGTACAGGTGCAAGTTCTGGAGCACAGCTCTTGAGTACTATAGCCGGAATTCCGTCGGGTCCAGTTGCCTTATTGCCATCTAGTTCTTTAAGGATGCGTTGAATTATTCGATTTCGAAATTTCACTTCAACCATCGGTGTTTGTACCCTCGGGATATTTGGTGGCTCTAGTTGTGCAGAGTCTAGGGTGGAATTTTCTGAAAACATGCTAGCGAAAAGATCTGCCTTTTCTTTAGGTATTGTTGCAAGCGTGCCGTCTCTTTTACTAGAGATGGAAAGAAAGAGCAACTAAAGTTATTACTGATTGCCTTTGTCATGGACCAGAATGCGCGTGAGCCGTTAGGGCATCTAATTGCTTTGTTACTGACTCTTTCATTGCAAGCTGTCTTCGCCGATTCAATAATTGGCTTGCATTTATTTCGAATAATTATAAATTCAGATCTTTTTTGCGGTCAAACCCCGGACGGAAAGCCTTGTGGTAATTCGCTTGCATTCGTTGTTAAACCAGGGTTTATTTAAAGATTTTTGCCAACCTCTTTATATTGTTGCGCTCTTGCTAAATTTGGGGGTGCCCTTTGATGAAATAAAATGCCAAAAGAATTTAAAAAATCCCAAGAAATGAATAGCCAGTTATTCTCTTTGTAGACCACGTTTTTCTTTATTGACAATCCAAACTCTAATAATAAACAAGTAAAAGTGTTATCATCGGCCTGGCCGATGCTTTGATACCCTCCACTGCATAAAAGTCATGCAAAATGTTTGCCATGCGAGTTAGTATAGTATGACGTGTCTAATATTAGTTTTGTATGGTAGGTAACAGAACTACTTTACCGACATATACAATTTTCAATACCAACCTGATGACGGTTAAAAAAAGTCCCCTCACAAAATTTCATTCCCCTAAGTCGATTCGTTTGGACGCTATCGTGTTTTCAACAGACAGAGATATATGGGTCAAATATTGGTTTTGTATGGGAGGTAACAGAACTACTTGACCGACATGGACCATTTTTAATACAAACTTGAAAGCCATAAATATAAGACCTCTCTTAAAATTTCAGTTGCCTAAGTCGATTCGTTCGGACGCTATCGTGATTTCAACAGACAGAGAGAGACGTGGGTCTAATAGTGATTTTGTATGGGAGGTACCAGAACTACTTGACCGACATAGCCCATTTTCAATACCTGGCGACGGTAAAAAGAAGTCGTCTCACAAAATTTCATTCGGCTAGGTCAATTCCTTTGGACGCTATCGTGCTTTCAACAGACAAACAGACAGACAGACAGACAGACAGACGGACAGACAGACAGACAGACAGACAGACAGACAGACAGACAGACAGACAGACAGACAGACGGACATGGCTAAATCGATTCAGAATGTGATCCTGATTCAGAATATATATACTTTATAGGGTCTCCGGTGAATCCTTCTTGGCGTTACAAACGTAATGGCAAAGTGAATATACCTTCCTGTGGAGGGTATAAAAAATGAAAAGGATTGACAGCAGGGAGCTGTAAGACTGACAGCGAGTACTTGGCTGCGTATGCAACAATATATTTGTTTATTTTATTTATTTAGTTTTTGTTTTTAATTTTTCCGTGTTCCCACCTTTGGTATTGCATGCTAGTCGTCTTTATGTTTACCCACCCTATAATTTGAACTCGTCCAGAAATCGACTGATCTGACACAGCGAAATGATATCAGCCATTCAATACTTTAGCAAAGTAAAATTATAATGCAAGCTGCTTTTTGTCTAACAATTTTAAGTAAAAACCTCAAAAGTTATGTCTGCTTTTCTTTTAACGATTCCTTTAGGTTTAGGCAAACATGGGGTCCGGTTTCCAGAAGCAAGTGAGCTCTGCGTCCGCCTCGAGTTTTATTCGTAAATCAGTTTTCGTTCTTAATGGGATTCCCAGAATCAAACTACATCTCAAGACAGGTTGCATAATTTGCTGATGCTGGGCGTTTATCTCCAATCAGAAATTGCTAGTCAGATGTAGGTAGGATATGTACTCCCTACCCAATCCAAAATAACTCATATCAAGTATGAGAATATTTACCCACCCACCACGAAAACCATAGCAAAATGTCATCAAATATCAGGTAAATACGGTTTTAACTTCAGATCCATTCAACACAAAGCTCTCATCATTACGCGCAACATCTCACGCACTAAGGTTTACCTTTATCTGTCGATAAAATATATTAAATTTGGCCATAAATAAAAAACTCTTTATTCAATCTTTTAAAAATCCATCGCCCAACTTTAACCTTCAACCGAGTAACCTAACCTCACGTAGTCGTGTAAAACACCGCCAGCCGTCCGACTACAGCTGATTCAATGACGTACAAAATTCGAGAACACCCTCTTGACCACATCAAAGACCATAGTTAAGTATGCCCAACAAAAACGGATTTATGTACCTGCTCGTATTATACAGAATCTGGTTGTTGTTATCCCCTTTCGTTAGCCAAATATTTTGTCCACTTGCAGTATTCTACATGTTGGTGCTGCGGCCGTCAGTTTGTGCGGTCTGTTGCCCTATATTGAAAATGTAAACAGCGAATTTGGTTTCTGAGTTTTATGTTGACCCATTTGAATACAATTCGTGCGTGTGAATGCTTGCGTATGGATTTTACTTGCACGTGGTTTTATGATTTTCGGGCATGTGTGCGAATACCATTAAGATTGGTTTGTTATTTTGGAACACGATTACACGATGATGTTAGTTGGTTGAGGTAAACATCATGCAAATTTGTGTTCATACAGATGGATGCAAAAGGATCTCGCTTTCGAGTTCACCGAATTATTTATTTTTACCACCCGATGTGGACCAGGGTTGCGCTGTTTGCGAGACCGCAGATTTGTTAATTTACTGACCTGGAATAAATCTGTTGTTCCTTGTGGGCTGAATGAAAATTATTTCATACTGATCCAAATAAATATTGTTATGGGGGGATCAGGTTTGAGTGAGCTATTCAACTTTAAAAATTGCAGTTTTGCAATTATTTGCTAAGTTGGTTAACCTTTTTTTTTCAAAGGGGTACATGCAATGATATAAGAGCAAAAAAAATGTATTTTGGTGAAAAATCGCTTTCAAAATCCCTTAAAATATTATTTAATCGCCCTTAAAAGGACGGCAATTCACTTAGTTTCCCTTAACGTAGAGATTAAGCACTGTTTGTGATAGGCTCCATGGAACCTACGGACGTTTAAGTGTAACTCAGGAGAACCGATGAGATTTTATTAAGTCCACTTCCTCAGTACAATCTCTCCTATGTTCACTCCTTTCTAGGGAATCTTAAGCCCAAACACTTCTAACGCGGAATTCTGTGTCGCTATCACTGCTAATCATTTCATATGGTGTAGAAACATTTTATCTCGTGTTGTTTTGTGGCAGTGTAGTGTGTTGTGTCCAAAGCCCTTATGGTCCGAATGCGCCATACTAACAACACACAAGACGTTACAAGTCAGGGCCTGACTTTAGGTATTTAAATCTGTGGGAATCAAGAAAATGTTCCTTCTCCGTGATTCTCATGAATTCGCCAACCTTATACATATATGAAAGAAATATTTTTCTGTTTGAATATTTTTCTCTTAAAATACACAAAGTACTGGAAGACAAAATCACGAAAATACCTGAAAATCGTCGCGATTTTGAACACCAATCATTTTAAGGTATTTTTCAGATTTTTTTTCGAGATTTTATGGTTTTGAAATTTTTTTTTTCGACATTTTGAATTCGATATTTTAAGATTCGGCTAAAACATGGCCAACCCGCAGAATAGCGAAACGGTTGAAGAAATAAATAAAACACACGACCACAGCTTTATAACGTTTTTTGTTATATTATATTTTCCAATAATTGACTTCTGATATATGTGATGTGCAATTGGAGAAAGTGAGACAAATTGAATTTGCAAATTAAATGACTATGTTGGTAGCAAATTATTGGTAACGGTATTTATAATCATTTATCTTTTCCCAGCGATGTTTTATTAAAAGGAGCAGCATAATGCTGGCGGAGCTACGGGCTAAGATCTAATTTTAAATAAACAAGTATCCAATTCAAAGGACTCTGATTACACTGCTCTATTGGAGTTCCAATTCAATAAATATTTCGAAACCTATAAGCTATAACATAGACTGAGAGTCATGTATGCGTAGCGTATTGCAGATGATATATATATAGATGAATAGGTTTATCTGCACTGCATCTATACAGATAGGTCCAAAATGAAAACCGTAGGTGATGGAGGTGATTTCTCCAAAGATCTAAACTCTAGGGCAGTGGATATTTTATTTTTAATCGATTGAAGTCGTGTTTTCACAACTATACTGTGTACTAGCTGGACCCGTGCTCGCATTGCCCGCCCACAGAATTATATTTGGTTGATTTAAAATTACACTTTGAGTGTATCATTAAAATCTGTTCAGTAGTTTTCGCGCTTTTAGGAGAAAAAGATAATTCTTCCCTCTCCTAGATGTTGCTACTTATTTGTAATACTGCATTTCCTTTCCTGTGTTTCCCTCTTACTATGGAATCTAAGCAACTACATACCCCAAACCTACACTGTTACCATACATACCACATTTCAGGGGCCAACTATGTAATTCGATTCTACTTTCGATTCTATTCGAAAGTTGGTTCCGATTCTACTTTCAAACGGAACTATGTATGAAATTAGAATCGAATGTAAGTAATGCCAACTTTTTTCCAAACAATTTCCGACTTTCGAACGAGTCTCGCATTGTGTTTGACAGACATTTGAACAAAACGAAATAATCATTTGTTGTGATTCGTGAATAGGTGCTAAATCAACATGGACAGTGTCGCAATTTGATTTTTTACCGAAGAAAATGAGGATTGCAATGATCAAATTGAGCCACGGCGAATTCGGGATAAATCCTTTAGATAAGTGGGGATGTATTGTCATGTATTGAACAAGAATCTCAAATTGAGATGTCTTTGTGTTTGCACATGTAGATGATTCCCTATGCATAAAATATATTTTAATACTCTTAATAATATTTAATAAGTTATGAACAAATTTCTTACTCACATTTTTTGAGATTTCAGCCATCTACACAGCCTGTTCGCAAACACATTTGCATTAGAGTGATTATTTGCGAATTCGAATGGTTTTGGCATTTACTTTAGGATTAGGTAGTACCAAAAAAATAGACAATTCGAGGTCCGTATCTTCCGAATTCGAATATTTTGATTGTAGAATCGTTACATAGTTGGCCCCTAGAATGAAATTCTGAAATGAAACACGTTTTATACGTATCTTCTCATTATCATTCACATCCTGCATCGGATATACGATCATAATATACATACCTTCATACAACTGACCATAGCACTCACTGCGAAAACAAATCAACCCTTTTCGAACGTGTAGTATCTAGTGCGGTTTTGTTTTTGTTTGTCCTGTCGCACGATCGCAAAAGTATAAACATCCATTTGTAGCAAGGAATATGTGTATGTATATATTTTCACATACATTTTGGCTAAAAACTGTTCTTAAGGACGTGGCTATAAACGACATAGCCTATAGCAGTCTCACAGTCTTAAAGAACATTTTAAAAAAAGTTTCATTGAAATCTGTCCAGTAGTTTTCGAGTTTTTAGCTGACAACGAAAATTGCTACAGTTTTACTATATGTATAGATCTTCGATTATGGACAACTTGGTATAGGAATAGCTTAGCTAAGATGGGGTAGTTTAGTTGGACAGGCAGCTGGCTATGGACAGAGCTGACTAGAGCTGGCTCAGCAGTATTTTGACACTTTTTTTTATGGTTTTTTTCATTAAATTGTTTTATCGTGTTTTAACACTCACCTTTGACACTAATTCTTTGTCTGGTGTTTTAATGCCATTTTCAGTTCACAATCGCAGTTTTAAAGCGTTTTTAGTAGAGTCTTAAAATCGTATGTTTTTTACTACCTATAGAGCTTTTTTTTTCTATAAACTTTTTCACGATATTTTTTTTGATTTGGGGTTTTGTTGAATATTATTTATTTTTAACATTGCGTTTGTATTAATTTTTAAAAAGCTACTTTTAAAGTTTACCCAAGGAATGTTTTTATATCCATATCCGTGCTGTTGTCAAATGTCAACTTGCCATCAGTTGCAAGTTGCAATAGTTGTCTGTTTTGAAAAGGACTGATTTCATTAAGCTCGTCACACTATCTGCCCTCGTAGAACCTACTAGTTTCCTGTGCGTCAAAGGAAATTTTTTACTTTTGATGCAGCTATAGTCCGGCCGGGCTTTGGGCACGGTATGTTAGTTGAGGTTATTTTCCAACTGAGCGCGCCATCTTAGATAAGCTCATCCTACCTACCGCGTTGTTTCTCTGGAGTAGCAAAGCTATACATACATACCTAAGCACTGTCGTCCAATACAGTTGTGAGGGTATAATGTATATTGTGGAACACCCCAGCATTTATATATCAAATGCCTCACCAGCATTTGATATATAATATATATAAAGACAGCAACTCTTTTCATCAGGTGGATCACCCTCCATGCTCGTAAAATTTAGAAGTAATTTCTCAGACACCGGGACTGTATAATCAAATCTGTCGGCAATTGATGCCGCCAAAATAAAATCGTTTCACTTCTCCACAAAATCCTTCCGATGTATCAACTGGATACAAGTCGTTTGTATAAAGTTGTGAAACGCCATCGACTTCGCACTATAATATACTTGGCAAAATTGTATTCCTATCCAAGGATAATACAAACACACAAAACAAACTGATCCTTTGGCTGATACTTCTGCCAAACGGCTTATGTTTGCTTAAATAGTTTTCCTTTCACTTTTCGTTCTATCCTCCAGCTTTATCATCATCATCGCAGTCGTAGTCTTTATTCTAAAATAAATAGATACAAACTTCGTTACGTGTATACACGCCGAAAGGATTTATCAGCCATATCTAACAACAACAGCAGTAGCAACTGCATCGGCAAAATAAGAAAGAATAACAAACAATTCCATCGCGCCGTAGTCGTCGTCCATGTTTGGATGGAAGCCAAAATTGTAAATTCCAACAGAACACGCCCGTAAGTCCATTTTAAAGGCTTTGCCATACCAGCACTACACCAACAAAGAAATATTCGGTTGGAGTAAGCCTCCTTGGCGTCAGCTGGTGGAACGAGGAGGTGCTCTATGCAGAATGAACAATTCTGTATAGCCTGGTCTATTTCGGATTTATCATTTTGCATAATCTATGTGAATTGCATGAAGGACAAGGAGCAGTCGGATATTCTCTACGAATTTACATGGTATCCGTGCTCCGATGTGAACTTATTGCGGTTGCTTGGGAGGGTCTATACATACAGTCATATGGGGTGTAGTATGAATACTAAAGGTGGTATTAAGCTGTTTTATGGAGCTTATCTAGCGGTCAGATCTGGAAAATGAGCAGTCCATTTAGATAGATGTGCGACAGTATCACATTGAATATTATTATATTGTGCGGTGCTCGGCGGAAGTAGTTTGGAAATGAAAATGGAAACCAAATGTGAACGCTGAGAATAGTGGTGGTAGGACAATTGATTTTTTTAAGGGTTGAACACTGAGCCATAAAATTATTCTCAACCTCATTTTCCGTATTTTATTATCCACTTCCGGAAAGCGAATCTAGGATCTGGGATTGGTAGGTTAGGTAAGGTACATAGGAAGTGGTGGCTGTCTTGTCCATATCAGAGATTGTTAGAGATTGCTTCCCGCTTTGATACTAAAACTGAATTGACCTAGTTCAACTGGAGTGTTCCCATTGAACCAATTACGTTGAGCAGTTTGATGATGCAACAGAATTTTTGGTAGGACATTTTGGAGAAATACCAGAAATACCGGGTCCGCAGGTAGTGTCGGGCATATGGAGAAAGAACATTTTATTTTTATTTTGTATTTTTGCAACTGCCACAACCACAATTGGCATTCAATGGAACTCTTTGTCTGAAATCGTTTGTTTGTCAAACTGTCCAGTGATATAATATGCTGAGGTATAATTAACTGATTTCAGTATTTTTTCAATAAACAAACCAATAAAAGGCGTGCCATAGATTTAAAAAAATAATTATTACATAATTTTTGCTACTCTAGAAAGCGGACCAACGAAGACAATCCTTCTATGAGGGCCTTATACAGTTCCTTTTATAGGTGACAGACAGAAAGATGAGCACATCACAAGAAAAAAGCATAGCTTCATGACATCCTAGTCCTATGTGACAGCAAGAGGTCAAAAGACAAGCATGGTTCAGTGAGGGTCTACCACCAGGCTTTATTTGTGCTCCTTTCCGTTGTGGCCGAAATGGACCCAACAGAAAGTACCTATGGTTTAGCGAGGCCCTACATCAGGCATTACACCAACGAGCTTAGTTCCGTGAGGGTCTACAACTAGGCATGACAACTATATGAGTCCTTTGGTGACTGAAATAAAACGCGCTTCTCTGTGCAAATATCTCTAGAGGCGAGCTGGCTGTTTCTGAGCGGCAGCGGCAGAAAGCTAGTTCCTGGACCAACAAGGTATCTGCGCCTACGACGAGCAACAGGAAGGAGAACTTATCTACCCAAATTTCAGCAAGAAATCCAGCAAGAATTTTAGCCACCTAAATTTAAAGGTCAAAATACTGACTGTAATTAATTGGTTCACTACCTATCGCCGCCGAATGGCCCTAATTTTTTTCTACTCATAGCGATTCCACCAGGAGGTGCGTGTAAATTATACAAACGACTGCAGATGTATGTACTATAGATGGCGGCCAGGCTTTGGTTTTTATGCTCCTATATACTCCTATATTGACCTCCGCTCATTACGAGTTCTACTATGACTCGGTTGGTCAGGATTTACTTTCATTGTAAGTGAAGATTGGAGAAGGTTTTTGTCGAGATATCACAGTTCTCTATGTTTTAAGCTTTAATGGAAAACGGGTAAGTAGGTACTGCCACATTTCACACAAAACCGAGTCATGCCGGAGAATCTTTTCTGCAAGAGAAACGCCAAACGTCAAACAGATCGAACCGATGCCAAATGTATTCTTTATTTAAGCAATGATAATGCACCATTATTTTGTTGCAGTGGTTAGTGTGCTGGACTACTGTGCGGGGGATCGCAGGTTCGATCCCACATCTTCCACTGCACCACCTCTCGCGAACGTCTGACAAACGTCAGAGAGTATAACTGTCCTGAAAAGCATCTTAATTCAGCTGTTCGGACTCGGCATAAAATTGTAGATCTCTTCTAGAGTTAGTTCATTTGAGTGATTGATCGATTTAGTTCAAATCACGCTAATGAACTAGTTCGCTCATTTTAGTTCAGTTTAGTTCAAAATAGTCAAATTCACAAAAATTAAAAAAAAAAAAAAAATTAAATTTGTTGAAAATATAAAAAAAAAAAGATATAAGTGAGTGAGCTGAGCTGTTCTCTTATAACATGATTGCCTTCTGTGCCTGGAATACACATAAGTCATAAAGAAGAAACCATCGATTATATCCCAAATGTCGTAAAACCGTCTAAACTCACAATTTTGTCTGACAATATTTTCAGAAAAGTCATTGTAAGCCCACTGTCAACCTTCCATTTGACTATGAAATTGTCATCAGGTCGCTGACCATTATCTGAAGAAGTCTGAAACACAATTTTTATCATTACAGATAAATAGGACATTGTCTCACTCATTAGAAATTGTTAGATGTCGTTGTTTGTGGAAGCTAACAATTGCTTACAATTTCTTCATTGTCAGACAATATAACCAGTGGTTTAGGAGCGAACTCGAAGTTTGTTTTTAACCGATGGACTATAATTCAGAAGATATTGATACGAACAACAGTGCAAAATGGAATTTAAATTTCAATTGGAATTAAAAAAGTCGAAAAAACTATCGTACACAATGAAAGTACAGAGTGAATGGGTTTGTTGGATGCGCAGAGTATAAACTACCCAAAGAATCCCTGAGGTAAGAGGTTCCCGACCCGATCCACATTCAAAAGCCACATCGATAAATACAGAAAACAAGTTGGGCCAAGTTGCCAATGAAACCGTATCGATCTCCTGGATGCTCGTGCGCATATTGGTGTCTTGATGTGTGGAGTCACCAAAGCTAGAATTCCATCGAATTGTGTTGAGTCCATTTCCATCCGCAAAAAATTGCGATAATGTTTCGGCTTCTCAGCTTAGAATTTGGAGTAGAATCCTTCCCTGGCAACGGACCACCCTATCCTTTGTCTAAAGCGTCGTTTTTGTGTCAAATTATCATCCTCAAGTCTTCCAACACGTAAAGTTAAAATAATCGCAAGTGCAATATTTTGTTCCATTATCCGTACTGCGAAAATTAGGGAACAAAAAGTTTAATTTGTCTAACAACGAATAGACCAATTTTTCATATTCATCTGACAACCACGTCAACACCCAATTTGTAACCTGACAACGTTATCAGAAAAGTCATTTGGGACAAAATCTTACAATCGTGTAAACGAACAATTTTGTATTCTAAGATAGTTGGCTATTGTAAGCTCATTGCCAGTGATTGTCAGAGGATTGACAGATCTGACAATCGTGTGTACTTATCTTTAGTTTATTCCGTTCAGAATCATTGCGCGGTACTAATAATCATTTTTAGTGTCCAAGCTAAATTTTACGAAGTCACGAAAATTTCCATATAAAATTACCTATTGTGATCGTCAAAATATAATTTAATATAATAATTTTAAGGTTAGAAATGATTATTGGTAAGGCCCATTGAAAATAATAACCGCGAACTAAATGAACTAGTGAACTAAGTGTGTGAACTTTGTTCAATAGTTCACTAGAGTGAACTAGTTCATTGAATTAGTTCGTTCGCGAACTACACAAGCCTAGTCCCTTCCATACGTCCCAAAAATAAAATCTCACACAAACGAATGGTTGTGAGAAGCTAGGCCTACGATGTCTACATACACGTCTGTTGCGCCAACTATTTATTTATTTATTAATGCACAACTTTATGAGTTTATTCCGTAACCCTCAATTAGGGCATGTGGCCAACCTTTGAAGTGCTAGATTTTCGACCGCCATTTATGCTTCGTTTCAAGCCCAATATGGTATTTAAATTATAGGGCAACACAGCTAAGTGCATTTAAGGCAGCAAATAGCATTGTTTAAGGGATGCTCATAGGTACCCTTTCTATATACCCCACTAAATCAATTGACTGAACCTCTTCTGTGTGCTGTCATTTGTATATTACAGCACTGTCAATAAATTCATCTTAAATGGTCTGACCTTACATCACAGTGTAACTATCGCTTCCATTAAATTGCACCGCTCCATAAAGTAAGTGTGTCGTATATTTATTAACTAATATGTACTTCCAAACGATAGCCACTGCGGCCAACAGCCGCTTGCAACGCCTCGCACTTAAAATTTGAACAGAAGCGTACACACAACACAACACTGTTATGTCACACGCACATAATTATGCACTGTTTGCTGTCATATTATGACCCGCGTCCACATCGTCCACCGCAACACGGTAATAATTTCTCCCGAAAATGGACAAACGCACAGGCGTATACTTGTGTGTATACGCAATTTTAATACGAAATTTCACTGTGCCCATGCCCATCATGAGTGCGATTTGATATGACCGAGATTGGAGTCATGAGCTGGAAGCCCAGGTTGTTCGCACAGTAGATCGTATTCGATGACATTAATCAAAAGTGCTGGTCACGTAATTTGTGCCATCAGTAGAGATATACATGCCTTCGTGTCATTTATGTAGGTAGGTACTAGGTACCCACTGACAACTTGGTTACTGGGGATGCAAAAATGTTTCTGCCATGACGGCGCTAGGATGGTACATTATACATATATGTAGTTTGTATATATACCAGTGATTTTAGTAGGCTAGTATCGAATTTTGTTAACATTGTCGACAGGACCAAATACCATCGTTGGACAATGCGGCTAATTATCAAAGCAATGTGGTTACCTACCTACATTACCTATAGTGCTTCACTTCAAAATGAAAACCTTTTCAATTTTCATTGTGCAATTTAGTTGGTAAACTTTCCCAAATATTCACTATCTTCATATCCATACTAGTACTTATAAAATGCAACGTGCGTCTGTTCGTCCCTCCATAACTCGAGAACCATTCGTCCGATTTCATGATTTTTTTTTCTGATTTATAGATGTGTGGCCAATTTAGGCCATAGGGTGGGTGAAAATTGCTCAGGAGTAAAGGGGTCGCGGGGAAAAAGGGGGGATCTCACAAACCGTTAGCAGTATTAACTTGAAAGTTTGTTGTTGATAGATAATAAAATTATAACATGATTTATTCATTGTTTTTCAAAATTCGTCCTATAAGGGTTGAAAAAAGGGGGTGAAAATATTTCTATTTCGACCTTACTACGCTTAACTTGCCATTATACCATAAAGCGATATACGGTGAGCATCAAAAGTAAGTGAACAGCGATGCTCTTTTAAGTTTTCTTAAATGTCTTGAAACATGTGTAAAAAATCAAACAAAATCTAGAACAACAATAACAAAACATATTTCATTTCGACAGAATTTACCTTACAAGCCTTACAAATGATGCTAGTACTGATTACTCACTCTGGAAGGCAGAAAATAGGATGAACAGGCCAATAGCTCATATTCCCCCAGTAAAAACTAAAGAAGGTAACTGGGCGAAAAGCAACAAAGAAAAGGCAAACACTTTTGCAGAGTATCTTGAAGACGTATTTAAACCTTATGCAGATAAAAGTTATCAAGGACTCGAATTAAGGTGCGAAGAAGATAGACCTATACAATCGGTAACAGCTAAAGAACTTGCCAAAGAAATTAAAGAAGGCATAAATATAAAAAAAGGCCCCAGGGTATGATTTTATTACAGGACAAATTTTGAAACAATTTCCACGAAAGTGTCCGAAAAAATGAGCGCAGATTATAAATGCTGCATTTAAGTTGAGATATGTTCCAAGCATGTGGAAAGTCGCGGAGGTAATAATGATACCAAAACCAGGCAAGCCACCTAACGAGGTAACCTCATATCGCCCAATATCTATACTACCAATGTTGTCAAAGTTATTCGAAAAAATGCTGGTTAAACGCCTGCAAAAAATAATTGACGAAAAATCTCTAGTCCCAAATCACCAATTTGAATTTAGAAATAAGCACTCTACAATCGATCAGGTGCATAAAATCGAAAAAGCATTCGAAGAGAAAAAAGTGTGCTCTACAATATTTCTTGATATAGCACAAGCTTTCGATAAAGTCTGGCACAAAGGTTTGATCCACAAACTACAAAGGCAACTGCCAAAACAATATTCGACAATTCTGGAGTCATATATATCAGATCGATTCTTCAGAATTAAACAAGAGACAGAGTACTCAACATTAAGAGAAATTAAAGCTGGTGTACCGCAATGCAGCGTGCTAGGTCCAGTTTTATACCTTCTATTCACTAGCGATTTACCTGAAATCGATTTACTTGAAAATGAATCAAAAATAAATTGCCGATTAGTCGAACGACTAGGTGCAATCAATTCGGGATGACGAAAGTCAGTCCCATTGGGAGTTTTTTTTAGATCGGGTTAAAGTCCCTCACTATTGCAGAAATGCAGAAGCATCCCTCGCGTAATAGCTCTGCAATGTCTTTCGATGATTTTTCCTTCTAGCGAATTCCCATTACAAAACAAAAAAAAATATTCGACAGCATAAAATACTTTATAGATTTTGAAAGGAAATTGTTTCTAAACTCCAAAGAACAATTAAAACGGAATTGTTGTTGACCCTCACTCTACGTCAAATCAAGAAATGCTTTAAATTGCTAGGCAATATTTCACCGAGGGAGAGATATAATAAATTGAAAATATGTATATCTTACTAGCTGAACCCGTGCTCGCCTTGCCCGCTCGCACAAAATAATATTTAGTTCATTCAAAATTACATTTCGTTGAAATCTGTCCAGTAGTTTTCGCGCTTTTAGGAGAAAAAGAAAACATCCACTTGGTAGCAAGGTATATGTGTATATATTTTCACTTCAAAAAATACATTTTAGCTAAAAACTGTTCCTAAGGACGTGGCTATAAGCGACATAGCCTATAGCAGTCTCACAGTCCTAAGGAACATTTATAAAAAAGTTTCATCGAAATCTGTCCAGTAGTTTTCGAGTTTCTAACGGCCAAATTTGGGGGGTTGAACCGGAGACTCCTAGCCAAGCACATTAACCAATGAGATATTGTGCCCACATTATGACCTTACAGGTAGAGCTGGCATTTCGGAAGCACGACCGACCAGCTATTCACTCTCAGAGTAGTAATTGAGAAAGTTTGAGAGTATGCTACATCTACATCTATGCTAACGCATGCTTTAGATTTGGAGAAAGTATACGACCGAGTCCCTCGAGGTAAACTCTGTGGTATAATATAACAGGAGATCTGAGAATAAGTCATTTGCTCTTCGCTGATCAATTGGTGTAATCACTGTACAATATCGCGGATACAAGCTGCCGAATTGTTATTCCTCCATTGTATTGCTGGTGTGATCCATAGAGATCGTATTAGAAATTCCAGAATACATGAGGAACTCAATGTCGAGCAGCTACTTCTCAAGGCCGCGGCCGGAACGATTAATGCTTCGGTGGTTTGGTTTTGGTTATGTTAAATGCATTCCTTAACCAGGATCCCTAAACGGAATAGGTAAACAAAAACTAATTTAAACTAGTAACCAATATTATGATAACAAAATCGAACAAAATGAATAATAACATTATTGTGTGTGTAAAAATGTGTAGGGCATAGAAAGATCCCTTCAACCCAATTTCATATTAAATTGCTCGTTAGCAATTCTTGTTAATATTGCTACAACAACCAGTGCTTGGCTATAACAACAAAAGTATAGAAATTGGCCATTTCTGGTGAAGCTAATTTTATTTACATCGAAATATTTCCATTATCTGACAACAGTTTGTGGATATAAGTTAATTGGATTCTCATTCCATTTATCACCAGCAATACACCCCAAAGTATGTAGCATAACACATCAACCGCGTAGTTACATATTTGCGAATAAAAATAGAACTTAACTATTTCGGTGCGAACGCCCGCTTGTGTATTGACACGAGCTATTTACTACACCATTGAACTATTTTCTTGTCCTATCGCCAGGCAACAGAATTCCAGAATAAATGGAAATCCTGCATCAATTTACTATCACAATCAACATTTCAGTGTCCAGATAATAATAATACCAGTCAGCCCACAGCTCTTCGTGAATTCAATTTTATTTCAGTCCCATCATACCGATGTCCTCATAAATCCTATTGATTCATCCTTTCTGGAAAAAATATTTCAAATGTCAGTCGGATTTCATGTCGTACATCCGCTGTGATAATAGAGTCAACGAAACGTGTCTTATATTTTATTTCTACATGGCAATGTCAATTGTTAGAAAATATTTCAAACTTTCTATTGCTTTAGGATCAAGATCTTTGGTACATTGACATTAAGCTCGTTATGTATCTCTAACCAACATCGGATGGTTCGCTTTAATATAAAAACGACACGACCGACGAGTTCCCATCAGCACTGAAAAGGATCGAATATAGCGTGTGGATGTTGCAATTTATATCCAGGCGCCCAGAAGGGACTTTCTATGAACTTTAAGGTGCATCCACCTTCAATTTAGATACGTATGTATCTACTAGTATACTGCACGAATTGGAGGAAAGAAAATTGTCGGAATGTTTATAAAGCTCAATCCACGTGATTTTGTAATTAATTTCAATATAAACTGTTTATCGTTGTTACATGCAAGGATGCAAGCATAACAGGCGCTTATTTTCATTGTGAAAAACCTTGTTAAGCTAATTCCTATAAATACCCCTAGCAGTCTGAATAAGTGAAAACGACATAGATCCTTGTAGAGCTACACAGAACTGATGCAGCTGGTGTAAAAGAGAAATGTATCCCTCAGGATAATTATAAGTAATCTCCGCAAAACTGACGCATACCTATGTAAGTAATTCTGGAAGGAAAATCCTTAAATCCTCTGTAAAGACTGCTTCGCTATAACTGTGGATAGCTCTCGTTAGTGATGTAACTGCAGGTTATGCAATAGCATTTTCTAAGTTATAATATACGTACATACTTCCAATTGCTTGTTTTCAACATACCTACCTTCGTAATCATTTTTATTGAAAACTCGACGATTTCTCAAATATGTAAAGTTCGCAGTGCCATGTACTAGGGCGAATGTCAGATATATGAGAATTGTACTCAAGTTTGGGGGGTGTGAACGGGAACGACTTATATAATAGTGGCACCCAGTTCAGAAGAAGGGATAAAATATTTCTTGCGCACCGTTATGAAGGAACCTAGATAATTCGTAGCGTTCTTCGTAGAATATGGTCATTCCACCTTAGGTTCAGGTTGCCATGAACACACATACCGAGAACGGAAAGTCTTTCAAATTCTATGATGGAAGTGGCGTTCTGAAGGTTTAAGTTTCACTTTAGAGACAGTATACAGCATTGAATTTCACTCTAAGCTAAGTCCCATTTTATAATGCTATCAAGATCGGAATTTAATGAGATAGACATCGTTGCCATTCCAGTTGTACGGCTGAAGAGCAGAAACGTGAGTCCCGAAGGAATTAAATGGATTAGATGTTTCAGACAACAGGTCACTTATGAAAATGAGAGACTCGGAGTCGGAGACAGAATGGAGTTTGGGGAACACAAGCGAATTTTTATTGTGAATTTTAGACTTGAAACCAACCAAAACAACTTAGAATTGAACGGGCAGATAGGTCGTTTCTAATCCATTGAATAAGGAAGAGCATCGATCCTAAAAGACACCATTTTCGACAAAAGAACATGAAGCTAAAACTCTGTCAAATGCTTTTAAAATATCAAACACAGCAATCTTCCTTTAACTGGACTGATGGAGAGATTGGTTTCACATATCAGAGGGAAAAGCCATCTGTTGCCACAAAAACGATACTGCCGGCCATTATGGAGTTTCCGTGATTTAATATTCATATTTCATAAGCTGACGATTTATAAGCGTGCTATGTTTCGGTAGTTGCTGGGAGATGAATATTCGCCTTTTTTAGGGCCTGGCTAGACAAACACTATTTTTCACTTACTCGGAAAGAATTAAAAAAAAGAAATAGGACTGATGCAAAAGCTTTTAACGTCGTGAAAGAGCACCTCTTCAGATGAGGAAGATACAGTCTGGAATACCGGGTTTATATATGTTGGTTGAGATTGTAAAGTACTCTTTCGACTGTATGAAAATGGATTTGACCCATGTGTTACTGACCAAATAAAACACCACAGACTTTGCTAACACAGTGTCTTTCAAATAATCACGTCTTTCGTCTACGGCTAAGGTGCGACTGACTACCAATATCAGAATAGAATACCAACATCAACATAAGCATATCCTAGCTCGTATAGGGGTATAGGTTCTACGCAGAACGCAGACCACTCTCGCAGTCACAGGCAGATGGCACCTGGGGTGCGAGCCGTCACACCAAGATGCTGTTTGCGTTACATATGGTAAATTCGACGCTCTTGAGTGGAGGTGGGAACAAAGTGCAATTTGGGAGCATCAAGCTGGTTGCGATATATGCAGCAAGCAGATTAGCTTAGTCTGAAGATCTGACAGCTTACATTAGCAAAGATCTTTGCATGGTGTTGTCTGTCCTTCTGTTTAAGGGAACAGAGAAACAATTATTGTTAAGCTACGATTACACTGCCATTTTTTGAGTCATTTAAATGGCGCTGTGACGTCAGAAAAAAATGTCGCATTAGAGCGCCATTCAAGCTACGATTCGCCATTTGTCATTTGCGAAAAATGGCGATTACACGAAATGACTATCATCGTCATTTTTGCCCCAAAATCAAATAACGGACACTGCGAGTCATTTACAATTTTCCGTTGGGATACCATTTAAATGACGAGCCAAAAATATGTAGCCAACATGCACGATTCGCAAACCCGAATAATCGATGCCAGGAGTGCGAATAAACGTATACTAATCCACACCCTACGTCCTTCAACTACTCTCCACGTGCGGCTGCTAAATCCACTGTGTCTGTCATTTTGCCTCTTCTAAGTCTTTCAAGTCTCGTTAATTCTTCGTGTACGCTCATTATAAAGGAGCATACCTCCAACCAGTCATCTTCTGACCTCAACATATGGCTTATTAGACTTTGGGAGCTTGATAAGTTCCCTCTTCCTCCTACAAAGCGCCTACAATATGGAACATTGCGTGTTCCGTATCTTTTTTTCGTCTGGGTATTCGGGACAATCGTGATCAAATCTGTGAAGGTATTTCCCATAGCTGCCATGCCCCGATAAGAACTGCCTAAGGTGGTAGTTAAGTTTCAGTCTGTTCTTTTTGTCCAGACCTCGATAGTGGGGATCAGTTTGTGGGTCCATCTGCCTTTTGCCGTGTTATCCCACCTGGCTTGCCATAGTGCAATAGATGTTTCTCTCTCTTCTACCTTGGACCTCTTGCTGGTTAGCTGTTTGCCTAAGTTAGATCCTTTGCGTCTCGTTGGCAAGAATATCCTCTTATTGTTCTTATTTCGCAGAGCCTGTAGATAGATTTCTCCTTGTTACCTTTCATTTTAGAGTTCCCGCCCAGATCAAACATCCACCGACTGCTTCACCACGTTGTCATTTCGCTTCTCTATCGTTTGACCAATACAGCGGCATTTATACTAACTTATTTCAACAAATATGTAACAAGTTATAAGGCACAATACCTCATATAAAATCTATTTGAAACAATAGAATCAAAAAGCTGTCGTTCTTCCAACCATATATATGAAAACCACCTATTTGCTCGCGGTTAGCTATTTCCAGTTTATAAACGAAAACATTTGCATTAAAGCCTTAAGAATATGAGTATTTCTTCCCCATTTCTATTTTCAGTAATACTCTGTGACGCATCAATTTTTTTTTATCCGCGTTTTTCATTACATGTCGTTCCGTCTTCTGCTATATCCATCTGCTCTCGCCAGAGTCCTTTTAAGTTCAAGTCATAGAAAACGTTCCCTTCGGGGATATTTTCTTTTCCTGGCACGAATAGCTACTGTCTTATAAATAATCTTCAATGAATCCATCATGGCTTATTTTACTGTTGCGTCTGCTTTTTGACCTGCGGACATCTTCACATATATAATGTACATAGCATACAAATTGGTAACTGTCTCTCCAAAATGTTTGCTCTTGTTACACATACATCCGTATCCGTAGGTACCCTTGGCTTCAATTATTATTGTATCTCTTGGGTAGGAAATTTCTATTACATCGCACTGCAACTTAAATTGCAAATGGTCATTAGAAGTTTTCTCTTTAGGGTGTGTAGATACAGATAGTTGTTAATAAAACTGAAGTAAAGTATTACATCAACTGTCGGATCTGCCATTATTAGTTTCGTCTTCATTTCTTTGGTTTCCTTTACGGGTGGGAGTGTAAAAAGAAAATGTATCTGCGATAAGCAAAATGCAATAATCAAGAATTTCATTATTGTTTGGCTCGTGCGTTTAGTTCTTGGTTTCTTAAACAGTTGGAGGACGATCTACTTTTAGACCTACTTCTGTCTTGTCAGTCCCATTTGAAGAGAAACAAAATTCAAGGGTTATCCATCATTTTCCATGCACCCCAGAAAATGGACTGTGGTTGGAGATTTTGAAAGAAATATACGATGACAGCATTATTATCTACACTCGATATCTACAGTAATGGGCCTGTGGCCTGACCTATACGATCGTGCGATTTGACGAATTTGGACTATTTCTTGTAGCTAACAACGAGTCTCTTAATATGAAGATCAAGCGCACAATTGCTCGAAAAAAATTGTCGGATATTGGAGGTTTAGAATACATGGACTACTGTGCGAGGGGTCTTGGGTTAAAACACCCATAAAAAATAAAAAATTACATCTTAAGGTTTTTTCCATTGCACCACCGCTCTTGCAAACGTCTGACAAACATCCGAGACTATGAGTGATGCCCTGAAAAAGTTTCTCAATTCAGCCGTGTGGACTCACACTCAGTATAAAATTGTAAGTCCCTTCTCTCGTCCCTCGTCCCAAAAAACAAAGAAAAAGAAAAGAAAAACTCACACAAACGAATCTATTTATTTATTTTTTAAAATGCATCTCATGTGATGACCATTCATGCCTGATGTCTGGACTTTTTAAGCAGGTTAGGCCTCGAATCTGTGTACGTTTCCAAAACCAAAGTACCTTAAAGCCAACAAACTAGACAGCATTCAAATAAGTTAGATTTGGGACCCGCCAAATGTGCTCAAAAGGGCTCGATTTTGTGAGACTAACAGAGGCGGACATTTACCTGATATTGTATTCCATACATAATTGCCGACATTAAATAAAACATTTATCAATATAAGATCCATTCTCCTTCATTTAATCAAAAATTATAAACAAACAAAGTAGTATACCTTCCCGTCGGACACCCTGTATTTGGACGATTTTAAATGACGGACAGGAAACCTGTATCTACTCTGATATCAATTTTGGAGGGCATTAAGAAGTAGCGAAGATCTCAAAGGATCTTTCAAATTTGTCGAAGTATTTTGGCTTTTTAGACTACATCTCATAGTATTCGCGGTTGTATCGCACAAAGTATTTAAAATTTATCGCAGAAAGTTGGAAATTTTTCGACTTCGTTGGTTTTTTCAGGATCTGTCTTAATAATGTGGTCTATTGCCGATCTGCTAGTTAGGAAACCACACACTGATACGTACCGATTTAAGGCGATTTCGCAGTATTTTCGATTGGATTTTATAAGCGATATTAAGAAGGGCTATACATATACCTTTGTCCTTTATAATTCTTACATTAAAGGGTATCCCATAATTCACGCAAAATGTAATTTTGATAGAAAATACAGATTTTTTAATTTGAAAGATTACATTGTTTATTGATCTATACATATAATAAAACTGTAGGAATTTTCTTTGGCTGTTAAAAACTCGAAAACTACTGGACAGATTTTGATGAAACTTTTTTTAAAATGTTCCTTAAGACTGTGAGACTGCTATAGGCTATGTCGTTTATAGCCACGTCCTTAGAAACAGTTTTCAGCCAAAATGTGAATATATATAATGAAAATATATAAATACACATATACGTTGCTACAAATGGATGTTTATACTTTTGCGATCGTGCGACAGGACAGGACAATAGGAATTTTCTTTGTCTCTTAATAGCGCGAAACCTACTGGACAGATTTCAATGAAACACTCAAGTGTAACCTTTAATGGACCAAATATAAGTTTGTTTGTTTGCTAAAGGCGAGCGGCGCAAGGCGAGTACGGGTCAGCTAGTAGATAATAAAGATTGAGGCTATGTATGGAACATCGAATAAATGGCCGGCACGGCTTTGCTGACAAGTACGTATTTAAAAAAGCCCAAAGAATGTCCAATGGCGTTAAATCGCAAGATCTGGATGGCCAATTCTGATCGCAAAAACTGCCGATTACACGATTAGGAAATGACTCATACAGTAATTGAATTGTTCCCCTGGCTATGGGGCATGTGGCCCCGTCTTGTTGAAACCACATGTTGGTCACATCCATATCTTGTAATTTAGGTACTAAAAATTAGGTCATGTCACGATAACAAACACCATTAATTTACTGCCTGGCCAGCTTTCGAAGAAGATCGGCCCGATAATACCTCCAGCCCAAAATCCGCACCAAAGAGTCAAGCGTTGTGGATGCATTTGTTTCTCAACAGTTACTCGTTGGTTTTCTGAATTCCAGTGCCACAATTTTGACGATTAACGATGCCATCAGGATGAAAATGAGCTTCATCACTGAAGATGAGTTTGTTGGAAAAATCAGCATCAACTTGCTGTTGTTCCAAAATCTATTCTTCGAACTCAGTTTGCTCTACTGGTCTGATGGTCAGTATACTTCAGTTCTTGAGTCAGTAAAACTTTGTAAGCATGAAGTTTTATGTCTTTCGTGAGAATTAGCTGTAGAGAGCTTCTCAAAATGCCCAATTCTTGACTACGGTACCGAATTGATGTTCCTGGACTGTCAGCAATAGTATCGCGAACTGCTTTAATGTTTTCTGTTGAACAACTTGTGACAGGACAACCAGAATGTTTAAGTCTCCCTGAATTTCTCTATTATTCTCTTCATAGTTGATGGTTTTAAGTCAATATAACGGCCATATTTTGTTTGAAAATTGCGGACTCTAGCTGACAAATCTTCATTATTTTTAAAATATTGCTCAACAATGAGAATGCGTTGTTCTTTCGTATAGCTCGCCATTTTTACTATAGCTAAACTGTCAGCTGTCACCTTTTATTCTTGGCATCACTATGTACTATTAGGCGCAAAATTCAAATTTTGCGTGAATTATTATATCCTCTATAGGATCTAATTTTTTCGTTTTGAGGCATTCAAATCTGGGGCCTGTAACACAATACTACAAGTAACTGTAGACCTGTAGACTTGTATTTTTGTGTTATAGGCCCCTGATCGCTCAGTCATTGAACTGAGCATGCTTTTCTCAATCCATGGATGTAGGTAGTATGGTTAATTAATGTGCCGGTTCTTGAGTGAGCGCCCTTGTTGTTCTTAAGATTTTTTATAGCTAAGGAAACTTATTCCGTATTAGTCATTGGGACTGGTTCTTCATTGACTTAGGGTGCATGATAGCGAGAATCTTCAAACTCCTTGTACTGAGAGTTTTTGTATACTCATTTATATACTGTATACTTACAGGATCTTCTTCTTCCGCTTTCCCCTGATTCAAAACGTATGCCATGTGCATCTTTTGCTGTTTTTTCTGACAAAAACAGTCAGCTTCATTCCATAGTCTCTTTCTTTGATGTGGCTGCTGGATTGCTGATTGCCTTTTGTTTAAGTCGTGATACTTACTTATATGGCGCTACAGTGCGGGGTGGACCTGGGCCTCAACCAACACGCCTCTCCAGTTAGCACGATTTTTGGCTAACTGCCAAGTCATGATACTGGGATATTTAATTTCTGCCGACTGAAGTATATGAATTTGTTAATCTGCAATAAGTTATTATTAATGCCGCGATATGCTGCCAATCGCCACGAGACATGTCAAAATAGTTCGTAGCTCACCCTTTTGCAGTATTTTGGTACTAGTCAGTCAATAAATCAAATCAACCGATCGATAGTTTAATGACCAACAATGTTTCGACCCCGAAAAAACGTATACAAAGTATTTCTCAAACATAATGCCAAAACAGATTTTGCCAACAAATATATTTACGATCAAATGCAATGCCCACCCCCTCAGTATGTTCAGGAGGTAGTTCTTGCTTCCAAAGTTAACATATGCAGAGTCACAACATTTTTATCTATCAATCTACAACTGCGTCCACAACAAGGACACTGATTTTTGAATTCGATTCCAAACGGAAAAGAATTCTTAATTAAGAAAAAAAAAATCACTCATACGCCACCGATACCGCCCAACAAAAATTTTAAATTCAAACAATGACCAAAGTAATAATCATTCATTTGCATTATTCAATTCGAAAATAAAATGATTGCTCCAGAATGTGTTTGATAAAAATTCAGAAACGGTCATTTCCTACTTCAAATTAAACCCATCGACAGGGCTGCGATATGACAAAACAATGACAGCTCCATTTGAGCTATTAAAAAGCCATTTCGCGGCGAAAGATACGTGAAAACAGTAGCACATCACCTCTGTGCCACAATAATTTATTGAATCGTACGCTTCGTCTTGTTCGTATGACTGTCCGGTAATAATTACGCCATTCTATGTGCTATGCAAAGAAAATCCGATTAAAAACAAGCACGCACACATTCACAAAAACAAAAAAAAAAAAATAAATAAATAAATAAAAACCGAAACGAAATCGAAAGTGAAGCACACGGGATTACGCTTCTTCTACTTCTTTTTCATTTTGTTAGCCCACATAATACGACAACCTGTCATGAATAATACAATAGTCCAAGAGGCGCGATGAAACAGTGGGTGGATGGGGTAGAAACTCTTTTCCACGATGCCATGGATTGTTAGAGAGAGGGATTTGGTTGCCAGCCTTACCACTAATTGTCTCTAGTTAACAAAGAAATAATATAAAACCCACTCGACCGAAGGCGATCAAAGTCAGATACCACTTAAACGTGATTAGCTTAAGTTCACGAAGTATACGGCGTCGTTGACTACCTCTTTCGTTCGGGGTTTTGTGTGAGTTTTTGTTTGTCCTGCCTTTCATCCCGGTTTGCTAAAAAATAACTAACGTACTTCTTATTTAACACAAAAAAAGGATATTATATAAACGCAGCAAAGGATTAAAAAAAAAGAAGATGCTGTCCCAAAGATCATCATTACTGGCTGTAGCTTTAATCCTTGCCATATGTTGTGGCCCGTCTATGGCACAGTTGGCTTTTCACACGGACGCCAATTCGAACTCGTTTAGCTTGAAGGCTCCTGGTTTGCAGCAGACATTCACACGGTATTTTGGTGGTCAACGTCAACAGCAACAGCAACAGGCACAGCCATTACAACAGCAGCAACCCCAATTAGCTCAACAGCCTCAGGTGCAACAACAACAGCCGCAGGTGCAACAGCAACAGGTAGGAGGAAAAAAACTGATTTTTTTTTCTTACAAATTAATTCGAAAAGGGTATCGGGGAGGAATTACGTTTATAGTGGATGATAGTATTGTGGGATGAATGACTGTTTGAAATAAGCCTTTGATCGGAGCTAGTGCGTGTTCTTAGCAGAAATTTTTATCAAATTCGCTGAAGTTGTTTGAACATAGATGCCAAAAATGTTTAGTTGCCTTTTTTTGATCAAAAGTTTTCATTTTAATTACTTCTAACCATAGACAGGCTTTAATTTGAATGACATTCTTATAGAGCGAGATTCATAATTTCATACTGACCTTAGATCTTAGAGAAGACTGTACACAAGAGGTGGTAGTGCTTAGTTGATATTTCTTTCGTAACTACCATAAAATCAAATCTGTATCTTAGAGGTTTTCCACCACGCCATCCAATATAATGACAAACATATATGACTGTCCTGAGGAAGTTTATTAATTTAGCCGTTCGGCTACAGAATCAAATTGTGTGTCCCCTCAATTCCTCCTAAAAATAAAAACTTACACAATTAAAAGGTTGAAAGAAACTATGTTCAGGAGGGTGCCTATACGGACATGTTGCGCCAATTACATATTTATTTATTATCGAATTTATGGAAAACTTTTGGTGGTCTCTGTCGGCCTCCTTTCCGGCCATCTAAATTGACTGTTCATTTTTGTTTCAAGTAGTGAAAACATTTTTCTGGAAATTTTGTCTCGAAGCATTCTAAAATCATTGGCAATTTCAGCTTGCCCTAATAAAAACATATTATATAAAGTTCTGCAGTAGGGCATTGGCTGTAATTTTGAAACTAAAAAATAACTAAATATGCGGCGCAACAGGCGGTAGACACCCAAGGCCCAGCTTCTTGCAACCATTCGTTTGTGTGAGTTTCTATTTTTGGGACGAATGAAAGGGACCTACAATTTTATGCCGAGTCCAAACGGCTGAATTGAGAAGCTTTTTCATGACAGTCATACTCTGGGATGTTTGTCAGACGTTCGCGAGAGGTGGCGCAGGAGAAAAAACTTTAAGATATAATTTGTGTTTTTCCGGGGATCGAACCTGGAATCCCTCGCACAGTAGTCCAGCACACTAACCACTGCGCTACTGCGCCCATTTTTAAACAAACATCTTCAAATTCGTCGAAAACTATTGGATAAATAAGAAGGCTTGTGAATGTCGCTTTTGTGTTTCAAGTGGCAAAGAGTAACTCCATAAAATATTTCACAGACTATGCAACAATAGTACAGTGAGCGTCATAAGTGAGTGAACACCGATGGTCTTTAAGTTTTTTTTAAGTGTCTTGAAATAGGTGTGAAAAACCAACAATCTGTAAAAAGTAACAATATAACAAGACATATTTAATTTCGACAGCAAAAAATACTTAACAGATATTAAAAAAAAAATAGTTTTCAAGACATATTGAAAACCGCATTGTTGTTCACTTACTTTTGACGCTTACTGTATAAGTAGAACACTATACTACGCGAGCAGTAAAATTCCACTTAGCTGCTCTCGTTTATGTACATTTATTAAAATTGTACCTACATCGACTTGTTGTATCAGCAGAATTCAGTCACGTTTGCAATATTTGCTGAAAACACGTCGCTATTGATAATGAAACCAAATCTGAGTATGAAGGATGAAGATGAAGGCGTGTAGATACTTTTATGCATTCTACAAAGTGAACTATATACAAATACAACAACCAAAAAGTATTTTGCTAATTAATCACCGCACCCCTATGTATAAACCCCCAATCAGGAGTCAAGTAGACATATACAGGATTTTCGATGTTTGAGAACGCTTTGTTTGCAAACGCTTCGGGCGGTGGTATACGTATTTCGAAATTTAACACAAATTTAGAATTTCAAAGCTCATATAAATGTTTGAGTATAATATTGAAAGTCGATTCTCCCCATCATATTCCTCTGGAAAGGACATGTATGTCTGTCACCCTCTATTTCGAAGTGAATATTCGAATAATTTTTTTTTTTGCAATTCCGTATATTTAGTTCAAACACGCCATGCTAGGAAATACTGTGAGCCAACTGCCCCAATTCATCTATGTGGAAACCAAGCATAACAAATATTGAACAGTTTTAAAATCAATTGATTTTTACCGTATATTGAATAAACCAGAGAGGATACCAATCACGCAATGCATATATTTTTGTTGCTTTTTAAAACTCTTATCGAATTTTTGTTATGTTTTTTTTTTTCTATTTGTCGTTTTGAAATTTGGAGCAAATTTTTACGCCAATTAAAAAACTGGGAAAAATATCTTATTCAATGAATTGATTAACAGCACCTTGCCAATGACAGACAAAGAATTTACATGACAAATGGAAATAGCTCAGTTGTCAAAAAATAAATAAATGTCAATTAGTCTTTAATTAACAGTGATTAATTGGCATCATGTTCAAGTGTTTACGGATCAACAAACAAATCTTGATATACCTACCTACAAACGAAGAAATCTTTTGTCTAAACGGCGAATCTTTCGGCTGGTTCCAAACGTTTTTTGCATAAATCCCTTTTTAATGAATGGTCTCACTCTTGGACAAAATAAATTCGAATATATAATTATATTGTCAACTAGATGGACCCGTGCTCGCCTTGCCCGCTCGCACAAAATTATATTTGGTTCATTTCAAATTACACTTTGAGTGTTTCATTGAAATCTGTCCAGTAGTTTTCGCACTTTTAGGAGAAAAAAAAATTCCTCCTTCTCCTAGATCCTGCAACTTATTTGTAATAAAGCATTTCGTTTTCTATTGTTTTCCTCTTCCTACGGAATCCAAGCAACTACCTACCCCAAACGTACACTGTTACCATACCACATATCAGAATGAAATTCTGAAATCAAACACGTTTTGTATTATACGTATCTTCTCTTATGAAAATGATTCTTAATATACCCCATGCCATACTGCAGCACTCACCCCATCACCATTCTGCATCGGACATACGATCATAATATACATACCTTCATAAAACTGACCATATCACTCAATGCGAAAACAAATCAACCCTTTTCAAATGTGTAGTATACGTATCCTAGTCTTGTTTTGTTTTTGTCTGTCCTGTCGCACGATCTAAACGACATAGCCTATAGCAGTCTCACAGTCTTAAGGAGCATTTTAAAAAAAGTTTCATCGAAATTTGTCCAGTAGTTTTTGAGTTTTTAACGGCCAACAGAATTCCTACAATTTTATTATATGTATAGATGACAAAGGCATGAGTTCCCAAACTTTGCACTGATGCCCTCGATGTTTTGACTTATGACAATAGAATTATGACAGCATATAGATTTTTTTTTTTTGTTTACCTACAATAGATTTTATTTTGTGTGTATCCCTATGAACATATTATTCTTCACCATAATCTCCGCGAAGGTCAGAGAATTTGCTGATCATAAATATTCTATTAAAATAGTCACATACGTCCTTCTTCAGCTCCCATTTTATCTCTTCTTACATTACTAACTTTGCAGAGGGTTAGTCGTGAAAAAGTAACAACCAGATAGGCAGACAAACAGCCCTATGAGTATATAAGTTCATTTTTGAAATTAAAAAAATTTTCAACTTTTGTCTAGGTATCATTCCAAAAATGATATTCCGCTCTTTATGGTGTCCATTTGTAGGTGGAGACCATCAAGATAAACTTCAACATAAAATGTTTCATGAATCAAATTAAGATTGAAATTTCAAACCTCAATAGCTGTATGAGTTTAAAACAAGTTTTTTAATAATATACTCCATAGTCTTGCCATGAATTCACGGTCATCAATTGCTATTTCCAATTGCAATCACTGCTAGGTAATTGCTTTCTGTCAGCTCTTTTATCACCACTAATCCGTTCCCACGCAAGGAGATAATCTGTCAAATCTAATTAATGGAAACCGGCTTATGTCTATTGCCTTATGAAAATATTAAATATTTTTTTTTTATTAATCCCATTTGGTATGACCTTGGGCTAAACATTATTTTTTATTGTTGTTTCGGGTTTAGCGATTTGGAATGAAATATCAATAGATCTACCTTTATTTGACAGTCACAAAGTTTCGTATACAAAAGTCTTGAGTCCGCAAACCGAGTTATTCACAATTTACCAAGAGCACGTCTTCTGACAGACAATCAAAGCCTGAAGTTTCTATAACTGCAGCTTGTTTGCTCTTAGGGCTTCCGATTCCCGAAAGGTGGGACTGGTAGATAATTGTTTAAGAGAGGTGGACTATTGAGCGATGAGCACTAGGTAAGCCGCATGCATATACCAAAATCCGTCTTAAGGCAATTTTATACAATTCGTGATCCCCATTTTTGCCATTTTGTTGCCTAAATTTAGGTTACCTTGCATCTGTGGTATGCTGGGATACTTTTTCTCTCCTGTGGACGCTACAAGGCAGTTCTACTGGTACTCTCACTATCTTTGCTACTCGCTTGCCAAAATTTTACTAGTCTGCTTATTGCAAGCTTATATTGGTATAGCAGAATTTCAAAAGCGATAAGGATAACATGGACATGATGCCATTCTCCTTTGCAAGAGTTGAGGGCTGTTTATGTAGGCAAGTTTTGTACAAAAGTTTAATCTTCCGACACAGAATCTGAAACAACATTTGCAATGCGCTCATTCGTATTTTGGACATACGTTCAAAGCATGGATCGCTTCTAGAAGCAGGTATATAGTCGACACTGAGAACTTCAAATAGCACACGATAAATCCGAGTTACACATGCAATCCAACGAAGAAATCTCAGATTGTTGCTGAAAATGAAACTACTTGACCAATTCTAAAAGAAAACTAAACACTGCTCCTTCCATTGTCCGTGATTAAGACCCAGATATGCTGAAATTTTTAAATCTGTTTCAACAAATGTAGAGAGCATCGAAATGATAGGGGTTCTGGAGATGGCAATCACTTCGCATTTATTTAAAGTTTATCTTAATGTCCCCTTAAATAAAAACGGATTAAAACCTTTAGACTATACGTCAGTCTGTGGTGCCCAATGGTTTATCCTTATTTCTCCCAATTCGAAACCTCCTTCTACATGATTGCGATTTATCATCTAGTCCAGGGATTCCCAATCTTTTTCATACTGCGACTCCCTAGAGAGGTTGAACTATTTTTGCGACGCCCTTTTAAAAGCACAGATATGAGAACAAGAATGTTCATTAGCTTTGAGCTCCTGGATTAGTTGGATCTTGTATGAGCGTAAGCCCAAGTTCCGATGCAAAATTTCCCAAGTTGGAATCTGAGAAAGACCGATTTATGCACGGCGAAGAATTGACTGCCTCGGGTTCTCCTGCTCATGGGCCGCGGCAATGCTCCTGACGATTCTGGCTGGCAACAAACTGTACCAATTCAAAACCCCTTATTTAATTTTGAGTGCCAGGTAAATATACGAGTGCCAGCCACGAAGCAAGTCTGAATGGAAATGCGGGAAACACAAACGCCCTTAATCTTCGACTGCATTTCGCTTCGACCTTGCTTTTGGTATTTGTGAAGAGAAACGTAATGCTTTTCCTTTGTTCGAAGTCTTATACAGCAGTAACAGAATAGAACTGCCGCGACGCACGTTAAGGAACCCCTGATCTAGTCCAGTTTTGTTAACACATTGTCTTTACACAAGTACGGCTCGTACACTTGTACAGTCTGTCCGGGAACTATTACCTTTTAGTATCTACCTGAACAGACTCAGTTTTTGAGTGTTTGACTTCATTCCCAGAAAAATTTGTTGACACGACAGGGAAAAGGTCATTTAACTCACCTTCGCCTGTAGCATTTATTGCTGTATCCTTTTCATTTAATTTTCGCTAAAATGTCTCCCTTCCGTTTAATTTTAAAAATTGCCTACCATTAACTGTGTGCTAAATTTTTTCGCTTTTCATTTGCTTCATTTGGTTTTTAATCTCTTGGATGGGTGTTTTTGATTTTGACACTTCACTTTCACTGACAGTGTGTCATATAGAGCTTACTACACATATTGTCAAATTCAAAAAGTCACCCTCGTCTGAATATTAAATGTCCTTGCCCTCCATACAAAGCCTTAGAGGCTCTCGTTTAACTCAATTTTCCATCAATTCATTTTCTTCATTTCCTACCTTCTTGGACCTTTTTTTTCGAAAAGTACCCCTAACCACCAACTCATTACATAGTCCAAGTTTCACCTTTCTCAATGACTACCTACTACAAAGAAAGAAAACCAAACCTTGGACCATTTTTCAATTTAATTAGAGAGAGTCAAGAGGTTGAACATCGTCTCAAATTGCCGCAACCACGATGAACCTTTGCTGAAATTAATCTCCTACAAGAGTTGTAAACTTTGTCCCTAAAGGATAACAGAAATAATTCCAACTGATAGAGGAGAAAAATGTTAACGAAAAAGTATAATTAATACAAACTGTTTAATAAATTATAGGTGCCATTAGATACAGCCATTCAATTGGACTGCTCCGGCGGCGGATGAATGCTCTTTTGAAGTTTTTCTATTACACCAGACATCATGCCTAAAATATTGTTCATCATTTGTTGAATTGCCTCGGAAAATTTTTGAGATTTCTCACCAAGTGTGGATTGATCGTCAGCATCCATATCGTTTTGGTTGGGCGAACGCCTGCGACGGCCTTTTGTTGCCTTTTCATCTGCTTTAATCTTTGCAACTTCTACATTTTCTTCAACATCGGGGGTAGTCGCGGGGGCAGCGGTAGTTGTACTCCTTGGAGCAGCCCTGCAGGGTGATCTCTTGTCACGATGTTCATGTGGCAGACCTGATGCTTCGCTTTCATTTGCGGATCTACGTCTTCTTCTGCGTTCTTCACTGCCGTTCACATCACCAAAGCTAGCATGATGAGAGTGCTTGAATCCCACACCTGCAACAGCGACTTCGTTGCTGGTGCCAACTTCACCCTTTAATTTATCTGCAGCATCTAGGGCCACGTTTATTCCAGTCATTACAGCTACTTGTGCGGTCTGAAAAGATTTTCATAGATATTTCTGATAAGGCCAATGTTGCCAGTTTTTTTATATTTATATTTCCACTTTGAAGGCCAAAAATTTCCCTTTGTTTCTTATGCGCCAGTATAAAATTTTAATTTTTATTAAAGAAATATTTTTTTTCCCAAAAATCTTGTAAAAAGGACGACGAAAAGAGAGAAATGGTTCATTGTAAGCAAAAATTGGCGAAAGATTCTTAAAAGTGTTTGTTTTTCTTAATAAAAAAACCCTTAGTCATATTTTTAATCAAAGCAGAAATGCATTTGTTACCTTTTAAAAATTTCAGTGACACTGTAGGGAAATTTATAGTATTATTAATTTTTCACTAAACATTACACTGTTCAGTTAAGTTTTCGAAAGCGAAAAATTTCCCTCTTCGCTTATGTTACATTTCGAGCAAAAGATTTTTTCTTAGAAGGAAAAATTCCTCCTATCCACTATCACTGTATCAGTTTCAGCAGGGAAACAGAAACAATATGTGATCATTCACCATTGAGTTGAGAAGTAGTACATTGTTAAGCATTTGTCTACAAAGCGATTTAAATGAAGTACAAAATCTGACAAGTGTGCAGTGGTAACAGATCGTAAAAATGTTCCTTTTTGAGGAAATTTTCAGTCGTGAAATGATTAAAATGGGAAATTCAAAGGTTATGATTTAGAAAAGGAATCATTTTGAAAATATTTTATGCCACATTTTGCTGACAAGGAATCAAACAATTCTTTTGAAATGGAAAATAGAACATAATGTCCAATGTCTTTCATTGACTTATGGCTATTCCAAGCGGGTTAGAAAATAGGGGTAGCTATTTATTTGAAGTAGGAAAAAAAATATTTTTTTAGTGTGGTAATTCTCATATCAAAAGTGTGGTAAATGGTGGCGACAATTGCTTGATTTATTATTTTAATTTAAAGATGGCGACAGAGCTTCAAGGCAGGTAGTGACGCTCGAATTTTCTACTACTTTTCTGTGCCATAAGTTTTTATTTTTCGCTTAATTTGAATTGGTAGGTTTGTTTTTGAGTGTTATGATTTCCTGCAGCCACGTGGTTAAATTTTACAGTGCAGGTGCTGTAAATGCAATTAAAACTACATCTTACTTCCATATCCAAGGGCAAAGCTTTAGTCCAGCAAATAAGCAGTCCAACAAACAGGCTTAACCGAATCCATATTTTAACCAACTCCATTGTCGTTTGTCGTACCAGTTAAATTGTGAATTTTTTATAGGCTCACTTCAAGTTGAACAACTAAATGTATCTGCAACCCTAATGGGGGTATTTATACCAACCGTATCAGCACAAAAACACAAAACTTTTGTGTTAACATGCTTACTGCCGTATAGCATGCATGCATTATACAATTATAGTCTAGTCGACATCGAACAATAAAATTCCAAGCAATTATCATATTCTTAGTTTTTCTAGTGCAAGCACAGTTAATTGCCTGTAAAAAGATACAATAATTAAATACTAATTATAATTTCAGTTCCCCGCAACGCCACAGTACACCACCTATCAGCAACCATCACAATACCAGCCACAACAGCCAGCGTACTATCCACAACAGCAACAATACCAACCTCAACCACAACCACAATCACAACCACAGCAATACCAGCCCCAATATCAAAGTGCCTTCCCTCAACAGTACCAGCCACAGTACCAGACCCCATCTTATGCTCAACCACAGGCACAACCACAGCCTCAGGATCAGCAACAATTCTTGTCAGCTCAAGAATTTGCTGCTTACTTGCAACAGCAACAACAAGCTCAGTACTATAACCAAGCTGAAACAATTCAACAACAACAGCAACAGCAGGTACAACAACCACAATACGCTCAGGCTCAACCTCTAGCTCAGCCACAAGCCTTAGCTCAGCCACAACCAACAGCAGCTTCTGTACAGAGTACAACTGCCTCGGCTGCTCAAAATCCTGAACAAACTGAAGCTGTAGCCAATCTTTTGGGAGTTCAATATTCACCATCGAACCAGGTGTCTCATGTGAAATTCTCGAGTGGTGACTTGGCTTACAACTTCTAAGCGCCAATGAGTATCGTAGATACGGAGCGGAGAATATCTTTTTTTGGAGAATTATAAATTTTAAATTGAAATTTCTGTGTAATACTTGTGGAACTATTTATTGAAAAAATTATGCCGTAAATAAAATAAAAAAAAAAAATAAAAAGATTGTGGTTATATAAGATTGTGGCTACATAAGATACATGATAATGTGTGTGATAATGATTATATAAAATATGACGGGTGTGTGATTTATGTAGCACAATATACCTTAAATCTTTTCTACTGACTGGGGACAAGCGCCAACACAACAGGGCCGTGGTTTCGAACGGCCCCAAAGCAAAGCGTGGTTTCTGGGTCAGGACTCAGGAGAGGGCCAGGTTAGGTTAGGTTTGTGGGCAGGCGAGGATTCCTCCGTGCTACACTCAGGTCAATATTGACCCATTGTGATTGGTGTAGGGGGAAAGAGGTTGTCCCTTACCCATTATAACCCTGTATTCAAATTACTTACTGTGCTGCTACATACAAAAAATATTGTTGATTTGACGAAGTTCATTATCTTGTCTATTGATGTGCTGGAAAGCTCGCGTCTAGGTCGTAGAAGAAGTGACTCCCAATTCTTTTTCCAAGGACTAAAATATTATGTTCGCTAACACGACACTGCGCCTGTACCCAGTTGAAGTCTCGATCGAACTAACATTCAAACAAAAACCACTCACAGTGCCGTGCTGCGTTAAGCAGATCGTTTTTGCACTTAAGCAAGAAACTTCTTCCATGAGAGGGGTTTTCTCTCATGTCATTCCGCTCTGAGTACCTACCCTAGTTGTGTTGAACAGAAGGGTTGATAAAGTTTTACTCGTTTGCTAACAATCCTCGCATCCGTTTAACACTGTTGTGTTGGAGACTTGGGCTGGGCAGTGACATAGGAAGTGGGTTGTATCCTCAAGAGCTTCCTCATCATCGCACCCTCAGCAAAGTTCTTCTTCCGTTAAGCCCATTTTCTTCATATGGTACCGCAGAGTGTTGTGCTCTGTTATGATACCTACGAGAGTGGACAGGGATTTCCTATCCTTCCGCATTATCTTCTCGGCTTTGGATTCGTTAAAGGACGGCCATAGCATTCTTGTGGTATTACAAGTGTTTAAGGTGGCACATCTTGCGTTCGCCTCTCTTGTGGATTTTCTCCCTGCTTCAAGCTTGAGTGTGCAAGGGGGGTTGTCCACAGAGGGATCAGCTTGTTCCGAAACAGCTGTCGAGCCTAGTCTTGCTAATTCGTCTGCTTTATCATTGCCTAGAATGCCTTCATGTCCCGGAACTCAGCAGAGTGATACCTTGTGGCGTGTACCAAGAGCCTTGAGTTGAGTTCTTCGCGGCAGCACTTCACAAGCTTCGATTTTATTTCTGGTGCAGTTATGGCTTTTATTGCTGCCTGGCTGTCGATAAAGATGGTAATACCTTGGTCGACGGAATTCACTAGAGTGAGAGCTCCATCTTGTGGTTGAGACGATGGGTAATTCAGGACAGTTTTGAAATTTAAATCGAGGTATTCAATCGCGGCTTGACTAAAAATGGTTATATCTCTTGTGGATGAAACATTGCATCTCTGCCAGAACAGTGTTTAGAAAGCCGGAAGGAGATCTTATAATTTAGATCTTGGAAGAAAACACCTTTCCCGACTCCTGTTTTTGTTTTAAGGTCAGCTTTATAAAAGTAGTTAGATGCTCTTCTAGAAGATACAGCCCTCCCCCAGTCAGACCTGGAGGGTATGTAGATTTTGAAATTTTTTTTAATTGGAGCTGTATAATCAGTTTCTTTTGGGATGCATTTTAGTTTATTTAAAAATGGGAAGGGTGCTGTCCAAGTGTCAGTGTCCAGATACACTATTTTCTACCAAGCTCAGCCAGATGCTCAGAAGTCTCATGTAACAAGAAGTATGTATAACCGTTTCAGTTTTTGCAATTTTGTATTGCTCTCTTATTAATTTTTTTCTTCTAGAATTTATACGATTTTAGGTTACATAGAATGCCATTTTTATAGGTATATGACTTTTTATAGACATACAGGCATTTTGAATAAAATACAAGTTATATAAATGATGGTTAATACAAAAACCATTTTTCTCAGCTGTCAAAAGTACCTTACCTATTGTCAATTTCAAAATACAAACCAATAAAAAAATTGTCCTTTACATGATAGGTATTGGTATTATTATCTTTGAATCTATTGACAAAAAAACGATGAATAATATGTAGATACTAACTATTAAGTCAATAGGCGATTCAAACAATAAGGGGAAAACAAATTTGTACAGCACTTTGATAAATTTTTCATAAACTATACGGGAGCGGATATATAATGATATAACGATGATCAAGATAAAAAATGAATTGCATGCAAATAATATTATTTTCCGCAATAAAAACAGAACAAAAAAGTACGATCTTGTCATTTTTGGAGCACCCCTTTAAAATGATTGCGTGACAAAGAGTCGATCACTGCACCTGATTTTAAAAGTAACGTTTTTGTATCACATTTTTTTGGGGGTACATTAGACATACCTAGGTATACCTAATCTAGACATAGCTTGCTGTGTAGCTTTCGATGCATTTCACAATTACCAATACGGAGTGCATAGTTTCCGACCGAATATATAAACATTCTTTAGATATGTGAATGCCTAAGGTCTTTGATTGTTTAAAAAATGGTTTTAACTGGTTAAAGGGCATAAACAAAATCATTTGGAGAGCCAGGAAGGGTTTAAATTTCAAATGTTTCCTTCTTATTATAATAGCCACTACTCTGTTTCCTCTGTTTTGGTTAAATATTACTCTGAGTCTGTAGGGCATAGAGAGTTAAAAATTGTAGCATAGTTGGCACAAAATAGCTGATAGAATGTATATATATTATACAACTGTAAATAGTTTTATGTCTGTTACCTATTAGCGTGAAACCTACAGGGCTGATTTTAATAAACCTATTTTTTTTAGTACTGCGAGAACCCTTTGGGCCATGTCGCTCGCCCACCTTTTTTCAAAGCATTTTTGACCAAAACATATTTTTACCTGACTTAAACTTACCATTACTTAAATAATTCATTATCAATACAAAAAAGAAAATAATACTTTCTTATATATTTTAAAAGCTATCAACCAGCTTCCTGATTTTGTAGCTTGCCTTCCCATGGAATGGAATGCGTAGACCGAGAAATGAGAGCCTCAGAATACCTAAGGCGTTGTTTTGGAGTTACTGAGACATAGTATGCACAGAAAGAGCAAACAACGACACATGGGCGTAGGAACGGTCCTGTACCTAAGAAAGTGAGTTTAGAGAAAGTGAAACAGTTAGGAGAAATAGGTACCTAATAAAATTTAATCCTCGCGCCGGCTCTTCATCGGAACATCTATAGATTCCATAGCCTACAAATGAGTAAATATATGCTCTACCCAAAATAATCTTAAAGCACATTCGAACAACTCAGCTCCTGCTACAGTTTTGAATATGAGATTTATTTAAGCTGCATTTGCATCATTTCGGAGTAATCTAGGCCTTGGGGGACTTTCCACGATTATTACATTGGAACCATGGTTATATCCCAAATAATGAGTCTGTCTATTAGCCGTTGTTGCAAATTTGAGTAAAAACGCCCCCAAAAAATAGGCGTGTTAAAAATCGCTTTCTATTAGGAAATCATTATAAAAACATCATTTTTGTCGAACACCCATTTGAAATGTTGGCGTGTCAAAATCACGAATTGTTGTCAGAAAATCATTACTTATGTGGTTTTTCAATACAATCTTCACATCGAATAATCGTTACCTTTAAAATAATTGGTGATGCCGTGTCATAAGGCCATGCGACATAAGGCCGAATTCGAACATATGGCCTTATTTCAATTGCAAAAGCGTCATACTTTTACTTTACTTTACTTTTTGGGCGCTTACAGCCTCAACCAACAAGCCCCTCTAGCTAGCTGGGTCCCTAGCTAGCTGCCGTCAGTAGCACACCCCAAGTTGGTTGAGGTCGCCCGCCAAATGCGCGCGGTTGGGTCTTCTTCTGCTAAGTTGTCCCTATGGGGTGGATTCAAAGACTCGTCGGGCTGGTGCGTTGCTGTACATACGCTCCACGTGATCCAGCCATCTTAGCCGTTGTATGTTCAGCCTTTTGAACAGGTCAAATTCGTCCGAAGAATCTTTTTCTCAAAACATCCCAGGAGGTTTTCATCCGATTACGATAGAGTCCAAGGTTCTGCACCATGTAGCAGGACCGAGATAATTAGGTTCTTATATAATATTTCCTTGGTTATATGAGAGAGTATGAGAGAGGGCTGTACTTCTTAGATGCCTTCTTAACCCGATGCCTTCTCTAGCGATTGGCAAGAGTGATTCTTAGTTTGATCTCTGCGCTGATGTCATTTTGCGAGGTGATAGTGCAGCCCAGGTAAGGAAAGTCTCTAACTACTTCGAAGTTATATCTGTCCACCGTGACGTTTTGTCCGAGTCGTCGATGCTTAGACTCGTTTCTCGTTGACAGCATATACTTCGTTTTGTCCTCATTTATAGCCAGACCCATCTTCGCCGCCTCCGTTTCAATACTTGCAAATGCGCCACTGACAGCTAGCTACCTACGATCTTCCGATAATGTCAAGACTTCTGAAAAATTATACCTCTGATGTTGGCTTGTGAGTTTCGTACAATTACTTCAAGGATTATATTAAAAAAGTTGCACGATAGGGCATCGCCTTGTCTTAAACCACTTTCGACATCAAAGGCCTCGGTTATGTTTTTGTCAATTTTGACGGAGCGGCAAGATTTCTCCATCGTCATCCTGCACAGAGGAACGAGTTTGGCAGGAATACCGAAACATGGCTTTGTATGGCTTGGTGGTGTGTATCGATCTTAGATTCCTGGGTATTTTCTAAGATCAGTCGGAGTGTGAACATTCTGTAGATTGTAGACTTTTCTGGCCTAAAACTGCACTGATATGGGCCGATCAGGTTGAAAGGTTTTAGACATTCACACAATACACAGCCGACAAGATCTTTTATGTGACATTTAGGAGACTTATTCCTCTGTAGTTGGCGCATTTGAGAGAATATTCTTTCTTGTGGATGGGGCACACTATGCTGAGGTTCCATTCTTCGGGCATGCTTTCGTCCGACCAAATTTTACATAATGAGTTGGTGCATGCTCCTTAGCAACTTATCTGCAGCTGCTTTGAAAAGCTCCCCCCGCAGCTTTGTTTGACTTTAGTTTGGATATCGCTATCCTCACTTCGTGTAGGTCGGGGGGACAGAATAAGTCCTCTAGTGACGCTTTTGTTGATCGAAACGGCGGAGACGATAAAAAAAGCGTCATAAGACCATATTTTGAAATATATTTACAGCCTTATTTATAAACTTTATACACTCTCTATAACAACTCTAAACGCAAAAACCTAATATATATTTTTGCGTTTAGACCTATTATAGAGAGTGTATAAAGTTTGTAAATAAGGCTGTTTTGTATAATAAATAGTACGCTCATGTTTTGTCTGGGAAAGTCTACGATAAAGCTTAGGAACTAATACCTTTAAACATAGCAGTGTCTGATTGGGGGGACTTAAATTACGGAAATCGGATAACTCTCCCCTTTTGTTGCTAAAATATTCACAGAATATTTTTGTATGAAGAAAAAATTCTATGCTATCTCTCCATCAATATAAAGTCTACATTATCATTATCGCTTGTAAAATTGTCCCATGATATCACGATATAAAACACGCACGTCATGTGATTATATTTTATTACATTTTCCATATTATTTTTCCCTAGACCTGCGTCACCAATGGAATGAATACGAGTGCATACGTGCATTTTTGTATACACACCACTTGATGTCGTTTTATCTATAGTACACTTTAGTATCCAGTAAAAAAATGTATTTTTAATTTGATTTCAATATCGAACTGAAAATATTCTGATACTATATGAATATGAAGGTGCATAAGAGGTGATGCCTGGGTCTTTGTGCCAATGGAAATGCAGTGATAATTTAATTAATTTCTCCTTAAGGATACTGCTCATATCACTGTAGGTGATTTAATTATAATCCTTTTGTAGATACATGTAATTGTCAGTCACTGGTGTTAATAATTATTATTATTGAAGTTCCGCGCGTGATACTGTTGAGCAATTTAATTAACTAAGTATAGCCACTGTCCTGCGGATACCTATGTTTGTATATATTATTCTATGTATCTTTGACTAATAATTTGAAGGCAAATACCTTGATACAAATAATAATTCGTACTTCAAGGCTCTCTAGTCAACCCGAATTTTTGGCTAATCGCCTCCAGTCGTGCAGTCCAAGTGATCTGACTAGGTCGATGATGGTGTACATCTCGTTGAGTTGGCTGTTAAATTTCCTCCTCCAAAGCCCGTTAACGCAAAAGGGACTGAAAATCACTCGAAGGTTTCTGCGTTCGAAACGACCAAGAAGATCTTGATTTTCATTAATCTCCATGCTTCTGTGGCATAGAGCAGGGCTGGGATGACGGGTGGGTCTTGTATAAAGTCTCCTTAGTCTTTCTTTTACAAAGGCCTTATTAGACAGGTGCCCTCTTTTTTGATTACTTCTGTGGTGTCATTATCATTGTTCAATTGTAAGATTCTCTAAGTTTTCTGTTTCTTATAAATTGTCCACACTTTTCGAGTTATGCCACAGGAGTTGAACTTGCTCCATCTTTCTGCAGCTGGACTATGAATGAAAGAGGTAATATCTGCATGAGGTATTGCCTTCATTGCAACCTGTTAAGCAGCTGTTGTCACTGCTACAGTACCTCAGCTTGGAATACACGGATGTAGTCAGGAAGTCTGATTGTACTGGATAGTCCAAGACGATCGGAGGCGAAACCTGTGCCAACGGCGACCTCCGCGTATAAAAGTATAATTGCACAGACTTTCGGAAAATATATGCCCCTGATGTTGGCTTGCTATTATCAAACAATTTTCTCAAGTATGATGTTGAAAAGGTCACATGACAGCGCATCATCACCTTGTCTTAATTCTTTTCTGACATTAAAGGTCTCCGATTAGTGATATTATGGGGGCCGCTATAGACAAGGTAAGCACCTAAGCTGCAAGTTATGGTCTCTGTGTCAACCCGAGCAAAACTGAACTGATGCTGTTCACTACCAAAACCAAAATACCCGATTTTACCCTACCCCGTCTAAATGATCAACCACTGACACTGTCGTCCAGCGCAAGTGTCTTGCATCTTCTACATCTAGACCTACACACAAAATATACCGCATTATGTACTGCTATAAGACTCAAGGAGTCTGGATGCTGGACTGCAAGGTCGTATGGCCATAGTAACATCCTGGATTCGTAACCAAACGGCATGATCACGTCTCCAACCGACTACATCACCTCCAAAATAAACTTCACGAAAGGCTTTCACGTCGGTTTCCCAACAAAGGTTTAGTGGAAGAGGGACGAAGTAGTAAAGGGCTTCGACACGGTCATATACACCGACGGATCTAAAATGAGCTATGGTGTGGGGGCTGATGTCTACTCGGAATTACCGCAAATATCAATTTCAGACCGCTTACCGGATTTTGCCAGCGTTTTCCAGGCGGAATTACTGGTCATCCGATAAGCCTGCACGCAACTAGGGCGTGACACAACGCATAAACAAAGCATTGCTATCCTTATAGATAGCCAAGCCGCCATCAAAGCCATCAACTCGGCTACAATATCCTCCAAACTGGTGCAGGAGTGCCGGAACGAGCTTGCCAGTCTGAGCGAACGTTTCAGGGTCACACTTCTTTGGGTTCTAGGGCATAGTGACATAACAGGCAATGAGCGCGCGAATGAGCTGGCCAGGGGGCTCAGTACTACACGCCTCGATCTCAACGAGGGACAACGAGTCAAGGGACAAATACATTCACATTTTCTCCAGAAAGTCAATCTCCGATGGTCGGGACTGACAAACTGCGTCATATCAAGAAAGATATGGCCTACCTACGATCAAAATAAAACAAAGAATCTACTAAACAGAACCTGCCCAGATATCGCCAGAATCACGGCAATAACCCCGGGTCGTTGGCCAATTGGAGACCATGCGGTCCCGCAGTATCGGAAATACAAACTAGAAAGAAACTCTCTCTCATTTCGTCTGTAAATGTCCAGCTCTAACAAGAGCCAGACTACGCTCACTGACGATCTTAGTGACATCTCGGGTAAAGGGATACAGGATCTTATCCGTTTTCTCATTTCTACAGAGTGGTTACAGGCACTGACCGGACCACATCCTTAACAATCATTACAAAGTAGGTCACACGAGGCGTGGTAACAAAATGGCACATCCTAGTATTAATTGTGTGCAAAGGCATGAACCGTCACTTCTACCTACCTACCTAAAGGCCTCAGTGAAATTGTTTCCAATCTTTATGGAGCAGCGAGCATTCTCCATCGTCATTCTGCATAATCCGACAAGTTTGGCAGGGATGCCAAAACAAGACATGGCTTTGTATAGCTAAGCTAGTCTCTATAAATACTGTAATATGCGGCCTTAAGTTCGATAAATGGGTCTTTCTTGGATTTTGTTTTCCAGGATCTGTCGTAGTGTGACTATTTGTTCGGTTGTGGACTTACCGGGCGTAAAACCACACCAATCAGTTCGTTGATGAATGGTTTCAGGCGCATCAATTAGGTTCTTATATGCAATGCTGAGGAGACTGATGCCACTTAAGAACTGCTTCAAATAGAACTGCATATCAGTAGGAATCATCGAATTACGGTCGAAGAGCAAGTTGTTTGCGACAAAGTCGTGCACTTAATTTTATTTGTATATGCCAATATAACATAAGAGCTAAATGATGGCGGACATGTTCCTTTTTTTTGTGAATCTATAAATTTTTTATAAACCTATATCACACATGGCTTTTCAACTTTAAAACAATGTATTCAACCCGTATGCAGACAGCACAGGTAAACAAAAAACAGATCTGCCCTTATATCACTGGTAATGGGTTTGAAGTCGTTATTGTATGCCACTCGTTTTAAGTGGAAGAGTAAAATGTTTGCGTAACAAAATATAAACAGGAAGAATCCAATAAAATGGTACATGTTGATTTAATTACGCTATCCTTTCTATTGTACTCAAAGCTGCACACGTAAGCTTTATGACAAGCAAAGTACATACCTATTTCATGTGAAAACATGGTGTATGTGAAATTCTGCTTTATAACGTTTTTCCTGGAAAAAATTCTCTTTGTGGTAATTCCATCTCCATGTAAACTCTTTTAAATATTTTAGCAAAAAAATTCATTGTGTGTTATTATTTCCTACTTAAAGAGCAGCATACCCGCATGGCCTCGCTCAAAGGTATTAAAAATACAAATTAGAGCAAAAACGTTGGAAATGAAGCCTTGACTTAAGCTAAGGAGGATAGTGAGGAAATAAGAACGGTTCTATTTTTAGATACCTACATTTTTTAACTTACCACACGAATGAAAATAGAAACCTGATCCTGATTTCTTTATTTGGGGACCTCTGCCTCTACCTTCAACCTGACTGTTTTGAATCGTAAAACAAAGGAATTTTTCAAACGACTTCTGAGCTACAATTTTCTATTACATAACTTGTTGCCTATTAAACCGAAAGCCCGTATATGACTACATAGTATGAAATTGGATAACACTTTATAGATCCATTGCCCTTTCAGCGCTATAATAGTGATACTATAGGCAACTTAAGGGGGTCGAGGAGGGCTGAACGTGACAAAGGAACGTAAATCCATAATCTTATATCTCGAAAACCACCGACCCGATTGAGGTCATATTTGCAGATAGTACTAGCGAACCCCTGCACACTTCGTAGTGCAAAATAGAAAAATAAAAAAATCAGTTTCAAATTTCTTTTAAATCAGTGATAAACAGTTTTTATTGTAATGCTCCGTATTACATATTTTTGGGTTTTCCAGGAATCGTATTGAGTAGAAAGTATTCTTGTCTATCAGGACAATGCATAGCTATGAATGTTACAAATTTTACAAACTTTGGCTCCCATGACTGTCGAAAAATAGCGCCACACCCACACCCCTTTATATACCTAAGATTATCTGTCAATTTGAGCTCATTCGTTTCGGTGGTTTTCGAAATATGTATACGATTTTGAATGCTTTTCAAATTTGAACTTAATCGATTCAGTGGTTTTCGATAGATATAAGATTTTGAATGTTTTTTTTTTAAGGGAGGTGCCACGCCCCTTTGTCCAATGTTGACCAATCTTCACAGGAATACTCCTGGGCCGATACCTAAGATTGTATGTAAATTTGAATTCAATCGATTCAGTGGTTTTCGAGGAATAAGATTTTGAATGCATTTTTTGTATGGGAGCTGCCACGCCCCTATAACTCATGAACCAATATACCTACAAAGACCGTATGAACTTATAAACCATGGTATCAACGTCACCTTTCATGGGAAATTTCCAGAATCAAAATCGGTTCACGCATTACAGAGAACATTATCGACAAACACAATTGACCATGATTTTTATATATAGATAAAATGATGATTTTATATTAGATTAGCCGGGATGAGGGCTTCTATTATGTCAAAATTCAACAAAGGGGCGTGGCACCTACAAAAAAACATTACAAATGCTTTTCCTCTACAGTTCGAAGAGGAACTTCTTTACCTGTGGGCGAGATCGAAGGGGGGCCTGCCACACAGAAAAAAAATCTGCAAACGTTATTTTGCCGCCTTCGTTTTTGCGTGCACTCAGAAGCGAACTGTCCACATTTTCTATTCTGACTTCCAATTTTTAATTTATTTGTCCAAAAGTTTGACGCTTTTTCCCGTCAACAGAATTTAGTTACAATCCGTCATCCAAACAGCTATCGCTTTTGAACTTATTTTCAGACTCCATTAAGGGATTCTTTGAATAGTTAAATTCTGTTAAGAGTTTTTTTTTTTCATTTTGCCCTAGAGTTCCGTTGAAATGGAAAAATTCTCCGATTGGATATTAATTGTGAGTTAGTGACCCTTTTGACAATTTCATACGAATTTTTTTTCCATATGCTCCGACAGGAATTACTTGCAGTGAAGTGTTGCTATACTATATGGCAGGAAATGTTTTTTTATTTATTGCCACAAGAACAAGCACCAAACAAACGGGGGTAGCATGAAGCTACACTATATAAAATCAATGGATCGTCGCATTATTCATCTCCGATCGACCGACGCACGTAGTAATAGTAGGTATGCGTTGTAGAAAAACGTCCGTTTTGACAAATACCTCGCTAAATTAGATTATCTGTATCTAGATATATCTATAATAATACTAGTTGACCCAACAAACGTTCTTCTGGCTAAATAGTTATTTTAATTATTTCAAAATGTATTTTGATATTTTTGTTGAATTATTTTTTTCAATAGGAATGAAGGCGGATAGCTTCAGTGGTTCAGCGCCCATTATCGGACTTGTATACCTACCTACGCACAAACGTTTTTATATAATATATAGCTGTACCCGTTCGGATTTGCCTGTGTGCACACTGCACAGGAATTGTATTGCTTAGGTCTTAGATAATCGGCCCTATCATGGTATCCGTTCGGAGAGTAATTTTCTCCGCAACGCAAATCCAGTCGGATACTGAATCCGTTTTCCGAACATGCATCAACGCATTTTGTTCACTAAAATCTTTCCGCGATGAACAGATGTCGGAGAGAAATTAACGTGTGCCTGTCAAAACCAGGTGTAAATAAAAATATTCGGAGAAATGTTCCGAACATCTTATCGGAACGATTACCATGAAGCAAAATTCTCCGATTCGTACAAAATCGGAGAATATTTCTTTCGGAACGGATACCATGATAGGGCCAAATAATGTTCTTTCGTAAAATGAGAATAAATCGATTTAATGGAATTTTCTTTCTGCGTAAACCTGAAATACAGCAATACGAACAAAACAAAAAAAAAGAATCATGAGAATCGGTCCAGCGGTTATCGAGTTATAAAGTCATCGAATTTCACCCCATAGAAGATGTTTTTGGTATGGCAGGTGCCACGTCCCTTAGTCCAGTTTTGACCAATGAGCACTCCTGGAGCAATACTTAAGATTATCTCTAAATTTGAGCTCAATCGAGTCGTCGGTTTTTATGTTATAAGTAGCCGCATACAAATCAGGATCCATTTTTATGTATAAAAGATTAATCGCCGACACAATTTCTGTGGTACATATTAACCCTACTTAACGTAAACCAACTCAATTTTTCTTTTTACCAAATTGAAGCTTACTGCTCACAGATGTGTTGAAAAGAATACTTTTTTTAAATCGTATTTGTAAAAATAAGTAAAATAATATTTTTAAATCAAAAATTAAAAAAGTAAATCATACACCGAAAATTTACACAGAGAACGTTGCTATTACGTATCCCTGTCCCTTTTTTCGTCTTTCGACAGACATCAAATGTTTCATCATTGTTTTAAAAAAGAGTAAACAACTTTGCATTCCTCAATTAGAGAAAGACTGTTTGGCAAGATACTTACCAAAAGTAATGCATCCAAAAGTGTCATTTATTTTGGGGACGGTTTCCGTGGGTAAAAACTTTTCTCTCCACGAAAATGTATTCGAATTTGAAGGAAACCAAGCGGCAATGCCACTTCTACAATCAACTCTGCCAAGAAAGCACAAGATAAATAAAACACAAATTTTTAATCACAATTATTATATAATCATAGTTTTTATTATTTTTCATCCAACATTTTAGTATTATGTATTTTTGTTTAAAACAATTTTTCTTAAATCTACTATAGTTCCAATAAATGTTATTCATTTTCATTATTTTTTTGTTAATTCTTGGGGCTCATAAGAATTATTATTATTTTTTTAATTTATTTATATGTATTCAAAATGTATTTTAAAATTTTTGTTAGCTACAATTTAGCTATTACAAATTTGACCGCCACAGCTCTCTGGTTGAATAACCATTTTTGTTTATTTATTACACAACACATTTCTATATACCTCAGGTATGTTACATGTTATTTATTGAAATATTTTTAAAATACAGTTTTTATTAAATGTTTATGTTTATCACTTAAATAGTTGGCACAATAAAAAAATGCTTAGCTTACCTATTAGGTATAAATTTCGAAAATTTTATAACTAGATAATATTTATTTCACATTGAAAACGTTATATATATTATTATTTTAACATTTAATGTAACATTAAATATATTTCTTTTTAAAATGTTATCAAATATTATAAACAACAGTTGGTTTGCAGTTTAATTATGAATTTCAATTGCACATGCAAAATGCAATACGATTTGTTTTGAATTATTTTTAACATCGAAAGTTGTTTGTTTTTAACGAACTTTTAACATTAACTTTATATAAATGTCAAATATATATATTTATTTCTAAGTAGATTAATTTCTAGTTGTATTTTTTGTTTACAAAATTTATTTTATCTCACAAGGATGTATGTTGAAAATGTAAAAAAATATTTTTTTTTTTTGTTCTTGTTTTTATTTATATTTATTTTGTTCTCAAAGTTTCGTTTAATTATTTATTTTGAATTTATTTTGTATAAAAAACTGGCTTCCTCTAAGCGTCACTATATACTTCGGATTATGCAGAATTTGTTTTTGTAAGAAAATGCATGGCTTAGTTGTAGAGTAGAGTACTGATTATAGTTATAATGGAAAAACATTCATTTTCAAAAATCAGCTATTTAAGTGTGGATCAGGGAGGACATGAACATTCAAGTAATTTTTTTTTAACAAGGAATACCCACTCCATTTCTGATAGTTTTCGATTTTAAAAGCCAGCAAAGGTCAATACATTTCTAAATACAAACAACTCCCAATGACACATCTCTCCGTCTTCCACTCCCAAAACTAAACCGTGAACAAAATAGATTTTCGAATAATGTCGCTCAAAAATTAAAACCACCACTCCTCTTACAGTTCCGCAAATATGTTCTCTCGAAAGTCCAATTCGGGATGTGAGTGCTGTGGCTGATAGTCCCTGGACTTCAAGGAGCTCCGTCCTGACGATGAGATACTCGATGTACGGCCGCTACTTCGTCGCATCCGGCTCTCTATCACAGACATTTTGCTCAGCGGTTGGGTAGGATCCAGTTCGCCGAATGCTCCAGCCATTAGGTCACCATTGAGCGAATTGAAACTATCCCTCTTCGACCGATTGGAATGGCTGCTGTGATGGGAACTTTTTCTACTTAGTCGCCTCGAGTGATGGTGATAGTAGGAGGGTGGAGTCGATGTCACTGTTGATGTTGGCGGCTGGTAGTCGTCATTAAAAAAATCTCCTGCTCCGACCTCAATGCACTCGTCGCCAACATCAATGACGTTCTTGTTGGCAATTACACTGTCCTCTGTTGGAGGCAGCTGCGAAGTGTTTGGATGTGATATAATTCCAGGAGTCACCTTTTCATAGGAGTATGGATCCATTTTGGATTTCGGTGATTTGCAGATTTTCTGCAAATCCGGTAATCGGCGTCTTTCACTGCCACCGGCACTCATCAGGCGCATGGTTTCATTGCGCTTCTCACGCTCCATCATATCTTGAATGTCCATGCTACGCTCACGCTCTAATAAATCGATGATTTCTAGGTCTCGTTCCAGTGTACTGGACGAATCCATGCGGGAGAATGATCCGCAGTCAGAGAAAGATGCGTCCTTATGTCGAAGAAGATGTGGTGCTCCGTTTACACTTTCCCACTTTTTCTCAAAATACGTATCCTTGTCGGTAGTACCTGTCATGCCACTAACAATAGATGAAGTTTCGCCGTCATAACCACTGCCTGCATCATTGATGCTATTGTTACAGTATGTGCTTGCAGTTATATTCGAACAGGAGTTATTGACAGAATCGATGGAGTTTTTCGCTTTACGAATGCCAGCGGCAGGACGAAGACCATTCATTACCTTGTGATTGGGTGCCGATGATGCCGTCTTAGAGTGCGTTCCGACAACGTATCCATTATTGCGATTGGCTGCCGATGATGTCTTCTTAGTACCATCGCCGATGACATTGATTTTAATAGATCCTTGTTTGTTGGTTGTGTCCTTCGATGCTGATGCTGAGGTGTAACGATTGTGTTGCTTATGTTTTGAGTCAATGTCACGGATAGTGCTTCCGCCATTTTGAATAATTGTTGTTGTCTGCGTGGTGGTGGTGTTTTCATCCTTTTCGATGGACTCTTCTTGGCTATCTTGGCGGGATTTCTTCAAACGTTTCGTTGAGAGACGGAAATATCCGCGAAGGCGCTCTTTTTCGGTCCTGCGAATGAAAGGTTGTAATTCATGAAAACTTTAGTCTCGGATAGCGATTGAAAGCATAGTTCTATACGGTATTTTAATAAATAAATAAATAGGTGGCGCAATAGGCAGAGATACCCTAGGCCTAGCTTCTCGCAACCATTCGTTTGTGTGAGTTTCTATTTTTGGGACGAATGGAAGAGACCTACAATTTTATGCCGAGTCCGAACGGCTGAGAAGCTTTTTCATGACAGTAATACTCTCGGATGTTTGTCAGACGTTCGCGAGAGGTGGCGCAATAGAAAAAACCTTAAGATGTAATTTGCGGTTTTCCTGGGATCGAACCTAGAGTCGGGCACACTAACCACTGCGCTACTGCGACCACGGTATTTTAGGACTTTTCAGGAGATTTTATTAAATAATCTTCCAAGAATTCCAACAGTGATAATAAATATTTTATATTAATGCGAGATTATAGTTTTCGAGATTTTATTTTGCGAGATATACACAACGCAAGATTTTTCTAATGCCAGATATCGCTAGGTAAGGTTTTGAAAACGAGATTTTAAATCAATAGTACTCGTACACAACGGCTCTTCGGATCTTTGAGCAATAAACTACGATGAAACGGAAACGATAAAACGACAGGTCCGTTAGCAGTTGTTGTTACGAAATCCGATGATCCGATCCGACGCACGACTGGTGAGGCAGCTAGAGCAGAATGAGAGGAAAGGAAAAAGCTACAGGCTTGGAATCTATACAGATGATCAACGCCCAGCCTAAACCATTTGCTCTAGAAAGCTGAAATTTTGCACAGAGGTTTTTTTTATGATGTATACAACCACTAAGGAAGGATTTTTTGAAATTCGACCCATGGTCGAATGGGAAGATTTTTATTTTTCATCCGATTGATTTCAAACTCGGTTTATGTACACTCTATAAGAAATAAAGAAAACTAATTTCTCCGATTTTGCAAAAGTCTACCCTTAAATGGGTAAAAGGGGGGTCAAAACTTTTATGGAAAATTTGTATTTTTTATCAGATCGACTTCAAACTCTTAAAGGGGTAAAAAGGGGGGTCAATATTTGTATGCGGAACTTTTATATTTCATCCGATTTACTTTAAACTCGGTTTGTGTACTTTCTATGAAAAACAAAGAAAACTACTTTTTCTGATTTTGGAAATTCAACCCCTAAAGGGGTAAAAGAAGGGGTAAAAATTTGTATGGGAAATTTTAATTTTTCATCCGATTGACTTCAAACTCGGTTTGTATATTCTCTATGAGAAATAAAGAAATGAGATGCCAGCGCTTCACTAACAAAAATATTGATCATATTATCTTTGAACTGTTTTCTCCAATAGGGCATTAAACACATTTTTCAGAGATACTAACTTCTCCTTTCTTAGGTAGGTTTTCTGCGCGATATATAAATATAAAAGAGGTTACTAACTGACTGTGAAGGGATATCTGTGTACTAAATCCTGAGGACTACGCGACAAAGCCGCGGGCAAAAGCTAGTAGGAAATAAAAGGGAAAGGTTGGACCACATCATATAACAGAATGAGCCATAAAAAGGGCATAGTTGGTAGGAAAGTGTTTAAAAATAATTAACATTGATTTGATGGCGAACATTAATTATTTTGCTAACTTCATGAAGTTTCATTTCCGTCGACGCTTTCTAGGCCGGCCATAAAGGGAATTTCAATTTTGTGCCGATTTCGGACGGCTAATTTGAGAAGCGTTCTCAGGACAGTTATACTTTCGAGCATTTGTCAGACGTTTGAGAGTGTAACGACGTGCATTTTTAACGGCGAAATAAATAAACCAAATTTAAAGAACGAAACAAGACGTTCACAACGTTATAATATTTTATTCGAAACTTAATTAGAAGTGATACACTAACTCGTACACTAGTGACATTTATGTAATTTGTTTTATGTTATAAAAAGGAATTTGTATATATTGTTGATTGTGTCTATTGTAAGTTGTGATTTATACCTTAATATTAGTATATGTCTGGATGGTGGTGTATTTGTATCTTCTTATGTCATCGAGGATGAGCAACTCTATGGATAAGTGGGACGTTGTTGTTAGTTTGGTGATGTGCAATAAAATAATTGACTCTGCAACAGAGAGAGTTGTCACTTTGGTTAAACCTTACCTACGATGTAATCTGCGTTTCTCAGGACACTGATTTTTGGAAATATTCCTCTCCCAGCCAAATGTAAATCCTACCTTTTCCCTTAAATTAAACGCATGTCTTCCAAAACTAAGCAAATAACATATTTAATGTTGAAATGTGTATAATACCGCCATCTATGTATCTTTTTTGTGAATCTAAACTAAACATATCTATTACATATAATTATGTTACCAATTTATTGTAATCTGGTAGTGCCTGGACTGAGAAATGTCAAAAGAAGAGTAGGTTGCAGTGACCACTTAAGTGGTATTTCTACCACCCTTAAATCCAAATTTACCACTTTTTCAGATTAAAAAAAAGGAACAATAACGCAAATTATGTAATACATAATAACAAATACCCATACTGATTTATTTCGAGACTTATTTTCACCACGCACGCATAGAAACCGAATGGTTGGAAAATTTACCATTTTTGCGCACTGGCAGTTTGGTACTGGTACATGTGGTGGTGTGTGAGGTGACGTTTATATAGATCAAGAAAACACGTTCTGAATGTTTGCAAACATATGTAGCCTCCCATCATCCTATTTTGTGTAATGGTAATAATTTTATCTAAGTTTAATTGCGCCGCTTTCTCATCTGCAAACCGAAGAGGTAAATGTTGCTTTATGAACTTATTGCAGTCGTAATTCGCCCCGATATAGGAACCTGTTGGTATATGCACTCAGGCTCAGGGGTGTAGCGAGGGTTGACTTTCGTTGAAATGCCGACTTATTTTAGGAACTTTCCGACTGTATAGAAGTCATGAAAATTCGCCCAGCGGTTATCGAGTTATAACGTCATTGAGTTTGACCCCATGAAAGATGTTTTTTGGGAAGATGGAAGATGGAAGCTTTGAAATTGCCGACTTGTATGCATTTACAAGTTTGAAAACTTATACCTACCTAGAAAAAATCTAAACACACTTCTTACATTTTGTTCCGACCTAATTTTTGAAAATTTATCGTTTTTGCCAATTTTTTTTAGTTGCTCAAGCTAATAAATGTAGCTTCCTTGATTTGCCTGCTCTTGAATAGCGTGGGAGGGTGTAACTGTTAGCAGAAAAAGGACATTATTTAATTTTTTGCAGCATTTATGGTATGTTTTAAGAATCTACCACTTTTTGGGTTCCCAATATACCACCTTTTGCTTACTCTCAAGTCCCAAAACTGGTAGGTTGTCTTTTTAAGATTCCGTTCGCATAGAGACAAAACGGAACCTTGCTGTTTTCGATACGATGTCTGTTTGTCTGTCCGAACCCACTAAGCCAGTTTTGTTGCTAGGTCTATCTCAAGAACTAGGTTATTGACGTAGAAGGCTTAAATTTGCACACAATATCGGGTATGAATGTGACCATTTCACCCGCTTTTGGCGGGTTTTACCCTCCTTTTTACCTAAAATCCCTTCCTTAGTCCTTTTTTCACTACGTTTGAAGATTTTTTTAATTAAATAACGTATAAGAACGCTGATGGCAGAACTAAAGCTGCCGTAGACAACTTCATTTGGCATAAGTGCGCGAAAATTGCAAATGTCATGTGTCAAAGAAACAACCATTGTTATTTATTGACATTCGCTGTGAATACGACGGTAAAATTTAGCAAGTTATCGAAAGACACACCAACTCCGAGGTGCCGAAAAAAAAACAAAAATTAAAAAAATTATGTAAGCTTACGCCAAAATTGGAAGCCGTTTTTCCGTATATTAAAAAAACTGATGACGTTTATTTTTAAAGAATTATATTAGATTTTACGTGACAATACGTTAAATTAACTGTTTCTACTATTTTGCACGACATTTTTGAGGTCAGAATCTACTTTTGGGACACCCGCCAAACCCACCAAAACACGCCTGTTTTAGCTTCAAAAACCCTCCGCTTTTTGCCAAAAAATAAATGGTCGCGTTAGGTGTAGCCTCTAGTTAAACTACAAATACCAATGATAGCGATACATTGACTGATTTTGAAGTAATTAGAAATTTGGTGAAAAAAATATTTTCGTCCATACAAAAAAATGTTTAATTTTGTACCTATAATAGGTCTATCAAATTAAAGAACAAGGTTAGCTTTTTTGAAAACGTTAGTGTGTCGTTTTCAAAACATCAACTCTGGCCAAGTACTGAAACTTCGGTGAGCGAGTGATACTCGCACTTGGGCGGTTTTTTTTTGTTCACTGGCAACGCTTTACCGCACAAATGCCGTAAAATTTAAATCTTGGAGCTCATAAGTCATAACTAATTATTCCTACATCGCATCGTTTTAATTAAAAACATTTCTTTGAATTATTTAAATGTCATCAATGGCCGTAAGATACCTATTTAAACTCAACTTCATTTGGAAGTTGCATAAGTTGCCGAGGCCGAACTTTATGAAACAAACAAATACAAATTTGTCTGAAGGTATTTATAATAATTTATGTGCGTATTCTGAACTTTGCCCTTTAAATTCTTAGGTTACTCTCCATACGTTTACCTATCTGCCTCCAGTGATCCAAAATTCTTCAAATATCATATTTAATATCAGAGACTGCATAGAAATTTGCTTTCTTTGAAAAACAAGCTAAGGTGTATTATCTATTTCGTTGGCATTTGAACATAATACCGTTGTCAATAACCTTCACCGTTTAAAATGGTTTTATGTTGAGGAAACTTTGAAGTTTTTTATTTGAAATTTACTCAGAATTAGCTCCCCTAGGGGATATAGCATTTGAAGAGGAGTGACAAATAAACTCCATCCGACAAAAGTAAATCCCGTATTTTAGCATTATAACCCAAAGAAGAATATTTGCGCGTTTAAAATGTTAAGCATATTTTTCAAACATCGAATATCCTGGTTCATAATATTCCTCCATGGTTTCTGGGAGAAAATTGCAAAGTGTTCAAAAAAGCCCTTCACTGAGAGAACATACATTTTTTAACCAATTCTCTATCCAAGTATACCTAGCCAATAAAAAATGCTCCGACAGTTACAAATCTTAAGCTATGGTAATCAAATGTTTTCTTCCTTATAATGAGATGTCACAATACCGTATGCTCCCCATTTATCTTTGTTTTATTTATCGAAATCAATTAGAGATTTGTACGCATCAAATTTAAAAAGTGGTCTATTTAACTTTACGTTTCCCTGACATTAACAAACCGCCAATCTCTTTCCAGTGTCCATTTCAAAACAACAAACAAATATTATTCTAACGTCCTGTCACCCGTCAAACTTTGCCCCTGGGAAAACTTTTCCTATTAACTAGACCCCTTGTCCTAAATATAAATTAGGTACCAGGAAATTATAACTTCCGCTTAAATTGTTCAACAGAATTTGTTCGCCATGGTGACGAAAAATCTCCAATCGAGAAGATCCATATCCCTATATACTTAAGCATCAGAGTATCCCTGTGTGCTTATCATGTCATTAAATATTCTTTAGCGACATATAGTTCTTGGATATTCGTTGCTCCTCCTCGCACCACCATCTCTAACTTTCGTGCAAGGAATATTAATAATTTGTTTCAATCTCGCACACACCCGCACTTACCTTGGCAATATCTGCGACGCATAGATACATGGAAATATGACGGTAGGCAGGAAGGCAATCCAAACAAACATCAGGTAGGTGAAATCAAAATGCTTAGTATTCTCATAAGTTTCCACCATCACCATGCGAGCCAATCGAAGGATCATTAGGGGACATAAGCAAAGAACTTGAGCGGCTGCCATTGAGCCAAGATTCCTTTGTTTTCTCTTCTCCCGACAGACATCCATTTCAGCGTTGTACAAATCGTACGATTTTGATGTTGTTGTATTGTCAACAGATGTTGGCACTGTCCTTCCCGGAGCACGCTCAGTAGATGTTGTTGATGCATTCCTGTGGAAGAAAGAGAACAAGTTGTTAAGGATAGGTACGAGTACTTTTCTAAAAAAAATAAATTAATTTGCAATTTTTTTTGGCAGCATTGGCAGATTATTTGTACCAATTTGTTGCAAAATATTTTCAATATCGAAGATAATAAGAAAGAAGGGACTAACGCCATAATGGTCAACTATAAACAGCTTCCCAAAAGTCGGAATTTAGTTGTCAACTCACAAGAAAACCAGATCATAATTTTCGCAAATAAAATGAAGGTACCATAGTTGTCACAACTTCTGTTGAAAGCTCAGAGTTTCTGACAGTGAAATTTTTATTTTATTACGTCACTTTCGTGCCGTATAATTCAATTTTTGCAATGTCTTGTGGAATCGCTAATTGCATAATTATTAATGATATAGCAATGCCGATTGGATTGCTTGTAAAGGCATCTGTGGAAAATCATTCCACGCCATATGTGTAGGTTTAAATAAAAGAATCACTCGTTCGGCGACGAGCTTACCGCAGCACGTTCAAACATTTGCGTTATCGAGGATAGCATTGAGATTTTATGCAGCAAGATCAATGACCATCACCCAATGCAAAATGTTCCTGCATTTTCATCATAAATAAAGCCGCAACTTTAAGTTCGACCTCCCAACAAAATACGAATGGTCATTCTGCAATCCCGATGCAGCTAATATCATCCTTGTTGATAACATGCGTGTATGTAATTGGACGGACAAGCCCTCTAATAATAATAAGAAACGTAGAAAAAAGACATCAAAGTCTACCGATTCCCGTCCTAAATCTGACTCGAATTGGAGCTTCAAAACGTTAGTGTCCAAACAAATCAACGAACTTTTATTAGAAGACTTGTTTTTACCGTCATCAGGTTTGAACTGAAAATGGGCTAAATTGGTCGAGTAAATCTGATAAATTGGCATATCCAAGACCCAGAACCACCTACAACATGATGGACTCCGCAACCGCTTCAAATACTTTATATTTACTGCTGTGTGCAATGAATCTGTTACTGAGGCATTTTCTTTATGCTGCATTGATTGCAAGTCTCGAATTTTGCCTTAAAGTGTCTCTAAGTGTTTGAATTACTCATGAAAATAACTTTGAGATAGGTACTTGTTCTTCTTAACCACTTCTATTAAACTGCCATCAATATGCAACTTTTCGTTTTACACTTTTGATATTTCCAAATTAATGATGAAGTTCCAAGTATCAGTTATTCATATACCGACTGGCAGATTAGTGCAGCGTTTTCTATTCAGAGATCTACGCGGTTAAGAAAGCAGCTCAAACTGTTTTAGCGAGGGAACTACCAGCAATGGAAATTACTTTCTGCGTGCGCGTGGACAGCCAAGCAGCACTTAAAGCAATTAACTACAATCTGGTAAACTCCAAATCCGTAAGCCAGTGCCTCTCGGCATTCAGAGCATTAAGCCATCACGGAGTAATGCTGCTCTGGGTTCCTGGATATTTGGTGTAGAAGGGAAAGAGGCAGCAGATAAACTGATCAGACGCGGCTCTGAAATGGATGTGCTATTAGCTGACAGACAAATATTACCAGCTTTCAACGCAGCTAAGGGTGTCATTGATAGTTTCACATTGAACGAGTTGTAATATAACTCGTAGCTTGTAGCCCGCTATTGATACTAAAAGATCAAAGTTCCTAACATCTTTTGATAGAAACCAAATCCGAGCGGTCGTCGGTGTAACAACCGGACACTGCATCATTGGAGACATGGCCAAAAGACTATAGGTATCATTACACTTGACTTCTGCAGAAGTTGCAGAGATGAAGAGGAAATGAAATCTGTTGTGTCACTGCGCAGCTATGCAAGAACGCCGCTACTCATGTATGGGAGCACGGTTCTTCGACGGCTTGGAAGACATATCAGATTTAAGAAGATTCATCAGCAGATACGAATGATTTGGTTAGTTGAATGTCCTATCATGTACTACAAAAGGGTAATAACAATGGGCCTCAATGACTTACTTTAAAACTCTTGATTTGTGTGCACTTTTCACTTCATATAGCACATAGGACATTGCACGAGTATTTTACGTAAGTTAAAGTTTAATCGACCGACTACCTGCTTCGTGCCACGCCCCTTTTGCCACTATTAGCTTTTCCCTGAACCACTTGTCATTACAACGCGAGAAATAATTTTTAAAATCGGCCTCTCCAATTTACCTTTCCCGTTAACATTGAACCCCGCTTCCAGCACGATAATACCTACATATTTCCAATAAATTAAAATTTAAAATATTTTAAGCCACACAACCATCCAGTTCCCGAAAGGACTAGCTATGTCTATGTACTTACCAACAGCAGAAAAAAAAATCAATTAATTTAAAATTCAATCGAAAATCCGCAGGCATATTTTTAACTGTGTATCGTATAAAGTCAATACGCATTACTATATCAATAGTTGAAGCAAATTGAAACCATGCTCTGAATCCCTTCGGAGAAGCTGGTCTATTCATTGTTTTCGTTTTTATTTTAAAACAAACATACAAGTGGAAACAATAAAAATGCCAAAACTGTAAATAAAGTTATGATGAGTGTTCATCTAGGAAGGAAGCTCTGGTTTTCCAAACCTATGGTGTTGTATTGTCTGTGGACTATGATGAGTATCCTATTTCCTGTTTCTCTCCTCTATAGCAATCCGTTCTATTTCTGCTTAAGCGCTTTTACCGTGATACTATAGTATGTTTTTATAAAATCAACAAGGATGTATTTTCGTATTTTCACATAGAAATCGCATTTAAATTGACGGTTAAGGGACTTAACGTATAGATTCAATTTCAGGCACATCAAAATGTTGAAGACACAAGGACATTAATTAAATTTCACTTTCTGTGATTTCAGAATAATTTCTTAGGGAAAATACCTTTCTAGGGAATGAAATGGAGAACACACAAGGATTATGTATACATACATTTATATCCTACGAAATAATGTGCGAGTGCGTATGTTTGTCAGTTGTGCGTATGTGAGTTTGAATTCGAATAATAAATTCAAATTGGGAGATTGTATGCTCCCGGAAACACCAGTAAGTGAGCTGATATTTCCAGGACAGTGGATGTGGAATCGCGTAAATTGCTGAACTTATTTCATTGTTTTCGTTTTACTGTCTGGGACGCACAGTTTGCTGAATTTGCAATACTTACTTCGATACATAGAAATTAATGGAGTAAAACAATAGAACATCTTGAGCCTTGATGGCTTAAAAATGTTGGTAGTTTTTGATTCAATAGGTTCAGCAGGGTTGGTCTTATTTTTAACTAATCAATTTTTAAGAATTAAACTATTCATTAAAATCAGCAATTCTAGATTGCTCTAATTTCCAATGATTTTGTTTCAGGCTGCATTAAAAGAAAAATTAAAGGTAGTTTACTCGTAGGTTTAGGAACAAATTCGGGAGCGGGTCGAAATTCTGCTTTTAAAATTCTGTCAGGCAATATTTTAAACAAATAAATTCTGCTAATTTACGAATTTAAAAAAAAAAAACAAATATTTTTCAACTTTGGCAACAAATTACAATATATTTCATTATAATGAAGGTAAAGAGGTGGGTACCAGGAACACACAATAATACATATATCCATCCGCGCACAACTTATCTTTTTCCTTTATTGGACTTAATTACGGATATATTCATTTTCACTCTAGAAGCACACGTTTACTCACAAGGGTTTACTAACAGAGTATCATTGTCTTAACCAAGGGAGCAAACTTAAAACCAATAAAAAACTCCTTTTACCTCTTCTTCTATAACAAGTGAGTAGGTAGGTAGAATGTTTTACATAAATAATAAAAAAAGCGCGCGTTTTTTAACATTTTCCAAAACTTATTTTTATAATTTGCAGAATTTTGTAAGTCAGAATTTATCAAATATTTCTACCAAATGCATAATTTTATACGAAATGCTGGTATGCTTTAAGGCTTATTGCCTAAATTCATTCGGCTGACTTCCTATTGCTGGCAACTGGCGTTGCCGTCGACTTTTGGAAAAATGTATATTTTGTGTTTGAAAATTGTATCAAAAGTATCAAAATTTGTGTTTGGGAAATGTATCAAATGTATCACAAGAAAATATCAGATTTTTCAGTCAGTTGATGGGGAGATTATTGACATTTGACAACAGGGTTTAGCGTACTGCACAACTGCAACTGTAGAGGCTTATGTAGGATTGAATAACCCACACTACATGTCATACTATACTTATAGAAACAGTACAACAATATAGAATAACATCTTATGACATTCCGGAGACAAATTTTGTGTATCACAATTTTGATACTACAGTACAAATTTAGTTCAAATTCGTATGTTAGTTTGTGAAATATATAATTAATCAATTAATAAAAATGTGATTGTGTTATTATAGCTTCGATAAAAGGTAACTACAAAACGTATTCAAAAAGTTTAGGTTTTGATCGGGTGAGAAATTGCGTTAAAGCGAGATGATAGTGGTACAGAACATACATTTTATTATCATCATGCTCATTTTTAAAAACACGCCTATACAGCACAAGCTTCGCCGATATTATGACGTTTTACATAAGCCCCCTACAAGTCTTGATCTTCCGCCAGCCGCCACCGACTCCAAATCATCAGGGGCAATCTTCATACAGGTGGAATAAATATTTGGGATTTAATTTAACGACAAGTGGAATTCTAAAGTTTTTTAGAAGTAGCTGCCAGCTGCTAGAAGGTCCCGTATTCTGGTATTTGTTGCACAATCTCTGAGAGCTACAACAGAAATTCAAAGAAGAAACCTTATTTCGGCAGTTTGTATTCTCCATCTCGTTCATTCGACCCTTTTAGGATATTGGTCGAGGGTGAAGTCAAAGAAACGCATACATTTTAGTATAGTAAACACACTTTAAGAACGTTATTCCTTTGGAAATTGAAATACGGTCATGTTTATTGTTACACCATGTTTTTTCATATACCTATAGGCCAGTATGTGAATATCAGATTGAAATACATTTACCATAGTCAGTTTTAAAAATAAGCCAACAATAATTTAATATTTCCAGATTTAAAAATAAATTTGAAAAAAAATTTAAAATATATGAAATAAGGGGGAATTTGCTGAATTTTCATTGAAAATTATAAAATGTACCAAATTGAGCCAAAATCAAAAAAAAGTATCTATGTATCAACTTTTTCCGCGGAGACAAAAATGTATCATCTTATTTTTTTGGTTGCGCCAATGGATGTGGTAATCTTCTAAAGATGCGGTAGCCCGTGCTACCAACATGCACGATTCGCAAACTCGAATAATCGATGCCAGGAGTGCGCCTGACGTACTAATCCACACCCTATCTCCTTCAACCACTCTCCCCGCGGGACTGCCGTTAGGTATTACTTCGCGGGGCTGGTTAGCAACTCATGCTAAATCCTCCGGGTCCGCCATTTCGGCTCTTCTAAGTCTTTCAAGTTTCCTTAATTCTTCGTGTACACTCGTTATAAAGGAGCATACCTCCAGCCAGTCATCTTCTGACCTTAACATATGGGTTATTAGACTTTGGGGGTTTGGTAAGTTCGCTCTTATGTCCATGCTAACAAAAATGTATCTAATTTGATACAATTGTATCTTTGTGGCAACGCTGCTGGCAACTGTCCAAATGAACGGCTGGCTGGCGAAGTTTAAAAAAAACATGCCTATAATATAAGTGGCTAGAAACCTATCGAGTGTGCGCTGAATTCTAAGTTCAGTCTGAGAGCGCCCAAGGATGACGTAAGTCATCAGCACTCAGCACTCATCAGAGTTGACTTCTTAAATGTTTAAATATGTATTCCATTAAAAAAAATCCTTCCACTATACTTTCAACCGAGTTTGCTTATATTTTTTTAGCATTCCAAGGCTTCAGTGACACGAGGGAGCAATTGCATTATATTCTCTCCACCTAGAGCCTTGAGTATTTCTGGCCGGATTTTGTCGATTCTAACAAATTTGCAATTCATTCAATTTCGCGCGTGTAGGTTGCTCAAGTGGACCTTCTATTACCTTCGATTCTCCGCCATCGGCTCTAAATCATCAAAGGCAATCCGATTATGAATAGAGGAGAGATTATGGACTTGATCTAACCTTGTTGCTTGTAATCCGCCATCTTATTTATTTGGTCATTAACCAAACCTCATTCATGACCGTACGTAAGAGTTGGAACAAAAGCCGAATTAAAGACTGACAATACTTAGCTTTGACACCATGTTCAGTCCTCCTCATAATCGAGCCATCAGCCATCACTCGTGAATAAGACCCCGAGATACTTAAACTTCTACACCTGTTTGAATGCATTGAACTGGCATTCTGGAGACGACCATTCCTTCAGTTTTTACCCATTTTCAATTTAATCGCAATTTGCTGTGGGACTATTTTCCGCCGTTCTTGGACCCTCAGCCTAAATGCCCTGTTCAGAATTGAGAAAGTCAGATAAATGCTCGGTGTTTAGCACGTCCTTTTCATCGGAAAGAAGTGCACCATCTTAAAATTTTTTAAAGTGTGCCAGACTATATTGTGCTACCTTTTATCAAAGGCTACCTTTTCACAGAACTTCTTTCAAGATTGGTCTTGGGCTGCTGTAATAAATCAATTTTAAAGCGGTTCGCACTCTTCCGCGTACGATCATCGATGAAATCACATTATAGAGGCCGTCTCCGTCTCTTTGAGCTGCAAGCCGCTTCAAAACGGTTTCTCCCAATCATACTCGACGTACCCAATGTCATTATACATCAAAACCTAGTGCCCGTCTAAGTAAGTAAATATCAAAGAGCGGTTTTAATTTGTTTTTGGAAATATATATATTTTTTAAATATCTCTAAAGTATTTTTGCCGTCGAAATGAATTGGGTTTCGTTATTTTGTTATCAAACATTTTACAGATTTTTGGTTTTTACACCTTTTTGCAGACCCTATAAAGAAAACTCAAAAGACCATCGGTGTTTACTAATTTTTGAAACTCACTGATGTACATACATGTCAGCATCACAAAGATAGTCCATGCTAACAAGAAGAGAAGAGCCTTCGTCATTATTCCTATATAGCCTAAGTCTTTATAATGTGGGAATAGACTACCCATCCGCTCGTGTCGAAGCCAGGATTCTACGTGCAGAGGGGCGCCAACACTTACACGGCCTTCCTTTGTTTCCCCGGAATCCAGCAGAAGGCGCGATTGCTCTTTGGAGGCATAAAGACAAGAAGTGGGTGGATTTTTCGGCACCAGTTTGCCCAGCCATTCAGTAGTTTGCTGCGAGGCGCACTTCACCATGCTTCAGCTTACAATTCTCCATATAAATGCCAACCCCAAGATGACTATTGCATTGTTCACACTCTGCATTCATTATTTTCGGATCATCTCCAGCGAGTGAGCGTCTATGAAGCCTTATTTCTCCTAATTTTTCTTTGGCTCTTAGTCGGATGCCAATCGGAGTGCGCAGCTTCCGGTGCTCGTTCAGTCGAGGCTTCCCGAATCGATCCATCATCAGCGGCAGCACTAAACTGCCCGACTATGTTGAGAGAAATTAAGCGTATACCGAGTACGCTAAGTCTATCGTGTTTTTAAGAGACAGATGGACATGGCTAAATCGATTCAGCATTTGATCCTGATTTTGAATATATTTGTGTATCTTAATGGGGTCTTTGATGACTCATTAATGGTGTTAGAAATGTAATAGCAAAGTGAAAATACCTTCCTGTAGAGGGTATGTATAAAAAGAACTCGTTAGCGTGTTACTGACTTACGAAATAAAACATTTCTTTATCGCTTAAATATTAAATGATAGGTATTGAGTTTATAGATATTTTGGTAGCTCTGTGCTTATGTTCATTGATAATTTTCAAATGAGTCCCCATCCCCTATACCTTGCCAGAGAATTATTGCGTTTTTATATCAAATCAATATATTTTTCTACATCATGGTGAAGATACATCTATTCCCTCTAGGTCTAGCTCATACCTACTTAAATATGCAAACCAATCAAATTATAAACCGCACACATACCTAGGGAATACACTATGCAAAAGGTATTGAGATGCTTTATATTACACAGACACATTTTGATACAGAATGGCAGAACATACCTACCTAATTTCGAAACTTTTATTGGAAATGAATTGCCTAAGAACCCAATACCTATTTATTTAAAATTGTTCAACAGTACCAGCTGCGTACACGAAACAGAGACAATGAATCATATTAAATCAATCCCATAACAGAGGAGGGAAATACCTTTTAGATGATGAATGGCATAATCGTCCCTAAATGTGTTCATTTTATACAAGGACAGTCTTAGATAACATAATTCTCTGGAAAAGATTTTCGCATCTAGTCTTAATCGATTCCACACTCAAAGTAATTGACAAGCGAAGTTCTTTAAACGATCTTTGTACTATTCACGTGCATTCGCTCTACATGACCCAGCCACCTCAGTCGTTAGACCTTCACTCTTCTGGCTAGGTCGATGTCGCTATACAGCCCGTACAGTTCGTCGTTGTATCTCCTCCTCCATTCACCGTCTATGTAGACGGGATCGAAAATTACTCGAAGAATTTTCTACCAAGAGTAACCTCCTCCGCTTTTGGTAAAGTCCATGCCTCTGCACTATAGAGAAGAACTGGGATGATTAAGGTCTTATAAAGGGTCACTTTAGTTGCTCGAGAGAGGGCTTTGCTACTCAATTGCTTTCTTAGCCCAAAGACACAGCGATTGGCAATACTTATTCTTCGTTTTATCTCAGCGCTGGTGTTATTGGCTAAGTTCATAGAGGAGCCTAGGTATAAAAAGTCCTTAACCACCTCAAACTTATATCTGTGTATAGTGACATTCGGTCCGAGACGTCGCGTCGGTCGGTGTTGGGCTTCGTTACTTTGTCCTGTCCTCATTGACCGTCAAACCCTTCTTCGCCGCCTCCGTTTCAATACTCACGAACGCGCCAGTGACATCCCGCTGCGTTCTGCCGATTATGTTGATATCGTCGGCGTAGGCGAGTATTTGGACGGACTTTTGAAAAATAGTGCTTCAACAGATCTACGAATAAAAAAAAAACAAAAAGTTGGCGCAACATTACGTAAGAACAAATTTATTTCTCACAACCATTTTTTGTGTCACTTTTTTTTTGAACCAATTTTATGCTGAGTCGGAATTGTGAAGCCCTTCCAGGTTATATTAATTATCTCAGTTTTAGAAAAACATGGGTTTTTAACACAGTAGATATTACTCACTAAAGCCACGACCATTAGCTGCAAGACTTGGTTAATAGCATCAGCCTTACCCCATCCTTCAATTCATCTAATTTTGCTCGGTTATATCTCGCAACCAAAATTTGCGGTGGACTCTTGGACTATAAGTAGGTCCTACTCTGTCTCTCTCTTGCTCTATTCAAATCAAATCCCCGAAATCAAAAAAACCTCTGAAGATATCAAAATTCTCCGTAAATACTGCCGTTTAATGATATATAAAATTTAGCTCTTACTCTTACCTCTGGCGATGTCGTAAATCTGCCCGATGTTCGAACATCATAACCGCAAATGGCCCATCTGGCGGTCGCAGCTCCTGCGATGTCCGTATATACAAATATGCCAGCAGGATTGTTGGTCCACAGTACCTGTTCGAGAGACACAAAGTTAAATAATAAATATTGATATAGCTTTCGACTGACACTCACACCGTTAACTAATTGAAAATATTTACAATATAAGGTGAAAATGCAATTATTGTAATTACCTAATGAAAATGGAGTGTAGGTTGAAACATTATTCCACTTTAGCCTTACGTTTACAAAATTAAATTTCACAGATAGTACATGCGTTATCCATATTCGTGCAGTGAACTTTTTTTCTTTTTTTTTCCATCCCACAACAGCAAATTGCCACATTTATTATTTACACGCAATGAAATTAATATTTTATTAAACACTTACATGATAACGAAGAGTCCTCGCATGTACTCATGCATATCGTCCATTAAATTGACCACACAAAGTCCAATGCCACTCAACCGAGGGACGTAGTCCTGGAAACAAAATTAAAGTTCAACTTGAGTAAATAATGTATTTTAAATGAAGAACCGGTCATTTGCATTTAAAATGACAAAGCTATGAAATTAAATGAACTTTAAGATTAAGGCGTTGGAGTACATAGATTGAAATGTTATATGTGGTAGTTGACAACAAATGGAATTTCCTTAGAGTTGTAATTTGTATTATAATAGGGTGCGGGGAGACAAGAACTATGTACCTTTAGCTTAAAAAATATTGTAGATATTGTAGAAGATATCGGTGAAAAAAGTGAATACAAAACTTTTTGAAGTCATATAATTCTCATTTCTGTTGAAGTAGAATCAATATTACTGCGGAAGCCAAACTAAATAGAGTACGTTTTCGAGATAAATATCTACCAGTTTCTTTTTAATTTCCACTTTCAACTTTCAAATATCATACTCTTTTAAAATTGAAAATATTATAAATAATTCGTAGAAATTAACAAAAAAATAAAGATTACAAAATAAAATGTAATCCGTAGGTAATTTTCAAAAATTATACAGAAATATTTTCAATTGCTTATAAATATGCAATACAAAATAAAAATTTTCAAAAGTTGTCAGTAGTCAGTACTCAGTAGTAGGTATCTTCGCCCCTACGGCAATTTTTCAACTCTCGGTTTTTACAAGTAAATCCTTTAAACAGTGAAATATATATTTCGCCACCCCCCTCCCCCCCCTGCAACCCCCCAGTTTGTGCTCACTGTAGGATTTGGTATACCTAGGTGGAAGGTTGGGTAGATGCGAAATTTATATATTTTTTTTTTGTTTATATGGATAGATATTTCGGTTTAAACGTCCTTTGATAACCTTAATATCTGTTACATCATGCGTAGCTTATTTTTAAATTCGAATAAATAGTTAATTCGAACCAATGCAGTGTCCTTATTCGTATGAATGAACTTTGTGTATTTTGACATTCCAACAACTAATGCCCGTATGACAATAAAATGTTTGTATTTTTCATACATTTAGAATGAAACTAGAGCAAAGCGAAAAATTTTAAAGAAAATTCGTGATAGGAGAGAGTGCGTAGGTACAACCCAAACTTATTAATTTAAACATTTCAAAGAAAAAAGAAAATGCGTATTCAAACTACATTTCCCAGCTTTTATAAGGTTCCGTTCACATAGGGACAAAACGGAACCTTATTACATATTTGCGCTCTGAAGTTCGACTTTTTGAAAATAAATTCGTTTGAAAATTAGTAATTTCGTAATACCTACATCTCTTTTATACGCCACTGACTTTTCAAGAGGAAAATGTGTAGTGTCATACGGGCTGTCATAAAATCAATTCAAATAAATTCAACATTCGAAATATTCTGCTTCAAATTTCTATTTTATATAGAGTGACCAGTGTTTGGTTTTTTTATATAGTAGAGACTAATATTTTTTTAAACTATTTTAATGAGTAGGTATTTAAAATTTTAACAATTGATTCACCCCAATCATGGAATCCGCCGGAGGGAATTGTTCGCGGAAAAGAATATTTTGGTATCGTCGAATCCGAAAAGTGAACAGAAATCTGGAAAAAAAACCACACCCTACCAATAGTATGTGTTAATATTATGTATAGTATATACCTACCTATATGACATAATAACGGTTCAATTTGCGGATTCGACGATACCAAAATATTCTTTTCCGTGAACAATTCCCTCCGGCGGATTCCATGATTGGGGTGATTGAAAAATAAATGATCAGAATGACTAAAATGTTTAGTTACAGTGATATCTTAAACAATCTTGTGTGCAAAAATACTATCATGTTGCCATGTTGGTATATACCTATTGTTAGTAACATTTCACTGTATTAATATTTATATCTAATAAAAATATTATGTTTTCTAATTTTGTTATTAAATTTTATACCAAAACTAGCTGGACCCGTGCTCGCCTTGTGCGCTCGCACAAAGTTATATTTGGTTCATTTAAAATTACACTTTGAGTGTTTCATTGAAATCAGTCCAGTAGTTTTCCCGCTTTTTGGAGAAAAACAAAATTCCTCCCTCTCCTAGATCCTGATACTTATTTGTAATACTGCATTTTCTTTCTTTTGCTTTCCTCTTCCTATAAAATCCAAGCAACTACCTATCCCAAATATAAAATTTTGAAACGAAACCTGATTATTGTATTAGGTATCTCTTCTGTTATGAAGAATATTAATATACCCCATACCATACTCCAGCACGCACCCCATCCAGCATCGGGCATACGATCATAATATACATACCTTATACAACTGACCATAGCACTCACGGCGAAAACAAATCACCCCTTTTCCAATGAGAGGTATACGTATGCTAGTGTTGTTTTGTTTTTGTTTGTCCTGTCGCACGATCGCAAAAGTATAAACATCCATTTGTATGTATGTATATATTTTCACTTCAAAAAATAAATTTTGGCTAAAAACTGTTTCTATAGACGTGGCTATAAATGATATGTTATAGCCTATAGCAGTCTCACAGTCATAAGGAACATTTTAAAAAAAGTTTCATTGAAATCTGTCCAGTAGTTTTCGAGTTTTTAGCTGACAATGAAAATTACTACAGTTTTATTATATGTATAGATGATTAAAGTAAGTTATACAAACTGAAAAAAATACATAATGTATTCAATAAAAAGTGTCCCCCCTCATTTTCTCAATACAAATCTGTTCACAATACCTTGCAATTGTCCAAAGCAAAACATGTGTCTATTGTAAAGTTAAGTATGTATAATCAAAAAATAAAAAATACTTGCAACTAAATAGCTTAATTATTTTAACGATTAAAAAAAAATTATTTACTTAATTCTTCCTATTATTTTTTTTTGCTGATTGTTTCAATCTGACCAACATTTCCATTCCCTTATCCCTTTGTTGGCGATTTGTTCAATTGAAATACGTCCAATGTAAACAGATCATATTTTTCTATATTTTGTACAGAGTATTTAACAAATATTTACTTTTTACATTTTTTGTATATCTATCGTCTGGAAATCTATAAAAAAATAAGAGAAATTGCTGGGTAAATGTCAGGAAATTGCACACGAAAAAAAAGTGACACTTGTTTTGAACGAATTGCCCATGCCTCGGCATGACTGTGATATACCCGCAAAAGTAAAAATGGAGAATGGTCAATCGAAATATGAAAAAGGCATAGCGATTAATTAAAAAACTGGGCGCGTGCAGGTCCGTACGCGTGATAGAAGCGAAACTTCTTAAAAAGCATAGGACTGCCATGCCATACTAAATAGGCATTTTTCGTTTTCAGGCATAAAATGTCGAAACAACTTTATTATCATGCTATCTTTCTCCTCTCCATGTGGTTAAAGAGTCCAATAAGAAAAGAAGAATGTTCCTTTAATTGACCATAATCTTTGTCAAAAAACAACCACACGACCTTACGAAGAAAAGTATCGTTTATAATAATATTGCATCTCCTTTTCTTTGTTCCTCTCTTCCTATTAAAACCAAATAACTAGCCGAAAATGCTTCCATTAATATGTGCAAGCTATAATTTCAGAATTCGATAAATAAAATAAAACAAGAGTGTATGCCAATCATGTATCCATTAAAACACCTTGAGGGCACGTCACAAACAAATAACAATAGTGAGATCCTGTTTGATTAAACAAGTCAGTGGGACTAACTGTGGCTTAAAGTAGCTAGTCTCTCGGTCCCCGTAGTCAATTTAATTACGGCCGTCCTTTCTAAGCAAGCCAATAATTTTCAGAAGAGAAATAAATCAGAGTAAACAAAATACCCCACAACGAGGACACCCCAAACGAAAGCCAGTAACATTCCACACAAACACACACACATATACACAATAAAGCAAACCAATAAGAGAATACTGATGTAGAATTTTATAAGGTGGTGTACTGAAAGCTCATGGTATTATTAGACCCAAGATAGGTAATCAAATAACTCGCAGCTCAGTGAATTCCAATGGAGGTAGGTAGCTACCTTCGATTTTTGAGATATTATTGAGAGCACAATTACATTCAATAAACGTCAATAAAGAAGATGTCAACAGGATAATATTATTGTCAATGAAATTATAGGAAACCTAATAAGCTTATAATGCTGGGAATGAGGATGCTTAGAAAAAAAAAAAAATACATATCAACCCAAAGATGTCAGGTTTCTCCGGATGATTGCATTAAACTATTAGAACTTTTAAGTAAGAGAGGTATAGACGGTTAATTTAACCCTCGTAAAGGTTGTCTTGTCAAATCGAAAATACACAACCTACATACTTTCTTTTGATTGCAAAATACACTATTTTTAAGACGATATCTATTTTTTAAAGGGTAATCATAATCAGAATGAAAACCAAGGGGGAGCTATAGATTTCATTGACAACGGATTATAATTTTATTGACCAGATATAAGCACGTATAACTTTTGATAAATTTTTAAAGAGCAATTTTCACTAATGAAGACAGATGACCAAGTTTTTGCTGTTATAATGGATATTAAATTTAAATTAAAATAATAAAATAGACAATTATCAGCTTTTCTAAAGGGTGTCTCAAAATTTACCCAATATTTCAATTTGCCGTCATTTTTAAAGTTTGTCAGTTTGAGTCATTCAAAAGTTCAGGCCGATTGGAAATTGGATTCGATTGGAGATGCTATACACACTGACAGTCAAAAAACACTCCTTTCAAATGACAATATCGAAGCAGTGCGTACGTAAGAGGGTTGGTCTGAGTGGTTAAGAATTGCAAATTTCAAGAAGCTGTTTAAAGCGTATACTCACTAAAAACCTATGTTTCCATGCTTAAAAACTTCAATTGACACAAAAACTGCAGCATAATGACCACTCACAGCAAAGACAGATCGGTAAATGGATTATTGAACATTAAAAGACGGATTCTGAGTAAAATCATCCAAACTATGGAGCTCATTTCCACTTTAATGGGTTCGTTAATCGTCAATATTGCCGATTTTGGGGTTCAGATATCAGAAAACCCAGTTGTGAGTGTCATTATTTGGTACGGATTTCTGGAGGGTTCATTGAACCACACTTTTTTGAAAATGAGACTGGTCATGCAGTTAGTGTCGAAATCGCCGCCTGGTAACCAAGTTCTTTCTGCTAAACTGCCATAAATTGATGTGGATGACATGTGACTTCAACAAGACGGGGCGAAGGCAACATGCCATACAGCCCCTGAAAAAATTCAATTATTGCATGAGACATTAATTGGTCGTGTACACTCTCTCGTTTTAGTGATCAGAATTGGTCTCAAGCCTCATAGATCATGGTATTTAATACAATTCAATTTCTTTCTGTGGGGCTATTTAGTAGAGATTTAGGTAGGTCGAAGTGGCGGTTCAGAACGAACCCAGGTAGCATTATGATGTGATTTTTTTTTATTACCACGCTCCTTGTGTGGCTTGGTTTGTCATAATTGTTGAGAATGTGATACAGTCGGTACCTATCCCTATCCTATTCCTATCTAAAAAAAAAATAAATAAATAAATAGGTGGCGCAACAGGCGTGTAGACACCCTAGGCCTAGCTTCTCGCAACCATTCGTTTTTGTGTGAGTTTCTATTTTTGGGACGAATGGAAGGGACCTACAATTTTATGCCGAGTCCGAACGGCCAAAATTGAGAAGCTTTTTCATGACAGTTATACTCTCGGATGTTTGTCAGACGTTCGCGAGAGGTGGCGCAGTAGAAAAAACCTTAAGATGTAATTTGTGTTTTTCCGGGGATCGAACCTGGGATCCCTCGCACAGCAGTCCAACACACTAACCACTGCGCTACTGCGCCCACATTCCTATCTATTCCTATCTACTTATGTTTAAATTAAGAAAAAGGTGCAATTGGCAGAAAAAATTTAAACCTACCCTACCCTTAAATATTTGTCAATGAATAATGCTGGGTTTCCACTTGTCGATTTGAAATTGACAGACGTATTTTGATGCCAATTAAAAAATTGGCAAGTGGGGAAATAGCGAAAAATTGCTTTTCAATGAATTGGCTAACAGCGTTTGTCAATAACTGACAATGAAAACCACTGGACAAATGGAAATAGCTGAATTGTCAAACAAAATGCCACTTTGTCTATAATTGACAGAGAACATTTAATTGGCATCGAGTTCATAAGTTGGTCAATCAACTGACAAACGATTTTTTGCCAATAATTGGCATAAGTGGAAATGAACTGACGTTGGTGTCGTTCAATGGCATGAACGCGAGGGCTGTCAAACTTTGTCAATCAACCGACATGTGAAAACCCACCTTAAAATGTTAACAGAAAAATACAATCAGCGTTCTCTAAAAACAGGAGGAGAGGAAGTCAAGAAATATTTACCTTTATGAATAATTGCTTATGGCCGGAATAAAATCGAAGTATTTTTTGCAAAAGGATGCCTTGATAAAATGCGATACTTTCTGAGTCATGGAAACTTGCAAAGGTAGAAGGTAGCCATAAAAAAAAAAACAAAAATGCAACCTTAGAAAAAGGTCTGATGCTCCTTTACTTTTGTAGTAAAAATCGAAAATACTCTCAAAATGGTGGAGATATAAACTTACGAAAAAGTTAGGGAACGCTTTTGTAGTTATAGTAACCTATGAAAAATGACAGATGAATTTTGTTTTCCCATAAATTACCTTGACCTTTTTGTTTCTCAATTATTGGCCCACCATAACAATAATTCACAAATTCCAGTAGGTAGTAAAAAAAGGTCTTTAAAGTGTCTTATAAACTGGACATAACTACAAAGTACAGTTATCAATGTTTGGTGCCACACCACAGTTATCGTACAATGTGCACAGTTTTTTTTATTCTTAGTACAAGAGATTTGTTGAGTAAAAAGTAGATAGAAAGATTCCCAGTGGAGGGGTAATATCTTGCTCTCTTTTACGAATTTCTCGAGTTAGGAAACAGCATTGAGTAAAAATTCGTAAAAGTTCGTAAGAATTAGTATCCTTTTCATTAATTTTCAATGATTCGCTTGTCCATTAAGTGGGTCGCGGGTGTAGGTTGCTCAAGTGGACCCTCCATAGCAATCCCCATACGGGTAGAGATTATGGACTTGATCTAACCATCTCATCATTGGTCTACTCAGAGGACGCCTGCCTAATGGTAAGAATTCCATAGCTCGTCGTGGGATCCTGGTCGGGGACATGCGTTTTACATGACCAATCCACCGAAGCATGGACCGGTCCGTCCGGAGAAGTAGCTGCTCGACATTGAGTTCCTCACGTATTCTGGTATTTCTAATGCGATCTCTACGGGTCACACGGACGGAGAAATCTCATTTCGGCAGCTTGTATCCGCGATCTTATTTTTTCGGTCATTACCCAAACCTTATGACCATAAGTAAGAGTTGAGACAAACACCGAATTAAAGACTGACAACTTAGCTTTGACACCAAGTTCAGTCCTCCTGATAACAGAATGACCAAGCTGTCTCAAAATTGATGCAGTCTGACCAATCCTACACGAAAACTCAGCACTGCTCCTTTCATCACGCGTGAATTAGTAAAAATATGAAAAAATTAAAAGTAAAGAAACAGACCTAAAGTCTATAAAAATAGGCTACAAGAAAAAATTGAGGAGTTCAACGAGCACTTTGGTTTTAGCTTGTAGGCCTAATTGCAGTATTGCGTCCTTTAAAGGCTGTGATTACACGGATTTTGGAGTAAATGCCACTTTGCAATATAGATTTAATATTTAACATTCAGTTATTGATCTATGTATAATCCGCCAAGCAACAGTCGCTCATTTTCTGTGATTTCATAAGTATCGGTAAAAATCGGCAGATGTGGTAGTTCGTCTACCACATCGGACGCATGCATGACTAAAGTCACTTTAGTTTGCAGTTATGTCATGCTAAAATCGTATCCCGCCCGTATCTCTAATTTGTCTTTAAAAGCCAGGAAATTCTCATCATTCTATAGGAAACTTCCCTTATACATAGGTAGTTCCCATTTTTAAGTTTGATAGGAGAAATAGCATTAAAAAACTATAGAAGGAATGAGGGACACACCTTAAGCAATCTTTGATTGACTTATTCTATTTGTTGAAAGATACAATTTCCAAGCCCCGCCTTTCTCTTGCCCCTATGCATTAGCAGCTGAATTTAAAAATCGATGTTCACTTACTTTTGTAGCTCACTGTAAACTTTTCCATTCGACTTTCGACTTTGTACAGATGAAATCACAGATAATTCCTCGATTGCAGTCTTCTGTGTCAGTGAAGAAAAGGAAGTGAAAAGAGAAATTCCTTCCACTTAGGTACTTACAGTCCCATATGTTCACTATCAAAGTGTTTATGCCTTCTAAGCGACTTAGTCGACTTATAAATTTAACTGTCCATAAATTTCACTCGCATATGTGGCACGAAATCAATTGTCTATGGCTACTGACCTTAAAGCTTTAAGATTCATTTTCTGTTCTCAATGAAAATTCCAATTCTTCATGAGCTCTATTCATGTTAACCTCAAACTTTATGCCGCCTTTTACCAACGTATTTTATTGCACATCTATGATGGTGTTTGTTTCGCTTTCGGTAGTAAAATTGCTCATAAAAAGGATTTACCTATTTTTACGTGTTTTTAAGAGTTGGCAGGAACAAAGCAACGCAAGTTGCCAGTTAAAAGTAAACCAATTAAGGCGAACCATTCTTTACAAAGTTTGAATAGTTCCAAATAAAACTGGCCCTATTGTTTCAAAATATGACCAGTCTGGGGTGGGACTTTACTTGGGTATATAATAAATCGAACACCATTGTTCAAGCATCGTCCATTTATAGAGATCGAGTCAATTTATGACAGTTGTGGTGTGGTGAGTGATGAATAGCAAATTAGTGCGTGGCTACATTGTCTAACTTTGTTTGTGAGTGTATTTTTTTGATGAGAACTGATGGAGTTGTTAATTAACTGACGCTACTAAGGGATGATTGTAAAAAAATCCATTTGAAGCTTTTTTGTTGTTCGAGGCGGGTTGTTGGGTGTGAAATGATCTGTGGTTCTTCTGGAACCAATATTACTTCCTTTAATGAAGTTATAAACTTTCGCTACCTATATGGCCGAGATTGTTGAGAACGTGATAAAGGCCTATTGTTGCGAATACTTTGCGAACTAAACCTGTTCAGACCTAATACAAAAATAGCTTAGCAAACGCAAAGAAAATAATATAATTTTCAGTCAATTTATTTTCATTCCAAATTTTTCTACCGAGGAAAAAAGATTAAAATTGTAATCTTCATTATCCTCTTTTAAATAATTTTATTAAATACATTTATAGAATAGATTAACAATTCTTTTTTCCTTGCCTATTGAAGTTGAACCAAACTGTTTCAACATTTTACAATTTTAATCAAAATATATATTCAAATTCAACATAATGGATCAAGAACAATATCCATTTTCAAGATCCAAGATAATTTCTCGGTCGCCGCCTCAAGATTCATTGCCACCAAAGCAATTCAACTGCAGAGCCTGCAATGCACCGGATTCGGAAGATGATATGGTTCAGTGCGATAGCTGTGATTCTTGGTTTCACTACAAGTGCGTTGGAGTCACCAGTTCCGTTAGTTGCGAGGATTGGATTTGTCAGCTGTGCATGGATTCCAAACTGAATTCCCAGAAGCATCCTGACCATAATAATATAATCCTCAATGCTACATCGGAATGCCGAGCATTTACTCAACCAGAGTCACACGTAGAGCTCGGGAACTATCCAAATCCATGTACTAGATCAACTGAACCTCAGGCCCAGTTTGCAACACGTAGAGGCTCGAAATCTAGATCCCCATCCATCAGATCTGTCAATTCGAAATCATCGAAAAAATGCCAGCAATTCTTCTGCCAAACGGTTGCAAATAGAATTGCAGAAGTTAGAAGAAGAACGTGCCCTTGACCAAGAAAGACGCAAACGAGAGGACACGTATATAACAAAAAAGTATCAACTTCTTAGCCAACTTGCAGAGGAAGTGCAAATCGGTGACGATGCGTCATCGGTCTCAATGAATAAAGTCCAGGATTGGTTGGATATAGGGCAGAGCTTACCAAATCAATGTCAGGCAGACAGAGTTAATACCGTTCCCGAGTTGTGGAACCCCAAGTGCCATGACACTAATTTAAACTCTGCTTGGCTAGGAGCTACCGTGATTCCACAACAGCAACAGGCTCTATCTTACCAAAATCCCCCTAAGACAACCACCTATCGCCAATCTTCAAGCCACCATCTGCCACCATTGAGGGAAGTTTCCCCGGATCAACAGCAACGGCATGCACTAACCAGAAACCATATCGCCGCACGACAATCTGTATTGAAGGAATTGCGCAGTTTTGGCGGCAGCCCAGAGGAATGGCCTCTGTTCATCTCCAACTTCAACAGAACAACAGAGCTATGTGGATTTTCAGATGAAGAGAATATGATTCGCTTACAACGAGTACTTAAGGATGAGGCTTTGGATGCTGTTAAAAGCCTGCTGTACCAACCCAGCTGCGTTCCTCGTGTAATTGCGACTCTCAAGATGATGTTCGGACGACCAGAACTGATTGTAAACTCGTTACTTCTGAAAATTCATGCAACTCCACCACCAAAAGCTGAAAAACTAGAAACCATAGTTAGTTTTGCAATTGCTGTGCAAAATCTCTGTGCTACACTCGAGGCTTCGGGATTGGATGGTTATCTCAATAATCCCACACTACTGCAGGAACTTGTGGAGAAGCTCCCACCTTCAATACGGTTGAACTGGGCAATTTTTAAGCAACCTTTCCCAACATATACCTTGAAAGAGTTTAGTTCTTGGATATACGGTGTAGCAGAAGCAGCAAACGGAGTTATAATTCCAAACATACCAGCAAGCTGCGGAGAGAAGAAGACTATCCGAGGTTCAAAAGAAAAATGTTTCCTTAATGCACATTCGGAGGCACCACGACAGTTTTCTAATCCATTCCCGGAAAAAAATGATAGAAGGACTAGAAATAACTGTGTAGTATGTGCCGGAAACTGTTCGTCGTTAGCCAATTGCACCAAATTTGTGCAGCTAAATCACGCTTCAAAATGGACAATTGTACGAGAAAATAAACTCTGTCGACGTTGTCTTAAGAAACATAAGAACTATCGATGCAATTCAAATGAAATCTGTGGAAAAAATAATTGTGTCTTCAAACACCACAAACTCTTGCATAATGATTTGAAGGACGAGAACAAAGCTGAAGATAAGACCTGCGAGAATAAAAATGGTGAAAATGATAGCAACTTGGACTTCGAGAAGAGAGCATACGAAATGTTGGCCTGCACCTCACTAGCAGCCCTTCATAATTGTAATGCTCACACACAAAGCTCTCAATCAGTGATGTTTCGAATAGTTCCTGTTACCTTGCACAACAATGAAACACGCGTAGACACATTCGCATTTCTGGATGACGGTTCGTCATTAACGCTGATAGATGAAGACTTAGCAAGACTTTTAAAGGTTCAAGGCACACATGATCCTCTCTGCTTAAAATGGACTGGAAATACTCATAGGTATGAAAATGATTCAAGAGTAATTGATCTGCACATTTCAGGGTCTGAAACTGACAAACGAACCTATCCGCTACTAAATGTACACACTGTCAAGAGCCTTCAGCTTCCCGTTCAGTCAATAAATGCCGATCAATTACAGTCAAGATACAAACATTTACGAGGCTTACCAATTGCGTCCTACTCCAATATTTCCCCGAGGTTACTAATTGGATTAAATAATTGGAAATTAGGACTTACACTCAAGTGTAGAGAAGGGAATAGAGAAGAACCAGTAGCAACGAAAACACGGCTTGGATGGACTGTTCAGGGCAACTGTTTTCATATGTCGCGAGATCCAAATGCCTATACCAATGTACATACATGCGAATGCAACTGTGATAGCACGTTAGAGGGGCTTGTGAAAGAATTCATATGCACCGAGAAGTTTGGAGCTTCAAAACCCACCAAAATCTTGCTTTCATCAGACGACCAGCGAGCAATGGAATTGTTTCAGCCCACTACTCAACGCAAAGACGAACGTTTTGAGACTGGACTTATATGGAAGTACAAAAATGTGTCCCTTCCGGACAGTCTTCCTATGGCTAAGAAACGTCTGTTATGTCTCCAACAACGAATGCGGCGTGATACTGAATTGGCAGAAGTATTGCATAACCAAATCAACAGCTATATTTTAAAAGAATACATTAGGAAACTATCCTCCAAAGAATTGGTACTAGGACATCGACGCTCATGGTACCTTCCGGTCTTTCCTGTAAAAAACCCCAACAAACCAGGAAAAGTGAGATTAGTTTGGGACGCTGCCGCCAAAGTTGTTGGAGTATCTTTAAACTCGGTATTGCTGAAAGGTCCAGACCAACTGGCATCTCTATACTCAGTCATATTTAAGTTTCGAGAAGCACGCTTTGCAATATGCGCTGATATTCAGGAGATGTTCCACCAAATCCGTATAAGGGAAGAAGATCAGAACTACCAGAGATTTTTGTGGAGAAACCAAGAAACTAACGAAATAGAAGTGTATGTGATGAGGGTAATGACTTTCGGTGCGACTTGTTCTCCATGCTCAGCCCAGCTCATTAAAAACAAAAATGCTGAAGAATTCAAGAATATATATCCCAGAGCTGTAAGATCAATCCAAGAAAACCATTATGTCGATGATTTAATGGACAGTGTGGAAACGGAAGAAGAAGCCGTGAAACTAGCTAAGGAAATACGATTTGTTCACCAAAAGGGCGGTTTCTTTATAAGAAACTGGATGTCCAACTCCAAATATGTCATCAATGCCCTCGAATCGAGCCACACTAAAGAAATATGCTTTAACTCCAAGAGCGAACTGCCGACTGAAAAAGTTTTAGGAATGTGGTGGAGTACGGCTGAAGACTGTTTTATCTTTAAGATGTCATCAAAGCTTAATGCAGAAGAAATGCTTCAAGGTACACGAATTCCAACTAATCGTGAAGTCCTTCGAGTTCTTATGCAATATGCGGAACAATTCTGGAAACGTTGGGTTAAGGAATACCTACCAACCATTACTCGTCGCTCAAAATGGTGTTCGCCAGTTAAGCCTTTAGATGTGGATGATATTGTAGTCATTGTGGATTCAAATAATCCCCGAAATTATTGGCCAAAAGGAAGGATCATTGCCAGAAAACTATCTCAGGATGGTCAGGTACGCAGTGCTACAGTTTCAACTCAAACCGGAGTCTATGAGAGACCTGCTGTTAAACTTGCAGTCTTGGACGTTATCAAGAAAGAGGTAGGCCCACAAGTGGACATACCAGGGGGGAGTGTTGCGAATACTTTGCGAACTAAACCTGTTCAGACCTAATACAAAAATAGCTTAGCAAACGCAAAGAAAATAATATAATTTTCAGTCAATTTATTTTCATTCCAAATTTTTCTACCGAGGAAAAAAGATTAAAATTGTAATCTTCATTATCTTCTTTTAAATAATTTTAATAAAAACATTTATAGAATAGATTAACAATTCTTTTTTCCTTGCCTATTGAAGTTGAACCAAACTGTTTCAACACCTATAGTGTGGTCTTCCGAATATAGGCAAGTAGATAAGAAGAATATTTCGCTCTTAACCTCTTCCTCATCTCTGTAGCTCCAGCTTCGCAATTCCCTATAGGACATTGAAAAATGACCTGAAAACTATTTGGCAATCTCCAGGCTATTTCTAATGGCGGTGACTTTGTGCTTCAATAATAATTCGAGAAGTCGAAAAAGTGTTCGATAGATATCGATCGGGAAAATGTAAAGCATAGTTTGAGGTGCCACTGAGAGCTTCTCAGTGCCCTCGTGGTTATGAGATATGCAGGTCGTTCAGCTTTTCCATGTGTTTTAGTTGTTATTTCTTGTTGAAGAACAGCAATTTTATTGTCTTGAGCTAATGAAGCTAGATTTAGTTTTTTTAGTTAAGTTGTTTTGCCTTAACGGTGATTTAAAAATCAGACTTTAGTTGTTTTGTTTTCGGGACATTATAACTTAAAATTTGAAGGTAAAGAGCTAAAAAAACTCTCAAATGGACAGGCACCTTTAGGAGTAAAAATTCTGCGAGCAGCTCTCAAGCAGCTCTCGAGAGAGCAAACTCGCAAGTGGACATAGTCTTGAGAGTAGTTCACGGAGAGTTAACTTTTTACTCTCGAGATGCATGCCTTTTGAAAGTCACTCGCAAGTGGACACAATGTTCTGATCGCTATCGGAGATTAGCTCGCAAAATTCCAACATGGTTCGTATTTTGGGAGCAGCTGTCGAGAGTCGACATGGCAAAACAATGGGTATCGGAGAATATAAATCAACTCATAGTATTACCAGTACACACTCACAAGCAATACCAGGGCTTTTCTTAATTTGGTATCCTTTTTAAAAATATTTGGCATAACAGATTGAATTAATATTGAATATTATTACTTGTTAAAATCCTTGAACTCCTGATGAGCATCTTCAATTTGAAGCTCTCTTGCAAAAGCAGACCCTTCACCGAGTTGCCGACGACGATCTACCCATGCAGTGATGCCAGACTTTTCGCACTGACTTTCCCACGACGATTATCAAAAATACCCTTTTTGCCCACGCCGTTGTTAGTAAAAACCCCACGATATTCCCCACGAAAATATACATATATAAAACTACTAAGCACAAAAATTGTTTTTTTGTGAAAACATTTTGCTTATTTGTTGCGTTTCCTTGATTGATTTTAGATTTGTTATATGTTTGGATCCCATACTATGGCGTAACAATTCGCTCTTTCCACACAAAAAGGATGTGCCACATGCTTTACATGATGCCTTGAAGTCATCATTTGGCAGCGGCCTCAGCCAAGCCGCAAATTTTGGATCATCAAGCCAGCTCGCCTGGAATCGTTTTTTGCTTCCTTTTTCCGTAGACATTGTACTACAATAGATAATCAAATATGTAGGTCAACACAACCACTAAATGTTAGCACAAACTTTTTAATAAATTATTATTTACCTATCTGGTGGGCGCGGTAGCGCAGTGGTTAGTGTGTTGGACTGCTGTGCGAGGGATCCCAGGTTCGATCCCCGGAAAAACACAAATTACATCTTAAGGTTTTTTCTACTGCGCCACCTCTCGCGAACGTCTGACAAACATCCGAGAGTATAACTGTCATGAAAAAGCTTCTCAATTTTGGCCGTTCGGACTCGGCATAAAATTGTAGGTCCCTTCCATTCGTCCAAAAATTAGAAACTCACACAAAAACGAATGGTTGCGAGAAGCTAGGCCTAGGGTGTCTACACGCCTGTTGCGCCACCTATTTATTTATTTTTTTTTTTTTTTACCTATCTACTATCTGCCGAAAATAACAAATTAAAACAGACAAGTGCGCAAGGTATTGAAAACTATTGACTTATTATATATGGCCTGCTAGTGAAATGTCAGTCCATACAAATTTTGCCCAGAAAATGCCGCCAACATAAACTAGTGCTCTTGGTTCGGAGCGGAAAATAAGTGAAACAAAATGACAAACCATCTTGGATTTTTCCATAGAATGCTAGAGAAACCTATTGGGCGTCAGAGAAATTACGAGGTAAAACGGTTCAAATTCAAATTGTTGCGTTACTGTTTACAGTATATGGAAACGGAGCCAAAGTGACAACCATCTTTGATTTCTCCATAAATTTCTAGAGACACCTATTGGGCGTTAGTGAATTTGGCAAGTAAAACGGTTGTAATTCAAATTGTTGAGTGCATTCATTGAATGAATCTAAGTGGGTTGCTTCAGAGTAGGTATGCATTATTTAATGATTGCATTCAGATATTAAAATAATTTAATAAAATGAATATTGCTAAGAGATTAGATGAAGTATTTCAAATACCCTTTTTTTGTTCTGAGAGATATAAAAATGCCCTTTCGCCCTTTTAGCTAATTTTGAAATGCAAAATGCCCACGAAATGGGTAATTACCCACGATCTGGCATCACTGTACCCATGGTTTAATCCAGCATTTCTTTTTTGCTTCATTCTTTTCGTTAAGAACAGTCCTAAATTATTAACGCAGCGGCAACCTTTTGCTTGTAAGAATACATTTTAACTGGTAAGGTAACTAGCAGACGAAATGTATCAAGTGGACACGGTTATGAGAGTACTCTCAGGGAATCTACTTTCAAAATGTTATCAAAGAACTCGCGATCGCGAGATTAAAATCTCGAAATTATTGCTCTCAAATGGACAGCCACCCGAGAGTAACTCTCGAGAGTTTACTAGCGAAAGTACTCTCAAATGGACAGGCACCTTAATGGCATCAAAAACTGAATTTCGTCTAAACTCGACTTTAGTTGTTTTTGTTTGTGGCCACAGATCTATGGCGGCCACCTGAACAATCTATACATATAATAAAACTGTAAGCATTTTCTTTGGCCGTTAAAAACTCGAAAACTACTGGACAGATTTCGATGAAACTTTTTTAAAATGTTCCTTAGGACCATAAGACTGCTATAGGCTATGTCGTTTATAGCCACGTTCTTAGGAACAGTTTTTAGCCAAAATGTCTTTTTTGAAGTGAAAATATATACATACCTTGCTACAAGTGGATGTTTATACTTTTGCGATCGTGCGACAGGACAAACAAAAACAAAACAAGACTAGCATACGTATATCTCGCATTCGAGGGTTGACTTGTTTTCGCAGTGAGTGCTATGGTCAGTTGTATGAAGGTATGTAAATTATGATCGTATGTCCGATGCAGGATGAGGATGGGGTGAGTGTTGCAGTATGGCATGGGATACATTAATAATCTTCATAATACAAAACTGGTTTCGTTCCAGAATTTCATTCTGATATGTGGTATGGTCACTGTGTAGGTTTGGGGTAGGTAGTTGCTTGAATTCCATAGCAAGAGGGAAACAAAGGAAAGGAAATGCTGTATTACAAATGAAATAAGTAGCAAGATATAGGAGAAGGAGGAATTTTCTTTTTCTCCTAAAACTACTGGACAGATGTCAATGAAACACTCAAAGTGTAATTTTAAATGAACCAAATATAATTTTGTGCGAGCGGGCAAGGCGAGCATGGGTCCAGCTAGTTATTCAATATAAGAGTATCGATCTTAATAAATCGCAGTCTATACTTACCGATTAATAATATGATTGCATATGAAAGACCTAATGCAGGGAAACAATTACTTTCTTGACACGTCTGTTAAAGAGCTCTTTCTGGAGCAGTTTCCGGTCTAATTTGAATTAAATGCAAGTAGCTAGCGCCATTTGAAATACTCAGTATGGATAGCGAGAAGTTAAGTATATTGTATTTTCTTGTGATAAACAACAGCTCAGTCTCTCTCTCTTCCCATTTGTCTAATTTTTTTAAGGCTAATATGTATTGTATATCTGCGTGTATTTAACTCACACAGAAATATCGACGTCGGTCGTCCGCATAGCAACAGCATAGCAACAGCCCTGCATCCAATATTTGAATTTTGCGCCATTTAATGGTAGGTCAGTGATGCCAACGGACAATATGACAGCTGACAGTTCGGGGTTAGTAAAAATGCAACAACGCATTTTCATTGCTGAGTAATATTTTCAAAATAATGAAGGTTTGACAGCTACAGTCCACATTTTTCAAACAAAATCATCTTCAGTTACGAAGCTCATTTTCATCTTGATGGCTTCGATAATCGCCAAAAATTTGGGATTCAGAAAACCCACGAGTAATTGTTGAGAAACAAATGCATCCACAACGCGTGACTGTTTGGTGCGGATTTTGGGCTGGAGGCATTATCGGATCATTCTTCTTCGGAAATGCGGCTGGTCAGGCAGTAAATTAATGGTAAACTATTGAGTCTTCAATAACTAATAGCTGAATTCATGCTGGCCCCCAGAAGAACAATTTAAACAGGCCGCATTTGTATTTCCTTACAAGCCGGAATATAATATTTTCATGCGGGACTTAAAATTTTTCTGAACACAATTCTCTGCTGCTTTTGTCAACTATCCACCATCGGCTATCTATTAATTATTTTTGCTTTGACTCCTTTGAAACCCACATTTGTGTTGTGGCTTAGCTCATAAATAATATCTCACTGTGCTCTCTATAGATATATTATTATAATTTATTTAATTTTACGCAATTTTGTGGTCAATTAACATGACACACAAAGCCAATCATTTACTGTGAAAAATCAGGAGCCAATTTTTATTTATTTTTTAAATTATTTTTTTTTATTTTAAGCTGTAGGTATACCAGAAATATCTGCTTTTCCTGGATTATCGCTTTCGAACGTTGCTCGCGCTGACAGAGGATAGAGTTTATTTATTTCTTTTTGTTTGCAAATTTTTATCCATATGAGTTTAATAATACCGAGCGGAGTGTTTTGTATATTTCCTGCTTATTTTTTAAATTGACTGCTTACTTAAAATTTGCATGTTATTATGGTTGGTTATGGTGTTCACATTGCCCATTCCCCGCCATGCTCAGCAACGCCAAAAGGAAATATTGTTTTTGTCTTCTATATCATTATCCATGACTAGCAATGTGCTCAAGAAGGAGTAGGCACATATACTTTGGTTTAAAATAGATTGGGTTTCCACAAGGAGCATCGTATATAAATGTTTTATATTTGACATAAATTTCTCCACAACAACAAGTTGACAAGAGTTGATGTAGGTACCTAACCTATAGATATTTTTAGATATACCTAGATGGAAGTAGCACAACGAACTTCTTGTTTACAATTACCATATTATTTATTTATTCGCTGCTTCATCCAAGACACTCCCGCTGAAAACGTAATGTATTCAAGATGTCAATTTGATGTTGGTATGCGGGGACGGAAGGGAATTGTCTGAAGATATTGCTTGTAGATGTTCTTCACTCGTATACCAACCATAATAGGTACAGAAACATGCGCGATGTAATGTACAGCCATGAGATTTATTTACCTGTTACGAATATGAATGTTTAGCCGTTGGCAACGACACGTTGCTAATTTTTTTGTTTGTTTTTTTTTTTTTAAGTTTTGTGTGATAACAGCTTTTAGAATCATGGAAGTGTGAACTGTGAGATATGCATGCAGTGCTAGTAGATACTAACCATGGGAATGCGAAAGTAAACTTTGAGTAAGTTACTCAAATTGTATATAAGGTAATGTCCTCACAGAGGAAACAATTTTAGCAAAACCACGAAAATTAAAAATTTTTGGAATTTTAAGTCTTTTTGAAATCACAATTTTTATGAATTAACTTATACGCTCGCGGAGCCCTCAGGATTTTTGCTACTCAGTCTCATTGATTCCTTCAGAGTCCGTTAGTTTCCTCTCTTACATACATACAATATAGGGTGGGCCATCTAGTGGTTTCCTTTTAAAACATACGTTATTGTGAGCTGTTTCCAGCTCGAAATCTTGACAGAAAGTCAGTATCATACCTCCGCGGAACGAAATGATTCGGTTTACACACCAAGAAATTATTTTGTTGGAATTTTAGGTATTTTAGAAGTCACAAAGGGATTTTTTAGGAATTACCTAACTTACGCTCGAGGAGCCCTCCTACTTAGAGATTCCTTCAGAGTCCGTTAGTTTTCTCTCTTACATACATTCAGGGTGAGGGTTGGAATTCGAAATATCCTTCATCGTTTTTTGTATGCAAATTTTCAGCTTTCTAGAGTTTTTGGATTTAATGAGTCAAGCTTAGTACACACGATTGTCAGATCTTACAATATTGTCAGATATGGAAGTGAAAATTATGTCCCAAATGTCTTACAACCGTTTGAACTCACAATTTTATCTGACAAAATTGTCAAAAAAGTCATTGTAAGCCCATTGTCAGCCCTCCTTCTGACATTGTCATGTTGCTGACCATATCGTCTGAACAAGACTGTACACACAATTAGGACATTATTAGTCTCATTAGAAATTGTAAGACGTCGTTGTTTATGGAAGCTGACAATTGCTTACAATTCCTTCATCATTGTCAAACAATATAAACAGTGGTTTATGAGCGAAATCGAAGTTTGCTTCTAAACGATGGACAATAATTCAGAAAATATTGATACAAACAACTGTGAAAAAAAGTTGGGGGTCAAGCTGCCAACGTAGGTAAGCGTCTCCATGTCCTGGATGATCGCGCGCATATTAGTATCTTAATGTGTTGAGTCACCAAAGCTAGAATTTCATTAAATTGTGTTGAGTCCATTCGCAAAAAATTGCGATAAAGTTCCGGCTCATCAGCTTCCTATTAGGAGTAGAATCCTTCCTGCTGACAACGGGCCACCCAATCGTTCTTCAAAATAATACGTCGTGTTTGTGTCAATCCAGCAATCTGACAGTTTTCCAACACGTTAGACCAGGCCTGGAATATTGTTCCCATATATGGAGCTCGGTCTCAAAACATTCACTTAACCTACTTGACAGCGTACCGAGACGAGCAGTTCGACGTATTGGAGGCCCTACACTCACATCGAGTCTACAACCGTTGGTGCACAGAAGAAAAGTCGCTGACCTGTGCTTGTTATATAGGTACTTCCATGGTAGATGTTCAGCTAAGGCAGCTAATGCACATGACCTTACACTACATTTGACAACCGCGAGGACATCAATTTTCCAAAACTCCTTCTGTTACAGGACAAGCAAACTTTGGAACGAAGTCTAATGAAAGAGGTTCCACAATCCCATTTTGCGAACTAAGTTATCGGAAAAGTGAATAAAATCGTAACCCAAAAGCCAAAGTGTGAAGTGTGTGTGTCTCCAAACAAGATACCAAGGAGCCAGTGCGTCAAATTTGTGGTAAGTAGCCAAAATCAATGATACCTACAACAGTGCCTTCGTAACCGACCCGAGTTTCAACGCTCGCTAGCGCAGCGACCGAGTGAGCGTCAGGCATATCGACCTGCAGCCCCTATAGGTTGTCTCGTCCGCCCTTCATTACGAGCTGCAAATCAAAAGTGCCTTGCTAAATTATATCACCCACGAGGAAGCAGTATTGCTAGCCATCGGTTACCAACATGCCTTCCACCCCCGACCCTCCATACTCCCAAGGGTTTTCCACCACCATCATCAACCTCCCGCCTTGAGGTCAGTCCAGATACACGTACTCGATCGATTATTATTTTAATCCAACGCATCGCAACCACAAAAACTTCTCAATTCAGCTGTTAGGAGTCGGCATAAAAATTTTAGGTACTTTTCATTCGTCCAAAAATAGAAACTCACACAAAACGAATGGTTGCGAGAAGCTAGGCCTAGGGTGTCTACACGCCTGTTGCGCCACCTATTTATTTATTTATCGCAACCACAAATAGGAAAAACGTCACCGTCCACCACCAACTTCGTCTTCGCCACCATCAAATGGTGGTGCTGCTAAACCACGACATCATCTTCGCCAGCATCAGTGTATAGTCATCCTTCGCAGCGTTATCAAAATTGAGTATATAGCTGCCGACCGCTGCCGTTGCAACCATCAAACCAACCTGTAGGATCATCATCAAACAATCAACCCATCGAACCAGTCATCGTCATTTCCGTCATCAACATTGCCGAACATTGTCACCCCGCACTGGAACCACTCAAGGGACTCTCCTGCGTACTCACTGCCTAATATTATCCGCAAATCTAGGTGCTGTAAAACGTTTAGTTGTAGTCAGATTATTATTAATCTAAAGTTATGTAAGTATTTATTTTTTTTTAATCAATTAAAAGGAATTTCTAAGGTTCGCTTAAAATTGTCTATAACCATTTAACAGAATCATCGTCATCAAAGCAAATTTTAAATCATTGGCACGGACACCATCCCATCTCAGCTTATAACCTGAGCTCCTGAGCAATATGCCGCTGGTCGTTTTTTATTTATATTAAATCGGCTCTAGTAGTAGAGTGGTTACAGTGCGTGTGCGACCCGTGGAATTGTACATGGATTGGTAGAGGTAGATAGTATCTGTGGCTAGTTCCTGTGCCTTCGTTAATAAGCATGTTCGTTACAAAACAATTCGACATAATTTAACTCCATCCATTAAAAATAAATACTAAAACAACGACAACCCCTATTCCTTACCCATTCACCCCAACCTGAATAAAAAGAAAATTAATTTCCGTCCACAATAAATCCAACGAAAGAAGCCCGCAGCTCATTAAGAAAAATTGTCTAGTCCTGTTTCTTCACCAGCCACTTCATTTATGAGCAAAGTATTGGAACAAGTAAGGCAGCATTTGTGATTTTTTTCAGATTTTTTTTATCATTATCCTTTTTCTCTTTGCATTTATGCCAACATCCACTTCCATTTAATTAAACGTTGAATATAATATTAATTTCCTTGAAGGTCCAAGGTATATCTTAATGCTTTTTAAACTAATCATAAATTTTATTAGAGTATCCTTTTAAAAGGGAAGCCTATTAAGGTTTTGTTTCACTCTTTTTTTTACTGAAACAAACTAAAAAGAAATCAATACTCGCAGGCTGCGTCAGTATTTTCGGATACGTGACGCAGGAAAGAATACAAATCCAATTGCAAAATCATTATGAAAAGGACAGAAAAGGATCTTAAAAGGATCGAAAGAAAAAAAATCATTAAATCATAATTTCAATATCATCCAAAAATTGCTAACTCCTGCCGAACAACATTTAAAAATAATACCTCAGAAAAAGGATAATATCACAAGAATGTCCAAACTCTGGCTAAAAAAAAATAATTTCATCCAGGAGAGTGAACATTATACAAATAAAGTATATCCGCATTAGCAAGGGAATATGAATATCTACGCAAAAGGAAAAAAAAAAGTTTAATCTGACAAAATATTATTGCATCCCTTGTTCCCTCTAATACTGATTTTTTGTAGGGATTAGACATACACACATGAAATGCCGCGCCTTTCCTTGGAATAAATTGGTTGAAATTAATCGCTCCACGCTAAGGAATCCTTAAGTGGGTAGCTGTTATTGTGTATCTGATATTTGGTTGGGGGTTTTGTGTTTAAGCTACGCACGATTCAAAAGGATTCGCATGGAAACTTGTATTCCGAAAGGTGGGAGTGCTGATGAAAATGTTCTTCGTAGATATTAGATTATTCTACTCATCCATTTTGAAGGGAAAATGGGAAACATTATTCAATTTCGAGTTGCTGGAAATTTTGTTTTGGACTTTGAGGGGTGACCTTTCTTGGTGTAACGCAATTTGTATAGTTTTGGGGCTGGGTTAATATGAATTAAATTGATCACTAGGGCTTTTTTTTTGAAATCCCTTGACGGTGAGCTTAAAAGGATGGTAAGAAATGTGTAGGCGTTTGCTTTCACTGTATTGGCATGAGTATTATTTGAATACATAAATCATAAATGAGATCTTGTGGCCAAGAGTTCACAATTAATTCTACGGACAGGCACGAAGCACTGTTTGTTTAAAAAGTGAATATATTTAAAAGTGAACTGATAAAAAAAAACACTGGAGTTTGCCAATTGCGATGAAATAAAAACTAAATGTTGCTCCCTTTAGTCCTAAAATACATTTAAGAAACCCATGCCGATTGCGTTTGTAATTTTAATGTCCCATTGTTATGCCAATAATCCGAAAACGATTCAAGGACTTAAGTCAATATCCTCCAAGCAATCCGTGAGCTACAGCCCGAAACCATTAACAAGGTCTTGGAAAATTTGAGTGACAGAATGCGCTACTGCGAAGCCAGCCAAGGTAGCCAATTGAACGACATTGTGTTCCATAATTAATGGGAATGTTTCCTTACTAATAAAGCCATAAGTTGTGGGAAAAAAATTTAATTGAAAATTTTATTGCATTTTTTAAAAGAAACTTGTGTTTGGCTCATCCTTTATATAATATACTATAGTTTTTCCCGCAACAATAATGACTTGGATATTTCTCGTAGTAAATAAACTGAGAGTTTCTGCTGAAAGAAATAGAATCAGATGTCAGGTAGGACCTCATATCTAAAATATTACACAACTATTGATTACATCGACATGCATACTGCATAGTTCATCGCATACTTCTCTTTCCTCTATTTCTTTATTTAAAATACATTTGGGAATCACCAAAATGGAGGAAATTATTATGTGAATTTGAGTAGTGATTAACATGCTTTCTTCATGCTAATCTGGGTGAATTTTTCAAAAACCTGTGGAATCAGTAACCCTCATTTTATATTTACACCACCATTGTGGGTTACATCAGGAGTTCCCTAACTGTGCGTCGCGACGCCCTGGGGCGTCGTGGAGCTATCCTAGGGGCGTCGCAAGACGATATACACACAGGTCGCCTGCACACGACGTTCCATCAGCTTAAGCTCGATTTGGAAAAAAATGTCGGGTCGGGTTCGACCGATGTTGGCCATTGTGTTTTGCCGCGCATAGGAAGTATAAGAATTTTGCAGACTTCAACATGGCGAATTTTGCATCGAGACTTAGGCCTATACCCGTTTAAGATCCAACTGACTCAGGACCCAAAGGTAATGATAATGTAATGACCATAGAAAAATCATCTTTAGCGACGGGCCGCATTTTTGGATGAATGGCCAAATTTCCATAATGGGATGACGCCAACCAGCACGAGGTGGCATGGCAATGCATCCATAAAAAGCTGTTTGGTGCGCATTTTAGACTGGCGGTGGCGTCATTGCTCTGTACTTTTTCATGACGTTGGTAAGGCCAATACCATCAACGGCGAGTACTACAGAACTATGCTGCTAACATGTGGTTCCAGCAAGAGGTGGCTATGTGTCACTTAGCTGCAGGGTATGGTTATCTGATCTCTATCAGAGGTGGCGTGAATTGGCCACCAAGATCGTGCGATTTAACCTCGCTAAATTTTTCTTGTGGCGTTGCCTGAAGTCGCAGTCGCAGCTCAATGCGAATAAACCGCAATCGACCGATGTCCTTAAACCCAACATAACCAATGACATCGCTCAAATTAGGCCGGATCTATGCGGCAGATTGGACCACTCGGGTCCGTGACAACGTGAGAAGCTGCGGCGAACATTTGGGCCTGGTGTTATGTATATTCCATTCAATAATGGCATACCTACATGGGATTCGATAATACCTTGCACACAGCTTATTTTATTCCATTTCAATGTCGACCAATCCCCATTGAAAACGCCTTTAGTGGATCTTCAGTAAGCTTAGCTTATATTCACATATCTGTGCTTTGTTCCATTGTGTGCTTTTAGAAGGGCGTCGCGAAATTTTTATAATTTGTATAGGGAGTCGCAGTATGGAAAAGTTTGTGAACCCCTGGGTTATATCATATCGTCTCATAAACATTTCAGTAAATTGTATTATACGAACGATGAATTTCCCATACTTCTCTTTTGTTTCTAAAAAAAAAAAAAATAGACGCCGCCGCCGGCCGTCTGTTCGAGGAAGTGTCAATTTACATGAGGTTTTTATGAAGCGTTAGCTCCCTTGAGCATTTTTTATTTTTGTATTAATTAAGAATTATTTGTGAAAAGGTAAGTTAAAGGCAGTTAAGTCTGGAAAAAAGTACATTTTGGTCAAAAACGATTCCAAAGGACGTGAACGACATAGCCTAAAACCATCCCACAGTCTTAAAAAACATTTCAAAAACAGTTTTATTGAAATCTTAGTTTAGATTTTTTTTTAGTTAGAATTTTCTTTCTGCCTATACCTGAAATACAGCAATACTAACAAAATACAAAAAAAATGAAAATCGGCCCAGTGGTTATCGAGATAGAACGTCATCGAGTTTCACCCCATAGAAGATGTTTATTGTATAGGTAGGAGGTATAATATTTTGAATGCTTCTTTTTGTATGGGCGGTGCCACGCTCCTTCGCCCAATTTTGACCAAACTTCACAGGAGCACTCCAGGGTCAATAACTAAGACTATCTGTAAGTTTGAACGCAATCGATTTGGTGGTATTCGAGATATACGATTTTGAATGTTTTTATTGTATGGGCGGTGCCACGCCATTTGTCCAATTTCGACCTAACTTCACAGAATATACTTCGTTCGAAAAACAAAGACCTACTCAAAAATTGGGCCCAATTGTTTTTGTGGTTTTCGAGATATACCATGTTTTTTTTTTATGGGAGGTGCCACGCCCCTTTGCCCAATTTGTATTACATAAAAACCTTCTACAAAAGAATACTTTTCTATTAAAAAAAGAAACATCAAATTCGGTATAGCCGAACTCGAGTTATAAACGGACAAACATATTTTAAACTTTCTGTTATACACTGGTCGGCATAAGTATTTTGACAAAACTAAAGTTAATTTTGCTCATAATTTGAAACTTACTTCATGTAAATTTTTAAATGGGTACTTAATGGGTTACGTAAAGTTTTGTAACATTCAAACGTAATTTAAATGACCTTTCCATTGATACCAAAATTTACATGAAGTAAGTTTAAATTATGAGTAGAATTAACTTTAGTTTTGTCAAAATACTTATGCCGACCAGTGTATATGTATATAGAAGATAATATGGGTATACATATGGATATAAATCAGAGTAGGTTCTAAAGTTTCGGTGCTCTCATCGCAGAATGTGCAGAGACTTTCGTTTGATATTATGTACCAATTTTCCTCATGTGTTTCCTGAGTATAGAGTGTCCCGTAAGGAAGCATGTTACGACTTACGAATTCTTATTTGGTATTTTTTACTTATTCTTAAAAGTTGTAGTTTATCTCTACGAGTATTCTTCTTTTCAGGAGCTATGAAGAGTTCCTTGCTCTGCCTTGCCAGATTGTTCGCTGCCTCGTTCTTCATGATACTTACATGAACCGGTATATAATCAGTAGGCAGGCACGTAGCCAGGGGGGGGGCTTGAGGGGCTGAAGCCCCCCCCGAAAGTCTTTAACAAAAAGCAAAAACTAAAATTTTCTAACTGATAGCTCAACCTTTTTTTCCGGGAAAGGCAGACTTATAACGCTTCAACAGCGCCCCGAGATGCTTGCAGATGTCTGTTAGTTTCAAATTTTGCTTGTCCTGTATATAACAAAAGGAGTTTTGGAAAGTTTATGCCCTCGGGGTTGTCAAGTGTACTGTATGCTCATGAGCATTAGCAGCCTGTCTAGTGGGGCGCCCAAAAGTTGCATTTCGAGGGGCAATGTCTTTGAGTTCCTCGGAACATCTACCAAGGAAGTACCTCTACCTATAGAATAAGCAGAGGTCAGCGACTTGTCTTCTGTGCACCAACGGTTGTAGATTCGATGTGAGTGATGGGTTTCTAATAAGTCGAACTGCTCGTCTCTGTATGCTGTCAAGTAGGTTAAGTGAATGTTTTGGGGAAGAGCTTCATATATGGGAGCAATATTCCAGGCCTGGTCTAACCTGTGCTTTGTACAGCAGGAGAAGTTGCTTGGGGCTAAAGTACCTCTTTGCTCTAAATAGGTAGCTCAACTTACCGGACGCCGATCTTGCGATATAGGGTTGATAGGTCATCCATTTGGATCTGAGGAACTGTTGAAACATTTTTTTCTAGAAAATGTTGTGAACTGTGTCTTGTTTGCAACTGAAACTGAAATGACCGTAATGGGGCTTAATATAAATTCAAATCTATAAAAATAAGAAGATAATCCCGGTAGGCATACAGTATTCAAACGCTAGGTATGTACACTGTGCAAGCCATAGCTTTAACCTGGCTCTGAAATGTCAACTCCTGCAATTCGCAATTGCCTTAGTGTAGTTAGTGAAATAGCTTATTTCTTCCGCAACCTTTCAAATGCATATTATGTAACATTCAAAACTGTCATAAAAAAACACGCACCAGAGAGCCGAAAAACTTGACTTCTGCGCCTTTGTGAAACAAAATTCATTGAAAGGAATGACAGTATTAGTTCCTTTGTAGAGCTTTTCAAATGCATCTCAATAAGTATTGAAAAAATAACTAGCAGAACGTGGGTGATGTCTTCGAAAGTATCAACACTTTTGGCAGTGGTCCAAAAATGCGATTGCCTAGTAAGCCTCATTGTATACGAAAAACTTTTCAGTTTAGCGCTGCCCTTATCAGTTTCCCTACAGAACAAATCCTTAGATTTCGTTTTTGCAATCGACCTCACAAAAGAAGTTCTGAATTCTCTTAAGGACATCAGAGAAAATGCCGAAGATTTTTTCAGAGAGGCTTTTCAATCCGCATCCTTACTTGCCGAGGACTTATTTGAAGAACTTCATTGAAACAAACAACGCATTAATCCAGAAACCTCTCCTTCTGCTATGATATCTGTTCATTCGGATACTATTGTGAATCCAGATAAGGTGATTGGGCCTCCGCACACGAGACTAATTCTGCCGGCATAAAACTGATTTCGTAGGAGAGGGGACTGAAGTGAGGGGAAACAAACGGAATAAAATGTTCTGCCGAGTTTGAGCGGTTGAACAAGGCATAAAACTAATACATACACAACTTTCAAAATATTTCAATTGTGAAAATAATACTACACAATAAAAAGGGGTTCATATATATAATTTTTCTGCCGGCAGAAATCATCCCGTGTGCGCTCGAAGTATGGTATAAAAACAGTTTTCTGCCGGCAGAATTAGTCTCGTGTGCGGAGGCCCATTGATCTCATATCAAAAAAAAAAATCAAGACGTTTTCTGCTTTGAAAAAATGTGACTAATAGAAATCAATGAATTGGAATATACATAGTTTTTTGTTTCGTAAGACTTGGAAGCAAGCCCCCCCCGAACCAAAATCCTGGCTACGGCCCTGTCAGTAGGCACTACCATACAAGCTTAATGATATAAGCGTCAAGTGTCTTGATTCCTCGGATATCTCTGCTAAATTGTAATTTACATAATTTGTTCAAAAACTATCTAAGCTCATTATTTCAGCTAGAAAGGGGCCCTTCCAATTTATCCCAGGAGGAATTATTCATTAGGTAAGAAGTATATTACTTCCATGACTGCTAAAAATCACATCGTCGAGACAATAAATGTTGCCCTAATGACAATCTGGTGAATATTATTCGTCTATACTCGGCTTAGAAATAAAAAAAAATATTTGTTAAAGGCGTAGCCCTCGTAGTTTGCTGAAGGAATCTCCCCACGCACTTTCAAAATCGACAGTTTTCAAACATTATTGAAAGGGCTACGAAAAGAGATTTTTTTTATTGTGACCCTACCTATACCTTTTGCCCTACATCAAAAACATTCACATAATATCACGAAAGTGAATACCGAATTTAAGGCTCATACATAAAAACATTTTTGTAAATCTATCTGAAGTTGAAATTTCAACACTCAGTGTACAAAAATAAATCCATTCATTTTACAACATCTATCGCTGAGCACAACAAAGTTATATTAACTCAGTTCACTCTTTTATTTATTCCCTCATAACAGAGGGAACTACAAATCCAAACGTTGATGCTTTAAGCAGCTTAAGTATAAATGGAACAAGAAAAACTGTAAAAAAAAATTTGTGTTTACTTACCCCAATCTCGACGTATATGGTGTAAATTGGATATGGCAGAGCTATAACCATGCCAGTCAGCCATGTTGCACAGCAACAAACGAAAGCGGGAAAACGCCCTCTAAGCGGATCGCCCAACCACCTCATTCTATCCCAGGCTATAAGAATATGCGAGATCATTGCCACATGCAAGGGTATATCCTGTTGAGTGTGTCCATGAGTTTGGCGTATACCATGAAAAAGAGAAAAGAAAACAATAAAAGTGAATTAGGAATTATTAAAATGGTAGGTACTATAGTTGTGAATGCGTGTGTAAGGACGAATGGTTCTTTTGTAAGATACAGCCCATCAAGGGATACATTATCAAAGTGGGTTTGATAATGTATCTAATCAGTATGAAAAGGTCTTAAATTCCAATTTCTGTATTCCCATGCGTTCATTTCAAAAGCGGATATATAGGTACCTACTCACTCAGTCGTATACGTGACTTTGATTACTTAGGATTCACTTAACAAGATACTTATAATGTAAAGAATTCAATTCATTTTTAAATCCTTGATGGTAATGGACTTTGAACGAAGCTCCATTGTTAAGAAGATTAATGTTCTGTTTGGTGTAGGTATTAAATTTGAATAACACGAGCAAGAATATAATTTGTTATAGTATTCGTAGTATTGGTAGGATGGTCATGTTGGCATTGAAGAACGTCTATCAAGATACTAAAATATGTGTAGGATACAAATCCTCACGCATTGGATGCATTCCAGACTTGTTGCGCCCACTAAAGCTATATGTATTCGAAGCAACAAAACGGCTGCAAACTCTTCTCGTCAGTCAGTATCAAATTCCTTGTAAGTTTAATAGGACCTCCTCGTCAATATCTATAACAAACGGTAGGTACCCATTTTTAAATCTAGAGAATTATAAATGGTATACCTCATACTTGGGTATTCTGCTATTCCAATACTCGCCCTCATGTTTTTGCACCATCATTTACTTATTTCGATTTCACATAACAAATCATTTCATTCACTGAACCGAAACGTTGTCTAGTAACATGATATTCCATAAGCATACCACTACCACCCATACCTGCAGTACACGTGATTCAAGGACAATGATTTGAATGAATTTCCACAACACAATCGAAGACATGAGTTCATCTATCAAAAGGAAAGGGAAGGAAATGGAAGCAAGTTATGGACGTCATGTGGGTAATGCCTGAGGATCATGTCTTATGGCATGGGAGTCGAGTCTACCCTTTCGATGCGAACGATATAAATCGAAGCGGCTTTTGTTCCACAGGACCAATAGTTTGGCATTCGATTCGTTTTGTTTGTTTATAATTTCAGGATGTAAGAATCAATTACATTTAAGCCTGTGGAGGTGGTGGTATTACCGGAAAATAAGAACTTCGTAGGTGATTTCAAAGGAATTTTGTTAATAATCCGAATTCCAAAGTAATTGATTTATTCTGCAATCCTTACTCAAAAACGATTAGCGCATTCGTTTATTAAATATTTTAAGTTAAAGTAAACTCATTTTAGTATGTGATCTTAAGATTATAGAGACATTAGCAGCCTTATTTATAAACTTTATATACTCTCTATAATAAAATAACTCTAAACCCAAAAATCTAATATATATTTTTTGAGTTTAGAGTTATTATATAGAGTGTATAAATTTTATAAATAAGGCTGTAGATGTTTAATCTAAATTCAATCGAATTAAATCACCAACAATTAAAAAACAGTAACACCAAATAAAAATTACCTGATTAAGCCTATTAATATGCAACACTTTCTTTTTTCTAGTGCACTTGTAGCCTATAAATATGCAATGCGTTCATTCATTTCATTAATTCCTTCTGAAAATTCTTTGTTTTTTTTGATTTTAGCGAACAGCCAATCCGTATACAAAACGACGAAGTGCTACGAGTTGGTTCTTGGGTGGCTCAAATGGAATTCGTCTGATGATCTTGACACAACCAAAAAGGCATCCATTGTGAGCGTGACTTACGGCTATTTGTCAATGCGCATTTTTAATTCAAAAACGTTATATTGGGACCCAAACACAATTGCGCAACCAAATAACAACAAGCAACGAACATATTCAAATCCGATTGTCATAAATAAAATATTGGTTGATGTTGGAACAGAAATTGATAGAGGACAACAAAATCTTAATAGATCATCTTATGTTGCTTGTTTGGACCTTGAAAACAAGATTTGGTATGAATTATACCCAATTCACACCAAGCCGAAAACTGGGTTTTCGCGAAAACAGTCGAAAACTTACTCGAAAAAATAATCCCATACATATTGCAGTTTTCAAAACGAGTTGTTTGAGGTCGTTTTCCATGAAAACGCCACGAAAACGAGTACAATCGTTGGGTTGTTGAAGCAGACACACCTTTTGCAACATTCAGCTCAGCAAAACTGCTGACAGGATGTGAGAGACTGAGTGCAAACTAGGTACCTGCCACAACTAAATGGTATTTTCAGATGTTTTGATTTTGAATGTTGGTTATGTTTGTTATTTTATTGCATTTAACCATAAGTTAACGATTATCAAGTAGCTTAAATAATTTTGTTTGTATATTATGTCAATACGAGCGAAGTTTAGTAACTAAAATAAAAGTCTAGTCGCCACAAACATTTCATAGCTAGTTTCACAGCTAATTGAAACGTCAAACGAAATCGAGTTGGTGTTCGGTGTGAATGCATCTACGAGTTTTCTAAACTTTTTTGACGAAAACTCGGTTTTCGGCTTGGTGTGAATAGGGTATTAGCTTCAATAAAACATAACCTCGATATTGTATCTATGGCTGAATTAAATAGCACTCTATGTTTTTGGCACTTTGAATTCAGGTCAACAAACAATGGTAGAAAAATATAAATTTTACACACGCCAATGGCAAAGCATAGTATGTCCGCTTAAAGATTTTCGAAACATGAAGGTATCTGCTCTTGGTGGATTTTTATATCTCATTGACAATTTTCAGAGAATCATGCAATATTATGAGTTATGACCCTTCTAGGAATGAATGGACTTAGAAGGCATATAAAAGCTTTGTATCATCAGATTTTGGAATTGCAGCTGTTTGCGGACACCTGTATGCAGTTGGAGGAATATTCGTATCAAACAGAAACTGCGAAACAGTTGAGGCGCTACAGCCCTTCTAAGGGTACCTGCGGACGATAATAGATTTACAAGTCAATGGCGGCGTTACCCAATGTATATCCTTGAACAATTGGCTTATAATATATTGTGGACAACACTATACTTTGACGGAGTATGATCCTGAAACCAATACAGCAACGATTTTACCTTTTATGCACTTGCCCGAACGCCGTAACAATGTGAAATATTTTTTCACTACGTGTTAAAGTTAAGTGCAATGTATGCTCTATAATAAAAGTTCGCAGAATTAAAAATGTTCATTAATTTCTTTAAAAGTAAACTAAACGGTAATCCAACGATATGAACGTGTTTGAAAATATTAACCAAAACTGGTGTTTTTAATCAGAGAGTAATAATAATAAATAGACCGCCAGAGCATTACATCGGATAGAGAGCCAGTAGTTCGGGACTGTCCCTTCATTCTTTTAGCTCAAAGTTGCAGGAACATCGAAGCATGTGAAATTATTTCTAAACATCTTCGGGGACTACTCCAACTTCGCACTAGTTTAAGCATTAGCCGATTTTTTAGACATCGCTTATAATGTAGGTACGAATTTGATAATAGTCCCGGAAGCACGTTTTTTCTCTGATTTGAGAAACAAATTTAATGGTATCTGCTGGATATAAATTATTTCTAAAGAAATTATCATTTTAACTGTCAATATTTGAAGTTTGAGGTTGATTTTCACCACCACCAATAGACGTGGCCAAGAGAATTATTCTCGAGAAAACTAGAAATAGATAGGGCAGAGCAAAGATGGTTGGATATAGTGGGTCACAGGGTCTCAAAGGCTCTGTGGCCTAAATTAGATCGGAAAAAGTCTGTAGCATTATTAAAACTCAGCAGATCAAAAAATACGAATGGCAATAGGGATACTCTCCGGGCGCTGTATTTTAAGGAAGGACGCTAGGAGATTCGGTTTTACAAATACGGACATGTGTAGGTATTCCGAAGACTTACATGTCGCAGGTTATATTACTCAGCTTCTCTGTGAATGTCAAGCTATTGCTCGGTACAGCAGGAAACACCTTGGAAGGTACTTCTTCGGTAATTTGGAGGAGATTTGCCTGACAACCAAAATTTGGAGGAGATTGGCCTGACAACCAAAATTGAAACAATTAAAAATTATTAAAAGCGCGTTTCGCACTTTTTCGAAATTCGTCCTGTAAGGGTTGTAAAAGACGGATGCAACCCTTTTTGTTTTGACTTTGCTACATTCAACTTGCCATTTTAAGTATATGTCAATCCAAACTCAGAGGCTATACAACTCTGAGTATTTTAAGATTTTTTTCGATTGCCAGCTCTACTTTGGGGTACACATCGAAAGCATTATAGATACACACTGAAAGGCAAGCGGCAAAAAAATATGTGATCGCTCAAGAATTGCCGCTCAATAAATAATCAATTGCCATTTAGCTTGTCGTTTCTTGCCGCCGATATTCCGCAAAATATTTGTCTGCGTCGTAAATTTTTTGATATTGGGTACAGGTTGAGTCGGTTTGCATTTAAACTTAAGTCCTATTTTATAGCAAACACAAAAAAAAACAGCTTGCCATATAGTACAAAGTAAAAAAAAAACATTTTTACTTGCCAGGGAATTTACCTCGGTTATAAAAACATAGAAACATTTCTTGAATTGACCTACATACATTTATGTGTATAATGGCAAGTTGAAATAGAAATAGAAATAGAAAAGTTTCCACATCATTTTTCAACTCTTATAGGACGAATTTTGAAAAACGATGAATGAGAAATGTAATAATTTTGACTTATCTATCAACACGCAAACTTTCAAGTTCATACGGCTAACGGTTCGTGAGACCCCCCTTACTCCTGCGACCCCTGAGAAAAAAAATCATGAACAGACAGTCGTTGCATTTTATAAAGTAGTATGCAAAGTATGGATTTACCTATCTTTCATACTAAATACTTTCCGACTATAAGCTAAACTATAAAATGCAGCCTTATGACTAAATATAATCTATCCACTCACCTGTAACATTGGCAGGAAAAAGCACAAGAACTGTCCAAATATCCAGTTCTGTATCATCATCACCATCAGTGTGATTGGCAGCACAACCGCGCACTGCACAAAATGACAAAGCGCCAAATTGATAATGAACGAATGCGTTACATCCTTGTAGAGCTTGTGGTACATAACATACACCATAATGGCCACGTTCATTACTACGCCCAGCAGTGCTAGAATCGCATATTGTATCAAAAATATCCAGTAAACCGATTTAATGCTCGACTTTAGCACTGGACCGTTGTACTTTTCATAGGCATCTGTGTCGTTAATATGTCCCGACAGGAAATGCGCGATTATCATTAAATATTTATCGGGAATGTCCTTCCATTTTGCTTCAAGTTCGGGTGTAATTTTACTGCCACCGCTGCCATGACTGCCACCCGTAGAGCTGTGATGACTATTTCCGCCGCCTGTCGACATGGTGTTGCTATCTAAAATTAAACAAGAGAAAAAGAGATTGCCATTAAGCTACTTTCGATTATGTAGGTAATTTTCCTGAGATCGCAACGCAAATCAAAACAGACAGTAAAATTTAATCGAGGCTATAAATCAGGGACACGCCCTAAAACAACACGTGTAGGCATGCCAGCGACTTATTGACGGCCATCGACCCAAAATGTAAAATTTATGAATTTTATAAAATTTAATTTGCTTTTATTTACTTTGGAATGCCGCCTTAAGGTATTCGACAAAAAAGGTTAACAAGATAAACGAAAGAAAATAAACCGCTCCCGACAATCAAAAGAATCCTTTGGGATACACCTACCTAACCCAATGCGCACAAATGATTCTATGTAGGTATACACTGGGGGTTCGAAAATTAAATCAATACCACTTCCATTTATAGTTCTAAAACTACTTTGGGTATCAATCAAAAAGACGCAGAAAAAAGGAAACCCGTCTGATGCCAAAAATATTCATTTTGGATCTGATCCAAAGTGGTGTTTCAACTTTCAAGTAAAACTTTTCAGACATCTGTGTGCGAATAACTTGAGTTAAAACTTGTCCCGATGATGAGCGAACTTAACGGAAATTGTGGCCTACAAGTTGGAAGATTTTCAATTAAATAGACGAATGGAAAATCAATGGACTATTCAAGTGTCGTTGGCAACTAAAGGGAATGATAGTGTCAGAGTTGTGTATTGAATTGGTTTGTATCTTCTTCTTCTTCTTTGTTTGCTATTATATAGCTAAAAGTCCTGAATCGTTGAAGTATGAACAAGCAAATCAAACATTCACACGTTATGGATGAATGATTCTTTTGTGTGCAAAACTCCCCTGCTAAATTATCTTAGGAGCGATTAAAATAGAAATCTTTCAGGGGGTACAAAGTGGGAAAACTATAGACATTCTTGCACAATTTTCCTTGTCTGCAGTGTCCACTTCAAAGGGACTCTAGATGACACGATTCTTATTTATCAAAGCAGGAAATTTGTAAACTACCAGATGAGCGAAGAATCGATAAAACGTTCAAACTTTACATTAAATTGAGAATTTCGGAAGTAGGTGTCTCATTTCGTTCTGATTTTAGGAAGATTTTTAAAAACTATTCAAGCGCCTGAGTATACCTTTTGTATCCATGTGAAAGCGCTATCCCTGATATGCTAATGCTATAGGTTATTTCTTTACTCTTATATAATCCTCATTAAAGCTTGCTTAACTTTACATGGAAAAATGTGTTCTCAAATAACAAAATAAGTTTATCGGCAAAATATAAGGTATTTAATTCTGTTGTTAAATCAAGTCTTTGCTATGCTTCTCAAGTTTGGGGGGCATATGAACATGAAGAAATCGAAAAATTCCATAGGAACTTTATAAAAAAACTCTTCAATCTACCTCAAAATACGCCTAGTTACGCTATATACTTGGAAACTGGACTACCGAAATTGCTGACGAACACACTCAAGTCACAAGCTGACTTCATAATCAAGATATGCAGCCATTATGAAGATTCCAGACTTTCAAAAAAACTGCTATTGTATGAGCTGAGGAATAAGGACTGGTGGTATGAAAGATGGCGAACTATTGGTGACACGTGTGGAGAATCGTTACATATCGATATGAACAACCTACGCAATTTGAAAGACCAACTTTACCGCATTATTCAGAAAAATGAAGACTCTATTCGAGATGAGTTCATCATAAAAGCTCGGGAATCCGAAAGCAGGCTTTTATATAGACAGCTTAACTATAACTTAAACGGTAGAAACTACTTCAACGACTCACTAAGTTATAATGAAATATCCTTCATATTCAAAGCAAGATGTGAACTTCTTCCCTTAAATGGTAACCCATATAATGGAAGCTACAATCAATTCTGTACGCTCTGTAACCTGAAGTCTAAAGAAGATTGCTTCCACATCATAAGTGTATGCCCAATATTTAGACCGCAAAGGCAAATTTTCTTCGGAAAACAGACATTAACTATGCAGGAAACTATCAAAGTTCTAAACGAGTGCGACTGGAAAACCCTAAGCAATTTTCTAAAATCAGTTTATAAGTATAGAATGTTACTAATATCGGAATATGTTTGAATCTTTAGCTCTTTCTTTTATTTATAGAAAATTAAAATTAATTTATATTTATAAATTTGCCAACCAGGCTGACGGCTTAGCCATAGCTCTTAAATTCATTTTTGTATACTATGTTTATGTTGAAATGTAAATAAATGAATCACTTACTTACTTACTAATCCTCATTACATTTGTAATGTAAAGAAGGAGTCACCGGAGACCCTCAGCCTAAATTCCATTTGTGCGGGGCATCTGCCTATGAAGTGATAGATATTTTCTTCTTCACTCATATTGCACATGAAACATACGGTTGAAATGTTGCTCTAAATCTGCTCGCATTATATTGAATGATTAAATCGCTTCTTGCTATAAAAATCCATAAAATGTTGCTAATGTCGAAATCATCTATGATTGTTGTCCTTTCGAGTAACTCAGAAACTTGAAAATTTGTGTGCTATTTGCCCTCGCTCTTCGTTCTATTTCTCGGCGATCATCTGCTTTAAGTCGATCCAGAAGCTGGTATTTGTAAAGCTACCTCACAATGGTCATGGAAAGACTTTAGTTTCCATGTCCACCCTGAAGAAATTCAGAATCTCAAAAGAAAACACTGGCCAAAAAACACACCATCTCTACATTTGGGGAAGAACTTTCTCGTCATCATCCCCTCTAAAACAATGTTGAATGAGGATACATTTTCAGAAGATAAATCAATTTACTGATGGTTAGATGTTAATCTTAAGCTCTTCTTCCGTCTATTGCAGCGTCTTCCAGGCGGAAACTATGGCGATAAAAGACGTCTTATCGTGCCTTAAGAAAAATGTAATATCCATTAAAGATATCTACATATTTTTTAGACAGCAAAGAAGCTATCAAATCCTTAAATTCGATCTCTGCCATTGACCTTCTCTTACAGGGAACTGCCCACTGCCTAATAGGAAAGCACGCCATAAAGCTAGGCATTTTTCCAAACGTCTTTTACAGAAAAAAAGTGCTGTGCTACCACGGGGGCCTTTTGGTCCATTGTGATCCCTTAGTATTTGGTCGTGGATAAAAATTTTCATTTTATTGGACAACGCAAAAAACATACATAAACACTTTACCTGGTTTCTTGGTGTTGTTCCTTGGCGGGGTTGGTCTACTAAGTAAACCATCCCTTACTTTTAACAAATCTAATGGTGTCCGTCAGTGGTACCTGCACTGCACTATGTCCTCCGAAAAGTCTGTCTCCCATGTATCGGAGTCGACTAGTTTGTAGGTTTGGGCATTCGCAGAGTAAGTGTTTGATGGTCTCTGTTTCTTCTATGTCTTGACAGCTTCTGAAGTAGTCTGGTGAGTTAATGCCCAGTCTTGTGGTCATGGTACCAATGGTACAGTGGCCTGTCAGTACACCTGTTAAGATTCGAATATCTCGTTTATTCACCTTTAAAATACATTTTGTTCTTTTTTCGTCGATTCTTAGCCAAAGGTTACGGGATATGACACAGTCGTGTCTGTTAAACCAGGTGATGTTAATTTTTTCCCTTGATTTTTGGTCAATATTTCTTTTTGCTACACTAATTGGGATGTCTATTGATGCAATGATATTTACTGCATCAAGCTGCGATCCAGTTCTTTCTGGCTTGTCTGCCTTTTCATTTCCATCAATGTCACTATGTCCGAGAACCCATCATCAGAGAGTGACCTTGTGTTTCTCGCCTATTTTGTTTAGGCCTCTTTGACAGTCTCTGACTGTCTTTGCTTTAATAGTTGCGCTGTCTAGTGCTTTAATGGCCGCCTGACTGTCTACGAAGATTGTAATCTTAGAAGAATCGAGATTCTTTGTAGATATGGTACTTGCTGCCTTGTCGATGGCAACTATTTCAGCTTGGAAGACACTGCATTCATCTGGAAGTTTGTACGAGTCATTTATACCTGAGGACTCGCCGCAGAATACTCCGGCTCCTGCGCCTACTTCCATTTTTGACCCGTCAGTGTAGATTTGTATTTCTTGTACGCTTGCGTGCGTGTTAGTAATCAAATCCTGCCTTTGGGGTATAGCCAGAGTAGTTTTTGTTGAAGCTCTGGTACGGAATCATGTAGTCCGTTTTTCTGGCTAGATCAATACTCAAGTATTCTTGAATTATGGAGCTGTTCCCATAGGAGCTGTGCTTCCAGGTTTTTTTATGGCTAAAGAAGAGGACTAACCTTTTCCTCAGGTTTCCAGCTTCCTGTAAGATTCACTTAGGAGCCTTACCATTACAATGACTTAGGTGATGTGACAAACACGGATATCAAAAGGCTCTTATAAGCCTCTTCATAAAAAAAATAAATAAATAAATAGGTGGCGCAACAGGCGGGTGACACCCAAGGCCTAGCTTCTCGCAACCATTCGTTTTGTGTGAGTTTCTATTTTTGGGACGAATGGAAGGGACCTACAATTTTATGCCGACTCCGAACAGTCCGAACGGCTGAATTGAGAAGCTTTTTCATGACAGTCATACTCTCGGATGTTTGTCATCAGACGTTCGCGAGAGGTGGGGCAGTAAAAAAACTTTAAGATGTAATTTGTGTTTTTCCGGGGATCGAACCTGGAATCCCTCGCACAGTAGTCCAGCACACTAACCACTGCGCTACTGCGCCCACACCTCTTCATAAGAAGCTCAAAATTGTTCAACGAGTAAGGAGAGACAACGTTATCCAATGATCCATTCTTCGTCACAATGGACCTGTGCTGGCCTAAGTGTGTTGTCATTTTTTAGTTAGCAGCGACTTTCAACCAAACCTAAGTTGTATGCTTTTTTGAGATATGGATTTGAAAAGTTTTATAAAAAGTCATACTCTGTGTTCAGTCTACAGAAAAAGACTGTTAAAAGACGGAGACAGTCAACAATCTGCTCTTAAGTAGTATGGATCTTTCAATTAGTCAAAATTTCCATTGAATAGGATAAATTGATGTCCGAACTTTTCTCATTTTCTCATTAGCAGATGGACAGACAGACAAACTGCCGAATTTGCGAAATCTTTTTTTAATTCCCTATAAATCATGATTTTTAAGCTTCAAGTTAAATATTTTGATGGTCACAATAGAAATATGGAAATTTTCGTGAATTTGTGATTAAAGTTAGCCTGGCCCTGGAGACTACAGATGAATATTTATACACCGCGCAATATCTTTTGTCTACTACGTAGGACAGGTTAAGCAAAAAAACAGGAACCCTTTGATATTCCTCTTCAGACAAGAATACAGTGCTAGACTGCCAGGCTTAGTATAGCGTAGTAACTGCGATGTTCGATGACACAAGTGATTATTGTAAATAATCTACAAATATCGTACCATGTTCCATTCACTTGAATGCAGTAATGCAAAACAAACAAATAACTGTCGGGTCGTTAGCTATTCAACAGGAATACCATTTAAAGGTACAGCCTATCCATGCGGAAACTTACAGAACTGAACATTTAGTAGGTACTTTAAAAAAATCCACTCTCTCAGGCACATTTGCATGCATCAATTGCTGTGACAGTCATTTTCGAGTTGACATGACAGACAAGTATCTACTTAACATTTAATCACATTTAATTGTAATTTTAGGTAGGTACCTCAAGTGACGTTTCGGTGTTTTTTTTTACAGATCCCACTTGTCATCCTGTCAACTGGAAGAAAAAAATCGCTAAAGGATATCAACTCAAAGAGGCGTAAAAATTAAATTCAATTGATGAACCAACACATCCAGCCATTGCGTCGTTTATGGTGTCATGGATCATTTGGAAATGGGGCGCTACAAATTCAATTTGCTTCCGGGTGTAAATCTTCTCAGCCATAAACTCGTGTGAAAGGAATCCCTTTCATTTCAACCCCAAGGGCGAAATAATTCTTCTTATCCTCTTTTCATACCATTTTCTCATTACTTGTATTTATTTATTTATATTTCCTTTCAAATTTTCTTTACGCGCTTCAATATAACAAGACAAAATAATTTTTTTTGTATATTTAGCAGAGGATTTAAGATACAGAAAAAGGAAAATAAACATCGAACAACGGAGTGCTTTCGCTTTGTGGAGGATAGGTCAAAGCGTTTGAAAATAATTAGGGAAGGACATTCAGAAATGTTATTTTTTGCTTTAATTTATTGTGACAACAAGTAATGCTTCGACTGGGTCAGTTTTGCTCTGAGGTATCTCTAAATTTTGAAATTTCTCGTGAGAATAATTCCATGTTCACTTCTATCTGTCATTGATATGCCACTTTTCGTTCAAGCAGTTTGTGTATCCTCCTTTCATAAGAATCATCACTTTTGATTTTCCCGAATTAACAATTAAGGTCCACAACCTGCAAGATACCGATATTCTTTTAATTATTGATAGGCGAGGCTTTGGTAGGTAAATGTGTGAACAATACAATATCATCCGCAAAGATAAATGCTTTAATATTAAACCCCTGCGAACTCGACAGCGAAACCTCCCGGCAAAAAAAAATCAAGTATATCCTCTATGAAGAGAGCAATGCAAACAGTCTTGGGCTCAGAGCTCATCCTTGTCTTACTCCCGACAACGACTGGAACGATTCCGTCAATGCCTCGCCATTCCACACTGCTCTTTTGACACTTTTATACATAGGCATTGAATAACACTCCCATGTCATGTCAAAAAATAAGGCATGCTGTCAAGGAAGAAGATATAAAGGGTGTCCCATAATTCACGCAAATTTTAATTTTGACACCCTTTACATATGCATACAAAAAAATCACTGCGCAATGCTCTTTAAAAAAATGTACACGACTGGGTCGCACGTAACTTTCTCGTTTATTGCGAATCTCGCAGAATATCAAAGCCAGCAAATTTTTCGTTTAAAATTATACCCACTCAAGATGTACTCAGGTTACTGAACCCTTCTTAATTAACAACGTTATACATACTACATCAACATGCGTAGGTATTAAAATTATCAAAATTTAAAACTTTTAAATTTCACTCCGAACTGACACTTGAAGGAGGCAAGTAGGCGATGAATTTCGAATTATATTGCCACTGAAGTTTTGGCCTTTACAAAAATATCATTTTTGAGAAATATTCATAAAACGGCTATATTCGAGTTTTCTGAGAAAAACTAAGTACGTGGTCATGTTAAGAATGCTTATGTTGTCTTAAATATGTATTTTGATCAAAATCGTTAGAGCGGTTTTTTGTAAAATTATGCTGACAAATGTTACAATTTGGATTCGAAAAGCACTGTTATTAAACTGTTTAGCTGAAAACTGAGTATGACATATTCTTCAGGATATAAACATTACCTAGCAGTTACATTTTTAATCAAATCGAATATGGCGTTTTCGAGATATGAGCAGTTTTTAAGGTAACATTTTTATTGATTGGGGTAAAAATCGAAGGACGAATTCATGGTTCCAAAAACACTGTTTTGGAACTGTTTAGCTCAAAACTGAGCAAATGGTATTACTATGGATTTAAGCATTACCTGAAAGTAACATTTTTGTCATAATCGAAAATGGCGTTTTTGAGATATGAGCAGTTTTTTAAAGTACTATTATAAGGGATTTGGGTGGATATCAAAGGACGCAGTCTTTTTAGAGAAAAATTGAGTTTGTTATAAAGCTAAGAATGACGATAGTATCTTAAAAATAAGTTTTTGTTAAAATCGTTTATACCGTTTTCGAGAAAAAGCCAATTTTCAAAACTGCCGTTGCTGGACTTTTTAGCGAAAAACGGGGTATTCAGTCATATTAAGCATGCTTACATTAACTCAACTATCAATTTTGGTTCAAATCGTTAGAGCCGTTTTCGAAAAAATCTCCATTTAGACGTATTTCGTAATATTTCGTAAAATTTTTATATGGGAGATACCGTTAATATTAGGGCTAGCAAAAAAAAAAAGGCCCACAAACTGTAAATACGAAGTTTGAAGCAAACCCGTCCAAGCGTTTAGATTGCCCAGGGGTGGGACAGACAGGCATACGGACGGACAGAATTGCGAGACCCACTTTTTTGAGTTCCCCTATCATCGTAATATCAGAATTGATCAAAATCTCGAGTTCAAAATTTTGTGCGAAAACAATAGGTACATATCTTTCTCTTACTACGTATACGAGAAAGTTAAAAAAGATTGGAAAGATCAACGATTTTTTAAACCGCCTGTGGTGCTACTCCACTTCCTAGATAGTACTGCATCTTTAGAAGATTAGGTAGTTATAATGAGAAAAAATATTCTACTATGAAAACAGCGCAATGACAGTCATCATAAATTTGTGAAGAACGATTGCAACCACAACGAGTGTTTTAAGATGCAAAATTAATACCAGTGGTACAGAATGGTTTCTGAGTCAAACGTAGGCGTACTGCATGTACATCGCAAAGTATCAACACAGGTTGAACCAATTACTCAAAAGGCGTGTCTTTTCTATCTGGTTGCTCAGTTCTATTTCTTTCTTATTCCTCCCCGCCAAAGGAACAGAAAAATATTCTTCGCAAAATCTTCACAAGAAAATTCCATTAATAATGCCATCCTTACGATATAATTTTTCTTTCAACTTGCAAAGCATCGAACGATTTCAAATAAATTGCAGTTGTAGAAGTATATTTAATTTCCCTTATTTATATTGCGTGTGCTCACAATATGTTGAACTTATGACCTTAATACTTTCCGTCAAAGTCATCGCATTTGAAAAGAATAATTTATTCAAAAAACCACACGTGTCCTTTACTATACCTACATTCAAAGCTAGCTTCGCCTTGATGTTCATTATACGGAAAATATATTCAAACTCAAGTCTTTTGAAGATTATCCCATTTATATCTTATGTTTAACTCAAATCCAACACTATTTAAATATTGCCACAAGTTTGCAAAATATTTGGATACCCGGGGCGTATACGCAACATTTTTCTCGTCGATATCGCACAAAATACTTTACCCCAAAAGTATATAAAGGATACACTTGAAATTCCTAACCGCAACTAATTTAAAACACTTTTGCCAATTCAGTCGGGGTAAATTCGTCTAAAGAAAGTAATTAATTTCTTTGCTTTATCTTCGAAAATGTGGAAGAAAATTACGCTTTCTGCACGCTAATTGAGATTAATCCTTGAAAACATTTCCCAGGAAATATTAAGATTCTGGGGTTAAACTTTGCATTATATTGTTCTGTTGTTGTTATTGTTTTATTCATCTGAATGATTAGATAGGCGTATATAGGAAAATCGAATCGTAATTAACTACGGTACGGAATAAGGAATAATTAAAGTACATTAATAAATGAGCAGAAGTCCTGTGAAATAGGTAAACAAACTAATGGCATTATGGTTGCTTAAAATCACAGAATATTAAGTAAATTTTATTAATCATCAGGTTATCCCGTTCGGCGAAGATTGGCCAAATGAAGCATTGAAATGATATCAAAAAGCCAGCAGCGGTAGAGGGAAGGACTAAACTCTGGGAAAGTTTGTCGTTGTCAGTGATTAGATATTCGGTTGGATTTATTGAAGTTGGGGCTATGCTGTTGGTGATTAGCGTATTATTTATGCTTAGGGCGTAGTTGAGACTGAACGTTGCTGATTACTTTTCACAGACTCATCGGTCATCGTCGTACTATAATCCCGAAAAAAAAACAAATGAATTATGTAAGTATATATACAGAGAGGTAGAGAGAATAAATGATGAAGGCTCACCCACAGACAGATATACGGAGGTACAGTATTTAAAAAATCTTTCTATGAAATAGCAAAGCTTAATGGATTTTTTTTTCATCTACCAATCACAGCCCTTAACCTTGTTAGGGCAGTGGAAGCATGTCATCAGGTTGTAGTTGTACATGTAACTAGAATTGAAATTAAAGATCAACATTAAGGTAAGCTTTTTTGGTAAAATCAAAGCACTTAAATGACTCTGGATTGACATTCTTAGAAAAAATATATCGTTTTATGTATGTGATACTGAAAATTATATGTCCACAAAAATATTTCAAACTATTGCACGGATTTACAAATTTCTTTTTTAAAAATGTCTAAAATACATTTATGCAGGTTTTAGGCTACTTTTGTTTTAAAAATACAGCATATAACCAAATGGGGGACACTAGTATTTATATGGTGAATTGCAGACTTTGAAACCGTCCAACACAACTTGAATTGAACGGCCAGAAAAGGTTGTTTCTAATCCATTGAAAGAACGACGCATTGATCCCATTAGCCTGCATTTTCGACAAATTTGAAAGGAGAATTAATGTATAGCTCTATTAAATTCTTTCGAAGCGCAGCAATCTTCACTTCACCAGAGTGGTAGATAGACTGGGTCCACTTTCCGGTGAGATAAAGTCACACAATCATCTACCACGAACGAGAACCGTATTGCTGGTCATTAAGTAACTTCCGTGTTTCGAGAAATTTCATAAGCTGACGATTTAGCAGCGTAGGTGGACAGACGCAAGTATAATGCGCCGTTAGTTTGTGAAGAATATTCACCATTTTTAGGTCGGACTGGACAAGTACGCACAAATCTTTTAATACTCTTCCTTGTATGCGAGGGTGGGAATCTTTTTGCCATAGTGATAGTGAGCCTTCAATGCGCTTGAGCTCAGGTGTAAGCATGGGGCAATCTGACAACTGGAATGTCACTGAAAACAGGTACATATTGGGATTGGTGACGTAGTGGAGTTGCTAAGGTTTTCCACGAACAACCAACATTTTTTACTACCACTGGGGTATCTAATGGAATATTTTTGTTGTGAAAAAAGAGCCAGAGGCCTTTATTCTGATTGTCTATCAGCGATAGTGATGACAATATTAAGTGGGGAAGCGAGGAGTAACAACGATTCTCTCTTGTTTGTGATTGACCCTGACAATTTCTGTTGGGAAATTATATCGAATTTCAGTCTCTGAATTATTGTTTGAGAGAATTACATTAACAACAACTCGTAGACACAGTCACTTTGGTAGGAATGATAGCTATTTCGAACTACACCACTCCTTTAAGTGATTGTTTGAATAGTTTTTAATTCTGACAGTCAAATTCTCCGTATATATCCACTTGGGAAGACATATTGTCGATTGCGTCGATTGATTTTAGCTATTCGTACGCACAAATTTTGTTCACTTCCAAGAGAAAGCATCGAACAGACATTTGTAATCGACCTTCGGACGTACTGCAAAATATAGAGATTCACGGTTTTCTCCTCTCATTACAGCCCACAATTGTTTAAAACCAATGTGCACCAGTACCTCTTCTCTATCCTCCCTATTAACCCTTCCACTCGTGCTGTGCATTAGCATTATAAGGGAACAAAAACCCCTTGAGCACTAGTGAATTATAAAAAAAAAATAATAATAATAATAATAGGGGCCTTTGCTTTAAGCTGTGGCTGAAGATGTCGCAGACAATCCCGGAATATCGATCAGAAAATAATTGGGTATATCAATCAGCGTAGAAATCTGTCGATATTTTAAGAATTTTGGACTGGAATACATGCGGTTTCAACATCAGGATAGTAGACAACATGCTTATAGGGTAGGTATGTCTACAGAAACAGCGCTACACCAAGTGATACGCGCTGCGGAGGAAGAGCTAAATACCGGGGGTATTGCGATGACCACTATAATGGACATTGAAGGTGCCTTCGATAAGATATGCTTTGAAAGTCTGAAACAAGCCTTGGAAAAACGTAGAGTTAACCCACTGGTGGTAAGATGGGTGGACAATATGTTAAATACAAGGGCGATAAATATACAGACGGGAACCTCAAAACTCCGAGGAAGGGTCAGCAGAGGTTGCCCACAAGGAGGTGTTCTTTCACCTACACTGTGGAACATCACTGTGGACTCTCTTCTCGACAGACTTGAGGCAACTGGCATTCACACAGTGGGATATGCCGACGACATAGCAGTAATGGCAAGAGGCAAATTCATAGACGTCACAGCGGATATCATGAGGAGTGCACTCAAAGTGGTTGAGCGGTGGTGTCTGGAACAAGGACTCTCTATTAATGCGGGGAAAACAGATCTAATAATCTTCACTAGGAAGAGGAAAAATCTGGAATTTCAGCCCTTAACACTTTTCGGATCGGAACTAACAACGACCAAGAAGGTTAAGTATCTGGGAGTATACCTAGATACTGGGCTTACTTGGAATTATCATGTTGAGGAGAAGGTCCGGAAGGCAAAAAGGGTACTTCATCAGTGCAAACGTGTATGTGGACAGAGGTGGGGACTCTCTCCTAGGTCAGCATACTGGATGTATACGATGATTACTAGACCCATTTTCACCTACGCTTCGGTTGTATGGTGGGCGAAAGCCTCCCAGAAGACTGCTAAGAAGCACCTGGATAGGGTCCAGCGTTTAGCATGTATAGGAATTACAGGTGCAATACGCACAACACCAACATGCGCATTGGAAGTAATCTTAGGGATCTTACCGCTAGACTTATTTATTAAGAAAACAGCGGCCCTAACAGCACTTCGTCTGCATCGAGATGCGAAATGGCACAATAGGGGTACCATCTATGGACACAGAAGGATCCTGGAGCTTGTCAAAAACGAGATTAGGGAGCTGAATATGCCTATGGATGGTATAACAAAGATGCGTGTTATGGAAAGGAATCACAGAACTCGTATTGAGAATGGATTACTTCCAGAAAAGAGGAATGGTGAAATCGTGATTTTCACAGACGGATCCATGATGGATGGCGGAGCGGGGGCCGGAATCTTTTCAGAAGATCTGGAACTAGCCCGTCACATTAGCCTCGGGAAACACACTTCAGTATACCAGGCTGAGATGATTGCTTTGCTGCATGCGTTGGATTACTTGCTTGAGAGTCAGGTGGAAGGAAGAAATATCCTAATAGCACTGGACAACCAGGCGGTGATTAGATGCATGGAGCGGACAACCATCACAACATCACTGGCACTGGAATGTGTATTTAAGCTCAATAAATGTTTATCTAAAAATCAGGTAACACTGACTTGGGTACGAGGACATATAGGGATCGACGGCAACGAAAAGGCGGACTCCCTTGCAAAACAGGGGTCAACTGAAAAGTTGCTGGGACCAGAACCATTCTCTCCAATTGGTAGAGGAATGGTAGAACAGCTGATTCACAAATGGATCACGGCAGAACACCTGAGAAGGTGGTCAACCGTGGAACAATGTAGACAAGCTAAAATGACAATACAATGGCCGACCTGCTCCACTCAGAGAAAGGTTCTAAGCATGAGTCGAGGAACATTGAAATGGGTGGTGGCGTTAACTACAGGTCATGGTAATTTCGGGTATCATTTAAGGAAGATGGGCCTTAGAGAAGATCATACTTGTAAGCTTTGCCTGGAGGAATCTGAGACAGCGGCACATATATTGTGTCAATGTCCGGCTTTGGCTGGCAGAAGAATGAGGATCTTGGGAAAACATTGGGTCGAGACCCATTGGATGAAACAGATCTCATATAAACAGATGCTAGCGTTAACACTAGGAATCGAACTCAGAGAAGGACTCTGGAGAAGTCCAGATAGTCTCTCTGGGTAGGGTTTATAGTATGGTAGGAAGACGAAAAGAGACCCAACAATGGTGGTCTGATTCGAATATCTCTCGAAAATTTATATAGGTATATATAACATCAGGATGGAACAACGGCGCATACTAGATGAGCATGAGCCATGACCACAATTCTGAGGGCTGGATTTCCGAGTCGCCTATAATCTCTCCTTTTGGCGATTTGCACTGGTCAGCCTGATTTACCCGTTCCGGACTTATTTTTGCGTTTTTTTTAAGTCATGTTTCTATGTCAACAAGCCTCAGATTCTTAAAGCCCTCAAAGAGAATATTCGTCAAGAATGTACTGGTAATAGTGATGGAAAATTCAAATGCCATAAATCGGTCCCGACTGATCATTAATTCTGGCGATGGCCACTTAGCCATCAAACAAACATAATCCAAAAGCCCAACCAACGATTTTCGTTGATAAACAACTTACAGACAAATTACATCGGGTGACAAATTTTAAAATTGTCCCCCTATAGTATATTCGAGCTGTAACGAATCCAGGAATAAGAGACTAAAGCAGTTTTTGGTCTCTTGTAGGAATCTTGTTTTACTGCAATGCTCTGCGGCACCAAATGAAAAAAAAAGTCGCCTACGGAAGAAGACATTTTCAGAGGCTACGGAGATCAAAAAGTTCTTAAGAACACAACAAACATATTTCCTATGTCACTGCCCAAGTGTCCAACACATCAGGCGTACTTCTTACTGGACCTACACGAGATTTCCAGAGGAATGGTCTGTAGTAAGTAAATGATTTATGAATACGGTTACAATGGGTAAGGTGCAAAATCCCTCCCCAAATAGGCAACACAATGGACTAGTATTGGCCTGAGTGTAGCACAGGGTATACTTCGTCAGACCATAGACCTCACTTAAAACCTAACTGACCAAAAACAAAAAGGCTTTCCTTTTTATAAATAATCATTGTCTAAAATCGGCATTACCACTAAGTCATCCATTATAAAGCGACATGCCCCTCAAATTTGTTAAACCAAGCTGACTGCCCTCGACCATAACAGAGTGGAACTTTCAAAGGTCAATCTGGTAAGTTAAGCTCCAAATAATTTAGCCAGCCAGTAAAACAGACTGATATATCTACACGTGTGTCCTCAAACAAATGCTGCGCGCACCCTCTCCCCAAACATCAATTAATCATATTGGCCCAACCCCAACACAATGCCAACTGACAACATTTTCAAGGCAAACAAACTTCCTTTTTCATCCCCCCTTTCTACAGATAGATAACAAATGCCTAATAAAACTGTTGAAATACAGATTGTCAGGCTTATGTCATCTTGTGTACCTACTTTGCGCTTCTGCCTGATAATTGTCATTCGCCTTTAAAAGCCCTTAAAATGTGGTACTTTAAATAAGTATGCGAACGCGTCAAAAGCACTAAACACGTTTGCCATTTAACGACTCGAGCAAATGAAAATAATATTTTCCCGTATCCGGGCATCAAATTTACCAAACCGACATTTTTTGCTTACGAGCTCAAATTTATACATGAGTGTGTATGTGTATTGTGTATCCGTATAGCATTAGCAGTCCACCTATATGAATTAAAATCCTGTAGTAATTATAAGTGCTTTTGTGATTAAATGATCATTTGCTTGATTTTTTTTTCTGTTGCCCTCCAGCCCCCAGGAGTCATTCATTATGTGAAAGGATATAATTAAAAAGCTACCATTCCACACATGGCATGACATGTATACGTGCTATAAAGTACTTCCACAATATGAACATTAGAAGCAATTAAATTACCCCTTGCGACGATGAGGGTTGCACAGCACATACATATTAAAAAAACCACAAAACCACTTGTGTGGTAGTGGCCACACAGTCCGGTTCTCTATATTTTCTGTTCTGTTATATTACGTTTGCAATAATTAGACAATTAAGTCGATGGTAGAAAATTAATGCTACGATTTTCACTCGACTCCTTGCCGGCATAATAATAATTACATTCAGGTGGTAGAATTAATTTAAATCTGAAGAGACCAGCAACGGTTGTTGGGTTAAAGTAGAATTTAAATGATATAACCCGTGACGTGAATTGAATTAGCTTCATAATGTCTGGAATAAGAGCGTCTGAAGCTGGTTAGAAAAATTTTTTTTTTATTTATTATTTCAATTATAACGAGCTTTGTGATGTATACGGTCTTGATTAAATTATGAGCAGTTGTATAACACAATGGGGTATAATGAGAGCACACATCCTGGAGGAGGTGGAAGTGATGGTGTATTATTTGCTTGCTGGTTTGGTATACGTACCCTCTGTACTGACTCAGACGCAAGTGACAGATTTTGTTGTATGAAATAAAAAAAATCTTTCGAGTGTACACTATACACTTTTGTTGTTGACAGCTATTTAATGTACATAATAGGATTACTGCACAAAAATGCGCAAGCAAATTATGCATTTTTTATACAGGAGTGGAGTGGAGGGCATATTCACTTTGTCGTTACGTTTGTAACGCCAAAAATGAGTTATCGGAGACCCCATAAAGTACATTATATTCTGAATCAGGATCACATTCTGAATCAATTTAACCATGTCCGTCAGTCTGTTTGTCTGTTGAAAACACGATAGCGCCCAAACGAATCTACCTAGGCGAACGAAATTTTCTGAGAGGAATTCTTTTTACCGTCGTCAGGTTGGTATTAAAAATTATCTCTGTCGGTTGTATGTATCTGTACACTTGTACAGTGCATACTAACTCGCATGGCAAACATTTTGCATGACTGTAATGCAGTAGAGGGAATCAAAGCATCGACCAGGCCGATGATAACTCTTTTACTTGTTTTATTATATAAGTACATTTTTTCATTTTCTGGCAATAGTAAATGCACTTGTACGGCAAAGGCTGAGATTATCAGATCAGATTATCTGTGCATTTAAATTGTAATCCTCTGGAAATATGTCCCCAGAGAGCCAGTTTTACAGTTTACCTTTCCTTATCCTGGGTTCATAAGTGGGTTACACAGGTGAACAGGTTTTCAAAAGAATGACACGACAGCGAAATTCATATTGCTTATCCGCTTATCGTATATATTAATCGCTGGCCTTCTTAATATTTAACTAGGTTACGTTAAGACTCTATAATGGCGACGAAGAACCCCACTGACCAATCCCGGTCTATATTGAAACACTTTTTGGTGCAGTTTTGGAGAAACTCTGTTAATATGCCTTTCCCTTTATGGTCGGTGGCAGATTATTGCTGTCTCCCAACCAAGGCCTCCCGGGTCATAAGCGATGACTCTAACCACTACCCTATGACCACCGCCCAATATTTACATTTAGAATTCAATATTTTTGACTCAAGGTCGATTTAAAAGAATGACAGCATCTAGAGATGAGAATTACAAAATTTCCCAATTATCTAGGATTACGACGCAGACAGCTCTCTGCTCAACCGAGAATGAACTTAAAAAAAACCTTTGATGTCAAAAAAGGCTTTAATATAATTCTTGAAAGAATCACAGACCAACACAAAAAGCACGATGCGAATTCGAGTCGAGTGACTCAGGGGATGATTATAGCCTTATAGTTAAAACAATCGATAAGTTGGTATGAGCGCAAATACGAATAGAGGGGATGAGTAGGGTTGCCTTACACTTGCATTAGCCGACGACATTGATATAGTAGGTGGAACACAGAAAGCTGTCACTGGTAAAATGGGTCTAGCGGTCGACGAGGGCAAAACAAGCTGTCAACAGGAAGGCACACCCCACATGGACGAATCGGACAAAACGTTACAGTCGACAGCTATAACTTTGAGATAGCAAGGGACTTTGTCTACCTCGGCCTTGCTATAAATTCTGACAACAACATCTCAAAAGAAATTAAGCGAACAATAACTCTTGCCAAACGCTGTTTCTTTGGTCTGAGAATGCAATTGACAGGTAGAGCCCGATCAACTAATGACGATCTTTATATAAGACTTTGATCATCCCAGTCTTGCTGTATGGCGCTAAAGCTTTAACTCTATTTAAAGCGGATGAAGACATTGTCGGTCGATTCGAAAGAAAGAGAAAATGAAATTCAAAGACAAACTATACGAGCTGTACAGCGACAATGATCTGATTAAAAAATTGAGCATAAGTCGTCTAAGCTGGTTAGAACATTTAGAGCGGAAGGTAATAAATGTCCCGGCTCGTAGAGTCTTCAAGTTTTAAACGGAGGGACAACCTATCGATTAAGTGATGCGCACAAGTAAAAGCAGACCTCAACCGACAAAAAGTGCGCAACAGTTACAGGCAGTTAGCTAAGAACCGTGCTAGCTGGAGAGGCGTATTAGTTCAGAGCTATAGAGCTGCCTAATTAGGTACGTATAGCATTGAATGTGACTATCTGCTGCAATGTTCCCAATATTATTCATCTCCACAGGCCTCGGTACTTGTTGCTTTCGTTTTTAATTATTGCACTCCAAGTCAATAAAAAAATAGTGCACCCTAGGTCCAGTTTCAGACAACCATTCATTTATGTTTCGAGTTTTTATTTATTGGGAAGAATGGAAGGGACCTTCAATTATTAAATGCCAAGTCGGTAGAACTGAATTAAAAAAAAATGTCGATGTTTGTCAGACGTTTGCGAGAGATGGCGCTGTGGAGAAACCCTAATAATGTAGCTTGTATTTTTCCGATGATCGAATCCCCTAGCCATTGGCTTTACAATTATGTTACCGACTAATTTGTGAGTTTTCGTAAATTCGTCCTAAACATTCTATCGTAGTATTCCCATTAAAAAAATTTAACTAAAACCCACTTTAAAGAATATTTATTTCAATGTTACTCATTATTAATTCGTTCATATTCCGCTTGCAGCTCTTTCTCATCAATTTAAATATCACTTGGACATTCTCCATATAGCAAAATTGAATAAAATTCACATAAAAAAACATCAATTGTTTCACGGTATTTAATTCCATTGCCGTAAAATATACCCTAGTTGTAAATTCTCATTTCAAGCAATACCAACGATTGTGATAACGACTTTCCATTTAGGCCTCGAACTCTGAAAGCCAAAGCTCCCCCATAAAATAAAACAACAAACGATTTGCATAATCTAGTCCAGACAAATGAGTATTTACAACACCTAGGCTTTAACGTTTAACATTTTTGCTGGCTTTCGTTTTTATTCCCGTAAAGCTCTCCGCGCGCCGGCCGGTCCTCTGGTGGCTGTGGGAGAGCCCCTAAAAATTGTATTTGGTGTTAAACTAAAGCCCATCTGTTTCAATTAAATCGGCCTCAGTAGACGGTGTCTTATTAGCGCTGTGTGATATGTGATTTAAATTTATCGATGCAGGAGGGTAGGTCGTAGGTAATCCAGATTCAATTAAGGACGTGAGACGTCTGCAAGTGGAAAGAACATTTTTTTTTGGCTGAGATTTTGTTTGGCTGCTTGTTATACTGGACTTCTCGTCTGGACTCAGTTTTGTTAGCCAATTATTTATCCCAAGAATTCCGTATAACGAAGGGGAATTATTTTCTATCACTGATTTTAATTTTTGTGTGAAATTCAACAGAAAATATTTTGCATTTAATTTAACCTCAATAAATTTGTATTTTACCATTACACTTGTAGTTTTTCAACATTTTATTTAATAAGAATGTTATTACCAGCTATTCCAAAAATGTAATTTCTAGCAAGGCAAGAGATTTTATCTTTCAGATTTTGATAGACAATCCCTTCTAAAAATTTACATAAATCTACAGTCTATTTTAAGGACATTGGTGCATGTGTCCTTCATGGGCATATTGTTGAGTGAAGAAACATAAATCACCGACGAAGGCGTGGGTTTTAAATTTTTGAATGTAGGTACCTATGCCCTACATGGATGATGGTCCGAGCAACCTTATCTCAACCTCCGCTCGAAATTTATTCGAGGCTCCTACCGCGTTGTAGTGGCAACGAGAGCACGCATGAAAACACTCGGATTCCATACATTTTCTGTCTTTGGTATGCAACATGCAACCCCCTGGTGAAATATTGATTTTGACAAGTAAAATGTAAAATGTACATGGTCTACCTTCGTGGGCATTTCAGTAACCAAACGGAAATTGTGACTCCTTTGTCATTGCCGCTAGTGTGGTTTCTTGAAACCATGAAATATTTATAAGTTTGTTTACATAGGGATTGCACTTTGTTGTCCACCTATTATTTCTTCATCAAAGTAAGGAAATTTGTCCAATAATTTCCGTTATATTTTCTCTGTATTTTCATTTACGTTCGCTTATGAATACCTTTATACAGGGTGGCCCAAAAATTCTCAAGCAATGCTATTTCGTCATGTCAATAAAATGAAACGACATAATTTCATAGTTATTTTTTTTAATGTTTATTTTGACTAAAAAGTTTTACTTTTTAAGGTTCCGTTCCAGTTCCCATTCGAACAAATGTATGTCCATCTGTCCGAACCCACTAAGACAATCTTACAGGTCTATCTCAAAAATTGGCACGAGTACGATAACTATGGCGCCACAAATTGATAACGGTATTTTGGAGAGGGGTTAAATACAAGAATTTTTTATTATGGAGGGGTCAGGCTTCATTTAGGCGGTAGGGACAATTAAAAAAAAATAATACTTAAAATGAAAAAAAAAAAAAAAATAAAAACAATGACAACACATACAATAAAGGACTTTAGAATTTTTGGAAGCCAGGAATCTGTTCTTTAATATTATTTTTAAATCAAGCTATATCTGTTAAGAGTTTTTGAAAAAAATGCTTTCAAACTTGAAATTTAAGGAAAAAAATAAAAAAAAAAATAGTTGTATGCTGATTTTTTCAATATTGAGCAAATAGATACTTATATATATAGACCCCCCTCCCATAGTAAAAACTGCTTTTCTTTAACCCCTCTAAAAAATACCGTTATCAATTTTTCCGCCGTAGTTATCGTACTCTCCCCCAAAAATTAATTTACGTAGAAGCCTAAAATGTGCACACAACATCACTACATCATGAAAATATAATGTAAACGACAAAAAGGATTTTTCTTCATAAAAAAACGTTTAATTTTGGACATAGGTCTATCAAATCGAGACACCAAATCTGGCCAAGTACGAAACCTTTGGTAAAGGGGTGCGTGAGTGATACTCGCACTTGGCCGGTTTTTTTAAAGATGATATTGGCGATGACCATTTGGGCTCTTTTTATAGCATTTCATTTTAGCAAGAACTTCCGGCGATAAATTCTCGCACTCTTGTCAGATATCCTCTTTGGGAGCTTCCGGAATCTGCGGCTTGTTCTCATAGACCCGTGTCTTCAAAAAAACAGAAAGAAATCTATAGCAGTCAAGTGAAAATTCCCAAAATGAGACATTACGCGATCGGGATACGCTTCTTTCGAAATGTCCATTGTTGCGCGAGCTGTGTAGCCGTGCGTCGCGTCGGTCGGTGGTTCTGTTGGAATCACATGTCCTCTCTGGATATGTTCCAATTTCTTACTTACTTACTTATCGGGCTCCCGACCCGTGAAGAGTCTCTGCCTGAGACACTGCAGCCTTCCATCCTCTACGATCCCGGGCACGCTGCTTCCAATTGTCCAGACCAAGCGCTCTGGCATCCGCGATGGCTTGGTCTTTGAAACGGAGGTTCGGTCTTCCTTGTCTTCTCGAACCTGGGGGCTGGGATTCGAAGACCCTCTTGGCTGGAGCATTATTGTCCATTCGCTCGATGTGGCCGAGCCAATGTAGTCGACGTGTTTTTCCTTTTTGGACTACATCCACATCTTGGTACAGCTCATAGAGTTCGCGGTTGTATCTTCTCCTCCATTCGCCCTCCTCGCACACAGGACCAAAAATCCGCCGAAGTATTTTTCTTTCGAAGGAGTCCAGTAGCATCTCTCCCTTCTTGCTTATCGTCCAGCACTCGGCGCCATAAAGCAGAACTGGGTAATACCATAATACATTTCGTCGTTCGAGTTAGGAGTTTTGAACCCAATAGTTTTGCCAAACCGAAGTAGCAACGGTTTCCTAGGGTAATTCTTCGCCGGATCTCCACTAGGGTGTCATTCGTGGAGATTACGTTTACTCCGAGGTAGGTGAACTCCTTAACTACCTCGAAATTGTTGCTATCAATAGTGACGTTTTGTCCTAGGCGGTGGACAGATGCTTGTTTGTTTGTTGATAGCATGTACTTAGTCTTGTCCTCATTTACTACAAGTCCAACGGATTTCGCCTGTTCTTCAATCGCCGTGAACGCTTCTATCACGGCACGCTGGGAGCGACCGATGATGTCAATATCGTCCGCATAGCCAAGCAGCTGGACGGACCTGTTGAAGATAGTGCCTTCCGTGTTGACACCTGCCCTGCGCACTATCTGCTCCAGTACGAGATTGAAGAAGTCGCATGATAGAGCGTCTCCTTGCCGAAATCCGGTGCATGTTTGAAATAGTTCGGAAGAGCTGCTTCCAAACTGCACGTTGCAGCGTGTGTTTTCCAGCGTCGCGCGACACAGCTGAATCAGTTTTGTCGGGATTCCGAATTCGGCCATCGCCATATAGAGCTCCTGACGATGTATGCTATCATACGCGGCTTTGAAGTCGATGAATAGGTGGTGGGTTTCGACTTGAAATTCGTTGGTCTTTTCCAAGATTTGCCTCAGTGTGAAAATTTGGTCTATAGTCGATCTGCCGGGCCGGAAGCCACACTGGTACGTGCCGATTAGTGTGTTGCAGAACGGTTTTAGACGTTCACACAGTACGTTGGATAGGATCTTGTATGCGACATTTAGCAGGGATATGCCTCGATAGTTCTTGCAAGACATAGGATCGCCTTTTTTGAAGATGGGGCATATGGAGCTGATAGTCCAGTCATCGGGCATGTTTTCTTCCACCCATACTTGGTTGATGATTCGGTGCATGCTCCCTACCAAAACATCACCACCGTATTTAAAGAGCTCCGCTGGTAGACCATCAGACCCTGCGGCCTTGTTGTTCTTAAGCTTTTTTATAGCTAAGCCAACTTCTTCTATACTAGGTGGTGGAACTAGTTCTTCATTGACCGGACGTGGGTTCTCTTCTTGCCCTTGTTCCAATTTCAATAGTAGTTTTATAATCATTCCATAGCACGCAGCCTTGTTATCCAGTGTATAAGTACCTACGTACAGCCCTCTAAATTCGTTTGTATAACAAGCTTCAAGATCTTCCTATTGCCATAGAAATAGATGGTGGTACCATTTCTGCACAATTTTACATCTCAATGCAGACCAAGTGCCGTTAACATCGCTGTTTTCTCAGTAAATAAGTCTACAAAAATAACAAAAGCAATACAGAAAAAAAAGTGTCAATCTCGACATGTGTAACATTGTAGAAAATTGTTCAGTGTCACGCGTAGGACATTGTTAATTATATTACATGCTATCAAAAAAAACTTTTAATCATTCAGTCCCCACAGCATTGACAACTCGATCATATACTATAGGTATTCAAATCAGTCTATTGGTATAGTGACATTCAATTCGTGTCAATTGTGTCGCGCACTATGACACGCCGAATGACATCTCCAATGAAAAGCTATGAGACAGAATGACCACTTTATTACGAATTCGGTAGTCATTGTAACATCAGAATGTAAGAATGACACGATTCGTGATATAATATTCAACAGTGTAGGTATTATTTCGTGGGTGGTTATATTTTAAACCGCGACTTGACTTTTGCAAAATTTATATATCTAAGACCGCTGCCTCAGACCCTATAGTCTTTCAGGTGAACAGTTTGAATGTCTATACAGCTTCGATAGTTGAACCATGTGCAAATTGTCTGCTGTACATTTCATTTATTGACGCAACCTTATCCTTCGAAAATGCCAGTTGAAAGAAAAAAAAATGTTCTACTGGCAATGCTTTGCTTTAAATGAGATATATGCTATACATACACTTCTACCAACTACTATCCATTATGTCACCACATGACTAATGCCAGGCAATGCAATTCGCTACCAGATAGCTAGTGGTGCCTTATAATTTGTTAACGTCATTTACTCTACGTCCTGTCCACCTACACTTCCGTGTTCCTTAGTCCTTAAAAAAGTAGAACACATCCCAGGTCATAGCACCACATTCTGATTTTACAAAAGGATATGTTTCAATGTCAGAACACAGAATGCTATGGGCGGAGTAATTTCTGTGGTTGCAGGTGGAAAATTAAAAACAATCAGAGCAGAACAAAAGGGACATGCATATTATCCTGCGCAGCCTAGTTGTAGAGGTGCTGAACTTATTTACATGTACTATATACGACAAAGACAATCTACTAATGGAATCTGTGTGATTTTTATCTTTTCAAATAATTTATTACTTCAATGTTAGGTAATAACGCAGATGCTATACTGATTACGTGTGTTTATACGTCATTTTCTCAGCATCAAGCTTTGAGTCGTAAACTGGAAAGAAGAGACAAAGTCCTGACAATTTGAATATTGATATTTTGATTAGATCGAGAGTAGCTTTTTATGGCGTTGTTAAAAAATATTTTACGCCATGTCCTGAGTTATGTGAGTTTTATTTTGATGATTTATTTAAGGATTAATTTGATGGATCTCGAACGATTCATTCCGGTTGTACTTCGAAATGGAAAATTATCAGCTTAGTGAGTAAACCTTACCGTTTGTCTTGGAAATAAACTTCGTTGGCTCAATAAAGGTATAACACTACTTCAGGTGGAGTGCTGGTGCAGTAGCGCAGTGGTTAGTATCCTAGACTACTGTGCGAGGGATCCTTGGTTCATTCCCTGGAAAAACACAAATTACATCTTAAAATTGTTTTTCTACTGCGCCATCTCTCGCAAACGTCTGACAAGCAGTCGAGAGTATGACTGCTTCTCAATTCAGCCGTTCGGACTTGGCATAAAATTGTAGGTCCCTGCCGTTCGTCCCAAAAATATAAACTAACACAAGCGAATGGTTGCGAGAAGCTAGGCCTCGGGTGTCTACCTGCCTGTTGCGTCACATATTTATTTATTTATTTACTCCAGGTGGAGTACACATACATGTGAAAATCCACTCGTCCACGGATACAGGAGGGCTCACATAGAACACTCACGTTATTAGAATACTCTAAGAACTTTACAGCTGAAAACTAAATAGTATTACAGATGCTCACTGCAGTTTCTAATGAAAATGAACAGTTATTTCATAGGGCTTTGATGACGAAACTTGCCAGGAAGTTCAAATAGTTCGAGGAGCGCCATGCCAATAAGACCGTTTCTATACCGTTAAAAGGCTACAGAATCATTCACTAGCTGGGAAGAAGAAGCAAAGCATGTGGAGAAGGATGGGGCAAATCTAACCCCCCCAACATCAAAACCGTGTCGGAGCTCCAAATTACCACAAGCAAAAAAGCCAGGTACCTACTTATTTCAGCTTGGTAACATGGTCAGCTCCCAACATAGTAGACCAAGCTGACAAGGTAACATAGGTAAAATGGCTAACAAATTAAAGTAAGGCCTTAAGAATGCTAAGGAGGTTAACTCCTAACTGCAGTAACCCCGATAGCAAGCAGTCGGCCTATAACTGGGTTAGAGTGGAGGCCAAGGCAACAGTGACAATTTTGATAGTGCGTGATGGCGTAAAGGAGTCAAAGTTGTAGGATGTGGCAACTGATAGTTTCCCCACTTTTTAAAAATCTACATATAGAGCTTTGTTGAAAACTGGCCTGGTATCAGCTAAGACATCATATCTGCCTCAGCTCTACCTCCTTGTATACAGGCGTATCTACATTTGGAATTATCTGACTTATAGTCAAACGTTGACTAAGATGATCTACCACGTAACCTATTGAACATGACTCAGGTCAATGAAACTGTTCATAGGGTCTTTAAAAAAATTCTAGCCCGATAGTCCTCCCAAAAGATCAAACGCAGTGTTGTGGAAGGAAGGAAGGAACTTCGGCTTATATATTTTTTTCTGGCTGCAACGGGCTCTCTAAAAGCGACGCTACAACTAGGCCTGGAAAAATTACTGAATTTATAACCCATAGAGCTTTATACCTTCACAGCATGGCAGCCAACAGTGTCACGAATTATAAGAAAGCAATACATGAATTTTATAAGAAACTTGAGTTCTGTATTTCTGATAGATAGGAATGGCTTATGGTGATAAAAGGTGTATCCATATATAATAATAGACAGTCAAACAAAATGGCAGATTATTGCAATTTGTTCAAGGCTAGAGATCTGCGCAGTTAAAAAAGCGGCTTAAATTTTCTTAGCAAATGGATCTACCAGTAATGAAAATTACCTTCTGAGTGGACAGTTAAACGGCACTTAAACCGAGTAGCACCAAGCTGTTAAAATCCGTAAGTCTGTACCTTGAGAGCATAATAAACGATCACACAGTATCTTCCCTTTATAGGGTTTCTGAGCATGCTGGCTGTCTCATTCGCTAGACAGCAAATATATGGTTCAGATGCGGCATCAAGTCAACATACCTACCTTTAACTGACAGTTAAGTATTACCAGCATTTATGCCCAAAACACACGTGCATAATTCACTGTGCAGCAAGATTAGAATACACATGTTCTTATGTGGTGATACAAATGTAAATTCTGCACCCACTGCAACATGTCTCTATTTCTAGATCCACTGCATGGCAACGCAGTGAATTAACTTAAATAGACTTGGCAGCACCGAATTTTTAAAATTAGCTGCTGATGCATACGAGGAAAAGAGAGACGGGAATTATTTGTCGTCTGTGTTGCACTCTCGTATTTTTCCCCGCATTGACAGCAACCGATGCAAATAGAATTCTGCACATCTGCTTCATCTGCAGTACTGCTTGCAGTGAAGCGTTCAGAATTTCTGCACATGTGTTTTGGACATTAGTGTAGCTAAGATCTTCGATGTTAATGTCACACTTAATTTGGCAAGAATCAATGGAACAACACTTTTTGGTGTGTCGTAAGCCGCAGCTTGTGTATCGTGATTTACACTGAAGGTCAATTAATATCATTTGATGGAAAAACAAGTAAATGTGTAATCATTGGCTTGGCTGATGCTTCCATACCCTCCACTGTATAAAAGTCATGCAAAATATTTGCGACGCGAGTTAAAATGTACTGTACAGGTACACGCATGTGTCTAATATTGGTTTTGTATGGAAGGTATCAGAACTACTTAACCGACATAAACAATTTTCAACACAAACCTGACGACGGTAAAAAAAATTCATTTGCCTAGGTCGATTCGTTTGGACGCTATCGTGTTTTCAACAGCCAGACAGACAGACGGACGATTCAGAATGTGATCCTGATTCACAATATATATACTTTATGGGGTCTCCGGTGACTCCTTCTTGGCGTTACAAATGTAATGACAAAGTGAATATACCTTCCTGTGGAGTGTATAAAATCCAAGTGCTTTTGCTTTGGATAAAAGCCACACACTGTATCATGGAGAACATTGCCAAAAAGGTAGACATCTTTACAAATGCGACTTTGACAATCTACCATATTTAAGAAGATTCATCAAAAAAATTTTGCGATGCACTATGAAAGGGTTATCCTATATCGGTAGAATATGTCGCTCTAACCGAACCTGGCCTAAATTGCACAATTGTGTGTGACCATCCTTCGCCAACCGAATATTTCGCTTCTAGAACAATTATTGTTGCCGGTCATAAAGACAATAGGCTGGCAAATAAACTTTTATTAAACCTGTCATGTGGAAAAGTTGGTATTACTGCAATAAAAAAAGGCTAAGAAAAACATCTGTAAAGGATCCATTTCCAAGAGTAAAAAAAAAACTGAAATCCCCGATGTTTATGTAGAAAGTCAGCACGTATAACCTTAAGATACCAAACACATAAATGTGAATCATCACTATCCAGTTGAGTGTTCAAAATCCATCTATCTGCTCTCTTAATCGCTTTGTATTTATTCAAACAAAAGCGACTACCATAACAATGATGCAATGAAAAGCCTCTGTCTATATGGAATGCGAAATTAATGTCCGACAATGTACTATGAACGAACCACAAGAACTTCTTATATACACACAAATCGCAAATCCTATATATGTTCGGAACAGCAGTCGGCAGTTTATATCTATTATGTTTTTTTTTTGTTCTAAGTAAAATATCAACTTGCAGAAATGCCACACGATACCATCCAATAAACGGATACCTATCTGGATGTTTATCCATTTGCTATTCGTGGTATTGGGGTATGGAAAGCTAATGTACATAACATGATTCCAAAGATCCTTATGATGGATGGATGTGTGGTTCTTCGTCTCTCTCGTTTCCATTTCCAATATCCACTTACGAGAGCAAATTTTTATGAAAAGCCGATTCGGAAGGATGACTTTATTTCATTACATTCGATTCAAGATCTTCAACACAAATGCACACCCTGTTTAAGGTAGGTACACACTACACACACGTATATGATATGAGCAATTGATTGAATTGAAATGTCAGCTGAAAGGCACGGCTATCCAATATCCATGTCTATTGATCCTTATATATTTAACTTTCTTTATCCGAGAGATGAAGCACATTTTCAGAGGTCTGAAAATAACCTCAATCAAATGAAAGACGCACCATGTGCATGATGGATGACAGAAAGTTTTACCGTCTCATGTGTGCGAACAAAGGATGCCATTTAGAGATGTCTTGTAAAACAGGATACAGAGATTGTTATGTGAAATTGGAGCGGGATTTTGAGTTTGTTAAGATATATAATAAACTTTGTGGAGTGATAAAGTGTGTTGTTGGCCCAAACAGTACTACATAATATGCTTTGGAGATTTCACTCCTATTACAATGGGACAGCATTATATTCATAGGGATGTTCTGGTTAAATAGATTAAGTCGTTGTAAGGTACATATTTTTGATATGCGAAAATTTAGTATACTTTAAGAAGTAGACATGCCAATTATTTTATTTTTGAGTGCTCAAAGTACATGCAGCCATTAAAGGGGGAAGATTCTTAAAAACTCATTTTGTACGGGTGCAGTGCACACTGAACAATGTGGTTTGAGTTATTTCAAAATTAATACAAACAAAACCTATCAAATGAGCGCTAAGGAGAAGATTTTTAGATTCAATTCCTTCCTCAAAGATGCGAGATCGTCTACCAGAATTAGAAGTTGTTGCATGCAAAGAAACATTAAAAAAAAAAAACTAGCTGAACCCCCGCCAACTTCGCCAGGCCTTTCGTTGCTTTTTTAATTTTTTTTTTATTTTTTTTTTTTTATTTTTTATTTTATTTTATTTATTTACGGGCGACAATGTTTAAATTTGTCCAACTTTGACAAATCTTCGCAGGAGCACTCCACGGCCAATACCTAAGATTATCTGTAAGTTTGATCTCAATCGATTTAATGGTTTTCGAAATACAGTAAAGACTCGAAAAAGTTAAGACGCGAAAAAGTTAAGTATACGGAAAAGTTAAGTAGGTTTCGACACCAAAGCGGTCTTTAAAAAGTCAGGTTTTGTCAGAACTTTTTGAATTCAGTTTTTTTTTTAACTTATTTTTCCATAATCGCTATATTTTATGAAGTGTTGTACGTATGTATGAATACATAAAAATATGAATTTTTGTATTTTACGTACATAGATACCTACATAATGTTTTAATGTATATTTTTGAAATTGATTCAGTGTCTTGGAAAAGTTAAGAATTCGTAAAAGTTAAGCACCCAAAAAACAAACTACATACTTAACTTTTTCGAATCACTACTGTATACGATTTTGAATGTTTTTTATGAGCGGTGCCACGCCCCTTTGTCCGATTTTGACCTTTATTCACAGAAACACTCCACGACCAATACCTATGATTATCTCGAAGTTTGACCTAAATATACGATTTTGAATGTTTTTTTTGTATGGGCTGTGCCACGCCCCTTTGTCTGATTTCGAACTTGTTTAGCCTATCACAGCCCGATCACCGTAATTACCGACATTTAAAACAAAAATTCAACAAAATTGGTTGAAAATTACGGGCTACAGAGGGGAACAGTTTTTTCCACTTTGTTGTATATATAGAGAAGAGATAAGAAATATTGTCGAAGGAAAAACAGGGCCAGTATTTATATTTAAGCCGCCCAAGAAGGGCCCGAAAAAATAGTTTCTAATGACATTTATGACATTTATAATACCATTGCAAAGGATCTCATTAACTCGTTAACTTATATATTATTAAAAAAAAAAAAGTTACAAGCCCGAACTTTAGAAGGCTGACACCTAAAATAAAAATATCCATCATAAACAAGACTTTAAAAAAAGTCACGCGTTACTTTGCTGTCCTTTTTATTATGGAACATTTACCGCCATCCAGCCATCCTCACCATACATTATAATAAACCTTCATCGAGATCTATACTACGCACTTTCCGAGAGAGATATGAGTACCTGTTTATCAATCAATCACGAGATGTACTTATGTAAGCAAGGAGGGCCGCTACATCATAAGGGTTCATTGACCAGTGCCTGCGAGATTTCATTCTTTAATCACCTACCTGCTTACGATAAATGCCGAATTCAAAAGGCTGGGGACGGGCCTCACTGGATTCAGCTCCGCAACCCAAACGAATGGATCTACGCCTTAAGTCAAGAAACTATAGTAAACCTGGTATGTGGTCAAAACACAACATCGCTAACCATCAGAGGATCGGGTGTCGCTAAGCTACAAAAGGAATGCCTAATGAAGCAGCACTTCCTAACAATTCGAGGACATAACATATATCCATCAACTACTAGACTATCATACATTCCCCTAAGTAACCTCACGGATGCCGTAGTCCCAAGTACCGGGGTAGACCTGATCACGCCACAAGATCTCTACCAACGTCACATGTCGGAAGTCAAGATGCTGCAGCAGAATATCGAAGAATTCATCAAATCGGGGCCAGTAGAATTGACGAGTCACGAGGTCCACCACAACATTGGATACGCTGGGGTATTATTAGCATTCTTAATAGTGATCTTCTTGGTTACTAAATATTACATAAGCGCCAGAAGGAACAAGCAGTGCATTCAACCAACTCCGAAGCCAAGAAGAACTACACAACAACAACAAGAAGCACATGAAGATAGGTTTAATGTTCATATTGATGTATAATAATAATTATTAATATTTGAATAGATAAGGTACCTCTACTCATAAAGATTATATATATATTTTTTTCTTTTTTTTTTTTTTTTTTGAACCTTTGGTTCAACGCGGGCAGAATGTTAAATCCGCAACTCTAAGCATAAAAAGGTCAATACCATTCAAGTTATGTTACCACTTTGTTTATGGTGCGGTCAATAAAAGAAGTGCGGGTTAAGCATTATTTAATTGGGTAATATGGATTAAGCATTATTGATTTGGGTAATATTGATTAAGCATTATTGAGTTAAGTTAATTAAGCATTATTGATTGAGTGTTAAGTAGTATAAATAGAGTAAGTTATGGAAATAAAGTTGATAGTATCAAAACAGCCATCCAAGACATTTTATTTCACCTCAAGTGAGTCTGCTTGAGGGGTTGTTATTATCAGTATAATCGATTTGTATCGACTTATACATTTCATCCAATCTAGGTTTATGTACCTAAGATTAACCCAGGTGGGATAAAAGAATCCCATCTTTAACACCAACCACTTTGTTATCATTACGCGAGGTAGGTATTAAAAAAATAAATTTACCCAAGCGAGGCAGAATTAAATTTAAACTGAAAAAAAAAACAATTTTCCTTAACCGAAAATCATTATCCTTGCAGGAATTGAATATAGAACATAGGACTAACCACAAACTAACATAAATCAAACGGTGTTCTCTGTAGTTCCTGCTATACATACCAGTCAGTGGCATAGATGGAGCAACAAATCCCTCCTAGAGCTTTCATTGAGTCACATTAAGAGATAGAAACTGTACGTCCGATATACCATTTGCCATCACTCGAGTTAAGCCGATTTGCACCGCATCACCCAACACAGTGGCATCATTTATAATGTTTATGCTTATATGTATCGCCATATATATGTAATTGTGTAGGAGAACATTTCGGTTTATAAGATAAATTCGGACACTATGTCTGTGAAAGTGTCGAAAACTGCATCAGCTTTGATAAATGGTCAACAGCACTTGCGATTATGTATTTTGGTCTTTTGCTTTCGCATGCTCCAGCTCCACGTGGCGTGCAAAAGGACACTAAGACTGAATTGTGAATGATTAATACGTCTATATCGGTGAGAGTGATTTCTTTACGAATCGCCAATACAAATGATAATCATTTGTAAAAATATATTTCTGTCTGTAAAAAATGATCTGTCAGGTTCAAGGTTGCGCCTCAAAATCATTGGGAGATCCAATTGATTGAGTGGAAGAACAAATGGACCTGCCAATTGACGTACCTATGTGGAAAAGGTAGGCAGGTAAATATTTGATGACGACACTACAGGTGATTGAAATTCTTGGAAAAGTACGAGTACTGTCGAGAAGGCCCCCTTCGATTGCAATGATTTACGGACTAAACTCCTTTTGGCACAACTATTTCATTGCAATACTGCGAAAGGCTTTTACGAAACAAGGGAAATGCACCTGGAAAGGGTTGGGTGAAACTAGTGCCTTGGTTACAATGTGTGAACTTAGCATTTAGGTTGGGTTAGGTTAGGTTAGGTTAAAAAAGTGGCTCTCGATGAGAGAAACACCTAGGCCATTATTCGGCCCATTGTGCATACCGATACCACTGAGATTTAGGTAACTTTTTCTTTGCTGGCTACTCATGTGAACCATTTGCGGTTAGGAAGCTAAGAATTTTAGCGGCTCTGGTATTACCTAGATCACTAAGACCATTGAGAAAATAGTTTCCAAAGTGGGCCTTTTTTAGATTGGCCGGGCAGGGCAACTGCAAAGAAAGTGAGTGACGGACTCGTCCTCCTCCTCATCTCTGCAGCTTCTGCAGAAGTCATTGTAATGCAGACCGAGCCTTTGCGCGTGTCTACCTAATATGCAGTGCCCGGAGGAGACATTAACGACTTTTGAGACGCTGGATCTATTAAGTCGAAGAATCTCCTTGGATCTTTTTGTGTCCAGAGCTGGCCAGGTGAGCCTAGCAGTATCGCAGTATCCTAGATGTTTCCATCTGAACCCTGCTCTGATCGCTGCGTTCACGTGAATTATTTATTTAGCGCAGGAAAGTGGTGCATTCACGTTGTGCAGACTTATACTATCCACGTCAGAGGAGCCTCGCCTTGCTAGTTCGTCTGCTGCACAGTTTCCTGGGATTTCACAGTGACCAGGAACCCAATAGAGGGTGAGGTTGCACTGTCCAGCTATTTCGTTAAGAGATACGCGGCGATCTTCCACCGCCTTAGATTTTATTTCGCTGGATATTAGGGATTTGATTGCAGCCTGGCTATCTGCTATCAATGTATATGACGATATCCTTTGTGATACCGAATTAATCGACAGCCACGCTGTAGCTTGACGAATAGCTATAATTTCGGCTTAAAGACACTGCAAGGTTTCGAAAGACAGAAGGAGGGGCCCATGTTCAATTCTTCTGAAAAGACTCCGGCGTCCACTCCCTCTAGTGTCTTAGAACCGTCTGTGAATATTGACAGTGATTTTTAGGACCTTTTGTGAATCCCATTGGTTTCTGTCCGGTACTTCATGGGTCTAGCCGGTCTTAGCATTTACCAAGGCAAAACTAAATTGTTGCTAAAATCGATGTTTGAATGTACACAGCGGTAGTATGTCTCATACTTATTTATGAATCTTTAGTATGGTGTCCTACCTTAAGTAGAGCTTACAACATCACTAACTTGAGCAGAGTCCACAAAAACAACTGGAATTGGAACAGCGGGGGCTATACAGAGAAGTTAGACCGAAACGTTCAATGCGAGACTGCGCATAGAAGACCCATTGGCGAGTGTAGGGAGACACACTGGCCCCTGTCAGAGATTACTCTCGGTTAGATTCCATGTCATTGGAACGGGAACATACAATAGAATGAGATAGTTGCAGTTGGCCAGATGTGGCTTCGCTTTTTGCGTGTTATTTTTCAGTAGGCTACGTAAAGAAAGAAGTCTTCCCACTCTTTACCTTATAAATCCGACGAATTTCGTCATTTCAAGAACGATATGACCAACCTACAATAAAGTCAGAATTCGTGCAGACATCACGCTTATGAGTGTGAAACAGTGTACCACTTTTTTTCTGACTCTTGCCAAAACCAAACACCAACTTTATTCATTTCCTCAACTTCACAGGCATCTTTCTCACAGTTATACTTTCATTATAACAGTTATTACTGACTGATTCTCGACTGATGAAGCCCAAACTCTAACAACAACTTAAAGCAGGCGATGAATTTCGAATTCTCATTTTTGATAATATAAAAAAGTGGTCCAATGGGATTTGGGTAGTAATTTTTTAGAAATATTCATAAAACGGCTATATTCGAGTTTTCTGCAAAAAAACTAAGTACATTTAGAATGCTTATGTTTGCTTACATTTATGTATTTTGATCAAAAGCGGATCCTTAGAGCGGTTTTTTGAAAAATTATTTTGACAAATGTTACAAATTTGAATTCGAAAATCACTGTTACTAAACTGTTCAACTGAAAACTGATGTATCCTTCAAGATATAAACATTACATAGTAGTTACATTTTCATCCAAATCGAAAATGGCGTTTTTGAGATATGAGCAATTTTTAAAGTACCATTTTTAGCGATTTGGGTTGATATCAAAGGGTGCAGTCTATTTAGAGAAAAACTGTGCAAGGAATGACGATAGCTAGTATCTTAAAAATTAGTTTTTGTTGAAGTACCGTTTTCGAGAAAAGTCCAATTTTCAAAAGTGCCGTTGCTAGACTGTTTAGCGAGAAACTGGGTATGCAGTCATATTGAGCATGCCTACATTAACTTAACTATTAATTTTGGTTGAAATCGTTAGAGCCGTTTTCGAACAAATCTAAACTGTTTAATAGTTCGTAAAATTTGTATGTGGGAAGGGCCGTTAAAATTAGGGCTAGCATTAAAAAAATGCCTCCTAGCGCGAAGTCCACAAACTCTAAATACGAAGTTTGAAACAAATCCGTCCAAGCGTTTAGATTCCCCAGGGGTGGAACAGACAGACATACGGACGGACAGAATTGCAAGACCCACTTTTTTGAGTTCCCCTATGATCGTAATCGAAATTTTGTACGAAAATAATATGTATCTTTCTCTTTGTACGTATACGAGAAAGTTTAAAAAACAGCCCTCATCACATTCCACTTCAACCTGTATCGTAAAAGATATTCTCATTAAAAATCTTCTTGAAAACACCTTCAACTCCCAAGACGAACATTCCTGATACTAACCTTGTCATCAAGTTCCACTTACAGTGTTCTGTTCATTTCAAGCCACTCTACAAATGAAAATGATACTTAACAGCTGCTTTTCTGATATCATCGTTGATTTGATTTACAATCCTAATTGGCAACGCTTTCAACGTTGCATCCTCATGCCATCGGCTCTATATAGCTTCCCTAAGTGATAGGAAAATGTCTCGCTTCCAAAGCAAATCACAAGGATGTCATTTAAATAAATAGAATTTTGCATAACAAGCATTCAGTTAACAAACTTGATGGTATTACTCGGGATTAAATGTGATTTGGTATGATGTCAATGCCACCCAACAGCTCGTTGCGTACTCCTTACATGGGTTGGGTATGGGCGTTATCGTCTGAAATAGGTAAGCAGACAAACAAAGCAGACGCGCTGTAGTCCTTGGAATTCGAAATCGTTTATTCCTCCGAATGGTACCTATACTGTGTTTAGTAATTTTAATTAGGTAGACTTTACTTAAACAGCTGAAGGGATTTATTATGCTTTACCTTTGTTGCTAGGGCTCTTTTAATTGAGGTTTTATTCATTCGCATTGATTTGTATGAAGGCCGAGCACCGCTAATTGATTTCTAATTATAAGCTCATCAAACTTAAATGATTTTGTGGTAATTGTTTGGTAATCTTGTGGTAAATACCGTTCCTTGAACGAAGTTCTTGGGATCTATTGGGTCCGTTTAAGCTTTGTGACAGCTATACGCGATTTCAGAATGATTTAATTAAAATTCAATTAATTTGTTTTTTTTTGTGTCCTCCTATTATTGAATTAAGTCGTTGTGCGTTGACCTTTTTTGTCAAAAGTGAAACCTAATTTATTCCAGTTGTTAATATCAACCGACGCGACGCGCTTCAAAGGGATTCCTCTCTAACTTAAAGCAATTTAAACGAAACCTTTGCGACATTAGTATCTATAGGTAGTACATATCACCGTCATTTCGAAATACGGCCCCCATCCGGCAGATGGAATTTTAAATGAACCAATTATTGTGACGGAAATAAGGAATTTTGTAAACACTCTTCTGCAAAATTCCTACAGAAATTTACTTAATGCTTCAACTTCATTTTTGACGAAGGAACAGTTCCAGGAAGTTCCAAGAAAAGTATTATATTTCACATCAAGGGGAATGCAGAAAATCCCAGAATTTATTGGGGAATATGATTTATGATATCCCTTAACAAAATTTGTTATGGAAAGCAATACTCCAAGGTCGGTAATATTTTCAAACAAAGTAAAGATGTATCTAAATAAGGAAAAGAAATTGCACGCATCCCTTGAAGGCTGATGCTTTCGCCTGAATAGACATAAATTAAGCAACTCAAAAGTTTAAACAAAGCAGTAGTATGAATTAAATCAAGTTGCATAACTATATGGTGGTCAAACAAGGATGGTTATTAATCCACTTGCTGTTCTCAATTTGTATGCCCATCACAAGTAGGTAGGTCAAGATATTCTTCACTTTGCCATTACATTTTTGTAACGCCAGAAAGGAGTCACCGGAGACTCCATAAAGTATATACTTTCTGAATCGACTGCCGTCTGTCCGTTTGTCTGTTTATCTGTCTGAAAACACAATGGCGTCCAAACAAAACGGTATAACATCAAAAGCCTGAAAATATATGTACCCTTACTGACCGAAACACCGAATATGACGCCACTCAGGATCAGGATCAATAAATTACAGCAATACTGCAGTGGAATTTAAAGGTTCCTATTGCAAATCAAAAAATAGTGAAATTCCAAAACGCTAGAGCACAAAAATGGTCGTGAAGGGTGAGGAACTTGATAAGCTAAAGAAATACAAGTACTGACGGATTGTCCCCTAAATAACTAACGCCAGAAATTATTTTCGATCTATAACACCACGAAAACAAATTGTGTTGTAAGGGCTATTCTGTGCTATGCAAGCTCAAAGGTCTAAAGCTACGATTACACGGCCATTTCTTCGAGTAATTTAAATGGCTCTGACGTAATTATTATGTAGTCATTTAAATGTCGCTCTGTGTGATCGCCGTTTTTGGCAGCGTCATTTAAATGACTAGGAAAATGTCGGACCAAATGACATGTATTCAGTGCCATTTAAATGGCCGTATGATCGCTCTTCAATGACGCCTTGGACAAATGACTAAACTTTTTGGCTGTTGCGTCATTTAAATGGCATCGCAACGGAAGATTCTAAATGACTCGCAGTGTCCGTCATTTGATTTTGGGACACAAATGACGATGATAGTCATTTCGTGTGATCGCCAATTTTTCAATAACGAATCGTAGCTTAAATGTCGCTCTAATGCGACATTTTGTCCTGATGTCACAGCGCCATTTAAATGACTCAAAAAATGGGCGTGTAATCGTAGCTTAAGGAATATTCCATAATCTAACGAAGTTGATAAACGGCCCAGATACTTTTTAAGGAACATATTTCGACTGTCAGAAAATACGCCAACAAGATGCTTCACTGAGAAACTGGCCTACCTCCAGAACATTCAAATAATAATTAGGTACACATTGGATACCTACATTAAAAATGTTAAGAACTATCCCCATAGACTTTCTAAAATTATATATCCTAAAATGACGCACAATTAGATAGCAGCAAGCAACTATTGAAAAGATATTGTAGGGTAGTGTGGTTGAGTTGGAATTTAAGCTCTTTCATAAAAGATTCCAGCAAAGTGCGTCCAAGATTACTACTCTGTAGAACAATCTTTCAAAGTACTACTGGTGAAAATTGGTCAACTTTGGGAAGTGCAGCATCGAACGATCTGCACTTTTTCACCGTTTGGCTTCTATAAGATCGACATGGCAGCCTCTTGTTAGAATGCTCCATTATTATGGTTACCAGCTCGAAGAAACGTGGTAGGTAATTTTTGAATGACGTCCGCCAGTCCATTGGGCAATAACCATACTTTGAGTCGATTGCAGCAACTATATGACGAGTAAGAAGAAGTTGATTGCTCCTGTCAACGAAAGATTGGTACACTCAGCGTTGCCATAAGTGCAGATTTGTCAGCATTTTGCATATTTTCACCTCAGCCGCAGACTTTTAAAATCCCAAAATCTGCATAGCACATTTCGTCTGCATTTATTTGGTTTATTTAGTTATTCTTAACTCCATAGAAGAGAACAGAAAAGTAGAAGTTTTAGCGTTTCATGACAAAAAATGTTGTATAAAACTTTTCCACTGCTGGTTTTCTGAAGCTGTACTGAATGCGTTTAGCACTAACCTGTCAAAATTACATTTTTTGATATCGCAATATTAATGAATCCAGATTTTTTACCATAGAAATCTGAATTGCAGATTTTTTTCTGCATAATTGCAGACTTGTCGAAATATTTTCATGGCAACACATGGGTACACTCCCCTTTTCTCCCCGTTGAACTTCTTTTTATCTACCATATTTATGTTTGATTAGCCTGTTCTCCCTTAGAGTTCCTCTGTCGCCGCATCCAGTTTTAGTTAGCTAATTGGTTAGGTGAGGGCTTGTGAAGAAGCTGTCATAAAAATACGAAAATGTGACATAAGGATATTCCTGCTTTATAATTGTTGCACGACATATTCGCCAAGAAATATGGAGGGATTCCTATTTTTATTGCGTTTTTGATACAAATCAAATTTTTCGCAGTACCCAAGACGAGTTGATGCAACCCATGCCTTATACACAAATCGTACAGGCTTTAAACGCATGAATTGTTTGCAAGAGTTCCTTCCAAAATACGGAATCATTGCTTCATCCACAGATAGATGCATTTCAATGGGTGCGTACTTCAGAAACATTGTATTCAACTGCTCGGTTAGTGGTCTTGTTTTAGCCATTTTATCTGTAGCCTCAAGATTCTAGTTGTTACAGAAATGAATGTTTCTAAATATGTCACAGAATCTATTTCCGCGCATAGCCTCTGAAATCAATTCATTGTTACAATCTTTACGGTATTTCTAAAATAACCTTTTTCTCGGTATTGAAACGTTCCAATAAAAGCATATATTTCTGCATCAGATACGTCCAAATTCTATTTCGTTTCTCGTGCATACAAGTTGGTAAAGCTTGTATATAAATATATGCCTTTATTGAAAAAGATCTGGAAGAACTCGAATGGATGACTCTCAGCACTTAACGTTAGAGAATGCAACAATGCTCCCACGGCTTGAATTTATAATGAAACTAGCTGGACCCGTGCTCGCCTTGCCCGCTCGCACAAAATTGTATTTGGTTCATTTAAAATTACACTTTGAGTGTTTCATTGAAATCTGTCCAATAGTTTTCGCGCTTTTAGAAGAAAAACAAAATTCCTCCCTCTCCTAGATCTTGCTACTTATATGTAATATTGCATTTCCTTTCCTTTGTTTCCCTCTTCCTATGGAATCCAAGCAACTACCTACCCCAAACCTACACTGTTACCATACCACATATCAAAATGAAATTCTTAAATGAAACCTGTTTTGTAAAGGGTGGTTAAATTTTAAGGGCCGATGTTGATTTTGAATAAAACACAAATTATTTAGGAAATTATTGTCATTTCTTTTTATTATGATAATATTGGTATGGTTCAATTATGTATGGAATAAAATATCGGCCAAATGGCCGCCGCGACCTCGGCGGCACACCCCCATCCGATGGTCCAAATTTTCGATGACGCTGAGGCATAATTGAGGTTCTATGCCGTTAATGTGCCGAATTTTCTCATTCTTTAGCTCTTAAATTGTTGCTGGCTTATCGACGTTAACATTTTCTTTCAAATAACCCAAAGAAAGAAGTCCAACGGTGTCAAATCGCATGATCGTGGCGGCCAATTAACATCGCCACGACCGACGTGAGATAACACGGCCATTGAATTTCTACCGCAAAAGAGCCTTTGTTTCGTTAGCTGTGTGGCAAGTAGCACCGTCCTGTTGAAACCACATATCTTCTACATCTATATCTTCCAATTCGGGCCATAAAAAGTTCGTTATCATCTCACGATAGCGAACACCACGACGAGTTGAGGTGGGCGGCTCTTCAGCCACACTATCGCGAACAGCAGCATGCACTGGTATTTTCACATCTCCTACAGACCCGGTTTGCTAAAATTTTTGCACGATTTTTCCAATTGTACGCAAATTTGGACGATTAAATTGACCGAAAAAATCACGAAGTGCACTATATGCATTTTGATTTGAACGCCCATTTTCATAATAAGCCTGAATAACTTTAACGCGATGCTCGATTGTATATCTTTCCATGGTTCAAACTGAGTTAGTCTGAAATTGAGAAATGTCAAATGAAATGCAGAAAAAAACCTGACGTTTAAGTGTGGTTCACATTCAACATCGGCCCTTAAAATTGAACCACCCTTTATTATACATCCCTTCTCTTATGAAAATGAAGATTATTAATATACCCCATGTCCATGTCATACTGCAGCACGCATCCCATCCCCATCCTGCATCGGACATACGAGATGAGTTCAGGTGTAAGCCATCCTGATCAATCATCATTATTGCGCCAGCTTTGCTCAATTGTATACTAATGTTCACCTTTCTTTAACGTCTACAGCACTATTTTTTCACTTACTTCTTCCTCAGTTAAAAGCTGGTTGAAGTGTCAGCATCAGCACAATCCTCTTGTCCAGAATCTTCGTCTGTAATTGCACCGTGGCTACAACCAAAAAAATCATTATCGCCCTAAGCAATAAGACCTGCATTAGAGAATGGGTGACCTAATATAACTCGCAAAGAAATAAGCCCGCGTACCCCATCGAAGATAATAAGAATCTTTGAATACACTCAACTACTCTGAATTGAAACGTACGAACTTTAAAATTTACTTTACAAAAAAAAGTAGATATGGAGACACATCTTAGGGAAAGCTGCCCAAGACTAAAACAACCATCAACTCGGCGTGGAAAAAGAATTCCAGGAATTTTCCCCTTTTTTAAGGAAAGGAAACCCTTTTTTCAGCATAGTGATTTTCCTTTTGTCAATATGTATCACTACATAAAAATAAAACAAAAATGTTACGTATACGCCCTACGGTTTGTAAATTTGTTTCCCCACACAATACGGAAGTCCACACCATTAAATCTCTTCTACAGATTTTCACGGACGATAAAATTCAAAACAAAACTCATTCAAAACGGAAGTTTTCTAGCTTCCATGTGAAATAGATCACAGACACTATCCTAAATATTTCGACAATTGGACCATTGAAATCCCAAATCTACTTTTAAATAAAAACTTTTCCAATTTCATTCTCACATCCAATGTCCAACCCGATTGAGTTATTCTTTCTGTGGAATGCATACACCACAATCTGTCTACACAGTACAGTACAAATAACAAAACCCTGCAATTCAATTCGGTTCGTCCGTTCCTAAACACAAACATACAATGCGGATGCGACTCCCCAAAGTAGATGTACCCGTGTGTTTACAGTAGTAGCTCATCCAACCGCACTGTTACCTAAAGCAACAGCCCAAAATGACACATCCATCTATCTACCAAAACATTTTGGTATTTACCTCTGCGCCTTGAATAATGATGGTATGTGCGTCTTTGTCAGCACACCCCTAGAGAAAACTGAACTTAATTAAAAACCAAATTAATTCCACCAAGGATAACAAACATGTCAAAGTGAACTTATACCCCTGAAGGACATTACTGCTGGCTTTCATAAATACCGCACATCACCCTCATAGGCCGAAACTCATTACTCAAGTCAAGAGTATTGGAAGTAAAGGCGGCCAACAAAAAAAAAACATACGCAAGTCTCATAAAAATACGCGCAATTTTTGTTTCCCTTTTCAAACCAATATTATTACATAAATTTATCCATCTGACATTAAAATGACTTGCGGTCGTAAATACAACCGTATTTCACAAAGTCAACTCAATTTATGGTTGATCTGTTTTATTTATGAAAATGAACTGAAATTTTCTTTTGCTTTCATAACGCCCTGTCCAACCATATCCTTGGGTTGGGCGTGTAGGTGCACCCACATAATGTGGCATTATGTATAGTGGTTAGGTGAATTTTCTTTCAAGTAAAATGTGTCGACAAATCACTGTTTTAATTACAGACACCTTAAAAAAAAAAACAAGTGCAGATGTCATAGCAACATGTGTATCACAATGGAAAACGGGCAATAATAAGGTTGAATTTATGTATATTCTGCGAGAAGGAGCTGATAATTAAATGAATCCTTTCAGGCAGAGATAAATGGGCGAGCAAACATACATGCATACAAAGAGAATTTCTTTTTATGGCAACATAGCAGTAACTGCTAAATTTATGAAGGCAGAGATGTAGAGCAGCCGTCCTAAATTAATCTGACGACTACTTTGTAAAGTTAATTTATCAAAGTGCTTGATATGATGCTTGATATTGCAGAAATATCTCTTGAGACTAACGTTGAAGATGTGGTAACGGAGCATACAACTAACAGCTATTATGAACTTAAAATTCCAGTTCTACACAGTTGCTTGCGAAACTTTTAAAAAGTTATCTCGCTAATTTGAAACCTCTTAGTTTTTCGCATTTTCACGGGCTCAGAGTTCACTATACGCACGTCTTGCTAAGGAATCTCTTGAAGAGGAAACTCTCATGTGACGGAAATAAACATGTCATAAATTTGCAAATATCATCCAAAGCTTTAAATTTAATATATCCCCTTTCGGATATTTGAACTCAGTGGTGACTGCTACACCCATCAGACACAGCCACTGATGCCTGGATGCAATTTTACTATCAGCCGTATGACTTTAGGCAAGAAGGAGTGTGCTATAAAAGTGGAAAGATTTTTTTTTTCTGAAATGAATAAAAGCCTGTTTGTCAGATCTAAGCCGATTAGACTGTGAAAATGGTTTGAAGAGGTTTGTTAACTCTAGCTAAAGGAGAATCGAAAGCTTTCTTAGAAACTGCTGGCGGAAAGTATAGTCGTAATCGGCACGGTTTTCGCTAAAGACTGCCAAGTGTGACAAGCTACTGTTCAAATCAAACCACTGGCGTAATCATTGATCGACCAGCATAAAAACTATGGATATACACTGAGAAAATTTATTTTGAAAATATAGGCTGGGCACTAAACCCAATGATTTTTTTTTCTATACCCACAATTTAACAAGTTAAGAAGGGAATTTAAAATCCTAGAACACCCATACCAGGTCCATTGCGCTACCAGGCGAAAACTCCTTTTTTGTGTAGTGATAGACAGTGATATCAACCGGCTTCGCAGGGGATCGAACTTGCTCCACTCGGGTAAGCAATGATTTTTACCAGTGCAACATTGCAAGCAATAAAAATAATTTTTTTTCGTTCCATTTCTTATATTTTATACCTCTTTAAAAATGTTATACGATTTGAATGGTATTTAGAACTTTTGATTTGATTAGTTTTCCATTTTCGGACCGCTTTTGTTTGCAATTTCTGAAGTATTACCCAGATTTCAAAGGGATATGGCAGATTCTTATATATAAGCTTTCTAAAGATCTCAAGAACTTTTTTGCAAGCCAAGCGTAATAATTTCACAAAACCTCTAAAATGCTAAGGTAGAGCCCGTCTGCAGAGGATCTTACAGCTCTGTAGTATAATGGGTGTTACAAACTTTTAAAAGGGTTTGAAAGATGTGAGCTCCTTAGTCCTCTGGAGTAGGTTCTAAGAGCTCTACAAATAAGTACGATAGCTATAACTATTCGAGCCTTCTGAAATATTGGTAGTGAGTTCCCATAGTTCGACATTTGAGTGCTATGGCTGAAATTCCGCCAGGTGCCGTTGCCTTTACAAAAATCCAGCTTTTTACAAGCGATGCTGGTTGTCAAAATTGTACATCTGCCGGCTTTGTAAATAGCGGTTCCAGTTGAGCAGACTTTTCAGATGGATTTTCCAAAAATCTTGAAGCGAAAGTATACGTCTTGCCTTTAGTTGTTTCTGTTAGTGAACCGTGTCCCTTCGCTTAAGGTAACTAAAGTTACTACATAATTGACTTTGCCATATAGACCATAATGGATCTGAATGGTTTGGACATGCCATAAGTTGGTTAGTAATTCGATTGTAGACTTTGTTGCTTCTACAGTTGTGACCGCCATTCCTATAGGATGTCTTACTCTTGGCTGACTTGGCTTACTTATATTTTTTGTTCATCCAGGGTTTGCTTAAATCTGATATTTTGGTGAAATGAATAATATTCACCCCTATCTTGGAATCCGCCGGGGGGAATCATTCACGGAAAAAAATATTTCGGTATCGTCAAATCCGCAAAGTGAACAGTTCCCCGTGTGGGTAATGTGAATGAGTTTCACTGTATCGTTGAAAACGTTCAAATCGAATTTTTCCCGAACAAAATGACATTTCTTGGCCGCATCAAATTCATTGCGGATTTCATAGGTTTTCTTGCTTGCTGCATGTCGTGAGCATTTTAATATAAAAAATTTACATACAAAACAGCTGCTTCATTAAGCCCAACATTTTGCACAGATTGAACTTTATTAAAATCAAAATATAAACAGTCTAAAAACACATTTCGTCTGGAAGTTCCGTGAAACCACTCATTGCTCATTTCAGCCTGTCTCGTATTTTTTTCTGAGAACAGCACTCATTTCGTTCTTCCTCTTATTTTTACAAGAATAGAGCTAACGTATACATTATTACATAATAAACACTGATTTTTATTTAAATCAGTTTTAAAACAAACTTTTTATAACCTCCGACGAATGCAGCTACACGGATTTGTGTTCACAAATAAAAGACAGCCGTTTGACAGTGAAACTACCTTTCCCAAAACGTGTCGATAAGGAAACTTTTCCGGCGGATTCCACGATAGCAGTAGAAGGTGAAAGGGAATCGAATACAGCTTTTGCAGAGGTATACCGCCTCCCGAGAACACTTAAAGCAATGATGCAAATAATCTACGCAGCCCATTACAATTCGATATGCTATAACTCGAAATTATACTATGGAGATCCTGGAATTTTCTAAGAGAGAAGATATGGGTTAGGTTAGGTTAACGGGTTGGTGAAGCTGAGTAGCCTCCTCTTCACCCCAAGGTCCTTGTGGACCTATTGTGTTACCCTTCGAAGGGGTTAGCCGTGTTGTACTGGCTTTATTTTATCCTTCCCGTGGTTACTCGACTTTGTCCAACCATCTCGCTGCCCTCAGAAACCTGTAAAGATTGGATATTGAGACGTTAGAGAGTTCTTGGATATCCTGGAAGCAGTAGCTTTCAAGTGTTTTATTCCTCAAGTGACAGAGACTCGGGCAGTGACAGAGGAAGTGAGGGGTGTCCTCGTGGGCCTCTTCATCACCGCAGCCTCTACAAATGTCGTCGTTCTTGAGATTTAGTTTCATTGCGTGGTTTCTTAGAAGGTTGTGACCAGTGAAGGCGCCAATAATAATCTTAGACAGCGATACTCTATCGTATCGCAGAAGTTTGTTGGTCCTGCTTTTGTTGTATTCTGGCCACATCTTCCGTCATATGTCACAGGTGGTTAGTGGGTTTCCACCTGATGTTAGTTTTCATTCGGATCTTGTATTCCACTCGTTCTCTGAGACTGCAGATTGGTGGTTTGATCGACTGAAGTGCCTGGTCTAGGTCCATTGCAGAACCTTTTCTTGCCAGTTCGTCAGCCCTCTCATTGCCGGTTATGTTCCTGTGTCCAGGAACCCAGCAGAGATTCGTATTATGCTGCGAGCCAAGAGCCTTGAGCTCTTTTTGAATTTTTTGAATTATCTAGAATATTTCTCGTCAGTACTTAAATTCAAAAATATCCAAATAAATTGAATTATCTTTTCAAATGGTATAGCAATGTAACAGCTGCAACACTCAAACCACCATCAGTCCCTCAAAGACCACATGAAATGCTTCCTATACCTACCCATAGGGCATTTGCACCATTATGGCAGCCATTTGCATGGGGTAAATCAAATTCATATGTCCTCTTAAAATCCACTTGATCCCAGATGACTCGATTGTGATGGTAACTGCTTGACCGAATCAACTTAGAAAAACTAGCACATGTTCCCCATAACCTACTATATGCTGCACATTCTTCTCACCTACCCCACACTGTTGGCAATGTGCACTGCATGGTTATAACAACCATACACAATCCAGGACAAATTTCCCTTGCCCTGTTATCGGTTTACAGCAAAAAAAAATACAAAATGTTGTTAACATCAAAATCAATAAATCACATTCTAACACGTGTTCATGGGGGAGTGTGCGAACTGTGTCAGTATGGTTATTCCATGACACACAAGCCCTTATCATGTCCTTGTCTATACAGTGTATTGTCCTTATTCTTGCATCGTAAACTACACCGCGGATTAATAAGCACTATAAAATAATATTTCATCATTTGGTTTCATACACTATCGTCCTTCGTTCTGAAGCGATATGTATTGCAAAGGTTTCAAAATGTAGGTTTCACTTTTTTATTCCAATGTTTAAGGATCAATTTTTATGATTCCTTGCTGTAAACATTGCCCTATTTGGGTGGAACTACCAAAGGCAACCGACGGGCATTAATATGGTTCATAGTCTAGTGCAAGATTGCCATGCTACAGAAGGCACAAGGCGAAAGAACCAATTATCTCGTGTCTTGTTTGTGTGTCGAGAATTGTGATATTTAACAACGTGGTCACCCCATCATCCCCTTGGGGGTGGTTTAAGTGTTGAATCAAATTAGAGACTTTCAAAGTGTGTGGGTGTGTCGAATACGGTCGAGGATAGTGATTTGTGCTGCCTCCTTTGCTTTGTTTCGTTGCGAGAGGTTGCGGATGAATAAAAAGTAGGTGAGAGTGACTTGTGTGCAGGGTTAATAATCTCGGTTTCCTTGTCTGCGGTGAGAAGCTTAATTTAAAAAAAAAGTCTTGGTCATTGGAAAAACTATGGAAATTTCCGATTCAATACTGTTGCTTCAATGTAAGAATAGGTTAAAAAATTGCTTATAGCCTTTTCACAATTGCTAGTTGCTTTGTTTCTTATTGCTTGTTGCCGCAGCTCAGTGTGAGAGCTGCCTAAGGACGATATACACCAGAGGTTATGAGCGCCATTGTTCAATATTCTAATTATACCTATAACTTCAGAACTCGTGTATGTTGGTGTACATTCATCCCCTAACTGTCACTTGAATGCAAACAATTCAAATCAAACAGTCCAATGAAATAAATTAATATTATAATCTTAAAGTAACATCAGTATAATGCCAATTAAAGCATATGTCCTTAGCACCAGCTATCCTTTCAGTGAATTTCTCCAGTAAAATTATGTAGTTCTCACTTTCTAAACCTCGGACTCTGCTGGGCGGTCAGTACGACTACCTATGTCCTCTTATAATTCCACTATCCTTTGTGCGTAATTATTGGCTCATGTTCGATAGAATGTAGGACATTAATTTTGTATGACTTCCTTCTTCGCCGGCAAGAAGGTGTTCTACAGAATACGTTCACAATGCTATTATAGTCCTATATAAAATCAATATCGTCCGCTTCAGTGGAAACCTCCCTCCGATCAATACACCATCAACTTCAATAGCCAGCCAGCCTTCAACTGTCAATATACTTACCACTATACGTTATACACCCCCCAGAAAGTCCAAGTCCACCCTCCCAAAAAGCAATAACTAGCTCAACTCACCACTTATGGCAAGGATGCGATAAGGCTAGCCATAAATTAAATTTTCAATATCGAATTGATAACAATAATCGGTGTTATTACACGATAGACCGTAGTAGGTATAGGTATATCCATTGGTGCTAAAGCCTTATGCCCGAGTTCCTATGGATGGATGTTTATTGCGAATCGATTGCTGGTACTTGAGTACCGTAAACAATACGTCAGCGGCGACTGAGGTAGATAATTATTATTGTATGCCTTGGCTTTCTGTTTTCCAACCGAGAGACTGTCGCCGGGCAGGCGCGCGTCGGGCTTTAAATTAAAGACAAGCAAAAGTGTTCTGCTATCTGCTTACTTTAACACGGATACACGGATACACGGATACACTTTTTGTGGAAAGTTTTGTGCTACCAAATCAATGCGAAGGCAATTTAACCTGCCATTCAGAAAAGTGTGGTCCTAGAGAAAGTATATGTCTTACTCGTACTAGTAAAGGGGTGGGTATAACTTTTCTGCACGTAAAGTTGAAAAATAAATCGCCTTATACGCAGCTGGTACCATGATTAGTTCGCTGGTCTAGTACGTCGTTTGTGTTGTTGTGTATATTGTTAAGGAGAAAAGTTTCGAGATACACTTACTTTTTTTTGTGGCATAAACAAAGTTGAAGTTTTTCACAAATTACTGGGGTTAGAAGCAAATTAGTTAGCACACAATAGTTAGTTAGTTAGTATGGGTAAAGAGCAGAAGATCTTTAGATGTGAAACGCAGTAGACAGCTTGAGGTATCAAGCCACTGGTACATCGTTAACATAAAAAATTAACTTCTGCGATCTGCACTTCACCTAAGTAAGGCTTTTGTTCGTCTACAAATAAATAGTATTTTTCAGAAAAAAAAAATTGGAAACGTTGGCAAAAATCGAACAAAACGTCTGAAACTTAATAGAAATCGTCTGAAAATAAATAGAAATCATCAGAAAATCAGATATTGGAAACGTCTTAAACAATTTTTCAAACATCTGAAAACAAATAGTAATCGTCTGAAAAATAAAAAAAATCGTATCCGCGGTGCGATCGTAAATATAGATAGGTACATATTGAAAACATTATCATAAGTTTGAGTAAAAGGGAATATTCATAGATGAATTTTGAGAATCGGTGTTGCGGTCTTTAATTCTTTAAAATATAATAATGCTGACGATTTATTAAGATTTTCAGACGAAATTTCAAAATTTTCAGACGAATATTTAAAAAAAAAACTGACAAAAACTAGCAGATGAATATGAACAAACTAGAAGATAAAAATTATTTCTTTTCAGACGAAAATGTTTTAACCCTTCTCCTTAGCCGGTTGATTACAAAACGGTGAGATACGAGAGGAGTTTGCAAGTATGTATCTGAAAGTTTTGAATATATGTACAGGAAGAGTAGTTTTCGACTTAATATGCTTCCGAAATAAACCCGCCATACCGATGGAGGCTGGTATGGTGTGAAAATAATTGCTTGGTTTAGAATGTCCGGAGTTCGCGGAAGTCTAAACTAAACCAGACCCAGTCTTATTGAATGAAACTTAAATATTGTGCCATTATTTTGAATGAAAATCAATATCTTACGCAGATGGTGGGAGCATTTATCTAGGTTGATGGATTTAGATCAGGGCACTAAAACTTCCAGATATATCATCTTCAGTAGGGCTGAAAAAGTCCCAATGAAGGTGAAGTAAGTTTTGCTATCAAATTAATAAAAGTTAACAAATCCGGGCAGAAATGCTCAAGGACTTAGACAAAGAGGAATTTCCATTGCTCTCTCGTTTTATTAGAGTGGACTGCTGTCAATAGAAACAACTGAATGTTGGCAAACTGGGTTGATGTTGTCTCTCTCATGAAAGGCAATAAAAGGGATTACCCCATTTGTCGGAGTACATGGCATTAAAGACTTTTCAAGGTGTTGGAAACGCGTTACAGAGAGAGCTGTGGGCGAATCAGTATCAGTACTGAAGAATGAGTACAGCGGCTTTTATCCGGGCAGATACTAATTATTCACTCACTCTCAGAATTTAAGGCTTGGAAGTAGTTCCTAGTAGCTAAACTTTGGAGTATACTGCAGAAGTATAGAATCGACGGTTTCTTCTGAGTTCTGACACTACACAAAATGTGCAAGCTGATTTTTATTTTTTTTTTTTTTTTGTGAACTGTGCTAATTCAGTGCCTTTCACCAGAGGCGCTGAGGTTCATCAGGGGTTAGATTTATTCTACTCTACTTACTACCTAGTATAATACCATCGACGATGAAAATATGAGGTTCTTGTGATTACACATGTTACTGGCATCCCATTAAAATACATATAGAGGTGGGAAAAATTAAGTGTGTCGGGATTTTATTCACAGGTGATGGAAGGCGACCAATATATAGATTTTGTAGGATTGGTCAAGCTAGGTCGTCTACTTCGGACTGAACGGTGCATGGATCAAAGAATTTGTCACGCTAAACGCATAAGAGAGTCGATATTCACAGAAATCGCCTTGGCATCATCTGGGACAGCCACCATGGTTTTTGAACCATGAATGCGTCCTTCGATTTCCACCCCATTCGCTAAAAACGGTACTTTAAAAACTACACACATCTCGAAAACGCCATTTTCGATTTGATTATAAATGTAACTGCTATAGGTAATGTTTATATCCTGAAGAATACGTCGTACTCAGTTTTCAGCTAAACATTTTAATAACAGTGCTTTTCGAATCCAATTTGTAACATTTGTCAGCTTAATTTTACAAAAAACCGCTCTAACGATTTTGATCAAAATACACATTTAAGACAACATAAGCATTCTAAATATGATGATGTACTTATTTTTTCTCAGAAAACTCGAATATTGCCGTTTTATCAAAAATTACTACCCAAATCCCGGCCATTGAGACCACTTTTTTTTAAATAATAATCAAAAATGAGAATTCGAAATTCATCGCCTCCTTGCCTCCTTCAAGTGTCAGTTTGGGGTAAAATTTGAAAGTAAGTAGTAAAGTATTGTAGTTAACACGTAAATAATGTCTACGTAGTATGTATTACGTGTTTAGTTAACAAGGATTCAGTTACTAAACCTACGGAAGATGTACGTAAGTGGATATAATTTTTAACGTAAAATTTGATGAAATGACTCTCAGATTCAGCGAGATTCTCAATAAACGAGAAAGTTTCGTGCGATCCAGTCGTGCACATTTTTTTTTTTGTAGGTTTTCTGGTCATGGTACAAATTGTAAATCCTCTCAAGATATAACCCACTTATAGAACCCTCCACAGCTTGAGAAGAAAAATTGACCGACTTTTGGTAATTTTTTTTTTAAATATTTGCAACGAAAGCCTCCACTAACACTGCCAACAACTGTGAAAATCATCAGTGACGGTGGCTTCAAGAATGAGCCATAGAACCACTGACAACTTGTAGAGTAACGGACCATTAAGAGATGATTTCCAAGCTGCGAATTTGTTACCTAATACTCAGTCATCTTAAATAGGTACTCTTAACTTATGTACAGAATTGTAGCCAATATGACAAAATGACTCATTTACCGCAGTATCCTGCAAGAGTCAAAGTTCATAATATTTAATGACCAAAACTTAATTGCTGCTCCAGTTGTACTATACCGATTCACACCAAAAATAACAACGCCAATTGCCCCTGTTATAATGTACGTGACAACTGATCTGATATAAAGGGACGAGGAGAAAAGAAAAATCCTCTGGCAAAACTTCAGCCAAACACTCATACACTGATTGTCCAGCCAAATAATCTTAATGAGCAATCAGTCGTATAATTGGACACTCGAAGCAAACGATTTGCAGCCATACGATGAACTTTTTCGATAGGTTTCGTCAATTTTTTTCTATACTTTCATCGTAATTACAACCCTCTCGTAGGTAATTTCACCATGACGAAGTAGTAAATCTTGCTGAAATTAATTGGAATATTTAGTCGCATGTTGTAAGTATTTTTTGTTGGCTCCAGTAATGATGTAGGGAACCCCACTCCAGCTTTACTGAAGTATGCTTTACGGAATGATTGGGTTCAGTTCTTCATTCGGTGGGATGTAACTACAATATAAGTGTATAACCCACTATAGAAAGTTGAAAAGTTCTTAAAGAGAAAGGAAAAGCGCAAAATGTGCGAATACTTTGAACACTTCTGTGAAGGTATATGACCAAGATTGAGAAGGGTTGTCTGCCAGCAAAGTTAGTTAAGAAAAAGATTTTGTATATTATTTTCCATCTTCTTGAGGAAGTACTGTTGTAAATGGAAGGGGTTTAAAAAATGGAAAAACGATATTGGATCCATCTTTCAGAAGAAGGCATTGGGGTGGGTAAGTGTTTTCTAACTTTCAGTTCTGTTCAAATGCTTGTCGATTGGGAATATTATATTGATGGGGATGGGTTTCCTTTCAGAATTTGTTTGACAATTCTCTATAGTCATATTTGCTTAGGGTAGGTTGTTTCAAATGCGCCAAAGTGATAGGGAAAATACGATTCCTTTTTATTCAAACGGTAAGCCAACCGACCATAATGAAGAATGACATCGTTCCTTCAACAAACACATGCACCGGAAAGGGGATTTCGGCCAGTGAAATTAATCCAATTTAAATAAAAATGGGTAACTTTATAGTCCGGTAAAAAAAACAGCGTCTTTTGTGCCTGAATTCTGAAACCAAAAATTTACTTATATTCACAACGCTGAAAGAGTTTTCGAAATCCTCTTTATTTTTACTGCATCACATATTACCCACAGATTTCAGACCAATCAGTCTGTTTTACTTCTACCTTAAAATGATTGACAGGATTTTTCATTAGAATACGGAGAACCCCGGTAATGATCACTCATTGTCATCTAACTCCGAACATGAACAACAAAATTGCATGGTCAAGATTGCTGTCCATTCTATTGGAAGTTCTATTGAAAGATACCTATCGCTGGATGCACAAATGATTTATTTGTTGATCCAAGCGCTGCACAGCCTGAACCTTAACAAAGGAGTAAGGAGTCACCCCCCTATACTAATTGATGTCACAGCTGCCGTTGGCAGTGGCCCTGTCAAAAAGTTTTGGAAGGGTGCTATCTCCACAATCGACGGACTTCTAACATTTTGGAGCATTTGGGGTGGAAAATCCTAGCTCACACGAACGACGAACGACATCGTTCTCCCTAAACTTTAGTCTCCTGGATCGAGAGCTTTGGTCTTCTGCATAGTTTCTCATAACCATTTGTTAATGCTAAGTTGAGTTTTCCTGTATAATTGGTCTGTCTAAATCGAAATTGGCAAAGTTAGGACAGTAGCAGTATACCAACATGCGAATATGTTTTAAAAGGAAAGTGTACAAATTCACCAGTCAAATCTTGGGCATTGGCAATGCTCTTACTGTTGTATTCAGTTCCAGTGTATACCAAGTCGACTTTGTTTTAATTTAATAGTTAAAAATGGAAGAAATCTTAATATTAATTAACATTCATTAAGTCTTTATGTAATGAAAATGTTTTTATTTAAATTTCGAATTGACAAAACACCACCTCTAATTCTATCTTTCTATCAAGCGTTGTATTCTACGACACATTTTAGTTCCCCGTTCCGATTGTTTCGTAACCATACGAACACCGCGCAGAAAACAATTCCCAGCGGCTTTCGATTTCCGCCCACCATCCAAAAGCAGAGCTGGAATCGAAAACAATCGTTTTTATATACCTTCGCAAATGATCAAATAAGATCTGTTTTTAATTTATTGTTGCTCATATCCTCTAGACCGAGATGAATGAATTGCTGATAGTTAATTGGACAGCCGACGTCATCTCAGGACACCCAGAGTGTTTTATGATCACTAAAATGTGATCCAGTCTACCTGAATTTTTCAATTATTTTCTTCACAGTTGATGGTTTTAAATCACTATGACATTATTTTGTTCGAAAATTACGGACTGTAGCTGACAAACCTTCATTATTTTTAAAATGTTGCTCAGCAACATGAAAATGCGTTGTTCTTTCGTACAGCGCTCCATTTTTACTAACCCCGAACTGTCAGCTGTCACATTGTAATTTTTTTTTGTTGGCATCACTGTACTATTAAATGGCGCAAAATTAAAATTTTTCGTGAATTATGGCACATTCTTTATTTACAATTAAATATGTAATCAAATCATCATACCTTGATTCAGGAAAAATACTTTTAAAAGAGACGAATCATTTAAAAAATCGAGAAGTGGCTGAAAGGCATTTTTCCAAATGATTTTCACCGGGTGCGAAGCATTTGTCGTAGACATGTGTACGACAAAATGTGTGCAACATGTTTTGTGCTTTCGTGTTGTTTTTACGATAAGAAGGAATTAATTTTGTAGATTTTGTCTTCCCTTCAATAAATATTAATTTATGGACTAATTCAATACAAGGATTTTTTTTTCCTGTTTGTTGCTATAATTTGCTTAGTTGTTTTTGCCACGGTCACCGTGTGTATGCTTTGGCACACGGATAAAGTAAATTTCATGTAAATTTTGGCATCATTGGAAAGGTCATCTAAATTCCGTTTGAATGATACAAAACTTTCCCTAACCCATTAAGTACCCATTGAAAATTTAGATCTTTTGTAAAAGTCTACTTTTTTGACTTGACTTTTTTCCGCGGTCTCAAAAAAAAAATGTTTTGATGCAAAAAAAAATTTGTTTTCAAAAATCTCTTCTCTAATATTTTTTATGATGCGAAAATTTACATGAAGTAAGTTCAAATTTATGAGTAGAATTAACTTTACTTTTGTCTAAATAATTATGCCGACGACTGTATCTCCCTATGAGATGAGCATGAGCCACAGTCTATGGCTGCAATATTGTTTATAGAGATTTTTCCCAACGACCTGTAGTTAAACACATATCATATCATCAATTGCGTGAACTAGCTGAATAAAATTATTTGAATAACAAAAACCATGTAAATTGAAGTTGTTCCCGAGTTATCAGCAGTCAAACGGATATACAGAGAGATGGTTTAAAATATTTATCGGGGATACATTTGTCGGGATTAAATGCATATTGCATATACAATACGAATACACCCTACACTTAATTTAATTTTATAAATCTTTAGATGTTAGTTTTTGAAGAGATCACTTACTCCCAGCTAAGGTTGCCAGACGGCCGGGACTCGCCGGGATTGTCCAGATATTTTAAGCGGTGTCCAGAGCCCCGGCTAAAAATGAGTTGTCCAGTCAAAAGTCCCGGCAAAACTTATTTTTTAAATTCCATCATTTATTGAAAAATGTGTATTATGTATGTAATATGTATTTATTTCCAATTTTATCAAATTAAAAAATAAAAAATGTGCACGGATGGGTCGCACGTAACTTTCTCGTTTATTGCGAATCTCGCAGAATTTCAACAACACTTTATTACTTTAAAATTTCACTCCGAACTGATACTTGAAGGAGGCAAGTAGGCGATGAATTTGTATTGCCACTGAAGTTGATATACCGTAACGTGTGCGAATACAGATCGGGATTTGTGTAGTAATTTTTGAGAAATATTCATAAAACGGCTATATTCGAGTTTTCTGAGAAAAACTAAGTACGTGATCATGTTTAGAATGCTTATATTGTCTTAAATATGTATTTGGATCAAAATCCTTAGAGCTGTTTTTGTAAAATTATGCTGACAAATGTTACAATTTGGATTCGAAAAGCACTGTTATTAAACTGTTTAGCTGAAAACTGAGCATGACGTATTCTTCAGGATATAAACATTACCTAGCAGTTACATTTTCATCCAAATCGAAAATGGCGTTTTCAAGATATAAGCAGTTTTTAAAGCACCATTTTTAGCGATTGGGGTGGAAATCGAAGGACGCATTCATGGTTCAAAAACACTGTTTTGCAACAGTTGAGCTGAAAACTGAGCAAAACGTATTACTATGGCTTTAAGCATTATCTGCCAGTTATATTCTTATCATAATCGAAAATGGCGTTTTTGAGATTTGAGCAGTTTTTTAAAGTACTATTATTAAGGATTTGGGTGGATACCAAAGGACGCAGTCTCTTTAGAGAAAAACTGAATTTACTATAAAGTTAGGAATGACTATGGTATCTTAAAAATAATTTTTTGTTGAAATCGTTTGCACCGTTTTCGAAAAAAGCCCAATATTCAAAAATATCGTTGCCGGACATTTGAGCGAAAAACAGGGTTATGCAGTCATGTTAAGCATGCCTACATTAACTAAACTATCAATTTTGGTTCAAGCCGTTTTCGAAAAAATCTGAATTTTGTAATATTTCGTGAAATTGTTATATGGGAAGTACCGTTAATATTATGGCTAGCATAAAAAAAAACGCCTCCTAGCGGGAAGCCCACAAACTCTAAATACGAAGTTTGAAACAAATCCGTCCAAGCGTTTAGATTCCCCAGGGGTGGGACAGACAGACATACGGACGGACAGAATTGCGAAACCCACTTTTTTGAGTTCACCTATCATCGTTTTATCAGAATAGATCAAAATCTCGAGTTCGGAATTGTGTACGAAAACAATATCTTTCTCTTATAGCTACGTATACGAGAAAGTTAAAAAATTTCAATCCCTGTGAAATATTTTGAATTTAAAAAAGTAAGAATTTAACTGAACTCATGATTCATCCACTTAACGAAATAACAATCAATTTCAATTTTAAGTTGAACACTACTATCAGTAAATGACATTAAACACGCTTGTAATTTATTGTATATAATGTTGTACTTAAAGGCAGAAGCTCAGGCGCTCATAGGTTTGACTAAAAATACTTCAATTAAAAAGGTCGAAATTGGAGGGTTTTATTTTATGCCTTTCACTGTTGTATTTTTAGACTCTAGGAGCGACTGAACTTCGATATTTGAAAAACATAATATGCAAATGTCAATATGTAGCTGAAGAAAAATGTCATTGAAAACTTAGTTTGTTTTTGTTAATAAAACAAATTATATCCCTTTTTTTATCAATAAACAAAAATAAAATAGTCCTTTGAAATGTCCAGACGAGTCCCGGAATTTCAACATAATGTCCAGATATGTACTGATTTCGAACTGGCAACCATACTCCCAGCACTGGTGCTACCGTTGCACTATCTAAAATCGATTCAAAAAAATAAAAGGGGCAACCAACCATTCAACATGGGTCCATCTTTCATGGTTATCATTGTTTAACTCTAAAATATCTATCCAATTCAAACAACACAAAATATCGCTCTCAACTCTGAGATAACATAACATTATACATTTTTTTTAGCCATAAAATGTATAAAACGTACATTAATCATTTATCAAACCTAAAACAAATGTTGGAATATTTTAAAAAGCAACAGGCTATAAAAAGGGTGAAAAACTTTATACTGATTTCTGAAAACTTTCCTTTCTCGAGGAAAAAAAATAAAGTTTCAGAAATCATAAATCAAAGCATTCTTTTGGAACAAAACGTAACAAAAAGAAAAGGAAACCTTATATCATCTCGACATTGATGTATAAATTAAATGGAAATTTTCCCTCAATTTTTTTCGCACAAAGAAAAAAAGTTACATTAGGTTTCGTGGATAAGGCACGTTTGCTACACAATACTAAAAGTTGGTAAAAGTGAAAAAAGTAAGAGATTGTTTTAAAAGGATTTTGTTTTTATATATTTTCTTCTTTGAAGAATTTTCTTTCAAATTTTGATGGAGTGCTATTATAAGTGTTCTTCTTTGTTTTGTCAGAATTTTATTGTACCTTAATTATTTCTGGCGGTATTTTCTTTCTATTCAAGGTACCGATATGTAGGTAGTGCAGAGCACCTCTAACTCTGTTATCACTTAATCTATTTCATTACAATCATTATAATTCATCAAGTGCTACGACTAGACGTGACTATTTAAATTTATTCCATCAATGTATAAATCAACAGCTTTGTATACTAAAAGGACATTTATCTAACTGTCCGATTCGATATCACTTCGCCCAATCTTGTTTTGTTCAAATTGATTATGGTTGAGGCGGTGCGTGGGTATACCTAAATCGCCGTCATTCCCTTGCCTGCCCTTGAAAACCATTTTGCGTAATAATTTTATTTATTAGCCTACGTGATATTAATTCTTATATGAATATTTTATGCGAGAAAGTTAATAAAACAGATGCTCATCGTTAAAAAGGAATTTTTGTTACATTTTTTGACAGACTGCTAGAGGTAGGCGCATTAATATAAATTTTCATTACGAAAATCAGTAAATTTTATTTTTACTGCCATTTGTGGGAAATATGTATTTAAACGCAATATGTGTGCTTTCGACGGGAAAATTGCTGGTGTCGGGCTTTTTGATGTTTCTATTTCTACAGGTAGATTCATTCTAGCCCCTCGCTTTTTCCAAATGTTCAACAAATGGAGAAAAAACGATATTGCAGCTAATTTTATAGATATTCTTCACAGCAATAGGTCTTCTCATTCTCATCTTTTGAATTCTTAGAAATTTTAAGGCTTAAATAAAGGGAGAACAAATTTGGAAGAAGACCCAGGAGACCGACAATACTTTATAAACTACAAACTATTCATTACAGATGGCAAGTATTGCATAATTGGCAGCATAGTACTCATCGCAAAGTGTGAAGAAGTGGTAGGTGGTCAATTCACGGCGAAGCGATGTGCAAGGTTCACTTCGAGACTGAGGAAATCTAATATCTTTTAAATTTGGAGATAAAGGGTAGACCAAATACAAGTTCCTTTTAAAAAATGCAATAAAATGAACAAAATTTTTCCATGTATTATGGCTTTATTAGTAAGAGCAAATATTCCCATTAATAATTATGGAACACAACGTCGTTCAAGTGGCTGCCTCGGCTGGCTTCCCAGTAGCGCATTCTGACCTCATCAAGACCTTGTTGATGGTTTCGGATTGCTTGGATGATATTGGCCTTAAGTGCTTGAATCGTTTCCAGATTGTTGGCATAACATCGGTCGTTCACGGTTCCCCACAAAAAAAAAAGTCCAAGGTCAAATCGCCAATTGATAGCGTAGATTTCTGATTACACGATTTGGGAATTTGGAGCGCAAAAGATCGATTGTGGCATGGGCTGTGTGGCATGGCATGCCATCCTGCATGAACCAGAGGTCGGTCGTCCAAATCCACGTCTTCAATTTCAGTAAAAAAAAAAGTCAGTTAACATGGCTCTGTAACGCCCACCATTGACTGAAACGAAACATTCGAAGAAAAATGGTCCAATGATGCCACCACTCAACAATCCGCACCAAACTTTCACTCTTTATGGATGCATTGGCTTCTCGACAAAAACGTGTGGATTTTCCGAGCCCCGGACGCATCAATTTTGTTTGTTAACGTAGCCGCCGAGATGAAAATGCGCTCAAACTTGTGTTCAGCAGGCGCGGTGGGCGCTTCTTTTCACCCAAAACTTATTTTCAAAAAACACCCTGTTTGGCTACACGCAGTATCTACTCACTTTGGAAATAAGTTTTCAATATTTCCCAATGTTGTACGAGCGTATAAAGGGACTCATTTGGTTTTGCAGAGGTATGATGCTGACTTTCTGGTGTCAAGATTTCGAGCGGGAAACAGCTGTCAGTGTCAAAATAATATATGATTTTCAAAGAAATGATGGCCCACCCTGTAGTATATACTGTAGTGTGGATTGAAAAGTAATACTGATTGATCGCAGCGCCATCTAATGGAGAGTGGATGAACTTATTCAACGGAACTTCGAAAACTTTTAAACTCATCGAATGGTGAATAGAACGAAGTAGAACATTCTCGATTGTTCCAGTTGGAGTACTAGAATATCCGGTCTAGAATATTCGAGAGGCTTTAGCTGCATTATTTTTAAACCGTGTGAAGCGAAGTTCGAAAAAGTATCGGTAGTGATATAAAATAAGTGGAATGATTCTAATAAGTGGAAAAGTTGTTTTTAAGTGACATTGGTCTTGTAAAGAAAAGTGATTTTTTAAAGTTAAGTAAACCGAAGTGTTTTATCGAATCTCAGCCGAACGTAACAATACGGATAAATAATACAAAATGATATTAAAAATTTGTTTTCCAAACTCCAAAGAGTAATGGAAACAACACTTTTTACTTTGACACTCACTGATTTTGTGGATTCCAAAGCCACCCTTGACATCGTAATTGACAAGGTGTAATATACAGGCTATTTTCACTCGGAATCTCCAATACATTCAGTTTTAACGTCAATAAAATTGCAGCTGTTTGGGATGGATAAATAATTTGTTTGAAACGACAGTTGGTGTCCCACAGGGTTGTATTCTTAGTCCAGTAATTTCTTCGCGTTTTCTTAAATGGATTATGAATACGATCTCTGTGAATCGCATCAGCAATATAATGAAACGGTCAGGTTGTATTCGCGGTCTATCAGTCACTACCCAAATCTCATGACTTTTGGAAAGAGTTGGAACAAAGACCGACACCTTACGAGTAGCATTGACAACAAGTTCTGTATTAATGGTAACATGAAATTATCTGTGTGTCAAAATTTATCCAGCTTGACCAATTTTACACAAAAACTGAGGATTGATCCTTCCACCGGTCGTAAATAAAACCCGTAGGTTTTTTGAATACTTAGGCTTTCTGAAGATGACCATATCTTCATTTTACCTTCAACACAGCTTAAATAAACAGCTAGCTATTAACCTTTTGAACGCTCTCAAAAATTTAATTTGAGAGGGCTCAAAAATAACCAAGTCATCAGCGAAGTGCAAAATGACTTATACTAAGCTCTCGCAAGTTCTTCGCCTTGATGTGCATGAATGTTACACTCAGTATAGGAGAACCCAGCAGCTAAAATTTTACCGTATTCTAAGTATAAGTTAAATAATTATTTTATAAGGGTTATAGCTGACCCGACAGACGTTGTCCTTTCCAAATTTCAAAAACAAACATTTTTTTCTTTGTTGGTCGTTTTAGGACTTTGTGTATAAGCAAAGTAAAAATAAAAAAAAAGCGCCTTAAGATTTATTTTCTAAAACATTAAAATTGAAATTGCTACGAATCTCAAAATTACCTCCATAACTCGAGAACCACTCGTCCAGTATTCATGATTTATTTTCGAATTTTTAGATGTGTGGCCAAATTAGGACGTAGGGTGGGTAAGAATTGTTAAGGACTGAAGGGGTCGCTGGGAGTAAGGGGGGTCTTACAAACCGTTAGCCGTATGAACTTGAAAATTTGTATTTTAATAGATAAGTCAAAAATATTACATGCCTCATTCATCGTTTTCCAAAATTCATCCTATAGGGGTTGAAAAAATGGGGTGCAAACTTTTCTATTTCTTCCTCTAAAATCAAGAAATGGTTTCAATTGTTAGGCATATTTCACCGAGTATTTTGAGCTAACAATTAACAGCAGCGAAATATTTTTATAACTTTCTTGAGCTTTTAAATAATGTTCCTTTGAATTACATCATGCATATTCTAAAAATAAAAGTAATCGTTGGGAAATCACAACTCTATATTTTATTTTTTTATTTCAATTAGATTTGCTTATCAGAAAGTACCTAACAGACGTGAGGGCAGACAGTACAAGTTTTGTATTGTACCAAATACGGGATTTTTGAAAATGTTCATCATTTACCGGCTTCTGTATAATAGGCTTTTATTTTACGGTCAACTTCGGAATGCTGTGTTTGCATTTACGGGGTTCTGTGAATACGGGCTAGAGTTTTACTGTCAAGCACATCGTTCGGTAACTCGAATAAGCTAACCAGATGGGAAGTATATTCTAAAGCCCCACAAAACGGAACGGCTATACTCTTCACTAGGGTAGGTATCTAAAATTTCGTTGATTGATCCCCGCGGTGAAATTTTGACAAAAACGTCTAGATATCCATTACCTCCAGGTCATTTAGAAAGAAAGAGGCTCTTATTGCAGACAAATAGACTCACTTTTATACCGACAGTCGACAGAAATCAAAAACTGAGGACGGGGTATTTGGATGTGTTTTGTCAATTTTTCCGTCTTCCAAATCACTGCAGCTTTTTCCAGGCGAAATAAAGGTCGATTAAGGAAGTTCTACCTTGGCTAAAGTAAAACACGATCAGTAAAAATATTTGCACAATTTTGGATAGCCAAGCTATCAGCTGTCAAGTCCTTGGAATTATTCTCTTATGAAGCAAAACTGCTGCTCGCCTCTATTGAAGAGCTGTTTTATATTCGACTTTGTTGGTTGTCAGGCTATAGGGATATTCCAAGGAACTCGCTAAAGTCGCTAAACATGATACAGCTTTACATTTTTTACTAGATAACAACACCTCTGGTCGATTACAAATTGTTATCTAAAATAATGCTAGCTGCAGGGTGGACTCTGCCACAGGGACGAGATTCATAAGACGACATGAATTTGAAACGCGATCAAAAATAAATTGGCCTGGAATCTCTTTTAATTCGGTTACTACCACTACCACATCGGGGACTAAATTCATGGGATGTAATGAATTTAGATCTAGATCGAAAGATGAAATTTGACCATCACTTCACTATCGCCAACATATGTAGGATTGTAGGTATATAGTTTTTAAAATGAATTTAGAACGCCGTTCCAAATAATCCGCGGCCTAAATTTTATGCACCAAGTTGCACTATTAATACCCTAAATATGATGGTGTAAGCTGGCAGCCACTTTAACCTAAGTTAACCTAAGCCCAAACGTAGTTTGAGAACCAGGCCTACTTTACTTAAATTAAATTTCGGAGTATTTGCCGCAGTGCACCATCCAAGTCAGAGAAATTTGTTGTCCAGAATGAATTTTATGACCTCACAATGACCACAAAATAATCTATTGCGATCTACAGTAAGTCGCAATGACTAGAGCAAGATGGAAGGGCGACAGTATGTTAAGTGGCACTAGCTTGCCATATGTTTCTAACTTGTTCAATCACTTTTACATTCTATCGTAAGATTCATAAATTTTCAATCCCCGTTTAAAAATCTTTTTCTCACTTCTTCGGAAGGGTTGAATTCACTTTAATGACCTATTTCCAGAATGAATAAAATTTATGTGACTTTCAAACATATTACACGGCTATTCACTCCGTCAGGACTGGGCTACAGTTTGCAACTTACAACTCATAAAATACCAACGACATCTAATCCCATGTAAAGTAAAGTACTCATGGAAAAAGTTATCAGCTTCAAAATAAAATCCATCCATATCCACATCCACACATATGTTTTTTTTACGATCTCAATTTACACGGACTTTCCGGCAAATAATGGACTTTAGCACCAACATGACGTGAAACGGTGAAACCTGAATCTCAGAAGTATCGCTTTTTCATGATATAATCACACTTCTAACGTAACGTATATTACATGTCACAACACACATAGCAATGCACATCGTACATCTGACGACTATTAAAAAGCACCTTTGTCCTATTAATAACCCCTAAATGTAATCCCTTCCGGATCATCACCCACACGTGAGATAGTAATAGAGCGAAACACTAGAAGTAAGCCCTTTCCATCTACAAACGTCCATTATTAGATATCAACAACTTACGATATCGGAAATCCCCTCAACGTGATGGGTAGGCAAGTTGTATCCTTATAAGTTGAGCAATATCCCTTTTGCTATTTTGTATGGTAATCCAAGGAGTATGGTTCAGCGAATGAAAATAATGCAAACAGTGAGAACAGTTAGAAAAGAAAAACGCGCACTTCACATAGTACAAAATTTAGAAAAAAGGACAAGACCGAAATTGAAAGGACACTCTACTCAGCCCATTTTAGGGGCCGGGTTTTTTTTAACTACTTTTATTTTTTTTTTCCCCCTCGGGCACTTGTATTTTCTCTCTTCACAATTTAGTTATCCTAGATTTGCTATCGTGGGAGAAACACTTTCATTATTCCACAAGGTTCGATGTATACGTTCTGAAGTATCGCGGTAGACTGAAAATCATACTGCAGATGTAGGTTCATTTTAACCAGTCTTTTAGAGCTATCCCGACTCCCGTGGAATTGATGCCGGCTGCAATAACCCAGTTTTGTTTAGTAGCAATGCTGGCAATGCTGTAGGGGAGCTTTTAATTGAGGGGAAGTGGCGCATGACATTAAGGGGTTGTTTATTATTTGTTGTACTATCAACAGAATAACACATGTTGCGCTTTCCCTTGGATTGGATTGGTGTTCTTATTTCCCACGGACCAGAGTTACTGTCTTTGAATCATGAATTCTATTGTAACGGCCGGCGGCGGCGGTGTCGAAGCCGAACATAAATGAAAGGTTTAGAAGTGCGTGTGTTTATGGCAATACTTTACAGTTTATGGCGGGTTCTTTTTGATGGCACCACCACAGTATTTTATGCAAACAAGGGTCACGCAAGCTTTTGGGACTTTCATTTGAAAACACTTCACCCTCTTTCAAACTTTATTGGGGTAGGCATTGTCGATTGTAATGTAAGGAATCCATATGTGGTTTTTGTTAGCTTTGATATGTGGCAGAGAGCTTGTTTTAGTCACAGTTAAATACGAGGACTTTGGGAGGTGACAACAGATTTATGGGACGCTGGGGTTTTTTTTATACCCTCCACAGGAAGGTATATTCACTTTGCCATTACGTTTGTAACGCCAAGAAGGATTCACCGGAGACCCTATAAAGTATATATATTCTGAATCAGGATCACATTCTGAATCGATTTAGCCATGTCCGTCTGTCTGTCTGTCTGTCTGTCTGTCTGTCTGTCTGTCCGTCTGTCTGTCTGTCTGTTGAAAGCACGATAGCGTCCAAAGGAATTGACCTAGGCAAATGAAATTTTGTGAGACGACTTCTGTTTACCGTCGTCAGGTTGGTATTGAAAATGAGCTATGTCGGTCAAGTAGTTCTGGTACCTCCCATACAAAACCACTATAAGACCCACGTCTCTCTCTGTCTGTTGAAATCACGATAGCGTCCGAACGAATCGACTTAGGCAACTGAAATTTTATGAGAGGTCTTATATTTATGGCCTTCAAGTTTGTATTAAAAATGGTCCATGTCGGTCAATCAGTTCTGTTACCTCCCATACAAAACCACTATTGAACACACGTCTCTCTCTGTCTGTTAAAGCACGATAGCGTCCAAACGACTTAACTTAGGTGAATGAAATTTTGTGAGAGGACTTTTTTTAACCGTCGTCAGGTTGGTATTGAAAATTGTCTATGTCGGTAAAGTAGTTTTGCTACCTACCATACAAAACTAATATTAGACACATACTAACACGCATGGCAAGCATTTTGCATGACTTTTATGCAGTGGAGGGTATCAAAGCATCGGCCAGGCCGATGATAACACTTTTACTTGTTATACCCTCCACAGGAAGGTATATTCACTTTGCCATTACGTTTGTAACGCCAAGAAGGATTCACCGGAGACCCTATAAAGTATATATATTCTGAATCAGGATCACATTCTGAATCGATTTAGCCATGTCCGTCTGTCTGTCTGTCTGTCTGTCTGTCTGTCTGTCTGTCTGTCTGTCTGTCTGTCTGTCTGTCTGTCTGTCCGTCTGTCTGTCTGTCTGTTGAAAGCACGATAGCGTCCAAAGGAATTGACCTAGGCGAATGAAATTTTGTGAGACGACTTCTTTTTACCGTCGCCAGTTTGGTATTGAAAATGGGCTATGTCGGTCAAGTAGTTCTGGTACCTCCCATACAAAACCACTATTAGACCCACGTCTCTCTCTGTCTGTTGAAATCACGATAGCGCCCTAACGAATTGACTTAGGCAACTGAAATTTTATGAGAGGTATTATATTTATGGCCTTCAAGTTTGTATAAAAAATGATCCATGTCGGTCAAGTAGTTCTGTTACCTCCCATACAAAGCCAATATTTGACCCATATATCTGTGTCTGTTAAAAGCACGATAGCGTCCAAACGAATCGACTTAGGTGAATGAAATTTTGTGAGAGGACTTTTTTTAACCGTCGTCAGGTTGGTATTGAAAATTGTCTATGTCGGTAAAGTAGTTCTGCTACCTACCATACAAAATTAATATTAGACACATACTAACTCGCATGGCAAACATTTTGCATGACTTTTATGCAGTGGAGGGTATCAAAGCATCGGCCAGGCCGATGATAACACTTTTACTTGTTTTTGTTTTTGGTTGAATTTTTCCTCCGCTTTTATTTATTCATTGGCATTTTTGAAGTCATAAAGGGTTGCCTTATTAAAAGAGGCTACCGCTACACCATTGAAGCTTAAACAATGGATGGGTTGTAAAGTAGGGATAAAGCAGGACATTAAATCTCACTATTTCCATCATCAATTTTGTTTAAAGCAGGCCTTATTACCTAGAACTGAAATTGCTTATGTCATCGACATACAAGCGAAATAATTGATACTTTAAATGCTAACAATACCAGATTTTTGAATTAGATCTCTCACCTGGTAACCAAACTGGAAGTGTCCCGACATAAATACGATAGGTTCTTGCTACTTCAGGGCTGAACGGGTGCTACGTTAGTGCCTAAGAAAAGATGTTGTTATCTGTCAATGTTTGTGAAAAGAGACGCGAAGAGTTTTTTATTTGTATTCCTATTGACCAAATTTCCTAATGGGATGCAAGCGCACTGAAAAATTAGGGGACATAAACCAATCCGGTTTTCAGTGTTGGATTAAGAATTGATTTCGGCAGTAAAAACTGCAAACAAATTATGTATCTATTATCTCAATATTAAAAAAAATCAGCCTAAAACTTTTATTTTTTAATTTTTTTCTTTAAATTTGAAGTTTGAAAGCATTTTTTTTTTTTCAAAACTATTCATAGAAATAACTTGTTCTAAAAATAATATCAAAGAACAGATTCCTGGCTTTCAAAAATCTTAAAGTCCTTTATTGTAAGTGTTGCCACTGTTTTTTAAATTTTATTTTTTCATTTAAAGTATTATTTTTTTCAATTGCCTCTCCCGCCTAAATGAAGCCAGATAGACCCCCCCCCCTCCCCCCCCATAGTAAAAAATGCTTACTTTTAACTCCTCTACAAAATACCGTCATCAATTTTTGGCGCCGTAGTTATCGTACTCGTGCCATTTGGTCAATTTATGTACACGCTGAAAAACCGCGCTCTTGGCGATGGTATGTTTATGGGTTATGTCATGGGTGAAAGAGCGTAATTTTCGGGACTTTTGGGGTCGAGACGAAATACTTTTGCCTATCTCGATATTATTGGCGGCGATGACATGCTGGCGAGCTGGGCTTACAAATATCCTGATGGCAGATTCATTTTGCAGCTTGTGGGTATTTAGATTCCCGCTGGAAAAATATGCAGCACTACACTTTCACGGATGAATTTGTTCCGATTCCTGTGAAATGGCGTTACGACGTTGAACTTTTTTGTGATCAGTTTTTGGAAAGTTAGTAAAACTCGAAGTAAAACTTCACATTAGATGTAATTTGCGTTTTTCCGTTGATCGAACGTCGAACGCACACGTTCCTCTCTGCGAATTTCTGGATGATGAATTCGCTGAAACTGTTACTGACAGTAAACACCAGAATTGTTAGTCTGGTTCCAGAATTATTAGTCGGGTTCCATTTCCATGGTAGGAGCTGGAAAAACAGGACAACTTTAAAATTCCACCAGACTGACAGAACAACTTTTCTCTGGTGAATGTATGCTTTATGAAGTTGGGATCAAGGTGGGCTTCTCGCGTACAGTGTAACATGAGATTGACCGCACTGGATTACTGGCTTTATTTGATCACCATCAACCTCAGTGGATCATTCTTATCAAGGGGCTTCCTTAAGAATAAAATTAACCGGCTCGAATTTTTGAAAACATCACTGACACTGACGGGTCTGCAGAGCATCGATAGGGAAACTTTTAGCAACCTGGCACAAGCTTGACTGGCATTCTTCCGTTTACGGAAATGAAAAAATAAAATAATCCCGCTGAGTTTGTCACTCAGAATGACGCTTAATCTGTCACCTTTCAAATGACATAGCAATGAAGAGGCGCTTACCTTTTGACAATAATTTTTTCTAGATCTCAATAACTGGCAATGGAGTTCTTTGCATATTAGATATGTATCTATCACTAAACTATATTTATTAGGTATATGTATGTATATATATATAAGATCTTACTTTAAAAACACAGATAATATTTTTTTTTCCACTGTTAATTATAAAAAAAAATAATAAAAAACTAATTGAAGAATCTCTCGATTCTTAATCCAAATCCTTATGACGGCCATACGACACTTTCGATCCATTTCAAGTAGTACGCTACTCTAGCATATACAGAGGGTACGGCTGTTCCACATGCAAGCCCATATGATACGACTCCAACAATTGTTGCCGGCTTGCCATTTTGCAACTGCAAGGGACCACCAGAATCTGCTCCGCATGCATCATTATTTGATTTTATATCAAATGCACAGTATTGTCCGTCATCTAAACGATGCTTTTCAGGATTCGGACTATTTCGTTGCACATGTGTGATATTACACTTCTCTATGGGAACTGTGGTAACGTTTGTCATCAATAGATGATCGGAGCGGGATTTATCTTAAAGTAAGGAAAAAGTTTTTATTAGCTTTGTAGAAAATTATATGGCAGAACAATAAAAATAATACTTACTATCCAAATTTGTGACACCCCAACCGAGTACCCTGAGTATTGTAGCTGAATCAATGTCCTTAATATCGGAGTTTAAGCAGGCCGGGAAAACGTAAGGGCTAAAGCGTACATCTTTTTTCAGTCTTATAAGTGCAACATCATGGAAATGCTTCAAGTTACTATACTGTGGATGTAAAGTAATATTCTGGAAAAAAAATTAAAGAACACCAAATAAGTAGGACTCACAAAAAAAAATGTAAAAAGCGAAAAATGTCCTCAAATGCCTCGTAGACAAAGTTGCTGACCTAAAACCACACATGTATAAGAGGCAGGAGAAAAAATCCGATAGAAAAAATTGACTAAAAGAACGATCGGGAAAGACTTTTGTGCTATGACGCGGAAACAGAAAAATGCAAACTTGAACACTTTAACAACTAGATACTGTTTCTGGGTATAGTCCTCAATCATGACGGAAAGTAAGAATACTGTCGAAATCGACAAACAATTCAACAGCACAAACTGATTTTGAACCAACAAAAATATTGATTCAGGACACCATGGTAATCAAAGAAAGGCCAAACTTTAAACTCACAAAAGCTTAAACTTTGGAAATTGAGTCTTTTGCTCAGGCATATTAATCTGGAGTACAGAATGGTGCAGTCGAAATGGTCTTTACGAATTTTGGTCGCGGTCGATGTTGACTTTGAATTTGATGGGCGGTGGAACCGGCAAGAAACAACATTCGAAGTGCTATATATCTGTAAAAGAAATATGGTCCTGAATCAATCACATAACTGCAGAGGGTAATCAAGGTTAAAGTTCGATTTGGCACTTGTTTTCGAGGGACTGATGAAACTGACTTTCCTGTCGTCCAATGTGATGTATTAGGCAAAAAGATTAGATTTATTCTGGTACAAAAAGATTGCTACCGAAATTAGAAGTGACTTCTGTATAGATGTGCAATGATCAATAGGCATATGACGGAAGTCCCAGTGCTAGAAATCCCTACGGAGGATAAGATGACAGTTTCAAGAGATGCTGCTTTTATGCAGGCTCTTACAAAGAACCTCTTAGCATATAGTAGATATCCTAAGTACCAATTTGGCGATTTCGATGCACAAAAGATACCATTGACAAATTGACGACAAAATTGGACACTGGCGATATTGCCATACCAGGAGCGATTTTATTGAAAGTTTTTCACTTAAACCAACTGGGACATACAGACATTCTTTGATCTATATGAGTTTCTAAGCTCAGGATATTAGAAGTCATAAACTCACAGAAGACAGGGAAGTCCGAACATCCGTTTTAAAGACCAAGACATCGCTGATGCCAGAGCGCTTGGTCTCAACAACTGGAACAGGCATGCCCGGGCCATTAGAGGACGGAAGGCGGCAGTGTCTCAGGTAGAGACTATTCACGGATCGAGAGCCCTTTAAGTAGTAAGTAAGTAACTCAAAGAAGGGTAGTATGCGACAGGTAAGCCTCATCGTATGTCAGATTCGAGGAAACGGAATTTGATTAGTACAATGCAGTTTAATAAAAGCAACCGCTGGCAGTCACTTAGGCTGCAGTTATAGCTATCAGTAAAATGCATCCGTAAAAACATGAAACAGAACAAAACTGAAACATTTAACCACAGCATATCATAGGAATTCAGTGGAATACTTCGTGAAACTGGTTGAGAAGTTGAACAGAAAAAGTTTTTCGTACGGAAAAATAAAGAAATTCTTTTTTTTTAGAAAATTTAAAGATCAATTGCTTCATTTTTTAACGGATTAGCTTTATAATTCAAAAGCAACTATTTAATACAAAGATTGGGTTCAACGATTAAGTTTAAGTGCTCCAAAAAAGTGCAAACATTTTTTTACGGATGCATTTTACTGATAGCTATAACTGCAACCTTAAATAACTAAAGTCTGTTTCAACTGTCTGCTCAGGGGTAAGACGCCTGGGGCCTGTACCACGAAACAACAAGTATTGTGGAATAGGAGTATTTTAACATATTGCTCCGATAAATTGCTGCTGTTTAACAATACTTGTTGTTTCGTAGTACTGGCCCCTGCTCTGCACCCAGCTCCACCAAGTATAACCACCCAAAGCTTTTTGCCTATAGGAAGAATACTAGTTCATTACAGGCCAATACTGCAGCTATAGATATAGCAAAAGGAAAAGAAAATGCTTAAAGTTCATGGAACCACGGTTTCAGCTCTGCCAATATTGGACCCTGGATCACAACTGAACTTTATAACAGAAAGAATCCGTCAAAAGCCTGGAGCCCAGAGCCCGAATTAATTTACCAAAAGCAGAAATAATTGATAACATTGAGACTAAACAACATCAGTGTAACTATAGTCAGCCACAAAAAGTAATGAAATCGAAATGTACGCCAAGCTCTTAGCTTAAAAAGATTCAATATTAAACAATTGTTAGGTTCACTGATCAAGTTTTCAAATTATGAAATGAAAATTTAAACGAAAAACGTGCTAAGTAAATCTATACCAATATAAATTTAACATTGAAAAGGACGAACTAATGAGCCTTTTATGTCATTTGTTTAAACTTACCTCAATTTCTAAATCAATGGGATTTATATCGTCCACTACTGAGTTCCAAACCACTACACCGAATCGAACGACACTTGGTGCATTGAAAGGATCCCATACACAATGTGCGGCCGTTAAGACATAACGTTTTGATATCAATATTGCGGAACATCTCAGTTCAACTGGGCCATATGATTGGTTAAAGATTAAGCCACCTATATGAGGGTAATCTCCAATGGCCACTTTTTTTCCTCCTAGGATATGATGCGAAAGGCCAGCAGGATCCAAACTTTTATAATAGTCGCAAGCTGCAAGGAAAAGAGTCCGAGTTAGTGAAAAAGATTCAAAATGAAAAGGATTTAAGTCATTACCTTCTTGTGATGGTCTTTTCTTTAGCTCTTCCGATTTACTATAAAAATGGAAATAAAATAAAACATTAGAAAATAAGCAAAGATCGTATTATACGCTAATTATATTTAAAATGGACGGTGCTGTAACCAACTATGATTTAGGTGTATGGATTGCAATACCATAAGCGCATACAACCGCACTGCTCCTAATAGACGATCGCATAGGTCCCATGACCAAGAATAAAGCTCATGTAAGCGAATGGCCATCTAAATATTCAAAAATATATTCAAGCGGCAAAAAGCCCATTTAATCTAAGTATGTGTGATATCAAAAACTTAGTAGCAAATCTTATAACGTACAAAACATCTCTGTTAACGATATTATTTGAACCGAATGCAATTTATGGACTCCCTTGTATGTCAACTGTATCTAGAAGAAGACGAGTACGAGACAGTTAAACATGTACCATGTGAATATCCCCCCCTCTTGTGCCATTAGAAGAAAGATTTCTTCAAGGAACAGCAGGTTTCAAAAGAAATTATTCTGTTCGTTGCATTTTCGACTTTATTATAAGAAAGTGAATGTCCTATAAAACTAAAATATCTTCTGACATATTGGTCACAATAGTTCTTTTAGGTCGAAATTTTCTTTTCTGACGGCTGACATTTTCGTACATTTTTGTTGTAAGGCTTGTCCTCGTTCTTAAACCAAATCCGATAATACTAATACACCCAAAAATAACTTACTTGTCTTCCAACGAAATCCGACTGATGTCCTTGCTGAAATACAGAAATGCAATCGTTTATTTTTTCATTGGAATTATGAAAATATCAACTTCAAACACCTACCGTTCAGGTCTAGATGTGATTGGATCTCCTTTCAATTGAAGAGAACTTTCTGTCGTATGGACTTCCCAGCTAATCAGAAAATTATGAAAAAGAAATATTTTATTTGTGGATTTTTATTTTATTTATTATTAAGGTTGAACTCCTTGCTCAGTGGTTAGTCTGGAAACTCACCCACCACTGAGCCACTGTGCATACTAATAGCGCCTTAACTAATAAATAATTCACGTATCGACTATAAATTTATGAGAGATCACAATTTTGAAATTTGTATAGAAAATATATACAGCCAGGGTTGTCAGATGTGGCGATTTATCGCCAAACAGGCGATTTGAAATTTCATTTGGCGACACGAAAAACGGTTTGGCGATGTATAAATTTTGTTAGCTAAAATCCTAATATTTTTTTGTTTTATAATTTTCACTCAAACCTTACATCTCTGTGGTGACTTTGACGAAATATGTATTAAAATTAGTAACGAATGCAGACAACTTTAAAGCTTGGAAAAATATTGATTTATGGTCGCATTTTGAAAGAATCGCAATAAAAACTAGTGTTTAGCACAGAGCGTGTGAATGAAGTTAAGCAAGTTAACGATTTAATTCTTGCTTTACTAAGAGAAATGCGAAAAAGGTTGTCTGACTGCAATACACTTTTTGTTTCTTTGGGATATTTTTCACCAGTCGTTTGTTTATGCCAACTGCGACCCGTTTTGAAGGTCTGCTTGTAAGCTTGATTACACCTAAAAGCTTACAACTTACTAAGGCTCAGTGGGAAACATTAATTTCTGTCAATTGGTTAAATGAATTTTATCTAGAAAATGTACCGAAAGAAGACGTTTTGAAGTTTTGGAACAGGGTGTTCAAAATGACAAATGCCTTAGGAGAGACAGAGTTCCAGGAGCTTGGGGAATTTGTATTTAGTTTTTCTTTTACGTAAAAATTACGAGTTGCGCGAATTCATTTGATTTTTATGGTTTTTGAATTTTTAGTGGAAAATGTTGAACTTTGGCGATTTTTTGGCATTTTATATTTTACGTTTGGCGATTCCGGTTTTTAAAACCTGACAACCCTGTATACAGCTAGCTACAGGTCCGTTGTGGAGGTCCGTCCCGCCGGTGGTCTGTAATTTATTTGTAAAGAGTGTTTTTTAAAGGTTTGGTTTTTAAACTGGCAACACAGTTTCCACAGAATGTCAATTTGACAGTTGAAAGTTTATTTGTGGTTAATGCGATGTGCTCATTGTAAGATGCAATGAGCAGATTAACGCAAGAGCAATTCGTGCGAACGTGCCAAACTTACTATACATCCATTTTACGGTCGACATAATCATCTATCTGAGCAAGTTATTCGGAACACGATGAATCGTCTTCGCACCACGTAGTACACTCTTGTGGATAATACGCATTCCCAAAGACGACAAACAGTGCGAACAGAAGAAGTTATTGCCGTTGTGAAGCACAGTGTTGAGGAGAATCCGAATGAGTCGATTCGCCATCGTGCACAGCAATTGGAGCTATGCCCATTGCCCATTTACTTTGTGGAAGATTTTGCGGAAATATCTTGGCTTAAAGCTTATAAGATCCAGATTATGCCATAGTTGAAACTTTGGCTTTAACAAGATGCCGCACGGCTTAGCTGACCAGACATCCTCTTTTTATGTAAAAAAAATGTACGGTATCTTTTTGAAGAAATGTGCAATTTGTCCTCTTTTTGGGATTTCCCAGTTTACGGAATTTTTCGACACCACAAAACTTTTTTTCGACACTAATTCAGAAATTTTCTGCATCTTTCTGGTATGAACAGAGCTTAAAAATTTTTGTTAATTGTTGTTTATTGAAGGTGTATACTGTATAAAATGTCTTTAGATATGGAACGAATCTCTAGGGAGTTTGATTGTTTTACGTGGATTTAAACAAAATTCTCAACAAATTAAAAAATTAATTTTAGAAATATGTCCTGCTCAGAATTTTACAGCTATATTCTAAAGACCTATATTTGCATTTTTCATTTGAGATTTTTAAGGGGGGTCCCCTTTGTGGTAGGGATGGATCTGGTCACCCTACCACGGCGCGCGATACCATAAATTTTTTGCGGAAAAAAATTGCTGAGTGCATAATTTCGCGTAATGGACCTGTGAACTGGCCTCTACGATCCTGTGATCTCACACCTTTAGATTACTTTCTTGGGGGGTATGTGCAGTCACATAAAACATGGCGCAATCCGAGGAATACAAGCCTAAGCTAGAATAGGAACCAACTGAGATAGGTTCCTACGTCTCCAGGGACAGACAAATACAAAAAAAGAAATTTCTTCAACGAGAATTAATTTTAATAATAAAAAAACAGGTTATCTAATGTTAATAGGTATAATAAGAAACATACCCGGCTGGTCTAGGTCTGGTTGTGATAGGATCTCCATTACCAGTTTTAATAGATCCAACATCATCCGGCGAATATAGCGTTTTAAAGTCCCAGCTAAAGAAAAAATGTAAAATAAAAATGTTATTATATAAATATTTATTTTTGTATAAAATCGATCGAGGAAATAGAGAGATGCTACTGCAGGAATAAAGTTTGGAAGTTTTACCAAAGGGTAAAAAGAACCTGCCGAGGCTACAGAGCCCGAACCGAACCCTGCAAGGACGAACAAGGGAACTTCATAGTAGAATGGCAGTCGAGGATATGGAAGAACTACTTCTGCAGACTGTTTAACGGCGATGACGAACTAAATCCCGCTGTCAGGCAGAATGAACCATTCAACATGGACGATGAGAACCAACAATTCCGTCCACCCGACCTGGACGAAGTGAAGGTAGCCATTTATAAGCTTAAGCCCAACAAAGCCGCTGGAGCAGATGGCCTAACCGCCGAGCTATTCAAAGCGGCAGGCGATGACTTGGCTAGGAGCATGCACCAACTCACCCCCAAAATATGGTCGGAGGAAAGTATGCCCGATGAAAGGAACCTCAGAATTGTTTGTCCGATCCTCAAAAAATGAGACCCTCTGAACTGCGCCAACTATAGAGGCATCAGTCTCCTTAACATCGCTTACAAGATATTATCTGATCTTCTCACACTGATTGGTAGTGATCAGTGTGGTTTCAGGCCAGGAAAGTCTACCATCGACCAAATATTCACACTGCGGCAGATCTTGGAGAAAACCCAATAAGTCCAAACCGATACCCACCACCTTTTCATCTTTTTAAGGCCCCCTATGACAGCATTTATAGACACGAGCTATACAGAGCAATGTTTAAGTTTTGCCATCCCTGCCAAAGTAGTCGATTTAAGCAGGATGACAATAGAGAACGCACGCTGCTCCATAAAGGTCGCTAAAGAACTCACCGAGACCTTCAATGTCAAAAAAGGATTAACCCAAGGCGATGCGCTGTCATGTGACTTCTTCAACATCATTTTCGAAGGAATAGTGCAAAACTTAAATGTTAAATCCAGAGGCACTATCTTTCAAAAGTCCGTCCACCACCACGACGTCGACATAATTGGCAGAACGCAGCGTGATGTCACTCGCGCGTTCGTGAGCATTGAGACGGAGGAGGCGAAGATGGGTTTGGCGGTTAATGAGGGCAAGACAAAGTATATAATGCCATCAAGAAAGGACACCCAACACCGACGTCTTGGACAGAATGTCACTATAGACAGATATAACTTTTAAGTGGTAAAGGACTTTGTCTACTTAGGCTCCACTATGAATTCAGGCAATGACACCAGCGCTTAGAGTAAACGAAAAATAAGTCTTGCCAATCGCTATTTCTTTGGGCTTAGAAAGCAATTGAATAGCAAAGCCCTCTCTCGAACAAATAAAGTGACCCTTTATAAGACCTTAATCATCCCAGTCCTATTTTATGGTACAGAGGCATGGACTCTATCAGAAGCGGATGAGCTTACTCTTGGTTGCTTCGAGAGAAAAATTCTTCGAGTAATTTTTGGTCCCGTCTGCATAGACAGGGAATGGATGAGGAGATTCAACGACGAACTGTACAGCGACATCTACCTAGCCAGAAGAGTGAATGTCCAACGACTGCGGTGGCCGGGTCATGTAGAGCGAATGGACGTGAATGCAACGGCCCGGGACGGCGCAGTAGAGGAAGTACTCGCCTTAGGTGGCACGCACAAATGGAAGGGGACCTTAGCGTGCGAAACTGAAGACAGCTGGGCAAGGACCGTGCTAGCTGGAGACTCTTGTTGTTTGAGGCCCAAGTCCACCCCCGGACTGTAGCGCCACCTTAAATAAGTAAGTAAGACGTGATTCGAAATTCAGATTTTATTGTTAAAACTAAGCCCGAAATGCCACTCAATTCTGTGACGTACACCTGCACAAACGTACACAAATTTTAATTAGGTTCAAAAACATACTTGAGGTTAAAGTTTAATATTCTAACCACATAACCTTATCTAAGAGTCTTTAAATTCTAAAACATCAGCTCTCCTAAAAATTAAGATTTCTACTATGTTTACAAACTTTCCAAACAAAAATTTCATAATTATTAGAAAAACATCCATTGGCCTGGGGCAACAAATATCACTCCCCGATTTTGAAAGTTCCGCTTAAAAGTGGAAGCTTTTAAAATTCAATGAAATTATTTTTTCAACTGATTGTACACTCCACTTATCAATGAAAAGTCATCTAGCACCTAATATTCCAGACGGAGGAAGGACAGCTAGAGCTCTAGACTCTAGAGCACAGGTAGCCAAAGAATGGTCCTAAAATACGTGTTATTTTACAAATGACTGAATGGGTTCGAGTATGTGATATAAGAAATTGAAAAAAAAAATTACTTACAGTGCACTTTCTGTTGGACAGCATATGATTTCAGTAAAATCGATTATTGAACAGCGAACGAAGGAGCTATACTCAATGGTTTTCTTGCGCAAACCCTCATAATATATTTCACAGTCTTCAATTCGTCTGCAAACACCGGGCTCACCCGATTTGATACGACAATATTCACCTTCGTCTTCTGAAAAAAGAAAAAAGTGTTTTCGGTTAATATATAATGTTTATTGCAAAAAATTTGGTCAGAATAATCGGAAATGCATTTATGGCTCATGTATCCCCATATCAAAATCTCAAAGGGTATAATCTTAGAGGCCCCTTAAGATATCAAAACTTTGATGAAACTTTATAACTAAGAGAGATTAACGACACAACGTAGAAATGGTTTTGCATAGTGAGTTAAAGGAAGCCAGTTCTATGGCGAATAAAGTCAAAAAGACCACCCAAACTTTGTCAGTAGGCAAAATTTGTTAGGCAGCGAAGACGAGTCTCAAAGGACTTAAAACTTTTGGATACGGAAGCGTCTATCCAATCCACCACACCATACTGTGTAGTGTATACATATGTGCGAATTCAAAAGCGGACGGATAAGAGGACTGTGCAAAAGTGAGCTAAGGACTGTGCAAAATATGACACCACGTTGCAAAAACGTATCTTGATTGATTCGATAAAGAGAAGATGTATGGACATTGGGCACATTATTTAGCTCCGTGTTTATTTATTCGTAATAAGCGAAGGGTTCAGAGTCCAAATCCCGAAAATACACGTGCCACCTCTTGCGAAAGTCAATATCGGAAAGTATGACTATCCTACGATACACTCTGACTTCTCAACTCAAACTCATCCGTTCGAATTGGGCCTATAAATTTTAGGTAACTTCGTCCCGAAATAAAAATGCACAAAATACAAATGGTTTTTAGATGCTATTTTTAACTAAAGACCAATATTATAAAAGCCCTTAGTCTGCTAACGATAACTGTTGAGAACTTAAAACTTGATACTCCAAAGAGCAATCGCTGGATTCGTATCTTAGGGTTTTTCACAACAGCTTCCAATGAGTTTTTTTTCAAGGGTTTTCTCATAAAAAATGTTCTCATTGCTTAGCTTCAGTCTTTCCAAATCTAATGATAAGCTAATCACAAGGTTTGTAAACTTTTGAAAGGTCGGGAAAAACTAGAAACTTATACCTACGATCAGTTGACGTAATGTAGTGTAGACTAAAGGGAGAGATTTCAAGGGCTGCCGATTGAAAAATATTATGATTTAGTTGAGGATATAGTTTCTATATTATAACAACAAGACACTTGATATCGCCCTTGGAATGCCCAAGTTTTGCAGACAAAACATAAAAAAAAAAAGAAGTTCGACTGAAATGTAGCAACGAAATTTGCAGGGTACCATGAAATAAATTCTTATGCAAAAAGGTCCAAAACGTAATTTTGGACTTTTTTTTGGACTTTATTGCATTTTAAAAACGAGTTTTGGACTTTATTTCATTTTTGAATTTTTGCAATTTCTGAAGTGCAATAAAGTCCAAAATTACGTTTTGGACCTTTTTGCATAAGTCTTTATTTCATGGAACCAATTTGCAGAGCTGCTTTCAAAATCATTATATTTTTGTCGAACCGATTACGGCGCCATTTCAAATATGGACCAAATGAAGGCTGAATTTTCGGAGACGCTATACCGCTTGTATTTTTTTCTATCAGAAACAATTTAAATTAACAAAATACAGATTAGTACATTTATATAGAATATCTATATATATAAAACAAAGTGGAAAAAACTGTTTCTCTCTGTCGCCCGTAATTTTCAACCAATTTTGTTGATTCTTTTTTTAAATGTCGGTAATTACGGTGATTGCGCGATCTGACAAAGAGTCGTGGTACCGCCCGCCCGTACAAAAAAAAATCTAAATCGTATATCTCGAAAACCACAGAATCGATTGAGATCAAACTTACAGGTAATCTTGCTTATTGGCCGTGGAGTGCGCCTGTGAAGATTGGTTGGACAAAGGGGCGTGGCACCTCCAATACAAAAAAAATTAAAACATTGTCGCCCGTAAATAAATAACATAAAATAAAATATAAAAAAGGCCTGGCGAAGCTGGTGGGGGTTCACCTAGTACCATATAGAAGAATAATAAATAATAAAATATATTGCAACCAAATAAAGTGTTGCATATTTATAGGCTAATTTGGAGAAATATTATTTAGTATTATATAAATTGTGTGAACAAAAGACAACCTCGTTATGAAGACGTTTCTCATTTCAGTGATAGTGGTTGTAGTTCAAAACGATTGAATTTAAATTAAACAGTAGGGCATACTAGACCACACAACCTTCTAAGAAGCCACGCAATGAAATTAAATCTTAAGAACGACGACATTTGTAGAGGCTGCGGTGATGAAGAGGCCCACGAGGACACCCCTCACTTTCTCTCTGTCACTGCCCGAGTCTCTGTCACTTGAGGAAGAGAAGACTTGGAAATTACTGCTTCCAGGATATCCAAGAACTCTCTAACGTCTCAATATCCAATCTTTGCAGGTTTCTGAGGGCAGCGAGATGGTTGGACAAAGTCGAGTTACCACGGGAAGGATGAAATAAATCCAGTACAACACGGCTAACCCCTTCGAAGGGTATCACAATGGGTCCACAAGGACCTAAGTGGGGTGAAGAGGAGGCTACTCAGCTTTACCAACCCGTTAACCTAACCTAACCATAATAGACCACGTCGTACGACTCTTATGGGTAAAGTTGAGAGGAGTTGCGATCTTAATTTTAAAACAATAAATTAAAGATCAATTAGAAACAATTTAATCGCAGTTACAGTGAACTAGACGAAGATTCGAAGAGTAGGCAAATGTTTTGGGCGACTTATATAAAATTGCATTTACCTTTAAAAATGCATGCATTTAACTATTCGCTAGAATACGACAAAAATATTGGTGGGCGCTCGGTTTTTCAAGTATGTATATTAAAACCAGGAAGACAATTATCTTCGACTCTGCCGAAGCTCAAATACCCGGTACCTACTATATTACATATTGTAGAAATAAAAAAAAAAGTTTGTTTAAAAAAATTATATATTTTTATGGGAGGCTCATTTTTTGGCAAACAGTTTTAAATATTATTAAAACAATATGTGCAAAGATTAAACTTGCTATCTTTACGGTAGCTATTTTAATTTATTTTTTTTTTTTAACATCAAAAATCTATATAAATCCGACATTTTTGTATGGGATGTAGTAGTAGTTTTCATCCAATGTTGCTCATCTATAAACTTAGCCTCAGTTTGGTGGATAAAAAAATACGTACCAAATTTCAAGTCGATAGCTGTTAAATTACGGCCGTAATAGTGCGGACAGACGGACATCGCTAGATCGACTAAGAAAGTGATGCTGATCAATAGTATATATAGTTTGTCATACCTACAACGCCTCCTTATGAGCATTACAAATGGAATGTCAAAGTGAATATACCCTCACCACAATGACTAAGATTATTTAAGATCTCGAAACTCCTAATCCTCTTACCGACTCTTGGCAACACATTTTTTATTAAGCTTTGGTGGAATTTTTGTTCCCGATTCGTCAAAGGCATACTTTGTGTACCTCACACATCTGGTCAATTATTCAAAAGTTTTGTCATCACCACAACCAAATGTAAAAAAAAAGTACCTATATTATTCATTTTAGTGTAAAACTAAAATAGGCTTTACATTCATACCATACGCATACCCAACAAGACGCCATCAACCGGTTTGCGTTCTTTTTTTTTATGAGGGAATTTTTCTTTAAGACCAACGACCTAGCACTACAATAATACTAAAGTGATAAGCTGAAGTTATCATCATCGAAATCACTTTTGGAAGCCAATGCAGTAATCGCATGTTTTGCGGTCAGCGGTTAAATTTAATATTATGCTCTATAAGTACATGCTCCAGGTCCAAATTGCGCAACAAGCTTATCGCGAACTCGGGGGAAACACCCTTCCTTGTTATGTACATAGGTGTTTTATTGATACCATGCAACATTTTATGCTACGGCTTGATAGCCACCCTGAACTGGCACAGTTCAGATAAAATTAAACAATTCTTAAGATTTTATATTGAAGTAAGTGTAAATAAATAAAAATTGCATGACTGCGTCGCACAAAACTTTTTTTTCATTGCAAGTTTGACTGGAACGTTCGACAGAATGTCACCACGTGCCATGTCATAGTTTTTTGTTTTCAAGTTTGTTACATAAAGATATATCCGATAAAAAAAAACTTTACTTGACAAAGGTAACAAAATTAAATTTGAATAACCACATTTCATAAAATTTGTTCTGAAAAATTTCACGAAATGTCAACTATTTTGAGCGGAATTCTTTGAACTCGCTAGTGATCAAAATCTTCTTCTGGCGAACTCAAAGCGAACAAAATACCAATCGCCTTTATTGGTGGGTATGTTCATTGCTCAATGCCAATAAGTCCTCTAACACAAATTGTTATATTGAAAATTTGAAATATTTCTGGAAGAGGATTTTCAATCTTCATATTGATGTAATAAATAAAACACATAAAAAATTGGGCCAATAGATAGGACCGGAACCTTGCATTACAGCTTCTGTAAAAGTAATAATTATTACTAGAAAAATTTAATGTTCCAAAATTTGTCCGCGTTTCTGCGAAAAGGTTAAATAATGTAATAAATAATTTTTTGTAGAGCTAAATACATTTTTTTCCTATCGTTTGTTGTAATAGCTATTAAATTATTTTCTAATATTAATCTCAAATCACATCAAATCATCATCTCACATCTTCTTCTCTCTACATTACCTTTAAGAGTTGTACGACGTGGCCTTGTGTGCTTTTTGCATAATTTAAATACAATCTATTAAATTACAACCTATAATTATGCAACGCTTTCTTTGGTTTCATTATATTGTACGTGTAAGTGTAGCCTATTAATAATACTTTTTTAATTTCTTTTATTCTATATAGTAGATCAACAATTCTGTCTTTAAATTTTAATTATTTGTGACAAAAAAACAAAAGTTAAAACATATGACGAAAAGAACCTGCTCATATTTCAAAAATAAATCGTTTTTCAAATAGCCCCGTAATTGGTTCGACAAAAAAATAACGTGTAGTAATTATAGACTATAATGTTGATAATTAATTATCATATGAGTAAAAAAAAAACTAATTATTTTCAATGAAGATACATACGTAGGCAAATGATACTTGTAGTAATTGATTTGTGACAAGTTTATGATTTATCACAAGTGAATTAGCCAGCTGACTGTTAGAGACCTTACTAGCTGATATTTTAACATAAGAATCGTAAGGAAAATAGTAATTAACTATATTCAGTTATTCTTTTTTTGGAGAAGTAGGTACCTACTTAAAGTTTTTAGGTGTTCAGTTCAAGAAGTCCAAATTAAAGATTCGAACAATTTTTGTCACAGAAAGACAGACAGACGTCACTCAAATCAAAACTATAACTCTGAATTCACAATTGTATAAGTGCACAATTTTTGTAAAATTGCACAGATAGATCAAAAATGACGGAGGATAGAGGGTAGGACGTTTTCTCTAGCGCGCCTGATTTTCACATAGAGTTATGTACGTCTCTCTGACAGCTGTAGCGTATTGCAAGCGCAAGTAATCACTACATGTGAAGCAGCTTCCATTGCTTGTCTACTCGATTGACTAAATACTGAAACTTAATCAGTTCTTCCGAAGTTTTGCAAATGATCAGGGAGTGTAAATTTTGATACTAATCGATTCAATTTCTCCAGGCGTTGCTCAGATAAAATAATGCAAATTCGTTGTTTTGAAATTTAAAGGCAGTCTTGCTCTCCTAATGGTTGTCCTTTTTACGAGTACCTATATAGTTATAAGAATCGGCTGGTGTATATCCAAGGTCATTTACGTTTCATTGATTTTTTTTAGTACATATTAGGACACAAATATTGGTGTCGTGCATATCAAACGACACCAATATTTGTTTTAATAATATATTTCATATTTTGGAAAACGTTTTCAATGTCGTGTTGGGTAACTGATTTGTGATTGGTAATCAAACGGTAAGAGCTAGAAAGGTGAACCAAAATTGATAGTTGAGTGTAAGCATGCTTAACATGGCTGCATACCCAGTTTTTCGCTATAAAGTCCAGCAAGGGCAGTTTTGAAAATTGGCTTTTTCTCGAAAACGGTAAAAACGATTTTAAATAAGGTACTATTTTCATTCTTAACTTGATGGCAAACTCAGTTTTTCCCTAAAAAGACTCCGTCCTCTGATATCCGCCCAAATCATTATAATAGTACTTTAAAAAACTGTTCATATCTCAAAAACGCCATTTTCGATTATGATAAAAATGTTACTTTCAGGTACTTAATGCTTAAATCCATAGTAATACCATTTGCTCAGTTTTGAGCTAAACAGTTGAAAAATAGTATTTTTTGAACCATGAATGCGTCTTTCGATTTCCACGCCAATCGCTAAAAATGGTACTTTAAAAACTACACATATCTCGAAAACGCCATTTTCTATTTGGTTAAAAATGTAACTGGTAGGTAATGTTTATATCCTGAAGAATAAGTCGTACTCAGTTTTTAGCTAAACAGTTTAATAACAGTGCTTTTCGAATCCAAATTGTATTTGTTTTGTCAGCATAATTTTACAAAAAACCGCTCTAACGATTTTGATCAAAATACATATTTAAGACAACATAAGCATTCTAAACATCACCACGTACTTAGTTTTTCTCAGAAAACTCGAATATTGCCGTTTTATGAATATTTCTCAAAAATTACTACACAAATCCCGATCTTTATTCACACACGGTATATTTTTGCAAAGCCCAAAACTTCAGTGGCAATATAATTTGAAATTCATCGAAATTCAAGTGTCAGTTCGGGGTGAAATTTAAAAGTAAATGTTGAAGTTAATTTATGTATGTTTATGTAGTATGTATTACGTTGTTAATTAACAAGTGCTCAGTTATCTGAGTACATCTTGAGTGCGTATGATTTTAAACGCAAAATTTACTGAAATGACTCTGAGATTCTGCGAGATTCGCAATAAACGAGAAAGTTACGTGCGAGGTGCGACCCAGTCGTGCACATTTTTTTCTTAGTCGATTGGTATGCATAACTCAATAATCGATTAGTTTATGCCGGTTTTCTTAAACAGCAACGAACAGCGTTCAAAAAAATCTACCCAGGGTGATGAGATTTGGTGAAAGGACATACATTTTTAGCGTCGTCAGTTGGAATTGAAAATTAGCTATATCGGTTGTTCGAGTAGTTCTGGTACCTCCTATCCAAAACCAATATTGGACTCATTTTGTGTTGTGTACGTACTAACTGAAAGCATCGGGCCAATGATAACACTTTAAATTTACCGGCAAATTTTGGAACAACAATTTTAAGGTTTGATAGTTTTTTCCCCCCAGGAGACGAAGGTATAATAATCTAATAATTAGTTTGTTTTTTTACATCAATACAACCATGGCGTTACTTTTTACATTATTCTACACTCAAAAGTAATCTTATCTGGATATATAGAGGATGTTTTTTTGAGGGGTATAGGACTTTAAGTTGGCAACACTATTTTAACTGGCGGCCATTTTGTCAGCTGTCAAGTGATTTATTTTTAGTTTGGTTTAGCATTTCAACATGAATAGACTGACGCCTGAACAACGCTTCCAAATTTTGAAAAACATGGTTGTTCAAAATACGTATTAAGGTCAACATAATCGTCTCCTCTCGGCGATAGTCTTTGAACCAAAGATTCGTCTTGAGGTATGATTCACAGTCACTTGTTGATTGAAAAATCATATAGTCTCGGTGAAAATCGAGAAAACAGTGCGGCTAGATCAGATGTGGATGTGGTGGTCGTCTACTGATGAGCCCACCCACCACATCGAAACGCGTAACTGGAGTCGAGGCCAACACTAATTGTGATGACAATCGTACACTCCAAAGTTATTCATTCATAAATATGTTTATGATTGAAAGTAGTTTGATTAACGTCTCACTTTTGGTTGAATTGATACCTCAATAAACTAAACTGTCATATTTGGAGTGATGATAATCCTCAAGTGTATGTTGAGACACCGTTACATCCACAAAATCTGACTGGTGTGCTTTATGGGTTGGTGGAATAATTGGTCCATACTTCTTTAAAAGCGATGCTGGCCAGAACGTTATAGTCAAAGGTGATTGGTGACCGCTATAGAGCCATGATTACTGACTTTTTCGTTCATCAATTGAACAACCATGATGTGCAGGAGCTGTGGTTTCAACAAGACGGCGCAACATGTCACACAGCTCGTGCCACAATTGATTTATTGAAGCAAACGTTTTGTAACCCTATAGTTTCACGTTTCGGACCAGTGAATTGACCTCCAAGATCGTGCGATTAAACGCCGCTTTACTATTTTCTGTAGGGATTTGTGAAGTTGCTAGTCTACGCCGATCAGCTCGAAACGATTGACCACTTGGAGGACAACAATCGCCGCGTTATCGCCGATATACGGCCACAAATGTTGGATAAGTCATCGCAAATTGGACCTCCAGATTAGACTACGTCCGAGCCAGCCGTGGCGGTCATATGCCAGAAATCATATTTCATATAAAGTAAATTTCATGTCAATTTAAAGAATTGTCCTTTATTTTATTCCATTTCAAAGTAGTACACCTCTAGAAAAAAAACACCCTTTATTATGGTTTTGTAAGACGGACTTAATTTGTGACACTTTTGCTAAAAACATTTGTTCCGGCTTTGAAACAATTTCAAAAGCGTTGATACTAATTCAGCAATGTACTTCACGTTCTACGTAAATAACTTTTTATGTTAGTACGCATACAATTTTAATTTTCCGAATAAATTAACTATTCAGGTTTTGTTTATTCTTTCCCCGGAAAAATGTTAATAATTCATAGGAAATGAATAATGATTTTGTTTTTGTTTAGATAAAACATGTAGATACATCTGACCTAAGTGTGTTTTCGTTCTCAGAAAGGAAACACTAACAGTGCGAATTCGTATCCGAAAATGTTACACTGTAAGGTGCTCAAAAGTATCTTATTTCTAATTAGCTGTATTCACTTTTAAAGTCAGCGTAAAATTTATCATTAAATCAAAATCTCCTGCAATCACAAAGATTAATTTTGCAGTATTTTATTTATAAAATCTTGTTATCCAGACGGCATATTAAATGACTTAACTTGTTGTCTTAGAGCCTTTGGTCATTAAACACAGACCAGCCTCAAAAGCTGGTAATGCAAATCAGTTCAGGCAAAGTGTCTACTTTCCTAAAATGGACCTGGGTACCCACCCAAGTCATGTTTCTATGTAAATGCAATCATAATTCAAAACCTACAACTAAGCACAGTTTTTCGGACAAAATGCACAACTCCAAAGAACAATCAGCAAGTTATTGCAACAGGAAACACTTAAAAACAATACTCACTGTGATCACTGTCATAGTCCAATCCCCTTTGCTGCCTCCAAATATTCCCATCGACTAATTGAAATAGGAATGCGCCAATCATCAACATCATCAATATCATAGTCATCCTCCAAAGTTCAAGATCGTGTTTAGTGAAGCTCAACCGCATGGTCACACTTCGGAACGGTCGGTCGTGTGTCTGGTGGAAAACCAAGTGCCGCTACAACCGGACTATTCGTAATCTATTCACAATAGTATTACAGCAAAAACAAAAAACGAAATTTTTCAGCACTTAAACCAGCCGCTGGGAATTATCGTATCTTAACAATAAATAAACAAGTATCTACACGAAGCTGTGTGTACAAAGTTCGTCAGAAAATCTCTGTGTGATGTGTTTAAGTCAAGATTTTAAAATGCCACACGACCGAACGGCAGGCACCTTAAACAGTAACTGAATGGAATTGGAGTCGGCTTTGATTGCGAGCTTTAATCGGTCTCCACGAGAGAAGAATCAGTACTGCTGTGGATTTGTCTCAAGTGCCTCTAGTTAAAGTGTTTTCCACCCGATCTGATAATATCTTTCGAGTAAATGGGTAAAATTAATTCAGTCCAGTAAACAGCGTCACTATATTCGCACTAAGAGTGAAAACTTGGGAGTGGATTTCAATGTTTTTATATGCACACGGTTCGATCCAGTCCAGGTCCAATGGATGCGTCAATCCAAAATTCAACTTTATTTCATAACTTTTAGAAATTCATCTCAAGAAAGACTGCATTAGGTACATCCATAAATAGGGATTTCCAACTGATAGAGGTAACCGAAAATATAGATGCAGATTAATGTTACTATTGTGAATTTAATTGGAATTAAATTGGTCAATCATTCTGTTAAATGTGGTTTTAATTGTTTTTATCTTTATACGGAAGATGTTCAGGGGCAACTTGTTAATCAAATATTTTACTTAGGATGCCTGTCAAGAAAGGGGATAAAAGGGATTGCTCCAATTACAGGGGTGTATCACTTTAAAGTCTCCCCGGAAAAGTCTTTGCCAAGGTGCTGGAAACGCGTTACAGAGCTGTGGTCGAGGCACGATTAGGAGATAAGTTGAACGGCTTTCGTCCCGGCAGAAGCACAACCGACCAGTTATTCACTCTCAGAATGGTACTTGAGAAGGCTTGGGAGTATGCCACACCCGTTTACGCATGCTTCGTATAGATTTGGAGAACGCATATGACCGAGTCCCTCGAAGTAAACTTTGAAGTGTATTACAGGAGTATGGAGTTGACGCTTCTGTCTTGAGAGCTATTCAATCTCTTTACACAAACTGTAAAAGCTGTGTGCGGGTAAACGGCGTTAAATCAATATCTTTCACCGTGGGCGTTGGACTTCGTCAGGGGTGCGTCTTGTCTCCTCTGCTTTTCATTACTTATATGGATTGGATGTTACAGCGCAGTCTTGGCGAGGAACGCTTCGAATTGGGAGATCTGAGGATAAGTCATTTGCTCTTCGCTGATGACTTGGTTATCCTCGATCGGTTTGTAGCCGATGGTCGTCTCCAGAACGCCATTGAAACAGGTGGAGAAGTTTAAGTATCTCGGGGTCTTATTCACGAGTGATGGAAGGAGCAATGCCGAGTTTTAATGTAGGATTGGTCAGGCTGGGTCAATTTTGAGACAGCTTGGTCATTCTGTTATCAGGAGGACTAAACTTGGTGTCAAAGCTAAGTTGTCAGTCTTTAGTTCGGTGTTTGTCTCAACTCTTACCTATGGTCATGAAGTTTGGGTAATAACCGAAAAAATAAGATCGCGGATACAAGCTGCCGAAATGAGATTTCTCCGTTGTGTTGCTGGTGTGACCCGTAGAGATCGCATTAGAAATACCAGAATACGTGAGGAACTCAATACTTCGCCTGATCAGTTCAAGGTGGCTCGTTGATTTCAGTTCAATGACAAAGCAAAGTTTATGAAAACGAACATGCAGTCGAGCCAGATACCCCATTATTCCTTTGCGGAATTAGCTCACACTCCGCTCGGGACAATCAAGGCAAAAATCTGCTCAGAATTCTCAACCTCAAATGGAAGAGGCTGAAACACTGTGTCATATCTAGACTAAACATTGCTGAAAAACTGCATCACAACATCACTTCCCACTTTGATGCATTTCGACTGAGAAATAAACCAAACAATGGTCACAGCCCACTGCTGATCAGGCTCTCGTCTCAGACTGAGCAAAATTCACTTCTCGCTGCTTTTCGTGCAAACAATGGTCTTACTCTCGCCCAGTTGGAAAATCAATCATCTGCTACTACTTCTGACAATAGCAACAGCAACAGCACAACATCCGCGCACAGCACCACCCGTATTTACATTAACGAGAGTTTAACCAAAGAGAATAGCTCCTTCCTTCGCCATGCCCTCCAACTTCGTCGTGAGGGTTTACTGTTCTCAGCCAAAACGCGCAATGGATTCGTTTATGTGAAGAAGAGCAAGAATGACGCCGAGATAAGAATTTCTTCAACTACGAAATTTCCCTAATAGTTTTGTTATTTAATTTGTTAATCTAGATTTAATGTTTTAATAGGAGCACTATAAATGCGTTAAATTTATCAGGTTTTCTAACTTTTGATTGAATAACTCCTTTATTGCGTTAGGTATTTATTTTTATTTTTATTATTTATTTTGTCTCATTGCTTTCAAATTATATTATTCAATGTTATATTTATATTGTCTCCTCCCTCCTTCTTCCTCCCTCTGTTTCTATATACTCTGTTTTATATTACTTCTTCTCTGCTTCTTCCTCTTTTTAGATTTTCTTTTTAATAGATTACAATCATACCATATATTAGTAAATCCGCATGTGCTAGTGCTACTATTTCTTGTTTGTGGTGTTTTGGATAATTATGCCTAGTAGTGGTTCTGTGTCTGCGACTTTGAGTGAAGTTGAGGTTCGGACGCTAGTCAGAATTTTATCAAATGCTTACGATGGATTTAAGGTTTGCCACTTTAATGCTCGTAGCCTTAGTTTATCAAAACTTGATTACGCCAGGCACATTTTTAATGATTCGGGGGTGGACGTTATTTGTGTTAGCGAAACGTGGTTCAAAACTCTTGATGATGAGAAAGATTATAACAAAATGTATGGTATTCCTGGGTATTTAGTAGTCCCGCATAACAGAATTACTGACACTACTGGTGGTGGGATAGCAATTTACCATAAAGCCGGTTTAACTTGCGAAATATTGGAAAAATCGTTGGGCAACGACACTGAATTCATTGTTGTCGAAATCTCCAATGGAAATGTAAAATGCATTCTTGGCTTAGTCTATAGTCCCAATCGTAATTGTTCTTTATATTTATTTATATTTAAGTTATAAATTTAATTTAAACATATATTTAATTTAAAATTGTGCTCCTTGTTTTTTTAAAATTTATTTAATGTGCTTATTCTTGTGAGCCTTTTTGTACTATAAAAGACTTTTGTTCTTATTTGTACCTTGCCAAAATAAAATTGAAATTGAAATTGAAGGATATTGCCAAACTACAGAAAAAAAAAAAAAAAACAATCCACCCTCTAAACAAAAGCGAAAAGATATTGGCAGAATAATAGTCATTACCGGAGCCCAATGACCTATATGTAGTCAGACTGAGTATCCGTATCCCGCATAACATAATACAGATTGTTGTCATTATAATGACGTAATCGAAAATGAAACTCTCATTTACTTTATACGCCTGTCCATGTCCCGATAGTGATCTTCGGGAAAACCCATTCTTTGACTCCCTTTAGGAAACCTTAATTGAATTCTGCATGTTAGGAATTATACTGTCCTCTTCAATAAACGTCTAAAATCAGGTAAAATGAATCTATCGTAGCAAAACGGCACATGTTAGTACCACATCCTATAGCTACCTATACAAATCAATAAGCTTCTTTGACAATGCATACATAATGTTATCACGGCAAACAGAGCGGTGTCTTCAGACACCATACAAACATTTCCAAAGAAAAGAAAACAAAAAAACTAGATACATTTTGGTTTGTGCGACCTCAACAAAAAATGTAACTCCACCGAAAAACTGAGATCGGTCAATACATTCCGGTACTTTTACCCAAACCTGTATGTGTCATAATCATAAATATGTAAGCGATAAATCATCAAACAAAAATAAACACAGTAGCACTTCATGTGAAATGCGTTATGGTAATCTGAGGATTGAGGATCGACTAATGCGTTGAGGTCCCTTTTTAAAACAGTAATAATGACTCAAACTCATTGCGATAAAGCGTACAATTAAACGAGAGTGTCAAAACAAATTCGTTTCTTATTTCATTATGCAAATTCAATGGCATATACTACAAATTCACTTTTTTATGATGGACCAACCAACAAACAGACTTTCAGACATTATTTATCATTTCTATGGTTACCTATATGTGTAAGTCTAGTCCGAGTGTTTATCGGAGTTTACGAAAACAAAAGCCAGATGCAGTATAAAATGGAATTGAGAGGCGAATACATAAAGGACTGCTGAACTCTTTATATTTGTCCTTGTAAATGCATAGTTGCATCGAAAGGCATCCCATACAATTTATCTGAGGATTGCTAACTGGATAGTTGAGTTTTTGTTTTACCCCCGAACTGGTTGATATAAGCGGCAGACTTATTGGTAAGAAGTTGTAGAAGCTTTTGACATGTTATAGAGAACGCCTTATAAAACAATCCGATCATATTCGATCACTCACAGTGGAAGCAGACGATGCTACCAATCCTTACATATAATAAAACTGTAGGCATTTTCTTTGTCAGCTAAAAACTCGAAAACTACTGGACAGATTTCGATGAAACTTTTTTTAAATGTTCCTTAAGACTGTGAGACTGCTATAGGCTATGTCGTTTATAGCCACGTCCTTAGGAACAGTTGTTAGCCAAAATGTATTTTTTGAAGTGAAAATATATACATACACATATACCTTGCTACGAATGGATGTTTATACTTTTGCGATCGTCAAACAAACACATTCGATAAGGGTTGATTTGTTTTCGCAGTGAGTGCTATGGTCAGTTGTATATTATGTAGGTATGTATATTATGATTGTATGTCCGATGAAGGATGGGGATGGGGTGAGTCGTGCGTGCTGCAGAATGGCATGGGGTATATTAATAATCTTCATAAGAGAAGAGACGTATAATACAAAACCGGTTTCATTTCAGAATTTCATTCGATATGTGGTATGGTAATTGTGTTGGGTTGGGGTAGGTAGTTGTTTGGATTCTATAGGAAGAGGGAAGCAAAGGAAAGGAAAGGAAATGCAGTATATTAAACAAGTAGCAAGATCAATGAGAGGGAGGGCGATGCAGAGGGTGCACATTATATATCCAATGCATTACATCCATTATCGCATATCGCCACGCAACGCAGTAGGAATTTTATTCTGATATGACGTAACAGGGTAGGGTTGGGGTAGTTGTTTGGATTCCATAGTTCTACTTTGGGGTTGTTGTCGCACGTCGAAAGCAATTTTTCTTGAACAGATAGGTACTGTGTATGAGTGACTTACTTCTTTCTGTCCAGCCAGTTTGTGAAATATACATATATTATTATCATAGTAAAGACGAAAGCCGATTGTTAGATACATACTTGAATTGTTATTGATTTTAGAAGTGAAATTGAATACATAGATACCTATTGATTTCTGAATTTAAACTTCATCAGCAAGGTAAGTCCGAAAAAATTAAGCTCCGATTTAAAAAAAAAAATTAGTTCAGACTATTCCTTCGCGAGATAAAAAACCGATTTTGCTGAAATTTTGTTGTATTTGAGTGGGTCCCTGGATGGTTTAGATTCACTATTGGACCCGATAGGTGGCGCTGCAATTGGGTTCCAGGAAGTTTACTATTTTTTTTCATCTAAACGTTTGGACTGATTTTGATTATATTGTTTGTGTGTAAACAAAACAAAACAAAACAAGCGAGACACACAAAAATGTACTATTCAAATATGTATACTGTTTTTATTTTAGGTGGCTGAATTTATTTTGGTTGTTTTCCACTTGAAAGGAACGCGATTTTTGTTCTAGGTGAATTATTATTATTGATAATTTTTTCATTGTTTGACACTGAAGGCTTATCATTTTGTTTTAGGTAAAGCTTTTAATTTTGGAACAGATATGCCTAGGAAAGTTTCAAACCTTTATCGAAGGTCAAAAAATACTAGGAGGAAGAGGGAAGTTCGGCGGCAGAAAACAGGTGAAGAGCCCACGACTAGCGCGTCACAAAGAAACATTCATCTTCCGTGGTTAAATAAAAATGGAAGTGGATTTTATTATAATACACGAATTAATTATTCCGAATTCGCTGCTATTGGAGAAATGACCCAAACCTGTGCTTATTGCCAAGGACTAAAATGGACAAAGGAGTCGGACGGACTCTGCTGCTCAGGCGGAAAGGTGCGTTTAAACATTTTTCAAGAACCACCGGAACCCTTAAAGTCATTATTGACCGGGGAACACCCACAATCCAGACATTTTTTGGAAAGCATTCGTTCCTACAACAGTGCATTCCAGATGACTTCGTTTGGGGCAAGGCAAATAAGAGAAGGGCCATTTATGCCCACTTTCAAAATTCAGGGTCAAGCCTATCATTTGATAGGATCTCTGTTGCCTGCAGGTGAGCCTAAATTTTTACAAATATACTTTGTATCGGATTATAATGAACAAGCTGCAATCAGAAATCAGAATTTTCAAAATCTGAACTCCAGCTTGATTTCCCAGCTGCAAAACATGCTTCATGAAATTAATCCATATGTTAATAATTTCAAGGCTGCACTGGAATCTATTCCTCATAATCAAGAAAATAATTATAAATTTGTGATCAGCGCTGACAAACGACCCACAACAGAACATCGCGGCCGACACAATTTCCCCAGCACTAACGAAGTCGCTGTTGTTTTGGTGGATCAGGAGTGCGACAGGCGTGATATTGTGTTGCGCACCCGTGACGATCGCTTGCAACGAATAAGCGAAACTCATCGGGCCTATGATAGTCTTCAGTATCCACTGATTTATTGTCGCGGTGAAGATGGATATAATTTTGCCATTTTCCATATCAATCCTACTACAGGTTTGCCAAATTCCAATAAAAAAACATCTGCTATGCAGTTTTATTCGTACCTATTGCATATACGACGCAACCGTTTTCCGCATTTGCACTACTTTCGAGGTATTTTGAACCAGTTTGTGGTCGATATGTACGCTAAGATTGAAACAGAGCGTTTAGTATACATTCGAGCAAATCAAAAAAGATTACGTGCCGAAAATTATATTGATCTGCGGGACGCTATGCAGCAGGATGCTAACGTTGAGCAATTGGGGCGGCTGGTAATTCTGCCGTCGAGTTTTACGGGTGGGCCACGATACATGCACGAGCGCACACAAGATGCATTCTGTTATGTAAGGAAATATGGGCGGCCAGATCTCTTCATAACGTTTACCACTAATCCTAAGTGGGACGAAATAACCCAAGAGCTTTTCACAGGTCAAGCTTCTTATGATCGGCACGATGCCATAGCTAGAGTTTTTCATTTAAAACTTAAGTTAATGGTCAACCTGCTCACAAAGGAAAATGTGTTTGGTGTGTCTTTATGCTTTATGTATAGTGTTGAGTGGCAGAAGCGGGGTTTGCCCCATGCACATATTCTTCTGTGGCTGGAGGAAAAAATCCGTCCCAACGATGTCGATAATATAATTAGTGCGGAGTTTCCAGACCCTAACGAAGATCCAATCCTGTACGATATCATAAAGAATCAAATGGTACATGGTCCCTGTGGTTCATTGAATATCAAATCTCCCTGTATGGAAAATAACCGCTGCACGAAAAGGTATCCGAGACCGCAGTTCCAAGAGACTATAACAGGAGATGATGGGTATCCAGCATACCGTCGACGTTCTCCTCAGCAAGGTGGATTCAGTGCACAAATAAATCTGTATGGAAAGCAAGTCGTGGTAGACAATAGATGGGTCGTACCTTATTCGCCAGTACTGTCAAAGACGTTTTGTGCTCATATAAATGTGGAAATGTGTAACAGCGTTGAGTCTATAAAATACATATGTAAGTATGTAAACAAAGGAAGTGATCAAGCTACTTTTGCACTGAGAAATGAACGCGACGAAGTGACACGATTCCAGTCGGGCCGTTATATAAGCTCTTCTGAGGCGATGTGGCGTATTTTCAGTTTTCCTATACACGAGAGGTACCCACCGGTCATGCATCTTGACGTTCACTTAGAGGGCGGACAGCGTATATATTTTGATCCTGAAAACATCAGAGAGCGGTTAGAAAACCCCAGAAACACAACTTTACTGGCATTTTTTCAGTTATGTGAAGCAGATGACTTCGCTAAAACCCTGCTGTACGATGAAGTTCCGTCCTACTACACATATGATAAACAACATGGGATTTTTAATCGTCGGAAACGAGGTGCTGTAGTAGAAGGACACTCGGGCGTGCTCAAGGAACACGTTATAGGGCGGGTCTATACAGTTCATCCGAACAATTCTGAGTGTTATTATTTACGCTTGCTGTTGCACACAGTACGGGGACCTAATTCTTTCGCCGCCTTGCGAGTGGTTGACAACGTCGAACATCTAACTTTTCAAGCTGCTTGCCGGGCTCGAAATATGCTGGATGACGACCAACACTGGGACGACACGCTGGCTGAAGCATGCGTCAGCGACAGCCCACGCCTTTTGCGCCATTTATTTGCCATAATGTTGGTATTCTGTGGACTTTCTGATGCTGGTTTATTATGGCAGAAATATCAACACAGTTTAGCAGAAGACTTTTTCCGAGACACGAGGCAAATTATAGACGGTGGCGGGGAACTGAGTGACGCGCTCCGGGATAGTGTTTTTAATAGGTGTTTAAGAGCTATACAAGATACAGTTTTGTCTATTGGAGGTACTCTTTTGCCAAATTATGGTTTGCCCAAACCGATCTCGGAAGGTGGGCGTGGTAACAGAGAATATACATGTGAAACCCACTACGACCCCATTGAAATAGCACAACTACTTCGAGACGGTGTGCCTAGCCTTACAGTAGAGCAGCGGAACATTTTCGATCGGGTTTGTCAAAGCGTCACCAACAGCTTTGGAGAATTAATATTTTTAGATGCACCTGGTGGAACGGGAAAAACTTTTTTAACAAAGATAATTCTAGCGCAAATACGAAGTCAGGGTAATATTGCCTTGGCTGTGGCCTCATCAGGTATAGCAGCTACGTTACTGCCCGGGGGTAAAACTTCGCATGCCATGTTTAAAATACCCATACAATTAGACATCACTGAAAGTCCTGTTTGTAATATTTCTCGAAATAGTGATAAAGCTCAAGTTTTACGTGACTGTAGTCTAATTGTGTGGGACGAATGCACTATGACACACCGTAAGGCAGTGGAAGCCGTTAATAGGACCCTACAAGATATACGACAAAATGAGAGACCAATGGGGGGCATAACAGTGCTATTTTGCGGAGACTTTAGACAAACGTTACCAGTAGTGACACGAGGGACAAGAGCTGACGAGGTACACGCCTGTTTGAAGAAGTCAAGTCTCTGGTCCAGCGTTATTAAAATGCACTTGACTGTCAATATGCGGGCACGAGGAGGCGGCAATCCAAACGCACAAGAATTCTCAGATTTGTTACTTCAAATTGGCGATGGGACACTTGCGGAAGAAAATGGAAAAGTACATTTAACACATAATTTGTGCCAAACAGTATCTTCCACCGAGGAACTTATCTCATCTGTTTATGGTGATATAGCTCAAGTAACAAACCATGAGAATTATTGGCTTTGTGAGCGAGCTATTTTGACACCTCGGAATGATCAAGCTGCAGCAATTAATAGCAAGATTTTGGAACGTGTTAATGGTCAAGGTACAGAATATTTGTCAATTAACCGTGTTATAGACCAAGAAGTAACAACCAGCTACCCAGTCGAATTTTTAAATTCTCTATCAGCTCCCGGGCTTCCATCACATAAATTAAAACTAAAAGTGGGTTTACCTATTATTCTACTTAGAAACTTGAGCCCTCCTAAGTTGTGTAACGGCACGCGACTTAAAGTTACAACTCTGCAACGAAATCTGGTAGAAGCGGAAGTGTTAACGGGCTCCGGTGCCGGTGAACACGTACTTATCCCTCGAATTCCAATTATACCTAACAATTTTCCATTTCAATTTAAGCGTGTGCAGTTTCCCATCAGCGTTTGCTTCGCGATGACAATAAATAAGGCGCAGGGACAAACGCTGTCTACCGCAGGCGTGGACCTCACCATGAAGTGCTTCTCACACGGTCAATTATACGTGGCTCTTTCGCGTGTTAGCGAACAAAAAAATGTATTTGTATATGCTCCGGGGAACGCAACCCCTAATATCCTTACATATAATAAAACTGTAGGCATTTTCTTTGTCAGCTAAAAACTCGAAAACTACTGGACAGATTTCGATGAAACTTTTTTTTAAATGTTCCTTAAGACTGTGAGACTGCTATAGGCTATGTCGTTTATAGCCACGTCCTTAGGAACAGTTTTTAGCCAAAATGAATTTTTTGAAGTGAAAATATATACATACACATATACCTTGCTACGAATGGATGTTTATACTTTTGCGATCGTCAAACAAACACATTCGATAAGGGTTGATTTGTTTTCGCAGTGAGTGCTATGGTCAGTTGTATATTATGTAGGTATGTATATTATGATTGTATGTCCGATGAAGGATGGGGATGGGGTGAGTCGTGCGTGCTACAGAATGGCATGGGGTATATTAATAATCTTCATAAGAGAAGAGACGTATAATACAACACAGGTTTCATTTCAGAATTTCATTCTGATTTCTGATATGTGGTATGGTAACTGTAGGTTTGGGGTAGGTAGTTGCTTGGATTCCATAGGAAAAGGAAAACATGGAAAAAGAAAGTATTACAAATAAGTAGCAAGATGTAGGAGAGGGAGGAATTTTCTTTTTCTCCTAAAAGCGCGAAAACTACTGGACAGATTTCAACGAAACACTCAAAGTGTAATTTTAAATGAACCAAATATATTTTTGTGTGAGCGGGCAAGGCGAGCACGGGTCCAGCTAGTCATCAATATTCCCACACGCTTGACAGCTACTTAACAAAACACGTTTTAAGGAAATACATAATAAAAATATAAACAAGTAAAAGTGATATCGTCTGCCTGGCCGATGCTTTGATACCCTCCACTGAATGTACTGTACAGGTACAGACATGTGTTTAATATTGGTTTTGTATGGGAGGTACCAGAACTACTAACTTGACCGACATAGACAATTTTTAATACCAACCTGACGACGGTAAAAAGAAGTCCCCTGACAAAATTGTATTCACCTAGGTCAATTTGTTTGGACGCTATCGTGCTTTCAACAGACAGACAGACTGTTGAAAGCACATTCAGAATGTGATCATGATTCCGAATATATATACTTTATAGGGTCTCCGGTAAATCCTTCTTGGCTTTACAAACGTAATGACAAAATGATTATACCTTTCCTGTGGAGGGTATAAAAAAGGGAAGTACATAAAGCAACTGAGTACGATGTTGAATGTATAAAAAAACATGGCTGTACAGATCTGAGCAAACCAGACCATATGAAATCAGAGCTAAGGTAGTAATAGTTATCTGGAAGGGATCTTGAATAAGACTATTTTTTTGGCAGGTCGAAGCCATAGAAGGCATTCTTAGTTTTCTAGCAATTAAAAGTGTGCTTATGGCAAGACGTAGGGCTTGTCGCCAAAAAATGTCCTTTGGTTCAATGGCAATAGCGGTCAATAGTATAATGCAGCCATTCTCACACTGGGCGATAGCGCATATAGTGGGCATTCGCTGGCGTTCGGTGGGCGGTCTGATTAGTTTTCAATTTTGATGGGCGATTGAGGGAATTAAGTAGGCACTGAATAGGGGGATATTTTTAGGAAGTAGGTGTAATTCCTAAAAAAAACATAAAACCGAACCACATAAAAACATTTCCAAAAAAGCAAAACGGGTCACACTGCACAATGTGAAATGGATGTACTTTGGTGAAAACGTATACAATACACACACCGATAACGAGTCAGCGCGCCTTTAAAAATGCTTTATGAAAAAACCCACACTCGTTCGTCTCACGCAGCAAGCCGCATGTGAACAAAATAAGGAGCTTGCCTAGAAATATTCAACAATTTACATAAGTTCTGTCTTGGAGTTTCTTGAAGGAAAGGATCCTTATTCTTCGTGAAAAACGTCTGAATGCTGCAAGTGATGTGCCCTATTTGAACGAACTTTTCAACAAGTTCAATGATGTCAATTTGAAACTCCAAGGAGATGATCTGAATTTGATAACAACAAAAAGTGTTCTGTCTGCATTTGCTGCTTAGGTGGTCTTATGGGAAAGAAATCTTGGTCGAGGAGATTTAAGCCAGTTGTCCTGTGTTTCAAAAACACCAACTATCGATCTAGATAAACTTGATTACTGTGCCCACTTAGAAACTCTGCATTCTGACATATAATACGGTTTGACGACATTTTGTCACTCGACATACCTGCTTGGATTTTAAATACTTTTACAAGCATGTCAGACAATGTTGATGTTGACCTTGCACTTGAAGATGAACTAATTGAGCTTACGTGTAATGAGGATCTGAAGTCCAAGTTTAGGCAAGGATACCAACAGTTTTGGTTCCAAAATGAAATACCAGATCTCTATCCTCGGTTGTGGAAGGTTGTCCAAAAGATGTTCATTGCCTTTCCATGATCATATTTAGTTGAACGTGGTTTCAGCGCCATCACAAATCGAATAACGAAAAATAGAAATAGACTTGACATTGAAAACCGAGGAGACTTGAGACTTTTCCTCACGAAAATGACACGTAATATTAAAGAGTTAGTCTCTTCCCACCAAGTTTATCCATCTTATCAGTTTTCATTAACTGATTATGTGGAAACTAAAGTGAAATACTTTGAGAGCCCCTGGTGTAGTGGGTAGAGTCCTTACTTGTGAGCCGAGAGTTGTAGGTTCAACCCCCGATAGAAGGTAGTAATACCCTGCAACCGACCATACAAACTTACCAATTACATCTTACTTTCTCTATACCACTACACTTCTGCTTGGTAGTACTACAATGGACCCAAACTGATTTGAATGCTCCAAAGTTTGAAAAAAGCTAACAGCTTAAAAAGAAAAAGAAAACTCCAAACAACTGCCTGCCTCGGCTGCGTGATAACTTTTCCGAGTACGCCTGGCTCTGCTTTAGACTTACATCCACTTAACACATTCATCATATTCATAGGGCCTAGTGTCAAAGGAATCTAAATCTACCGTCTGGAGTTTCAATGACCTTGCGCGGAAACTACGATTACACGGCCATTTTTTTTGACGTAAAATCCCTTCACAAAGCAGTCATTTAAATGTCGCTCTGTGTGATCGCCATTTTTGGCAGCGTCATTTAAATGACTAGGAAAATGGCACACAAAATGACATGAATTAAATGCCATTTAAATGGCTGAAAAAAATGGCCGTGTGATCGCTCTTCAATGACGCCTAGGACAATGGCATCCCAACGGAAAATTCTAAATGACTCGCAGTGTCCGTCATTTGATTTTGGGACACAAATGACGATGATAGTCATTTCGTGTGATCGCCATCTTTTCAATGAGGAATCGCTCTAATGCGACATTTTTTTCTGACGTCACAGCGCCATTTAAATGACTCAAAAAAATGGCCGTGTAATCGTAGCTTTATTGTAACGCCCCTGGGTTACTTCTATGTATATGCCGTCTAATGTGGCGTTAGGAAATAACGCCGAAATCAATTTGGAAATAACACCCTAAAAAAAAATTCGTAAAATTTGTAGTTGCAAAATTTTTCGTCATCTTGGGTGTTATTTCCTTTTCAGGGTTCGTTTTTTTTTTTTTTTGCGGAAATGCATAGACAGTGGAATAAGTATACTGCCCCCTGCAACCACACTACTTGTATTTTCTGTTGGATTTTGGAGTGGATGGTAGTTCTTCAATACCTATATCCAATTTCGGACATACTCCAAATCTGACAGTAACCCCAAGCAGGGTGGTTGCGTATTACGTACGCAAATATCTTCGGAATTCGTATACCTTATTTGAAATTCAATGCAACAATTTATTTTGAAAACAAAGATCATACCAAAAGTTGGGTTTCGCATTTATTTCCAGATTAAATACAAACGGTCTGTAGATACCTTCTGGCTCAGCCAAGGAAATCCCATCCATTAAGCCGAAGTGATGACGAAAAAACCCCCAGGTATAATTATTATTGATTTTCAGTATGCTTCGAAAAATTAAAAAATACTAATTAATGTAAATTTATGCGGCGACGACCATTTGTCTCCCACTGCTACTCGAATGACTGACCAGTGACCATTGACCAGATAAGTATGTATCATAAGATCACCTGTAGATCAGCATCGATCTCAACAGAAACCGATCAGCTTATGGTGGGGTTAATAACTGACCGTAGGAGGTGGTTATTGGATTCAGCCAAGAAAGTTACATCCACTAAGTCCAGTACGCGATCATTTTATTATATTTCCTGTTAACTTTGGTTTAATGGTTTATCCCAGTTGATATGGCAACACATTGCGAAATGGTACGCGAAACGTAGTATTCTATATATTGTGACGCAATAATTTACTGTAGTAATTTATTTGGAATTTTCTTTTTGTTATGAATGTACTAAGTTACACAACTCATTGTGACGTACAGTAAGTACATAGTATAGTAGAAATAGAAACCTGAATAGAATATCAGAATTGAGTAAATAATTTGTTCTTATATCATACCCTTTGTGAATTAATTGTACATATCTGCGTATAGATGGCGCAATCAAGTTTGATCCAATTCGATGAATGAATTATTATAAACATTTTGGTCATTTTAAGCTATCAAATATTATTATGGGCAAGAGGAAAATCGAAATTTTGGTTGGGCGTGGTAGTGGTTAAAATAAGATTATTTAATGTTACTATTTTTTTACGGAGATGGCCGATCAGTTCAACATTCACCTAATTTGTGTGCCGGGGCATAGCGACATTCCAGGGAACTGTAGGGCGGATGAACTCGCTAAAATAGGAACAACTCAACCCATTCTGCCAGATAAAGGCACCCTGGGGATACCAATCGCTACTTACAAACAAAAATTGAACCTGTATGCTATCGAGAGTACAAATCTTAGGTGGACTAGTGTCACCACTTGTATAGCGACAAAACAAATTTGGCCTAGGCTGGATTTGAAACGCTCTAAGAAATTGATTTCTCTTAACAGATTGCATATCGGCACTACAATAGGTGTCATTACTGGACACTGCCTGATAGGTGAACATGCCGCAAGGCTAGGCCTTTTCGCAAACGACTTTAGCAGAAGCTGTATGGATGAGGAAGAGGAGGAAACTATCCCTCACCTTCTTTGTTCCTGCCCAGCTCTCTCCCGTAGAAGGAAGCTGCACGACTTGGGCGACCTGATAAACACAGACATCAGAAGCCTCTTACGCTTTATAAAGAGCTCAAAATGGTTCACCTAGTAGGGAGATCTTACATGATCCTTTTTCGTGGTATCACAATGGACCAATGCTGGTCTAAGTGTGTTGACGTTTTTTAGCTGAAAGCCACTTTCAACCAACCAATGAATCAACTGGGTTACCGGTTATTAACTATCAGCTTTTACTCCTACTCTCATCTCCACGTTGATAATGGTCCGGTTGCCTAGTACATCGACTGGAATCATGGAACCATCGATAGTGATTAGGACTACGGATCCATTCAAAAAGAACTATTTAGTGTTCTTCCTATAAAATCTGCTTTGACACATTCTGATCCCAGGTCCTAAAGAGATCTTCAATACAATGCAACTAACAGGGTACATAAACTGGTAATATATTTCGGCCACTATATAATTATTTTCGTTTCGTTCACAGATGCGCAGTCAAAATGGCATCTTTTGTCATCAAGAAAGTCAGAATTGTCAGCCGTCAAACCTTTCGTATTGATCGTGCCATGTGGGTTACTGTTAACGGTAATTTGACTTCTTGTTCTTGGTTATCGGTTTAGTATAGTATGGAAATGGTCCTTCTGGTTGCTACGTCGGTTCAATCAGTAGTTGTGAAACAATTATTTTTACAAGATTCAGAAAAGGACAGAATAAGGACGATGGCCTTCAGATCTGTATATTGAATGTTCCTACAATGAACAGACTTCGTGCAACCGAAATATTAGCTGACACCAGTGTTCCCAGGTGAAGGGAATAATCGCTTTTTTTGCCGATTTTTTAAGACGAAAGGGAAAAAAGTGAACAGGGATAAAAACGGGAAAACAAGTCCAAAAAGGGGAAAAATCTTAAAATGTTATCAAAAACAATTTAGAAGAAACTCTTTTAATAAATAAAATAAATAAATAGGTGGCGCAACGGGCGGGTGACACCCAAGGCCTAGCTTCTCGCAACCATTCGTTTTGTGTGAGTTTCTATTTTTGGGACGAATGGAAGGGACCTACAATTTTATGCCGAGTCCGAACGGCTGAATTGAGAAGCTTTTTCATGACAGTCATACTCTCGGATGTTTGTCAGACGTTCGCGAGAGGTGGCGCAGTAGAAAAAACTTTAAGATGTAATTTGTGTTTTTCCGGGGATCGAACCTGGGATCCCTCGCACAGTAGTCCAACACACTAACCACTGCGCTACTGCGCCCACTCTTTTAGAATGAATAAAAGTTAACTAAACCTACAAAAAGCAACCATGCTCAATAAATGTGCCCATGCAACATCTCACTTAATTCTTTTGTTTGGTTTCTGTATGCATTCATTATTTTGACATTATTTAGTAAAACTATTACCATGGCCATACACTCCCTACCATGAACGTCGTGTCTAAAGAGACAGGTAGATTTTGAGTGAGTAGAAAAGTGAAATGTAAATGGTACAGAAAATGGACCAAAAATCCACTTTCAAAAACTGTTTTGTATTTTCGATTTTATTATTCGCCAAGTCATTCATGTGAATGAAAGTCATGCCCGTATTTTGGGCCACACATCTTCCTTCCCATGAAAGTCGTTTCGGGTGAGACAGATCGATTTTAAGTGAGTAGAAAAGAGAGAAGGGATTTTTAGTATATCACACGCTTCTTTTCCTAACCAACCTCAAAATCGGGTTGGTGATGAAATCTCCTTTTCCAAAATCCCCTATGCTGAAATCCCTTGCTCCAAAAGACCCTAAGAAAAAATCCCCTGGGGTAAAATCACCCATTTTTAGATTTGGTGTTATTAATTCTGTCGCCGCGGCACCTAAAAGTGAGATATGTAGATATGTCGTGCAACCACCCTGCTTTCGGTCACTGTAGAATTTGGAGTAAGTGCAAGGTTGGGTAATGGGTATATGCAAAGTTTAGTTTGTTTGTGGGAGATTTTGGAATATAGGATTCCATTCCGGGAGATTTTGGAAAAAGAGAAGAAAAAAATGAGAGCTATGTCCAATAAGGGATTTTGGAAAAGGGGATAACGTAGGGATCCCGGGACGAAATATTTAAGCAACCCTGTCACATTCGCCCGTCAAAGTTAAAAGGAACACTACCGAACTATGAGATGTCCTTCTTGCCTGCTTCGGCGTTAAAATCAACGAGGACTTCATATTTGAGATATTGTTCATGATTCGTAATCCCATGTAACCAACAAAAAGACAGCTACCCACACTTAATTCCCACCATACCGCGACCAACTACTGCAACTTCAAGTGTGTAGCCCATTTCCAAATAGATATTCTTGTGCAAAAATGGAGCAACTTTGATTCATAATGAATCATACAAAGTATGGGTCACCGCACTCAGCTTGCAGGCAAATTCCCCGTTTTCGCTCCACCGGCAACATTAGCATTTTATAAAATATCATGACTAGTAACATCAGCATCTGTATCACCAATATCAGCGTCCAACACTTTGTATCGGTTTTAAGATCATTCGATCGTTCATCGCTACATGATCTTCACGTGATTATCATGCACTCGTTTTTATACAGCCCTTATGGCTTATGATCGAAAAATGTAAAAGTCATCCTCGCGTGTGTCACACCTTGATATTGATAATACAGCGTGCGGTGACTTAACCCAACTAACCCGTATTATATGGAACGTCTCATCTCTACAAATTTCTCAACTTTGCTGGCGGGAATTTGCAAAGTAAGGCTTTTGCCGACTATGTCAGAGCGCAACTCTTCCAAGGAAATTTATGTGGATTACCATGAAAAGTGACGAGTAGTTGAATGACAACTAAATGCGAACCAAAGACAGTGGGGAGTACAAATAATTATTACATTTGTATACACTGCGGTTAAATGCTCTATGAGTTCGGATGACGCTAAATAAAAAACAATATATAAGTTATTGAATGACCATTCTTGATGTGGTTGGGCTTTGGTGATGTACCGATTGCCAATTCAATTATTCACTCCGTTATGAGGCCTAAGCTTTAAGCATTGACATATTATATGGACTGCAAGTAGACAACTTCACGTTGTGTCCAATATAACCACTAGCTCTCGTGGTTCGGAACCGAATAAATTGGAAACTCGCCATTTTTTTAAGTGACATCTATTGTAAGCAATGACTCAACAAATTTGAACCGTTTTACTTTGTGTCTTTAGCATTCTATGGAGAAACACAAGATGGTTGTCATTTTGTTTCACTTATTTTTGGCGTCATTTTCTGGGCAAAATTTGTATGAACTGACATTTCACTAGCAGTCCAGGGTGTTTTTTTTAGAAGTTTAGAACTCCCGAGTCTGAGTACATTGAATATTATCCCAACAAGACCCTATACGATGGTGCTCGATTGAATAGGATTGACAATTTCCTAATTAGTGTGAATCGAAGGCACGTTGCAAAGGCGATGGCCAACGCCAATAATCTGATCTCAAGTGGTTATTACTCCTGCCTGGCTTTGTACCGCCTGAGGTATTTCTTCATGCAGACATGAAAGGGTTAGTTCAGAATAAATATGGTGTGCCGGTATTCTACCACAGCCACCGCGGCGCATGGATAAGCGGCTCATCCACGATGGATACGCCGCCAATGCTCAGGAGCTCTACCGTTTTCATATACCGCGACTGTTGATAGGGATAGTGTCGATACAGGAAAACAGTTCCATCTTGTTAAAATCAAAGTTTAAGCTCTTGCACAATCCTCTTGCACAGACCTTTACGTAAAACCTTCGACAAAGTTGATGGCAATGGGCATAGGTCCAATTGCTGTGCATGATGGCGAATCGACTCATTCGGAGTCTCCCCAACACTGCGCGCTTCACAACGGCGATAACTTCTTCTGTTCGCACTGTTTGTCGTTTTTGGGGATACGTATAATCAATCCACAAGAGTGTATACGTGGTACGAAAATGATTTATTGTGTTCCGAATAACTTGCTCAGGTGGACGATTATGTCGACCGTAAAATATACGATAAGTTGGGTTAATCGAACCATTGTTTTTAAAATAAGTTTGCACAATTTACATGCGTTGGTTTAGAGTTAATCTATTCATCGTAAGATGGCAAAACGTACTAACCACAAATCAACCTTCAACTGTCAAATTCACAACATGTAAAAACAGTGTTGTCAGTTTAAACACAAAACCCCTAAAAAAAACACCCTTTATAGTTATGTCAATAGGTCTAAGAATGACAGCAACCATGTCGACTTGACTTTAATCCGATAAAATCCACCCACAGATACCTAAGCTTCATTTATAGTTCAGCTGCGATGTAGATAGATAGCTACTGATTACTTAAAGATGCATTGTAATAATTATGTTGAATTGCAGTTGTAAAATAATATTTCAACAGAATGTACTCGCATCTAATGTCGCGTGTGTGCTGCGCATTAATAAAAATGTTAGCGAACATATTATATCAGGAGTCCACAATATAGTGCAGTCAGAATGATACGCAGTAAACACGACTTTGATTGAAACTGCTTAGACAGGGGCACATCTTACGAGGAAATGCGGTGAAAATTTCTTTGAGACAATCATTTTCGTTTGTATCTATCTGAACTAGGCTTACAGCGATATTAGTGCGAAAAATAGCAATTAGAAAAGAATGTCTCAGTAAATTACTAAGGCAGACCAATCGCTCGGGTTCAAGGGTAGGACTAATCAAAAACTCGCACAATCCCCTTTGTTCAGCTTGTTGACAGCTATTTGGAGTATAATAAATGTTATGTTATGACAGTTACTCTTCGGACACTTAATTCGTAAATTATTTAACGTCTATATAGCGGCACTATCTTGAATTGCAAATCGCTGTGAATTAATGAAATGTGCTGAATCGGTACGACTTATTTTACTTTACTTTGACAGTTCCTCAGTTAACTACAATTTATACACTCGAACTTTTATATGATCCACACTGTTGCAGTAGGAGGAGCCTAAGTAGACCTAAAGTTAGAAACTACTCATCCAAAGCTAAACGCGATCATTTAGATTATGAATTAGATGATGAGTATGCTCAAAAACAGAAAAATTACCTCGGAGCTAGGAAAGGTATACAAATTAAATTGGCAGCATGTGAGGCTAACTCTTGAGTACCACTTTGCGTTTTTTTTTAGCTTTTAATTAAGCTACAACCAAGTAGAGTCAAAGCATAAGCATAATGCATACGACCTAGCTTACAACGGGCTCATTCCTATCCTCTTGTTGCGAGGAAATAAAGATCACCTTATAGCCATGCTTTAGACGTGGTCCAAGATATGGACACAAAAAAATGGTGGCTTTGCAGTAAGACTATTATTTGGCTCTACACGTGTAATGGAAAGATCAGGCATTTAGTTTTAGTATAGTCCCGGCGACTTATTACTATGACCATACGAGAATAAGAACTTCCATGCACGAGTATTATCCAGGAACAAAAACCTAAACTGATCACTTTCAATATAAAAGAGTCTTGAAGGAATCAAGCTTAATGTTAAATAGTTCGCATGGCAACGTGTCGTTGTTTCTAAAACCTTTTTTGATATTGTTAATGCCATCTATGAGCGATTAAATAAATAAACCAACTAGTACAATTTTCTCTCCGCTCACAGATCGCAACACCGAACTCCCACTAACTTCATTATAATTTCAATCATATAAATTGCGCAACCATTATACTTTTTTCCCTTCTGTTTCCGGCATTGTCACGAACGTCACATTATAAGACAGATCAACGCCATTAAAGGCAAATAAAATTAAGATTTAATAAAAGTCATCTTTGCGTTTGTTTTAGTGCGTGGTTCCTTTTTTTCTACTCGTTGACTGAAACGACGGCAACAGATATTAAAGGTACGGGTAAGGTCGTTGCCAACCCAGAAGAAGCAACTATAGCTTGCGAGTCGTCAACCTACACAGACGAACGAGTTTGTCATGAATGCCAAAACTAGACATGGGTCTGTATAGCTCGTCTCTAAAGATGCTGTCATAGACGGGTTTAAAATGGAAACTAATTTTCTGAGTAGGTATCTATTTAGACATCAATTTATCTAGGATCTTTGTAAATGTGAACATTTAATCAGTGTCCTGGGCTAAAACCACTCACTGATAATAACAGATTAGTTAAGAAGGGTTCACCCAATAAGGTAGATCGGATATTTAACCAGACGTTATAGAAGGAGGGAAGGACGAGAAAGTCTCATGAACTCTGCGAGGACATAAACTTCTTCGCAAGAAAAATAAAAAGAAGAAGAGCGCCATCAGGGAAATAGTGGGGTCCTACTCCCCGATCAATATTTGAAAGTTTTACCAACACCAAGGAACGTGTCAATCCAACAATGCCCAAACAAAGACCAGTAGATATGAACATGAATAAGGATACTTTGTGATGACATAAGACCATGAAAGATATATATGCTCTAAGATGTTGTAACGCAAAACAAGAGCAGGAAAGCAAGAGTTTTCAGCCAGCAAAAAAGAGAAGAAGAAAATCCTGCGTCGAAAAAGAAGGACCTACACAAACTCTTAGCTCAATCTATATATATCCTGTGAAGATTGGTTAAAATTGGACAAAGGGGTGTGGCACCTCCCATACAAAAAAAAAAATCAAAATCGTATATTTCGAAAACCACCGAAACGATAGAGATCAAATTGACAGATAATCTTAGGTATATAAAGGGGTATGGCGCTATTTTTCGACAGTCATGGGAGCCAAAGTTTGTAAAATTTGTAACATTGATAGCTAAGCACTGTCCTGATAGACAAGAATACTTTCTACGCAATACGATTCCTGGAAAACCCAAAAATATGTACCACGGAACATTTACAATAAAAAATGTTCATCACTGATTTAAATGAATTTGAAACTGATTTTTTTATTTTTCTATTTTGCACTACGAAGTGTGCATCGAGATATAAAATTCTCTCGATCAAGGCAACAATCTGAGTTTCAAATGGGGGAAAACGAGGAGTAACAACGTTTTTTTGCTTAAAATGGGGAGCAGCCCTTCGAAATAACGATGGACATTTTTCCACCGAAATGGAGCAAAATTTATGTTTTTAGGCAAAGTTATATTTTCTGTAGCTGGTAAATGGGCATCATGTAGAAACAATTGCACTAGCTGACTTAGCTTTAAAAAGCTTACCTAACTAAAAGAACGACTCGGTCTACGCCGGTTTTCCAGAGAAGCTTCTCAATACGGAGATGATATTTTGGAAGCATGGCCAATTGCCCATGGATTGGCTTACCAAAAACCTATGGCTCATCTACACAAAAAATGTGATCATATCATGATCATACGTCTTGCAAGAACACTATCGACGCATATCACTGATTAATGTCGCATAATTCAATCCTATTCAATGTGTGTGTGGACAATATAACAAAATTTCAGACTGAGGCAAATTCTGGAAAGGCGAACAATTTTCAAGTCGAAACTCACCACCTTTCACCGATTTCAAAGCCGCGTATAGGATAACTTTTATTGTCTAGGAGCTCTATACATCGATGTGGTCAAATTCGGGTTCGGAGTCCCGGCTAGACTAATCAAACTTTGACGTATATGAGAGACTTCGACTTGATCATAATATAGTGTTCAGGGCAGGGGACACCACGAAAGTTACTATACACAACAGATCAGTCTAGCTACTTATGCTACTCCATGCTCCTAAACGTCTATTATTATCAGCAACTTCGTGATACCTTATGTCAGAAGCTCATCTACCTCGGAATAAGTACCAACTCCGTAAAAAACACTATAGTGAAGATTTCGGGAAGATCTCTATGAACCGCTGCTACTTCGGTTTGGCAAAATATATATTGTTACAATAATCGAAGGACGAAATGTATATTCTGTATATAATCTGCCCTTGATGATAATAATTAAGTAAGAACTGATTCAATGGGCTCCTTTGGAAAGAAATTCGTAAACACATTTTTGGTCCTGTATTTGAAGGTTTTCAATGTAGGTTCTATTGAGCGAACCCCCAGAGCCATATAAAGACGCAGATGTAGTCAAAAAATCATTTGATATGCTGACAAAAGGCTCTTTAAATCCCACCCCCCAGGTTTGAGTAGCACGCAGAAGATGCAGTATCCGGAATCCCCATAAGTTGTAAGGCTGCAGTGTCTCAACCAATGACTGTCCGTGTCCACTTCTCCGGAGGCTATTAGGAACGTTTTTGCTTAAAATTCACACAGGTTATGTATACATATTTTAATTAAAACAATTTCACATTCATCCATTTACAATCACAAGCACAAAAACAAAATAGAAAATGTTGTCAGTTCTTATATCAAAAATAAATTTATTTGAATACTCTTGGAGCACTCTAGCTATCCGATTATGTTGCTGGCCATACAACGCTTTCGATCCAACTTAGGTAGTATGCTACCCTAGCATAAACTGAGGGTGTTGCGCTGCCACAAGATTGTCCAAATGAAATGACACCAACAATCGATGATTGCCTATTTCTGACCAATTGCAGCGGTCCACCAGAATCCGACTGACACGCGTCCTTGCGCAATTCTGGATCGACTGCACAGTACTGCCCTTCGTTTAAGCCATTTGCTAAGTTACGTGTTAAAAGTTGTTGCTCTTTCCATGTGCTATTGCATTCCACTAATGGAACCGATGAGACATTTGCCGCTAAGAGGACACTTGAGCGGGCTTTCGCTATAATTTGAAAAAAAATTATTGTAAATCTTAAGGGGAAATCTATTTGTACGGTCAAACTTACTCAGAACATCTATGACACCCCAGCCGGTGACTGTCAGCGGTGTAGATGAACCAATGTCGCCCATTTCAGAGTATAAACATGCCGGCCGGATGTAAGGTGTGAATTCGACATTTGATCGCAGCCTGATGAGTGCAATGTCGTGATATTGCCTAGGAGCCCGATAGTCAGGATGCATGGTTATGGTCTATAAAAAAAGGAATATTTTTTTCAGCAACAAGTTGTATTATTAAATGCAAGTCTTAAGTCAATAAGAAGTGCCAAAGCCACATCTGTTCCAAAAATGTGACTGGGCTTAAGTTGTTTTCAGTAAACAATAGAGTTTACTGTTAGTGGCTGTGGTGTAGTGGTTAAATATTATCCACCGCAATACAGCGTCATTTGTTTGGACAACGGTACCATGGATATTTCCATACTGGATTGACTTTCTTACCTCAATTTCGGCATCGACTGGAATAATGCCATCATCGCTTGATGTCAATTGAACTACTCCCAAACGGACCATTGTTGGCTGCTCGAGGGGATTACTGACACAATGCGCCGCCGTCATGGCATACCGTTCAGCTATTAATGATGATCCGCACCGAAAATCAATATCTTGACCAGCTGCCGAACTGGGATAGATTAATGCACCCATATGAGGGAAATCACCAGCTTCCACAGCAACACCATCCAAGATATGGAAAGTCAGTGAGCCTGGATTGAATTCAGAATAGCGGCGACAAGCTGTAAAGAAAATTGGTTAGTTTTTGAACTATAAATCTAAATTAAAATTTAAGTAGGTACCTGCTTGTGAGGGCCTCTCGTTCTCATTTCGGGTTGTCACTGTCCGAATGGTTGTTGTATCTCTGTGAAGTAATATTTAAATGTATAAGTAACAAAATGGATTTCGATTACATAAATAAATAAGTAACTGGTTTTATTGAGGAGCAAAAGCATGCAACAAGCGATAGTATGAAATATTTGTGTAAATAGTAGGAAAATAGAAGCTACTAGTTTTATGACCTTAAACCAACTTCGAAGAATATGCTTAAAGACGGGAGAACACGGAGAACACCCGGTCGTGAGTCTGCAGGTGTAGTCCGGAAGAAAGTTAGGGAAAGGCTTCTAAAGTGCAACTTACCTAGGAATATCTGGAAGACGAACATCGATGTGTGGACCTTCTGTTGCGTCAAAGCAATTCCTTTTATTTGCAATACTCTTTGTTTGATTTACTTCTACACATGGATCCAAGGTACTAGGAAGATGGAAAAATATGATTGTTCTGAAGTAGCGCTCAGGAAAATGTCAGTGCCAGGAAAGATACAGAGGAAATTTAGTACGGAAATGGTTTCTATGCATTTTAATCCCAAACCGAGTTGCGTTACATGCATCGTGTGAAACGTTTAACCGCGCAGCGAATGTCGGCGATTCGCCAAAACCCACGCGAAAGAACAAAATGCGAACATCTAAAAGAAGTCCATGCGAATTCGAAAAAGATATAAACGGGGTTGGAGAAAGAAGAATATAAGAAATATGTGTCTATCACAACTTTATATTTTTCTGATTAAGACGATTGTGTTGAAAGAAACATAATCTTCATCTAATCTAGGGTTTTTTTTTTTTGTGTTGTGTCGGAGGTTGCTACTATCCTATGGAGCACTCAGATACAAACTGCTGGTCCATTGTACTGCCAAACAGACAACTTACTTTACTGTACTTAGTTTTCCCGTCTTTCGAAGAAAGATGAGGATGAGCTTCAGTGATGAAGAGCACTCACCACGTCAGCCTCAAAGATCTGCCACCTAATGCGAGCAAAGGCAGGGCAACTACGGAGGAAGTGTTCCTCTGTATCGTCGTCCTCTTACACCACAGGACAGATGGTGGTGTCGCTCAAGCGCAAGCCCAATACATTGAAGTGTTTGGCAAAAGCTTGGTGGCCCGAAAGAACGCCCACAAGCAGTCTGCAGTCGAATCTCCTGAGACACAGAAGGAAAGACGCGGACCTTTTTTGCATATGTCCGGGCGCAGTCGTTTGGTCTGTCTATACCCAGCACAGTCATGCCACCGACACTCGTGTTCACGAGAAACCCAAGTATCAATGCATGATCTAACGACAGATGCAGGCAGACCCAATGCAGGCAGACCCAACAACGCAGGTTCCTGAAAGAACTTCTTCTGAACTCAGCCTGGCAAGCTTATCAGCGATCACATTTCCCTGGATACCAGTGTGACCTGTGACCAAAACAAGTTTTACTGTGTTCATGTTCAGCCTTCCGACTAAGTTTAGAGAAAGCTTGAGTTCGAGCACTAACTTGGACGAGGTTAAAGGGTTAAGCAGTGCTTTTAGTGCAGCTTGGCTATCACTGCAAACGCATATGCTTATAGCCATCAACCTGTTTGTGCCACGAAGACTCCGAAAGCTTGTTCCACCAAACAACTGATGCATATGAGAGAAGTAGTCTTACCATTGCCGTATATAGATCCAAAGGACACTTTTAGAAGATAAGCTCCATGTCTTGCCAAAAGCACCTTTGCACTGGCAGAAAGTTGACAGCGCTTTATCGGTTTTCGATTCAACAAGTTTTCTATCGACGATTACTCCCAGATATTTGACTTCGTCAGAGATCGGGATAGGGACACCTTTTAGCACAAGTTGAGTCAGACCAGTGATCTTCCTCTTTCTCGTGTAGAGAACAACTTTAGTTTTAAGAGGATTCAGTGAAAGCCCATTTCTTGTGCACCAATCATCGATCACGCCTAAGGATCTCTGCGCCAGAGAGCAGACAGTCCTTAGGTTTGAACCGACAGACAGTCGCGTACGCTTGTGTGCTTGTCTACTATACCATACACCATAAAAAGGGGTACAAAACACCACCTTGAGGGCAGCCTCTGTTAACCCCTTTCATGACGCATTTGCCACAATCCGCTTCGGCAATCAACACCCTGCACACTTAATTCACAACGCCAATGTTTCATCTATACCATGATGTCTGGCTACATTCACATTGCAGAATGCACATGATATCAAAGGTCGCATTGTAAAAAGCACCCTCAATATCGACGAAAATACCCAACGCATATTCCTTCCGATCAAGAGCACTTTCAATCCTAGATCCGAGATTCTGAAGCGCAGTTTCACATGATTTTCCGCGCCAATAGGCATGTTGAATCTCAGAAAGAGGATGCGATCGAAGAGCAACATTGCGCACCAGTCTCTCCAAGTCCTTCCAAGAAATAACTCATCCTTTAAAATAACATCTTTTGAAGCAATGTATGCTTTTGCAATTAAAGGGTCATATCCACGTTTAAAGTTCTAAAGCAAATTTAGGAGCAAGTCGGTTTTAGTTTATGCAAATTTGTTTCATGAGCGATAAGTTAATAAAATAAAATTCGAATATTTTTTTTAAATTCCCTTAGGCTTTAGGGGATACTCTCCACTCAACAAGTTATGAAAGTTTGAAAAATCTTCGAGCGACTAACTGTCATAAAAAAAACATCTTACTCAACGTTCGGATATGATTGTGGTCTCTTCTTCAATTAATCCCAAAATAAGTCTCAGACAACTGGTTATATGGTGTAGACGTAGGACTCTCTTTGACTCTTTATTCCACTTAACATAAATATTTTTGTTATCTAGGTTAATCGCTGTTTTACTCCTAGCTCTAGGTACCTAAGTTAAACTTCTAAAAATCAACTCGACTCACAAATTGGATCATTTGTGGTTGTAAAAGAAGCCCGGAAAGTTGCCACTTGCATACAAATTATGCAAAATTGAGTATCAGCGAAATGTAACTTTAGAAAAGCCAGCAAACAGTGTTTTACTTTAATATTCATCATAAAGGATCACGAGTTCATCAAACCAGACCAAGCAGCAATAAAATTGATCAAGTAGAAATCGACACAAGACACTCCTTCGGTTCATATTTTAAATGTCCAAGACTCTACAGTGGCCAACATAGTCTACACTTAGTTGCAGAAAAGATACGAATTCGACTTGGCAGGTGTCACAATAAAGGTAAAGCGCTGTAGCAGATTTAGTGTCGAAAGACTGCAATCTCAACATATCGCCAAAATCTTTGTCAATCGCGATATTGTTCTCTAGAAGTTTCAACATCCTGTGTCAAGTTTCGCAGACCAGTGAAATCGAGCACAAAAGTTTTTCAATACGCCATAAGTGCTGTATTTTCCAAAAAAATAACTCAAGAAGTCTCTGATTTGATGAATATTGTCATAAGTACATGCAAAAAAAAAAAAACTCTCTTACAAAGCAACGCTACACATAAGAACGAGCGAGAGTGTCTTGTGAGCTATATGCGCGAAGACAGGGAAGAAAACTGACATCCCCGAGAGAAAAAGAAATATCATAACAAGCGACCTATTTCCAAAAGTTTTACCACAAGGTTAAAAATTACGTGTCGAGGTAACAAAACCCGAACAGAGACTCAGTAGGGATAAACAAGTAAACGTTGTAAATAGTAGAGTCACAAAACACTTTTGCAAACAGTTATTTGAAGACGGCAATCCAAATCTCATAACAAAGTAACCATTAAACCTGAATGATGAAATTAAGTCAGGGCTCCACCTAAAATTGAGCGCAGCAAAATAAGCTTAAGTCCAACATTACAACCTATCTGCGACCTAAGGTTGGTTGTCGCAGGGACGTATTGCTTGCTGAAAGAAACTTTAACATTTTTTTGGCATCATAACCCACAGGACAGGTCATCGTCATATCTGCTGTAGCCATAGATACTGATTGAATAGAAGGAACCATTTCTGTAAATGGCCCGTCTCGACAATACCAATGTAATGTATGGCTCAATATACGGTCTAACTAGAGAGACCTAAGAAAGACTTAGGAATATAAACAGTAAAGCAGAGCAATTGTTAAGAACCTCGAGAGAAAAAATAAAAAAAAAAATAAGCAAAGCTGGTTCACATAAGACCGTACATCTAGGTAGTCTTATATTTTTAAAGAACGACCGATTATGTACTAGACTAGATAACTATCCTTTCTTTTGGCTGGGCTACATCAAGCCAATTTTAAAACACATGTTAATAATTGTAAGCACCTTGGCCGTAATTGAAGTTAATTTCCGCCAATTATACTCTAAAGGCTCCGTCAAACAGAGCGCGTTTTAACGCCGCGTTTCACCGTCGCGTTCCACCGCCGCATTGTAATATACTGCAATACACATCCTCTGTCACACAGAGCGCGTTGTCAACGCCGCGTTGAGCTCACCGCGGCGGTCAAACGCAGCGGTTAAACGCTCTCTTGTGAAAAATTGCAGATTATTTCTTTGACGCGGGCGGTGAGAGTAATTTTTGTAGTGTCAAATGGAAATATTAATAGAATTTGAATGAAATTAGCCATGTATTTACGATATGGTTGATTAAATGTAAAAAAAACATTATTTTAAAGGGTAATATGGGAGACAAATGCAATGGAATTAAATGAGAACGGTTTTCCCCGACTTCTTGTGTCTTATTTATGTCGTGTTCGTACACCCACATCCTTATTTCTTTTTTTGGAATTTCGTAGCACCGCAAATAAAATGAATAATTCGTAATCCGAGATGTTTGACATTTTGAGAAAATTTGATAATAGCTATCTGTTTGAGGTCGTCTAACGCTGCGTTGAGAACGTCGCGTCAAAATAATCTTACCGCCGCGTAAAATAATCTCACCGCGGTTTCTGTTTGACGAAACCTTAAATCTACACGTCATAACACCGTACATTGTTCGGTATGCGTATTGAAACTTTTGTTGGAAGTAGCTTTTCAATCAAAACCGGTTAAAGTACCTTAAAACAGATGAACTTGTGAACAATTTCGCCAATTAGTTAAATTAGGTCAAGGCCATTTAACAGCTACGTAAGCTTTCAATTTCTAACAGTCAAGGTCAGACTGACACTTGAAGAATACAAACGCTTCCTCTAACTTATCTAAGGACTATTGTTAGTCTGAGCAGGTTGCACGCTCAAGTCAAGTTCAACTTGGAATGCGAAAACTGAAAGCAAATTGGAGACCTGCAGGCGCACCCAAGGGAAGGAGTACTTGACTGGCCTGAGAATCAGGGGGTCGATTTTGGTTCTGCGAAAGAGTGAATCGAATAAATCGTTTTCACATTTTTTACATGGCTACATGTATTGGTGACGGCTAAACTCGCTGATCAGCTGGCGATTAGACAATATGATGCGCGGGGGCGGGAGCAGCGTAGCGGTGGAAATAGTTTGTGGACAATTTGCCAAAACGGATAACCGTCGAGCAGATCCGCAACCCCAAGTCAACGACCAGGAAATTATTCAAGGACAGCTGGAACCAAGTTTACGTACGGAAGTACAAAAAAGCCAAAATCATTCCCAGTTGTAAAGCCAAAGGGGATAAATAAAACTCCCAGCATATGGTAACGCGGTGCTTTCATTTTTTCGATTCACTTTGTACTAAAATGCGATTCTCGTTCAATAAGTGAAAATGCTGTGGTGAATTCAATATCGGCCACAGTGGTGATTAAATTTTTGATTAAATGCCTGAGCTTTTATCGAAATAACACTAAGTTTGTTTTCCAAATTGATTTCTAAAAACTTCACTAAATATTTCTTTTGAATTTATGTGACGCTTTTTCCCTTGTTTTTTTTTTTTTGTATTGGAATCTCCATTTTCACTCTTTCACTGAACATTTTTGACGTTTAGTTTAACCTTTTCATAGAACGAGAATCGAATTTGCGGTGAAAGAGTGAAAATATTTTCATTTCACTTTTTCGCCGAACCAGAATCGACCCCCTGTACTGGCTCTTCATAGACTTCAATCCGAAGCCATTTGTAGGCAAAACTGTGATGTGATTATCATCCTACAATTGAATGTTCTATTTGATAGAAAAGACTGTAGGACCTGCTGCAAAAAGTCAATTTATAGTCTCCGAATAATGGAAAACAAAAATCAAAAAATAACTGTTAACATTTGACAAGCTACATAAAAGTCTTTATTGTAGATAATAATACTTTAGCGTCCTTAACTTGTTACCTTAACTACCTCTCAGTCTCGAAAGCGCCTTTAAACATATTCTCGATATCTGGCTTAAAGCTTACAGTCCCACCCAATACCTTACATAAAAGTTTGAATTACAGGACTTAATGTGGTAGCACGAATTGTAGTTGAAGTTGCAGTAGCACTGTCTAATGCCGCCTGCATCCAACTTGGCAGAATCGGTTCTACAGTTTCTGCTCTTTGTGTTGTCGAACTAGTTAAGGCCGCCTTCATCCAATCCGGAAGAATCGGTTGAATCCAATCTGGAATAGCTGTGGTGCTGGTTGTCGTTGTTCTTGGTGTCGTTTCTGATGACCAGGACCATGCAGTCGAAGGCTCATCTACTTCATTGCGGCCTATAGTTCGCAATGTGCTTGCTCCAGCCAAAAGGGGATCCTCGGCATTTGGTCGAAATTCATATGGTCCAAATAGTTCAGTTAGCGAATTTTGTGGATTTGTCGGAATTGTCGGAATTGGTTGGATGGGAAATTGCACAATATTTTGCGATCTTGGTTCTTGTTGGTTATTGGGCGTCAGCCATTCAGCGCCAAATGTTTGTGGTGGAATTGTTTGTGTATTTGGCCACTGAAAATGTATGCCATTATTCCCATTAGCTGGTTGGTGAATAATTGTCGATGAAATCGGTTCCAATCTGTTTTGGCGAGGCCTTCTCGTGGTCGTTGTCGAAGTCGATGTACGCCTTAGGATTTTGCTTAAATCAACAAATTGCTCGTTACCTGTCAATGTGACATCTCCAATGACAATTGGACGCATTGTCGTCGTTGTGGTGGTAGTGGTAGTAGTAGTTGCTGCTACTTGTGGTAGCGGTCTAAATAAGGTTATTTGTGTTTGTGTTGTTTTGTTTTTATGTTATTTACAAAAATAGAAGTAGAAAGCAAAAGAAGATAGTTAGAAATAAGTGCAAGCTAAGAGCGTATACATTTTGCGAATACTCAAGTGGACTGTCACTTACGGCTTCGTTGGCGTTCCAGAAAGCGGACAGCAAATAACTTCTTTAAAGCCAATAAGTGAGCATCGGACTAGAAAGCTGTATTGGATTGTTTTCTGTTGCAAACCCTTGTAGTATGGATCACATTTTTCGAGAAGTGTGCAAATTCCAGGACCGCCAGTTCGGATGCGACAACTGCCACCTTCTGAGAGGACTGCTGAAAAGTTCAAAAGGTCATCATTAGTTTTGGAGTTGAATTAAATGAGTTTTTATTTTGGACAGTCACACAAATTCCCCTTGTAGGTATATCCATCATTTCTGATTATGTAATGTGATAGTTTTCTGACTCACTCTTCATTAGCTGATCTATAATAAGCTGATTAATAATTGTGAATGAATCAGTTTGTCTTGAGGTAACTTACATCCAAGGTGAAAACCCAAATTACCCAACAAGAACATATAACATGTTTACAATTCCGTAAAAGAAAGTGACTAGTGGTTCAAAAAAATATCTCCCATACCGATAACCAAATTGACTTCGAAGTTCCCATAATTGACATTTATCTCTATTCTAATTTAAAAGCCACTACCGTAGCTTATTAGCCTCCTAAAAGAGTGGTTTATCCCCTTATACCCTTGTTGAGTTTGACGGGATAATACCACCTCTTGACTACCTTTCGCAGTTTAGCAGATGGGTTCGATGCTGATGCAAAACTTACAGAACATCATGATGGAACTTTCGAAGGGAAACTCGTTTTTGACTCTAGGGTATGGGCTTTGCATATTTGCTTAAGAAGATCAAAGATTTCCATACAGTATATGGCTAAAGGCTTTCAAGGCTCTGCAAGTCCTATGTACTCACTTTCTATAAATTACCGAATGAATGACCCAGCCAGATAATGGGTAGATAGAAATAGAGATTCACTATTGCCTGAAGACTTGCCAATTTTCTGCAATCTTATACTCAACATGTAGACGTACGAATCCGTGCGGATTCTAGACAATCTAACAAGGAAGGCCGATCGTTAGAACGTTAGAACAGCAACGAAAAGGCTGATATACAAGTATTTTCTTTAACATAGAGTTCTATTTCCTTTATGTCGAATTAACTTTAGATACATAAAAGACATAATATGTAGGTACTTTCAATACTTCATAACTACAGTCGCCATTTATGCGGGGAGTTGACTAATCGATTACTGGTGTATAATTTCGTCCACGAGCAATTGAACACATGCTTACAGAGCTGAATAGCCATATAGTATTTAAAGGGTTCATCTATTTACGGCAAGCTGTTCAAGAATCCCAGAAGACCTTTCCTTTTTGCTGGAAAGGCCGATGCCCAAAAAAAGAAGGAAAATTACAGTCAAATAACTAAGGTAATGGAAAAGGCAGTAAAATGTCGAAAATAGTCAAAATATATGCAACATTACCTATTGAGTGCCGAGTGCTGGACGATAAGCAAGAAGGGAGAGCTGATACTGAGCTCCTTCGAAAAAAAAATACTTCGGCGGATTTTTGGTCCTGTGTGCGAGGAGGGCGAATGGAGGAGAAGATACAACCGCGAACTCTATGAGCTGTACCAAGATGTGGATGTAGTCCAAAAAGCCAGAACACGTCGACTACATTGGCTCGGCCACATCGAGCGAATGGACAATAATGCTCCAGCCAAGAGGGTCTTCGAATCCCAGCCCCCAGGTTCGAGAAGACAAGGAAGACCGAACCTCCGTTTCAAAGACCAAGCCATCGCGGATGCCAGAGCGCTTGGTCTGGACAATTGGAAGCAGCGTGCCCGGGATCGTAGAGGATGGAAGGCTGCAGTGTCTCAGGCAGAGACTCTTCACGGGTCGGGAGCCCGATAAGTAAGTAAGTACCTATTGATAAGCTTCTGGGGATCTGTTGATCTATGTAACCCACTCATGGTCGCAGGCAATTAAACAATATGGCTAATCCAGATCCATGGACATGGACATCTCAAAGACTTATGTCAATATAACGTAAATACGCGTGTGTTATGTAAAGAAAGCTCTGCATTAAAATATTTTTAAATTACGTGGGACTAGGTTAGTTTGACAGAGTAGGATATATCCTCCTGTGCCACACTTAGGTCCTTATGAACCCATTGTGATGCCCTTTTAGATGGGGTTAACCAGCCATCCTGATATCCTCAAAAACCTGTAAAGATCAGAATGTGAGACATCAGAAAGTTCTTGTAGGTCATGGAAGTAATGACTTCTGTTCCTAAAGTGACAGAGGAAGTGAGGTATGTCTTCACGAACTGTAGAAGTTTGATGGTCCGGCCACTGTCGCATTTTGCCCAAAGCTTCCGTGATACTTCACACTCAGTGATGAAAATCGACTTTTTTCAATTGTACTGATAACTGAAACAAAATTGTACTGAATAGTACTCAAATTGCTTAAATGTATAAAACCAAACAAAAACATAAAAAATAAATATTTTATTAAAAAAAAAAAAGGGAGTACCTATCAGTGTTATCATCGGCCAGTTTTTATAACCTCCCCAGCATTTAAGTCTTGCAAAATGTTAAGCATTTATGTGAGTTCGTAAGTATACACAAGTACGTGGCTCTTATAATGGTTTTGTGCATGCATCAGGGAGGTACCGGAACAAAGAAGACCTTTCACAAAATTTCATTCGCCTAGGTCGATTCATTTGGTTGGACTCTGTTGTGTTTTTAAAAGATAGATAGACCGACGGACGGATAGACGTACATGGCTAAATCGTTTCAGAATTGCATCCTGATTCAGAATATTTATGGCTTATGGGGTATAGGGTGACTTTTTCTTGGCGTTAGAAATGTAAGTGAATTTAATTGAATCTAAAGCTTAGTACGCAGTTCGAGGGAATCTAAATTTTAGCTGCTCTCCAATTTTTTTCTCCAAACATTAAATAAAATCCTATAGGTATTCATTAAAAAAATCTTATTCTTATTTACTTTTCCGAAACACAAAAGAACAGAAGAACAGAAGAACAAAAATATCTGTAAAAATTTTGCTAAAAAAAAATGTGCCGAACCATTCATTAATGTGCGCGGTAAATTGTGACATATACAATACATGCAGTACAGTCTGAAATGAAAATTTAATTTTTTAGCTGAAGCAGCATACCGCTCGGCTAAATGGATTCGCTTAAATTTAGTTCAGCTAAATTTTGGAGACGTGGGCGCAGTAGCGCAGTGGTTAGTATGCTGGACTACTGTGCGAGGGATCCCAGGTTCGATCCCCGGAAAAACACAAATTACATCTTAAGGTTTTTTCTACTGCGCCATCTCTCGCGAACGTCTGACAAACATTCGAGAGTATAACTGTCATGAAAAAGCTTCTCAATTTACCCATTCGGACTCGGCATAAAATAGTAGGTCACTTCCATTCGTCCCAAAAATAGAAACTCACACAAACGAATGGTTGCGAGAAGCTAGGCCTAGGGTGTCTACCCGCCTGTTGCGGGTTTATTTATTTATTTTTAATTTTGGAGACAATTGTATGTGAGCTAAAATTTAGCACGAGCAGCGTACTAAGCTCAAGGTAATATAAGTCCCACGGTCGATTGAGCAAACTGTAGACTTTGTACAGAAAATCTACCATTGGCCAAGTGATTTGAACACGACTCCACCACACTCAGATAACAATCTACTATAAAAGGTCTTCATTTTCAGATCTGTTTTATTTGTAGAGCTGTACCAGCCTTCATTTTTAATAAGATGTTTAGGTTCTAATAGTGCAGACATTACGCCTGCATTGTTGTGCCATTGTTGTGAGCCAGGGTCGAGCCACAGGGGCAGGTTCGGCAAAAGTAAGGAGGGCGCGGCATGCTTTTGGTTGCTCGGCTAGAGCTCGTCGGACGCGGGTGTTCTTACCCCTCACCATTTACCACCTGCTCAACAACTTTTATCCATGCCAATAATTCAAAAGAGAAGGAAAAAAGAAAGAAGAAAGAAAGCTACTCTAATCAGACTTCGGACGGACGTAAAAAGATAGGACAGAAAAGAAGAGTGAAGAGAAGGAAAGTGCCTTAGGATCTGTGCCAATACCCCTGATTGAGAACGGGAAAGAACCGCGAAACTAATCCTTACTATCCTAAACTATACCTAAACTAACCTAACACTTAATCTAGGTCCTATACTAGAACTACAATAACTTAAAACTAGCCTACTCTTACCCTAAACGCAACTTTCTTCCCATTGTCCCTCCAGGGTAAAGGTTCGTCATGAACCGGAGACCTGCCAGATGTTGTCGGTAAGGAATGGCCAGCCCACCCTTATGTCCGGTGAAAAAACCAATCGCTATCACTCCAGCCGATGCTGTGAGTGATATCCCCTCTTTAGCTTCTTTGGCTTTGTTTTTTTTTTGTGAGAGTAGCTATTTTGATAAGAAAACATCTTTTAAACGTTTGCGGAAGAATAAGAAGAAATACAAAAAGCACCCTGGACATGATTGATAATATCAAAACTTTTTTGTTCACCAGGAAAAAAACCGTCCAAATAGCAGTTTGTGAAAAATGTTGTAATGAGTTTCAAAAAATGTCTCCGAAATCAAATCGTTTTTCCACATCTTCGAGGAATGCAGCAAGGAGTACGTTCAGCTTATTTTTGTTTAATCCTTATATTGTGTCTGATTTTAAAGATATAAAAATAAACTTTCAAAAATTAAAAATAGTACTGAAAATTGAGAAGTGGTACTTGCGTACTCGGGAAAGTCAAATTGTACTGAATTCAGTACAATAGTAAGCCTTTTTGCAACTATGCTTCACAGGTAGTTAGTCCCTTCCACCTGGTTGTTTGTTTTCATGCGAATTTTATTTTCCACTCGCTCTCTAAGATTATACAGAGTAAAGGCGTGATCGACTGCAGTACTAGATCATGATCCATTGCAGATCTATTTCTCGCTAGTTCGTCGGCCCTCTCATTGCCGGCTTTGTTATTGTGCCCAGGGACCCAGCAGAGGACCGTGGAGTGCTGCGAGCAGAGAACCTTTATCTCTTTGCGGCAGCGATGAACTAACTTTGATTTTATATCAATAGCAGAATCTGCTTTAATGGCCGCCTGAAAATGGTATAATACAATTTTTTTTTGGTGTGCCAACAATGACACCTTACGGGCCGCTTCCGCAATTGCCAGAACCTCGACTTGGAAGACACTACTGTTATCAGGAAGCCTGATTGAGCAGTGTATATTTAATTCTTCCGAGAATATACCGGCACCGGTTCCACAGTCCATCTGTGTAGATGGATATCGATTTCCTCTTCGTGGGTTCATTTGTGTTCCATTCATCTCTACTCGGGAACGAGCAGGAGAATGGTTCATCAAAATTTAGATGTGGGATCGTATAGTCAGAAGTGACAACATTCCCAATTTTTTTCCCTAGAATCTGTGCGTGACCAAAGTTGCACTAGTTTCAAGTACCAGTTTGGCTAATCCTTAAGGCACTTTTGGTAGCAGATTTCTCCATGTATAGGTCTAGAGGAGTCAGATTGAGAATTGCCTCTAGTCCAGCGGTAGGTGTGGTTCTCATCGGCATCGCACTGGTTGTCCCTATACCATGCTAGTCTTTGTATTTATGTCATTGACTTAAGATTGGTCGCATTGCCCGCGGATTGCCACCAGACTACTCTATTCAAATCGTCGGTTATTGTATTTGCGATTAACTTTTTCTGACTGATCTCAAAGTAGTTTTAGAATAAAGATCATTTTCACGTCTTCTATTTACTTTAGCAGTAAAAGTAGTACGATGTGATATTTTTTAAAAACTCCTTATCCTCTGACAGCGAACACCCCGGTGTAGAAATTGTCTTTCATTAATTGAACTATTGAACATTACAGTACTTACCTACTACAGAAACAAGTGATTGAAGTACAAAACAAACACAAGATTCTACTTGTGCGTGCATATTGTCAATATTTGAGATATTTAAAGGTGAAAACTGGGATCTACACACGGGTGTATACCGTCAAGGTGAATTCAATCATATAGAATAACAAACCACAAATGGATTTAATACTATGGGACACCGTTCCCATAATTCACGCAACATATAATTGATAATTGATAAAAAATTTAATTTTGATAAAAAATACAGATTTTTAATTAGACCCTGGTTGTATTTAACGCAGAGAAAGACCAGCGATTTAAGTGGACGAATTCATTCACCTTCTTGGGTTCTTTATCAATTCGGGAGTAATATGGCAGTACCACTTATCTAATATCGAAAGTTCAATGTCTTCAAAGTTGAGCTACATGGTACTTTAGCCTGAGGAAGCTCCTTCTTCTCTAAATAAGCCCATAATATTTATATATTTAATGCAATTCCCATGTATGAAGCTCAGTCGGAGAATATTCACCCTTAGGTTAGGTTGGGTTAGGTTGGTGGGTTTGTAAGACAGGTGAAACCTGTACGTGCCACACTTAGATCAATGTAGATCCTGTTGTGATGCCCTATAGGGGTTTATGACCCCCATACTCTGGAAACCTATGAAAAACCTACGGATTGGTAAACCAACCCGTTTTATTTACAAATTTAAGTTGGTCATTAATGGACTTATCCGAAAGTTCTTCTAAATCCTCAAAGAAGTAACTACCAAGGATTTTAGATAATACATACCTACAATCCAGGACAAGGATTTCTTGTTCAATCGTAAGATTCACTCTGTTTTCTGTTTCTTATAAATTGGCCACACTTTTCGGGTCTGAGATTACAGAGTGAAATAATTAATGTGGTGTCGGCCTGGTTTAGTTCAAGGGAGTAGCCTTTTCTTGCCAGCTCGTCTGCTTTTTCATTTCCAGACACACCTCTGTGCCCGGGAACCCAGCATAGTCTTACGTTGTGCTGCGCGCCAAGAACCCGTAGCTCTTCGCGACGCCGACTTACAAGCTTTGATTTTAACTCAACTGCAGAGATCGCTTTTATTGCCGCTTGACTGTCAATGGAAAAGGTAATATTTGCATGAAGTATTGCCATCATTGCAACCTGTTTCGCAGCTGTTATCACTGCCAGTACCTCAGCTTGGAATACGCTGCTGTAATCAGGAACTGGATAGTGGATAGTCCGAGACGTTCCGAGAAAAAGCCCGCGCCAACGCCAATTTCCATTTTAAAATCATCTGTGTATATAGGGTACGGTTGATCCAATGGATGTTGGTTGATCTTCATACCATTCGTCCCTGCTAGTGAAACACGTGGTAAATGGTATTGTGAAATCTAAAAGGAGAGTAGTATAGTCCGTGCATACATTATAGCCCGTATATTTGTTCAGAATTTGTGCATGCGTCGTCAGGCTGTGTTTCCAGTTTTTGGTCTGGCTTACAGGGCGCTGTTAGCAGCAGATTCCTGTACAAAGAGGTCTAGGGGTTTGAGATTGAGTATAGCATCTAGCTCTTAAGGGGCTGGTGGTTCTCATTGCTCTCGTCGTGCCAATGCAGGCCATTTTTTTAAATTTTATCATGGTTTTAAGCTTGTTGGCCTTTGATAGCGCTTACCAACAGAATAAATTGCCATATATGTTAGTATCGGTTTTACAACAGCTGTGGAGAGGGTGCCGTGAACGAAGGCCATATGAACTAACGCCATAATGGCGTTAATTCACTTTCAAATGCGAATTAAGGCCATAATCCACGTATGGCTTTAATTCATTTTCAAATGAGAACTAAAGTCATATGGTCTTAGTTCATTTTTAAAAGTGGCCTTAGTTCTCATTTGAATGTGAATTAAAGTCACTCGCAGCATTCTGCATATTTAAATTATATATAATGGTCCTAAGATAAACAAATGGGATATTACGAATTTTTCTTTTTAATAAGTTTTAAAGCAATAGTCGGAAATTTCCATTAACTTTTATTTGTTACATCACGCCTAAAACATGTACCTTGTAGAAAAAAAACTCCATGTTTTTAAACAACAAAATTATATTTCGAAATAATTTATATATTCACATTTTTATAATCATAGGTAAACTAGATCGCGCGAATTTTTAACTTTTATTTTCTCAAATTTTTTGAAGCTTAAATTAGAAGTTATTTTAAATCAAGCCGATTTTAAGCTTTAAAAAATTTGAGAAAATAAAAGTTAAAAATTCGCGCGAATTTTTAACTTTTATTTTCTCAAATTTTTTAAAGCTTAAATTAGAAGTTATTTTAAATCAAGCCGATTTTAAGCTTTAAAAAATTTGAGAAAATAAAAGTTAAAAATTCGCGCGAATTTTTAACTTTTATTTTCTCAAATTTTTTAAAGCTTAAATTAGAAGTTATTTTAAATCAAGCCGATTTTAAGCTTTAAAAAATTTGAGAAAATAAAAGTTAAAAATTCGCGCGAATTTTTAACTTTTATTTTTCTTAAATTTTTTAGAATTAGAAGTTATTTTATTTATTTAAACTAAAAGCTATTTCAAATCAAGCCGATTTTAAGCTTTAAAAAATGTGAGAGCTTAAAATCGGCTTGATTTGAAATAACTTCTAATTTAAGCTTTAAAACCTCACAAAACGAGTAAATGAATGCGTGCAGTGCATTTTTTGTTTCAGATATAGAAATTCTACAGGGACAAATGTAATGTTGAAGAATAAATTGGATAGCGATCGACGTTTGCCCAGCCCTGCATTACACTTAACAGTAGTCATAACCTCTTTAGCGCGTGATAATTATAAAAAAAAATCGTTGTGTGACATGGGGATGGGGCCCACTGCACACAAGATGATTTCTGCAGGCAAAAAACTGGTGGCCATCGGACTGATACCGTTTTGTCAAAACTGTCACTGCACTGACTGTGCTTCAGAGCTCAAAAACATATTATGGCATTAGTACACATTCGAATGTGAATTAACACCATATGGCGTTAGTTCATATTTATGTGATGGCTTAAGTTCTCATTTGAAAGTGAATTAAAGCCATAAGTGGATTATGGCGTTAATTCGCATTTGAAAGTGAATTAACATCATTATGGCGTTAGTTCATATGGCCTTCGTTCACGGCACCGTGGAGAGCCTCATGACTATTTTAGGAACCCCATGTTCTTCCGAATATTCTATTACAGGCATAGAATGCTATCATTGCCTTTCTGCATCTTTATTTACTGCTACGTTTCACATTTCACTTTCACTCGAAATGAAATCGGAAATGAACTTTTGTGCTCTATATTTCACTGTATTCGATTTCGATTTTAAAATTTTCTGAATTGAGACAAAGTGAAATTGGGATTTCGAAAAAATTTCGCTCGAAAAGCGGAAAACTGAAAACGAATTCACTCGATTTGCAATTTCGATTTCACTAGATTTTTGGAACCTAGCTGTTAATGTTCATTATATTCACCATTATTCTAAAAACCGCCAGTGGAAGATCTCTATTCACGGAAGAAAACATTTCGGTATCGTCGAATCCACAAAGTGAACAGTTTCCCGTTTCGGTAGTGTTTTGGAATCGTTTTCAGGATTTCACGATAGCAGGGTGAAAGGTAGATGAAGTGAAACTCAATTCCGACGGATTCCACAATAGGATGATTGAATTAATCTTGTTGGCAGGCATACAGAGACTAGCAGTTCTAACTAATAAAATTATCTTGTATTTAAATTAGAAGACCAGTCGCTCACCTATGTCCATTTTGCTGGCACTTCTATGGTACATTTTTCTAGGAATTGGGTGAGACTATTCCTCCGCATGTGTTATATGAAGGCTCTAACAAATAAAGAACTAACAGTACACATGACAGAGCGAGGACTTCACATTTATGAAACTCTATTGATTACAGGTAAAGCTAAATTTGGAACTCGCTGCCTGAAAATATATTTGCTGATTGGCATGTTCGTCTTCTTCAAGAGCTCATAAAAATTCAAAAACATAAAACCACCTGTACCTACTCCATAAAAAAAAAAAAAACAATTTAAGATAAAATACATTTTTGATTTACCCAAAAAGTCGATTCTCAGATAATATTGACATCATCGTGTTTGGTTCCGTTTGCATAGGGACAACGACATTAAAAGCGTTTTATTGATTCGGATTAAAAAAAAAATACCGGAAATGCAAGTTTCGGCGAATTCGAGACTGACGCTCTTAACCCACATTCCTCCTGTAATTCTAATTCAATATAATAGGAACAACTGTTAACCTATTGATAATGACGATACAATATTGCTGTCCAATGATATAACTTGTTACTTGTCATAAGTAACATTACTAACTAAGCGCTAATTTGTTTTCAATAGAACTTAAGCATCTCTTCATCAATCATTGGAATTCCAATAAATGAGTAATAGCTGGTTGCAAACAAGGTCTTTATGAGTTTTTTAAGACGAGGGAAATAACTTTTACGCTTTACGGCTAATTAACTACATATACATAATTTATTTATAACATAATTTTAAACGGCGTAAATTAGTTAGTAAAGTTACCGCAATGATTATTGTGCTGGACTCTGGACTACTGATACTGAACGTTCGATTTCAGTTTCAATTTTAAGGTTTTTCCCACTGCGCCACCTCGCGCTAATGTCTGACAACATCCGAGAGTATAACAGCATGACAGTCCTTAGAAAAGTTCTCAATTCAGATGTTCGGATTCAGCACTCAATTTTAAGTATTTTCCGATAAATGCACAACAAAACAGTTTCGAGTGGGACTTGTTTGTGATATGTTAAATAAGTATAAGGTTAGTTGTTAGGCGGCTGTACTAAAGGACACATTTAGACCATATTTTTAGGTCCATTGTGATACCGCAATAGGGGAGAGGGGAAAGTGGCCAGAAAAAATGTATTTCTTCATTTATTTATCTTTATGTATCTTACCTCGTTAAGAAGTCCTGATGGTGACTGAAGCAGTCAACACAATTGTTTAACATTTTATGAAGTTAGCATTTCCTAGTACCCGGTTTGTCCGGTTAGAACGAAGAGTAGCCATCGCTGTCCAACCCCTTTTGTATTTCCTTTGACAACCAGTCCACAAGACGGAGAATGATGCTGAGCAAAATAGCTGGATCCACCCTATTGCTTGGTACCGAAAGAAAGGTCGCGGTTTGTCTTCAGGGGGAAGAGACGGAGCGTGACCGATACCGTCTATCCCCTGTTTCTTACCTCTGACGGGATGTTTGAAGTAAAAGTTGTGTAAGGATAGATCTATTTTTGTTCCATGCCTCAGCTTTTGGTTTGATTCAACTTTCTTTTAGTGCCCGCTCGCTGATAAAGAATGACGTTGTATAAGCAGTTTACCAGCAGTGTCACGAACCATCTACCAGAAAGGTGTCAATATGAAATATACTATCAAGTGACTTTTTGGGATAAATACCTAGGTAGTAAAATACCTTTGTAGTAGGTAGAATCTTCTATAACAAATAGAGGATCATCGAAAATTTGATAATGAAGAGTCTCTGTGATTACCTTTTCACCAACCAGCAACCGCCCACATTCAAAGATGAAGGATGGCACCAGCCAGCGGTCAGTAAACTGATCGAATGCGATGACCAACGGTTGGTCGACTTCATCATGGCAGCCATCGGTAGCATCGGTAAAGTATGGCCAGGAGCCAAGCTCGAGGTCGTAATTCGGACTTATATCCCCAAAATACCGAGAGCGAGGGTCCGGGTTCCAAAACCCGGATCTCCCAGTCAAAGACTGGAAGATCGCAGAAAACGCCAATGATCCTAATGAGGAACCCAGAAAAACTGGCCGTTTACTTGTATCATGTCAATGATGGCTGGATCTCTACCTATGCTGAAAGATAGGAACTTCCTCATAAAATACAGATTGAAGGAAGTAGAGATGAAGCTTTTTAAAAAAGAGGATATACGCACATCGGAAGATCTTGACGCCATTGTGGAGAAAACTGTATCAGTTAGCAATGCCGCTAAAACTGATACAGATTAATCTTCACTATGCCAAACTAGCATCCGCTACCCTGCTTGTCTGCCTCTCATTGAGGATGGACTGAACATCGCCCTAATTCAGGAACCGTGAGTGGTTAAAGGCAACGTTACTGGGCTTAGGGCTCCAGGCTATAGGCACTATGAGGAAGGTAAAGGTAAAATCAGAGCTTGTATTCTTGATAAAACATCGTTAAATTAACGGAGTTCATCTCCCAACTTAGCACAGGCAACCTTTAGCATCAGCGCAACTAACTCCATCGAGCGGCAAACCGGAAAATAACTGGACGCCAGTTTTCAGGAAAATGACCCAGCATCAGTTGGACTAAAACGGACTGTCCGAGAAGCAAAGGAAAAGGAGGCCGGCATAGTGCTAGGTTGTTTTACTCTCACCACCCAATATCTTTACCCAGCTATATCAGACTGAATAGTATCGGATAGCCCTTAATTTTCGGACCACCACCGGTACATATCATGCTGCATGCTGCTGACACGAGCAGCAGTGAAGGCTACATGGGTAGCCAGTAAAGAAAAAGCTCACCAAATCCCAGTGGTACACACAATGGGCCGACTAACGGCCAAAGTGTTTCTCTCACCGAATGCTACTCTAAACTAACTAACTACCCTAGGAAGTGTCTGCAGATATTAGTGTGGTTTTAGGCCAATAAAGTCAACCATCCATTAAGTCTTCATACTTCGCAGATTTTAGTACAAACGTATAGGAATTCCAGATCGGTACATATAACCTCTTTACTCACTTCAAGGTTACCTATGATAGCATATAAAGCGACTAATTATACAAAGAAAAATGTCAAATTGCGGCATCTTTGTCAAACCTGTCTATCTATGCTAGATGACGATTGAGAAATTCAGCAGCTTCATCAAAGTCTGGAAGAAGACGAGGTGATGCGCTATCATGTAACTTCTTGTACGAAATTCACAAGTCATTTTTCAAAAGTCCGTTCAAGTTCAACTACTTGCATATGGTAATGATATTGACATTTTTGGGCATCTAAAAAGTAAAGCTACAAGACCTTAATGATTCCGGTTCTGCTGTTTGGTACAGAAGCACCCGAAAGCGGGTGAATAACTCTTGCCATGGTTTGAGAGAAAGATTCTTTGAGTGATTGTCAGTCCAGAATTTTCAATTTTTTAACAATTCAGCTATGCTATATTCTTCTTTTCTTCAAATACATATCTTCGAGCAAAAATGTACACACATCTTCTTCTTCTCCTGTGAATACTCGTTTCTGAAACACGAACTGTACTAAAAAAATGTTTACACTTTTGTAAAAATCTTTCTAATTGAAGGTAGAAGCGAGATAGGTACATATAATACTGCTATTTCATCAGCAGATCCCTTCTTAAAAGGTTGAATTATAGAACACTAAAAAAGGCAACAGGTAAAAAGGCAAAAATGAAGATTCCGACTGACAGATCATAAACGCCCAGCCTAAGAGTGTGGTTCACATCCTCACGATCTTTCCGGTTGCATATGTTGCACAGTGTAGGAAGATCTTGGCAGTGTGGGATATAATTAAGGATTGGCTAACTGAGAAGTATGTTGTATTCCATAGATAGTGGCCCAGTCTGCTATTGTGTGATCTTTATTGAGATTCCCGTGCTTCACAAACTAATTGATCATATTTATATTTTTGAAGTGTTTTCACCAATAGGGCGTTCGACATAATTTTAAGAGATACTAACTGCTCCTTAGGTACTTTCTTAGGTAGGTTTCCTGCGCGTTATATATAGAAAAAATACTGTGAAGGAATTTCTGTGTGCCAAATCCTGAGGACTGCGCGAGAGAAGCCGCGGGCAGAAGCTAGTCTATACATATAAGAAAATTGTAGAAATTTAGTTTGTTCCACTATCACGTAAGAACTACTAACCCGATTGGTATGAATCCTTGAAAAAGGCTTTAACAATGGGCATAAAATAGTCTTCATTTGGTCAAAATTGGACAAAGGGGTGTGGCACCGCCCATACCAAAAAAAAATACAACTTCTGTGCACGGGCAAAGCCGGGCGGGTACAGCTAGTTTAAAATATGCATCAGCAAATCAACTAAAAGGCATTCAAAATTGTTCAATACAACTTTGATAAACCATTAAGCCCGGAGGATTGAGATTTTGTTTAACCAATCAATTGTTCTAAGAAGTTCTAAATTGAATTATATTACATATGCAATCTTTTACAAGTAAAATCCCGTCCAGGCTTACCTTAGTGTCAATTAGACACCTTTTCGAAGACTCGGACACCAGGATATCTCTTTTTAAAAATAGCCGATTTTGGACACCTTTTTGGAATTTAGGAGCTTTTGTAATAAACATATAATTTTTTCAAAAAATGATCCCTTATCTTTGATGATTTGTATCTTTGTACTGGAATTCCCAAAAGTTCTTTGTTTAAACACGTAGCTAAGGTCGGCAAGTTTTTCTGCATGGATATATGTACTGATTTCTGACATATTAGCCCGTTCGAGTTTGAGGGACCTTGGATCTTACTAAATCATTTTAAGCCTTCGCCATAAATGCCTTGTTAGTTACAAACAACAGATTTTTATATAGTAAATTTCGCTATTGTGAGTTAGAAAAAATTAAATTGGACACTAAAAATGGTTATTATTATTACCGCATATTTAGTTTATGTATTAGTAGAATTTGTTCACATTTGTTTTTTTTTACCACTTTTTTACCTCGCGGACACCTTTTTGGACACTTTACAAAATTTTTCGGAGGTAACCCTGCCCGTCTAATGGTCTTGATCATGATTCGTTGAAAACATTGCAACAAATTATAAACTATTTAAATAACTTTCAACAATAATTTATATATGAATGCACAGCTGTCTCCCTCATCAACAAAAATAAATAAAAATCCATGACCGAGTTCCTTAGAATTAATACATTTGAATTCTGATAATAAGTTCAATTAGTTCAAAGTGATAACAGGAGATTTGTCGGATGTACTCTCTTCGAAACAAAAATAATGTGTGCGATAAGAGATTGATCATTTTGTTATAAATATTTTAAAACCAAATTTAATACCTATGTAGGTATATGATTTTGAAAAATTCAAAAAAAGAACTGAAGTGTAAATCTAAAATTTAAATAATAAAAGAACTCGTGTAGGAAACACAAAAATATGTATTGTCAAATAGCCTTACCATTTGAATCAGTCTCAAAAACCCATCCCATTGCCGATTTATTTAAGCACATATTTGACATTGCTAACAGCATCATCATCCAGCACTTGGAGTCATATTTTGTTATTGTCCGGCAATTGAACCACATCACTAATACAATCGCAACACTCACAGCTGGTCTAAATAATATATTCGGTATGTCTCGAAAACACAAAACCCCGTCACAATAAGGTATAGATACTTTTTATTTAGTACCTAGCAGCCTAACACTCATAAAACACTACTAAGACTTGAGTGAAATTCTAAAGAATTTTTAAATTTATTAGCACTTTGTCAGAGGATAAAAAAAAAAAAACAATATTTGCTTAAACTGTCGATTCTGAAAATTATGCACTTTTTCAAAAGACACCCGCACTCGAAATCAATATGCTAATTAAGCTAAGTTTCCACGAGGCCGATCCACCAAATACTTATCCGTATTATGACCGAACACGATTGAGATTCATAACTAACTAACAAGCTATTCAGCTGTTTAAACTTAAAGCTTACATAGCTCTCCTTCTCAGTAGGTATACTAAAATCTCAAAACGGCGAGATGGAGATCTCTACCGATTTTGATACAGATTTCTTACAAAGCTCGAACGGTTTTAAGACGTTGTTGCTGCTCTCTTTTATTCTTATTCATCTATATACAAGTCTTAAAATCATCTGTTTTGGGAAATTTATTCAACATATACAGGTTGATCTGGGTATAAGTATTCACACTGACGGCATAAGAAAGATTGTGTCCTTCGGCTTTCAATTTATGTTATTGGAACTTGAACGCAAGTTAAATGTTGATATGTATATAGTTATTTTTCGTATGTGTGTTAAATAAAGACGAAGAAATGGAAGTCTAGCAATACTGAAAGTCTTATCAACAAACCCACTTATGTATTTCTATTCAAGTTTCCCGAATTGCGTTGGGGTTTCCCTAAATTTGTGACGACTTCCCGGGGAATATTAAAGCTTTGCTGTGTACTGAGCTTTCGAAAGTGGGGACATTCAAAATTGGTTGACTGAATTTTAACAGCCGTGGTAAGTCCCATCTCTACGTACTAGTCCCTGATCTAGTGGCCTGTCTTAAGTTAGGCCCACAACAGCCGAGGCAAGAGATCAGCTACGCAAATAGGATCGAAACGCTCAACGTGGATTTATTTTCCTATTCCTAGGATTCTTTGTAAAATTCTTTTCAAAATTGTATTTCCTGATACTGTATTATCTATGGCCCTATGGGTATAGCTAGCAGTGGAAGTTTCTCGAGTAATGCATCGAGTGCTTTTGAGCCTATGCATTTCACCTTTCCAACGTAAGGTTGTTTTGTTATCTGCCATATCTGTAGCCATTAGGTGTAGAATGGGGCATAAACTTCAACAATATTGTAGACTTCCTAGGTAGTTTGGTTTGGAGCTTTACTTCTAATTTTTTAGAAATATTTTTTTTGTCGCGAATACAAGCTGCCGAAATGAGATTCCTCCGTGGTATTGCTGGTGTGACCCGTAGAGAACGCATTCGAAATACCAGAATACGTAAGGAACTCAATATCGAGTAGCTACTTCTCCGGGCGGAGCGGGCCATGCTTCGGTGGTTTGGTCATGTTAAACTTAAACGCATGTTCCCGACCAGGACTCCACGACGTGCTATGGAATCCGTACCATCCAGACAGGCGTCCTCTAGGTAGACCTAAGATGAGTTGGTTAGATCAAGTCCATAATCTCTCCTCTACCCCTATGGGGATTTCCCTTGATGATTTGGAGTCGATGGCGGTTCCACTTGAGCAACCTACACCCAGAACCCACTTAATGGACAAGCGGACCATTGAAAATGAATGAATGAATATTTTTTTTCAATATCTTCCTATAGTTCGCGTTAGTAATAAGGTCGAGTCATGTTCTTGGGACAACGAAAATACACATAAACCACATAAGAACTGTGCATTTCCCTTACATAAAATCGTAATTTTTATAGTAAATCGCTCATACGCAATATGATCTATATCTCCCTTAGCTTGCAGGTCATTACAGAATGAGTAAATGTTCGAGTCTGCCAGTCTGCCCCTTTTGGCATATTTTCTAAGAAGACAGTTACCTAGTAATGGCCGCGTTGAATATGCTTAGGCGGCTAAATATTTAGGTGACAGTTTATCATAGAAGTTAGGCAGAAAATCTTGCCTAACACACGAAACTTGCCTAGATTTGCAATTAAATCGACGAATCAGAGGCTGTTGACTATCTAGGCAAAAGCGTATTGAACGCGGCCAATATACCAACTAGTGTCCTGAGCTATTCCCTGCCTAGTTTAAGAATTTCGCTAGATCTTTTAAGATCGAACCGCAGTCAAATTGCAGTAGATACCGCATGTCCCGGAAGGCCTGCCAACCACCAGCTTCCTTTGTTATTCTATTCCTAACATCGCCCTTTACGATGCAAGGACGTGGTTTAATATCCACCTCCTCTCTATCTAACAATTAAACGTCTCTACTTGCAATCTCGTCAGACTGCACATTTCCAGCTCTACCGCAGTGTCCTGGTACCCAACACAGCATTGTGCGATAGTTCTTGACTATTTCAGAATTGATGTTCGTAGATCCCGTAGGATCTGCTGCGAAGTGCACCTGTTATGGCTACGTTCGACGTTTTATGCACCGACGCTAGTTTGCCGACTACAGTTCTCTTCTTTGTCGCCACCCACAAAATATTGGGCTATGTGAGTAGTTAAGTTTTCGATAGCCCTTAGTGTTCCCCAGGGAAGTCATATTGGGCCTCTAGGTTTTTTTTTTTATTTCATGTATTGTCAAATTTATACCTAAATGTTCTTTTTTAATGACTTAAAGTTTTATTTACCGTGAAATGATTGTCATTCTTTTCACCTTTTAAATACGCATCTACAGAAATTGTATCTATAGTGCTCTAAAAGCTACCTCTCTTTTAATGTTTCTAAATGCTCAGTCATAACATTTTTCCCGCTGTAAATCAACTGTCACGTATAGGTATTCTTTTGATGGTATGGTCATTCCCTGATGTTCGATTATCTTTCTATTCTCAGCTGTCAGTTTTTCTTTTAATGAACAATTCTAACCTCAAAACCTAGTCTAGTTTGTTGCCAATTCATTGACAGGTCCCTCCACTGACAGGAAATTTTCAATGATTGCTATAACTGAAAAAAATGTAACTACAATCCCAATGATGCAATTCAATGGTAGCTATAACTGAAGCCTAAGCTATCGTATGTTAAGGCAAATATAACATGAGGGTGGGGAATGTTAAGACGCTATGCCTATGCTTGTGACAACAAATAATAAATAAATAAACACTCGACGCGGGGTTCAGATAATTGGAGCTATTTTTTTAAATGCTCGCTTCCTGATATAGGGTCCTTCATTAAGAGTGATAAATTGACATATCGAAGAGGAGAAGGTGGCCATTATGCACTTTCTCCGTACTTGCCTATACATGTCTTTCAAAAAAACGAAGACTCTACCTGGGCGCCCATCTAAACTATCTAATAAATGCTGATATTGGAAGTCTCTTACTCATCAATGGAAGCTCAAACTAATTCAACGAATAAAAGGAAACAATTTCATAGATTCATATGGTATCTCAAGGGACCTTATAATGATCATGGTCATAAAGACTTGTAAAAATCTGCCAAGCCGAGTTGTAATACTGATGACCTCCACATACCACTTAGAAGACTTACAGTTGACACTGCTGCGATTGACTCAATGTATTCTTTATATCTGAACCCCTCAAAACCCCAAAATTGGATTGTTTTATAAGACATCTAACTCAACAGAACAAGGTAAAATAAACAAAAATGCTCAATAAAATAATTCAGAGTGGCTTGCTCCACTCCACTGGTGTAAACTGAATATTTTGGTGTATTTTTGGACTTTGGGTTTGAATCTGTGATCTCCTAAAATCCGATCGCTAACAGTGAATAGCACTCAAAGCACAGAAAGTACTCATATACATTTAAAGGCAACATCCCATCCCAATTTGCATCAAATCGTATACAGAAATTTGAGAGAAGATGGAGGAGTTTTTGACTCCTTGTAATATAGTCGGCACAGAGAATATGTGAGAATATTTTTGCAGACTATAACAGCGACGAAGACCAGTATCTCGATGTTAAGCAGAAGAAGGACACAATCAAACGAAAGTATTCGATTCTTATCGAGTTAAATAAGAACCGGCCTATCTGGAGGGGCTTGTTGTTTGTTGGCATATGGCACAAAAATAATCAGTTTCTGATCAGCCCGCATATTTTGGTTTAGCGTGTCATTATTAGTAGGTCATAGAGAATGTTAGTTCACTAGGTTTTTAGTGCGATGGGTAGTTTTTTTGCTTATTGTTTTATTACTGTAAAATTATGATGAAAATTCTATATAAAAAGATAACGCTACAGTCAGATTAAAAACATCGGACAATATTGTTAGTGTATATGAAAAGGAACAGATAATCGAACCTACCCTAATGATAGCGAGTACTATTCTGCCATTGTAAATGGACATGCAAACTAGTTTTCTATGACAAACAAAAAAAATAAATATTTCAAAAACAATAACAAAATCTAAACAAACAGTATCTAGGAAATCGCTGCAAATGGGAAAAACAACTGATCGCATGCTAATTTTGTCGGTGTTCCAACTCGTTTGTATACATACAATCACGCTAAACCCCACAATCGTTAGCCTGATTAAAATTCGACAAAACATAAATCATTATACGTTCTATGATCGCGTGTTTAGCTCAGTAATGGTATTTTCCCCTAAGATGTATATAATTCTATGACAATTTAGCGCCACTATGTACTGTACATATCTCGAAAGTCGCAATATCGTTCACCCCAAAGTTCAACGATTTTATAGTCGCAGGTTAAAAACCCCGACCGCCACCACCCACCTAAGGGTTGTTCAATCAACTCACCATCATCTCCATTATCAATCATCCATTGACATGATACCACTGACATCATTCCAAAAAGAATCAGCATCAACGTCGTCATCCGACTACAGTCGGGTTTATCGCCGAAGGTCGACTGCATTGTGTCTCTCACCTGGCCGAAACGTCTCCACTCAAACTTGTATATTAGTCGTCAGCGTGAGCAGTCTCACAGTCACAGCAAACACGAGCACTGGACAGTCTCAAATTACAAACAGAAATGAAAATTAAAAGAGCAGACGTACTTGTTGCTTGTTTTCTTAATCAACACTTAATCAACTAACGAATTCAAATAATTAAGTATCTACACTATCGCGATGCGTATCTTTTTGAAGCAATTTTTAAAAATTCACATTATACTGACATTGTGCGGTCAAAAAGTGTACTTTGGGGCACGTTAAGCCGAGTTAAGATTTCACAAGACCGACTTGTCTTGCGTTGTAAGGTCCGAACGCGAGGAATTCTAAGTAGCAACTGACCAGTGGACGATAAATCGATTTAAAGTCAAAGCCTCTCTCAGTCACATCGAGCAGATTCTTTATCTAGCTTCTGGCTGTCAGCCTGCGAGCTGAGACGGGAGATGATGCGGAACTGTGGAATCGAATCAAGTAATTGTTGAACTGCATTGCGCTTGATAGTAGACGCTTACTCTAACCCGCAAGTATATGAGTGAGTTGGTTAGTCATAGTCACTGATGTTGACGCCGCGTGGATGTGGATTGTGGATACTTCGAACGACCGGCACTGATCTTCTGAGTCGGACTGGAGTTGTTTAACCGGCTTTAACAAAACAACTACTTGTTGTCGTTGTTTGTTGTTATTATTCTTTTTTTTTATTTAGTTATTTTTAATATATTTTTTTTTTTTGAAGACCAGTATCCGAGGTAGTACTGACGCGTTTGATATTCTTGAAGCCAACAGAATGCGATTCAGTTTGATAACTGTGATTCAAGTTCGGCTCAATTGTTGAAAACTATTCAACAATAATTCGAGTAATAGACCATGAGTGTGGGGGAAGTACGAAGGCCGGAACTAAGCGCCTATGTTGACATGGTTATACCTAATTGTTTAATTAGCGATCTCATGTTTCAAGGTTGAGAGCTGCAGACCACACTTTATAGTATAGTGTATAGGCAATGACACTCTTGTAGCTGAATCATCTAAGATTCGCTTAAACTTAATTGACGATAGGTGAAATACAGAAATGAGAATTTTTTCCTCATGAATGAAAGGGGATTCATTGATGATGGTTTTATACAGAATGGGCACGCAATTCCGGTGGAATGACAAAGCCAAGTAGTGTCGCCTTGATTGAATTACCTTTCACATATTATTTGGTTGACGATTTGACCAAATTATATCCGTGATCGAGATCCGGCACACTAAGGTCGCTATACCCTCTTTGTTACCTATTATTTGAGGTGATTATAATTTTAGCTGAATTTGGACTTAAAGTTCAAACTAACAAATGAACTCTGAATAATAACTCTGTATTTAAGTGAGTTGCAATTCATATTACTCACTTTAAGTCCTGATAAGAGCACTTGAAATACAGTACAGAAGGCCACTGAACTTTGGTCATAATTTCGGATAACTATCGGTACTTACCGACTCACAATCACAGGCAGTGGAAGTGCATTATTTAGTTTATATAGCTTTTGAAAAACCTGAACTCGTAATTGCGTTATAAATTTAAATGATTTCCACTCGGAAAGTCATTGACATTTGGCCAACTCGAGATGAGGCTTAAAATACAAATGCAGGACTTGATTTATAATGGCGTGCATTACGAAATCTCGTTAACACTATATTGGCATTCATATACGCATATATGCAGGTTCAACTTAATTCAAAAATACAGGGGGTGCCAAAAATAAATAATTGAAGTTCAACTTGAATACTTTTTTACATGTTTAATAAATTTTTATAAAATGAGATGAATATTGAAATTTAGTATTTGCTATATTTTATGCTGCTTGGAACGAAACCGAAAGCTACTATTATACTTGTCAAAAATCGTGTTAATTTTTGACATGCTGACGTCAATATGACGACTGATTTTGTCCTAAAGCTATGTATTTTTGACGTCAGCATGTCAAAAACTGACACATTTGGCATGTGTGTAATAGTAGTTTTAGACAAGGCGTGGCAATGGCGTGTAAACGGCATGTAAACGTGCGCATTAAAGCAGAGTAAAGTATGGCTTGTAGAGGCTGGTGACGACAACGTGGATTTTGACATTTCAACTCCGTATACTTATTTGTTTACCCGGAAATTAAAACCATGCGAAATGTCCAAGAATTTTACATAGGACGCCATTTTGAAAACTGCTGAATCGGGTTAAATTACTTCATACCACTTCTTTGCAACCTACCACTTGGTCATCACGCCACCGCCACGTCACTGACACAGCCCTTCGGTGCGCGCCTTGTCTTAGATCTGGAAAGCAATGTTTTTAAGGTGCCATAGCTACGATGTCTGTCCGTCTGTCTGTCTGTCTGTCCGAACCTACTAAGACCAATTTTGTTCGTAGGTCTATCTCAAAAATACATAAAATTAGCTCCAGTTCAGACCCCAACTCTAACCTAACCCATTCACTTATTATTGGTTGTGCTCATAACAAATGTTAGAACCTTCTACCTATATATTTCCTCATTTACCACTATTAGATACCGTTTTGCACCTTCAAAAAAAATAGGACTCTATGACATTTTCGCTGAGATACCACCCCAAACTAGAAGTATATAATTTGGGTGCCATGAAATAAAGTATTATCGTTTTGGACTTTATTGCAATTTCAGAAGTGCAATAAAGTCCAAAATTACGTTTTGGACCTTTTTGCATAAGACTTAATTTCATGGCACCTATAATTTGCACTTATTATCTGGCAATTTCTACTTCCGAAATTATTCGCAGGTTTTCACACCTCAGAAACGGGTAGACGTAGAGGTCATCTCGCGAATTATTTTTGGCAATTTATCATTTTGCCATAATCATTTCGCAATTTGTTGTCTTGCTTTTTAATTATTTCGCATTTCATCAAATCGCAATTTTTGTTAGCCAATCTTTCATCAAATCGCTTTGTAATCGTATCGCAAAAACATCATTTCGCATTTTTCATCTCGCAAATGTTTATCTTGCATTGAGATTTGTTCGCATATTGCTATTTCGCGAAATGTTTTATTTTACAATCTATTACATGATAAGAAATTTCGCGGCGAAATGTAATTGTAATAGATTACATGAAATTTATTATCATGTAATAGATTGTAAAACAAAACATTTCGCGAAATAATACAATGCGAAATAGCAAAATGCGAACAAATTACAACGCAAGATACAAATCTGTGGTGATAAGTTGAAGTAGCTTATGTCATTTTTTGTCATTTTTCAGTACGAGCAAACAAAAAATTAGCACTTGATTTTTAAATGGTATTTCATTGTTTTCAGAAAAAGTACTGGTGCTAGTGTAACAACACGAAGTTCACCACCGTCGACGTTGACCAACACACGTTAATGGCATTGTTCACCACGCCAGGTGGTAAAAGCGCTCAAGAAGGACGTGCAGTTGCAGTGGTCACTCGAGTTTTGCTGGTTGATAGAGACGAACGTGCGCTTAGTGGATTGGGACGGTAGTGGTTGATTTTGGACATAATAAAGGTGTTTTTGCTAAAAGTGTAGTTCTTGTGTTTTCTTTTAAAGGTTCGCAAAATATATGTAACACTAGGTAAATGAAATTTATTTTCAATAAAGCTATACTGGCAATGTACAAAATGTATTATTTTTTGTTTTTTTTTAAACAATAACAGAGTGGCTAATAGCATAATTTGAAACTTAAGCTATTTTCAAAAAAAACTGTTTTAAGTCAATTTAGTACCTTAAGTGACATAAGATGATTTAACAAATTCGAATTTATTATTTTTAAGGCTTATGTCAATTTAAGTTATTTTAAAAACCCTAATCACTTTTTTTGAAATGGCTTAAGTCAACATAAGCACAATAATGATCAAATATAAATTTAGTTGAAAATAGCTTATGTCAACATAGGACACAAACTTCTTGAATTTTAAATATCCTAAACAGCTTATGTCATGACTTAAGTGTTTTTAAAATAATAAATTTTTTTAAAGATTTAAAAATGATAATATTCTGTATAGACATAAGCCATTATGTTAATGCAAATAGTATCCAAATAAACTTAAGCTATTACGTTTTTTTTTTAAATTCAACGGGTTATTAGTGGCGAAAAATTATGAGACACAGACTAAAAAAATGCTGTAAAATCAGGGAATATTATAAGGCGAAAAAATCGATTTTCGCTTATGTCGACATAAGCTACTCCAACTTATTACCAAATGAAAAGATGAACTACATAATAGTATACTTAAAAAAATTAAAATTCCTCTTTTTGTTCAGAATTCAATTCAAATTTATTAACAAAAATAAAGAATGTCCATATTAACATTAAATATATAATAAGTACAAATTAATATATTCTTATATTAAAGGCAAGAGTCAAGGCAAGGAATAGTCATCTTTTTTTTCTAAAATATTCCTTATTCTGCTGTCTTTGTCTAAATAACGGGAATTAGCATAATTCTTTCAAAACAACAACATGCTGTAGTATAATCATAAGCGAAATGGAAAAGCGCGGGAAAACACTGCGAAATAAACACGTTGCAAAATAATTTAATGACGATATGGGAATTTGCAAAACAAGTATTGCGAGATAAACTAAATGCGAAATAAAATTTGCGAAATGAATTTTTTCGAAGAGACCGGCACCCCCCATTTACAATAATTGAGATGTAAATGGGCTTCGTCTGACATCAATGTTTACAAAAATAATAACCGTAATGTAGAGGTTCGTAGTGTGTTACCAAATTCAAATTACAAATTTTATTTCAAATTAATAGTAAACTTAAAGTACTAATAGAATTATAAATCTTAATATTACGTTACTAACAAGAGCCCTATACGCAACCGCACACGACAGCCTCAGTGACCAAAAACCAACTAACTCTAGTGACTAATTACATCTGCCCAGTTGCTCTGGGTTCAAAAGATGAGAGTTAAACAATTGACTTTTCTCTTATACGATAATCGCTATTGCCTAGGTCCGCCAGTGACGTAGAACCGTTTATCGCAAATAGGGAATCTTGGGGGCGGAGAACACTACATCACCCCCTTCCAGCCGAAGGCGATAATTATTGAAGCTGATGAAACGAAATAAAGATACGTGCGATGAAAGAGTACGTCACGAGTGCCGTACACAATTATCCACGAAGTTTTCAAAATATGACATAAATGCCTCATTACAACTATCGGAATCTGACACGTTTCTTTATACCTTCAATTCTATTTGACGACTCTACTATATACGCGGGCTTAATGCGGTCTAACGAGACGGAAACATTTCTACCTTTTATTTCCACTACGAAATATTTTCTTAATCTTTTTAAAACTTTAAATGGTCCTTGATAAGGAGTTTTAAGGCCTGACTTGTTTGGTGGGGAGCGAACAAAAACCTGATCGCAGTCCTCCAGAGCCTTGGGAATATAGACCTGGGATTCATTTTGACGCGTCTCTTTAGGGCGTAGAGCATTCATGTTATCCCTGAGTTTGGCTACGAATGCCGGCAGATTCACATCAAGGCTTTGAGACGTGGTGTCGGAAGAAAAAAAATCTGTTGGTAAGCGTAAGGGCTGTCCATACACCATTTCTGCTGGAGAACAATTAATATCTGTTTTAAAAGCCGAACGTATGCCGAGAAGGATTAGCGGTAAATCTTCGCTCCAATGGGAAGTGTTTCCTTTGCACTTTATCGCTGCTTTTAGAACCCGGTGGAACCTTTCCACGAGTCCGTTTGCCTGCGGATGGTAGGCGGTTGTTCTTATTCTGTGGAGACCCAACAGCTTAGTCAATTCGGAAAATAATTTAGATTCGAATTGCGTCCCCTGATCAGTTGTTATCGTGGCTGGGACTCCAAAACGGCTAATATACTCAGTGATAAACTTCTTTGCGATTGTTTCCGCACACATGTCTTTTAGCGGGTACGCCTCTGGCCAGCGCGTAAACCTATCCACTATGGTTAGGATGTAGGTGTATCCATTGGACACATCAAGAGGTCCTACCAAGTCCATGTGCACGTGCTCGAAACGATCGCTGGGAGTATTAAAACTGCCTACGGGGGCTTTGGTATGTCGATGAACTTTCGAGAGTTGGCACGGGATGCAGGAAAGAACAAACTTCTTAATATCGGAGTTCATTCCAGGCCAAAAATACCGCTCTGCTAACATCTTCCTTGATGCGCGAACGCCCGGGTGAGAAAGTGAGTGCAAACTGAGAAAAACCGCATTTCTGAGACACCTCGGAATATACGGCCTGTTACGATTCGTAGACGTTTCGCACCATATGGGCTGATTCACCATGGGAATATTTATATTCTCCAGCTTGAACAACGCTTTTGTTTTACGGGATAAAAGGGACCTTAATTCTTCATCTGCTGTTTGCTTACTAACGATATTTTCAGGGGAAAATATAATAGAATTGGATGAATCACTCCTAGTAATCGCGTTCTCTTCGGGTCTAGATAGGAAATCAGCTACGATGTTATCCCTGCCTTTTATGTGCCTTATATCGTTGGTGTACTGCGATATCCAATCGAGGTGTCTTGTCTGCCTTGGACTTCGTATCGCTTTGCTGGCCAAAGCTGTAGTCAGAGGTTTGTGGTCAGTATACACGACAAACTCGCGCCCTTCGAGGAAATATTGGAAATGCCGGATAGATAAATATATTGCCAAGAGCTCTCTGTCGAAAGCTGAATATTTAACTTCAGCTGGACTGAGCTTCTTGGAATAAAAGGCTATAGGTTTCCACTCATTTTCGACAAATTGCTCTAGTACGGATCCGATAGCTATATCGGATGCGTCCACTGTAAGGCGCGTTGGAGAATTTTCGCTCGGATGGACAAGCATAGTAGCCTGTGAAAGAGCTGCTTTGGTCTTAGCAAATGCCTCTGAGCAATCTGCGGGCCACGAAAATTTCGAACTCTTATGTTTCCTACATAACAACTTTACTTGTGCGTGGATAGGTGTTAAAAGATTGGCAAGGTTTGGAACAAATCGATGGTAAAAATTTACCATACCGACAAAACGTTGAATCTGTTTCAATGAAGACGGCTCAGGGAAACACTTAATAGCATTCACTCGTGTCTCAGACGGTGCAATGCCTAATTCCGTTATGCTGTGGCCTAAAAATTCGAGTTGGGTTCTCCCAAACTCGCATTTCGCTGGTTTTATAGTTAAACCATACTCAACCAAACGGTTAAAGAGAATTTCAAGGTGTTTGAAGTGTTCTTGACGATCGACACTTGCGATAAGTATATCGTCAATATACACGAAACAAAAGTCTAGCCCTTTCAAAACCTCATTCATGAATCTTTGGAATGTCTGAGCTGCATTTCGAAGACCAAATGGCATTCGCATGAACTCAAACATTCCAAAGGGTGTCGTTATGGCCGTTTTAAAAATGTCCTCTTCTGCCACGGGTATTTGATTATATGCCCGTGGTAAATCTATTTTAGAAAATAACTTGCGACCCCTTAACTGTTCGGAAAAACTATGAAGGTGTGGTATTGGGTATCTATCCGGGACTGTAACAAAATTAATTGCGCGGTAGTCCCCGCAAGGACGCCAGTCATCTGGTTCCTTTTTTGCTACCATGTGCAAAGGAGAGCAAGTAGGTGACGATGATGGTCGGCAGATGCCTAACTGTTGCATATGGTCGAATTCCATTTGAGCCATTTTTAACCTTGCGCTTTCTAAACGTCTTGATCGAGCAACTGGTAGATGCCCCGAGGTTACGATGTGGTGTACAACATTATGTTTTACCGGAGTGTTAAAATTTGGGGTGCTTGTCAATGATGGAAACTTTTTGAGTAAGTTTCCGTACTCATTATCGACAATACCCAAGCGGGGAGAAATCATATCGATTTTACTAGAAGTAAGGCTCGCAATACAAGACAAATTCGTAAGCGAATCGATAAGTGCGCGTCGTTTAATGTCAACTAATAAATTGAAATGGCCAAGAAAATTGGCTCCAATAATGGGTCTTGTGACTGCGGCAAGGGTAAACGGAAATGTGAATTTTCGCCGGAGACCCAAATCAAGGTTCAAGAGTTTAGATCCGTAGGTTTTAATGATAGACCCGTTTGCAGCCGTTAGATCTTGCTCTGAAGGATTACATCGGTTTGTTTGAAATAATTTATATGGCACCACGGAAACTTCGGCTCCTGTGTCTATAAGGAAATCTATTTTATTTATCTTACAGTGTACAAAGAGACGGCGAAAGTTTGAATTCCGAGTGTCCGCCGTAGATACACTCGGAGTATCTAGTTTTTTTCAGTCGTGTTCTTGTTGCCAAAGTTGCATGGAGGTTTGCAGTTTCTAGCGTTTACTCCATGTACCCGATGAAACCAACAAGTGTTTTGATTACTCCTGCTCCGATTGGATCTTCTCCCATTTTGAAAACCCGTATTTCGGTGTGGTGACCGACCCCTATCGCGAAAAGAGAATTTTTTAAGCGCAGATTTAATTTCGTTTATTTCTTTCATAAGTCTTTCTTCGACGTTAGAGAGATTATTTGGGTTATTCCGACTGCCAGAAGGTTGCTGAATCGCGTTAACGCTAAACGTTTGCGTCGTTTCCCAGATCTTATCGGCTAAATCTAGTCTAGTTTGAAAGGGTTGACCTATAGTTACAGCTAGTGGAATGCTAATCTGTGTTGGTAGCTTTCTTTCCCAAAGGGACTTAATTAGATCCTCACACAACAATGAAATGTTTCCGGCTGTAGACGTCATATGCCGATAAAGATCTGACGGTTTTCGATCGCCTAAATTTTCTGCAGATAAAAGCTGTTCTAATCGGCGTTGTTCTGACAGTGAATGTCTCTTGATGAGAACTTCTTTTAAATTTCCGTATTTGTTTGACGTCGGAGGGTTATTTAAGACATCAATGATATTATTAATCGCGTCAATAGGAAGTGAAGCAAGTACGTACGAGTATTTCGTTTCATCTTTAGTTATTTTTTTTGTATTAAACTGCGCTTCTGCCGCAATAAACCACGCTGCCGGGGCTTTTTCCCAAAAGTTTGGGAGTTTGACTGACGATATTTCGTAAGGATTGACGTACAATTGGTCAAAGCTAATTGCTGGTGGAAGCGTGGTTTGTTGCGTACCAGAAGTCATTGGAATTGGACCTTGATCCGAAGTGTTTTCCGCCGGTTCCTTTTGTTCCTCCATATTGAATTAAATTACTTAAACGTCAAAAAGTCAATTGTCACACCCTGATAAAACTATTATTTTCTTTCAAATCATGCAAATATTCTCTCACATGCACTAAAGTAAAATGCCTTTGCTGTCGTGTTTGGTGAACAATTGTTTCAGATAAGAAATGTTGTAGAATTGAAACCAAAAAAAAAAACAACAAAAATAGAAAAAAAAAAAATAAAATAAATAATATTGTTGTAAAAATAAATATGTCTAAATTAAATTTCAATAAATTTTGCATACGTTAAATTTCATATTATTCACAGATATTAAGGTTAAACTATTTTTTTTTTTTAATAATAGGTATGCAAGAAAAACCTGTGATGTTGCTTCTTTATATAGGTCCACACGATTGAGGTAAAACTGAACTTAGGTCAACTTAGTTTCTCAAATGCTCTGTTTTCCGAAAAGCTCCAGATGGTTTATACGCTTGCGGTAGTGGTGTGTACGTGACGTCGAAAACTAGTCGACGTTATCCAATGGTCTCTGCTTAGGTTCGTGAAGATGATGATGACGTATGTTCGCTTACTCCTCTTTGTCGAAAGATAATGTTTTATGCACATACGTATGTATAAAGTACATGCATTCCAAAAGCTCCTAATGACTATTTGTGCGTCTCCGTCGTGGTGAATATATGTGACATTGAAAACTAGTCGATGCTTATCTGATGAGGTGATCTAGCTGGTCTTGTATACATAATGTGAATGAATATACGGCTATTTTCCTGGCGTATGTACCTGATGACCGATGGAAATTTGGCGGGTTACCCAGGTATATAATTTATATATTTCGGCTGCTTATTACGATGCAGGCATTAATTGATATGTCGTTTGTGTTCGTCTGATGAAACAATTTATGTTTATTCCCAGCTCCTCTACTAGGATATAATTTTTAGCGAATATCCAATATTTGAGTTTTATTTTGAACTCGGGGTCACCAATGTAGAGGTTCGTAGGGATCGTGTGTGCGATGCGGGGATTGTTATGCAATTAAGAAAAGCACTGTGTTACCAAATTCAAATTACAAATTTTATTTCAAATTAATAGTAAACTTAAAGTACTAATAGAATTATAAATCTTAATATTACGTTACTAACAAGAGCCCTATACGCAACCGCACACGACAGCCTCAGTGACCAAAAACCAACTAACTCTAGTGACTAATTACATCTGCCCAGTTGCTCTGGGTTCAAAAGATGAGAGTTAAACAATTGACTTTTCTCTTATACGATAATCGCTATTGCCTAGGTCCGCCAGTGACGTAGAACCGTTTATCGCAAATAGGGAATCTTGGGGGCGGAGAACACTACAGTAATAAGTAATTTTTGTATAAAAAAAAATAGTGTGCACCGCACGTCGCTGTATAAGGGTTTTAGTTAACAGATGTCTTCACTAAGTCTGACGTAAGTCTGCACGTTTGTCAATATAGCACAATAAGGGTATTCACTTAATCTGATAAATCGGTGCTTTAAGTGAACTCCCCTCGCCACGGTAATGTCATTGCGTAAATCGCGTAGATAGACTGTCAAGATTGTCAACATTTTTTTTACTTCAATTCTTACCGTCATTTTGAGATCTTCAAATCTGACAAAATCTGACAGTTCATTTACGAGGTGGTAAATTTCTGCAGTTAACACAGTTTATGCGAGGCTGTTACGCGTTTAAGTCAATACCCTTAATTACATCTTTAGGTAAGGTCCTTCTTAAAATGACTGCTAAACTAAGAAAGAATTGCGTCCTTATACAATTGAGGAGTAATGTCGAATGTAAAATTCGATATGAAAAATCTATAGTTCGATCCTCCAGTGCACGATTAATTAAACGATGAAGGAGTCAGTTCCATTCGCATTTTGTTCGTAGTACCAGCACGGCACAATCTAAGCAGTTAGGCAAAATTACTACGGGTGCAAGACGAGCTTTTCTCAAGGCATTCGTACAAAAATTGCATGTTTCCCAAAGTGGAGAATTGTCCCATCATAATCATAACTTTTATGACTGTGTAACTCAGTTCTGCACGACCCAAAATGGTAATTCAGTGACGAATCTATTCGTACACATAGTTATTTCGTGTTAACATTTACAGAAAAGTCAAATAATCCTACAAGTCGAACAAGTACTTGTTGAATCTGACAACAAGTATTGATAAGATCAGTATACAAATTGTCGCTTTGTGCTACAGAATTCAGCTACACTTGTAGCTATTTGCTTTCTTTTCTTTTTTTAGTTTTTCTCAAATTTTCTATACTGAAGCTCTCATCTCTTGCTGATTTTCTGTGGGTACAACAATTTTTTTCACCTCCAATAAACAGAAGTTGCAGTAGAAGCAAAGCATAGTTAGGTTAGGTTATGTATGAGTTCATTACAGTAGACTATAGGCACCATATCGGGCCCATCGACATCCCTAGAGAATTGTCACGGTCAGAAGGCAGAATTAAAACCAATTCGCCCAAACAAATAATTTCCCTAGAGAACCTTAAAATGGTTTTAATTTTATGAAGCCAACCTTATCTTAATTGTTGAAAAAGTGTCTTTCAAGGTGCTTCCTTTTGTTCCGAGCAATAGCTTGACATTTACAGGGAAGATGAGTAATATCTTTTGCGACATGTAGGTCATCACAATACCTATACGCTATACATATACCTAAAACGAGGCTTTGTGAAACCAAGGTGTCTTAAAAACAATTGATAAAATCACTCTTTTAATGGTATAACCGAGGAATACAGTCATTTTAACATGTGTTTTTATATAAAACCCTTAAACAAAGTCTGACTTCTCACATGATTATGTTTAATTTCTCTTACCCGTCATTTTTCTTAAGTGAGAGGTCATTACACTTTGTCTTACGATGGTCATAATTTTCCTTATAAAATACCCAACCACATTCATTAATACCATATCAATCTGGAAAGTCCTTATGCATATTAAAAAAAACATTAAGCCCAGTATCTAAAATATTTTACTTAAAATTGTGAAATTACCATAGGTATACTGAGTCATGTGAGTGGTCCATTATTGAATCTTATCAGTTATTATTATGCGAGGCTCTGCTTGAATTTGTCAAAAAATTAATTAATTTTATTTCATTCAATATGGCCTTGACATAGATACTGCTATTCTTTTATAATTACCAATTCGTCATTCGAAGCAATTTCATGCCTTGACGTTGCTTTCTAACAGCGTTTATATTTTTCATTCACTTTGAGAAATAATATTCTCAATTCGTATACATAGTTTTATGGAGGCCGGGAAAACCCCCAGCGCCATCCGCATCAGTTGCTGGTCATGAATACGCAATACGAGATGAAAAGAAGTCGTGTTGCGGCTAGCCGGTCGCTAGGCTATTAAGTTATTCAAAACCTGAGAAGAAAGCTCACGAGAGCATAGCACACGTTCCAAGAATTGCTGTGCACAATGTAATGTAAGTGTGGATGAGGCATAAACAAGCAGTGAGCTCTCCTTCTCCATCAGGTTGTTGTAGTTAGTAATGAAGATAACGACACTCACGCGAACAGGTTGTTGCGAATACTCCTATTACCATGCGGTTGGCCAGAATATCCAGCGTACAATTTTTCATGCAAATCGTGGACGCCTCTCACCGGAAGAGGTGTACACTGTACATTCTTCATTTGCATATTCTAATGCTGTTCGACAACTACGATGCGACAGCTGCGGATGGACTCGGATGTATGGAGTGAAGGTGTTTCAAAATGGTAGTAATCGAAACTTGTGTTAAGTGAACTCAATTAATGCAGATCAAAGATCAAAACCAAATTTCATAGGTCTTGTCAATTCAATTCAATTACGAAGTTGTTTGCATGGATATATGAAAACCTCTATTAAATCTATATATATAGAAAGGATTAAGACAGCGCGTTCATTTTGGCAGCATTGAATAATTGTCAATATGGTAGAAAGTATCGCGTCATCATCAGCCATGCAAATAGCCGGCCAGCAAACAAGGCAGAAACAGATTGACATTGCAGTGCGGAAGAATTGGCAGCAATTCGGCAAAACCCAAATGAAAGAATTAATGTTACTCAACTTGTAGGCGAGCCCACCCACCCATGCGGATTCCAAAGAAACCAAAGACAAGGCGAGCATTTTTGAACAAATGGTACAACTAGAGCCGTAATTTATCCCGAGTGTGGAATCATCAATGATTGATACAAAATGTCGACCACTGACATCGATGTTAATCTAATCGCTGCCGACTATATACCTATGTCGAAGATGTGGCGTGGTATCTGCGTCTTTAACGAAGGCCTTGCTCCACTTCGTAACTCGTTCGAAAATATTGTTCGAGAATACAAGGATTCTTTGAATTCGGTCATCTATTTGACTCTTGTCATGGTCCCAGGTCAACCTGGGATTAGAAATAAATAGGTGGCGCTACAGGCGGGTAGACCTAGACACCCTAGGCATAGCTTCTCGCAACCATTCGTTTGTGTGAGTTTCTATTTTCGGGACGAATGGAAGGGACCTACAATTGTATGCCGAGTCCGAACGGCTGAATTGAGAAGAGAAGCTTTTCCAGGACAGTCATACTCTCGGATGTTTGTCTGACGTTTGCGAGAGGTGGCGCAGTAGAAAAAAACCTTGAGATGTAATTTTTATTTTTCCGGGGATCGAACCTGGGATCCCTCGCATAATAGTCCAGCACACTAACCACTGCGCTACTGCGCTCACCTCAACTTGGGATTGGGTGAAATAAGATATCCGAAGAAATTCATAAAAAAATGCTTAGAGGATGATTTATCGGGATCTAAACCTACTTTAGTTGTTCCTTCTTGCTCCGAAGATTGGGGTTCTTACGAACACAATCGTGTGTAGAACGGCTTTCCAGGATGTGGCCTGCTTATTGGCGTCCTTATGGAACACTTTCTTTTAGCAGTGCACCCTAGACTTAACTTACCACTATCTGAGACCCTTGCCGAGAGAACAACAATGCTTCGCATACTTTTTTTCGTTATTGTTTTACTTTTGCTCAGTCCAGGTGACAGATCTTTATTGCTAATACTATTAGCTCCTCATCGCTACACTACATTCTCGACTTTCAGAGAATTTGAGTAAAATGTGTGGTTTTTTCCTTACCTACCCAACAAAAGAAAACTATTTCCTTGATAACCTACCCCTGCAATCAAATTCTTCATCTCGTAGATAAGCCACATGTGCTAAGATGAGAAAATAAAATAACATGACTTCATTGTTAACATTGATTTATTTTCACAAAACCTAGTCTTTCAGAACCTATTTCTTCTTGCCGTAGAGGAAAACTTCAAAGTCACCATATTTTATGGACTCAAACATAATCTTTAACCTCATGTGATCTGATCCGGGACCACCATCATCAAATCGTGTAGATACGTAACCAGTATCGTCTTGTCCTGTAACCAAAACATGGCTTAGAATGTAATTAGAAGTTGGCTGATTCTCTGGGTATCTAACTTCAATTGCGACTTTAGCATAGAAGTCAAGTTTTTGTATAGCATGTTTAGAATGGAAAAGTAGCTCGTCGCCTGCAATAGATTTTTCAAAATTAGAATTAGAGTATTTATCTTTAGTGGTAATACTCACCAGGAATCCGTGAATTGATACTCGAATAGTCTTTATAGATTTTCGCCTCGGATTGCGAAAGTAAAAGCGCAAAGGCAAAAATTGCCAACGAACAAGTTGTTGAACTTCTCATCGTGGTTTTTGAGTAAACTGAACGTGAAAGTGAACTTGAGGCAGCTCGCAGTCTTCCTTTTATATCGAGCTGGTATATTTTGAACTTATCTTTTAATTAAGCTGAAGTAGCTAAGACTTTTCGAAATTAATTTGAATTTTCAACATTTAAGTGGCAATTTCAATAACTTAGTTCGTGAGACTACTTAAGGCGAAGTTTGTTATCTTCCCCATTGCGAATTCCATTGGCAATTCAATAGATACACGACTAAATACTCGGGTTGATTAGGAATAAAGGTACTTTGAAGAAGTCACGTAGATGAAAAATATTTCCAGCAAAACCTCAGAATTTATTCACTTCGAAGAAGTATTCAAAAGAAGCCCACGCGGAAGAACGAAATGCGAACATCTATAGGAAGCTTACGCGAATGCATTAATAAATAAAGCCTTCCCGCAACAGGTTTCCATATAGCAGTAGGCCTAGGTTCTCATCTCATAACCATTCATTTGTAAGGCGAATGGAAGGGACCTACAATTTTATGCAGAATCCAAAAGCTAAATTGGAAAGATTTTTCAAGACAGTATAATACTCTCGGATATTTGTCAGAGGTTCGCGAGGGGTGGGGTATTTAAAAAAAATAAGGTTTTCTTGAAAACGATTCTGAATCTCCTCGCTGAGTTGTAGTAGTCTAGTCTAGTCACTGAGTTCACTGCGCGAATGTATACAAGAATATTATGCAAACTTTATGGGGAACGATAGGCAAATTTAAGAGTCCTGATCCTGATTATGAGAGCTTACAGGAGAGAGTATAAATCTGTGAGATGCTAGAAGCTGAGACTAGGGGACGCCTATACGCCTACGGACATGTTGTGCTAACTATCTATTTATTTCTAAAGGCTTTGAGGATTGCAAGGCTTAAAAAACAAGAGAAGCATAGCTTATTTTATCAGCAAAAGGCGGATGAAGATCTTCTTGGCCGTTTCGAGCGCAACATTTTTCAAGGGATTTTCGGTCCAGATAACGTTTACGGGCTTTGGAGGAGGAGATTTAACAGCGAACTCTACGAGCTGTACAACAACATCGTATCACACGACTAAGATAGGACATGTAGAGCGAATGGACACCAATGCTCTGGCCCGAAGAGTCTTCGATTTCAACCTTAAGGCATGAGGGCCAGGCTCACCACGGACTGTTGCGCAATCTAAGTATAAGTAAATAAGTCAGCAAACCATAACTAAATACATCAGTATTGGTCTAAAATTGGAAATTACTTCCTGACTGATGCATCCCATTAGGTGGCCAGATGTTAGTAGAGTGCGGTAGCGATCTTCTTAAAAACGTTAATGCAAGTTTAGCCTCCTACCCAGAACAATGGAAGCTGAGGTGGATTCCTTTTAATTTTGATGCTTCCTTATGAATAGCACTCATACGATCTTAACCGGGTTAACATCCAGGGTGTGTCTATTTGTCTGTTTGACCAGCGTTGCAAGAGCCGACATAATAATATTGATACCTTCCACGTATAGGTAGCCTTAATCTGTGCAGACGCCATACAGATAATACATTGATCTATAAAGTGCCACGTGAGTTTCGGGGCTTAAGTCGTTCTTGGGTGGAGAGCGTCATGTGCATCTTCCGTCACCTTTCTCCGGAAACCCATACATCGTCATATCACGGGTTATTTCTATAAGAAGATGGATAGTAACCTACGATGGTTTCGGCTACCTCTGTAATGATATTGCTATACAGAAACCCAAGTTGTTGCCATTTTTGGTAGCTGATTGCAAAGTGAAAGTGTCCTCTGTACACTTTGATCGCTATACTGTATCATTTGATTAGGTATGTGTTGTGTATATCTGATGTTTGCCAAAATAGCGTAATGAATTTGTTTTTGCTTATTTACTTGAAAGATTTAACGAGGAAATGTATAGTTTTTAGTTCATAGAATCCATAACCGAGCTGTGAATCTTTATAAAGGGTTGCACCAGACTTCTTATATGTATGTTAACTTAAGACTACTCATAAGTAAGCATTAAATTACGTCTAAGAGGAAAAATATGGCTTGTTGGTTGAGACCGTTGTCCACCCCCGGACTCTAAGCCCCAGCTAAGGCAAAGTGAGGATTGGGCGCAACATATCCATACACGAGTTCTATAGCTTTTCACAGCCATAGGTACGTGTGTGTGTGTGCGTTAATTGTATTTTTAGGACAAATAAAAAGAACCAACAATTTTATGTCTTATCCAATCGAATGTGATGCTCAACAGCCCCTTTAATCAATCTGAGTGAATAATTTAGTGCAGAAAAGTACAAAAACTTGATTCAACAACTTTATTTTCAGATCTAAGACTTCAAGTCCCCTTCACTTCTTCTTGCCGTAGATATAGATTATATAGTCTCCCCTTTGTACACTTTTCGAAATGAGCCTTATCCTTGCGAAATCAGTGCCACATCCGCCATAAACACTGACGTCCAGAAAACCAGTACTCTCCTTGGCATCAATGTGAATGTGGGTAATTTCGTATGGCGACCTGGAACCATCCTGTGGGAAGCTAATTTCATATGTACTCTGGCCGAAGAAATCTAGATTTTGCTGTCCATGACTGGATTGCCAAATCAATTGATCACCTGGTGAAAACATGATTCATGAAATGTGGTTAGTGGCAACTTCGTGCGAAACTCACCAGGAACGCGAGAGTTAAAATTTACAAACTCTGTATAGGGAGCCGAACGGGGAGCTGCAACTGCAAGCGCAATAAATGCCAAAGAAACCAGTACACTCGTTCGCAACATCTTGATGTGAAGCAATAAGCAGTCGACATAAATGTTGCCGCTTTTATATCTTCGGAAGCTGCTTACTACCTTTTTATTAAGTTCAACTACTTTTTACCATCTCAAGTATATAGCAAACAATTGCATTTCAATTGGATCTTATCAGTCGTCTGACATTTTTGCAAACATTCCAAAAAATATGCATACCCTTAGGCTAGATACATATTGGTCTACTACACGTTTTACTAATCAAAGTCGATAAGAAATAGTTACTTGAGATGACAATAAACAATGGAACCACTTAAACTGTTAATGAACTGATTATGGTAAAGAGTCCTTCAACCCACACTTAGGACCAGACCCAACCCAGCCTTATATAAAAGAAGTGGTTCACAATCTAAGAATCACAGTTGCACTGAGAATTGTTCTTCAAAATGTTTCGAATTGTTGCACTTTCTTGCTTGGTCTTAGCGGTTTTCGCCGCTGAACATGTTCCACTTGAATACGATATCCCATTGGAAAGGACCAACGGTGGTATTCAGAAATTCAATGTTGGCAAGCGCGTAGCTGGTAAGTCTATTGGTTCTTGAAAATACATATTTCAAAACTAACTGAGAATAAAAAATAAATAATCTTAGGTGACAAACTTATCTGGACCGGTAGTGGACACCAAGTCATTGACTTTGCCAGACAAATCATTATGGAAGTACCATTCCCACAGGAGGGCCAAAGCAACAATGCAGTTATTACCCAAATTGTCGCAACCACTGCTCTGGATGCCGGAAACAGTCAGTTTGCTATTCAAAGCGGAGGCGTTGGACAAAAGAACTTCAATTTGAAGGTTGTCTCCAACAACGCGCACAAAGTGAGCTATAAGTTCGAAGTCTATGGCAAATAAAAGAAGCGACTGGAAATTAATTGTGAATAAATCGGGAAACAGAGGATAAAAGTCGATTATTATTATTTTAACTCAGTAAAATGCATAGTATATCAAAGAAACACAATATTGCGACATTTTGGTTTAGAATTTGCCACGTTCTCTTTGACTTTGACGTGCTAAAAAATATTTGTGACTGAGAAAACATGTGCATGACATTCAGCGCTGCCCCCCCAAGAGGTCGAAAATGTAGTACGGGAGCTTTTAAAATGTAGTACAATGTAGTACAATTTGAAAAAACAAATAAAAACACAAATAATTACTTTATAATGATTTTTTAAGTAAATAAACATGAATTCATAACTAAACCATTAAGAAAAAATTAAATACATACTATAATTAATAACACAGCTCGAAAAATATTCACAGAAACTAAAATTAATACCTATTACATAATATTACTAAGTAGGTACATGGTACCTACCTACAATAAAAAAGAAAAATAAGAATTACATATTACATTTAAAAACTATTTTGGATAATGGTTGGCATTCTGATAGAAAAAAGTTCTTGCATATGTTAATAAGGATTCAGGCGGATTATATACATTTCGCTAATCCCTGACTAATTCCTTGGACTGCAGTATTGCATCGACCGTATCTATATTCAAACTATTTCTCTGCGGGGGGCTGCTATGTGGAAGAACGCACAATGTTAACATAATAGTTACATATTATTTTTCCAAATGCAGGCTTTTGTTAATTGGAAATGCTAATTAAGTTGAGTCTCCTGCGTTTGCATACAGTAGTCAGTTTGTAGTAACAACAAGCGCTGAGAAAAAAATATAGTTTAATAATTTTTTTTATCATTGAGAAATGGAGGGTTTACCCCAGCGGCGACAATTTGAACCCTACTAGACATACAAATTTGACAGATCAGCGAAAAAAATATATGGAAAAGAAGCTAAGCGCCACTAAATAATTAAATATTGTGAATAATAAATACATTTTTCATGTAAAAACATAAAAATAAATGCCTAACTAGTTTACGCTAATGGAAACTAAAGAAAAATGTGGTGCAACTCATATAGACAAAATGGTTTAACCATTAACAAGATTTTTAGTTTGATTTCGTGGGGGTTTGAAGTCATCGAGGATGCATTTATGACCAGACCAGTTACCTCACTCTTTCCTGGATCTTGTATTACACAACCAGCCTTGACGAGCTCTTACCCTTCCCAAATGGAGCGTTTTATGCCGCTAAAATATTCTGCAATATCGCAGATGGTTATCGAGAAAGTCTGAGATAAATCTCAGTTAGTTGGGTCCGCTATTCGTATTTGGGATAATGCTGCACAATAAATGGAATATTAATAATAATTTGAAGACGATTTAAACATAATTTTATGGACCCGGGATTATTTTATTTTTCAAAAACAATACTTGAATTTTAGACCGACAAGGCGTTTACCTCGATTACAATAGTTTTTCATTTATAAAATAAATAAATTATCTGTACCTACAAAAATACACGTACCGCTTATCGATGACAGATTTCTGTATGTCTGATATGGCTCTTTTCTTCACTACCAGATATCGCAGGCCAACTTGTACATTTGTCAATTATTTTTAAAGTGTGAGAAATTGTAGTACAAAGTACGCAATTAATAATTGTACGTACTCACTTTTTTGACCAACAAAATGTAGTACAAACGCTACAATTGTAGCAAGGGGGCAGCGCTGATGACATTGTCTTGCGTTATTAATTCGGAAGCAAGTGCTTTGCAATTTGTCTTCATGTTTTCATTCCTGTCTCTTATTCTCTTATATAAAACAGTTTGCCCTGATTAATGGGTGATTAACGCCCAGATCAAACGGTAAGAGATATGAAGGTAGACATTTTGAAACAAATTTCCTTTTATGTCCAAGTGAGACGTAAAAAGCTATTTGGGCAAATTCGAACTTCTAAAGGGTGTCAAAGTTTGTATGGGAAAATTCTTATATTTCATACAATCGACGCTTCGATCGGTTCCAGGACTATTATTTTTAAGATTTTTCGCATATAAAACCACAACATCTTTCTACAGCTGTCAGATTTAAGCGGACAGTAGATATTCGAACATGGCGCGTGTAAACTTGGTTCGAATAAATATCAACTTGAACTTGGTTTGCGTACATACCAAGCTTACCCGCACCACATTCGAGTGTCATAACTCATAAGTGTTTTGAACGTAATTTATGCTAACTTTTTTAGCTTTCTCGTATATGTAGTAAGAGAAAGATATTGTTTTCGTACAAAATTTCGAACTCGAGATTTTGATCAATTCTCATATTACGATGATAGGGGAACTCAAAAAAGTGGGTCTCGCAATTCTGTCCGTCCGTATGTCTGTCTGTCCCACCCCTAAACGCGTGAACGGATTTGTTTCAAACTTCGTATTTAAAGTTTCTGGGCTTCCCGCTAGGAGGCGTTTTTTTTTTTTTTGTTTTATTCTAGTCCTAATACTAACGGTACTTCCCATATACACAATTTAAATTTTTTCGAAAACGGCTCTAGCGATTGATAGTTGAGTTAATGTAAGCATGCTGAACATGACTGCATACCCAGTTTTTCGCTAAAATGTCTATCAACAGCACTTGTGAAAATTGGCTTTTTCTCGAAAACAGTACAAACGATTTTAACACAAACTTATTATTAAGATACTATCGTCATTCTTAGCTTGATAGCAAACTCAATAAATTTTTCTCTAAAAAGTCTGCGTCCTTTGATATCCACCCAAATCCCTAATAATAGTATGTAGTTACTTTCAAAAACTGCTCATATCTCAAAAACGCCATTTTCGATTATGATAAAAATGTATCTAACTGGCAGGTAGGGCTTAAATCGATAGTAATACCATTTGCTCAGTTTTGAGCTCAACAGTTGCAAAACAGTGTTTTTTTAACCATGAATGCGTCCTTCGATTTCCACCCCAAATCGTTAAAAATGGTTCTTTAAAAACTACTCATAGCTATCTCGAAAACGCAATTTTCGATTTTGATGAAAATGTAACTAATAGGTAATGTTTATATCCTGAAGAATATGTCGTACTCAGTTTTCAACTGAACAGTTTAGTAACAGTGCTTTTCGAATCCAAATTTGTTACATTTGTCAGAATAATTTTACAAAAAACCGCACTAACAATTTTGATCAAAATACATATTTAGGACAACATAAGCATTCTAAACATGATCACGTACATAGTTTTTCTCAGAAAAATCGAATATAGCTGTTTTATGAATTTTTCTCAAAAATGACTACCCAATCCCGACCATTGAGACCACTTTTTTTTAAATAATCAAAAATGGGAATTCGAAATTCATCGCCTTTTAAAATATTGCTCAACAATGCGTTGCTCTTTGTATAGCGCTCCATATTTACTAACACCGAACTGTCAGCTGTCAGATTGTTACCTTTTTTTTCTTCGGTATCACTTGTCACTTCACTATTATACCTACTATCAAATGGGACACCCTTTGCAGGTACTGTTCAGTTCTGCTTAGCGGCTGTTAAAGTATATTAACTATCTACCTTGACATTATTCCAAGTCAATCTTAACTGCAGGGAAAGTTCGGATATTCAGATTGGCTGCCTACCTAAGATGCTCCCTTTTCCAATTTCGGCATTAAAATAGCTTTTATATCTTCGTATTTACGAAGAGCTCTTAAAAAGAGTGTGCGGCAGTGTTGTCTTTTTCCTCTATGGGAGCATGAGTGCATATTCTACCAATGTTGGCTAATTTGCCTTGATGAGGAGAGGATTGTCACAAAGCGTTTCTGTAACATGAAGAAGCTTCGAGACACCTTGCCGTATAACACTCACCCCTAAAAATGTCACAGCATTTATCTTCTATTTGCGTGGTTCATCCCATCGCACTTACACTTAGTCGCTTGTTCTTTTTTTTTCAGTATTTGCTTACGTCAAAGCAAACATTCCACGCGCAGATTCGAACGCCCTTGTCCTTATTTCGTTTCTTGAGTACCTACTTGTACTTGTTTACAAATCAATAAACCACCTCCACGCGAATTGTTTAAAATTTATTATTTTGCATAAATCACCCCATATACTTACACAAGATAATTTTTTTCGAATATTTTGCAAAAATACCCATACTATACTGATAGCATCTTACACCGACGACACGACGACGCGACGCCTCGTGTCACGTCGCCTTTTAATTGCAATAAACAGATTACGATATCCATACTTACCACCCCATGCGGTTGATTCAAAGCGAAAGCACTAATTCCAAGATAAGACTAGCTAAATCAAAGATAAGGTACCTAAATTGTAGATATCCCGAAACAAATTGCAGTCTAATTTCTAATCGAAAATCAATCGCTAAAAATCATTCGATTGCTAGAAATTTGTTAAAAATTTAAATTTTGACAACCAAAAAACACAAAAGCAACAAAATAATTGTTTTTTTTTACAAATTTCTTTTCATAGAAAAAAATATTCAATTTAAACTTAAATTCTAATAAAAAAAAATATTATAAAACTTATCCTTTGACAAAATACATACAAATCAATCACAGATGATGTTTTTTTTTTAATGAATTTCATTCATATTTAAAGCATTTGTGTGTGTGCACAGCACATTTTAGGCAATAATTGAAATTATTACTTTAAATTTGAGACACTCAATCATTTTAAAGTTAATATCCATAGATGAAAATTTCATAAGTAAAATTTGATGTCTTATTGCATTCCAATAGCAATGCAGCAAACTTCTCTCCTATTCCTCCTTCGAAGACATAGGTATCTGCGTTGTCTGACGTTAGGTCGGCGAGTACTTCAATGAAAGTGATCGTTAAGCCTTTCCCCTCGGCCGGATAGCGAATGATCACTTGGACATCTTCCGATTTGGTGAAACTGTCCTCATCGAGAAAATTTACAATCAAACGATCACCTGTTAGTAAAATGAAAACATACAGTTATTTTATATTTTGAAAAATAGCCTAAATAAAAATAGGTAAATCTCTCCAGAATTTCGACTGAGCGAAAGCGAAACATTATTATTCTCTTTTATGCGCATAGTGCTGTTGTTGTAAGTTGGACCCAAGATAAATTTAAAAATATTATTTTACCTATTATGCAAATACTTTTTTGAAATTATTATTATTTTCGACACATCTATGAGGGGTAAGCTTCAATTTGGTAAAAAGAAAAATAGAATTGGTTAACATTAATGCCCAGTTGCACAGTCAGAGTTTAAACTGAAGTTTAACTAAACCTGACCGAGAGTTTAAACTTTTGGTTTAACTCGTTCAGTTTCACAGTACAAAATAATCTGCCAGTTAACTAAACGCAGTTGTGGAAGCGCAGAACAATTTCCCTTAAGGGGATATTTTTCTACCAGCGCACTTTTGACCAAGTAAATGGTTATTGCTTTTCTCTACTTTATCTATTTTACCATTTGTAAATAAAAGAAAATGTGTGCAATGTTATTACATTGTGTATTTTGGTATTAACGAAGTGAATTGATTTATTTTCGACACATGTTTGAACTGTCATCTACTTTCACGAATTAATTATTGCAGTAATTATTATTTCTTTTCTTTTTGTTTTCAATAATAATATCTAGTTGTTGAAATGTATGTGGCATTCAGACGGATGCGATCACAAGTACTGCTTCTTGCAACTCGCTGGGTTTTTACCACATCCAATCACCCGTGGCCAGTAAAATATTGAAAGGATTTTATGAGCCTCTAATTAGGGTCATTGTCTGGTAATAGGTAGGCGCAACGTTTTTTGCTGGTGTTTCTACGAAAATCTGCGCTATCTTGTTCTGGTTTTACTTTTTTTTTAAAACAAAAAATGTAGGTAATCCAGATCTGTATACAAAAATGGTATGAACTCCGAAACCTTTGAACTGAACAGGCATTGTCCCGAGAAGTGTGTTCAAAATCGGACAAACAAGTTGCATTGTAAAAAGAATAGAGTGGGTAGTGTCCTGTTTCAGCCAAAGCAAAATGTGAAAGATTTGAGTATGTATAGAAATATATTTTGTTCGCGAAGAATCTAAAGAAATCACTAGTACATTACAAAAAAAATAATCGTCATTTCCACACACGAAAAGAAATAATTTGTATTGAAAAAACCTCAATACAATTTACGATTGTCTACATTATGTTTGGGCTAAAATCTACCTGATGTTCACTTGAAAAAAGGCGTTTTCATTGAAAAGTACATTATATTGGTTGAAAATCTATTGAAATTTTCTGATGACAGTGGGTTTACCGCAGTAATGCTGGAACTAATCATAGCTCTACTTTTCACTCATATAAATTCAAGAAGTGCAGCACCCAAACAATTTATCATTTCTGTTCTCTCTCTCTATCTCTCTGTATGAAATAGCAGCTGTCAAAATAAACCTCAAAATGCGAAACGAAAGTTTAAACGGCAGAATGCAGGCGTTTAACTTAAACCGAGAGTTGAACTCCACTTTGGGTTTAAACGAACACAGTGAAACCGAAAATTTGTTGAACGAAGGTTTAAACCAAAACGAGAGTTTTAACTCTGACTGTGCAACTGGGCATGGGTTAATATGTACCACAAGAAATTGCATCAGGGATTAAAATAGAGATCATAGAAAAAGATCATGCTGGAACTCAGTGGATTGGATAGATAAGTTCTCTTATAAAAATATCCTGGCGTTCAAAATAGGAATTGAATCCAGTGGAAGAACGACAGCCGGGTTTTAAAAATTATTTTATCGTTGTCCTAAATACATGTTAAGAAGAGCAGGGGAGAAGGGTGGGGGTTAATGGCGGTATTCAGCCGATTTTAAAAATTATATCTGCGTTATTATGGTGACATCTTCTGGATCAGTATAGGTTACTTGATTTTATTATTATTATTATTACTCGCGAGTGGATGTGCGCAAGCATAGTCCATAATACTACCCTCAACACCCCTAACTTTGACCGGGTCCCTAACATTGACCAAGTTTTTCAGCGCCTCCAGTGCCCAAATGAAATGCAACGTCTGTCTGTTTTTTTTTTTTTTGTTCCTCCATAATTCAAGAGCCATTTATCCGGACTTCATACCGCAGGTCAAAAAGTTCACACCATAAGGCCTTACACCAAAACTTCTCCATAGCAAATAACAGGAAAAGGAAAGAGACTGTGGAAATTCCACTCAATTGTATGTTGAAATTCTTACAAGTCCCCCTTTTCCATTGCCAAAGAAAATCAATGCCCGAGTGAGACAAATACTACATACTTCCATATATAGACGGAATTGAGAAATAAATAAAACATGCTAGGTACCACAGATATTGTCGTTGTTTGGTGAAATTCTAAAATGTTCAAGTGACATGTGGTGAAGCAATCGGAGGAAGTGAAATTGACAAATTTTGGTATTGGAATTGGTATTTATAATCATTTATCTTTTCCATCTTTTTCTTATCAAAAAAAAGGCAGCTTTGGTGATACATAATAAGTAGGTACTTCCATTAATTTGTTCCCCGTCTATAGGAACGTATCATTACGCCGCCGCGGTTCAACTGTTTAAGGGACTTACAATTTTATGCCGAGTCCGAACGTCTGAATTGAGAAGCTTTTCAGGACAGTTATACTCTCAGATGTTTGTCAGACGTTCGCGAGAGGTTTTTTTTAATACACCTCCCAATTTCCCCTTTTAAGGCGTTGGTGGTCATGGGCTTATTTGCATAGACCCTTTGACTTCAAAAAAAAAACCAAAGAAAAAGTCGTTAATTTGCAAGATCTGGATGGCCAATTCTGATTGCAAAAACGGTCGATTGCACGATTAGGAAATGACTCATTATATGGCGCAAAATTAAAAAAATGTTTCTCTGGCTGATAAAAATAATAAATATAAATGCGTTGTTCTTTCGTAAAGCACTCCATTTTTACTAACCCCGAACTACCAGCTGTCACATCACATTGTTACCTTTTTCTTCCTTTGGAATTACTGTGCTATTAAATTGCGCAAAATTCAAATTTTGTGTGAATTATGGGATACCCTTTATCTTAAGCCACGTTGCGATTACATTGGCAGTATATTTATAGTGACCAGGGTTGTCAGATGTGGCGATTTATCGCCAAACAGGCGATTTGAAATTTCATTTGGCGACACGAAAATCGGTTTGGCGACGCACCCCAGAAAAGACGATATTTTTAGCCTTTGGCGATTTAAATTTTTTTAACCAAAATCCTCATATTTTTTCTTTTTTTATGATGTTCACCTAAACCTTACATCTGTGATGACTGTGACGAAATATTAAAATTATAATGAAAGAATGAAGACAACTTTAAAACTTGGAAAGATATTGATTTAGGGTCGGATTTTGAAGGAATCGCGAAAATAGGGGCCAGATCGCGTAAAATAAAAACGATCGAACGACATCTTTTTCACTAAAGCTGTCTCTATCATATCTGTGACAATAGACAGAGACTGCTAGTATCGACGTCGTTCGATCGTTTTAATTTTACGTGATCTGGGCCCAGTGGTAGCACAGGGCATGTGAATGAAGTTAAGGAGCAAGTAAACGATTTGATTCTTGTTTTACTAAGAGAAATGCGAAAAAGATTGTCTGACTGCAACACAGCGTTTGTTTCTTTGGGATATTTTTTGCCAGGCGTTTGCTTAAGCCAACTGCGACCCTGTTTTAAAAGTCTGTTTGTAAGCTTGATTCCACCCAAAAGCTTATAACTTACTGAAGCTCAGTGGGAAAAATTAATTTCTGTCAATTGGTCAAATGAATTTTATCTACATATCTAGAAATTGTACCCGAAGAAGACGTTTTGAAGTTTTGGAACAAGGTGTACAAAATGACAATAGGACAGCCATAGTTTCAGGAGCTTGGGGAATTTGCATTAAGTTTTGTTTACGTAAAAATTACGAGTTGCATGAATCCATTTGATTTTTATGGTTTTTGAATTTGGCAATTTTTTGGCGTTTTATATTTTACGTTTGGCAATTCTGGTTTTTAAAACCTGACAACCCTGATAGTGACGTGAATATTTTTAGTGTAGTATTTTGAGATCATTTAAGGGTAATTTTGTCTATATTTGACACTTGCTCGGGCTCGGACATAATTTTGACATTTTGTTCCGCCAGGAAGGTATACTACATTGATTGTTTATAATTCTTGATTAAATGAAAGAGAATGGATCTTATATTGATAAATGTTTTATTTAATGTCGGCAATTATGTATATGGAATATAATATCAGGTAAATGCCCGCCTCTGTTAGCCCTTTTGAGCACATTTTTCATTAAATTCTCACACATGCGGTATTTCATTAATTTCATCACGAATATTTTGTTTGAGTTGCTCAAGCGTTTCTGGTTTGTTTGCATAAACCTTGCTTTCAGATATCCCCACAAAAAGAAGTCCGGAGCAGTCAAATCAGGCGACCGTGGGGCGTGGAGTCCAATCAACATCACCATTTCTTCAAATAACTTGTTGTGGAAAGAGGTTTCGCAATAATTCCATTGTAATCCTGGCTGTATGCGATGTGGCACCGTCTTGTTGATACCACATGTTAATCAAGCCCAAAGCATGAAGTTGTGGCGTTAAAAAGTTTTCAATCATATCCCGATATCGCTTCCCATTCACAGTTACCGTTACGCCGTTTTCATTTTCAAAGAAGTAAGGTTTAATGATTCCTCCTGACCAAATTGCACACCAGACTTGCCGATCTTGCAGTACGTTGTGGTCCATGCTTGGGCCTATCACCTACAGACCCTCTTTCTTCGAAATAATTCACTACACGATAAATAGTGCGTTTTGTTGGCACGTAGTTTCTCCCAAAAATTGCACTTAACTTTCTCATCGTCACAGTAATCGATGATTGATTTTGATAAAATGTTTTAACGATTAAAACACGTTGGTTTATCGAATATTTTTCCATAATAAATTTGCCACGTGACTACTTTACGACTGCGAAATATGAACTGTCAAGACTAATGTTTACCAAAATGGCGGCAAAACAAAGTAGTATGCCTTCCCGGCGGATACCCTGTACTATGAACAGAAATTCGGAATACTAATCGTATTCAATAGTTCTACGGATGTGGGACGCAATTATGTGGTATTTTTACTCATATTCAACAGAAAGCAACGGAAGTATATATTTGGTTACATTTGAAATCACATTACATCATCACACTATAATAAAAAGAGGTAACGTTTTTTTATAAGGGATAAGGTCTAGTACCTATTACTAAACCGATTCCAAGAATTCTTTCAATAATAGAAACCTACGAGAAAGAGTACGGATATAGAGTATTTTTTTATGAGATTGACGATGTAGTTTACATGATAACGCCGCCAAACTATTCCAATGGGCTCATAAGACAGATTTACTTCAGAGTGTCAAGCACCATTATAAAAATCATTAATAGGAAAATAATAAAAGCTTTATCTTGTAACCGAGTTTATTGGTCACTAAAAGTCCTAAAAAAAAAACAATGAAATCGTCATCTTCAAAGAACCATTCTCACCTAATAAAACGGAGGGTATAAAAATACTGTCGACTTTGATTAGTTTTAGATACGACACACACACGGTCGCCTCTGTCTAAATCAAAAACTTTTAAAATCAGTTACTAATTTTAGAGAGGGATGTAGATATATCTTATCTCTAATAGGGCCTGTTTAATAATTTAGATGGCGACTGAAATATCAAGAGTGTTGCCGAATATAATGTAAATTTGATGAATTTTTAAAGGCTTTTTTAAATTATAGTAGGTAAAGCTGTGAGGATACCAGAATGCTATAGGTATTTTGTAAATAAGTTACTTTTAGTATTTTATTTTAGACAGAAAGATGTGTAACTGCATTTGTCTCTTGTTCGTTGTCTCAAAAGTGCAATCAGCGCATTGTAAAATGTGGACTATTATTAAAAAGTAGTTTTTGAAATAAATTTTTTTTAAATTCAGATATTTTGGTTAACACAGGAGAAATATGTACAAAAATTACGACATGACATTCAATCTTCCCTTTCAATTGGAGATATTATTTCGTCATAAACAAAACAAAAACACAAACAAACTTGACACTGACAGCCACTTAAAATTATTTAACACAGACTTGAATTATAACACCTCAAGTACCATTATATAGCCGCTTATTGCATATAAGATAGAACCATTTCAGTTCATCATATAACTTTGAAAAATAATTGACAAACCACTTACCGGTAATACGTTTTCCTTTCGAAAAGTAAATATTTCCCTTCACGTGGCGAATTTTATCGAATGCATCTAATGTTATACCCGGATTCAGTGCCTGATATCGAGTTTCCTCTGTTACAACGGTAATATCTGAGAAATCTAAATTAACGCAATTTACAATGCACACGCTCCCGATTAGTACAATAATAGCTGTGAGGTTAATCCATTTGAAATGTAACATTTTTGAACAAGCCGTTCAATTGAAAAAAATAAGAAACTCAAAACAACTTTCTCGAAACTTTCTTTTTAGTGCGATTTTCTTTTTGAGTTCCGTATAGTGTGGCGACTTCGGTACTACTCTCAAAAGTGTTCAATATGGCTGTTTGCGGACCACTTGGTCTTTATATTTGAAAGATATCGCGTGGCACGATCCCTTGATAAGTTCTGCGAATTATTAAGCTTTTTTTGCGTGTGTGATAAGAGAGCTTTCTGCTTGGGAAGTTAAGAAATATGTAGTATTTTATTATTTTTTTTTTTTTTGCTAATATAGGTACGAGCGTGCGATTTATTGGTCATGTTATCGGTACAAATGTGACCATGCCATCTTTGAAATTATTGTTAATACTAAAATGTATTTGTGGTCCTGGACGTTCTGTCTCTTGACCACCTCGAAGTTTGGGTTTCAAAAGTATTGTCTTTGGGACTCTTTATTTTTTGAACTGCCAAATTTTTCCACATCTAAAGAAATGTTATTTTTATTTTATTTTATTTTATCGATAATTTTACCACCGACGCTCTGATGAAATGGCTAACTGCATTCCGCCCCGTCAACAATTCTCTCGCAACACCCGTCACACATCGAATGCGCATCAATTCACCCTTAAGACTACCTTCGGACTTACAGTAAAATATAGAGATTCTTCTATAAGTCGAACAACACGCATGTGAGTGAAATGCATTGCCTCACACGGGTTTTCCCCTCTCATTACAACCCACAATTGTTTAAAACCAAAGTGCATTTTGCTTAGCAAACCAGGGTAAAGTGGAATGTTTCGCACACAATTACATCAGATATACTTTACTTGGTACTCCTGAGGTATTTATTGCAAGTAGAAGGTCATGTTCATACCTTTTATGTTCATAATATTGCTAGTACTAGGTACCTATCGATATCACCCTTTCGGAAGATGCTATAATTTTTGCAAATGGTGGCAAATGTCAATTCTACTTTGACATTTGTGAAGTAAACAGATACAAAATACACGTCAATAAGACATGAATCGCTATCACCCCTATCGGGAATAATATTTCCCCCGGAATATTTCCAATTCAGCAACCTCATTTATATTTGCTGACAAGGGAAACATTTCAATCGGAATTTATTCACGATACCCCTTTATATCTACTCCTAAAGAATGCAGAATAATTGTTTCGATTTTTTTGCGAATTAATTCCTTGGTGAGGGTGGCATAGCATGAATTTCGGCGCAGATTTTCCGGTCTTACGAAACCATCTGGGCAAACACTAGGACGTTTAGCCCCTCGCGCAGAAGAGTATGGGAAAAGACGAGATGCTGTCCTGTCCGGCAGACCTTCTGCTGAGAATATCGCAGCTGTGACTGAAGATTTCCAAGAAGACCCCAGAGTATCGGACAGACTCCGTGCCACGCAATTGCGCATCTGTTGGTTGTATTTACAGACAATTTTGGTAAAAAAAACTGTAAGATATTCCTTACAAAGTGCGGACTCTGCATCAGCTGTCAGAGTGTACCTAACAAAGGCTCAAGCCATCCTAAATCTAGACCACAAGGGAGAATCATCGAAAATCATTCTGATCGACGAGGCCCATTTCCATCTATCCATTTGTGGGAGTTTTTGAAGTCACGATTCTATGTCAACAAGCCTCATACTCTTGAAGACTTCAAAAAGAATATTCGTCAAGAATCGTCGGAAGTTCTGGCAAATGTGATGGAAAATCCCTTAAATCGCGCCCAAATGGTCTGTTAATTCTGAAGGCGGCGGCCACTTAGCCGATACCTATCATTTTCTCAACGTAATGAAAAAAAACATAAACATAACCCCAAAGCAGAATCAATGTTTTTTATTCAAAAAGAAAATTACAGCCAAAAACCATCGGGTGACAACTTGTATTAACAGCTTTCAGCGTCGAGAGTTGCGCTTGGCTTAGTTGCGCAAATTTATAAAAATGTCTTATATGAACTATAAAGATCCTATTCAGCACACTGTGTAAACATTTCAAACTCAAAATACTCGGCACGTTGCACTGTAGTTTTTGTCCTATAGCTGATCGACCATAGACCAAATATTTACACTTGGCGTATTTTTTTGGGAAGTGAGTATAACAAAACCAAAAGTGAGTATAACAATTTTGCATGTAAAAGTAAAAGTGAGCTAGCTATAGATTCTCAAAAAAATACGCCTACTATTGCAGATCATCGCAAATCGGGTCGAGTCTTACTATAAAGGCAAATTCCATCACATACTGATCGTTCACGCATAAAGCAATTCGGCCTCTATTACTACAAAGCTAATGAGAAATAAGTGATTCTTTGACAGATGTGGGCGCAAGGATGAATGGGTGAAAATATAACACAACGAACTCTATAAATGTATAAAAATATGCTGTATGTAATCCCAAAAATCCAAACACGTTAACTAGCTATAGATGTAACGCTGTCTCCAGGATCCCATAAGATTCTAAGCCGTAGCTTCTCAATAAGTTACTATATAACTATAGTCACTGGTCAGTAAATAAGTAAAACGATTTTAGAATTTTTCATACCACCCTCAATTCAATGCCAAAAATAATAATTACAATCTTGGTACTACCACTACTCTGGTCACACCATACATCGATCGATTATTTGGGAGATTGTGGCAGAGATTAGATATCGCAAGACCGGTGTGACGCTTATGGAAATAGCCAATTATCCACCATACTGTGCAAAATTCGTTCTATAATTGGTCATGATCATGAGTATGGTGATTTCTGATTTCGTATTAAATATCCACAACAGCCAACAAAACAATATTGTTCTGAGATTATAGAGTAATGACGTGATTGAGCTAAGCAAGATGATCTATGTGCGTCTATGAGCTGAACATGCTTTGGACTGGACTTCTTTTTTTTTTAGAACTTACGTGAGAACAAACTTACTTGGCGTACCGACAAACTGTCTGCGAAATATATTGATTGTTAGAAATCACCGTGAACTGACATATTTCTGTCACTATTACTTCGTGAGAACGTGGGAACTTTTATAGATAAGGCTACTATTGTGATGTCATACTGATTAAGATCATATATTTGTATTTTATTTATAAAATTTTTTATCACAATCTGTCTTCTTTTTCGATCAGATTTGTCGAATTTATAACAAAATGCGATTTCTATTGCGAATTTATACGATGAGTTTTGACAGGCTTATCGAAAATGCAGAAACCTGGCGCCACTATCAATTAGAAATGGAATAAAGCTAGTGGTATGGCTTTCCCGAGATCCATTATCAAAATTTGCTGCTGCGTATGTAAAGATGTTTTTGACAGATGGACCAAGTGTCTTGCATTATTGACGGATGTGAGCTTCTGACTGCCTCCACTCCTTTTCTAAAATTTTCTTACCAATCTTGACGATGATTCAATTGTAAATTTACCAAAAAAAACCGAGTCGGTTTGAATATATCCTACTAGCTTCCGAGGATTTGTATTACTTATTCCCTACTTCTTATGTACAATGTATACATCATTAGCTCCCATGATCGTCGAGAAATATCGAGCATTCATTCATTCATTCATTTTCAATGGTCCGCTTGTCCATTAAGTGGGTCGCGGGTGTAGGTTGCTCAAGTGGACCCTCCATAGCCCTCGATCCTCCGCCATCGACTCTAAATCATCAAGGGCAATCCCCATACGGGTAGAGGAGAGATTATGAATTTGATCTAACCATCTCATCCTGGGTCTACCTAGGGGACGCCTGCCCGATGGTACGGATTCCATAGCACGTCGTGGAATCCTTGTCGGGGACATGCGTTTAACATGCCCAAACCACCGAAGCATGGATCGCTCCGTCCGGAGAAGTAGCTGCTCGACATTGAGTTCCTCACGTATTCTAGTATTTCTAATGCGATCTCTACGGGTCACACCAGCAATACAACGGAGAAATCTCATTTCGGCAGCTTGTATTCGCGATCTTATTCTTTCGGTCATTACCCAAACCTCATGACCATAGGTAAGAGTTGGAACAAACACCGAATTAAAGACTGACAACTTAGCTTTGATACCAAGTTCAGTCCTCCTGATAACAGAATGACCAAGCTGTCTCAAAATCGATCCAGCCTGACCAATCCTACAGGAAAACTCGGCATTGCTCCTTCCATCACTCGTGAATAAGACCCCGACATACTTAAACTTCTCCACCTGTTTCAATGGGACTCCACTAACATGCAGAGTGCATTGAACAGGCGTTCTGGAGACGACCATCACTTCAGATTTGTTCACATTTACCTTCATCTCAGCTTCAACACAAACGGCTACAAACCGATCGAGTGCGCGCTGAAGTTCAGTCTGAGAGGACCCAAGGATGACCAAGTCATCAGCGAAGAGCAAATGACTTATCCTCAGATCTCCCAATTCGAAACGTTCTTCGCCAAGACTGCGCTGTAACATCCAGTCCATATAAGTAATGAAAAGGAGAGGAGACAAGACGCACCCCTGGCGAAGTCCAACGCCCACGGTGAAAGGTATTGATTTAACGCCGTTTACCCGAACACAGCTTTTACAGTTTGTGTAAAGAGATTGAATGGCTCTCAAGAGAGAACCATCAATTCCATACTCCTGTAATACACTCCAGAGTTTCCCTCGAGGGACTCGGTCATATGCTTTCTCCAAATCTACGAAGCAAGCGTAAACAGGTGTAGCATACTCCCAAGCCTTCTCAAGTACCATTCTGAGAGTGAATAACTGGTCGGTTGTGCTTCTGCCGGGACGAAAGCCGCACTGCTCATCTCCTAATCGTGGCTCGACCACAGCTCTGCAACGCGTTTCCAGCACCTTGGCAAAGACTTTTCCGGGGAGACTTAAAAGTGATATACCCCTGTAATTGGAGCAATCCCTTTTATCCCCTTTCTTGAAAAGGGGCACAATCACCCCAATCTGCCTGTTATATATATATCGAGCCATTTTTGTCAGAAGATGATTTCGAGCAATACGTTGAAAGGATGGAGCAATTATTTGTCCTCAACAATATAGAGGAAGCCAAAAAGGCGCCATTATTCATTAGCTGTGCGGGAGGGGAAGTATATAAAATATTACGTTCTCTTCTTTCGCCAAAAGTACCGAAAGATTGTACATACAAAGAAATCATTACGGTTCTACAGACTCATTTCAAGCCGAGGAAAAATGTAAGGATGGAGAGACACAAATTCCTCTCTAGATCTCTGGAAGTTGGGGAGTCGCTTTCGGAGTTTATAATTGAATTAAAGTCATTAGCTGAAAGCTGTGAGTATGGGGCATTCCTAGACCAGGCTCTCTCCGATAAATTCATCCTCTCACAACGGGATGAAAGAATACAGCGAAAGCTTTTAGACGAGCCGTTGAATCAGACTTTTAGCAAAATTTGCGAAATAGCGTTGCTCATGGAAATGACACTTAAGGAAGTGAAAGGCATGCGTGAAGGAGCCAGCAACAACGCATCAGTTTTAGCGGTTCGATCATCGGGGCAAACCAAGTTCCAGTCGGACAGACGGCAGAACAATCAACACGGGAACTACAAAAAAAAATACAACAACCAACAACAGAAGAGATCAACATTCAACGATGATAACGTTAATATTCAGTGTTTTAAATGTCAAGGCTGGGGTCACTACGCAAGCAGTTGCCCAAATAAAAGGACAAGCAAGAATATTACAAATAAAAATAAGAGAACATTTATTAAAAAAGTAAATGAATCGGATTTTAAATGTGTTAATAAATTATCAAATCTTAAATTAGCTAATATTAAGGGTCTGGGTAAGTCTTTCCCTTCTAATCCTCTCATAATTAGTATTAATATAAATAATTTAAAAATTGATATGGAAATTGATTCTGGTGCTTGCATGTCTATTATTCCAGCTTCTCTCTACAAAAGGTTGTTTTCAGAAATTAGCATGAATAGTTTCGATAAAACTTTGAAGGTTGTAACGGGTAAAGCGGTTATGGTTCTTGGTGTTATTGATGTGGTGGTACATATGAGTACAGACGATAAAAGTTATATGCTGCCATTGGTTGTGATTGATGCGCGGGAAGATTTTGTCCCATTACTAGGCAGGAATTGGCTTAGTATTCTTTTTCCAGATTGGAGGAAATCTTTTTCTGTAAATAGTGTAGCAGTACAGAATGAAAATAACATTAGGTCGGAATGTTTGAAGAGATTCCCTTCAGTATTTGCTAAAGATTATCATGAAACTATTAAAGGACAGAAAGCGCAGATTGTTATGAAACCCGAATCTACGCCTATTTTTCATAAACCATACACCGTCCCATATGGGTTGAGGGACAAAGTCGATAAGGAACTGGAGAGACTCGTAGCCGAGAAGATTTTGATACCGGTTAGGTACAGCGAATGGGCATCACCGGTCGTAGTAGTGGAAAAAAAAGACGGTTCCATTAGGTTGTGTATAGATTGCAAGGCGACTATAAATCGTTTGGTGGAAACCGAACACTATCCTATTCCAAGGATAGACGATATTTTAGCAGGATTAGCGAATTGTGTCGTGTTTTGCGTTCTGGACTTAGCAGGTGCATTCCAACAAGTTTCAGTAGATGAACCATGTCAAAAATATTTGACTATAAATACTCACCGAGGATTGTTTAGGTACACGCGGCTACCTTTTGGCATAAAGATAGCTCCGTCTGTCTTCCAAGCTGTAACAGATAATATTTTGCTGGGCTTACCTAGAACAAAAGCTTATGTAGACGATATTATTATCGGTGGAGTGGACATTGAGGACTGTAAGCAAAACCTTTTCAATGTTTTGTCACGCTTTAAAGAATTTGGGGTAAGAATCCGCTTGGAAAAGTGTAAGTTTCTTGAAAGTTCGGTAGAGTATTTGGGATACCAAATTGATAAAGATGGTGTGAGACCAAAAAAGGACAAAATACGTGCCTTAATGGAGGCGCCGTCCCCAAGTGACTTAAAAACTCTTAGAGCGTATTTGGGGTTACTTAATTTTTACGGGCGTTTTATCCCTAATCTTTCTTCAAGACTTGCTCCGCTTTATGAACTGTTAAAATCAGATACAAAGTTCGTGTGGACAGAGGAATGTGAACATACATTCCAAGAAAGTAAGACATGGTTGCAAGACAATAACCTTTTGGCACACTATGATCCTAACAAGCCGTTGGGCATAGTATGTGATGCAAGTTCTTACGGTCTAGGGGGTGTACTATTCCACATAGAATCCAATGGGGAAGAAAAACCAATTTTGTTTGTTTCAAGTACATTGTCTGAGGCGGAGAAACGATATGCACAGGTCCAGCGGGAAGCCTTAGCGGTGGTCTTCGCGGTGAAACGGTTCCACAAATATATATACGGAAAAAAATTTACGATCTTTAGTGACCACAAACCGTTGCAAGTTATTTTTGGCTACAAAAGCAATTCTGCTGTAGCATCATCTAGGCTGCATCGTTGGGCACTTATTCTATCGCAATATGATTATAAAATCAATTATCGAAAGGCATCCCAAATGGGGAACGCCGATGCTTTGTCTAGGCTTCCTTTAAAGGAACCGACTGGCGTTAAAAGTGAATACATTAATTTCTTTAATGTAATTGGAGATATTCCATTGGATTTCGCTTTAATTGCAAAAGAGTCGCAGGCAGATCATATCTTACAAGAGGTGCATAATGCCGTTCAATACGGCTGGCCGAAAAAAATAGGTAAGGACTTGGAAAAGTACTTTGCCCGACGAATGGAAATGTCAGTCCAAGATAGTTGTGTACTCTTAAGAGATAGAATAGTTATTCCGGTAACATTAAGGGAACGAATTTTAAATCTATTACATAAGGGTCACATTGGAATCGTGAGAATGAAGTCGCTCGCAAGAGGACTCCTTTGGTGGCCTCGTATAGATGATAATATAGAGGATTTTGTTAAAACATGTGAGGTTTGTCAACAAGCTTCGAATAAGCCAAGCACAATCGCTCTTAGTACATGGCCAAGAACGTCATATCCCTTTGAACGAATTCACATGGATTTTTTCCATTTCTCAGGATTGACTTTTTTGGTTATAATAGATACGTATTCAAAATGGTTAGAGGTTGTTAAAATGGGCAAGACAAGGGCTAAGGATTTAATTAAGGAATTGAGAAGGGTTTTCTCTATTTTTGGTCTTCCAAAGGAACTTGTTTCCGATAATGGGCCTCCATTTAACTCAAGCGAACTAAACGATTTTTGTAAAGCTAATAGCATACGTCTTCTTAAAACTCCTCCGTATAGTCCACAATCCAATGGTATCGCAGAAAGGGCTGTACAAACAGTTAAAAGTAGTTTAAAGAAATTTTTGATTGATGAGAAACTGTGTAAAATACCGATTGAGTATAAAATTGATAATTTTTTATTTAAGTATAGAAATACACCAACTACTACCACCAGTATTTGCCCGTCAAAATTATTATTTCAATTTATACCTAAAACAAATTACAACCAAATAAATAAAAGGCCAGACAATAAAGAAAACAAAAATCTAAGGAGGGGAAAGATGGAATATAGAGGTAGAAGCACAGAAGTGGAAAATGAAAAGATTAACAAAAAAGGAAATAAAAGTAACACAAGTACGAATATTGCACAACATAATAAAATGTTTCAAAATAATGAAGATATATGGTATAAAAACGTTTTTGACAATTCCATAAAGTGGATTCCAGCTAAAGTAATAAGGCAATTAACGAAAAGTTTGTATCTAATTAATGTAGGTGGTAATATTAGGCAGGTTCATGGTAACCAAATAAAGCATAAGCTAAGAAGAAAGAATGCCTTTTACTCTAGCGGAACTGCAATTCAAAATCATAACTTTCCTGCTATAATAAATTGTGAATTTGAATCTGAACTATTAGCAAATGAAAAAGAGGAAGAAGGTGAAAGAGAAGACATTTTAACAGAACTACCAATTATTGAAAAGAAAAAGAGGAAAAGAGAAGAAATTGTATTAGAATTACCAGTTGTTAAAAAGAAAAAAACAAAAAGATTATTATCTGAGTATCCTCTTCGCAGGTCTCAAAGGCTATTAAATAGAGACGAATAAAATATGAATCAATATTTATGAATTGTACTCAGTCTATATAAATTCTAGTTTTATATCGACATTTATTACTATTGCCAATGAATTAAATAAATGAATTATTACATAGTAGAATGGATATAATGTAGGTTCGTTTATATGCAAGATTAATTTAGATGTATAACTTTGATTTTAGAAGAGGGGAGTGTTATATATGTGATGTGGCAACCCTATATAATACTGTTCTCCTAGTTATTAAGTAAGTAGTTGTAAGTAACAATTATATATGAAGTCAGTCTGTAATAAACACTCGTAAGAATTGGTCGTCTTTTAATTGTCGTGAGCCATATATATATATATATTATTATATATATATATATTATATTATATTATTATATATATATTACTGCCAATCGCTGGGAGTTTCGCCGCATTCCCAGGCCACTTTAATGACACGAGAGAGCCATTTGACTCCCTCTTCACCTAAGGCCTTTAGCATTTCTGGCCGGATTTCATCCACTCCGGCAGATTTGCCAGCTTTTAGCGAATTGATCGCAAAAGTGACTTCCTCTACCGTGGGACTATTTTCCGCCCTGCTTAAGGCGATGGATGTGTCATCCTCAATGCCCTGGATTGGATTGAGCAATTCGGAAAAGTGCTCGCTCCATCTGCGCAAGATGTCCTCCTCATTAGAAAGAAGTGTACCATCTTTGGATTGGGTCTAATATCGAGCATGTTTTTTTGAAACCTCGCCAGTCAGCCGTTCATTTGGACAGTTGCCAGCAAGATGAAGCCAGCCGAATGAAATTAGGCAATACGCCTAAAAGCACACAAGCATTTCGTAGAAAATTATGAAGTTGGTAGAAATATTAGATAAATGCTGCAAGTTTCCTCTAGAATGTTGTGTGCATGAGATAAGAACGCCATTATGATTTAAGCAAATTGTACGAAAATTCTAAACCACTTGTTGCTTTCAGCGCCACCTGTTTGTTCATTGTGAATTGAATTTAGCCAGCAGCTCTCCGGCTGGGGAGAAAATCAAGAGTTGTTGCCAGCAGGTTGTTGTTTTAATTAACATGTGAAATGTGCCTCAACTGCCAACAACTGGCAACTACTGGCTGGCGAGGTTTTATAAAAACACAACTAATGTACCTCCATTTATAAAATTTGAAGCATAAAGCTTCCATATATGTCAAGATATAATGAAAGACATATCGAAGTTCCAATTTCCACATCTTTAACTCCCAAAATTGTCAAGAAATAGCATTATTTTCTTTGTTTCCTTTATTGACACAAATCTTTCTTCACCACCTCTTTCCTCGTTTATATTCCATTTAAAGAGTCGGTTAGGTATGTCCTGCGTTGCATAGTGATCATAATCCTTGCTTGTCACAATTGAAAGTCACAAAAAACTCGATGACATTTATCGAAATTAAATGGAATAATTTTAGGCCCACAAAATTGCAATAGCCATCTGTGAGACCTAGTCACCTAAATAATATAATATTCCTAACGTTCCCATTGTAAATCTTCACATCTATATCAAATTCGAAATTAATCTCTTTTTTTTTTGTAATCAGATGACCGCTATTAGGCGGCCGGCGGCGCCTTCTAGCCATGACATTGTGAAGTCACACAGCAAAAATAAAGATGTACCAAAACAAGTACCGTATAAATTGTTCCTTTCCGGTCCAAAAACTATATATATAGATACGTAATCACAAATCAATCGAACGATATCTATAACAATTGACAGACATCTATAAGAGTTTGTTAAGCTTTTTATTATATTTTCCTATTCAAAAGTTATAAATAAATTCATATGACGCAAATATTAGCGGAGTGGAACGTTTTTCAAAAGTGTTTATGACAGACCTATAATTGGCAATTGATCGATTTATGACATTCAATTGGATTTTGAATGATTTTACTATACGGTTTTTGATAAGATTTGTATATATATTAGTGTTTGTGGATATTTATGGTGCATTATAATTTGTGAAATTGACAGCATTAAACTCACATGCGCCATCTATCGCAATGCAATTGGTCTTTATTATACAGTAATCGAAAGAAATTGACATGTGTCACATAATGCGTTGCGGTTACTAATCAAAAAAGGAATGACATGACGGCTTATTAGATTTGTTATTAAATGAAAGAAAATGTATATTATTTATAACAAAACTACACATACGAATCTCAATCTCAAAAGCATGAACGTATGTATATAAAAACATAAATTATAGGCGCGGTGACGGCTAAAAAAGGTGTGAAGATAATTCAAATAAATCGTTATCACAGTAAGGCGCCAACCTAAACTCGTAGAATCTAGACTAGTAGACTTGGGTCTAATTCTTTGAAGAGCAGAAGGTAACATTTGAGACTTAAACTTGCAGAGAGTTTTTCAATATAAAACATTTAAGAACAAAACAGTAAAGCTATTATTAGACGATTATGTTGAATCAGCATACGTATGCTGAAAATGCTTGTGATCGGAACAAAAGCTATCCCACAATTCCCAGAATAACTGTATAAATAATCAGTGTTCCTCTACTTACAATAGTTACGAGTAATCTTGAAAACTTAAAATGCAACTCTTTGCTTGAAAAATACTCCAAATATAAATGACATTATTATGTACATAATATCTAACCAAAACTTTTTCTCGTAAACGCCTTTGCCCACAACCCATTTTTCTAAACATCTTGTCGGCATATAGAATAATCAGTACACGACCAGAGTATTGCTGCTCGTCCACTTAGTGCCCAACGCAGCAACCAATTTTATTCAACAGTTTATTAAACTCTTCACTTGAAGAGATTTTTTTAGGCTCGTACACTAGTGCACAAACTCACGTTGTTCATGTTGAGCAACGTAATTCCAATTAAAGTTGAACATTTCTTTGTTGAACGCGTTGCGGGCCCCGTACACCTAGTTGACCAACTCATTCAATTGTTGAATAACCCCGTACACCTAGTTGACCAACTCATTCAATTGTTGAATGACCTCGTACATCTAATTGATCAACATGTCTGATTTTGGCAAAAAAAAATTTAATTTCCTCGAGTTGGACACCAGCGTTTTCGATGTGGTTGCTCATAGAGTTGAAGAACGCGTTGATACCCTCGTACATTTAACCAAGCATCACTTGTTGGGCAACGCGTTGGACTCACTTGGTAGCTGACAGCTTCTCATCTCACACCCTCATGAAATATTTTGAGTTTCGCTTCCGACATCAGTTTGGTAGTGATCTTCCTAGGGTACAGAGCATTGTTTCTTGTTTATTTATTTTTTTTTTTCATTTGATTTGTGACTGAAAGCAATACATACTTCGTTTTACTTTCATTTTGCATCCTTTCCCTTTCTGGATTTTCCTCATGACTAGCTTGCTTTATTAGGGGTGGATGCACTAATTAATTTTGCGCGCAGATGTTTTATTACTGGTGTTTCCGCAATGATCTGCGCTGGGTAGATCTAGACCATCGTCTTGTTCTAGAAAACTGAGTTGCAATTTAATGATAAACCATACACAGTGCATGAACAGATGTCGGTTGATTGATTCCAATGGCTCAACTAGCACAGGCACACAAATTTCGTCGCACCCAACACAACTCGAGTCAACAAAAAATTTAAGAAGTTGAGGAACGGGTTGGACAGATAATGTGCGGCACATTATTGTAAAATCGTTTCTCAACGCGTTGCACAAGCATGTTCAACGAACAACAAGAGCTCGTAAACTACCCGCACACTTCTTTAGAAACGCGGTGAGCAACGATATCCAACCAGATCAAACGCGTTGGTTGGATAAAATTGAGGGCATCGTACATTAGAGTTGAATGCGTTGAATTCGAAATTGATGCGTTGGGCACTAAGTGGACGGGCAGCATATGACCTGTCCAGGAGAATTAAATTTCCGTTCGCACTTTAATCGCATATTATAGGCAGGGCCAATTATTGTCTCGGCTTTATAAAATGTTGGTCTCTACATTATTGCATCTCTTAATGTTACCTTGCGCAGTAGCGCAGTGGTTAGTGTGCTGGACTACTGTGCGAGGGATCCCAGGTTCGATCCCCGGAAAAACACAAATTACATCTTAAAGTTTTTTCTACTGCGCCACCTCTCGCGATCGTCTGACAAACATCCGAGAGTATGACTGTCATGAAAAAGCTTCTCAATTCAGCCGTTCGGACTCGGCATAAAATTGTAGGTCCCTTCCATTCGTCCCAAAAATAGAAACTCACACAAAAACGAATGGTTGCGAGAAGCTAGGCCTTGGGTGTCACCCGCCTGTTGCGCCACCTATTTATTTATTTTTTAATGTTACCTTTGTAAAGTCCCTCCAAATTTGGTCACCCTTTAATGTTACTCACTTTCTAAGAATAAGGTTCATCTATTTTGCACTTTGCTGCCTATCTTACTTACTAAGGTGGCGCTACAGTCCGGGATGAACCCGGGCCTCAAACAACAAGCGTCTCCATCCAGCACGATCTTTAACCAGCTGTCTTCCGTTTCGCACGCTAAGCTACCCTTCCACTTGTGCGCCCCACCTTAGGCGAGGTCTTCCTCTACGGCGCCATCCCTCGGGTGTAGATTCGAAGATCATTTAGGTCGGAGCATTCGCGTCCATTCGGTCTACCAGCCACCTCAGTCGTTTGATCTTCACTATTTTGGTTGGTCGATGTCGCTGTACGTCGTTGTATCTCCTCCTTCATTCACCGTCTATGCATACGGGACCGAAAATTAGTCGAAGAATTTTCCTTTCAAAGCAACAAAGAGTGCCTGTAGCCACATCCGCTTTTGATAGAGTCAATTTCTCTGCACCATAGAGAAGGACTGGGATGATTAGGGTGACTTTAGTTGTTCGAGAGAGGGCTTTGCTACTCAATTGCTTTCTTAGCCCAAAGAAACAGCGATTGGCAAGAATTATTCGTCGTTTAATCTCAGTGCTGCTCATTTGGCTATCATAGAGGATAATCTGACCCCTGTGTAGATAGTCTTGAATTGACTACAACCTAAGTCTGCTCTCATTCTCTCTCCTTCCTATCATTAGTCCTCCTTTTTTGGGATGAGGCATCCGAGGACCTAACAGTAGAAATATCAACCTTTTCTTTCTGTGTGGAAGTTATACTGAAGTCTAAATTTGAAGACGCGCGAGTTATTCGGGGTTTTCTAGAACCTATAACTTTTATTCGAAGGAATAAGGAATATAACTAGACCCTTATTCCGCTCTTGATTGTCATTAATCCATGGGTCTTGTATTAGGATCAGGTTGTCCAAAACGACTTTGGTATACCTTTGGAGTACATAGCTAAAATAACATTTGGTTTAAAATAACATTATTTTCTTCTTTAAGAAGCGAAGAAAATATCGTACACGTAGCTACTCAAAAGTCCTTAAGACTTATTGGCTAACAAAACGAAGATGGTGGGCAGTGTCGATAAGGTGCGTCCATCCTCAAATTATTATTATTGTAGCGATACCTTACACGGTCGATTAAGTATGCCAACTACATAATATGACGTATGTATCCTTAAACACAATTAATTCAATTATCTCCGAGTGCTACATGGAATAACAAGATTCAATATAGGATCCCTGTCTCTCAGGGTGATTTCCTTGCTGAAAATTGAATTTGGACACATAATTAATGTTCAATTTCGTGAAAGTAGCAATTCCGTAGTTGGTAACACATATTCACACACCCATTTGCAAAGATTTATTGAACCCTAATAACTTGTACATATATGTATACGCAGGAGACTTGCGTAATTGTGCTAAAAATAACCAAATGCACAATATATGCCCACAAATGAACCATCAACCTCAATAAAAAAAAAAATATAGCTTATATTAATTACCGCTCAATCTACCGATAGTGAGTGCCGTCAATTGCCAAACCAAACGATGGATTAAAAGTTATCCGTAATTTTTTTTTATTATTATTACCTTATATGACACGCAATCTATTCTGCAAAAAATAATAATTTATATTGACAAAATCTCCATTCGGTGGCGTATGCGTAACATTTTCTAATTGGAATCGCTGTGTGACTGTGTCCGTTTGAATGTTTATCAATTTCACGAAGAGATTTTGATTTCATTTTAATTTTAAATTGAGATTAATTAAGATGGTGCACTCGATTGTAAGCTGTACGACGTCGTTCACATAAGTCTCAGTTCGACGACTCTGTTTGATGTCTGCCGATAAAGGGGAAATAAGGCAATCAAAGTAAAAATGCGATAAAGACGAATTTTCTTATCAACAGTGAGCGATAAATCTTAATAGCTTTGAGTTTTCCTAAGTGTATGCAACGAAATTTGTAAAAAAAAGTGTTTACTCCTTAAAGTAAACTTAATAAAAAAATTGTTTTTAAATTTGGTAAAAGCTCGGAGAACACAAATATCACATACCTATACAGATTGAAAGTAGGGTCAGCGACTTATAATATTAGCCCTTCGAATGCACCCAACTGTACCTCACCCATGTATCGAAAAGTAATGGCAACGGTAGGTACCTGAAACCATCAGAAATGTCAGAGCCCCAAAATATATAGCTGCAACAACATGTTGGTAGTTAAAGGCCCTACAAATAATCATTTTTAACCTTCAACTTAAATATTTTCACGGTCACAATGGATAATTCTATAGGGAAATGTTTGCCATTGTGACTTTGTAAAAGTTAACCTCTGGACACTTAAAATGATTATTGGTACCGCGGATTGACTATAATAAGTCAAATTCTCCACTACTTCACCAAAGTTGAAGTTTCTGCTTGATTGTGGACTAATCGATTCAGTAATTTTAATATTTTATAAACTTAGGCAAGAAAAAACTTAGGTAGCTTGTTTAGAAATCCACATCCATTAATAATGTATACTTTAATCTACTCCATAATACTTAACCGAATACGAAAAATAGTCAGTGTTCTTAGCCTCAACAATAATTGTGATATAACGTTGCCCAATTCCACCAGTTTCGACATAAGCATTTCCTTGATCATTGCTCTGATTAGTGACGATCTCCACGTAGGTCAAAATTGAGCCAGGACCATTTTTGGGATATACTAAGGCAATTTCCACATCGGAGTCATCATACGAGCCACTACCTTCTCCTACTAATCCATCACCTGGTGAACAGAAATATGTATTACATGTCTTCAGTCAGAAATGCTGAAACTCACCATTGATGCGGCTACCCAATGTATATCGGATTGACATAGTGGGAGCAATATTGACTTCCTGTCTGGTCATTGGAACGATCTGAATTCCAGGGTGCTTCGCAGCAAAGTCCCCTATATCTTTGACAATGACAACATTAGGATCTGATGGAATATTTTTTGCACTAACTACGGCAGCCACAAGGACCACACATATAATAATCGTACGAGTGATGGCAGACATGATGGCAGAGTCAGTATATTCCCTGCGTTGAACTCTATATGAGTCAAATTGGTAACTGATTTGTTATTGACAACTTTTTGTTTTTTTATATACCCCAGCTGCCAGTGTCTATTAAAGTGATAAGGTTAGGCAGGTAACCAAAATTCAGAAAAATTGATTAGCTTCCGTGGAATTGTATTGAGAGTGTCCATTAAGTGTCACACTAATTACGATTATTACGATAAAATCTTTTTGATGGCGACTACACTTCTAATTTTTGTAGAAAAGGTTTATTTATTTTGGACCCTTCGGGGGTCGTAGGGCAATTTTTGGTACCTTTATTTGGACGTTATTGGACGTAATTTCGAAATGCTTAAGTTATTTGCTCCAAAGCTTAGGCCTCGACGGCGTTTATTCAATTCGATTTTTTCACACGCACGCTACCAAAATATACCGACTTAACGAAACCAAGAAAAAACGTTATTTTTGTGAATGACACAATATAAACATAAGCGCCACTGCGTCACGTTTGAACACACACAAGTGGGAACCTTAAGTACTGTTTTGTGCAAGTTTAAGAATTTAATGTCATCGTTGTCTCGGGCGAGATTTTTTCGATTTTCTAAAATGGTCGCGATACGTAGACCTACAATGGTCTAAAGGCATTTCCTTTGATTGGAAATTATTTGACAACTCGTTTTAGAATCGATCTCGCTTTCACGCTGCATTGTGAAATAGGCATTAATGTCTGGAAAATCTGTCTACTTTAGCAGGGCTCAGCTAGTTTCTGGCAAAATAACTAATCGATCGCAATAATCGGTTTATTGTTAAATAAATTTAAATTTGTAATCAAATTTCACGGAATCTAATCTACTTATATAGTGTTATAATAAGGGTATTCACTTAAACGCGTAAAAGTCTCAAAACTGCGTAAACTGCAAAAATTTACCACCTCGTAAATCAACTGTCAGATTTTGTATGGAGAAAAGTTTACGCGGACCTCATAATTTTCCGAGACGATTTAGGCTCGGAAATCAACCGCGGAAAGTTACGCAAGTCACAAATGTCAAACAGTCGTATACTGTATAACATTTGTTACTTGCGTAACTTGTCAGATTTACAGTCGGTTTACGCGATTTACGCAACGTAGTGATCCCATCATTTATACCCGATTTCACACTGCGAGCTTAAGTGTCGATCCAAGGATAAACTCAGGATTAATACAAATTTGGTTTCCACAGTTAAAGTTAAGCTACCGACTTCCGTGGCTTAAGTATCAATCCAGAGAATACATAATTGCCAAGTGCAATAAGATAGATAATTTTTATCCCAAAATATTCTGAAGAAAACCTAAATAAGCAACCATATAATTATGTTTCGCAATGCTGTTCAAGAGAAATGTCATATTATCTCTTCGTTATTGGTGGAAATACTCTCTAACAACAACATCGACATGCTTCGCTTCCACGCCCACTCGTAGTTTTAGTTTGCACACACATTCGCATACAGTCACCAGGTTTGTATATTCATCATAAATGGTTCACAATGACACTCATTTGGTGGTTTTACTAAACCAAGCTTAACTATATAGCCTGAACTACATCGAAACAAAAGTGAAAAAAAGTACAAAAAAGTGAAAACATCGAAACTCATAGAAAACACACGCATATTTACGTGACATCTATGGGTAAAATCTGAACTACTAAAGCTCTGAGCTTTTTTTTGTTTATTTCATTGAAAACACATGACTATTGACAAAACATCTATGAGTCGGGTTTAACGACTAAATATTATGGACTTGTGTTTAATTTTTGGGTTAAACTAACTCTCTTCAATCCGGACGTTCGCTCTAACCTGGATTAAGGTGAGTAAATAATATGGCCGCTAAAGTGCATTAAGATTTGCCGGCCAAGCGAGGAATGCAAATCTGTGACAAATAGACTCTTCTTGTGGACCCGCGACGGCCGCGAGTTCCTCTTACTTGTGATAACTCGACTAATGTCCAGTGAATCTGAGGGTTTGAGACAGCTAGGTCATTCTGTTATTAAGAGAACTTGGAGTCAAAACTATTTGATTTGATAAGATTTGAATTATTAGCGAAAGAATAAGATCGCGAATACAAGTTGGACAAAATGTGAAGTGGCGCCTTCTTCCCGAAGGCGGATTATGATATCCTTGATAAGATATCCTTACTTTGAGGGAACAGCACAGGCACTGACTATAAAAATGAGTCTAATAAGACTTTCTGCTTGATAGTAGACCAGTACTCAAGTACTGAACCTTGAACCTTTTATAAGCTCAGGCAGGAAAAAAATATATAACTATCCATTTTTTTGATAAATAAATTAAATGCAAAACTAGTTTGTTTGGAAATCCACATGATTCCATTGACACTGTACTTTAATCTACTCCATAGTACTTAACCGAATACGAGAAATAGCTAGTGTTCTTAGCCTCAAGGATAATTGTGATGAAACGTTCGCCAATTCCTCCATCTTCGACATAAGCATTTCCTTGATCATTGCTCTGATTAGTGACGATCTCCACGTAGCTCAAAATTGAGCCAGTACCTTCCTTGGGATATACTAAGGGAATTTTTACATCCCCGGCGTTATCATAGATGAGACCACCTAATTCATTGAGTCCCACTAATCGATCACCTGTTGAATAGAAATATGTAGGTATTACATGTCTTTTCGAAAACGTCAGAAATATTAAAACTCACCATTGATGCGGCTACCCAATGTATATCGGATTGACATAGTCGGAGCAATATTGACTTCCTGTCTGTTCATTGGAACGATCTGAATTCCAGGGTGCTTCGCAGCAAATTCCCCTATATCTTTGACAATGACAATATTGGTGACGCTAGGATCTGATGGAATATTTTTTGCACTAACTACGGCAGCCGCAAGGACCACACATATAATAATCGTACGAGTGATAGCAGACATGATGGCAGAGTCAGTATATTCCTTGCGTTGAACTCTATATGAGTCAACTTGGTAACTGATTTGCTATTGACAACTTTTTGTTTCTTTATATACCCCTGGCAATACTTGCAGTATCCACTGCGCCACCGTGCCACCCCAGCGGCCAATGTCTATTCAAGTGATAAGGTTAGGTATAGGTAACCGAACCGATTCACAACAATTGATTAGCTTCCGTGAAATTGTATTAAACGTGTCCATTAAATATCACACTAATTGTTGATAAAATCTTTTGATTGCGCCTACACTTCTTATCTAGTTTTTGTAGAAAAGATTTTAGGTTTCGGAGCCGCTTTTTAGTTTTTTTTTTTTTTTTGTCTAATGGTATTTTTAAGCCTTTTTTCGAGGGATTTAGGGAATTGTTTCGATTGCTTTTTTCAGTTTTTGGTGCCTTTATTAGTGCGTTTTAGAAGCTTTTTTTGGAATTATTTTTGGGTATATTTCTGGGGAAATATTCCCTGTATCTGTCCGTTGAAAGAGCTTATCCATGCTCTTGAGAAGCTCGACGCCCGCCTGTTTCTGAATGAAACAAAAGAAGTAGATGTGGAAGACCTTATCAAAGAGATGTCGCCAAAAACCAGGTTCTAAGAAAAATTCTTCGGAGCATGTTCGAGCAACCTCATCAGACATTTAGTTTCAAGTGATCCCATTGCGACCTGGGCGTGGGCCGCATAAAGACTAAGGCCCCTATTGTGAATGTCGATTGTTAATCGTTGATCGACAACTGTCGATCGTTCTAGAACTGTGATTGTCGATTGCGATCGATATTTGTCGATTTGACAGTCGCTTGTAGTCGATTACAAATATATGATCGATGCTTTCTTTTGGAAGTGAACAAATGTTGATAGCTAAAATCAATCGACTCAATCGACAATTGTCGTGACGATCGCTGATCGATAATCACATTAAAGGGCCTAAGTGAATTGAGCTTTCCAACTGAAATCAGAGAGTTCTTTATTTTTGGCACTATCTTAAAGGTGTTGAAGGGATTGCCAATTGAGCAAGGCATTGAGCTTGCTATCACCACTACTCTCCATTACCATACTTACACTCCCGCTCATCTGAATAGGTTCAACATTATTTAAAAAGTAAAAAGACAATATCTCGTTAACCAAATTGACGATTTTAATGAAATCAATTTTTTTGTATAGAATAATCAATTTTTAATGAAACACGAAAGTTTGCGGTCTCTAACACACGTATATATATTTTTATTTTTATGTTTGGAAAAACATGTCAAAAAAATGTATGTAGTTGGTAGTTTTATTCAGAATGAATTAAGCTATAATATCAATATGAAAGGAGGGGCTCAATATGCGACAACATCAACAGACAGAAGACTTATCATCTGAACTGCTTCAAATTCCCAACGTTCTGCTGCTAGAATCAAGGAAGAATGCGGTGCTAACGCAAGTCTGTCATCTGAAAAACGCATTATTTTGAGTGCCAAGCATTTGAAGAGACTGATTGTAAAAAAAGAACACATCTCAATGATTTGCGCAAAGCTGCACGACTTCAGTTTGCTCTAGAGCATATGACGTGGAACAAGGAGTGGCAGATTGTCGTGTTTTCCGATGAAAAGAAGTTCAACCTGAATGGACCGGTTGGCTAAAACTATTACATTCACGACCTGCGAAAGGATGAATGTGTTTTAGGTAGTCACCACACCTGTCGGGTATTACGATGTTCCGCATAAATCATATTTTGGGACTTGGGACTTTGTGAGCTACAATTTGTTACATCGAAAATTAACGCGAATGTATACAAAACTATACTAGAAAATGCTTTTCCTAATTTGTCGAATATTTTTGAACGGATGCTATAGACAAAGGCCCCATTCATACCTAGTGGAGTGTTGTTAAACAGTGGATAAAGGATCAAAACGTGAAATTGCTCGAGTGGTTGCCATACTCCCCGGACATAAATATTATTGAAAACGTTTGGGGTCTATTGTCCAAAAAGTATATGAGGACAGGGGACAATTTGAAAATCCTGCAAGCCTAATTAAAAAAGCCGGGTCAACAATTTCACTTGGAATTATTGAAAAATTTTATAATTATTTTCCAAATCGTATCTACGAAATTATATTGAACAAAGGAGATAGTACTATGTACTAAATTACACTTAAATATGTAGCTAAATGTTAAAAACAACCAAATCTGTGAATAAGTATTTAATATATATATATTTTTAATTTTCAATTTTTGAACCTATTCAGATGAGCCAAAATAAATGGTCACTTCTAGATACGTGTTTGGAAAACTAATCATAAAAATATAAATACGTCTGTTAGAGACCGCAAATTTTCCTGTTTCATTAACAATTGATTATTCTATATAAGAAAATTGATTTCATTAAAATCGAAAAGTTGGTTACAGAGATATCGTTATTTTACTTTTTAAATAATGTTGAACCTATTCAGATGAGCGGGAGTGTACATATCAGAAAAGTCAATAATTTTAAATAATCAATATTGTTTGTTCCATTATTTTCTAAGCTTTATTTTACAATCACATCTCTAATCGGTTCCAAAGAATTGAGCCGTATACGAAAAATATTCAGTTTCCTGTGCCTCAACAATAATTGCGATAAAACGCTGTCCAATTCCGCCAGCTACCACATAAGCATTGCCCTTGTCATTGCTTTGGTTAGTGACAATCTCGACGTAGGTCACAATAGAACCGGTACCGTTTTCTGGGTACGTCAGCTGAAGACTGACATCATTAGCAGCTGGATAATCAATAGAATTTGTTCCTTGTGCCACCAATTTATCACCTAAGAGCCAACAAATAAAGTACTTATTACAAAAAGTCCTTGAGACAAATTGGGGTATTGAAATTGAAACTCACCACCAACACGACCACCTAAGCTGTACCGAATTGATTGTGAACGAGCAGAGCTTTCATGTCTGGTCAACTGAATGATCTTCATTCCAGGGTGCTTGTCAGCAAAGTTTCGAATATCCTTCACAACGGTGATATCTTTAAGCTTCTGAACGCCACCATTTTGAACTTGAACATTTCTAGCACTAACTACGGCAGCCACAAGGACTACACACATGAGACTCAAACGAATGAAGGAACACATCTTTTTGATGAATTGTTTAGAGATTACTTGGCTAAGAAGAGACTTGTTGTATTATGTTACGCTGAGCGTCAAGTTGATAACTAAATTGAAATCGATTACGGTTCGTTAATTTATATCGAATGCGAATTGTTTGTTTTCGTCTTCAGCGCGGACAAATGGGTTTTCCAGATACCATAGCTGAGGCGACACACTGATAAAACCATTACACCTCTGATTTTGATTTCTACCGAATGATAAGTGAGCTGGTTGCGGAATAACAAGTGAATCGATAAGAAAATCATAGCCCCCGCCGACAGCCCGGCCCACTCGATAAGAGCAAATTAAACGTATCCTTTGATTAGCTTCCGTGGAATATTATTGTGAGTGTCCATTACCACTTTACGATAAAGTTAATTGGCAGCTGCATGATACTATATTGGGCAGGATGTTTTGTATTCGAAAGAAGAAACAGTTGCATAATGAGATGAGATACTGATTCAATGACATTCATTACTAATTTGATTAAATTCTGATATTGTTGCTCAACTTGTAAACACAGAGCGACTGGCGATAACATAGCTCTCAACTGATTCTAGAAAAAACGTTTGTTTTCTTTTCTATTGTCGAAGAGTTTTTGACGTTATCTTTGGAAAAAGTAAACGCGCTCTAATAAGAAATCGCTCGTGAGTCATATCGAGTGGAAGTGGAGACCGACACAAAATTCATTGAAGTGGGCCAGCAATAAAAATATTATGAATCATCCATATAAATTGGGCGAGCAAAAACCCAACTGTTTGAAATCGTAGCTTGCTATCAAGGAATAACTTCTATCTCGAAGTTTTATTATACTTGATTTTTATGTAGGTACAATGTACATGGTACATCACGTCCTATTTTTAGATCCATTTTTCTTTCTATCGATGAACGCAGTGACTCAGTGATTAGTGTGCTGGGCTACTGGGCTGCGCGAGCGGTCTTATGTTCAATTCCCGGAGAACACAAATTTGACTAATCTAGCCATCACACCCGGCCTACACCTTGGGCCTTGAATCATCAAATTTGGCATTTTAAAAAGTCTTCCTCTCTATGCTGGAAAAGGGGTTTAAACTTTTAGCCTATTCTAAACCAATAGACCCACGAGCTTAAAATTTCACATTGCGCTGTAGGTACTAATAATCATTTTTAGTGTCCATATTATTTCAAGCCCTATTTCGAATTTTGTGCCCTAAAAACACTAAACCACATTTTGATTTGCAAGGAACCTCATTATCTGTTCGAAAAACTTCAGTTCCCAACTTATCGTTCTTTTGTCTTTATTCAACCAAAGTTAACATGATAAAAATGTAACTGGCAGGCAATGCTTAAATCCATAGTAATATATTTTGCTCAGTGTCGAGCTAAACTGTTGCAAAACAATGTTTTTTGAACCATGAATTCGTTCTTCGATTTCCACACCAATCGCTAAAAAACTGCTCATATCTCGAAAACGCCATTTTCGATTTAGATGAAAATGTAACTGCTAGGTAAAGTTTATATCCTGAAGAATACGTCGTACTCAGTTTTCAGCTAAACAGTTTAATAACAGTGCTTTTCGAATCCAAAGTTGTAATATTTCGGTCGGTATTTCCTTCTTCTAGAAGGAAATGTCAGCTTGGGGTAAAATTTGAAAGTAATAAAGTGTTGTAGTTAATACGTATGTTTATTTAGTTACGTTTTTAATTAACAAGGGTTCAGTCACTAAACCTGAGTACATCTTGAGTGGGTATGATTTTAAACGTAAAATTTGCTGAAATGAGATCCTGCGAGATTCGCAATAACCGAGAAAGTTTCGTGTACAGTCGTGTACATTTTTTTTTATATAACATGATTTATTGTGAACTACAACAAACTTAGGCCTACTGTCCACGTAGCTGCACTTCATACGCACGCTTTCGTCATTTGCATCTTGTTGTACGCTTGCTTGCAGCTTCCTTACAGCTGGCATGTAAACAAACGAAGCTCTATCCACGGAGCGGCAAAATACGCTTGTCGTCATTTGCAGCTTGCATTGCCGCTCTGTGGACAGTAGGCCTTAAGCTAAAGATTCAAAATTTATGAATAAACGGCTCGTTGTGACGAAATATTTATGATAAAAGGAAACGGTGAAGAAATGATTGTCAGTAGATAATGCCTACTTATTTTCACTCAATACTGAAGACGCTAGATAATCACCCCTATCATGGAATCCGCCGGAAGGAATCATTCACGGAAAAGAATATTTTGGTATCGTCGCATCCGCAAAGTGAACAGCTTATGGGTTTATGGCGGGTATGCAGAATGTCGTTAAATTTTACATCCTTTTGCAGAAAGAAAGAGAGGTGTATGGTACATTAATATTGTGGCTTTTTATTCATGTTGAATATTTCCATTGTGAAATCAATTTGAAATTTTTTACTTGCGTGTGTAAAAAAACTGTTCATATAAACACTCGTAAACAGAGGCGTTGCGACGGTTCAATCCATGGAGGGGGTGACTTTCATTGAAATGCCGATTTATTTTAGGAACTTGACGACTGTATAGAAATCACGAAAATAGGCCCAGCGGCTATCGAGTTATAACGTTATCGAATTTTACCCCATAGAAGATGTTTTTGTATGGGAGGTGCCTCGCCCCTTTGTCCAATTTTGGCCAATTTTCACAGGAACACTCCTGCGCGAATACCTAAGACCACCTGTAAATTTGAGCTCAATCGAGTTAATGGTCTTCGAGATATCAAAATGTGCGCATACAGTGCCACCTGTTGAGAATTTTCCTACTTTTCTTTTTTCCTAAACCTTCGCGTAGCAATTACGAACAAAGCCGCAGAAGGAAGTATCCAATTTGTTCCAGTCATTTTTAAATTTTAAGGTGTTCAGTCGGCAAATTCACCAATGCCGACTGTACTTAACTCGGAGAAGGTACGTAAAGTTAAAGAAATATAAATTAGCATTTCCGAAAGGTGAAACCATTGAAAATGCCGACTTATTATACATTTACAGCGGTATTAATAAAAAAGCCCTATCCCCTCCTTAACCCATCTCATAGCTAGCAGACGGATAGTTGACTTGTTCGTTTGACAACTTTTAATATTCATAAATACATGTTTTATCCATATTATAGCTATCCACTCTATATCATTAAACGCACGGCAGCACTGCGTCCAAACTGTACTAAACATGGTTGCAAATCTGTCATATTCCATCAGCTGACACTATCATGCTCAGAGCATGTTATGTGTTTTTGCTTGCGATTTTAAGATTCTCTCTGAAATTCTCTTTCAGCTTTAAAATTTCTCGCGTCAAATCGAACTTTTTGTCGGTATACGTGTATTTAAAGTATGTGTATAGCAGTTGTACAAAGTTATCTCTGTGTGTGAGAAAGTTACCCATTCTATACGCCGAATTCGGTGAGTTATCCGCTCCAGAAGACATGTCAGTGAAAGCTAAGATGTGTCTATTAATAAGAATTACGAGTTAACGGAAGTGTTATGGCTAACTCGCCGCTGTGCGGTATTTATTAATACGTGGGTTATACGTTTGAAAACCAAACTCACTTCTTATTTTTTAATATATTGTTCCGAGCTAATTTTTGAAAATTACTTGTTTTTCCCATTTTTTTTTTTAGTTCCTCAAGTTAATAAATGTAGCTTCCTTGATTTGCTGACTTGAAAAACGAAGGGGGGTATTGCACATGTGCACAATAAGAGCATACGTGTGTGGCTTGCTACATGCCGTTTACTAGAACCTTTAAAGTGAAAGATACCCCGCGAGACTTTCATACTGAAAAGTTACAACGTTTTACGAGTAGGTATTTGCATGTTTTTGTTATTAGAAGTTTTATGTTGTACATCGACTAGCTTATATAAAATAAGTAAATTTTGTTAAATGGCGTAACGAATACAGTAGTTGACAATTTTGTTGGATACAGTTGTAGTCATCAAGGTCATCCTTGGATCCTCTCAGACTGAACTTCAGCGCGCACTCGATGGGTTGGTAGCCGTTTGTGTTGAAGCGGAGATGAAGGTAAACGTGAATAAATCTGAAGTGATGGTCGTCTCCAGAACGCCTGTTCAATGCACTCTGCATGTTAGTGGAGTCTCATTGAAACAGGTGGAGAAGTTTAAGTATCTCGGGGTCTTATTCACGAGTAATGGAAGGAGCAATGCCGAGTTTTCCTGTAGGATTGGTCTGGCTGGATCGATTTTGAGACAGCTTGGTCATTCTGTTATCAGGAGGACTGAACTTGGTGTCAAAGCTAAGTTATCAGTCTTTAATTCTTACAAGCTGCCGAAATGAGATTTCTACGTAGTATTGCTGGTGTGACCCGTCGAGATCGCATAAGAAATACCAGAATACGTAAGGAACTCAATGTCGAGCAGCTACTTCTCCGGACGGAGCGATCATGCTTCCCGTCATGTTAAACGCATGTCCCCGACCAGGATTCCACGACGTGCAATGGAATCCGTACCATCGGGTATGCGTCCTCTAGGTAGACCAAGGATGAGATGGTTAGATCAAGTCCATAATCCCTCCTATACCCGTATGGGGATTGCCCTTGATGATTTAGAGTCGATGGCGGAGGATCGAGAGCTATGGAGGGTCCACTTGAGCAACCTATACCCGCGACCCACTTAATGGACAAGCGGACCATTGAAAATGATGATGATGACAGTTGTAGTTGACACCTCTCTATGTAGCGATGTAGACGACTGAAGTGGTTTGCTCACAAACTTTCTGAAAACCTAAACTAAGGTTCACACATTGCAAACACACAAAGTTTTACATACATATAATAAACTTGTTTATTGCAACTATGAACGATCCATATAATATAATAATAAATGCTTATTTCTATTGCAGTTCATACTTAATTTTAATTACTTATTTAACTTGTTTACTTTATCGAGTAAACGTGTTTGCTATTTTATTACTTTTCAACTTGTCTCTTAACGATTTAACAATTTTCTTATTTTCTTTCCGAAATATAAAAGTGTTCGAACGGATTAAACGTTTTCTAGTTACATACTACAGTTAGTCATTCCTTTTTTTCTTTTTCTTTTTTATGTCAGTGTTTTGATTTTTATTTTATTTTTTTTTTTTTTTTTTTTACTCGTTTGTGTTAATTATGTTCCTTTTTTTTAATGTATAAATAGATAAAGGCACAGTTGAATGAAGAAAAAATTATAATATGTGTGTGTATGCATTTCGAGTTTAATTTAATTATGTATTAGATTTTTTTGCGATGAGCTTGCAACGAATAAAAGTTCATTTTAAATGTGATTCACTGATATGTTTCATTTATAAATTTTTTATTCGGTATAGGTTTGCAGAAAACACTAGAGCCAGCTTTCATTACAGTAATAAAGCATAACTGACCAAGTGGCTACGTGGGCTACACCATATATCAGTGCAATTCGCCGAAAAAAAAAATCAGAAACTCTCACAGACCGAGTATCCTGACTTTATATGAAATTATGTGGGCTTATGCACAAAAGTCAATTTAAATTTTGGCCCACTAATCTTACTATGGTCACGAAAAACAATTCCAATGTAGTCGCACATTGTCTTGAGATTTCTTCGAATCAAACTTATAAGAACAGTTCTCCCTTTTTAGAGGCACGAGTACGATTTCAATCACCGACCATGACATCGGCAAGTACATTACTAGGTCATGTCGGCTTTTGCTACTGTTCGTTGTATGTACCGAAAAGTCTGAAAACCTCGTTGACATAGTCCAACCAAAGTCGTAAGTGACTCAGATTCAGCTTCTGTTTTTACCCCAGAGGGACTGCGTATCTAATGAAGACACTATATACATTTGTTACTGCATAGAAGTGGAGAACTGCAGTCTGCTGGTTGCAGCGAGATATTAGTTGAAGCAATATGTTTCAACAATTTAGTTATTTTCATTAGATTTTGAAAAATTGTGAACAAGACAATCCCACAACGGATTTCCGCTGTTAAATCTTACATTCAGAACCATTGCATAAGTGACATGTGGTGTGCAATCCTGTGCTAAGCATTACAGAAATCGTTCGTTGGCGCCCAACGTGTGACAATAACAAAACACAACACATTCAACATTTTAACGGATATCCAAAACTATAGATTACGGCAGGCTGGCTTCAGTATGGAACTTCGCTTAAATTTGAAGATTTAAAACTAAATCAAACATGTTCTTTGATAATATTTTTTTCCAAAAAACCATACACAAAAATGGACAGTCTTTTGATTGTCATTTGAAAATGTTAAAACAAAAAGTTCGTAATATTAGAATTAAATGAAGGAGTAGTATAGTGTTTGTAAAACAAACTGATCTCAATTTAAGAAGGCTAACAGTACCATCAGCAGTCATCCAACACTTTGGAGAGAGGAAATACGTCAATCTTGATTACTCGACGACCTGTCTGGCACCATAACATTTAAGACTGTCAACAATGTGTGTATGCATTTTTGAAAACCAAAAATAAAAGATTCCAATGCTTGTCATGATGAGAAGTTTAAGAAAAGTTATTTATCTTTGTAGCGAGGTTAGCTTGATTGTTATGACGTTTTTATTTATTTATTATTATTTTGTTGGTTTTATCAACTGTTGACATGTATAAAAAAAAGTGCATATAGATAATAGGCCATCAACGAGCGTAGACAAAGAAAAGAAAAAGTTAACACCTAGATCGGTTCGAAATAGTTGAAGTTCATGGCTTCATGTAAAAGAAAGCGTTTTTCCTTTCGAAATGGAAAAACTTAGGAGAATATGAACACCTTCACTGAATCGTTAAATGATAACAATTCGATCTGTATGTTTGTGTTGATTTCATTGCTTTTGGAATAAACTTACGATCTAGCCTAACATTTTTGTTTAATTCATTTTTTTTTAAATAGAACAACATGAATGATTTTATCACATATTAAAGTTTTTTTTATTTTATTTTTTTCTAATTTAACGTTCACTTAAGGTTCATTCTTAAAATAGAAATCAAAAGAGAGACAGTACAACAAAAATTTCAAGTTTTATATCAAAATATCTTAGGAGCTAATAACAAAATATTTATAAAATTAAATTTTAGGTTGGAAATTAAATATTTACTAAGTAAAATGGAAGGCAAGTTGTACAGTATTAGCATTTCGTCTGTTAGAAATATCGAATGCGTTGCCTTCTCTTGAGTTTTGTAAACCTTTAGCACGTTTCCTTTTTTTTCTCATATCCATGTTGCGTTGTTTTAGAATCGGTACTTTTGTGGTTAATGGGTCATATAATGTCTCCATATTGAAAATTATTTGTCAGAAAATTCACATAATACCTATTCGAGTTGCCCTCTTCGTCCTGGTGTTAAATAACTTTGCTCATTTCATATACATACTTTCAAAAAATGTACTTTACTATGAGATTATGACAATTTTGTCAAACTAACCAATTGAAAAGTAAAAGAGAGAAAACTACTCTGTCCTCTATTGAGATAGTTACCTTAATGGCAAGTCCTAAAAGTTAGTTCGAGTGTAGGAAATTTACGGCAAACCTTTAATTTTCGAGTACATATATTTAATGACGAATTGGGACAGATTCTAGAAGACTAACAATTTTCTAATCGTATGACGACAGGAGCTCATTCCACTATAATAAAATGCAGTTTTCAAACCTCTCGCTTACACAGAATACCGACTCTAAAGCGACAAACATAAATATGGTGTAAATAACAAAACAAAATCTCTCATAAAACTAAACAATCACTTTCCTACCACCTCGGCTTAATTGTCTTAAACTTCCACTGCTGGTAGGCATCATTGACATCGCAATGACTGAGTAACAGTTGCGATGTTTGCGGATGCAAGGCCATGCACTTCTTATTTACACGATGTAGAAGATGGCGTGTCTCTTCGTTATACTGCCATGGACCGTCGACTGTGCCTAGTCGACAAACGGCCAATTTCACTCCTTGCCGATCGGCTTCAACACAACGTTCACCAACTCCCATCTGTCCGGCTGCATTCAGTCGCATGAGCTGATTGTTACCAGCTCCATGACAGTGTTGTAGTCCCATAATAGCCGGTGGTTGATGGCCCATCGAATCGAGGCAGTTATCTGTCGCCACCGAACGCAGTTCACCCCAATGCAAATTAGCTGGCAGGGCGGGGAACTTGTCATATACATCGTACGCCACGTTATCCATAAACCATTGGAAGCTCTTGCATTTGAGACGATCCTTGAGGGCCAATTGTTCAGTAATATCACCCATATCCAGGTATCGAGCCAATGGTTCACGCGTGTAGAAGTACTCTTTGTGTGTCTCATCGAACCACGTCTCAATAACTCGCTTATAATTGATGGTGATCAATGGTCCCTTCTTTTTCTGACCCAATTTGCCAAAGTTATACGGCATAAAGCCGCGATAGACATGGCCGACTTTCGAACAAGGTACCCACTCGATACTACCACCGCATTGCCAAATTTTGAAGCTCAACTCAAAGTTCTCACCGCCCCATACCAATAGACCAGCATCATAGGCGCCCAGCTCTAAGAAGTACTCTCGATTGATGGCAAACAGTCCACCAGCATGAGTTGGACTTCTGTAAGGCTCACTGTTGTGTGCTCGTCGCTTTTGTTCCTTCTTAGGCACTTCGTTCTCTTTGTACAACATACCCCATTCGAATATGCCGCGGAAATGATGGCCATTACCATAGACGGGACGGTATTCAAAAGTCTTATGATCAATGCCATCGATGATTGGCACTGTCATTACAGTTCGGTCGCGGTAAATTGGCGCAAGGAGTGGCGGCAACCAGTTCAAATTCACTTCACAGTGGGCATCTAGGAAAACAATAACTTCACCGGTGGCTTCTTTAGCACCTCTTGACCGGGTTCGTATAAGACCCTCTCTTTCCTCGTTTCGAATAAGACGAACCAGTCCATTGAATTGTTCCAGATAAGTGTCTAGTTTGTCTTTCAAATCGGCCTTGTCGGAATAGTCGTCGACCAACAGAATTTCATGGAGCATATGCTTCGGTGAACGATCGATAACCGAATGGACGGTACGCATGAGTACAGAGAAACCTTCGTTGTGGAATACAATGATAATGGAAGTTTTTGGCAAATCATATGGATAGTCCCAATGTTTGCATTCTTCGAGGCGGGTATCACGTATCGAGCGATGCATTGATATATCATCCGAGCAAGCGATATTCATACCATATTCCATTTCGGAATCATCCGCCAGGTTCTTTTTCTCTGGTGGAAGGATATAGGCTTCGCCATCTTCTCCCGGACCGGTTCGTTTTTTTAGATCGCGCGGCTCAAAGTTACCCAAGTCTGAAATGAAAAACAAAAACACATTTTTAGTTATAGGAAGAAGATATAGACGATGAAATCAAGACTTCCGTCCACTCGACCAAAATGAAGTAAGGATAGCTAGATTTAAACTGAGGTCCAACGTTTCTGCTGGGCAAGGCGTTCGGTCAGCCGAACTATTTACATAATTGCAAGTAGCATATACTTTTACAACAAGGAACACACAACACAGAAGACGGAACATCACAATAGACAGCTTTAACTTAACTTAGACAGTGCTACATACGTATTTGGCTATCTACATTCCGTGTACTACCACCTTTAGAGGTAGTTAAAGACTTAACCTCTTCTACGCTATAAACTGGTAAAAATTACATCGGGTCAGAAATCAAGCGAAGAATTTCGCTTGTCGATAGCCATTTCTTTGGCCAAAGAAGGCAATATAATAGTAACAAGGAAACAAATAAATAAGGTGGTTGATGAAGGCATTCTTGGTTGTTTTGAACAGAAAAAATTCTTTGAGTGATTTTCGGTCCGGTTTACGTTGACAAAAAGAAATTTTACAGGGAAATATACGAGCTTCACAGCGACATCGACCGAGTAAGTAGTCTAAGATGTAGAGCGAAGGAACCATATCGCTTCGGCCAGAAGTCTTTGACCTCGTACAAGTAGAAAGGGAATGTTGGTACCGCCAGTAGGAGTAAAAAAAATGTACACTCAATTAAGAGTTCCAAAAAGAAAATAACGCGGTGCAGAAAGAACAAAACCTGTGCGGACTGTTTGCAGTAACAACTGACTTAACAAGTCAATGTTTGCTTGCCTGTCTTTGCACAACAATTAAGTAGGTATATAATGTACATACATATAAACCAAACCATAGGTAAGAAATTTTTCTTGAGTAAAACCCTCAACACGCCAACCAACTGAAGCTCCATTGTCTTTCTAAAACCACATTCACTATTGTTTATTAATAATATTTATCGTTCATACTTCTAACATCAGTATCACTACGATAGAAGACGTGATAAATGTGTCTGAACTATTGAACTACATGTGTATTTACGAGCAGATATTCTAGCAAACAGTCTGTGAGCAACTATTTTTTTTTTTTTTTTTTGTTACTTAACTTATCAATCAATGTCACTGCTTGTTTGTGAAGATAAAAAAAGAAAGAAATTCTTTAAAAAAATCAAACTTAGCCAAATGTTGATCGACTGTACAATAAAACCTAATTCATATCTACTTACTGAAGATACAAATTTTTATTTAATTGTCAGCATAAATAATAATAATTTGTTTATAGTCAACATTTTTGTTTGCGAAACTATACGCCCATTTATAGTGACACGAGTAAGTTTAATCATCAATTCAATTAACAATGCAAACGAATAATAGACGCAGGCCGACAAGTCATCGAACTTAAGTGAATGGTTTTGTATCTATATTTTTTGATTAATTCATAGTTTCATCTGGCAAAGAAAACTTGTTTATTGTGCTCGGGTTTTTGTTTGGGATTAAATCAAAAACCACGAAAAACCGTGCCAAACAATTGAGTAAGCCACACGAACGCATGTGCTAAAGCGCTAAACGACACAATTAATTTTCACCTGCGACTAATTTTAAGCATTTTTCTATGGACGTTAGAGTTCAATAGACTTCGCTTGGAATGAATGAAAGACTCGCACGAGGCAGACAAGTTTATGAAATTTTCTATATACGCAATATGCTTTATTTTTCTAGCGATACTGTCAAGCAGTTAGTAGAAAAGCTTTTTGAAGATGTATATATGGCATTTAAGTAAAAAAGTCAAATTCTAAATGCAAACCTACTTTGGGTCAAGGTGAGATCGTGTTTAATCGCGTCTGAGCGGTGTGCGAATCTCAACATAATAAAGAGAGACGACCTGAAAAACCTGTATATCGATGATTCGAGACTGATTGTCCTACAAGCGTGGCAGAATTTTACAAAAACAAAGCTCACCATCTGGCTAACTAATTCAATTCCATTAGTTCTAGGCCCAGAACCATTCGAACGTCGACTATACAACTTTGAAAGGTAAGAAAACATTTTGTGTGTGCGTATTATGTAACGTACAATATTTATGGTCGACATAATCGTCCATCCGAGTCTTGTTATTGAACGTCCACGTCAATAGGCAGATCACACCGGATTTGGTGTGGAGAAAGTCCAAAAGCCTTCTTCAGACACCGTTAGGCGGCTCTTAGATTGAGGCAACAAGCAATAAGCAACTATAGTTACTATAGCAACTGCCAATAAACAATCAGCAACATTTTTCGTTCGAGCGATATTTAGTTTCTTTGATATGAGACCTCTAATTTAATTTAAAGTGAAATAATTGTGAGCGATAATTTTGCGTGTTTCCTATTGCCAGTTGCTTATTGAATGTTGCCTCAGTGTGAAAGCCGACTAATATCTACTGAAAGCCAGTGTTTGCTGTACTTTATGGGCAGGTGAAATCATTAGCCCACATGCCAACCAGAATATTACAGTCCATGTAGCGCTCTATAGTGCAATGAACGCGTTTCTCAGTTGAATGGCGTTGATGTGGAAGTACACAACAATATTCAAGCAGCACACCATCAATTTATTGCGAGAATCACTCGATGAGCGCACAATTTCACGTAATGGACCTGTGAACAGGCCTACACGATCGTGTGATCTCACACTTATGGATTATTTTCTGTGGGGATATTAAAGTCAATATTCTTAGCGTTGTTGCTCAGCCCAATATAAGGCCCCAGTTGCTCGATAAAGTGATCGAAAATGGGACTTTCTGATTGCGCCTTTTAGTCCTACTTTACGACGACGAAAATAATTCTGTGCATCAAGAACAAATATAACGTAGGAGGTTTTATGTACAGTCCAAAAGCATTATACCGAAAGAAAATCGTATCCACTAAGAAATAGATACAGAAATTCATGTCACAGGAAAATAGAGTAAAAACCAGTACGAAATGTTGCGTATACGCAGTGGATACCCGGTGGCCCACAGGACAAAACATTAAAACATCAAAACAGTTGTAAAAATTTTGCGAAATAAAATAAATCATTGCCAGCTTGTTTTGATTTCGAATCGCGAACAATTTTCAAGTTTTTCTGTGCACAACATGGGTCCTCTGCGACGATAGATTCAAAAATATCAGTTAGACATCTTTTGGGTAGGGTCTAGGATTAGACTATTGGGTCAAGCCTGATATCTCTCTTATAGGGGTTGCCGCTTATGATTAAGAGTCGGTGGCAGAAGATGGACAGTTATGGCGAATCTACTTGAGAATTCGGCACGTACAGGGTCAATTAGCATTGGGTCACTTTGCTTTCTCATCGTCGTTGACAGACAGACAAGCAATGTGGCGATATTTTTTATGTCAAAATGTGTGATGAATATGTCCCGATTAAGTGGCTGCTGTCCACTATAAGCGAAACCAATTCAATCTAAAATATGCATTCGTTTCCGTTCTTTATTCTTTGTCCCAGTTAAGCGGCTGTCTCGATTATCCGGTGTCCCAGTAAAGCGGAATCCACTGTATATACATTTCAAAACCGAAACTTTACCTCACTGACGCTATTTTGGCGGCAAGCTGCGTTTACTCTGCCACTCTTTCAACTGCTACTTAAATCACACAAAAGTCACGAGCTCGCAATTCACTCGCTTCCCCCTGAACTCATGTCCGCAGGGCTTTCCGTGATGACATTCAATTCTCGAAACCGGCCAAATTTGTTTATCCATTTTACTGCTCGAAAAAGAAAGCACAACAAACAAGTAAGACTAAGAACAATAATCAAGTTCGCTATTATGATTCTGATTACGCAACAAACTAATACTTTTAAACTGAGAAAACTTGCTTTAGATGCGCATCGTGGTTAAAGCAATCAACATAGATAGACACAACACATCTACAAGCAGAGCTATTTCCAGTTGTATCGTCACAATACCGTCCTAAAAGTGCAATAAATTAAATCTCAAAATACACAAAAAACTAAACAATACCTGCACAAATAACGGAAAAGTTGTGAGCAAATTCAAGATAGCGCCTAAGAATTTAAGACTTTAATCGGTCCGACACTTCACGAAACCTCCGTTATCTGTCAATGAGCTGCATTTTTATAAGCTTAGGTAACCCAAAAGTTCAAAGGAACAAAAAACCTGAGTACATAGATGCGAATAAATAAACAATGGCATGTTTGATCAGCAAATTATTTGCGTTAGCTTAGAATGAATTAAAGGTTAAAGCAATAGCGTTATTCAAAAACAGAAACACCTATTAACAATATCTATGTAGGTGAACATAAATGCAGGCAAGAGAGACATCCAGACCATGTAGAACAAAGATTTCGGCTGGGAAAGGGTTAGAATGGTAATTACATATTTAAAACAGCTTAAGATGTTTTTCTCGAACCGTTAACACTTGCAGAGGCAAAATACAGAATTGCTTTCCAATTAACTAGTTCAGTCTACAATCCTTGAAAATAAAAGGAATTAAGTAAGAGTCTATAGTCGGAACTGACTGCAGGTGGCCTGTGGTGGATTGATTTGCATAGTTAGCGAAAATCTTTGTTACTCCTCGCTCAACTGCTTAACAAAAAAAAAATATGTTCCCAATAATAAATCTCTTCCTTATATGGAACTACATAATGTACATGGACTCAAACGTTATAGGACATACATAACATACGAACTTTTTTGCGAAAAGGTGAAAGCTGTCGCCGGCACAGTCACTTAGAGAGTCAACATTTTCGAGTAGGGAAATGTGCAAATTCAGCAAATACGCGCACTGTCTAGTAGTATACCATAGACATGACCGTTGACCTATTTGGAAGAGCAACGTGCCAAGAAAATGTTCACATCACCTTCGATAAACAGATTATTTGTAGATTGTATCAAAAAGCACAAGTGGACTCAGGTGCAACAAAAAAAAAAGAGAAAGCCACACTAATTAACACGGAAGGGAGAAAGGAAAAGTATAAAACAAGTCATTAAGCTGGATGCTGGACTTGGACAGCTTAAGGCAAATATTTTGTTGTACTTTCATTCATCCCTTTAGGCAAATATTTTTACCTCATGCTGTTTCAACACTGCGACTGCACACCATGTTGTCTTTCAATAACGAGCTAATTCATTAGGCAACTGTATAATTGGCATATGTTTACCTTGCAAATTGACTAAGTTGATGAGTGTATCATCAGAAAAAGCAACGTCCAGAAAATGTGTGCTACCACGTCATGTATGCTTTGCTAGCTCTAGATGCGATAGTATCAAATATTATTAAATAACCACGGTCTAGACTTGCTGCCATCGTAGACGTTAACATTTAAATGCCGAACCATTTAACGAGCTCAAAACGAAAATAGCAATTATCTCTGAATTGAAAGTGAATTCGCAGTATTTCACGGCGAGAAGGAAAAAAAAGACTCACTAATGATAAGAAAGAAGGTGTAATAAATCATCTTCTTAACCCATTTTGGCGGTCCATAAATAATAGGCGCTACCCATTCAAAACATACCTAATCTAAGCTGTTGCAATTTTAATTTGTTTTGTTTCGCGGATGTTTACACATTCAAATAGCAAAAATGATTTGCTCTTGGGCTTATCACAACCGGAGACCGATACCACCCCTCCGCCGCACCTTTGTATATTTGCGTTATCACTACACGAACACGCATCAAGCGCGGAGGCAACAACGACAAGTTCTCCTAATTAACAGACAATGTTTTCCAGAGATAGATACATTATCAATAATTATTTTGAAGTTGATTTTAGCAACCCAATGGGACCATTTTTACCTGAGGGAAAAATTAACTCCATTCGGAGGTGTATGGGAATGTCAAGGTCATCGGCAGTGGCCAGTGACCCATAGCCATTCTAATTTCTCTAGCCGGTACGTTAAGCACTCACCTGTGACTAAGATCGGCGTTTGGCGATTTTTACGCAGAGCGGAATGCTTTGCACTATTGTAGACTTCTCGAACCTTTTTATGACCATCGGACCATGTAGCAAGGAGATAGATTAATGGCAGGATAATTAGAATGCAAATAGTCAAGCGAATGATTCGTCCACTTCGAAAGTTGGTCAAACGCATTTTTTGTTCTTTTTGTTCTCGCGGTACACTTTACACACTCGATTTACACAATTTCACAAAGGAATACGCATTGGCTAGTGCAATGCTCTGGAAATGGATATGTTTTTGATGCTGGAGATGAATAAGTTCCTGCTGCTGTGGAAAAAGCGCTCCAGAAAATCTTCTTTTGTCGACGTGTCCGTCCGAGCCGCACTCGATTTTAGCATCCAGCACCCAGTACAGTACAATAAACAAAAGCGAAGAAGTATAGAGTGCGAACGAAAGAGAGAGCGAGAAAAGTTGTCAACTTGGTTGCTGTGGAAGTGACAGTACTCAGATGTCAGTTTCGTGGAGGATTTTCGCGGTTATGGAATAGGGTGCATTCGCAGAGTTTTGAAAACGAATTTCTGAAAAGATGTGGTTGGAAACACGAATTTTCGATTATGGTATATTTACCACGTCATGCAAAACGAAATTTAACAGGGCTAAATAATAAATATCCTGCTCAATGGTAAGGGTATAAACTTCAAAATATTGATATTTTTTTATAATTATCGGCTGTGGAATTTTGTTTCCCTATAAAACAAAAAGGCTTTCAAAAGTAGTGGACAATAGCTTTTTATTTCATTGAATTTATTAACGTATTTTATGGTAAAAATTACTGAAACTAATATGACATGTATTAAATATCAGTAATGAAAAGGTTTTAAGTTAATTATAGAAATGTTGTTCGCCGAAACTTCTCAATACATGTTTGCTTCTTATTCTACGGTGACATTAAGTCGGTGGCGAAAATCGACCAATAATTATTGTAATGGACAGATGGGACATTTAAAAATGCTGATGATTATGAAGATAAACTCCTTCAATAGCTGAAATGACAAAGTACCTACTTAAAAGGATATCGTCCGTAATGAGAGTTCGGAGAGTAATAAGATCGTAGAAGGAGTATCAATGTATCATAAATACTAAATAATGGCCCTAACCAAAAATATACCTTTTTTATGTCTACCTCCAGTCAGTAAAGCCGCAATTTTTGTTCCATATTATTCAGGTCTCAGGTTGTGGAGAGAATCATTAAAGATATGTTTAATTTTAGCTTCGCTGCAAACCCGAACTTGCTTATATCAACAAAAACGCAATAGCCAAGTTTCACTTTAAATTTACAAATTAACGTCGGCTTGAGGCTCTCTCAAACCGACAAATTCGCAGTGATAACAACAATTTCTTCTTCTAATGCGACAAAGAAATTAGCAAATAATGTATCCATACACTAGCGCCAGTTTGTGACAGCTATAATTCAATTTCTTAATTTTAAAACAAACCAAAAGGGCAAATGTACGAAGGCGAATCTATTAAATTTTTTCTCGCTTTACTTTAGTCGTAGCAACGATTTAGCGGCGTTTATGTAGGTACTGGTAGTCTCATTACATAGGTACTGACATGTATATAACATTTGACAGACGACAGTTTCGTTCTCGCTACCAATAAATCGCTTCGATTTAAAAAAGCTTTTTTCCATGAATAAATTATTGTAGTTTACCTAACATTAATTTTCATCGGACTTTAATAGAACGGTGAACTATATTTATCTAGACTAGATACGCACTGAATCTAAAAACTAAAGTCGTTGAATTATTTTAAGGTTTGGTCTGTAACTTAACTTTTATTGTAGGGCCATGACCCATGAGATCGAAATAACAACAGAATATTTCAGTTGAGAAATAATCATATTTTCATATTTTCTGCCATATTCGACTTTATACCACACCAATGGCAAATTTTATAATTTTTCTCTTAATTTTGAGCGGAAAGCCTCTGTAGCTAGCGCTCGTTTAATTTAAGTTTTTAGCAGGGTTCTTATTTTTTTTAAATACATTGTTAAAAATAATAATAATAATAATAATAATAATAATATTTAAAACTTGGCACATTTTGTACACTTTTGTGGCATAAATTTCTTATTCACGAAAATACAGTGTAAAATGTTATAGGCGTTCAATGCTTTAAGAAATTATGTGTACAAAATTAATTTGTAATTGTGAATTGGGCAGATAAGTTTCATTCCACCCACATTCCACTAAAGTGACATTTGCCATACTGTCAGTCAGCTGTTGAACTATTAAATAACCTGCCTCTAAATTTGCATTGCATTTAAAATCGTTTTACTCCAGTAATTATAAAATTAACAACACCATCCATTCAATTATTTGAAATATTAATTCTATCGGCAACCATTTTCCGTTTCCAGATATTCGCTAAAATGTTGCGAAAGCAATTATTTCTCCAATCAAAATTCTGCCTTCACAGCTTTCGGCGAACCATTGCGTACAAGAATCTTCTATCGCTTGCGGATAGAGGATTCTTTCAGGATTTCTTTCCTGACACTGCTGGGTGAGTAGTAAAAATGGCCACATACTAGCTTCAGCTAATTCCAACGATTCTAGCCCCGAAATGAAGAAGTTGTTTACAACTAAACAGCAAACAATCTATGCCGGCTTCGACCCAACCGCCGATAGCTTGCACGTTGGTAATCTGTTAGTCATCATGGGCCTACTTCATTGCCAACGTGCGGGACACAGTCCAATTGCGTTAGTCGGAGGTGCAACCGGTCAAATAGGCGATCCCAGCGGGAGGAAGACAGAAAGAAACCAACTTGGTGGCTCGGTTATCGATGCAAATCTTGCTGCAATCGAGAAACAGCTGAAGAGGATATTTAAGAATCACCAGGATGTGCTGTGGAATGATAGTAAACATAAGGAAGGACTGTCAGATATTAGGTAATACGGAATGGCTGACTAATAAATAAAGGATGTTTAATATGAAATGTTGTCCTTTTAGAGTAGTAAACAACGCCGACTGGTATGCGAACCTTAATTTTGTCGATTTTGTGGCCAATATGGGACGTCACTTCCGCATAGGATCGATGCTCTCCCGCACTTCAGTACAAACACGTATGGAGAGCGAAGCTGGAATGAGTTTTACCGAGTTTACTTACCAAATCTTTCAAGCATACGACTGGCTGCATTTGCTTCGCGAATACAATTGTCGTTTTCAAATGGGCGGTAGCGATCAAATGGGAAATCTGATGACCGGGCATGAACTTATCAGTCGTGTGTCCAAAACGACAGTTTTCGGAATGACTCTGCCTCTTGTAACCACCGAGGAGGGTAATAAGTTTGGCAAATCTGCTGGCAATGCCATATGGCTGGACGAAGAAAAGACGTCGCCATTTTCCCTATATCAGTTCTTCGTAAGAATGCCAGATTCCGAAGTAGAAAAACTCCTCAAGTTGTTCACATTCATTCCTCTGGATGAAATTCAGTTCCTAATGGAGGAACACCGAAAGGAGCCAGAGAAGCGGAAAGCCCAGACAATACTAGCCGAGGATGTGACGTTGCTCGTTCATGGAGGTGAGTGGAAATGCATTTCTATGAAATAATCGGAATTGATTCCATTTCTTAACAGAGGCCGGTCTGCAGCAGGCGGAGAAAGTAACCAACGCTCTTTACAAGGGAAGCGTTGAGGGACTGGGAGAGTTGAACTACAACGAAATTCGACAGACATTTTCGGGTGCATCTATCGTTGAGATCCTCCCCGAACCAGGACTGTCCATCCTCCAGTTGGCTATGAAAGCCAAATGTTTTGGAACGGAGAGTAAGTTAAAAAGGAATTTTTCTTTGCCCATATTAAATCGAATCTTTTAGGCGATGCCATCCGAGTTATTACGGCTGGAGGGTTCTACGTCAACCAAAAGCGTGCCCAGAATATAACAGAGGTTATAACAAATGGAATTCATGTCTTGAAAAACGGATTATCCCTGCTTAGGGTGGGAAAAAGAAATTTCTATATAGTTAGGTGGTTACAGTAAAAGAAAAAGCTCGTTTCAGAATTTAAAAGAGTCCCTATGTTATTATTTATAATTTTTTTTATTCGTGCTTTTGGTGAGAGCGATTAGCTCTGTGGTAAATATGATGGACGTTCTAAGAAAGCTTCTTAGTTCAATCTGAAGATAATTAGATTACATCGCAAAGCGGTTTATGTACTATGTAGATACATATATGTTACCAGGAAGCTGTTTTTTTTTCTTTGCTAAACTAGTTCAACAACAATGGGTTTGGCCGGTAACATGTGTACATTGCAATATAATTACCCCTATTCCCGTTGGCATTTGTCGTAAACGACTCGTATTTCACTTCGTTTTTTAGTCGGTGTTTGTATCTTTTCTAACACAAATGAATTGAAATGATGGTGAACACATAGAACAGGAAATAAATTTATAAAAAAAGGTCTAAATAATGGACTATGCAAAGTACACGTAAGTGATATTTAATCGGGTTTGTTTTTCTTGGCTCTCATTCTATAGCCAGTTTTTCTCAGTGTACAAAGGATTTTCTACATTCTATTGGACAGTTTGTTGATGCACATTCAACCCTACTGCCTGATATTTTGCGACTAGTTACAATACAACCCGCTAAGGTCAATATGATTCAATTTACACTAGTTTTCTTATTTAATTTTATTCTTTTCACATCTTCTCACATATTGTACAGAGTTATCTCTTATTGGATGCACCTTTTTAACCAATTGAAATTATTTATACATAATACCTGTCGGTTTGGAAAATTTAAACCTATTTGAGAAAAAAAAAACGCTTCTCAATAATTTGGGGTATTCTTTTTTCCCTTGCGATTTATCCTTCGAGCTGGCATCACTTTCGTCATATTTTCATTTGGAAATTTTTCTGCCTATCCAATTCCACCTATTCCATTCAATAATCATTCTATTGTAACCTAACCACTGGAGCCAAAAACCTCATTCACAGTTCCACAATACTTTTCTCCCGCAGTGTACTTTGAGCTGTCGTTTTGTCCGGTTGTCATTTTTGATCTGAGTTGCTTCGGTATTGTGCTATAAAGTGAAAAAATCTTATTCTTTGGACATTCTCATTTCGCAAAAAAGAATTTTCCGTGCTTACCCGAAAGACACTTGTGGATTATAAAAAACCTAACAAAACACCCAAACAAAAACCATGTCTGAAGATAACCAAGAAAATGGAACCGCCAACGGTGACGTCCCAGAAATTGAATTAATAATCAAGGTAGGTGAGACCGCGAGAACCGCCCCAAAACCAGAACACATCATCCACAGCAAGTGGCGATGGATATATTCTTTTTTATTATCAAAAACTATAAATAAATTCAATTTATTACGTTTTCAAAATTATGCGACCTTGAATGTGGTTGGATATGCATTTTAAATAGACGAAAACCGAAACGCTATGTTCACTGCTCCACCTGTTCTGGATTTTCTTTTCCATGTTTTTTCTTGGTTTTTATTTTTTTATGTATTATTATTCTATAGAACCGAACAAATCACTAACATGCAATGTGCAACAGTGCTTAGAATTAATTACGCAATTTTCTCGCCGTGCAGTGTCGGCCAATATTAGATATGGAAGGGAAATTGTTTCTCATAATTGCAACTAGAAATTCATTAAGCAGAAAAATTGAGTTTTCCACTTTGACGGAGCATATGCATAGCACTATACTAGGTGCTGCTTCTGCGTCACGTTCTATATTGCTTCATATTGTGATGGTTGCCCCGTCAGAACCTAAAACAAGTAACAACAAGCAAGAGGCTATTGTTTCTTGAGTCGACTTCGCTTGGTGGAGAACTATACCTACGTAATCATATCACTGATGCCTTGCAAATAAAATAGGTTCCAAATCGGAGAGATAACTAGAATACGAATTGAAATTTTCCTGCAGAGAAACAAGTTCGTTTCGTTCAAGTTTTTTACTGCCACTTATGCGTCATCTACTGAGTTTGGTGTTGGGACGGGCGCAGAGCAGCGGACTTCAACTGGAGGGCTCAACGCTCAAGTGATGCTGGTTGTGGGTTTTTCGCCGCTCTCTAACGTTGAATTTTATTTTCAAATTCCGATTTTGTTTTCGTTGAGTCGCTGCTCGCTGGCATTGAGTCTGAGTGGCAGTGGCCATTGGAGAGAGAGAACAAGAATTTAGTGGGTTATGCCCAAGCAGACTGCAAAAGAGGAAAGTTAATACTTTTTTTTTTTTTTTGATTTTGTTGCTGCGATCGGGTGTCCCACTTCTAGTTAGGGAGACCAGTTTTTGGTTTTTTGTTCGACATGTAGGAAAGTCGGTACTGGAATTGTTAGATGGGAGAAGTGACAAGAGTTTTCGGTTCGAATTTCTATTTATAGATTGAAACTTGGACAGAAAACGACTTCAGTTTCAATTGAAAATGGTTAAAAAAAAACGTTTTATATTTATGCAAAACATGTGCATATACTTAGTGATAAAAAATCAAAGGCCATTTTGGCTTTTATGCCTTGGCCACTTAAGACGGTGAAGCACATATAAGCACCTAATTGGGGTCGGTATTCCGGGTACAAATATGTAGGAGATTCTCTGAAGGAAACGGCTGAACGAGCTTTACTTTCAATTCGTTACTATGCATGACGTTGCCGGGAATATTCAGCAAACGTCCCGACGTTGCGATGAGTGAAGAGTAATTCATAATCGAGAAATGTTTTAAAATTAGGATCGTACTCAATTTATTTGCTGTCGGAGCTCCACACGAATAAAGGGAGTATGGACTACTTACGGGCTTCCGATCCGTGAGGAGTCTTTGCTTGAGACACTGCAACCTTTTGTCCTCTGCGGTCCCAGGCACGTTGCTTCTATATCAGAAGACAAAGGCTTTTTGCCATCCACGACGTTAAGTTCGTCGTCTAAGCATAGATCAGCTACTAGTCTTTTTTTTGCAGCATCTCCTATTTGTTGAAGTGGTCGTTGTTGTATGCCGTTATATAAGTGAAGTGACTGCTTTGGAGCTGTGCTGTATATTGTATGGAGGAGCAATGTTCGATTCCTATTCTCACGTGTGATTAATAAAACTGTCACTGTCACTCTAATTTTCCAAGAGGGTTTCGGGCAGTAGCTCACGGATTGCTTGGACGATATTGGCCTTTAGTGCGGGAATCGTTTCCGGATTGTTGGCATAATATCGGTCCTTCACGGTTCCGCCCAAAAGATACATCCAAAGGGTTCATATCGCAGCTCCGAGGCGGCCAATTGACATCGCCATGACGGCTAATAACACGATTTGGAAATTTGGTGCGCAAAATATTGGCATGGGCTGCGTGGCATGGCGCGCCATCCTGCATGAACCATAGGTCGTCCAAATCCATGTCTTCAACTTCAGTAAAAAAAAGTCGGTTAACATGGCTCTGTAACGCCCACCGTTGACCGAAACGTTGTACACAGCCTTATTTTCGAAAAATGATCCAATGATGCCTTCACTCCACAATCTGCACCAAACTTTCACTTCTCGACAATAACATGCTGGTTTTCCGAGCCCCAGATGCGGCAATTTTGTTTGTTAACGTAGCCGCCAAGATGAAAATGCGCACAAACCTGCGTATGTCTACAGCAGGCGCGGTGGGTGCTTTATTTCGGCCAAAACTTCTTTTCAACAAAACGCATTGTTTGGACTACACACACACAAATAAATTTTCAATATTTCCCAACGTTGTTCAAGCGTAAAGCTACTCATTTCGTTCCGCGGAGGTATGATTCAGACTTTCTGGCAAGATTTCGAGCGGGAAACAGCTGTCAGTGTCAAAATAACCAATGATTTAAAAAGAAACCACTAGATGGCCCACCCTGTATATTGATGGGGTGTGGTATCTGGGTCTCCTCTGCCCCAGCTGATTAGCTCTAGTTTTTTTTTGGTTATTGCTTGTGGCAACCAAGGTATATGAATAGAAGGTAATATATTCCGAGCACTCATTTTGGTTTCGTTCTGCGCATCTGTCAAAAAGGCATGCTTTTCCATACGAATAGTCACAATTGTCCGCCAATATCTCATGCGCGCGCATATTATTTCTATACGATTATTGCACAGTCACAATTGGCCGCCATTGCGGGATGCGCAATATATTACCTTCTATTCATATACCTTGTGTGGCAACCCCTTCCTGCAGCGATTGACGATCAAGACTTCTGTTGGTATCCCATCTCGTCCGAGGACCTTCTCATTTTTCATATAACTAGCAGCGACCGTTGGTTCTCTTTCAGAGCATCTCGAACTTCTTCCTCCGTTGTTTGATCATCCATTTCCCTGATCCCCAGGGTTGATTTGGACTAAACACTACGGATAGTTCCAAAATGTATTTCAGTGTTATGCTGAAGCCTGTTTTGCGCTTAGTTTTTCGTTCTAGGTCTCAGAGAACGTCTGTAACATTTGTTTGTCGGACAGTTTGTCTCTTCTTGTTTACTTTATTTATTACCTATTTCTCGAAGTCCATTAGAGAATGTTTCCCTTGCGTGGGTCTTATCAGAATCGCTTCGACTCTGACTTTCAATTGTCTTGCGTTATTTTTCTCAGCTCTATTTAGTTGTTTCCGGTTACGGTCTCTTTTAATTGAACAACATTTTCGTCTATACTTAACCGTAGCTCAACCGCAAAAATGTACATTGGGTTTCTGTTTAATATTAAAATCTCTTCCAATGGCGCATTTGCATTTACATTACCACTCATTTGGTTTTGATTTTCGTGTCGACTGTTTGCACCGCAACAACAAATTGCTAATTGCAGCTGCACTTCCGCCCAGCTCTTAGCTATCATCCTTCTGGTATCTATTAATCTAAAGCTCGATCCAAAAATAAACATGTGCATCGTGTGAGTTGGTGCCGCTGAAAGTTTACTATCACACATTTTGCGGAGAACAGTAATCGGACACGTTTTCCCATTCCGAAGGAATTTCGCTTTTTCTGTTCATGTTTTTTTTCCATGTCTGTCTTGCGATGATTTGCGCTTCACGTTGTCGTAGTAGAGCAAATGCGTACGGTATACCGTGTATCTTATCTTATCGCGGAAATGGTGTTTTCTTTTTAGTCTCCTAATTAATTTAATGTAATTGAATTCCAATGCAAGACAGAGATGTACATAGGTACGCCGCGTCGGGCAAATAGCGCTGATGTGCGGAGCCAATTAGCCTTCAAGAACAAGATCAAGATCTTTATCTGCCGACAGATAGAGATTCTGCAATTCTGCATGCATGCATGCGTGCGGGAAAAGAAAAACCACCACCTGTCGGGAGACAGGAAAACCTTTCTCTTGGTGGCGTTGACATTAATCTTTTTATGTGTCGTCATCTATTGTAGCGAAACATGGCATCATTATATGTGCGGACAAATTACTCAAACGCACACTAATGGGATGGATGTTGACGACTCTTTTCTCGTTTTAGAGATTGCATCAATTGTCAATTTATATGTACAGAAAGAAACATTTAATTATAGTCAATAAATCTGTAATTGCGCAGACAACTTTCCCGCGGTGGATTGCATTCGCAAATCACTGTCTCTTTCAATGGAACCAGTTGCGCGGAAATTCAAGAGAAAGACACACGTATTTTGTCTCGATCTGACTTTGCTAAGGCCAAAGTTGACACAGACGGAATGCCATATAGCGCATTGCAGCTGACTTGACAATGATCACTAGAAAGACGGCTTCTTTTGTATGTTTTTTGTTTTTGGTTAAAACACAAATGTGCAAAAAGTGAGTGAAAAACAAACTTCATAATTAATAGCTTTCACTTTTATTTATTTTGTTCTTTCACTTAGAGTGTGCGCAACGCTATGTGGATATGCATTATCAGCATTCGACAGATTTATTCAAATGCACTTGTATGTTAAGTTTACGAGAAAAGCTATTTGCGCATCACGAGAAATAACCATTTATGGTCTTACCAACTATAACAGCCGCCACCCGTCTGCCACCACTGCTTTTAGTGGCTCTTATTTATTCATAACGAAATCCACGAGCAGGCATTCTAGCTTGCGTCGTCGTCGTCGTTTCGCTGTGGTTTTTATTATTTCAATTCATTAGAATCGGCTTACGATTGGCCAGCAATTGTAGCCATAGTCAATGGGAGGGTGAAGTGCGGGAGGTAACCAGTTTTTAAGTAGATTTCTAAACATTTGCTTAAATGGAAGTACATAATTCCATAGAATCTGAATGGTGCCGTTGAGATTTGGTTAGGAAAATTGGATATGCATACACAACGTATACATACCACGTGCGAAATTAAGGAGAACCAACAGTGTCACATTTTACTTTCTGTAGTGCGGCAATGTCACAATAAAATTATTGAAATGATTAAGTGGCAATAGTGATGCCGTTTAGGTAAATGTTTATCGAGTTGGGTAAGACAGATGGCTTTCGTTTCAACGCTTCACCTGTGTTCTCATTAAAACATTATTGAATTTTGAGTATGGATATCTCTAACGGTTGGGAGGATATTATAGATATCAGATAATAATTTGCTATAAAAATAATCATGTCTATCGCAGAAGCCGTCGTACTCGGAATTTTGTTACAAACCCCGAAAAACTATCACAGAATCAGTCGTCGTAGTAGACATTTGTGCTACGAATTTCGAAATTCGTATTCGTTTTAGTATTCTTCTTCGAAATTCGTAGCGAGAATGTCTTCTACACTTCCAACGCTCGCAATTTAGCGCCTGGGTAAACAAAACAGATCTCATTCTGGCTTTTATTCCACTGAAATCAGAACATCTACCACTTTCATGGCTACGTATCCCATTTATGGAGACGAGTGAGAGTGGTTTTCATTCCAAAAAACGCGGTCACAAATACCCGAACGATTTCAGAACAATCAGCCTGATCTCCTTTGTAGTGATGGCTTTCGAACGGTTCCTAAATAACCATGTGCGTGTTAAAATAAAAGTACCACTTCTCGCCAAGTTACAGCATGCATAATTGCATACCTTAAGGGAAGATGCTTTACATGAGTATAGAAAATGCTATGCACTAGAAAGAACCCACCTTTCTAAACAAAGAAGGCGCTTTCAACACTGAAGCAATCTAGAGTCTTTCACGGAAAATATTAGCATAACCAAATTTGTCAGTAGAGATACACCTCGAAGTGGTGGTATTTTAGTAGTGAACGGAGTAAGAATTAAGGCGGTCGGATATGCGGACGATATGGTATTCGTCTAACCATTCACATGATTTCTAAACAACTTGACAAGTTTGACGGGAATGCCAAAACTCCTCTATATAGCTCGTCGTTATACATGCTGTCGTATGCGGGCTTAGGTATAAAAAAAGGGTGATGACGATGAGTATCGATCTGAACTTTATCCCGGTCCCGGATCTGCCGTAGTATGAATGTTTAGTCGAAATTGGTAGGTAAAGGCCAAATAGTTCGTTGATAAATGGTTCGAGGAGTTCAAAAAGTATACAACATACAATTCAGATTTAATATTTTTATTGCTAAAACGTACACTTAGCTGGAATAATTCTTGACACCGCACATACCTAGCAATTCTTATCAAATAACTTTGCCAATAATTGAATGTAAAGACAAAATTACTGTTTGACATCATCGTTATAGCTGAAGAATTTTTATACTTGCTTCTCTGATAAGTGATAATAATAATAGTTACCTCATTCCATTCACTACCATAAACCAACGTCAAGAATTTTCGAGTGTCAGATAATGAAAGACATTTTTGTTTGCCAACTATTTTAACAGAAACAAAAAAAGTGTTATTTCAGTATTGATCGATTTATAAAGGATTAGGTTCTTGTCCTTGTCCTTCACCAAACAATATTGTTTATGATTTTCAAGATCTTATGAATACCTGTGATTAATACCAAATCTAGGTGGCTCTAAAAGATGCCTGTCCATTTGAGAGTTAAAAAGTTCCGAGCAGCTCTAGAGAGCAAATTCGCAAGTGGACATATTCTTGAGAGTAGTTCGCGGAGAGTTAACTTTTTACTCTCGAGATTCGAGCCTTTTGAAAATCACTCGCAAGTGGAAACATGTTCTCATCACTATCGGAGATTAGCTCGCAAAATTCCAACATTCTTCGTATTTTGCGAGCAGCTGTCGAGAATCGATATGACAAAACAGTGGACATCAGAGAAAATAACTCAACTCTAGTGTTACAAATACACAATCACGTACTGGTATATGGCTTCCCTTAATTTGGTATCCTTTTTCAAAATAGTGGGCCGAACAGATTGAATTATATATTCTATTTCACTTGTTGTCAACTGTTGTAAGAGTAGACCCTGCACCGAGTTGACAACGACGATCTACCCATGGTTTAATCCAGCATTTCTTTTTTGCTTTATTTTTTTTAAGAACAGTGCTAATATTTATTAACGCAGCGGCAACCTTTTGCTTGTAACAATACATTTTAACTGGTAACTAGCAGACGAAATATATCAAGTGGACTCTCAGGGAATCTACTCTCAAAATGTTATTGAAGAACTCACTACTCGCGAAATTAAAATCTCGAAATTATTACTCTCAAATGGACAGCCACCCGAGAGTAACTCTTGCGAGTTTACTAGCGGTACTCTCAAATAGACAGGCGGCTTAACGATTTTGATCTAAATACATATTTAAGACAACATAAGCATTCTAAACATGATCTTGATCACGTAGGTACTTACTTTTTCTCAAAAAAATAACTTAAATATACAGCTAGGTTCCAGAAATCGAGTGAAATCGAAATTGCAAATCGAGTGAATTCGTTTTCAGTGTTCTGCATTTCGAGCGATTCGCAAACTCCGAAATTTTTTCGAAATCACAATTTCACTTCGTATTAATTCCGAAAATTTTGAAATCGAAATCGAATACAGTGAAATGTAGAGCACACAAATTCATTGCCAATTTCATTTCGAGTGAAAGTGAAATGTGGAACCTAGCAGATAGCCATTTTATAAATATTTCTCAAATATGACTACCCGACTACCCAAATCCGGATCTGTTTTCACACCCGGCACTATATTTTTGTAAAACCCAAAACTTCAATAACAAAAACAATATAAATCCAAGAGCAAGCATAAACAACTTCTTCGAAGCAAATAACAGTAACACCCACTTTTACGCTCCCATTTTAGTCAAATTAGAAATGCAGTTTGCAAAATTGAAACCACTTTTTTAAATAATCAAAAATGGGAATTCGAAATTCATCCACTACTTGCCTCCTTTAAGTTTCAGTAAGGGATGAAATTTGAAAAATTTTAACTTCTCTTTTGTATGCTACTATCAATGAAGGATATTGCATTCAGGGGGTCAATTCTCAAAAATTCTCGCATATCTGTCAAACTCAAAATCTCCAATTTCATGCGAACGACTGAAATTTGCAATTCTCAAATTCCGCATACGAGAATTTCTCTTCGAATGTTACTCGTCTGCTTTTACTAGGCGGATTTGCTTCTCGCATACGGAATTGTGAGTTTAGCACTTCGGATAACGATTTGATTGTGACGAAGCAAAGAAAATTAAAATGAAAGGAAAACAAAGGAAGAATACCGGTCATGTGACCAACGACTAAAACGAGGCACTTTTTGAATTCATTGAAATTGATATTACTTTTGTTGTGCAGCATTTAACTCTTGTAAATTTCTATGAAAATAAACATATTCGTCGAGAAATCTACTAAAGCGGACGGCCTCTAAGATTTGGTGTAAGATTCTGCTTACTGCAGAATTCTGCTTACTGCTTACTGCAGAATTCTGCTTACTGCAGAATCTGCCCAATGTAGCCATTGTAAAAACAAATTAATTATTAACTGAAATTAGAACCATTCACACACAAAACCCACATCCACAATATTCTTAGCTAATTTGAATTGAATTTTTTTTTCATGCCATTCTTTGCACAAAAATTAGGTACATTTGACGTAAAATTCTACCTCATGCGAGAGGTGGATACAATTTTCGCAGAGGTGGAGAAAACTTTGAAAATACCAATTTTTTTCGTATGCGAAAATTTCAGGCGGATTTGCTCGTATACGAGTTGCGTTATGCGGAATTTGAGAATTGGGGTCCAGGTCATGTCGTCTTCTAAGTGGAACTGCGAGCCCTGTTCTTGTTAACTTCCCTGAAACACGTCGAACTTTTGGGAAATGTAATACTTATCGAAGATGATTGGCGTTACAATGTTACAAAGGACACTACCTTGACGAGGTCGAAACAGAATTTAATTTTTTAGAAAAATGTATCGCAAGTTTTTTTTCATGTTGTTCCATTAAAAATATAATCTGGCAACAATGCACTGACGTTAAGTTTTTTTTTCACTTTTGCCTTAATAAATTTGCTGCTGATATTTTCAATCGGCTATACGGCTGCTGAAGTTGTTCCTGATTAAAAAGTGACTATATTTATAGAAGTATGATTTATGCCATCTTTCGTAAGAAATTCACAGTGTACATAACATATCATAAAATGCATTTTATCTATGTACACATTTAGTTACGACATTTCCAATCGATTACCAAATAAACTCCACGTATGCTTAACTCAGACATATCGACAGCTAATAATTAGGATTACTTAATCGCATTGAGTAAGAAGTGTCGTTCGCATTCAACAACCTGTTGATAGTAAGACTTATCTGCAAAATCATCAGATTAAAATAAAAAGCCAACTAACATTATTTATTTTGTTGACGCGGTTTTTTTTATTTTCTACATTTTGATTATTACTGTATTCTTATGAGACTCTTAACCTCATGTGACATTAATGTTTTTTTTTCACATTTATTTTGGTCAACAAATTGGACTTAAAATAGTTATATGAATTGGTAGTAGCGATTGTATATAAATACATTTTATATGTTTCAGTACATCTAGTATACACAAAAATAATATATTGGGCCCGCATTTGTTAGTAGTCCAACAGCTTCATATAGGCTCATTTTTAGAAAAGCAAAATTCGGTTGCACAATTATTGTCGCCAACTTATTTTGAGGTGATCATAAATTTGTAGTCGGTAACCCTGTGCATATATGGCCTCGCGTTTAACAAGTACAAACAAAGTACCTACTAAACCTAAAATGCGTGGGGTGCACTTGAAACAGCTCTTGTAATCTTTACTCATACGAGTACTATTAATAAGCCCAGCGCAGCACATAAATTATCTCATCCGTATATTTTTTTCCCTTTTTAATTTTTCGACTACGGAATCATAATTTTTATTTAAACGAATTATTGTTGTTTCCTTTGTAATATATTAATTTTGCGGTTTGAAATTCTTGAGAAAAAGCCATGACTTGTTTGTGGAGAAGTATTTTCAAAGAATTGTGGATCACGCGATTTTTTTCTCAAGTGAGTCTTAGCTGTGTGCAAACATTGATAAAATAAAAACAAGTCAATATGTTATCATCGACCTGGCCGATGCTTTGGAGGGTATCCAATGCATAAAAGTCATGCAAAATGTTTGCCATGCTAGTTATTGACTGTACACGCATAGGTCTAATATTGGTTTTGTATGGGAGGTACCAGAACTACTTTACCGACATAGACCATTTTCAATACGTACCAACCTGAAGAGGGTAAAAATGACGGACATGGCTAAATCGATTCAGAATTTGATTCTGATTCAGAAAATATATACTTTACGGGGTCTCCGGTGACTCCTTCCTGGCGTTACAAATGTAATGGTTTCAAAATCTTTGGCAATTTGAATCTCATTAACTCGCACAGAAAAATCAGTCAAATGGTATAATGAAGTAGAAAATTATATGTTCAGACTAAACTTGGAGATAAAAATTGGCCGAGCAACGTGTTTGGCACCGACTTATGAAGTGAAATATCATTGAAGGGACAATCAATCCGGAACATCATATTAAAAATGGCAGATCCAATGCTTTTGAGAGTATGGCGAAAAATATGTCCACTATGAAGGAAGTGACTTTTGCGATATATTCGCTTAGAGTTGCCAAATCAACCGGAGTGGATTAAATCCTGTCAGAAATGCTCAAGGTCATAGGTAAACGAAACATGGTTATGGAAGCACATCAAACGAACGCTTAGGGAGATAAACAGAATATAGTTTAAGAAGATGTGTAAAAACAGGAATAAAATGGCGTAACGACAAGTGACCCATTTCATGCGTTTGACGGAACTTTGTCCATATTTTCAACTAACTTAATCCCACTGAGTTTTGTAATAGTATAGCTATGATAGATCTACTCTTTAAGTGGAAAAACCTTCGCCGGTCTCAGTTTTTACAGAAACATCAAATGTCTTGTAAAAGGGCGATGAAAGTACATTATATATTCCGTCTATAAGGTTGCATAAGTTGTCTCTACAACGATTGGACGCTGGCCCCGCCTAATAATACCCTACATTCAGAACAAAAAAAAAATGCTGTGCTAATACTTGGACTTTGTTACTATGAAATTGAAAACTGGTCATTCGATCGCAAAGGTTGCCTACATAAATTTATTCCTGAAGACTCTAATTGATGTTATCCAACTTTAGCGATATCACCAGGCAATCGAAAAAACTCCAAAGAAAAACAGTTTATTTACATTAAATACAACCTTTGATAAAAAAAAGAATATCACTCAACTACAACCGTCAACCAGTTTGAAGCAACAACATTTGTTTCGTTTGTCTAATTGAGCTAATTATGACAAATTGTGTAGGCATTTTCGAAACACTACGTTCATCATCTACCCCAATTTACCTAATCAGTTAACTATATACCTAACTCGTGGACGGCTATAAACTTATAAAAGTCTACATAACATCCATGTGATGGAATTGGTTTTATTTCTTTGCGTTTTCACTTTTTATTTCCCGCACGACAGACGCGAGGGACGCTGAAGCGCAGCTCAGCCAACATTAAATTGGAACAACCGAAGAGAAGACTATTTCGAGATAAGATAAAAACTCAAACGATAAAATGTCCAACTGATATTTAGTTCCAAGGGTAAGGGGTATTATTTATATTGATTGAGGAAAAAACGCTGTTTTGAATCGAATATCGCATTGACGTTGAAAAAACAATTCGAGAGGATCAACGCATTGATTAAAAGTCAAAACACAAAACTTCTTGTTGATATTTTATTCGTTTCTGCCTCTTTCCGGCGTTCATTTTATTTTCAATTAAATATTTGCATGAGCGATGGTAAGTGAAACATGACTATGCTACTCAATTGAAGTGTGTCGGCTTAATGTCAACGAAACGATTACGCAATCCAGTTGCGAAAGAATGCTGTACAGTCAGTGATTCATGCAATAAATGTCTGGAAACGTATGAATGGTGTTATGAAGATATTGAACGGAAAGGTTCACGGATTTTTGTTTGCATCATATTATGTTGGGGAGACTTGTAGTTCTTTGGCTGGAAACTAAAATGTGGGTTCTTTAAATATTAGGTGCTCGTGCTCTGGTATTAAGATCTGACACAATAACAAAGGAGGCACTGGTGTCTCTTATGCCGAGCACATTTCATATGTTAAAACTATATTTCCTAGAAAACAATGCTCCTTATCGTTGCAGTCCTCTGTAATGTAATCCTCTGCCCTAACCTAACCTAAAATCTCCTCTATCAAAGTGCAAATATTTCGTTAATTAAAACCAACGAAACAATTGAGGACAATGAACTTTATTCCAACAAATTAAAACTGACTCCCGTCATACGTGCATGACTCATGTGAGAAACGAACACAAAGCCGTGATACACACTGTTTTGAAACCCTCCTAGATCAAAGCGTCAACTTATCTCTTTGAGTTTTCTTCTAACAAGCAAAACGCCAACAATCAACGCGACACAGCATAAATCTATTTTTCCTCAACCAGATGCAACATTATGGAAAAATGTCACGTTCAGTTGTTTACTGTTGGTGCACAACAGATAAGGCACAAGACCGACCTCTCCCTCGGCTTGCACATAGTGTTAGTCATTTGTTTACTGAATTTCACTTTAGCCTCCTAACCGGTAGCTTGGTGTCCGAGTAACATATGTTAATTCCTCCGTGAATTGGCTTTGACCCACTTCCCACTTGGTTGGTCTTACATCGGTAAATGGACGCATTTAGACGGAACCGTTCTTGAGCTATTTCTTATGCCTGCAGATAAAATATTATTCATTTACAATAAATTACCAAAAATCTATTTTTACTAATCGTTTGCCTTCTTTCTCTTTTCAGGTATGTGCCAGAGTTGCGGGCTAATAATGCGCTGCCTCTTATCTATATAGAATACCAGCCCAAAAATATGGATTGGTAATCAACTATCGTATAGTCAGTATCAGTAACAGCAGAGCGAGAGACTAAAAGAATATCTTACGTAATTGGCCTATGTGTAGAGTTTCTAGAAAGTAGATTGTAATCGTTTCCTAGTGATTAAGTCTGGAATTCTTTCAAAGGGGGTTGGGAGAGGGAGAGTCAGGCACAGCCAGAGTCTTGCCAGGCATTAAGTGCTGGTATGTACTTTATGTGGTTAAGACAGAAACAACACACACACACAGAGACGTATTAATAGCTGGCTTGGTGGTTATGTGGAACGAACGAGATCTGAATGACATTTTCCAAACTGCAACAACAACAGTTTCCTTTCTAAATGTTTTTCTTTTGTTTTTGTTGGTTGGCTTTTTGCATTTTTGTTTTCCTTTGTCGTGGGTATCTATAATTTTGAGTTCAGCTGACTCACGTTTTTCCATTTTCATGTAATAAAAAACGACATTGTGGCGGCGCACTCACACTCTGGAAGCGCAAAGTTTATTCAATTTAGATTCTGAAATAGAAGTCGTCGAAGTTGTTTGCCTACCGTACCGACTGCAGTATGGAAATTTCTCACGTTTTTTATCATGTCTTCCTTAGAGACACACAGAGATAAAGAGAGAGAGAGAGAGAGAGACTGTGTTTTAACCGAATTGATCACAGAAGGTAAATTGTCAGTTTCGCAAAAGAATTAACAATTTTGATTGGCAGCACAATAGTGTTGCATTTTTTTTTTTTTTTTTTTTTTCGTCTGACAATAAATGGAACTGATTTTTTATGTCAAAAAGTGACGTTATTGTCTTTTGAATTCCGATTGGCTGGATGGTTGTGTATAACCTGCGGGCTCTTAGTAAAGGAATGTGATTGAGTGCGACCTGAATTTTCTAAAATTGGATTGCTTTTGATTGTCCAACACGATTGCATTTGTCAGAGGCTGTCACGAATTTTTCATAAGCTACAATAAGAATTTTCGGGCTTAAGAGTTATTATGTGGTTTGTGTGAATTGCACACGTGGAAACAGTCTACAGAAGTATAAGCTGTCGAAATGAGATTTTTCCGTTGTATTGCTGGCGTGACACGTAGAGATCGCATTAGAAGTACCAGAATACGTGAGGAACTCAATGTCGAGCAGCTACTTTTTCGGAGCGGTCCATTCTTCGGTGGGTTGGTCAAGGTAAACGCATGTTCTTAACCAGGATCTGAAGAGTCCGTACCATCAGGCAGGCATTCTCCAGGTAAAAACAGGATGTGATGATTAGATCAAGTCCTCAATCTCTGCTCTATCCGTATGGAGATCGCCATTGACTATTTAGAGTCGATGGCGGAGAATCGAGAGTTATGCAGGGTGCAATTGATCAACACCCGCGATACACTTAATGGGTAAGCGTGCCCTTGAAAATTAATGAATGCATATTTTTAGGATTTTTAAGGCAGTTTTAAGCAGTAGTTGCCTTATGAGTTTAGGAAATTACTTAATGACGTAGGTTAAGGGTAAGCCGAGGCCTCAACAAAAAAGCCTCTTCTCTACATTTGGGCGCCACCTGAGACAAGGTATTCGCATTTGAGTCTCTCCTTAGACCACTGATGCGCAATTTTGTTTACCAGGTCGATGTCGCTGTGTAGCTCGTATAGTCGGTCATTGAATCTCCTTCAAACCCCGTCAACAGAAACGGGTATGAAAATCGTACGAAGAATCTTTCTCTATATACAAAGTCCTTCACTACCTCAAAGATTTTAGCTATCGATTGTGAAGGTTTGGCGCATTGACGGATGTCCCTTCCTGTTTATAGTATATAGGTATGTATCTTTTACTTCGTTTTGCGCTCGAGCTTTCTCCTTCCTCATCGTACACAGATGGACGAGTTTTGCAGGGATGCGAAAACTAGAGATGGATTTGTTTCTCGTGGCAAAAAGCTAAGGCAAACATTGCTTGATTATGTTTAAACCTTTTCCGTTTAAACATAATCTAAAAAACTGGTTACGTACGTGATCGACTTAGATCAAGCAAAAGTCTGACGCATGCGCTGTCTACTACTTGCCAAACCTAGTAACCTTGCGAAAATCTATCGTAATGGACTATAGTGCTTGTCATTTGCATATCAAACCCACAATGTTTTATTTTATAAGTAAAAAGGTATACCATTTAATTGTTAGTTTTACAATTTGTTGAGTGTGAAATCAATTTATGAAAAGGAATACGTGTACCTGTACACTAAAAATCAAATCGAAGGAGATTATGACTTTGCATATGCATGCGAGCGTGTAATATAAAATGCACATTGCACATGGCTTGCTTTAAAACCTTCTTCAATTATAAGCTTAATGAAAAATCATAACCGAACGTGCAAATATAATTAATAAACTAATTACAGATGCTACTGAACAAATAAACCTTAAGAGGCATAAACATGCAAATCACTTCATTGAGCGAAAGTTGTGTTCACATTTTTGAAAACTAGCAACAAACGGCAACACTTCTAGCCAAATTGACGGAAATAAAATAAAACCAAAGCTCAAAGAACGAACGAATTTAGTCAAGCAGCAGAAATAATTTCGAAACTTTTACTTTTTTTTTTTGTAATGACCTCTTGTTTGGCCGTTAAATTGTATTTCTCTAACGATATTATGTTTTATTATGATTTTATTTATTTTTTTTCTCTTTGCACAACGCTATGAACGGCATACTCATAGGTATGTATATACTCCCCCACAAGACAACATTGGTATGATAACATGCAGCATGCAATTGGGTACTCGGCGTGCGCGCCATCACACCATGCCAGGCAATGGTATTTACTATATTTGCTGTACCTACTATCATAACGTATACTGGTGCTATTACTTCTGCGTTGAAATTGAAAGGAAAAGTTCAAAGCGCTATAATGAGCGCGGCAGCCAAGTCAAGTCAGTGAGCAAGTGAGTGGTGACTAGATGCTGCCATCTTTATTATCTAGCTTTTACCATACCTGTGCGATTGTAGTACCACCTATCTGTGAGTGGGAATCTGTTTGGGGAAAAAAATTCCAAAGATTGCAGCAAGAGATGGCTGCGACGCGCAATTGGCTCCTGTCAATGACTTGTCATTGAGTAATGAACGATAGACGTTTTACCTCAAACGATGAGGAAGATAACATTGTGGAGTGCCAGCCGGATACTTAACCGGTAAAGTGGTTTAGGCCCTTAGTTGGGGTGCTATATAGTACTGGCCATAGGAAAGTTTTGTCTTGTGAGATAATTTGTTTTCTTTTTCCACTATGAAGTGACATTTACGGCAATATGTCATGAATACGAAGTATCTTTCAACTGCACGAACAAAAAATTACAGATATTCGAAAAAGATTCGTTTTAATGAGTTGTTTAATGAAACTATATGTACTGCTCATAACTGAGTTGACTTATACCTGCTAATTGAAGTATGCGATTGATAGTAATCGCAATTAGCAACTGGCGTTGGAATTGGAAGTATTGACATTGAATTTATGGATTTATTCCAAATTGGGACGCAAATGATTTGCAGAGCAATTTGCGACTTGATCATGTTGACACCAATTCAAATTCACAGGATATATAGAATTTTTTTATTTGGAACTTTAAGTTTAACTTCGCTTAACGAATGGACGCCGCCATTGTTGATGACCATTTCGCTAGAACGCTCTAAAAAAATATATGCCTCTCATGACATATATTTTTTTTAGAGCTCTTCCGGAGTCTCTGCTTGTGTCATCTAAACCCAATTCATCAATTTGCGTCAGTAAAACTATAATGGTTCTCGTTCTGTATTCTTAGCAATCACAGTAACCTGTGTATTACCCTCGCCGTCCTTAAATAAATAAGGGTCCATAAAGATGTTAGATGTTAGTACACGGCATGTAGTCAGCCACATACGTATGTATGTAGCCCTGACGTCAAAAGAGAGTGCACAAAGAGAGCTTGTACACGGCATGTACCCATTGGGACTATTCGCCGACGTAAAAATGACGTCAGTGCTACATAAGTTTGTGGCTTGCAACATGCCCTGTCCGTGTAACAGCTACTGTGTACTGCAGTGACGTACGTGGAGTGGATTAATACGCATGCTTTAAGTTCACCCTTCGACACTAAAGTAGTTGCAGGTGTTTCAGCTTCATATTTGTATTCAGTTAAACAAATATTAGCCGAAATGATGATGTATAATTTTGCAATCTCTATCCCCATCTCAAGGATGTTTTTTTTTTTTTCAAATTTCAGCTTTCCTAAATTATATACCCCACCCTTATATCAGTCTTTATTTTTTGTTATAAAATGTCAAATAACATTCATTGAGGAATATTCTCGCGAAAAGGCTAATGTCGTTTTCCATTGGGCAAAAAGAAGCGTCCGGGAGCGCTTCTGAAACCGTTCCATTGGCGCAAAAAATACTCTTCTGTTGATTCTGAGGAGAGAATTTCGCTTCTCGATTTCAAGTCAGAATTCACTCAAGAAGCACTAACACAAGTGCATTTAATGTATTTTATACAAGCCAGCTGGCAGATGCCTTACAATCATTTTTGACGTTTCACCAATATGTGAGTGCAGTCGCCCAGAAGCAGTTTTCTTGTTCCATTGGATTTTCGAATGAGTGAATCCCCGAGTGAAACCAATGGAAAACGACATAAAAGTTACTTAAAAGTACGAAAACGGTTAAAACAAAAAACTTACAGAATTTCAGATTTTTGAGGCGACAACACTTGAGCTGTTTCATTTGACAGATTACTCAAACTTTTGTACACAAACTTCTTGTGTCAAATTTTACATTTTTAATAGGTTGTTGAAAAAGTCATGACTCGTGACGAATTTTTCAATTAAATGCTTTTAACATTTAAATATAACTTTTTAAAATTATAAATGAAGTGCATATTTCTATGCCACTTAACAGCTGATAATTTCAAGCTTCATTAAAAAAAATTGAATCTTGTTTTACACATTTTGCAAAAGGTTAAAAATGAAAAACAGTTGCATTTTTGCCAAATTTAAATATTTTATTTCCTTAAATAGAAGAATGCAAGTCAAGACTAAAAGTTGCGTAAAATTTACGGTCACGATGCTCTACCGAAAAAACTGTGTCAAAGATGGGTTTACAAATTTGGCGCTTAATTTGAATTAATTAATTTAATTTAAACGACGCTCGGAAGGACCAGCTATTCTTGATGACGATAAAATTAAGGCATCCAAACAAACCCGAAATGTTGCATAAGCATTGAAAGTCCATAATTCAAGCATTAATGACCACCTAAAGAAGATAGCTTGATATTGGCGTTTGTAATTAACTCAAGCGGGATCATTCAACGATGGGTATAAACATCTGCGATATGCTCGTCAAACGTGAGGAAAGATATCATTTTTCGTAGCGGCTGATAACTGATTATGAGAAATGGATGGTATCCAAGCCGTCTTGCTCCCAACGTGATAAAGTATCTCAAACGAGGTCGAAAGCAAACATTCATCAGAGAATAGATACGATGTCAATAGTGGTGGTATTTTAAAGTTATCGTGTCTTTGAATCTTCTACCAAGGAAACCAAACCAAACAATTCTGATGTAGGTATAGTTAAACATTTGGAATGATGTCGTCATCCAAAAACGTTTAGAGATTGTTAATCGTAAATATCGTAAGTTGTGTATCACAACAATGTGAGACCGCACACATGTTTGACCACCCGCCAAAATGTATTAAAGTTTGACTTTGAATAGGCGTCATATTCACTTGGCCTTACGAAATCGGATTTCGTTCTCTTTTCGTTTCGTTCTCAGACGAGCCTGTAAATCAGCATATTCGACAGTTTTTCGCCGATAAAGAGAGGTCCCTATATTGTAAGTGTCGATAGTTGATCGTTGAGCGACAACTGCCGATCGATCGACAACTGTGATTTTCGATTGCAATTGATATTTGTCGATTTAACAGTCGCTTGTAGTCGACTACAAATGTCTGGTCGATGTTTTCTCTTGGAAGTGAAAAAATTTTGTGCGTACGAATAGCTAAAATCAATCGACGCAATCGACAATTGTCGTAATGTTCGCTGATCGACAATCACAATAAGGGCCAGAGGTACTTCTATGAGCAAAAAATTGAATTGACCTTATATTGACGTCAGAATGTCAAAAAATGACACGATTTTTGACATGAGTAATAATAGCTTTACTGTAATTTCGAAAATAAATTGTCTTAATCACCCCTATTCCCGTTGGCGTTTGTCGTAAACGACTCATATTTCACTTCGTTTTTTAGGAGATTTTTGTAACATTTTTGAAACAAATGAATTAAAATACATAATGGTGAACACATAGAAAACGAAACAAAATTGTTAACAAAAGTTAAAACAAAAATCTGAACATCGTTTTACAACGACACAAAACATGAGTCGTGTACCTACGACAAACGCCAATGGGCATAGGGGCGAATATAATTTTAGCTTCGCACATTTTCGGAATATTCAAAACCATATTTCATAACTCGAAGCATACATTGATACATCTATCCATGATGCCTCTGTTCTATGTTATACAAACTATATTATCTACAAGTAAACATATAGCCGATGAAAGCGATGAAGTCTCATCTCAACTCAATTCACAATCACACCCCATCCAGTAGCTTCCTCTCATTATTTTCTCATCATGTGACACTCGGATCGGATTCGATAAGTCGATTATTATGAGACAGCAAACCACCACATGTACGAGAGGGCATCATTGTGCTAACAAACATGGCGGCCCCCCTTTTCACAGTAATGTGTCAGTCAATCATTACTTCACCGCGAAAAAATTCCTCAAAAATCGTCTCGAACTTATGTTTTAAGGTTTCCCTCCTAAAGCTTCACCAACTAAAAATAACTTTTTAGACGTTGCGTTGGTAGCGAAAAGAAGTAACCGCCGCAAATCGGAATCGATTGGTCACCAAACCAAACAAAGAGCAAAATAAAAAAATAAAAAATTGTTTTCTTAAGACCGCAAGTTACTCACAACAACTACAAGCTCACCCAGGCCACATATATAGTGAGAGTGACAGTAGCATATAAGTTTAAGTTGGCAATTGGCATGCTGTAAGAAAATATCGTTAGTGGCGGTACAACTTAACAACCGGCAAACTGAAACTGTCAGAATCTACATTCCGGCAATAGTGCTGAATTGCACTGGAACGATGAGGTCATAATTTATTATATTCGATGGAAAACTTGGTTGGAATATTTATCTTTTAAGTTTTGTTGTCTTGCGGTTTGGTGTTTTTTCTGCTTCTACATCACATCCGCCCCCAACAACGTTTTGTACATAGCTTTTTGCAGTTAGTAAAATGTTGTTCGATAAAAACAAAATCAACTTTTGGAATTCTCTTCCAGGCGCTGTAATTGGCATTATCAATCACGTGAATGTCATGAGATATGAGTGGATAAATAGAAAATAGAAAGATGTAGTCTTAGTCAATACCTAATCCACAACATGAAAAACAATTCTAAGACCAAGGTGTGTTTGTGGCGGTTATATACGACATAAGTAGACAGAGTCGGTAGAGTAGTTCATCTTTTAATTAGCGGGCTTGTAGTGTGATGTATTGATTAAATATTTGTTATTATTCGAATTTTGTTTGGTAGATAATTACCTTGAAATGGGTATGTTGTCTGACGGTTATTTAGAAAGGTGTATACTATCATTGTGGTTGTTGAGGGTTAATGAGCTGATTTGTGGATTTAATGGTTTTGCTTTAGAACAACTCATGAATCATGCGGTTAAATGATGTCAGTTGCTCGTTGATAAGAGCTCTTTAGCGGTACCATATTATGTGATTTTGCAAATTTACGTATTTTGTATGGTTATTGTAAAAGTAAGAAAATAACAACTCGCTTGTTTGTCAAATTCAATTTTAAACCTCTTTCGGGGAGTGTCATTTGGCGTTAGACAATAACGCCCAAATCGATCTGACGTCAAAAAAAAAAACAAGATGGAAATGAAGCCCGAAGAGTATTTCCTTAATGTCCAAAATGCAACATCACCCAAATTATAAGAAGGCAATATCGCCGTCACATGATTCCAATCGTAATTAAGTCCACAAGGTGAAGTAGGTATGAAAGGGGTGTGGTGCCCCCTGTAACCCCTCTTCTTGGGGTCACTATTGGATTTAGAATAAATCCCTTCGTTTGGCCCTAATTTTTACGGTGATATTTCCTGTTTTGCGCATCATTTCGCTTTGAAAAATGTCCGCGTGTTATTTTGTGTTTTATATTGCTTTTCGTTAAAATGAACTACAGCCGGAAATTCGAACCTATAACGCTTCATCACCGCCCCGCGATGCTTGCAGATGTATGTTAGTTCTGCACTTAAATTGCTGCAAATTGTAGTCTTCTGGAAATATATCCCCAGGAAGCGAGTTCCAAAGTTTGGTTGTCCTGTAACAGAAGGATTTTTGAAAATTTGATGTCCTCACGGCTGTCATGTGTACTTCTACCATGGAAGTACCTATAAAACAAGCATAGGTCAGCGACTTGTCTTCTGCACACCAACGGTTAAAGGTTCGATGTGAGTGTAGGGTATCCAATAAGTCGACATCCTCGTTTCTGTATGCTGTCAAGTACGTTAAGTGAATGTTTTGGGGCCGAGCTCCGTATATGGGAACAATATTCCAGGCCTGGTCTAACCTGTGCTTTGTAGAAACGAGAAGTTGCTTTGGGCTAAAGTACGTCTTTGCTCTAAATAGGTAGCTCAACTTAGCGGACGCCGATTTTGCGATTAAGGATATGTGGTCCTGCCAAGTGATTCCTGAATTGACTGTGACTCCTAAAAGGTGCATTGAGTCCATGGGATAGATTTGATGGTCATCCATTTGGATCAGAGAAACTGTTAATGCATTTTTCTTCAAAAAAATGTTGTGAGCTGTGTCTGTTTGCATTAAATACGAACCAAGTTGTCTTTTCCCCACTTCAAGATTTTGTCCAGATCATCATTTAAATAACTAATTTGTTTACATCTCTGACTGTGTGATGTAGCCGCATCATTCACACATGCAAGGCTCGGTCAAATGCCTTTGATATGTCCAAAGCTACAGGTCTGGATTCGCAGTGTTGTTCAATTGCTTGCGTCCATAAGTGCGTTACGTAGCTTAACAGGTCTCCAGTGGAACGACGGTCCCGAAATCCGTATTGCCTGTCGCATGTTAATCTTTGGCCTTCTATATTTCACTTCTGCCATCGATGTTTGCACCCTCGGGATATTTGGTGGCTCTAGTTGTGCAGAATCTAGGGTGGACTTCTCTGAAAAGATGTGCCTTATCTTTAGGTATTGTTGCTAGCGTGCCGTCTTCTTTTACTAGAGGTGAAAAAGAAGAGCAACTAAAGTTATTACTGACTGCCTTTGCCATGGACCAGAATGCGCGATATTGCCTAACGTCGTGTTTTATTAAGTAATTCCAGTCATTCGGTCGCCTCGATTGAGATTTTCTTCAGCACGCTTTCCTTGTTAATATGTACAGTGAGCGTCAAAGGTCAGTGAACACCAATGCTGTTTTCATTTGTCTTTGGGATTTGGAATTTTTTTTGTTTTTTTGTTTTTGAGCATGTATATGAAGAGTTTAATGCTGTTGAAATGATATAGGTTTTGTTATCACACTTTTTACTTTACTTGTTGTTTTTACGGGCCTGTTTCAAGACCCTTAAAAAAATGAAAAGAGTATTGGTGTTCGCACTTTCTTTTGATTCTCACTGTATATCGAAATGTGGTCAACCAAGAAAAACGGCTTCATTCGCATGGAATTCGAGCAGAGAATTTGATGTTTTCGGCTTTTGCATAAAAACGTCAGATTTGATCGCGACAAAATGTAATCCATGCTCGTATCCGTGTCTAATTTCACAGCGATCGGTTGAGGTAAGCTAGCAAAACAAAAACCGGATAATCAGCCCCTTAAACCCTGGTTGTCCTACCCTAAAGCCAACTCTGGAACTTCATGTAATTTACGATGAAGCTTCTGTAGAAGAAATTGTTAGCCAATCGCTCATGAATGCGGTAACTCAATCCTAGGTGAAACTTTTCGTAAAATTTATCTGTTGTGACAAAGGTGAAGGTTAAACAAATTATTAAAAATGATTTTAGTAAGGCCCATTGACCTCTACATCTAAATTATGTATGTATATCCATTTATAAATATATTTACCACACTTGCATTTTGAAGGCCTTACAATTACAGCCAAATTTATATTTGAACGCACAGCAAAATGAGACCGAATCGCATTTTTACTCGCCATATACGAATTTGCATTTGCTTTGTTTTCGTATTTTGTTTTGAAATGCAACTAAAGGTTCGTTCACTCCAACGATAACAATTGGAATTTCCATCCGAGTTTCCACCTACCACCATAATGTGAACATTAAAATGGGCACTGCCACTCCCTTTGCTTTCCATAGTAGGTACCATACTATTTATCTGGGTGACTTGCATTTAAAATCATAAAAAAAAATGCTGCAACATAACAAAAACTCTGCATCTAACCTCAATGAACCAAAGTTGATGTTGGGCATACGAAGAACTGGGGAGCGCCACCACACAACCTCATACATGATGGGCTAAGAGAAAAAGTTAAATTGGACAAATGAAATGACTCGAATGCATTATTTAAAATGTATCTCTCCAGCGAGCAGCGGTAAAAATGCAAATATTCGCTAATAACAGTCGCATACGCGCTGTCAGATTATGCATAATGTACGTGCGTAGTATCATTGCTCTTTGCAGATTGACCTTTAGGTCAGCATTCGGTAGATATATAGTTTTTTGCAATTACGAGTTACAAGCAAGGATGCAAACTGAGAGTCGGGCAAGTTGTGCGTGGCTATGCATTAGTCATTCCTTGCTTACGACTATATCAGTTAATGTTCATGAGATGTTTTTTTTTTCAGCTGCGAATTGTTATTCACTCGTTTATCCGCATTGACCTGGAAGCTTAAGGTTAATGGTAAAAGTGCAAGTGCGATTAGAGAACCGGGAAGTGAAAATGAAACTGCTGACTTGCACGTAACTAGTGGAAAGTTAATACGTGCTGAATACATTGTGGTGTTTGAATGCCACAAGGTCTGATTATAAGGGGTCTGCTGTCTCTTAGTTAATACTCAAACCAATACAACCAATTTAAAGCACTAGATGACTCTATTCAATAATCCAAATGTTTGATTCGGAATCCTAATCGAATAAAGCAAATTTATAAATCATTTCCCCGGAGTGCGTTCGGTTTCTCAACCGTATTGCTAGGATTCCATTTTTGTCGTGATCGCGCCATAAATCGAATACCTTCTCGTAGTAGACAGATAAGACATCCACTAAACCACTGCGATTTGTTTCCTAGTGGATACCATTATTCACAACTATTGCACCAGAAATACAACTGCCATTTACTTTAGTTGCGAGTTTGACCCCGTTAGTGCGTAGTACCCACCATCCATGAAGGACGGCGGCTCTGCTAAAGTGTGCTCGTACAAGAATTTAAGGATTTCTCCGGCTGAGTCACTTTGAGGGTCAACCAATTCTCCCCGCTCATTTTGCCCTCGTCGTATGACTATTGTCACAGATTTTGTGGGGCCTGCTCTGTTGAGGGTAGGTCTTAGTTTTGGCTCGGGCTCTGTGGTAGGACTATTCGACGGTTGGTTGCAGCCACTGGTAGAGGAAAGTGGGTCCTCCGCATTAGGTTGACTGTGCTCCTCATTCAGTATCGCGCCCGCCCATCGAATGGTCTTCCTATCCTTTTGATCCCAGGAACTGTCTGGTTTTATTAGAACTAAGGCCAATTTGTGCGTAGCTGTTTGAATTTTTTTGGCACTGGTCCCGTCCAGCCGATTTGGCTTTAGTCGATGGACTTGCAATTCGAATCCGATGGGAGTAATGATTCGTTATTGTCGCTGTTTGTTGTCCTATAGTTGTCAGTCGGTACGTTGTCCCTTTCGTCGTCTATCTGTCCTGACTTTTAAATAGTTTTGATTTTGTTTAGTTTGTTTTCTAGGTCCGTATTCCCACGAGTAAGCCGGTGAAGAAACATAGCCGGTTCTACTGGGGTAAGGCGCTAAATACGACAGGCCCTGCCAAAGCACCTGAAGTAGTTCGTGACTGACTAAAACCAGCAGTCTTTCATCCCTCAGTTTGCATAAAAACGCTCACACCACCACTGGAGTTGGGTTGACTATCCTTTAGCTTCGGACTACCTTCTTCCAGAGACCTTACAGTATGGGAATACCTGCTGCAATCGCCCTCCGGTATCAATAGGTACCTACTAAGCATCCACACCACGGCAAGGTATATAGTCGAAGAAGATTAGCTTAAACCCAGATCGTTTAAGTGTTTGGGTAAAGTGAAATAATTCTCGAGGAGACCAGCCTGTGCTCTGAAAACCTTCTAAAACCTTCTCTTTCCACTTGGACCTAACCTTGAATGCAAGGAAAGTCGATCGTATAGTTTCTTTTAAGCGTCATTTTGTCGTTTGTATGAACATTGAACAACGTCAACATAAAACAGAAATCCGTCAATAGATTTGATTAAACATACACAAATGAATGTCCTATTATCATGTAACATGGCCTTAACATCTAGGCTATTTGGAGCTGTTTGAAGTTCAATAAGTCACTCGCAATAGCAACTAGCATGCTACCTGTTTTTTTTAAAGCACTGGGCGATAATGCAGTGAGATTGCACTTTGAAATGTAATCAGTATCACATTTACGACCAATTATCTTGGGACCTATATAATAATGAACATTGAACTATGTATCTTTGCTTGAACATGTTTTCTGCATTTGCATTTGTGTGTTTTAAGAAAAATCAAGTGTCACTTATGCATTGTGCATTTTGAGACAATTGCCACAATTATTTAATCGCTTACCAATTACAGCCACTGCAGGCAGACCATTAAGTACTTGCTATTGTTTACTTCATCCGTGTGAAGTGAATTCGCGTTGAGTGGTATTGAATGCATGAGTGGGCGCCTTTTGTGACATTGTGTTTTCAGGAAGCCTTAAAATGCTGAGACATTGCCCTTCGATTGCCTCTGCTTGGTTATCAGGGCGATGTCATTTTTTATACTTAGCGCAATTAGGGTACATAATAATGTAATTAAATCAAAAGTAATTTTCCCCCTCCAGCAATGGTAAATTAGCAAACGTAGAGTAAATACCGCATGTTAGACAATACTTTGAAAACTTAAATCTTTCACTCTCTCTCTCTCTCTCTTCAACACGAAGTCGATGAATTATCCTATTATTTTAACTCTACAAATTCCAGGACGAAATAAAGAGTGTCGACACAGATTCAAATCCACCACCAACCGAACCGCTGCTGCCAGTGATGCCGGTTTGTCCAAAAGATGGCTCAGCACCAACAAATGATCAGTACGTTATATTTGAGCTGAAAACGGACACAGAACCAATGTATAACTATGTGATTACGCAAGTGAAGAAACCACCGCCCGACGATGGGGATCCCAGTCCGAAGATCCCTACCCATTTGGTTGAAGATCAAAACGATGGTGGACGACAGTTGAACGCTCCTCAGTATGTGATAAGTGTCCAAATACCAGTCGAAGCTGACAAAGAAGAGGCAAAGGAGAACACACCCAAGACTCGACGTGCTGCTAACCGAAAAAAGCTAGCCGTAGCCTTAGACGCAGTAATCAATAAGCAGTTCACTATAAGCAATGCTGCTAGCGTCTTTCAAGTGACAAAGAGCACCCTCTGGAAGGAGGTGAATAAACACACCAATCTTCGGCGAAAAAAAGTCGACCAAGAGCTAAATCAAAAGATCGCAGATCGTATTTGCGCTGGCGAATCTCTCTCGGTAATTTCGAGATCCTTAAAAGTGGCTAAGTCCACACTGCATCAACATAAGGTTCGACTGGCACAGAGCGGACAGCTGCCGTCAAACGTAACGCTCAAACCACCCGCTGATCCTTCAGAGAGACTTGCAATGAAGGAACGTATCATACAAGCGTTTCGCGGTTGCCGTGTGAACGGTATGTCGATACGTTTTGCGGCAAAGTTCTACTCAATACCACCGTCAACGCTATGGAAGCATATACGACGTTTTAAAGCCTCACAGCAACATAAAGCAGCCGAAGGTACCACGTGTTCGGATGAGAACGTTGAAAGAATCGAAGACGATTTATTAGAAGACCAGTTGGTAAGGCACGAAGATGCGAATCTCGATGACTTTGATGTAGACGCCTACTGTGACCAACCGGAGGAGACGACCAGTGAAGATGGTGACTTTTTGATCAGTTTTGACTTTGAAACCTTCGAACAGTATGTGAAGAGAGAACTCGAGTGATGAGATGATGAGACTGTGGCGTTTGCTGATTTTTTTTTTCTAATATTAATATGATTTTTGTTTCATATTTTTTTTTGTTGTAAGGTTTCGTGTAGGAATAAACTGAACCAAAGTTAGTTCTATAGAGAGATTGTTTAGGGGTTTTATTTTAATTTTTTTTTTGTCATAAAAAACCGCACTGCTGCATGGAACTAGGCGCACAGTTAGATATTTTTCCCCTCCTAAACATGTGCGTCCAGATCCATCAGGTTTATCTATAGGTATGTGTGACTTACAATACACGGACCAAACTAGTATTTATTTGAATAGGTCTGAAGAAGGCTTGCTGTAGTTATGAGGCTTAGAAGCGGTGTCTTTACGAACAGCAAAGCTATTTTAAAGTAAGGAATGGTAGTTACAGAACAATTGCCTCAAGGTACTCTGCTGTTACTGGGATTTATGTGGTAACTTGCTATAAAAAAAACACGTAATATTAGTGCAACACGTTACATTTTCATTTTCCTTATAGGCATCTACAATCGATGGAAGACGTAAGGGAGCGTGCCTTTTTTGCCAAGAATACTTCATGGACTTGTACCTGTTGGCTGAATTGAAAACAATAAGCTTAAAGGTAAGTGACATTTGTAGCGTTTCTCCATAATAAAAGATAAAGTCGGAATAAAGATGTGAAAGAGGTAATATTAATCAACAACAAGAGCTGTCTGTAAGTTGAGAGTGAATTGGGTGGCAAATGTAATATAGGCAGCGATTCGAGCTCGCAATGTCAGCTCCTTATTCTAGAAGATAGAATTGACTCCTGTGAACATTTTAATTCGGGGCAATACTACTACGCCCAACGAGGATCTTCGGTAGCGAACATGTAATTTTTATTTGTTTATTAAGCTTTACATCAGACCTGTTTTGTCTTATCATTTCTGATATAGAAAACGAATCTGTGTTGTATTTAAGCAAATAATATCGCCGTCCACATTTAGCACTCACAGAGAGAACTCATATAGGAGATGCTTCCAGTGTTTAGATCATTCAGTGACAACTCACGACAAGGGCTTGAGGTTATTTCTTGTAACTACCTTATCGAAAGTTCTGCACATCTATCACAGCATTAAGCTTCAAAAACTATTTCCATTCCTAAAAGTAGCATATTTTTACAGTAATTTCTTGGTTTCCTAAGATAGGCAGAGTACCATCAGTAGATAGTTCTCCTTTTATTGTGCCACTTAATCTAAATAGACTCAGGGTCTTGTAAACGAAAAGTGTGACGGCACCTGTGAGTCCAGACTTTGACCTACTACAAACTTCCGAAACCAATTATTGCAAAACATTTGAGGTGGCCACTTCAAAAGAGGTCAAGTCATTTTATATTTTAAATCGAAAAGCTTCTCATAAAATATTTTAAAAACTCGACGTAAAACAACCGACGTCATTGCAAAGCAGAATGCACTCAATTTATTAGTTTTCTCCCAGCCAAACATTTACATCCCAAAGATATTTCACGATGCTAAAGATTCTATTTGTTTTCAAATCTAATTAAACATCCTGATTGATCCCAAAGTGCAAATGTCTTGCCATGTGCTGCTGCGTTGAACAACTACACGACCGACGGGAGAACATGTGCGAAATACAAGATAAAAAAAGACCAAACGTTTTATTTTTATTTACTTTGGAAAATTTCCCATATTTTTTTAGATATATGTGCTACTAGTTTTGTGGCAAAAGAAAACATTTACCAACAGAATAGTTTATTAGGACGAATTTACGTTCATTGCAAATATAGATATTGCGCGATATTTTTATTTAAATTTTACCTACCAGTTGATACAAATGTTGAAGATAATAAATTAAATTTTGGCTATCCCTAGGTCACCACAGTTGATATGCAGAAACCACCACCAGATTTCCGTACAAACTTTGAGGCAACACATCCGCCAATTTTGATTGACAATGGTCTGGCCATCCTAGAGAATGATAAAATCGAAAGGCACATAATGAAGAACATCCCCGGTGGATATAATCTCTTCGTTCAGGTAAGCGGAAAGTTCAACATTGGGCATCCAATGTGGAGACGGGACATTTTAACCGAACAGCATTCCCTTTATAGGACAAGGAAGTAGCAACATTAATTGAGAATCTATACTCTAAACTAAAGTTGATGTTGGTTAAGAAAGATGAAAACAAAAACAACGCATTGTTGTCACATTTGAAGAAGATCAACGATCATTTGGCCTCACGTGCAACACGCTTCCTAACGGGTGACACCATGTGTTGTTTTGATTGTGAACTGATGCCAAGGTTACAGCACATTCGAGTGGCTGGAAAGTATTTTGTTGATTTTGAAATACCCGTAAGTAGTTGATGAATGTTTTAAATCCTTTTGATTCTAATTGGCGGTGGTTTTGTTTCTCTTTTTTTTATAGACTCACCTTACACACTTGTGGGGCTACATGTATCATATGTATCAGTTAGATGCCTTTACACAATCCTGCCCAGCTGATCAGGATATTATCAATCACTACAAATTGCAACAGGTAAGAGACTGCTTTCGACATTGCTATATCTATGTTGTACCTTTATCCACCTCCCCGACAATTATAAATACTCTGTCCGTTCACCCTCGTTTTGAACTAACTAATGTTAAATATTTCTATTTATTTTCTTTGCTACTGACCCAAAAACAATTGTATAAATCTTTTGATATCAAAAGGCTAAAGGTGATATTAAGCAGGTATGTTTGACGACAAGCCACATAAAGAGAAGTTGAACAGATTTTTGGTTCATTTGATTTTGTTATTGTTGTTGGTGTTGCGAAATTATTAACAGTTTTTGGTTGTGGTATGGAATATCTATCAAACGTTTGTAAATAATATACCTCATCATTAACTAGTATTACTGGGGTTGGTTCTATTTCAAAGAGAAAACCAATGAATGCGTTTCTGAAGCAAATTCCAGAATATTGCGATTAGAAAAACATTTTCCGCGTTATTTAAAAATCGGATGGCCCTGTGATAAATCTTGAGATTTATATGGCGATTCAACTAAATCTTGGATAATTTGTGATGTTGCTACAGTGTCCGATGAATCAGGCAAATGAAATAAATCAACACACATTAACTGCGTACGCCGATTTACTTGAGGTAAAGCTTTTGGGTAGCTCCTCAAAATTGGCGTTGGGCTGAGGCCGAAGCATTGGTGTTCATCTACTCTATGTGACTAAATTGTTGTACGCGGATGTTTGGGTGTTGCTATGTTTGTAAGTGTGTAAAGCTCTTTGAAATTCAAATTCAAGTGCGGAAATGAATACAGGTCGTTGCACATTTCATACAGCAAAATTATCTAAAACGCTATATACGAGTATGCCCGCTAAAGATGCGAAATTTGGAAATTGTACAATAAATAGCAATTAAGCAGGATTGACTACGGTGCGTCGCGCCTTTCGTAATCGTAAACAGAAGCATTTCTTGTGAACTTCATACCCGCAGAAACTCCAAAACTTGTAGAAATTACTCTGAATTATAATCTGGCAAATCCGTCAGGCTTTTAAGAGGGGCAAGAACAGCGAACTCGGCCCTAAAACTGTCATTAAATTTGTCAGATTATAATGACTTCGTCTGCCATAGTACTAAAAGTTCAGCCTACGCCACAGTCCTTAAAACGTGCAAAACTATTATTTGGAATCACGGCCTTTTTAAGGCTGGGACTCTGCAGAAAACATTTGTCCGAAAACAAATTTCCCAATTTTCAAGACACTTCGTAAGCTTTCGCTCTTCACTTAGACCTTTTCCAGCTGTTGTCCGTTGGGGAATAGATCTCCATATGTTACACAATTTTTTTTTCTCTAACTGTTGAAATCCGGTAAGATCTGTAAAAGCAGAAAATAAAAAGGTTTCCACTACATAATAAGCTGCCAGCTGAAGGAAATTTCACGTAGTAGACAAATAGAGTCAGTCAAAGGCACGCTAGATCTAGCTTATCATAAGCATTTGTTTTTGTGACGAATGAAATTAGCTTACAATTGTAGGAAGAGTCCGAACGACTGAATTAAGAATCTTTCTTAAAATAATATTTATACTCTGGAGAGGTGGCGCAGTGGAAAGAACTTAAGTTGATACGTACAACATGAACATGCGTACAAAAAGAAAATACTTCTATCATCACATCACTATCACTATTCATTTGACTTAATTATTTTTATTTAAAACTAGAGGTTATACCGGATGTTGTGTGCAAATTTCAGCCTTCTACGTCAATCAGTTCTTGAGATAGACCTAGGTACAAAATTGGATAGTTTATCCGGACAGACATCGTAGCGAAAGCAATAAGGTTCCTCCATATGGAAACGGAACCTTAAAAACGGGGTATGTTTTTTTTTTGTCTCGAAGTCAAGTTAACTTCATAATACATCCGGTATGTATGCCTGAAACTCTATATACTCTGTTCATGCGTTTAACATTTTATTTTGAACTCCGGCAAACATGTGCCTTCTTTTACACAACAGTCAGTCGTGCCACCTAACGTTACGTAGTCAGGAATGCAAGACTATGTAGAGCCAATTTTTATTTCGCTCGTGCGTTCATGCAATGGTTTCCTCGAAGTTATCATTCATTTCCAATAAGCTGCAAATGACGAAAACGTGTGTATGAAGCGCAGCTATGTGGACAGTAGGCCTAAGTGCACCATCGAAATTTAAATCATATAACAATCTTATGAAACGGTTAGCCGTAACATGCGCAACTTACTTACTTACTTAGGCGGCTCTACAGTTCGGGCTGAACCGAGGCCTTAGCTAACACGCCTTTCCAATTAGCCCGGTCCTTAGCTAACTGCCGCCAGTTGCGCACTCCTAGTCGGTTGAGGTCGCCTTCGACTTGCGCGCGCCACATAAGGCGAGGTCTTCCTCTACTACGTTGTCCCTCCGGGTTAGATTCGAAGACTTTACGGCCCGGAGCATTTGTTTCCATCCGCTCTACATGTCCTAGCCATCTTCAACGACTTACTCGCAGTTTTTTGATCCGGTCGATGTCGCTGTACAGCTCATATAGTTCGTCGTTGAATCTCCTTCTCCAAAGCCCGTCAACGCAATTGGGACCGATAATTTTATGCGCAACTACCATTATTATTTTAATAATTACCACATTGATATGCATACTACATTATGTACAAATAACTTTGAATAAATGTTGTAAAAAGCCTCATTAACCAAATAAATACATAACTCACATTCCATTGTATAAAAATAATCCTCATCGTCCATTTTGCTGTAATTTTGCAAATTCTGCATGTGATTTATTCATTTGCTCTCACCCTTGTGTTTGTGAATTTCAATTCAGTTTTTTTGTTTGTCCTTTGCAGATGCTCAAAATGAAGAAACACGAAGAACTGGAGACACCAACATTCACAACGTCAATTCCGATTGATATTTCGGAATAAGACAAGCCGCAGAGGAGACACTATATTAACAATGTATTTTTGGATATAAGGAATCCCTCCACCTAATTTTTTTTTTGTTCTCCTTATTTTTTCTATTACATATTTCTTTATTAATGCATATTAAATGCATTGTTATTATTGATTTGTTTTTATTTTTGTTATGTTACTTTCCAAACAAAATTAAATTTGAGTATTTTTTTTTTAGTACGCGCGAAGGGTTAACAACAATAATTATTAACATTATACATTTATTTTTATTTATAAATGCTAAAGTGGAAATTATTAAATATTTTCTACGTACAATTTTGCTTTATCTTTTGTTTAACAAAAGTTATTCCGCTTTTAAAAGTTGCGCTTGCTAAAAAAAAAAAAACAAAAAAATAATAATAATAATAACGGTATTACACAAAAGAAACAAATTCGACTTGCTGTTCGAATCGTACCAGTAAATAAGCCCAACATAACATAATGTAATGATTTTTTTATATAATCTAATTATAAAAAAAGAACAATAGTAATGTGAAAAAATAACTTTGTATATAATTTTATACAAAAAATAAATAAAAAAAAATAAAAATTTGATACGACAGACGCGATTGTATATAATATTTTATTTAAAACTAGCCATACCCGCTAGCCATGCGGCTCCTTCCGCCGGTTTCTTTTCTTTTGAATACAATTAAACTTTATTTGCGTTATCATAATTATAATGTATGTACGTTTGTTTAAATTTTTTCCTTTTTTTTACCCTACAAAATATTTTATCGGAATGCCTCTTTGTAAACTATATTTGCTGTTTTTTTAGTGGGCTCAATTACACACAAATTGCGACTGCTGCTCACACGCGTGCATGCATGCATTTTCCATGTAAAAAACATTGTTGTCGTTATATCTCAACCTCTGAATGGACCAGACGAATGTTAGCTCAAAATACTAGGTGAAGTAGGTATTGTCTAAAAATTGCATCCTATATAGATAGTATGGATGTCTTCAGCTTTATAAGTCTGAAGCCTTTTAGGTATATGGATATTTTACTTCTGGCCTGAATATAGCGTACTTTTGGTTTCAGCTACCGACTTCGTGTTTTTTGTTTAAAAGTTATTTAGGTTTACTTCATGTGTTCTAACTACCAGAACATCGTCTAGGCTGGGGCTAGGCAGCCCATCCACGTTTGTCCCAGCAAAAGCTGTAGTGCCGGTTTTCACGCAGTGTTCTGTACTGTATTGTATTTGGTAGTAGCATCTCTCTAGATCAGGCGTGGAAAACCATTTGGCTCCGAATCGAAACAAGTGTCCAGGGTTTGCAAAAGTTTGTAAAATATTGTAAGATTTAAAACTAAAGGAACAGACCTAATAGTTCAACCACAAAACTGTTTGTTTTTCACAAATTCTTTTACACAACAACGCCTCGTAGGCGTCGGGTATAGCCATACGTAAAATGCAACCGAAAAAACACGAAACAGAACATAACTGAAACATTTAACCATAGGATATTAGGAATTCAGTGAAACCTGTTGTGGAATTGACTGAGAAGTTGAACAGAAAAAGTTTTACGTAGGAAGAGATTTCAACCTCTGCGCGCCTTTGCTATTTTTTTTACATAGAATACAGTGCCATCCATTGTAGAAACATTGCAACTGCGCAAAAATAACGCCTTATTCAAATTATTTTAAACGATCTATAACAGATGGCAGCATGGCACACTCAGCACACAAGCCTCGACACAAACCAAATCGCACGAATTCCTCGATGACATTTGACTGTTTTCGTTTCTCTCCGCCGTGAACCAAAAGAGCTAGTGCTTATTTTTGCTTCCACGAAAAATTGGCTGCTAGCAGTCCATGTATAGTATATGTCAATGCAAAACACAGCCTATTGTTGTGCAAATATTCGGATACCTAATTTCAGGAATGAACTTTGTAGCAGATTTTCCACTTCGAATGAATACCATCATGCACTTTTCGGGATTCGTAGCGTATTTTCGATTACGATGGAATTCGCGAAAGGACTGATTACGTAAATCAACCATTACATAGATTTATTTCCAAACTGATAATTAGGCCTATTCGGCAAAATCTTGTATTCTGTTATGAATCGTAAAAGATTTCGACCATAAAAGATCTTTTATAAATCGTATTCGGGGTTTCATAGTCGATTAGTCACCTGGCCAAATTTGTGCAAAAAACATATTAAAATGCGGGCTGAAATGTATAAGTTATGAATTACTACAACCTAAATAATTGTGTAATAAACACTGGAATATCTTTTTAGGAAAAAGACAACAAAAAACCACGACCGAGCTAAAGCAAATATATATTGCTCTTACTTGGAGCTAAACCCAATTAGAAAACACTGTAAATCAGTAACCAACTGAATGAATCTGGATGTACTGGCACTGGGCGATAAATGCGATAAACCAAAAATGGTCTACTTTGTGATGATTGTTAAGGATGTGATCCGGTCGGTACCTATAGCCAGCCTGTAGAATTGAGTAACGCCGTGTCCAGCGTAGACACGGGCACGATTTTGCGGGTGGTGCGTTGCTTGAACGCACCGCATTTTTTTGCGGGGAATGCGGAAAGTGTCCAATTAGAACACGATAATGCGTTCATGCGGATGGCTTTAATAAACTGCTGTCATTCTGTGTAAAATGACTTCTATTTCGGCAAGAACGATTTTTTTGATAGAAAATAGCTTATTGAAAATAAGAATATTAAAAAATCTAAAAAAGAAACGCGACACAACTAGTGCAATATATACAGTTAAAAACATTCGACATTTCAGAAAACTTTGTTCCATTCCTTTTTCGCAATCCTTCTCTGTCAATTATGAAATAAAAACTTCCATCATAATTTCCGCACGATAATGCGGGCAAAATCAAACCAGTTTGATTTTCAAACAATGCTTGCGATGCGGGAACATCGCAACGCACGGATTTACCGCAAAATCGTGCCTACGTTGGACATCTATATTTCTTAACATAGGTTTGATTTTGTAATCAACGCACGCACCGCATTTCTCGTGGCTACGCTGGACAAGGCGTAAGCGGATAAATAAGATTCAGTTGCAGTATCCCTTTGCCCAAAACGTTGCTAAAGTGGTCAAAGAATAGTTGGTTCAGTGCGCGCAGTCTGGCTCTTGCTATAGCTAATGCTGGACATTTGCAGAGGAAATGAGAGAGAGTTTCTTTCTCATTTGTATTTCCGCAACTGCGGCATTGAGGGTTGTATTTGTATGGGATACTTAGTTCGGCCGCATGGTCTCCAATTGGCCAATGCCCCGTGGTTATTGCCGTGATTTTAGCGATATCTGGGCGGGTTCTGTTTAGTAGGTTCTTTGTTTGCTTCCTATTGATGCCTGATATGAACCGTATCCGTAAAAATGCCATTAGAAACTTGAAATAAATATCCAACTTTACATCGTTATTACATTATTAGAAATGCACTTGACCTCTGAATTTGAAATGAAATGTTTGTATTCGTGTCTTGCGTAAATTGTTCCAATTTGTTCATTAGAACTCTAGCATTCACCGTATCCATTCTAAAGAGCTGAATAAAACGCACATCAGGAAGATCAAATGGATCACTATTTAATTTTAGTTCCAGCAAAAGTGGTTGGTGTCTTCGTCTAAACCAAAAATATAAATTGATAAATTATTTGCAATTACATACCCACTTGTTTATACACATTTATTACATTTGTCTTCTTTTCTAAACATTTCGTTGACGAAAAATTGTATAGATATAAATTTCAATCCAAAACTTTCTAATTAATAAAAATCTTTTATGATAAAAGTCACAAAATTCTGTCTTTTATTCTGTTATGATTTATAACAGATTTCATAAAAGATTTTTGCACACAGAATACCAATTTTGGAGATCGTAAAAGATTTTTTGACAGTTCGAACTTTTGTATGGAAATTCATAACAGAATAACAGGAAAAAAGGATAAAAGATTTTGCCGAATAGGCCCTGATTAACTATAAAATTAAAAACTCGAAACATCCCTGCATTTCCCACGCAAATGATCAGCTGTCAAATTCTCCAATTATGTGATGTCAGTTTACATACCTACACACTACACAATTTTGTGTATGGAATTGAGCTTTCAAACTATTTTCTTTAAAGTGTCGTTATCGTTAATTGTAATTTGGTATTATTCATTTCACAGCAAACTGAGCAAACACCTTTGGATTTGGAAGCATTTTCCCGAACGTTCTATTGCGGTTGGTGTTAAAATTTGATATTTGAAATTATATTTTATAGGCAGGCGCTGCAGGTTTAAATTCGGTAAGCTTTTGTTTTAATTTTGTGTTTACGTACCTACCTACCTACTTAATTTAATTCTAAAATTCGTCCAGGCAGAAACTCGATATCCATTTATGATGCCAAACCAAAAACAGAATCTATCAATGGAATTCTTATCATCCAGCAAAAGCAAAGTATTTAAATGTTCTGCCCATGCAGCTAATGTTTCAAAGAAACTACAAACATTCTATAAACAAAAAGAATTCTTCGACATTGCTATAATCGCTGGGGTTGATAACACGAAAGTACAGGCTCATCGACTTGTTCTGTCCACATCAAGTGACTACTTTCTAGCAATGTTCCGTAGTACTCTTATGGAAGCAACAGCCGATGAGGTTGAAATAAAGGAAATTGATGGCGTTTCTCTACAATTAATCATCGACTTTATGTATACTGCTTCCATTGAGCTGCGCAATGAGATTGTAGAAAATATACTGCGAGCAGCGGACTTTTTTCAAATGCAGACGTTGATAACTGCTTGTTGTGATTTTATGGGGGAACAACTCGATGACAGCAATTGTTTGGGCATTGCAATGTTTGCCGAACAACACAACTATTTAGCGCTTGAAACTAAATCTCTCGCATTTGCTCATAATCATTTTGAAAAAGTATGCAATGGTAAAGAGTTCTTACTGTTAAATAAAGCACAGTTGACAAAATTTATTAGCGCTGATAATCGATTGCTGCGGTCAGAGGAGGAACTATTCCTGAGCGTGGTAAAATGGATCGAACATGACAAGGATCGCGAACAACACATTTTTGATCTTATCTCACTTCTTCGTTTCAAGTTGCTGAACCCAAACTTCATTTTAGCGAACAGCCATTCCATATGCAAAACGATTGAGTGCTACGAGTTGGCTTTTGGGTGGCTCAAATGGCATTCGTCTGGAAAATGTGGTGATCAACAGAAAACAACCAAGAAGCTATCGGTTGCAAATCTAAATACAAACAATTATTGTTTATCAATGTCTACTTACAATGCAGCAGAAAACGTTTGGTTACAAAACAATGTTTCGGTAGCAAATCATCAAAACCGAAGCGAAAAAGGTATGGTTGTCATTGATAAAATATTGGTCGCTGCTGGAAACGTACGCGATTATTACAATAGTTATAATACATATGTTTCTTGTTTGGACCTTGAAAGCAAGACTTGGAATGATTTACCTCAAATGAAACAGAAGCTCAATTTCCTATCAATGGCTGAATTAAATGGCGAATTGTATGTTTTTGCCTGTAACAGCTCAAGTACCCAGATAATGGTCGAAAAATTTAATTTTTACACACGCACATGGAAAAGTTTAGCTAGTCTGCCTACAAATGTCCAAAAGATTAAGGTATCTGCTCTTGGTGGAATGTTGTACCTCATTGGCGAAGGACATCCAATTATGCAATGTTATGATCCTGTTAGAAATGAATGGAGTCGGAGAGCATTTATAAAAGTAACGGAAATTTTCGGACTTGCAGCGGTTCGGGAAGACCTATATCTAGTTGGAGGAATATCAAATAGAAGGAAGAGCCAAACAATTCAACGCTACAACCCTTCTAAGGATACGTGGACAGTAATAGATTTACAAGTCCATGGAGACATTACCCAATGCATTTCTTTGAACAATCAGCTTATAATTTATTGTGAAGAACAATCTACTTTTACGGAGTATGATCCTGAATCCAACAAAACAAAGATTATACGTGGCTTGCCGCAAACAACGGGTAAACGGTATTTATTAACTACATATTAGAGTTAAGAGCATTGTAAATATGTAGTATGTATACATAAATAAAAATAAAAATTTCCATAATCAAAAAGGTTCTTTAATATCGCTAAATGTTCTACAGACAATAACCTAACGACATGAACTTGGTTGAACAGTTATGGTCCTTTTAATTGCACAGTGCCACCACAAGTAATGGATCCACCACAAACCTATTGAAACTCGGTCATACCATATCTAGCGGATTTCGGCGGAATTCCCTAATCACAGGATAAGTCGCTCCATTGACTGTCAAATCGTATGAAAATTGTGTTTCGAAAAAAAAAAAAAATCGAATTTAATAAGTAGAAACTGATATTTACCAAGTTACTTGGTCCCTTTAAATAGCTATTTTGAAGTTAGTATTTTTATATTGAATAGATTTTGTGGTCAGTTGCAAGACGATGGCAGAAGAAACTACATTAAAAACTGGATTGTTTCTGCTGGGGAACTCTGTAGAGTTACATATTTCACATCGTACAGGAATCCAAGCATATCAATGCACCGAATCGCCAGAAAAGTTCATAACAATCGGAAGGAGCCGCCACTTGAAAAAGAACAAATTTTAACTCCTCTTTCACAAGGACAGACAAAAATATCTGCCACAATCCTAATCTTCTTAAGGAATAATTTTGTTCACAAATATTTTACATACGTGTTTTATATAGGTAGATACTTAGGCATTTTGTAGGGGCATTCTAATATCAAATTTGTTAATATAAATTCAAATTTAAAATAGAATATTTTGCGCGCACTTTCAATTTATAATTTCAGTAGGTAGGAAGATGAACCAGTCCAGTAGGAAACAAGAAAGGAACTTCTGTGATGAAAACTTATGTCGATTTCCATTGGGCAAGAAAAAGCATTTTTTTTCAGATTCAGATTTTGCGAATCTCGATTCGCAAGCGAGATACTTTCACCAATACCGAAACAAGAGACACTCTTGTAAACACAAATTGCAATAAAAAAAAATATGCACGACTGGGTCGCACGAAACTTTCTCATTTAATGGGAATCTCGCAGAATCTCAAAGTCATTTCAGCAAATTTTACGTTTAACATCATATCCACTAACCCCTGGTTAATTAAAAAAGTAATATGTACATACTTAAGGTGACCATACGTCCCGCTTTCGAGCTTTGTGTCCCAATGTCCCCAAAGAACTTAAAATGTCCCGCTTTGAAAAAAGACCACCCCATATGGATGTATGTTTCGTTCATTAAACTCAGTCTCAATAAATGTATATAACAAAAATGATATTGCTCACAGATTGACTTCCAGAGACAGCACAAAAAAATAAAAACTAAAAACAAAAACAGCAAAAAATGCACTTGAATCTGAAATACATAACTGGGTAGCTAGTAACATTTTATTTTTAGACTTTTTTATAGTAGGTATTGTACTTTTAGCCTGACGAAATTGATGGGGTTTTTTTTTACAAGGATAACAATGTGGAAAGAAGGAATATGAAATGAAAGATCGGATAGATACTTTTCGCATATAGTGGAGGTGTATGGGGAGCATGACGAGTGTGATCGTGTGATGAATGACGATTGGAATTGATATTTAGGAGGATAACAATGTGGAAAAGAGAAATATCAAATCACAGATCGGATTTTTTACAACACATATTTTGTATTTCTTCGCTTTATGGGCAGCAGTTGTGTCATGGTGGTGGCTTTTGGACTTAGGTGTCAAGGGTAGGTTATGATGATTTGAAAGTTATGGGGTGGGTGAGCATGTGAGGTGCATGGTAGTTTGGTGGAGTAGAGTACATTTTGTGCCTACCAGGTAGCAACGCCCCTGTTGAAAGGGTTTTTTTCCATATGAATAAGATATGGACCAGAGAAAAAAACCAGTTGGGAGTCTCAACTTTGAAATCCATTCTATTAGTAAAGAGTAATATAAATAAAGCCAGGAAAGTCTACCATCGACCACATATTCACACTGCGGCAGATCTCGGAAAAAATCCAGGAGGTCCAAATCGATATACCCACCATCTTTTCAGCATTTATGGAGACGAGCTATACAGAGCAATGTTTAGTTTTGGCATCTCTGCCAAACTCGTCCGTCTGTGTAGGATGACAATACAGAATGCACGCTGCTCCATCAAGGTCGGTAAAGAACTCACCGAGACCTTCGATGTCAAAAAGGATTAAAGGCCCCAACCCATAAAATCCGTCGCATCCGTTGCGTCGACGGATTGACGTATTCGACGGAACGAACAGTAGGCCCCGACCCATAGAATCCGTCACATCCGTTGCGGCAACGTATTCGACTGACAGGTTCATAGAATACACAGTAGCTTATGGAACGTGACCCATGAGCAACGTACGTGCCGGATGCGACGGATAAAGTAGGTTTACTTTCTACTTTTCTGTCCGTCGAACCGTTGACAGTTGGCAGAGCGTGAGAGTAAGCATTTTCATTGGTGGAAATATAAGATAATGAGAGAAACTGTCTCTCAGATCATCAGATGTCATCGGCTGTCAACGTATGCGACGGATTCTATGGGACTGTTCGTTCCGTCGAATACGTCAATCCGTCGACGCAACGGATGCGACGGATTCTATGGGTCGGGGCCTTCCCATAGAATCCGTCGCATACTTTGACAGCATTACGTTGTTTTCTGCATCATTTGACAGTTTCTCTCTTTATCTCAGTATTTCGACCAATGAAAGTGCTTCCTCTCACGCACTGTCACAGATAGACAGATATAACTTTGAGGTGGTAAAGGACTTTGTCTACCTAGGCTCCGCTATGAACTCAGCCAATGACACCAGCGCTGAGATTAAACGAAGAATAACTCTTGCCAATCGCTGTTTCTTTGGGCTAAGAAAGCAATTGAGTATCAAAGCCCTCTCGCGAACAACTAAAGTGATCCCTTTATAAGACCTTAATTGTAGGTACGTAGTACGTATAACACACAATATTGTTATACTCGACTGACAATTAGTGTGTCCTATCTATATGAAAATAAGAATTTATCGTGCGGAACAGGATACTGCTTAGCTAAACTGCCTCGCTAAATTTTATCTCTGTAGACATTTTTGGATGGGAGATAAAATTTAGCGCGAGCAGGATACTGGGCTTTACTTTCAAATTTCACCCCGAACTGACAGTGACACTTGAAGGAGGCAAGTAGGGGATGAATTTCGAATTCCCATTTTTGATTATTTAAAAAAAAGTGGTCTCAATGGTCGGGATTTGGTGGGTAGTCATTTTTTGAGAAATATTCGTAAAACGGCTATGTTCGAGTTTTCTGAGAAAAACTGAGTACGTTATCATGTTTAGAATACATATGTTTTCTTAAATATGTATTTTGATCAAAATTGTTAGAGCGGTTTTTTGTAAAATTATGCTGACAAATGTTACATATTTAAGCACTGTTATTAAAGTGTTTAGCTGAAAACTGAGTACGACGTATTCATCAGGATATAAACATTACCTAGCAGTTAAATTTTCATTCTAATCGAAAATTACGTTTTCGAGATATGAACAGTTTTTTAAAGTATCTACCTACTATTATTAGGGATTTGGGTGGATATCAAAGGACGCAGTCTTTTTAGAGAGAAACTGAGTTTTCCATTCAACTTTGAAAAACTTTTTGACCATCAATTCGAAATATGGAGTTACCTCTACCACTTCGTAAGAGTAAATAAATAAATAAATGGATGGTGCAACACGCCCAAGGCACCCTACCCTAGGCCACAAACCAGAGAGATGTTATTTTATAAACTTTGAGGACGTGCCACGCCCAAGCGGTAAGAGAGCGCCAAATTTTGTTTGCAGATTTGATTTGAACTCAGTGAATTGAAGTCAATCGGAATACGCAAAAAAAAAATATTTTTTTTTTTCGAATGGGCGGTCCAGTAAAGTAGGTAAAATCTATTTTTTGTTTTTGTCTGCGGCAGAAATCGTATACATGATCTAACCTTCCATAACGATGACTATGCCTATGTTGTGATTGTCCCCATAAAACTGAATCCCCGGTTACCCGTAGCCAATAACTTGGGCTCCAAGCTAAATTTCCAAAAATCAGAGAAATTGGTTTTATTTATTTAAGTGCTCACTTTGGTCATAAAATTAAATTTGTTTCAAACTGTCAATTTCCTAGCTCTTACCGTTTGGATTGTGCGTTGATCACAAGAAGTCGCCGATCAGGCAGGACAAACAGTTTTATTATATGAGATTATGTTTATGTTAATGAGTCACTAATGCAGTTGGCTTTAATTGGTTTTGTGTGTATTTTTTGTGCATTCAAATTTTAAAAAGTCCTTCCCTTTGTGACGTAGTGATGAATGTCATTCTATTAGAAAATATAAAATAGTGACTAATTAGCGCCCAATAGATAGTAGGTACGATAGTTTATCTTATTCCGCATGCTTTCATGTCAGAGCACAATAGTGAGAACCCTAGACTAATTTAATTGTAGTTGCGGTTGTGGATAGAAGGTACGAGTAGGTATACCTGTTAGTCATCGGTCACTTATCATGAATCTATACTTCAAATTATTGCATTATTTTGCGATATGAATGCCCGATGCTTTTGTATATAAGCAACTTCCGCGTAATGTAGGTAACTATCTTGTCAATCCACATTTAGTCAATAGAAATGATTCGATTCGTTGAATTTTGTGCTGTGCTCGTAGCCCTTGTGCCAGCTAGCCCAGCGAAGTCAAACAATGTTGAACCGGTAGTTATTGTAAATTTTAACTCGGATACATCCGAATTGCAAGACCAATCCGATCTGCAGGAACTCATCGCATCCAGTAAATTGAGATATTTTTCTGCTACCGAACCGGAGGCTACAATTCGCTATACTATAGGGAAGCGGATTCTAAGTGAGCTATTTTGACCTCCCAGATGGTGACATAATATTTCAAACATTTTCTTTTCAGACGACCGTATAGTTTCTCAAAACATGGACAGCTATCGATGGGATTCGCCACAGAATGTAACACTCATCTTGCAATATCCTTCCAGTGGACAGGGAGCAATTGTCACATATATAGATGTCATTGTTAATCAGAGTTCGAGAACTGGACGAGCTTATGTTCTGACGGGTGGAATTGGAGAGCGTTTCATTGTCATTATTGTGGAGACTATTAACACATACTGGTTCAGGTACTCATCGAAGATTTATGGCATTTAAGAAACAAATAAGAACTTCGATTTCGTTGCTATTCGTACTCTCATCTTTTATTGAACCAAATTATATGCCGTAGATTAAGGCTTCATAGGAAAATGCTGTCTTGTGCAACACAGCAAGCACTATAACAATCGATTTCTTGCCAATACCTCCGGACGAGATGTACGCGCCGGTCTGGTTAAATATATCTTTCACATAAATTTCGGCAAATGTTATATCGGGACCGGACTTAGGACCGCCAAATTTAAAGCTAAAGAACCCTTTATCGCCAATGGGATTATCCACTCGAAAGAGAAGCCGGTCATCTGAATGGGAAGATTTATATATAGATTGGCATTTTTCATACATTTTGATGACTCACTGTTTATTCGTCGGCCAAAAGTATGTGTCCCGTCGGGTTCTTCACTCAGAGTCTGAGCCAGATTATCCGAAAAAACCAGAGCTAGCAAAAAGGCAACTACAATAACTTTATGTGCATTTACAACCATTGTGGGTAGCAAACTGATTGTTTTTAACTATGTAAAATTGGTTTGAGCGGTCTGATTACGATGCGTAATGATGTTGTTCAAGCAATTGGATTTTTATCTTGATTGGCTAAGTACTTTATACTGATTGATCACGCTTGTATTGATAAAGGAATAGTGGTGTTCATTTGTTTTCGACCAATTTACAAGTTTAGTAAAAAAAAGACAGAACAATATATCAAGGAATTTGTACTACTAAATGGTTAAACTTAAGTCCTGGAATGCGATCGTTTGCTCTGCAAATTAATGCTACCACATAGATATAGATTAGATATAAATATTTTAAAGCCAAAAAATAACCAATTTCAAAACTCAACGTGCTTAACATAGAAAAGAAACATTTGACGTAGGTATACCTATTTTAGACAATGTTTTTGCTAATTCAAACCTTCAGTGTTAACATGCAATAAAATACTAAATGGATACTAAGGAAGGAGTGAAATCCAAAAGATAGTACACTTCTTTCCAATGAGGAGGATATCTTGCGCAGATGGAGAGAGCACTTTTCTGAATTGCTTAATCCAATCCAGGGCATTAAAGATGACAGATCCATCGTCGAGGGCGGAAAATAGTCCCACGGTAGAGGAAGTCACTTTTGCGATCAAATCGCTAAAAACTGGCAAATCTGCCGGAGTGGATGAAATCCGGCCAGAAATGCTCAAGAGGCCTTCACCTAAGGCAGTCAAATGGCTCTCTCGTGTCATTAAAGTAGCCTGGGAATATGGCGAAGCTCCCAGCGATTGGCGGATTGGGTTAACTGTGCCCCTTTTCAAGAAAGGAAGTAAAAGGGATTGCTCCAATTAAGTCTCCCTGGAAAAGTCTTTGCCAAGCTTCTGGAAACGCGTTGCAGAGCTGCGTGGTCGAGTCACGATTAAGAGATGAGAAGTGTGGTTTTCGTTCGGGCAGAGAAGCCCAACCGACAAATTATTCACTCTCAGAATGGTAGTTGAGAGGACGTTGGAGTATGCTACACCTGTTTACGCATAGATAGATTTGGGGAAAGCATAGATACGCCCGAGTCCCTCGAGGTAAACTCTGGAGTATTTTACAGGAGTATGGAATTGACGGTTCTTTCTTGAGAGCCATTCAATCTCTTTACACAAACTGTAAAAGCTGTGTTCTGGTAAACGGCGTTAAATCAATACCTTTTACCGTGGGCGTTGGACTTCGTCTGGGGTGCGTCTTGTCTCCTCTCCTTTTTATTACTTGGACTGGAAATTACAGCACAGTCTTGGCGAATTGTCAGATCTGAGGTTATTGCTTTATACTGATGACTTGTTCATCCCTAGATCTTCTCAGACTGAACTTCAACGCACACTCCATCGGTTTGTAGCCGTTTGGGTTAAAGCTGCGATAAAAGTAAACGTGAACAAATCTGAGGTGATGGTCGTCTCCAGAACGCCTGTTCAATGCCGTCTGCATATAACTGGAGTGCCTTTGAAACAGGCGGAGAAGTTTAAGTATCTCGGGTTCTTATTAACGTGAGTGATGGAAGGAGCAATGCTCAGCTTTCATTCTGTTACGGTTACCCACCGAGCTTTTCAAGGCTGGAGGCGATGACTTGGTAAGGAGCATACACCAACTCATATGTAAAATTTGGTCGGATAAAAGAATGCCCGATGAATGGAATCTCAGCATCGTTTGTCCGCTACTGAAGAAAGGAGATCCTTTGATCTGCGCTAACTACAGTGGTAAAAGTCTCCTCAACATTGCATACAAGATCCTGTCTGCAGTTATTTGTGAACGCCTTAAGCAGATGGTCAACAAGCTGATAGGCCTTTATCAGTGCGGTTTCAGGCCTGGAAAGTCCACCAGAAAGGACATTCAACATCGGCGCCTTGGACAGAACGTGACAATGGACAGCTATAATTTTGAGGTAGTGAAAGACTTTGTCTACCTAGGCTCTGCGGTCAATTCCAGCAATGACATCAGCGCTGAGATCAAGCGAAGAATTTCTCTTGCCAATCGCTGTTTCTACGGGCTTAGAAGGCAATTGAGTAGCAAAGCCCTCTCCCGAGCAACTAAGCAGACGTTGTATAAGACCCTTATCATCACCGTCCTGCTATATGGCGCAGAAGCATGGACTCTATCAAGGGCGGATGAAAACACACTTAGCTGCTTCGAGCGAAAAGTTATCCGTGTGATCTTTGGTCCAGTTTGTATCTCAGGAGTATGGAGGTAGGAATTCGATGAGAATCGATTAAATCGTCTGCTCCACCATTAAGAAACCTCAACCTTTTTTTTGGCACACTTTATTATAAGAAGTCATTTTAAGTTAGTCTAACAATAGGATACATGTCAGAGCATTCACCAAACGTTCAATTTTATTAAGTCGATCGCTTCAATTTCCAACCGAGTTGTCTCCTCGTTCAGCGGATTTAAATTCCATAAATATCGGCAGTATAACTGAACCACAATGTATTTTTGGCCTCAACTACGGTGGTAAGTGAACGCTGTCCGATTCCACCGGCTATAACTGTAGCTCGCCCAATATTAGAACTTTGATTGACAACAATTTCGGCGTACGTAACAATAGCTCCCTGCCCACTGTTGGGGTATTTCAATGCTAGTGTCACATCTTGAGGCACAGACCATCGTTTACCATCAGCACCGTGAGCCACTAGACGATCATCTAAAAGTGAATGCCAATAGTAGGTACAATCAAATTATAAGACTCTACTTTAAACTTACTTTGAACACGCTTTCCAATAGTGTATCGAATCACATCTCCGACTTGTGCAGCAGGAACTGCTGTCAACTGGCTGGATGAGAAGAGTTCCATGATCTCGGGCTTGTCAGCTCGAGTGTCCTTCTGTTCGGATGCATTCTCCATTTTGAAAATGTTCTGCCATCTGGAAGCATCCTTGTCTCCCGAATTCACATCGACAATTACCACTGATGATGGTTCAACATCAGTTGGAACCGTTGGGTCCGAATTTGCAAGTACTACTGCGAGTAAAACACCGAGTAAAACGCAACGTGACATTTTCGCTAAGAGAAGTTGTAAACTAATAACATGGATCGTCATTGTGTACCCTCTTTTATACGCAAGGCGTGGTGATTGAAAGATACTATCGCAATGGCGAATTTTTCGTTGTTCATTCGCGATAAGCGCCTCTAATATGAGTAAATTCTAAGAATAGTCGGTAAAATCCCTTGGTTCAGATAAAATTTCTGAATTTTTATATTCAACCTTTTTCTGGTATGGTCGTATTCCGAAAAAGTGAGAGAAATATTTTGTGTCCATGTGTTGTGTACCGATATTTAGTGATAAGATATATAATGTAGGTAATGCAAATGGTAAAGTAAAGATATCATTATAAAGAACTGCATTTATATCTTTCAACTGAAATATTTTGAATACAAAGTAAATACCATAATGTATGTTATGTAGGTATTTTTATATTTTCCAATGAAGGAAGGAAGTGTTTTTATATCGGCCTGGCCAATGCTTTGATACCCTCCACTGCATAAAAGTCATGCAAAATCTTTGCCATGCGAATTAGTATGTATACTGTACGCACGCATGGGTCTAATATTTTTTTTTTTTTTTAAATACTTCTCCCGGGAAAGGTGAACCTACACTGCTTAATCAGCGCCCCGAGATGGTTGCAGATGGCCATGAGCATTAGCTGTCTGTCTTGTGGGGCGCCCAAAAGTTGCATTTCGAGGGATAATGTCTTTGAGTTCCTCGGAACATCTACCATGGAAGTATACCTATAGAACAAGCAAAGGTCAGCGACTTGTCTTCTGTGCACCAACGGTTGTAGATTCGATGTGAGTATAGGGTCTCCAATAAATCGAACTGCTCCTCTCTGTATGCTGTCAAGTAGGTTAAGTGAATGATTTGGGGCCGAGCTCCATATATGGGAACTATATTCCAGGCCTGGTTTAACCTGTGCTATTGTAGCACAGGTTGCTCTAAATATAGGTAGCTCAACTTAGCGGACGCCGATCTTGCGATATAGGATAGATATGTGATTCCTGAATTGACTGTGACTCCTGGAAGGTGTCATCTATTTGGGTCTGAGGAACTGAGCTGTGTCTTGTTTGCATTAAATACAACCAAGTCGACTTTCCCCACTTTAAGAATTTGTCCGAAACATAATTTCGACACCTAATTTGTTCATATCTCTGACTGGTGTGATGTACCCGGCGAACATCGTCTCGCCTCATTTTAACGCCTTCAGATAAACTCCAGAATGATAATAAAACATAGATGGTAAATAGCACATTTGCTGAATAGAAAATGACAATGCGAAAATGACACCTGTCAAATTGCGCACAGCCAAAGTCAACGTATAACGCCATCTATCGGGTTGTTTCATTGATCGCAGCACAGCGCCATCTATTATTTATCTCGTTAAATTCTCCACCCAAAATGCATGCAAATATTGTCTTTCATCACAATGAATTTCAGAATTATACCAAATTTTCCAGCTTTTTCTATTTTTCCCATTCGAAAATCCATTCCGGAACAATTGCACACAAAATTCCATACAAAAATCAATCAACATTTATCCAATTTCCCGACTTTCCAGAGGGGTTTCCCAACATTTTCCTGAAAAATATTTTTAGCTAAATCGGCCCAGCCGTTCAGTTCAGTTGATGAATTACTATACATTTCTCACACCATTTTTATTATACATATTGTTAAATTCGGAACTTCCATCAGATGGCGCTGAGGTCAATATGTAGTCCTTTTCAATCCACACTACAATATATAGAATATGCTTTCTGGTGACTCCTTCTTGGCGTTAGAAATGTATTGACAAAGTAAATATACCTTCCTGTGGAGGGTATAAAAAGACCCTCTACTTTGGGGGAGTGCCACGCCCAAACGGTAAGAGAACGTACATTTTTTTTGGCAGATTTGAGCTCAGTGCATTAAAATCAATCGATAAACATTCGATAGGGGCAAATGTTTTGCATATGTTCTACTCCAATAGCGTTCAGGTCCACAAGGGCACGTAATTTCTCATCAAAATCCACTTTAAACACCGTTCCTCTGTCAATGAAAATGTGAAGTCCATGGGCCTTAGGTACTAAAAATCATTTTTAACCTTCACTTTAAAAATTTTGTAGGTGTCACCAAAAAGATAATTTTACTTTTTTATGTATCTAAAATGTTGCTAGTTTGAGTTCGTAAAATTTAACCTAGACGCTAAAAATGATTACTAGTACCTACCGCGGCATGTCATTAAGATCTGCTTCAGACAAAGGCTTTGTAGCCGGAGAATAACATACATATAGTTCTTTTGGCACAACATAAAGATAGTTAGTGGCATAAAAAGCCTGGGTCATCTGGTATTGGGAAAGTAGCTCTAGTTTGAGTTCGTGCTGAGTTGGTGCACTATATGCAATTCTTTATGATCTTGAAACCAAATTCTATAATTTGAAATCTGGCTGTTATATTATTTGCTGTCACTGGTTGTCAGGAATTAAATCCTCTATATAGGTACTGTTGTTGTTAAAACCGTGTTCATGGAAATTGCTATAGAAATGAACTTCCAGTAGCTTATAACTTCGCTGAAGCTGAAGAAATTCGTCATTTTAAAACGCTTTAGGCCTCAGTTATAGCTATCAGTAAAATGCATCCGTAAAACACGAAACAGAACAAAACTGAAACATTTAACCATAGTATATCATATAGGAATTCAGTGGAATACTTAGTGAAACTGGTTGAGAAGTTGAACAGAAAAAGTTTTTCGTACGGAAAGAAATTCTTTTTTTTTTTAACATATTTAAAGATCAATTGCTTAATTTTTTTTTTACAATTTAGTTTTATAATTCAAAAGCAACTATTTAAGACCAAGATTGAGTTCAATGATTAAGTTTAAGTGCTCCAAAAAAGTGAAACAATTTTTTTACGGATGCATTTTACTGATAGCTATAACTGCAGCCTTACTGCCCGAATTGCAGTTACGGCGGTCTATTTATTAGTAGATTGCTTTTTAACCCCTTGAGCGCTAGAATAAAAATAAACCTATCATTACGAATTTGGCGTGATCATCTTTCGTCAGTTTTAAAAACTATTTCAAATAACTCATACATTTCTTTTAGACCCCAGTGTGCTTCCCACTTTGCGATAATTTATTTCGGGGCCAAAACATTATTCGATCGTTAACAAAACAACCGACTTTTACAATTTCCCTGTACATAAATAAAACAACTAACAGTAAACACTTGAAAATCTTGTTATCAGCTTAGACTCAGACCGATATAATTATTACTGATATTTTTCGCAGACTCGCCTACCATTTAGTTTAACTGAAATTTTAGCTATCGCCATGTCGTTGTCGGTTTGTTGGTGGTCAGCACTCATTTTAACAATTTCCATTCTTACCCTATCCAATGGATTCACAGAGAAAATTCATATCCATCCATTAAAACCGTCAGTTATATCGTTGAATCGAGAAGAATGCTACTCTTATACGTACGGCGTACGCAAGGACGACAATACGGATACGAAAATCTATCAGTCAACTGGACAATTTGAGTGGGCGGAGGAGAAAACTAAATATTTGTCTATTTTATATCCAGAAAATTGGCCAATTAAGGATTTCTTTGAGGTGACATTCGTGCAGGTCCTACTGCGACCTCTTGATGTGGCATATGACGTTTCGATTTCGGGGCCAATTGAAAGTGCATTGGTAACGATAAATATTTTAGCACCAAATACTAAAACGTTGCACTATGAAATCAGCATTTATGGTTATAAGGAATAAAGACTATACCTACACCTTTGTAAGGTATACGTAACGTATATGTATGTGCGTTTCATTTTGAGAAGGTTAATATGAAATAGGTGTTTGAAAACTTTTCCACTTTAGTGTTTTGTTATTATTTGTGAGTTGAGTAGCAGTTATCAATAACAATACAGAACTCGAACATCAAGCAGGGAATTGTCGATTTTGGTCAACAGCTATATAAACTCGAAATGAGGAATAGATAACCTTGAAAATTTGCAGATAATTCGACCATGTAAACAAAGAACAAACAGTTGGTGCAACAGATAAAGGGGCTAGGTTTATCTTCTCGTAACCATTCGCTTGCCTGCGTTTATAGTTTTGGAACTAATGGAATGGGCTTACAACAGCTCTTTCAGGACAATCATGCTCTCGGATGCTTGTCATATCAGACGTTCGTAAGAGTTTGCGCAGTGGAAAAGCCCTAACCTAAATTATATTTTGTGTTTTTCTGGGGATTTGTAGTACAACTTTGGCGCAATACACTAACTAATACTGAGCCACTAAACCCATTATCTATGTAAATGTCGTTTAGGTACAAATTTCCTTTAAGAACTTCGTTTTGAATATTTTATTTATACCTACGACATTTAGCTCATAAACGATAATTGCAGATTTTTCTTAGAAACAAAGTCGAACCTAAAGTGAGAGATATTTACTGCGACTTGTTCTCTCTTCTAAAAGATTTTTCACTTATGTTTAGTAAACAAATTAAAAAGTCTTATAAATGTGGGGGTATGCAGTTGCCAACTACTTTATTTAATTTTTTTTTTATAGAAAACCATTGGACTTTCTTTGTTCAGGTTCTGAGATTTCCAAGTCACGGCTTATATACCGTAAACCTTCGAAACATAGTTAAAGTATAAGGTATTATAAGCTTCTATAATGACCACAACTGAACGTTGTCCAATTCCACCGGATACCAGGGAGGCTCTTCCATTAAATGTACTTTGATCGACGGCAACTTCAGCGTAAGTAACAATAGCATCCTGGCCATTTTTTGGATACTCAAGTTTCAACTGAACATCTTGGGGTGTGCCGAATGTATAATTATTTGAGCTTTGTGCGACCAGATGATCATCTAGAGTGGAAAAATGGTGAATTTGTTAGAATTGTATGCTTAAAATTTGCGAAAGCAGGCTTTTATCAGCGCCATCTATTGTTGGTAAATAGAAAACCTACTTGTAGTACGACTTCCGATGTAGTAACGAATCTGGCTTCTCTCTTGAATACGGGTGAGGGGTATCAACTCAATTTTTTGTTTATTGAGGGTCATCAGTTCAGTGACATCATTGACGACAATAACTTGAGCGGCAATATTATTAGGAATTTTTGGAGCTGCACTTGCAGTTGCAGTTACAATTGTAATAAGGAGAATACTGCACACGATAGACTTGAACATTTTGCTTTCTTGTACGTTTTTTTTTTGACTGACTTGAGCTATGTTCCAAATATGATTGTTCCTACCTAGATGGTGCGGATGTTATTTATATTTTATCGACTTCCGATAGATGTCAAAATGCTTAGATAAGCCAAAAGTCGATTATGATTATGATTAATGTCGTGGAATAAGTTTCTGTGGCACGTGAGTTTGCTTTATCGGTTTGTGTGTGATAATGATTTATAAAGCTGTTAATATTTAAAGTATACTTAGCCTGGTGAGTAAGTAGGTAGAGATAGTTAAAGCAAAGTAGACCTGGCGTCATTTATTCATAGAATGTATAAAAATAGGCAAGACCTGGATAGTATAACCCAGGAGTTCCCAATCTTTTCCATACTGCGACTCCCTAGAGAGGTATTTTTGCGACGCCCTTCTAAAAGACAAGATATGTGAATAGAAGCTGATCTTACTGAAGATCCACTAAATTGTTTTTCAATAAGGACGGGTCGTCGTTGAAATATCGTCGTCCCATATTTATGGTAATTTTGCACGTTCACATACTCGCATTTTTCGGACCAAAATTGGGGTCATTTTCCAAACGAAGCCAAGTCAGTGAATAAACGGCTTTGTCTATGCTTATTAACTTTGAGCTCATGGATTAGTTAGATCGTGTGCGGGCGTAAGCCCAAGAAAATGAAAAATTCGCCAAGTTGAAATCTGCGAAAAGCCAATTTTTTGTGCACGGCGAAGAATTAACTGCCTCGGGTTCTCCTGTACACTCTAATGTACCGCGACAACCTCCCGACGAATCTGGCTGACAACGACCCGTACCAATTGAAACCCCTTATTTAATTTTGAGTGCCAGGCAAATATACGAGTGCCAGCCACGAAGCAAGTCTGACTGGAAACAAAAACACTGCTCGAAACACAAACGCGCTTAATCTTCGACTGCAATGTAATTATTTAATTTCGCTTCGACCTTGCTCTTGGTATTCGTAAAGAGAAACGTAATGTTTTTCCTTTGAACGAGGTCTTACAGCAGTAAAAAAATACAACTTGCGACGCCACAGGACGTCGCGAAGCACAGTTAGGTTACCCCTGGCATAACCTAAAATTTCATCTTTGGATGTCGAGCCATTTCATGACTTTAATTAATTAGCGTACCTAGATATGATGGGAATCTATGCAAGGTTTACAAATAATACATAATAGAACTATGCACAAGCAATTATTATCCTTACGGTAACTAAGTCTATAGCTAGACTACTCTTCTGGACCGACAGCTGTATAGTCTTTTAGACAACCTGACGAAAATGGAGTTAGTTTTATTCACCAAACGCCAAACGCGCTAAAGGAATTCCCATCTTCTGTAAGAGTTGTCGGCTTTTGATGGGACATTCATCCCAATATAATACTGGCCCTCTACCACATTAATCAGACCAATAATTCTATCGCATCATTGTAAGGTGGCCAACCTTGGACAAACTTTCAAATCTAAGGGCCCTAGAGTAGAGAAGACTCCTCACGGACAAAGTGAGAATATATCCAACCGCCGATATTCAAACTATGCTTAACCTTCTCCCTCTAGACATCGTCAGTGAAGGTAATATTGATTAATGCGGTACCTAATCACAAATCGACTTCGAAAAAGGTTTCACCTATGAAATGCCGGACAGAAGCCATAATAAAACGGAATGCCCGGATCACTCTTCCATCACTGTCAATTTCTAAAACTCCGTAGAGAGTGTTGGCGTCGGAATCTTTTCAGAAGAATTGAATCTGATGGTTCAAACATTTCGCCTCCCGAAACATTGTAGTGTCTTCTAAGCCGTGATTGCAGCTATTCGTCAAGATACAGCGTGGCTGTCGATTTATACGATATCACAAAATGATATTTAAGTCTATTCGGCAAAATCTTGTCTTCTGTTATGAATCATAAAAAATCTCGACCATAAAAGATCTTTTATAAATCGTATTCAGGGTTTCGAACTTTTATGAAACTTCGAAAATTGAAAATCTGTTACGAAGCTGTCAAAACAAAACGCAGGGAAGAAGATCTATTTGATCTTCCTGATGTGCGTTTTATTCAGCTCTTTAGATTGGATAAGGTGAATACTAGAATTCTAATGAATAACTGACAGAAAATCCACGACCCGAATTTAAGTACTTTTAAGATTAACTTTAGAACACACACATTATTACTACAAAATGCTTACTTTAAAATTGACATCTCTTACTTCAATCAAAAACATTTTAACTTAATAACGTGCGAAGTTAAAGTAACCTAGTGATTCTAACTCTAAAATCGTATAGGTTCAAATTAAGAATTAAAAGCGTTAAATGCAGATCAAGTTTTTGACATTTATTGCATACTTGAATTAAGCGCTTTTGGAGTAGGTAAATAATACTCTTGCACACTTTCATGTTTACTCAGTTTGGTTAGCAAGTAAGTACATTTCGTACATTCTCAATCTAAAGAATGCGCAGAGTAAAAACAAATCTAAAGTAGTCACATTAAGAAAAAGTGTTTTCAATATAAGACATTAATTTCTTGCACATAAACTAGATTTACATCAAATTTTGGTCATGCTAAAACGACTATTGAATTGAATGCCATTATTATTTCGGAATTGTAATTAAAAAAAAATTTTCCGTAAAATTATTTTAGATTGTCGAGCTGTCGGGGAACTCTTACGCCGTGTCCAGCGTAGACACGGGCACGATTTTGCGGGTGGTGCGTTGCTTGAACGCACCGCATTTTTTTGCGGGGAATGCGGAAAGTGTCCAATTAGAACACGATAATGCGTTCATGCGGATGGCTTTAATAAACTGCTGTCATTCTGTGTAAAATGACTTCTATTTCGGCAAGAAAGATTTTTTTGATAGAAAATAGCTTATTGAAAATAAGAATATTAAAAAATCTAAAAAAGAAACGCGACACAACTAGTGCAATATATACAGTTAAAAACATTCGGCATTTCAGAAAACTTTGTTCCATTCCTTTTTCGCAATCCTTCTCTGTCAATTATGAAATAAAAACTTCCATCATAATTTCCGCACGATAATGCGGGCAAAATCAAACCAGTTTGATTTTCAAACAATGCTTGCGATGCGGGAACATCGCAACGCACGGATTTACCGCAAAATCGTGCCTACGTTGGACATCTATATTTCCCAACATAGGTTTGATTTTGTAATCAACGCACGCACCGCATTTCTCGTGGCTACGCTGATGACGCATCTGATATTTGACCATCTGGCATTTGTGAGTGTGTCATTTGAGAAATAGGCAATAAAGTAGAAGTTGTAAAGATATCGAACGTGTTCAAATACAGTTTATGATTAAACACATATCATTATGAGAGAGGATGTTTTTTTTTCGCATATAGTTACCTAACCTATAAAAAATGTTTGTATAATTATGTACTGATGACTTATGTGGTTTTAAATCGGGACAAAAATCAAGTGATTTCATCAGATTTCATGTTCCATTGGGCAAAAATAATCAATATTTTTTTTTGATCCGGATCACTTTTTGCAGATCTCGATATTTTTCGAGACTTACACACTACCACCAATATACCTTGTATAGCTGTTTTATGTCATTTAGAATTTGTTTTTAAAACAAAATTACTAAAAACCTCGTGAAAAGCGATTAGTCAGAACAACAATGTAAATAATGGACATGGAATTAATTTTGGAGCAATTGCTATCATCTTCGTCATCAATCATCATTTTCTTCATCTGTGGAGCTCGATTCTTTGTCAATATTATTATCCGTATAATTAAGTTCGTATGTTTCCATCCAGATCAATTTGTTTTCATGACGTTTCATGACCATGTGTCACGTAAAATCAAAATCTGATGTAAATCTAGATAGGTATACTGTATACAGTATATACAATGGAAAATCATGTTAGTTAATGGGGTCATTCGGATACCTAGTTTACAACTGAATTTGTCAGGACTTGGCTTAAGTGCAGAAGTTTTGTTATTGAGCTGTGACATCCATTTATTAGCCAACATTTCCTTCACGAAATAGGTACGCTACTCCTCCATTAATGTCAAAGATAAACCCTAGAGATAAAATGCTGCCAGATTTACAGAACTTAAAAAAAAAAAAAACAAAAAATTCGTCATCTTTTATAAGCGACATGCTTTCAGTTTTATTTCATTTTCATCAAAAAACCCAACTTAGGTACTTCCCAAACAAGTTAGCTTTTATCACACACTAGTTTATGCTGATAGCGGTCATCACGTGCTTTCATTAAAAAAAAATAATTCGAACTACTAACTACATATACCTACTTATCGCTCAGTTGCCCGATCTTTTCATGGTGGGGTCTTTTAAATTGCAGTGTTCTAATGTCGTTTTCGATTGGTCGTCCAGAACAGTCCGGGAAGCAATCCGAACGCTCAGAACGTTCAGAACTGACAGTTTTTCTCCTGAAAAGGAAAGAAATTTGCTTCTGCATTTGAATTCAGAATAGCGAAGAGTTCTTCCGGATGGTTCTGGTGTTCTGGACGACCAACCGAAAACAACATAAGGTTGGTGTTTGGTTATCTTCTCTTTTTGAACACTCACATATAGTAGGTACATATGTCTGAAAATTATACGGGCAGATAATTATTTAGCGAAGATAATTTATATAATACGCGGGCGTTAAGGATTAATAATTATAAACGACGTTGCAGCCTAGGGTGTCTACCGCCCGTTGCGACACCTATTTATTTATTTATTTATTTATTTAACGAAGGTTTACGGTATCTAAGCAACAACTGTTTAAATCTTCACATTATAATAAAATTGTTTACATGGGTCTAATATTGGTTCTGTATGGAAGATATCAGAACTACTTTACCGATATATGTAGACAATTTTCAATACCAACCTGACGGACGCGACGTGGCTAAATCGATTCAGAATGTGATCCTGACTTAGAATATACAATATATATTTTATAGGGTCTCCGGTGACTCCTTCTTGGCGTTACAAATGTAATGACAATGTGAATATACCTTCCTGTGGAGGGTAAAAAAATATTAGAGGCAAAAGGTCCGTAGAAGCATACCTACTTGTGTGAGCTTTTAATTTTTGGGATGAATGGAAGGGATTTGCCGACGGCCACGCCGCTATTTGGTCTAATTTTTAAATACATTTTCAGTGGAAGTAGTTTGACAGTAACAGTTGTTCATGTTGACACTGATGGTATTGTCAAGACACTTTATTATTGCGTATTTTAGGATGACCCATATTTCAAAACGCGAAGCCTAAGCACAACTACTGTATAATACGAAAGCTAAGACACGCGCGCTCTTACCTATGGTCATGAGGTTTGGGTAATGACCGAAAGAATAAGATCGCGGATACAAGCTGCCGAAATGAGATTTCTCCGTAGTATTGCTGGTGTGACCCGTCGAGATCGCATCAGAAATACCAGAATACGTGAGGAACTCAATGTCGAGCAGCTACTTCTCCGGACGGAGCGATCCATGCTTCGGTGGTTTGGTCATGTTAAACGCATGTCCCCGACCAGGATTCCACGACGTGCTATGGAATCCGTACCATCGGGCAGGCGTCCCCTAGGTAGACCCAGGATGAGATGGTTAGATCAAATTCATAATCTCTCCTCTACCCGTATGGGGATTGCCCTTGATGATTTAGAGTCGATGGCGGAGGATCGAGAGCTATGGAGGGTCCACTTGAGCAACCTACACCCGCGACCCACTTAATGGACAAGCGGACCATTGAAAATGAATGAATGAATGAATGAAAGACACGCGCGCAGACGGGCGCAGTAGCGCAGTGGTTAGTGTGCTGGACTACTGTGCGAGGGATCCCAGGTTCGATCCCCGGAAAAACCCAAATTACATCTTAAAAAAGTTTTCTCTACTGCGCCACCTCTCGCGAACGTCTGACAAACATCCGAGAGTATGACTGTCATGAAAAAGCTTCTCAATTCAGCCGTTCGGACTCGGCATAAAATTGTAGGTCCCTTCCATTCGTCCCAAAAATTGAAACTCACACAAAACGAATGGTTGCGAGAAGCTAGGCCTTGGGTGTCACCCGCCTGTTGCGCCACCTATTTATTTATTTTTAAGGCACGCGTTCTTCTTATAAGATGTTAATACAGAAGACTATTATTATTGAGCAATACAAAACTTGACCGCATAAACGTTCTTGAGAAACAGTTTCCCAAGTATGATATAAACATGAAAACTGAAGCCGATGAATGCTATGAAGAATAACATTTTTTTCCATTAACCAAACCTAAAAATATTGTTTCGTCGCAAAGCTGTAGAAAACAAAACTTTGATGTTTTTGCAATATTTTAAATCATATTTTTATTAAATTATTCAGCTTTTTACAAGCTTTTCTTTTTTGGCAGACATTATTTAGATACCATAAATCTTAGCAACATAGTTAAAGTAATATGTATTGTATGCCTCCACAATGATCACAATAGAACGCTGTCCAATTCCACCAGATACAACATACGCTTGTCCGCTATTTGAACTTTGATTAACAAGAATATCTACGAAGGTGATAACAGCGCCTTGACCATTAGCCGGATACTGAAGTCTTAGTTGTACATTTTGGGGTGATCCCCATGAATTGTTGTCCGAATTCTGTGACACCAGACGATCATCTGAAAGTGCAGAGCCGAATTAATTGAAAAAGTTAACAGCGCCATCTATTAACTAAGATTCTTACTTGAAACACGATTTCCTAGAGTATAACGAATTTGGCCTCGCTCCTGGATACCGCTAATAGGAATAAGCTGAACTCCTTGCTCGTTTAGTTTAGAAACATCGTCAACAACGATAACTTGAGCTGCAACGTCGTTAGGAATTTTTGGAACAGCATTACCGGTTGCAGTTACTATGAGGAGAATACTGCACACAATTGAACGAAACATTTTGCCTTTTTTGTCAATAATTGTTGACCGAGTAGCTATTTACTTGAGTGTCGATTGAAATATGATTGCAGGACGCTGCCTCATTTGTATTTTATAGTGATCAGCACACTGGTAAATATTTCCTACAAGTGCATTGTTTACAGCTAAATGGCAAGATAAGCCCTAGAGACAAGAGACAGCGGATGTTTGCTAAATAACTTTCGAGTGGACTTTTTAAATTGATTACATAGGTAGGTAATAGGAATTACATTTCTATGCCATAAAAATACAAACAAAATAAAAAGCAACTGACGCAAAATGGTCCATTTAGGACCAATGCCTGTATTAGGCAATGCACATTTCACAAAATGTGAAGGGCCGTGTGACAATTGCGCTAAATAATTATTCTCGGCTAATTTTCTGACATAGTGGGTGTTTACTAAACTCCAACCAAACCCGTAGTACGTTTCATTGACCGCTATGGAATAATTTATTATCTTGCTTTAGAAGCATGCTACTTTTTTGGCAGCTTAGAATTCGTTTTTCACCAAACAATTAACCAAGAATAATTATTTAGTCAAGTTGATACACTGCCTAAAGACTCCATTTATGAAATAAAAAATTAAAATACAAATGAGAAGAAAGTAGCTAGAAGCAAACTACAAATGCTCAGATGAAAGATTCCCCATATTGGGATCTGGTAAACTGGCTTTGCACTACATCTGGTGCACAGCCTTTTATATTTTATTATGTCAATTAGTTTTAAATGATGTTGCCCTGTGTTTGGAGATTTTCCTCTGATTATAGACGATTCAACATATATATACATATACATTGGTGAAACCATATTATTTATATGGATGACTCCGAAGTCCGAAAGTATCGGACTATCCATTTCAATCACACTTCCTGACTATGGAGCATTTACAGCTGAGGTGCCTATACTGACAGTGATAACAGGACAGTGGTAAACAGGTTGCAATGATGAAAATACCTCATCTCATGCAGAAATTATACCGTTTTCATTGACTGTCAAGCGGCATTAAACGACTTCTGCGGCTGATTTAAAAGCGAAGCTTGTAAGTTGCTGCCGCAAAGAGCTACGGTTTTTTTTTTTCATACCAAAATGGGAATTAGTAGGTACAGACGACCTGTGGAGTTGATACGGTGATGAGGAGGCGCATGAGGACACCCGACATTTTCTTTTCCATTGCCAAGCACTCTGCCACATACGAAATGGTATGTTAGTTACTTTTTCGAGGACTTAGAATTTCTGACATGAATGGCCTACTTAAATTTGTAAATATCTTGGGATGATTTACCAATCCGTAGGTTTTTCATAGGTTTTCAGAGTGTGGGAGTCATAAGCGCCTAGGGCATCACAATAACAACGGATCTACATTGATCCGTACGTACAGGTTTCTCCTGTCTTGCCATTTGCCAACCCATTAACCTAACCGATCTGTAAGTTAAAGATTATATAAAGTCTAAACCACATAAAAGCCAGAATTGTTTTCAATACATTTTGCAAATGTGAGATGAGAGCTCTACCATTTATTTTACATGTAAATCTGATTGCTTTATTTTGTTAGTAGAGGCTAGACGCTAAAGTTTCCATATAAGATTATATTCAGGTGGCAGGATACAGCGACTACAGTCACACTTAGAACACAGAGGTTCCCATTATTGAAATATTTGCCACCTCAACCAAATCGGTGTTTCCTGTCATCATAATAATGTCGTTAGTTAATTTTTTGTCATTACAATTTTTGTAATCTTCATGTACCTACTTATCACAATAAATTTCAATGAGCACGACTTCGAAAACTAATTCATTATATCTATTAAATGAGTTTCTACCTCAACAACCCTTATGAATTAAGTCTACTCAAGAATCGAATAGCTCACATCCGCTCTCATAAGGCTTATCTTGGCGTTCGGCTGTAAACAATGCATCTACATGTATACTGTATACAGTTTACTGATCACTATAAAATACAAATGAGGCAGCGTCCTGCAATCATATTTCAATCGACACTCAAGTAAATAGCTACTCGGTCAACAATTATTGACAAAAAAGGCAAAATGTTTCGTTCAATTGTGTGCAGTATTCTCCTCATAGTAACTGCAACCGGTAATGCTGTTCCAAAAATTCCTAACGACGTTGCAGCTCAAGTTATCGTTGTTGACGATGTTTCTAAACTAAACGAGCAAGGAGTTCAGCTTATTCCTATTAGCGGTATCCAGGAGCGAGGCCAAATTCGTTATACTCTAGGAAATCGTGTTTCAAGTAAGAATCTTAGTTAATAGATGGCGCTGTTAACTTTTTCAATTAATTCGGCTCTGCACTTTCAGATGATCGTCTGGTGTCACAGAATTCGGACAACAATTCATGGGGATCACCCCAAAATGTACAACTAAGACTTCAGTATCCGGCTAATGGTCAAGGCGCTGTTATCACCTTCGTAGATATTCTTGTTAATCAAAGTTCAAATAGCGGACAAGCGTATGTTGTATCTGGTGGAATTGGACAGCGTTCTATTGTGATCATTGTGGAGGCATACAATACATATTACTTTAACTATGTTGCTAAGATTTATGGTATCTAAAAACTGTCTTTAAACCAATATTTAAATAAAATATTTTATGAATTTGATTTGATTACTTTAAATCTGCATTTTTCTCTTTGAGGGCTCTGATGTAAGGAGATTCTAAACAAACAAAAAAAAAACAATATTGTAGGTATTCTTGTTTATGGTTTTCTTATAACTTTTGAATGTCAGAAAAGCTTCACAAGTCTAGTGTGTCAGCTTTTACTTTTATTAATGCCAATTTCCATTGAGCAAGAAAAAGCATTTTTTTTTTTCAGATTCATAACCTCATAGCTACCTATATAAAAATGGATTTAACGCCCAGCCCAAACCCTTTACTCTAGAAAGCAGAAATTTTGCAGAGAGGTTTCCTTTATGATGTTACAAGAAATAAGGAAGGATATTTCGATATTCAATCACGAGATACTAACTACTCCTTAGGTACCTACATTTGTGAAGACAAATTGCAATCTAAAAATATCAATTTTTTTTTGATCCGGAACACTTTTCGTGTTCCATTGGGACACAAAATCAATATTTTTTTGATTCGGATCACTTTTTGCAGATCTCGATCATTTTCGAGATTTACGCATACTCACAATATATTTGATTTTGAATTTGACTTCAAAATGAAATTACTAAAACCATCTTGCAAAAGCAATTATACAGAAAAAACGTAAATAATGGACAAGGACTTAATTTAAAAAAATCGTCGTTTGTGGATTTCGATTTTTCGTCGATACATATTATTATTGATATGAAGTTCGTATGTTTCCACCGATAAACGAAAACAATTTGCACAGCCGATGTACTGTCAAATAACGCCCTAATACATTTACAAAAGCAGATCAATCTGCTTTCATGTTCCATTGTTCCATGTCCATGTACCACGCACGAAAAATCTGAGATCTGAAATAAAAATCGGATGTGCCCAATGGAAAATCACAAAAGATCTGAGAGCAAAACGGTAAAAGGCCAATCGTCATAAGCCTTTAATCTGTCAGGCTAAATAGGTAACTCAAAACAATTTCATTAAATACGCGTGTCAAACCTTTATTTTCCTTTATACGGTTTAATAAACTTAATTTTTGGTCTGTTTCTGCTCTCCTCATCTGGCAATAGGCAGTGTAAGAAATTGTTCGTTAAAAACCCAGTGATTCCCCAAATTCGATAGTTATCCACCATAAATACAGGTCCACTGTAGCCACTTTTAAATTGCGTGTGTCTAAACGATTTCGGTGAAGCTAAATGAGCAATAGGTACAGTGAAAGCCTCATCAACTTCTGCCTTGTTAAGCACCAATTCGTTTAGATCTAAATTTCTAACAATAGCATACACAGGCATAATAGCCGCTGTATGTGGCGGTTTTATCATTGGTCCGCAGCCCCATATTTCAACCCGTGACCTAGGCAGCCCAATCTCCTCCTCAGTTTCCCGTAGCGCACAATCTTCAAAGCTGCTGTCATCTGGATCTTTAATTCCACCTGTTATAAAGAAATTGCATTAATTTTCTAATCACAATCGCCACTTCCTGTAACTAGGTGGTTGGTACCTGGGAATGAAATCTGCCGGACGTGACGACTCAACAAACCCGACCGGCGGGTATACAAAATTGACGTTTCTCCACTGGCATCGATACAAACCGAAATTAAAACGGAAGCGAAGTTTTGCTCTACTTTCGACTTACTTAGGCGTATGCCCATAGGTGGCAGTGCATGTAAACACTTTAGACATCTAGCGCGATTTTGCGCACTCAAAATTATATCAGCTGAGTAGGTAGATGCGAACCTTCTAGCAGCTAATATCATACTCGAGGGATGTAGCATGGTGAATTTACTTTACAGGTTGCGTGATTATCGGGAGATTTAAGACACTAATCCACATGGAGGTAGAAATAAATAATTTACAGTAACATATGGATGAAAATGGATAATTTCGCAAAGGTAAACTAACTAAACTATTACAGGACACCGATTAATGGAGTTGTCACTGTCAAACGAATGACAACTAAACAGCTGTTACCTAATCAATTTCAAGAGAGCGACTTTTCTTCGAAGCTAGACGAATACAGATGGCGCCAAAATCAATAGAATGTGGCAGTATCGCCGTAGCTAATGTCTATGCGATGGCACAAGCATCGTTTTAGTTTGAATTTAATAGGAATTTTGAATTTGAATGTAGCCGCCAGAGAAGAGAAACAATAAATGACACTCACTTCGCTTAATCTTAGGGCTCAAACTGCGTACTTGGTTTAAAAGTTGTATAAATTTAAGCACAGTATTTCAGCCGAATAAGAGTCGTGCTCAATAGGTATAAGCAACATTATTATCGGTCTCGGACTGCAACGAATCTGTCCACAATGTATTGCTTCGCGAAGGCGTCTAGCGTGCCGTAATTAATACACGAAATTTTGTCAGATTAAATTATCGTACTAAAAGTGTTTCAGTTTTAGCAGAATTAATAAAATTGACGTAATAAAGAAGTTGTCTATACTCTTAAGCATAGTACGCTGCTCGACCTAAATTTTAGCTCCCATACAAAATTGTCTCCAAAATTAAGCGAATCCATTTAGCCGAGCGGGTACGCTGCTTGAGCTAAAAAATCAAATTTTCATTTCGGACTGTACTGCATGTATCTGTCACAATTTAGCGCGCCCATTAATGGTTTTGAACATTTTTCAAGCTAAATTTTGACAGGTCATGCTGGTTTTTTGTCTGTTGTGTTTTTGAGTTGCGGAAAAGTAAATACCTAAGGATAAAGTTTTTTAATGAATACCTCGATGAGGAATCCTTCGAAAGTGATAAATTTGAGATCAAGCAATAGAAGACAAGGAAAAAATATGTCAAAATTTTACTAGGGATTTACCATTTACCTAAGGTTTGGAGAGACAAATTGGAGAGCAGCTAAAATTTAGTTTTTTTTAGGGGAAATAGCGAAAAATTGCTATGAGTGTACCTACCTATAGATGTATTTGTTCCCGTGCGCCACAATTCACAATTGACAAAGAGATGACAATTCCAAATTGACATTGCAAGTGGAAATAGCTTTTAGTGAATTGACAAACATACTTGTCAACATTTCATCGTCAATGAATTGACAAACTATTTCACTTAAGTGGAAATGAACTGACAGTGATATCGTTCAATGACATAAACGAGAGTTGTCCACCTTTGTCAATCAACCGACATGTGGAAACCCACTAGTCTTTTGAGGTGAAATCTCTAAGAATAAGGTTAGTGAAGTCATCTGATATAAGCCTGTTAACTCCGAGGTGCTTGCGAAGAATCTGGATCTTAGGGTATAGGTACGTATGGATCGATTTTGCAGAGTACTGATGTTCTTTTTCAACTCCATTCTTTTCAAAGTACCCGCCTTTAAAAGGGGAAATCGAGGAATAACAACGTTCATCGCCCCTGAAAAATGTCTGTAAGGAAATTAATTTATCATTGAGATGATGTTTGGGAGAACAAAGCATCAAAGTGTTGCTGGCCTTCCATTTGGATTTCCGGATAGGTATATAATGTTTAAAACTGCTGTGCTTCGCCGCGACCATTTACCTCACATCTAGATGTCTTATAAGACACAAGCCTTACTGTAGATTTATAAAAGACACAAAATAAAAAGAATATTATTTCGAATAATGATTTTTCTTCTTTTATTATTCATTTTAACAAATTTAGAGAATCAATAAATCATATTCTCTATTTATATTCACTTATTAACTTTTTCATATACAATTGCGTTAAAATTAGTTTTGTTTCTTTATTTTTTGTTTAATGGAAAACTACTTATAATAGAGATCTCTACAATAAATATAAATAATCTACTATCTTAGATATATTTCTAATATATAGGTACAAGTATATATTAGCTACTAATACTCATCTTACCGACATCAACTAATCTATTAACTATATAATAATCTCTGTTTAATTAATAAATAAATAAAAAAAAATCTTTTTAATTATTGTTTTCAACAGAGCTTAGTTTTAAAAATGTCTTGTTTTAAATAGTTTCTGTTAAATAAATAAAGAAAAACATTTACAACTGTACATAATGATTTACTAACTAAATAGGACCTACTTACAATCTAGACTTAAGTCTGTAATTTTTTTTGTGTGAATAAACTTTGTTGTTCTTTGTTAATTTTCTAAGACATTTTAATTACGTCTACGTGACTTAATCGAATTGACATGGTGATGTTTATTTTTTGTTGTTTAAATTACGTTTTCTAATCTTAATTTTATTGTTTTTTTTTTTGGCACAAAATATGAGTTTTTTTTTTTATTTAATTATTGAGGGCAGGTGGAAACAAATTTTTACATTTTGTCATTAATTTAGGCTATATCATAACAGTTTGTTATAATGTTCGAGAAACTATTTTGCTTACCGGCAGTGCGTGCATTCGGTTTATCACCCACAATTAGTAGGGGTATACGCGTACGAGAGTCTATTTTAGAAAATCGATTACGAAAGGAACCTGAGAAATATTGGTTCTCCGGTGCCTCCTTAACCTTGCATCCAAGATCCAGTCTGATGTTCTATGTTAACACCTAAGACAACGTTAACACAACGAAGTAATTGGTTGCTACCGACCAAATAATCACATTTAAGAAGAACCTGGGGGATATACCAAGAAGTCCAGATCGATACCCAAAACCTTTTTATTGGTTTGAAGGCCGCATTTGACAGCAATTATAGAGACGAGTTACACAGAGTTAGAAGACCATGGAGAATTATATTCGCTTCTCCATTTAGGTTGTTTTGTTAACAATCTTACCAGACTTTTGATGTTAGAAAGGTTAGACGACTTGCTTTAACTTCATAAGCTTGGTATGTACGCTGCTTTAGCTAAATAGGTTATCAAATTTTCATTTCAGACGCACTGCATGCATCTGTCAAAATTTAGCGCTCCTATTTGCGCTAAAGCTCTAGCACATATTGTAAAATGTCAGTTTTTTTTATATGGAGTTTGGCATGCCGCTAGTCATCTAGCGGTCAATGGAACGCAGGCAATGACTCGGCACATTTTTTCGATCAATTTTGACAGTTCGTATTTGTGAAAAGTAAACAATGATGCATTTTTTTAGCTAATGTTTGGAGAGTCCAACGAGAAGAAGCTGCGAACGTTGGACGCCTTATCACACCTGGAGTAGCCAGAGCCTACAGCGAGCGCCTGAGTATCAAAACCTCTTCTGTGCACTCACCTACCACAGACGCCAACAATCGGTGGTGCCAGTATCGCGACATCATTAAGTAGGTAGCCGAAACAACTGTAGGGTACCAGCCAACCCAGAAAAAGAGCCCGTGGTATTACGATGAATTCGTGTACAGGAAAAAGGTATAACAGAAGATGCACAGAAGAAAGCGCTGCAGCGCAAAACAAGGGCAGCGAGAAGGGAGAAAAAGAAGATCCTTGATAAACAGGCTCTTCGAGACAGCGAAGGAAATCTAGTCACCGAAGCGCAGGGAATAGTAGATGTGTTTGTTTAAGCAGCATTTCCAACAGCTTAATGGGTATCATGTAGGGAGAGTGATAGGGCAAGAAAAGAACCCACGTCCAGTCAGAACTAGTTCAAGCACCTAGTATAGAAGAAATTGGCCTATCTATGAAAAGGCTTAAGAACAATAAAACTGCAGGCTTTGATGACTTACCAGCGGAGCTCTTTAAATACGGTGGTGATGTTTTGGTATGCACCGAAGAGTTGATACTGAGCTCTTTCGAATGAAAAATACTTCGGCGGATTTTTGGTCCTGTGTGCGAGGAGGGCGAATGGAGGAGAACTCTATGAGCTGTACCAAGATGTGGATGTGTAGTCCAAAAAGCCAAAACACGTCGACTACATTGGCTCGGCCACATCGAGCGAATGGGGAATAATGCTCCAGCTAAGTGGATCTTCGAGTGCCAGCCCCTAGGTTCGAGAAGACAAGGAAAACCAAACATCCGTTTTAAAGACCAAGCCATCGCGGATGCCAGAGCGCTTGGTATACAACTGGAAGCAGCGTGCCCGGGATCGTAGGATGGAAGGCTGAAGTGTCTCAGGCAGATACTCTTCACGGGTCGGGAGCCCAATAAGTAAGTAACTATGTTTGGAGAGCAGCTAAAATGTAGTTCGTATAGATACTTAGCTATAGTTGATACTTGAAACCCAGAGGCACATTTTTTCAGGGCTGTATCCGTAAACAATTATATGCACTTTAATGACAGAACTCAGCAAGGTGTTATTAGCGAGTTTGCAAATATTGGGACAGAGTGGATAAAATAAGACGCGAAGGGGCGAAGGTGGAAGCAAAAATGTCCTTGGTCGTCTTGTTTAGCTACGCAAAAAAAGTGATGAATGACATATAATTGAAGGGCATACAATTGGAATTTTTGACATTGACCGCTAGAGGTACTGTCAAACTCCATATAAAAAAAGGTAATTGCACGACTTGCGGTGGAGCTCTAGTACTTATTGTAAAATTTCCTGGAAATATTGTACCTATCCCATTAAAGCTTTTCGATTCCCCAAAAAAAAAAAATCGGATATTGTGTATGGCCTTACGTAAGTTTGACAAAATGACATACAAACTTCACCAACACTATACAAACTATAATAGCTGCCAGCTCGCTAGAAACAATTTAGCCTATAAAACGCTACAATAGCTAGTCAGTTTTTGGTAAAAAATACTTAAAAAAAAGAAATGGTATTCAAACTATTCCATCTTATAGTTTCACCGTGCGAGTATAATATCTATTCTAAGTTGTTCCTTTTAGTCCCATATCTCTTAGCCTCTCCCCTAAAGCCTAAACACTGCTTTCGTTTTTACTCGAAGTCGACACGAACGCTTTCACACTACCCGGCGATCCATTGCTACTTCCGCTAAATCGACTATTAGCTGGATATACGCAGCTCTTCCGCTTGACAAAACTTGGCGAAGGAGACGTCGATGAGGTTCTTTCCGACAGATTGGCCAACAGCGGCAGTGACTCATTCCGCGAAAACAGTCGTTCCTCGGTGGAGTTACGCTTTCTCAGTAGGCTGGAACGTTTTTGTACTTGAGCATGAATGTAATTGTTACTGGTCACCTGGGCAACAGGAGATGATGCTTGCGGCAGTAGTGAAACCTCCTCCGAGACAGTGTCCACTACAATGGGGTCGTAGACTGGAAAGTGTGACTCCAACACACCAGGACGGCATTGATCCACTGACACTACAATGTGACCATTTGATGGTGGCGCTTGTGACGTTGACAATGGTAGACGGATAAGATTTTGTGGCGTAGAGAAATGATCTAGGGACGAATTAGCACTGTAATAGGTATCCAGCGAACCTGCATTGGTCTCTGACTGTGGTGTCATCAATCTTTGACATTGACTATGATCCACACGGTGACAGCAGGTAAATGCGGATCCACTTCGACAGGGGCAAGTGGGACAGGAACTCGTACATTCTCGATCGAGAATTTGACTATCGCTAAAAGTGAGCTTCTTGCCAAGCCTTTGAGTGTTCTCCGCACCGTCGCAGTTATCATCGATTTGGTCGGCTGACTTAGAACTGTTTTTCCGTTTCTTATTCGGCAACGTTTTGGAGTGGCTTGCGGCGGACTCAAAACTCTCATCGCTTGAGTCGTCACGACTGTTCTGTCGCATTGGCGTCACCCGCGGAAAGGTCACAAAAACCTGACCCATTCGTTTGTATTGATCCACATAGCGGGTGTCCTCTGCACAGGTAGATAAATTCTCGGTAAATTTTGGCGCCCGCCGAAGAATTTTCGGTGTATGCAGCTGAGATTCGAAGATTCCATCCATCAGCTCTTGATTACCATTCTCGCTGATGGACATATTCTGCAGATACCTCTCTATACTGTTTGCCAAACTCATGGCGGCACTTGTGCGGGACGAAATACTTGAGATCTCCGATAGCGTTTCAGGGCTTGCCAGCGGCGCCAAACCAAACCAATCGTCGTGAATTAAATCCACAGCCTTGGGGCAGTCTGAGGCCCGTCTTAGCGGAGCCAGCGGTAAACTTGTCGGCTTTTTACCCGCCCGGGCGGACTGTTGCCGATGGAGTATACTCCTCGGTGGCATTTGTGGGGACGGTGACTTTGTGATCGCCGAATAGTTTAGAGCCATATCGAAGGCGACCGCTTTTGGCTTGTGCAGGGTGGGGCAATCCGATGGCGGGCAATCAGTCATAATCACCGTCGTCGCTTCACTGGGCACCGAAGGACTTCGTCCATTGGTCGCACCTGTACCATTCGTTGTCTGACTTACGTCTAGCATACTTGATATGTCGTACTGCTGCATTGATGAACTCATCTGGCTGCGACCGAAGAGGCTGCCCGCTATGGACGAGGCTTTACTTGAACCCGGGCCACAAGACAGCGGCAGCGATGGATGCATATCGATGGGACTCTGTAAATTGGTGAATGATGTTTCGAGACACAGTTTGTGTGTGGTATTTGGTGTCGAGACGGAATTTGTGATGTTCGATATTGGACTTTGGGCTCGATTGTTTGAACCAAAACCGACGTTTGTTGTTGTAATGCCATTCGATGACAGCGGCTGATCGATACTTATGTCATTGGACAGCGTTGAAAAGGCGTTCGATGTTTGTCGCTGGGGTTTTCGTGGTCCGCTTGTAGTTACAACCTAAGGAGAATTAGATTCATTAGTGATTTGAAGTAGGAAGAGTTTGGTAATAAATCTAAGACTTCAGCGGGCTACAAAATACTAATAAAAAGTAATAGACGAATGTACTAAAATATTAATCAAAAGAAATTAACTTTGGGTAAATTAACACACAATTAAAAAAATATATAATTAATTGTATAGGTTGAATCACATTGACTATTTTGTGCACGCTTTAGCCTGTACAGTGGTGAGGTCTAGCACACAAAAAGCATTGAAAAGTCTAGCGAACCTAAGGACTATACATAATAATACTGAACAATGGAATACACTTTCGAATTAATATGCAGGTAATATCGAATTCGGATATTAATGAAAAAATTAAATAATATTCGTGTAGTAGAAAAACCAATATAGTGTATGGATGTCTTTCATTTGTGTGATGAATAGAACAAACTATCGTCGACAAGGATATGTTAAGTGTCAAGTATAGTATTCCACTTTTTAATTTAGTAGAAATGTTACTTAAAAAAATAAAGACTTAGTTGACATCCTTCCTCATACGGATTCAAAATATCTACGAATGTACTAAACAACAGGTCGACTTTTCCACCGAACATTTTGTTTGCACTGTACAGATCTATCAAATTATGGTCTGAGAATCTGTCGAAAATGCTCCTTAAAATCTGTCGGCAAGTTATACTAAAATACAGCTCAAATAATTGCATAAAAATCCGCACACAAAGTGCTCAAATTTATAGCTTAAAGACTTCAACAAAAACCTTCTGCATGGGTACCTAATGGTCCAAAATCTACTAAAAATTGTTTATAAAATTGATCATAAAAAAATAAGTCTGAGTACCATCCTAACTGTCGCATAAAATTTGGGAATTACACCAAAAATTGCCATAACTGTCATTTTAAATATTTTTTTAAAAATTGCCGCAAAAAGGCCCTTTATGTTTGCATAAATATTTTCTAGAATATTTAGGTATGAAAATCATGCTCAAAATTTCTTATAAGAATAACTAAATCGTTCGTAAGAATATCTTAAAACTAGGCCGAAAATTGCCCTAAATCAGTGTCCGTAAATTCCTTAAAAATAATCCTAAATATCGTCCTAATAATGCCAAACAAATCGGAGCAAAAATTATCCAAAAAATCACCCCACAAATCATTCTACTGCCTGCCCTAAACTATATAAATATTTTCAGGAAATTATTTACCATACCATTCCAAAAATCGCAACAAAAGCCACTCTAAGAACCCTTTACATAATGACCTCAATATCAGCCAAAAATTGTAATTGAAATCAATTATAAAATTGTTATGATATAATTTTAAATAACTTCAAATACAGAAAAGTCAGCACAAAGAGAGCAGAGATTTTTGGCCTTAAGAATTGTCCCAAAAACTGCTTATTTCCACAAATTGTTTAAAAAATGCCACAAAAACTCTTTCACCCATATTAAAAAATGTTACAAAAATGTACTATAAAGTCGGCTGTGAGCTTGTTATAAAATACCCCCAAATATCGCTCTAATAATAATTGCATTAAAATCAGCTCTTACTCAAAAATCACCTCTCAAATTGCCATAAATGTAGCCTTAAATAATTCTTTAAAAATCGCCCTTAAAAGCTCTGTTATATTTCGATAAGTCATATCATAGTCAGAATGTTGTTTTGTAAAAACTATTACAGAATCCTCTCGAATCCTTCTAAAGAATATGGTATACAAAACTAGCCCGAAAACGGTTTTTAATGCATGTCCATTACATAATTGTCCCAAAATATACCAAATACCGTCCTAATAGTGGCATACAAATCCGCTTCAATGTTGTTTAAAATCATGCCAAAAAAAATGTTTGTATGTATTCGCATAAATATTGGCCCGGATAGTGTTTACAAAATTGCTTCGAAAGTTGCTACGAAAATTATCTTCAAAATCCGAATATCAATCTAATAGTCGCATAAAAATTGGCATGCAAAATATTCAAAAACCACACCAGAACTAGGCCCTACTTATACTATCTTCTTATACCAAAAAACTGGATCACAAATCACAATTATTGATAGGAAATTTGTTTCCCAAATTTCAAGGCTTTAGCGTGATTTGGAACATTACATGGCTATGCCCAGAAATGGCTGGAACTGGACCGTATCTCCATTGAATTTAAAATAACAAATCATTTGTCACGTAATTGAGCCATTGTTTTACCAACTGTATGGCATGGGAAAACAAACGTCGCGTCGTCCACCATCAAATTCAGGCAAACAAATTGAATGACTCGTTCGGTAACGCCATCCGTTTACTAGAACGAGCGCATCATTTTCAAAAAAAAATATATACCTAGCCCTATGATGCCACCATTAGTTTTTACTTATAAAAAGTCAGCGCTTTGTTAGTTGAATGTTGACAGTTCAACAATGGCGGGAAATTTAAAATAAAAACTCTTGTTGGGCGAGACTATAAATTGGTCTACCACGATTAGATAAATGTGGACACAAGCTATTGTCAAATATGAACGACCATTTTTTGTAATTTCTGTCAAATTCTTCTTGTTTTAAATAAAGTAAAAAGTAAAAAGTAAAATAAAGTATTATATTGTCAAAATGAAATACATTTTGTTATCGTTATTCCATTATCAAACTTTTTATAGATTGTTGTTTTCTTAGACCTGTTTCAAGACCCTTACTTACTTTTGACTCTCATTGTAGGTTCAAAATCAACCAAACGCTTGAAATGGATCACGGAATACATTTCCAATCGTTGGCAAATTAAATTAGATTTAAGAGATTCTTTTAAAATTTCTTAAGTTAATATATTAACTATAGGTACCTACTATATAAGATCATATCTTAATGTACAAACGCATTAAATAAAATAAATAACAAATTAAATGGCTTAATGTGGTGTCCCATAATGACTCATGCAGTAATTGAATTTTTTCTCTGGCTCTATGGCATGTGGCACCGCCTTGTTGAAACCAGGTGTTGGTTACATCCATATCTTGTAATTTAAGCACTAAAAACTGGGTTATCATGGCACGATAACGAGCACCACTAATAGTTACTGCCTGACCATTTAAAGAAAAATGGTCCGATAATGCCTCCAGCTCAAAATCCGCACCAAACAGTCACGCGTAGAGGGTACATTTGTTTCTCAACAATTACTCGTGGGTTTTTTGAACCCCAAATGCAACAATTTTGACGATTAAGGAAGACATCAAGATGAAAATGAGCTTCATCAGTGAATATGAATTTTTTCGAAAAATCAGCATCCACTTGTTGTTGTTCCAAAATCCATTCGACGAACTCTCTTCACACTGCATGGTTAGTAGTCTTCAGTTCTTGAGTCAATTGAACCTTGTAAGCATAAAGTTTCAAGTCTTTCGTGAGAATTCGCTGTAGAGAGCTTCTCGAAATGCCTAATTCTTTGCTACGGTGCCGAATTGCTGTTCCTTGGACTTTGCAATACTCTCGCGATCTGCGTTCGATATTTTCTGTTGAACGACTTGTGACACAGGACACCCAGAGCGTTTAAGATCACTAATTGATCCAGTCTCCCTGAATTTTTCAATTACTCTCTTCACAGTTGAAAATCACTATGACGGGCATATTTTGTTCGAAAATTGCGGACTGCAGCTGACAAACCTTCATTATTGTCCAAATATTGCTCAACAATGAAAATGCGTTGTTCTTTCGTATAGCGCTCCATTTTTACTAACCCCGAACTGTCAGCTGTCACATTGTTATCTTTTTTTCAGTTGGCATCACTGCACTATTAAATGGCGCAAAATTCAAATTTTGGAATGGGACACCCTTTATTACAATTATGCGCGAGGCTAAAATCAGCATGAGCGAAAACCGACTAAAGTTCTGTCAAATTCTTGATATATATTGGCTTAAGCTGGCCAACTTCCATAGAATCCTTTCATAGGTTTCTCATTTAAATATTGATTATTATCATGGCTTGGGTTCAATTAATTAAAGTTCGTCTAATAGGATAAGCTGATTCGAGCTTTAGGTAATACACCTACCAGTATTGATAATTCCCATATAACCACGTTGAAAATAATGTCAACATTTGTAATAGGGTTTTAAATAGGTAACTTTGGTGGTACGGGAGGTTGCATACGCCGATTTCCAATCCCCGCCACATTTGAAAAAATTTACATTTTTATAAATATCTTATTTCACATATGTATTAGGTAGGTACTAATGTATTGTGGGCGCAGTAGCGCAGTGGTTAGTGCACTGGACTACTGTGCGAGGGATCCCAGGTTCGATCCCCGAAAAAACACAAATTACATCTTAATGTTTTTTCTACTGCGCCACCTCTCGCGAACATCCGAGTGTATGACTGTCGTCATGAAAAAGCTTCTCAATTCAGCCGTTCGGACTCGGCATAAAATTGTAGGTCCCTTCCATTCGTCCCAAAAATAGAAACTCACACAAACGAATGGTTGCGAGAAGCTAGGCTAGGGTGTCTTCCGCCTGTTGCGCCATCTTTTTATTAGGTACTATTGTAGTAGGTAGTGCAGATATATTGTGGTAAGTAATCGATAAAATATATCAAATTGTTGATTTGAGTGGTCTCTACTCAAAAAAATGTGTTTCGCCCTGATATGCTGGGTATTGGCTCATAAGTAGACGATTATAAGTCTTATGGCTATGGTTGGATAGGTCTGGAAATGGCAGGCGCTGATTGGCATCAACTTGGCGGTTCCCAATTACACATAAATTGTGCTTATTTTACCTCAATGTGATATAAATCGGCTACTGGTGTTGACCATCTGGCTTCAATATACGTCCCATCAGTCGTGACAAGCTCGATTACCATTAGTAAAAGTAGCGTAAGAAGCCATATACCGTCTTCATCAAGTGCCAAAGACCAGTGGTATCCATGCCAAGAGACCATCAGAGACGAGCGTCGCAAACGAAAGCCTTGGTTTAATGTAGAGTGCCGGCAGCAAAGCAACTCGCCTATACAAATAAACTGTCAGGCAAAACGAACTGTTCAATTTGGACGATGAAAGCCAAGACTTCGGTACAGTCGATCAAACTGCAGTAAGGATAGCGTTATTTTAACTCAATTCCAACAAGGCTGCGCACTGAACCGAACTATTTAAGGCATCGTGAGACGACTTGGTGGTGAGCCTGAGGATACAACAATTCAACTCCAAGATTTGGCCAGAAGAAGCTATGACTGGTTACTGGTAAATGAAACCTTAGTAGATATTGTTTTTTATAAAATGGAATCTCCATATTTTTTTGTACCATATGCCTAATTCTGGGGTGTTTGAACTCCCAAAACCTCTAACTCTACGTTCGCCCCTGTCAACTGAGTATAGTCACGGGGATTTTCTCGACTCGATCAATCTAGGCCGACTAAAAATACGCATGCTCTCAGACTTAGCAAACTATTAAAGTAACACGAGCGTCCCCAAATAGCTTTTCATCCCTATTTCCAGTCTCATTTGTCCACTAGAACTATTGTGATGTGTTAGATATTATTATGCCAAAAATATTCAACTCCTTTTAGGTAAAAAGGACATTTTAAAAAGCGCCCAATCTGTCCACGTAATAGAAAGTTTAAAATGTGTGTAGGTACATAATAGGAAATTTGTACTAAAAGTTAAAGAAAAATAAGAAGATAATTACATAAAACATTCATAGTAAAAGATTAAATTTTAACATAAATATATTCACACTTAGGAAAACTAGAAAAACAAACGTTTAGGCATATATGAATATTAACACCGAGGGACATGAGCAAAATACACACATTGAGATAATTTTTTTTGACGGATTTTCTAAAAAAAAAAATCAAAATTTCATTGAATACCTGGTGTCATAAATGGGCTTTGTATTCAAATCAACGTTAGACGTCGATTCTCTTTGGTTGGCATAATTTATACTCTGATCTTTATGCACCACGACCTGTAGATTTGTGTATATTTTCAAATAAAACCATTAGTTAAACTTTATGGGAACTAACTAATTTTACTAGATTTGTTTTATTTTACAAGCGGGATATTTTTTTTTTTAGCTATATTACATTTCGTTTGTTTTTTTTATGACATTTATAACACCATTAAGGATTGTATTTAATTTCGTATTCGATTTAAAGGGATAGCACTTACTGTCCACCTACTAAAAAGTGAAATGCTAAATTTTTCAGCTTTTTTTTTATTTAACTTGTATCTCATTTCATTTGTTGTTACTTTAGGTGCAGATATACCAACATTACGTGCGAGAGGGGGATTAAGCGATAAAACAAACTTTATTTATTTCCGTTCCGGGTTTTTAATAACATCACACCATTCAGTTTCAGTTTACACGTTAGATTTATGTAGAGAAAAGGGGCTATAAGCTGGAGAGTCTCAAGGCCCAAGAAACCAGGCGAAATATAATCGAAATTAATTAAACCAAAATGATAACCAACAAAATAAAAAAACCAACAACTAAAAATGTTTTTTAAAAAAATAAAAAAATAAATAAAATCAAATTATTTCAAATTTTATTCAACAACATAAGTGCATTGTTTTTCTTTTCTTTGTTTTTTTTACAACAAAAGCTTAAACTAAAAGTTAAAATAAAACAAAAAACAAATAATAATACGCTATACAAGTGCAACAAAATTATAAATTTTATTCATGTGCTGTTAAACTAAAATAATAATTAACAAAAAATTTACAAATTATACATTCGTAACAAAATATTAAAAGCATTTATTTTGTTTTTATAATCTTACTTTCATTTTTCGATATAATTATTATACTAATAAAAAAAAAAAATAATATTAATTGTCAAAGAAAATACTCTCTCAAAAAAAAATATGTATAAAAAAATTGTCAAAAAGCATCAAAACTTATAAGAATATCAATAAATTTGTATAAGAAACAAACAGTTGTGTATTATATATTTAAACAATTTCAGACGTTTTCTCCACAGTTACATCGGCAATTACCTTTTTAAGGGCGGCCAACACTTTATCTGGCATATGATCCTGCAGCATAACAGGTGAGATTAGCACTTCATCGAAGTCGGTCGTGTCGGCCCAAATGGCTTGATAGACGGGCTCACGATTTTTCAACACATTCCTGTAGAATAAAGAAAATTTTAAAGATTTCAGTTATTTGAAGGGAATTATTTTCTATAGACAAACGAACATGCGCAACATATGAGTGCGAGGTTAGTGTTTGATTTTAAAAACAATTTTCATTTTATTTAAGTGTGTTTTTTATGTGTGACCAATTTAGGGGAGTTAGTTACTTTGCGAGAATTAATTCTTTGCATGCAGTCATTTTTAAGATGAACCTAAATTAATACTCTTCATATTGAAGAACACGGTAAAAATATTTTATTACAGGTTTAATGAATTATAACTGATGGTTAGGTAATAGGTATAGGTAGGTACTTTGAAACAACTCATGCTGTGATTAATTTTGATGTAGGTGTTGTTATTTTTAGTGAACCAATGGTTGTTTTGTTCAAGTGTCCTAAGAATTGGATTGATTCTAGTATAAGGAAAACATTAAACATCAACAAGAAACCCCTAATAAAATTAACTTAGCTAGGTAATACATATACTTATGTAATAGTTGTCGACAATTAAAGGTTTAAATTTAATTTGTAAGGTTTATTAGAGAATACAGATTTTGGGTGATTTTGAAATCCAACATTTTTACTAAGCTGTCAAGAACTTGGCCTTGGTTGGTGTTCGAATTATAAGGTGCCTTAAACCACCCTACATCTTTTGAATACAACATGCAGGACGTCTGGCTGTTCTTTATAACTTTAGAGAATAATTATTTGATCTTATATTGATGGACCGTTGTATATCTATATATGTCTTTTTAGGATGTTCCTAGCTCTATCTCTTCTCTATATATATAAAACAAAGTGGAAAAAAACTGTGTTACTGCTCTGTCGCCCGTAATTTTCAATAGATTTTGCTGATTGTTTTTGTAAATGTCGGTAATTACGGTGATTGGGTGATAGGCTTAACAAATTCAAAATCTGACAAAGGGGCGTGGCACCGCCCATACAAAAAAAACATTCAAAATCGTATATTTCGAAAACCACAGAATCGATTGAGCTCACACTGACAGATAATCTTAAGCATTGGCCGTGGAGTGCTAATGTGAAGATTGGTCAAAATTGGACAAAGGGGCGTGGCACCGCCCATACAAAAAAAACATTCAAAATCGTATATTTCGAAAACCACAGAATCGATTGAGCTCACACTGACAGATAATCTTAAGCATTGGCCGTGGAGTGCTAATGTGAAGATTGGTCAAAATTGGACAAAGGGGCGTGGCACCGCCCATACAAAAAAAAACATTCAAAATCGTATATTTCGAAAACCACCGAATCGATTGAGATCAAACTTACAGATAATCTTAGGTATTGGCCCTAGAGTGCTTCTGTGAAGATTTGTCAAAGTTGGATAAAGGGGCGTGGCACTTCCAATACAAAAAAATTAAAACATTGTCGTTCGAAAATAAATAAAATAAAAAAAATTAAAAAAGCAACAAAATGCCTGGCGAAGCTGGCGGGGGTTCAGTTAGCAGCTCTATAAACTTTGTGGGGTGGAGCGTTGATATATATTTCTTTATTAATGTTGTCAGGAAACTAATTTTGAAGAGAAAAAAAATGTGTGCACACACTTACAAGAGCAACTGCCGAAGCCAAAGCTGTATTCGACAATTCTGGAGTCATATGCAGGGTGGGACATCTAGTGGTTTTGTTTTAAATCGTAGGTTATTTTGACACTGACAGCTGTTTCCCACTCGAAATCTTGACAGAAAGTCAGTATCCGCGGAACGAAATGAGTCGCTTTACGCTTGAAAAACGTTGGGAAATATTGAAAACTTATTTCCAAAGTGAGTGTTGTGCTGTGTAGCCCGTTTTTTGAAAAGAAGTTTTGACAGTTTGGGCCTTAGAGCAGCTTGAATTGGACAACGATTTTGGGCGAAAAATCATCTCGGCGACTACGTTAACAAACCCGGCTCGGAAAACCCGCTACCATTTTTCTTCGAAAATGAGGGTGGGAATAATGTTTCGGTCAACGGTGGTCGTTACAGAGTCATGTCAACCGACTTTTTTTTTTACCGAAATTTAAGACATGGATTTGGACGACCTCTGGTACCACAATTGGTTTTTTGCGCACCAAATTGCCAAATCCGTGAAGGATGTTGTGCCAACAATACGGAAACGATTTAAGCACTTAAGGCCAATATCGTCCAAGCAATCCGAGAGCTATAGCCCGAAACCATCAACAAGGTCTTGGAAAATTGGAGTGACAGAATGCGCTACTGCGAAGCCAGCCGATGCAGCCACTTGAGCCACGTTATGTTTCATAATTAATGGGAATTTTCGCTCTTGCTAATAAAGCCATAATACTCATGGAAAAATTTAATTTTGTTAATTTTGTTGGATTTTTAAAAAGAAACTTGTGTTTGGCCCACCCTTTATATCAGATCAATTCTAAAGCATTAAACAGTAGACAGAGTACTCAACATTAAGACAAATTAGAGCTGATATACCTTTTATTCACTATAGCAGTCTGCCTGAAAGTATATGGACAACACTATAGGAACTTTTGCAGAAGACACTGCTGAACTGAAACTGAGTCTTCCAAAATAAACTACTAAGGAACATATTTAATGCAACGTTGACAACATACACATCTAAGTATTAAAATAGTTGCAGATGAAGTTTAAAAAGGTGCTTAAAGGAGTAAACTTCCTCGTAAACACAACTTTTAAATACTGACAATGTAATCAGGAGATTAAGGGAGTAAAACCTGGTGGGGCGCAGTGGCTCAGTGGTAAGTGTGCTGGACTGCTGTGCTACAATTTTAGGTTTTTTGCACTGCGCCACCTCTCGCGAATTCTGACAAACATCCAAAAGTTCCTAGAACTGCCTTAAAAAAAAATTCAGCCGTTCAGACTCGGCGTAAAATTCTAGGTATCTTCCATTCGCCCCAAAAATAAAAACTCAGACAAACGAATGGTTGAGAGAAGCTAAGTCTAGGGTGTGTCTACACGTCTGTCGCGCCAACTATTTACTTTTTGATTTTTTAGACCTCTTGATCTGTACGAGTTAGCTAAGACCAAGAAAGTAGGTACTAAAGGTGGAATCCAATTCTGGAGTTTTAAGTCACTCACTTCACTATAGCAGAAACATCACTCGCGTAATAGTTCTGCAATGTCTTTCGATGATAAGCCTTAAGATGTAATTTTTGTTTTATTCTAGGGATCGAACCAGAGACCCTTCGCACAGTAGTAGTCCAGTACGTACACAAACCACTGAGGTATTTTATTATACTCAGAGCAAATGGCTTGACATTCACAGAGTAGATGGATAATATCCTCTACAACGTTCATGTCGTTTTTCCTATGTCAATCCTCACTGTCAGTGTACATTATTTCGTATACATACATATAGTATGTTGAAGTTCCAGTGTATCAAAATCTTTATTGGCTTTGTCAGGGATGTTGGAGAATGATTACTTAAGAAAAGCTTTGTCCTACGTAGCTGGTTTTGAAGGGCTCCTTCATGTGATGGCAATGCAGTCTGTTCTTTGTACTCTGGTCAAAATGACTTGTGAATTCTTCTTGATCGTAGCTTCCATCAAACAAGAGCCCCATATGTAAGAACGGCTGTGACAACCATGATGTGTAATAATCGACAAAGCATCATTGCTGGTTTCAAGGCCCAAATTTTTCCCGCTGTCCTGATGCAAATGACCATTGTAAGCCTTAAGGCACCAAGTTACAAAGAACAGAAGCAGAAACTGAAACAGAACAGAACTTCTGTTTTTAGGTTTTCTAGAGATTGGAAAGTGATATCTTTCATTTTTTGTTAAAAGTACGATCCGTATAGCCAATCAAAGTTCTCTCCATATGATGACATAGGGTTATGTAATAGGGTTATTAGAGTGTCCACTAAGTATCGAAGCCATTGGTATACTGCTTCCTGTACCCTACGACAATCCGGTCGTTAGTACTAACTACTATAAATTTTATGGGAACTTTCACACGTGCATACCGGTACCGGGGCCTATTCTATGTTTCTTCAATTTAGCATAATTATACTTCCTGGTTAGTCATACCTATCGAAGTTCTTAAAAAACTATTCAAATCATTTAACCCAGTTTAACGATCAAATTTAAAATGCAATAAAAATCAACCGCCAACACAAAACTCTGCGTACTTCACTTCTGATCCCAAAGGTAAAAAAAAAAAATTAACTTTCCCTTACATTCAAAATATCTCATCTCATCACATTTTCAATTTAGAAAGCATTTAACACCCACTTTGACTCTTCTATAGTGCACATCCGTCTACACGACTATGCTGTCCCTCCGCTCTTACAACCTATCTCTTTTTAACCAACGAAAACCATCATCATCATCATGCAAAACATGCAAATCCTTTTTACAAGAAAATAACAGAAATAATATGAATCCTTTTTTTTGCGCTATATTTGCTATGTATACATTTATATTTTATAACAGGATTTGCCTACCTCCAACCCCTGTCATATTTTTGTCTGTAAAAAAAAGAAATAAAAAGACGGGAAAAATAGGAATAAAATAACTGGAATTTTCTTGGAGATATTTTTTCGCTTGTTAAATAATCCTAAGGCCCTCACGCCCGATTAGGTAAAAAAAAAAATTAAATCTAAAATCCAGGATAAAAAAAGACGTGTATGAATTCGTTTTTTTTTTTTCAAGCTAACAAAAATATTGAAATTGTTCTAATGTTGTGCATAAATGAGTTATAAAAATATGTATCCTTGATGTCCGTTGGGGATTGTTTTTGCCTGTTTAAAACAAACTTTTTTGTTTCTTTTTGATTATGTACAGCTCTGTACTGCGTCCTGTCGCCGTGTCATATCAAAAAAATACACCATATTATGTAACCGCTTAAACCGCTTTATTGTTATCACTTTATATAATATATTATGTCACACTTCCGATAGGTACAGTATGTCTTACAAGGCTGTTGCAGAAAGTAATATAAATAAAATCGTATACCGCTACATAATTACCAAAGTACATATGTATTTACAATCCTTCGAAATATCGTAAGCCGTTCTATCCCCCATAAAAAAAATCTCACAAATTTAATTACATTTACCTACAAAGTGGTCAAATTATGACCAATAATAATGCCACATTGCATTATGACCTGTTCATAAGTATTCTGAATTAAGCGTGTCGGTTATAGCTATCTGAAAAATGCATCCCTAAAAATACGAAGCAGACAAAACTGAACTTTCGGTTGCATTTAACTGCTACCTAGAGGGTTTCTCATAATTCACGCAAAATTTGAATTTTGCGCCATTTAATAGTACAATGATGCCAACGGAAAGAAAGATAACAATGTGACAGCTGACAGTTCGGATTTAGTAAAAATGGAGCGCTATACCAAAGAACAACGCATTTTCATTGTTGAGCAATATTTGAAAAAAAAATGAAGGTTTGTCACATACAGTCCGCAATTTTCGAACAAAATATGCCCGTCATAGTGATTTTCAACTGTGAAGAGAATAATTGAAAAATTCAGGGAGACTGGATAAATTAGTGATCTTAAACACTCTTTTGTGTCCTGTCATAAGTCGTTCAATAGAAAACATCGAAAGCAGTTCGCGAGAGTATTGCTGACAGTCCAGAAACATCAATTCGACGACGTAGTCAAGATCTCTACAGGGAATTCTCACGAAAGACTTGAAACTTCATGCTTACAAAGCTCAATTGACTCACGAACTGAAGACTACTGACCTTGCAGAGCGAAAAGAGTTCGTTGAATGGATTTTGGAACAACAACAAGTGGATGCTGTTGTCGAACAAAAGCAACTTCAATGATGAAGCTCATTTTCATCTTGATGGCTTCGTTAATCGTCAAAATTTTCGCATTTGAGGTTGCAAAAACCCACGAGTATTTGTTGAAATGCATCCACAACGATTTTGGGCTGGAGGCGTTGTCGGATCATTCTTCTTCTAAAATGCACCTGGTCAGGCAGTAACAATTAATGGTGTTCGTTATCGTGACAACTGACATGATAACCCCGTTTTTAGTGCCTAAATTACAAGATATAGATTGGGGGATTTTGAAGTCAAAAGTCTATGCAAACAAGCCTACGACCACCAACGCCTTGAAAGCATAAATTGGGAGCTGTATTAATGAAATTCAGCCACATTTATGAGAAACGGTCATAGACAATTTCAATAAAAGAGTAGGTAGGTACCTACTCCCTACTTGCCAGCAAAGCTGTGGCGGCCATTTATCCGTGCTACTCCATACATAACCCCAATCTGTGTACTACAATGGAACGCGGCCATTTTAAATCGTACTTGTCACATCACTCTCAATTCTTGACGGAGACTCAAACACCTGTCGGAATTGTCAATTACATACTGACAAAATTGTCAATTGTATGATTTTATCTGTCCCATAAAAAAAATGCCACGACAAATTTGTCAGAGAATTCATGACAATTCTCGAAAAATTCCTGACAATTCATTGTCATGGCAATTTTTTTATGAAACTAAAACTTGACAATTGTCGGCTATTTTGCGACAATTCTACAAAATTGTCTAATTTATTTATGAAACAGAAATTTGACAATTGTCGGATTGTCAGTTTACAAATTGTCACCTGTCACTTGTCGCATTGTCAATTTTTATGAAACAGGGCCCAGGATTGTATCTTGCAATCGGAAGCGGGAAGTATTTGCCAGTGTAAGCGTAACGACAACAATTTTTTGTTTTTAGCTCGAAGCATAGCAAATGTCGAGTAGGTGTGACAGCAGTATTGTTTACCGAATCACAAAAGAGCTCACAAGTCACGGCTCTAGTCAACACCTTAGACTGTTCTCCGTGTGTTCCAAAACCATACCAGATAATGAAACTCTTGAAAATAGTAAGGCGGTAGGACTTGATAGTACTTCCGGCCCGGGAACAATGCTGCTACTCCGACGTCGAACTAATAGGAACGCAGTTGAAATATACTGTTAGATTTCACTGATAGTTTCTTCTTGACTGACAGCTTAAAAAACATGCATTAGCTGTTAGGCAACAAACCAAAAGTTTCTCTTGCGGCTTTTTCTAGTTGTGCTCTGATAGCTGAACGTTTTACAATCCATGGTGTACTTTCGCTACGCGACATACTGTACTGCACTGCTAGTAAATAAACATAATAGGATAACTAAAAGTTCTCCAACTACAGAGCACCTGAATGCAAATCTCTTTAGCTTTTTTTTTTACATCGCTTACTGATGCTACCGGAAGTTTGTGTGATAGTTTTCGCATTCATTTTTCATGAAAAAAAAAAAAAAACGGATACAGAGGTGTTTTATCACGCGCGACAGGACAACGTACATTCGTGTTTCGCCAAAACGCAAAGCTAACTCACAACCAAGCGATGCGATGGCAGCATTGGTAGCAAAAAGAACAAACACATACAAAACAAGGGCAGAACGAAAAAAGTTAACTTACTCATCGGGCTTGGGATGGTGCCGAACAATATGTATAATCCTTCCGGGCGGATATAATGGTTGATGTAGTGTTAAAGCTATCGAACTGTCTGTAGGATGAGCACTTGTTGTTCGGGCGGTACCGCGTTGCTGTAATCGAAAGAGGGAAAGGACCGTGTTTGTACAATCATATTAGTTTACATTCATATTCATGTAGTGGATGGTATAGGAAGTAGGAGCTAAAGGATGATAAGAAAATTATATTCGGTCACTCACCTCTTGGTACTGGTTTATGTGTGTATCCTTGCCAGACATCTCCACCACGGATGTTGGCTCTGGACCACAGCCACAACAGATCACAGAACAGGATATAGTCTTCCACTATTCACAAAAAAGAAGAAGAGAAAAGGACACATATTAGATATTACGTTTCATATACTTATTCTTGTTGTAGACATCCCCTGGGGAGTCATTCTAAAAACAGGCACGACCAGCAATTCAATATAACAGACAACGAATTGGTTAAAGCTGTTGTTAAAGTGAATTCCGCACAAGCCAACATCAAATGAAATTCATCACAATCCATAAATTCGATTGCATATCCTTTCGCAAGGCACGTGACTATTTAGGGCACTCAACAGCAACATAAAATTGCCGTCTGCATTGCCAATCTACATTAAATTATTCCAATCTCAGGGAATTCCAATCACGTTCCATATGTTCCACAAACTATCGCAATAAACTGAGTATAAAACTCAGTCTCCTTTTCTATTCAAGGATATACTTACTTTTGGATCCACGCTCCTTTGTATTGCATTTATTAAATCGGCACGAAGCGCCTCCATCTGATGCAGTCCTATCCTCGGTACAACATCCTTCCCTAGCACCACAGATGTTATAAACGATTTTGAATACTCCACCGCAGGCATGCTATATAAATATACGTGTACACAGTGGAGAGAGTTAAATTTCCAATTCAAAGTACCGCACAGAAAAACGAAAAACGAAAAACCCAATCCTTACCTCAAGAGCCCACCTGGTGGTGAGTAACTAAAGCACTGCAATGTCGGATACTCTGGCTTAAGGAGTATGGCAAGAATGGCTGCTGTACCAGCACCCAACGAATGGCCGACTAAAACTAAACCAAAAGTTTGTGTATTCCTGGCAGGATTATGTGTTAGGGCTTTCTGGATGAGATTCTCCTCCTCCAATTTGTTCTTGATATAGATGGCTGCCTGCACCATTCCCTTGTGGCCCAGCCAATCGTCTCGTGGTGGATTAAGAGGTAACACCTCACCCTCGGCATTCAAATCGGTAAGGATGTCTTTCATACTCAGTGTGCCACGTATACTGATGACGACTTTCTTTTGTGTATAGTCGACAGCGACAAAGAATGGTGTCTCACCAACGTCCACATGGTACGTGACATAGACGATTTCGATGTCGCCAACTTGTAGAGTCTTCTTCAGTGCCGCATAGTTACAATACCAACAGTTGTCTTGAATTATTTCAACATCATCGCTGTGGCCACAACAGCAACCCAAGCAACTGTCAATATAGAGATAGGAGTACAAATTGATTATAGAGAATTTCAAAATAATCTTGGCAACTTCGACAGCCCTTACCGCATTTCTGGCATCAGATGCCACAGGCCGGAACGATGTATTATGAAGTACATGGGCCAACCGTAGGCACCTTGTGCAAAGTACATGTAATGAATGACAGTTTGGAAGAAATCATAGTTTTTGGTATCGTTTAACGCTAGGAACTGTGTGTGCTCTGTTATTGGAACTCCACTTAGAAATTCATATGTTCCGTTTTTTCTCTGAAAAATAAATTGTATTGTTAAATGGATTTGTGTCTATTAAAAGTGCAAGCAATTGGATGTCGATATTGGGATAGCACTCATGGACTATGAGGGAAACCATTACACACCCTTTTTTAAAGCAAGTTTTTGTTTCGCTTAGGTCGATAGCGTTTACCGGGGAGGGTTGGTTACGTATGTAGGTAAGTGAGTTAAGCTCAAGGTCTTCCCAGATAAGGATATCCTAAGAATATAACTACAGAGCCGACAGTTGGTTGCCCAAAATAAATATGGTCGAATGAATGCTGCCACATTAAACCACGTCATCAAGGTAACCTGAATTGTAACGACGACGGGTATTTATAGGAACGCTTTAGATTTTATAATGAACATTAGTATATTGTCTGCCAGGCTAAAAATTGTTCGATCAACAAGGCTCGTACATCAGCCCAAGCAAAAAATCGACAGTGATCAATGACATCGAGATCAGCTAAAAAACAGCGACCTACAAAATAAATTAAAGACAGTTCAATGAAAATATCCTAAGAATTGATAATTACTCTACAGAAACGGAGATAACATCTTTCTGGAATCCAACTACAAATTTGTAGGAGGAGAATATAAAACCCTATCAACTCGACGATATGTATTTCCTAAATTTATTTTCGGAATGATTTAAGGGCAACTCGCATTGAACCCCTAAGCAAAGTGTACGAGAACTATAGACACTTTTCAACTAAGAAGGAAGTTGATATAAACTTCCCAACAGATGGCTCTAGAAATCTACGATTTTTAAGAAAGCCATTTTTTTTGTCATATATTTTCTAGTTTTTGAAGTATGCAAAGAAACCTTCTGGCACTCATAAGGAGTTTGAAGCAATCGAATATTTTGAAAATTTCAGGACATTCACCGAAACTACTGATAAGATATAGTTTAGTAAATGCTATACCGTTTTCACTCATCTATTCAAATATTTTGTGTTAAAAAATGTAGTAGATACCTATCTCCTTGTTATCTTTGCACCTTAAGCAGGAAATCTGCGGGGGCTTTCAGCAGGTAGGTAACTTTGCGGATGATGGTCGTACATGCGATGGCACTATTCGTAATCGTCAAACATTGACTATTAATTTTAAAAGTTTCTGAGAACAACAGGGATTTTCAAAAATGACATTTGTAATCCCAATTTAAGATTTGTTGCTGTTTTTAAAAAAAACATAATCTGGGTGATCACAGAATCCATCGTATTCGGAATTTCCATTACAACGCATGACAGACTGGCGGTGGCATCATTGCTCCGTACTTTTTCATGACGTTGATAAGGCCAATACCATCAACGGCGAGTACTACAGAACGATGCTGCTAACACGTGGTTCCAGCAAGAGGTGGCTATGTGTCGCTCATCTGCAGGGTATCTATGGTTATCTGATCTCAATCAGAGGTGACGTGAATTGGCCACCAATATCGTGCGATCTAACCTCGCTAAATTTTTTTTGTGGTGTTGCCTGAAATCGCAGCTCAATGCGAATAAATCGCAATCGACCGATGTCCTTAAATCCAACATAACCAATTTTTACAATCTAGCTACTTTCTTTTTCTGTACCAGCATTGGCATTGCATTCCTTCATGACCACCAATCATTAAGGTTAGCTGTCAAAATAATATGCTGTCCTCGGATTTTTACTAAGAATACTTTGCCCATTTATTCTGAGTTCATATGATGTGCTGTAATCATTATCATTACTTGGAAAATAAGTGACAAGCCCACTGTCTATCTGGGGCATTGTATCGTAAGTCTACTCAAACGTTAATCTATACATAATGATCAAATGGAAAAAACTCATCTGTCAACTGTCAAATTGTATGATCAAATGGAAAAAACTCATCTGTCAACTGTCAAATTGTATGTCGCTTGAAAAAGCGTTGCCAATTCGAAAAAGCAAACATCCAAAAAAGCATCCTTTATATTGGCCGGTGAAATGTTTCGTTTATAATGTATATGGTATATCCAATGTTTTCAAATTTCGTTTGCTTGAAGGTTGGAATGCTGAAAAACAAATTTTGTGTTTTTTTTTTTTGGAATTCAAAAATAAACCTTCTGATCCACCGCTGGCGCTGGCGCTGGTACCATTTTCACAGCTGAATAATAAAACTATGGTTTTAAAAGAAATAACTAATTTATGGAATAACACTTCGTAACCAAAGGCATTCGTTTCTATCGGTTTGCATCATTTATTTAACGAACCAGTGCAACACGATTGTCACTCACAACACAGTCACCATTTCATGGAAAAGTTTTATGAAATTCATTCCATAGTTTGACGAATTGCTCACTAGCACAGCATGTATGTGCTTGTGGAAAATCAAATTCAACACTGCGCTCATATTCATAGACCAAAAATTCCTCCCTTTCAATTATTGAAATTCAACCCGTTCATATCTGAGCGCAATCAAATAGCAAGTACACACTGCAAAGTGTCTGAATTTAGATGATAAGATATATCTTTCAATTCTAAACGGTAGATGTAGATGTTGTTTTGAAAAATTAATCCACCACCGTCATCGTGTCTGCACGATAAATACATTTCCTTATGCATGGCAGAGCTTTCCGGATGGGAAGGATTATTAAATTCTGCTCATAATTAATTAGTATGGATGGGGAAGTTGTTTGGATGCGAAAAACAGGATTCCTTCGTACTGGAAAGCAAGTATTTGGTGTGGAATTATTCAACGTTTGACGGATGATAGATAGTGTTTTCGTATAGCAACTTGCTGAGTTTCGGCTGAATTAACGACGAGAACGTTATGGGGAATTATTTCGATGAGAGTTTTATGACGCAAATTTCAAGCTAAGCTTTATTTAGCTATTGATCTCCAACTTACTTGTCTAACAATTGCCTCACGTTCGAGTTTTTGAAATTTGCGCAGCAAAACCAGTCCAGCTACCACGTCCGATGGTACAACATCGAGTTCTCGAAAAAAATCACTCAATAGTCGAGCAATATCCGTGAATGAGTTACGATTGCGTTCGGACGTGCCCATACAGCAGAATAGCAGTCGACATCGATGGTCCCAACTGTCTTGATAGGCTCGAATTACTTTCCTATTAAAAACGGCATAAATTAGCATAGAATTCTGAGACTCTGCTGCAACTTACCTCTGTCTCCAGTTGCGGTTCATACTTCCACTCCGCTTATAATTAAATCTAGACTCAGTCTCCCTCATTGATCGTTGGTATTTTTTCATTTTAACCCACGACCGGCCGGCAGTATCAAAGGTACACCATATCGTTATGAGCGTTATTAATACTAACGACCAATTGCATATAACTAGAGCTGTCAGAAAATTACATAAAATAAGAAATATTTTTTATTTAATTATTATTTTAAACTTACCTAAAAATATCTTCTTAGCTGCTTCCATTGGAGCATCAAAGTAATATTGTCTAACCCATATTAGACCTAAGACTAACCACGTAATATCAAATAATATCACAACTGAAAATAGGGAGAAATTAGAAGAATTTAGCATGGGCCTCAGGTGGGGCGCCAGTTTTCAGATACTTACAACTTTTAATATAAATCCATATATTTATCGTTGTTCTGGCCCCAGAATCCAGTATACTACCCCTCGTTGATATAATACAAATGGCTAATTCTATGCATATAGATACTGGAAACAAAATATTATTTAAAATTATTTTTTAATTATAAAATGGAGGTTAACTTACGTGATAATATAACTACATAGCTTAGTTGATAGTACCACAGAAACTTTATACTTAATTCTTCTGTATCATATTCGAATATGATCAATGAGGTGCATAAAGCTATTAGGCTGAAAAGAAAGAAAAATAAAGGAGGTTAGTTAAGGTTACATAATGCTTGTGTAGCTATAAGCTTTTTATTAAAAAAAAAAAAAAAAATGCAATCCCTTGCCATATTAAATGGAATCAATGGAGGAAGAACTTTGTAGAGGTGGCGGTGATGAGGGAGTTCTTGAAGACATAACCTACTTCATTATGTCACTGACAAGGTCTCTAAAAATTCCAAGGGAGGCAATTCTTTTAAGACTTAGACGAGCTTTCCATTTCCAGCACATCAGTAAATACGATAATGAACTTTATCAAAACCTCAGGATGTTTTGTATATGTACAGCATCTATAGGCAGGGTTATATTGATCAGATTTTAATTTTTTTTTTTTAATTTTATCAAATAAAATCTATTTTAAATTTAATGTTGCTCAGCCTCTAAACGAAGTAGAAAGATGAATGATATCTCAAAATACTTGGTGAAGCATTGCCTGAAAACTATTTTAAGATTTTCTGTATTGGCTTAGATTTATGAACGTTATCATAAGTTGAATGAAGTAAGGTAAGGAAAAATAACCTTGCATTCTCTTTTTCATCCCTTAGAGGAAGCGTTTTTCAAAATCCCTTTTAAATGAACTTGGAAAGGTGGCAACAGGCTCTAGGTTAGGCTCTGGCATTTAATACGCAACTCAATACCAGCAAAAACAATACTGTTGCCGTTTTGGTAAAATTCTACCAAATTTGGCAGGTTTGATAGGTTGGTAGGTTTTATTTCGATTTGGTAGGTTTTTTCTACAGCTCTAAAGCCTATGAAATGAACATTTTTTAACGACTGACATAAAAAACTGAAATATATAATTTCCAATCAACTCAAAAACATCTGTGCTGATTAAAAGTATCGACACTATGTAAACGTAGACTAATTGAATCAACTCGTATATACGCGCCTAGATTCAAAAATATTTGTCTTTCTCGATTTGACATTTAAACTTGACACTTTGACAGTGACAGACTAAATATGCTTTGTATTTGGAATTCGTAGGCTTATAGTTTGAAGCACATAACATATTTGCTGAAATGACTGTAATATTCAGCTAGATTCGCAAAAAACGAGAAAATTTCGAGCGACCCAGTCTTACACTATTTAGTATTGGTCAAAGCTTTGGGTTATATTAAAACATCCATTTTGCGTTGGTAGGTTTTTTGGTAGGAATTTTTTTTTTCGCAACGGCATCCGTGGTTGGAGTACCTTCTAGTCGGAGATTCTAGATGTATTTAAAGCCGCAGAACTATTAGAGACGAAATCGATATACTGTAAGAGTATCCACTCATCGGAACCTAATCTCAGTGTAGACCAAGAATGCATCATTATTCTTTTATTTCCTTTATTTTCTAAGTAAGGTTTGTTTTACCGGATATCGCTTCTGAACTTTTAGGCACCTAATCTACCGACCAAATTTGCAATAAACGATGAAGTTTCGTGTCACCCAGTCGTTGATAGCAGACGGACTCCGTAACCAACCAAGAGAAGTATGGACGAGAAATTATTTTTTATTTCATTTGTTTATTACAATTTACAATTGATAGTGACAGTAAAAGTGGTCACAAAAATACAGTCATTCCCAAACTATGATTACACATGTCATTTTTCGACATACTGATGTCACTATTTACTCATTTTTAATCATAGGTATACGACTTGTTAGAATAAAACTTTATAAAGGGTGTTTTTTTTAGAGGTATAGAACTTTGAAATGGAATAAAACAAAGATGATTTTTTTTAAATTGACATGAAATTTACTTTATTCGAAAGGTAATTTTCTGGCATTATAATTTAAATATGATTTCTGGCATATGACTGCCACGGCTGGCTCGTATGTAGTCTAATCCGCCAGTTAAAATAGTGTTCCCAACTTAAAGTTCTATACCTCTAAAAAAAAGTACCCTTTATATGACAAAACCAATTCGTTCTGAGCCCGACTTTGCAAAGATCTGTTGACAGATGCGGCGTACACTGCACCACATTTGCTCAGCAATATCAAAATGTATTATAAAAACAAATATTTCCTGGAATTGTAAATAATTTAAATTGTATAGCTATCTCTGTCAAATTGGTAAAAAAATTCTTCAAGTTTCATCATCATAATTTTAAACAAATCTTTGGATTCATTTTGTGAAAATCCCTGTTATACTCACTCCTTAAAGACACCTCATTGCTTTTTGCGTCATTTCTATGGCTACTTAACGATATAACTTAATTTCCAACGCAAACTTTACTCACCATCTAGTCTCATCATTCAAGGCACACAGACTTAATGCCTGTAAAGAGTCCTTCAGAAAAACCATTCTGCACCAAACGAAATAACCCATTTAATCCAATACTTGAGCATTAAATGTGTGAACAACATTCCTTCCCATTACACAGTCCATTTGATAGGGTTCTTCCAACTATAAGGACGCTACAACGACGCCTCATCTCATTATGAGAAGATTAACTGTTTGGCGCACCAATTGACAAATAATTCATGAAACTTTCTTCTATATCCTTCGTGTTATGTCTTAACGAAATATTTCGCAATTACCGTGAGCGCGTCTTCATTCACAAACGACAATAGGTACACGTACAAGAGGCGCGCTAAATGAGAAAGGATTTCAGTTCAGGTCGTCAGAATTTTCACAAATAACAACCGCAATATTCGCGAAGGAAATGTCGTCAACAATAAAAATGGCTGTTATTTTCCAGGTCTAAATAATTCAAGGACACACTTGCCTTGATTATCCCTTCATTCTCATTTGTATTACTATGTATATTTTAGGGCATCTATATCTGTACATGCGGTATGTATTAATATTTATCCTGTCAGGATAATAAAATGAGATTGTGATTCTCTCTTGTTTGTCGTTCGTTGCTCGCCGTGTTCGGCTTTCCTATTTAAATACGTTATTACCAAGCTGGTGGAGATGGGAGATCGGTTTTAACATCCTTTACCCCTTGCAGATAGACACACAAACACACACACAAAAGGATAATTATATCCTTTACTTTTGTAAAATTTAAAGCTTTTGATTTAATTTCATGCGCCTCAAAGCAAATGTGACGAGGATCCGTTGCTTTAATTTTTTGTTTGTATCCTTTTTGTGTGTTGGCTGGCGTTGCCTTCTTTGCTATTAATTATGTTGATGAGCGGCTCCCTATGTATGGAGAGTTGAAGTGCTCCAAATCATCATGTCGGGCCTTGTGATGATGCAAATTGGGGGAGGATTGGGATTGTAGCCCTCAATTTGAATTTAGGGCAGGGCATGCAACAAGTTTTGTTGTTGAATGTAGGCGTAGGTATAGCTTGCGTCATATATATACTGTCTCGTTGTATTATAGGTACGTGTATGGAAGTGGGGTCTGTAATTGAGAGTCGACTATCTGGCGGCGGCAATGGTGCTAATTAGTGTCAGCAGTGCAAGATATGATGGATTTATTCTTTGTTCTAGTTATAGCTGTGCAATATTAAACATGGAGGCCTTTGTGTGATATTCCTTATTACGATAGAGGAGCACAAAGGCGTGGATGTCGCCCACCATATACCACTGTTTGATTGTAAAAAAACATTTGCCTGTTTAACAAGGACTCGGTAGTTTGGGTTTCCCTATTTGGTAATCGGTCCTACGCAATGCTATTACCTAATCGGATTTTTTTTTAAACGTTTCAAGCTAATTATTTTGGATCCTTGAATAATCCACGCCAAGTAATATTCAATACCTACGTGTATATATTTTTTTTTAGCTCGATCATACCTACTTCTACATCATATCATTCTAAAAGCTTTTGCCATAAGTTTTTACTTAGAATTTCGACTTCCACCGTTTTAAAGTACACCATTCCTTTCTACTCTAGTCCAGGCAGGTGTATCAGTGGTTCGAATAGCCGAAGAGCTACTAGTCTTTCACGGAATTATATACATAAAACAAAACCCAACCCAAAACTCACGGATGAGACGATCCGGACCCAGCTGATGACAGAACCTCCGAAAATGGACTTAGTCTAATCGAATCGAATGAAAACACACTCGGGGGCTTGGCGGCTTTCGGACTTACCTAATATGGCTCCAGCTCCATTATATTTACCTTGTACCTCAAATGCTGCAAGCGGCCAAAATAGTAAGAATGTAGCGGGGGTCATTTGTATCGACTGAAGGGGTATTTCGTAAGGGTGCTCGTATGGATACAAGACTCAAACAACATTTGACATTCTGACAGATTTTAGAAAAGACGAGCTGGCAGTTCCGTATTTGTCAGCATTGCAAACGGAGTAAGTGAAGATAGGACTAACTCTTAATGAGAATAAAACGTCAGGATGGACACTATAATTATGCCCTCCACAGGAAGGTATTCACTTTGTCATTACGTTTGTAACGCCAAGAAGGATTCACCGGAGACCCTATAAAGTATATATATTCTGAATCAGGATCACATTCTGAATCGATTTAGCCATGTCCGTCTGTCTGTCTGTCTGTCTGTTGAAAGCACGATAGCGTCCAAACGAATTGACCTAGGCGAATGAAATTTTGTGAGACGACTCCTTTTTATCGTCGCCAGGTTGGTATTGAAAATGGGCTATGTCGGTCAAGTAGCCTGGTACCTCCCATACAAAACCACTATTAGACCCACGTCTCTCTCTGTCTGTTGAAATCACAATAGCGTCCGAACGAATCGGCTTAAGGGACTGAAATGTTGTGAGAGGTCTTATTTTAACGGTCGTCAGGTTGGTATTAAAAATTGTCCACGTCGTTCAAGTAGTTCTGGTACCCATACTAAACGAATATTAGACACATGGCGTGGAGGGTATCAAAGCATCGGCCAGGCCGATGATAACACTCTTACTTGTTTTAAAGTATGTATGTACTTAAAAACTATGAACATGGATTCCTCTATAACCGCTCATATAATAAAATTGGCACAAAAATCAAGAGAACAAATCACTCTTGTCAAATGCTGTTCTTGGGGCTAAGATAAAAATGCGTCTGAAAAGCCGACAACTTTATCGAGCAACTGGGACCGTATATCCGGCAATAACACGGCGAATGTTAATTTCCAAATCGTCTAACGTCTCTAGCTTATCGGCATAGACTAGTGACTCACACATATCCCCAAAGAAAGTGATCTAAAGGTGAGACTGAGAGATCTCAGGATCGTGAAGGTTAGTTCACAGGTCCATTACGCGAAATTATGCGCTCAGCAAATGCACGATAAGCTCGACGAACCGAACCATGGTTTTCAAAATAAGTTTGTAAAAGTTGCACGGGTTTTTCTATTTATCGTAAAATGGCAAAACGTACTAAAAACAAATCAACTGTTAACTGTCAAAATGACAATCTGTAGAAACAGTGTTGCCATTTTAAAAATCAAACCTCTAAGAAAACACCCTTTATTTCTAGACAATTGACAGCTCAAGACGTACAATTTGTACATATTGATGTATATTGCCCAAACAAATAGGCACTTTGTGCATGCAATGTGGCCTGGATTGGACAACCGGACATGGCGACCCCCATACAAAAGCCCTATATGTATATTGACCGATTTAGAATTAAAATTTGATAAATGGACGTGTATTTCTTGATGGTTGCACCTACTTTCCTTCTTTCTGGCCAGTGATCTTAATTTTTAAGTTATCATCATATCATGCTCGGGTTGTTAACCGCCAAAAGCCATCAAATGCTAAAAGTGGCTAACATTCGTATTATTCGAGCTCTATCGCAAAACTTCACTTACACTCTGTATATAATGTACTTAATACTTGGGGATGTAAAACTTGTCATAGGTTAGTTTGTATCCTTACCGAAATTTAAAAAAAGTTTTATTGGCAAAACTCGGCCCCAATATGGACTATGACATTTCCCAAGTCCTGCATTTTTGGGCAATCATTTTACATAAAATGTAGGTAGGTATGTATGTACGTATAGTCCCATTTGGAAAGTTTTTCGGTAAGTTCTACTTAATCCTATTTTATCGCATGCAATTCACAATGCAAAACGAGATAGTTTTGAACTTCTCAATTTATACGGATTTTTTTTTTGCGTTTGAGAAAAAAGTTTCTCCTTCTGAGCTCTGTTTATCATATACCCACGCTATAGGGGTATTTTCCATTTCAAACAGAGAGGATGAAACTTTGTTTAAATGTTCATACATAATTTTATATAATGCTATAAATATCAATTTGGTCGGAAGTCTTTCCCCAACGCACGTTCGCAATAGAAACACCGATTGTGTGTCACAGTTTCAGTTCGCTATTTTTTTCAATTACTAGGTCCTTAAGAATGAGAATGGCAATTGGGTGATGGTTCGATATGCCATGTGTGCAGTGTTACCGCCCAATTTATTGTTGTATTGATGCCTATACAGCAGAAGAGAGAGCTTCATTCTGATGGCACTTTGGATTGACAGGTTAATCAGCCTCAGATTGAACACACATACTTCAGGTGATACAATATTCTGTTCACAAGCAGAAGCTAGAGGGTTTTTTTTGTCAACTTTTCGATTAAGTTGTTTGCTTGTTTATCGATTTTGTTTTGTTTTCAGAACGATGAATATTAGAGCGGTATCGATAAGCGGGAAGTATATTTTAAATTCGTTGTGTGGCACGTGTCGAGGGCTGAAATAAATCTCGACAGCATAGAGCGTAAACCCCTTCTCTGCTCATAATCCATATGGAAAGAACTTCATCAACGCGATTTTTCAATTAAGCCGATGATGTCGACAACATAATAATTTTCAGCTTCAACATTTGAGTGCAGACCTCCATAAAATATGACAGCAAATTACCATTTTGAAGATCGATTTTGGCAGTCACAGATAAGTGACTACATCTTGACACAACAGCAAAACGAAAAAAGGTCCAAACGACAAAATGGTTTTGGCCTGTAATTGAAGAACTTTAAAGTTCACTACCTCTATTGTTGACCATCTATGCTACCTGTCTTTTAACTGTTAGATATAGGTAACGTGACCATTTATTTTTTGGCAAAAAGCGGCGGGTTTTTTGAAGCTAAAAGCGGGCGTGTTTTGGCGGGTTCGGCGGGTCTCCCAAAAGTAAATTCTGACCTCAAAAATTTCGTGCAAAATAGTAGAAAACAGTTTATTTCACGTATTGTCACGTAAAATCTAATATAATTCTTTAAAAATAAACGTGATCAGTTATTTTTAATATAGGTACGGAAAAACGGCTTCCAATTCTGGCGTAATACATATTTTTTTAATTTTTGGATTTTTCGGCATCTCGGAGTCTCTTGTGATCTTGCTAAATTTTACCGTCGTATTTACAGCGAATGTCAAAGAATAACATTGGTTGTTTCTTTGACACATGACATTTGCAATTTTCGCGCACTTATGCCAACTGAAGTTGTCTGCGGAAGCTTAGTTCTGCCATCAGTGTTCTTATGCGTTTTTTAATTAAAAAAATCTTCAAACGTAGGGAAAAAAAGGACTAAAGAAAATTCGTAAGAAAATTATTATTATTATTATTATAATTTATTAACAAGTAATGAATTACTACATTAATATTATTACATATAGCACTAGCTGCCAGGGCTTACGGCTAGGTCGTTAGAAAATTAAATTCCGAATTTTTATCAAAAAGCGGGAAAATGGTTGTGGTGGCGGGTGGAGGGTTTTTAGGTAAAAAAGATGGTAAAACCCGCCAAAAGCGGGTGAAATGGTCACATTAGGTATAGGTATACAGTATACTGTATACAAATTGTTTTGTACATTTTGAAAAGAGAATTTAGTAGCGCATACAAGTTTTAAGCACTTTGGGTATCTACATATGTGCAGCTACAAAAAAGTTGTCTCCTTAAACTCAAAATTTTGAAAATTTGTTGTTACATTTTTTGTACTTCAAATGCTTTTTTCTTAAAATGTTTACTTTATAAATATTTTTTTTTTAAGAAAATTGTATGCTTGAGAAATTTCCTAAAAATAATGTAAAGAAACTTTTTTACGTACGATCAACAGAAGTCGTAGTAAAAGCTGTTTTTTGTCAGACAAAAATGGTCGTTCTCTAAGAATTTCTTACTACGTTCGCAATCGGTAGTGAAGGCCTAGTGAAGACCAAAGGGCTTACCTTCACCAACCAAGCTATCTGGAAATTGAGAAATATTTATAACAGCTCTTCTTTTTAGTCTTCTGTAAACGGTAACTGCGGCAAGATTTAATAAAAGGTTTAGGGCTGAGTGAACTTTTCTTCCCCTTTGTAAAAGAATGACGTCTATCTAAGATGATTAGAGCACTGTCCTGTTGCTGTTTTCAAATTTCTGCGAGTATTAAGTTTATAAGAAATATGTACTACATTTATGTTTAACTGTTTTTGATATATGTATGAATAGTGCTGCGTCCAAACCTCCTATCTCTGCACACATTTTGCGAATTTTACATTTTATTGAAATTTTTAGCTGTCACGAATTACGTCTGAAATGTTTCTGTTGTATAGGAGGTGCTCAACCAATAGCGTTGAACTTGATAAGGTGTATGGGGCTGATAAAGGTCAATGATTCTTTTCTAGACTAGCCAAAATATGAAAGGGCGCTTCCCCATTCTTTTCCCTTTCCTAAACATAATTCTTTCTCCACTAATCTTGCGAGTATCAATCAGAGCTTTGAGAAAATAGGAGATCAGTTAAGGGAATATCCGGATAATCGGCGACCACCGGATTAGCTATAGGCAAAACCAACAAGAATATCAAAATAACGAGACCGGTTCTCCTTAAAGACTTTAGCTAACCGTCGCGTCGCATAGGGTAAAACAAAGCTATGGCACGTCCTAGCCAATGTTAGGATTTTTAGTTCCCAACCTATACTACCTAGCTCTATCACAACCACTGCTCCCAGAACGAAAGACCATAAATCTCTCGTTATAGAAATAAAATATCCATTCCACAGAAGGTGTCCACAAATTGGGAGTGCGAAATATATTTAAAAAATTTCGCTGGATAAACCTTGTTTGTATTTAAAAGACCTAAGGCATGGCGCATAGCATCAGAACCTCGAAAATTAATTCAACGTCACAGGACTTTTATTGACGTTCTGATCACTGTGATGATGATGGCACGGCGGAAGATGTTCAAGATAAAGCTTTCAGACGATATATAGACAACCCTGGATCAGTCCAATCACTTGCTATGATGCAAGAACAATGTCATGGGATACTTATCGCCTGAGATAAAACAAGAACCTTCATCCATTGGTAAGATACTAATTCACCAAACTAAGCGATCTATTACTATCGTCTTACAACTGGAAAGTCATAAAATTGCTAGAGTAACAGGATGTTAAAGACTCTCTTTCTGCATTGGCTGAGTCTAAACCTGGAACCTCAGACCCTGTGGCATCGGTTTGATTTACATCCCTGACTATGACACAATTACTCCCACCATGAATGACACATTTTCGTTCTAGACCGAGGAAAGACTTCCTTAACAAGGTTCTTTTGAGTGAAGACGACCTGAACAAAGCTGTGGTGGAGTTTCCTCTGCCTCATTACTGCGGTGGATCAAAAATTGTGGATGGGGTTAGTGGTGGCGATTTCTCTGATATACAAAATGTTAGTCTCCCTTTCTGTCTTCCTCATCACTGTAGGGTATAGCTAACCTGCGAACAGCTATAACACAGCATGGGTTATTTATCAAAAATGTTGTGACAAGCGATACAGATTTTTTTTTTAAACTTCGAACGACAGGTAAATTTTACTTCACATCTGTAATGAAGGTACCTACATAACCTACTTAAAAAAATGTCGCTCAACAAAAACTTAAAAGTTTTCTTCAGCTGTAACTAATTTGAACGTTTCTTGCTCCACATTCGAAATTTATTCTCCATGGATTATTCTTTTTAACTATGCCACACTTAAAAATAATTCCCCTCAATTTAGTCACAATTTACTCCGCTCCCTAACGAGGACAAGTGTTCCTTCCAAATACCATTAACCAAATTACCACAAACCAGGACACAATTTACGCTCCGCGTGCATCCTAGTATTCACACGCTATTCAAACACAAAACCATTTTTTTTATGTTTTATTTTAACTTTTCCTTGGTCGTCCTAACAAACCATAAAATATCCTTGCAAAAAAAAAAACTTTCTTTCTCTTTACTTAACCACAGTGCTATTATATACACTGCAAAGCTTCTGTTTTTGTCTTGCTTTTGCGTCCATTTAAACTAGTAATATAGTTGCCAGAGCCAGAGCCGACTGTACACACGGAGTGCCCCAGAGAAAAACAAGACGAAGCAAGAAGAACTAACAACGTCGAGACTCCTCTATGTCTGTGCATTTCAATTTGCACTCGAATTCCTCTCGTTCCATCTCAGTTGATTGCCGTTGATTATACAGGAGAAAAAAAAAAGGATTTAAATTCACAAAACATATGCACTACGGGACGACAACGACAGGCTCATTTCCACACAGTACACACATTCTCCCCCTCCGTCTAAGAAATAGAAAAGAAATGCAATGCAATGCAAGAGTCCTAGATACGGTCGTATATCTTTTTATTTAAATGTATAATGGCCCTTGGAGTTCTATTGTTTTTGCATTTTCTTCGTTTCACACTTTTTTGGTGTCACATATCCTTTCAGTAAAATCAAGCCATCTGGCAATTCACAATTCGAGGGTAAAATAATATGAGTCCAAACGACAAAAGGACACAAGAGTGTTGAGTTGATAGTCGTCAGCGTCACACTGGAGGTTGAAGGAGTCATTTGATGATTAGATCATATTAATTTCAACAAAGGATGCAGCGGCCCAGAAGAGACTAGGATGTACCTACCTATATTTAAATCAATTTGCTTGATTACTTAATTTATATTTAAATTTGAATCTTCCGTAGAATGGAAATAAATGTAGGTAGGTACTCAGGACGAACTTATACACATGATATGCAGAGCAGATACTTTTTGTTATCATTTAAATTAATATCCAGCCAATTATGGCAGTCATAGTGACCCTCAAGGATAACCCACTTTCACAGCTTGAATTGGCTGAACATATGCAAACGTTTGTAGAACCACAAAAAAATAGTATTTTCTCGTTTTGGTTTATTTGTGGTTCCATACTTCTTTCCATAGCGAGGATGAAATTTACAGTTTTTTTGCATTCACGTAGGGAAAAATCCGTTCTATATGTGTACATTTCTCTCTGCAGTTATAATCAAATCATCGCGCACATCGAGGAGCAAAAACAAAAAACGAAACCAAGTACACAAAACATGCACAGTGCACACAGTATGCGCCATATTATTTGGTGTTCCGCTTTCTGAACTCGGACGAAGGACTTGTTTGTGTAAGAGTATGAGGGATCCATATTTTTTATGGACCCCTCCCGTGGGGTGTGTTATGAAAATTCAATTCATATATTTAAAGTACTTTTTTGGTGAGTTTTTGAACAGTTTACGATTCCTTTTTGAGTTCATGAAAGGATTCCAGATTCAGTATAATAGCGACTGTTAATGTTTTGCTTGGATGAGAAATTGGAAAAACCTTGTTCCTGTTACCCAGTTTTTCTTTTAATTCCTGTTTGGGGATGAGGATATTCGTAAGCAGTGGCATTTTAATTACTGTGTTCGCATTTGCAATCATGGGTGTTACTTTTGGTATCATTTTCATGGCGATGTATGAGCATTAGAAAGGAGATTAACTACTAACAGGTGCAATCATTTTATAGTCAAATGTACACATCATGTTATCTTTATACACCTATGTATGTATACTAGCTGAACCCCCGCCAGCTTCGCCAGGCCTTTTGTTGCTTTTTTAATTTTTTTTTATTTTATTTTTTTTTCGGGCGACAATGTTTTAATTTTTTTGTATCGGCGGTGCCACGCCTCTTTGTCAGATTTTGAATTTGTTTAGCCTTTCACCCAATCACCGTAATTACCGACATTTAAAAAAAAAAATCAACAAAATCGGTTGAACATTACGGGCGACAGAGGGAAACAGTTTTTTCCACTTTGTTTTTTATATATAGAGATAATTCTTCTGTACGTGTGTTGTAATTGAACTCCTCATAAGCGGCTGGACAGATTTCGATGAAATTTTTTTGTATGTGTTTGAGTTGGTCCAAGGATGGTTTAGATTCACATTTGGTGATCTGATTAGACAAAAGGGCGTGACACCTCTCATAACAAAAAAATACATTTCAAACGCTATTCTTCGACAGTCATGGGAAAAAATATATCTAGACAATATAATTCCTGGGCATGAGCAAAGATGGGCGGGTACCATTTGGTAAATAATGTGAAGTGATAGGCGATCACATGGTTACCCAACTAACATTTCAGCTTCGATAAGCTTCAATAGAGGATTACTTTTAGTTTCCAAAAGAATCCTATAAAACTTCGGTAAGGTCCGAAAGGCGAACACTTATCGAAAGCATTTTATCTATAAAGCCTCTAAAACGATTTCTATTAGGACTCTAATAGCTCAATAATCGAAGCTTTACCGAAACTACGAATTTGTAAAAAAAAAAAAAGATGTTTCATTTCCATTCATTTCATTTATTTGGTAATTATAGTAAAGTAGTATTAACTAACTATGAGAATGTGGTTGTTGTTATTCTGTATTGTTTTTATTTATTCTCTCTCTTTGGGATTCTTTTAGGCCTGGAATGAAACATGAAAAGACGTAACAAATTTATAGAACGAAAGAAAAAAACCCGAACTACCGCGGGATTCGAACCCAGACTTCTAAGTATCAGAAGTACCTTACTCATCATATGCGCTACCTATAATATGCATTTTACAAACTTAAAACTTAACCAGTTCAAAATTTTCTCTATCATCAAAACAAGCTTTGTTAAGAGTTCCATTCGGATTACATATTTACCTTCGGAAGCATTACATATTTATCTTCGGACCTTTAACCAAACTGAAGAAATGTTTGCCTACGATGTTTTATTCTTCCTCCCATCATATCTATAAAGCTTCGCTAGTAAAAGAATGCAAGCCACAATGAAGTCTTCTGTAAAGTTTCGATTAATGACTCTTGGAAGTTTTATACAAGTTTACTTATAGAAGCTTGTGTAATAATATTTAATCGAAGCTTTATAGAAACTGTAAGTTCCTCTTCTTTCGATAACTACAATAAACGAAGCTATGAGTTTAATTGCTCTTTAAAGCTTCATCTTATTTTTCTAAAAGGCCTTAATGAAGTTGTTATAGAAGTCAAGACTTCGGTAAAGAGTTTGCTTCTGCTAGAAGCTTTACAGAAGCTCTAAAGAAGCCTTGACCTGTCGGATATGAAACATTTGTGTCTTAAGGAAGTTGAAATGTTAGTTGGGTAGGAACATGTTCCAACTCATCTATTAAATATGGTCGGAAGAAAGTATGCCCGATGAATGGAATGGATCCTCAAAAAAGGAGACCCTCTGAACTGCGCCAACTACAAAGGTATTAGTCTTCTTAACATCGCCTATACAAAATCTTATCTGCATTGTTGTGTGAACGCCTGAAGCCTTTCGTCAACAACCTGATAGGTCCCTATTAGTGTGGCTTCAGGCCAGGAAAGTTCAGCATCGATGAAATATTCACACTGCGGCAGATCTTGGAGAAACCCAGGAAGTATAAATCGATACCCACCACCTTTTCATCGATTTTAAGGCCGGCTATGACAGCATTTATAGAGACGAGCTATACAGAGCAATGTCTGAGCATTGAGACGGAAGCGGCGAAAATGGGTTTGGCGGTCAATGAGGGCAAGACAAAGTATATGCTGTCATCAAGAAAGGACACCCAACACCGACGACGTCTTGAACAGAATGTCACTACAGATATAACTTTGAGGTGGTAAAGCACTTTGTCTACTTAGGCTCCACTATGAACTCAGATAATGACACCAGCGCTGAGAATAAACGAAGAATAACTCTTGCCAATCGCTGTTTCTTTTGGGCTAAGAAAGCAATTGAGTATAGCAATGCCCTCTCTCGAACAACTAAAGTGATCCCTTTATAAGACCTTAATCATCCCAGACCTACTTTATGCTGCAGAGGCATGGACTCTTTCAAAAGTAGATGATCTTACTCTTAATTGCTTTAAGGGAAAGTTCTTCGAGTAATTTTCGGTCCCGTCTGCATAGACGGTGAATGGAGGAGGAGATACAACGACGAACTGTACAGCGACATATAACTAGCCAAAAGTGTAAAGGTCCAACGACTGAGGTGGCGAGCGAATAGACGTGAATTCTCCGGCCCAGAAGATCTTCGAATCCACACCCGAGGGATGGCGCAGTAGAGAAAGATTGCGACTCAGGTGGCGCACGCAAGTAGAAGGGGACCCTAACCGCCTAAGCGTGCAAAACTTGAGACATATGGCCAAAAATTGTGCATTGCTGGGGATGCTTGTTGGTTAAGGCACAGGTCCACCCCGGACTGCGGACTGTAGCGCCACCTTAAGTAAGTAAGTAAGACTTAAGGACAGTGAAAATAAAACAAAAAGTAAGCGTGGCAATGAACGATATAACCCATAGCCTTCTCGGAGTATTAAGAAACAACACAAAGAAAATTTAATCGAAATCTGTCCAGTAGTTTTAATGTCAACCGGTAACAGACATTAAGCCCAAAATACAGTTTTTTTTTCATAAAATTTAAGATATAAAATACTGATAACTATTATGGAACTATGCTTTAATATATAGAACTATGTTGGCAACATTGCCAAACTAATTCGCATTTGCTGAATCACGACACGAAGAATATTCGCTTCTCCACTGAGGACTGAGGTCGCCAACAATTTTACGTGACTTTTGATGCCAAAAAAAGATTAAGGCATAAGCTGATGCGCTGCGCCATGGCATATTAAATTTAAGGCACGTCCCCATTAAAACTGAGATACGTACATATGTGTACATTTTTCGCCGTACATCCCCTAATTAAATGGTACATCCATTTTCACTGGTACATATAAGATTTTTCTTGCAATCCAACTATAATCCCTAAGTGACAGTTCGTCTCTCAATCAAATCAAATGACACTTTCAATAAATCAACTAGGACACCTGTATCGTATTCTGGTGCATGAGGGCGAACTTAATCACCCTCCTAAATGGCCTTAATGAATGCACTTAGCTCGTTGTGCAGGTGGACGGGGTGGGTGCAGTGGCGACCCACTATACCACTGCTTGACATCTGTACTTGTCGCGAAGCAAAGATATAATTTGGAATACAAGTTGATTAAGGGATTAAATCCAATTACGGTATTCACGTATGACAGACAGTCGAGTCGGTCAAAATGAGCCTGCTTCCGAAAAGGCGATCCCCAGCAACTCAATTAATCGCATGTCGGGGTGATTTCAAAAGCTACATGTATGCGTTGTGCTGGAGTTGATTGCTCTCTCTCACATCTCGCCTTGGGGTAATCGGTCAGCAGACTATGCCGATGACAGAAATTCTAATGACAGCGTGTGTTTGCATTCATAAAAGGTATTCAACTCGAACATTTTGTGTCCTTAAATGGATATTTGTATACGACTCCATGCATAGTCACACTCACAATGCGAGTGCAGCTGGGTTGTAAGTATACATTCACATATACACACCGGATAATTGTTCAAGCATTCGTAACTGGAAACCAAAGTGATAGACTGAAGCCTTTCAAGGATAATTCTAAAGCGTTTGCTGGCTCGAGTCGTACATTGGATGGGACAGAGGTTCCAGTGGCAGAGTGGATATGAAATAAAAGCTACCACCGGAAATTTACACAGCACATAGCTATTTGCCTAAACGGAAATTGTCTGTTTTCAATTGCAGCGACAACGACAACGATGACTGTAACAGTAGCGCGAATGGCAATGAATTAAGCCAAGTGCTAGAACGGGTTGTTGAGTGAGACCAGAGTGTGGGCAATGACAGCTGCTGCTGTGAATTGTCTGAAAGGAAGTGAATTCCTTTTTCTTTCCATTTTGTTTTTTTTTTTTTTTTTGTTTTTGCCTTTGTTGATGTTCCGGCATTGGCGGCAAACAAAATCAATAAGTCAGGTCGTGTATATGGCTGTCCCTGGGTGAAATGTGCACTTTTAATGAAACTTGTCACCTGATACGGAGATTACCATGGGGGCCAACAGCTACTTTGACCCCTTAGGCGGGTGGTGTAGTTAGAAGTGAATTCCGCTTTGATGAAAGGCTCTCATCGGAAGTGATTTCACGTCGAGTAAACTATTTCTACTTGTATTCTACGTTTTCTTGTGGAATTGTGTATGTTCTTGTCACTTATCAAGCAAACACTGATGATAAATGGGAAACTCTTTCTCAATTCCAATATTGTGCTAATTGTGTAGGTATAGCAAATACAGGAGAGGGTGTCGGTGCCGTGAACGAAGGCCATATGAACTAACGCCATAATGATGTTAATTCACTTTCAAATGCGAATTAACGCCATAATCCACTTATGCCTTTAATTCACTTTCAAATGAGAACTAAAGCCATCACATAAATATGAACTAACGCCATTTACTCGTTTTGTGAGGTTTTAAAGCTTAAATTAGAAGTTATTTCAAATCAAGCCGATTTTAAGCTCTCAAATTTTTTAAAGCTTAAAATCGGCTTGATTTGAAATAGCTTTTAGTTTAAATAAATAAAATAACTTCTAATTCTAAAAAATTTAAGAAAAATAAAAGTTAAAAATTCGCGCGAATTTTTAACTTTTATTTTCTCAAATTTTTTAAAGCTTAAAATCGGCTTGATTTAAAATAACTTCTAATTTAAGCTTTAAAAAATTTGAAAAAATAAAAGTTAAAAATTCGCGCGAATTTTTAATTTTTATTTTCTCAAATTTTTTAAAGCTTAAAATCGGCTTGATTTAAAATAACTTCTAATTTAAGCTTCAAAAAATTTGAGAAAATAAAAGTTAAAAATTCGCGCGATCTAGTTTACCTATGATTATAAAAATGTGAATATATAAATTATTTCGAAATATAATTTTGTTGTTTAAAAACATGGAGTTTTTTTTCTACAAGGTACATGTTTTAGGCGTGATGTAACAAATAAAAGTTAATGGAAATTTCCGACTATTGCTTTAAAACTTATTAAAAAGAAAAATTCGTAATATCCCATTTGTTTATCTTAGGACCATTATATATAATTTAAATATGCAGAATGCTGCGAGTGACTTTAATTCACATTCAAATGAGAACTAAGGCCACTTTTAAAAATGAACTAACACCATATGACTTTAGTTCTCATTTGAAAATGAATTAAAGCCATACGTGGATTATGGCCTTAATTCGCATTTGAAAGTGAATTAACGCCATTATGGCGTTAGTTCATATGGCCTTCGTTCACGGCACCAGGGTGTCATGGTATTGACTAAATTTGTCTTCCTTTGCTTTATGTTGCCGAAAAAGCGATGTTAAATATTTTTTGACTAGCAGGAGTCCAAACTACGATGCTGTAGTTCCGAAGCACAAGGTGTTTTCCATGCTCAAATTTAATGTTGTTTATGTGCCATTTCGGTTGACATTTGTAGCTACGATCGCTTTTTTCTGCTATAGAAATAGGGTGGTTAGGTTATTATTTCACCTACTCGTCGAATTCATGTGTTAGTGGTCTCGTCCATTCGGACTTAAATTCCTAAACTTATAAGAGCAAACCTTTAAAAGGAAGAAAATAGCAAGACTCTTAAAATACTGGCCGTTTGGCTTACTTTGCGAACATGTCTGAAATTCAGCTACACTTATGGAAAGTCTCAACAAAGCATTATATCAAAGATATTCGACTGAAGTGCGTGTACCGTCAAAATATTTAAGTTTTTTTGTTTTAAACTTCTCCCGGGAAAGGCAAACCTATAACGCTTCATCAGCGCCCCGAGATGCTTGCAGATATATGTTAGTTCTGCACTTTAATTGCTGCAAATTGTAGTTTTCTGGAAGTATATCCCCAGGAAGCGAGTTCCAAAGTTTGCTTGTCCTGTAAAAGAAGGAATTTTGGAAAATTGATGTCCTCGCTGCCTGTCGTCGTTTACGACTCTAAAAAAAAACGACGCGACTGTTTGGTATTGGCGACTGAAAATAAACGACTTTTGTCGCGGCGACGATCGACAAATGGCGTCTGAAATGTCAAAAAATGTGGATTGTATTTTTCGACGACGATCGTAGGTATTGCGTAAGGCGTTTTGTGACGACGTTTGCCGTGGAAATGATACATTTCTGTCGTCGACTATTTTGCGGACAACTGTGTGATAATGTGTTAACTTTACGAGCTCTTTTTTCTGGGTTTTTTCTTTGTCACTGCTTTCAAAAAACATCTCAAGACTATTCATTTTTGATTTGTTTTATTAAATAATTAACCAACTCACAAACAACACACCAGACCAAATATGAATTCGTCGACTGAAATGTCAAACCGCATGTGTATAGTTTGTGGAATGTATGTGGAATGTGAGAGTTCAGAGAGTCGAGTCGTTTCAGTAACGCAATACCAAATTCCAAACGACTCGACACGAAAAAAATGTCACCAGTCGTTTGCGACAGACGACGACGACAATAGGGGTCTTTGAGTTCCTCGCAACACTACCAAGGAAGTAACTATAGAACAAGCAAAGGTCGTCGACTTGTCTTCTGTGCCCCAACGGTTGTAGATTCGAAGTGAGTGCAGGGTCTTCAATAAGTCGAACTGCTCGTCTCTATATGCTGTCAAGTATGTGAAGTGAATGTTTTAGGGGCCGAGCTGTGCTTTGTAGAGAAGGAGAAGTTGCTTGGGGCTAAAGTTGCTCTAAATAGGTAGCTCAACTTAGCGGACGCCGATCTTGCGATATAGGATATGTGGTCCTGCCATGTGATTCTTGAATTGTCTGTGACTCCAAGAAGGTGTATTGAGCCCTTGGGTTGGGGGATAGATTGGGTGGCCATCCATTTGTACCTGAGGAACTGTTGATGCATTTTTCCTAGAAAATGTTGTGAGCTGTGTCTTGTTTGCATTAAATACAACCAAGTTGTCTTTTCCCCACTTCAAGATTTGAAGGTTAAGAATGATTATTGGTGTGGCTCACAGTCTTCAATGTGCCTTAATCCACTACAAAGCGATATCGTGAAAGAAGTAGCTGAAACATGGTAGATTACCATCAGCCACTCCAGAGACAGGTCGCCTTAGGGTATGATGTGCGCAATGCGAATACCAAAAGTGCTGACAAAAGATGCACATTTCAAAACGGAGCATGAGCGTAAAACAAGTGTGATGGTAGCGTGATATCCGGCCAAAAGAAGAAAAGAGAAGAAAATCGTACATAGAAAGAAGAGGGCCCACGATCAGCGTTGCCATTTTGACTGCTTTCCAGTCAAATCTGACTGGATTGATATGCATTTAGCTGGAAGATTTTTTAAAATCCAGCCGGCTGGTTTTTTAGCTGGATACGAATTTTGCTTGACTGCTTTTAAATGTTTCGTGTAATATCTTTTCTATCAATATACATTTTTAAATTCAAAGTGGAAATAGAAAATAAAAAAAAAAAACAAATAGGTATTGCTTGAATTTCACTTTTTTTGTTGCTCTGAGCTTGGAAGTATATCCCACTCATACAATGAACCAATTCATGCGTTTGCATTTGTGCAATTACTTACTTTTGCCAACTTACAAACAAATATTTGAAACTGAAAATTTATTAGTTGTTGTGTAAGCTTCAACTTTCCTATACCGGCTGAAGTAACAAAATAATTGGTTGGTACTAATATTAGTAACAGAAGCAGCAATAAAATATTCGGCATTATGTATGTAGATGCAAATGATGAGGAGACAATTGAAGCGCTCTGAGAGATTGCTATATAAAGTTCATTTATAAGTTAATAAATTTTTTATACCCTCCACATGAAGGAATATTCGCTTTGTCATTACGTTTGTAACGTCAAGAAAGAGTCACCGGATTTGACCAGGATCAAGTTCTGAATCGATTCAGCGATATCCGTCTATCTGTCTGCCTTTCTGGTTGAAAACACAATAGCGTCAACAGAATACGACCTAGGCGAATGCAATTCTGTCAGATGACTTATTTTTACCGTCGCGTCGTCAGGTTGATATTGAAAATATAGGCTAGGTCAAGTAGTTCTGGTTGTGGAACCTCTCACACCAGACCAACATTAGACCCATGCCCAGCCCAGCCCATGCCTGCACGTACTAACTCACATGGCTAACTTTTTGCATGACTTGCATATGTATGCAGTGGAGGATATCAAAAGCAACGGCCAGACCATCGATAACAATTTTACTTGTATTTTTATTTTGTTAATACTTTCATGACTGGATTTTTAGCTGGATTTCTGTTAGAATTTCTTTAACTGTTTTTTTGACTGGATTTTAGATTTTTCACTGTTTTTTTTTTCCAGTCAAATCTGACTGGAAGGCGGATTTCAAAACGGCAACGCTACCCACGATGTATCCCTGCTTAAGGAAATCGAAGAGTCTCACGATTGAAAGGACATACGAAGGTTTTATAAGAAAGGCAAACAACTGGTCTTAAGAAAGGAAGTCGGGCTCTGATAGCATTGTTAACGAAGCTTAAAGTGCAGTGGATGAGCTTGAGCTTGAGCTTTGTTACTATCTGCTAAATAGGCACCATGGGAGACGTCCGAAGCTGTCAATGGAGGGATATATTCCAACATTCAGTATAGAAGTTGTCAGTCAAGAGGCCAAAGATCAACAATACTAGCGGCTTGTCACTATAGTGCCTCGTGGAAAGGTAAATTTTAGTGAAGTTTTTCAAAAAATTACCTAGGCCTGGACTATCACCTCTATAACGAGCCATATTCAGGAAATTACAAGAATTACAAGAGGCGTGTCCCTGCTTGGTCTAGGTAAAACTAAGACATCTATCCATTGCCATATCATAGTCCGTTGATGGCACCATCGACGCAGGTATTTAGGTAACGAATTCATCCATATTAACTCCACGAATTACAAACTAGTGGAGATCCGGCGAGGAATAAGACTAGAAAGGAGCTGCTACAGGGGACTTCTCGAATTTAGGACCCTCGGGCCATAAGCAAACACTTAAGCACTTCGCCATGATCACCTACGAGTGGACTTGATTTGAATAACTGAATATCATGAACACAATTCTCAACAGATTATGCCCAAGAAGAGAAAGATTCACACGACAACGAGAAACATCAGCCCAAACTGAGACGATAACACCGCGTCAGAACTGAGGGAGGGCTGCAGACCTGTAAGATAACACTGAAACTGAACTAGAGCACAACCGGGACGGAATTTTATATAAAAATTCTCCAGTTGCATAATTAAAGGAATCGATGTCACGAAGGGATTTACCGATTTTGTTGGCATCGTATACTATTCTTGTTTAAAACAAACAACGACCATATTTGAAACCAAACTTTATTTATTTATTTAGAATCACAAACATTCAGTTGATCCACTCAATAGCCCTTCTCAAGGGTCGACAATAAACCGAGAGCAACTCAAAACCAAAAACAACTACTGCCACCATTAACATGGCTAACAAAACTTTGAACGCTCCCTTAAGACGCATCATAGTCAAAGCCCTCTTTGGCGGACTTTCCTTGGATCTCCTAAACATAGCCGACTCAGATGTGAAAGACTCACTGATATACCGCCCTATGCCGGAGTACGCGAAAGCTGACAACATCTTGTTGATCGCAGACACATATATCGAATGCTTGGGCAGGTACATCACGATTTGGTACATGTAGATCACTTCATTGATCATGACAAGATCACTGCCACGTCTGTACACCTTGCCCATGTAATGTATGTAGCTGTCGCGTAGAGCAACAGTTGCGTATTTCCTTCGGCGCTGTTCCAGCAAGTTAAATCGCTCCACATAGTCACCACTTACCGATATGGTGGTTTGATTATTCGGGAATGTAAACGTCCGGGCCATATCATAAGACACGACAATCTCGTAGTTCCACTTCGCGAGATCATCGTATCCCGATGGTGTCCACACGAACTTGTCCAAACGGATAGCGTCGTACAGAGCGCCCTGATAGGCATTGCGTATGATTAGGGCTAGAAACAGCCACAGTGTAAGAATATATCGAGCAAACCTTCCTCTAGGAGGTCGAGCAATCGGGTAGCCCAAAAACACGCCAAATAAATTTGACATGGGAGTCGCATAGCTGTCGCCAAAAACAAATCGACCAACAGTCGGCCCCATGCGTCGAATAATGGAAATGACAACGGCACCAGCAATGAGAAGAAATCCAATAAATATCCAGACTTTTTGATTAAATGGCTTTCTAAGACGGTCCAGTGCACTTAGGCTTCGTTGGCCGCGCACAATATACACGTATGGAGTATTGTGATAGCACTGCGTTGGCGAGACCATCCAACGATTGCGGTCCGATGCACTAATGGCTCCGACTGCGATGTCCGCTTTTTCTGCGATTAACTGAAAGTATAGACGAAGGTCAACCGTCTGGGGAACCTAGAACTTGAAACCTAAAATCACCTCAGATAACCAGCCATGTATCGTGTAGTTGCCGACGAAGTTCCGAATCTTCGGAGACGGTAGCAACTCAATTGTAAAGTTTAATTCCTTTGCCAACAATTTTAAAATGCTTCCCTCGATGCCGGAGAGATTGTCCCAGTTACCTTTCGGCTTGGGGTTACTTGCATCACCATCAAAAATTAAAATGGGTGGAGTTTTACGAAAGGTGACCCTCATGGGGCATCTGTGAAAGTTCGTAAGCATTTCCGGAAACACTCTCTTCAATCCCGCAATACCTTCCTTGAATCTGAAGTATAGCTGAGGCTGGACAACGCGACAAGCCGTTTCGGTAAAGAGCCTGTACTTGAACATGGACACCCCCAATCGGGGATGATCAATGATGATGTTCGCATTGATGACTTGAAAATTATAGCAAAGCGTGAATATTTTCTGCATGACGTCGTACAAGTTTGCCGCGTACTTGGTCAACACGATGAGGAAGTAGAATTTGCGCTCAAAGAAGTTGACGGGAAACCTAAAGCGAAGCGCTCTGCAAAGGAAAAGCATGTGAGACGAGTGATTTACGACAGCACTGACGCTTACCTAAATGACTCGAGTGAATCAACGATGAAAATGTAGTCATTCCAGTGCTGTTGTTTGTAGCTGCCAAAGTTAAGCTGCACAGCGATTCTATCCTTTAAGTGGGCCAGTAGGTAGTCCATGAAATATGCATGGAATCGACTGGTTTCGGGCTCACTGCTGTGCTCGGCAACCACAATGGTGGACGAGAATTTGCTCACATGATCTCGAGCAAGGATTAGTGTCACCTCAGCCAGATCTAAACTGTCCTCTTTTGCGGTCCAATTCAGTGCACTTGATTGTGGCCATGCCACATAAAGAACTAGAAACCAGTTCGCCACAAGCATCGTTGTCAAACTGCGGAGCTCGATGACCATGCAGGGTTCATCATATTAACTTGAGTGTCGATGGGAGATATGCCAGCTGATTGAAGGCTATTTGTCTTCGGGAATGGAATTAAATAATGACATTTTCATTAAGATCTGTTGCACAGATAGATGGAATATGGAATTAATAATGTTTCGCATAGCAAACCGTATGGATGTCGGGGAACGAAGGCATTTCAAAATGGACAAGGAAGCCATGCATACACCTCTGGGAGCACTTATTTGCAACGCATGAGTTGATAAATAGCTCATATACGAGATAGCGCAGATATCAGATGGTGTAGGTGCATTTTGTCGGATATTGTATAATTAGGGTGTCGGAACTATGCGTCATACACACAAATTATTGTGCTCATTTGAGCTAAAAGTGGTAGCCCCCAAGTAGTGGTCGTGTCCATTGATTAAGCCAAGGATGCTATCTCTGGTAGTAAAATCTGTAAGCATTGCCCATCATACCATACCATCCATTCCTGAAATCGGACTCAGTGACTTAACGTAACGTTATTGTAGGCAGAACACCGAGTCCTTCCTAAATAACCATAATAATCATAAACGAACAATCTCTGTCACCAATCATCAAACCTTCTACCAAATTAGCCTACATAAGGCACACCTCCAGTATATCATATCGTATAAGATATGAGTTTTTATTCTGGTAACTTCATGTATTATCATGTAGATGTAGTATTTCTAGTTTGGCAATGCTATTTTATTTACACTCTGTTATATTATACTTGTTATCGCAGTCGTAATTAGAAAGAGACAACTACTGTACTGGAAGCAAGAGGCATTGCTCTGAGTTTTTAGCACAAACTACAGAGAACTAGACCGCCGACTTTCCGTACATCTACCCGATTCTCCACGGAAAAAATTACCCTGGGGTGGAATCGGCTAAGGTGATTTGTGATTATCACAAATGTGACAATCACTTGTGATCAAATAAATTTTTCCGTCTGCGTAAGGTGATCACCAAAAATTAGTTAAAACTTGGCATCACTTGACACTGACATGTGTCATTACTAGTTTTTTTGTATTGTTTTCGATTTGGGTAAAAGCATTTGAGAAGATAATGCACTTTTAGAAAATACAAAGTAATATGCAAATAACAAATAACCATTTTAACAATGTTAATGTCTAACAATATTATCTATTCGATTTGCGAAGCCATAAATCGCAAACTACGTGGAAAAGCACCCGGATTTGACCAAATATTTTTCTGTGAGAGGTGCTTTTTGCCATTTTCTGGGAGAAAGTATCCCTAAATATGGGACAGAGTTTATTGTTCTCGAGGTCACCTCACACAGAGTATTTTGACCTATTGGTGCTGACTGCTGACGTCATTACCAACTTCTTGTCACTTCTTGAAATTAACTGGAGAGTAAATGGAATGTGATATGCTAGTTGGCAAATGCAATTGCCGTAGGGGTGTTGGATATATACTACAAAAATATCTAGTCAAGCATTTTTTAATTTGTATTTTGCATCTCCAGTATGTTTAGCTCAATTCGGCGATTTAATCGCATCAGTCGGACAAAGAAACACCCCCATCGTTATTTTTATTTTATTCCTATTTACTTTCAGATCCAAAAAATAATTGCAGAGGTACAAACACGTCCACTTTCGCTTAACACATCAAAATATACAAAAAGCACTACTAAATCAACATGCAAGTGACAACTAAACTGCTGTCACAAGAAATTATCACAAAAATGTGATTGTCACCGGTGACAATCACCTTACGCAGACCGATTTTGTTGATTGTGACTATCACTTATCACAAATCACCTTAGCCGATTCCACCCCTGTGTGTGGTGAGTACGTGTAAATGTCAAAATTAATGGCGGGAATGTAAATAAAACATAAGAGCGGCCGTTATTGGGATGTGTTAAGAAACGTTGGGAACTAAGTTTAGGTACTGTTTACATTTTAGATAAAATCATACTGCAAGTAGCTAGACGGCTATGTGGAATGATTTAAACTTAGCAACAATCAACAAATCACCCGCGAATAAAAATAGGTAGGGATTAGTGAATGAAAAATAAAATCGCTGGCGATTTATTTTACGTTCCACCAAATTTGTTAAAATTGCTACCAACTAAGGGATAACTTTTGGAATTGTGGTTCAGTTTAACACGAGAACATTATCTTACAATTACCTTGTGGCATCACCATAAATTATTATAGGTACTGCTTTATCTTTCTTCCAGCTCATTTCGAATAAATGCTCGCGTCTAAAGGGGTCACTGAGGCGAGTAGGTGACCAAGGTAGGGTGGGTAAAGTAAAATTTCTCGTCAACGTCATATCACCTCGACGTTGAAAGACTGGCATGATTTGACGGTTTTTGTGACGTGCCTGGGTCAAGCTCCCACGCCCTCCGGCGAGCTTAGAGAGCGGGTGCAAGCATGCCAGCAACGACCCAAAGCAAGGCATAGCAGCACGTTACAAAACTCGTTTTCAGCGAGTTGGTTGTGTTTTATCCTTGTCTTAGAAAAACTTTAACTTTTTCAGCATTTATTCATCAATAGGCCTGTTTATCTATAAAGTAGAGGTATTCATGTAACGTCGTAAGGAACGTGGTAAATGAACTGTCAAGGTCAATGTGACATTTCACACTTGAAATAAAGGCGCGAAATAAAAAAAAAAATCACTTTGCATGCATTCATAAAACTTTTGATGTTTTTATAAAGAGAAATTGCACATTTTAATATTCCAAGTGTAGGATAAATTATTAATCTATCAAATTGTATTAAGAAAACAAGTTTTAAAAGAGTTTAAATAACGAAATTTTTAATTCCAAACAAAGTATGTTTCCGTTTACGGCAAAAAGTTTGGAATTGGAAATTTCGTTATGTAAACCCTTTTAAAACTTGTTTTCTTAATACAATTTGATAGAATGACTAATTATTCTACACTAGGAATAGTAAAATGTGCAATTTTCTTTTTACGCGAATGGTAAACCTACGACGTTGCATGAATACCCTTAGTGTCAAGCAGTGTGTAGTTGTTGTAATTGTGTGTTAAAATTTCTACTTTTCTTTACTTCACTGAGATAGATGTGCAATAAAACAGGTCTAATAACAAAATCAAAATAACAAATAAAGGATAACCACGTGAATAAACCAAAGTGAAAAATAAATCACGAAAAGAGTTTCATTTTGACTTTTTTTTTTGACTGTCAATTCCTGAAGCTCTTCATTCCAAAGTTCCAGGAGCAAGTCTTTTCCGGACCAATTTTGTTTTTTGCAGTCATGAAAATATATAATAGATCACGAAATTAATAACATGATTTTAGCTAAATCAAGTGAATTTAGCTAAATCACGTTGTACTAGGTACTCTTGCAATAGTAAAATGAGCAATTTTTTGTTATATAAATGCATCAAAAGTGGTTTGTTCGCATACTATTATCAATTCGTATATTCGAATATTACTTTATATCGCCATATTGATATCAACAGTTTGAACAATTTAACATTTCCTAAAACTAAACTGTGATGTGAACGAAGTGTAACTGGAAAATAAAATAATAGTTTAAAAAACTAAAAAACGCTTTTATCAGTAGGTAGGTACTGCACTAAAAGCAAAAAAAATAAAAATTAACCAATCTATTTTGAAGGTTTATCCTGGAAGGGGCTTAGAATAAGCCATGTTTGTGTAGTTTACACTCAAATAAAACAATACATAACTACAAACATGGCTTACACTAAGCCCCTTCCAGGATAAACCTTCAAAATAGATTGGTTAATTTTTATTTTTTTGCTTTTAGTGCAGTACCTACCTACTGATAAAAGCGTTTTTTTAGTTTTTTAAACTATTATTTTATTTTTTGCTTTTTAGTGCAGTTTAATATCTACCTACATACTCACAAAAGCTTTTTTTTTACTATAAGTTTATTGTATTATCATCAAAACTGAAACATCAGCATGCAAAATTTCAAAGTCCAAAGTCAATGGACAAAATAGGTAGGTATGTATTCCACATAAATGAAAATTCGCGACAGGTATGGTTTGATTGATATTACTACGCGTACCTACCTTACCTATACACTTTCCATAGCTGCAGATCTCAAATATAAGTATGTACGATTGTGCATGTGCATACCTACATATTTACGCATCACAAACTCCTATATACGTACATATGTACAATGTACATAGTTTATTTTATCCATATCCATATTCCATACATCAAATTCAACTACGCCATACATGATATGAGCATATATTCTGAATGCCCGCCACAGTGACAATTCTATTTTTAGAACGCAAATAAAACTACCCTTCCTAAGCACAACTGCAATCAAGATAGCAATTTTTTTCGCATTTGGCCGAATAAGATCTATTTTCTATTTATTATATCTTGCCCTCTGGATGGACTAGAAAGATAAATGTTAGCTCAAAATACTCGGTGAAGTATTGCCTAACAATTAAAAAGATTCTTTGAGTTGACCTACATATATTTATGAGTATTATGGCAAGTTGAGCGTAGTAAGGTAAAAATAGAAATGTTTGCACCCCCTTTCTTCAGCCCTTATAGGACGAAACGGTACAAAGTATCAATTAGGTATGTAATAGTTATGACTTATCTATTGACATATAAAGTTTCAAGTTAATACGGCTAATAGATCATGCGTTATGAAAAAGCCTCCCTCAAAGGGGCAGGGGAAGTCAAAATCCAAAAATTCTTTCTAAATATTGCATTGTCTTCACAACCCAACCAGCATGGAAAATTTCAAAGTTCTAAGTTTAGCGAAAGTGGTTCGAATTTGACTTGCAAGATTTTGACACAACAAATTTTTCACGAAGTTAAGTAAAAGCCTTTAAAAAAGAAGAAACCTTCAGAACACAGCCCCACTGCGACAAACCACTGCCAGGTGCAACTGCCATATGATTTTACTAAGTATGCGTGTGCAGTAATTTCTTCCCTTTGATTTATACAGGCCCAACACATAAATGAATCCTATAGCGCCAACAGCTTGTAGGCAAAGTCCGTTATGTGGAAGGAGTCGACGGTCTATTTCTTACTGGTTTGTGGTTTTTAGTCGTAGTCGAAAAGATACAGTCCACTAGGAAAGACCGAATGAGGAAAAGTGTGAAAGTGTTAAGTAGGAAAGTAATTTAGAAATAAATGTTGGGTTTTTATGCGTGAGAGATTTTCCAAACAGAAACAAATGTTTCTTGTTTTGTGTTTTATTTTAATAAACGGAAGGTGATTAAAGTGGTTCGAGAATTGGAGGGTTCCGGAACATCCAGTATTCTAGATGTCCAAAAATTTCGAGATGCCAACAAATACTAGAACCAATATCTTGTTATACCCATGGACAAATGTACCAGCATCTTTCAATCTGATATATACCCTATGGCATATAGACAGATGCGTTCGGATCATTCTTGCAAAAACTACGGCATACTTACGCTGACCATACGTCCCGTATTTCCCGGGACAGTCCCGTATTTCAATAGCCTGTCTCTTTTTTTTTTAAGAAATACGGGACATACAAATGTTTATGAGGTAGGTCTCTAGAAAATAGAACATAATTGATAGTTTATTTAGATTATCTACACCAACGATGCCACCAAAAAGAAAGTGTAAGATGTTCCAAATGCAACTCAATGTTTTCAATAGCTAGTGGTGGGAAACATTATATTGAACAACACATCAACACGAAGAAACACAAAACTTTGCACGACTTTCTCAGCCCAACTAACTTCCAAGGAGTGGCAAAGAAAAATGCAATAAATGAAGGCACTTGGGCTTACCACACAATTCAACACAACCATTCGTTTAGGTCTAATGATTGTACTACCAAACTTCTTAAAAATTGTTTTGACGAGATGTGTTGTGTTGTGAAAATATTGGAGAATAAGGACCTTCCAGGAGAATCATCTGACATAATATCGCAGTAAATACAGGGTACCCTTGAACATTTTTTGATAAATAAGAAATTACTTGCAATTTGCGCTGACATCACAAATTGCAATTTTGGTGGGGCAGCGAGAAGATGCCAAAATAATGTTTTTAGAAAGCTTCAAAAATCTTCTGGGAAAGTTCTGATTGGAGTGAACTGTTATAAACAATTGTATTCGGACAGGACTAGAATGCCTTCCGGTAGATATCGAAGTTATTGTTATACAAATTTATTCTTTTTTTTACAATTGCACTGTCCGGGTGGAAAAATTCAAAGAAATTTGTGATAATTCAGAAATTAAATACCGTAAGCTGGTTGGATACAGCAAAACGAGGTGGCTAAGCTTGAAACCAGCTATTAAAAGAATTTCAAAACTTTTTAAACCATTAAAAGAATATTTTTATCGCAAGACAAATGTCCTACCATTTTAAAGGAATTTTTTGGCAACCCCTGCTCTGAAGTTCTGTTATTTTTCATCCACTCTGAGGCCTCAATATTTCATAGCAATATTGCCTTAATAGTCTCAAGAAATATGCATGTCTGAGGTCTCTTTGATTATGAAAGATCTCAAGTTAAAATTAATGCAACGAAGAGATGAACAATTTTTGCCTTTGATCGTTAAAAAAATGATAGCTGAACTAGTCGAGCAAAATTGCATTGACCAAAATAGATTTAAAGCCAATGTATTTCAATTCTATAACACATGCATCTGCAGTGGGATGCATCTTTCCAAGAAGTTGAAATTTTAAGCTGGGTTGTTCTTCGAAATATACCTACTTGGCCAGATGTAGAAGCAAGCTTAGCTTTTGTTAAAGAAAAGCGAAACGACACAACAATTGATGACTCGCAGTTATTTAATGAGTTTAATTGCTTGAAATCCTTCTTAAATTTAGAGAAATTTAGAGAATGGTTGGACATCAAAAAAACAGTGGGTGAAAAATGGGTAGATATTTTTACACATTTCTCAGAAAGAGACATTGCTTTCGCTAACCTTTTACAAATTGTCGAATTCAGTTTGTGTCTGCCAGGTTCAAATGCTCCCACAGGAAGAGTTTTTTCGATAATAAACAACGTATGGACGAGCAAAAAGCCCAGCTAAATGTAAAAACCCTAAAAGCTATATTAATTATTGTAAAGTGCAATTACAATTTAAGTTGTCTTGAATTCAAAAATTATTTAAAAGAAAACGACAATATTGTTAAACCAATATGTTCATCCAATAAGTATTGAGAAAGAACATAATGTTCGCAACTTCGTTTATTAAACTCGCACCTTAATATTCAGAATGAATGAAGACTGATTTTCTTATTTTTTTTTCTTATTAGCTATGGAGTAGGGTTCACCCTACTCTACCAACCCGTCAACCTAACCTATCCTAACCTATGTCACCTATCAAGGGATCTCAAACTTACGGATTTTGTTGGCATCGTATACTATTCTTGTTTAAAACAAACAACGATCATATTTGAAAACAAACTTTATTTATTAATTTAGAACCACAAACAGTTGATTTACTCAATAGCCCTTCTCAAGGGTCGACAATAAACCGAGAGCAACTCAAACCCAAAAACAACTACTGCCACCATTAACATGGCTAAAAAAACTTGGAACGCTCCCTTAAGACGCATCATAGTCAAAGCCCTCTTTGGCGGACTTTCCTTGGACTTCCTAAAAATAGCCGGCTCCGATGTGAAAGACTCACTGATTTGCCGCCCTATGCCGGAGTACGCGAAAGCTGACAACACCTTGTTGATCGCAGACACATATATCGAATGCTTGGGCAGGTACATCACGACTTGGTACATGTAGATCACTTCATTGATCATGACAAGATCACTGCCACGTCTGTACACCTTGCCCATGTAATGTATGTAGCTGTCGCGTAGAGCAACAGTTGCGTATTTCCTTCGGCTTTGTTCCAGCAATTTAAATAGCTCCACAGAGTCACCACTTACCAATATGGTGGTTTGATTATTCGGGAATGTAAACGTCCGGGCCATATCATAAGTTACGACAATCTCGTAGTTCCACTTCGCGAGATCATCGTGTCCCGATGGTGTCCACACGAACTTGTCCAAACGGATAGCGTCGTACAGAGCGCCCTGATAGGCATTGCGTATGATTAGGGCTAGAAACAGCCACAGTGTGAGAATATATCGAGCAAACCTTCCACTAGGAGGTCGAGCAATCGGGTAGCCCAAAAATACGCCAAATAGATTTGACATGGGAGTCGCATAGCTGTCGCCAAAAACAAATCGACCAACAGTCGGCCCCATGCGTCGAATAATGGAAATGACAACGGCACCAGCAATGAGAAGAAATCCAATAAATATCCAGACTTTTTGATTAAATGGCTTTCTAAGACGGCCCAGTGCACTTAGGCTTCGTTGGCCGCGCACAATATACACGTATGGAGTATTGTGATAGCACTGCGTTGGCGAGACCATCCAACGATTGCGGTCCGATGCACTAATGGCCCCGACTGCAATGTCCGCTTTTTCTGCGATTAACTGAAAGTATAGACGAAGGTCAACCGTCTGGGGAACCTAGAACTTGATACCTAAAATCACCTCAGATATCCAGCCATGTATCGTGTAGTTGCCGACGAAGTTCCGAATCTTCGGAGATGGTAGCAACTCAATTGTAAAATTTAATTCCTTTGCCAACAATTTTAAAATGCTTCCCTCGATGCCGGAGAGGTTTTCCCAGTTACCAGAGTTGTAAAAGACTGCAGTCTTTTTGTACTGCAGTCAGATAAGTCGCAGTCAATTGACTAAACATTTGACTAAAAGTTAAGATTTTGACTCAGTACTTTAACTTCATAAATCAGCAGTCAGCAGTCATTTCGAATATTCAAACTGGCCAGTTAACTAAAGCAGTCAATTGACTGCAAGTTAAATGACTGCAGTACTTTTTGACTGATTCAAGTCTTTTAGTCAATTGTAAGTCTTCTATAATTCTTAAACATTTTTCGCAGTCAGTAAGTCAATTGACTGCAGTTATTTAACTGTAAGTCAATTGACTGCTTTTTAGTCAATTGACTGTTTTAAGTCTATTGACTGATTTAAGTCTTTTAACTGATATATTTCAGTATTTCAATAGCACTGAATTGTCTTAACCGCCATTTTGAAGCTTAGGATAATTAATTAATACATCAAATTGTATTAACAAAACCAGTTTTAAAAGAGTTTGAATAACGAAATTTCCAATTTCAACCTTTTTGCCACGAACGAAAGCTCCCTAGCAAGATGTTTGGAATTGTAAATTTCGTTATTTAAGCTCTTTTAAAACTTATTTTCTTCATACAATTTGATGGATTAACTACTTATGCTACACTTCGAATAGTATAATTTGCAATTTTCTCTTTATAAATGCATCAAAAGTATTAGAATTAGAATTTTCCTTTTATAATATTTGTATACCCTACACAGGAAGGTATATTCACTTTGTCATTACATTTGTAACGCCAAGAAGGAGTCACCGGAGACCCTATAAAGTATATACAGTGACCGGCATAAGTATTTTGACAAAACTAAAGTTAATTCTGCTCATAATTTGAACTTACTTCATGTAAATTTTGGCATCAATGGAAAGGTCATTTAAATTCCGTTTGAATGATACAAAACTTTCCTTAACCCATTAAGTACCCATTTAAAAATTTTAGAATTTAGAATTTTTGTCAAGGTCTACTTTTTTGACTTTTTTTCCTCGGTATCAAAAAAAAAAATGTTTTGATGCAAAAAGTTTCTCCAAACAATTCTAATAGTGACTGCAAAAAAAAAATTTAAAAAATCTCTTCGCTAATATTTTTTATGATTTTTTGAAAATTGCTAAAAATGACTATTTTAGTCACTTTTTCCTCCTTTTCATACAAAATTTTTCTGAGATCATCCCATTCAAAAAATCATAAAAAATATTAGCGAAGAGATTTTTGAAAAATTTTTTTTCAGTCACTATGAGAATTGTTTGAAGAAACTTTTTGCATCAAAATATTTTTTTTTTGGAACCGAGGAAAAAAGTCAAAAAAGTAGACTTTTACAAAAGTTCCAAATTTTCAATGGGTAATTAATCGGTTAAGAAAAGTTTTGTATCATTCAAACGGAATTTAAATGACCTTTCCATTGATGCCAAAATTTACATGAAGTAAGTTCAAATTATGAGCAGAATTAACTTTAGTTTTGTCAAAATACTTATGCCGGCCACTGTACATTCAGGATCACATTCTAAATCGATTTAGCCATGTCCGTCTGTCTGTTAAAAACACGATAGAGTCCAAACGAATCGACCTAGGTAAATGAAATGTTGTCAGAGGACTTTTTTTTACCGTCGTCAGGTTTGTATTGGAAATTGTCTATGTCGATTAAGTAGTTCTGATATCTTTCATACAAAACCAATATTAGACACATACGTGTACACTTGTACAATAAGGCCAACATAGAATCGGATCACTACCTTGTTGTAGCCAAGGTACGTATGCGGATATCCCAGACTCCACAACAACGAGGAAATAATGTGAGGAGATTTAACGTTGAACGGCTACAAACGCAACAAACCGCCAGAACTTTTGCCGATAGCGTCTCCCTCAACATCTCGAGAAGTCCTGTGCATCGGGCATCAAGTGCTGAAGACCAGTGGCATCGATGACAAGAAACCCTTGGTTTGATGAAGACGAAGAGTTGCTTTGCACATGCAGCAAAGCAACTGATGGCCTACAAAGCAGCGCTGCAGAGAAGGACGAGAGCAGCTCGTGAGCTCTACGAGCAAAAAAGGAGGGAAGAACAGAGGTGTTACTCTAGGAACAATGTTCGGAAGTTTTACCAAAACGTAAAAAGAACGTGTCACGGGTACAAGGCCCGAACAGAGACCTGTAGAGACGAACAAGGAAACATTGTAGTATAGAGTCACAGTCGGTGCTGAGGACATGGAAAAAAACATTTCTGCAGACTGCTAAACGGCGAAGACGACACAAATTCCGCTGTCAGGCAGAATGAACCATTCAACCTGGGCGATGAAAGCCAAGACTTGCGTCCACCTGACCAAAATGAGGTAAGGATAGCAATATCCAAGCTGAAGTCCAACAAAGCTGCATGACCGGACGGTTTATCGGCCGAGCTTTTCAAGCCAGCGGGGGATGACTTGATAGAGAGCATACACCAACTCGTTTCTAAAATTTGGTCAGAGGAAAGTATGCCTGAAGAATCGAGCCTCAGCATTGTTTGCCCGATTCATAAGAAAGGAGACCCTCTAAACTGCGCCAACTATAGAGGCATCAGTCTCCTTAACATCGCTTACAAAATCCTGTCTTCCGTACTGTGTGAACGCCTGAAACCATTTGTCAACGAACTGATTGGCGGACCCTATCAGTGCGGTATTAGGCCCGGTAAGTCCACAACCGACCAAATATTCACACTACGGCAGATCGTGGAGAAAACCCAAGAAGTCCAAATCGATACTCACCATCTATTTATCGATTTTAAAGCCGCATATGACAGCATTTATAGAGACGAACTATACAGAGCCATGTCTAGTTTTGGCATCCCTGCCAAACTTGTCAGATTGTGCAGAATGACAATGGAGAACGCTCGCTGCTCCGTAAAGGTCGAAAACAATCTCACCGAGACCTTTGATGTCAAAAAAAGATTTAGACGAGGTGATGCGCTGTTATGTGACTTTTTCAACATCGCATTCTTGAGAAAATTGTGCGAAACTCGCAAGCCAACACCAAGGGCACAATTTTCCAAAAGTCCGTACAACTATTGCATACGCTGACGACATCGACATTATTGGCAGAACACAGCGAGCTGTCACTGGTGCGTTTGCAAGTATCAGTACAGAGGCGTTTTAGTTGTGAATGAGGGCAAAAGAAAATATATGCTGTCAACAAGAAGGGACACACAACATCGACGAATCGGACAGAACGTCACGATAGACAGCTATAACTTTGAGGTAGTTCGGGACTTTGTCTACCTCGGCTCCGCTATTAATTTTGAAAATGACATCACATCAGAAATCAAGCAAAGAATTACACTTGCCAACCGCTGTTACTTTGGCCTAAGAAGGCAATTGATTAGTAAGGCTTTGTCGAGAAACACCAAGGAGACTCTATATAAGACCCTCATCATCCCAGTCCTGCTTTATGGCGCAGAATCGTGGACGTTGTCAAAAGCAGATGAAGATCTTATTGGGCGCTTCGAACGCAAAATTCTTCGAGTGATTTTCGGTCCCGTTTGCGTTGACGGGCTTTGGAGGAGGAGATTTAACACCGAACTCTACGAGCTATACAGCGACATCAACCTTGTCAGAAAAGTACGTATCAGACTAAGATGGCTCCTAGGACATGTAGAGCGAATGAACACCAACGCTCCGGCCCGAAGAGTCTTCGATTCCAACCCGGAGAGACAACGCAGTAGAGGAAGACCTCGCCTTAGGTGGCGCGCACAAGTGGAAGGGGACCTCAACCAACTTGAAGTGCACAACTGGAGAGGCGTGTTGGTTGAGGCCCAGATCCACCCCGGACTGTAGCGCCATCTAAGTAAGTAAGTAAGTAAGTAAATTAATAGGTTGACATTGATACTACCTATATTAAATCGGAAATTTTACATTCAATTGAAAATGATGGTTAAAATAATTCAGTGCTATTAAAAACTGAAATATATCAGTTAAAAGACTTAAATCAGTCGATAGACTTAAAACAATCAATTGACTAAAAAGCAGTCAATTGACTTACAGTTAAATAACTGCAGTCAATCGACTTACTGACTGCGAAAAATGTTTAAGAATTATAGAAGACTTACAATTGACTAAAAGACTTGAATCAGTCAAAAAGTACTGCAGTCATTTAACTTGCAGTCAATTGACTGCTTTAGTTGACTGCCCAGTCAGAATATTCGAAATGACTGGTGACTTTAATTTTAAAGTTAAAGTCATTGAATAAGTCAAAAGACTTATAAATTAAGTCAATTTAGTCAATTAACTGCAGTCTCCAAATGACTGCAGTCTTCACAACTATGCCAGTTACCTTTCGGCTTGGGGTTACTTGCATCACCATCGAAAATTAAAATGGGTGGAGTTTTGCGAAAGGTCACCCTCATGGGGCATCTGTGAAAGTTCGTAAGCATTTCCGGAAACACCCTCTTCAATCCCGCAATACCTTCCTTGAATCTGAAGTATAGCTGAGGCTGGACAACGCGACAAGCCGTTTCGGTAAAGAGCCTGTAGTTGAACATGGACACCCCCAATAGGGGATGATCAATGATGATGTTCGCATTGATGACTTGAAAATTATAGCAAAGCGTGAATATTTTCTGCATGACGTCGTACAAGTTTGCCGCGTACTTGGTCAACACGATGAGGAAGTAGAACTTGCGCTCAAAGAAGTTGACGGGAAACCTAAAGCGAAGCGCTCTGCAAAGGAAAAGCATGCGAGACGAGTGATTTACGACAGCACTTACGCTTACCTAAATGACTCGAGTGAATCAATGATGAAAATGTAGTCATTCCAGTCCTGTTGTTTGTAGCTGCCAAAGTCAAGCTGCACAGCAATTCTATCCTTTAAGTGGACCAGTAGGTAGTCCATTAAATATGCATGGAATCGACTGGTTTCGGGCTCACTGCTGTGCTCGGCAACCACAATGGTGGACGAGAATTTGCTCACATGATCTCGAGCAAGGATTAGTGTCACCTCAGCCAGATCTAAACTGTCCTCTTTTGCGGTCCAATTCAGTGCACTTGATTGTGGCCATGCCACATAAAGAACTAGAAACCAGTTCGCCACAAGCATCGTTGTCAAACTGCGGAGCTCGATGACCATGCAGGGTTCATCATATTAACTTGAGTGTCGATGGGAGATATGCCAGCTGATTGAAGGCTATTTGTCTTCGGGAATGGAATTAAATAATGACATTTTCATTAAGATCTGTTGCACAGATAGATGGAATATGGAATTAATAATGTTTCGCATAGCAAACCGTATGGATGTCGGGGAACGAAGGCATTTCAAAGTGGACAAGGAAGCCATCCATACACCTCTGGGAGCTCATATAGGAGATAGCACAGATATCAGATGGTGTAGGTGAATTTAGTCGGATGTCGCATAATTAGGGTGTCGGAGCTGCCTCATACACAGCCTTGCTAAATGGCGAAAAAGCTTGGACATTAGCGAAGACGAATAATCGCTTCAACGAACATTTCTTTAAATGATTTTCGCTCTTGTTTCCGTTGACAATATTTTGAGAAAGAGATTTAATAGGGAGCTGGTACAACGACATAGACCTTGTTAAAAAATGCGAATCAGTCGACCAAGATAGCCAAGATATCTAGAAAGTAAGAGAGACACACTAACGCTCCGGCCCGAAGAGCCTTCAATTCCAACACGGAGCGACAAAGCAGTATAAAAAGGTCTCACCTAAGATGGTGCGTCCAAGTAGACAAGGACCTTAACCAACATGGAGTGCTTAACTGGAGGCAGTTACCTAAGGACCTTGCTAACTGGAGACTCTTCTCATTGCACCCAAAAACGCACTTGATTTATACAAGTGCAACAAAATAGTCCTAGAAGGCTTTATTAAGGGTGTTTTTTTTAAGAGTTATAGAACTTTGAAATGGAATAAAACAAAGATGATTTTAAATTGACATGAAATTTACTTTATTCGAAAGATAATCTTTCGCCATTATAATTTAAATATAATCACCCCTATTCCCGTTGGCGTTTGTAGTAAACGACTCATATTTCACTTCGTTTTTTAGTCAGTGTTTTTAACTTTTTTGAGACAAATGAATTGAAAAGATGGTGAACACATAGAAAATGAAATAAAATTGTTAACAAAAGTTAAAAAAAAAAATCCGAACATCATTTTCCAACGACACGAAACATGAGTCGTATACGACAAACGCCAACGGGAATAGGGGTGAATTTCTGACATAGTCTAACCTGGAGGTCCAATTTTCTATTACTTTTTCCAATATTTGTGGCCGTATATCGGCAATAACGCGGAGAATGTTGTCCTCCAAGTGGTCAATCGTTTCGAGGTTATCGAAGTAGACTAGCGACTTCACATATCCCTACTGAAAATAGCAAGCGGCGTTAAATGGCACGATCTTGGAGGCCAATTCACGGCTCCGCAACGTAAAACTATGCGGTTACCAAACATTTCGTTCAATAAATCAATTGTGGCACGAGCTGTGTGACATGTTGCGCCGTCTTGTTGAAACCACAGCTCCTGCACATCATGGTTGTTCAATTGATGAACGAAAAAGTCAGTAACCATGGCTCTTTAGCGGTCACCATTGACTGTAACGTTCTGGCCAGCATCGTTTTTAAAGAAGTACGGACGAATTATTCCACCAACCCATAAAGCACACCAGTCAGTTTTTGTGGATGTATCGGTGTCTCAACATACACTTGAGGATTATCATCACTCCAAATACGGCAGTGAGCTTCATCGCTAATCAAAATTGGGATCAACGGCAATACGTATTTCGAACAGAACCATGATTTTCAAAATAAATTTGCACAATTTAGAAGTGTTGTTCAGGCGTCAGTCTATGTTGAAATGCCAAAGTAAACTGAAAATAAATCACTTGACAGCTGACAAGATGGCCGCCAGTTAAAATAGTGTTGCCAACTTAAAGTTCTATACCTCTAAAAAAAACACCCTATACAAATAACTGAACAAGCCAACAAACTTGTGAAATAGCAATTCCAGTCAACTTATCTAACAATTTAAATTGAATTTTTGTTTTGTTTTAATGTTTTGTCCTGTAGAATAAAAAATGACAAACGTCTCAATTTAACAATTTTCACAATGTCCTTATAAATTTAAAGCTCGAAATCTGCGTCCCTTTCCAATAGATCTATCCCTTCAATTGGTCTAAGAAAGGCACGTCCTTTGATTACCATTAAGCCTAATTGTCACGGATCAAGAAAACAATTGCTTCCCTCAATCGCCGATATCGATCGAATACGTGATGCTGTCCAACGATTTCTTTAAACGAGATACAATCTCCTCGCTTGTTTCTTTCATTTTATTTTGGATTACAAACAATGGGAACAATTAAACGACAAGACACAAGAAAACCCCCTTGATGACCATCGCTAAAGACGTGGTCATGACCAAAAATGTCTCTGCTGCTGTCCAGTGTCTTGACGGCAGACCTGAGCAAGGTCACAGTTGTAGTGTGGTGCGCTCCTTGTCTTCATTTTCTCTTTGCCAAGTTACATTTTGTCTATTTTTCCTTCTACTGAAGAGATAATGATATGCTGACTTGATTGCCTCTCTAGTCCTTGAAATATGTTTGTTTCATCATCTCGTACTTGATTGCCGCATTCGCTTCTAGGCCAAAGGTGATGAATCAAAACAAAGCCCTGAGCTCCATTAAATCTTGCATAAGTCCGTCTTTGCTCTTTGAAATCGAATGACCATGGCATGGTACACAGTATACACAACTCATACCCTAATAACTTTGCGGTCCGATTTTGATCCGAAAAATTGCAAAAGTTTTCACAACAAAATAAGGAAACTTTTTCCTATGCCTTTTATGATTATGCGGGCGGCTTTTGTGGTTCCTAAGAGTATCTTTTACCATTTGCACACTATTACGCTGGCAATTGTTCAGCCCTCAGACAGCAGGGGTGGACTGCTTTTTCACCCTCTTCACTCGCGCTATAATAATAGCCCGGAACGTTGTGCTCTTTTGTTAGAAAAGAGATTTGTGTGTGCATTCTTATGCATAAGGGGTATCCTATCCATCTCATTACTTTTTTCTATTTCGCTTCGCATTTTCCCGTCCTGTGTGCCTCATCCTATTCAATGAAGCACGAGTATAGAAGTATACTTCTCGAGAGGATTGTTAAAGGACGCAGATATACCAGAGTCCTCCGCTGAAGAGGGGTTTGTTCACAGGAAAAAGTTTTCAAAACTGATTTTGAATTTTCAACCGTGAACTCGTGTACGTATTCTGCACTCGAGCGAGGCAAATAAATTGTTGCATTCCACTTGGTGTTGGTGCTGGGGAACGTGTGCTCCTTTGGATACCAACAGGACTGCCTATTAAAGTGGGAGATGCAGCAGCAGCTACAATATTTCCTTCGTCAAAGAAGGTTGCCGTTGCATACTATATGGAGAAAGATAATATTTAAGGTAATGTGTGCAGAATGTGCACACGTCTTTAAGGTGCATTTACACTATACGATGGGAAGTTGTTGGGTAAATGTGTGCGGCGAAAGATTAAACACATTTACGTGTATAAAATGGCGCTCGCAAAGAAAGATGTGATGGGGGAATTGAAATAACATTACAGCCGGATGTAGACGGGTAAATTGATAATAAATTTCATTCAATCTTGTTTAGCTTTCCAAAGGAGGGTATTTCGATAAAAATAACCATTTGCAGGAAAGTGGATGATAAAATAGTGTTAACGCGGGTGAAAGTATTGATTTGGTGAAGTGGCGTGTTTGTAAGTTCTTGGAGGTAAACAGCTTCGAAAGAGCGCGTTCAATAAAAACCCGTTTATCGGACCAAATTGATTTAGCAAGGTTGCAAAATTTATTTTTTTGCGGCAGGAGGTAGACATAGAGACCATTTAAAGTTTTAAACATTTACCTAATCATAATAATATTTCGTCAAACGGAGATTGCCATAAATATAATGTAGAATATTATAGCAGAATATTACTTCGCCAGTCAGAAATTATAATTTGCATGATAATAACTCTGATAACGGCGGAGAGTTAGGTTAGGTTCGGGTAGGTTAAAACTGGCTTGCAGCTAGAAAACGCCAACACACTTAAGGACCATTCACATGGGAACGAACGAACGAATTGATGAAATGCGAACAAACTACTTTTTATGCATATATAAACAGAAAATTCTACATTTTATTATTCCAAGATATCCTTCTCTTGGAATAAGGTTAAGTTCGAACGAAGATTTTATTCGCTACTTTGTGGAACGCGATTTAAATGATGTGGATTGTGAATAGACTGACAATTCGCGCCAGGGTGTTTCGTTCGCGGCAAAAAATTTTGATTTCGAAATTTCGTTATTTAAACTGTTAATTAACTTGTTTTATTAATAAATTTTGATGGAATAATTAATTATCCTCATCTTGGAGTAGTAAAATGTGCAATTTTCTGTTTATAAATGAATAAAAAGTGGTTTGTTCGCATTTCATCAATTCGTTCGTTCGCTCCCATGTGAATGGTCCTTTACACCAGCATTGGAGAACTCTCGTCTCCCCCCGCTGAACTATTTTTAGATTCTTATGAAACGTAAGAGGCTTTTGATGTCTGTGTTTGTCAGATCACCCAATTCGTTAGGTAAAATACTAGAAGGCTTCTTTAAAAGAAGCTTCCTTCTACAGAAGAGAGCTGGGCAGGAAAAAATGAGGTACGCAATAGTTTCCTCCTCTTCTTCATCCATAAAGCTTTTGCAAAAGTCGTTTGTGAAAAGGCTTACCATTACGGCGTGCTTTCCGGTGGCGTGAAATAACTCCAAACAAAATAAGTCGCATTTCAAGATTCGGCTTTATTTATTCCCATTATAAAAGCGAAATAACGCAGAATTTTGGGATTTGGCCTTATTTCGCTAAACGTTATTTCACGGCACTGTGCTTTCCTATTATGCAGTGCTCAGTTATGACACTATTGTAGTCCCGAGCCCGACTCGATATGCAGTCTGTTGTGAGAAATTGAATTAAAGCGTTTTTAATCCAGTCCTTACAATTTCCTGGAATGTCTCTATGACCCGGCACCCAAGATATTTGAGTATTGTACTGTTCGGCAATCTCCGTAAGAGACGATTGGCAGTCAAGGACTATTAAACAAGTAATAGAGATCGAATCCAAGGATTTGGCTGGCCGCAAACATTCTGACATCTTTAAAGGATATCATGCTCTTCTTGAAGATACGACTTCCTTTATGCTTTATCGCCCTCATTTTGGGTTGGAACACGAAATCCGTCTTTGGTTTTCAAGCTGTCAGTATAGAAGTGAGTTGATTGTTCTTTTGAAAATATTTATATCCTTAGTTCAGATAGGATATACCATTCCTGGCGAGAAAGTTCTTGTCAACTTCTTGTCTCCGCATTAGCAAACATCCACCAGATTAATGAAGTTTCGAACGACGACAGACATGGTCTCACCATATTTTTCTGGCCGACCAAGGTTGGGAATAGACAAATAGCCATTTGTGCCTAGGTATAGCGGGAAAGGCAAGAGCCGTGTAGAATCATCGCGGAATACATATACCATCATCACGTCTACTGTGACAAGAGTTGATGTCAAAAGCCTATTATATCAAGACTCTGGCAGAACATTTGTGGGATCACATTGACGTCGAAAGGCTTTTCTGGAGGCTGCGTTAACTGTGTGTATTGGGACAAGATTAAACGCCGAAGGCTACGATTATAAGGGATTCCCATAACGCGTCTTCTGTGATGTCGAAAACTCTCATGACACTACAAAGCTTTTACGCACAGCGCCTACTTAAACAAGGTTTGAAAAAAAATATTCAGCGACCACTTTTATTGTACGGATAGTTTACAGAAAAAGTATGGGACTAAGAGAATATTTGCTGACCAAGTCAAGTCTACTATGAGAACATTCGATGTCAAAAGACTATACCTAATGTTAAATGGTTTGATTGCAAAAAGTCTATAATTTCCGCGCCTACTATGAGAAAATTTAATAGCAGAAACCTATTATAGCAAGACTCTGCCAAGCCAACGGTACATTTGTCGACTGCGTCCACGATATGATGAATTTACACCTAAGCCTGTAAAACCTTTGAATGTCCCTCACCCTCAACCTATTGAAGAATCCAATGCCTCCAATATTAGTGTTGTGTAAATGTGTAAATGTACCAGTACACCCTCATCAAGTTATCGCAAATACCGCCTCTGATGGTAGATGGGCTTTATAGCACAAAGATCAGAACAAAGGTTTAAAAGCAATGCTGTCAAAAGAAGTTGCTCGCTGGTTTTACTGGCTTAAAGAAGGGCTGCTTTTATTTTAAGGACCAGAAATACCAAAAGAAAAACATGAACAAGTTAAATTGGTGGCTGTATCAATAAAGAGAGTGAGGTTCGAAAATTGTGCCAGAGGATCAACTGCAGGAGTCGAACATGAGCGCATAAAAAACAAAGGCTTAAGAACAAATATTTCCTCTGACAACTGCTCGGCTCAAAATATCAACTCATTCACAGAAAGATGGCGGATTGAATGATCTACCTACGCAGCACCAGGACACGAATCGGTAATGAGCATTGAGCATAGACTTTAACGCATCTCTAAAATTTGGTCGGCTAAAAGCAGATATGCCTAAAAAATGCGGGCTTTTTTATCAAAAGCTCTCCAAACTAATTTAGCTATCCCTATAAGACTGGTCCAAAAATTCCGTGTGAAGATCTGAAACCATTTGTCGGGACGCACTCGTGATATCTTGACTCTAATTGAATTGGTGAGTGGAAGAACAGTACAAGCGCCAAAAAAATGATTTTTAGCCTGAAATAGCCAAAATGCTCTACGTATGTAAACCTACCAACCAGCAAAATAACAGTCCATTTAAAAGCCGAATGTTTACAAAAATAGGCACGTTGTTCGCTGATTGTGTGGAAGAATAGTACAAATCACGTGCCTATACCGTTGTATGTTACAGCAACCGAACTTGCAGGAGGCTTCACGTCACATACTTTTAAACTACTGAGGCCAAATGTTAGTTTACAATCACTAACTACAAGATTATATAAAGAACCACTTCCTATAAATGAAAAAAAGATTTTCGCCATAGAGAAGGTAATGCAATATTCTTCTGGAGAGATGTTGGAGTTTTTTTTTCATATAATATCTCGGAAATCTACTAATGATGCTGCAGAATAATAGTATTACTCTATACAATTTTTTTAAATTATAATTCATTATACTAAAATAATATAAAAAATCTAAATGTGTATTTTTTTGTAATTGAGTGGAAGAACAGTACAAGTACAAGGACTTCTTGTCTAAATATTTCCTGTCAGTATAGAATTTTGTGAATTATTCATTCATGAACATATTGGGGAACAGGGATACTTCAAATCCCTCATACATTATTATACAGAAAAATAAATAGTTTTTCTGTGAAATAGTTTTTTCTGTTTTTCTCAAAAGTGATATTTTGTACATGTAGATACTGTTCTTCTACTCATCAATTCAATTAATACTTATACCTACGATAGTTCTACAACAGGGAAGTTACATAAAAATGCAGGGGGCTTATTCCCAAATGCGGATCGCTTTTCATGGCGGATTGGTATTTTTGTATTTCCAAAAGCGATAGCTATTAAGGTGACGGATTGCTGGCGGATTGTTTGTTGGTAAAAAATAAACTAAATTCTTGTGACGGGAAAAAGCTGTCAAACTTTAGGGAAAATAAATGGAAAATTGGAAGTCCAATTGGAAAAAACTGGAAAGCACAGCTCGCATTTGAGAATAAACAAAAGCGAAGACGGTCGAAATCGAAATATCGCTTTCAATACGATCCGCCGCGCATTTGGGAATAACCCCCAGGCTTCGGTAAATGCTAAAAAAATTTTTGCAGATCGGTTCGGTACATACCATACCTTCATCACCATTTAAATACCTTCCAAGCAGATGATGTTGTTCATCGACGCGGCGGTGAAATACCCCGTCAGTAAGAAAACCACTTCCACCGCGATCCTTTTCTTTCGCCAAAGACTCTAAATTATCGAGGGCAATCCCTCCCCAACCATCCAAGCTAATCATCTCTATTTCCAAATCGATTGTTTAGTTCATAATTTAATCTCCCATTTGTACTCAATTTTCCGTCATAATTATCGTCAAGAAAAATGAACTATAATAGCTACTTCATTCCACAAATTACCCACGACCTGCTGTAGGCCTACGACTACTCCTACAACCTACATAGTTGAACGTTTACAAACTACCCGCTCCCTCGACATTCTTGATTTGTGAGGAAGGAAAAAAGTTTATTGACCAGATTTATCCAACAACACTTTAATGTACAACAGCACTCTGACTCTGTGTTTCTATGTGTATGGTTTGGCTTTAGTGTCCGTTGAACTCGATTGTCAATGGGATCAGTTGAGTATGCACAGGCACACTACCACCCTTCCTCACGCCATTATTATCCTTTGAAACTGAATGATATGGCATACAAAACACAACGAACAACGACTAACCTACTGTGAGTCCTGTGCCATGGGATGTGTGAGAAAATTATTTATTCAGCCGGCTGTCGAGGTCGACATTCATTCATTCATTCATTCATTCGACATTCATTGAAAAAGTTCTATATCCTCAAAAAGGATATCATAAATTGCGGTGTAGTTGTGAAATTCGCAGAGAGACATGGGTAGGCATCTATTTATGTAGTTCCTGATGTTGATTAGTTGAGTTCCAAAGTCCATGTGTCGGAAGTACATAGTTCTAGATTAGTTTTAAAACAAGTGTTTTGTACTCGGATTAAAATTCAACTGCCGATGGGGGTAATTTTGATAGTAGTCGCCATGAGAAAGGACCTATAAACAGTAGAAACAAAAGTCCTCCAGCTTTAAGTTGAAATTAAGTTAAATTTAAATTGTTTGATCCTGTTAAAGGAGAATACGGGGACACCAAATAAATTTCACTCTCTTAATGTCAAAAGTTGAACACAACTATATGCGATGTCCGAACTACTGACCAAAGACATAAATGTACAGCTAGCTATATCGCATGGACAAAGGAAGATAATTAAAAAACCATGTTCAACGTCCGTCGTCCAATCACATATGCATCGCCGATTCGGAGTATATGTCAGACAAAAACCAAAAAGAGAACGATCTTTCCCATCGCACACACACATGTATACAATTAGTAAATTACGTACCCCGATTGCATGAGATGAGAATGCGTCCTGCTGAGCTTTCCACCATCGGCATCCTTGTGAATTATACATTTAACACACATATAAACGAGGCTGTCAAGCGACGTCAACATGCGGTGCCGTACGGCCTTGAACTTTTCCCATCATCGTCTAATGAACTCGTTACGTTAGTAAGGAAGTGAGGTTAGCAGGGACCCCCGCCTCGGGTGTGTGCATTTAAATTGAAGGTAATGCGGTAAAGGATGTGATTAATGTGAAAAGAATTACGGTTTGATGTTGGGCCATTTGGGTAACTTAAAAAGTTATTTGGTAAAAAACAAAACAAAAAGCAAAGTAACCTAGAAAATGGGGCTTTTAGTTGTGCACTCATGTGTGCGGAAAGGACTTGACAGGGAAAGAAGGAAAAACGGTTAACAGTAGGGCAAGAGTGCCTATAATAGAGTAGTTTGAAAGTTCGGGAAAGAATTAGTTATAGTTCGTAGGCACGGCTGTACCGTAGTTAATGCTGTTACGATTATTTTAATAGGTCAGCGGAAGGAACAAAGGTAGGTTAGGTAGGTAACTGACTTTTGATGTCAAATTTGGCGGGAATTAGGTAATGGCAAGTAATTGCGGCGGTGAAGTGGAAGAATTCGAATTGAGTACAAAACAAAAAGTTGCAACTCACTTAGACTGCGCGTTGCGAATTAATAAGTGGACAGGTTGTTAGATTAACAGGTCGGTATGGGAGGGCATCCTCCTAGCTGGTATGGGCAAGCCTTAAGATGTAATTTGTATATTTTCCGGGAATCAACTGCCACAAAGAAAGAATATGGAAAAATAAGCAAGTCTCTGGCAAGACTGCAAAGGACTCCATCACTTGCCTAAGGGACAACTCTTTCCGGATCTGTTCGTGACCGTTAGTGGTTCGTGAAAATATTGCGGTCTGTCGACTAACAAACCGGATATAACCGGACTGAAAAATATAGTATGTAATTAATTCCTGGTTCATATAGAAAACCGACGGCCTTATTCGTCTATTTCAGAGAATGCTACTGCGAACAAATCAAAGTTTATTTAGATTAAGCTCTGCTGTTAAAGACAGAAACCTCGAGCTTGCGGCTCGTAGGTAAGTTGAAGATTCGTATAAGAAATATTACCAAAAGTTATTTTTTTACAAGCTTCTCGAGCAAATATGCATACTGCTTAGTCTCCGAAATATACGACGTTGACTATATAGCTTGATCTGACAGACATATACAAGCAGTTTTCTAAATTTGACGTCAAATTTCTTGGGGATTTTAATGACGATTTTAAGTGATTGCTAATCGATGTTTCTTCAGGCTAACGAGGCAGATAAAAAGTAAGGCAAGTAAGTAGAAATAAGGATACATTATCCAAAGCCTTAATCATTCCGGTTCTGCTGATGTATGGTGGAGACGCATGGACCTTGACGAAAGCGGATAAAAAACACTTGGGGCGCTTTGAGAGATATATTCTTCGGCCGATTTGTGTGAAGAAGAATTTTTTAAACGATGAACTTTACGGTCTAGGTCGCGAGAAACTTATGTACAATAACGCACCAGTCCATAGAGTATTTGAATCTACCCTTGAGGGACAAGGAAGCAGAAGAAGACCCCGCCTCAGCTGAAGCTTACAATCGAAAAGCGGTAACAGGAGATAGCTATAGCTAGGGACTCAGCTGGCTGGAGGAGCTTGTTAGTTTAGTCCGTGTTTCATGTAAGATTTGTAAATATTCTTTGCAACTTATGAAGCTGTTATACATCTCAACATTCAAGGTAAAGTAAAGGTCATCTGACCTAAGCATCGCCAACAAAATTGTGGCTTTAGAGTTCGAGAGTTGGTAGAATTTTTCAAAAACTCTGCAACTGTTAGAAACTAGTTTACAAAATAATGTTGGTCAAATTAGTGTCTGTAAATAGTTGTAGCTGCACATCAGTTCTACGAGTAATAAAAGAAATCAACTCTCAATGAAAGGAAAAAGGATTATGAGCCCACCAGAGATCGACTGATGTAGAGCTCTTGAGCAGCTTCGGAATCTGTATTAAAGGGGAACTATGGTACCAAACTCTGCAAGTATATAGTATCTACAAACAGCTGGCAGCTCTACAAAAATGTATACCGTGTGCGAAGCCCTAAAAGAATACCTTCCGCTTAGTTTCTCAAAGCCAATCGTGAGTTTTATTTATTATACCAATGGCAGGACTTAAATTGTTTTCCCCCTGCAACCGGTCAGATTGAAAAGCTTTGTAAGGTTCCATTTATAGATTTCCTGATGGAAAAGATCAGATCTCAAACCCAGATTAGGTAATTAGGGCGATTGAGTAAGCACCGCGCCATAAAAAAAAAACCTAAGAAAATATAGTTTTTTAATTCACCACTGTGGATTCGGCTTAAGACTTGCGGGTTCCAAAGATATAATCGCAACTATCACACACGAATGTTTGTGAAAAGTAATGCTAACTTTATTTTTATTGTATGAAAGGTTTCACGCCACTTTCTTAGACTTTTCAGTTTCTTTAAAGCTTTCAAAAACTCTTTGTTAGAGTAAGATTAAACGAAGCTTCAGCTTCTTGAAAAAATTCTGTAAAAACTTAAGTAAAGCCTATTCCAAGGTTTGTATAGAAGCCATTTTGAAGTTCCAGCTTCAGTAATTAAATTCTCATAGGTCTATAAGAAGACATAAAAGCTTTACCAAAGCTAAAAAAAAAATCGTAATTCTAGAATTAAATTGAATTATCATAAACTACTAAAACTATGGTGTAGTTTGATAATCATCCAAAGTCCCAACTGTCCTCTTTCGAAATTGTATACATACCACACAAATTCTATGCCTGAACGATTCCAGTTTAAATAAAAGTCATGCATCAAAAATGTGCTAAAATTTACTGAAATTTCGAAATTAAAAAAAAAAAGGAAAAAAAACCCAAAAGTTAATATTTTTATCCGACATGTACCACTTATACGAAACATATACCACACATGACCTTGCAAATTTCTACAAATCCATAACACAGCTTAGCTTACTTATAGATAAAGATGGATGGAATTTCTTCGATGACAGATCCCAAAAGATCCCAAAGGATCTGTGAATAAAATAGTACGGGTGCAGTTTTTCATATCAGCCCCTAAATATTTTCATCTCTTCTCTTAAGCTCTGCTAACCAAATAATGCAGACTTAACCTTAACCCCACTTTGATAAAGCTTCCAACAAATTCGTAAAAAAGTTCTATACAGTTAAGGTGACGGAACTTCGAAAGAACACTTCATTGAAGCTAAATGGTTACCGACAGTCAATTATTCTATAAAATGTCCTGCTTGTATTTCCTATCAAGCTAAAGGCTAAACGAAGCAGTTACAGAAGTCTCGAGTTTGTTTCGTCTAGAAGCTTTATCGACAACTTATAGAAGTCAAAGCCTTTCAATGTTCAAATAATTTGACCTAACGGAAGCTGTAATGTTAGTTGGATTGTCCAATCCCCCCTACACTCAGAGAAAAATCTCAAGTATGATCAAGCTTGATTTTAGATTTTTTTATTCTTACGTGCTAGATCTTAATATGAGACCCATTGATCTTGACATAAGCCGAAACAATCTCAAAAGATTACATAAAAACACAAATAAGGGACAAAGCAATCTTATTTCAAGCTTGTTGATGGTTGAAACAAGCGCATCAATACTTAAAGTGCATGCATGCATTTTGATTTCAATTCGTTCCTAAAATTCACACTCACTTACTAAGTGAATTCTCATGTCATAAGGCAACATAAAAATTTAATATTATTACCTATCTACTGATCTACTGATGTGATAATATATTAAACGATGGTAGGTATCTAAGATCTAACGTTTAGATCTTGAATATCCAAAAGTATTCAAAAATAAGATTTCTAAGCTTACTAGAAATCTAAAAAGAAGATTTTTTGGTCATAAAAAAACGAGCTCAAAATAAGATTTCCCGAGATTACCATACTTTCGTCAACGAACAGGTTTGAAATGACACTGATATTCTTGATTTTAGTTCGATTGTTTTTGAGTGTACATTTTGTTAAATACTTCTAAATAGGCAACAACCCTTTTTACCAAATTCCAGTGCTAAATCTTCCATAAATGTCAGTATACTATGTGTTAAATATAAATATTTTGGCTGGTGCCACATCTTATTTTTGACTCACCATAAAATATGTATTGTTAATAGAAATGCTCCCGGTACAACAAGATCATCTGATCCCACTGACCATCGCCGTCTGAATACAACCAATCCAGGCATCTAAAATGAGAAGAAAATCAAAAATCAATTTATTTTCAATTATTAATTCAAATCATAGATTAATAATCAAAAAAATGAATAACAATCTCAACCGACCCCGCGTCCAAAAGTAATCAGAACACACTTTGAATGCTATCCCCAAATCTGTCTATAAATTCTTCCACTATCGATTCCAATTAAACACATCAGCCGCACTGATAGCAGGACACCGGTCGGTGGTGGTGCTGGCTACCCCCAGTCGTTCAGTTGACTTATTGCATGGCATATATCTGGCCCTCTTGAAACCCATCAACCGACAAAGGATCGGGAAAAATTAGCCCGGCTAATTGGTGTTTATACTTCTTTTGTTGCCGATTAATGTTTTGGGGTCATCAACATAAAAACCAATTCGAGGATAATTCTCATCCGATGGGTCAGAAGGACGAGTTTTGTATAAACAGAATACACCTACCTGTTCCAGGGGTGAGTCTGGGTATACACATACAAATAGTTGGCACTTTTCCGTGTGCCATTATATTTCTGTGCCTTCGTGAGTTTGATGTTGATGAAAATTGCGGTCGACTGAGTTGAGTGCGAACGAGTTTTATGTCGAGGGACGCATACTTATGTAGGTACAAATGCTGAAAGTGGAGCAGTGGTCGTGGATAATATGTGTGCTCGAATTGGGATTGTAATTTTGTTGTGGCAATTAGCAAAACGCTAAATTTGCTATTGTGACATGAATGTCGATAAAGCAAAATAAATCAGTTCAGTTAAGGACCCCCACTAGATGCAGACTGGTCGGTCTGTGACTGGTGACCTAATTCCAATAAATGGAAAACATACATAATGGTTTTGGCTTTTCAGAACTGAGGTATAATTGAGGCCATTAATGTTTGCCCTTTTAGTCGAACTAGCTTATGCACGTAGTTCACTGAGAACTACCTTCCCGCAACCATTAGTCAGTATTATAGTATTTTGGGACAAATGGAAGGGACAAACATTTGTATGTCGAATCTGGACGGGTGAGTTAAAAAGCTTTTACGAGGCCTGACATTTTTTTTCAAATTTTTGTTTAGAAAATTTATAAGACATGTACATATCATATTTCTAGGGATCTAGGTTAATAGGGATGAGCATACAAGGGTGTATTTCTAGGGCAGTGTTCTATGTCCTTCGGGACTACCAAAGAAAAATAAGTACAGTTCATTCCTCTCTTAAAATGTGCTTAGTAAAAACAATACTATATGATTCTGATTAAAATGAAGTGTGGATAGCAGTATCCAAGCTCAAATAAAAATAAAGCTCCTGCGGATTAATGCCGAGCTTTACAAGACAGCGTGAGATGACTTGGTGGAGAGTATACACCGACTCGTATCCAAGATTTGGTCAGAGGAAAGTATTCCTGATTAATGGAACCTCAGCATCGCTTGCCTGATCCACAAGAAAGTAGACCCCTAAACTGCGCTAACTAGATAGAACCATCAGTCCCCTAAACATTGCCTTTAAGATCATATCTCTTGTACTGTGTGAGCGCCTGAAACCATTCGTCAACGAGCTGATTGGTCCTATCGGTGTGGTTTTAGGCCCGGTATATATATAAATTTCGAGAGATATTCGAATCAGACCACCATTGTCGGGTCTCTTTTCGTCTCCCTGCCACTATAAACCTTACCCAGAGAGATTATCTGGACTTCTCCAGGTGACAAGGTGATGCGGTGTCATGTGACTTTTTCAGCATAGTACTTGAGAAAATTGTGCGAAACTCGCAAGCCAACACCGGAACATAGGAGAACAATTCTCTCCAAAAGTCTGTGCAACTACTTGCAAATACTCTGAGGACATTGACATCATTGGCGGATCGCAGCATGCTGCTAGGTGGTTAGGAACTTTGTCTATCTCGGCTCCGCTATAAAGTCTGATAATGAAACCACAGCAGAAACCAAACGAAGAGCTACACTTGCCAACCGTCTGTGTCTTTGGCCTAAGAAAGTTTAAAGTTAAAAAGTTCAATTTTCAAAAAAAATTAGTTAGATATCTAAAGGATGCGTGCCATTTGCCTTCAAAAATTTAGTTAAAACAATGTTTTAATTTTTCTGCCTGTTTGGTGACATCGATTTCCAACACATTAATGCCCCTATTTCGTAAGACAACTACAACTACAGTTGAGTTGTCACTTGGTTTTATGTCATTCAAAATTCGGTATTGTCCGTATTGTCCTACACAACCTTGATAGAAAAGTTATCTGTCAAAACACAACAAAGATGGCAGTGGCTGTCTATAAGTTGTTAGTTAGTTTGGGTTGTGTGAAAGTTGAGTTGAATTGAAGACAACTCAACTCAACTAAGTTGAGTACATAATATTAAATGCACATAATTACCAATTTATTCCTTCTAATACACTGCAATCAGCAAAACTACCTTTTAAGGAGCACAGATCCACTTAAACACCCCTCTGCCTGCAGTCTTTCAACATCCTTCTATTCAAACTGCTGCATCGACAAAAATTTGCATTTTTTTACTCGTCGGTCGTTCCAATGGCAAGCATTAAAATTCTACACCAATCAAGGATATTTTAGTCCTCTTGCTACCGCACTGGGAGTCATCCGAAAATTGGATCAGGAGGGTTATTCACTTCCATCAATTGAATGAAATTTATTCAAAATGTCTGCGAACACTTTGAAAGCAAATTCGTTCAATATCCCCCACCGCACCGTCCCAACTCAGCAACCTACTAACACATCCATCCAATGAACTTGTATCTATGTCCTTTATATGGTTCTGGTGATGGAAACGCTTTGACCTTTCTTTTTTAAATCAGTTTAGCACTAAACGTTAGTTTGTATTGGTATTTTGCATAATTTTGTTACATTTTATGGTGTATCCTGTTTAAGAAGAGGGTTGTTCTTCTCCTTGACAGTATAATGAAATAGTTGAGGTTATACGACACTGTTTGACATTGTATAGAGACTGTCACAGTTAATGTCGTTGTCGTTGTCATCGTATTGCATACAGTAAATGTTATTTCCTTATTGATTTCACAACAAAGACGAAATGCAATAAACAGTTGACTATACCGAAGGAACGTACAGTATACAGTCCTATACGGTAGGGTACCTACAACATACAAGGTGTAAACTGCAAAACGGATATGGAAACGTATACCTATCTTACGGGGAGGTAACCCTTCCAAACCTTTACGATTGCCTCTTCATGGGATCCGAAAGACTTGGTCGTCGTTGATTAAATGTCGCCAAACAATTTGGATGAGGAATTTCAACATAATATACGAAGTTGCTTGGTTGTACATCAGCGGTTTATGTACTGCCAATAAAATGCTTGACGATTACACCAACGAAAGCGACTGACGACGTCTCGGGGACAACCATGATGTGATGGGGTAATGTCGATGATGATGAGATAAAAAAAATGATACAACTACGACGCGACAGCATCAAAGCGCGGAGACACTATGACCAAGGACAACGACAGTCGACAACGGGTACACTATTAAATGCATTCGCATGATGGAGCACATTTAGCATTTTGTAGCTCTCTGCCTCTGCCCATCTTCGTATATCGTTACATTTTATGGCGAATTGTTATTAAACTACACAAGTGGTAGTGTATGACAATAATGAGACAGATACAGCGATTCATCTTCCTGCTCCACCGGCAGCCATGACATTTTACTCCAATTTTTGGCGATAGAACGTATATAGCCCTGATAAGGCTGAGTAAATGGCAAAGTTCTCTCGATGCAGACGAGTTTCATCTGAACGATTCATAGTTTTCCATATTTAAAAAAAATGATGTCCTTGGTTGGGATTTTAGAGCGCGATTTGCCATTTTGTCCTCCCCCATGCCAGTTTGACGAGTTTGCATTTGCAGATCAGAGATTACAAATTTAGCAGAATAATAAAGCTCTTTTGTAACCGAGATGAGCTACTAGAGAGGATATTTTTAAAAAGCTTGGATAGCTGTCTCAAGTGAGGTTAGAAATGAGGACAGGCACAGATATTTTACATAGATGGGAGGCATTCAATTTAATTTCCTTTTTACTGAAGATAACTCTGAAAAATGAAAGATGAATTTAATTACGTTGGTTAGATATGAATAGCTTGCCACGAAAGGTCGCAGAAGTAAAGGGGCGGATGGTGTTTGGCTGTTTTTATGTCTATACCCATAAGTCTGTTACAAGATTCAAGTATTTTTATCAAAAAATTGCACGAGCCAAAAACAGTTCTTTGGATTTTTAACATAAAGCAGTCGAAAATTTGACAGAAACAGAAGTCACTTTTAAGTTCTTTTTCGGTAGCTTCGTCTATGGGTGGGTAGGGTATTACTACCGACAGAGCTGATCGCAGACAAACACACTAACCACTACACCATGGTCACCCAAACAAGTCTCTCTTTCATAAGACTAAATATTTCGGCGTAGAACATTTGAAATTGGGAGCCATTATAGGCAAAGTCATAAGCCGATAACTTGGTCATCATAGAGCCCACCCATCAGACTTAGCGCACCCTCGAAAGGTTTGTACCCGTTCATTTTAATCCTGGCATAAAGATTAGTATAAATCGGAAGTAATGGCCATAACCACAACGCTTGTTTAATGCTCTTTGGATTTTTGGAGGCCATATTGAAGCATATGGAGAGGTTTAAAGGGCTAGAAGGATCAATGCAGTGAAGAAGGATTTTAAGGCTTTTGTTGTGAGCAACGCGAAATAAACGCTCTTAGTAATATAAACGTGGATAAGATGCTGCCTTAGTGTTGACACGATTTGATTTGAATGATTTCTGCTCTATGTAGTATCATACTTTAACAGGGCAATATTTAATAGAAAAAAATATCTTTTCGATAGCGTGTCTTACAAAAGTTGTACCTACTTCTTATCTAAAGTTTGTGTTTCGTTGGAAATAGCATTAATCAGGCGATTTCTAAATCAAACTATTAAAAACCACGTCCAACAGTTTCAATATTGAAAGAAAAGGACAGCTAAAACAATTTTTGGGAAAAGTTTGAAAGTTAATTTGTCCCACGTTGGGCGCCATTCTTAACGATAGGATTTTTTTTTGCATTTTTACAGCGGAAATATAGCTTTATAGCATTTTCCGTAGCGAATCATCTAATTCTGTTACTTACTTAGGTGGCGCTACAGTCCGGAGTGGACCTGGGCCTCAACCAACACGCCTCTCCAGTAAGCCCAGTCTTTGGGTAACCACCTCTAGTTGCGCACTTCAAGTTGGTTAAGATCCCCTTCCACTTGTGTGCGCCACCTAAGGCATGGTCTTCCTCTAATACGTTGTCCCACCGGGTTGGAATCAAAGACTCTTCGGGCCGGAGCATTGCTTTCCATTCGCACTTCATGTCCTAGCCATCTTATAGTCATCTGATACGAACTTTTCTCACTAGATGTCGCTGTAGTACAGCTCGTATAGTTCGCTGTTAAATCTCCTATATAAGCACGTCAACGCAAACGGGACCAAAAATCAGTCGAAGAATTTTGCGTTCAAAACGACAAACAAGATCTTCACCCGGCCCTTGTTAACGTCCATACTTCAGCGTCATAGAGCAGGACTGGAATGATGAGATTCCAGTTCCATTGCTTAACCAACAGCTTCCTGTAGCAAATAAACCTCACTAAAACTTATTAAAGACTTACCGCCCCATCAAAAAACACAAGTTTCAGCCACAAAGTAGCCATTCCAACTTAGTTCATTGTTTGGTCAGACCAAAAGAATAGATAATTCCGTTGGCAACTTCCTTGTAGCTAGTTTCGCTCTTCCTAAAAGGATATTTCTTTCATTTATCATTTACTCGTGGCACTTTTTGTTCCCACATTTTCTTTGGCCATTTATCTGGCGGTTAAGCTTATGCTTGGATGAAAAAAAAACACGGTACAGTTCCCATTGCCATTTCCCTACATTCTCCCCACATGCATATGGGGAAGTAAGACAGGTGGATAATGGATAACCTGCCAGTTACACTCATACCACCTCCCAGTTCATTTATTCGCCCAATAATTTACTTTACGTTCCTCACCGCATGTGCCACACACACACATACTGCGGATATGTGTGTACCACCTATATGCCGGGTCCTAATCGAAAATCGTAAATCCTTTTAATCTTCTCAAATCGTATGTTCTAACAAAATGAATGTTTGTGGCAAGGATTCCCTTGGATATTTGCCCGACAGTTCCTCTGTCCATTTCAAATTTCCACATTCAATCTGAGTGTGTTTGCATGTTATGCTCCATACATATGAAGATTGCACACGTCCTGGCAGTTAAACTGTCAGGCCAATGAAACTTGACCCAATTTTTGTTGTTATCCTTTGGGAAAGAAAGAAAGATAAAGACAAAACATCAAACACACACACACGCAGTTGATATCCTTTCCTGATCATTTTGCACATAAAGGATGACACTGTCTGACAGCCAACTTAGATGTCGTCCCACTATTAGGTATCCCTTCGTGGACATATCCAGGAAGTGACTTGACATAATGTTTATGTGTCGTCCTTTCTCTCTCACTGGGTTGGCTTGATTGTCGTCAAACACAAACTACTTCCCTGTTTGCATATACATTTCCTTTATCCTTACAGTTTAAAACTCAGCGCGTACCATCACATCACATCGCAACCCTAGCGCTCGATGGTTTCCTGCTCGTGGAGGAATTTCGAGGATAAAGGATATGCACAGAGCACATACTAAAAGGACGAGTATTCCTTTTAATAATAAAATTTCCACATCCTTCAACTTGTGTATAATGCAATTTAATTTTTGTAAATGTCAAGGAATTTTGCGACGGATGTTACTTGTTTTCTTTGTAGCTGTATACTCCGCAAGGAGAAGGAGTTCAAAACACAAGCAAAAAAGTGACGGAAATTTATGGCAAAAGGAAGAGAACTCATAACTGGCATATATATGGTGGTTCTGATGACTGGTAACACCACTTAGACGTTTGCCGACAAAACCGCGCCACCTACACCCAATAAAACTCAACGCAGGACTATTTCAATTGAGTTCGTCGGGCGGGACTGGATTTTTTTTTGTTCGTTCTGGTTCTCGCTTTGTATAGTGGCAGTTGTCCTTTTAAGCGCCCACATTTTGTGTTTTATTGGCATTGGCACAACGTGAGTCTTGAGTGTGTTTGGAGGGGTGTAGTCTGTATAGTCGCACGAAATTGCTGAGAATGGGAAAATTTAATTTTTGCTGCAAGGATTCGTTTTTTTTTTTCGTGGGTATTTACGGAATGGATAAATGAACCGAGTTGAAGGACGTTTAAGAGTTCTTTTGGCTGAGAGCGAGGTTTTGTTTTTTGGCTAAAATTCTACAAATAATGGATGAGGGATGGAAATACATGGGTAGCGAGAGAGAGAGAGTTGCATAATATTATTGTTCGAGGGGTGCTTTGATTTCATTTGCAAGTGGTTCTAAATGCATATTCTAAAACTGACTATCGCTGAGAACTCACGACTTGGAGCCTTCGTAATAGCCGGATGGGGGTTTGGTTTTTTTATCAAAGGTCGGTGGAAAGTGCTTTAGTTTTTCACAAAGGCCAGTTTTTTGATATGTTTGCTACAGTGTATAGCTGTCGGTGTTTTTGCTTGTTTTTTTTTTGTTCACAGAATATGTAATGTTGAAACTTTGGCTGTTCACGGTAGTGTAACGTTTTGCATTTTTATGATCCCTAGTTTGAGGAATATTTTGGTTGCTAAATATATTTTCGGGTGTATCCAGGCATTAGGAGGAATTTTTCATACAAATACCATTTTGAGAGCGAGAAACAGTCACAAATTGATGTAGATATTCAAATGCTTACTGTTCCCTTTATAACGTTTTCTGTATAGCGTAGTACTAGTTATATTGCACCATCTATCCCTAGACCCCGTTTAGTACACAAGTATACTCAATGTTTCCTCTAGCTTATGTGTATACCTGCAATTCAAAAACAGAACTTATGTCAAATTTCATCTGCATGACTCGTACTACATAATACAGATGACGCTTTAGAGTATTCAAGAAAAGGGGCACAAATCCCGTCTCCAGGAAAGGTATGAAATTTGGTGAACGGCTGGGAAATCTGTAAACTCACCCAATAAAATATCGCATCATGAACTCTTCTCTTCATATTCAAAGAAGCTGTGTATAGCCTCAGATTCAAGCTTCATAGAAAATAATAGAGGTTGCAGTAGTGCCAAATTTTTTTTTGCTTAGCGTCCTATGTAATATTATGTTTGTTTTTGTTTTACATAATGCACCGATTGCCAGCTAGCTTCGATTAGTTATGCCCAGTTGCACAGTGCAGTGTAACTTAAGTTTGAGTAGAGACGAACAGATAAGTGTCACTCATGCATCTTTTGGGTGTCACAGTCGATTAACAAAACTCACCTCAAATGGTACAAAAAACTTGGCAGCACTTAGAAAAATTTTTGTTTTGCAATATTTAATAATTTATTCGATTTTCCAAATGGTTTGTTAATGACAAAAAACCCCTAACTTTAGAAAGAAAAATAACTATTCTGTTGAATTGAAGTCGTAAAGCGAAAAAAAAAAACCAAATGAACTTGTCAAATCGTTGACAGCTGAATAGCTTGCCACCTGTCTCGTGTGACACTCAAGTGTCCGATATTAGGCACTTAAGTTTTATAATCAAATATGACGCTATGAAACAGAAATCGAATCTTGAGTGGAATTTGAGGGAGAATGGATACTCAAGTGGGCACTGTGCAACTGGGCATTAGACTTGTACAAGGTGGCGCAAGAGTTGTCACTTGATGTTTTTTGGCTAAAACTTTTTTTTAATGGAAAACTTTATTTTCCTTTTGGATGAGCATTTAATGCCTTTTTACCATTAAGACAGAAAATGATATCGGCTAAAATCGACATACATATTTTAAAGCCTTCTCGGAGTCTGAAGAAACATTTTAAAGAAAGTTTTATCGAAATTTATTTTGAAGTTTTCACGTCAACTGGTAACATACATTAAGCCCCCTAGAGTTTTAAGTAGAGATTATCCGATTCTGTTGTGAGAAATAGGGGTCTACTAGGATATCTCGAAAACAAAAATCTCGAATGTAAAAATCTCGAAAACAAAAATCTTGAAAGCATAATCTCGAATAACAAAAATCTCGAATTAATATTACCAAATCTAACAAGAGAATGAGTACCTATCTATTGAAGTTCCAATTCCAATTGGAAAGGATTAAGTTTAAGGGAACAGCCGAAGTGCCGATGCCATGCCGACGCCCCGCCCCCGGCCGACACGCACCGAGTGAGCCAAGGCCGAGACGCGAGAGCGAAAGAAGAATCAATATTGTGTATGAAAATGAGTATTTCTTGGAGTTCCAATTCCAATTGGAAAGAAAACGTTTAAGATAGCACGCTCATGAATGACATATTGTTGTAAATTTTTTTGTTGTAAATCAAGAAAGAAAGTGTTTTTTGTGCAAATGAAAATATATTTTTCGCTAAATTACTTATTACTCCAAAACAAATCAATATGTCGCTATCATTGGTATTTGTCATTTAACTAGAGGTTATACCGGATGTTGTGTGCAAATTTCAGCCTTCTACGTCTATCAGTTCTTGAGATAGACCTAGGTACAAAATTGGCTTAGTTTATCCGGACAGACATCGTAGCGAAAGCAATAAGGTTCCTCCATATGGAAACGGAACCTTAAAAATGGTGTTAAAAAAAAAGTGAGATACGCATACCATACTGCAACCCCCCCTGCTTGTGTTTGCTGTTTGGATATGGGAAGAACCTTTATGTAAAAATAAAGGAAAATATTATAGGACAAGATATAAATGGGATCATGACGTTAACTAGAACGACTAAAATATAGAATGGTCAAAATCTCGAAAATGAATTTGATAAATCTCGAATGGGTCAAAATCTAGAAAGTACAAAAATCTCGAAAGACTCTATCTCGAAAAAAATCTAGAAAATAAAACTGCTTTCGAGATTTTTATAATTCATTAAATTTACTTCGAAAGTAATGAAAACAAGTCTAATGTCGATTTCCATTGGGCTTTTACCATTTTGCTCTCATATTTTTCCTGCCCAATGGAACATGAAATGAGATTAATTTTTGTTTGCATTTGTGTTGGTGTGTTATTTGACAGTCAGCTATTTTTTTTATTGCGATTTGTGTTTACAAATGTCTCTTGCTTTCGTATTGGTGAAAGTATGTGTGAATCTCGCCTTCGAATCGAGATTCACAAAAGTGATCTGAATCTTAAAAAAAGTGTTTTTTTTTTGCCCAATGGAAAATGAATTTGACAGACAACAGATTTCTAGAGCAGAAAAACTGGTCTGAATCTGAAAAAGAGTGCTTTTTCTTGCCCAATAGAAATCGACATAAGATGAAATAGTCATCATAACAAAACACATTCCTTCGAAACCATAACTATAACTATTCAACAGAAAATAAGTTTAGATACATATTAGTTTTATTAAGGGTGTTTGTCCAAACGTATGTAAATATATAGTGTCGGAGCTAAGCCACGCGGTGTTTTGACAATAGCACGTCAATAAGGTTTTAAAAGACCTGGCCCTATAACACAACGCTACGAGTACTTGTAGAATAAGTATGTGAATTTCTACAATCTTTTCTGTAACACAAAGTTACAAGTTCAATGCTAATCTTATGATGATCACGTGCGGACAAATTCAACACAGGCTCTTGTAAGACTTGGTGATATTCCGCGTTGTGTTATAGGCCCCTATTATTTTTTAGCTGACTCATTTGCTCAATCAAATTGTTGTTGCATACACATGCAATTCAAATAGTTTTCCATATGAGTAAATCTTGAATTAATATTGTTACCATTGTCTCAAAATTAATATTAATTCTAGATTTTTGCTATTCGAAATTTTTGTTTTCGAGATTTTGGTTTCGAGATTTTTTCATTCTATATTTTTTTTTCGATATTTTTTTTTCTAAATTATGGTTTTCTGTATTATATTTTTTTACATATCGGGGTAGACCCGATATAAATCGTTCACTAATTCGTTCGTTAATTTTTTTGATTTATTGAACAAATAGAAATATGAAAGTTTTGCTCTATTGAATCAAGAAGTAAAAATATCTTCGTTTATCTTCCCTTCGACATTTTGATTTTTTTCGACTAACGACAGCCTAAGTAAGATTGCAGCGAATAAAGTCTTCAACTCTTTTCATTTTTTTTTTTTTTTTTTAAATACTTCTCCCGGGAAAGGCAAACCTATAACGCTTCATCAGCGCCCCGAGATGCTTGCAAATGTATGTTAGTTCTGCACTTAAATTGCTGCAAATTGTAGTCTTCTGGAAATATATCCCCAGGAAGCGAGTTCCAAAGTTTGCTTGTCCTGTAACAGAAGGAGTTTTGGAAACATGATGTCCTCGCGGTTGTCAAGTGTACTGTATGGTCATGAGCATTAGCAGCCTGTCTTGTGGGGCGCCCAAAAGTTGCATTTCGAGGGATAATGTCCTTGAGTTCCTCGGAACATCTACCATGGAAGTACCTATAGAACAAGCATAGGTCAGCGACTTGTCTTCTGTGCACCAACGGTTGCAGATTCGATGTGAGTGTAGGGTATCCAATAAGTCGAACTGCTCGTCTCTGTATGCTGTCAAGTAGGTTAAGTGAATGTTTTGGGGCCGAGCTCCATATATGGGAGCAATATTCCAGGCCTGGTCTAACCTGCGCTTTGTAGAGAAGGAGAAGTTGCTTGGGGCTAAAGTACCTCTTTGCTCTAAATAGGTAGCTCAACTTAGCGGACGCCGATCTTGCGATATAGGATATGTGGTCCTGCCTTGTGATTCCTGAATTGACTGTGACTCCTAGAAGGTGCATTGAGTCCTTGGGAAGGATTGGATGGTCATCCATTTGGATCTGAGGAACTGTTGATGCATTTTTCCTGGAAAATGTTGTGAGCTGTGTTTTGTTTGCATTAAATACAACCAAGTTGTCTTTTCCCCACTTCAAGATTTTGTCCAGATCACTATTTAGAGAACTAATTTGTTCACATCTCTGACTGTGTGATGTAGCCGCATTCACAGGCCCACTGTTCGAGATAGAGGATATAAGAGTGCTGTCATCAGCAAAGCTTTAGATATTATTATTTGTCAATCCAAGCAAACGTTGTTGTCTCGCATGTACTCCTAAAATTTCGTATATGGGCTGGGCACTAAAGTATGTAATAACTTCTGTGGTCAGATGGTTAATCTCTTCCAGCCAACCTTATTGGATAAATTATGAAATAATCTGGCAACACATAAACTTTAGAATTTTGAAGGGCGATCTTTAACCATATAATATCATGAGTCAAACAATAGTTCGTTTCTTAATCGCGGATAGTTCTACATTTAAAACAAGAATTAAAAAAAACGTTTTTGTTTTTTTTTCGATTTTACCACCATTTAATAGTTTTTAGAGCATTAAACACATTTTTTAGAGTATATTTATAGCGCTATAAACGATATTTTTAGAGCATATTTCCGGTTGCACTATTTCTAGTCATGACCATCAGGTTTTACCTAAAATTTCCTTAAACCCGATAGACCTTTTTTGTCGGTAAAACCCAAAAACGAGGATACATTTCCTATTCGGGACAGCGAAGATTTGTTGAGATAAGTGATGAATTTATTTGTATTTCGGTTAAGACTGAATGCGGGGTATATTTTATTGCAGATATTCGTCTTTGACATTGTTGGATCATAGACCCCGATTTTTCCAAAAATCGTATGCTCCAGGACTTGCAAATTGGCTGTTAAAGCAACCAAAGAACAGTCTTGGAAGGAGTTCGGCGAAAAATTGGACCGTGATCATAGATCTGCAAGCAAGGTGTTCTGGCAGACCATCCGCCGTCTTAGAGGAAAGAAGTGGAACATTATCGAAGGAGTCAAATCCAAAGATGGTACACTTCTTTCTAATGAGGGGGACATCTTGCGCAGATGGAGCGAGCACTTTTCCGAATTGCTCAATCCAATCCAGGGCATTGAGGATGACACATCCATCGCCTTAAGCAGGGCGGAAAATAGTCCCACGGTAGAGGAAGTCACTTTTGCGATCAAATCGCTAAAAGCTGGCAAATCTGCCGGAGTGGATGAAATCCGGCCAGAAATGCTAAAGGCCTTAGGTGAAGAGGGAGTCAAATGGCTCTCTCGTGTCATTAAAGTTGCCTGGGAATGCGGCGAAACACCCAGCGATTGGCAGATTGGGGTGAGTGTGCCCCTTTTCAAGACAGAGGATAAAAGGGATTGCTCCAATTACAGGGGTATATCACTTTTAAGTCTCCCCGGAAAAGTCTTTGCCAAGGTGCTGGAAACGCGTTGCAGAGCTGTGGTCGAGGCACGATTAGGAGATGAGCAGTGCGGCTTTCGTCCCGGCAGAAGCACAACCGACCAGTTATTCACTCTCAGAATGGTACTTGAGAAGGCTTGGGAGTATGCTACACCTGTTTACGCTTGCTTCGTAGATTTGGAGAAAGCATATGATCGAGTCCCTCGAGGGAAACTCTGGAGTGTATTACAGGAGTATGGAATTGATGGTTCTCTCTTGAGAGCCATTCAATCTCTTTACACAAACTGTAAAAGCTGTGTTCGGGTAAACGGCGTTAAATCAATACCTTTCACCGTGGGCGTTGGACTTCGTCAGGGGTGCGTCTTGTCTCCTCTCCTTTTCATTACTTATATGGACTGGATGTTACAGCGCAGTCTTGGCGAGGAACGTTTCGAATTGGGAGATCTGAGGATAAGTCATTTGCTCTTCGCTGATGACTTGGTCATCCTTGGATCCTCTCAGACTGAACTTCAGCGCGCACTCGATCGGTTTGTAGCCGTTTGTGTTGAAGCTGAGATGAAGGTAAACGTGAACAAATCTGAAGTGATGGTCGTCTCCAGAACGCCTGTTCAATGCACTCTGCATGTTAGTGGAGTCCCATTGAAACAGGTGGAGAAGTTTAAGTATCTCGGGGTCTTATTCACGAGTGATGGAAGGAGCAATGCCGAGTTTTCCTGTAGGATTGGTCAGGCTGGATCGATTTTGAGACAGCTTGGTCATTCTGTTATCAGGAGGACTGAACTTGGTGTCAAAGCTAAGTTGTCAGTCTTTAATTCGGTGTTTGTTCCAACTCTTACCTATGGTCATGAGGTTTGGGTAATGACCGAAAGAATAAGATCGCGAATACAAGCTGCCGAAATGAGATTTCTCCGTTGTATTGCTGGTGTGACCCGTAGAGATCGCAATTGAAATACTAGAATACGTGAGGAACTCAATGTGGAGCAGCTACTTCTCCGGACGGAGCGATCCATGCTTCGGTGGTTTGGGCATGTTAAACGCATGTTCCCGACCAGGATTCCACGACGTGCTATGGAATCCGTACCATCGGGCAGGCGTCCCCTAGGTAGACCCAGGATGAGATGGTTAGATCAAATTCATAATCTCTCCTCTACCCGTATGGGGATTGCCCTTGATGATTTAGAGTCGATGGCGGAGGATCGAGAGCTATGGAGGGTCCACTTGAGCAACCTACACCCACGACCCACTTAATGGACAAGCGGACCATTGAAAATGAATGAATGAATGAATGAAAAATGTATGCTCCAGTCCCCGTCTTTTGTATTTGTGCTTGTTGTCGGAGGTAATACGCCAGAGATCCAAATGGAAGGTTACAGAAATTCTAGCATTTTTTATATGTTAAGTATCAACCGGAAAACGAGAGTTAGAAAAAAAAGTATCATGATGATCATTGAGAAAGCGATAGATAATACGGCGAGGGTTATCCTCGGAGTTCAACCGGCTATCTAAATAGCTATCTTTGTTTCAATATTCATATTTTTACTAAACATATCAGACTAAACGGAATATATTGATTCATAAATCTAAGCATTGCAATTCGGAAGTTTTTTTGAAAATGTTCTAAAAATCAAATGCCCAGAACAAGCTTTTACTATATAAGCAAGTGCTTAAGCCTGTATGGACGTATGGTATACAGTTATGGGGTTGTTCCTACCAGTGACACAAATCTAAATATTTTACAAACTTTTCAAAATAAAGTGTTAAGATCATTCGTCGTTGCACCGTGGTATATTAGATAAATGAAGATCTCCATAGAGACCTCGAAATTCCCACGGTTAAAGACGAAACCAGAAATTGCACTCGAAAGCATAAAAATCGACTATTAGGACAGGTTAATAACTCGGTCTTGGAAATTCTCGATGAAACAAATTTATTGCTGCGTCTACAACGAACTAAACCTTCCGAATTAGCCCGATAATTATCATAACCGCGTGAAAATTGCGGAACGAGCAGGAACTATCGCCGGAATGTTGCCGGCCAAACGTGTATGTATAACTTCGTGATAAAAAAATTGCTTGATAAGTCGTAACTTAGTTGCAGTACGAAACAAATTTGTGGGAGGTGGTTTTAGTGAGTAAAAATCTCACACTACTATGAGCACGCGCTGACTGTCCTCATAGTGTCTTTTAAAAGATTTCCACCTTTCTCGGGAAAAAAAATTCCCACAATTAATTTCTCGTCTTTTTTTTTTCATTAACAACCAAAGCCCTGCCAATAAATAACTAATTGCTCACAATCCCAATGATGGCTACTGGAAATAGAACACTCAAGAGTGTTCTGTCTTAGGAAATACCTTTACATTCACCCAAGCAAGTAGTTTCATAAATTAGGTACCTTTCATTTCGTCTGAGCAGTTTTCTTTTATTCCTTTGCCTCACCTAATGAGAACCGACAAATGCGATTATACTCTCAAGTGAATCCTGATTCGTCTTTAAATAGAACGACGATGAAAATAACAACAACTAGCTATATCCAGGCAATAACTTCCACATCATTACCAACCTCAATTTAGATGGCTGTCTTATTTCCGCCTCCTATCACCAATACACACACAACAACAAAAAATTTCATAACCTACTCAACCCCGTTCATTCACATAAAGCTCTTACAACAAAAGGCGCCGTGTTATTTAGGTCTCCCCTTGACAGATGTCTGCTCTAAATATCGATACCCCGTGCTGCCCATGCCGCCGACTGGCCGGTCAGTGTTTAAAAAAGATTATCATTCAGGAAATTACCAAAAAATACCAACACACATACAACCTCGTGTGTACTAACAAAGTACGAAGACGTAACCGTAAAATCCCCAAAATCAGAGCCCATCAGAGCCCATCAGAAACCATCAGAGCCCTGCTTTGATTTTGTATCCGTTGTCCAGCCTCCTTATTGGAATTTTTATTTATTTTTTCTATTCGTTTTACGAGCGCACCCCAAAAATATTATACAAGGAGACTTCAGAATCGGTGAAATCGTGAAATCCTTTTTGGCTTCGGTCTGTCCTTCCGATGCTGTCTGTGTAGGTTGCAGAGAACTCGATGGCTGTCATCTCTTGACAAATTTTCTGTAAATTTACCATCAGAGTTGATGTTGCGAATGTGTATGGTTTTGCTCATATTTTTTTTTTTTGCTTTCTCAAGGACGCCCTGAAAGAGGAATAACTTTATCGATTTTGTCTCCTCCGTCGATGAAAGGAAATATGTGTGTAATCTTGTTATCCGTTCGAATCAACCAGCCAAAAGCAATTTACACAATCAATCATGTATCGAGACATTAGTGTAAGTTTGAAGGACTTTTCTTTCTCTGTTGGCGTCACCGAGTAAAAAGGATGTGTGTATGTTTTGGACAGGAATTACATTATCCCTTTTTTTGGTGTTACCCGTGAAATACGTATATTAAATTGCTGATGCAATCAATCAATTTGCGAGTCGGTATTTTAATGTAAACAATTTCGTTTGGCGATAAAGCCGAGGAAGATACGAAACGGATGAAAGCTTTTGTCCTTTTTATTTGCCGTTTCATCCTCTTTATCGATTTTTACACTGCCGCTTCGTCCTTGTTTTTGTAACACTTTGAAATGAAAACAATTTGGGCAGAGAGATGACAAAGGGAACTGCCGCAATTTACGGGTCAAAAAGTTGAAAATTGATGCTGTCAACTGCCGGCAGAAGGATATTTAAAATCAGCTTCTAGAACTTTGGGATTGGGGGGCTGGCATATTATACTCCTAGTGCGGCATAAACAAAAGGTCGATTTCTTTGATAAACAAAGAAAGATATATACATTAATAACAGTTCGTTTGTTATTGTTTTTGTTTGCAATTGCTTTGCGCTTTAGCAGAAATTGATTTTGTGCTACCATAGAGGGATGAATGCTGTCAAGGGATTTGTAGTTGACTTATAATAAAGGACGAAACGTAAGTAATCTTGATTTATTTCAATTTACGCTATAGGGATTTAGAAATGTGTATTTCGGAATTTGTTTGATATGAATTGTAGGACTGTCCACACTAGTTGTCCGACTGCACAAGATGCGACTGTTCGAGAATACTTTTTAAACATGAATAGCGTCAAGTTAAATTAAGATTAATATAGGCTCGAGCGAATTACAAACCTAAATGATATGTTATGTTCATAGACGCAATCTACGGTATGGGAAGCCTTGCTATCTATAGCCCCGACTCAGGTCCCTCAGGCCACCTCGAAATTAGGTTTGCCGTTGGTAGTTTGGGTCTTTTGGAACCACGCTTATCGACCATTTTCTGTGGTCAAGTTAATTTGTCGGCAATTTATGAATATCCGTTTACACCTAGTGGACGAACTTTGTAGTTTATAAAATGGGTTACAAAGGGTAGATTAGGTTGTGTAAGGTGTGAATTTATCACAGTAGACTGTAGGCATTATATCGGGCACAGCGCCATCTCTGGGGTAAATTTTTTCAGTGAAAACCTAACCCAATTCGCCAAAACACTTATTTTCTCTACAGAGCCTATAAAATTAGATTCAATTTCTTTTAGAGGCCAACCTCGTCCAAATTTTCAAAGAAGTAGGTACCTTCCAAGGTTCTTCCTTTTATTCCGAGCAATTACCTGTCATTTACAGAAAAGATCAGTCTTCCTCTGCAACATATAGGTCCGTGTTCAATTTTGTTAAACCTAATATCCTAGGAAGCACGAAGGCAGTACCCAGAGAGTATCCCTATCACCATTAATAACTTTGATCTGCTGAGTTTCAACAATTCTACAGATTTCGTCCGATCTAGCTCAGACCACAAGGCTTATGACATAACCTAAACCAACTTACAGAGTGTAAGGAACAACCACTTTTTTTCTTATGTCAATCAGAATGGGTCAGTATTGACGTCAATGTGTCACTTTAGTACTTCTCCTCGTTAGCTCAATCCAAGCCTAACCCAACCTAGTTGGCAACACTCAACAACATTTTCGGCGTCAAATGCCTGATATTGGGGTTGAACTATGGCCAAAATATTTATCTAAAAATTAAAAAGCGAATTTGTGAGTATGCAGAGTTTGAAAAATCGTTCGATCATTCCTTGTATTGTGCGTAATTCCAAGTCCAAGTCGAAATGCTTGTAGTGTATAGTTACAACAATAAATTACCAAATCAGTACTTTTTTTGTCGGATTAGGAAACACTTCACTGGAACACTCAGACGCAACTGGTCCACTGGAAGCAAATGCAGTACTACCCATTTTACTGGAATTTCTTCGACTTTCGGAGAATGCACTTCAGCGATGAGGAGCTTACAGTATATCAGCACTCACCACATCAGCGCCAAAAATTTGCCACCTGATCCGAGCAAAGGCAGGACAATAACAGAGGAAATGATCCGAAGTATCGTCGCCCTCTCCACAAGCGTCGCAGACAGTGCGGTGTCACTTAAGCCTAGCAGACTAAGTTGCTTAGCAAAAGCGAAGTGCCCCGTAATAACGCCAATAAGTTTTCTGCAGCCATTTCTACTGAGAGACAGCAGGCAGGAATGCCGCAGACTTCCTACTGACTCATGGGAGCAGTCTGTCCACTTCCTGTAGAGCCTTGCCATACACAATGTGTTCGTTTGAGACACAATCGTCAATGCAATCCCTAACCGCGGACGCAAGAAGACCCAGCAGAGGTTTTGGTACCGAGGAATTATCCTCTGAGCCTTGCTTAGCAATCTCAACGGATATCTCATTTCCAGCAATCCCAGTGTGACCTGGGACCCCGACAAAAGTCAAAGAGGTCAGCTTTGCGACCGAGTTTAGAGAATTCTTGCATTCCCGATGACAGAGTTCTTGCATTTTGGATGCATTTTTGGATGACAGAATTAACAATATATTCGGCAGCCATTAGGATAGCATTAGATCTCCGCTTGAAAAACAGAGGCATGCTGGCCTAACGTAACGAGTAGTGAAGTCTAATGTTCTTGATTTCCACGAAGACAGCTTTATTTTTGAAGAAAACGGATCCTTAAAGGCAACATTTCCGAAATATTGCCTGAAGCTATAAGAAGATTTAAAGCTTCAAAATTGAATATTCTAAGGAATTTTTCTGACAAAATGCATACACAACTTACATTTTTCAAAACTTCCACACCTGTCTATCTTTCATCAAAATTATATTAACAATGGAGCAATAGTGAACTTAATTTTCACTAAGTTAGCAAGAAGCCGTAAAATCCTGGGTAAGCTCAAACTAAAAGTCGCATAATAAAAATAAATTAACATGCAGGTCACGCATTTAGATAAGTATGTACAAAAGATCTATAGAAACGTCAAATGCTGTGACACATGCTATTAGTAAAGAGATGACCTCATAGCTCACATGACAATTATAGTATTTATTTCTAATTCATTAGGTTTTTGTTCGTCAGGTTTCGCTAAATGTTGCGGAATAATCGCAGATTACAAACAAAAATCAATGAATGCTAATGTGTCCACACCACTATGCGGTGTATCTGATGTATTCACTTCACAGATACTACTTATTCAGCGACATCGTAAATAAAGTTTATTCTCAAAAATGTCGCTGGTCTATTACGAGAAACCCTATGCACGCACTTTAAAAATCTCAAAGGGCTTTATCAAACCTACTAGCACTTGTTGGCAATTTAACTCTTATCATTCCCGCATTTGAATTTAATTGCTAAAACTCACGGTGAGAATATAAAAGCATGTAACATTTTACCTACTACATTTCGAGTTTAATTGCTTCCATTTTGGTTTTAATCAATTCTGCATGAGTGTAACCGCTGCACGCGTCCTCATCCCTTAGCGAGAGATGTCTCTGTAATAATACCCATTATGTTGGGCCACCACAAGGCACAAGTGCACATGGCGGTTTTGTTCGCATTTTCCGCCAGTACCCCGTGCGATTTGACGAAATTTAACAAGTACCATGGAAAATACATTTTTCCTGCTGAACTCTAGTGCAACCCTTATGCAAAATGTATCTAGAACTCATATTTAAATTTTATGCAACGCTTTGCAATTTTATAACCCCACGCAGCAGTCGATATGCCCTCACTGTTATTGTGTGGTGGTTGAGCGGCGTGTGTATTCCGATCAGACAAGTACAATATGAAAATCGATTGTTAATACTATACGCCCGGGGGTGAGGTGCTCATTACACATTCATGTCGTGTGTGAACTGTGAAAGGCGACAGAATTCGCATTTGTAGATTGTAGCATATCCTATCCTATAATATTATATGGAAATTGCTGCAAAACTAGTTCAACCAGTGGAATTGGTGGACTACATTGGACGGAGAAAACTCCATATCCATAGTTTCGTGTAGAAGGAGTTTAATAATAATATACTCTTGGGAAGGGATCACTCTTAACTCGGTCAGACAGCGATAAGATGGCTTAGTCAAGAGGGGAGAGCGTGGGGGCTATCGATTTGTTGTAATTTGTAATTCGTGTCAGAATCGATAAGTGTTTGAGTTCAAGGGGGTAAGTTTGTTGTTTAGTTTAGACGGGTTTATCTAAACAAATCTTTATATATGTAAAACTGTAGACAGTTTCTTTGTTACCTCAAAGCACGGAAACTACTGATCAGATTTCAATGAAATATTTTTTAGATGTGTCTTAAGACTGTGAGATGGTTTTGGGCTATGCTGTTAATAGGCACGTTCTTTGGAACAGTTTTTAATTAAAATAAATTTTTTTTTTCCTGCCTATTCTCAAATGTAGGTAGATAATTATTCAATACAAAAATATTATCACAAAAGCCTAATTGATTGTTTTTTTGCAATCACAAATACTTATGTAAGTGTCTCATCACTCATCAGGTATACGGATCTTCCTGGGATCTACCTACCTCTTCCAAAAAAATTATTAGAGGAAGGTGGAGCAACTCGGCTCAGACGCTATGATCGGTCCACCTCAAAATTGCTATTACGCATATTAGTGGATATTTTTGTTAAAAATGTAAGTCCGTTCAAATTGTTTGAATTTTTTTGTAAAATATTGAATGTTGAGGAGGAAATTGGGCTATTACTATGTCGATCGGAATCAAAGCATTGGTATAGATACATAATCAATTGCGATTTCTGTCGCACAACTAGATACATATTCAGTTGCAATAATTTAAACATATCAATCTATGGACGAGCTCATATAGGTATGCCATCTAAGAATCGCCACTATAGTTAAGTCATTGACATACTATACTATACATGGACTGCTAGCAGCCAATTTTTCGTTGAAGCAAATATAAGCACTGGCTCTTTTGGTTCACGGCGGAGAGAAACGAAAACACTCAAATATGTCATCGAGCAATTCGTGCGATTTTGTTTGAGTGTTGAGTGTGCCATCTGTTATACAACGTTTGAAATAATTTGAATAAGTCGTTATTTTTGCGCAGTTGCAATATTTCTGCAATGGATGGCACTGTGTTCTATGTAAAAAATAGCAATGGCGAGCAGAGGTTGAAACATTTTTCCTACTTTTCCTACTTAGTATGTCAATGAGTTAAGTCCACTTGTTCCTATCGCAAGTCGTTCATCGATCAAAGCGATGGAAAATAAATGTGTGCACCTAGCCTTATGCATTCAGTAGTTTTAAATACTGTATCTTTCTGTGTTAAGATTATTTGCAAATAAATTGAATTGAATACATGTTACAGTGATAGAAGACGGTCCTATTAATAGCTTGCATTCCCCGGGAGTTTTGACATACTCCTTAAACTGCCTCCTTCCCTAAAATGCTTGCCCTTTTCGTATTATATCAAACACGAAAATGGAATTTAAATTACATTATGTGAATCGAAGTCGACAACTGCTAGACAGAAAATGACAAGGACAAACGTTGCTTATTTATGACACTGAATATGAAAATCACACCCCAAATGCTATCTGTCCACCGAGGAAATAGTATACAATAGCTGTCCGTCACTATAATTATGTATGGGTGAGGTTGAGGTCCCTACCTCCGAGTATACTCCATACACAGGGAATGGAACGCACATGATATTTTTGTCAAGTTTCATGAACATGATTCCATTAGCTGTGCAGAACACTGAAAACGAATTCACTCGATTTGCAATTTCGATTTCACTCGATTTCTGGAACCTAGCTGTCAGTGTCAAGGAGTTGCAGGTAAAACCTCTGAAAAAAATAAATAATACAAATTTCTTGTATACATCATTCAACTTTGCATTTTCATATTATCTTTGTGCTAAACTGTCCAATTTGGGCGATTTGGGTTATTATAAATGTTGGCATTAAAAATTGTCAGGCCTAGTTTCTCTTTCCGGATTTTTCCTCCTTACTTCCTTTTAAGTGTTATATTGTATTCTTTTAAAAATGCTAATCTTTCAAATACAGAATCAAAAGAATCCATATCTTTTGAAATTTGCATCCACAAAAAAGGTTAAAGCATTTGAGTGATACTGACCATTGTTTTTTGACTTACATAAGGTTACCAACGCCCCAGATGCAATAGTATAGTAGTAGGTTGTGTATATAATAAATTAGAAATTGAATTGCCGCATATGTGAGTATGTGACTGCTGTCATTTCGTTAATAGTTGTATTGTCTCTTTTACTGAACGAATATAAATGAAACCATACAAAATAATCTAGTTGCATCCATATTTTGATGCATTCAGCAACAATTAAAGATTTTTTTTTCGTTAAAATTAAATTGATGTAGATTAGATTAGATTAGATGATTGGTCGGGAGAGCCTTTACCGGCTCTGGCACTGCGGCCTCTCTAAAGGAGCCTATTGTGCCATACCTGGTAGGGTCCTAGAGCCATCTTTTTACTCCGGAGACAGTCAGGAAGACAAGTATCTTCTTATTCTTCTCTGGGGGTAATTCAGCAAGATTTGCCGAGGTAATGATTTCTTCGCCAACGACTTTCTTTCTAAGGCGGAAGAGAGCCGGACATTCCATGAGAATGTGAAGAGAGGATTCATCACTCTCTAGGCACAGTCTACATGTGGGGTCTGGTGAGACTCCGATTCGGTGGATGTGTTTTTGTCATAAGACCATGGCCAGTAATAATTCCTGTTAGGATTCTTAGGTTGTTTTTATCCAGATTAGTTAGAAAATAGGATTTTCTGGGCGAGAATTTTGGGAAGAACTGTTTGGTGCAGTTCTGCCCAGGTGTTTTAAGCCAGAGTTCATTAGATTCGATTTAAGCTAAGCTCCTAATGTATTCCCTGAAGCATCCCTTGCTGACACCGCAAAAGGGTTCAGGTCCGACGAGTGACGTTGTCGCGACGACTTTGGCCAGAGAATCAGCCGTTTCGTTTCCAGTAAATCCCCTGTGGGCTGGAAACCAGTGTAGGATGACTAGGTTTTTCTTTGCTAGTTCGTAGATGGCCATGTAAGTTTCTAGGACCAGCTTCGATTTTATAACAGATGAGGTCAGAGCTTTAAAAGCAGCTTGACTGTCTGAGAAGATAAATATGGTTTTACCACTTGTGTTAGAACATAAATTTATTCTAGAGCAGTGGTTGATGGCAAGGACTTCAGCCTGGAATATGGACGAGAACCTGCCTAGGCTGACTGAGAAGTTCGCTTGAGGTGATTCTCCAAAAATTCCAGATCCAGTCCCTGAATTCATCTTGGAACCGTCTGTGTACCAGACTAGGTCAAGTCGCGATGGATTGGGTTTGTATTTTTCCCATTCTTCCCTTGGCGGGATGATGATAGAGGAGTTGATGACGAAAACTTATTTTCTAAAAAAAATATGATCCATAATCGATAATTATCGCATAGAATTTCAATGCTTGTACCGTTTGCGGATGTTATGCGCGATCAATTGCAGCAAGAAAAATAACACATTTTCTCAATGTGGGGAATGGCTACCTGGCGCCATCTATTATTTATACCGTTAACTTCCCCAACCAAAAAGCACGCAAAACGTCTTTTATCACAATAATTTTCGCAATTATCCGAAATTTTCCAAACTTCACAACGAATTTTTAAACTGCAAATTTCCTTGAAAAAAATTAATTAATTTTTCGCGTTTTTCCGGAAAATTCGAAAAGCCATTCCGGAACAATTGTACACAAAATTCCATACAAAAAATCAATACAAAAATGTTTCTTTAAAATAAGTAAAAATTAAGAAAATTTTCAATGTTCAGTCTCACAGAATTTTAAAGTTAACTGAAATTTAAATTAAAGTCATCATGTCCTCACAAAGTGCTGACAGTCATATGATATGAAAATTTTCACACTAAGGGGCGGTTTGTTCATCGTTAGTTAACTCTAATCAACGGTTATTCCAGCTGATAACCATAGAATCTGGTTGTTCCACTAAATTTTAACAAAAGAATTAATAGTTTTGAATGCATCATTGCGATGCATAGCGATCGAATTTTTCGAGCAGCTGAAAAGTGTATCATAGGTCCATGGTCATTGTGAAATGCAAACTAAAGTGAACACCAATCAGCTGTCAGATTGGTTGTCGAATTAGCTTACATTCACTCAGCCTTATTATAATGTTCTTAATTATTTTATTTTTGTTAAATATTCAGTTGGCTTTGAGAATATAATTTTCAAATATTTTTTTAAATAGAACTCAAATAAAATTTGATAACATTTTAGTTCAAATTAGTCAAATTTCATTCTTAGGGCCGGTTTATTCAGAGCTGGTTAAATCTGCGTTTAGGTTACCATAATTTTAGTTTAACCCATGATTATACATATATCTGTGTGTAACCAAAAAGTGTCGGTTCACAAATCTTTCACTTTGGTCGCCAAACCATACATTTGCGACACATCGTTCCAGTTTGTTTGTCATCGACTGGTTATCGATTTCTCGAGTTAATTAAAAATCGTCCACTTTTTCGATGTGTTACTTTTGCATCGTTATGTAGCCCGCCTACCGATATGGTTTACTTTACACTTTAGTATTATTTCCTAACTAGAACCTAATAGTTCCAATGAGAGACTAAACTTGACGCTCAAAGAGCTGCCCACATCGATTTCCTCTGATATGAAGTAAGATCTGTGTATATTAAAAACATCTGGACCTACTCTTCCCGCAGATGGCTTCAATTAAAACAACTGACATCATGCGTATATACTTGGAATCTTTTTGAATTCGATAGAACACAAATTTTTATGTTTTCGCATTATTTTTTTCGAATCCATAAGGAACCAATTAATCTCAGGATTTACCCTATCGCTAGTTGCCCAATTATCTTTTACCTCGAGAAGCAAACACTGAATGTCTTACATTTAAGTCTCTTCATTTCCATATAATTACAAAAGGAAAAAAAATCCCTCCCACTTAAGTTTCCTCCTTTTCGAAGAGTGTCGTAAAACGTATTCCAAACACTTTGTACTTCTTTTACTTTTTTTTTCTCCCCTCGTTTTAATGACCTTAATCTGGAGTCCTATTAAATTATGAAATCGCTGTCGAAGGCAGAGAAATGAATAACCTGGAGTGGCACGCCTCCCCTAAAAAAAACAAAATAAGAAATATAAAAAAAAAAACAACCAACCGGACGCTGCACCGGTAGCAGATAAAGTATCTGTGATCATAATGAACTTCTTCTCTAAATAGAGTAGGTATACCTACCTACTCGTTGTTTTTTTTTGTCGCTCCAGAGGGTTTCAATGTTTCATTAGCGTTTCTATCTTGTTCTTCTTTTTTTTTCTACTTCTTTAGGCTTGCCTTCTAATGATGATGATGCCGCTGATGATGATATCTTCGAGTATCAAGTTTCTATACTCTCTACCTCCGCACATTCAATTAATTAACATAACACAGTCGGGCTCCGCTTTATAAGACAACATCTACAGGTCGAACTACAAAAGCATATTCAATTTCAAGAAAATCTTAAAAAAAAGAACTAGGAAAATGAAGAAAAAAATAGCAAAAACAAACGAGCGAAATCCATTTTTAGATTTTAATTGCGAAAAGATTCAGCGAGAGGAGCGACCGCAAGGAAAAGTATGCTAAGCTCTATCCAACAGTTCCACGGGCAAAACCACAAAGCTGTATTTGAACTGCATAGATACTTATGATTCATGTTGCCAATGGTGTTGTGACATATAGCCACAAATCGATTGGTTAAGGGAATCGAACTTATTTATTTACATTATACAGTTCGTTCCTTATTTGTGTGACACAATTCTTTGCCAACTGATATGGATGCAAAGTGAAGTTTGTGGTTTTTTCGGGGTGGCTCTGGGTAATTGGGGCATGTGCGATACACACTGTACCGTATCGATTTTGTGGTCGTTCTTATTCAGCTAATTATTTAAGAATTTTTTTGTAGATGTATGTCATTATTTATTAAATTGGTCGCGGCATATGCGAGAGGAGAGTCCAAAAGAAGGGAAAACTAAAATTAACCCACTGAACTTTTTATAAAATTTAGAAAACCCTAAAACGCACACGATATAAGTACACACGCTTTACCATGAAGACTAGATGCCTATGTATTACAATGGTCATGAGAACTTGTCCAACTGTGGCTATGGAGGTGTTAAAGGAACTGACCCTTTTGCACCTTGTGTTGCGAGGAATGTGCAGGTAAAACGATTCTATAAATTGTTGAAGGAATAGGAAGTGAAAAGGGCATCATATCAAATCAATTCGATTCACTTCATCCTAGACGTGAGACTGAGAGAAGATTTAATTTTTAAAAGAACGTTGTTATCAAGATCAGCAAAGAGTTGGAGCAATAACTTCCAGTAACTTCTTCAGTAACTCCTTAATTGTTTCACGGTTTCACGGAATAGGGCATCAAACCTTCAAAGTAGAATTCAGAAAACTAAATAAAGAAAGCTGCGCTACAACCTACAACAACATGAGCGAGAATTACCTTAATATCCTAATGGGCTTCTTAACAGTATATTAGTTAAGGGTATCAGGCTTAACCTTCAAAAAAAACTCATTCTGCAGATTCTGCCATGAGTACAGTGAAATCCCAGAATATGTGCTGGCATCTTCTGGGCATATACCGACCCATAAAAGACTGAAATATGTGGGCAAGTGCTAATGGTTACTAAATGAAAATTAAATCAATTATACAGTTGGGTTGTTTCTGTTTTTGACTATGACAGTTTTAATGCGCTAAAAAATTTAAAGTTACTTCCAAAGTGGATGCTGTGTTGCCCAAATAGTGAGAAGTTTGAACAAAAATTTCGAACAAAATAATGCACCAACTAGCAACTATGCACAGCTAGTGAACGCAAGTTTACTACCGAACATATTTAAGTGTTCGTTCTATGCCAAAAATCCATAGACGATTTAGGTATTCAAGTCAAGAACAAATAGGTGAAGCTATTCGTGAAGTATTGAAAATGTATTGAAATATTGGGTTAACAGGATCGCCTAACGCCAAGTCAGGCGAGGCAGTTAATTTTGAATGAAATAATTTTTCATAATTAATTGGAAGGTTAGGTAACTCTTTTGTAATAAAGTAACAATCGTTGAAAATTATTGAACATTAATGTGGTGGCAAACCGCGTGCAAGGTGCTGGACTGGAGGCAATTCTCAATCTGACACCTCTAGACCTATACATGGAGGAATCTGCTATCTAAATTCCTTAAAGATTAACCAAACTAACACCATGCAATGTTACAACGGGTTCTGGGTTAATACGTTGTCACTTCTGACTATGTCTCCCAATCTCTACTTTGATAGGCCATTCTCTTGCGAAAAGGTATATCCAATCGATATCCATCTACACAGATGGATCAAAAATGGAAAGAGTTTAGGCTTTCTGATAGTAGCAGTGTCTGGCAATCGAGGAAGCTATTGTTGGCAATACGACGAAACGATATTAAAATTATCAAGCCACCACTTTGTAATCTTAGAACAAGTGGAGAACAAGATTCGTATGGAAACCATCAACAGGTGGAAAGAAATATAGATCGGTAAAGTATCACAGAATATGACAGAGGCTGGACAGTTTGACAGGTCATCACTGTCTAAGCTGGTAGGGGCTCTGTATAAAAGATGGCGATATATGTAGAGGCTACGGAGATACATTCACCTTACTTCCTAAGTGAATGCCCGAGTCTCTGTCGCTTGAGCATCAGAATACTTGGAAGTCATTACTTCCATGACTGGCAAGAACTTCCTGATATCTCATTTCTGATCTTTTCAGATTTTGAGGATATTAGGATGGCTGGACGGGGCATCGGGTAATCACAGAAAGGAGAGACATGAAGCTATACCATATTAAAACGGTTAACCCCCATAAAAGAGCGTCACAATGGGTTGACAAGGAGCTAAGTGCGACCATGCGAGTAAGTTTAAAATTTAAAATATTTTAACAAACTTTCTAGTTATTTCTGTCACTTTATTTCGACGTTTAGTAGAAGATTAAAATGTCGTAACGCCAATTTAGACATTGACATTTAAAAAAATTATGATTCATAAGCATGTATGTATCAATATATTTTTAAAGCGAATCGGGGACATTAGCTTTAGTCTATTTATAAATTGTATAGGAAAAGTAAAGAAACTGAATCTAAACTATAAACAAGTAATAACACTGTGCAGCAGTTTTCTATCAACGTCTAAATTTTATTGCATTTCGTTTCCAAACAAACAACCACATAAGCCAAAGTTCGCACAACATTCGGTTTCGGTCGCCTATACAAAAGCAAAATTGAAATCCGAAAACATAACACAGAGATGCATCCCAGTTGCTCATCTATTTGGGGAAGCTAATAACAAGTTGTACTACATACATCTCGCGTTGCCCCAAAATTAGCTAAATAATCTCGCTCCGGTTAAATTATCGTGCACACTGTCAGCTACATAGCTAGTTTTAATTTTTCTGCCAGCTAAATAACGCGAATACTTTTATTGCTTTTTTTTTATTTTGCATACCTATATAGTAAATAATATATGCAAAAACATTCACTGGATCGTTTACGACTATAAAACTAGTTGGCGATGTGCCAAAAACTATATTATTCGTATGACTCGTCATCAGAAGAGTTGCAATTTATGGCCTGCATCTTAAAGAGTCGGGTAAATACATCATAAGTGCATCATTAGCGAATTTGAATTTTACAATTCTTAAGAACAAACGGTTGTGGCGCCACAGTTTCTACCACCGCGTGTAAATTTTGTCGAACTGTGAAAAAATAGTGTACACGTAATCCCCAAGTGGTATAAAAATAGCTGACTGCCCGAAAGTCTCTTTTGTGTGTGTATATGTATTATAAAGAAGCTAAGCGCCCCCCGGCTAATTGAGTGCTGATCGATCAATTTATTTGAAAACACTAGGTAAACATAAATAAAAATGGATTCATTGAAATGATTAGAGCGCCAAGGTCGACAAATACGGCAGATTCATTCTAAACTAGAATTTTTTTCTATTAATTTTTTTTTATTGATTAGCGTAGGTTGTAGATACTCGTAGCTAAAGCATGTGGAATCATCTTCAATCATTTTAAATTGATCGATCAATGGTGGAAAAAATTTAGCTTGTTGGAGATATAACTTGGGCATAATTGAACCATTATAATAGATCAGACATTAAGCTGTGCTTAGATATTTGTTGGCGTGCACAATGTAGTTTGGAAAGTAAAAAGGATAAAAACGTGCTGGAAAACTTGAACTGTCTGAAAAAAAAAAATGAAATTTTGTTCCAGTTGTCAATCACTACTATGTAAACTGCAAAGTCTGTCTGTTCTGACTTATAGATTTGTTGCCCATTTCGGCCGTAGAGTGTTGGGGGTGTAGGAAGGGTCAAAAGGGGGGCAGTGGGAGAGGGGGGTCTCTGGAACTATTTATCCGATTTTCATTATGTTTTCTCTGATTTATAGATTTGTTGTCCGTTTGTGTTTTAGAGTGGTATTAGAGTGGGAAGGGGCAAAAGGGGGGCAGTGGGGGAGGGGGGTCTCTGGAACTACTTATCCGATTTTCATTATGTTTTCTCTGATTTAAAGATTTGTTGTCCGTTTGTGTTTTAGAGTGGTATTAGAGTGGGAAGGGGTTAAGGGGGGCAGATACGAGGTATTACTGGAACTACTCGGCCGTTTAAAAAAATCTCTTTCCCTAATTTGCAGCCATTGCGCGACCGAGCAAAGAGCGATGATCGCTGCATCGGACGATAAAAATATCAAATTGCAATAATACTTTTATGTGGCCTTATTAAAACCACAAACGAAATAGAACTAGACAGTCGACTCCTCCCACATAACGGACTTTGCCTACAAGCTGCCTGTGGGCCCAGGATTTTTCATGTATTGGTGCTGTACACAATCAAAGGAGCGCCATTAACGCACGGATACTTGAAAAATCCTAGGCTCATGGTAGATATAGCATGGAAAATCATTGCCGCCATTGATTTTTACACTTCACACGTATTCACAGACAGGGGAATTAATTCCGGGGAGAATCGGGTAGGTGCACAGTCGGCGGTCTAGTTTTTGTGGTTTGTGATGAAAACACAAAAGCGGTTGCGCGATGAGGTTCGCACATGTTTGTTTCGAGATCGCTCAAGCTACATAAAACACGCTTCTCATCATCAAACATTATACTTGACGTGGAGTGTTCTAATCTAATCGCGGAACAACTTTGTGCGATATAAAAAGTACTACGAGTATCTCTGAAACTACTCGGTTGATTTTGAAAATTCGTTCCACCTTGTAATGGCGACACCCCTCGGATCAGTATATTATGTTACTTATAGACGGGAGGAGATCTCAAGGGGCAGTAGGCCGATTTTAAAACTTCTTTCAGTGTTGTATTGTGATGGTGACACTATGCGTTACTTAAGCCAAATATGGCTATTTCGGCTGATGTTAAAAATTCGTTTAGCATTGCAATGATGACACTTACCGCATCAATATTGTATATGTTACCTGTGGGTATTATTATACACAAGCGGAGGCGCAGAATAGTTCAACGTCTGTCTGGTTATTTGTTCCTCGATTATTCAAGAATATTTTTTTCTGATTTTCGTGATTTTTGAAGATACCGGACTACTTAGAAGCTCGAAAAGTTAAAACAATGAGGCCTTACACTAAAACTGCTTTAAGACAAATAAAATAACAGCAGAAGGAAAGACTGTGGAAATTCCAGTCGATATGGTTGTTTTTTTTTTTTTTTTTTTTTTTTTGAATTCTTGCCATTTCCGCTGCTCATTTGTAAGTATGTACTCCCTTGAAAACGGAACGATTTGGATATGTCTATAGGAGGGACGTTCAAAATGATGCGAGACAATGGAAATTTCCTATCTGAACGCATTAAATACGTGACAAAGAGAAAATACATAAACATTGTAAAAATATTAATTAAAAGTAGAAAACCTTAATATTTGTACACAAATTAGAAAAATTAATCTATGCCAGTGATTTCATTGTGGCGTATCGGCTATGACAAATTGACAAAGGTAGAGTAGCAGAAAATCAACAGGTACAATATGATTATTTATATTTTTCAGTCATCAATCTCCCCTGAGATTATTTTCAGAATGAATCTACTGGTTTTTATATTTGACGTATTGTATTGACACAAGCCGCCCTTTATTATAGAATCAACAATCAAGTACATTACAAAAATTGGAGCAGTGTGCATTATACACATTTATACATATTGTCGCTATTTACTACTACTGACATAAATGACAGCTGCGAATGAGCAAATATTGTTACAATTTGCCTTATCCCAATATCCCATGTTATTGGAATTGAATTCGTTTACTATTTGGATTTTATAATTTATTCAATTTGCATTTTGATTAATTTAAATCACTTATAATAAATATTAGGTACAAAAAATGTAATATAATGAATTTTAAAATCAGAGCCCGCCAATGAATTCAAATTCAAGAAAAATTTGTCACAGGTGTGATAAGTGTTACGCGACTACATAATGGCACAAAACACCAATCTCGTCTTTCCGTGACAGGCTGACTTCTCTATGACGGCATAATTTGTTCTTCAGTGGCAATTCGGTATGATTGCCTTTCATGCGGTGTGACATGCTCCTTGTTATGCCACGTGACTAAATGTTGCGACCAAATGATTCGACTCGAATAACTGCGTCATTGACTTTTCAATATTTGTGTAACTAAATTACCGACTTTTGTGACATCGTGCTACAGATTGACAACGTGCCACGTGTGACACTGTGTGATTTTCTACAGTGCCTTACATGTCGCGGTTTACACGTTTTTTTCCTGTTGTTGCTACTGTTCGTGTGAATGACCGCTCTTTCGATTTTACAACAGCACGGAGCAGGCCTGTGTTTCGAAAACCTAGTGAGCTAAGCTATTTCACTTTCACTCGAAATGAAATCGGAAATGAATTTTGTATTCGATTTCCCTTTTTTTACATTTTCGGAACTGAGACAAAGTGAAATTGTGATTTCGAAAAAAATTCGGAGTTTCCGAATCGCTTGAAATGCAGAACATTGAAAACGAATTCACTCAGGTCCTTATTGTGATTGTCGATCAGCGATCGTCACGACAATTGTCGATTGCGTCGATTGATTTTAGCTATCCGTACGCACAAAATTTTTTCACTTCGAAGAGAAAGCATCGACCAGACATTTGTAATCGACTACAAGCGACTGTCAAATCGACAAATATCGATCGCAATCGACAATTAAAGTTCTCGATCGATCGACAGTTGTCGATCAACGATTAACTATCGACACTCACAATAGGGGCCTCGATTTGCAATTTCGATTTCACTTGATTTCTGGAACCTAGCTGTATGTATGTATACAGCTAGCAAGCGCATGGCCGCTCGATTAAAACTATGTAATCGGATGTCAATCGCCCTTGACAAGCTCAATAATGACACGTACATGACAGCCTGATGAGTCAATTTTTGGGACGTTAGCACCAAATTGACGTGTTTCTGTACACGTGTGTAATGGTAGCTTTAGTGTGCTAGACTGGAACTGGATCAGGGACAAAAATCATAACCTTAGGCGGTTCCGCCGAAATCTAAAATCAATTTGTTTGAAAGGCATATCGCGCCTTTAGTGCCTCATACAAAGTTTGATCCTTACAAAGCAAAAAAAAAATCCTTTGTGTAACAAAATCTTTGGGTGATTCTAAAATGTCAGTTTTCTCTGACAACAAATATTTTCAAATTAAAATAAATTTTTGTTGTTATGTAACTAAAGGCATGGGGTGAAAATGTGTTCCATAAAATTGGTTCAGTTACAAGTAACTTTGCATTTCCGCTAGTCCTGCACAAATATTTTTAGCAAAATTAATATCTACTATTATAATATCTACTTAGTCGCAATTTGAACCAAATACTTTATCTGTCAAAACAGCAATCTAATTAGTTATCTGAGCTTTCCAAAAGTTATCATTTAACAGACTTCCTTATTGTACTGTACACCTTGCTACTAATTACATCAAAATATTGCAAACAGTTCATCGTGTTCCACGAACCTAATTGCTGCTTTCAGCCAACTGTATCAAAGAAAATGAATTATTCATTTAGCAAAACTTTACAATAGTAAGAGCTCTGTCAGATGAGAACAGCAAAACTTGTATAAACCGTAGAAGCGAAATCAAATTATCAGACTATAATAGTAAAAGATTATAAAATGGCCAGCAGAACACAAACTTTTCACCGGCAAGGCAAGCACTTTGCCAAAAGACAGTGCTCTAGGAGGCGGGGTGGAAAACATTTCTTTGGAAAGTTTAGCTTTAACTTTAACCACTTGTACCGAGATGTGTTTATCTTTTCGAGATACACAAACAGATGGATGAGTATATAGTTTCTTTTGTTGTTGTTCCACAGGGAAATCCCTTATGAAAACCGACTCCCAGCGGAATAGTGCATTTACCTCCAACAAACGCCCGCTCGTCAGTCGTCAGCGTCAGCATCACCACCCACCCACATTACACAACAATGAGTTCATTATTCTGTGCTTAAATAAATTCCATCAGAGATGCATCCAGTTTATTCAATCGCCAGCAATTTAATGAAGCGCAAATGCACTTGGACGACTTCACCGAAATGTAGGTATCTCTATACAACATCAACTATACCAAACCAACTCGTACTGGTACAGCGGTACTACGGCTACCACGACCACCATCGGCATTAAAATAAATGAAAAAGGAAAGCGTAGCCAAAGAGTGGTGTAGCGTTTTTGTGTGTAAACGCTTCACTGACTCGTAACGAAATAGCGATGTTTTACGGAATACAGTATTTTTGTAGTGTGCACAATACGATAACTCATTACATTTTATGGGACTGACTGATAGCGGTACCGATGAAGGAGATAGCCTTTGATGGGGTACATTTTTGTTTTATAGATATTTTCGCTCAAATTGTTTGCTGTCACTGACAGAGAAGTGTGACTATCTTGACGACGATGATGATGATGATGATGTTGATGCTGATGGGGGGTACTGTCGGTAATGGCATCGCCTTGCAGTAAGACTTTGTGCTTCCCTAATGAACAAAAATATGAAATGTGAAAAAAAATTTTTTTTTTGACCTTCGATATACAATATACCTACTGCTATAAATTAGGTATATTCGAATGAAATTGAATAAAACTTGCATTAATAAAAGGATCGATTATTTTTTGATAAACAATTTTTTTGAAAAACAATTTTTTTGAAAAACAATTTTTCTATTACCGTTTACCAAAGGTAAGAAATAGCCATTTTTATAAGTTTATTTTTTGCAAATGTCGATTAATAGGAATGGATCATAGCGTCCATAAAAAAATGTAACTGGGCAACGCAACACTGCAAGTAAAGAGGGTTTTGTTTTTGTAACAACACTTTCTTTTTTCTTTTTTACATAAGTGTTGAGAAATAGCGTTTGCAAATTTTGTTTTTGTACGGAATAGGCCACGCCTTTGTCCAATTTGGACCAAACTTCACAAAAAACCTCTGGGCCGTTATCTAAAATTCTCTGAGCTCAATCGGTTTGGTGGTTTTCGAGATATATCTACGATTTTGAACGTTTTTTTATGTATCGGAAGCTGAAAAACTCTCGGGTCAATACCAAAGCTTGTCTGAAAATTTGAGCTCAATCGGTGCAGAACTTTTCGTGTCTTTGAAGCGTACACCAACAAACTCAACATTTTTTTTATATAGAGGTAAAGAATGGTGTTTTATGACCTGCCACCAATTGTCGCCTATGAATCAATAGTTTGCTGGCCCGTGTTGAGTAAAGGCTACAACTTAACGAGACTGAACAGACAGCAAAGAACAGACAGTATAAGCACCACGGGTGTACTGAGGTCGGGTCCAATGGATGCCCTTGCTGTGCTATTGCATCTTGCATCCGACATCCGATTGCTTGCCGGATTTCGCCAGCATTTTCCAGGCGGAATTACTGCGACTATCCGAAAGGCTATCCTCATAGATGGCCAAGCCGCCATCAAAAGCATCCACTAGGCTACAATATCATCCATAAACTGATGGTTCAGGATGGCAGATACGAGCTTGACCGTATGAGCTAACGTTTCAGGAATAGACTTCTCTGGTTTCCATAGCATATTGACTGTGGACATTAGTTTTTTTTTGGTCCTACTGTCTCAACGGAAATAGATAGGTGGCACAAAAGGTCCGTCGCCCTAGGTCTAGCTTCTAACAACCATTCGTTTATGTGAGTTTTTATATTTTTGGACGATTGCCGAACGGTGGCATCAGTATAGAAAACACCTTAATATGTTCATTTTTTCATTTATTTTCAAATGGTCCGCTTGTCCATTAAGTGGGTCGCGGGTGTAGGTTGCTCAAGTGGACCCTCCATAGCTCTCGATCCTCCGCCATCGACTCCAAATCATCAAGGGCAATCCCCATACGGGTAGAGGAGAGATCCAACCATCTCATCCTGGGTCTACCTAGGGGACGCCTGCCCGATGGTACGGATTCCATTCCTTAATATGTAAATTGTGTTTTTCTGGGGATCGACCCTGAGACCCCTCGCACAATAATACAGTACGTTAACCATTGAACGGCCACCACAACGCAAACAATAAATAAAATATTGAATCGAAAGCGCAATGGGGTCGAAACGAAAACGAACCTTTATGCCCATGAGGAAACTATTTTTGAGTGTGGATGTTTGGTGCATTTTCTGTGTAATCTACCTTTCTCCTTTCTACTTACTGAAAATCTTCCTACGAAGTTGAACAAGGCGAGCCGCAGGATTCATAGGAAGACTAGTGTAGTGAAGTCATCTCTGTTTCAATGATATTTATTGATATTATCATCACAGTTTTAGTTATTTAGGTTCCCTACTTCTTTTTATTAAGGTACGAGTATTTGGTTGATCTAAGGAAGTCCTCGATGAGGTGCACTTATAGACCAAAATACGTCCAATATGCTACCACTGGGAAAGACAGGTGGGTCATACTGGATCAAGCTCCTTTTTTTGGTGACTGTAAAAAAGGTTATGACTTAAAGTGACGCATTCCAGACACTGGTGAGAGCAATACATATAAAAAGTCGAAAATATTATATACCTAAAATTCTCCTCTTCATCTTCCTCATCTCGGCGCAGTCTGTAGAAATCGGTGTAAGCGATACCCAGCCTTGGTCATACCTATACCGATTGTGCATTGTGTCTGTTCGGCCTAGAACTTTTGAAACAAAGAAAATTCGAGAAAAAACGCCTTAACTTGCGCAATTTTATAAAACACCGCTTGTAAATTTACGTTCAAATGTTCGGCTTAGAACTTGAGAAAAAGTGTTCACAATTGAAATTACTTCCCGTTGAATAGTGTGAAGAAAAACTTCCGTAAAATTAAACAACTGTCTTTTAAAACGTTATAAAACTGAATTGTATATTTATTTGAAAAATGTACTTGCTTTTATATGCAATTTTGGCTATGTACCGAGTATATACAAATGTCAAAAGTGTGGAGAATTTTATGACAAAATGTCTATAAATGGCTTATGGCTTATTCTGAACGTTCCTATATTTGTTTTGCTAAAATACAGGATAAATTGGAAAATATATGTCATATATTTATATTTTCGTTTATATATTTTTTTCATATTTTATTTTAAATTTTATAATTAATTAATTAATCTTCAACCTCTTTCGAATACCTACTTTAAACTTAATTGGATTTTTTTTAGCATTTCTCGTTGTGTTTTTAACCAGTTAAAAAATTCCAACCAATTATTTTTAAATTCATTTTTGTAGATGAATAGCTTACAATTTTTCAATTCGAAGATATGTTTTCTCCTCCGTCCACGTTTTATTCATTGCTGAAAAAACTCATTCAACAGGAGCAGTCAAACCCAGAAGACATAAGACAAACTCGATAATTGTCGCCATATTTCCTTGAGGCTTATTCCAAAATGCGCAGCGGATCGCTTTTCACGGCGCATTGGTATTTTTGTATTTCCAAAAGTGATTCGATCCATTCAAAAGCGATAGCTATTTAAGTGACGGATTGCTGGCGGATTTATTGCGGATAAAAGAGAAGCATTTGAGAATTACCCCCTTTATATTCACAGTTTTCTTCTTTCCATTTTGAAATTTTGGGATCCTGGAAATCTTGAATAGGGAGTTGTGAGTTGAAATGATGCCTGCATTGAATTACAGGGTTTTAGTAGGAAAATACAGGAGTGATGTATTGGCATGAGAAAACAGGATAATCCTGCGAAAAACAGGATAATCCTGCGAAATAAAGGATAGATGGGAGCGTTACTTATTCACAATAGTTTCGCTTTCATATTTACTTCACAACTTTACTTAATTTTTCTTATTTACAATAACAGATGAATAATAATGATTAATCGTAAACAGTGTCCGTTTAAAACAGTATGTACCGTGGCAATGTTACCTCTCATGCGCCTTAAAAGATTGGTGAACCTTTTATGGTCTAGGTTAGGCCATAATAGCTTAGAGGTGTTGTGTTCCATTGATTCCTGCGAGTCCATCTATAGGGCTCCTTTTCTAAGTATATCGGAGTGGGTATGTTGCAAAAGCTATTGGCCTTGCAATGGTTGGAAACGTACTATTTATGCAGCTCATCTGACCAATTCGTCAGCTTGAAACTTTGTAATGACATGAAACAAAGCAATGGATGACGTCAAACTATTTGGCAATTTCGTTATAAGATATGCGGCAATCTTTCACTGCCTTCGATTTTATTGTGATGTATGTGAGGTATGTATAGGATAGCTATCTGACTGTCGATATATGTATTTTTGCAATACGGGTATTAACCACTAACCAGCCAGCGGCTTGTCGAATGGCAGTGACCAGTGACTTCGGCCTGAAAAAGCTGCAACTGCAATAGTTTGGGAGGTCGTAGGAGATGTGAATGTACACTGTACAGGTCTGCTGAGAAGAAGCGCTTACGTCCACTTCGATCTGTCCGGTTTAGAGTGCTTGTAGGCGTTACTACAAGCATGCATCATAATGCATAACATTTCAATACGTTGAACTAAAAAGAAAATAGGATTCCAGCAAATTGACGAAAATCTTTGTAGTTGCAGCTTAAATTTAACACAGCATCACGACCTCAACTACAAAGACTCCCCTTTGCGTATACATAGTCTCCTAGAAAGAAAAGCTGTAAAAACTTGGTTAACTAATATTTGCCAGTTTCCAAATTTCGCCCAAGAATATGTTTGTATTTACCTGCACAATTTGCATTTGGCAAATATGAAGATTGTCGCAATCAAAAGTGTACACAAACAGCTTCTGTTCAACAACCGCATGCTCAACAACCCCCCCACAAAATCACTGAGTGCACTCAGTACATATTACCCTTTTGTTTGGGAATTGAATACCACACAGCGATATCGGCGGGTATAGACGACGACGTATAAGAAAATAAAGGAGATCCACAACCATGTCGCCGTCGTCATAAATTATGTTGAACATGACAGCGAACGGAGGGTAATAATCGCTTTCACTATACCACCTACCTATGAGGTAAATGGCAGCGCCAGCCAGCGCCATGTCGCGACACATCCCCATAAAAATAGCACCCCACACCAACTAATGGCACAACCTACTAATACGTTTCACGTTTGCCGGTACATGATAATTAAGACGACTAGCCATTCACTGCAACCTGCTAATAAATTAAAAAAAAATATTTAAGTTTACTAAACTGATTGTGAAAAAAAAGTGACCGATTGAGCAAATTTCTTGAGAAAGCTAGGCGAGCTCTGTGTCTGTCACCGACCTTGGACAAGGGGGTGTACCGTGTACGCATGCAGTTACATCGATAGATATCGCACAAGTCGTCGAAGAACGACTTGCAAGGAAGGAGAATGTGTGCATAATTCTAGTGATTACAGAATGCTTATGAAATTGTCTATATAGGAATCACATTGCGGCAATTAAGAGGGGATGGCCCCAAAGGTATCCACTTTATAAAGAGGTCGGTCGTTTGTTAGTTGGTTCAGGTTATAAATACATTGTGCACTTAATTAAATGTGACGTGCTTGGAGGCCTTTTGTGTGCATTGAACCAACTGTAAGACGTTTATTTGCCAGAGAGCGAGCATAGGACAGGAACATTGAATGGATTTAACTGATGGAATGAAGGGTTAATTTATTTTGGGTCACAGATGCTCACTGCACATACAATAGACAACTATTGCGTGATTAGTTTGATTGATTTAAATTTTTTGATACTTGTGGCTTTGAGTAAAATCAGAAATCACATGATAAAGTCATGCCTTGAGTAGAAAGATATGTCTTTAAAACAGAGCCAACAACATGAAAAGATTTCCATAAATAAAAGAAGGGTAACAGAAGCTTAATAATATTGGCTTTTTGGAGAAGTTTACTACAATTTCCCTATAACTTAGGATGGCACCGTTTGTGCCTAATCTTAGGCGCAAGCTAAATAGGACCTGAACCAGCGGACTTTCAATCCATCAGTATGGTCTTAGAAAAGCTCGCTCTACAGTAGACTCTGTAGAGAGGGCAACTGCAATCCTAGAAGAAGCCCTTTGGGAGCTTAGAGCACATTCACTTAGGTCGCCAGGGTTTTTTATTAAAATAATACTCAGCTACTTTGAGAAACGGTTTCTGCTCTTCGACACCGACAAAGGCGTAAAGCTATATTACATAACTGGTGGAGTTCCACAAGGATCGGTTTTAGGCCCTATCCTATGCAAAATTGTGTATGATATAGGGTCTTAAGACTCTAAATCCCAAACGAGGCAAAAATTAAAGCGGTGGATGGCAAAAGTTGGTCTAGAACTCGTTCAGACGGTAGCAGTCCTAGTGAGCAGTCTTAGTATGAAGGATTATGCTTATTATGCATGAGGGATAAAGCCTGTCAATCGACTATATGTGCACTGAGAGTGTGCTGTGCTTATCGCATGATGTCAGATGATGCTATATGTGTCATCGCGGAAATGCTACCAGCGGATATCTTAGCCACCGTACTAAAAAGGACCAACGATGCCAAAATTCAGGGGACAGATCGCGTAAAATAAAAACGATCGAACGACATCGTTTTCACTAAAGCTGTCTCTATCTGTGACAATAGACAGAGACTTCTAGTATATCGAAACGACGTCGTTCGATCGTCTTCATTTTACGAGATCTGGGCCCAGGATATCCGAAATACAGTCAAAGATATCAGGCTGGAAGAAAGACAACGAAGCATTAGAACTTGGTAGGAGAAATGGAACCACTCTGCAAAAGGAAGATGGGTCCATCATCTTATTCGGCTACACGGAGAAGGTGTTTTCTACTTTAGCCAGCTTCTGACCGGTCATGGTTGCTTTTCCGAGCGTATCTGAGCAGATTTGGACTCGATGAATCTCCCACCTGTCTTAACTGTGAAGATGCCAGGAAGATGTGCAGCACGTATTTTTTAGTGCCCACGTTTTTTTGTACTATACGTAGAGAAATATAAAAGAGAAAATTGGAGAAGCACCAACCCCCCAGAACATTGTACACCATATATCAACCTCGAGCGTATTATGGGACGCGGTAAAGCAGGTTACAACGATAGTCATAAAGGAACGTCGCCGGCAGGAAATATTCAGGAAGCAAGCCCAATCATAAGTCGCTAAATGCTTGAAGTGCGTATTAGCAAACATGACTTAGCTGGATTCATAAGGCGGTTAAACTCCCCTCGCGATAAAATGCTTGACACTTTCACTTAGTACGTACTGAGTTTTGTCTTTGGTAGATTACACCTTCCAACGAAAAAATAAGAACTTACCACTAAAGGTGCTAGTACACGGTTAACGCGAAGAGTGCACAAAGAGAGCTTGTACACGGCATGTACCCATTGGGACCATTCGCTGACGTAAAAATGACGTCAGTGCTACATATATATGTGGCGTGCTACATACCGTGTACTAGCACCTTAAGCCTTTCGCCTTTACATGAGATAAGCAGAGACCTGCGCCTATCCGTCTGAGCTACCAAATTATTGAGCAGTAGTAATATGATGAGTTTAGGACTAGTCGACATTCATGACTTTTATGCATGATAGCAACATCATTAACGGACTGCTTCTGCTCCCTGTTTGGTACACTTTTCTTTTGCCTTTAGTGTACCTAATTTGTTACAAATAGTTACAGTGTGAGTAGGTCTTTCGTGCTCTCCTTCGAATCACTATCATTAGGGATTAGGTCATTCGTTTAAGTGTAAGGTGCCGAAGCTTCCATCCGATTTCGTCACTGCTGAGTTTTTGATGTCTTAAGGCTGCAATAAGTCTTTTTTTCACAACAGACGTATACCCATGTCGGTTACTCTTCTAGGCAGAGTCTGCACAGTGCGCATATCTGTGCATGTTTTGCCGATTTTGTGAACATGATAGCCATGCCCGGGGATGAAATTAGTCAGCATCACGTTGGAGGAAACCTTTCTTATTAGCACTGCTGACAGACTTTTTGGCCTGGCGCATACCCAATGTGGAGTTAAGATTTCGATAGTATCATTTGGAGCTCTTCAAGTGGCCAGTCCAGCATTTCACTCGATGGTTGGCAGGCAATAAAAAGATTCTGGACCAATAGAGGTACATAGTTATATTGAGGCTTTGTAACCGACCTCATTAGCCCTTTTGTTGACTTCGAACTATTCGATAGGGATTCTGATTCTGAAGTTGTATTTGGATGAATCAAGATTAATTTGGAATCACATGTTGTTCCCATGACCATTGACTCAATTGATGAATTTAGAACTTATGTGAATTCCTCGCCATATTTGACTCCAAATAATCCTATTTTGGTTGACCGTAAAGTGTCATGCGTAAATTTGGTTACGGAATTGATGGGCGGTCTTGCGAATAATCAGTATCTATTGCTAGTACACATGCTGATAAATCGATTTACATAAGCCCACACATCCTCGCATTAAGATGGGATGAATATTATGGTCACTTACGAAAGTGAACCTGATCTATCTCTATATACAAATCTGACCTTTTTGCGTTCCCACACCAGAGTATCCTCGCGTGCTCCAGAAATCACATTCTCTCTTTCGTTGTTGCTTTAATCTATTTCTACCACGATGTCCATTCCCACGTGTCTACAGGATTCTTGTTAACTACATACAACCAAATTAGAATGTTCTTTTCAAACACATGTTGCGACGTTAAAAATACATTTGCCTTCACGCAAAAAAATACACCACCATCTGGTTCGTTTGCATGTTTTTCGAAGGATAAATGAACAAAAAAAAAATGTTGAAATATGTATTTAAAAAAAAAATAAACACTTTTTGTGTTTTTCTAAAAATACCATTTACCATTCAAAATTATATTGTATGTAAATTTGTTCGAGCGAAATGCGGACGTTTATTTCCATTTAACACGGACACCGGTTACACGTTTGATTTTATGCTAATCAAGCGGTATGTCGAACAACAAAAACATTTGTCGACAAAATTTAATGAACAAATCAAAACGAAACTGATTCGTTAAATCAAATGTGTTAAATTGTAATAAATGCCAAACCGAAAAAAAAATGTACTAAATTGCCCCAAAAGATGATACAAATCACGCAAAATACAAATAAAAATAAAAAGACAATTCGTTCATAGGCACTTAAGTAGACCAATAACATTCGTCATACGGTAGGTAAAGGTGAACTTTAGTCTTTAGCGCTAGCAAAGCGATTTTATTTATTTCGCTGACTCATTTTGATTTAGATTTTTATTGTTATATTAATAATTTTTTTTATTTATTTACCAAAGTCCATTATGTCAAATTGGCGAGTTTCATATGTTAATGCCGGCGAAATTGTATTCAATCAGAGCGTACAAAAAGGTGTAGATATACGCTTGCAGGTTCGTACTAATTGGTTTATAATTCACGTACAACGATGAGTATGCCAATTTGTCAAATATTTTTTTTAGAAGTTCGGCTAAATTACCTACTATCGTTTCACCTCATTTGACCGAGACTGAGTGATAAAGATAAGAGCGATGAAATGTACTTAGTAGCGTGGAAGAATTAAATTAAGTACATTTCCTACTATATTTTTGTTTATGAATTTATTATGCGAGATTATATATTATTTCGGTGTGTTGATTTTATTTATTGCAATTATGATAAAGTGCTATTGAAAATTGCCTGTCATGCGATTGATTGTGATAGATAGGCATAGATAGTTCCAAGCTATTGATGTTCAAGGGTCGGTAGGCGAATATTAAATTTGTTGTGCAACATTAATATAAATGTATAACTTTTTTTGTGAATTTAAGTTCATTTTGGATATCATAGACCGCCAAATGGAGGAGCTGATCACACCAACCAATCCCACCTCGATAGTTAGAGGACCCGTTAGAGGCAATAGGCAGGGGGCAGACCGTTACGGCTGCTCTCCACCTTGACCCGAAGACCAAGCCGTAACCAGGTTATGAAAATTTCAAAAACTCCGACTGCCTCAGTCACTACCAAAAACCTCTCAACTAGGTAGGAAACCCAAATTCGCAAGTAGCAAAAGAATTCCCAGGGTAACGCCCGTTCTGGCCGACTCCCCCCCCCCCTTCTGTGGTATCACAATGGACCAAAACTATGGTCTAAGTGTGTCCCCTTTGGGACAGCCACCTTACCTAACCTAACCTATCATAGAGGCGAACTGTAGGTATTCTGTAAAGGTCCATAGATCTAGTTTTGGAACTATTTTTTTTTTTTTTGTTTTATTAGAAAGGGGATTATTCTAAATCCTGGAGCACTCAGACGAATCTCGGTCCATTGTACTACCAAGCAGAAACCCCTTTTTTTGTGTAGTTGTGGAGAAACTCTTATATTATTCGGTTCTCTTTATGGTCGGTGGCAGAGTTATTTGCTGTTCCCCGCCGGGGCTCGAACCAACGCCGCTCGGGTCACAAGCAATGACTCTAACCACTACAGCATGGCCACCATTTTGGAATTAACTCAAACAAAATTTGGGATTTAGTTCATATGAATAAACTGTCTCGATTTTCCGAAGCTAAGAATGAACTAAGTTCCAATATAAGAATTGGGTATACAGAGTGGGCCAAATACAAGTTTCTTTTTAAAAATGCAATAAAATGAACAAAATTAAATTTTTTTCATGTACTATGACTTTTTTAGTAAGAGCAAACATTCCCATTAATTATGGAACACAACGTCGGTCGTTCAATTGGCTGCTTCGGCTGGCTTCGCAGTAGCGCATTCTGTCACTACAATTTTCCAAGACCCTGTTGATGGTTTCGGGCTGTAGCTCACGGATTGCTTGGATGATATTGGCCTTAAGTGCTTGAATCGTTTCCGGATTGTTGGCATAACATCGTTCGTTCACGGTTCCCCACAAAACAAAAAGTCCAAAGGGGTCAAATCGCAGCTCGAAGGCGGCCAATTGACATAACCAAGACGGCTGATAACATACGATTTGGGAATTTAGTGCCCAAGAGATCGATTGTGGTACCAGAGGTCGTCCAAATCCACGTCTTCAATTTCAGTAAAACATGGCTCTGTTACGCCCATCGTTCACCGAAACGTTGTTCCCAGCCTCATGTTCGAAGAAAAATGGTCCAATGATGCAACCAATCCACAATCCGCACCAAACTGTCACTCTCTGTGGATACATTGGCTTCTCGACCTTCGATGTGCCAATGTAGTTTGTTAACGTAGCCGCCGAAATGGAAATGCACCTCGTTAGAAAAGATGATTTTTCGCAAAAATCGTTGTCCAATTCAAGCTGCTCTAATGCCCAATTTGCAAAACGATAACAAAGCGGATGGTCGTGCGCCTTTAATTACTGAGTCAATTGGACCTTGTAAGCAAATAATATGAGATCTTTGTGCAGAATTCTCCTCCAGCTAGTGAGTGAAATGTTGAGCTGTTGAGATCGATGGCGAATTGATGTTCGTGAATTTAGTGTCACACTCTCGGTTACAGCAGCCACATTCTCGTTTGTCCGTACGATGGGCACCATTAGTGTTGTCCACTAGCATACCATTCTCACGAACATTTTGCACAAAATTGCGTACAGCAGACGCGGTAGGTGCTTCCTTCATTTCAGCCAAAACTTACTTTCAAAAAAAGGCACTGTTTGGGCTATTCTACAGCACTCACTTTGGAAATAAATTTTGAATATTTCCCAATGTTGTTCAAGCGTATAAAGCGACTCACTTCGTTCCGCGGAGGTTTTCTGTCAAGATTTCGAGCGGGAAACAGCTGTCAGTGTTAAAATAACCTATGATTTAAAAAGAAACCACTAGATGGCCCACCCTTTACATATACAAAGTTTAGCATGGATTTAAAGAAATTTTGCATATTATCCAACATCCCACTAACAGTGACCCAAACCAAGGGAGTTGCAGGGGGGCAGCATATCTCCCTTACACATATTTCACTGTTTTTGCAGGTGCCGGGACATAAGCCTATATGTTCAAAATATGGCGCTATGACGCTTTCGGAAAACGACGTAAAAGCGTCATAAGACCATATTTTTTAGCGGTAAAGTGCCATATTTCCATCATGCTCTGAGGGCCTTATTTTGCTCAGTTCAAGCCAATTCGGGTTTAAAAATGCAGATTAATGATCCGGTGTCAAAACAACTTAAACCTGATTTACATCCGGAGTGAATAATTTGGCCGTTAGTGTCGTAGCTCGTAGGCTGGGTTTCATTCGGACTATATTTTCATTCTTTGACAGATATTATGCAAAAACTGTGCATGAACTATACCCACTCACATGAATTTTTTGTGAAGTTCATTCTTTGTAAAATAAGATGTAAGACCTACCTCATAAAAGCTATGCGAGAACTATGTATATACTCAAACGCGTGGATGGATAGATGTTGCTCGTAAATTTCTTTGGAAAGTGAATGTTGCTGTACCATTTTTGTTTGCTTTTTTTAAATTTCCGTTCCCACATACTAACAAAAATAATTTTTGTTTTTTACTACCTATTTTTAATTCAAGAAAGTCACGGAACCCTGAAAACAGTTCCACGGAACCCCAGGGTTCCGCGGAACACAGTTTAAGAACCGAGGCTTTAATGTATCAGTAGGCGTCTCGTTATTAGTAATTTTTAATTGTGCGTGCGGTGCAGTCGTAATTGTAACAATTTCCGGGTCCTCTAGACCCCAGGGTAGGAATACTGTAATATCGGAAGACAGAAATTCTCATAGAAAAAATACCTTCTGAACATATGAATTATGACGAAAATGAGGATTTATCGACTTTCTCCAGTCTGCGCCCTTCTTTTGCTAAGGACACGAATATTAGAGAAATAAAGGCATCAAACGAGTGCCAAAAAGGCGCCATTTCCTCAAAAAACTTGCACTTGACCTCATCACGCCCCAAAACTGCCTTTGCGGCAAACCTCGATAGCCTTGATTCTAAATTTTAAGACATTTTTAATATTCAACAACGTGTATGATCTTAATAAAAAATAATTTATATCAAATCGTCTTTTGGTTTTTGAAATACATAATTACAAAACTATATTGGGGTTTTCTGGACCCCAGGGTAGCAATAGTGTTTCTCCAGGGATGGGTAGGGTTTCAGGGTTAACAGCTTTCCAAAGGAAACTTAGCCACCAGAAATTTAGAACACTGACCGAGGTCAACTTCAACCGGATCTGGTACACTAGACAAAAGGCAATTTCATTCGGGTACTCATGCAATTTCGTTCACTTAGTCAGTGTCACTAAGTGACGAATGAAAACCTCTTGTCACATAAAAGTGTGACGAACGGAGGCGTTTCGTTACAAAGCCATGGGTGAATGCTAGTACGTCTGCTTTTGAAAAAACAAAGCTGATATATGGAACACAACATCAAGGTGATAACGTTAACGCATTTTTTTATTTTTCATTCATCCCTTAAGCACTTATTCATCTTTAAACTGGTTTTCTTATCATAAATATAATTGGCATCTGTTTTTATAATTGTAATAAAACTTTACACGATAAGTGCGATTGTAAACAAGACTATTAAGATGTTTGACTACCCGCCTTTAATGTGAGTTGTTCTTTATAATACAATTAAAAATAAAAATATGTAAACATTTAATTAAGTGATTTCTGAAACCAAACTATCTGTTATATTTATGACAATATGTACATCTGAAAGTCCGTCATATCATAAATGATGGTGGTTTTAGAACTTTTACTTTGGATTTTAGAAGCTAAGTTAAGAAACGAATGTAGCTACGTAATATTTATCATTTGTTGTGGTAGATCAATTTTGTTTCAAGTTACGAGAATGACACTGTTGATGCAGACAGCATTTTGCTTTTTCTGACCTGAAAATAATCTCCAAGCACTACAAGAAAATAGTCATGACCAGAAGCTAAAACTGACACTTGGTAGCTTGTAGCTACCATAATACCACCTTAAAAAAACCTCGATAATCGGAAACAATTATTAACTCACTTGACGAGCTGCAGACCTACACTATACACTAAAAATATGACACCTTTGAGCAGGAGAGATTTCCCTGCTCAATGAAGACCTGGTGTACCTTCTATGAAATATCTAAAAATGTCTTTTTTTCATTCATAAATTTAGAAAATAAAATTTTCGGATAAAACTTGACGCACAGTGTCTAAACTTAAATCAATGGGCAGGGCACTTATTTGAAAATGAAAGGCAGGTGAACACGTCAAGCTTAATTAATATTACAATTTAAGGATGTTCTTTAAAATGTTGTTCGGCTAAGAAGAACATGTAACTGATTGTGCGAAAATACTGACTGCACAAGGAAAATACCTTCATTATTAAAGAACCGCAGGAGATCTTCAGTTAGGTTGATAACTGTTCGAAGAAGAAAGGCTTGCTTGCCTGCCATTGTAGGGACTAGTTTTTATACCATCCCACAGGTTTATTCAGTTTGCCATTACATTTGTAACGCCAACAAGGGGTCCCCGGAGACCCCATAAAGTATAAGGCGTATTTTTTTGAGAATCTATAGCTAGCTCACTTTTACTTTTACATGCAAAACTTTTATACTCACTTTTGGTTTTGTTACACTCGCTTCTCAAAAAAAATACGCCAATATATGTTGTGTGTTTTGTGAATAGGGATCAAATTCGGAATCGAATTAGCCATGTCCGTCCGCCTCTTTTTCTGATGAAAACATGATAGCGCCGAAAAAAATTTTGTGACATTCCTTATTTTTACTGTCGTCAGGTTGGTATTGAAAAATCGGTTAAGTAATTATGGTGCCTTCCATACAAAAATCAATATTAGACCTTGTACTTACGCACTAACTCACATATGCCTAACATTTTGCATTACTTGTATCCAGTGGAGGGTATCAAAACATCGAACAAGGATGTGACGATAAAACTTCCTCTTCCAATAAGGCGCATCCCACTACATTAATATTTTTTAGCATTCAACTTTAAAATAAGCGATATCATCTGAACCTAAAGATAAAAGAATGACGTTCAGAAGATGACGTTCAGCAAGAACAATTGCCACTCCAAACTCATGAAATGTTAAAAAAATACCAAAACAAGCTTATGGCTATGGCTATCACTTCACATTTCAGTTTCACAAATCAATAATGAATTTCTTCGAACATCGAACGAATCACCTTTTCAGACAAAGTCTAGACAACTCAAAATCTCATTCACCCACCCGGGCGCGACGTGATTTGTGTACAAAATCTCAAAACACTTCAACTGACTACGAAGACAATAACTATCAACATTGCAATTAATCAATATTGTATGTGGAATTCATTAGCAAAAAAGGTAACACTGACCTATGTGCTTAAAAGTCGTGTTTACACACGTTAACACCTAAACTTTAACCATGTTTGGGCAGAGTGCATAAAATAACAATTAACGCCCTTTTCACGTTCAGCATTCGAGTGCATGACGGGCGAAAATGTTTAACATGCACGCAAAGTCACACAGACGTATGGGCACTACTTACGAGTAAAGGTTACCTACATTGGGTAGATAAGAGCTAGCAAAAGGCTGACATTTTCCGGTACATACATACTTAGTACATAACTAGTAAAAGGTTAAAAATAATATTTTGATTTAACTTGTTAAATAGATTGTTAAGACCACTGGCTAAGGTAGGCATTTAATAGACGAATGTTTTTATCGCGGTATGATAACACCATAAAGATTATTTGTTGACTATTTATAATTTTGTCCGCAAACATTTCAACTCGTGCTGTTAAGTTTCGTTGTCGTTATTTCGCAAAAGTTTGTGCAGATTAAATCATACAATTGTAGTTACTAACATGGAAATTAATCTACTATGTACTTGCATTGGACCTTACCAACAATCATTTTTAACCTTCAACTTAAAAATATTTTGATGGTCACCGTAAATAATTTTATATGGAAATTTTTGTCATTATGAGTTCGTAAAAATTAGCCTGGACAATAAAAATAATTATTAGTACCGCACATTAAAGAGTGTTTTTTTTAGAGGCGGAAAACTTAAAATTAAAATAAAACATAGAAAAATGTTTTTCTAAAACCACAGCCTATACCTTTCCTCACAAGAGTTTGTTTTACAAAATGCATTAACTGCATATATTCGAAGGAGATCAATAACTTACAAAAAAATATGACACACACAATTTTAAAAATGTTACAATTTGATGTCAAAATGAGAGAAGAGCTAAGAAGCAGAGCAAATAGCAAAGATTCGCATTTCGTTCGCTTGGAGTTCGCCGGCAGAACATTTAGTTCGTTTTGACCTCGCGGCGAATGCCTAGACACTAATTTGCTGCGATTCGCCAAAACAAACACGGAAGAAGAAAATGCGAACGTTTAAAGGAAACCTATGCGAATGCATACAAGAAGATCTTTGAAGCTTATCTGGGAAGAATATATTTATGCAAATTTACGAGGGTTGACGGAATTATTTTAAATTTACCTTGTTCTAGCTGATATACTTTGGTTCAGAAATTGCAAACTGCAGTCACATAGAACGAACATAAGCTCTTCTTTTTCTTCGTCTTTGTTGTACACTGCTCGGTAGTACTAATAATAATTTTTAGTGTTCAGTCAGGGTAACTTTGACAAAGTCACAATGGCGAAAATTCCCATATTTTGTGACTGAACTTCAACGCACACTCGATCGGTTTGTAGCCGTTTGTGTTGAAGCTGAGATGAAGGTTAACGTGAACAAATCTGAACTGATGGTCGTCTCCAAAACGCCTAGCCTGTTCAATAAACTCTGCATGTTAGTGGAGTCCCATTGAAACAGGTGGAGAAGTTTAAATACCTCGGGGGTCTTATTCACGAGTGATGGAAGGAGCAATGCTGAGTTTTCCTGTAGAATTGGTCAGGCTGGATCAATTTTGAAACAGCTTTGTCATTCTGTTATTAGGAGGACTGACCTTGGTGTCAAAGCTAAGTTGTCAATCTTTAATTCGGTGTTTGTTCCCACTCTTACCTATGGTCATGACTCATGAGGTTTGAGTAATGATCGAAAAAATTAGATCGCGGATACAAGCTGTCGAAATGAGATTTCTCCGTCGCTGGTGTGACCCGTATAGAGATCGCATTAGAAATACTATAGAATACGTGAGGAACTCAATGTCGAGCAGCTAATTCTCCGGACGGAGCGGTCCATGCTTCGGTGGTTTAGTCATGTTAAACGCATGTCCCCGACCAGGATTTCACTACGTGCTATGGAATCCGTAACATCGGGCAGGCCTCCTCTAGGTAGACCCATAATGAGATGGGTATATCAAGTCCATAATCTCTCCTCTACACGTATAGGGCTTGCCCTTGATAATTTGGAGTCGATGGCGGAGGATTGAAAGCTATGGAGGGTCCACTTGAGCATTCTAAACCCGCGAACCACTTAATCGATAAGCGTGACATTGAAAATGAATGAATGAATGCAATGAAACATGATTATAGGTAAGACCCATTTTTAACACGGCAGAGACCAATAAGGAATCGTTGGATAGAATCCGTTTCAAATCAATATGCATATAGACTTGTAAATCTGCGCAGAGAGAGAGAGCAACAACAATTTTTTTACTCACCACACCCTATCTCTCTCAATTCCATTCACATGTTACACTTGACTTACACCCTATCTTTCTCAGTTGTCAGTTCCAATAAGATACTCATCACTTCATCAATGATGCAAAGAGAAAACATGCGCGGGTCAGACCAGCACCAGACCAGATATATTCCATAAGACAGCCCAAAAAGATTATTCCAAGAGCTCGCTATCTGTTCGATTCGATTGTGTCGCACAGGCGCATAAATGTTGCATTAGAGTTTCTTTTTCGATTCCCTCACTACAAGTGGTGTAATGTGGGATAGCCAGTCTGACTGCATGGTCACCAAAAGGACAGGACAGTCATCTGCGGTGATCGGGCGATAGATCTCTTCTCTTTTTTTAAGTTTGAGCTATTTTTTCCTTAGCTGTAATTTGGCTACATATAATAAAGTTCGTCAGTCTTTTCCATCTGAGGCTGGCTTTCACTAGAAAATCTAAAGATTTTTTTTCTGCTTTATCAGAAAAGGTTCGACAGGCTGTTTCACAGGTAGGGACATGAAATTTGGCCCCAATGTAAAATGACCCAAACTAAAAATGAAAAAATTCCCCCAAAATATGAATTGTCACCCCAATTCGCAGTATTTTACGCAATTTTCTGTTGTTGTTGCCTTTCATGTAAATTTGTGGGGTGATTTTTCATTTTTAGTTTGGGGCCATTTTTCGGCTGCAGGAAATAATGCCCCAATGAAATAAGGCCCCAAAAGAGAAAATGAAATAAGGCCCCAAATTTGGGGTGTTATTTCATAATGAAATAAGACCCCAATTTCAAATATGAAATAAGGCCCCACTGCGATGAAATAAGGCCCAAAAAAAAAAATGAAATAAAACCCCAAATCTGACAGTAAACCCAAGCAGGGGGGTTGCATATGTTTTCGTATTTCGTTTGGGGTCTTATTTCATTCCTTCTTTTGGGGTCTTATTTCAGAATGAAATAAAACCCCAATTTTCATAAGGAAATTATGCCCCACAAAAGGAAATAACACCCCAAATTTTATTAAAAATCGTTGTTGTTGTTTCCAGCCCCATTTTTCATTGGGGGCAAATTTCATGTAGCCACATACTGCGGACAGTTTTCCATCAGTTCAGTACTCCTTCTTGACAGCTCACTAAGGTAACCTAACGAAACGCCATGGCGGAAAAACACCCGAGATTCAAGCTCCAAAACTGTTTTGAGCTGCGGGACAATGTAACTTTACATTCCCTGAGGAGTATAACTTACAACAATTCAAGTGAAAACCTCTCGAGGAGCTTTAGCATAGGTTGACCTTTCTCGGTAGAAGTAATTTATGTAAAAAAAATTCGCAATCAGCAAGTCACACATTAACCATTTTGCGCATTTTGCGATTTCAGTTATTAAGTCACATTAAAAAATAAATATATAACCGCAGCAAAAGTGCGATCTGCACTCTTTGATGTTTCAAACTCTATAATTTCATTAGTCACGCACGACAACTGCTGCGATAGCGCCGCACGCGCCGGAAGGCATCAAGTCTTTGACTGCGATAAGTTTAGCTTTACATATGGCTGTTCTTCTGTTTAATTATGCTGCTTAAAGTTAGGTTGTTGGTTCTCTTGTTGCAAAACACTATCCTCGTTTCTGCCGAATTTGCCATTAAACAGGAACGAAAATATAAAAAAAACTTCAAACCCACCACAGCTCTGAGCTGACTTCTCCATCGTCGTCGCCTTTTTGCGAATTTTTAATTAATTTTGCAGGTATATCTTCACCGGCTTCATGACGCTACCAAAGTGTAAGGAGAAAGTTTTCTCTCAAATTTAGAAGTTTGCCTTACTATGCGACTTTTTTTATGCACAACTATGTACATGGTATAGTTTGTTTTTGTTTATTTGAAACACAGCATCACTATTAGCACAAGCATAGCATAGCACCCACTCTAACGATTGCCGCCAGGCAATAGTCAACCTCAAAAACGTGTTTTTAGTGAAATTCTCTGTCGTCGACGATGCTGTATACTGTAGCTCAACAATAGATAGAGACAGAGATACCTCGGTTGAATATTTAGGATGCGTTTCTTTGTCGTCATCGTATCCATACCGGAGGTCATGGCTTTAAGACTCGAACTTGTTAGTAAAGTTGCAGTGGATTGCAATAGAGATGCTTGTAGCTTGCATTTTGGGAGCCTAAAGGTAGATGACATCTCTGTACTCTGCACTTGAATGCACAAAATAGAAAACTTGAATACTCGATTGTGATGTTATGTGGGACGGTTGCTGTAGTCTTTTGTAGGTACTTTCACTTGTTATTCCTCTTTTCTGTTGCTTGAATCAAGCCTTTCTGATGTCATGCTGATACAACTTCCCCACTGACATTGGGTTATCATATCGCTGTGGACGATGATTTTCTCCCCTTGGCGTTGTTGAATGAGTAATACCAAATGTATTCCATTAACTGTTCGAATGGCGTACGCAGATGTAGCTTTATCAAAAAAAGCTGATGACATAATTCTTTGTGAATTCCACGATTGATTGATCGAATGATAAGTTTTTCAAAAATTTATACAGATTTCGACTTGTTCTTAATTTAATAATAAAATTTTTTTTTTAATTTGTTTACATTGTTTTGACGGTTAGTTATGTAATTTTCGTGAACCGGCTAACATGAAGAGAATGTAGAACTTGGAACGAGTTTTGTTTTGACCGTGAATTCTTCTTGGAAGTACTCAAGAGGAGAACGATTAAAAAGATAATTTACGACCAGAAAAGATGAAATTGTATAGATATAAGTAGGTTTGTACAGTTCAAGTCGCCATAAGATTCTGAGTGTTGACTGTGTAAAGAAATAGAATATTTGTTACCTCAAAAGCCACTTATGGCAATGGAAATTATAGGATAATTTAAATAAAATATTTCAAGGCAAGAGGACAATGGAATACGTATTCAAGGTCTAACTTCGATAAAGCGACTTTTACTTAGAGTTGGAGAAAAGTATACCTACACTTAATGATAATAGAGTTAATGTGAAAGGGACCAGAAGCCGATTTTTATGGGCTCACATTGTGCTGTAAAGGTCATTGCTTACAATAAAACCTTTAAGTGCATACTATAAGACGTTGTTTTGTGTGTTTAATCAGCGTGTTTAAAAACTGAACGTTTTCCGGGTCAGAAACAACAACTGAAATGGGAAGTGATCGCGAATCATCCACAGACAAGCCTTCCATTGTTCTTGCATATGCATACTGATATAGCGTATCTACTTAAAGACAACTCATCCATACATATCTTCTCCAACATATTTTATTGCATATATTATGTAGGTTAGGTATGTAGGTATGTACATTTTTAGGAAAAACAAGACCTTATACTAGACATAGACATTGGAAAAATTAAATTTTTCTACTTTTACAATCCTTTTTTTGAATTAGACGTAATGAGCAGGTATAACATCGTCATACATGTATAAAAGAGTTACAGCTTAAACTTAGGAGGTACTACGCTGATCGAGCTAAATTTTAGCTTCCATACAAAATTCTCTCCAAAATTTAGATGAGCTAAATTTAAGCGAATCATTTACGCTGCGTGCCAAAAAATCAAATTTTCTTTTCAGACTGTACTGCATGTATCTGTCAAAATTTAGAGCGCCCATTAATGGTTCGGCACATTTTTTCAAGCTAAATTTGGACAAATCAATTTTGATGTAATTTTTAACGAACAGCTATTTTCTGTGACACTTGTATCCAATAAAATTATTTTCATTTTTAATGTTATTTGGTAATTCGTTAAATAAATGTAATCCCGATCGTATTCTGGGCGGCCCGGCCGATGAGGTTTACCTTCTCAGCCTAAAATCATTCGCAATTCAAAGTTGATAGGATTGAACCTCACTAACCTGTCTGACTTCATTAAGTAGATATCTTGGGGCAGCACCATATTTAAAAATAGTTAAAAGCATAAATTCAGCTCCAACCTATGTTTAACGTTGTGACATTTAAGGGCGTTCAACATAAACCTTACTAGTAAAGTAAAGTCTATTGTATCTCAGGATGCTCCTCATAGCTTTGTTTTGTAGTTTTTGCAGCCTTTCGATCTGACCCCCTGGTTGCAGCACGAAAAAAAATATTCAAAATATGGTTTGACTATGGTAGGTATGTATTGTAATATTATAAACTGTAACAGCTGTCAGATAGTTAATTTTTTTTCGAATCCTTTTAAAAAATCCTATTTTTTAGCAATTTGTTTGCATCTGATCTGGAACTTAGATAATAATGCACATAAAAAAAACTATAGTCTCACTGAGATGACGCAAATTGTACTTTAATGCTGCTATTCAACTTTGTTTGAAATAAAAATCAGATTTATTGGAAAATATGTGTATAGCTATCTATAACTGCGATTATTAAGACATTTTTTGGATTTGAGAGCTTTAAATACGTTTAAATTGTGTAGATAGTTTAAATAGAAACTGCAAAATGGCTTAACCCAAGCGCGTTGATGAAGAGAAAAGGTTTGTTCCTTAACCATTGTAATAAAAAATAGATAACTGTCAAAACAGTGGTGTGGATGTGGATAAATTCTGTTTCAGGAGAGAATAAATTGTAGTGCTAAAAAAAGTCTTAAAAATGTCTGATAAACGCGAAGATTAAATCAGAAAACAAAAGCGAATAGTAATTGCACGCAAATGTCATTATAGGACAACAAATTACAAATCATCTGTCATCTGTGACTGACAGCATTTTCAATTCTGACAAGAATTGAGTTGAGAGTTGAGTATATAAAAACTAGTAATATTCTCAGTGCAGGGGTAACAATACAGTCAAACTTCCTTAACTCGAACTTCTTTAAGTCGAATTTCTCTATTACTCGAAGCTTTATTGAGAACTCTGCGTTTTCAACTTTCCAACTTTTGGCCTCCATAACTCTAAGTTTCTATAACTCGAATTTATTGTCTTTCATTTTGAGAGTTCGACTTATGGAAGTTCCACTGTAATAACTTTCTTTCTCAAAGCCACTTTCTTGCTTTTGGTTTTTGTGCGCTACTTTGCGGTATTTTATTTCAAGATTGGTCTTCTGGCACTTTTACAATTTAAAACAACTTTTGCAGATAAAAATATTTTTATTTTAGATGAACTGTCAACGGAAAAAAGTTCAACACGACATAATGACAGCTTTATGACAGATCAATTATTTCACCTCTAGCCATTTAGAACTTTTTTTTTTTTGCTTATTCACACGTATTCACAGATAGAAAAGAGGCGCCAATTTTGCCTGCTCTCCAATTTTTCTCTTCAAACATTAGCTAAAATCCAAGCTAAATTTTGACAAAGAGTGCGCTGTGGATATAAATGTTACAGAAAACAACTGTTCGTTGAAAATAACTTCGTTCACAAATGTATCGACGTGAAAAAGTGTTATATTTTCATTGCACTTTCTTTTTTCCTTGTCTGCTATTCCTTAAGCCTAGTATCCTGCTTGCGCTTAATTTTAGCGAGCGTTTTTCTCTCCACAGCACAGATAAATGCTCGCTAAATTCGTTGTACAGGATATAGAGAGGACACACACCCATATTTCATTGCAACATGTATTTTGATTTTTGTTATTTTTTCACTTTTTTCCTACTCACATACATCGATTATCAAGTATTCCATGAAATATTTAATTAAAAAATTGTTTTGTTTCGAAAATGTCAAAATTTATCGCCGATTTAATGTACCAGGCAATTCTTTCGCGAGCTAAATCAGTGGAGACATTTTCTTGGCCGAGTATAACAAAATTGTACGTAGTACGTATAACACACAATATTGTTATATCGGACTGACATTAAGTGTGTCCCATCTATATGAAAGTAAGAATTTAGCGTGCGGAACAGGATACTGCTTTGCTAAACTGCCTCTTGTATGGGAGATAGAATTTAGCGCGAGCAGGATACTGGGCTTTAATCTGAAATTTATCACTTTCAAAGGATTCCTCATCGAGGTACTCATTGAAAAACCTCCTTGTTTTCTTTTCCGCAACACAAAAACACATCAGAAAACCACCACCTTGATCTGCTGTCAAAATTTAGCTTGAAAAAATGTGCCGAACCATTAATGCCTGCGCTAAATTGTGACAGATACATGCAGTACAGTCTGAAAAGAAAATTTAATTCTTTAGCTGAAGCAGCGAGCGTACCGCTCGGCTTAATGGATTCCATTAAATTCCTAGCTCAGCTAAATTTTCTAAATTTTGGTGAGAATTTTGTAAGGGAGCTAAAATTGAATCTATCCATCTATCTATCACTCGTCTTTATGTGTTGTACGGAGCTGCCACAAAAAATATTTTTGATAATTAAAAATAATAATTTTCATTTCAGACTGTACCTAGACCTACTGCATATTGGTATCTGTCAAAATTTAGCGCGCCTATTAATGGTTTGGCACATTTTCTCAGGCTAAACTTTCGTGTGTGTGTTTTTTTTTGTGCTTTTGTGTTGCGGAAATGTAAATAAGAATGAGTTTTTCAAAGAATACCTACCTACCTACCTTCATGAAATGTTTCTCATTATAAACAGTGTCAAAAACGTAATCCTACAGGAATTATTCGTGTCAAAATTAGATATTCAGTTATGTATCACTTGTCAAACAACATACCTACATAATTTTATTTTGTTGGCCATTAATTCTGTTTTATTATCTAATATACCTAATAATGATTATGGGCTCTTTTATACTAGAACTAGACTATTCCATTATTTCTGACCTACGTTTCGCTAATATTTACCACCATCTTAAAGGCCACAGTGCACAGATATTTATTTGAGAGTAATTTTTATACCATTACATTTAGAAATTAAATGGTAAAGATTTTAAAAATACAAAAAATAAAAAATACACTATACCTACATAGGTATTATAGACTACACAGAGTTTAAATTCATTTTACAAAACACAGTAAACACTGTTAGGATAGCCACACGTTCCAAAAATTATAGCATTGCCAACTTGAAAATGAGTGTTTGAACATATGTTAAAAATTATTATTAGGATATGGATAACAATAAATATGATTACATTTCGTTTTCTACCTAATCCACTTCAGTTAAGAAAAAAATATGTAACTCGGTTAGTACCTACTTACCTTTCATTCAAGACCTCGAAAATCCTTTAATCCCGAATAAATACGAATTTATTTGGAGTTCTTTTTGCTTCTTTTTAAGAAATCGATGAAAAGTTTAAGGAAGGATTTACCCCAACCAAGTAGAATTGTCAACATTTAATCCTCTGCATCACGGTGTAAAAAAAAATGGATATGTACATTCGTGTGTATGTACATAATATTATGTATAAAAGTACGCACTGTAAATGAAAATTTTCACAATTTCCCATTCAACTTATTCTACACACGAAATTGTGTGTACACGGTTTTTCTTATTCTCTGCACACAACACACACACACAAATACACTACACATTCATGGCTTTCCTTTCTATTTTATTAGATTTCTCTCGATTGCTGTTCCTTTCCTTATCCTTAGCTTTTAATTTGCAAATTCTCACTCACTCAGAACTCACAAGTACAGAAAAGACGAAAGAGTGCAAAATCATGAAGAATTTCGAGGTACACAACAATAAACCGAAAACACACGCATCCCACCCACACATTGGTACCACAAAAAGGAGGATTTCAAGAGGAAATCCTTGATTTTATTATTCTACACGCACGCACTTTGTTATAGTCTGTTATCCGTTAACTGCGTAGGTCACAATTAGTTATCGCTATTGGAACATGGTGCAGATCTAAATGATGAATTTAAAACGAACTCTTCTAGTAGTTAGGTAAAAGATAAAGAAAGGACCAAAACACAATCAATCACCCAGATAAAGAAGTGCTGATGTTGACCGGTTTTTTGCTCCACTTTTTCGGCTTAATTTACCACACTAACCGCACCATTAAAATAGTAGGTACCGGGAATCGGAATACGAAATGAAACGAATTAAGCACCAAGAGCAAATCTGTGTCAGAAAACACAGAGATGAAAATGATGAAAAGGGATTCTGCAGAATCCCTCCGAGATCCTCTTTTATTTATTTATTTCTTCTTCTCTGCTAAACTTTCTCTCACGTTCTTAGTCGATGGAGATTGGAATTGGAATTGGAAAACCCGGCACGGTACGGTACACGGTGTACGCAGAAATTACATCACTCACACGGAAACCATCGGGAAAAAAAGTAGGTATTCTTTCTTTTGTTCCTCTTTCGGCCTACATTTCGCATTTAGGCAAATTTTCATTTGTACCTAATTGTAATTATTTACCATTGAAAGCTGTCAGTGCAGCACCAATTTTGGCTTTGAAATGTCATTTTTCGATTTGATCGACGAAAAATAAAAGAAAACTAATGTTGGCTTGTTCGTTTTTTTTTTACCATGCACTTCTTTCTTCAAAAAACGAATCGCGATGGAGCAGAGCAACCGTCTGCGAAAGTACCAAACGACGACACGTATAAAACTCAACTAAACGTATGGGATTTCTCACTCAAGAGTCGACCGAATTTTAGGTGAAAAGAAAATAGCTTTCTTCGGATAAAAAAAAAAAACAAAGAAAAACTGAAAGCTTTGAGTGACGGAACAAACTTGCGCAGATATGCAAATGTGCAACTCAAGCGTCAAGCACCGTTGTTTTGGTGTAGGTTGACGAAGGTATGCATACGTATACAACGTGTATAGCGGCAAATTTGTTTTGAGTAAAATGTTTGAGTACTCAAACTCAAACTCAATACTGAGGGGGAAAATAATCATAATATTGATGTGTTCTATTCGTTACTTCAAGCAGAGAAGATTCAATGATACATTATTGTATTTGTATGTCTCTCGCTCGTTCGTTTTTGTTTACGTTCGCGCCACGTGAGGAAAATGCGTTTTGGGGTTAGTGTGACCAGCGAACCTTTAAAAATGTTTGACAACATTTTATTTGAATTTTTGTTTTAGTGGTGGCGGCATAGTAAAAAAAATTGTGCACTTTGTGATTAAAGATAAAAAATGATTTTGAGATATTGGAGCGTTTCATATTGGGCATGGGTGAGATTTGGCAGCCATTTTAAATCTTAATGCATATATAAATCTTGGGGCGATTTGACTTTACCGATTGAGGTTATATTCACACAATATATTTTTGTTTTGTCGAGCACATGGTTTATTTATAGGTACCTAATGCTAAAATCAGATACAGTGCGGTTCACTTGAATAGACGCACCGGCTAAATTGGTTAGTTAACAACAAGTGGTCGGACAAAGAGCAGTAAAAAGTTAATTTGAAAGTGGGACTAGAATTATTTTATACTAATTTTATTAAAATTAGCAGAAAAAAAGTGTTGAATTTGCAAAAAAGGCAAAAGTTAAAGCCTACCTCTCGGAAAGCTTTTCAAATCGTGAAATGGCTTATAAAATTGCTCGAAGTGAACACTTGATAAATGAAACTTTGGGGATCCCTACGTTATCTCCTTTTCCAAAATCCCTTATTGGACATAATGTCTAATTTTTTTATCTCTTTTTCCAAAATCTCTCGGGACGAAATTCCCTCTGCCAAAATCTCCAACCTACATACATACTTATTAAATCCCTCGTTAAAATCCCCTGTTCGCACAATTTAAAATTTATCCGTTTTTAAACGCGTAGTTTAAAGCAAACACATAAATAATATAAAATTTGCACATACCCAACCTCGCACCTTCTCCAAATCCTACAGAGACTACAAGCAGGTGGGTTGCAGGTGGGCACCATGCCCCACCGTATGCCCCACGTATCTCACTTCTGTCGCGAGGCAGAATTAGTAACACCAAATCTAAGAATGGGAGATTTTGTTCCGTGGGGATTTTCTCTCAGGGTCTCTTGGAGCAAGGGATTCCAGCACAGCGCATTATGGAACAAGGGATTTTGGAAAAGGAGATTTCATCACCAACTCGAAACTTTGTAAGAAATAGGGTATCTTACGAAAACAACTACAAAGAAAGCATCATAAAAGTTTTAGCACTACAAGTAAACATTCAAACAAGTAAAAAATTCAAAGACTAGTGTCTTATGGCGCTCAATTTAGAAACAAAATTATGGGATTTTCTGGGTTTTTCTTTGTAGCAAATTCAGTCGCATTGTGTTTTTGTTTATGCAAATTTTACAAAACTACAAAAAAACAACCACCTAATCAAGCACGCAAGGAACCTACGGCTTAAATTTGCAAGGGTTCATATGGCATGGGATATTGGCTGAATTCCAAAACGTCAAAAAAATGCGCATTGTGAATGCACACTGCTTTTCTGATGCAATGAATGCTTTTGCGCTGCTTTGCATTTGTTACGCTTTGCAATATTTGACGCTTTGGAACGACTTTGATGCGAACTATCATAAAATGTTTCAGACGCCAATTTTTGACCTCCTCCAAAACTACTCTCCACAGCACCTATTTCGAAAATCGGGCTCAAATTGAATTGGGGTACTCGCCAATAATAATTTAATGGAATCATTCGTCCAGTTTTATTTATTACTACAAATCAAAGTAAAATTGGCAAATTATTGCAAAATATATTATTTTACTACGACTCCAGCGATGAATCCATTTTAATTGGCGGTTTAAAATTAAATGTCATTTGCATCATAATAATTTATGATGCTCTGTTCTGTTTGCTTTTGTTTACGCAGTTGATGCGTTCACAATCCGTTTTAGAAAAGTATGCATTGCATCATAGTAACCTGCGTTTTGGAACGCTTGATTAAGCAGAAATGCAGAGTACCTACTGCGTTTTGGAATTCAGCCATTACCTACCTTGCGTGACGCTCTAACATACCTGCAAGGAGCTTGGGACAAACTAACACCGGAAGTCATCAAAAAGTGTTGGCATAAATTGTTTGAATGTGAATCTGTTTTTAGTGACGAAGATGGTGCCCCTCTTGCTGTACTGCAGCAAAGGATGCGATCGGAGGAAACAAGCCAGGTTTCAACAACAGCGCTGAGTATACATCAAGAAGTTTTATTTCCTACTGAATGTCACTGGGCGCAGTAGCGCACTGGTTAGTGTGCTGGACTACTGTCCCAGGTTTAATCCCCGGAAAACACAAATAAATTACATCTTAAAGTTTTTTTCTACTGCGGGCCACCTCTCGCGAACGTCTTACAAACAACATGTTCTGAGAAAGCTTCTCCAATTCAGCTGTTCGGACTCGGCATAAAATTGCAAGTCCCTTCCATTCGTTTGAATGAGTTTCTATTATTGCGACGAATGGAAGGGACTTGCAATTTTATGCCGAGTCCGAACAGCCGAGTCCGAACAGTTGCGAAAAGCTAGAGGCCTATGCCTACGGTGTCTACCGCCTATTGCGCCACCCATTTATTTATTTTTTAATGTCAAGAAAATGTTTAATTTATTAAAACGGTGGTCAACATTTAAATTCCATTTAAAGGTTCAATGTACGTTTGATGATGTAAGATAGTGGAATGAAGATGTGGTCTGCCTGCGCCTACCTTCTGATGCTGAAGACGAACTTGTTTTTATGTTTCTGTTTGGAATATAATGGAAATCTACTGTCTCAATCTTCAAAATCCAATTGATTCAGCAATTGAAGGCTCACACCTGCACTACTCGACTCGGGTTACAAACAATAACTCTAACGACTACACCATCATTGCCACCTAGATAAAATGGATGTTAAATATAGTTTGACAGAAAACAAAACTCCAGCGAATATTATATATTTTTTTAAATAGAATTAAATGGCGACTTAAATTGTTAATTATTGTATAAATTGAATTGCACTATAATTTATATTCGTCTACCCTTACTAAAGGGAGTTCAAATACAAAAAATGATAATGATTGCTACAAAATAAAAATAAAAATGCCACCAGAATTTTATTATCTCTTAGGTATGTAATTCTTTTTTTTGGGTTATATGTATATTTAGTAGAAAAGTACTGAATTGGTCACACTGTATGTGGCGTCTCTCCCAAGATATTTGCTTTGTTGCATTGGGGAAGCGATTGCTGCGCTCGCTACATAAACTGAACTGAACTGAACAGATAACCTTATCTTCGGTTTCGTTGTGTTGATAGCAATAGCAAGCGATTGGCATTAGTGTGGCCAGTTGGAATATTGTGGACTGGTGGCGCGCGGTATGGTGCACAGATTTGGATCGTTCTCATTCGCAGAGATGTTATAGAGAGATTTCTGAAGAAACATAAAATACCTACATAGGTATACCTACTTCATTATTATGTATATAATAATTGTACCTATATAGAATCCTTATCTGACACCTTCTATATGTATTTCTTTGTTTATTAAACTCACAGTACACTCAAAAAACGTGACGGTTAAAAACAACCGAAATGTAGTTAAAAATAACCGAGTGATGCTGTTAATATAGCTCCTACAGTATTACTCGTTTAAAATTAACCAAGACAATTCGTTTATTGTAAATTGGTTAAAAATAACCGAGTTGCCCACTTCCCCACCCAGATCTACTCGGTTATAAGTAACCTAGTACTACTTGGTTAAATTTAGCAAACATACTCGGTTGAATTTAGCGAACCTACTTGGTTGAATTTAACCAACTTACTCGGTTGAATTTCGCCAAACTACTCAGTTGAATTTAACCAACCTACTCGGTTAAATTGTGTTCGTAAGCCAACCTACTCGGTGTTCGAAGCCAACCTACTCGGTTAAATTCAGCAAACATACTCGGTTGAATTTAGCCAACCTACTCGGTTAAATTCAGCAAACATACTCGGTTGAATTTAACCAACCTACTTGGTTGAATTTTGCCAACCTACTCGGTTGAATTTAGCCGACCTACTCGGTTAAATTCAGCAAACATACTCGGTTGAATTTAGCCAACCTACTCGGTTAAATTCAGCAAATATACTCGTTTGAATTTAACCAACCTACTTGGTTGAATTTTGCCAACCTACTCGGTTAAATTCAGCAAACATACTCGGTTGAATTTAGCCAACCTACTCGGTTAAATTCAGCAAACATACTCGGTTGAATTTAGCCAACCTACTCGGTTAAATTCAGCAAACATACTCGGTTGAATTTAACCAACCTACTTGGTTGAATTTTGCCAACCTACTCGGTTGAATTTAGCCGACCTACTCGGTTAAATTCAGCAAACATACTCGGTTGAATTTAGCCAACCTACTCGGTTAAATTCAGCAAATATACTCGGTTGAATTTAACCAACCTACTTGGTTGAATTTTGCCAACCTACTCGGTTGAATTCAGCAAACATACTCGGTTGAATTTAGCCAACCTACTCGGTTAAATTCAGCAAACATACTCGGTTGAATTTAGCCAACCTACTCGGTTAAATTCAGCAAACATACTCGGTTGAATTTAGCCAACCTACTCGGTTAAATTCAGCAAACATACTCGGTTGAATTTAGCCAACCTACTCGGTTAAATTCAGCAAACATACTCGGTTGAATTTAGCCAACCTACTCGGTTAAATTCAGCAAATATACTCGGTTGAATTTAACCAACCTACTTGGTTGAATTTTGCCAACCTACTCGGTTAAATTCAGCAAACATACTCGGTTGAATTTAGCCAACCTACTCGGTTGAATTTATCCAACCTACTCGGTTGAAATTAGCCAACCTACTCGGTTGAATTTATCCAACCTACTCGGTTGAATTTATCCAACTTACTTGGTTAAACTTAGCCAAGGAAACCTTTTTTCCAGCCGTCGACAGCATCCTTTTGAAACGTCCATGCACCTGAAAACTTAATAATTTTTAAGAGAGAAACAATCTAAACTATGCAATTAAACACTTTGAAGTAAAACGTTTCGTACATATTTATTTTTTAAGAATTAATTACAAGATTTGGTATTAAAAACGTGATAAAAATATAACCAATCGTTCTTAATTTATAATGTGTTATCGCACAATTTACATCTTTTAAAATGTAATATTAACATATAAATATTTTTCTATATTTTTATCGTATTATATAATATTTATCTAACATAATCATTGTGAAATGATTTGTACGTTTGGTACATATTTATTTTTTAAGAATTAATTACAAAATTTGGTATTGAAACCGTGATAAAAATATAACCAATCGGTGATTATTAGTCCATAATATATATATATTTATTCCGTTCTTAATGTGTTATCGCACAATTTACAATTTACATCTTTAAAAATGTAATATTAACATATGAATATTTTTCTACTGCATCATTGTGAAATTTTATTTTTTTAAGAAAGTTTATGTTTATTACTTTATAATGGGCTTCGTAAGACTACGTACTGCCTTCCATTTGGTAAAATATTTATCGTGTTTGGAATTGGTGAAATAAATGATTCAAGAAACAGGCAAATCCGTTTTTCTATTGATGGAGCTTCTACCTGATATGCATAATAATGTTCATCAAAACATAAAGTGTCCACTAAAGTTCCAGCTAAGATTAGGCGATCGGACTCATACAAATATAATTTGTCCAATACGAAAAAATCATAAAGATAGCAATCTGAACTTAAACTTTTTACTAAGACTGATCCTTTTTTATAATGTATAGAAGACATCGTCGCCCAATTCACTCTAGTCAAATTCTTTTCAGGGTCCAGTGGTAGCTGGGAATGCAAAAAATTAAGTTCGGGTGACAAGGGAGATTTTATGGGGCCTACGTCAAGTATGTTCGAAAGTTTCCCCCTTAGGAAGATTTCATTTAGTTGAAGTTGATGCTTAATTGCTAAAGTTAAAGTGACATTTCTTCGATTACATGACGATCTAGCTGACATTTTAGAATGTCTGTGCTTAGCTTCGAACCTCATTGACCACAGTGATGATAATGGACCGTATTTTTTTAAAGCGGTGTGATAGTGAAGCAGGTTATGAAACTTTGGTTTAAGAGAGTCTTTGGTTATTTTAATATATTGTTCATTAAGTTCGGCAACTAACACTTGCAATAAATCTTCTGTTCCAACTGAAATTCTCACGCTAAGAAGTATGTCAAGAATTTTTCTTAATGTTATGTATATATTCCAAATAGCATTGTCTCTTGGTACAAAATCGCCTACAAGTAATCCAAGAAATCGTAAAAGAGTAAGCGTTTCTCCAGAAGATAAGCGCATATTCCCCCTCTTCAAATGTTCTTTTTCGATACTGCAAGGTTTATTTTTACTATCAGGCCCATATGCAAATGCTAATAATTTGTCATTAAAAAGAGATAAGGAAAAAAGTTTATTAGTTTCAGTGTACTCCAAAAGTATGAAATTTAAAATGTATTTTGCAACACCCTCTAGCACATCGTGCATAATATCAGCACCAACCTGCTGAAACAAGTCGAAGTTCTTAATGTCCAGAAAAACACATTTTTCCTTAATACCGGTTAAAGAAACATCATTTAAAGCAAGATCAGCTTCATAGCTATCAATTGCCCGAAGAAGTGATGTATCCTCATACAGTTGCTCTTTTAATATTCGCTTTGAAACTTTGCACACTCTGCAGGAAAAATTTGCAGAGAAACTCTCTACGAACCCAATCATAGAATGTAATCCTAAATTGTCGCCAAGGATTAGAGCAAGCTCAAAAAATAAAGTTCCCTTGAAAGTTGGAATATCTATTTGTATACCTTCTTCGCTTAAGAAATTAAATTCATCAATAACTGGTTTAAATATAACATTATTGCCGAAAGATACTCTATCAGATGAATGAAATAGCAAAACAAGAAATATGTTCGAAAGAACTGATGATCGCCAAGGCGGAAGACACGGAATTGAGACGTAAACTGCCCCTAATTTATGAATACCAGAATGACTTCCAAGAACGTTTCCAATCTCGTAATCATCGAAATACATAAATAAAGGTAAAACTATTCGATTCGAATGATGCGTTACTCTGTGTTTCCAATAAGTGCCTTGAATAAAATTTTCCATATCATCTTTGTATTGAAGACTGTCCATGTATTCCAAAGTTTCGGAGAGTACGTTTTTTAACGAAAAAAAAGATTGCATTACATGTCTAAGAGGAATAAAATGTTTTTTGCATTCCACAGGTTCCATACGTATTAACCCATTTCTTTTTATATTGTCGAATCTCTGGCCAATTAAAATTCCTTGGGGTTCAATATACGATCCTCGTTTAGTAAAATAAGTAATCCTTTTTCGTTCTGTTTGTAAACATTTTAAGGGGGAAATGATTAAAGGCACGAGTGCTTCGACTAATGATCTTGAAACATCATTGGATAGGGAGCTTTCAAGACTAACTTCATCAACGCAGTTTTCAATAGCTGAACTCAATGAACCTAAAAAATCGCTTAAGCCATCAACTATTTTTTGTACTACATTTCTAGGCAAAAGTACATTCGCATAAAGAGATGCAATCAAAATCGATAATGATTCATTAACCGGTGGTGCTTCTGTTATTTCAGACTTTTTGACTTGTTCTAAACTCTTATGTGAAGGAAATACAATTTCATTTGGTTCAATTTCATTAACATAAGAGCTTGAAGGTTGATTTAGACTTTCAGAAGCGTGTTCTTTATTAATGTGTCTTCTGAATGAATTGAAAATAGAAAATGATCGTCTACAATTTCCTTCCGAGCATTTGTAGTGTATAAACTCGTGGCCGTGATGATCAAATTCAAAGTGCTGTCTTAGACATTTTGGATCCTTAAAGTCGGATCTGCATAAAAAACAAACAACCATTTTAAAATATCTAAATGCTTTGCGCCCAAATGGAAAAAAATGTAAATTAACACTCTTCAATCCCTAATTCCCCTAGCAAACTATTAGATGCAGTGGATTCTTTGTCAAAGTCAGTTATTATTTTATAAAATGCTCTTTGAATAAACACCCATGCAGATTTAGATTCCACAGGATATTTTGCGTTCAACATAAATATAATTTTAAAACAAATATCGACCGCCTCTAAGATAGTCGGTAGTATATATTTTGTATCGTTAACTACAACAAAATAACTACTTATTTTATCTAAAGACGCACCATTTATGAGGATGAACGGTTGAAGAGTCAGTCCGAATTCCGAAAGTTTTTTACGCCTTATAGAGATCGCTTCATTGATCTCCGCATCGCTGGAAACATGAGTGATGAATCCGTCGCGGGCTTCCGATTTTGATGGCCGCCAAACCTTCTTGTTGGTCCCCTTTAGGCGTATAGTTGATGTTGCCAAAAGCGATGGAATCAGCAGAAACGCACCTAGGTTACTTATATCTTCAGACACTGAAATTTAAGAAAAACAAGTTGAATTTTACTACTACATTAGGGTTGTCAGAAATAATTTGAAGAAAGTAGTTATCGTGCATGAAAATCCCGGACACAATGATACTAGACCTGATACACCGAATCTTGAATACCCTTATTATAATAAAATAATAAAATAATAGGGGTATTCAAGATTCGGTGTATCATACACCGAATCGTGAATCTAAATGTGTATTTTTTTGTAATTGAGTGGAAGAACAGTACAAGTACAAGGACTTCTTGTCTAAATATTTCCTGTCAGTATAGAATTTTGTGAGTTATTCATTCATGAACATATTATTAGGGAACAGGGATACTTCAAATCCCTCATACATTATTAGACAGGAAAACAAATAGTTTTTCCGTGAAACAGTTTTTTCTGTTTTTCTCAAAAGTGATATGTTGTACATGTACTATTCTTCTACTCATCAATTCAATTATTGTCGGGTGATTTTCTGGCACATATGAAAGTGTTGGAAAAAGAAGTTCAATAAACTCAAATCTTAAAATATAGATATTTCCTTAGTTAGATACTCCCTATTTTGAAACTTCCAATTGGGGAAAGGGGGAAGAGATAAAGAAAATCAATTTCAATTTCTGGGATTTTGGAAATTTGGCTTGGGACCCGAGTATTGGCGAATGGCGACACAATATACTTTTTATTTTACAAACAAAAAGATTGTGTTATAAATTACGTGAATTTTGGCATTCACGAATTTTCAAAATATTGGAAAAAGTTTTTCTCGGTGAAAGAAACACTGCCGCATTAAAAGCGGTAGAAGGTGAAGAGAAAGCCATCTCCTTTTTAAATGGTATTAATGTGACTGGTATTCTATATTCATTATCGAGCATTTCAGAAAAGAACCTATTTTATATTTTTAAAGTAAGATTGCATTCGATTTTGAGTACTGTGTCACTAAACTAGTAATTTTTTTATTCAGAGTTTTCGAACCTTTATTTTGTCGATTATACTAAAGTTGGTATTACTATTGTACATATATAAATATTACAATAATATGTTGAAATGAAAAAAAATTAAAAACCCGGACATACAACATCCACATGCGAGAGTTCTAGCACGGGTACGCTAGTTTACGAAAATTAAGAAAAAATGAAAGTAAGCACTCACAATTCTCCAGCGATAGAAGGTTTTGCAAGTAGATATCCTTCGCATTTGCTTTTTTTGTAGCAGTTCTGTATATGTTTGTTTTTAAAGATGGAAAGTTTTGCATCAATCCTGTAGAATGATCGCTGTGTAGGGTGTTGAAATCCTTTTCCAGCTGTTAAAAATTAAATTGAAAATATATTTGGTGAAATTATACAACAAATTTTTACGAATAATAAGTAAATAGTTTGGAGGAAGTCCCAAATTGTTCTGGCACTGCCATTTCTACAACATTAACAACAGAATCAGAATGCATTTTGTATTTAGTGTGTAAGTTGAATCGAATATTATTACCAGTTTATACCCGAGCACGTTTTTTAGAGCCGGAAATTCGTCAAAATAGTTTGATATTGTCATCTCCTTCAAAAGTTCAAGGCGAGCACGAGTGGTTTTTCCCCATTTCTCCTCTGTAGTGTTCCAGGGATTGCTGGAATTCCTTAGCCACTTCAGATCTTCATCTGACGATTCTCCGTCTTCTACTATTTGGATAGTAGTAGATAGTAGACGATTTTGTGATGGAGTGGGAGATGATCTTCGACTCGAGCAAGGTGACGATGACAAAGAACGTTTCCGTTTAGATATTATACCCGTTTCACGGTATTTTCGCTTCAAATTGTTGATATGGTCTGGCAACTTTCCAGCCAATCGGTTAACGATCCCACGACCCGAATCCACGATTTTATTGTGAAAATACACAGACCTGTGTTCAGAAGGGAACAAATGAGCTATTTCATTTGTCCACATGCCATAAATTTTGGCCGTGATGTTTCGCTCGGGGCTGTTTTTTAGTATATGTGTGCATATAATCCGCACCAATCGAAGCCGTGCGACATTTTCAAGTGGCTTGGTCTTGTCTATTGCTAAGATACCTCTTCCCTCTAGGGAATTTTCGAGAAGTTTTTGAAGGTTCTAGAAAGACAATATAGTACTACGAATTAGGAAAATCTGTTCCTAGACACTGTTTTTTTTTTTTTTTTTTTTTTTAATTGTGGTAACCATTTAACAAATTGTTTAGGTACATTGTAGTTACATGAGGACTACAAAAACTTCATAGCACATTATGATCTTCAGTAATGAACTAACGCTATGTTAACCTTTGCTGCCCACCTTCCAAAACGGAATCAATATGGCCGCGGTTCCGGTGCAAGTGAATTCTACCCTCGCGAACTATTTATGTATGTAGTGAAAACGAAATATTTATGGACACTAAGTAGTACCTACTAAGTTATCGCGTTTTGAATGCCCCTATTGGAGAACACAACTCAACTTAGTTGAGTTGAGTTGTCTTCAATTCAACTCAACTTTCACACAACCCAAACTAACTAACAACTTATAGACAACTGACAGACAACTTTTCTATCAAGGTTGTTTATGACAATACGGACAATACCGAATTTTGAATTACATAAAACCAGGAGACAACTCAACTGTTTCGTTGTCTTACACAATAGGGGCAGGCAGAAGTGTCGTGCTTTGGGAAATTTCACTCGCTTTCATTCGCTTACATAATTCGAACGAATAAATTTTATACAAATGAACCACAACAAAGGAAATGCGTATTTTTGAATGAGCTTTGCGTATTCGCGTCAGTAAAATTGGGTTATTTGCTTGCACCGGAGCCACAGGCGTAGGCTAATCTCAGATTTTATTTGTTATTTATTACAGTATGTTTTTCAACTTGTATACTTACAACTTCTTCTGTTCCATATAGAGATTTCTCGGAAGTAGTAGGTGTAACAATGGCATCTATCAATAAATTTGAACTTGTGGATTCAAATTTATCACTAACTTCAAAAGAAGGTAGCATGTCGTTCAGCAAAAAACTTACATTTGTGCTTTGGTCTTGGGAACTGGTAAAATTTGTTTCTTGAATTTCATAGACCTGTATATGAACAACAGTAATTGCTACCATCAGTAGATGTAAATATTAATGATTCTGTAATAACAACTAACCGAAGTGTTAGCAGCATTTGGATGCATTGCCTTTCGCCATTCCTCAAAATTTCGCATAAAAAGTACACGATGTCCTATGATTGGGAACATCTCCCTTATCTCGGCATGGCCTAGTAGCGCCAAAGATATTGACGTTATGGCATTTTCTGTCATATTGAAAACAATTCTAGTTTAGTTCTTATTTAACATTTTTGTATCTTTTATCAGAGTTATAAAAGAAAGAATCAAACGATTTGAACAAGTAGATTTTAGTGAAGTTTCATGAAAACTGAATTTGGTTTTTGCGTACCGTGTAACCAAAATAATATAAAGGGTATTCACTTAATCTGATAAATGTATGCAGCTCGTAAATGTATAAATTTCTGCGGTGCTTTAAGTGAACACCGCTCGGAAATGTCATTGCTTAAATAGCGTAAATTGACTGTAAATCTGGAATCAAACAAACAATTCATACGACTGTCTGTCAAAGTTTGACATTTGTGATTTGCACAACTTTCCGCGGTTGATTTCCCAGCCTAAATCGTCGCGGAAAATTATGAGGTCTGCGTAAACTATTAAACTATTCTCCATACAAAATCTGACAGTTGATTTACGAGGTGGTAAATTTATGCAGTTTATGAGGCTTTTACGCGTTAAAGTGAATACCCTTATAGTAATAGAATGATAAAAGATACTCCTTCGTATATATAAATGAATATATTATAAACATACCCTTGAAAACGTCAATATAATTTTCCAAGCCCCACTCTCGCAATAAATTGCAGACGTCGTCGTCCATAGCTTTATGTCTATAAAACAGACAATAATTCTTAACTATTTCAGAAAGCACGAACAAATCTTGCATTAAAGGGTTATTCTCCAGGGGTCAGATCACGTAATATGAAAAGGATCGAAGGACATCATTTCGACAATAGCAGTCTCTGTTTATTGCCACTGATATGCATAAAAACTATATCGTTCAGTCGTTTTTATTTTACGTGATCTGACCCCAGGAGAAGAAGAAAAAGTCAAATACCAGTAATTGCGCAGTTAAAATCCGATGCGTAATCAAACACGAATAATTTGTAACGGAATGAAAAAAAACACAAATTGCATATTGCAACTACCACAAAAATATTAGTATCTACGTAATATTATTGAATTATATGTAATAAATTATAGTTACCTTGGGTAAACGATGAAATCCTTGAACTGTAGGGTAAACGATGGAATAAAATACCACTGTAGGGTACAAGATGAAATCCTTGAATTACCACTGTAGGGTAAACGATGGAATAAAATACCACTGTATGGTACAAGATGAAATCCTTGAATTACCACTGTAGGGTAAACGACTTTGAATTAATACTGAAAGTATAATTTTTGTAAAGTTGATTCGCATTAAAATCAGTCAACTTGGCTTTGTTAAATTTAAATGAGTGAACTGTAAAAAATAACCGAGTGTAATTCTACTCGGTAAGAAACAACCGAGATCTCGGTTAAAATCAGTCAACTTGGCTTTGTTAAATTTAAATGAGTGAACTGTAAAAAATAACCGAGTGTAATTCTACTCGGTAAGAAACAACCGAGATCTCGGTTAAAATCAGTCAACTTGGCTTTGTTAAATTTAAATGAGTGAACTGTAAAAAATAACCGAGTGTAATTCTACTCGGTAAGAAACAACCGAGATCTCGGTTAAAATCAGCCACGGCTGGGTTGAAAGAAAAACGAGTTCAAACACGAATAATTTGTCACGTAATAAAAAAAAAACACAAATTGCATATTGCAACTACCAGAAAAATATTAGTATCTACGTAATATTATTGAATTATATGCAATAAATTATAGTAACCTTGGGTAAACGATGAAATCCTTGAACTGTAGGGTAAACGATGGAATAAAATACCACTGTAGGGTACAAGATGAAATCCTTGAATTACCAGTGTAGGGTAAACGACTTTGAATTAATACTGAAAGTATAATTTTTGAAAAGTTGATTCGCATTAAAATCAGTCAACTTGGCTTTGTTAAATTTAAAGTGTAATAATAACCGAGTGTAATTCTACTCGGTAAGAAACAACCGAGATCTCGGTTAAAATCAGTCAACTTGGCTTTGTTAAATTTAAATGAGTGAACTGTAAAAAATAACCGAGTGTAATTCTACTCGGTAAGAAACAACCGAGATCTCGGTTAAAATCAGCCACGGCTGGGTTGAAAGAAAAACGAGTTCAAACACCAATAATTTGTCACGTAATAAAAAAAAAACACAAATTGCATATTGCAACTACCAGAAAAATATTAGTATCTACGTAATATTATTGAATTATATGCAATAAATTATAGTTACCTTGGGTAAACGATGAAATCCTTGAACTGTAGGGTAAACGATGGAATAAATTACCACTTTACCAGATGAAATCTTTGAATTACCACTGTAGGGCAAACGATTGAAATCCTTTAATTACCTATGTAGGTATAGTTTTTATAAAGTTGATTCGCTTTCGATTCACTTTTAACACAGCAAAAACTTTTATTGCAAAAAAATTAAAAACACTAGACACAACCGAAGGGTAAAGCACAACCGAAGAATACAACCACCAGAAACAAACTGACTGTACTAGGTATTCTGTTCTGTATTCAGTGCGCATCGTACAGAAGAACGAGTAAAATCCAGTGTTGCCGCTAGGTTAAAATAAGAGTCACTAACCGAGTATCCAAAATATTATACATTAATAATTCTAACATATAATATTATTATCATAATCGATTTATAAATTTACACATTAGTGGAAGATTTTGAAACACATTTTTGTTCTGATAAGTATACATAATTGTAGGGATGTGACTGATATATTAGTATTCATTACGATATTACTAATATTAGCTAAAATTAGTAATATCCGCAAAGGTGTTGAACAAAAATATTATTTAACTGATATCAAATCGTCAGTAAATGTCACGCACTTCCATCCGTATTGGCTATTTCGGAGATCAAACAAAAAATCGCCTCAATTGAAGATTTCTTGGACGTTTTTTAATCCATTGACATACTAGCCATCCTTTGATGGAATTTGTTACTTTATGGCTTGATAAAAAGAAGACGAACCATATTTTGGGATATAGCCCCAAAATATTAAAAATTTGAGTGATTTTTTTCACTTGGAAAAATTAAGATTTTAGGGCTTTCTGGTGACATTTCGAAATAAATATAGTATATATCCCAAAATATGGTACGTCTTCTTTTTATCAAGCCATAAAGTAACAAATTCCATCAAAGGATGGCTACGATGTCAATGGATTAAAAAACGTCCAAGAAATCTTCAATTCAAACGAATTTTTGTATACCCTCCACAGGAAGGTATATTCACTTTATCATTACATTTGTAACGCCAAGAAGGATTCACCGGAGCCCTTTAAAGTATATATATTCTGAATCAGGATCACATTCTGAATCAATTTAGCCATGTCCGTCTGTCTGTCTGTCCGTCTGTCTGTCTGTTGAAAACACGATAGCGTCCAAACGAATCGACTTAGGCGAATGAAATTTTGTGAGAGGACTTATTTTTACCGTCGTAAGATTGGTATTGAAAATGGGCTATGTCGGTCAAGTAGTTCTGGTACTTCCCATACAAAACCACTATTTGACCCATCTGTCTGTTGAAAACACGATAGCGTACAAACGAATCGACTTAGGCGAATGAAATTTTGTGAGAGGTATTATTTTTATCGTCGTCAGGTTGGTATTGAAAATTGTCTATTTCGGTAAAGTAGTTCTGGTACCTCCCATACAAAACCTGTATATTAGACACATGCGTGTAGGTGTACAGTACATAGATACTAACTGGTATAACAAACATTTTGCATGACTTTTCTGCAGTGGAGGGTATCAAAGCATCGGCCAGGCCGATGACAACACTTTTACTTGTTTTTTATTTGAAAGGTGTAAGTCAATCGCTCTGGCAGAATCTAATTTTTAGTTAAAAAATTTAGTTTTTAAAAATTATTTTAATTGAAAAAAAGTATCACTAGTACAAGATAATTAAGCCAACTACCAGAATTTCTACAATAAATGATTGTCAGTCTATGCGCGATATTTCCGCTAGATATACCTAATGACAATGTCACCAACACGGTAACCCTGGTCAAATCAAGCAGCAGCAGCATACATACTGCATCAAGATACTGCGTAGTGGATACTACAGTGCTGTCGAACGTTTGCAATACTTTTGCTCGGTGCGTAATGCCATATTGCCCACTGGAATGAACGCAAAAATATTGAAGTGGTTTTGTTTCTTCATGCGGTTTTCATTTTGAGTAATATGATGTGGTACTCGATTGGGCAGGCAAGCACACTTTTTCTTGATCTAGATCACTTTTTATTGGCACAAAAAAGCCATCTTTTTGGAATCTAGATGACTTTTCCGAAACTCGATTTATTTTCAGAGTTGCTCGACATTTACCAATGCAAATGCATTTGAGTTTAACAGCTCGCAGAGTATGTTTACGTTTTAGTGAACTTTACCAACGTCATCGCAACATTTTACGTCGGCTTGATTTTAGTATCTAAATATAATTGATTTTTATATCAAAAATCAGTGGAAATTAAAAGAAAATGAGAAAAAAAAAACTTGTAAATCAGTTGAAAATATTAAAACAGCGTTTATCTCATACTATCGTTATTTTCTTACAAACGAAAAACAAATCAATTTTGGATTGTGTAAAAAGCAGGCAATGCATAAAGGAAGATTATTCATATGATGTGCGTGTTGAAATGTGAGAACCAATACAAAGACCTTGTTCAGTGTTAAGTCTGAAAAAGGAAAAAGATATGGAGAAAGTGAATAAATATATTGCAATTGCATACCTACTTGGTGATATGTTAAAACGTACATCGGTTCGGGCAATACTTTAGCAGTAAATTATTCGCCATGCTTTTTTTTGTATTGTTGCATCATTCCAGATTACGTTTCAGTTTCCAGGCGAATGATTATAGCCCTCTATAATTATTTCCACAAAAATATAAAAAACAATATTCCAAAAAAAAGATTTCACAGCACTCTTACAAATTTCAAACGACAGCACTGATGCAGTGCATTGCAACGAGTTGGTTAAATTCAACCAAGTATTCAGTAAGAAATAAACGAGTTTCTTTCAACTCAAGCAAATGCGCAGACAGTTAATGACGAGACTGTACGACTGTACCTTATATGTATGTAGTTACAAAATGTTCTGAAAACTTGTAAGAGATGTGTTCATCTGTTTGGTATTGTGTTTTTTCTCTGGGGCAAAATGCTGCCATGGTGTGTGGTGTCGGCTGTCGGTGTGTGCTATAGGTACTTATTGGTTTTTATATTTTTCGTCTCATCTGTGCGATGAGTAACGAAAAAATATAATGCAGGCACGATACGAAAATGACGCACCACGGGTAGATAAACGAATGTTTTTTTTACATGGTAGAATTCAAACGAGTTACTCGGTTAAAATCAATGAATAAGCTCGATAGCATATTTTGATAATTAACCGAGTGATTTGGTTAAAATCAACCGAGCTATTCGTTCGTAGATAAACGAATGTTTTTTTTTACTTGGTAGAAATCAAACGAGTTACTCGGTTAAAATCAATGAATAAGCTCAGTAGCATATTTTGATAATTAACCGAGTGATTTGGTTAAAATCAACCGAGCTATTCGTTCGTAGATAAACGAATGTTTTTTTTTACTTGGTAGAAATCAAACGAGTTACTCGGTTAAAATCAATGAATAAGCTCGATAGCATATTTTGATAATTAACCGAGTGATTTGGTTAAAATCAACCGAGCTATTCGTTCGTAGATAAACGAATGTTTTTTTTTACTTGGTAGAAATCAAACGAGTTACTCGGTTAAAATCAATGAATAAGCTCAGTAGCATATTTTGATAATTAACCGAGTGATTTGGTTAAAATCAACCGAGCTATTCGTTCGTAGATAAACGAATGTTTTTTTTTTACTTGGTAGAAATCAAACGAGTTACTCGGTTAAAATCAATGAATAAGCTCGATAGCATATTTTGATAATTAACCGTGTGATTTGGTTAAAATCAACCGAGCTATTCGTTCGTAGATAAACGAATGTTTTTTTTTACTTGGTAGAAATCAAACGAGTTACTCGGTTAAAATCAATGAATAAGCTCAGTAGCATATTTTGATAATTAACCGAGTGATTTGGTTAAAATCAACCGAGCTATTCGTTCGTAGATAAACGAATGTTTTTTTTTTACTTGGTAGAAATCAAACGAGTTACTCGGTTAAAATCAATGAATAAGCTCGATAGCATATTTTGATAATTAACCGAGTGATTTGGTTAAAATCAACCGAGCTATTCGTTCGTAGATAAACGAATGTTTTTATTTTACTTGGTAGAAATCAAACGAGTTACTCGGTTAAAATCAATGAATAAGCTCAGTAACCTATTTTGATAATTAACCGTGTGATTTGGTTAAAATCAACCGAGCTATTCGTTCGTAGATAAACGAATGTTTTTTTTTACTTGGTAGAAATCAAACGAGTTACTCGGTTAAAATCAATGAATAAGCTCGATAGCATATTTTGATAATTAACCGAGTGATTTGGTTAAAATCAACCGAGCTATTCGTTCGTAGATAAACGAATGTTTTTTTTTTACTTGGTAGAAATCAAACGAGTTACTCGGTTAAAATCAATGAATAAGCTCGATAGCATATTTTGATAATTAACCGAGTGATTTGGTTAAAATCAACCGAGCTATTCGTTCGTAGATAAACGAATGTTTTTATTTTACTTGGTAGAAATCAAACGAGTTACTCGGTTAAAATCAATGAATAAGCTCAGTAGCATATTTTGATAATTAACCGAGTGATTTGGTTAAAATCAACCGAGCTATTCGTTCGTAGATAAACGAATGTTTTTTTTTTACTTGGTAGAAATCAAACGAGTTACTCGGTTAAAATCAATGAATAAGCTCAGTAGCATATTTTGATAATTAACCGAGTGATTTGGTTAAAATCAACCGAGCTATTCGTTCGTAGATAAACGAATGTTTTTTTTTTACTTGGTAGAAATCAAACGAGTTACTCGGTTAAAATCAATGAATAAGCTCGATAGCATATTTTGATAATTAACCGAGTGATTTGGTTAAAATCAACCGAGCTATTCGTTCGTAGATAACGAATGTTTTTATTTTACTTGGTATAAATCAAACGAGTTACTCGGTTAAAATCAATGAATAAGCTCAGTAACCTATTTTGATAATTAACCGTGTGATTTGGTTAAAATCAACCGAGCTATTCGTTCGTAGATAAACGAATGTTTTTTTTTACTTGGTAGAAATCAAACGAGTTACTCGGTTAAAATCAATGAATAAGCTCGATAGCATATTTTGATAATTAACCGAGTGATTTGGTTAAAATCAACCGAGCTATTCGTTCGTAGATAAACGAATGTTTTTATTTTACTTGGTAGAAATCAAACGAGTTACTCGGTTAAAATCAATGAATAAGCTCAGTAATATATTTTGATAAAATTAACCGAGTGATTTGATTAAAAACAACCGAGCTATTGGTTGTATTTAGCCAACACTCATCGTTTGTTTATAACAGAGTGAATGTGAGTTTTCAGCAAACATAGATTCGTTTGAATTTTCATGAGTAAAACGGTTAAAAATAACCAATCAGTGTGTTAAAAACACGAAATAAGTTGGTTGATTTTAACCTAGATACTCATTACAATTTAACAAACATGAAAACTAAGTAGTTCGGTTAATTTTAACCGAACTATTTAGTAATGACAACCGTTTAGTGTGCTATTTTTAACCGTATTCATTTAACAGTATTAACTTGGTTGTTTTTAGCAACGAGTACTCATTTATTTTTAACCGAGATTTGGTTAATTTTAACCGATTTATTTTTAGCAGAGCAAAAATCGCACTCGGTTAAGGACAATGTTTTTGCGTGTACTATTAAACTCCCCAACGGAGGGGTATCTGTCAAATATTCGAAATCATTTAATGGTTTTTGGATGAAGTCTGCAGTTTTTGTGTACGGGGTCATACCTACACAAGATGAGCCATAATAAATACCATAGAAGACGATAGACATCATAAATGGCGTCGAATGTCAATTCGATTTTGACATGCATATTATGTGAAGCAAACAGAACTAGAATTTGTGTGAGTGCATAGACAATAATCGTCATGATGTTTTTGATAAACAATTTGTTAGTGATTTCGGCGCAATGTGCACTTCGTGGCAGTTTGGTGCTTTTGCAAAGTGACATAAGGCCACACGTTCGAATATGGACTTATGTCGTACGGCCATATGTCACGGCACCGGCCGTTTTTCTGGCCGTCTGGCTCCCACTGGAATAACTCGATACCGAGCCTAATTCGGCTGAGAATATCTTCAACGGTGCTGAAGATGTCGTAGAACGTATATAGAGGTTCCATCGACCCACCCAATTGGCGATTCCACACACGTCTCTGTCTCGCGTTTTCGTGAAAGACTTAAATATTATGTTTCCTCACAAAGTACAGACAGGCCATCAGCTTACGCCTTTACAGACTACTCTTTGATCTAGTCGATTCATCTGATGCTTTCCTTCAGCCAAATATAATTTTTGTAAAATCGTAGATTTGTGTCAACTCAATTATTTCCCACTCAATATTAGCTTCCTTTGGTGCAATTAACCACCCCACCGAAGCTCACAACCGAACTAGAACTCATACACAAAGCACAATAAATCTACCTACCAAAAACGAACTAGCTTCACACGTATATATATATAAATTACACTGACTCACTAATCCCGGCATTTTATTCTTTATATCGAAATCGATTGATGAATTCACCCACATCCAATTCCAGGGCACAAATCACTAAGTTATTTACTGCATTCCAAACTATACAATCGCAAGCAAAGCTGAAACGACTATAAATCACGTATTCAACTGAAGGCGTGCATGGATAAAATATTAACAATAAAACTATATCCTTGCAAATGGTGTAACCGTAAACATCCCTTTACACCTCCCAGGCAAGCAAGGGCGCATACCCCAGCACACGGCACGAATGACTGTGTAACAACGCAATTCTTCGACTTATAGTGCAACTATACGAGTATCCTCTTAACAACCCTTAAAGCAAATAACCATATAGAGCGGGCTGTGACATGAGAGGGTGTAATTCTCCAAGGAAACTTGCTTTCTGAATCACGAACGTGATAAGACAAGTGGCGATATTAACCCCTCACTCTCAATCCGAGACCCAGATCCGGATCCGGAGACCCATACCGACCATAGTAGATGGGAAAGGGCTGTTTCCTTCGACTCGCACAGAAAGTGCTCTTTACATTTACAGTCTTGTATAAATGGATTTTTAGATTCCAAGTAGAACTAATGATTCTCGAACTGAGGGGGCTTTTGTTGGAAGAGAGCGAAACTTAAGGGTATGATGAGATACAAGCCAACGATGCGTGCTGCTGTTTCCTGAAGGTATTTGCTATGACAGAATGCCGGAGGGGTTAGTTCTGCGCTTGCTATTGCATACAATCTTTTAATTCGGAATTTTGTGGTGGTGAATAAATAATGCAACCCCTGCAGGTGAAAGTAGAAACAAGTGAAACTCGTTCTTATACTCTCTAAGCTATAGTTTTTGTATACAACAATGCATCGGGGATGTACTATTTGAATAATTTAATTGAAGGGAATAATTTAACTGTGCAGTCGGTAAGGGGCTATTTGCATACGGTGCAGCGTAATGTATGGAACTAAGAAATTCTGTTGTGTAATAATTATGTGATGGGACGAATTGCAGACTTAATAATATAAAGGCTTCGTAATTCTGAAACCTTTCTATCCACAGCCACCAAATATACCTACTTGTTTCGGACACATGGTGTCAGTTTAGGAACTTCCACATCCAGGATCCACCTCCTTAGCTTCTTTCGCTACCACTACTTTCTATATACCCACCAAGTAAACTACTTGGCAATGGCAATGCGTTCTCTCAATTCGTAATCTCGTTATAACGAAATGCGAATTTCCTGGTTTGGTGAGTAGGGTTAGTATATGTAACAAATATTAAGAATTCGGCATCATCAGCGATCCCAACGCTCATTTACAATGACACTCCAGCTGTCAGCTCCTTAGACAAAGCTAATCTGTTCGCTGCACATTTCGCAGCCAGCTCGATGCTCCCAGATTACGCTTTGTCTGCACCTGTACTCGAGTGCGTCGAATTTACCATGGGATCAATCCATTTTCACACTCGTACAGTCGCAAGAGTACTTTATGATCTGAACATAAATAAATCCGCTGGATTGTCCAGACTGTATCTCCCCCATCGTTCTGAAGAGGTATTCTTCTACGCTGGCAAAACCACTGCGTAAGCTTTTCCGCTTGTCCTATTCTTCTGGACTCTTTCCGAGTAGGTGGAAAACAGCATTTGTCCAACCTGTCCCTAAAAAAAGGTGAATCTTCTTCTCCCACCAATTACCGACCCATAGCACTTACGTCCATTCTTTCTAAGGTCATGGAAACGCTAATAAACCGTCAGCTTATGAAATATCTTGAATCACGGAAACTCCTCAATGACCGGCAATACGGTTTTCGTGGCAACAGGTCCACTGGTGATTTGATGACTTATCTCACCGAGAAGTGGAACCAATCTCTCCATCACTTCGGTGAATCGAAGATTGTTGCGCTTGATATTTCAAAGGCATTTGACAGAGTTTGGCACCAAGCTCTTTTGTCGAAAATGCGTGCTTATGGGATTGATGCGTCTCTTATTCAATGGATTAGAAACTACCTTTCTGGCCGTTCAATTCAAGTTGTTTTGCATGGTTTCAAGTCTGAAACTCACCATATAAATGCTGGTGTTCCCCTAGGCTCCGTTCTGTCTCCGACTCCCTTTCTCATTTTTATAAATAATCTCTTGTCTACAACTTATAATACAATCCATTCCTTCGCTGATGACAGCACTCTTAGCTTCTCATATTTTTTCCAGGACTTACGTCCCTGCTCTTCGGGCGTAGAACTGGAACGGCAACGTATGTTAAGCTCATTAAATTCCGACCTCGACAGCATTCTAAAATGGGGTTCAGCCAATAGAGTGGAATTTCATGCTTTAAAAACACAATGCTGTCTGCTGTCTCTAAAGCGAAACTCGAACCTACAGCCATTATCCATGAATGACACTTGACTTGCATTACCGAAACCGAAAGACTTTCCATTCTCGGTATGTGCGTCCATAAAAACCTTCGTTGGAATGACCATATACACGAAGTCGCCAAGAATGCTGCGAAATGTCTAGGTTTTCTCAAACGGTGCAAGAAATATTTTACCCCTTCTGATCTGGCTACAATATATAAGGCGTTCATTCGCCCTAAACTTGAGTACAATTCCCACATCTGGTCTGGTGCACCGAATGCCCATCAGTACCATACCATAAGCAGTACAACACGAATGTGGAATGCCTTGCCCAGCTCTGTCTTTCCTCCTCGGTACAATTTACAGAAATTTAAAACCAATGTGCATCGGAATCTCCTATCTTCTTTATTCCAATTTCCTTAATTCCCGCGCTGTGTAAATCACATTACACTTAAGAGCAATAACCTCTTTAACGCGTGTTAATTATAAACAAAAAAAAAATGAAAATGCAAACCGTAGTCTCGAAAGTTGACGAAGAAAAATTTTGTAAATTAGTTATTAGTTATTTAGCTACACCGTAACAAGCAGTTACTTTGGTTCGGTATGTCTACTCGTAACTCACTCATATGCAAAATAGAGACCAAATAGAAAACAGATCTTGAAATAGCGGTAAAACAAAGTTTGAGTCGTGGTACTTAACCTTAAGTTGAACTGAAATCTTATACGAAGAGCGATATACTACCAGAGGCTGAATACTCAAGACCGTACTATTATCAACTAAGCTTCAAAGCATCTGTTGTAGATCATTATAAATATTATATTTCAATCAATTATGTGTTTCAAACCTTAGTTGAATGGAGAGAAACCCATCCATACATGTCAAAAACATAGAATCATTAATGTCATTAATTGTCAACTAATTGTCTAGAGACAAATTCAATTGCGAATAAAACACGAATATTGTTAGAAGCGGAGCTCTCGATCTTTTATTACATTATATACTAAATTCCTTTGTTCATCAGTACATAGATACTTGCAAGAGTTCAAACCCAACCTAATTTTTTTGGACAAGGAAACCCCTAACCTATTTTAATTACAAAAGAAACATTGGTCCTTCAGAGCCAAATTGTGAATTGGCATTTTATTAATAATTCAATTTTATATAAAAGACATTATACAAATTGTGAGTTTTGTGCAAATCGGAATTCCCGCGTCGTGCAAATACATAAAAATTGGACAATTCTACAATCGAAATAGTATTGGTAAGTGAGTAATAGCTTGTAATATTATACATAATGACTGAAAAGAAAGAAATTAAATTATTAAAAAACGCCTTGACGATAATTAGCACGGATTTCATAAAATTCGGTGGTATGTCAGCTGCCAAGCGCACAAAAAATCACATCAATGGCCGCCTCACCGTCCTTGAAGAGAATTTTCAACAAAGCGTGATAAATAACGAAAAGCTGGTCAGTGCATCTGCAGATGATTCAGAATCAGTTAAGGAGTTTGAAAAGGTTTTTGAAGAAATTCGAGAAACTTACCTGAATTATAAAACCGAACTGCTAGATAGTCTTGATAAAATTGGAACATCTTCATCCACCGTTATACATACCGCTATTCAAAATGAACTCCGTTTGCCCCCAATTAGTTTGCCAACGTTCTCAGGCAGTTACGAACATTGGAGGGACTTTCACGACCTTTTCGTCTCGTTAGTGCACAGTAATGCATCCTTAAGCGAAGTGCAGAAACTCCATTATCTCAAATCGAGTCTATCAGGGGAGGCTGAGCGGTTACTTCAGCATTTGAATATAAGCAATGGCAATTATGACAAAGCGTGGTTAATTCTCACAACACGTTTCGACCACAAACGAATTCTTGTCAATGCACAACTAAAAATGCTTTTTGGACAGCCAGTTCTGCACATTGAAACGGCTCCGGGGTTGAAAGCAGTGTTGGATACTTCCACAGAGTGCTTGCACTCACTTAAATCTCTGGACATTCCGGTAGATCAGTGGGATACTATTATAATATACATAATTTTACAAAAACTACCCCTTTTTACGCAACAGTTATGGGAAGAAAAATTAGGAGCAAAAAGGGAACTCCCGGTTTTTAAAGAATTTTCCGAGTTTCTCGAAACAAGGTTCCGTACGTTGGAGGTAGTCGAGCAACAGATGCCAAAGTCCAGCCAAATGTTCAAGGGTTCAGGCCATGTTACCAAAACCTCTTTCCATGTTAGGCAAAACAGAAAAGAACAATATCGCTGTTGTGTGTGCAATAAAGGCCAACACTCACTTCGTAACTGCATTCGGTTCCTAGATATGGATATCTCCAACCGGTGTAACACTGTTGATAAAATGGGGGTGTGCAGGAATTGTTTAGCCTACAGCCACACAATAGAGCAATGTAACAGCCAAGCACGTTGTTATTACTGCCAAGAAAAGCACCATTCGCTACTTCATCTCACAAACAGCCCACACACTCATCAATTACATAACGCACCCTCCCACAGTTTACACACAATACCAGAAATATCAAACAATAGTCATCAGACACCTAACACTAACGCAATATCCCTCTCACACACATCCTCTCAACCGTCCAATACACAAACGCAGGCCCATATGGCATCTATGCAGCCAAACACATGTCATCAATCAACAATAGTAAGCCCCAATGCCTCAGAATTTTACCCCAACGAACCTTCCACCAGTACAGCCGCGTTAAATAATTACCACGCGCAACAAACGTCGAACACACAGGTGCTTTTAGCAACGGCCATGGTCAATGTAAAATCAACATCGGGAGACACCGTGAAGCTAAGAGCCCTAATCGATCCAGGTTCCGAAGCCACATTTATCACCGGATCAGCGGTTCAACTCCTAGGTCTTCGTTGTAAGCGTACATTTATCGAAGTCTCAGGGTTGGGAAAGGTAAATAGTGGAGAATGCCATAGCTATGTTGACATATCCTTCGGGTCATTATGCTCGACATACGAAGGGCATACCCGTGCGTTCATCTTCAAATCTCTAACTGGCCTTCTTCCGACCCAAAAGATCGACTTTAGCAAATGGACGCACATCACTGGTCTTACGTTGGCTGACCCTTCATATCACACACCTGCAAATGTGGACCTGTTACTTGGAAGCGACGTCTATGCCGATATACTGCTGCCAGACGTCATACGGGAAGAGAGGTTTTTCGCTCCAATAGCACAAAAAACCCAACTTGGATGGATTTTGTTAGGCAAGGCACCTGTTGAATCTCCAAGAACTATACGAAGTTTCGTCCAAGTTTTCGATCTCGATAACCAGCTTAGAAAGTTTTGGGAAATCGAAGAAGAGCCCTTTCAGACATACGAAACCGAGGAGAATAAGGCGTGTGAAAACCATTTTCTCCGAAATACTATACGATTGGCTGACGGCCGTTATCAAGTTTGTCTGCCCTTTAAGGGCAACGTTTATCCAGTTTTGGGATCAGCACACCAAGGGGCACTTAAGCGATTCTACCAAATTGAGAGGAGATTTAAAGTCAACGCTGCGCTACACGAAGAGTACAAGAAATGTATGGAAGAATATATAACACTTGGGCATATGAGCGAAGTAATGAATCCAAATGAGCTAATATCAAAACCTTACCATTATTTTATCCCCCATCACGCAGTCTTCAAAGAATCCAGTTCTACAACCAAGTTGCGTGTGGTTTACGATGCCGCTTTCAAAAATTCTTCTGGCTCTTCACTGAACGACTGCTTGATGGTGGGACCCAAAACTCAAAATAATGTGATAGATATCATATTAAGGTGGAGAAAACATCGTTTTACATTCACAGCCGACATGGAAAAAATGTACCGTCAAATTAGGATGGACAGAAGGGATTCAAATTACCAGCTTATCTTTTGGAGGGAGAACTTTGAACAACCAGTAAAGACATATCGCCTGGAGACAGTTACATTTGGAACAGCTTCTGCCCCTTACCTCGCGATTAGAGTACTTCAAAAACTAGCAGATGACGAAGAGAAGAATTTTCCTCTAGCGGCCCCTATTCTTCGTTATGACACGTACGTGGATGACGTAATAACCGGAGCTGATACTATCGAAGAAACCCTAGAAAAGAGAGATCAGATAAGGAGCCTTCTTGCATCGGCTGGTTTTTACCTTCGGAAATGGACAAGCAACACAGAAGAGCTTCTATGTCATATACCAACTGAGGAACGAGAAGTAAATTTTTCACTTCCATTTGATGAGGGTAGTCAAGTTAAGACACTCGGAATGAAATGGTTGCCAGTGTCTGACTCTTTTACGTTCGAAGTAGCACATTTTGAAGATAGCGAAGTTACTAAAAGAACCATGCTGTCGTCAATAGCCAAATTATTTGATCCAATGGGTTGGATTTCTCCATGTATCATAAAAGCTAAGATGATGATGCAGAGTCTCTGGGAGCGAGGTCTTGAATGGGACAACCCTATCCCACCAGAACTCAAATACCAATGGATCATGTTTCGAAAAGAGCTGCCTGAAATCGAAAAGTTGCGCATTCCAAGATGGATTTGTACTGATAACCAAAATACTAACATAGAATTACACGGTTTTAGCGACGCTTCTGAAAAAGCCTATGCAGCGGCAATTTACATGCGCGTGCTTGATCAGCAGAAAAGGATTCGTATGCACCTTCTAATATCAAAAGCCAAGGTAGCTCCTCTTAAGCCAGTAACACTCCCTCGACTGGAACTATGTGGCGCCGTTTTGTTGGCTAAACTGCTCAGTGAGACAGCTCGGGCATTAAGGCTGAAGGATATATCAATCTACGCATGGACAGACTCCATGATAAACTTATGCTGGATAAAGTCAAACCCATCCAGATGGGATACCTTCGTTTGTAACAGAGTGGCTGAAATCCAAAAGCTCACGAACATAGACAGTTGGAGACATGTTGCTTCTGAACATAACCCAGCAGACTTGTCGTCGAGGGGTGTTTTCCCTTCCTCATTGTTGGATAACTCCCTATGGTGGAACGGACCTAATTTCCTGCTTGACTCTTGGTTGATAACATTTCCAGACCAGCCAACTTGTTTCGACACGGAAGAAGGAAAACGTGTAACCAAAGCACATTGCGTCACAATAGAGGAAAATGCCGTTTCAAAGGCGGTCCTAAGACACTCAAATCTATCCAGATTAATCAGGGCAATAGCACAATGTAAGCGGCTGGCAGCCAACGCACGCAGTTTGCCTCAAAACAAGAATATGGGCCCGCTTTCACCGTCGGAGCTACAGACAGCACTCATGACAGTAGTCCAAATTGTACAAGGCGAAATGTTTCCTGCGGAAATGAGAAATAACTTCGGAAAAGCACGAGGGTTAAAGGCACTAAATCCTATCATAGACGACAAAAATATACTTAGAGTCGGAGGCCGACTTGAGAATTCTACACTACCCTATGAACAACAACACCCTATACTATTAAGTCCAAAGCACCACTTTACCCAACTGATACTAAAAGAAGCACACGAAAGAACTCTACATGGAGGAGTTCAAAAAATGGTAACGTACCTGCGCCAAAAATATTGGATATTCAGCGTAAAAAACACGGTAAAAAAGTACATCCACAGCTGTAACATATGCTTCCGATATAGAGCACAACCGATGAGACAACTAATGGGACAACTTCCTTCATCTCGAGTAACAATTACCAGGCCTTTCAAACACTCAGGTGTAGACTACGCCGGGCCCATCGATATAAAGACATGGAAAGGCCGTAATGCAAAAACACTGAAGGGATACTTCTCAATTTTCGTATGTATGGCCACAAAAGCAGTGCACATTGAAGTCGTAAGCGATCTAACGACCCAATCATTTATCGCTGCGTTTAGAAGATTCACTGCAAGAAGAGGTTTGTGCGTGGCGCTCTACAGTGATTGTGGCACCAACTTCATAGGCGCTAATACAGAACTACAAAAGTTGCTAGCCGCAGCCCAATTTGACTGGAAAGCTTGTGCTGAATCTCTCGCTAACGATGGCACAACATGGAATTTTAATCCACCTGCTTCCCCTCACTTCGGAGGATTATGGGAAGCAGGTGTGAAATCAATAAAATTTCATTTAAAAAGAGTCGCCGGTAACCAGGTACTGACATATGAGGAACTCAGCACGCTTCTGACACAGATCGAAGCATGTCTAAACTCGAGACCTCTGTGCCCAGTTTCCGAAGACGCCAACGATTTGCAAGCCTTAACGCCGAGTCACTTCCTTATAGGGGAACAATTAATATCACCTCCACAGACGGAATACGACTTAGAAAAAAGCACTTACCTCGAAAGGTGGAAAAGAGTTCAAGGGAGTGTCCAAAACTTTTGGAAAAGGTGGAGCAACGACTATCTAACACGACTCCAACAACGACCGAAATGGACTCAGACCGAAAAACATGAGCTCGGAGAAGGAGATCTGGTGTTACTCAGGGATGAGAAACTTCCCCCATCCAAGTGGATTCTAGCGCGTATTACCCAGCTACACCCAGGAAGAGATAATCTTACGCGGGTTGCGACAATAAAAACCCAATCTGGCGAGTTCAAGCGACCTATCACTAAATTGTGCCCACTTCCCAGCAACAAAACAAGTCCCGACGAATCGATCATTTAATTTACCACACTTTAAACTCCAGTAAAACATTTACCCAATACAAAATACCCAACGAGTAAACGCAGTCACTCCGACATTACATTTAACATACGCACTTTCTCACAATCCAAACAAACAAAAAAAAAAAAAAAAAAAAAAAATAAAAATAAAAAATAAAAAATTATAAACAAATTTCTAATCCCAACACAAAACTAATTACCACATTCACGCTAAATAATGAGGCAAAATAATATTAAATGAAATCAAAACAAAAACTGAACACTACACTACGTCATCAATTTTCCCCATTTCACACTAAACATTGCATTACCCAATCGATTATCGATAATATTTACAATCACTCAAAATCTAATCGCTCCGCTATACGATTGCTATATTACGTTTAAAACTGTATCTATAGTTATAGTACAAATCAAGCAATAATTCAACAACACGATAGCTCAACACAAACAAATACATATATTATAATTATATACCTTCCACCACCAATCTTCTTCACCAAACACAAACATTTTTGACCCGAAATTTAAACATAACATAATTTAGTAATAAAAATAACAATTATTAACCACAACCGGCCATAAAAACTCTAAAATAAAAACACCGCCGCCACCATCTTAAACAACTTCAACTGGAAGAATCAAGAATGCAATGAAACCGCAAACTGCTCTACTCATTAATAATGATACAAACGAGAAAGAGAGAGAGAGCGTATTGGTCAATGTCATAAAATTCAGTCAATCATCAAGCTAGCTATTACTCACTAGGGCTTATATTGTTGATTCATTTCTTACTAATGTTGTCTTGTTCACAGCCATTTTATCGAAGAAACAGCAATAGAACGAGAATCGAGAGTACAACAAAGCGACATCGACAGTGTGATCTTCGAACTGAGCCACCGATTGTACTAGATGTACTAGATCAGCTGCATGTTAGAGATGGGATTTATGAACTGCGTTCACGGCCGGGGAGAATGTTGTAGATCATTATAAATATTATATTTCAATCAATTATGTGTTTCAACCCTTAGTTGAATGGAGAGAAACCCATCCATACATGTCAAAAACATAGAATCATTAATGTCATTAATTGTCAACTAATTGTCTAGAGACAAATTCAATTGCGAATAAAACACGAATATTGTTAGAAGCGGAGCTCTCGATCTTTTATTACATTATATACTAAATTCCTTTGTTCATCAGTACATAGATACTTGCAAGAGTTCAAACCCAACCTAATTTTTTTGGACAAGGAAACCCCTAACCTATTTTAATTACAAAAGAAACAGCATCCATTTGTGTCATGTTAAGTATTACACACATTATGATGTGGCTGGATAACACCGGGAAAATACTACGAAAGGAATAAATATACTTTTAGAACCACTTCGGTGTAAAGAATTTGTTAATATAGCCATTATAGGCTTAATGTAATTTGCTATGTATAGTGCCTAACTTCAGAGCGATTGGCACCACTGTTCACATTGTTCTCTAAATGAAAACACGCGAAACATTACACTAAGGATTTTCGCTATTTTTATAGTCACAAATGCATTGGCATGGTGCGTCGTCATCTCAGCAACGACCTGGGATCACCACCAACACCATCGCGCTATAATATAAGGACAATTAAATGTTAAAAGGATTAACTGTACGCTAGCCACTTTGCATAAATGTACAGAATACTGTACAGCAACAGCAAGTCTGGACGACCATGGGGAGATGATTGTGGGATGAATTTAAATTTTAATTAAAAAATATGTATACCTTACCTAGTCCCTTAATTTGAGAGAATTTCCATTTATCACGAAAGTGTGGCGCGTATGTTACAACTGGAGTATGTGTGTATGTCTATGTCATTCATCACTTCAATTCCTCCTCGAAATATAGAGACCTGCAACAGAAGTTACACTCCCTGTAATTTAGGGATAAATCAACCGAAATTACACCACATAATTCAATATTTATGATGAAATATGTATCTTTTCCTATAGCAAGGAATGCAGTGCATGGAGATGTTTCTACCCCCCACCTCAGGGGATGTAACCGCTTTTATCATTTCATATCCATAATATCCACTGCGGTCTACGAGTTTGTAGAGCAAATGGCGTGCAACTGCTTATGGCACGTGCCCAAAATGCCCGAAGGGAAGATATCCATATAATATTCCAGAAATTCCAAAGGGCCAATGTTCGACGTAGGTACTTATATAATATTAGGATAAGGGATGCACTTGCGTTGGTTGTGAAGTTTTTTTGTGGAACATTCCGAAATTATTTCATTTATCAGCGTGAAAGTCAAAAATTCATTTTTGAATAGAATAGCTCTTCAGGATATTTTAGATATGAAATGTCGTTGGCTTTAAAGAAATTTATGCATTAAAGTTTATTGGACGATTTCATAGAAGATATCAGGAGGTGTTTGTATGTGTACTTGCTAGAGCGCTATGTGAATTTGATTCTAACACACAAATCCCTTATGTTTTCTATACACATAGTTTGTTTGTCAGAAAATGTCAGAATTTACGACTGCAACGTGATATGTGATGGTGATATAGCTGGCATTTAACGGCAAGGACCGAGGCAAGGACACTGCTTTGATGGGTGACTATTTGCAATTTATTTCGTACATGGGCTATGAGAGAAAACAGATGTTGCTTTGGGGGGTGCCAACTAGAGATAGAGGATGAGAATGAGGGTGACAACTGACAACCGCACACTCATATCGATACAAAATAAATTAAATAAATGCTTTGACCGGAAACATATTCTCGCAATCAATCAAATTCGTTAGAATAGTGCAGTTTTCGTCCAACACTTTGATTGAGTTCGCATTACCAAATCAAATATTTCGAGGCGAGACATTTTTGTATGCATCGTAACTACCTAACCTACCTATACTGAACGTCGATATGTTTTGTATCCTTTTTTTGGTCTTATTTTGATTTTAAATTTTAGAGGTTTGCAATGCTCCTATTTGTTGGAATTATTTGCTCCGTTTAGAGTCGGTTACGATTTTTATACCCTCCACAGGAAGGTATATTCACTATTTGTCATTACGTTTGTAACGCCAAGAAGGATTCACCGAAGACCCTATAAAGTATATATATTCTGAATTAGGATCACATTCTGAATCGATTTAGCCATGTCCGTCGGTCTGTCTGTCTGTTGAAAACACGATAGCGTCCAAACGAATCGACATAGGCGAATGAAATTTTTTTATCGTCGTCAGGTTGGTATTGAAAATGGGCTATGTCGGTCAAGTAGTTCTGGTACCTCCCATACAAAACCACTATTAGACCCACGTCTCTCTCTGTCTGTTGAAATCACGATAGCGTCCGAACGAATCTACCTAGGCAACTGAAATTTTATGAGAGGTCTTATATTTATGACCTTCAGGTTTGTATTAAAAATGGTCCATGTCGGTCAAGTAGTCCTGTTACCTCCCATACAAAGCCAATATTTGACGCATATATATCTCTGTCTGTTGAAAGCACGATAGCGTCCAAACGAATCGACTTAGGTGAATGAAATTTTGTGAGAGGACTTTTTTTAACCGTGGTCAGGTTTGTATTGAAAATTGTCTATGTCGGTAAAGTAGCAGAACTACCTACCATACAAAACTAATATTAGACACATATACTAACTCGCATGGCAAACATTTTGCATGACTTTTATGCAGTGGAGGGTATCAAAGCATCGGCCAGGCCGATGATAACACTTTTACTTGTTTTTAAATTCATGTGAGTTCTGATAAGGGTTCTGAAAATGGCCCGATGAGATTTTGGAATAAATCGACAAAATTGACGGAAAAATGCCTCTTCATTGTGATGCTTTCTTTTAGAACTTATCAACGCCTTTCCAGAACTCTACTAAGAACTGCTTGGGATTTCAGCTAACATTTTTAAAAGCTTCATAATTTGTTGGGACTTCCATATAGCTATACTGAATTCTTTTATGTTTATTTGAGGATTTATTGTAAAACTTCAAACATTTCCAAAAGGAATAAAAGAATTAGAAAAAATTATAAATTTTTGCGAGCAGGATACTGGACATTACTTTAGAACTCATTGGAATCCATCCAGAGCTTATAATTTCTTTGAAAAATGTTGTTTATGATTCTAAATTTGTTGGTCCTTCATTTGTTTAGAAGTCTTTTTTTTTATATAAATGTAACTTACATGTAGATACTTTAAACAAGAGCTTTTATCTTGGACATAATACATAGTTCTGGAAGATTTGTTTTTAAAAGAATAAGATGGACGTCTGGAAGGGTTTTGGAAATGTTTCGCCAGGGCCACATTATATACAAAGTTGTGGAAACGATAGCTACTGAAGGTTTTTTCAGTGTCCTCCAGACAGCATCTCAATTTAGCTGTTCGGATTCAGCTTAAAATTATAGGTCTCTTCCATTAGTATCTTAAAAATTCATATTCATATACAACTAAACGAATGGTTGTAAAAGAAGCTTGGATCGGTAGCGCCAACTATTTATTTATTTTCTACAGAGATTCTTGATTTTTCAGCCAAGCTTCCATTCACTACAGTATACTACACGAATGTCTTCAGCGGTCGTTCTACTGGCCTCCGGCTGGTATTCACTGATGAAAGAGCTAAAGACATCTTTATTGACGATATAATAAAATTAGGCACTAGGCCTATTACTCAATCGGAAAATATTGTAACTTAAACAAGACTTTGGGCGCAGTGGCTCAGTCAGTGGTTAGTGTGCTGAACTGCAGGTACCAGGTTCCGATCACAAATTACATCTATAGGTTTTTATCCCACAACGCTACCTCTTGCGAACGTCTAAAAAATATCTGAGAGAATTTCATGGAATTGCTTCTCAATTCAGACTCGGACTCAGTATACAATTTTAGGTCCCTTCCATTCGTCCCAAAATGGCCCTACGAACTAAGTCCCAACTGGAACTAACTCCCACTAGCCAAAACGAACTAAGTCCCAGAAAATTTGGGACTTAGTTCATATGAACTAACTCCCACGATTTTTAGGAACTAAGACCCAACTAAGAATGAACAAAGTCCCAATATGAGAATGTTTTAAAGCCCAATAGTGGGACTTAGTTCTTTATGATATGAACTAAGTCCCAAATGAACTTACTCCCAAATTATTTAAAATAAAACGAAAATTCACGACTTGAAATGAACTAAGTCCCAAAAATGTTTAATCCATCATAGGTAGGTACCTATATACTTTTGTTACAAGGTACAAAATAAGGGTAAATTAAATACATATGTATAATACAATATTATTATTGTAAGTAAACGTGAATTATATCAATGATCTTTGTGCGGCACAAATGACATGTATATCCATCGTTCGAACCTTTGGCGAAGCTGTCTGCTTGCAACTTTAAATGACATTCGCTGCAAATCATCATATGCTTGCATGGAAGAAGGACGATGTTTGGCTTCATATCAATGCAAACAATGCACAAAGAATTGTCGCTATTCATACGGTGAACCTCTGTAGATATAGTTTCAACTTCATCTTTATCTTGATTATCATCCGTAAACTGCTCAAAAATATCCTCGTCTGGCTCCATCTCGTAACAAATCTCATTTTTCTTGAATATCATTCGCAAAAAATTGTCAGCCGTGATCCTGCCGTTAACATTAAAGCCAGCTCAATTTTTGAAACAACTTTTATTTTCTCAAATTTTCTAAAGATAAAAATAAAAGTTTTTTCAAAAACTGAGTTGGCTTTAAGCTTTAGAAAATTTTAGAAAATAAAAGTTAAAAATTCGCGCGAATTTTGAAATTTTATTTTCTCAAATTTTCTAAAGATAAAAATAAAAGTTGTTTCAAAAATTGAGCTGGCTTTGAGCCAGCCGATCAGCCCGACAATTCCAACGCAACTACTCATTAATAACTGCTGGTACATAATGCAAACCTATGTATGTACTGTACAAAATCTACAAACCGTATTTGTATGTCTGATTTACATTTGAACCCGTTACCATTCCTAAAAATTTGTTAAGAACATTTTTTTCACAAAATGAACTAACTCCCACTTTCTCAAATTGGGACTTAATTCATTGGGAATTTGTTCATAATGAACTATACGAACTATCCCCCAAACATATGAACTAAATCCCACTGAATATTTGGTGGGACTTAGTTCATTTGGCTAGTGGGAGTTAGTTCCAGTTGGGACTTAGTTCGTAGGGCCTCCCAAAATATAAAAACCTACACAAACGAATGGTTGAGAGAAGCTAGGCCGGGGGTGCTCTTAGTCTGTAGCACCAACAATATTTTTATTTAACCAAAATTGATGGTCGTTTTAAACAGTCATTCGGTCATTCGAATGACCATCCCTGCAAGTCACTCGGGTAGTACTCAGATCCCATGACTGTAACAAACACTGAATTAAAGCCCTGCTTTAATGGGCTACTATTCGTGAATGAGACCCCAAGATAGATAAACTTCAAGCAGAGTTCATTGACCAGGGGTGATTTGAGACTGATAAGATTTTCTTTCAGATTTTCATAAGTAAAACTAAACTTTTTCCATTAATATGGAGGTTTATTCCCAAATGCGCGGCGGATCGTATTGAAAGCGCTACTTCGATTTCGACCGTCTTCGCTTTTGCTTATTCTCAAATGCGAACTGTTCTTTACAGTTTTTTCCATTTATTTTCCCAAAATGTTGACAAATTTTTCCGTCACAAGAATTTAGTTTATATTTTATCTGCAATAAATCCGCCATCAATCCGTCATCTAAATAGCTATCGCTTTTAAGAGCATTTGCATGCGGAACATATTACAATAGGTTATTCTTAATAGACCCTTCGTTTCTTTATTATAGCCAATAGTTATATAGATCACATCGACGAAACAACAGAAGTCCAACCAAATTACCAAGAGTGAGGTGGTCTTTCAGTTCAGTTATATCAAAAGTGGGCTGCACTGCAATGTACCTAAGAGATTGGGCGTAGAGATTCTTTGCGTATAAAACCAATTTTCATATAGGACATTAAGTACAAGCTCATACGTTTTCGAAACATGTAATAATGAAAAGATCTCTTTATCCGTAAACCGTAGACAACTAAAGATTTTTTTACAGAAGGCTTTAACAATATAGATTGTTAATATGAATTGGGTTGGATAATCCTGGAATAGATTATCCAACCCAAGTTTTATATTTAACTTTATATAAAGCAACAACAACTCATCTAAGTTTAATTCCCTTTCAGGATCATGTTCATTCGTTTAGCAATTAAATTTTAAAAGTATAAGACATTCAATGTTAAAAGAATGGCGCCCAAAACCAGTCGCTTAAAAAATATTCTCGGATATTTTTTAAAGTTTAAATGATTCTCCAACGGAATGCTTAAATTGTTTTTCGTTTTTTTTTTTAAATACATAGCTATTATACAATTTTTGTTCTCAGTGAAAATGGAAACAATGTCCGGCACTAAAAGCGCACAGCCTTGGGCAATTCAGTATAATGGTAGGTATCCCTTTTTATACATTTTAGTCTGCAATGAATCCCTTTGCGTTGCCTCATCACCTTTTGTCACTTCATTCGAAAATAATATGCAAACAAAATTCAGTTTCATTAAAATGCAGAAAAGGAAGAAGTGAAAGTCTCGGACAGCGGACCAAAAATGTACGAGAACGAGGAAAAGTAATATTTCCATTCGTATGGTATAATGAATGCGTTTCTGGTTTGAGGAAAGAGTAATCAATATTCAGCCTCTGGGTTGCGAGTCGCAGTAAATTGTGGACTTTGGGCCATGCAATGTACGTTCATCTTTAAATTCTATCACTTCTCATCCTTCGTTTGGATTTCGACTGGATTTCTCCAAATCGCTTAATTTTAGTCATAAAAGGAAATTTGTTTTAAAATGTCAGCTTAATAACTCTTATTCTTTTAAGCTGGGTTGCCTATCACCAAAAAGTCAGAACAACCTTTTTTTTTAATATTTTTTATATGATACGATTTTGAGAGTAAATAGGTGGTCCGTTGTGCTTATGACAGGACAGAAACCGCACTAATCATCCCCTAACCTTAAGTCGATTGCAGTTATGCAACGCGTTTCCGATACCTTACCAATGACTTTCTCGAGAAACTTAAAGGTAGGCATACCTAACGTGACCATTTATTTTTTGGCAAAAAGCGGCGGGTTTTTTGAAGCTAAAAGCGGGCGTGTTTTGGCGGGTTTCCCAAAAGTAGATTCTGATCTTAAAAATTTCGTGCAAAATAGTAGAAAACAGTTTATTTCACGTATTGTCACGTAAAATCTAATATAATTCTTTAAAAATAAACGCCATCAGTTTTCTTAATATACGGAAAAACGGCTTCCAATTCTGGCGTAATCATTACATATTTTTTTAATTTTTGGATTTTTCGGCATCTCGGAGTAGGTGTGTCTCTCTTTACCTGGTTGTTTCTTTGACACATGACATTTGCAATTTTCGCGCGCTTATACTAACTGAAGTTGTCTACGGCAGCTTAGATCTGCCATCAGTGTTCTTATACGTTTTTTAATTAAAAAAATCTTCAAACGTAGTGAAAAAAGGACTAAAGAAAATTCTTGAGAGAATTAAATTCCGATTTTTTATCAAAAAGCGGGAAAATGTTTGTGGTGGCGGGTGGAGGGTTTTTAGGTAAAAAAAAAGTAAAACCCGCCAAAAGCGAGTGAAATGGTCACATTAGGCATACCCCCTTAAATTGGAGTAATTTTCCCCAAATTTCTGGAAAAGGGAACAATCGCTCCAATCGGTGGGTATATTTTACCGGATTTGCAGGCTTCTTTAATTACACGAGATAGCCATGATTGCGCTTTACTTCAGCTTCTGGTCGTATTTGGACTACACACTACACCATACAGTTTGATTTTCACTTCCAAGTTTCACTTCTCACTTGCTACTATCCATCGGAAAATCTAGATCATTCTGGTAGAAGGGGGCATTGTTCGATCAAGAAACGATCCAATTCTTCACGTATGGTTGGATCAAACAAGCTATTTGGACGTGGATTATTGTCCACTTTCTCCGTACTTGACCAGCTGCCTCCCATAAACGAAAACTCCATTTGGGACCCTTCTATAACACCGACTTAAGCGATCTAATAATAGACATTTGACTTCTATTATATGATTTGATCGCCAAATGGACTTGCTCGATTGTGAGGATGGCCTTCTCGAAATGATGAATCAATAATTATGGCCAGTGCTCTGTTCCGGATTGAGCAACTCGGAGAAGTGCTCTTTGCAAAAGATTCGTCGGAAATAATAAACCATATTTTGACTTTGACTATTCCAAGGATATTCCAACTTCCTTGATCTATGGCTAGGCGATATTTCATATCCTTTGGAATTGCCATTCATGCTTTAGTGATGTGTAGACGCAACGAAAAGTTAAGCAAGTTAATCCTTACCCTACCACTCACAATAATTAGGCTAAGATAATACCGCATCGCATGTCAAATTATAGAAACTTTTGACGGTTTTTTGCTCTGAAAGAAAGGCCATGCAATATTATGAACTGGACAAGTGGACATCATATCCCATACACATAAGTCGTTTTCGATTGATCGTCCAGAACCGTTCGAAAGAACTCACCGATTCGAGATGCCAAGTCGATGTCTCATGGAATTGGGAAACGTAAAACGTGAGACGAAGAAGATGATGAAGAATATATAAAATTGAATTACAAAAATTCATCGGAATATCCATTTTAATATTATTTTTCGAATTACTTACTTGTATAAAATGCAAAATTGTGTAACAACAAAAATTACATTAAATTATTTTGACGTTTAAATAAATAGATAGTGTATGAATGCATTAGTGCTTCTGGTTTCGATTCTGCATTCAAATCCAGAAGCAAAATTCCCTTCTCTTCAGGAGAAGAACTGTCAGTTGAGTGCCAATCGAAAGCTTTCTGGACGACCAATCGAAAACGATATCAATGACCAATCTAATTTTGACAGATAAAATTAACCAAATGACAATTAGTCTAAAGTCACAATGAGCGCGAATGTAGTTCATTAAAATTCAATGATGACATCTGACACCTCTTTCGTTCAGTGGGGTTGTGTTGATTTAGGATTTTCATAGAATTGGGATGAGGATCCAAAGGCCATCTTACAGGATAAACGCAGTAGCATGACTTTTTATATAAATTTGTAAATTAATATGTATATGTTTGTTGACGGGCTATAGGTCATAATTCTAAAAATACTCTTGGTTGGTGTTTTAATTTTTTTTTTATTGTTGTGTACGATATTTCGACTTTGACAAATGTCAAATGAAATGTTTGACAATAAAATTTACATATATTTTGAGTTGATTGTCAATTTTATTGTCAAACATTTTTCTTGACAGTCCCAGAAGATGACTTTCGAAGAAAGTCGAAATATCGGAAATTATTTATCAGATAGACCATTGATCAAATTGGTTATGTAGCTATACCAGCCAATTCTATCTACTTCCCTATTTGGTGCAGTGTCATCTTATTTTAATCATTTAAATAGGTACCTTTATAAAAATAAACAAATAAATTTAAATTGTATTTGAAATAAATTACGTTGATTAACGAAAACTCAATTTCATTTGAGAAAAAAGCATTTCATTTTTATTCAATGTATATATAGCACAAATATATTTCATTTTCTGCTTGCAGAAAAGACAATGTAAAGTTTTATACTTTTGTTTTTCTTTCACTATTATAATATTTTATGTTAATATTTTAAATCTATAACATTTATTTTCTTAATACATAATGTTGTTAAATTATTATTTGTTGCTTTGTTTAAATAATTTTTATTTGTTGGTTTTGTTTTTAGATATATATAAAATTATAATTAAAGCTTGAAATTCCCGATTTAACAGAAGATAAGTGACAGCACAGCAAAATATGTTTCATGTGTAGTATTTGTTTTATATAATAATAATGTTATTTCATTTGTAGAGTACACGACCATCAAAAATATTTTGTTTTGTTCGTTAGAGAATATATATAATGTATATGTTAGTACAATTATTTCTTAAATAGTCTGTTTATTGTGTAAGCTAATAAATATGTCATCAATATTTTTTTTGTTTTTGATTTTTTTTTTTCTGTTGTTTTCGTTTTTTTATTTTAAAATGTAAGCTTAGTATTTATTGTTAACATTTAGTTATTTTTTTTTACTATGTACTTATACATAAATACAATACATTTATTTTTTTTTGTTCTTATTTTGTTTTACAAATACTTTTTCATGTGGTTATAAAGTGTATGCTATACAGAAATATAGATAAAATTAAAATAAATTGATTTTAAAGCAGTTTGTTAGTAATAGACGGTGACTGATAAATATGGTTAGTTAATTATAAAACTCGATACGATTAAGTTTTATACAATTATTATTGCATTTACATTAGGTATATCTTTTCTATGATTTTTTTTAAATGAAAATCTGAAGAGAGATGAATAAATTTCTATAGGCCAGCGGTAGATAACGAATATTTTTTTAAATTATATTTTGTGGAAACCAGGACATTTCATAAAAGAATCTGATCAGTGGGTGAAGTGAGAAAAAAATATGTTGTAGGACATAGTATGTATATTCGAAGTGACTAACGTCTATTCAAATCATTATAAACAAAGTAATTCGGAAAATAAGTATAACAAATATAAACTCAAAATATTTGACAGATAAAGAACATTTTTCGGAACGCAGTTGTCATAATATTGTACTAAAAGTATTTAAACTTTCTGCGAAATTGTCGGAATTGACTGACTGAGTGAGTCTTAGGCCCAAAGCCACGGAGCAACAGAAAAAAACCGATCAGCGATGCGAATTGGCAACTAGTTTGCTTTGAGTCATATATACCCTGTCCCTGTGTAATCAAATGGAACGACGCACACGACGCTACTGGTTGAAAACTCGTTTGTGATTCACAAAAACTAGTTTGTAACCAGTCGGCTGTTGGCTTGCATGTCGGGTTGCCTATTCATTTCAGTTTGTAGTTTGTCAAATATGAGCGAACAACAGCAACAGACCAACCTGTTGCTGGTGGGGAAGGTTGAAAAAAACAACAACAAACAAAAACGACACTGAACGAACTAGAGATTTTGATTGGTGATGAGATGACTGATGAGTTCCTCGTGTGTGAAGTCAAGTCACCGTTGAGTCAGTAACTGGTCTGTGACCCAAGTTGCCAACAGGTTTAATTATGTTCCAGTTGCTCCGTGTGCATTGGACCTTAAAGGTCTTATATGAGGACATACGGCGGATGCATTATTCGGGTTGATTCAACGGTATGAAGACAATAGTTAAGGTGACGAAGTGCGAATTTTTTACTACCCCTTAGGGTGCAGAAAAAAGCATGGTGGCGGCTGAATACTTTATGGGCCAAAGTGGATATCCAAAGTGGATTATCTACTGGGGGTCTAGCACGTAACTTAATACAATCGAGTTCAGTCGATACAATCGAGCTCTGGCAGCACCTAATATGTCTCAATCGATTATTCTTGATTGAGACAAATTAGGTGCTGCCAGAGCTCGATTGTATCGACTGAACTCGATTGTATCAAGTTACGTGTGCTAGACCCCCAGATTCCGAAATATCTAAAAACAAAACTGTAGATAGATGGATTTACTGTTGACGAGCCTGCAAAACGGATAAAGGACAATGAGATCCGGATCTGCACGTGGAATGTGCGGACTCTAAACAGCTCACCGAGACTTTCGGCTGCAATTTTCGCATCAAGGCTAAATTCGTCAACATCGGCCTGATATGGTCCCACGCTTACACAGATCAAAATATGATGCTACAAAATAATGTTTCTACAAGCTCCTCGACAAAACAATTTGTTTTTGTTCTTGTAATTTCTTTATGTCAATCTAAATATAACTGTCAGTGCAGTCGGGAAGTATAGCCTAGATACATGACACCAATCGGCCAATTGCCCTTGCAGCGAGCCGTATAACGTTAACGGTTCCCCACCTCAATATTCATAATGAAAGATGACCAGAGGGGCGACATCAGAAGCAATATTCAAAAAATTTACCAATAGGTAAAACAACGTTTTAAGCCAGCAATAAACTCAAGTCCAGCAAGACTACTGAGTACTGGAGCAGATAGCTTCCCGAACGAACTATTTAAGACAGCAAGAGACGACTTCGCTTAGAGCATAGGCATACACCAACTCAGCTCCAAGATTTGTCGAAAAGTGCATGTCTGATAAAAGATCCGCATTGTTCAGTCCGGATCGGTTTTCATGGCGGATATGTATTTTTATTTTTGTATTTCCAAAAGCGATTTTATCCAATCAAAAGCGATAGCTATTCTTGTGACGGGAAAACGCTGTCAAACTTTTGGGAAATGGCAAGTTGGAAGTCTAATTGGCAAGAACTGGAAAGCACAGTTCGCATTTGAAAATAAGCAAAAGCGAAGACGGTCAAATCGAAGTATCGCTTTCAATACGATCCGCCGCGCATTTGCGAATAACCCCACCCTGTCTGTCTGTGCGTGTGAACTACTTAATGAATTTATTGGACCCTACCAGTGGGGTTTTAGGCACTGAAGATAAGCAGGAGACAGTCTCACCCAGAGTAATGATGCCAAGGGTATGCGGTGGAACGTAACTTTTCAACATCGTACCTGAGAAATTTGTGCCAAACTAGCATCACATTCAGATTTTTTCACAAGTCATTTTCAGAATTCAGTGAGTTGCCACCAAAACCAAGTAGTACTGTCAACAGAAAGGAACATACAAAATCTACGAATCGGAACTAATAACGAAATAGAAGTAAGTAGCTACGGATTTTATTTACCTAGGCTCCGTTGCAATCTTCGAAAATTATGTCACAAATTATCAGAAATCAGAAGTAAATTGTATTATTATACTATTATTACTATTATTATCAGAAGTTTCTGATAATTTGTCTGGCTTTGTCAAAAAGCTTTCAAGAATCTCTATTCTCTGTATTATAAGACTCTCATAAAAATTTTACAATTTTCGCAAATTTTGCGATTTTTACCCTCAGCTTGACTTAGTTGTATGTCACAATAGATAATTTTATTTTAAAAAATGTCGCCATTGTGAGTTCATAAAGTTGTAGACACTAAAAATGTATAATATATATTTCTCAAATATAAGTTTGGGGTAAAACTTCAACTCTATACAAAATTTGTTTTTGTGAACTTCTTAAAACTTACGTTCGAAATTCAAAACAGAGGCCCCAGTTATAACTGTCATTGAAATGCATCATTGAAAATTTTCTTTTCCGATTTTAAGACGATTAATCGTACAATATTGGCTTTAGTTGGTATCAAAATAAAGGTAATCAATTGTGGAATTTTTTTTACGAAAAAAATTACTTAATTTTGACTAAAACTCTTCTTTAAATTCAATTTTATTATTTCACTGATCGAAATCGATTTCAATGATCAGCTGATTCTCGATTCTCCAATTTGGAACCCAATCGTTTCACTGATGTGTTCGATTTTCTCCCTATACTTAGCTGTCAGTTTTGCTTTCAATGATCAACTCTAACCTCAAAACCTATACTCGTTAGTCGTTTGTTGAAAAGTCACTGACAGGAATTTTTCAATGATAGCTTTAACCGACTTGTCAAAAAAATGAAACCACCATTCCACTGATTTGTTCCAATGATGCATTTTAATGATAGCTATAACTAGGGCCAAAGTCCATTAAATTTTAATGAAATTGGTAAGTGGCAATTATTTTTAGTGTTAAATTTTACAAACTCAGAATGGTAAAATTTTCCATACAAAATTATTCATTCTGACGTACAAAATGTTTAGCCTGATGGTAAAAAATGATTATAAGTAAGGCCCATTCAGTTTAACTGGATTTTTAATACATAAATTAGTAAAAACAATAATTTAATTAAAATTGACATGACGTTTAAAATAAATTCTTTGTGCGACATAAAAATAAAAAAAAGCAACTTAATTCTAGATAGTTTTCTTATTATGTATCTAAGTAGTATCTTCTTTTTTTTTTGAGAAATTCCGAAATATTCGGTTCGAAGGACCAAACTTATTCAACTCTTCACAAGAATCTTAAATAAAATGTGTTCGACACATATCTTACTTTTAGAAGTAGGTAAGCCTATTCCCGTACTACTATATCCATTTACATTAATATTCATATAGTTATAAAAAAAAAGAATGCATTCACCTTTCAGCCGATCTAAAACTGATTAACTTTAAGCTCGTTACCCTGCAACTGAACTAAACGAAAAGCTTCACGTATTGTCGGCGTCATTAGCAACTTTAGATTCTCTTCCGCTTCTCCTGGTAGCGATCTGAGAAGCTCCATTGAAGCCACAACCAATTGTGCGAGTGCAGCACGTTTGTAGTTTGAATCCTTTAGAATGCTTGTAGCCCTCTGTTGCTCAATCTCTGGAGAGATTTGTTCTGATTCCAGTTTCTGTGGGCGATTTGTATCGAATGGATTCGTTCGCGACTTTGGTTGGAATTCACTGATCAGTGTTGTCATTGTGACACTTTCCTCTTCGGGTGACTTGATTGGAGAGCTTTCGGCTGTCTCTGAGCGGCTAGACGAGCTTCCAGGATCCGGATCGGTAATGGAACTCTGACGTGTGAGGAATGGGTTTAATGATTTGCGTTTCTCTTCCTTTAGGCTTCCATTCTCTACCTCATGCATTGCCGAGTTGTTCAGATACAATTCACAGACAAGATTCCATGCATCCTGCAGACAGAAGAGATATCGTACAAAGTTTTCCTTCTTCTTGACGGTTGTTGTGTTGAGTCGCGAGCACGACTCGAGAATAAAATGCAAGTCCTCAGGACCAAGATTATAGACCACAATGTCGTTGAGATACGAGTCTACCAGAGCTATGTAATAGATCATCCACGATGATGTCATTTGCTTGTAAAGATTCGCTGCGAACTCGATGTTCGAGACCTTTTGCATGAGGAATTTCAAGCCGGGCCTAGAGTCAAACTCTAGCGAACTGGTCAGATATTGCTTCACGCAACGGAGGAGGATTTCCTTAGAACGGAAATCCAAGTCGTATTCGGAGTTCGACGTCGTCGTAGAGTAGTTATCGAATATGCACGTGGAAACCGCTTGAGGGACGCATTTCAAACGGGACAGCAGAAGCTTAGCGACTAGTTGCAGGAGCATTTGGTTAGCCAGTAGGCCGACAACTAAATTCTTAAATGGTATTCGAATGACAAAGTTATCAAGGTTCGAATTGAACCCATTATTGAGCGGATATAGCAGAAACGAGTAACTACGATCGTCGGTTAAGTGCTTGTCTAGGTGTGTGCCTCCTCGCGCTGAGCCTGGTTCCCTTTGGTTGTCCGAGAGGAAGACCTGCTGCGCTAGGGAGTAGATACGAGATAGCTCGTCCAATGTGCTATCCCTTCGGGCGGCCACCTTCACATTGGCGCAGTCTCCATAGAAGCTGTTGGATTTCTCGTGGAACGCGAATGAGAGCTGTCTCAGTGGTGCTATAGTTACGGTACAGGCTCTGTGAATGGCCGAGCATGCTATCATCCACTGCGACTCATTGAATAGGGTTCCAGTGGACAGGATGACATGTTTTAAGCATGAAACTCCAACCCTGGCGATAGTCTCCTGCGCTTGTGCTGAACACTCAATCAAGACCAAGAGCAACTGTTTCAGCGCCAATGTGGCCGAGCCAGAGATCTTCGTTGGCGATTCATTCATATTGCTCTCCTCGCTGGAAGAATTGCCTCCTGCCTGGTTTGAAGATGCCGCGCCGTCAGTTACCAACTTCAATTGCGAATATTTTAGGTTGTCCACCGGAAGAACTATTGAAGTCACTCTTGGCTTTCCCACTCCATTGGACTTCTTTTCGGACTTCTCTATGAATTCCACCACCAGATCGGTGGTCATGCAACAGCAGTGCTTGAAGTTCTTTTCAATTGCCAGCCAGCTGGCGCCAGTCTTATTTATGTAACGCAACCAATCCTGAATCATCGGGATCAGCAGGTGATTGATGCAATAGAAACCGAAATCAATTCCCGGGCTAGTGGTTAGGTTCTTGAACAGTTTGAAGATCGTCTGCAAGATCGGTGCCTGATGCGAGTTCGGGCAGACAATGAGCGAATTTGTCAGGCCATCCAGGAGGAGGAACCAAACCTTAAGCACTCCGCTGGATTTGTCCATTTCATCGATCTTAGTGATCGCGTCCTTGTCGATGTGCAGCGATCGATAGGAGATCATGTGCTGTTCGTTTTTAGTCTGCAAATAGTCGTTGCCAAAGTAGGTGAAGTTCTCCATGGAATTGGGGATGTTGGCGTCTATGATGTGCGTGTAGGAGATGCCCTTGATTTTGTAGGTCGAATGGAAATTGGGGCATTTTGGCATGTTGTACATGAAACCAAGGATCGAGGAGCAGCGCTCAAGAAATCGAAGTGTTTCGTGGAGGAATTCTATCGGCCGGAAATTGTTGTCGTTGTCATCATTTGTGCTGTTGTTGCCACCAGAAATTTCCAGATAGGAGAGCAGACAAAGAATACAGTCCAGACCGGCATTCGCAAACACCAGTGTGTTGTCGCTGTCGAGAAATACACGAAAGATGTCGATGATGTTGCCCATGTTAAGCATACGACTGCGAGCGTTGCGAAGTGTTCCGAACAGAGGACGCCAGCCAGAGCGGATTTCGGTACGATGCGCCTCAACAATTTCATAGAGGCAGGCCACAATTTGATCCTGAAAAACGGAAGCTTACATTCAGTCTTAAGATATGTTACGCTCAAAGTACAAACCTGCACATCTACATCACAAGAGTCCATGCTTAGGAGGTTTTCAAAGGGCTTCAGTAGAGCCTCGTTGAAATGAAAATGTGGCAATTCCGATTGCTCCACCAGCAAAGCAGTAATAATGTCATGGATGTACTCGATGGACCGTTTTGAGATGACACGATCCTTGTGGCAGGCAGCCTATAAAGAGAAAGAAATGGAATTGCAAACGAACACACGAAAAGTTCCGCACTCACCTCCATTAAATGAGGCCCGGTGATGGCCCAAACCTTTAAAATATGCAACAACGGCCTTGAACTCCTGAACACCTTCAAGGTGACATCGCCAACCCTATGCAGCAGCAGGGACATCGGCAGTGAATCGATTTTCTTCCATCCCTTACTTGGCCACCAAACTCGACTGCCCTTTCGCGTGGCAGTGTTCTTATAAAGTTGCTCCCTCGAAGCTCGGCATAGATTCTTCAAAAACTGACAAAGGGATGGTAAACTGAGCCTCTCGGCAGCGTCTCCAAAGAGATTCTCTGCCTGATGAGAAAGGGCACATAGAACCTTGGATGTATCTGTTTGGCTGAGGAGAACTGTCTCATTGGTTCCAGAGTAAACTTTTAGGATAGAGGTGACATTGGTATTTGGGCTCTGTAGGGGCGCTTGTAGGAAGCTGTACACATCAACGCTGAGAATATAAACAATCAGCTTAGACCGACTCGCATACTTTGTTAAGAGCTAACAACTTACCACGTCTCATCGTCGTCAATCGGGATCGAGGATAGGTTCAACTTATCACTCCCAGGCGGAGGACTAAGTTTCTCTCCGGTCTCCATGTCTCGGCGGCTGGTACCAGGTGAAGTGGTCATCGGAGGATTTTGAAGACTGAATATGTCGTGTTCTAGTTGGCTTACATGGCGGCATACAGCAAATACTGAATGCCAACAGTCGGGACTGTATGATCCAAGGTTGAGACCTCCCGTTAAAACTACATCCATGGACATAGCTTGGCTTGCGGAAATCCTCGGACCAGATGTCTGGCAGACATTCGAAGCCAATAAGTTGAGGATCTTCCCAGCCAAGTGCTGAAGATTCAGTGAGTTGCTTAGTGTTGCAGCCTGGAAAAGAATACTTCATGAGTATAGGTACATTTGATAAAAAGCTGACGCCTTACCGAATGTAGCCCATCCAAGCACATGGCGTACAACGCTTCGCCGTTGCTCTTGTTCGCCTTATTGATCTTCACTCTCAAAGTTCGCTTAGACAAGGCCATCAGCTTACTGGCACTAGTGCCGGTAAGATCACCCAAGCCCGAGCTCAGCACGATCACCATTGAATCCCAGCAACAGGTCAGCAGCCGTCGACAGAGCTTCTTTGCCGCCTCACGCCGATCATTTTGCTGTTCATCGTTATACTTCACCACCGACTGGAGTCTCTGCCACTCGGACATCATCTGAGTAGTACCCATACCTCCGGCATCACACAACATATCGACCAAGGCACAGCGGGTGCTGTCTAATTCATGACGCTCCAAAGACTCCAAGGGATTCAACACAATCACCGACTGATAGAGTTCACATAACCACGGCGTGGATAGATACACTAAGACACCTGTATTCTGGACGGATGTAACAAATTGCTGCTCGGACATTGGGATCAAGACCTCCTTTTCCAAGTCATCGTAGTGACCGGCTCGAGTTAGCTGCAGGCTCAGAAGCAACGCTGAGTAGATCGCTAGGTAGATACCGTCGGCATTGATCGCCGTCAAGTTGTACTCAAAGTCCGAGTAGTTCATGCTGTTCTCCTGGCACACGGCCGAGGCGAATTCCTGCATTGCTTCATCAACTTCCACAGATGATCGCAAACGAAGAAGCTTTGGGACCAGATCGGTGCGAAGGGCGCGTGCAAAGTCTCGAGCGTGCTGGCGATCGTTGTCGGTGTCACCACGTACGGGCATTACCGGAGCTTCCAAATGAGAGTATGGCCAACGATTTTCTATCTTCGACGAGGTTTCGTCGCTTGACGACGAGGGAATGTCGTCCTCAGGACCCTCTGTATCTCCTGAGCCATTGGAGGCTGCATCATTCTCGGCATTGTGCTCATTATCGCTCTCCGACCCGGAGGAGGTCTCGAAAATCGTCTGGCGGAACTCGGCAATAGCGTCACGATAAGGAGCCGGCAAACGGGCCATAGATTGGTAGGTGAGCGGTCCAGAGTAGTCTGCCTCACGGAGGTTCGGGTGACGACTGTTGACGGTGTCGACAATCTGGAGGAGATATTATTTCACATCAGCATAGGAAAAGGGATAAGTAGTGTTTTGGACTGACCTGATCACTGATCATGTTCTCGTTTATATCTCCAGAGCAGAGGGTCTGAAGGCTGTCTAAAAGTGCAACCATGCATTCCACGCTCGCCTGAAGACTAGCGTCGACCCCAGCTCCGGTGTGAGCTGCAAAGGCACACTCTTCCATAGCATCGATCATTCTAAAAAACAGGTCAATAAGTTGGATGGTAGCCGGCACCAAATTCGATATCAATGAATACTTACAGTCTAAACAGCGCCATCTCGTCACTACAGCCTTGAGCCGTATTCTTGTCAAAGTACAGGATTACAGCTAGGTCGATCAACCGCTCGGGGCTTTTGAATATCTCCCTTACACACTTTAGCGGTTCCGTTCGATTCTGCGGAGCTGGCAGCAGCAGCATTCTATGAAACAGAGCCTCTAACATCGGCCTCAAAGAGCCATGAGCGCCTGCAATACGAAGCAACTGAATTCCGGTGAGATATACACATCTGGCTTGCGGTCCATCAAGTCCGGGACCGGTAAAGAAGCCTCTAGCTTCGTTTTCAATCAGATGCAGGGCATCCCTAGAACAACAATAAATATGAAACCTAAGTATGACAGTTTGACTAAACTCACTTATACGTGAACTTCTTGTCCAAGTTCACCCTTCCCGGTGACCCTAAGGCGGCCGCTAGAGTCGGACAAAACTTTTGCCATAGGAACGATGTAAAATGTGGATTCGCATGTACATTCCTGGGCAAAGCGGAACTCAGCGTTAGAATGCATTCTGTCAGATAAAGTGAACCACAAGCTTCATTCTTCTTCGGGCTGCCCAAACGAGGTTCGATAAGCCGGCTACACAACCACTGCATAACCGGTATAACCTCATTGTAAACAGCCGAGGCTTGTGAGATTGTCATCAGTCCGGCGGGTGCGGTTTTCTTGACTTCTTCTGCTTCGTCTATTAAAAACGCGCAAAACGTACGCAAGCACTGACTTGCGGCGGCCAAGGAAGCGGCCCGAATCGCTCTCGATCCGCCCTCCCAACATTCGCCACACCTTGATAGGATCTCGATGAGTAACCGCCCGTTTAGGGTACAAGTCGGTGAACAGGCCATCGCCAGAAACAGCCGCAGCACATTTACCACTGTATCTTCATTGTTCGTGGCAGGGCTTATCCCAGCTGTAGCGCGTAACAGTTGAGCCGGTAGCCATACAGAGTCATCTTCTGGCTCGAGGCCTATATAAAACCGTTCGTCCTTAATTATTCTCTGAAATAAAATCACAAATAGAACGAACACATCTTAGAGGCCACTGGAGAAACCCAAAACCTACATGTAATCCATTGAGACCCATTGTAATGAATTTGGGTCGCTTCGTATCCAGCGCCATCTGTAGTGCAGTGAAGCAAACCGAACGCAACTCATGCGAAGGATCCCGGTGTATGCCATGCTGACGATAGAGCTTATCTAGGAAATGAACAGCCGGAATAAGAATAATAATCCCTTTTGTGTGTGTGCAAAGTCCTTACCATAAGCAATCTGTGCTGTTTGCTTTAGAGTGTTATGTTTCGTCCCAGTTGATTCCTTGATTATCAGGAGGAATAAGTCCTCCATATTGCTTGGTTTTATTTTTCCTTTTTCTCCTTCTTGCTGCCTGCTTCTTTTTCTTAGGATGGGGTTTCCGTTTTGGTTACTTGTTAACTGTCGTTGTCTTTCAGTGGATGGTCGTCCTTTTTTGTTCTCCTTGTTCTGCCAAGGATTAGTTCATTTTCTACAGAATAAGAAAAAAAGTTACGGATTAGTATGGCAGTTGGTATAGATGATGACAAGAATCGGGATGACTGTTATGCGGCTTCGCTGACAATATAGTATTTTTTAAGAAATTCTTAGGAATCAGAAATGACAGCATTTCCAGGCCATGTAACAACCGCAAAACGACATCAAATCAGAATTTTACCGGCGGGTGCGGGCGGTGGCAATTAGCCCCAGGATTGGGTTGGCAAGGAGTAACTGATGCTTGAGTGGATAATCTCTCGTGAGGATTTTAATTGAAAAAAGAAGGAAACAACTTTCGGAATGCTTACGGAGATGATGTAATTCCAACTATGTATTTAAGTGATTCTGGGTGAAAGTATTAAGTGTTCCGGTCTTGAATTCCAGGAATTTGGTAGTTTTGTGGCATAGTTGATGGTAATTATTGCTGATGCATTAAGATAGCGCACAAAAGTTGTTTGGAAAGTTTGGTCGTGGTAGGAAAAAATCCCTCTGGCGTTACTTAGATATACCTATACCTACTTGTATATTAATGAAGGACAAATAGCTGTGAGTTGAGCGAATCTAATTTGAGCTATAATCAACCCTTCTATGAGAGCTCATGTATGGAGGTTACTAAAGTTTATTATGAAGGGTGACAATTACATTAAATATTTCGAACTCGTTCATATTTAGTTAGCTGCGGAGGAATTTTGTAGTGCAGATTCAGTCTAATTGGAACGACAGTAGGTACCAGAGGTAAGGGAGACTTACTCTTACCTCTGGTAGGTACTGCAATGCATTCCCATCCTACATTTCTCTATCTCATGTCTAGGCCGACTTATGTAGAAACACTCTGAGTAAACGTATGGGAAGTTGCATATATTACGAAGCTACCTCATTTATATGAAACAGTTTCTCCTGATCTCTGGTTTGTGGTCCTGACTGATTGGTAATCAACTCCCAGCCTAAACGGTAGAAACTAGGAAGCTGATATTTGAAAAAAAAAAATAAAAAATAAAAAAATTTCCAAAATAGGAATATTACAGAGGTGGTTTTACTGGAGTCGTACTGGAGTTGAATCGGAGTCAGAGATAGGGGTCCGAAAATAAACACAAAAATATAAAATGTTCTCACACAAACGAATGGTTGCGAGAAGCTAGGCCTAGGGTGTCTACCGCCTGTTGCGCCACATATTTGTTTATTTCATTTTATTACTTTGCTGCTTTGTCGCCATTCAATCTGTTCTGTAGTGGGTTATAAATCGTTTCATCAGACCATTTCAATTTCACTGAAATAGTTCCACTTACTTACACTTGTTTTAGGCTTCATAGTTAATAAAGTCTATAGTTAATAAACGGCAAGTTAGCTGATTACTCAACCAACAAACCATTAAACCAATAACTAACTCTGGCGTCTTAACTTCAATGCAAATCTCGCCTACTCATGTAAAAGGGTTGGTGATGAAATTTCCTTTCCAAAATCTTTTTTCCAAAATCCCCTGCGCTGAAATCCCTTAATCCAAAAGACCCTAAGAGAAAATCCCCAGGGACAAAAACCCCATTTTTAGATTTGGTGTTATTAATTCGTATTTGCGGTTATCCGGTATTTTTTGTAATCAATTCGGCTTGTTTCTGTGCACTGGACTCTCCAAAACCTCCTTTACTAAGATGGAAACTACAACTGTCAAAGGGTTTAACTGTCAAGGGTGACCACAACGTTTCAGATTTACCAAACCTTTTTGTAATTTTCAAAAAATGTATTAATTATTTTTTTGTTCACTGTTTCATCTCGCGACTACGCAAATGTATAACTTTGACGCTCCGTGGACAGAGCTTCGTTTGTCTATACGCAAACTGCAAGCAAGCGTACAAGCTTGAAATGACGAGGGCATGCGTATGAAGCGCAGCTACGTGGTCTTAATTTTTAACTATTTGTCCTATTTCTAAAAATTTGTCCCAAACGACCTGCTATCGTTGTGTCATCAGTAGTCCATAGGGCAATTATAAACCTTCTCAAAATTGTTGAAAATATCCCAAAGCGATGATAAGAATATACAATTTTTATTTATTAATGCCATCTGCATCCTCAGGCCCAAAACTATAACAGAAAAAGTAACAGAAAAATACAACAGTGTAAAATATATTTCTTAGTGTCACTCTATTGAGATTAGAAAAAGTGTGTTCACGATGTGATACAAAAATTTCACAATTTCACTAGACGTGAATAGAATACCCCTAATATCTAATGAATTTTTTATGAAGTGGAATTTTCCTAATTGTGTAGGGTGCAGTGGTGGAATACAAATTTGATTTAAGTACAACTACAAACAGTTGATACTTTTCTAATGTTCTGAAAGGTGTAGCAGACACAAATTATAAATTCATTGCTATTAACGTTGGTACTTTTAGAAAGCAAAGGGATGTTGGTATATTTTCCCATATATATATACTGTCAACAAGAAGGGACAGACAACATCGACGAATCGGACAGAACGTCACGATATATATATATAACTTTGAGGTAGTTCGAAACTTTGTCTACCTCGGCTCCGCTATTAATTCTGAAAATGACATCACATCAGAAATCAAGCGAAGATTTACACTTGCCAACCGCTTTTACTTTGGCCTAAGAAGGCAATTGATTAGTAAGGCCATTGTCCAGAAACGCCAATGAGACTCTATATAAGACCCTCATCATCCCAGTCCTGCTTTATAGCGCAGAATCATCAAAGTTATCAAAGGCGGATGAAGATCTCCTTGATTTTCGGGACCGTTTGCGTTGACGGAATTTGGAGAAGGAGATTTAACACCGAACTCTACGAGCTGTACAGCGACATCGTCCTGGTCACAAAAGTACGTATCAGTCGACTAAGATGGCTAGGACATGTAGAGCGAATGGACACCAACGTTCCGGCCTGAAGAGTCTTCGATTCCAACCCGGAGGGACAACGCAGTAGAGGAAGACCTCGCCTTATATAGCGCCATCTAAGTGAGTAAGTACGTTTAGAAAGCAATCATTTCAATATGCCGCGCAATGAAAATATTCCATTAAAATTATATTTATGAAAATGAATAGGCTTACTCTCAGATGAAGAACTGATTTTTCTTATTTATTTATTTTTATTTTTTTTATGCCAATTTGAGCTACACACTCCTTTAGACAACTTAAAACTATTATTTTAATATTATACTTAAAACTAATATAGATTATTTAATTACTCTGATTCAAAACAGACATTAATTGATTTTTAAAAGAATTTCTTGAACAGTTTTCAAAAACATCAAGATTATCAATGACAGAGTTGCAATATTCGACCTTAGTTTTTCTAAAAACAAACCTGATTGTAAAATATTTTTGCACCCTTTCTATCCTATTGGAGTGGTTTTGGTGATACGGATTCCAGATTATACTACAATAATCTAAAACCGATCTCACCAATGCAAAATATAGCGCCTTCAGCGCATAAGGATCAGAAAATTCGATTGTTTTACGCCCTATAAAACCTTGTTTTCTAAATGCATTATTGACAACGTTGGCAATATGACATTTAAAAGTGAGACGTGAATCCAGTAAGACTCCAAGGTCCTTTTTTACATGCACATTTTCTAATCATAATTTATTTATTTTATAATATTAAATGATATTAAAAGTAAGCATCTTGCACACGTTAGGCTTTAACATTTTGCTACATTTATGTCTAGAAGGTTATGTTGACACCATCTAGCTAGTCTGTCTAGATCTTCTTGAAGAATCAACCAATCTTCCGTACTTTGAATAGAGTGAAAGATTTCAAATCATTAGCGAATAAAAGACAAGTGAATTTCGAATAAAAGTTGGAATATCGTTAACAAATAGGACGAAAAGTAGGGGACATAAATAGGCTCTGAAAGAGGTCCACCGATTTTAACGTCTCGTAGTTACGACGATATCCAGTCTAACATTGGGGAGTAGAAACCAATACATTTTAGTTTATGGATCAACACAGCATGATTTACTCTATCAAAAGCTTTAGCAAAATCGGTAAAAATAATATCGGTCTGAAAGCCAAGTTCAAAGTTGTTTACAATTTGTTCGCATAGTATTGCTAAAGGTCGGTTTCAACGTGTCGGTTCGGTTGATTGACAAAGTTTAACAGCCCTCGCGTTTATGTCATTGAACGACACCAACGTCAGTTCATTTCCACTTATCCCAATTTTTGGCAAAAAATGGTTTGTCCGTTGATTGACCTTACTTATTGACTTATGAACTCGATGCCAATTAAATTTTCTCTGTCAATTATAGACAAAGTGACATTTTGTTTGACAATTCAGCTATTTCCACTTGTCCAGTGGTTTCTTTAGCAGTTATTGACAAACGCTGTTAGTCAATTCATTGACAAGCAATTTTTCACTATTTCCACTTGCCAATTTTTTAATTGGCATAAAAATACGTCAATTGTCAATCGAAATCGACAAGTAGTAGAAACCCAGCATAAGTTTGTGGCAGTAGATTTGCCTTGGACAAAGCCGTGTTGAGAGTCGGATACAATTTCTTTGACAGAGAAGTTTAATTCATCACACACAATCTTTTCAAAAATCTTTGGCTGATAGCCTACATATAGGCCTAGAATTTGTAACTTCTCGCTTAGACCCAGCTTTAAAAATAGGTGAAATGTAAAGACACTTTCCACTCGTTAAGGAAATTTCCTGTCCTAAGAGGTTTATTAAAAATTATATATAAAAGTTTTGCAAGTGGACCTACACCCTGTTTTACATCTAAGCCCGTTAAGGCACAAAAGACATCCGAGGGGGTTATCTGCAACTTTCCTATGCTAACAACGAACCTCTTGAAGAGAAACTGGGGAGGATGAACAATAAACGGATTTGAATTAATTCGCGAAAAATGTGCAAATAGTGGCGGTATCGCTAGATGATTCTTCAAAATACTGCATAGGTACAGTTTGAGAGGCCAATGCACTTTCACTTATTTTTAATAATTATAGATTTTCAAGAACCAGACGCTACATCGAATATTCGTTTGGCATTTTAGTTGTCAAACAATGGCAATGGTCTAAATTCTCAAAAGTGATCCCGATTGTAAAAAAGATTACTTTTTTTTGTGCCAATCGAAAACGAAAAGTGATCTGGGGCAAAAAAAAAAAAAAAAAAAAAAAAAAACATTTTTGCTCTCCAATAGAACGCCTACCACACTAAGGCATTTTTGACGTTTTTGTTTCTGCATCAGTTCATCGGAACCCAAGCCCTGACTTCTGAACTTCTTCGCTATATGAACGCGTTCAAAGATTTAGATCTGTTCGCACCATAAGCTCAGGTCATCCCCGTACAATATTTTGTGTCAATTGATTAGAAGAAATCATATTCAAAATTATATATGAAAAGTTGTAGCGTGTAAGACATATAGCTCCTGCCACTTCATCAAATTCCTTAGTGGATACGTAATGGAAAGGCATTCATTAATTGCTGCACGTGTATTTGGACTTCCTTTTTGATTAGGTACACATCAGTCCATGCGTCCATTTACTCAATTTGTTACTCTTTTACGACTGCCTGCCACCACCCGCATGTCCACACGACAAACCAGAGTGGTTTGTCCACACTTTGGTCGTTAACGTTAGTGCCTAATATTGCTTGGGCGCCAAATTTCCTTCATGTAGTCGGTCACGAAGGCAATAGTCAAGTTCAAAGTTTTTTTTACGCTCCCTCCCTTCAGGATTGCATAATGGATATTTTTAGTTCATTACATCAAACGAACAAATATGCAGCTAATCTCGAATGAAATCCTTGACGTTATTTGAATTTTTCACAATTCAGCCGCGAATAGGACACTAATCTCTCAAGTGCGTCGGCGATTTTAATATAATAAACCAATGCAAACAGCCCTTAACTCCCATGAAATTGTACCATAATCCCAAGCAATCTTCCCCATCAACTTGATTACATTGAGTTTCAATTGACAGTTCTGTGTCAATAACCCCGTTCCCCAGCAGCTCTAGAGCCCTTAAGATGCCTCCCCACGATATGTGTACATACACATATGACTGTCGAGCACGGCCAGACCGAAGGCTGATTGGAATCAGCTCGTTGGATTTTCGTTTTCAGTTTCACAGTGCAACCCTGTAAGAAACACCGCCCAACGATTATGTTTTGTTATGTTTGCACTCAACCTTTTGTTGTCAGGCGATCTGGTTTCTGCTGCTGTCTGGTGAACGCCTCCAACTTTGACACTTTTGTGTATTCTTCGTCCTCGTCGTCTGTGTCGCTGTCGTCTGCCTTAATATTATAGCATTTGATTACACCTAATCCGGTATTTATGAACGAATTCAGATTTTGAGGACGACACGTCAACCAAACAAACAAACAAACAAAAAATATCCGTTTACCTAATGCACGGGTATATTGATGTTGTTTTCGCTTTGGCCCTGTTCTAAGGATTAAGGAAAGGAGTCTCGTTGTCTCTGCCAAAGTAAAAGGTATTACGGCGTGAAAGGAAAGTTTGTTTTTCATTCTTTTGCCTATATGTATCCTCGCTGTTGTCTGTTCTTAGATGATATGAAAAAACGAATGCCGCATTCAGTTTACTCTGCCGCATTCAAGTGAAAATTGCCCTTGACTCGAGAGTCGAGACCCAGAGAGCGGAGCCCACTCCCACTCCCATCCCATTTGGATGTGGATCCTGCTGTATGAATGGCACGTCAAGAGGAAATTATTTTCGTGTGATCAAAACTGTCAAAGGCTTCTCTGATAAATGTTGATTCGTTTTTATGATTGCACTTTAAATTTAATTAAAATTTAGAACGAGCACGGAGAACAGAGAACAGATTTTGCATTTTTGGTTGGTGTGTCAGATAAGACAATTCACGAAACCAAGAGTTTATTCAATGGCGTTTGGAAAAGCGATTTTAATTGTTTTAGCATGAATGAGTGATGATAACTTAATATATAGCCTATTAACTAAAGGAGTTTTGTAAACTTTTTTGGAAAAAGTATTAATTTTGTAGCCAGTTTGTCAGAGAGCATTAGATTGATTGGGTGCAACATTTGTCAACTTTCAAAGCACAAACTAGACTTTGTTTTCTAAAGTTTGTATACCCTCTAGCTGCAGGGCAATACAAATCGACAACTAGCTAATGTCGATTTCCATTGGGCAAGAAAAAACACTTTTTTTAAGATTAAGATCACTTTTACGAATCCCGATTCGCGAGCGAGATTCCCACATACTTTCATCAATACCAAAACAAGAGACATTTGTAAACACAAATTGCAATACAAAAATATCTGACTGTCAAATAACACACCAACACAAATGCAAAAGAGTAATCTCATTTCATGTTCCATTGGGGCAGCAAAAATCTGAGATCTGAGAGAAAAACGGTAAAAGCACAATGGAAATCGACATAACTGATTTATTTGAACTGACACATAGGCATCAGTGAGGTCGTTCAAAAATCTAGGTTAATAAGTCTGACAGCTCTACATCTTCATGTTTTCATTGGGCTAGACTGGTCACTTAAACAGTTTTCTCAGACGTCTATCAATGTCCGCGACATCGACAAATCAGGTCAAGAATTTCTCGACTTACTACTAAGTTGACGTCTATTTGTGTCAACATGCGTCTGGAGAACTCAGTTTTGACATTTATGTTTGGTTATCGGAGAGAATAGGAGAGCCCAGTTTGACATATTATAATTGTAGAGTACCAATCTGAAACTCGGAATCGGAACCCAGGAGAAAAAAATACAATTGTCAATAAGTGACATACCGAAAATTCAAGTGAGTTTTCGCGTTCAGGTAAATTTGAATCCAGAAAATTCAAGTCGCCTTATGAAACTTGAATGCGGCCAGTAACTTTTCAATATAAGCGAACTGCCCTTTTTTTTAAACTGTTGGATTGGAAATTGAAATAAAATATCCCTAAGTTCAGAAAACTCGCCTCTAAGGAGCTGCATTCTGCAGTTTCGGAAATATTTTAAGCCGTTTGCTTTTTAAGGCAGGTTATTTGCTTTTCCGCATAGACCAACAATTTTAATGCAAAATACATCCAGAGTAAATAGCTTGTCCAGATGCGCCAAATCAAACGATGATTATGAGAAAGCCGATAGGTCAGTTTCTGGAGACAAAGTTTGTCATCGCAAACCTCCTCGATGATTTCTGACATTTTGCGTTGCTTAGTTTTTGAGGGAGTACGGCCCAATGATACCGCGAGTTCATAAATCCAACCAAGTGTTAATTTTTGGGGCGCATCCTTATCTGCGATGCATCACCTTTGAGTCTTCCTCCAATGATGCCGCCGCTAATAACCCAAAACAAAAAGTGAATTTTTAGGGTCAAACGTTAATTGATGGATCACCTTTAAATCTTCCCCGCTCCAAATGAGCCAATAATGCTCATCACCATAAGCCACCGGGGCAGAAGTGAACCTTCACTGAACAAAATTTGGCAATGAAAAAGTTGATCGACTTCCAATAGTTGACGCGCTTAATGACTGAACTCACGACCCAAACGATGAACGTCTGATGAAGATTTGCATAGTATCGAACAAAATGGTGTCAGTTGTTGTCTCCAAGTTGGTTGAGCACCCTTTCTAGTTGTGCGTGCCAACTAAGGTGACGTTTTCCTCTACTGCGCGTTGTCCCTCCGGATTTTACTACTATTTACTACTTCCGATTTACATGTCTTTGAAGACTGATGCGCAATTTATTGAGTAGTTCCATATCGCTGTAACATCTCGTACTTATAGTTCTTATCACCAAAGATCGTCAATGGAAATGGAACCCAATATTTTCTGAAGAACCTTTCTCTCGAAGTAGTTGATGTTCATTCGCTTTAGATAGAGTCCAAGCTTTAGCGGCATAAAGCGGGACTGTCATGACCAAAGTGGTTATAAAGCACATCTTTTGTTTTTCGGGATCACGCTTTATAACTACTTAGTTGCCTTCTCAGCCCAAAGAAACAGCATTTGGCTAAAGTTATTCTTAGTTTAGTTTGTGCTAAGAAGTTTTTGTCAGAGTTTATAGCAGAGCCGTGGTAGACAAAGTTCCTTACTACTTCAAAGTTATAGCTGCCGATTGTGACGTATTTTCAGTCAGATAGTCTGTCTGTCTTGTTGTTGGCATGCGCCTTTATCCGTCTACGTTACTGTTAAGGTGCTAGTACACGGCATGTAGCAAGTCACATAAATATGTAGCACTGACGTCATTTGTACGTCAGCGAATGGTCCCAATGGGTACATGCCGTGCACTCTCTGTTGACGTCAGAGCTGCATATGTATGTGGCTTGCTACATGCCGTGTATACTAACACCTTTATAGACGGCTTTGAAATCGACATAAGATTTTGAGTATGAGTATCGAATAGGGCTTTTTCCAGCATCTGTTTAAGTGTGGAAATTTGGATCGAACGGTGGACTTTTCTGATCTGAGCCACACGTACTATTAGAGGCCAATCAGGTTATTGAATGAAATTTTTGAGCGTTCACACTATATGACAGATATGATCTTGTATGCGATGTTACATGTTAAGGAGACGTATATTCATCTAGTTGGAATAGCGGAGGCTGGTTCTCCTTTCTTTCGATGACCGAAGCATGGAAATAAGTTGACGGGTTCTTTCGAAAAAGCCATCTCCAGCTGCTCCAAAAAAATCTGCTGTAAAACCGTTTCGGCGTCTGTTTTATTAGCTTTTTGGTTCAAAGAAAAGTTACTTCATCTGGATCAGGTCAGGTACGTTTTGGCTTACGGTGGGATTCTAGTCTCCGTCGCTCTATCTGATGTACCTCCGGTTTCTTACGTTCGTACAGCTCGCGAGTAGCTCTTGCTCTAGTTCTGTGCTAGCCAACTATAATGTTACAATTCCTACTTGAGTGAACAAGAAAATAAAAAAAAATAAATGTAAAAAAGCAAAAAAAGGCCTGGCGAAGCCGGCGGGGCTTAGCTAGTCCAATATAATTAACAGTAGGTATTTACTGATTTGTCACTAGAAAAGTTGATATCGTCTTGCGCGGCAATGTAATTAAACACAGTTGATGTGAAGTGTTCGGCAATTCCTAAAATCCCTTTTCCTAAAACCTCCCTTAGGTATACTTCGTTTTGTTCTAGTTTACGGTAGGCATCACATTCACATGCGAAATAAATACCCATGGACAAGTTATGAACATCGATTAAGAATCGTTGACATTTTTCTTAATCAATCATAATGTTCTGTAATCTGTATATACCTACATGACTGCTCTAAATTCACTCTGTTAAGGACCAGTTAAGTTATGGACGAGTGACTTTAGGCGCTCACTTTGTTGTTACGGTATATAAGTTCTGAAGCTTGTCCGTGTATCCTTGAGGAGAATGTGAGGATTTATCACACAATGCTGGGGTTATATTTATAGACGAATTATAATCCGACCATGTATCACAAATGAGGTCTTTAAGTTTTCCTTCTTAAGGCCTTGCTTAATGTAATTTGTTTAATACGTTTTTCAATTTCGTAAATTTGAATTATCAACTGAATACCCAATTCTGTCAACTTCCAACTCAATTCCCTATGAATATTATGTACTCCTTTGTAGCTGACATTGTATTCCCTAAACATGTAATCAGTCTCATTACTTAGTCGCTGCATTATGCTCCTCGCAACGCCTTAAAAAAAGAGTGGAACACCTAAACCCCAAAGGACAAGAAATTGTGTTTCCTTGCAATATGACACACTTTGTGTGGCAATTGAATGTGCGCCTACCCTACCATACCTAAAACGTTACCCTACTTGGCGCCATTCGACATTCATTTAGTACCCATACAAATTTGATGGAAACCTTTTTGGAGGACATTAATTTTCCTTTAGAAAGTATATTTTGCCAGCCTTTGGAATGAATTTCAATGTGACTATACGGAAACACTTTCAGGCAGAGTTTCAGGCATCTGCCCTCAGGTTTTTTGTGGGTGGTTGTTATTGTTCACGAATCTGGCACAATTGTGTGGCATTTCCTCTATGAGATCAATTGAAAGCTGAACATCATAAAAGATTAACAATATTGCCTCAGAGTCAGAAAAGTACCCAATCTCCCATTCTATAATTACAATTACATTCCCCTAAGCTCACGTCAAGAATTAAGAGGATCAAAATGCCGCACATTTACCGCCAGCACCGTCAGCACCCCAGGGACAAGAGATGAACAAAAAATAAGTCACAAAAAATAAAGACTTGGTATTTTACTCCAACGTCAACATCGTGTCCTTCCACATCCGTTTTTTCGAAACCACATTCACAAATCAACAAACCGCAAGTGAGTAGGTACATTTCGTCCGTCTCCTCATTCCCATCAGTAGCGGAATGCGGTAACGTTAGCGTTAGGCTTCCTTTTTAATTTATATGTCCCACTACACACTCAATGGTTAACCGCCTACCATATCTCTTATTTTTTGCTTACCAACATCCTTGACAAGGATTTATTTTAGAGAAATATCATAATAAAAACGAAATAAAAAAAATAATAACAAGGATTAATCACAGAAAAACAGGACGACTTTTACCATCAGAAGCAGCAAAAGCACACGCATTACGTTTCTGTTTTCTGTGTGGGTGCACTTTTTTAATTAGCACATTTCAGTGAAACTGGATGTCCTTAAATGCGAGGATCTAACAAAGAGCCACCGAAGACAAGAAGGAGGACGATGATGAACCACCGGAATCGAAGACACACACACACGCCCCTAGAGATAACCCCCCCTCCATCAGAACAAAGCTAAGTGTGAAACTAACTGCGAAATAAGCATGAAAATGTAGATAATGTCCTGACAGCAGGATACCCCTTACCCTTACCCATTGAGAAAGTGTGGTAACATATGGCGCAAAGATAAAAGTGCGCTATCTCAATGCCTATATTCCCAAATGCTATAATGATGATAGTGAACACACCACACCGTCCTCGAAATGCCACTTGACACTTTGAAATGGTACTCAGATGTCACGTATAATATAGTGATAGATGTTAAAGGATTCAAAAAATGCATTTGCTCTCTTGTTTTCCACACAGTGCCTTTATAGAGAATGCAACAAATTCCCCAGTATCAGAGCAGATAATCATTTGTTTCTTTTGAACAAAACAACAAAAAAAAAAACAAAATAAGAAAAAGAACGAAAGCCCCAGCTATAAAAAAAAACCCCCTGGGGACACCGCACAGTAGGAACGACAAATCGATAGTTAATCAACAACACTCTGTTATAGGTTGCAAGGATACTGCCTGTTTGGGGATCTGATTCATCATCATCATAAATTTTACGACTTTTTATTGGCACAATGGTGGTTGAGCATCGGAAAAATTGGAATGACGCATTGCCACCGCAGAGATAGGGAAAAATGTCCTGCGGCAGGAATAGCGGATTTTGTGCTTAGATATCTTACCAATTTCGTGTGAATTAAATTTTTTCCACTAATGTTTGTGTAGGTATATTCCATTCAAGGAAGAACTTGAACTTGCAGGATAACTCGACTTTGTTGCACTTTTTCACTTCACAGTTCACATCGATGCGGAGAAACCGAATAAGCCAAAAATTAAACGTTTTCTTGTCCGAAATTTGGGAAAAAACGCAAAATTTTTTCAGATTTTTTCCGAGCGAGTACCACCGACCACGGCCATATTGTGCGAGAAATTAACTGTATATGCCCGATGCAGAGTTTCGACAGCCTTCGTTGACGTCGTCGTTGTAGCTGAGCTCGTTTGGTGGTTTGTATCGACAACAAAACGGTTTTATTCTCTTTCCTCTGACATTCGAAATGGCTCAACGGTAATGCGCATGCCGTGGACAAATCGATAGAGTGACTGTCAGGCGTTGCAGCGGCCATATTGGATTTTTGTTTGAGATGGCGGTTGTAACATGTGGCCAGGGGGTGGGGTGGATTTTCGGTCCCACTAAGAAAACGGGGTGTTCGTATGTATAGCACGTGTTTGCAGGAACAACCCTCGACAAGAGTTTCTCGTATCTCTCGCTACCAAAACATACAAGATTTGTTTACGTTCCTCTGGTTGACGTGACTCACTGGGTTCGTGCCCATTCATGAGGCAGAGGTACTAGTGGTACATGAATGTTAAATACGTTATGTACCACCCACTGTTATCGCACTGTGCAAGATAGGCGTCACTGGGGCTATCGGCCCAGGCTTTACGTTTGACATGTGACTGGAAAGAGTCATGGACAAATCTCTGTCAGAGGGGTGTATGCGCTACCCCAACAGGTGGTCGTAGTAAAATCGATTTTGGTTATTAAAATCCAGGAGGGAGTTTTGTTTTGTTGAGGTGGAGGGAGCGCGGTTCTAGTCCGCGCGAACTTTGTTGTCCTTTCGTCTGGGCCTGGAGCGTCCTCAAATTACATCTCCTTTTACAAGTTGGTGCTTTTTTTTTCTTGTATTTTTTTCCGTGCGGTTGTGGCCTTTTTTTGTGGCGGTCTTCCGCGTCATTGTGTAGGTACTTGGAGCAAAATTATTAAATCTGAAAATGACAATGGCAGATGCACTCCCTGTGGGGAGGGGATGTATATGTACATAGTAGGAGTAGAGTATGACTGCTGTAGACGACTTGAATGTTGACAAGGATGTGGATGGTTTTGTGTGTTATCCTATAGCCAATATCATTTTTTTTGTGTAAATGAGTGCGGCTGAGGCGCTTATGTAGGTATTGTTAATGGTGCTGTTGACCTTTAAAGAATATCTGTTGAAGAAGGCAAGAGGATAGATTTCCTGTCAACCAGCCAGTTGGGGATACCAATTAAGGACGATTCTTTGTGGGGGTGGGGAGGGGGGTGTTTATTTGAATTTGCATACCTACACCAGTCTACTTCTTTTTAAATTTTGAAGTAGGTATCTAAATATGAAAGTACATAATCTACCCATGCTTGTATAAAAATTAAAATGTTTAAATATCCTAATTATGAAAATGTTGAGTTGCTTGTGTCTTTAAATTTTCTAAGAAAACATTAGGACCTCCATTATCTTTATTTCGTTACCACATAATGTCGTGCATTGCTGCCAGAAACATGAAGATCCTTTCTATGGAATTTTTATAGCAGGTAGGATAAAACCCAAGCCGCCCTAACGATACAGCTATGAATAATTTTTGAGAATTGGCCCCCTGATCAAAAAATCGTTTTTTTAATGCTTTTTGGACAACCTACTTCCATGAAGGAAAGATTTTAACAGATGCAAGATTTTTATGACGCGTGGAATTTCTTGTTTAACAAAAAATAAATCAAAAAAAGTAAAGAAGAACTCATGCGATATTATTCTGAGCTGCAAGAAAGTTAACGATGAACTTTAAGTCTGATATTGACGGAGATTTGTTGTGCGATGAAATTGCAGGTCTCCACCACTATCTCGAAGACAATCACGCAACACCTATGGATATCTACATTCACTCTTATTCTGAGATTCGACAGAATCGAGTAGGTATTCCTCGAATTCAAAACTTTCACTCGAATGAACTTCTCGCATTGTAAGTGTCGGGGGAAAATGTTGCTTCCTGTTTAATTCTATATGTTTTATCATAAAAGTAAGCAACATATCTTTCGATTTATCCAAAAGCTATAGAACTTATATTTTTAAATAGTGCTTGCGACCACAAATTTTCACTCGAATAAAAATTGACACAAGCCCCCTCATGTAGCTGACCTCCTCGTGGTGGGGGGCGGGCAACATGTCTAGTTTTACCTAGACATGGCTAACGAAGCACACACCCAATGATGACAAAGCGACGAAAGCAAGCCTCGGATATTGCCAAGCCTGTCAAAATAGGGCGCCCTTTGGAGCCAGGCCTGAAGGGTGGAAGTTTGCCAGCGTCTGGTGGTCGGCTTGTCACGCTCGGCAGTCGGCCGGGTTTAACCCGAAACGGCTACGAGCTTCCTATCAATGGTCTCGCAAACCATTATGGGGGTCAGAGGGTAGATGCGCTATGCACCAATAGGGGCATAAGTGGACTTTCGGTTACTCGACAACGGCATCGACTTAGGATAGGCACGTGGAACATCTCCTCGCTCACGGGAAAAGACCTGGAACTTGTTGGGGAGGCTGTCAAATATCGACTAGATATAATTGGTGTTTCCTCAACAAAGCAAAGGGGTTCTGGAACTGTGGACCTTGCGGATGGGTGGAAATTCTTCATGTCGGGAGTAGCACCTTCAATGTCTGCTCAGACGGGAGTGGGGATACTCACAAGTCCCAGGCTGGCAGGCAGAGTATTGGAGTGGTTACCATTAGGAGGGAGAGTTGTGATCTTAAAGCTTAAGCTTGAAAGATCAACTCTGGCTCTAGTGCAGGTGTATGCACCGAATCTGGAGTCAGGGTACGCAGCTTTCTTAGATAAAGTTGATGCAGCCCTTGAAAAGGTTGCAGATATGGATTCTTATATCCTGATGGGTGATTTCAATGCTCACGTGGCGTGGGTGTGGATTTCTCGACATGGGGCAGCGCGATTGGGAAACACGGTGACCCCGATCAGAACGCGAACGGAGAGAAGTTGTTGGACTTTTGTTGTTCAAATGGAATGTCCATTATGAACACTTTCTTTCCACACAAAAATATCCATAAATACACATGGTACCGTCGAAGTCTCCAGCAGAAATCGCTGATAGATTTATTTGTGGTACCATCGTGTATTAAGAGGATGGTTTGTGATGTTCGTGTGTTGAGAGGGGCTGAACTGTCAACTGATCACCACCTGGTGTTGTGCAAATTGTATCTCAACGATCAAATACCTATCCTGCCAAAGCGTAAACCAAGAATGGTTACGCGCATACGGTGGGAGGGGCTACAGAACGATGAGATACGGGAGGAATTTGCACGGCAGGTATCTGAAAGGTTTGAACAAATTCCAAATGTTCCATTGAATGTAGAGGAAGAATGGCAGTTGTTATTGCCTCTGCAGGACATGTTTGCGGAGTGAAGCGGCTCGGTGTGGCGGCTGGTGGTGAGAAAAGAACTGCGTGGTTTAAAACGCCCGGAGTTCAAGAAGCTATTAGAGAGAAGAAGAAGGCTTACAAGGTGTGGATTCACTTGGGGGACTCTCCTTCTCGAAACCGGTACATTGAAGCGCGAAGCAAAAATCTTGGAAGGAGTTCGGCGAGAAATTAGACCGTGACCATAGATCTGCAAGCAAGGTGTTCTGGCGGACCATCCGCCCTCTTTGAGGAAGGAAGTGGAACATTATTGAAGGAGTCAAATCCAAAGATGGTACACTTCTTTCTAATGAGGAAGACATCTTGCGCAGATGGAGCGAGCACTTTTCCGAATTGCTCAACCCAATCCAGGGCATTGAGGATGACACATCCATCGCCTTGATTCGTTCTGGTTGGCTGTCTGTTGGTATTGAAAATTGGCTATATCGGTCAAGTAGTTCCGTAGTAGTACCTGCCATACAAAACCAATATAAGACCTATATGTTGTGTGGGGTCGTATATATTAACCCCCATGCCAAACCTTTTGCATGACTTGTATACAGTGGAGGTTATCCAACAACGCATGATGATAACACGTTTACTTGATTATTTCTAACTTGTCTATATACCTACTGCCGGAATTTGTTAGGAAGGCTGCGTTTTACTCTTTGGGTGATCTTGCAGATATATCCGCTGCTTCAATGCAGAACTTAAGAGTTGTGCCATTTCTTTCGATTCTGTGGAAACTGCTTGTTTGGCATAAGGTTTTTGATTTCCGGTTTCCTTTTGTTTCTCTTCAGCAAAGGTTTGAACCACTGTGGTTTGAGGTTTGAGTCTAATTCGTATCTATAGTTTTGATTGGTAGTCCACAGAAAGATTTTGCCAAATGCGGATTATTTTCTGTATAATTCGGCGGTTCTTTATTGCTCCGAAATGAGATGGACCCTTTTAGTGGTAGGCAGTTTTGAGAAGTTAAAGACAATCCAAGCAAGACTACCCTGCTATCCGACACAATATGATCCTATAAATGTTCATATTTGCTTTATAGATCTGTTTAGATTCTCTTGCATACAGATGTCTATTGCATGCATTTCTGCGTTCTGCCGATTATGTCGATGTCGTCGGCGTAGGCGAGAACTTGGAAGGACTTTTGAAAGACAGTGCCTCTGGTGTTAGCGTTTGAGTTTTGCACTATTCTTTCAAGAACGATGTTGAAGAAGTCACATAACAGCGCATCGCCTTGTCTAAATCCTTTTTTGACATCGAAGGTCTCGGTGAGTTCTTTACGGACCTTGATGGAGCAGTGTGAGTTCTCCATTGTCATCCTGCACAAACGGACGAGTTTGGCAGGAATGCCAAAACTAGACATTGCTCTGTATAGCTCGTCTCTATAAATGCTGGCATAGGCGGCCTTAAAATCGATGAACAGATGGTAAGTATCGATTTGAACTTCCTGGGTTTTTTCCAAGAACTGTCGCAGTGTGAATATTTGGTCGATGATAGACTTTCCTGGCCTGAAGCCACACTGATAGGGACCAATCAGGTTGTTGACAAAAAGCTTCAGGCGTTTACACAGCACGGCAGATAAGATCTTTTAGGCGATGTTAAGAAGACTTATACCTCTGTAGTTGGCGCAGTTCAGAGGGTCTCCTTTCTTGAGGATCGGGGCATCGGGCAGACAATGCTGAGGTTCCAATCATAGGGCCATATTTTACAGATGAGTTGGTGCATGCTCTTAACCAAGTCATCGCCTACCGTTTTGAATAGCTCGTCGGCTAGGCCATCTGCTCCAGCGGCTTTGTTGGCCTAAAGCTTAGATATGGCTATCTTCACTTCATCCAGGTCGGGTGGACGGAATTGTTGGTCTTCATCGTCCAGGTTGAATGGTTCATCCTGCCTGACTGAGGGATTTAATTCGTCATCGCCGTTAAATAGTCTGCAGAAGTAGTTCTTCCATATCCTCAGCAGCAACTGCGATTCTACTACGATATTCCCCTGTTCGTCCTTGCAGGCTTCGGTTTGGGCTCTGTAGCCTTGGCAGATTTTTTGCCTTTGGTAAAACTTCCGAACCTCATTCCTGCTGTAACATCTCTCTATTTCCTCGATCGCGCGCTTCTCGTGCTCTTTCTTTTTTCTCCTGAGAAGCCGGTGTTCGTCTCTTCTTTTCTGCGCGTAGAGCTCACGAGCAGCTCGAGACCTTCTTTGCAGCGCCGCTTTCTCGTCGAACCAGGGGTTTCGTTGTGGTGGTCGAGTGAAACCAAGCACATCAGAGGCGGCGTCTCTGATGGCTTTTTGGCAACGTTGCCACTGGTATTCAATACTTGATGCTGGCTGCATAGACCCTCTGGAGAGATTGAGAGAGACTCGATCGGAGAAGAATCTGATGATCTTTTGTGATTTTAGCTGTCCGACGTCAAACTTCCTCACAGTATTTACTTGTCTTCGCGGTGTTCGGGATATCCGAAGGCGTACCTTGGCTACAACAAGGTAGTGGTCCGAGTCAATGTTGGCCCCTCGGAACGTTCGGACATCCATAATACTGGAGGAGTGCATTGCGTCGACCGCAATGTGGTCAATCTGGTTGATGGTTGATTGATCGGGAGATCTCCATGTGCCTTTGTGAATATCGAAATGCGGGAACCGCGTACTTGCTATGACAACATTTCGCACCGCCGCGAAGTCGATCGGCCTAAATCCATTATCGAAGGTAGTGTCGTGTAGGCTGTACCTTCCGACAGTACTGCCAAATATGCCCTCTCTTCCCACCTTTGCATTAAAATCACCTAGGACAATAGGCGCATATTAGGCTAATGTTGGCGAATTTAGCCTTAATGGAATTGTCGTGAGGCGCTCGTTCACACAGCTGAAACTTAAGACTTCTTTCCTAAGTATGCCTCCAATGACGAATCCACATCCAAATAAGCGCTGTTTTTGTTGTCGATAGCAGTCGCCATTGTAAATATGGCAGTTTTTCATTTTCTTCTTGCCCGGTCCATCCCATCGCACTTCTTGGATGGCGGTTAAGTCTGCTTTATAGCAGTTCAGCGCCTCCGATAGCTGTTCGGGGTCTTTTAAGGGACCTACACCTAACATTTCGCGTGCAGATCCGAAATTCGTTGTCCTTTATTCGCTTGCCAGGTTCATCAACAGTAAAATCATCCGTATCCGAGGCTTGTTGTTGTTTCGGAACTATTGTTGTTTTCCGCAGTCGGGCAGTTACCCCGGCGTAGGTACAACCCCCAACCTGGAGGGCCAGGCTCTTTGATGGACCATTTGGACGAAAGGGGCTGGATTCCTCCGATGTCAACCCACTTCGGGGATGTGAGAGCTGCCGTTGGCCCATAAAAGGTTCATCCGCCACCATCTCTGTTTCAGGACCCTGACTAGTCCTGGGGCCAGATCACGTAAAATGAAAACGATCGAACGACATCGTTTCGACAATAGCAGTCTCTGTTTTTTGCCACAGATATGATGGAGACAGCATGCGTGAAAACGATGTCGTTCAATCGTTTTTATTTTACGTGATCTGACCCCTGAAAATTTCTCACTGACCACAGGTCCAAATACGTCAAAGTAGATCAAGTAAGGTAACTGTCATCTTGACTGTTGACGACACCGTTGATTCAGTCCAGTGAATTCATCCGCCGTACGTCCTCTTTCTGAGGAGCTCATGTAAGACTTCTGAGACTCCTTCAGTCAGTCTTTCCGACAGAGCATTATAGTGTTGCTGTTCAACACTCTATAAGTTTAGCAAGCCAAGCCCGGATGGGCGAGGCCAGTACCCGTAGGTTACCCTGCGGAGGTAAAATAAGCACAATTGATGTGCATGAACAAGTTGCAACAGCTGGACACCGCCAAGTTGATGCCAATCAGCGCCTACCCGATTCATACACACCCAACCACCACCAAATATAAGAAAAATAAAACTTTTGGGTACCCAACTAGATTAAAAAATAGGAGACGGTACGATATTATTGTCCGCTCCCAGCGTGCTGTTATTAACAATACAAACAGTTATTCGTCCGCAACTGTTGGCACCGCGAAGTAAGGTTCAAATGCATCTATCTAAAGCAGAGCAGTAGAGATAAGCTACATGAGTGTTAACGAAAGAAGTGAGACATAGCGGAGCCCATATAAAGCCACATTTTATTGTACATACTTGCATCATTTCAGTTGTTTCCATAGTGGGCATCAAAATGTTCCTTCTCTTAAAAATCAAACAAGTTTGGCATCTATTACACGCATGAAATGAGATACCCACTCTCTCGATGCACTGCTCTTGCGTTACTCATCAGTTAGAAGAAAAACGCGTCCGATTGGGCTTGAAATTCGACTTTATGACTGTCACATACGAAAAGACTAAAAAATAAAACAAAGGACGTCCAAAAAAAATAGTATTTTGCATTGAAAAAATGTGGCTTAAATGTAATTCGGTCAAAAGCCTATAGAAATGCAGGAATCATCTCGACCAATCGTCTATTTCAGTGGTTTCATTTTCCAGAGGCCATCGTTGAGGTAATGACAGTTCTCCACACCTACTCCCTTGTTCACCTTTGCACTGTGGAAATCAATTTTTTGTTAAAAAGTGCTCACAACTCAGTCTGGCATCTACTCACATATCATCTGTCGATAACGTGGTAATTCCAATAGCTAGCGCATGCACCTTCCCCTCAGCCATAATAGCGACAACCTTGCCCTTCTCTGCTGGCGTCATACACGCACCTGGCGATGTCAGTCCCGGGCACATAATATTTGCACCGCTTAACACAAAACGAATTGCACCCTTGTCCACCTGCTGCATTGTTACGAAAAATGGAAATTTGTGCAAAAGCTTCAGTGTGGGCATCCATTGCCCATCGCGGTGGCGGAAGAACACCTGCTCGCCAATGCCATTGAGTAGGACCTCAATGTGATCATGACTGAGAAAGGAAAAGATTTATAGTCCTTCGACGTGGGTGTTGTTAAAAGGGCTGTTCTTACCATTTGGCAATCCTAAAAGAATCTTTTTTCGGTAAAATCTGATCAATGTGCGACTCCAGTTGTGGATATGCTTCAAGCAATTTTGTGCGAATTCCCTTTTGAACGGAAGACTTGAGTTGTTGGATGGACGAAACGCTTTCTTTTTCTTCGAATCTAAAAGAATTTAACAGATGAGGTAAATTTGGAAAACTTTATATATTGACGTGGGCACTGTAATGGTTTTTTCTGATTACTTATTGTATGACTATTCATGAAGCGAGAAATCTATGCACTTACTTTTTAAACATCTTAGCTAGACTTAATTTATTTTATTTACTACAAAATTAATATAATTTATCTTTTTTTATTTAATTTTACAGGAATCGAGTGTTGGGGTGCACACACGAATTTTCCTGCTAATTTTTGACAGAACGAATGCCATTCGAATGTCAAAATAGCCGGTGACAGCAGGAGCCGCTGTACTTCTCTGAAGGTCAATGTACAATTGGTGTCATAAGGCTGCGTAAACATAAACGCGTGTTCCATTCATGCAGTTTTTCTATTGAGAAAATAAATAAATACTACCTACTCTACAAATTATTTTTTGAGTACCTACCTACCTACAAATTTTATTCTGCATTTGAGCACATTGCAGAACTGAAATTAGTTTCACAAAAAATGTATATTCCAAGTGCAATTTTGTACGCGCTATATTTAAAAGGTAGGTAGATCCACCACTCATTCACTGACTGGGCTGTGAAGCAGTTTGAAAAAGATTCCAATTTTGACCCAGCAAATTGAATTCAAGTTTCCTTTTTTGGAAAGATTGAGAGTGACATGAACGAATGGAAGACATCTACTATTATATGCCGAGTCCGAACGATTGAACTCAACAAAGGGCTATCTTTCGGACAGTTATACACTCGATTTTTGTAATTACTTTTCTAAACAAGTCGGCGAAATGAGTGGTTATAGCATTTTTCTAGAAAAGGAGCTGCTAGTCTTGTGAGCACCTACTGGGCAACACAGCTATAAAATGCAACGTCAAAACTTCCGTTTTTCTGCAGCGAATGCTCTGAAAGCAAACACAAGACCCGACGGACAACATTTCTGCAATCAACTTAAAACATTTTTATTATTTTTTATTGTATCAAAAAAAGTATAGCACTAGCTGGCTATCGGCTAGAAACGTAAAACATATTTTAGACATGTCATTAAAGATTAGTTTCAGTAAATGTTACCAACCAATCGTTAATAAAGTCAACTAAATAAATAAACCTTTGTCCGTTAACTACTTTCGGAAGCCGTTTTGTTTTATAGGAAAAAAAATCTGATTCATGACTGACTTGTAAATTTTCTGCTTGCGCTTGATTGTTTCGATTGTCGCGTTCAGCAGTTTTATTTTGCTTAAGCTTTGCTTATTTGTCTAGCAGCTAATTCCTTTTGTATTCTAAACGGCTCCATTTGTTTGACTTTTCTGTGGGATGGATGGAACTGTATCGCTGACGGATTGCCAATTTTGTTTAAAATACAGTCGAAAGTAGATAATTTTCTAAGCAATATATTATAATCATAAAGGCCACTGTATTGCAACTAAAAAAAACTGTATGTAACTTTTTGGATACAATAATTGCGACAATGGAACCTGCGAACCGAGAGCTCTTATCTCGATATGAAATTACGAGCATTTTGAACGAGGTGAGTCCAAAGTTTTACTGACACTACGAAATAAACAAAGAAAATCTATCTTTCTAGCGGCACTTGAATATCCCAAGCATTGAACTATTACCTTATGATGAACTCCTTCGTATCTACAAAACATTTGCCGTTCCATTGGATAGACGAGAAAGCAAACGGATACTTGTCACCCCAATTCCAGGCCCAGAACCATTGACGGATCCTCCGAATGCGCCGAGAAAAATCGAAGAGGATATCATAGCTCACACGGTTATTCAGACTGAACACTCGAATACGTATTATGATCCACATCTTCTGCAGCAAACGAAATATCTAAAGTTGTCCTTTAATACAATTGCGAATTCGGCAAAGAAACGTGAGAGCAGTACCGCCTTGAATGGTTTCGAAGAGGCAACCTTACCTAAGAGAAAACCTGTAACATGGCCGTAGACAGGGCCGTGACTATGAACGAGGTTTCGTGATTCGAAACTGATGTATTATTAGATTAGGTATAAGAAGTAATATTTCTGAGGACGAAGAGTTTTTGCAGAATAACTGAATAACGAAGGAATGTTTGCATTTGTAGTGATTTTAAATAAGGTTGTAAATAGACAGTAGGCTTAATTTTGTGATTTGATTGACTTTTTTTTAACGTTCTAAACGTCCACAGTATTTTGTTAATAGAACTTCTGGTTCCAATAAAGTAAAAGCAAGGAGTGTACCTATTTTTGTTGCTTCAGATTTATTTGAAAAAATTCTGTCCATGAAGATTTGTCTTTTATCTAGGTACTTGAAACCTCGAAGATCATGTCTCATCACAGTTTTGGGAATCTACTTGAGCTGAACCGTCATCTTCGTCTTTTTATATGTATATATAAATTTCGAGAGATATTCGAATCAGACCACCATTGTCGGGTCTCTTTTCGTATCCCTACCACTATAAACCTTACCCAGAGAAGCTCTCTGAACTTCTCCTGAGTTCTTCCCTGGGGGCTTATTCCCAAATGCGCGTCGGATCGCTTTTCATGGCGGATTGGTATTTTTACCAATTGAAGAGAATGGACATGGTTCCAGCAACTTTTCAGTTGACCCCTGTTTTGCAAGCGAGTCCGCCTTTTCGTTGCCGTCGATCCCTATGTGTCCTCCTCGTACGAGTACCCAAGTCAGTGTTACCTGATTTTTAGATGAAAACTTATTGAGCTTGAATTCACATTCCAATGCCTGTGATGATGTGATGGTTGTCTGCTCCATGCATCTAATCACCGCTTGGTTGTTCAGTGCTATTTGGATATTTCTCTTCCACTTGACTTTCAAGCAAGTAATCCACCGCATGCAGCAAAGCAATCATCTCAGCCTGGTATAATGAAGTGTGTTTCCCGAGGCTAATGTGACGGGCTGGTTCCAGATCTTCTGAAAAGATTCCAGCCCTCGCTTCGCCATCCATTATGGATCTATTTGTGAAAATCACGATTTCACCGTTCCTCTTTTCTGGAAGTAATCCATTCTCAATACGAGTTTTGTGATTCCTTTCCATAATACGCACCTCTGTTATACCATCTATAGGCATGTTCAGTTCCCTAATCTCGTTTTTGACGAGCATAGATGGTACCCCTATTGTGGCATTTCGCATCTCGATGCAGATGAAGTGCTATTAGGGCAGCTGTTTAATAAATAAGTCTAGCGGTAAAATCCCTAAGATCACTTCCAATGCGCATGTTGGTGTTGGCGCGTATTGCACCTATAATTCATATACATGCTAATACAGGTCTGTTCAAAGGCTCGCAGATAAGGCCGATTTAGATAAGCTTTTAAAATTTATAGCACGCCAGCCATGCAAAACTCTTTATTGCTGTATTACTCTTTTCAAAAACTAATCAAATCATTGCAGGTAATAAAATAATATTTCCACCCTGCGAACAAGATAAATAGTTGAGTCAAATAGAATAATGTCAGCTGGGTGGGAGTTTCCGTCCCTAATTTAATCAAGAAACAAACATGCCTAGCTAATCGATTAGATAACAATAGATTACGATTGGCGATTGGGATTGAATTTACCTTCGCGTGGAAATTTTGTTATAAATACTTCGGCCGTTTGGAAGCTGGATCATTTATGAGACTAGACGTCAAAAACGATCTAGCCCAAGAAAACGCACACTGATTTTATAACTTGTGACAGTTTAGGTACCTAGGTAGTACTTTCTTTGGGAGAGTTAAACTATTTAAGTCGGTGTTTATTCACGAGCGATGGAAGAAGCAACGCTAACTTTTCCTGTGGTATAGGATTAAGCTGGGTAAACTTTGATATAGCTGTTTCAATATGGATCAATAAGAGCCAACTTGGTGTCAAAGCTAAGTTCGTATTATTATTCCAGAGACTTGTCTGTTAAAGCTAAGTTGTCGGTCTATAATTCGGTATTTGTTCTTACCTATGGTCATGAAATTTGGTCAATGACCGAAAGAATAAGTTCGCGAACAGAAGCAGCCGTGATGAGATTCCTTCGTTGCATTGCGCTGGTGTGACTTTCAGGGATCGTATAAAAGTAATCATAGAATACCTGAGGTACTCAATGTAGAGCAGCGGTTCACGCTTCGGTGGTTTGAGCCCGTGAAACGCATGCCCCCCCAACTCGAATTCGAAGACGTGCTATAGAACCCCTTCCATCAGGCAGGCTTTCTAAGTAGACCCATGATGAGATGATCAGATCAAGTCGATAATATCTCCTTTGTCCGTATGGGCACTGTCCTTGAGTCGGATGCAGAAGATCCAGAGTTCGCTTAAGCAATCTACAGCCGGGACCCTTTTAATAGGAAGGCGGGACATGAAAATAAATGAAATGAATAAAAAACTTATTTGTGTGACCAAACCTAGCAGCAGATATTGTAAATAAAGAATTGATTCCAACATTAAAAAATCTCACAGGAAAATTAAAAATCTTTAACGCATATTTCGCGTATTCTTCTCCTTTTAGTTCGCAAAACCCACCTCCGAAAATTTGCATACCGTTCAATTGGAAGTTTCTATAATCCCAGCATGTAAGCTTACACCATAATGTTCGCATTTTATTCTTCTGCGTTGAACTTGTGAGGTTATTTGCAAGTTCGCTATGTAGCTTGAATTTTTCGACAGAATGAATAGTTCCAAAAATATTATGCTACAGCAAAAACAAAATAAATAAATACGTGCCGCATTATATAAGGTGGTTTTTATTTTCGAGACGAATAGAATGGACCTATGATTTTATTTATCAAAACTACTGAATTGAGAAGCTTTTTGAGACAGTTATACTGTCGGATGGAGACCCATTGCTGCATCATATAAATATTAACCACTAGAGTTGGGCAATTTAGTTCATTTGAGTGATCGATCAATTTAGTTCAAATCACGCTACTGAACTAGTTCGCTCATTTTAGTTCATGGGGTTGTTGGATGCAGAATATAAAAGTACCCAAAGAAGCCCTGTGGTAAGAGGTCGCCGACGGAATTCACATTCAAAAGCCACCTCGACAAATACAGAAACAAAGTTGGGTCAAGCTGCCAATGAAACCTTATCGATTTCTTGGGCACTCATTCCGTAAGTCAATAATCGCATGACGATACCGTTTCGACGATAGCCTTGCAACACGTAACATTGAAAATTGCTATCGTGTCCACGACATCGTTTCTACGATCCAAAATTCAACAATCAACAGAGCACTATCGTCCAGACGATAGCGTTTGCACGATAGCTAATTAAATTAGGTATCGTCATGAATTTCGTCATGCATTGATTTGTTTATTTTGCAGACAATTTTAAGCTTTTTACAGGAATTTTAAAGCGAGCAATTGAATTCAAATTTTTTTACGATTTAAATTACATAATAACTCATTGTTATTTGTCAAGTGTCATTTATGACAATAACGATGACGTCTAGTCCTTTTTCCAACTACCTACTGTTTGTGAGCTCCTGAATGGTACCGAAAGTTCTCAAACTTTGTTCAAAATAAACGATGGTGGTAGAGTTACGTGAAGCAAATAAAAGATCTCGTGCACTACTATCGCTTGGACGACTGTCGTCTTAAATTTTATGGAATGAGTACCCTGGATGCTCGCGTATACTGGCATTTTGATGTGTGGACTGTGGAGTCACCAAAGCTAGAATTCCATCGAATTGTGTTGAGTCCATTCGCAAAATATTGTGATAAAGTTCCGTCTCCTCAGCTTTGAATTTGGAGTAGAATCCTTCCTGCTGACAACGGGCCACCCGCACTCCTTCGTCCAAACACTACATCGTTTTGATGTCAATTCATCATCCTCGCAGTCTTCTAATACGTAGAGTTAAAATAGTCGCAAGTGCAATATTTTGTTCCATTATCGCCGTACTGCAAAAACCAAGGACCACACATTTTAATTTGTCTGACAATGTCTGACAACGAATAGATCAATTTTTCATATTCAAATATCTGACAACCGTGTGAACACACAATTTTCAACCTGACAACGTTATCAGAATGTGAACGGACAATTTTGTATTGTAAGATAGTTGGCTGTTGTAGGCTTATTGTCAGTCATTGTCAGAGGATTGACAGATCTGACAATCGTGTGGGCTTAGCTTTAGCTTATTCCGTTTGTATGAAAAGCATTGCGCGGTACTAATAATCATTTTTAGTGTCGAAGATAAATTTTACGAAGTCAAGAAACGTGAACTAAATGAACTAGTGAACTAAGTGTGTGAACTAAGTGTGTGAACTTAGTTCACTAGTTCACTATAGTGAGCTAGTTCATTGAACTAGTTCGTTCGTGAACTACACAAGCCTATTAACCACTACTAAAGCCACTGCGCCCTAACTAAAAAAAAACCTATTGTAAGAGGTGAGGCCCATAATACTTACTTTCACCATTTACCACTATATTTACAACAACAAGACACAAAATTTCCACAAATATGCTTATTTTCATCGTAAGCCGTTTATTCGGTTCGGTTTGTATTTCCTTATGTTATTTCGTTTTGTATTATGGAAAAAAACATTTCATTGTTTTCGCTTGCAAAACTTTAACAAACAAACATCGATTAATATATATATTTGTTTTATGTTTTGGTATAAAAAAATTATTTAACACAAAAAAAAACAATATAATGGTAGGTATAACTAAGTAATTAAAATAAATGTTAGCTTAAAATATATGTTCTCCTTCATTAAAATAAGAAAATCAGTTAAAGCTACAGCTAAACGAAAATATTTAGAGGCCGCAAAATCTTAAATTTAACATTGTTTTTCATAATAACTGGTGAATAATTTACCTCCTCATTTAATTTACGCCAAACGCATTCTTGTAAAAGAAAATAAATACATTAAACATTGCTTCAAATTAATAAATAAATTATTTGTTATTTTAAAATTGTTAAACTTTACATTTTTTCAACGACATAGTTATTTTTCAATATATTTTATTATCGTTCCATTATCATCTCACAAATTAAAGGCATTTTTTTTTAAATATTGAATTTAGTTTGATTCTCTTAAATTTACTTAAATTTATTTTACACTTCTTATACATTTAACTATAGGTTTTTAGTTCTTAGAAATTTATTGAAAACTATTTGCTAGAATTTTTTTTCTGCATTGATCGAGTTTTTGTAATACAATTTGTTTTTCTTCGTTTATTTACAATTAGCTATTATGTATTTTATTTTAGTTTGGATACCAACGAGTTTAATTAAAAATAAGTTTGTTTAAAAAAAAATATATATTTTGTATTTTTTTTTTAAATTGTAGGTAGATTTTGCTTTGGTATTGAAACAGGACTATGCATAATAATAACTTAGTTTAGTTTATATTATAGTTTTGTTGGAGTTTTAATTTCAATGTTGCAAAAATCGTTAATGCCTGTTGGTTGTCGACAACTTAGATTGTTTTTGGGTTTCTAATTTTCATAGGCTGATGGCTATCGTGTAAGTTTCTGATGAATGGTGTCGAGTCTTTATAGTGTGTAAACAACATTCCAGCAACAACTCAACACTTATATCCGAACACGACAAAATTATAGTTTGCTATGTTAACATGGTTTCTATTATTGTTTTTGCGATGGGAATTTTATCGCATCTTATATTTGTAAGCTTTAGGTAGGACAGTATTAGATTTCATTTTATAAAATCTGTAATAATATTCTTGATGGAACTAAAATGGAAATACAAAAATTGCTAAAGGGTGCGCACATGTTGTTGGTAGCTATATCAACGAAACAGAAACCTATATTAAGCGTTTTGACACCGCGTATACATAGTTGTGTTTCAAAAGAAAGTTTGAGAAGGAAAGACTTCAGAGCTCTATAGAATGTCTAAAGGTTGTAGCGACTACTGACTGGATACAACTTATTTATAGTCGTTAATAAGTATGCCAAACAAACAGAAGGCACATACAAGAACTCCCCAACATACCCTAAAAAAAATTATAAACTGATGGTTACATTCAAAACTCTTGTCCTTTTAAGTCGACTAATGCCGATTTTGATTGGGATTCTCAGATTTGAGTTTCAGATTTCAGATTTCGTCTGGCCAATCCAACAAAAATATCATACTGAGCTGCTATTTGTTGGTGTTGGTGGTGTAGCTGCCAAAAGTTGTTTCCTACTTACTTACATCGATTTTCAAGTATTCCATATCAATTGAAAATTTGTTTTGTTTCGAAAATGTCAAAATTTAGCGCCCATTTAATGTAGGTAGGTACCAGACAATTCTTTCGCGAGCTAAATTAGTGGTGACATTTTCTTATAACGAAATTGTACTTAGTGCTGGCTGACATTAAGAGTGTGTCCCATCTATATGAAAGTAAGAATTTAGCGTGCGGAACAGGATACTGCTTTGTTAAACTGCCTCGCAACATTTTATCTCTGTAGACATTTTGGTATGAGATTTAAAATTTAGCGCGAGCAGGATACTGGGCTTATACGTTGAAACTAGATTTGGCGGTAACGTCACTTTTACTAAGTCAACCATACAATCAAAATGTTCACTTAGTGCCTATACCTACTCAGTCGAGAAATTCTTGAATAGATTTGTCGGTTAGACCAAGTAATCCCCAGGCTATAGGCCTTTCGTAATCCCAAAAAGTCACTTCCCAAATCAAGCGTAGTACAAGGAACGTTTTGTATCATCTGATGGCGGATTGGACCTAGACGTTCAAGAACGAGAGAGTTTGCAGTAGCAGCAAAATCGTATTACATACTCACTAAATTGATACTCTTTAAATCCAGCGTTAGATCTATGTGCTGTTGCATATCTGTGAACTCTGGATCCGCAAACATCACCTTATGTTAAACACTGTGCTGCGATATATCCTAAAAATTCATTGGCAAAATTGTATTCAACCAGAAATTGTTACGTAGAACGAGTCAAAAGATGTTGGATTTATCAAGATAATATGAAAACCAAATGACAACATCACGAAGTAATTTTTTGAATAAGGACCTCAAGGTGCATGGCCGGTTGACTTGTAAGACAAGACCGAGAACATGGTCTTCATTGGTGAGATTTTCAAAATAACTTATAAAACTCTTTTTGGTGTTTCAAATGAATTAAAAGAGATTTATTTTAAGTTTACGAAAGGTCTTATGTCAAATAAACTGTCAAAGATTTTCACGAAAATCTTTCTTTTCACGAAAATCTTTGTCATAGTCATAACTACATTTTTACAAACAAGATTTAAGAATCTCTTTGAGCATGTATACACGATCATAGGCATTACTTTCATTCCCACGAACGACTTGACTACACAGAAAAACGTTCCGTGTTTGCAATGAAATACCTCCTTTTGGCAGGTATACTGAAATCGAAAACACAAACAAATACGATATATGGTAAGCCCGAATCAGACGCCTGGAAATATCAAATGAAGATTTGTATTGACATTCGACGGCGAAATGGTGCGGGAATTATTCCTGAAAATGGATTTTTGGTGTATTTTCTGTGCCATCTACCTATCTCCTTTCTACTCACTCAAAATCTTCCTGTCTCACTGGACACGACGTTCATTGGAATGGCCATTCACTTTGAGCATGGACACACTATCATGGGCATTACTTTCATTCGCACGAACGACTTGGCTACACACAAAAACTTGGCTGTTTTAGTTCATATTTCTAAAAAGAGAAAGTATGTCTACCTCTCTCCCTCTTGTCGCTGAATAATCACTTCATTGTAAAATGAGATCTTTCGAATTTTTGAAGTCTTTTTTATTAGATCAACAAAAATTTTAATGCCATTTTAAATGTATGTGCGTGCAGTGCACCCCTTTCGCTATATTATTAGGTATTATACATTAGAAAAGTAAAAAAGAAAATATTTACAAAAATTTTAAATTAAATAACGAAAACAATGTCTATTTTTAAAATAACTTAGTTTAACTTTAGTATATATGTACATTTACATATTGTCTAATCTGGAAACATTTTTGGTAACAATCTTCGGGCATAGGTACAATTTTATTATTATTTTGAATTTGATAAAAATAAGAAGTCAATTATTAAAAAAATAATTGCTTTGCTTAAAGTTTCAATTTATTTTCTCATGAATTTTTGAGGTTAAATAAAGAAACCTATTTTTAGAAACGGACCAATTTCGCAGCTAAATTATTGGAAGCAAAAATCAATCGACATAAAGACAAGGAAATTTCACTTTGTATTTTAATTTATTGGTACGTTAGGTCTTTGATCAGAGCGGCAGCGGACTCATGCCACTCACAGACTACAAGAAACCAAACCGAGGTATGACTTTGACAAGAAATCGGACAGGAAGGACTGGCTCTTCCCGAGTACTGTCATAAAATGTATACCCATTACACATCTTCACCGATGGCTCAAAGACGGAGAATGGAACGGGAGCAGGAGTCTTCTTAGAAGAACTAAATATCAGCCATTTATACCGACTAACTACCAGTAATGGAAATTATCTTCTGCGTAGACAGACAGCTAAGCAGCACTTAAAGCGAGTAACTCCAATATGGTAAACACCAAATCCGTAAGTCAGTGCCTCTCGGCTTTGAGAGCATGAAATCATCAGACAGTAGGTTAAGGGAAATAAAACCACTTTCGTGAAGGTTCCCGGGGACTTATTTCCCTGCACCCAGACAGTTATGCTATGGTGGGTTCCTCCTGGACATGTTTGTGTAGAAGGGAACGAAGGAGCAGATGAACTGGCCTGGTGAGGCTCTTAAATGGTCGTACTTTTAGCTGACAGAGAAGTACTACCAGCTTTCAATGCAGCTAAGGGCGTAATTGACAATATCACATTAAACTTGACTAAAGAACGATAGAACAACACTTCCGGTTACACTATAACTCAGAGCTTGCGGCCTGCAATTGACACTAAAATGGCAAAGATCCTAACATCTTTAATAGAAACCAAATCGCGAGTGCTCTTAGGGGTAATAACCGGACACTGCATAATTGGAAACATGGCCAAAAGACTAGGTACCTATCTTCACAAATGACTTCTGCACAAATGACTTCTGCAGAAGTTGCAGAGATAAAGAGAAAATAGAATTTGTCGAACATATCCTGTGTCACTGCCCAGCCCTCCAAGAACGCCACTACTCTTGTACGGGAGCATGATTCTTCGACGGCTGGGAAGATCTAAAAGATAATTCTGTCGGACTTGCTAGACTCCAGTAAACTTATAGTAGTGGCAAGGCAACGTAGCCTTTGAGGGGAATTCAATTCAGAGAACACCTGTGCACCCCAAACCATCCATATTCTGTACTCAAAATGCGCGACCAATCGAAATAGTGTTCAAATGCCACAACCCATATCGTCCCAATGGCAGCAACACCCCGACACGAACTGGTAGTGAGGTTTTTAGAGAAGAGACGATCTACAAATCGCACTGGTAGACCAAGTTACATGTTCGGGTTTTGTCGAAAACAAGAAATGCGAGATTGTCAATAAATAGCTACCTTCTTAATAACCAAGGCAAGCAGCTGCTTCACTTTCACTCAGGGGAAGACGTTAAAGGGTCATCTAATACGAGGATGCCTTTTCTTTAAGGAATTCTCAAGTGCCTGTGTTCACAAGATATGTGACGCGTGGGAGGGCTTGAGGAGGTAGGATACACAGTTGGCTCCCAAACATTATCAACTGTCAAAGACTCCACAACCCTATGGTTACCATGGTGGACGTGAAAGTCATGTTAACATCCTCTCATTTTAAATTAGGCAAAACGGGAGGCACAGCCCTGCTAAGTGGGTTTCAAAAATTCTGTCCGTTTGTCCATGTTTTTTGGGGTTCATCAGATTGTAACGACATTAGCTAAAATCAACTAGCCAAAATTTGAATCTACATATTTAAAAAGGTCCTTCAACTCAGCCTTTTCTCAAGTGCCCGTTTCAAGTGGAGTCTATTTTAAAACGCGGAGACTCTGTGTGCCTGGTTCCAACTTGTTCAAAATTAAGTTGTTGATTTCCAATAAATCGCGAAACATTGTAAGAAACCTGCTCATTTATTTACAGTTGTTTTTGTTTTGAAATGTCAATTGAATCGAGTTGTTTGTCCTGATATCGATTTAATTTTTGTTTTTATTTTATTCTTTTGTACATGGTAACAATAAATTTATTAATAATACAAATCGGGAACCATTTATGTATACATTTCTTCTATACAATTTTATTTAGAGTTTTATCAATAAATATTAATTTAAATTAATACTATTAAATTATTTTCTTAACATTTGGTTTTTGTTTTTAATTTTTTTTAATTTTTGATTTGACTATAATTTGAATTTGTTTTCAATTTGCTTAAATAAATTTTCCTTCGTATAAATAACTACTCAGTTTATTATATAAATAAGAAATGTCGACTCCTCTCAGACTGCCGTTTCATGATCTGTCTCGTCTATTCGTCCTAACCGCCATGAGTTTGGATCACCTGCTATAGAGAATTATATCAAAATTACTTAAAAGTTGGTGCGAAATATAGTAGTTTTTAAAACGATATTTTTTTATATATTTAAGCTCTCCCTAAAAACTTAACAAAAAAAAAAATCATGCTTACACATTTACTAGAACTAACTAAATTTAAAAATACCAAGTAGCATTATAAAATCCAGGAATAATCATTCGGGAGAAGGGTAAACAAGTATTCTAATTGTTTTTTGTTGTTACTTTAATACATGGCCAAATTTTGTAAATTGAATGGAAAATACATATACAAAATTGGCGTTCAATAAACTTATGAATAAAATAATGTAATAGTGTTAGTGTACCTTCTAAGGATGAACTAGTTGCTAGCTAATACCTTCTCTTAAAGTGTTAGATGGATGAATGCTATTTTTTTTTATTTATAAACACTTTTTATTTTTATCTAGATGTGGGTAAAGGTGAAGATGTTCCTAACGACTTCCTAAAGCTAACCTAACCTTATATGTTTTGAATTTTTCCGTCCCTCAGTGTAGCTTGTTTATTCATAAGTAGAAAAGACTGAATAAATGGGAATCCGGTATTTTTCTTGTCAAAAATCAGCTTAACTTGTAAAAATAATATATAACGAGTATAATGACTACAGGTAAGGCTTAGGTAATTAATTACAAGCTTAAAGTGTCCATCTAACAGTTAGCACAAAAAGAACACATCCTAGCTTTAAAAAAAAATAATAAAGAATTACTCTCTGCTGCAAATTTTTATACATTACAACATCATTACTATAGTAATTAAATACAAACAAAATTTTACAACTTACCACAATAATAATACTTTGATATCCTAGGCAGGGCTGGGTTTTCATATGGTTTTTTTTATTGTTTTATTTTTGTTATTTTTTTTTTTTTGTATTTTCAAAAACAAATGGAACGGAAAAATCAGAAAAAGAAAAGAAACAAATATTTGTTGGATTTTTATCAAAAAACTCAGATTTTTGTGTTTTTTTTTTTAAACTAGTATTTTATTTGACTCTCACATGAATTTAGGAAGGATAGAGAGAGTGATGTGAAATAGAGAGGTACATAGTTGATGGGAAATTTTGGAATGTAAAATAAAGTTAACAAAGTAAATTTTTTTTTAAAGTATGTAAATAGGTAAGTGTTTTCTATTGTGTGTGTTTGGGTAATTTACAAAGGTGTGTGCATAATATTATTGTATCTGATAACGACATTTAAAACATCTCATGCGAATTTGGGTGCACTTTCGGATCATGTATAAGTTTGTTTATTTTTGTATTGTTAAATTTGTTAATAAAGTTTTTGATTGCTGTTGTGTGATTTCAGAGTAATTTTAAGTTGAAAAGCAAATCAAAGCCAATTGTTTTGTTACGTTGCGTAACTTATTTATAAATTTATTTTTGTTTTGTATTTAAACAAACTAAATTGTATAGACAATAAAAAAAATAACTTAATTAGATATATTTTTGGTTAAAAATTAACGCTTGCTTTGTTAATTGATACGAATAAATAAGTGTTGGGGTAGGCTTTCAATTTTTATTAATCGAACACTATACCTACTGATTGCATTTATTTAGGTTAGGTCCTACCAGATATAAAACAGATTTCTTTTACAAAAAGAAAATATCAAGTCGACATCCACATTATATATCCAAAGCTACAACAAAAATATGAACAGCAAATCGTTGCACTGTTTCCTGTATGCATTCGCTTAAAAGAGTATTTTCTAATAGATAATATTATCTATTCCGTATTCTAAAAGTTATGGCTGATTCACAATGCAACGAGAGAGCGAGACGAAAGCGAAATCGAGTCTAGCGCGAGTTGTCAAATAATTTCCAATCCATAGTTGCCACTATTTTTCAAAAATAAATTTCCCTGACTTTCCCTGATTTTCCCTGACCAATTTTCAAGTTTTCCCTGACTCAAATTTATACATTTATAAAAAAAAAAAAATTGTCAGTTAGGTAATATCTTTTTTATAAGCAAAAGGATATTAGAATTTATACAGTGTGTTTCAGTTAGGCGGTCTAATCCTTTCAGGGTATAGATTCCTGGAAGTTTCGCCGAAAATGAAATTGTATGGTCTATTCTCACCCTATTCCCCGTTATAGCCCATCAAAGTAGGTGATTTGGAGTTGTTACCGCTTAAAAGGGTATAACTTTTAAACTCATCTATAGGTACAAGCATCTCGTACATTTTGAAAAGAAAATTTAGTAACGCATATAGTTAAGTCTTAAGCACTTCGGGTACATCTGTGTAGATACAAAAAAGTTATGGCTTCTTAAACTAAAAATTATGAAAATTTGTTGTTTAATTTTTTTACTTAAAATGTTTTTTTTTCTCAAAATGTTTACTTTATAAATTGTTTTATTTTTTTTTATGAAATTTTTATCCTTGAGATATTTCCTAAAAATATTGCAACTTTTTTTACGTACGATCAACAGAAGTTGTAGTAGAAGAAATTGTTTGTCATTCAAAACTGGTCAAAAAGAGACTCGATATTTCTCTAAACTAAACTTTTTCTTTCATAGCACCCCAGGGGTGTTAGATCAGGAGATCTGGTTGGCCAAGTGTTGGGGCCAAATCAACCAGTCGTTAAAAGGTCGGGCTTATATTGAAGCCCATCTCTTTCACAGATGGGCAATTTTTTTTTTGTTCAGCCTTCAAAAAACCTTGTAGGATAACAATATAGCGACTTTGTATGGCCAGAGCAGTCCCTTTTTTGAGAGATAGGAGAATTAGCTACTCAAATAGAGAATGTGCCACTTTTGGGAAGAATAGAAGAAAAGTACTATTTTATGCCAAATTCGATAGCTGAATTGAGAAGCTAACTCAGGACAGTTGTTCTGTCGGGTGTTTGTAAGACGTTTGAAAAATTAAGTGCAGCAGAAAATACCTTAAGTTTATACCTTGCGTTCAATCTTCCCCAAAAATAAAAAAACTCACACAAACGAACGTTTGTGAGAAGCTAGGCCTAGGGTGCGATGGACGTGTTGCACCAACTATCTATGTATGTATTTGTTTATTTAAATTGTTTTTTTCCGAGGGTTGAACCTACGACCCTTGTTCAATAGTTCAGCCCACTAAGTACTGAAATACTGCGCCCACATGATGTCGAAGTCGTTGATCTGGGTGTTTATTGGCTTTGACGCAGACAAAGGGGTCACCGACAATTCTGTCAAGGACTAATCCACTAAGTACACGACTGAAATTTAGTTGAAATGTTTCAAACCACATGATTGCAACTTCAAATATGAACTAATTTGCAGAATTTCACTTACGCCGTGTGATATTAAATTTATAAGAAAGTTTTGCTTTTGTGACATATTTATCATAATAATTATGAAGAGAATTAAAAAACAAATCCGTGCGCAGTTTTTTTTTATTTTGTTTTTCCATTCGATTCGACGAGTTTAACGAGCCAAATGAACGCAAATAAGTGTTTCCAGAGTTTAGGGCCTTCCTCAGAGTTAGATACATTCTAAGGTTCAAATATTTTGAAAGTACTTTTCGAATTGAACTTGAATTAGCATTTATCACTTTTGAAATAAATGAAAGCTAAAATCTAATTTCACACTTTAGGCCTTTCGTTTCGATATTAGCGCGATTGTTCGGATACCAACACAAAATTGGTGAAGACCTTCACATTTCAACAGCAAAGAAGATTTGTCAAGTTGAATTGTAGATAATACCATCGAAAGTATAATGTCCCAAAAAACTGTTTTATTTGTAAATATACAGACACACAATTTATCAAAATTTTAAATTATCAAGGTACTTTTTTTTCGCTAGTATTTTTTTAACAAAATTTTGGTAAAATATAAAATAAATGAAACAAATTTTCCCTGACTGCTTTCAAAATTTCTAAAAATTCCCTGACTTTCCCTGACATTCCCTGATCAAATTGCGTTCCCTGACTTTCCCTGACATTCCCTGACTTTCCAGTCGAGTGGCAACCATGCAATCAAAGGAAATGCATGCAGCTCGTTGCCTCGTCTCGCGACCATTTAGGAAAATTGGAAAAATCTCGCCCGAGACACCGATGAAATTTTTACTCTCTGAGTGGGAAGCGACACCATTTTCATAGAAATGTGCTTAAGGTTGCCACTTGTGTTTTTTTAAGCAAACAGGGCGGCACTTTCACCGATTTTTTATTATTTTTTTGATACGATTTGAGAAATTTAATAATAATTAATGTCGGTGAAAAGAGGAATTTTTTTTCTTTAAACAAACATTACCCCGATAATATTATATGTTTAGTGTGTGTTTCTTTTTGATTTCTTGGTTATTGGGGCATTTGCTTCGGCAAATTTTATTAGGATATATAAGTTTTTATGCAACACTTTGTTCCTAAGCGTCGTATACCTATTAAGGTACTAACTTTAAATTGCTGATATGTGTTAGTATAGGTATAAGACAGTAAACATTTCATAGGAATTCAGTGAAACCTGTTGTGGAATTGACTAAAAAGTTGAACAGAAAAAGTGGTAGCTACGAACGAAAAAATTAGTAAATTCATTTTCTAGAAAATTCAGAGGACAATAATTGCTTAATTTTTTTTGATGAGCTAACTTTATAATTCATAAGCAACATTTTAAGACCAAGATTGAGTTCAGTCATTTAGTTTAAGTGCTCCAAAAAAGTAACACAATTTTTTTCAGTCGCATTTAACTGAAGTGACGCCTTAGAAGTACGAATTGGTTGCTCTTATTCAAACTGGATGCAATAGTGCTAAAAAATCAATAAAAGTGCAACTCTGTTTTGTAAAAAAAAATCTAAGTGGCAATATGGCTTGTAGGTAGGTAGTTTCAGTGGTCCCTTTATTGTTGTCAGACAAACTCGCCGACGCTTTCATTGTGAATTCTCGGACGATGTTGGAACGAGATCGATTCTTGCCCCGCTTTCGTCTCGTTATCACGCCTGCATTGCGAAAGGGGCATTAGATTGACAAAATATAATATTCGGATAATTTGTCCGGCACGAGTACGATAACTACGGCGCCAAAATGATTGTACTCAGTACCCAATTTTTGTCCTTAAATTTCAAGTTTGAAAAAAAATTTTTTTTTTCAAAAACTATTAATAGAAATAATTTGATTTAAAAATAATATGAAAGTACAGATTCCAGGATTTTAAAAATGATTATAGTCTTTTATTATAAGTGTTGCCATTTTTTTAATGTATTTTTTTTCCATTACTGGTACCATTTTCTTTAAATTACCTTTCGTGCCTAAACGGAGTAAGATAGACCCCCCTCCCATAGTAAAAAGTGCTTGCGACTTTGCGCAAGGTTACCTTAGGAAATTTCTAGCTTGAAGCCCTGGGCGACCTGTCTCCAACTGAATAGCAAACGTCTGCAAATTCGTTACATAACACGCAGGTTTATAATTTATGACTAAATCGCAGATCCCATTAATTTATCGAAGTAAACTGTAGGGTAGATGGCTTAAGTTACTCTTATCTTTAGTGCTGACTTAAGAAGCTTCTTCAAGATTATTATACTCTACGAACGTCTGGTAGATGTTAAAAAAGTCATTTACAATATTTTGCATTTTTCGAAAGCTAAACATTAAAACACCTTAGTACTGTAACGCAAAAATAATTGAACCACTACGCAATTTAAGTTTTACTACAGTTTGAGTTGTAGCATATACCTACCTTCCAAAATAGCTGTTAATAAAAAAATAAAAATGAATGGTTGGCGCAGCAGGTCCTCAGAGAAGCCCTTGGCCTATCTTCTAACAACCATTCGTTTGTGTAAGTTTTAATTTTTTGAGAATAATAGGAGGTAACAACAATTTTATGTCGACTCCGAATGACTTAATTGAGAAGCTTTTTCAGGACAATTATACGAGTACTCTCGGATGTTTGTCAGGCGTTCTCATGAATTCTTTTAAAACTTTAGAAATCTAAAGTGTGACGGCCCCAAAACTTATTTGTTAGTATCAAATCAAGCAAACTTTCACAAAACTTATTTAAAACAAATTAATAAAAACAATTCGAAATAAACAATAAACAAGAAAAACAAATACAAACAATTTTTGTTTTAAAACATAAATATAAAATTCAATACTAAATTAAACATAATTAATAAAAACACTAAGCAAACAAAACAAAAAAGTACAGACATGTCAGAGATAGAGTTTTAAAAGTAAAATATATATATTATGTATTTTTTTTTGTGTTTTTTGTTTCTTGTAAATATAATAAGTAAAATATGTTAGCAGGGAGATGTCTTTTGATCTCTATAAGCTATATTATTATTTTTACTCGAAGTAGAATCTGAAGCAGCAGCAGCAGAGGACACCAATCGAATTCGCTTTGGATACGTACGGCCAAGCAGAGGAGCATGCTCTTCTATAAAATAACAGAAAAAAAATAAATACGAAAAAGGAATACGAACGATACAAAAAGAAAACAACAGATTACGAATTATTTTTATGGAGAGAAGAAGAAGATGAATGTGTTTTTTTTATGAAATTACAAAAAAATAGGAAAGGTCGAATTTCCGATAGTTGGAAGAAAAGCAAAATTTAGGCGCAGAAGCTTTATAAAGAAAGAGTTGAGAAACGAGTTCTTAAAAATAATGATACAAAACAGTTGAGATGAATGTAGGTACTATGGAAAGAAAGAAATTCTTGACACTAGTAGGTCTTAAACCAATTTTTTTTTTCGGAAAAATAGTTACGTATACGCCCCATAAAATATTTATTTATTATTTTCGATAGCGATTCTAAAAAAATTAAGAACAAACAAATACGCAGCATAATAGCAAATATACGTATTTGGTCTCAAAAAATAAATTAATTTGGAAAATTGGCATATTTGACATTGTCAAATGGCAAAGGTGAAGTTCATCGATTAAGGACAAAATCTTTCCCGAAATATAATTTCAGATAGAAAAATAAACATTACCAGTTTTTCCAATTGGTTTCTATTTTTGTAAAAATATTTTACATTAAGTTATAGATTCATCATATTGGGCAGGGAATCGACCTGCGTGACGTATAAAATTAAAAATGTTCTTAAATGAAATGTATTCCTAATCAATTACACTGCACCAAGTGCACAACCACTTAAAGTTTTCCTCCTTTAGTTAGGAAAAAATGCTTTCTTATGTATAGGTAATGACTTGGCAGCCAGTTTCTATGCAATGCCTTATTGTTGCTCTGATACGGCATTCTAGTCATTTGTGGGTTTGAAGACCTCTACACATATTGCCTGAAAGGCGACATAATAATCGTCTCCAATGGTCGAAGGGAATTTTGGGTTTGCGGCGCCACTTACTACATTATGTTGATCCATTTGCAGTAGCAAAAGCTTTTAACAATATTAAATTACTGGTCCACCTAGACTATTGCAATATCTTTGCGATCTCATTTGGAATCTTTGAAGTTTCATCCTAACGTATAACACGTAACATGATTCAACATTTAGGTGATAGATTACTACAGATGCCACACAAAATATAAACAAGAAGAAAGACAAATACAAAAACTAACAGAAGCAAATTAACAAATGACTTTGTGCAACATTCGGGAATTATTCTCCAAAAAATGTCAATATCAACTGCGTACACAAACATATGCAAAAAAAAAGTCTCACATCCTAGTCAAACTAATTCTTGAACCGATTCCATATACCTATCTTCGCTGCTCGAAATACGAATTGTATCCCCGTTTTCGATTTAAGTGATGGAATCTGACATTTTATGACTAAAAATCTCCTTCAAGGTTGTACTCAAATTAAATGCTGCTAATACCTTTCGCCAAATTATAACAATGCGACCAGTTTAAAAATAAATAAATAGGTGGCGCAACAGGCGGGTGACACCCAAGGCCTAGCTTCTCGCAACCATTCGTTTTGTGTGAGTTTCTATTTTTGGGACGAATGGAAGGGACCTACAATTTTATGCCGAGTCCGAACGGCTCAATTGAGAAGCTTTTTCATGACAGGCATACTCTCGGATGTTTGTCAGACGTTCGCGAGAGGTGGCGCAGTAGAAAAAACTTTAAGATGTAATTTGGGTTTTTCCGGGGATCGAACCTGGGATCCCTCGCACAGTAGTCCAACACACTAACCACTGCGCTACTGCGACCAGTTTATTTCATTTATTTATCCGACAGGGTTGACAAGATGCAGATTCACCAAAGTTACTATTCTTAGCTACTTCAATTCAATGCCCACTATACGGATTGGCACCGATAGCCTAATATTTCAGAAGATGCAGAGACATAAGCTAAATACTTGTGGATGAGCACTCGCGGATTCCAGGCAATCCAAAAAATTTCCGGAGCAATTTCGATCTATTTCTTACAACAATGGGAGATACATAATTATGAAATAAAAACCTACGCTTCCTTAGGAAATTTGGACCATACACTAATATCAGCTACCTATTTTGTAGTGACATAAATAATGGACACCCTTATGAAGTAATTTTTGTTTTTCCGCGAATCGAATCTGAGACCCTTCCCACTAACCACTGAGCCACTATGCTCATGCAATTGTTAATGACGGGTGTAAAATTTCGAAACGAGCAATTCAACGCTCGAATTTTTGTCGAATTTTTAGTTTGACTCGGTTAAGTTAGGTTAGGTTGTATAGGGTATGAGTTCATCATAGTAGACTTGGCGCCATATTTGGCCCATATCGCCATCCCTGGGAAACCTTCATGATAAAAACACTTAATTTTCCTATAGAATCTAAAAATAGCTTTAATTTTGTCTGGCTGTTCTAAAAGCGGCCGAGCTAATGCGGATGAGATCTATATCCGAAAGGGATAAAGCCATCTACATCGATAGCCAGTCTGCAGTCAAGGCTCTGGAATCTACGCACATCAATTCTGAATTAGTCAGGACCTGTCGCACAATGCTTAAGGCAGTCAGAACCGAGTGAAAATGTGCTGGGTACAAGGACACTGCGGTATAGCTGGAAATGCTATAAAAGACGGGAAATGGTTAGATGGAAGAGAGGTAAATATTAAACCACCTCCTTGCAGGGAACAGCTTGAGACATCGGTATATGATCGGTATATTATTAGGGCAATGTCTACTTAGAAAACATGCCAAAAGACTCAGGCTGGCAGACGCGGACATATGGAGGAGGAGGAGGGAATTGGTTCTCCCTAGTGATCGCGATGGGCCCTTATGGTGCCTAGTGCCGTATGAGACATCTCTATCATACCACTAACCTAACCTAACCTAACCTTGAGAGATCCACCTCCTCTAAATTATAGAAGAATTATCTTTCAAAGTTCCGAGCAACAGCTTGACATTCACAGCGAAAATAGACATATATCCCCTGCAACATGAGGTCCTCGCAATACCGTATTTACTAGACTGCCGTGCTTTCTAAGGAGGCAGTGCCCAGAGAGAGAGTACAGATTTTCTCCAATCTAGCTCAGGACAAAAGACCTTGAGACCCTGTAGGCTTTTGTATGTGACCTGACCATCATAGGTCTGCCCTATTTAGTTTGACTCAAAGTACCGGAAAAGGAAATATTGTTGAAAAAAAGCAATTAGACTAAAAAAGGCCAAAAAGGTCAACAAAAACCAGCATATAACCCTTATATAAGGTGCATGTTTATTTAAATGGATATAATCAAGTTTAAAGTGATGACATTTTATGGTAACAATAAGTTGACTTGACAGTTTTTACCAACCAACAACATATCAACGTAATATTGAAATCGTTTTAAAAAAGGTTACGTATACGCCCTGTATTACGAGTTTGTCTGTACTCTGATTACCCTAGTTATTTCTTAAATGACTGCATATTTACTAATTTTTATTTATTTATTTTTAGTAGTTATTTAAGCAATTTTGTCAAAATAGCTACTATGTATTTTTGAAATAGCTTTTCGTTTGTGTTTAGATAAATGGACGACATTTTTCAAACTCTACACTGGCATGAGCCAATATGAAACTGGTTTGGCGTAAACTATTATGTACAACAGTAGTAAAAGTACTAATTTTAACTTTTTAAAAAACGGTTATTGGCCAGCCAAACGTTATTTTAATTTTTAAGAAAATACTGCGATTGAAATCGCATGTGTGTTTCGGGCCTAAGTCTCGGAAAAAATCGAGAACTGCTGGACCGATTTAGATGATTCTTCTTTTGTTTATCTTCAATCAGGAGTAATTTAGAAAAAAAGAAAATTCGGAAAATGAATATAAACTCCCAACATTTGCAAAATTCCAAAACCACCGCACCAATTGAGAAAATGTTTTGAGAAAATCTGTTTTGTTGGCCAACTGGCGTTTCAGGGGTGTGTGGTAAAAATTATTGTACAAAAGGTCGGTTCATTAATTGTATTCATTTGGTCTCAGATATAAAACAGTTTGTCCTAACAGATAGGTGATTGGTGAAATCAAAGACCAGCAAAAACGGTAAGAGCTAGAAAGCTGATATTTTGAAATAAATTTCGTTTTATCGCCAAAGGGCGAAAAGTGGGATCAAAGTTTTGTATAGGAAAATTCTTATTTTTTATCCGTCAAACTCAATTTGTGTATTCTTTTCAGGAATTTAAAAAAAAATAATTTCTCCGATTTTGGAAATTAACTTTGGGGCCTGAGAAAATGGGAATTCATTTTGTGGGCAATCGAGCGCGTCCGAAGACACAACCGTCATTAAAATGTGTTTGGTAGACAGCTTAACGCCTACAAAATTTTTAAAACTTGAAAGCAGAGGCGATCGGACCTAAAATTTAGTTCCATTGTGACGCCACAGATGTTACGAGAGTATACTTTACGGAAACATATATAATGGATTTTTAAGCCATCAAATGGCAATTTATGTACAAATTGAAAAGAATGTATTTTACACATTATTTTTCAAATACTGAAGTGATTAAGAAAGACTAAAGTACCTTTAACTACAAGGAGAGAACGAAAGAAAGATACATACATAGTACTTTCGTAGAGTTTGGTTCAGTGTCGAATGTCTGGGGTCGCTTATAGTTCCCAGAACTGTTTTTATTAGTAAATTTTACTTATTAGTTTTCAGATTCCTTTATTCATGGCAATTGTCTCGCTGTATTGGCTCCGATGTGAATGAACAAGTAGCCTTCCTCCTATTTAAGGTCCCATTAATGTGAACCAATCTGGAAACTGCAATATTGCGAATGTTGCATTCAGCGAATTATAAATTGAACGCTGGGCTCTTGCAAGGTATCTAGTTTTAGATTCAATAAATCCTGGACTCAAGGATCCTGATACATATATACCTACTGTATACAGTATACATAAGTAACATTATGTTCAGAAAATGCAGGCCAGTATTTGTCTGTATATATAAAAATAGTTCCTGATTTGTGTTCGGATACGTATAACTTGAAAATCACTGACTCGATTGAGGTAAAATGTACAGATAATCTTAGATGTTGGCCCAAGAGTGCACTGAAGAAGATTGGACAAAATTGGAGAAATGGGGTGGCACCTCCCATACAAAAAAAAAAAAAAACATTTAAACAATAAATCTCGAAAACTGCCGAATCGATTGAGCTCAAATTACATATAATCTTAGGTATTGTTCCAGAAGTGCACCTGTGAAGATTGGTCAAAAGTGGTCAAAGGAGCGCGGCACATACAAAAAACATTCAAAATCTTATATCTCAAAATCTCGAACCGATTGAGCTCAAATTTACAGACAATCTTAGGTTTTTCCCCAGGGGTGCTCCTCTGAATATTGGTTAAAATTGGGAAAAGGGCGTGGCCCCGCCCATAGAAAAAAACGTTCCAAATCTTATATCTCGAAAACCACCGAATCAATTGAGTTAAAATTTACAGACGATCTTAGGTATTGGCCCAGGAGTGCTCATTGATCAAAATTGGACAAAGGGGCGTGGCGCGACCAAATTGGATACTTTTTTCTCCGGGTTTAATTGTTTCCCGAAGGTTTAGGAAAAAAAATTGTAAAAGTAATCGATTTGTTTTGTTTTTCGAATTGATTTCCAAATTTCAATTATTGTATCTTTTGGTTCGTTAACTTAGTTCACTGGTTATTTCAAAGGTAAATTATTGATTAGTGAAAGCTTTATGTGCGATTTATACAAAGTGAGATCACAACGTAAGAAACTCTTTGGATTTGCCTTGCATGCCGCCTCATCATTTGCGTTTTAAAGTTGAATCTGTCATCATGATGCTACAAAATCTTTATGCCCCGAAACTGTGCAATGGAACCCGACTGATTGCGACGAAGTTAATTAACAATGTGATAATGGCAAAGATTTTGAAAGGGCCGTTCAAAGGAGGAGAATGTCTAATTCCGCGAATTGCTTTGACTTCAACCGATTTGCCGTTTCAGTTCAAAAGCATTCAGTTCCCAGTCGCTGGAAGTGTGCGGCATAAATGTGGAAATGTCATGCTTTTCACATGGCCAGTTTTAATGTGACGGGTTTCCGATTTGGAATTCAAATATTCTCATCCTAAGCTTCTTGATCGGTTGAGAAACTTCAAAGAATCATACATGTCTCATTACTCTTAGTGATGGTCGTACAAGAACCAACCTCATCCTGTTTCTATTTGTCAAGATTTATTATTTCAAATGAATGATAACATTAACCCAAAGTATGGATGATTAATTTAATCTTTTAAAAACAACTTAAAGTTAGCCCGCAATAGATTTACCAATTTGGAGTTAGTAGAATTAACACACACATCACGTTAGTAGTCAATTGAACCCGAATAGATGCATACATAAGAAGTGTGAAACAACATCGAATAGTTTTACATTGCCAAAGCATGCAAATACGTAAACTCATATAGAAGCAGATTAAAATATATAAAATTAAAAAAAAAAATAAAGAAACATAAATTGAAATACAATATAGCGTCAAAAAGCAGCAAAAGGACTCAAGTTCCGCTGACACATTCAACCAAACCACCGTAGAAATCCAAATCGAACTCAACTTACCCTGCAGCTGTCGGTTGATTAAAGCTGTTAACCCATGACCTTCGGTACCCTTTTTCATAACTAACATTGGCTTATCCTCGGCATCATCATAGCCGCCGGATGGCAAGAAACCATTACTGGCCATTGTTTCGCTGACCTAATGGCAAAAGTTGAAAATTCATTAGTATATCTCGGATCGTGACCAACAATTTAATTAAAATTCATACAAGCATCGTGTTGGAGTTAGATCGTACCTGCGTCACCTGCATCAGTTTTTTTACAACATCCCGCCCGAGGATATGATCGAATACGGACTGCAGAAACGGTTCAGCCATTATGGACAGTTTCAGCTTGTCCCGATGCCAGATTAATACCCGGGACTCTTCCATCGCCATAATTGACACCTAAAAGAAAATTTTAATCAACAGTACAACAATACGGAATTGTGAGTCTTACCTGAAAATAGTCGTCCGTTGATACCCCAAACCATTCGGGCGAATCTAGGAACTGATGAGGAAACACTATGTGCAAAGCTCTTTGATTTTGTGATACGACTAATCTGTGGAATGGAGTAAAAAGAAAAACCAAAATCCAAATGAACACTTTGTGGAAACAAGATACCGTGTATCTGTATAGATATAGAGACTTGAAAATTAAGGGATTAGACCGTTTGCCTTTGCATGCCACTATGTCATTCTGAAATGGTTTTGTGCGAGCGGTAATGGTTTTTCAGTGGACTAACATGACTGGTGAAAGAGATAAAAGGAACTAAGACCACAGAAATGCTGGTGGTCGAGTTGGATTTCGATGTGTCCTTGTGTAGAGGGAATTTCAAAGTGGGACATACAGTTTTATGTAAGTAGATCATTTAAAATGCTGCTTCAAGACTGTTTTGTTCTTTTGTTTAATATTTAAATTGAATTTATTTAATGGGGCTAAAGCCACATGCGAGGAGAACAGAAGGGACGAAAAACATAAATTTACTTGATGAAAGCGAGATCGAAAAAATGCTAGGGGAGAAAGTAGCAACAACATATCTACGACATTGTTAATGGAAACAGGATTGACTACTTAGGCCTATAAGTATAGATATAAATGGGGACAATACTAACGGTCTGGTCAATGAACTTCTAAACGATGACAAAAGCTAAAATCTCGATGACAGTCAGTACAAAATTCTCATCAAAAACCGCATAGCCTAACAAGAAAAAAACTCAATGCCGCACGACCTCATGACCTAAAAGGTAAGATGGATATATTTTGATATGAGGCTTGACTCGACCAAACATTCTCTCTACACCTTCAAAAAGAAAGCTAAGAACGCGGAATTTGGTAATTCGACAAATGCACTATAGGTAATCATTTCTTATTTAGTCTGGCGCTAGAAATCTCCTACGCAGTCCGTCGAATAACATGAAATGGACCCGCACTAGGGTCAAATTTAATCAGACAAAGACTACGAAGCTAAAGCTATGGAGGCTGCGACAGAACTGCAAAGTTTGGTCCTATCATTTGTTCTTCTATATTACATATATCTTCGCGTCCGTAGAAAAACATCGGCGCGGAGTACGCGGTATTCCAAGCATCGTATTGAGACACCTACGTCCGACACTATAAGCTTCGCAACCTAATTTAACAATGCTTTTAGTAATAGATTGGGCTTGTTGGAAAATAGCAGTGATATAAAGATAGGAATGGCCCTGATAGCCTCCAGATCATTAGTGTGCTTTAGAAAATTAAATTGTCAAGCCATTAAAGAAGGTTGCTAATAGAAGTCTGCAAAGGTTCTGGACCACATTTAGTAGCGACATGCTTATAGGAGAGAATTTTGTTGTCAAATCTGACAATGTTAATTCGACCAATTCAGCCGGCAGTAGTACAATCCTCGATCCTAATTAGTATATACACAAAATGACTGATGGGCTCACTCAAACAACACATACAGTACGCAGGCGAATAAGTGGTGTCAAGTCAGTTTCAAAGTCTTCGAAAAGAAATGCTGAAGAAAGGCAAAAAAAAAAATAATGTGCACGACTGGGTCACACGTAACTTTCTCGTTTATCGCGAATCTCTCAGAATCTCAGAGTCATTTAAGCAAATTTTATGTTTAAAATCATACCCACTTCAGATGTACTCAAGTTTAGTAACCTTTAAATTAAAAAAGTAATACATACTACATAGACATACGTAAATATTAACTACAACACTATATTGCTTACTTTCAAATATTCACCCCGAACAACTGACACTTAGAGGAGGCAAGTAAGCGATGAATTTCGAATTCCCATTTTTGATTATTTAAAAAAAGGGGTTGTCAATGGTCGGGATTTGGGAAGTCATTTTTGAGAAATATTCATAAAACGGCTATATTAGAGTTTTTCAAGAAAAACTAAGTACGTGTTCATGTTTAGAATGCTTATGTTGTCTTAAGTATGTATTTTGATGAAAATCGTTAGAGCGGTTTTTTGTAAAATTATGCTGACAAATGTTACAATTTGGATTCGAAAAGCACTGTTCTTAAACTGTTTAGCTGAAAACTAAGTAAGACGTGTTCTTACGGATATAAACATTAGCTAGCAGTTACATTTTTAACTAAATCGAAAATGGAGTTTTCGAGATATGTGTAGTTTTTAAAGTACCGTTTTTAGCGATTGGGGTGGAAATCGAAGGACGTATTCATGGTTCAAAAAACACTGCTTTTCAACTGTTTAGCTCAAAACTGAGCAAATGGTATTACTATGGATTTAAGCATTACCTGAAAGTAACATTGTTATCATAATCGAAAATGGCGTTCTTGAGATATGAGCAGTTTTTTTAAATACTATTATTAGGGAGGATATCAAAGGACTCAGTCTTTTTAGGGAAAAACTGAGTTTGCTATTAAGTTAAGAATGACAATAGTATCTTAAAAATAATATTTTTTTTTTAATTCGTTTTTACCGTTTTCGAGAAAAAGCCAATTTTCAAAACTGCCGTTGCTGGACTTTTTAGAGAAAAACTGGGTATGCCGTCAGGTTAAGCATGCTTACATTAACTCAACTATCAATTTTGGTTCAAATCGTTAGAGCCGTTTTCGAAAAAATCTTAATTTAGGCATATTTCGTCATATTTCGTAAAATTTGTATATGGGAGGTACCGTTAATATTACGGCTAGCATATAAAAAAAGGAAGCGCACAAACTCTAAATACAAAGTTTGAAGCAAATCCGTCCAAGCGTTTAGATTCCCCAGGGGTGGGACAGACAGACATACGGACGGACATAATTGCGAGACCCACTTTTTTGAGTTCCCCTATCATCGTAACATCAGAATTGATCAAAATCTCGAGTTCGAAATTTTATACGAAAACAATATCTTTCTCTTACTGCGTATACAAGAAAGTTAAAAAGGAATGAATGTTCTCTATGGCTGTATGAGAGCCTTTGGGAGATGATGGAGATTGTAGCCCGCAATTTGCAAAGAAATTGTCAGAACCATTTCTTCTACGGGTTTTGGGTAGGGTGGACAGCAAACAGCATAAGGAGCTACATTCTGAAGGAACTTGACAAAAATAGCAAAACCTAGCGGTATGTTGTAGAAAATAATAACTCTGTAAGCGTTGCAGCAGAATCTAAGTCTTCTATAATGACTTTAAGTTAGGAAAAGTGGGAGTCCAACTGTGCATACCTGGGGCTCACAGTTTACGCGAATGGTTCAAATCGAGCAGGGTTTTATTCGGACGCACTGCCAAAGCAGTAATTAGATAACGTGTTGTGTAGGTATTTCAAGCTGAACAAAAGAGAATAGTGTACAATATACAGTAGAGGGTTGGCTTCTTCTGCCAGAAACAACTTCTTCGACAGTCAAGCTGCTGTGAAATCGACTATATCTCACATACATAATATTTAAATTAAGGGGGGTTAGAAAAGGGCGCGATCACCATTAGGCATCATTCGGTCAAACTCTGTAGGGTTTCCGGCCATACGAATATACATAGAAGGTGCATGTTTTGGCAAGAATGGGATCGGAAATGAACCTTAGGGAAGTGGACACTGGACACATCCACATTGCCACCGGTTGGAAAGTTGTATAGCATAAGAGGTCAACCAATTATGGGCTAACGAGGAGGAATGTGAACCCTCTCGTGTGACACTAGACACAAAGAAAACAAAGAGCCATCTGACACTAAATAGATCGTCTAACCGCAAAATAACTACAGGTCTTATTGAAAGAGCGCTACAAAAGTTTTTTTTTAAGGATATCAATGAAATTTTTTATTCCTGTGAAAGTACGTTCGATGCCATTATGTATGGAACTCGATTTCTTTTGCATGGCCACCACGGGCACGCTTACAGAAGTCCAGACGCTGAACCCAATTTTCGACGGTAGAGAGACGGTCACAGTCAACTGAAGCCTCAGCGGCAGCAATATTCTCGACACTACGGGCACTTCTTTGTCTCACTGGCACGGGAACATTTTGTACTGTGCCTGTGGATTCAAATTTTTCCACTAGACGCTCAATTATTGATCTGCTAGGACGATTATGACGACCATAAATTGGACGTAGCGCTCTTAACTTTGAGGTCACTGACTCCGAATTTCGGTAGTAAATTTTAATGATTTCGACTCGTTGTTGGCTAGTATATCTTTCCATCATGAAATGGCAAACCTTACTGAAGAGAAATGTCAAAAGAGCGGCCGGAAATTCGGCGTCGTTTGCTGTCCCTGCCGCTCTACTTTTGTAGCATCCCTGTTGAAAAACCCTTTATATTGAAATCGCGGGACCATGTGAGATTGGGTCCATGATTCTTAAATGGAGAATAGAGTCCAAAGAGCTATGTCGAAATTGCGGAGAACCTGATAAAATGAGAAAGAGGTGGAGTTAATCAAGCATCACTCTTCAAAATCGACGCCTACGTATACCTTAGGATTTAGGTTCTTCGCAAGCACCGCTGGGTTAGCTGAGTTTCAGATATCGGTTCTCCTTAACTTCATTACGAGCCTCAACTGGTTACCAAGCGGGTCGAATAGTAACTTGATATTTTTGGTCTGTTCGATCTCTTCATTCTTACTCTTAACAGGGAATTCACAATTGACTATTTAGACCTTTGAGTGGACGTGATAAGATCATCGTACTCCCTTTATAACCTAAGCTAACCTTGGTGTTGGTGACTAGGCAAACGGCGAAATTCAAACAGAGAAAGGGAAGTTTCTTTGTAAAATAGGCATAACCGTTGGCACAACGCTAACACGGGAAGATGGACTTATCTCAGACAAACAACCATAAGTACACATTAAAACATGAGATTTAAAAAATGTCTACAATTATTACTCCAACAAAATAGTTCATCAGACTATAATCAGTTTTAATCGGCGTTAGGCAATAACGCCTAAGGAAATACCGCCCAAATCGATTTGGAAATAAAATCCAAAAAAAAACATAACGCCCAAAAATAAACAACAAGATGAAAATAAAGCCCAAAAATAATGTGCAGTTTAATACGTATGCAACCCCCCTGCTTGGGGTTGCTGTCAAATTTGGAGTATGTGCGATTGGATATATTGACTTTTTTTTTGCAGTACAAACTCTCGCCTAATCCAAAATCCAACAGAAAACCCAAGCAGGAGGTTGCACTTATTCTACTGTTTATGCATTTCCAATTACTATTTTGGGCTTTTATGCTTGTCAAAAAAACGACCCCTGTAAAGCAAATAACATCGAAAATGACGAAAAATTTTGCAACAACAAATTGTACGAGTTTTTTTTGGGTGTTATATCCAAATCGATTTGGGCGCTATTTCCTTGGGCATTTTTGCTTAAAGCCGTTTTAATGAAAGCATAATTTATCTCAAAAACCATAGGTGGTTACCAAGTCACTGTAGACACTGTATAAACTTTTAGCCTTGCACTAATGGGATATCTAATTAATTTATTTTCCATTCAATTATGTTATTCATTTATTACCATGTCGGCCATTACCGAACTTTTCTACGAATATTTGTATATTTTATGTATGTCTTAAGCAAATAACGCAAAAAAAAAAAAACAGTTTTACAACAAAGCGCCATGAATGAAATCATCAAAACAGCCGCCAGTTAGCAACAAGTGCGAATGACCAAACGTCTTTATTCAAGATAACAATCATGGCTAATCCGATTGATGTTTCGAAATAATCATTCGGAACCACTCTATGTGGTTCAGATCACATGTAAGGCTGTCATCCCTATATCCATTATCGTGACCATGTCAGAAAGATTCAAAAAAAAATCTAAACGGCTAATTTGTTGAATTATTGACCTGAATAATGTGAATTTTTTTCTCACCCCCTCTCAAGCATTTATTTGGAAAATTTCTCAAATTTTATGAGTGCGATACTGGAGTAAACAAATTGTCGGAATTTTTGTTTACTACGAGAGAGTGCTTAAGTGATTATTTGAGAGATAAACTTGTTCGTTGCCATGGAATGAGGTTGATAAGTAAATAAATGGATTATTTAAGAGCAATACTTACTTTCCGGATAATACTAATGATAAACTATCGACCTTAGTTACTTTCTCTTGGGCATACACCTCCTGATACTTGAGCGATCGTATCAGTTTCATGCAATTTAAAATTTTCCTAAACTGATGTCGAGACACCCGCAACGGTTTGAAAAGAGATTCGTACACCTGTAAAGAGATAAACACAGAAATGAGGATGAGTACGGATGTTTTTTTTTTTTTTTAGAAATTAGTGCAAAAAGTTTTATAATTGCTGTTAGATGAGAAATAAATGGAAGAAGATTTCCCCATATGACAGTGTTTCATAAACCCAACTCAGTGGCGCCATCTTTAGGCAGTTTTATTTTATTTGAAATTTAAAGAGAAATGAGCACTCAGCTTGGAATACTTGGAATCCGTCTCTCGGAAGACCTATACACTTAAGAAAAACCAAAGAAACATTGCATACCTACACCCAAACTCGCACATACTCGAAGCCCAACAGTGACCCCAAGTAGGGGAGTTGCAGGGGACACAATGCCCCCCAACCCATAGGTATTAAATTGGAAATGCTTTTTGGGCTTTATTTCCATCTTGTTGTTTATTTTTGAGCGTTATTAAGTTTTTTGGGCGTCCTTTTTACCTATCGACCCTGGGGATTTGGATTGGGAAATTCACCTGACTGGACGCGTTAGCTAAGTCTATGTAGTCAACGTGCTTTGGCTTATTGGATAACAAACACATCTTCGTACAACTCATGTCATAGAGTTTAATGTTTTATCATCTTCTTCATTTCGCCTCTTCGTACAAAGGTAGTGAAAGAATATTTTCTCCGATGAGCTAAGAAATAGGGGTTTCTTGCTTTTTATCTATCAACACTTGGCGCCGCCTAACCGCTGGAACTCGGCAATATTTACCCGGTACCACACTGTCACAAACCAGTAAGAATAGACCGTCGACTCCTCCCACATAACGGACTTTGCCTACAAGCTGCCGTCGGGCCCAGGATTTTTCATGTATTGGTGCTGCACAAAATCAAAGGAGCGCCATTAGCGCACGCATACTGGACAAATCCTAGGCCCATGGTATAGCATGGAAAATCATTGCCGCCATTAATTTTGACATTTACACCTATTCACAGGCAGGGTAATTTTTTCCGGGGTCAATCGGGGAGGTGCACGGGAAGTCGGCGGTCTAGTTCTTACTGGTTTGTGCACACTGTGGTGAGGGTATATTCACTTTGACATTCCATTTGTAACGCACATAAGGAGCGTCACTTTCTTAGTCGATCTAGCGATGTCCGTCTGTCTGTCCATCTGTCCGCAAGATTACGGCCGCAATTTAAGAGCTATTGACTTGAAATTTGGTAAGTAAGCTTTTATCCACCAAACTGAGGCTAAGTTCGAAGATGAGCAAGATCGGATGAAAATTACTACTACCTCCCATACAAAATATATAGCTATTTTATGTTAAAAATTAAATTTAAATAGCTACAGTAAATATAGCAAGTTTAAACTTTGCATATATTGTTTGAATAATATTTAAAATTTTTTGACAAAAAATGAGCTTTTTCGAATTAAAACTACCCATAGGTACCCCCCATACAAATATATAATTTTTTAATACTAAAATATTTTTTTTATTTTTACAATAATGTAGTACCGGGTATTTGAGCTTCGGCATAGTCGAAGATAATTGTCTTACTATGGTTTTTCGTTGATATATACGTGGCGCCCTGCTCTTTGTTGATTCAACACATAAAGACTCAAGTTCCACATTAACTTTTATATGACAGTTTATACCTTAAAAAAACGGGGCCCATACGAATTTGAGTAGAACTTAAATTATTATGAGTCTTTACAGCAAACGGTCGTGTCCACGTTGACTTAAGATTAACTTATTTGGTCTGAAAGCCTTAAATATCACCGCCAAAGCGCGACTTGGTTAAGTGAATACTGACTATATTTCATATACCATAACTGAATAAGTCTATTAAAAATGGTGTCATCAACTAGTGTGCTCCAAAACGGTCACAGGACAGTGCACATCCTTGTCAAAATTTAGTCCATATGTGAAATAGTTCCGATTGGCTACTTTGCTACACGTAACACCATTGGACCAGTTTTGATGCAATTCCGAACTCGGTCGCCGCCATATTAGGTATATTCATGCACATGCGCCATTTGAGTAGATAAAAGGTGGTGAGACTCGACTAAAAATTCGTTGGACTTTGCCTATGTCTATGGTCGACCTGGCATGCTTAGGTACGATATAGGATTCGACCCGATTGGTATTTCCAGTGCTTCGGGTGACTAGGTTTCCTTCGTTATTTCTAAGAGCTGTTAAAGCAGTTAGTTAGGTTTTGGTTTCTTATGAAACCCCCAGATGCTATATTAAGCGCGAAAATCTTCGATATTTTGAAGCTGGGAAACTGCGCCGTCTTCTTGGATTTCTGTGGTAGATGAATGCACAGTGGATAGTGTGGGTTTGGGTCTGTTTGCCTGCAATCCAAAAGACCGATTCCAAAAGCCCGAATTTCAAAAGCCCGTAAATAATATGCTCGTAAGAAAAAGCCCATAAAATAAAAGACCGTAATTACATAAATGGGGGGCATGCTGTCCCCCTGCAACCTCCTGCCTGCGGTCACTGTAGGATTTGGAATGAATGCAAAAATACGGGCTTTTTGAAAATTTTCATTTACGGGCTTCTGTATTACACTCTTCTATTTTACGTTTAACAGCACACGATTCTTCTATCGTTGACTTTCCGGACGTGGTTAAAAGTTTTCAAAGTTCATCAGATGTCTGTCATAACAAGTTATTGTTTTATATGTTCGAAAAACTGCGCTATCGACACAACCTCTAACCTGTATGTCCTTACGACAGCAAGCCGTATACATTTCAGAAATAACACGTTCCCTAAGTGACCTGATGTAAGAGGTCTGAGCGATGGGTCCTCGGTTGAACAATCTAGAAACACGAATATCTAAGAAATATTTGCAATTTTAGCTGTCTTAAGAAAGCGTTCTAATTTTACTGCTAAGATGCTCCTCATCCTTTTCAGGGCTCAGGCTTATGTTAGACATTTGACTCATTCAGCCATTCTTTCTTTCTTTGATTCTTTCCCAAAAAGCATTGTATTGTTATTTTTTTCTTCAACGGTCGCGTGTAAGTGAAAAGAGTATTCCGGATCAACGAGACCCGTTCCCGATGGCTACCATATCTATATTTTACAGGCGCACTTTGTTTCAAGTGCCACATTGCCCCAATTGATTTACACTAACTAGGTCGTTAACGATATCGCCCATAATTTCCCCATTAGAAGCCGCAATCACTTAAATCATGTGGAAACATTTTACATACATTCGTTGCCCTTTGATACCCCAAGGTGAAACTAATGAAGTCAAAAAAACACATGTGACTGCCAAATTTTGAACGAAAAAAATTTATGTAGCGCAATAATTTTAGAACTTAGTCATATGATCCGTTGTAAGATTGTTACAACCGTCTGCTGAGCATGTGACAATTACCCAAGTGCCATATAAATTACAACCCATTTCTGACGAATTCGTAAAAGTGTTTATTAAGTGCTTTTCACCGCGCTAAATTTACGGCGCGATGGACGATGAAATATTTTTGGCCATGCACCAAAATTCAGGAAAATATTTTCTCAAATTATTTCCTTCCATCCGGCTTTGCCTTGACATTTCGAAAGAGACACCAAATGTCGTCAAGTGAACGCCATGGACTATGTTCGTTCGCCTTGGCAACATCTAGGTGTCAATGTCAATGACAATATATACAACACTCACCGAACACATTCGTCCGTTATGTACTACAATGACCATGACAACGACAGTAGTGTAACAGGAGGAGGTGTGTCATCTGACGTAACCAAGAGAGTTCCCACAATCATGCGTCACACAATTTAGCCACACTATACCATGCTGTTGCTTTTATCAATCAAATTCAGCAACAAAAATACTTCTTATAGATACACAAAATTCGTATTCGTATTCGAGTCGAAATTCGTCGTCAGTGCGACGAATGGAAAATATTCCATTTCAGATTTCACCATAGTCTTGTGACTTTCGGCGCAAGAGTTGTCAAAAATGTGTTTACGCGCTAAATTTAATAAAACACGTGGGTAATTGGGGTTGGGGTTCATTGGATCGGCCTACGAACTGATTAATATGAGCTGTCAGTGTGCGTAAAATTGAGTCAATTAGCCTGACATGTCAACGCAAATTCGAGGGGGGGAATAGATATTAACATATTTTCGGGTTATACACCGTACAGTGCGTGCTCACAGCACTTATGATCGTGTCGGATTGCCGTTTATATGCGCCATTGAGAGCCCCCTTGAGTTGCTATGAATGTGGTGTCATTAACAAGTCGTAAACATGCAATAGGAATGTGCGAAATAAACGCCAGGTGAATCATTGATTTATGTGGGCTATATTATGTATATATTTGTTATTAGGTTTTTGTGTAGTTTTTGGTCAATTTGAAGGCCAATAGATGACTAAAAATCCGGATTGTAAAAGCCAGTAACGGTCAGAAATTAACTAATGAATAAGAAAAGATTTGGGTCTGTGTGTACCGCCAATACCATAATTATGAAGTGGCGGAACCAGATGTGATCTTAAAAAATAGAAACCAGTCAAAAGGGGGACGTGACTTTAATCAGGCAGGCACTCTATATCCTGTTAAGAGAGTTCAATGCATCCCATTGTCTTTAGGGTTAAATAGAACCCCGAAAAGGCGTGAAATGTGATTGATTATTATTAGAGTAAACTTAACACTATCTAAGTCTGATATCATAGCCCCCAGGAATCAGCGGGTTATTGTTTAGTCAACATGATTTAACAAGAAATTGACTTAGTATTGCCCAATGTTAGGTATGTCTAGGTGGTTTGCGAAAGTCTTTCATAATCAGTTGAAAATATGAGCTATCAGAAAATTCTGTAGAACAAGGCGTATTGTAATCAGTTTCATTTCATAACTCAATTTAAGCTTTATCGGCTGTCCGAGATAGTCAGCAGTTGGCCTCATATTTTATCGCCCTCATAGGTTAGGACATACCGCCTTATTTGAATATTTTTACGAGCATGGTTGTAGGAGTCGAATTGTTGACTGTCTTTATGTTTTGTGATGAACTGCTTATTGCAGACAATGTCAGAGGCAAGGTATACTAAAGGCCCCAACCCCAACCCAAACAGTCCCAGTCCTGGCTTTATGGCCGTTAAACTCTATCTAAAGCATGTAGGTAACAATTAACAAAACCTTACACGCAAACACTCTAGTTATATAGCAGCACATCCAAGCAAAGGCACCTGATAAACTAACTGTCATTTGTGCACTACGGCAGGAGTTCCCTAACTGTGCGTCGCGACGCCCTGGGGCGTCGTGGGGCTATCCTAGGGGCGTCGAAAGACGATACGCACAGGTCGCCTGCACACGACGTTTCATCAGCTTGAGCTCGATTTGAAAAAAAAAAGATCAGATCAGGTTCGTTCGATGTTGGCCATTGTGTTTTGCCGTGCACAAGAAGTATAAGAATTTTGCAGACTTCAACTTGTCTCGAGACTTGGGCCTATACCCGATCCAGGAGCTCAAAGTTAATGATAATGTATATAATGTAATGAACATAGAAAAATCATCTTTAGCGACACGGGCCGCATTTTTGGATGAATGGCCAAATTGCCATATATGGGATGACGCCAATCAACACGAGGTGGCAGTGCATCCATAAAAAGCTGTTTGGTTCGCATTTTAGACCGCCGGTGGTGGCGTCGTTGCTCCGTACTTTTTCATGACGTTGGTAAGGCCAATACCATCAACAGCGAGTACTACAAAACGATGCTGCTAACATGTGGTTCCAGCAAGAGGTGGCTATGTGTCACTCAGCTACAGGGTATGGTTATCTGATCTCTATCAGAGGTGACGTGAATTGACCACCAAGATCGTGCGATTTAACCTCTCTAAATTTTTCTTGTGGCGTTGCCTAAAGTCGCAGCTCAATGCGAATAAACCGGAATCAAAACTGCCGAAGAGGCTATATCCCCTCAATTAAGTTGAAACCATGGGCCATTGTTCATAATCAGTGTTGCCACTAATAAAAATTGAATCCGGTCAAATCTGACCGTATGACCTGATTTTTATTTTCTAAATCCGGTTAAAAAATCCGGTCAAAAGTCAAAATCAGTGTTTTTGACCGGAAACCCGGTCAAAAATAGATTATGTTAACATTATGTAGGTATAACAAAAAATATAAAACAAAAGTTAACTATTATTAGCCATTTTTTAACATTATAAACATTTATCCATGTTGAGAAAACGTGGTTATAATATGTGAATCTTGACTTTGTAAACTTGTTTTTTATGTCGTTTGTTTAAAATTTACTGAAACTAATTTTTCATTTTATATGACGTGTTTTAAGCCTGAAATACACTTTTAGTTCATGGCCATACAAATACAACGCCTTCCAATGTCCAGTGAGGCAGTTAAATTTTGATTGATTTTGAAAATCCATTTTCAGAAATAATTCTGGCATAGTCTGCGCAGGGCATAAAGGTTCTTTTTCGTACCATTGTGCTTTCGATATAAATCTGCATTTGATATCATTGATAGAGCTAGGGCGTCAAAACCGGACGTCGGCTTCGGCTTTACTATACAATTTGTTTGTGTTTCCGATTTCAATATTCTTTTACCTGTCAAATTTTATTTCATTGCAATGACGCCTCGTTTTTGTTTGTAGCCAAGTCGTTAATGGAAATAAAAGTCATGGGAAGACGTGTATGGCTAAATAATTATTTTTGGATAATTTTGTGACACTTGAAAAGAGTAGTTCACCAAACTCTAATCTGAGATTTATCGAATTTCACACTTTTAATTGAAATGCATTGTTTAATTTCCTCCTCAACATTATAGCAAAAGAAAACGTCCAAAAATTAGCCTATAAGATAATATATTATCCTGCTCCCGAAGGAGAATTCCATGTCTTATGTTGTTAATGTTCTAATATTCGCAGTATATTGGTTTCTGTTTGAACTTGGGAGCGTGTTCGTAATGTATGGAAAAGTTTTATTCAAATTAAATATAGAAATCTATCTTTATTTATAGTCAGTAGAGCAATTTTATTTTTCCAGTCAAAAAAGCGTTTTCCGGTTAAAAACATTTTTCGTTCCGGTCAGAAAACGGTTAGACCGGATTTCAAAATTTTCTCCGGTCAGATTAAACAGATTTCGGTCAGATATGACCGGAATCCGGTCAGAATGGCATCACTGTTCATAATACATAAAGAATTTTGACGGAAACGCAATTTCTGTTCTAATTAAAACAAAAATGATAAAAACGAGACAATTTGTTAAGCAATTTCCCCATGATCTGAGGTTGAAATTTAGGCGGCTCTCAGATTGAAGCAACAAGCAATAAGCAACTAGCAACTGCCAATAAACAATCAGCAACATTTTTCGTTCGGGCGATATTTAGTTGCTTTGATGTGAGACCTCTAATATTTAATTCAAAGTAAAATAATTGTGAGCGATAATATTGCATGTTGCCTATTGCCAGTTGCTTGTTGAATGTTGCCTCAATGTGAGAGCCGACTTACATGTAACACGGATTAGCCCTGGAGCTGGAGCATCATTTATCACTTTTTAGCCTGTGTAGGTTTATGACCCTAGAAATTACCATGAAATGTATATTTTCCACGACTTTTCTACAACACTGCTACGGCATAGTACGCCATAGCATACCCCAATACCCAGTGTACATTTTTGTTTCGTTCCACCACTGACACCACTGAGCTATTGCTTGGTACAATAGCAGAACTTGGTACTGGGGTGTTCTCTCGAACTGTTGTAAATTTAATGACAATACCTACATCTTAAAAAAAATACGCCTAGCTCTTCACGCTTTTTGATTTGCATATAGAATTTTAAAATAAAACGAAACTGAAGAACAAATTTTTATAAACAACAATAGTTCAATTTGACAGATGAAGTAAACTCTGAGCTAATAAAAAAGTATCAATTCTGGGCATTTGATGAGCATTTCGACAACTCGAAATTTAATTTAAAAATCTTTAATGACAACTTCAGCTACAAATCACATTCAAGGTATCTTTCAAAATTCAAATACAATAAACCGTTACCTTACAAGAGGTTTCTCAGACTTCGTTAGTGAGCTCATTGTAATTTGTTGAGAAGGTCTTAGAAAATAATGCATTTCTGGTAGGGGAGGTTCGTTTGTGATTTGGGCGGCATTTGGTTCTGCGAGAACATCACTAAACGCGCGGTTACCAAAAATGTTAACGCTTAATTGTACATCGATATGCATATTAGTGTCGAACCGCCTTAAAGATGTGTTAGAAAATAGAGGAGGCCCCCACTCCTTACGAAAATTTTTTCTTCGAAAAAATTCCAGCCATTCCTATTTAAAACAAAAACGTATTAGGTTGTCGTCAATTTACTACAGAAGTATACTGAACTCTGTCGACCGCTAACCAAAGAGGTTATTAAACTCACTCACCTTTAACAGTGTTACAGCACACATTCTGCTGTAATTTCGTTTCCTAAGACTCATTTTCGAAAAGAGCTGTACTTTGATCCTCCTTCCTTTATAACTCTTCCTGATTACATTAACGTGTGTTAATAACTCTCAATATTTCATTCGCACATACCTACTAATTGAGAACCACTCACCCGAGTCAAAAAGTGAATGAACTTGCATCCATCATATTCACCACTGCCATACCCAAAGCCTTTATAAGGCTCATGTTACATAATTGAAATCATCCCCGTTTAATCAAAACATGCGTCAAATTTAAATTTAATTGTCTTGTGCAGCTGCAAGCACTTCTGTGTTGTAAACGCATCAGCATACTTTCCACTGCGTGCTAACGAGCCCATTCAAACGCAATCACTTAAGGCGAACATTAAAATGCCCCACATTCGGTTTATAAGGGCACGTTCAACGTGTCAAATGTTTCGAACTGTAAAACATAACGAGAACAACGAGGCATATAAATTACATCGCGCAGTGGAGAATAATTCCTTCCCTTTAGATCAAAGCCCATATTTGGCGACTCATGCATAATTCCTCTGGCGGGACAATTTGTCCGAGGTCTCAAGACTATACCTACCTAGCAGCCCTAACACGAAGTTCCTTTCCTGGCTGTTGTCGCTTCTCCAATTGAACTTACTTCAGGAGATTAATCATTTTGGCACATATTCCATTGTCTTTTAATAACTTTGCTGCACACATTGCTGGTGGTGGCGGATCACGGATGGGCTGGTGCATAATTAAACCCGACGCCTCGCGTTTTATTGGCCTGGCACGCATGTGGAATGCACCATGCAAGATGCAATTCGCATGGAAATCCGTTTTCTTTTTTTGCTTGAGAGGTTTTATTGCTGTATGTTTAAAGCTGGCGCGACGGGTTGGTATTTTTAGAACTCTTGCTGAGGAGGAGCGTGACTCTGTGCAATGACATTCCGAATGGCAAATCGCTTGTGACACCTACGTCGTCTTTCAGTTGATGGTCAGATCAGGTTAAGTGATTGCATTATTGGCGACGACTGGCTGGTGGCCGATGAAGATGAAATGCGGACATGTTGGGTGAGTTTTCGCGGACAAAAAGAGAATGTCCGCCACCACCAGTCACGGGCGGCATGGAGTCGTCAAATTTAAGTCGTTTTCGTGATTCCATACTTATGTAAGTTCCAAGAGGGAATATTATTCTCGGTCTGACGGAAAATACAAGTTTAAAGATTTAAAATTATTAAGACAGTCAAAGATTGATGCAAAAAGCTGCCTTGTACGAAAAGGACATTGACATCCAATAACCGAAATATTATGGCGGAATAGTTGGCTGGCGCCAATGTTAGGTAATTTTTTCACAAGTAACACAAGAGGGAATCCTTCAAAATAGAGAAATCTTGTAAAAGGTGGAAGCAATCTCGACGCAAACGATGAACACATTGCAGACAAGCAACATGTTGAAATGTCAACGAGATAGTGAAAATACGGGGGAGGTTGTGGTGGTAAAATCTATTATAAGGACGCAAATAGTGCAAAATGCAAACTGGTTGGTGGTGGTGGGTTGTTCAGAAAACTATTATAGCCAAAACATGTGACATAACATCGTAAATTAAATAGTAATCGTATTTTAGGGATTTTACGACCTTCAATGGACTTAGTTCCCGGGGACTTATTTCCCTGCACCGCCATAAAGCGCTGGTGTCACATACAAACAGACAAACAAATGTGTAAAGTTAAGAATTATGGTATTACTGAATAGAAATTGTCATTTAAATTATTTCTAAATTGAATGCAGCCTTACCGATAATCATTTTTAATCTTCAACTTAAATTTTTTGACAGTCACAATGGAAAATTTTATATGGACATTTTTGACATTGTGACTTCGTAAAAGTTTACCTGGAACCATTTGAAGTTTAAAGCCGCCCCTCAATATTTTACAAGTTGAGAGAACTCTGACTGTCACCATTCATTTTATTTGTTGAATACATGTACAGATAACATGTTGAAGTCAAGTATCCGATTTATTTATATTGTCCTAAGTACATTGAATCACTTTGTTGAACTTTTACTAAATGCTGGTGAAGAGGATTTTTTTTGCTTTGCACATGCATCAGTCACGTTTTTATACAGTACGTTACCCTAAGAACTTAAAAAAAATCTGACGCAAACGTGACGTTTAATTAAACAATTGAAAACAAATTCCAAATTGAAACGGGTAAACTTAAATTCATTTAAAGGAATATATTCATATAATTCGTTGATCCAGTACTTTCGTCAATAAAAAATATTTACTCGTTTAATTGAGAAATTATCGTATTGCCTTTGAATTGCATTAGGATTAACGACTCTGATTTAAAGTTGAAAAGTTAGCCAACAATTTTTTTTTACATATATTTATTTATTTTGAAATGAAAATGTTTATATTTTTTATGAGTGTTTTGTGAACTCAATATTTAGCATGAACTAAAAAACCCGACCGGCTTCGTTTGAGTGTTGTATTATAAAATGAGAAATGGAACAAAAATTCTATTCTTAAAGAACAAGTTTATCTAATTTATTTTATTTGCTTAATTTTATGCTTTATTTCTCTGCATCAAGCCACATACTGACATACAGCTGGCCACAGATGAAAGTAACAGTCACCCCGCAAATACCCCAACCATGTTAAGTGATTGTTCCTAAAGTTTATTTACAAATAAGTCGACTTCAATAAAACAAAAAAATGATAGTCAGAACTTGAATAAGAGCTAGCTATTCTATCTCTAGCTAAAAAATGTGCACGACTGGGTCGCACGTAACTTTCTCTTTTATTGCGTATCTCGCAGAATCTTAGAGTCATTTCAGCAAATTTTACGTTTAAAATCATACACACTCAAGATGTACTCAGAATTTGTATTTCGATGAATTCCGAATTATATTGCCACTGAAGTTTTGGGCTTTGCAAAAATATATCGTGTGTGAATAAAGATCGGGATTTGGGTAGTAATTTTTGAGAAATATTCATAAAACGGCAATATTCGAGTTTTCTGAGAAAAACTAAGTACGTGATAATGTTTAGAGTGCTCATGTTGTCTTAAATATGTATTTTGATCAAAATCGTTAGAGTTACATTTTTAACCAAATTGAAAATGGCGTTTTCGAGATATGTGTAGTTTTTAAAGTACTATTATTAGGGATTTGGGTGGATATCAAAGGACGCAGTCTTTTTAGGCAAAAACTGAGTTTGCTATCAAGTTAAGAATGACAATAGTACCTTCAAAAAAAAGTTTTTTTTTTTTAAATCGTTTTTACCGTTTTCGAGAAAAAGTCAATTTTCAAAACTGCCGTTGCTGGAATTTTTAGCGAAAAACTGGGTATGCAGTCATGTTAAGCATGTTTACATTAACTCAACTATCAATTTTGGTTCAAATCGTTAGAGCCGTTTTCGAAAAAATCTAAATTTAGACATATTTCGTCATATTTCGTAAAATATGATATTATATGGGAGGTACCGTTAATATTAGGGCTAGCATAAAAAAAAGCGTCCCTAGCGAATTGATCAAAATCTCGAGTTTGAAATTTTTTACGAAAACAATATCTTTTTCTTACTACGTTACGTATACCTACGAGAAAGTTAAAAAAATATAAATAAATAAATAGTTGGCGAAACAGGATCGGTAGGCAGGCACCCTAGGCCTAGCTTCTCACAACCATTCGTTTGTTTTATTTATTTATTTTTTTTTTTTTTGACGAATAGCTCTATCTACGAACTAAATCTAGTGCGGCCTTGACTTCATGGGGCATCTTTGCACCTTTTTTCACCCCTTGAGAACGAATCATGGGTTGATATTTCTTTGAAAACGACGTTGGCCAGGCCATCACCGTTAACGACGAGCGCTATTAGCTTCTTCCTTTTTTTTAGGGTGGGCCTCCTATTTAACTTTTACCGAACTTCATGAAATTTGACTTCTTTCGTCTAGCTTTCTAAGCTCTCTAATTTTGTGAACGAAATTCTGCAAAACCTACCCAGGTATATATTTACCTGAATAACAGAATTCAATGAATCGAGCACTGAGATACACTGCAAACTATGGTGTATGGTGCTTAAATCTATGTCTGATTTTTCGATTCTAAAATCAAGTAAGTAAAAAGAACCCATTAAATATTAATTAAACTCGAATAAATTACGTGCTCTTCGTACAACAAAAACAACAGCCGAGCCTTTAAAATAATCAGTCAGCGACAAAAACCAGCCCCGCCTGTTTTTATTTTCGCCTTCGATCATTCACAAAGATTTATCATCTTCCACTTTTTTTTTTTTCAAAAATATATAAATATATAAATTCGGAAAAAGTTCAAATTCCAGTCACTAAACACATTTCGTTCGAGCGTTTAATGCGGATCTATCGGCAGGCCAACAACTCCAGAGTCGTAAGAATGCTAGAAAAGCAGTTTTTATTTTTTTTATAATCATTTTAATGGGAACTCTGATCTGGTGTCACATAGTAACACAATTCACATGGGTTGTCACGCGAACAGATTACATTATAGAGTTTTTTTTTATATACAACTTGTCTGCCCGTTGTGGGCTATAATTAACTAACAACAATAACAATCAGGTGCAGAACGCTCTTGATGACAGAGCGAAAAGTAAAAAAAGAAAACGCCGAGTCTGGCTGAATAAATTTGCTGCCCAAATTTGGCGATGATCAGCATAAATTAATGTCTGGTCATTCGATTAGGTTGCCAATATGATATAGCTTGTCATTTTTTGCGCGGTAATTTCGCACGCGGAAAACACTGAAATGAGATCGAGCCAAAAAGGGGACACGGGCAAAAAAGAAAATTACAATTTGTCTGGGAAACTAAATACTCTTGGTGAATATAGTAGGAGGAGTGGTTTCAATCACATTATAGCTTGCGTCGATCAGAAGCGTCTGTGGTAATGCATTTTGAATGAAAACGACACGCCTCGATATCCGAATCAGATAATTAGGTAGTAATTATGGGGTTTGTTTACTGAAACTTACAATCATTTGTTATTGGATGACCATTGCACTTTGAGGGAGATAGGGAGGCAAATCTGAGGAGGTGATTGTTCATCATAACAGGAAGTTAAAATTGTTTACACTCGTATTAGTCACTACTTCAAATGGTGTTATTATGAACAATAGTTTGTTTAAATTATTTTGAGATCATTTTTCTGTGAATACGTTTTTCGTTGCTTAAGACGATAATTCGTTTTCGTTTTTGGTGGTAATTAACGTCAATGGGGTTCTTGAATGGGATTTACCACATATACCTACGTTTAATAATTTCAGCAAAATGTACACGGAAGCAGAGCTGCGTGCTCATTTGGTGTGGATGTTCTTATAAGTATTCTGGTTATTTTTTATGATTTTTGATTTGATTTCCAAATCCTGAAGAACTCAGACAAATCCTGGTCCATTTGTACCTACTACCAAACTCCTTTTTGTGGTGTACTGTTGGAGAAACTGATGGAATCCGTTTGTCTTAATGGTCGGTGGCAGAGTATTGCTGTCACCCACCGGGGCTCGAACTAGATATTCTTAGTAGAGCAGGATATTTGCTGTATATCAGCAGAAATGATGGCTATACGTTATATTTTTAATTTTTTTGTAAATACTTTTCCCGGGAAAGGCGAACCTATAACGCTTCATCAGCGCCCCGAGATGTTTGCAGATGTATGTTAGTTCTGCACTTAAATTGCTGCAAATTGTAGTTTTCTGGAAATGTATCCCCAGGAAGCGAGTTCCAAAGTTTCCTTGTCCAGTAACAGAAGGAGTTTTGGAAAATGTATGTCCTCGCGGTTGTCAAGTGTATATAATATGTCAGTATAAGATCAAATTTATTGAAAACCAGGTGTTGAGCCCTCGAAGTTGTGGGTTGCTTGTACTTTCAATAAATCGGTATCCATTCGGTTGTCTTTTTTGTAGATTAAATTTTTAAACGAGGCGTTCGGCTCAAAATATTGATGCCAAAAGGATTTAGATGTGTGTTTAGGAACTTCATCGGGTCAAACTATTGAATATTTTTCTCGAGTGCAGGGTTTTGAAGATGGTTCTGTTAAAAATCGAACAATCCAATATTCCCGGTGGCTGCAACCTAGACACGATCGCCTGGAATTCAGACATTGACTTATATACCTCAACCACGAATTAGTTTAACATATCCATCGCTGCGGAAATAAATAGTCGCTTCTTAAAACCCGCGTGTGATTTAGTAATCGTGTTTATAGCTATACACTATATGTTACAGTGCAGAGGTAAGTGTACCCGCGGCCGCGATGACCGTCACCCAACTTTGACAGTGGTGCATTAAGAATGTAAAACTCTTTTGTTTAAATTTGCGCTGATTGCAAAGGGATTTCTCCAATTATAAGGGTATATACCACTTTTAAGTCTCTCCGAAAAAGTTGAAAATGCGTTGCAGAGCTGTGGTCGAGTCACTATTAGGGGATGAGCAGTACGGTTTTGGTCCGTGTAGAAGCATCACCCAGAAGTCATTCACTCTTAGAGTGGTACTTGAGAATGCTTGAGAGTATATGCTATACGCTTACGCATGCTTTATATACTTGGGAAAAAAATTCGCCCGAGTCCTCTGAAGTAAACTCTGGAGTGTATGGAATTGACGGTTCTCTTTTGTGAGTCTTTCAATCTCTTCATACAAACTGTACAATTTGTTGTGTAAACGGCGTTAAGTCAATACCGTTGGACTTTTGCCAGGGGTGCATTTTGTCTCCTTTGTCTTTTTGTATTATCCTTTTCATTACTTATATGGACTGGATTTTACAGCGCAGTCTTGGCGAATAACATTTCGAATTGGGAGATCTTAGATAAGTGATTTGCTCTTCGCTGATGACTTGGTCATCCTTGGGTCCTCTGTCCTCTCAGACTAAACTTTAGCGCACACTCGATCGGTTTGTAGCAGTTTGTGATGAAAATAAACGTGAACAAATCTAAAGTGATGGTAGTCTCCAAAACGCCGCACCGGTTCAATGTACTTTGCATGTTAGTGGAGTCCCATTGAAAGAACGGTGTTGAAGTTTAAGTACGTCGGGGTCTTATTCATCATGAGTATGCTGTATGCTGGAAGGAACAATGCTAACTTTTCCTGTAGAATCGGTCAGGGTTGGCCAATTTTAAGACAGCTTCGTCATTCTGTTAGTAGGAGGACTGAACTTGGTGTCAAAATTAAGTTGTCAGTCTTTAATTTGGTGTATTGATTTTAACTTTTACCTATGATCATTAGATTTGGATGAGCTTCCTCCATTGCATTGCTAGTGTGACCCGCAGAGATCGTATAAGGAATACAAGAATACGTGTGGAACTTAATGTCGCGCGGCTACTTCTCCGGTCGGAGCGGTCCATGCCAAACGCATGCCACCAACTTGGATTCCAAGCCGTGCTATGGAATCCGTACCATCATGCAGGCGTCCTCTATAGGTAGACCCAGGATGAGATAGTTAAATTAAGTCCACAATCTCTCTAATTAGAGGCTTACGACATGGATCATTACTTTCGCCCTTATTGTGGTATTCGGCCATTCATTCAGAGTTTCAGACCTGCTTCAAAAGTTGGTAATGAACAAAAGAACATTTAATGTACAGTGTACACGTATGCAAGTAAATTTTCCTTAAGATGGGAATATATATCCGTCAATCCAAGCAAGTCTGTGACAGTTTCTTTCACAAAAATGAGATATATATAGAGGTACATTACGAACTTAAGTACCTAAGATTTCATTGAGTATTCTGACAAATTCTAATCTCTTGGAAGATCCTGGAAAGTCCTAGAAAAATTAAAGCTTTATGGGCCTGTCTGACAAAGATCATCACTCACTGGATCTACATTCTTATGACCAGATTAATATATGTACTAATCCATCCGAGAATTTTACTTGTGGTTTTCTATATAGAAATCGCGATCCTCTCCTTCAACTGTCATAAATCGACAAAGCTTTTCGATCCTTAATTGCATTCAGTATGGAATTTTGATCGAATAATCTTTAGCGAATGCCACATCTCATAGATTGAATTAATCGTGAAGCGATAGAAAATAATTTCCTAATCTGATGATCGTCATTATACTTGCAATCGTGATGCTGATAATAATAACTTCGATGTAACTAATCATAGAACAAATTATTGTTGCAACAAGCCATAAGCTTAGACAATTTCTTGTCTAATCCGAACGGCTAAATTGAGAAGCTGTCAAGATAATACTGTAGTTATACTCTAAAATGTTTATTAGACATTCGCAGGAGATGGCGTATAGGATGTCGAACCCTTCGCTATGTGGAGCCCTCAACACATTAACCACTGCGTCTACCAATATAAATGAAATTTTAGCAAGCACACTTATAAGGCAATAAAATATGAGTCAAGGTTATTTCGACATCTATTGGATGTTGCAAGCTTTTTATCATCATGTGAATGAGACATTGGTTAAGGTAGTAGACGGCATGTAGAAGGCCACATACGTAACGTATGTATCACTGAGGTAATTTTTACGTCAGTATATGGCTACATACCGTGTACTACCTCTTTTTGTGTCACTCAATGACACTCTCTATTAACGCCAGAGCTACATACGTATATGTGCCTTTCTATAACCCGTGTACTATCACCTTTAGTAACACGCATCGAAACGTGATAATTGATTACATTTGCATGTTCGTTTCGATGCATAAAAGATGCAATAAAACCGAACAAACTTCAAAATATACGGCATTTCTGAAATTTAACTAGAAATTGCCTGATAAAATAAATCTCAATATCTTGAAACCATATTAGCTCCTCATAAAAAGTACGAGTATGCAGCTAATTCGAGTCGTAAAAAAAAATAACAATCTGTATTTGCGACTCACTTATTTCGAATTCACATGCTGTTATTGTTCCATAAAATAATAACTGAAAGTAAATAATTTAAAATACGCAGATTAAATTATCTCAAATTGTTCTCCATTTAGAATAGACCTAGTTGCACGTATCTCCTAATACAGGCTGTAGCAGATCATTTTCATATGAAGTCAGATCACATGATTCAATTTTGCAGGTAGCTATGCTATCGGACTCCTTTCACTAGTAAGTAGAACTGAGGCGTGACATTGATTTGATACAGAAACTATATTGAACAGCATTTTCTTGGGAACAATTATTAGCTTTTCCCTGAAGCACAGACGGTATTAATACTACAATGTAGCTCTCATTTTGTGTGGTTCTGACGAATAAAAAAAATCAGGTTAAGAATGAGCAGACTGTTTGTAGAAATGAGGTAGGCAAATTATTGAACAGCGGTTTTGGCTGTAAGGCCACTATAATGGTTGAACTACTCCTATATCAATAGATACAGAGGGAGTTTGATGGCATCAGAAAATTGAAATGCTTGTTGTGCAATTAAACCCACTATCCTAACAGTTCATTCTCAGCATTAGTTTAGATGTGCCTGATGAAAAAGTCATATTGAGGGTATGTGCCAAGTTCAACAATATAAATTTGTCAACCGTAGACACGTTTGCGACAACTATTTTAACTAATACAAAAGCCTGTAGGTATATGAAAGCGAATCAGGCCAGCACAAAGAAATATTAACTTCCAACTAGTATTCGATCAAATAGCTGTGTTCCAGATCAAAGATAAGGATAATTAAAAAAGTGTGAGACCTCCACGCAAGCTTAAACAAAACAAGTGGAAAAAGGCTAACAATTTAGTCAGCCTGCAGCTCGCAGATGTTTCCGAGCTCGGTGAGCATAATAGTCAGTGTGGTCTTTCATTAGCGACAATTTGTGTTCCACTTTCCGACATAAGAACAGCGGGATACGAAAGTATTACCATCCGAGCCGTCACAACTGCAGACATTAAGTGGGCACAACAAAAAGTAATTTCATGTCTCACAGCCCCAGCCGCCCAGTGCCGCGTTTCACTTTTTCGTTTCATAGGAGTTCCGAAATATTGCTTTCAATGAGTCAGAAGGAGTTTCACTTTATCCTGTTGCTTTTTCGTTTCATCGGAGCTCGGAATTACTGCCCAATGAGCTATAAAAAGTGTCACTTTATTCTGTCGCTTTTTCGCTTCATCGGAGTTCCGAAATATTGCTTATTCAATGAGTCAATGAGTCATAAGGAGTTTACTTTATCCTGTCGCTTTTCATTCCAAAGGATTTTGGAAATATTGCTCCAACCACATAAGGTTTAACTTTATCTTGTCGCTTTTTCGTTTCATAGGAGTTCCGAAATGTTGCTTTTAATGAGCCATAATCAGTTTCACTTCATCCTGTTGCTTTTTCGTTTCTTCGGAGCTCGGAATTACTGTCCAATGAGCTATAAAAAGTTTCGCTTTATTATGTCGCTTTTTCGTTTCATCGGAGTTGGGAATTACTATCCAACGAGCCATTAAAAACTTAAAAATAAGTAAAAAATCTCAAAGACGCATTCACAAAAACTGTTAACAGAATTAGATTCATATGCCGCATGCCTTTTGTTCCGATCTGAACCAGGAACTATTTTCGCTTGGCAACTAGTAGATACTATTCACTACGTTTCCATTAATTTACGACCTACAATTCCCTTACTGACTCCACCGTCCTTATATTTGCCGTGACTTTGCATATTTATGTTTTCCTCTTCTTATGAGAGACGGCCACACTTCTTTTAAATTTATTAATTCACTAAAATTAATATCTCTTAACACCTACTCGCAACTGTCAACAGTTTTGTGAAATCTTCTAAAATATCACACCTCATTATCAGCATCTACGCCTGGCCCTAATAAATATTATTTGCGTGATTACGAATGGAAAATATTTTTCCTCAGTTTCTATATTCATCTTCTCACCTCAAAGTTTGAAAAAAAAAATATTTTGATCTAATGCCAACTTGCGATCAATTAGCTTCCGTCATTGATATTCTATTGATAAAAACACTGAATTGTTTATTTGCAATCAAATAAATCAATAAACGTCGAATAAAAATATTTTCAAACCAGTATTGACGCGCGTCTCTGATTAAATTTTTTATCAAAAAAAATTCTGGCTGACCAGAATCGTATAATGCCAGCATGACAATTTGGACAACTTGGACAACTTGGTCAAAATGCCATTAACCTCATAGATAGTAAGTTCGCCAGTCAATTTCATTTAAAATAATAAAATTTCCACTTTTCTCGCGCTTCCGCTCTCTTACTAGATATTATGTCAGACGCAGATAACAAATCTGTTCCACTTGACGCTAATTAATTGCTCAACGCAAAAACAACAAAATAGACCTCGCCACATGTACAACACGATCATTACAAGATCATCAACGCGAGGGTCTATCTAGATGCCGACCGATTGCACTGTGGTTATGCTGGGGAATATCGTTGATATCACTAGATCGGCCCTGATTTGCGTGCATTTTGTAAACGTCTGACATGATCAACATTTCATCAGAGGTGATCTGCCAGAGGTGTGTTACCACCTGAGGGGAAGACGTAACTTTTATGGCTTCTCTGACACTTGGGTTATATGACAAGCCATGGTAGATCAGCACATTTTCAATCACGATCGTGATCATGTGGCGGCGAAGGAGGAGGGGGCACATAATGACATTATTCTGACAACAATGAGCACAAAGAGGGTGCAAAGGTACCCATACCGCATATGGCCTTTCAACGCTTGACCCAAGCACGCCTTAAACCAGTGTACAGTTTAACAGTCTCCAATTTTGGTTCTCATGTCAACTGCTCTCTGCCGGTCATTTTGCAGCGTTTTCCATTATCATACTTTCATTTTATTGCCACTTAAAGCGAATATGAAAAAAAACGCGATTTGCAAACTGACACCAAATTTGCGCGACGACATCAGTGGTAGCTGGCAACCTAGAAAAGCGCGACCCGCTTGGGAGTGCAGACATCAGTTGTAGTGAGTTAGTCACGTACGCCAGCTGACACGACGCTGCCTTAGTGCCTTGCCTACCACAAATCACAATCCCGTCTAGTGCTCTTAGCTCGGATTCTTTTTGCAAGTTTCTCTGATTCTCTTGAACTACACGCGAACGCGACTTGCGATGGGAATGGGAGGGACAAACGTGTTGCTGACAAAACTAGCGCTGAGTTTGGAGAGCAAAGTCTAATAGAATCTCTTAAGTCTAAAAATCACCACCACTACGACGCGACGGCACCACAATCGATAGCCGGAACAACAGACGACATTTTTTCGGTTCATTCATAGGGACTTGGGAATTTCTGTCAACGTTGTTGAGGATTGCTTTTCAAATTGTCTCCGCCGCGCGATAAAAAAAAGTAAAACTAATCAAACAGACGCATTTAGTGACGTCTGAGGTACGCAAAGCATTCGGGTTTTGACGGTAATGAGAATGAAATGTGCTATTGGCTGTCAGGCTGTGGTATGGTTACAAATTGCTTGACGTATTCTTTCAGAGGGGAATTTCTTTTACCTTGGCTTATGGGGGGAACGTCCTGTTGGCGCTTGCAATATTTGCGGTTTAGAGAGACAAGGTGTGACTTGCATGAGTAATATGGCGCCGATAATTGGTGACCACTAACGTGTGAGAGAGACGGAGCGATTTATGAACCTAGGTCATGATCTGTGACGGTGTATGAGAATCTAATGATGTAGGAAGCCGCAAATGGGGATTCACAGCTCATAGCGCATTGAATGGAGTTTTGACGTAAAATGTGTGAAATTCATTTGTGGTTTTTTGTTCTACCGGTTCTGTTGGATGTCGGCAGTTTGTGAGAAGTTTTGTTAAAAAGTTGATTTACATATATAATATGAAGAGCATCACATAAGATGATACCTATGAAATGAGTCAGCGAAATCAAATGGATAATTGAAATTAGGACATCTTATGAGTTTACAAACGCTTCGTCACTTGTAGGTTCTACTCTTTAAATCACGGTTATAAGAACCACTTGCTGATCACCAAAAGGAGGGGAACTCGAGCGATAGTGGGATAAAGTGCCTGATAATTTCAAAAACTACAAAAAGACATTCGAACTCCTTTAAAAAAAGAAAGGGGTGGTTGGAAGTTGTATGAATAGGGTGGGACTTTGATTGACGATTAATTGACTTACGGCTGGATTGAGAAGGTTTACAGGACTGTCAGACCTACTCTCGAATTTGTGTTAGACTTTCGCGATCGATGGCACAGTGAAATAAAATAAGCCTTAATATGAAATTTGTGTTTTTCCGGAGATCGAACCTGAGACCCCTTGCATAATAACCACTGAGCCAGTGCGCCCACAATTTGGCGTTAACTTGGCGATGCAGAGTTGTTTGCAATTTTTACACATCAACATCAATTGTGCTTATGTGTACCAGTGTTAGCCATGCATGACCTACAGGTCTTTCCCAGCCCAACTTGTTAAATTTAAGCGCAAGTGATAAGAAATTAGCAAAACTATAGTGCTCTGTCGGAATTAACTTATGCTGAAAATGAGCCCCTGAGATGGAGGACGTTCAGAGATTGAGGTAATCTGATATGCATTATGTATTTGGAGTCTGAGTCAGTGAGTATTTCTACCTCCGCATCGTTTGTCTGATAAATAGGAAAGGAAGCCTTCTAAACGGTGTTAATTGTAAAGCGTCAGTATGTCCTAAAACCGCAAACAAGATCGTGTTTATCGTACCTATTGTTTAAACATTTAAAACAATTTATCAATGAATTTATTGTTCCCTACCAGTGCGGTTATAGGCCCGGTAAATCTTCAGCCATCCAAATATTTACACTACGGCAGATCCTGGGGAAACCCCAAGAAGTCCAGATCGATACGCACATATTTATGACGTCGAAGAAGCATTTAGTGTAGGTGATGCGCTGTTATGTAACTTCTTCAACATCATACTTGAGGAACTTGTGAGACAAATACAAGCCGACACCAGAGGCAACATTTTTCTCAAATACCAAATACCGAGCTAACCGGAAAGGTTAACATTGGGGATCGGACCAGGCGCAACGTGGACTGAGACACTCAACTAAAGGGTATCCCATAATTCACGCACAGTGATGCCAACGGAAAAAAAACAATGTGACAGCTAACAGTACGGGGTTAGTAAAAATACACCGCTATACGAAAGAACAACGCATTTTCATTGTTGAAATATTTTGAAAATATTGAAGGTTTTTCGAACAAAATCATCTTCAGTGATGAAGCTCATTTTCATCTTGATGACTTCGTTAATCGTCAAAATTATCGCATTTGGAGTTCAGAGAGCCCACGAGTAATTGTTGAGAAACAAATGCATCCACAACGCGTGACTGTTTGGTGCGGATTTTGGACTGGAGGAATTATCGGACCATTCTTCTTCGAAAATGCGGCTGGTCAGGCAGAAACAAATAATGGTGTTCGTAGTAGCCCAGTTTTTAGTGACTAAATTACAAGATATGGATACGACCAACAGATGGTTTCAACACGGCCAGTGACACTTCCTTGTTCACGTCAACAATTTTCTACCACTTTCGCTTATAATAATTTGTGTAAACAACTTCGTGACCATGTTTTACCTACGAATTCTAGATCCAAGGTATTAATATCTATCTACCGTTTTAAAATTATTATGAGAAAAATAGTGACAAAAGGACTGCTAACCTATAGCAGCCATATTATAACCTACCTTCACTCATATCTAAAACCGTCGATCGCCGATTAAATTCTAACAGAAATTTCGACTTCGATTGACTGCAATCGGAAGATACGTATAAAGGACCATTCACATGGGAGCGAACGAACGAATTGATGAAATGCGAATAAACCACTTTTTATGCATTTATTAACAGAAAATTCCACATTTTATTATTCCTAGATATCCTCCTCTTGGAATAAGGTTAAGTTCGAACGAATTTTTTATTCGCTACTTTGTGGAACGCGATTTAAATGATTTGGATTGTGAATAGACTGACAATTCGCGCCGGGGTGTTTTCGTTCGCGGCAAAAAATTTGGATTTCGAAATTTCGTTATTTAAACTGTTAATAATCTTGTTTTCTTAATAAATGTTGATGGAATAATTAATTATCCTCATCTTGGAGTAGTAAAATGTGCAATTTTCTGTTTATAAATGCATAAAAAGTGGTTTATTCGCATTTCATCAATTCGTTCGTTCGCTCCCATGTGAATGGTCCTTAAGTCCTTATGAGTGCGCTTTTAGACCAAATATCCAACAACAAGCGATCGAAAGCAGAGCCCTCGCATGCACATGCAGGGGCTTACTATAAATTGCGACATAAAACTTGACATCATTCAAACCAAACTGTTGGCTTGCCAAATGGGAGATCATGAAATACCAAGCTATATTACAAAATAACAAAATGCAATTAGTCCCGTCTTACCATAATATAAGCACTATTAAGGCAGAGTCTATTAGACTTATTCATATCAATAATTATTGGTAAATTGTTTTTTTTTTTTTTTGTGGTTAGCTTACTTTTGCAATCCGTCTCTCATTTCGCATAACCACTCTGGCTAACCAGTAATGGCCTAACAAGGAAAAGCTCATCAGGTTATATATGTGTATGTTTATGAGAGTTGTGGTCCATATCAGTGGAGTGTTGAAAACCATCGTGAACATTTTAAATGGAATAATAATTAGGGCCATTTGATGTGACTCATTGAATTATTATGCGGGACTTCATGAACATCAAGCAAGAATTATAATACAAATACATATGTAATAAGACCCACTGCAACGTCTGTCTGTTCGAGTTATTATTTTTTCATTCGAAAAGCCATTCCGGAACAATAGCACACAAAATTCCATACAAAAAATTAATTTTCGATTTTTTCAATTACCCGAGTTTTCGAGCCAAATCGGTACAGGCGTTTTCAATTTTTCAATTTCCCGACTTTTCCGAAGGTTTTTCCCAAAATTTTCTTTCAGAAGAACCTTCTCCTGGCAATTACGAACAACTGAAAAAAAATTTGAGCCTAATCGGTCCAGCTGTTCTCAATTGATGAATTACTATATTATATTTGCCACCATCGCTGGATATAGTGAACATCTGTATAGTGAGCTATTTAATATAGTGAAGCACCAACATTTTACACAGACTACTCTATATAGTGAACTATGAAAATCTCCATATAGTGAACTCAGACTTTTTTGTTATGAAAATTCAACGAAAAATGTTCCAGTTTCACAATGCGACTGCATGTCAACTATTTTTCAGAACAATTTACCGTTCATTTGTGTGTTTTTCTGCAATTTTTGTTATTAAAAGCTTAGAAGAAAAATGTCTGCAATTAAATTTAAATAATACACAAATGAAGGTGACAAATATTTTTCTAAAATTTAATTCATTCTTTTATTATTGAACAAAAATATATTTATATCAAATTAAGCATTTAAAAACTCCCGCTCGAAATAGTGAATAATTTCGATATAATGTTCATTGTATCGAAATTATTCTGGTTTTTATTAGTTCACTATATCAAGCGTCTACTGTATGTAGATTTATTCTTTGACAACAAATAGTAAAGCATTGTTTTCATGGGGGTTGAACCGGGAAGCCCTTCCTCAGTTGTAGTCAACACAACTGACAAACTGATAGATAAGTATCGTTTTGAAATTTAATTAAGATCTTTCTTTTTTTCTATCACAATGCAATACAATGCATGTGACTTTCCCAAAATCAAATATCATTGCTTCACGAAATAAATTAAATTAATTAATAGATTTATCCACCTACTATCATCAATCTTAGATAATTTTATGGAAAGAAAAAATAAGTTAATTGTTTTTATGAGATACCATACGTGTGGCGACTTTATGCGATTATCAAATTGCACATGTGAGCAACATTTGAGACAAAATGTGATAAGGTAAAGTTATAAGCGATTAGATACAAAAAATAATTTCGTTGTCGCATGTCTGGTCTGGTTTGGTCTGGTTTTTATATTGTTTTTGTTCCCAGACGTGCAACTTATGATTCACTACCATATACTTGTTGATAAATTTCAAGAGCCATTTGTAAGACTTGTATAATTTTTTGTAATTGGCTGTCATACAAGGTACAAATTTCAACAGATCAGAATTACAGGTTGGTGACTTCTCTGTCGAATTTTTTGCTTTACTTTGTTTTTTTTAACTTAACATTCAACTATATCTATACAGACGATATTCCATTTTTATATAAAATTCTTATCTTTTGAATAGATCCCTCATTATTTGGACATTATCCTACTTATGACGTTAACATCCACGTGCTTCTAAAAATTTAAGATCAAAAGTCCAATATGTATATGGATCAAAATTTTTAAAATAAATTCTCTGTCAAGATATGAGTAACTAATAGGTTTCGATGGTGAGGTCAAATTTATAGTCGCGCCATTAAAAACTCGGAGGTATTCGAAAATGCTACGATTAAAGTTGTAAATTTTTCTTTTATCAAATTGGGTATCTTATCAAATTTGGAATATCTAAGACTGTTGTTAGGAATAGTAGACATAGCAAATAAAATTATATACTAGTCATATGGAAAATTCTAATTGGTCAATATTCAGATTCAGCATAATTGTGTATTGTGTACCCGCCAGCAATATAATGGCTTATCGTACTTAGCAATAGTGTTTGGAATTGAGATACCTACTCCTAAACTGAGTCAGTTAACTATGAGCAAAGTTCGTTGCTTGAATGCGAGAAAATATTTAAAACGTCCCAACAAAGTTTCTTTAACGTCATATTTAAAAAAAAAATTCTATTTAATTGACTTAGAAACTAATCATAATGACAAATAATGACCATATGTGGGAGTGATAGTGAAGCTTTGTAGCTTCATATCGACGACCTGGATTTTTTTTATATTTTCACATTGATAGTAAAAAATACATTACCTACAAGTTGTAGGCTACAACCCTAAATACATTTTTTAACAATTTTGGTCCTATTCATCTGGAGATTCGATTTTTTGTACTTACTCTTTTATTGAAATTGTCTATGACCGTTTCGCATAAATGTGGCTGAATTTCATTAATACACTTCCTAATCCTTTTTCAAGGCGTTGTGTTGGTGGTCGTGGGCTTTTTTGCAGAGGCCTTTGACTTCATCAAAACCCCAAAGAAAAAAGTCGAATGGCGTTAAATCTGGATGGCCAATTCTGATCGCAAAAACGGCCGATTACCCGATTAGGAAATGACTTATGCAGTAATTGCATTGTTTCTCTGGCTGTATGGCATGTGACACCGTCTTGTTGGAACTATATGTTGGTCACATCCATATATTGTAATTTAGGCACTAAAAACTGGGTTATCATGCCATGATAACGAAGACCATTAATTGTTACTGGCTGACCAGCCGAATTTTCGAAGAAAAATGGTCCGATAATGCCTCCAGCCCAAAACCCGCATCAAACAGTCACGCATTGTGGATGCATTTGTTTCTTAACCCCAAATGCGACAATTTGGACGATTTCATCAAGATGAAAATGAACTTCATCACTGAATATGATTTTGTTCGAAAATTGCGGACTGTATAGCTGACAAACTTTCATTATTTTTATTATTATTTCTTTATTATTACGTAAGTTTATTATCTAGGTACAATAATGTAAAAATCTATAGCACTAGCTACCAGGGCAATCGGCTAGTTCATTATTTTTAAAATATTGCTCATCAATGAAAATACGTTGTTCTTTCAAATAACGCTCTATTTTTACTAACCCCGAACTGTCTGCTGTCACATTATTATATTTTCTCACGTTGGATCGTATAGGATGGAAGGCTACAGTGTCTCAGGCAGAGACTCTTCACGGGTCGGGAGCCCGATAAGTAAGTAAGTAAGTTATTAAGGAGAAAAACATTATAAAAGATGCCCAGATGATCGGAAAAAGAGGCATGGCACCTTCCATACAATAAAAAAATCTTTCAGAATCTTATTTTCCGAAAACCATCGAACCAATTATTGCACTCAAATTTTTAGACTATTTGGAGTATTGTCCCAAGTTTTCCTACGAAGATTATTCAAAATTGTAAAATTTGTAAAATTTTTAACATTTTTGTACATTGTTCTTATAGGCAAGAATATTCTATATCTAGGCAATACAGTTCTTTGGCAACAGCAAACCAGGCGGGTACAACTAGTATCTATTACTCCATAAATTCCACTATTAAATATGTTATGCCTGATTCATAAATCTATTCAATGGGAAACATATTAGCAGATGTTAATAGTCTCTTTTTGTTTGTTCTAATATTTCATTTGTATAGATCGGACCCAGCCAGCTATAATAATAATTTTCATCGTCCAACAATATCCATAAAAGTACACCGCCCTTATCTTTAATTTCGAATTTATTTATTTCTGGGGGGTGAGTATTTTTCCATAAAAATAAATGAATTACTCAAAATTTTTCTAAATATACTATCCCAAATTGGTCACTTTTATCATTGCTTTAATATTTCTTTTTTGACCAATGAATACTCAAATACCTAAAGCTCAACTACTTAATTAGAGTCTGATAACATGAAAGGGAATTTTTTTTATATCAAGTGCGTATTATTCGGAATGTCGAATTTATCGTAAACGTATACCTAAGATCTTAATGATAATCTTAATTTATGCACATAAATAACGGAATGGAAAGCTGAACATTTCTTACGTGATCTCAATTCAACCATAAATTGGATAAGTATAGGCTGAGTTAATTCCTTTTTGCCAGTGTAATTAAATGCATAATTACACGGGCGCATCTGAAGAAATGTGATTAAGGAAGTGGTGGCGTTGGGAAGCCTTAGTGGTGTGTAGTACTTTCGCTTTAGTCTGGAATGAATCCCAAAGCGGCTTTTGACGCCCCCATATAATTTTCAGACATTATTTTTTTGCTTAAACAACGTGCCTGTATTGTATAAATATTTAAAGAGGCCTTGTGTTCTTTGTTTTCTTGAAGGGAGCTAAAACTGCCCTTTTAAGTTCGTAAATATTAACATTCGCAGCTATGGTCTGGTTAGTGTTGTTTAAGGTGTAGGCATTTAAAATGTTCATAATTTCGCTTAGAATTGTGTAGCATTTCTTGGACAATGGAAAAACAAAAAAAAAATTTATACCGTGCGTACGTTTTTGTTCTTCATTACTTTTGATTGCTGGAGCCGTAAATATAGCCTAACAACTATGAATTCATAACATATCTTAATGCAAATTATTTAAGGGCGGAGTAGATTGGTGTGTAAGGGATATGCTCCAGATTCAACCTTAGGTTCACCAAACGTCTGACAAAAATCCGAGAGTATAATCGAGATAGCTTCTCATTAGAGTCGTTCAGATTCGGCATTTTTAGGTCCCTTTCATTCCTCGCAAAAAAATAAAAACTCACGCCAGATATTTACTTATATATTTACCTTTCGCGAAGGTTTAAAAAACATTGGAGAGTATAGCGACACTTTAAAATTGTAGGTCCTTTACGTTCGTGTGAAAAATGCAAAATGCTTTCGAAAAGCTAGACCTATAGAGCGGAGGATGTAAAGGCCATGTTTTTAAGAAAACTGTGCAAGACTAGATCACACGGAACGTACTTTTTATTTTACGGGACAAGACAACCAATAATAATCAAGACTACAAACAATATTCAGCACAAAGAGAAAATACAGAGACAAATAGAAGCAAACTGTTAACTCATTTCTGGAACATTTTTGGAGAACATGCTTCGAGCAAAATACTACCCGAAATGTGGCCGGGATTTTAAAACGAACATCTAATCTAATACAATAACTGTTATTTAAAACACTATATTCTGACATTTTTATTAGCTTAAGTCTTATTTAAATTTAGTAAATCGAACGTACATTGTCCTGTTTGAAAGCATTTAAAAAAAATGTGAGTAAGATTAGACAAAGGGACGTGGCATCGTCCATACCATACATAAAACGCAGCAAACGCTATTCCTCGACACTCTTGGGGACTGAAGTTTTAAAATTTGGAACATTTAACATTTCGGCTGTGAAAACCTGGTATAAGTCAATACATTTGAGTGACATACATGAGCGACCTATTAAAGAAATAGTTATCGCAACAGGTACATATAATGCACCATAAGCCCAGCTTCTCACAACCATTCGTTTGCATGAGTTTTATTTTTGGGACGAATGGAGGGAACCTACAATTTTACGCCGAGTCCGAACGGCTGAATTGAGAAGCTTTTTAGGACAGTGGAAAAAACCTTAAGTTGTAATTTGTGCTTTTCCGGGACCCCTTACACAATTGTCCAGTACGCAAACCTCCGCGATCTTCATCTATTACTACATTTGATAACCGCGAGGCCGAGGACATCACTTTTCTAAAATTGCTTTTAGCAAGCAAACTTTACAATTCGCTGTCTATATCTAGAAAGACTATAGACATGTGATTTATTAATTTCTTCCTTTATTTCCCCACTATGTATTATTTGCCTCATTCTCGTATTCTCTTTGTGAAATGGGATACGGTGAGAGCCTAACAATGATATTGAATTCATTTTCCGAAGTCTCTTTCCTTCTTTTGTTGTTTTTCTATGGAGAAGTTTTGGCAAAAGTCCTAACGGTGTCAACTCTACTGGCACTTTAAAAATTAAATGGGCAACAAATCTATAGTAAGTATATGTATCAGAAAAAAATATCATAATAAAAATCGGATAAATAGTTCCCGAGTTATGCGGATAGATCAACGGACAGACATTGGATTTTATAAAGTACGGATAGGTTATAATTACAAGTCTGCCTTTTCCGATGGAAGGATTAAATAAAATTAAATCGACAAATAATTGAATAAACAAAAGTTGTAAATAAAGACAGATGAGTTGTTGAATGGAAAAGCTTAACTCTTGATAGTCATATTAAAACAGGTCACGGGACCGATCATAGGATCGATCGGGGAAAACAACACGATAAGCTGTTGTTATCACAATGTAATTATAATGGAAGTTTTAATTAAGATAATTTCAATTCCATTGTTTAGATACCGACAATGCGATCCATTTGAGGAACAAGTGTTGCCTTATCTTATAAACAATTAGACGGTTATTTCATCACTTTGACAGTATTTATTCTATCGTTTGAGGTGGTTCAATATCTTTTATTACGCTAATATTTAACTTTATCAGATTTAATGAAACTACTTGAATAGTTTTGTTAGTGGCGTTTACTTAAATGGCGGAAAAATGTTTGATTTCATTTCAAAGTGCAAACCAATTATAGAAATTACGCCTTGGCGGAAAATGCTTAAAACAATGGAAAGTTGGCCAGCAAATAAACCTCGAGTGCTTTTAGATTATAATTTGTGTCTGCAATAGGAACAGAAAGCTAAGTTGTCACTGTCTCAAAAGCTTAAGATAGCTCCACCGTTTATGATACGGTATTGGAAGGAAACTTTCTTCATTGCGGAAATTTATTAGGAAATCGAATCCAACAAGTGGTTGCTTTATTATTAAACATTGATGTAACTGTCATTATGTCTTCCATCTTCAGAGTTGACGGTAATTCTGCAGCAAACATTGGACGGACATTTTTTTTTTGTAAATATTTTTGAAAAGCACTTTATTATCTAGTGTCCACTGAAAATCGTAGGCACAATTATTGAATGATTTTAATACACAAACAGGAATGAATTTTTTTAAACTTATATAAAACAGCAAAATTTGGATCAGCCAATATGTATGGAGTTTCGGTTGAATGAAAGCCAGAATCCTTTATTCTTTTTGGGCTCGACGACTTGTCGCCATGTCTCAAAGTTAAGCGGGTAGGCAATTTTCCGTGCAATAGAAATAGACTCGAATTTTTGCTGTATAGCTCCGTCCTGTCAGAATCACATATCTCCAAAATTAATCTCTTCAGGTAACAGAACGTGGGTTATCATTTGACCATAGTGCGGGGAATTTACCGCAACTGTGGCACCTGACTCGTTTTCAAAGAAATACTTCCCCATTATAGACGTTCAATTATTATCTACATTTTGATTCTCAGAATTAGAACCAAAATTTATTTTATTTTATTACCTAGAAGACTTGGTGATAGCGATAGCTCTTTAATTAATTTTTTTTATTCTAATTATTTCTTCCACTCAATTTTATTTCTATCTTTTTCGTACAGAGTTCTTTACTTGAACTGATTTTATGCATATAAATTGAGTACACACAAAGTATGGAAAGAATTACATATGTGTATTGACTTCATGCAACAATTTTGGTTTTTGTATTTTTTTTTTAGTTAAATATACTAAAATGCAAAATTTTCTTTTTATGAAAAAAATTCAAGCTAAGAAAATAGCTTAACTGGGTTTTGTGTATGTGAAAAATATTATAAGATTTATTTCATGTTAATCGGTTTGGTATTTGCTGAGATTACCTCGGACAAAGTTTTTTTTTAGAGTTTCGCCTTAATAGAAATAAATTTCGGTCACTGTGGTTGACAGACACCGTACGGACAATAGAAATGAATACATCTACGTCAAAATATGCCTTCGGCACATATTGACAGAAGAGTTAATTACACCATAAACAAGTTAACTTGTTGAGGGTAACTGCAGACTGTCTGACTGTGCACCACAGAGGTTTGTCAATTCAAAACAGACCCCCTAAATAAAAAGTCTTCTATGATGGACAGAATTTTGAACAATATATAAAATAAATTTCTCATTTTCATCTCAATTGTTCGCAACTAGATAATGATGAGTAGGTAGGTACCAGTCGACGTGCCTGCGCCGAGTCAATTCGCTTTTAAATGGTTCTCGCAAATTTGAGTGCCTTTATGATGACTGCACCAAAACCACACCTATTAAGCACTTTCGCACACAATCAAGTGCGATTATAATGCCCGTCGACAAATTTCCAATCACCTGATCACAAATTGGTTTCACTCTCCATTGTACTTGACCCGTCATCCATCGGGAATTAGAATCAGAACTGCGCCACACCCTCATCATATATCTACACAGTGAAAAGTGCAGCAAATTCTCTAATCGAATTGAGTTCATTAGAGATCCCCCGCAGTATCATCATATTGTACAGTCGACGGTCTCTAGTCCCGATGTGATACGTGACCAAACGCCATGCTGTCCACTATAGTCCCGCTGTCCCAGCCTACCCTCTCTCCGATGGGATAGGCTCACAAACGATTGTAATAATATGCATTCAGGCTTCAGAAATGTGATTTGTTCTCTGGCTGATTATTTGCACATTCCTCCCAATTGAGCGTACAGAACGACAATTGCAACCCCATTTCTGAGGCAGTCCCTCATACATCATCTACGTGCGGACTTCCAATCCCGGTAATGTGCAGAGCGTCCCGCTGCCGCTTCCTCTGGCGATTAAGCGAATTCAATTTATTTTTGCACAATGCCTACTGCCCGTCCAACACGTTAGTTCACATTATACTGCGCACTGTCTGCCATGCCACAGCCCAGTGATGATGAACAGAGAATACACATGCCAACATTGTCTGTCTCTTTGATTTGTCATTCAACAGTTGCTGCGATGTCCTAGAGGGGACAAGGAAACTCACTGATGCAACAGTTTTAAACAGAGGCCGGGTGGTCAAACAATTTGCATGTCTTAAGACATGCTGCTCACCCTCATCGCAATGTACAATAATGTAGATAAATGCAACCACAAGGACATGCAAGGATATATGGGTCACCGGGGATTGTGTACGGATTGCAATCGATTGCCATTGAGTGTCGTAGGCTTTAATCCTTTTCTGCAATTTTAACACCTAGTCGGGTGAATAATTTATGCAAAGTCACCACAGTTGCAGAAATGCAAATCATTTGTGCGCGCCGTGGTAGAGGACGACAATAATTCCACAGCTAATTTCCGGCTGTGGCGGCCGACGGTGATTTTAATTAATTCCCTGACGGGGATTTGCTGGGTGATTTTTTTGATCTCAGGCGCTGGTGTTGATATTTTGAAAAATAAGGTAAATTCTGATTCACTCTGACGTATGAGTGATTTTTTTTCTGTTTTGAAATTCTTTGAAAGAGTTTGTGATGTGATTTTTTTGACCCATAGAAAGTCCAGGATGATACTATCCATTATTTGCATTTCGTGGTGAAGGAGTTCTGTGAAATTAGAGCTAGAGGTGTGCTATAGTGAGTCAGCGTTATTGATGCAAAAATTATACGCGATAATATTTCTTCTGAAGAGAAGAGAACCAAATGTTTGAATCTTAATTCATTTTCGCTAAAAAATGTTAGAAAGCCGCACGGAATATCCTTGTTTGCAAAATGGATGAGAATGGACCTCCAAAAAGTCCCTCAAGATAGCGAACGTTGAGCGCTCAAGCCATCTTTAAGCTAATCTCTCATTTTCGAGATTCGCAATGACCGAACGCAAGATCGCCTAATTTGACCGTGCCAGACTTCTTTTTGTGGGACTTTTTGAAGTCACAAGTCAATAAGCCTCTTGAAGCCCTCAAAGATAGAATATCTCTCAAGAATGCAAGTACCAATCGCCGAAAATTCTACCAAGAGTGATGGAAAATGCCATAAATCGTATCCGATGGCCATACTTAGCCGCATGAAATTTCTGCGTATGCAGGACAACGAATTGGACGTATTTCAATGAAAACCGCTGGTATAAATGAAGTCTATGTCCATCTTCATATCACAGACTAACCTTATGAACGTTTTCATAACGATGCGTTCAGGCTTTGATGTAAGTAATGCGGACAAACAAACTCATTTCCATATTTAATCTAGTCATGCATCTAAATATATTCAATAAATCTGTCTCGCATAGAGCTAAACAAGACGCGATCAACGCCAAACGTGATCAGTAAGAGTACTATCAAGTTCTAATCTTAGAAACGTGATTTGTTGGTGCATGGATATACCTAGCAATTTCTTAATTTGTCCTCATCTCCATGACATCTTCGCATGCATCTTTCAAAGAAAGCAAGCTAAATTGTACGTCAATCTTCTACGGGAACCATCATCTTTCATCAGCAGTATTATTTCAGCCGCCAGCCTGTGGCCAGCAACCGCCTATCTTCATTGTGCCACATAGCCATATATGGGCGACAACCTTTTCTCCTTCACATGCTATCTGTCGCACATCAAATCAACCTCAACGAACCTCGTCCTGACATTTGACAAATCACCACAATATCAGTACCACGATTCTCTTCGTTTCAGTTATGTTCTCTGGGAATTTGACCATGGAATCCCCATGCCCACTTGGACTTGACATTGTCTTATGAAATCAAATCCCAATCAATGACAAAAAGAGAAATCACACTGAAGTAGCTGACGAAAGAAAATATGAATAAATTTGTAGCGATGGCGATCTTCCCATGAATTGAAGAGAAACGTTCCATATCTAGGTATATATGGTGGATTGAACTAACCACAAAACAAGTTGATTCACTGATTCACACCAACTAAGAGTGAATGGCGCTTAGACTTTGGAGTCATTTAGACGTCATATTATGTCGCACGGGTGACTAACATTTCGCCGAATAATTAATCTATTGGTTTGTTGTTAGGTAGTTAGCGAAAATATTGAATTGCGAAATTTTGGGGATTTCTTTGAACGGATTCATAATCTTCCGTATAGGGTTTCAAAAATAACTCAACGAGAAGATAACAGATTTAAGATTTAGCTTGCTAAAGATTTTGTCACGTACGCCATTTTAATCTGTATCGCTTTTGACACTCAATTTCGTTTCCGAATATCATACCTACGCATATGAAATGCTTTAAGTAGATTGTCACGGTTGGCTAATGCGTTCGCGTGCTTCAGAGAGGCTGATTCTCCTAGGAACTTGACGAGAAAGAACACATATTTTAAATAAACTATTATTTTTACATGGAAGATTAGATATTTCGCCAATTTCACCACTTATTGGCAAGATTATTGTGAGCCGATGTGTAATGACCAATTACGGTCATTAACATAGAAAATGAGTCAAAATTTTGCGACATTTTGATTAATAAACTCGATCATTTATCAATTATTATCAGTTAAAGTCTGGCCAGTCAAGTATTACCAATCTCTTACAACGCAAATTAAATATTTTGGGGACTTTTAGCGACGCGAACACTAGAATGCTCAGTTACAATGTAAAAGACTAAAGGACCATTCACATGGGAGCGAACGAACGAATTGATGAAATGCGAATAAACCACTTTTTATGCATTTATAAACAGAAAATTCCACATTTTATTATTCCAATATATCCTCCTCTTGGAATAAGGTTAAGGTTAAGTTCGTAGACAGATTTTGTCTACACACAACTTAAGGACAAAATCTGCCGTCATATTAACGTCAGCATTTCAAAAACTGACACGATTTTTGGCATGTATAATAGCAGCATTACTAGCGTTCACAGTCGGATATGGCATAGCCTTAGAGATTGAGGTTATAATCTCTTCATCGTGTTGTTTTATCCTCATTAAAAGCAAGTTCCGTATTTGCCGCCTCAGTTTCAATACTTGAAAGCGCACCAAACAAATGCAAGCAAGTTAAATGGACTTATCAAGAAATCGACTTCCTATGTAGGCTTGAAAGTTTTGAGGCTTGCTTCAAAAGTTTTGTTTAGGAGCCTAAGTTTGGCAAGAATGGTGAAACTTGAAATTGCTTTCTTTAACTTCGCCCTACATACTACACAAGGGATCCCACTAACTGAGAGTCTTTGCAGATTTCTGATGGTTTTATCATTTGGAATCATATTTGATTTTTGAACATTGGCCCTGTAGTATCATCATTCACGAGATTCGACCCACTGCTTCTCGTTCTATTTTTTTATAAGAAGTCCATGTTCCAAATTTATTTTTTTTTTTTCAGTAGCTTTGGTGATGGAGTGTGACAGTGGCCGATAGGCATTGTTCTTGCAAGTAATTGGACGGACTTTTGACAGATCGTGCCTTATGTGTTGGCCTCTGAATTTTGCATAACCCTTTAAAGTTGAAGTATGATGCTATAGAAGTCGCCTTATGTAGATGATAACATCAAAGATTCTTGAAGCACCAAGCTTTCTCCATCGTCACTCTAACATCTACACAGATGAACGAGTTTAGGTAATGCCAATACTAGACATGGCTATGTATAGCTCATCTCTAGAAATGCTGTCAGGCGGATTTTAAATCAATGAATTGGACTTCTTGGGTCATTTTGTGTGAGAATTTTATCGACGGTAGACTTTATTGATTTCAAAAGTCTATGCAACTGCTTGCATAAGCTGACAACATCGACAGAGGCGGCAAAAATGGACTTAGTGTAGAATGAGGGCAAAACTAAATATACGCTGTCAATAGAAAGCGACACAACAACAGCGACGTAGCTGACAGAACGTCATGACTCACGATAGACAGCTATAACTTAGAGGTAGTTCGGGACTTTGTCTACTTCGGCTCCGCCATTAACTCTGAAAATGACATCACAACAAAAACCAAGCCAAGAAGTGCACTTGCCAACCGCTGTTACTTCGGCCTAAGATGGCAATTGATAAGTAAGGCCTTGCCGAGAAAGGAGCCACAATATAAGACCCTCATCATTCCAGTCCTGCTTTATGGCGCAGAATCATGGACGTTATCAAAGGCGGTTGAAGATCTCCTTAGGCGCTTCAAACGCAAAATTATTTGAGTGATTTTTGGTCACGTTTGCGTTGACGGGCTTTGGACGAGGATATTTAACACCGAACTCTACGAGCTGTACAGCGACATCGACCTGGTCAGAAAAGTACACATCAGTCGTCTAAGATGGCTAGGACATGTAGAGCGAATGTACACCAACGGCCCGCAGAGTCTTCGATTCCAACCCGGAGGGACAACGCAGTAGAGGAAGAACTCGCCTTAGGTGGCGTGCTAAGTTGAAGGGGACGTTAAACTAACTTGGAGTGCACAACTCGAGGCTGGTAGCCAAAGATCGTGCTAACTGGAGAGGTGTGTTGGTTGAGGCGCAGGTCCACCCCGGACTGTAGTGCCAGCTAACTAAGTAAGTTAGACTTCATTGATATAAACCCGCACTGTCAGGGTCCAATTACGTTAATTAAGTATGAATTTAGGCCTTTATATACGACTAGCTGGACCCGTGCTCGCCTTGCCCGCTCGCACAAAATTATATTTGGTTCATTTGAAATTACACTTTTGAGTGTTTCATTGAAATCTGTCCAGTAGTTTTCGCGCTTTTAGGAGAAAAAGAAAATTCCTCCCTCTCCTAGATCTTGCTACTTATTTGTAATACTGAATTTCCTTTCGTTTGTTTCCCTCTTCCTATATGGAATCCAAGGAACTACCTACCCCAAACCTACCCTGTTACCATACCACATATCGAATGAAATTCTGAAATAAAACCTGTTACATACAATCATAATATACATACCTACATAATATACAACTGACCATAGCACTCACTGCGAAAACAAATCAACCCTTATCGAATGTGTAGTATACGTATGCTAGTCTTGTTTTGTTTTTGTTTGACGATCGCAAAAGTACAAACATCCATTCGTAGCAAGGTATATGTGTATGTATATATTTTCACTTCAAAAAATGCATACGTCATATCAGAATGAAATTCTTACTGCGTTGTGTGGCGATATCGATAATGGATGTAATGTATTGGATATATGCACCCTCTGCATCGCCCTCCCTCGCCGTACTCTTGCTACTTGTTTGTAATACTGCATTTTCTTTCCTATGGAATTCAAACAACTACCCTAACCCTACCCTGTTACGGCAAAACAACCAAAATAAATTCAGTCACCTAAACTAATAACAATATACATACATATTTGAATACATTTATGTGTCTCACTTGTTTTGTTTTGTTCACACACAAACAATATAATCAAAATCAGTCAAAACGTTTAGATGAAAAAAATAGTAAACTTCCTGGAACCCAATTGCAGCGCCACCTATCGGGTCCAATTGTGAATCTAAACCATCCAGGGACCCACAACAGAATAAAATTCCTACTGCGTTGCGTGGCGATATGCGATAATGGATGTAATGCATTGGATATATAATGTGCACCCTCTACATCGCCCTCCCTCTCATTGATCTTGCTACTTGTTTAATATACTGCATTTCCTTTCCTTTCCTTTGCTTCCCTCTTCCTATAGAATCCAAACAACTACCTACCCCAACCCAACACAATTACCATACCACATATCGAATGAAATTCTGAAATGAAACCTGTTTTGTATTATACGTCTCTTCTCTTATGAAGATTATTAATATACCCCATGCCATTCTGCAGCACGCACGATTCACCCCATCCCCATCCTTCATCGGACATACAATCATAATATACATACCTACATAATATACAACTGACCATAGCACTCACTGCGACAACAAATCAACCCTTATCGAATGTGGTTGTTTGACGATCGCAAAAGTATAAACATCCATTCGTAGCAAGGTATATGTGTATGTATATATTTTCACTTAAAAAAATACATTTTGGCTAAAAACTATTCCTAAGGACGTGGCTATAAACGACATAGCCTATAGCAGTCTCACAGTCTTAAGGAACATTTAAAAAAAGTTTCATCGAAATCTGTCCAGTAGTTTTCGAGTTTTTAGCTGACAAAGAAAATGCCTACAGTTTTATTATATGTAAGGATATGGCAGACAGGATCTTGTGTGGGATGTTAATGACACGTACCTCTGTAGTTGGAGCTGAGATGCTGAGACTCCATTCATCAGGCAATGGTCTGGTGCGTGCTCTGGAATCCTCACTTTGATTTGATCAGGTGGTCAGAATTTTTTTAAACGATACATTCTGCCTAACAGCAGGATTTTGTTCTTCTTCGACATTACAGAATCTGCAGAAATGATTGTCCACTTTCTCAGCACCGACTGTGATTCCCATTCTACTATGTATAAGGTTTGCCTCATTATCTCTATACGTTTGATCCGGTTTTTGTTGCCCTTTAACATTCTGTTTACCTTTCTGTAAAACGGAAGATATAGGAGCAAGTTCTTCCGGAAAGGTACTCTGCAGCGTTTTTCGGGCCTAAGAAGATTAGGTAAGTAAAAACTCACTCCCAAGAGCTTTTAGGGTGCCTGACTAAATAGAATCTCCAAAGATAACTACTGAAGGTTATATCATGAGTTTTTGTTTTTTAGCTAGGTACAGTTCATATCACAATAAATGGAAATGAAAAGAATGCGGATTTTTTTTAAATAAAATTTATCAGTTGTCGATTGTCTATAAATCAGTCCAGTTTAAGCTTGAGCCAAATATACAATAGCCTGCGCTAATATGAATACATACATATTTATTTCGAGCAAAAATATTTACAATGGCGGATGAATTTTGCACACAATTTTAATTTTGTTATTGCCCTGAGTATAGATGTCACTTTGACTAAGCGGGAACGCAATTGCGAGAGTATAGTCCAGTGCCAACAATAACAAAATTTATGATGCCCACACGGAACCCTCCATTTGGGAAAATTCGCACTTATTCAATTTATGTCTTAAATTAATTGAAGTACTTATATCTACCCATTTCGATCACATTCCCTGTGCGTATCTGGTGTCAAAAGGCTAGCTAAAAGTAGATCAAGAGCGCACGAATATAATTATCTCCAATATATAAAAGACCTGCCTATTAGCGTTGTAAAACCATGAATTAGGTTAATTCAATTCACAATTTAATTACCCACGACACATAGTTTAATCGGACTGAGTGAACAGGACACGAATTTCCAATAAACTGTCATGCGAGGACATGGTTTGCGAATTGTTATCTTAACCGCATTTAAATTAAAATTAACATCCAACGCAAATTGCCAAACGTGGCTAAAAATAACACTGGTACGAGTGCGGATACGCATTTAAGGACTGCTGCTAATCAATATCTGATACTGTAGATGTATTTTCATTTCCTAATTGACATATGGCTTCTCTTTTGGGACTTTGGAGGGACAATTGACAATTTCGCCGTGTGACACACTCGTTAGTCACTTTGAATGCAAAAATCAATCATTCATCTATGTTGTCACTTTTTCACCACTCATACCGTCAACTACAGGCCAAGTGCACAATCATCGTCAGTAGTTGTAGTAACCTGTAACAGTCGTGGTCTTTATTCAAATTGTTTGGGTTCACCTTTTACAGGTTGTGCACAAGTTGCTAGCCTTAGGGTAGTTGTCTATTGTTTAGAGCCGTTGCATTGTTGTCAGTCGTCAGATGGCAGGACAAAAAAGGACAAGTCAATGTTGACCATATACAATTGTAATTGAAATGAACTTTATGTCAAGGCAGTGCTACCGCCGACTGCTGGTGAATGCTTACTGATTTTAATTAGTTTTCGTGTTGCATTAACATAGTTTGTAGTAGAGGTGTGCACTGTGCATTGGGAATGAAAGCTCTTGTGGGTTGTTGTCGGCTGTAGGATAAATTAAATACGAAATAGCTAATTAAAGAAATAAGGTACTTTTAAAATGGGTTTGGGGTTATGCTTTCTGTGTAGAGCCTGTGTAAATTACACCAGAGAAAAGGGATGTTTTATGAGATCGTATGTAGGTCCATTTTAGACTGAAGCGCCACCTACGTTTCTTATTTTGCAAAAAAATCGATTCTGTGTAATTTGCGCATTCGTGGATGTTGTATAAATTATTTTTACCCTCTTTGAATATAGTTTTAGTGACATAGTTCTTACAATATAGATCTGACGGAAACGTCAATTCGTAAACATTATTTACTTATTGACACATCCATCTTGATACCTTGATACCAGCTGATAAACTGTGTTAAACGAGCGGAGAATTCTTCAGCATGTAGTACTTTCGAGTACTAAGATACGTTAATTATATATTTCGAGGCTTGAGGGAACTTTCTTATGAATAAATCAATAGAACTGTGTCAACTAAGAAGTAATCAGTGACACATCTTGGTTTTCAGATAGTCTAAATTTTTTTTTATTTTTATTTTTTGTTTTATTAAAGGGAATTCCAAATTCTGGAGCTTAAAGACCAATCCCGGTCCATTGTACAACCAAGCAGAAACCTTTTTTGGTGTAGTGGTGGAAAAACATTGATATTATTCGTTTCTCTTTATGGTCGGTGGCAGAGTATTGCTGTCCTCCGCTGGGGCTCAAACCAACGTCGTTCGGTTCACAAGCAATGACTCTAACCACTACATCGTGTGCACCATCCATAGTCTACATAATATGAGCAGGACATATCTCTTAAAAAGAGATATCAAAGTGCCCCAGTCAAGAACAAACCCACTAACTAACTTCAGAACAAATTGAGCCAACAACTTAAAACTTATGTTATAACATTTACCCATTGACATACTATACATAGACTGCTAGCAGCCAACTTTTCGTTGAAGCAAACAAAAGCACTAGCTCTTTTGGTTCACGGCGGAGAGAAACGAAAACACTTAAATGTCATCGATCAATTCGTGTGATTTTGGTGGAGTGTGAGTGTGCCATCTGTTATAGAACGTTTGAAATAATTTCAATAAGTCGTTTTTTTTGCTTCAAACCTCTTTCCTACTTTCGCCGCACTGAACCAAAAGGGCTAGTGCTTATTTTTACTTCATTTTTTCTCGCAGTTTTGTATGAAACTGACATTTCATTAGCAGTCCATGTATAGTATGTCAATGCATTTACCATTTAAAAAAGTTTAGCTTACCAAATTTCATTTCTGTATCATTAGTGGCTCTCAACATACTTACTTACTTAGTTAGATGCCGCTACAGTCCGGGGTGAACTTGATCTTTGGCTAATTGCATTCAGTTGCGCACTCCAAGTTGGTTGAGGTCCCCTTCCACTTATGCACGCCACCTAAGACGAGGTCTTCCTCTACTGCGTTGTACCTCCGGGTTGGAATTGCTCTACATGTCCTAGCCATCTTAGTCGACTGATACGTTAATACTTTTCTGACCAGGTCGATGTTGCTGTACAGATCATAGAGTTCGCTGTTAAATCTCCTTCTCCAAGCCCGTCAACGCAAACGGGCCCAAAAATCACTCGAAGAATTTTGCGTTCGAAGCGACCACAAGAGATCTTCATCCGCCTTTGATAACTTTGATGATTCTGCGCTGAAAGAAAGACTGGGATGATGATGGTCTTATATAGAGTCTCCTTCGTGTTTCTCAACAAGGCTTTACTAATCAATTGCCCTCCCTAATGACTGACCCACTTACTCACTCTTAGATGATGACCATCAAAATTATGAAGCACTTCCTGCCATCCTAACCGAGAAATTTGGCAGCATACTAGATGGAAAAGTCGAAAACTTTAAATTTTCCATTTAGGGGAGTGGTATACTAAACCTATACATGTAATAAAACTGTAGGAATTTTCTTTGGCTGTTAAAAACTCGAAAACTACTGGACAGATTTCAATGAAACTTTTTTTAAATGTTTCTTAAGACTGTGAGACTGCTATAGGCTATGTCGTTTATAGCCATGTCCTTAGAAACAGTTTTTAGCCAAAATGTATGCGGTGGTCTATTGTCTCTGATGTGATGTTTAAATTTGGACAGCGTTCAATATAGGCCAATTGCTGGGCAAGGTAGCTAATATTTCAGTCCTATTCAAGGGAGTTTCCAACAGTTCTCAAAGCAAAACAAATAAATTAAATATGGCATTGATCTTTATAATTTTCCTAATAAACATAAATATAATTAGCCGGTTGATACCCCCCTTATTTTGGTGTACACATTTTATTAAATTTATTTACCAAATAACCGGTAAAATCTGCTTTAATAAAGTTCTAGCATTATTTTGATGGAAAATATTGTTGACACATGACTTCAACATTGATTGAACTAATTGGCAAACAAAAATATATAGTCTCGCGTCACTTCTATTTGGGCAGAAGTTGCAAATACGTTATGTTGGAGGAGTGGTAGCTTTTGTTTGAGTTAAGAGACTATTTGGTGGTTACTTAGATAGCCTTAATTAGTTATGGAAATTGAAAAAGTGAAACTAATATAATTGTTTATAAGACCGTGGAAACGGTTCAGATTACGTTTTACGATCTCACAGTAGCGATATTTTCTATATAAAATTATCTATTGTGACTTACAACAAACTTAAAGTGAAGGTTGAAAATGGTTATAAGTAAAGCCCTTATAGCTGAAAAGTTGAAATCTGACAGCCAAATATCCAAGACCAAGAGGCATATCTTGGAAAGGCAGTATTGTTCTTTTACTATCCGAAAGATCAGATTACCGCGCTCTTGGCTTCGTCATCAATTGACCAAACGTCTACCATTTACGCCAACAGTTGTCCCCCAAGCAATGAATCAAACCACTACATCATTACCACCAACGTTGGAGTTGTTTATTAAAACATTGTCGATGAAATCGCTAAAACAATAATGTTAGCATAATTTACATTAATAAATTCAACAGGATCGGTTTGACAGTTCATATGGCGGCCATGTTATTAATTTTATCTGTTATCATGAGTTCGCAAAGATGAGCGCGGTAATGAAAAGGCCGATTTTATGAAGAAGAAGTATACGTCAGCGAACAAAATTACCGGATTTGTGACCATGTCAATCCTTACGAGGTCCACCAACTAACGTTTTTTGAAAGTCAGAGAACTTAAATAAATAAATAAATAAATAGGTGGCGCAACAGGCGGGTGACACCCAAGGCCTAGCTTCTCGCAACCATTCGTTTTGTGTGAGTTTCAAATTTTGGGACGAATGGAAGGGACCTACAATTTTATGCCGAGTCCGAACGGCTGAATTGAGAAGCTTTTTCATGACAGTCATACTCTCGGATGTTTGTCAGACGTTCGCGAGAGGTGGCGCAGTAGAAAAAACTTTAAGATGTAATTTGGGTTTTTCCGGGGATCGAACCTGGGATCCCTCGCACAGTAGTCCAGCACACTAACCACTGCGCTACTGCGCCCACATTGGGTGTAAATATGAAGTGTGAATATGTTGGATAAAGGACATGTTCATTTGCGCCAGATTCATCAAACATTTGACATCTCGGACACAATGTCATTTTTAGGCCCTTTAGACAAAATAAAAAAAATCGTTGGCAACTCATTGGAAAACTCTTTAAAAATATTTTTTATAAAAGTCAGATGAGTATACTAACTTACTTACTTGTGGCTCAACCAACAAGCGTCTCCCTCTTTGGCCAGCTGTCTCCAGTTTCGCACGCAAAGTGGGTTAAGGTCTCCTGTGACACGGGTGTGGATTCGAAAATCTTCTGGGTCTGAGCATTCGCGTCCATTCGCTCAATACATGACTTAGCCACCTCAGTCGTTGGACCTTCACTCTTCTGGCTAGGTCGATGTCGCTGAAGTACAGTTCGTCATTATATCTCCTCCTCCATTCACCGTCTATGCAGACGGGACCGAAAATTACTCGAAAAATTTTCCTCTCATAACAACTAAGAGTAATCTCATACGTTTTTGATAGAGTCCATGCCTTTGCAACACAGAGAAGCACTGGGATGATTACGGTATTATAATGGTCACTTTAGTTGTTCGAGCAAGGGCTTTGCTGCTCAGTTGCTTTCTTAACCCAAACAGCGATTTGCAAGAGTTATTCATCGTTTCATCTCAGCGCTGGTGTCATTGTCTGAGTTCATAGCAGAGCCTAGATGTCCCTAACCACCTCAAAGTTATATCTGTCTATTGTGACATTCTGTACGAAACGACGGTTTTTGGTATCCTTTCTTGATGACAGCATATACTGTCTTACCCTCATTGAGCGCCAAACATATTTTCACCGCCTCCGTCTCAACAGTCACGAACGTTCATGGGGCATACTTTCCTCCATATAGAGAGATGAATTGGTATATATGCCTGATGGTATAATAAGTCATCGCCTGCCGTTTTAAATAGATCGGCGGTTAGGTCAGATGAGTGGTAAGAAAATAAGCAAATTTCGTATTGAATAAAATGGGTAGGTACGTCCTAAAATATTGTAACACCTACACAAAACCATAAGGGTACAACTGCATGCAACAATGTTATACTGCCAGTAACGATTTAAAAACTGTAAATATATATGTTTATTACTTCAGAGTTTCAAAATGTCCTGATAGAGGTTTATATGATACCAATGTAGTCAAACCCTAACATTGTTGTTAATATTTTGATATTTAACAAATAAAAGATGTTAATCCTCTGGTCGAATGAAATGACTGCAAAAATAATACCCCTATAGTGGAATCCGTCGGAATTAAGTTTCCTTTGAGGTTGCCTTTCACTTTCTCCTGCGATCGTAGAATCCGCCGGAGAAGTCTCCTTATCGACGCATGTTTTTGGAAAACGTTTTTTCACTGTCAATCGTCTATATTTTATTTGTCAATACACGTGAATTCCATGATAGGGGTAAATATATCAGAAGAGCACGTAGAATGCAGGATTTAAAAAAAATACAAAACTTTTCTGAGCTCGAATACCCCCTCCAAGAAGGCATACGATGTTGGTCAAGATACTGATATTCATTTTAGGACTGATATGATTTAATTGACATTTTTATTTATTTCAGCCAATATATGGTTGTGTAAACTACAATTATCCAAGACAAATAGACATCTTGTGGTATTTATATATCCAATTTCAAAGCCACATCAAAGGCATTTCTTACCAACTGCATATTCTTTTCGGGGTAATGATTAAATATTCACATTCCTTATAATTTACTTATAACAACAGGCTACTAATGGTAACTACAGTCTTGGCGAACGTGAATATAAGAACGAACACCAGCCAGTGAATGACAATAGTGTAACCCAATTCAACTGATTCCCAAGAAATGTTTTCTTCAAAAGTAGCCCCCACCAAAGTATATAAATTTCAATAAAAAACTATGAGTCAAGTTCATAATCTAAATCGATAGAATTAAAAAAAATATATTTTTCATATATACAAAAATTCCCCGCCCCACTACCTATTCCTTCCTTATCCAAAATCAATTTTCCGCAAGTCAAGTAGCCAATATATTGAAATTCCTATACAGTTTTTGTTCAAACAAATTACTCATGTGACTGTTGTGTTTAATTTTCTTTCACAAGTATATTTACACTATTGAATTACAAATCGATTATCCGTTTACACGTCAAAATTCAAGTACAGCAATTAAAATTGTTTGCTTTCATATTGTTGACTTCTAAATATGTATGCAGTGGTTAACGACCTGACATCGTTATACCAATTTGTGAGACGTGACATTATTAAGAAATATTTATCTTAAATTTTTATAAAAAAAAAATGTTTATCCGTCACATTGTGGGCTTGTAACTTATGAGTTTTATTCTACAAGTTGAATCATATTAAATGGGAATTTTATTACTGTGTTAAAAATGATGAAGTGTTTGAAAATGTTTTTTTTTAATACAAGTAATTTTCTTATTCATTTAATAAAATACATTTTATAAAATAGAATATTCAAACTGAGAATATGTTTTAATGTTGAAGTAGCTACGCGACGCGACGCAGGCATTCAGTATAGCGACGATGTATACGGTGCGCATCAACTTGGCAACTATCTCATGTAGATACATCAATTTTACTTATTTTACATATTCATGGCAGCTACGAAAGCTTGCCCGGAAAGCTTCGATTCTGATGTCACAATGCAGGAAATACCCTCGCGGTTCCCCAGGAATATAAAAAACATAAAAAAAAACACAAATTTTCAAAACAAAAAAGAAAAAAACAGTAAAACTAAACAAATTGCTATTAAAATAGTAAATAAACCAAATTTGATTTTGGAAGCTTTTCCTTTACTGGCTATTCACGTAAACCATTTGCTGTCGGTTATAAAGTTAAGAATGTTAGCGGCGTTGGTATTACCTATAGTTCGTTAAGATCATTGAGATAATAGTTTCCTAAGTGGGCCTTTCTTAAATTGGCCAGGGCCAGGGCAGGGCAACTGCAAAGAAAATGAGTGACGGGCTCGTCCTCCTCTTCATCTCAGCAACTTCTGCAGAAGTTATTGTGTGTAGGCCGAGCCTTTGTGCGTATCTACCTAATATGAAGTGCCCGGAGATGACATTAATGACTTTCGAGATGCTGGATCTTTTAAGTCGAAGAAGCTCCTTGGGTCTATTTGGATCCAGATCTGGCCTAGCAGTATTGCATTATCCCAGATGTTTTCATCTGAATTCTGCTCTGCTTGCTGTGTCTGCGTGAATTATTTGTTTAGCGTAGGAAAGTGATGCATCCATATTGTACTGACTTATACTATCCACGTCAGAGGAGCATCGGCTTGTATGACGCTATCAATGTGTGATACCGAATTAATCGACAGCCACGCTGTAGCTTGAGGAATAGCTGTAATTTCGGCTCTGAAGACACTGAAGGAGAGGCCTCAGATTCAGTTCTTCTGAAAAGGCTCCGCCGCCAACACTCTTCAGTGGCTTAGAACCATCTGTGAATATTGGCAGTGATTTGTCGTATAGGACATTTTGTGAATCTCATTGGTTTTTGTCCGGTATTTCATGGGTGAAGCCTTTTTCGAAGCCTACTTCTAGGAAAAGTAAGTTAGGCATGGTTTGTAGAGCGGCGGTTAGAGATGTTCTAGTTTACGCAAAGCGAGTTGCAGAATATCGGAAAGCGTTTGAGGATACTTTCCCGAAGCGAGTAAGGCGACGTCGTCTGCATAGACCACAACTTTGCACTAGAAGTTGTCCATCGAAATCAGACGTTCTTTAAGAACTCGTATTCCATAATAATGGAGATAGCACTCCACCTTGCGGGTGCCTCGGTGCACGAGTTTTTCAACAGCGCTGCTGCCAAATGTAGCCCAAACCATCCTCTTTGTAAGAATGTGGGTGCGATTACGCGACAGATTGGTTTGCCGATGTTAAGCTTGCCTGATGCTTGAATAATCGACCGAGTCTCGATAATTTTAAAGACCTCAGTCTGTATCAAAAAAGACAGCCACTGTTGATTCCTTGCAAGGGACCTCTCGATCGCTCCATCAATCGAGTGAAGAGTATATAGCTGCCCCTTTGGTATTCATGTTGAGAGCTTGAAATTAATGATCGGCCGACGAACAAGCGCTTAAATACTACTTTCTTTGGCCATGCTATTAATGCAAATACCAAATAAAGAAATAGTGGAATCACAATAAACCGAAAGAACGTTTGTCGATCAAGTGTCGCTAAAACTATCGAAAAATCCCGATGTAGCCGTCATCAAGTGCCGAAGACCAGCGGTATTGATGCCAAGATACCTTCAGAGACATCGCAACTGATGTGATAGATTTCACCCGACCAACCCAACGAAGACCTTGATTTGATGAAGAGTCGGAGCAAACACATGCAGCAAAACAAGAACGAGAGTGGTTTGAAGGCTGTATGAGCAAAAGGGTACTAAAAATCATTGGTTAGAAATATGAAGGTGCTATTTCAAGAGTTATGTTGGAACGTTTCAATAAAAGGCGAAAAATTTGTCAGGACACCCGTATAGCAAAGAAACTTTATAAGAGACTCACAGTCAGTATTGAGGATATAAAAATCTACTTCTGTGGCTATGAACCATTTAATTTGGCCAAAACAAATATTTGGACAAGATGATGCTCTATCATGTAATTTTCTAAACATCATAGGTATTTGACAGAATTTTGCAAAACTCACAACAGGTACAAACAGTACACAATAAATCACGATCTTTGCAAGACAAGTATATGCTGTCAACAAAAAGGGACACCCAACATAGTGGATCTACTGTCGAATTATAATACAGTACAGCGAAATCGACATAGTCAAAAACGTTTGCATCGGTCGCCTAAGTTGACTAGGACAAGTATAGCCATGGCCACAAATATCTCTTCAACCCAGGACCTCAATCGACTTAGAATGTCCAACTTGGGGCAGTTAGCTAAAGACTGGACTAACTGGATAGGCTTATTAGTGGGGGCCCAACATCACCACGAACTGTAGCACAAGATCTTTTGAAGATCATCTTACTTTATCCCAAGAAGGTTTTAAAAATTCAGTTGTATAGGAACGAATCAATGCAAATAAATGTCAGTTCATTAAAAGGTCAATAATCTCTTAAAAACTACAGATACTTGTTATAAATAGTATACTTTGACCTTCTGAATGTATGAGTAATTCAAGACTTTCAATGACTAACCCACATATTGTCCGATAACTATACCTACATGACTTATTTATGCTTAAAAAAAATTATTCAATCAAACGATAACAATTTATGACACACCTTTCCATCGTCCTGACCTATCTACCTAGAATTCGATAGATATTCAGCGATTTCATGTTTAACTCCGAAAATTGGTGTAGCTTTGCTTTCGAAAAATATTGATTCATACGGTGACAGATAGTACGTATCTACAAAGAATCTAAACGATGGCGCCTTCAATAACTCCAATGAATCAAACTAAAAACAGCGTACTGAAACTAAAGACGCAAAAGCAATACACTCATACAAACGAATGATGGGCTAAGGTCCTGTTGCGCTAACAATTTACTTTATTTACCATTGGGGTCCTTTAATGATGTGGCGGGAAAATCCTTCCAAAAATTAACATTAAATATAACAAAATGCACGTCGGCGTCGCGTCGGTCGGTCGCCCTATTTATATAGAACCAAAATGTGATTAGGAACAATAAAGTTTCAAAGCAAAAAAAAAAAAAAAACTGTCAACTAATCGATATAATAAATGTCATAAAGTCAAAGAAACGTAGTATAGGTACCTAACCTACCAAGTCGTCAATCGCCCGATCGTGAACGTCAATTGCTTATCTATATGTCAGTTAGATATAAATATATATTACACCCAACTAATGGGGTTCTAGTGAAGCATAGAACGATCGCGTGCATGGAGCTAGCGTCTGATATATACGCAAAAATAAAACAAAGAAAAGAGAAAAAAAAATTCACCGATCGCGTGCGGTGGTCAACCAAAACCAACAGCGCTGAAAAAAGAGAACAAAAGAGAACGCTATACAATTTGCTCACCAAAGAGAGAAAAAAATCGAAAATTAAATCCTATAAAAATTCTGAACATGCTCCGCAATCATTCATATCGCAAGTTAGCCTCACGACGACGACAACGACGACGGCTAACCGTAACCGTCGGTATTAAACGATCGTCCAAATAAATCCAAAGTCCCCTTTGAGAAAAATAAAATCCAAATCAAAATTAAAATCCCGTTTTGTGTTAGAAGTGATATTTTTTCTCCATTTTTTAATTAAAACAAACCCTTGCGTTTTTTTTTGTAAAAATTAATTCCGTTCGTATGCATCGATTGTGTGTGATTATTGAAAGAACAAAAATCTAACAATTCAAAATCAAAATGTGCCAACAACAACAGTTCGATATGAGTTCACAAATTGAAGTTTTATTTGAAAACGGAATGCCGCGTAAACTAGGCAAATCGGTTGCCAGGACATTGAAAAAGCGCGCCGTGGCTGCTGCTGCCGCCTCTGCCGCAAATAATAATAATAACAACGATGATTGTTGTTCAAATTGTAACGAGTGCGGTGGATGTTTAAATCCGAAAAAGGATTTCACCAAACGGTGTACGTGTGAAGATGATGTGGCGTCAGCGTCCTCCTCTACCGATGAGGAGATGTCAACACAATTAGTTCGTAGCACAAGTCTGAGTAAGGACTTTTCATCAACCGAAGAAGATTCCGATGAATCTTTAGTCGATTCGGATACCGGATTTAGACCTAGTAGTAGGAAATCAAGCAGAAGAGGTTGCCCAATGGCAGCATTCTTGGCTAAAAACAAAGCCATCGACACATCAACTGAATCTCAAAATCAATCATCATCATCAACAACAACAACAACACAAGCATCATCAACAGTACCTGCAACACACACATATCAAGAGGATATTTTAGCTATATTCACACAGTTAACAAAGCGCTGTCTACAGAAATTTACGCAGATTTCTTATACAGTGCAAAAATCCAAAACTTACAAGTAAGCATAACAAATACAAATAACATCAGTTTTTTTTATTGAGCAATATGTTGCTTTGTCCCTGAGTCTATTCTCTGAAGGGTATTCTAGGAAAAGCCACACCTACTTTGGGAAAAGTTAATGAACTCATCAACGCCAGCCTTGCCTTGGGTGGGACATAAAAATGCAACCATAAAAAAGGCATTCTCTTTCTGGTTTATGTTGAAGATATTGCACATAAGTACCTACACTGTGCGAATGCGAGGCAATATGTCGCAAGGAAATTTTTGGGAAGGTATCTACATACTTCTTCCAACATTTAGAGGAGATGGACCAGGGATATTGACTGTTTTTTCAAGATCACGGTGTTTTTTCATTGTAGTCTACTGCGGATGGTTTGCAATAGGCCCTTATGGTACCTATAGACCTCTCTTACCCCTTTATATCCGAACATAACCTAACCTAACATTTTAGTTGATGTTCATAGAAATGTTTTTTTTTTGTTGTTGTCACTATTGCCTTCAAGGCCTACCCACTATCTGATCTCTATTTAGATGCAGATACCTTTTATAGTTAGTCCTCCAGAAAAAACAACACAAGAGAACATTGTTCAAACTAAATATAACCGGATGTTGATCGGCTGACTGTAATGACGTTCGCTATACACCTATGCGATATTATTTTCTATTATATTTTGCGTGCCAAAAAATGCTTTGTGGGTGGAATAATGGATGTGACGCAAAGTATCCACTTATTTACGATTTTGCTTTGCAAAAGGATCACTAAAACAATTTCTCTGTCATTTATAACAAAATTTTAACTTATCCATGTCAACGAATTGATTTCTGCGTAATTTATTATCATACCTCTGATCTAGAGTAAAGTAAATCCAAACAATGAGTTATTCGAATATAAAAATAAAAATTCATAAAGATACGCCAGCCAATCTAATCGCAGCTGGGTGCAAAGATGTAATTTCACGTATTGAGGTAGTGATAGGGTTTTCTCTCATTTCGTTGCACCAATAAATAATTTGATTAAAAGAAATCAATAAACTCAATGTGATGCTAAAAATAACCTAAAATTATTTTTAACCTAAAATTATTTTTAACTCTGACAGTTTGCCTTTAGGTGATACAAGTAAAAAAAAAATATCTCTCAAGAGTGTCAATATTAACTCCAAAAGTAATAAATTGTCAAGAAATCTCACAAAAGAAAGAGCAAAAACATGAGCTAAAAATAAATTGCAAAGAGATTGTATAATTGTGCGAAAGTGATCAGAAAAAGATTGTTGAGCTCTTGAGCTTCAAAGAAAAGGTCATGGGGGTTTTTTACGTGCATTCATGTAGCAAAAAGGGTATTATATAGCCTGCTGGCATTATATCCCAGTTGACATGAAAAAATGGACAGCATTTAACAAGAAATGCCGGTGAATACTTGAATTTTGTTTTTGAAGATTTTCTCCAAAAGATATTATATCCAGAGATGCACATGCTACTGGATTATAAGCACTTAATGTAGGTTAAGATTTTTTGTTTTCTTTAACGAATTCCACCTGTCATTGATGGCAAGACAGATAACGTTGATTTTTTAATTGAGATTAAGGTCCGCTTCTTTTTTAAATGCACAAATTAAGTTGGAAGCTGTCAAATTGTAAATGATTGAAAGTTACAATATGTTGGACAAAATGTTACATACTTTAAAAGGCAAATAGTACGAAATATAAAAATCAAAAAATTCATCAAATTGACGAGTTTTAGTTGACAGTTTTACTGAAAGATATTTTGCATTTAAAAAAAATATGTAGATATTAATGCAATTTCAAAAAAAATATTTTCGCTGCATCCAAAGAGAAAATAAGTTTATTGCACTTGGAAATCTCATAGCTTTTCTATGTAACTCGATTTGTATTTAAAAAAAAGTACAAATACATATACAATTGTGAAAAGAAATCAAAGCTCAAAATGAGTCAGTTCAAGTCAAAGACTGTGTAGTCTCCATTCGTTACTTTATTTCTGTTAACTGAGTGAGTCTTTTTTTCAGCGAGTTAAAGTTGCAGTATACACTCGTATATCTTATTTTTTCTTGGAATATTCAACACATATTTGACAGACATTTTTCTTAGAATTATTCGCAGAACTCGATTCTTAAACATAAATGTAACGAATCGAGGGAATATTTGCTAGAGGTCCAATATCATTAGTTTTTGTTGGTTCTCGAAGTGGCATCTATTGAGATGACAAGGAACGAGCTACCGAATTTACTCGTTACTTCACATGATCCGTTTCTAGCTGTCAACTGTCGTTTTCAGTCATTTCAAGAGTTTTGACAATTTTTTAATCGTTACATCTTTAAATCGAACTTCAATAAAAAAAAAAACGTCGTATGGTGCACATTTAGAAATATCGCACATAACTAATATTTTGATGAGTACCTGAGTCCAAAAATAATTCATTCGTAGAAAGTAACTGCCTTCAACTCACAGCAGCTGTCGATTCGGTTAAATTTCAAAGAAATTCATTCGTTCTCGCCAAACGCCTTGTGCCTTGACTTATTATTTTTCGATCAATAAATTAGCAAAGTGCTATAAAAAATACATCAGCACATGATCAACCGGATTATCTTCAAAACGAAAAAAAAAAACCAATGTCACGGTTATCATCATCGTTCATTCAAAAATAACTCCTCGTAATCGTACGCACGCTCACTATATTGGGCATCACGCTAGTCTCATTAAAGTGTTTATAATCGAACGATATCTAGTTATTTTTTTTTATTAAGTGTCTTCAAATATATAATCCGATACAATAGCATTAGAAACTCAATTACAAGCGGATCCCTGCCGGTGTTAACCGAAATTCCTAATTTAAGTGTTAATTAGTGACACTTGTCCAAATCGCATACCTATACATGTGATGTGCGCCGAAAATGTTGGAGTAAACAATCGTGACATAAGGTTTTTTTTTAAACTTCGAAATATTGTTTCACGCGATTTGACAATTTCAATTTCACAATTAATAAAAATATCTCATGATTGTGGCCGAATAAGTTATAATTCGTTACTTTGTCGAGGGAAGAAACTCAACCCCTGAGTCTGGGGTCTACTTGACAATTCTCACGTTCACCCAGTTACGTTTTACTTGTCATAGGTTTATGTACTATACATACGCTCGTACTAGACGCTAATTATAACAATGATAAAACGAAGTGATAAGATGGCGAGATATCACTTAAAGTCCACACCAAGATGAACTGACTGGGTTGTAGGAGTTTATTGTGTTTTTTTCCGTAGACGACAACAACCACCAACAACACTGTCAAAGCCAGTATAAAAAAAAATCAGATTTCGACTCTTTTTTAGTAGTCATGTGATTTATTTTTTTGCTGCTGAAAGAAAAGGGTGTGCGCGGGGGTAAATATAGTGATAATAGACTCATTATGGTCATGACTGATAAGACAATTTAATGGCGTTAGCCATTTTGTAATAGCAACAATATTGTTGTTAGATTTTTTGGCAAGTGCCACAAGTTAACACTTGGCCGCACGCTAATTTGTTGATAAATTATGATTGAAGGAAAAAAATACGAATTAAGGGTCACGTGTGGTGTTAATTTGATGAGGTTTGATGGGAGTTATTGTCATGTGATAAGTGAATGCGAGGTAGTTTGCGAATTTATTCCACAGAAATGGTTCTTCTCTATATCTGAAAGCAAACCAAGCGCATGCATCTGCATTGAAGAGTAATTAAAAGTCATGTCTAGCTTTAGCTTCGAATGTAACCGACACGAGTAGAGAGTGGTACGCACAACAGATAGAGCTAGAGCAGTGACGTGTGTTATACGTATACGTAACATAGATAACCAGCCCAGAAAGTCACTTTGTATAGGTATCTGTATTCGCAAATGGGTTGTTTTGCTACACCTCTATGCGCGACTGGAATGAAGTTTTCATGTTTCATAGTAATTAACAAAATGTTCGAAATGCACTTCGTTCGATAGGTAGACATTTTGTATAGGTAACATAGTATGACAGGCGCGAGATAACTATACGAAATGATGGGTTATTTGCAAAATGGGTAGGTAGGTATTTGAAAATGAAATGGGAGTACCTTTACCTTCTGGTTGAACAATAGATACATTGAACTAAATTAAGAACAACGACGTGTGCAATCAAGTGAAAAGTACTCTTTTCAAGAGAAAATATTTGCATAAAAATAGAGTCTATAACCGCGACAGTAAAATATTTAATCCCTGAGTAATAAGTTCCACTGAACAGTTGTTGAACTAATATAGGCCCAATCTGCTTACCTTGAAGTACACCATTTTTCACTTTTCTTCGAGAATTTGGAATACTAAAACATCAGCTAAATGGAATGAAAAGTATATATTTTTTTCCTATGTATAAAGTAGGCCTAAAACGTAAACCATTCGGCACCCCATAATATCTTTCAAAATGCAATGTTTCGCATGCCAAAAATTACAAATTATAAATATTTCTAGCTCGTCCAAGGTTCATTCAACTTCATTCCAGCGATCAGCTCACACAAATTTGTTGCAAAAATGACCGCAATTTTATAAAATCAATTCGCAAGATAAACAATTTAAAGTGCTTTCAGGCGTGTCTCTCGAATATAGACCAAGTATGAGATAACTTTGAATTTTATTATTCGGAGTGTAAAGGGAATGTATTATTTACTATAAAATTAACTCAAGAGGCTTAATAGATAAAAATGTACCGTCACAGATACACATGGGTACATAAACCAACTTCCTATGCTCGACTCTTAATTACGGATGTCAACGATCTATGGTTGGATTGAATAGATGCAATCAAAAGGATCAGAACAGAATTAAGTGTCACAAACGATTTTCTACTTTACCATACCTGATTAGCATGCATACTGTATACACCATTCTATATGTTTGTGCGTAATTTTATTGAAAATTACTGTAATTACATCTTAGCCCGCTGGTAGTTGCAGTACCAGTACGAGTAGGTACCTACCTACAGTATCATCAGGCAACTCTTTGTGTACACTGAATAAACACTCTTTTGCATGTGATAATGAAGTGTATTCTTTCACAGTATCTGATTAAGTACGTACAAGTAGGTATAGCTCTATTTTTTTTTCATAACCCACCTGTGAACGTACGAAAAGTGATGAGATACATATTACTCGTGTGCGGTAGCCTAATGAGAAAAGATTGCATGATTGACACAGTTTATTGGAGATAAAACATGTCTACCGCGGGGCCTCCTTGTTGAATGAGATGAGATGTAGGTATAGATATGTGCATATGTTTGCTATTGGTATCGAAAATCTTTTTGATACATGAGGATGGGGAGTGTAATGATTGGTTTGCATTTTGTAATGAAAAATAAAACGATGCAGGAAACATTTATTTATAATAATAATTTCTGCCAATTTTTTATAGAGCTCTCTTTTATTTGATTAAAAAAATTAAGGAATTAAGGAAAAAAAAAAACTCCAATCAATTAGACGCAGAAATTAAAAAGTTTATGAAAAAAAGTGCAGGCCCCAACAGTCTTACTTGCGGCACTCCGTTAAAAATTCAAATGTTACTCCTATATTGAATGATTTTCGGGTCAAAATTAAGACTAATTTAGATTGCAAAAGGCAACCTTGTGGAACACTCTTATTTTGCACAAATACTCCGCAATTTTGTCACCATTAATTCAGAATGAGTGTACTCGCATGTAAGTCAAACAATTAATTTACATAAATTACTGTCGACGAAAATACAATGTTGAGCAAAATTTTCTGTTGTTATTTTTCTTTCCGTATTTTCAATATGTAATCACGAAAGGAAGCATAAGATAAATACCACCCAATCAGACATATCAGTCACGAGAGTATTGAACAAAACTTTGTTTCAATTAATCAAAGTAAAAGGAATGTCCTCGGGGTGCAGCACCTTGCAGTAGAGGTACGAGTATACGAAGTAGAACAACAACAAAAAAAAAAAATTGCTTTCAATTTGACTTCCAAAAGTAATGGAATAATAAATTACTTTCGTGTTGCGAGAAGTGTATCGATTCGGTGAATTTATATTCAGATAAACCGCGCCGTATATTTACAACGTTGGTTTGCATGCTTTTTGGTATTAGACAAACATAAGTGGTGTCAACTTTCGTGTTGATTTCAATTTCACAATACATGACTAGTTGGACAAATTTAATTAGAGTCAGTTTGTTAGATGTAGTTATGAATTTAATTTTTGGCACAAAAATTACTGTACACATCTTCAATAAAAATGCGTCTTACTTTTGGTCAAGTCAAGTCAAGTTTTGAATTTATTTCTCATAAGAATTCAAAAAATACCAATATCTTGTCAAATTTATTGCCCATGTATGGCCCATACCTAAGGCTTATTTATGCCACAATAATGCCCAAAAATAACCCTAATTCCCTCCACACCCAATCGATTCAAGGCACTTGACTCTGGCTCAATATCAATAGGTAGAGTCAATGCAAGTCATAAATCATTGGGGGCTCTCTCACCTTCTTCGAGTCGTCCAACTCGAATCGATTATTGCCAATATAATTATTATCGGGTGTCTTAAGTTTATTATTTAAAAAAAAAGTCTTGTGTGCTAATTTATGAATATTCGTATTCATTTCTCTCTTTTGTTTTTTATTGTTTTTTTTTTTTTATTTAAATTGTTTGCGAGCTTTTGCATATGAATGGCGCGTGAGTGCTTTTTCGCACGTAGGCCATTTTGTTCAGCCAAAGACAAATGCAACTAGAAAGAAAAAATTCAGTGTGGTATTTGTATCTATAGTTATGTAGCAATGTCGTGATCATTGATGCACCACAGGGCTGTATGAAAGTATTTTTAAATTTTTCTAAAAACAACCAGAAAATGTTTAGATACAATTTTAACAAGATCTTCTCTTCTTTTTTATTTTTTTTTGCAGAGTTTTAAGTAAATCAACACAGCCCGCTCATGTCATAGCGGTTGGCATTTTATCATTTGTTCTGTTGGCCGTGTATCCAAATTTACTTGAGAATGAGGAGGCTGCAATGAATACCAATAAGAGACGCAGTGGCTGGGCTTTAGTGGCGTATCTGGGCGCATTTGCAACGCACTTTGGTGCACAAATTTGGATGACATTTGTCTCAGGTGAGCATTTAAAATGAGATGAAGGAGGCGTTTTTTGATAGGGGAATGGTTGGATAGATGTTTTGATATTTGGTATGGAATCAGTGCTGACATTTTAATGCAGTTAAAAATTCCGATTTAAATAACAAATTGGAAAAATCACATTTTACACAGTTTGAAGAAGACTAACTCTTAAAAAAACCAAGAAAACGTTTCGTGATCAGTTTCAGTGCTGGGAAGTACATTTTCAATAGTTGTTATTGTAAGCAAAGAGAGACGACATAACAACACAACGGCTACAACGAGACTGGACGTTTATTATGAGAGTCATAATATGAATACTTAAGTATATAACAGTAATTATGTATTACATAGTATGTGGCGGTACAGAACCTGCCTGCTGTAACATCTTTCCGTTTTTAGCAAAAAATATAACATCGTACTTATTATAAATTCAAGTTAATACAATTATGTAGAATAGTACATGATGTGTTTATAATTCATATTTCATAAATTTAATTGAAATAATATGTATGTAAAAAGTTCACAGGCTAAATTTGCTAACATAAGAAGTTAAATTCATTTATTGATCAATTGATATTTAGTTCAGTAATATAAAGATTCAAATTCAGTTATTTGTTATTTAATGGGTACTAGTTATAATATTGGATTTAACCGGGGATAAATCTATCAACTGGTTTGACCGAGCGACCACTTCTAGTAGTTGTATATTTTGGAGCTGCTACTGCTACGGGTGGAATCGGAGTGGTGTTGCTGCAATGCGCGTTAGTCTCATAGCTTGTAGTCTTCTCAGTTTTCTGCAGATTAGGTGATGATAGTGTTAATCTTCTATCGCTTTCAGAATTTTCGAGAGGGGATTGTGGTGTTTGTGGGTTGATAGCAATAGCCTTTTCTGTTTCATATTCTGGCCCTAACTTGGTTGTTTGACACGAAAACTGCTTTCCGACCGTCCTAGATTTCAACATATTCTCTTGAACATGTTCAATGACCTTTGGTTTTAATTGCTTCCTTGTTAGAGGTAGAGTTGATCGCGTTAAACGAGACATAAGCCTTTGATTTGGTGATTGCATTTCGGCGTCACGTGGTGTATTTCTCCAACTGAGCAGGGCCAGGTCAACCTCTGTGTTATCCTTTGAGCATCTTCTTAAAATTTTCTTTGCTTCTTGTACGTACCTCTCTGCCAAGCCGTTTGATTGAGGAAAGTTAGGACTAGAAGTTTGGTGCTTGAAATCCCAAGCCTTGGAAAATTCTTTAAACTTCCTAGACGCGAACTGCGGTCCATTATCACTCTCAACAGTCATCGGTATACCAAATGTTCGAAACCATATTTTCAGTTGCTGTATGACTCCTGCTGAAGTGGATTGTTCCAAAGGACAAAAATCGAAGAAACTGGAATAGCTGTCAACCACCAAAAGATAGTCCTTGCACCGAAATGTAAATATGTCCGTAGCGACTATTTCCCAGGGTAGTGAAGGCACCATTTTTACTATCAGTGGCTCCTTTGTTTTTGACCTCTGCGTTGATTCACAGACAGCGCATAGTTTCACGAAATTTGCAATATCATCCGCCATTCCAAGCCAAAACAAGCTGCCTCTAGCACGACTGACTGATCTCTGAATACCAGGATGTCCTTCGTGGATTCTACCAAGCATCGTTTTCTGTAAGGACACCGGTATTACAACTTTTTCTCCTTTCATAAGAACACCTTCTTCGAGTCCGAGCTCATCCCTAAAGTTCCAGTATTTTCTGGCTCTATCAGAAATTTTTAATGGATCACTGGGCCAACCATCTTCAACGTGTCTTATAATTTCTTGAAGCTCTGCGTCCTTAGCCGTGCTATCGACAATCCGGTTACGGGCTCCTTCGGACACCTGTAATAGCGAATTGATTTCCAGTTCCACCTCAGAATTATCTCTATCTAACCGCTGCGGTGTATGCTTACAATCTCTACTCAGAGCATCGGCTAATGCGATTTCTTTGCCTACCCTATAAGTAACATTTGGCGCATAGGGGATCACCTCATACAGTATTCTTTGCAGCCTGCTGGGGGCACGGTGTAAGGGTTTCTTAAAAATTGATTCTAATGGTTTGTGGTCCGTTTCGATTGTAAGACGGCCTCCATATACGTACTCGTGAAATCGTTTGCACGCGAATCGTATTGCCAGTGCTTCTTTTTCCATTTGCGGATAATTCTGCTGTGCGGGCGTTAAGGCTTTTGATGCATATGCAACTGGCTGGTTGCCTTGTAACAACGCTGCTCCTAAACTATGCTTACTAGCATCGACCTGAAGCGTTACTTCGGTGTTTGGGTCATAATATCGCAAAACCGGTGTGCAACACAGAACCTTCTTTAATTTATCAAATGCTTCTTCGTGATCATGGTTCCATTCCCAGCAAACCCCTTTCTTAGTTAATTCCCGAAATGGTTGTGTCAGCTCAGACAGATTTCCAATGAACTTCCCCAGGTAAGTTACCATGCCCAATAGCCTTTGAAGTTCAGTCACATTGGTCGGGGTTTTTAGTCTATTGATAGCTTCGACTTTGCTTTTATCTATCTGAATACCCTCTGACGTAAGCACATGGCCTAGAAATTTGACCTTGGTCGAGCAAAGCACGCACTTCTCTTTATTGAGTTTTAATCCTGAATCACGAAGTATTGTCAGCACCTTCTTTGTTAAAACCTTTAATTCCTCCTTTGTCTCCGCGTGAATAAGGATATCGTCCATGGATACTTCGACATTTTTCTGGTGCTCAAAAAGACTTGACATAATTTCTTGAAAAATTTCGGGTGCCGAAGCAAGACCAAATGGGAGTCGAGTGTATGAATATCTTCCCCACGGGGTGGACATTGTAAGATATTTTTGAGTGCGGTCAGACAATTTGATTTGCCAGAATCCTTTTTTGCAATCGAGCAATGCAAAGTATTTCGAATTCTTTATTTGGGCGGAAATTTGGTCGAGAGTCTTGAGTGGGTGGTGCCTTCTTAAAATACAGCTATTTAAATCCGAAGGGTCAAGACATACCCTTATTTTACCATTTTTACGAGCTACCACCATCGGTGAGACTGCTAGTGACACCCCCTTCGCCTTTACTAAAACACCCAACTTCACCATTTTATCGATTTCTGATTTCACTTTTGCCTGCAACCTATACGGTACCTTTCGCGCTGGATGGAACTGCAGAACGGGGTTCTTTACTAAATCAATATCGTAAATAAAATCCTTAACACATCCGAGCCCTTCATATATGTCCTGATCTGACATTATTTCTTCGATTCGTACTACCAGCCTCAATTGTGCGCATGCTTTTCTGCCTAGAATTGGGGAAACATTGCCAGCAACTACTTTAAATTTCAAATTTGCTGTTCGATTACGAATATTGCATGGAACAAATATTTCTCCTAACACTTCTACCTTATTGTTAGCGAAACCTACTAGGCGTTTCGTGTGCGATGGATTCAATTTCAGCCTCAATCTGTCTACGAAATTTTTGGGCAGCACATTGCATTGCGCTCCTGTGTCCAGCTTCATTCTAATTATTGTACCCGCAATGGATATTTCCTCAAACCAGTTCTCCGCATCATCTTTGTTAGTTTCAACCGTTGATATCATAAGAAGTTCATTTGCATCCGCTGAGCTGTCGCTTTCGTTCTCTTCGTGAGTGTCAGTAACTGTGTTTATATGCTTATCATTTCTTTGCTTACAGAACCTCGCAAAATGACCCCTTTGTCTACATGAATGACAAGTAGCGTTGTATGCTCTACATTGATTTTTTGCGTGTCGCAAGCCGCAGCGAGAGCAAGAAGTGTGTTCATAGCTTGCATGTTTGTGTGCTATTTGATCGGTATGTGTATTTGATTGTGTTTGCCTATTTATTTTGTTATGTACTTTGTTCCATCGACTAACTATATTTATCTCTTGTTCTTTGTGCATCTGATTTAACTGTTTTGTGGCTATTTCGCTAGCCCTACAAATTTTTATGGCCTGATCTAGCGTTAGATTTTCTTCAGAGAGTAGCTTTTCTCTTACTGTATCGTTATGAATGCCTATAACTATTTTGTCTCGAACTAGTTCATCCCGGAGAGAATGAAACTCACAGTTTTGCGCTTGGTTCTTAACTTTAGTAAAAAAATCATCAAAACTTTCATCCTCGATCTGTGCTAGTCGGTTAAAAGCATACCTTTCGAAGGTTACGCTTGTCTTCGGGTCAAAGAAGGATGCAAATTTTGATTGTATGACGCTTACCTCATTTTTCTCGGCTGCGCTTAGTCCAAATGAGTTGAATATATCCGTGGTGTCTGGTCCGATTGCCAGCATGAAGTGTGCTGCTTGTTCCTTTGGCGTTTTTTTCTCCAATTCTGCTGCTACTGCGTACCACTGGTATCTCTGCAACCAATTTTTCCACTTCGTAGCCATATTGGTATCGCTAATTTCTAAGTAACCCGGTGGTTTTACGAAACCACTCCCTCCACTACGATTTGGGCCTGGAACCGCATCATCAGGCATTTTATTTCGTTAATATTATTATTACTAGCGCGGGAATTTTTTTTTTTTTTCGGATTTTCTCTTTTTTTTTTTTTCACGATTCTGACACCATGTTATTGTAAGCAAAGAGAGACGACATAACAACACAACGGCTACAACGAGACTGGACGTTTATTATGAGAGTCATAATATGAATACTTAAGTATATAACAGTAATTATGTATTACATAGTATGTGGCGGTACAGAACCTGCCTGCTGTAACAATAGTCTGTGAATGTTTGTTGCCTAGTTCAAGGCGCTGATCGCTTCAAATGGCCGTCGAAAATGCATTTCTGAATAAAAACGTTTCAAAAACTTATCACCTATAGGCATTAGAAAAATCTGCAACCTATTTTGTTCAGATATCAAACAACAACCGATTTAAAAAAAAAATAAAATCCACCCCATAATACAATCCCAAACAAAATTTAACAATATCTTTTTCTCCTTGCAGGACTATCTCTATACTTTGCGCTGCCACGTCACACATTCGGACTTTGCCAACAGATTCTGTTTCCCAAATACTTCTCCATGAATTCAATGCTTAGCATCCTTACGCTAATTCTCTTCATCAAAGTCATAGCTGGCCGCTGGGAGTTCTCATCGTACGTACAAGTTATCGCTCTGACAGTCTGCGCTGTCATCGAAGTAACTGTACGCCTGTATTTTGCGCCACCATTACTCCGTCTAATGCGTGAGAAGCACAAGTTCGAAATTACAGTCGGCAGTGGACAAGAAGTCGGTCAACTTGAACAGGGTGATCTTGTCAAATGCCCCCACTATCAAGGCATCCATAAGGCATTTCGTCGTATTCACATGACAGTTGCAATGGGAAATCTAACAGCACTCGTCTGTACGTTCTTGCATTTGATTTATTTGGCCCAAAAAATTAGTGTCTAATTTAAGAAAAAGAATATCAACCCACAGGATGGGAATAAAAAAAATCTCTTATCTCTAAATACAAAAAATACAAGAAAATAAGGACTTAAATTCCCGCCAATCCAAGAAAACCCGAATTCAAATTCTTTTTAACAAATAAATTTACAAAACAAAAAGAAAGCGAGTACAAGAACGAAAATATGGTAATAACTCAAAATAGAATTTAAATATAATTTTGAGTATATCTGCGATATTTACACTGGCGAATATCATTACGAGAAATGCAAATAACCGATTATTTGAAACTATAAAGAAAAATCAAAGCCAAAAGCAAAAGACTTTTGAGAGCAAAATAAGAGTAGAAAATATCTCTCAACCCACGCATATATAGATATAATGCAAACTGACTCTAGATAATAAATTTAAATTACAAAAAATGCATCCATCATCCTTATTTATATCCCCAGAATAAAAAAAAATAATTAAAAAAAACCCAAAAAATTAACAACAACTTTAAATTTAACTCAAATTTCATCAACAAAATCAAATCCTATTTTATTTAGATAAACAAAAAAATTATTTTAGTATTTATTTTATACTTTATTCAACTGCTTGTATGTATGGAAAAGTATTGGTTAGTATGAATTTGATTTGAAATTTGTTTTGTGTATTTGTGACTAAAATAAATTAAAAAAAAAATTCAATATTTTTATGTTTATGTGTTTTATGAACTAGAAATGATTATGATTATTTGGAAAATTTTTTTCTAATTGTATTCATTTTAGTAGTGTTGTAAGTCGAGAAAAGTATTAAACATAATGTATGTGTTCGTTGTAAGAATTTTTATTTAAAAAAAAAAATCTGAAAATTTAACAAAAATTAAGCAAAAAATTGATACAAAATGAAAAGAGAGAAAATTGGAGTGATTACTGATTAGAAAATAATAAGGCACGAAAGAGAAAAATAAACTCATTAAATTAAATTATAAACAAATTATTTTTTTGTGTTTTTATTTACCAAATTTGTTATTTAAACAAATTTGTTTGGTTTCAGTATTCAAATATTTCTACTGGTTTACTAAATGGTGAAAGCGTTAGAGTTGGTTTTATATATAGAAAGGAAAATATAACTTACAGGGGCCAGAATGCCAGATCACGTAAAATAAAAACTATCGAATGATATCGTTTTCACTAAAGCTTTCTCTATCATATCTTTGACAATAGATAGTGACTACTAGAGTCGAGACGATGTCGTTCAATAGTTTCCATTTCACTTGACCTGGACCCAGTTTTTTCACTATGTCGCTGTACAATAAAACTCGTTGTTGAATAGTATTTTCCTAAACAAGCCAACACAAAACAATATTCTTTTAAAACGATCATAATAGCACCAGATAGTTTAAACCGCTTTTGAAGAAGTCAAGCTTATAAAATCTAGCTAGTGGAAGTTTTTATGAATGAATTAAAGGGAGGTATAGGTACTTTAGTATTTGAAGCAAATCGATACAGAAAACTCCTATCGCAGGTGCCATTATGGCCCCCGAGACAATTCGACAGACAAGGGGCAGTAGATGTTATCATGGAAATCCATTTTTATAATGGATATACCGATACAGAAGGAACTGAGCAAAACAAAAGCGCCTATTACGATATCGTTTTCGAAACTTTAAGCTATTTTCTGAATGATTTTTTTTTCGGTTATCGCATGATTTTATTACATACATATATCTGGAAACTGAGGGATCCCCAAATTATCCTCTTTTCAAAAATTCCTGATTAGACATAATCTCTCATTTTTGATTTTTTGTTCTCTTTTCCAAAATCTCCCGGGACGAAATCCCCAATGCCAAAATCTCCCACCTACCTTAAAAAATTACTTATTAAATCGGTCATAAAAACCCCCTGTTTGCACAATTTAGAACTTATCCGTTTTTCCTTCTTGTACCTTCAGTTTAACTTCACCCAGAATCAACACGAGCGTGATTCTGTCTTTGCATATAACCGACCTTGCACCTACTCCAAATCTTACAGACACCACAAGATGGGGGGTTGCCGGGGGCAATCTCACTTTTTAACACCATCCTATCGCGGCGACAAAATTAATAACACCAAATCTAAAAATATGGGATTTTGTCTCCTGGTATTTTTGAGTAAGGGATTTCAGCACAGGGGATTTTGGAAAAGGTGATTTCATCACCAATCCGTAAACTGAACCTTATGCAAATTTCAACTCTTGAATTTAGCACTCAACTGCCTGCTTTACAGGTCTTTACAGCTTCGACGATAATCGCCTGAACGCAGTTACATGATTAGGTCCCTGATTACAGCATCAGCGAATAAATCGCATATTTTGATGTCATTTACAAAACTCTTCCCGATCACAGTACACTAAAACCAATTGAAGTAGCAGACTTGATATCGATAACTCATCGTAATAAAAGAGTTTTCTGCGATTAGCTATACGGAGCCATCATGCTAAGTTCTGGCACTCCCTTTAGTTTTGCAAAATTACGATAAAAAAAAACACTCATACTGTTAGGTAGGTAGGTAATTCGGTGCTCTAGTGGCGGTTGCCACAGCTTCACGTAGACCATCAGTTTGGTCCATTGTGTCCAGTCACGGGAACCTTCCATTTCATATCTGTTGGAGACAAAGAATATACCGCTTTTATTGAGTCACCTAGATTTGGTATTAATCACAGGCATTCACAAGCTCTTGTATCCAGATTTCCAGCCTGTCCTAAGAGTAACCGAAGGATGTAGAGTTTGTTGAACTACTGGAACCACCCCGATTTGACTATGAATCTCAGGAGTTCCTTAAGATCAACATTCTCCACATCCTCTAGCTGATCGAAAAAGAAGCTGTTGAGAATCTTTTGTCTGCTGTTTTTAAGGGCTGGGCATTCGCAAAGCAGATGACGAACGGATTCTATTTCTTCAACGTCTCGTATGCCTAGCCTTCCCGCGTGTACGCCTATCGCACAGTGTCCAGTAATGACCCTCGTGAGTATGCGAATATTCTTGCGGCTCAGTCCGATCATGAATTTGGATCTCTTTTTGCTCATATCTGGCCACAATTCTTTTGCATGCCTGCAGGTGCTGAGATTGTTCCATCGTAGGTTTGCATATCCTTAGTTTTAATTAAATCTTTTTATACCAGAGAGGGATAAGCAAAGATGTATAGCAGAAACCTACTGCAGAAATCCCTTTTTTTTTTTGATCAGAGGTGTCCTATCAGATAGAGAGGCGATATTAAATTCTGATGACTCTGCTACTAAATGTTGGTCCTGTGTTCTCGTGAAAAACGGACTGATACCACACACCGGCTAAACAATTAGATATGAATGATTGCAGAGGATTTTGCTTCTGCCCTGCATATCTACACAACGAGCTACATTCCACTAGGGAGATGAATTTTCATGGACATACAAGCAAGTAAGACTAAGGCTATGTGTCAATTGGGCTAAATAATTATCCTCTGATAATTTTTGCTCCGGGAGCAAGATAATAAATTATCCTATGGGCCAATTTTTGGCTTTTGCTCGATTTTTGGTAGAATGTTGACACACGGCCTAAGTCATTGATTGCGACACCAATGCAGAATATACTGTGTAAGTGTGTAGGAAGGGACGATAATACCTGACTTGAGTTTTTGCTAAATTTTTCATTTCCAAGAATCTATTCTTATCAAAAGATCAGAACTGACATCCATGGACTTTATATGAAGTGAAATATTACTGTGTGCAAAAGTAGAATACATGAAAGGATATCGAATTTGATGGTAATTGATCAGGGAGTTATGTTTCATTTGGAATACTATACGTATGTACAGATAATACCTAAAGAAAAGGTAAGAAAAATGTCAGAATGTCTACCTCGGCTCTGCTATAAATTCTGACAACAACATCTTAGAAGAAATTGAACGAAGAATAACTCTTGCCAATTGCTGTTTCTTTGGGCTAAGAAGTCAATTGAGTAGTACAGTCCTATATCGAACAACTATGGAGGTTCTGTATGGCGCTTTGATCATTTCAGTTATGGCGCTGAAGCTTGGACTCTATCTAAAGCGGATGAAGATACCCTCGATCGCTTTGAGAGAAAGATTCTGCGTAAAATTGTCGGTCCCGTTTGCGCTGACGGGCTTTGGAGAAGGAGATTCAACAACGAACTATACGAGCTTTACAGCGACATCGACCTGGTCAAAAAACTGCAAGTAAGTCGTTTAATATGGCTAGGACATGTAGAGCGGATGGGAACATATGCTCTGGCCGAAGAGTGTTCGAGTCTAACCCGGAGGGACAACGCAGTAGAGGAAGACGTCGCTTTAAGTGGCGCGCAAGTCGAAGGCGACCTCAACCGACTAGGAGTGCGCAACTGGAGGCAATAAGCTAAGGACCGGGATAAATGAAGAAGCTTGCTAGTTGAGGCCCCGGGTCACCCCGAACTGTGGAGTGGAGCCGCCTAAGAAAGTAAGTAGGTAGTGTTATTCACCTTCATCTATTCAGTCCGTTTATTTCTAATTAAATCAGGGATCGAATTACCTCATCCGTGATCCAGCAATACGTCACTGAATTATGACAATTTTATATGCAAAAAAAAACTTCTCTCCCTTAGTACCTGCCTACTTCTTGCGGATGTGGAAATTCGCCCCTCGAATCCAATTAATTGTATCGTGTGTAGAAAATCTTAGACTGAAATTATAATCCTCGATGCAAGTGCCAACCATTTCTGCTTTTCCTATGAAATATTCGATATTATTTCTTTGGCCAGTACATTACAACTCATGGGTGGTAATGACACCTCCGTATTCTTTGCATCATTCCTCCTCGGTGAAACCAATTTCCTGTTTGTAATGATGTAATATCATTAGCATACTGCATATCGCATATAAACACAGTGCACAGTGATAATGAATTGCAAAAAAAATATTCATATCGCGTTGTTTCGACAGAAGCACAGAATATCGGTAATAACTGTATTTACATATTTAAACACGTGCAAGTGTTTATAACAAAAGAAACAGACAATGCAGCAGTTATAGATATATATACTTTATCAGATTGGCAAAAACGTTTCAATATTTTTGCTGAGTAGACAGTATCTGCTGTATATTGTGCGCGTGCTTTATTGACCTTAACATGCGCATGCAGACATATTGCATATAACAATTGGGTGGTAAGTATACCATTTACTTGATGACTAATCATTTACGATGAAAGACATAAGGTGCACTTTATACGGATCAAGCTTATCTGAGTGTGGGAGTATCTGAATTTAATTTTATAAAGTTATAGACAGACGATTACAATCATACAAATTTTTTTTTTTTGCCTTTTTCGTTTTTCATTCAAACTGTGACTGCGCTAGATTTAGTCACTTAATATAACACAAACAAAATTCCAACTTTTATTTTTTTAGTACCTAACAACAAGAAAACATTTATAAAACCAACTACCTACCATCTCAAATAAGAAATATCAGAGTCTTACTCCCTACAAATAAATTTCTAAAGTATCATAAAAAAAAACCAAGCGCACATTTTGATCCATTTACATTGACATGTAAAAATACAGCTGACAGCTTTGACATTATTGACTTGAGCAAATCCCTTGCAAATTTGTAAGAATCCTACTGATTGTGTATGTAGGAGTAGTTTTAAATTACATCGATTGTTCATGGCGCCATGTAAACGTCTGCCTGACCTTCTGCTGAGAGGGTACGTGCTGATGGCTTGTCTGGCAATTTAGAGTATTTATCTTTTATCGTAAAAAGTGACATGAGCATAAGTGACTCATAACGGGGATAAGACAAGATTAATTCTTTTGGAATTTCATTGAAGGAAGAGTTTGAATTGGATACATCTCTTGTTATTGATTTTTGTTTTTTAAGTTTACGAGTTAATTTATTTTCAATTAAATTAATTAAATTTCGAGTTGGTGAAGTCTTATAATGAGATTCGTGACTTTTTAGAGAAACGATAAATGTAAGCTGTAGCTGCAACCAAGGACGCAGTGAATCTTGAGGAACCCTAGAGGGGCAAATTGGACGGTACGTTTTCTTTTTACTAAAAATCGTCTGACTTGCCGGAGCATTAAGATGCACGTCGACCTAAGAGACTATTGTGCTTGTCGTTAGATATACGTTTAGGTTAGTAGCGCTTCTACTTTCCTAATGTAGCTGATAATGAATTCAGCAGAGGATTTCCTTAGTTCTTTTGTACTCATTATTTCCCTGAAGAATGGTTTTCTTCAAAGGGCCAGGCTTTCACATTATTATGTGTTCGGCTGTTTCGTCTTCTTTAATAGTCTACACTCCGATGAGTCAACTAATAATGAATTTTACTTAGGTGATATCGCAAACCCTGGTGACCCGTTAGGTAGCCTGCTAAGTGTAGTACTGATTTGGAGTCAATAATGTGTGAGCTAAGGGCTTTTAAAGCTGATTGACTGTCCGTGAATATATGGATGCTAGCACCTTTAATACCTGAATTGTATATAAGGTTTGCGCATTCTTTAATGGCATGGAGCTCTGCTTGAAATATATGGCTTTTTGCCATAGGTATTGAGACGTTCCGACGTCCTATTTGGCAGTTTAGAGTGTTATTGCTAACCCATGCTTCTCTGGTTGTGATCTCCGTGGAGAATTTTTTGTTGGAGCATAGTGTCTTTGGTAAACGGTCTGTAGCCGCGCAGATCATATGTCAAGTTCTGGAAGTTCGGAAAGTAGTTCCATTAGTTCTGGATGTTTGCTAATATTTAACTCTTCTGCTTGTGTCAAATTTGCTGAGCTGCGTATTGCCACTTTTTTTATAAATGTGTGGAGGGGCGTTAGTCCTATTAAGGCTTCTATAACTCATGGCTCCGGAAGTGCCCAGACATGCAAGCCGTTGTACGTTGCTTAGCTTATTTATGGTTGTTTTTTGGTTGGCTTTGTTTTACCTTACTGTCGAAGCGTATTTTATATTGGGTTTGATCAGGACCGTGTAGATCCAGTGTGTGCTCTTTGGCGAATTTCTGCTCTTTGCTTTTTGAATTTCGCAAAATATTAGGTGGAGAAAAGATGCTATTTCCTCGACGTGAACATGACTTGTGCAGTATAAGTATACCGAGCCTATCGCAAAGTATCCACAAAAAATCATCTCGGTGATTATGTGCATGTCTTTGCATCTCATTGCGATCATGAATGTAGATCCCATGACGACTGATTTCATGGCTTTTATTGCATGGCCGCTTAACTGTGTGACTGCAGCTGCTCACATATGCTTCTTTCTTAGCCGCATTTAGTTGCATGACATATGGGTTTCTGGGTGGAAAAAAATAAATAAAATAAATAGGTGGCGCTACAGGCGGTAGACACCCTGGGTCTAGCTTCTCGAAACCATTCGTTTTGTGTGAGTTTCAATTTTTGGGACGAATTGAAGGGATCTACAAGGGACCTACGGCTGAATTGAGAAGCTTTTTCATGACAGTCATACTCTCGTATGTTTGTCAGACGTTCGCGAGAGGTGGCGCAGTAGAAAAACCCTTAAGATGTAATTTGTGTTTTTCCGGAGATCGAACCTAGGATTCCTCGCGCAGTAGTCCAAAACACTAACCACTGCGCTACTGCGCCCACTTTCTGGGTGGTGGTCCGGCGAAATTCAGCACATGAGTTGCAGCTTTCAGAATTTAAAGCTGGCCACATAAGAGTCGTAGCGAGATCTCCCTATCCGTATTCGGTTAAGGTTCTGGCAGTCTCTTGCGATTGTAGCTTTTCGACGTTATATCTTATCACAGTATTTCTTTTTTTTGGAAGTTTGGGAAATCCACATTCGTAGCTTCAATGCAATGAGCTAGTGATCAGACATCCAAGTAGACGTTGGCTGCTCGAAAGGCTTGAACATCCAAAATTTTGAAGAACTATGTCGATGGCAATATGATCACTGTTCTTGATCGTTATATGACTATACCTATGTACTTACATTTGAAGTCACTCTGAAATCATTTTTCTATTTCTATTTCTATATATCTGCTTGAGTTAAAAACATTTGCACCACACATACCTATGGATAACTCTGATTCTATATTCTTCTGACAACATAATGCCAAATCAATAACTTTGAGTCAATATTTAATTCAAAAATTGTTCCCCTCCGTCATCCTTCCATTTGTGGTATTTATTTCGAATAGCAATTTATTGTCATTGCACGAACCATATTCATATCATAGTTTCTCAACTTTCGTTAGCCTACTACCATGCAACCTACTTCCAACCATATACGGTACTATAGACTATACATTGGCAAACAAGGCAAACTCTCTTTGTCTAGCAATTTCGCAGCAATGAATGAAACCGTTGGATACATTTTCTAAAAAGAAAAGAAGGAAAACATAAAAAAAGCAAAATCACATCCAACAGATAAAAAGGATTCATCGTGTCGTCTTCGTCTGTGCTTTAAAAGGCGCTCACCAACTGACAAATGCGGTCGTACACCTGAATAGAGAAATGCAACAAATAGCAATAATTTCTCCAAGGACACAGCACCACACTCTGTTTGGTTTTTATCAAAGACACCCAACCTCCATCGCACCCCCGCACTTTTGCAACAATTTGATATCCTGACGCCAACGCCAACGACGACGACGCGACTGTTGAAATGCAAATAAATAGCTGCAGCTGCACAAATTGATTATTTCGCTTTCGTCTTTCTCCTTTACACAACCGCCGGGTACACTGTTATCCTTTGGATTTGTGTCGAATTTAGTTCCAGACGAAAAAACGACACAATAGGAAGCACTTATCGTAAATTATATCGCTTTTATAGCATAATGCTGAACTAAGACTTTTTTTTTCCTAACGTCTCCTTTATTCGTCCTTTTCTTTTTTGGTGTATTATCTCAGTGGCTATCTTCATTGCAATCGAAATCCATAAATTTTCATTGTGTCTCACTTTTCGGACGGGTGTGGATTTGGGTACTTCCGATGGACATCGTCCTTTTTCGTCCATATTTACTTCGGAAAGTAAATACGGATGGATGGGGCAAGAAGGTAAAGGATGTTCTATCGATTTTTGTGGGTTGAATTTATTTTTTTTTTTTCTGCAACGTTGACTTGGTTATTATTCATTATGTGCTTGATTAGGTTCTATAATTGCACAAAAAGGACACAAAATTAAGCCAAGCCAATTGGATAGCGCTTTAAGTCATTTTTATGAGGATTTTTTTTTGTTTTTTTTTTTTTGTTAATTAATTTGTTTTTCTGTTTGTTGTGTCGCAAGTATAGGCGCAGGACACAGGAAGGCAGGCATATGTTGTTGCTCTCAGGGGATAGCTGTGGGTGGTGCGGCGGTGGGCGACGGGCGCTTGTGTGGTGGACACGTTGTGTCTGCGTTCTACTTTGTTGTCATTATAGGGTGGGCTTTTATGCTTTTAATACAAACGATAGTGAGAGTGACCTACTTATGTCATGTGTATCCCAATTTGTATACACGAGGGAAAATTCATTTTCATTAAATAGATAATATGGCCGCAAAGTACATGTAGCCCCACCATGTATTTGTTGCAGGTATTGATTAGGCTGCCTAATTTTGGTTTGGTCGTCGCATTCGTCAATTTTATTTAAATTTAACAAACAAATCGGTTTAACTTAACGCGTTTTGAATGAATGAAGGAACAAAAGTTAAAAGCCATTATACCTATATACTACAATTTTATGGCGGTATTAGTAATATAATAATCATATTTATGTAGTGTTCTGAACTGGATTCAGGTTTTACAATTCAAAATGGCACAATTTTCCACATAAAATTACCTATTGTGACCTAAAGCAAAATTAAGGTGGAGGTTAAAAACGATTATTAGTAATTTCCTTACCGCGGTACTAATAATCATTTTTAGTGTCCAGGTTAACTTTTACTGCTACTACTACCTACTTAACTTTTACGAAGTCACAATAGCGAAAATGTCCATACAAAATTATCCACTGTGACCGTCAAAATGTTTAAGTTGAGGATTTAAAATGATTATTGAAAAGGCCCTTAGTGTTTTACCAATTACATATAAACAAAATGGGCCTTATCTCTTCTAATAATAATTTTATATCTTTACAATACATTTATCAAAGGTTACAATAATGAATTTTTTATATACAATATCGTCATTGTGATCTAGGTAACATTGTGTAGGATGGTCAAAAAAAATTCTCATAGTGCGTTAGACAGTTTAAAATTATTAAAAAGAGGGCCTTACTAATAAACACTTTAAATTTCGACTCTAAATTTGAGGTGTTCACAATAGCTATATTTTCCATAGAAATTTCGTAATTGTGAGCTTCAGTAAATTTAAGTAAAAATCTGAATTTGCTATTATTAAGTCACAATGTTTACTAATAATCATAATAGGAATGTATTTTAGTTAAATTTTACGAGTTCATAATAGGAAGGCGCAATGTTACAGCTTTGATTGCTAAATTAATTGAATTGTTGAAATATTTTATACAGGGTGCTGCAGCTAGTAAAAGTTTTCCGATAAGTAGGTAGAGTTTAAGTGGGGTACCAGGGTACAATGGTGATGTTGAAATTCATCATATAAAATTATCTATTGTGACCTTAAAAAATATATAATTTAATTATTATATTTACCGAGAGCGTAGGAAATGTCATAAAAAATTTTAAAATAAATTTCGTTCAATGAAATCAAACCACACAGTGCGATTAATGAATCCTGAATTCCTGATTGAAAAATCTGGTTAGTTTGGAAATTATATAAACAGAATAAAAGTATTTTTCATATAAATTATTCGAGTAAAGTCGGAAATCAAGTGGAAATTTGATTCTTCAAGTTTACTGCCTTTTAATTTAATTTTTTGTTGTATACTTACAACAAGTTATAAAAAACTTACCTGAAAGAAACAAAAAAAAAAAAAACAAATTTTATAAAATAGTCAACAATAAATATTTTAAGGAAACAGAACAAAAATAAATTGTTTAATAAAAAAATCAACAATTTAACTCAAAATCGTACAATCGTTAGTTGTGGGTGTTGACAAAGATAAAGTACAGACTTAGCAAGTCACACAAAATCTGTGGATATTGAAACTCGCTGTGGCGGGAATTGGAAACAATGGGCCTTTTTTAACCTTAACCCCAAATATTTTTTAGATCACAATATGCAATTTTATAGGGAAAATGTCGCCATTGTGAATTTGTAAAATTTAACTTCGAGTCTTAAAAAGATTACTTGATATGCATAGAATATTGTATAATGGATGGTTCATTGGGATCCATATTACAAAGTATTTCATTTCATTTAAGTAGGTATAACTTAAGACCTCTTTCAATATAAATGCAAAGTCAGCAGTAGATAGGCTGAACAAATATTTGGTCGACTGATTCGGCATACTTTTTTTTATATTTTGTTTTGTACTTCAAACTAACACTCCTAACTGTAAGTTGTTGGCGAAATAAGGAATATAAATTATTTAAATGTGTATGTATATGTGTTTCATAACTTTACACAAGCACCATCATCTGCTTCATCTATTTTTTTTTTTAAATAACTCAAATTTGTAAGAGGTAGATGCTCTAAATCCGAGTTTCCCAAAGTGTGCTCCGCGGAGCACTTGGTGCTCCGCCATAAAAATTCAAGTGCTCCGCGAAAAGATGAGCGCAAAATATGAAAATTCCATCAGACTAGCTAATTTTGTGCTTCTGTAACTTTGTTATTTTGTTCGCAACAATGTAATTTGTGTATTGATTATACAGTACAAAAATGGGTAAAAATAAATCGTGTACTCCAGAACTTCCTAACTATACTACTCCAAGGAAAGATTTGCCGGACAAGTAGAGCCAATCCATTTTTAATAGCCATTAAAATTAAGGAGATTGTTGCACCTAAACTCCATCAAGAACTCAGGGCGCTGGTTCGTAGAACAAAATCTTCGTGGATGCAACTCCACAAAAAAAAAAACACATTATGTCAACAAAAATCTAAGCAAGAATAGGAATTTCGGAAGACTCCACTTAAGAAAGACATTTGCAATTTTGGAAAAAAAGTACTTTGGAGCAGAGTATATCCATTAATGAGTAGGGACACTCTCCACGTGTTTCTTATCAGTTTACAATTTGCAGTACACATACACGAGAAATAGACGGCACTAAAAGTGCTCTAGTAAAAGAGGGATGGAAGAGTAGTCGAACTATTTCAAAATGTGGTACAGGGTGTGACGTAAAAAAAAGCAAAATCAATTTGTAATATTTCTTATTGAACATTTTATATCTAATATATATTCACATGTGTGCTACACTTAAATATTTTTGTTTGTTGGTACATTTTTTGTTATTTTTATTGAACTGTTTTAGAATAAAGTAAACCCGTACTCGGACGTAAAATTTGATAAGAAATTCCTTATTTTGATTTTTGCAACAGTTGTAATGAAATTCATTTTTCAAAAAGTTAAAAATATTCCCCTCAAAATTATTTAGGTAGTACATATTTGGAAAACAAGAAATAAATTTTTGTTCAAGATTCTCTAACGAGTCTAAAAATTCTTGATTGGGCCGTGTCAATTTCGCATCTTCATATTCTTTAAAATCTGTAAAAAGGGAGGAAACGTTAAGTTGCGGACTCAATTTTAACTCACACTTGTGGTTTAGGCGGTATTTTTTTAAAATATAACCTGCGAAATAGTAGAATGCATTATCAATACCAAAGTCCACAGTTTTATAGTCAGGTTCAGTTTTGAAAGCGTAAACCAAATTAATTAAGTGTTGTTTGTTTATGCTATTCAACCACTTCGCTTTTCTAAAAAAAAATTAAGAAATACAACACAGATTTATATTCATTCTTCCCCGATCTATAACTTATATTGCTTACCTCTCACTATTATCCGGTATTTTGAAATATTTAACTCCAAAATTTTCTTTCTGCTCTCGCCCACACGCCAAACATTTAACATAATGTTTTCCCATTATTTTATTTAAAGTTCTTAAACTATGCAAACTTGCACTTCAACTTTTAATTTTCAATATTTTTAATTGTTTGCCACACGCACTGACACTGAACACCCTTTACTTCGTCAATTAATGGTAATGAACGACTGATAACAATCCAACTCCAGGTCGCCTTTAAAAATACGTGCGAAAAAAATGTAAACAATCCCCTCTACAACCAACCTAAGTAATTAGTATGACCATCTGCTGTGAATTATATTACCTAAAAAGTGCTGGCAATAAAACTTAAAATCGTAAAATATGGTAATTAACGAAGTCGTAGCAAGGCAAAAGGGTTGAATTTCGTGATAGAGAATGAAACATTTCTTTTTCATGTCCATAACAAAGACCATTTAATCAATAACCAATGGGAAAAACTACAAAATTTGTTTTTTATTACCAATTCTACGAAAGCAAAGCTGGTTACCTGATCAACCTGCATGGTTGAGAGAAAATACTAATATACTGACATCACTTTAGGTCGCCTTTAAAAATGCTTTATGAAAAAACCCACAATCGTTTGTCGTACGCAGCAAGCTCCATGTAGTGGTACAGGCAAAATGTGTTGTGTACCCTTTTTTTCTCAAGCAGTCGTTGTATGCAGGTAAAAAGTATTCTTTCGACCTGCTTCCACTTATTGTACGATTTTTTCTGCATTTTGCTTTGTGGTAGTAGGAAATGCATATGTAGAGAGAGTGTCCCTACTCATTAATGGATATACTCTGCTTTGGAGGGCCAAATCCAAATTTAATTTATTTGTATCCGACTACTGTGCGAGAGGTTACAGGTTCAATCCCCGGAAAACACAAATTACGTCTTAAGGTTTTTTCCACTGCGGCAACTACCGCGAACGTCCGACAAACATCCGAGACTCTATGTCCTGAAACTGTCCTGAAAAGCTTTTTAAATCATCCATTCGGACTCGGCCTAAAAATTGAAAGTCCCCTGTATTCGTCGCTAAAAAAAACTTAAAAAAATTGTGAAAAGCTTGGCCTAGGGTGCCTATATAACCTGTTGCGCCAAATATGTCGGATTTTAGTGGAATACCTTCAGAAAAGATTTACTGCCCTTTTAAAAAAAATAAAGGCTATTCCAGTAAATATTGGTAATTACTAATTAGTATTATTATTTTTTTTTTTTTTGGAAACTGGAATTTTTAAGTCTTTGTTTTTCTGTGGCCAACTCAAAAATGAGTTAAAAATGTTTCTTAATTTATTTTTTTTTTGTTTTTAAATATCTACTAACTACTAGTTTAAATATTTTATAAAATGCTAAAAGTCACAACACGTTACTTATTTCATCAACTTAATAAAATTAATAAGAAAACAACTAAAAATAGTTATGGTGTTTTCTATAATTACCATAATTGGTATACTGACAGCGAAGTGCTCCGCGAGCAATTTCTTTCCGGAAAAGTGCTCCGCGACCAAAAAAGATTGGGAACCGCTGCTCTAAATGATATCTAAAGGGTGTTTTTTAGAAAAAATATAGAACTTGGCAACACTACTTTAACTGGCGGTCATTTTGTCAGTTGTCAAGTGGAAGTGATTTATTTTTAGTTTCGCTTGGCATTTCAGCATGAATAGACTGACGCCTGAACAACGCTTCCAAATTGTGCAAATTTCTTTTAAAAATCATGGTTCTGTTCGAAATACGTATCACGCACTACGTCCATTTTACTTTTGCTCACTTTTGGTTGAATGGATACGTCAATAAACAAAACTGCCGTAATTGGAGTGATGATAATCCTCAAGTGTATGTTGAGACACCGTTTTATTCTATAAAAACTAACTGTTTGGTGTGCTTTATGGGTTGGTGGAATAATTGGTCCGTACTTCTGCTCGCCAGAACGTTACAGTCAATGGTGATCGCTATTGAGCCATGATTACTGACTTTTTCTTTACAATTGATTTATTGAAGGAAGCGTTTGGTAACTGCATAGCTTCACGTTGCGGACCCGTGAATTGGCCTCCAAGATCGTGCGATTTAACGCCGCTTGACTATTTTCTGTGGGGATATTTGAAGTCACTAGTCTAACGCCGATAAGCCCGAAACATTGACCAATTGGAGCATAATATTCGCCGCGTTATTGCCCATATACGGCCAAAAATGTTGGAAACATTCATCGAAAATTTGGCCTCCAGATTAGACTACGTCCGAGCCAGCCGTGGGGGTCATATGCCATCAGTCATCAGAAATCATACTTAGATTATAATGCCGGATGATTATCTTTGGAATACGTTAATTTTAGGCCAATTTAAAAAAAAATCGTCTTTGTTTTATTCAATTTCAAAGTTTTATACGCCTAAAAAAAACACCATTTACAAAACACTTGTAATGATAATTATAGTAGCACGGATAGAAGCGGTATCTCTCCAGATTTAAATCACTTGACATTTATTTTGACATTTGTCAGTACATCAAGATGTCATACTGACCCGCGAAACTCTCCTGCCGGACCATTTACTGCAGCTCTCGACTAATTTTGCTTTGCTGCAGCCGATGAATTGTATAGATAGAATCAATAATGATGGCGTCTACTTTCCAAGAAGTACGAAATATTTCGTGTTAGTAAAATCTGCTGAGACATATTGGATCGCAGGTCTATAGGGATCTTCAAAAAGAGTTGGTGGTCCTTATTGAGCCAATGGCAGCGCTCACGAAAAAAAAAATTTAAAGGAAATCAATTCAGTAGTTACATCAGTCTTATTTATCTGCGTCTTATTTATCTTGTTTGAACGCCTAAAACTCTTCGTGATTGTACTCTTATCAGTTCAGGCCAGAATAGTATATGGCTGATCAAATTTGCAAACTTAGGCAGTTCCTGCAAAAGACCAAAGAAGTCCAACCAAATCGATACTCAATATTTTTTCATCAATTTCAAAGCCGCCTATAGCATCTTTAGAGACATATATAGATATTATGAAGAACTCGTTTATCTACGTAGCATTACGATGGAGAACGCTTGCTGCTGCGTCAAGGTCCGGGACCGGCTTAATAATCACAGTCCTGCTGTATGGATTGGAAGAACTGACCCCAAAAGCGGATGAATATACAGATTCAAAATTCAACGACCACTACAAAAGACCACTGTCCAGGAACACCTAGTCAACTTAGGAGCAATTGTAGGAACTGTTCACTTTTGCAAAGCGCACTACCTAATTCAGCCTGGTGGCTCGCTGAAAAAGCTGTAAATGAAAATAAAATTAGTCCCTAAAAAATTTGCAATTTCACCCAATAAAAATAAAACCATTTTTCACCGCCACTACTGTATCTGAATTCATTACTCAACCTACCACATACATTTAGGCGCAACAATATCGCTTGTAGAGCGAAAATGTAGAAAAAATTTACTCGCAACCGTTTGGTACAATTGTGCATTCCATCATAGCATACATTTAGGGTGCCATTTTTGGAATGCAAATTATAACTGTCACTATGTCGAGAATGCAAAGCCGACAATTTGACACAATTTGCCTCGAAATGTGCTTGCTTTTCAGTTCACCTCCAAAAATGCAACCAAATAGCACTAAAACTCATCGAAAAACAAACACACTTGCCATGCAATCACATGTAGAACAGAGTAAAGCACTCTATATGGCTGTGTGCATCGGCAGGTGGGTTTACCAAAGTCACTCAACTGTGCACAAACGCAAATAGTTTTGTTGTGATTTTTCGATTTTCCATGGAACACACACACAGAGCTGAAAATATCTCATGAAAAAACGCTTAAGGCGCTTTTATCCATCATCCCGTTGAACGGCGTGAAACCATTTGACGGCTTTGCAGACTTTTTTTCTCCGTACGACAGGAAAATCATCCTGAATTCTAACCACGAAGAGAATTTTCAAAAGATTCACTGGATTTGAATCTCGACAACGCGCCATACCCAAAACGGATACAGAAAAATGAAAAGAACCAGACAGTCACATCTCATATCTGCTTCCTCTGCTGCAGGGGGATGCTTTCAAGTTTTACTCTGTAAAAGTGTAAACTGACTTCAGAGGCAGACCATAAAACCCGCCAGTGGAAATATGTAAGAAAAATAAAAAGTGAACTCTCACAACTGCACTCATGACCCTAGGCACTGACTTAATGGCACTCGGAGGCATAATTAAATTGTCATATCCTCGAATCCAATTTCAGCAAAATTGATATAATCGAATCGGGGCGATGTGTCACGTTCCTGTTAACACTTCAGAGCTGTTAGGTATATTCTTTATTTTTTTACCCGCCATCGGTCGTGGCAGCACGACAACGACGATGACAGTGGCCCGTTTTTTTTCCATTTGAAAGATAGATGAAAGTGCTGCGAAAGGAGCCTTACGGGTAAATTGGTCCTCATGAGAGGGTGTCATGGTTTTCGTTTCAAGGATTGAACGAGTGGCTGCATTAAAAAGGTCTTATGACACTTATTTTTGGAGTCTGCTAGCTGTCTGTTGGGTGTTTTCAAATCGCTTTTCATTTGCAAAGCATTGTGACAGATGCCCAAATTACGATGGCGATTGACAAGTCACGTATAAGTCATTAGCGCGATTGATCACTGATCAATTGGAAGGTGTGAATAAGCGGAAGCTATTTGTGGTTTGTATAGAAATGAAAGAGCAACTTATTTAGACGGTTCTTATATATGAAGTCACCGGGTGTTTATTTTAAACGCAATATTCAGTGTAATCAACTGATTTTACTCCCTCAATAGTAAAGATTGGTGCTGCGCAAGCAAGGTAGGTACCTATCTATGTACGTACTAGCAGTTAACGTTCTATAGGGTGTTTAGGATAGACTTCACTATAGCTTAGATACTAATGACGTAATCTTTAGTAAGCTCCACAGTGGGGAAAATAAAAAAGATTCGAAGACATGTAAATTCAATGAAATTCATTGGAATTACACACTTAACCTCAAAATACGAACACGATTTGGGTGGGTAAAAGTAGTCGGATGCCCAGCTAGCAAAATTCAAAAAAAAATTTTAAACATTCAAACCGCGCCGTAGCCTTGTGTTAAAAATTTGCCTTTGAAAAGCTTTCATTGGAAGATCGATACTTTGAAGTTCGCACAACTGAAGACCTATCTTTGAGGCGATGTCTGTTGTGCTAGTAGCTATGTACAAAAACGAAATTTTGGTTTAAATTGTTTCACGTGCTCCCTGCATGTCCATGACCTTGTCCTCTGTCAACAATTCTGCCAGAAGTTCCTTGCATTTTTACTTACTCTTGGTAGATATACATACGTTATACCATTGTATATAGACACTATAGTACTATCACTTCGCATTTATGCACTAGCGCCACCAACCACCTCTGAGACCAACTACTCACATCGAACATGGTAGTTGTATTGGATTATTTGAAATGAAATTAAATGATGCCTTCTTCTTTTCTTATTCGTCTCATTGACAACATGCAGATGAAAGAGAAAGAACAATTATCATTTTTGTTGTCTTTTATTCTCCAGCGATTGTATAGTAAGGAGTGGAAGAGGGTACTTTTCGCATATACGATATACCTATACTCGTAGGTAGTTAGTAGTGGTGGTGTGCAGGTTAGGCGAAGTGTACTTTTAGCATTTATGAGAATAACAATATGAAAAGAATGAAATGAAAGATCGGATCGATTTGTACTTTTCGCATATAGTGGTGGTGTGTGGGGAGAGTACTTTTAGCATGATGATGGGTGTGATGCTGATGACGATTGGAATTGATATTTAAGAGGATAACAATGTGGAAAGGAGGAATATGAAATCATAGATCGGATTTTTAACAATATGTACATAGGTATTTTGTGTATTTCTTGGATTTATGGGCAGCAGTGGTGCGTCATGATCGTGGCTTTTGGACTTAGGTCTCAAGGGTAGGTTATGATGATTTGAAAATTATTATGGGGTGGGTGAGCATGTGAGGTGCACTAGTGGGGAAGTTTGGTTGGATCTTAGCAAAAAAAATCACGTACCCAGATCGATCTAAATTTTCAATTTTCTCATATTGTATGTAGTGTGAGAATGATATTGTTTTAAGTACAAATTTTTAGATCAATTAATTAATTATGATAGGTATTAAGATGATAGTAGGTAGGTACAGCTCATAAACTGAGTCTCGCAATTCTGTCTGTCTGTTTGTCTGCGAGGTGGTAGGCAGGTAGCTGTATTCTTAACGACAGGACGGATTCGTTTGTTTCAAACTGTGCATAAGTAGGTATGCGATTTGTAGGCTGACAGTTTGAGTTCATTTGTTTATTTTAAACCCAAAATTAACTTTTTGTATTTAGATACAATTATTTTAGGAGCAGCTATACGAAGGTCGCAGTGCTACGCTGAATGCTATTGCAGCAATCATTCAAATCATCCCTATATAAATTAAAATATGGAATTAAAGTATGTAGGAAATTGATGAATATGTATTTAGAAACTTGCAGTTCAGATTAGAAGATTCTTGCTATGCAATTAAGTAAGCTATTGTTTGTTTTAAATAACTAAGTCATCAACGCACAGCCCAAAACGGATAATCTAAGCACGTTTTCTAACCATTGATCAACGATCACATGAAAGTGAGGGAAAATGAAAATCAAAAAGGAATAAAAATATGTAGGAGAATTTGTTAACGACTTTAACATATAGACGCACTAAACCAACCAGTTGTAGTGTGTATATACAATGGTTATACTATACAATATAAGTAGCCATACATTTCGGTGTCGTCATCATGTTGTCAAATCTATGAATAGGTGCGGTTGTCGCAGTCTTATCTTTCTTAGATTTATGAGAAGTGGACTACAGATAGACCCTGTGATCAGTCCCATTTGACATGTGTAGAAAACAAGAGTGGGCGAACATGGCAAATAAATCCATAGAGTCCGTCTTATCAGTGTCGAATATACTCATAGACCTCAGCGATGAACAAGTTCAGGTAGTAAAATCACAGTCACTTTTGAGAATATGGAAAAACCACTTCTCCTGACTTTTAAATGACTATAGAAATACACAAATTCCGCTCTGAGGCGAAATTGTCAACCTATAGACCCTGTGAGCCAGAACTCTTGGCCGATCATAATGAATTAAGAATAGTAATATTCCAGTATGATGAGCTGTACGACCTACCTGGAGAGTTATTTAAGACGTCGGAAGATCACTTGGTATATATTTAGAGCATTTCTAAATTTTGAGAAAAGAACAAGAAAAAAAACATGCTTTAGTCTGTACCTAGGACTAGGAGCTTCATCAGATATGAAGAAGTGGAGAAGACAATTATTATGCATGTCTTATCTACTTGTCATGAAGTCACCAGAATTCCAGACCTAATTATCGCCGGTATGCTTAATTAAGCGAACTAAGGTCAAATCGTACGTTCATAACCGACTAAATATTCACACTACTACAAATTGTCAAGAAAACTCAGGAAGTCCAGATGGATACAATATTTTTATTAACTTAAGGATCATTTATCTATAGAGGCAAGATAAACCGATTGTTAGGTTGGACAAAATGACAATGGCGAACACTACTGCTTCATAAAGCTCGAGTGGGTACTGTGAATAAAATTCTCTGTATCGTTAAACACGTTCAAATCGAATTTTTCCCGAACGGGGAACTGTTCACTTTGCGGATTCGACGATACCAAAATATTCTTTTCCGTGAATAATTCCCCCCAGCGGATTCCACGATAGGGGTGGATATCATCGCGACAATTGATGCCAAAAAAAGACAAGACAAAAGTAATGACTTCTTCAAAAACCTGGAGTGAGAAAACCTTGCGAAATCCACAAGCCAGGATTATAAATTCCACAAAAGTCTGTTTAATTTCTCGCATATATCCTGATGACATTAACAATAATGACAGAACTCAGCCAGCTGTCACTGTTAAATGTTGGGCAAAATGATTGAGCAGTGCCTATTGATAGCAGCAATTTCAAGGTAGTTACGGAGTTTAACTCCGCCAATGACATCCTAGTGGAGATCCGGCAAAGAAGTACCCTACCTATAGAAAACCACCGCTACATCAGTTTGGCAAAACATTTGGGTTCAAAACTCCTAACCCTTAGCATGCCAGTTCTGCTTTATGGCGCCGAGTACTGAATGATAAGGAAGAAAGAAGAGTTAATACTGGACTCCTTCGAAAGAAAACTACTTCGGCGGACTTTTGTCGTGTGTGCAAAAATGAGAAAAAGAAATACAACCGCGAATTCTATGAGCTGCAGCAAGATGTGGATGTAGACCAAAAAGCCAAAACACGTCCACTACATTGGTTCGACCATATCGAGCGAGTGGACAATAATCCTCCAGCTAAGAGGATCTTCGAATCCCAGCCTCCAGATTCGAGAAGACAAGGAAGACCGAACCGATGGCTAGGATATAAAGGGCTAATGGTTATCAACGTTCCAGCCTGGGTCAGAAGGGTCTTTCATTCCCACAGAAAATTACTACGTAGTACGTAAACTTTGGCTTACGTGGAGAGGAAAGGAAACTTAACCAGCTTTTATAATACCTCGCAAAGACCACCGGACCGGAGAGACGAATTGATGGAGCCTCAACGGAATTTTAACCACCAATTTAGAAAGTGGATTCAATGCGCGGTACTTATAATCATTTTTAATGTCCAGGTTTTATGAGCTCACAAATGACCTACCAAATATTTAAGGCAAGTCCCATTGTGTATATTTTCTCTGTTGGGGGAGGTGGTATTTATTTTCAAAGTTAAGCTTTGTACTGTAGGAACTTCAGTTGCGGACTCTCGGCACCGAATATTTACCAATTTTGTGTCATTCTGAAGTTCGTGCGAATGCATAATAAATTCAAACGTACTAGCTATTTAACGTGAGTGCCAATTTGTGTGCTTTTCAATCATTATGGTGTGTCGTCGTTCAGTTTCAATCAAATATGGAACTACTCACAAAATGTGATGCAAGCGAACAGCCCTCATCGTTCCTCAAATGCCAAAAGGTAAAATTAGATGTACCCAAGAAAGCATAAAATATCCACTCGTCTATAACCATGGGTATAGTGTATAGAGGATAATTTACCAACATGCAACTGCCATAAGTTGCCCAGTACGTTTTGAAGTAGAATTTGCATTTTTTATGAGATAGATCTGCACATGAATGACATTCCCTGATGGGCGCCTGCATCATGCACGTACCAAATGGAGTGTGAAAACTTAAGATAGGATTACAAGTTGTTGTGGAAGCAGATACACAACACATATTCGACAAGAAACCGACTCAGGCGCAAGAGTATCTATATCTTGTTTTTAATAGAAGTATGTTGAGGATGAGATATATACGGTGTTTGGGGAGAGTCATGTTTCAAAGTTTTTAATTTACTTAACTTCAAAGTATTATGGCAGATCAAGAAGTGTAGGTACACGTAGGGAGCTTGTGCTTTGTATTATCTTTGGTCAGACGAGTCACTTTTATTTCGGGCGAAATAAATTTAAGGACTTGTCGCTTTTCATTTAATACAAAGAGGATATGTTTGGATATAGGGATATATCAAACGAGCCTTTACCTATATAGAAAGACACCCCTGCCAACTTCTCTTGAAACCCGTATCCATTTGATAAATGTGTCAAAACCGACAAAACCCATTAAAGCCAACAGGAAGGGATATACCATCATCTCAATTTCAATGTATACCCTTTGGCTGTTCGCAGCAACTTTATATTGCTTTTTTTCGAACTAAAACGAGGTCATGCTTTGACCAAAATAATCGCCTCCAGTCTATACGCAATTTAACTCCTCTAAGATTGGACATAACAGACTCGATGCCACAGGAACAACCAGGCCCCAAAACCGAATTGAGGTCAAAAACTGTTCCGCCAAGTGGAAAACATTATTCAAACTTGAAGCCCATTAAAGCTGGTAGGATGAATGTTCGAGTATTTCATAGCCTTAAAAACTAGATCAATGGAGTATATTTCAGGGATTTTCGTTCATTTTTGTTCGTTTTTGTTATTTAAATTCCAGTAGGAGTAGATACATATACACTCCCCATAGTTAAGTATAAAATAAATGGACTTATCGCAGTGCGGAGGGAGTTTTGTGTCTCCCCCTTGAACCCCCCCGAAGGACCTCTTAAGTGGTACTTAGTTTCCTTTCGTTCCATTGTTAGAAAACAATGTTATTACCCCGAAAAATGCATTCGACTCCGGAAGTGAGTCCTTCCTTGGTGCTGATGTACGGATATATGCGGGCCAATGTATACACTTTCCAACAGAGTAGCGCAATTGAAAAGAGTTTCGTATATCAGACCATCACGAATAAAGTCTTTTATGGGGGTGTACAAGTACATGCGGTGAAGTGGTTTTCGAAAATTTAGTTCAATGCAAAATAGGGTGATGGTTGTGTAGGTGCGGTGGTGGTGAACAAGACGGTTGTAATATTGATACGAATTTGATTTTCTTGGGAACGAGATTGCATTTTATTTTCAACAGAGTAAGCCCTTGGTGGAAATCGCATGTCATGAATTTTATTTATCGATTCAAAGTCCTGGAACTTTTCAATTTTGGTTAAAAGCACTCTCAGTATGAGCTGACATAAAGTAAGTGTTGATCTTATGCATTGCATTTATTGTTTTCACATTTTAGATGCGGCACATATGGCAGCCAAAAATATCCCGCGTGATTCCAAAACTTTGATGAAAAGTTAGACTATGTAAGTAAGGAAGTATCAATGCTTATCAATTGGCATAAATAGGGAATTGTTTCTTGAAACTATGAGACTGTATATTTGGGCTTTTCCTTTGTCCAATTTTGACCAATTTTTGCAGGAAAATCCCGAAATCGAAACGAAAATGCATTCGTGCTTCATATCCACTTTTTTTAACCGGTCAATGACGGTATACAGCTCGTAGAGTTCGATCTTAAGTCTCCATATCGAATCCCTCCACCTAAAATATAAACGGAGCCGAAAATCACTAGGAGAATTTCATTTTCAAAAATAACTAATGATATTTTCAACCGCCTGCTTATGTTATAGTTGCATCGATCTGAGAACAAATCATCTTATCCTTGAACGATCAATATGCAATCGACTTAATTTGAATAATGTAGTTCGTTTACGTCTTTTCTTCAAGATCTTTCGTATAGTTTGACGAAACTGGGCTGAAATTATGCTTGTATGTTGATATTCCACTACCCAGGCCAATAGCCTCTGCAGCTAGTGCTCTCTAATTTATATTAGCCTTATAATTTATGTAATTATTTTGTTAATAATAAATAATAATAATCCGCTACCCATTACATCTCAGCCGGGTGGATGGAAGCTATGGCGCTCTTTGCCCAGGTTTATGTTGCAGAATTCATTTTATCTGCCATATATTGTTAAATAGCCTGCAGGAGGGATTTTCTATATCCTCAACGAAAACATTGACTCTTCTGTTAAGGACCATTCACATGGGAGCGAACGAACGTATTCATGACATGCGAACAAACCGCTTTTGAAGCATTTATAAACAGGAATTATCCCACCAAAATGTATTAAGAAAACAAATTTATAAACATTTTAAATAACGAAAACACTCTTGGCGCGAATAGTCAAAATTTATTCGCAATCCATATCATTTAATTCGCGTTCCACAAACAAGCGAATAAAAAATTCGTTCGAACTTAACCCCAAGTGAGAAATTGGTTGTAGAAACTGATGACTGAAATTCGCGAACAGCCGTGATCAAAAAAAAATTTTCATGTGAACGGACTGTCAAAACTTGCGAATATTTATTCGTTCGTAGGCAGTTGGTCGCTTTCATGTGAATGCCTAAAGTCTTGTTCATCTCTACACAGGTCTTTTATAGGAAACTTTCGAACACTTTTCCTGCAGCAGTGATTTTATATTTCCTGTGTCGCGTGATTCCTGGTGTCCTTTTTCTTTTCTCGCCATTTGTTTCTAGAGCTCACTAGCTGGCTCTTGTAAAGGGTGGTTAAGTTTTAAGGGCCGATGTTGATTTTGAATAAAACACAAGTTATTTAGGAAATTATTGTCATTTCTTTTTATTATGATAATATTGGAATGGTTCAATTATGTATGGAACAAAATATCGGCCAAATGGCCGCCGCGATCTCGGCGGCACACCTCCATCCGATGGTCCAAATTTTCGATGACGCTGAGGCATAATTAAGGTTCTATGCCGTTAATGTGCCGAATTATCTCATTCTTTAGCTCTTGCATTGTTGCTGGCTTATCGACGTACACTTTTTCTTTCAAATAACCCCAAGAAAAGAAGTCCAACGGTGTCAAATCGCATGACGTGAGATAACACGGCCATTGAATTTCTCCCACAAAAGAGAGATTGTTTCGTTAGCTGTGTGGCAAGTGGCAGTGGCACCGTCCTGTTGAAACCACATATCGTCCACATTCATATCTTCCAATTCGGGCCATAAAAAGTTCGGTATCATCTCACGATAGCGAACACCATTCACAGTAACTGCATGACCGGCCTCATTTTAAGGTGGACGGCTCTTCAGCCACAGTATCGCGAACAGCAGCAATATTTTCTCCAGTACGAGCTGTACGAGCATGCGCTGGTGTTTTACATCTCCTACAGACCCGGTTTGCTCAAATTTTTTCACGATTTTTCCAATTGTAAGCACATTTGGACGATTAAATTGACCGAAAAAATCGCGAAGTGCACGATATGCATTTTGATTTGAACGCCCATTTTCACAATAAGCCTGAAGAACTTTAACGCGTTACTCGATTGTGTATCTTTCCAGGGTTCAAATTGAGTTAGTCTGAAATTGAGAAATGTCAAATGAAATGCAGAAAAGAATTTGACTTGACCCTTTATTTCTGCGATGTGAGCGGGAGCGCCGCGCCGCTTCTTTAGTTGATTTGTTTTACTGCATGTGGTTGCTGGTGCTGGTACCCTTCAAAGTTAGGAGTTTCATATGCCGGGGGAGAACCCGCATATCAGTTGTGGTATTTCTGACATTTAGAATATGTATTGAAGGAGTGCCGTTGGTCAATCGCATAATGAACAGTTTGATTGACGATTTCTACTTGGTATTTCACTAGCCGTTGAGTGCTGATCCAAAAAAAAATTGGCCATTATTTACGATCCCTGAAGCGTTGCTCCCAGTTTGCTATAACAAGAGCATCTGCGATAGCTTAAAATGATATGGAGGTGTATGTATACTTCTTACCAGTTTCATTGATAACATTATACATATAAGACAATTTTAACGTCACACTTAGAACATGGCTCATGTCTTATGTTAAGGAATCCATTTAACAGTCATTTTGTTCTTCGAGCTCGTGAATCGATATTAAGCTGTTGTTTGCGTTTAATCTTATATTGCGGACAGACACAAAAAACATTTCTTAAAAAATGTTCATAAATAAATTTCCTCCTTATCGTCAACTTTACAGAACAACAGATGCAGGTACGCATACCTACTACAATTGTTGTTGCGTGGCTTTTCACAAAAAAAAAAAAAATAAAAATAAAATAAATAAATTTATCCGCAGAGAACTATAATAATTCTCCTCGTTAGTTAGGTATATGCTTTTAGGCTGAATATAAAAATCACTTTAATGGTTTCACGGTTTCACTGAGTCCAACTTCTCGTCGTCAATTCTGTGAATTTCATTTTCACCAATGAAAACAAATCTTTTGAATGCATATTGCATTGCCAACACAATAGATGCACCAGTCGTTCTGTGTGACAATCTGATGGAAAATTTTCCTCCATTGTACCACTCATCCAGAATGAAAGTGGCCATTATCGTGTTATCCACTCTGGGTATTTGTTATTTGTGACGTGATTCCATTTGTACTTGTTTTTATTGTCGCTACTTGTATTTACACAGTTTTCCAAAGAAAAAGGCGAAAAACAAAACCTCCCCCACCCCCCAGCCCCCACACAGCATTAGCGACTGCATTTCGCTATTGTTTTGTGAATGGTTTTTGTTAATTTTTTTTTTTGTTTTATTATGTGCATCCATCGTGCGGTGATTCCCTGCTGTTGACTCTTTTATTGTCAGATTATTAGCACTAAATCTTGAATTGTTTTTGCTGTGTGACGGAAACTTATTCTTGTCGACACGGTGACGGAGAAATCGGTGAGAATAGGCTTTAGAAAAATCTGAAAGCTGCAGCAGTTATGTGAATTATGTAGATCAGAAAATGACAAACAAGTTGAATGGTTTCAAAGTGTTTTCCTGGCAGATTCAATCATTTTTTAAGCATTGTTTAAATTTGAAATATAGTCCCTCTATGACAGTGCCGCTGGTCATTTGGAATCTATAGAAGAGTCTAGAACCTTGTGGCGCTGTTCCAGTTCATGTGTGACAAATTTATGGCGTATGGCTTCGTGACATAACAATTACAAGTACCTGTTAGAAAGTCTTGCCGCTGTTGCACTCTCTAATAGCTACTATTGCACATGTCATGAAATGTGTCAATTCATGAAATGCTGATATCACAAAAATTTACTCATCCTGATCGTCCTGTATGTCGATCGGACTGTGTTAATCGTGCGGTGCGGTCCTGAAATTCATAACATGTTCGCTTTGTCATTCTGTGACAGAACTGAATGACAGAGGCGATTGATCCATGACAGACCACTAATGCTGAGGTTTCCGCGATGGGATTTCATTCAGTGTAAGAGAGGTGTTTTTTATACTATATTTTGACAACACAGGTTTGGTTTATGCTGCTGTAAAATGGTAAAACAGAAAAAACAACGTGTCAATTGCAACTTGCATGAAATTATAGAAAATCGTACATTGCCACTCGGGGAACTTTGTCAATCTATGAAATACATAGTCAGTCATTCAGTCCCAATCGATTTCATACAGAAACACTCATTCAAATCATTTAGTCGTGACATTCAAGTTGTGTCAATCGTGACACGACGTATGATAGGCGATCACACACAGGAACTTTAGGACAAATTTAGACGTCTAGGAGACCTCAACATGTCAGGAAATGACACAATCTGTGACATGTGTAATCGTAGTATAATTATGAGGAAGACGCTAGATCATGATTTTAAATTTGTCAAAAATAAAAGAAAACCGGATTCGATTTGCATTCATCACTGGGTATATGAGTCGTAATTTTAGATTGATGTTGTGCGAGAAATGTCAAAAGCTAGTTCGCTTCCGTGCCTCATTGATTTAGGGTTGGTTCGCGCGGCTTTTTGTCTATACCAAAGAAAATAATCAGTAATTTTAATGACTTTTCCTTTCCATCTTTAGCAAAGAAAGACTGATAGCTATCATGAGCACCTAAAAAAGTTGGATACTTTTGCCTCAGTGCTTTCGGAGTATTCTACTTCAAATTCTATCGAACTGGAGTTATTTGAATCATTAATGATGAATGGAAAATTTCGACCACGAGTAACTAAACACATCCTTAGGGAGCTGGATTGTAAAAAAAACCATCGGTCTCGATGAAATTCCAGGCAAACTATTCAAAACCTGTGCATCAGGTTTTCCAAATGACCAACTCCAAGTAGACCTTTCCATCTTGCCGCTCGTATTTAACTTAATCCCAAAAAAAAAGTAGCAAATGCCTTTTGCAAAACTACTCTGTCCACTAGCTTTAAGCTACGATTACACGGCCATTTTTTCGAGTCATTTAAATGGCGCTCTGACGTAAAAATCACGTCACAAAGCAGTCATTTAAATGTCGCTCTGTGTGATCGCCATTTTTGGCAGCGTCATTTAAATGACTAGGAAAATGGCCCACCAAATGACATGAATTAAGTGCCATTTAAATGGCGGAACAAATGGCCGTGTGATCGCTCTTAAATGACGCATCCCAACGGAAAATTCTAAATGACTCGCAGCGTCCGTCATTTGTTTTTGGGACACAAATGACGATGATAGTCATTTCGTGTGATCACCATTTTTTCAATGACGAATCGTAGCTTAAATGTCGCTCTAATGCGACATTTTTTCCTGACGTCACAGCGCTATTTAAATGACTCAAAAAAAAATGGCCGTGTAATCGTAGCTTTACTCTCCATGGTTTCCAATGTAATGGAAATAATACTGGGATAGCATGGCGAATCCGAAGCTGTAGCTTTGAACATTATCAACTAAGCAAATTATCCTCTTATGGATTAAAATAAAAACTTTGCGGTAGATGCAAAGCTTTCTTCTGGCCAGATCAACTCAAATTGTTGTCGATGGTGTTTAATAAAAATTCGTCATATTCCCTTGCCTCATACGCCGGAATTCCTCAATACAATTAAAAAGATCAAAAACCCCAATCAACGAGAAAGTTGTGTGCAACCCAGTCGTGCACTTCGTTTTTACTAAAAGACGAACACTCTCCTCCTAACTTATTTCAAATTCAGATAGGATTTGATTACATATATTGGTGTGGGACTTTATGCACTTCGCAACGGTACTCGTACCTAGCTATACGAATATCTTATTGTAAGCTTAATGAAACCCAGCAAATTACATAAAGCTGCCATAATTCGTGTACTTTTCTCAGCCGTATTAGGCTCATTTATATCAAGGATATACTTACTACACACATTTTTTTCACTTATTTGCTTAAATCCTCTGGCTTTCCTTCGAGCCAATGTAGTGCTGGAATCGTCTCATTTTCCCTCCTCATTTCTTTTGTTTACTTGTCTTGAGCTAAGACGAGGATAACTTATTCTTCTCAATTAGTCATATGTGCACAGCTTTCGTGAAATTAAAAAAGAAACTTCACTTGTGTGGTGGGAGAGTGTGTTGTGTTGTGTGTTATTATTTTCGCCTCAATTGCATCTTAAGCCAAGTAATTTAGTTCAAAATAAAATGTATCTTTCAAAAGAGTTTACTTTCTGCTAAGGGAATTGTGTGGCAAATATTTGCATATTTTTGAGTTTGTTGCTTAATTTTCTGGAGCAGAATTCGGAAACAACTTTATGTTGATATTTGAGTTGCGTAAAGACTGTTAATACAGTTATTTAAATTTGCTTTTGAAGATACTGATGGCTTTGGTGCATATGACAACGGACCAATTAACCTATTACTGCCCAAGAATTTTTTTTTTGTAATTTTTCGTTAAAATTTATGTTTTGGCACCTCCTTATCATTCTTTTCAAGTAAAACAGGATAATTTAAAAAAAAAATATGAACATATGTGTTTTTGTTAACGTATGACAAATCATACGCTGGGAACTAACAAGTCAAGATTTTGTTTAGGTTTGCTTTGAGTTTTATTATTATAAAATCTATAGATATTTTGACATATTAAATATTGTTTGAGAAATATTAGGGCAAAGGTTGCGAAAGTTAACGACGTAGATGGAAAAGAGCGAAACAATTCTTCGGGTGTAGTCCGATATTACATTTTGTACATATAAATTTTGCACATTTGCCACACTGTCCACATCGGCGTTGCGTTTTACCCTCGTCCACCAAATGGTTTATTCCGTCGTATCTCACTTCATCTAATATCTAAATTGTTACGATTAATTTTAGTAAAAACATAAGTACATAATATATCATTTTACCTGCGAGGAAGTTTTCGGGCGAACCCTTTTAGGAAGATCAAATTGAGTGACAGTGAGCACTGACAAAGCAATACGCCTGGTGAACTCAAGTAATGGCATATCTTTATCTATCAATCGGTAAAGAAGCCATGCGTTTACGACCGCTCCGTTAAGTCCAAATCGAATGAGAGGCCAATACCATTTTTTGCTCCTTATTCGTATTCTGTGATTCCCTCTCAATCTGTCAAAGAGATCAACACCTCCCATATACCTGTTATATTCTTGTACAACAGTTGGTTGAGGTATCATTTTGTACTTTCTTTCGACTCTATCCCATCGACGACATGACGCTTGACGCTTCTCAATGTTAGTGGCAATAGTTACTTGGCTATTGTCATGCCATCGGACCAGGGTAATATGGTTATCGTTATCTTGTAGCGCGTGGTGTGAACCCCTGGGTTCCTTTTTTAAATCTTTTAGTGGAGCCTTTTCCACTCGATCACTCCTAATTGTACCCAGGCAGTTTATATTTTCGCTTTTAAGCGATTCGAGGAGTGGCAATGAACTAAAGTAGTTGTCGATGTAGACAGTACTTTGTAGAGGAAGAAAGTTTACGCAGAGTTTCTCTGTTATGGTTGACCCAAGCGGCTTGCTTCTTGTTTTCACCTCTGCAGCTCCGGTGTATGGCTCAAATTTCAGAAGATACCCTGTTGAATTGTTGAGGCACCAGAACTTAAAACCATAACGTATGGGCTTCCCTCTAATAAATTGTTTTGCATAATGGTGCCCATAATACGGTTCCATTGCTTCATCAAGTGAAAATTTACTTCCTAATGGTCTAGCAAGTTCTTGAAATTTTTTGTTTAGGTGGTCAATAAAAGGGCGAACTTTATATAATCTATCTTGGGGGTCAAGCTGATTGTTGTCATTTAAATGAAAATAACGGTGAATAAGTTCGAATCTATTCCTCGACATAGCAGAAGAAACAAGTGAGTTGTGAGTATCTTCTCTCGTCTCCCAATACATTCGTCTATGCGTATTGGAGCTGTAGCCAGACAAAAGTAATATCGCAAAATATTTAAAAATTTCTTCAGGAGAGATCTTTGATTCTTGTCCCTTTTGCATGGCATATAAGTTTGTCTCCTTACAGATCTTGTCTAAAATTTCATCATCAAATATTAAACGGAAGACGTCAATAGGGGCATACTTTTTTTCTCGCCATTCATGAGTGCACTCAGGTTCAATTTCTGCTTCCACTGAAAACTTCAATGCGCTATCAAGTTCTTTAGTTGCCCATGATCTGTTTTTTTTTTGTTGTCGATACTTTAGCACGTTTTGGTGGCTTAGGAATTGAATTCGTCGTATGAGAGCAAGTCGGAATATCGTCCGTATCCTCCACAATCTCCAACGTCGTTATTTCTTGAACTTTATCCGATACATTCTTAACCGCTCTTACCTCAATATGTTGTCGCAAAATACCTTTTCCTAAATCTCTTACAGTTGCCGGTGTACCCTCTTCATCACTTCCAGCGTCATCGATATCACTATCTGCTCCATCAACTGCACCAGTAAGAATTAATTCCAATTCATCTGCCTCCTTTATTTGCAATCCAGCAGTATCCTCATCATCCAATTCATTTAAAATATTTAAAATCGCCTCTCCATCAACTTCAGGATTGAAACTGAAAAATAATGTTTCTATCACTTACTACTGCCCAACGTATGAAATTTCATACATCAATATTTCATAACTGATATAATTTACAAAACACATAAGAATAGCTTAGAAACATATTTTTAACGTGTACTGATAATTTATCAATTGATTTATATAAGTTATAAAGAGTTTAGAAAAAGATTAGAAATAAAATTCACATAGTTTACTCACAATCTCTTCATTTTTTTCTTTTAATTTTTTGACATTTACTGCATTGGTATTTACGAATGACTGAATAGAAATGACAGGTAATACGGATGGAAACTAATTTCTTTGAACATTTTTCTCTCGAATAAATTTGAATTTTACCGCCTACTAAGGGAAACCGTTACAAAACAAGTTAAACTTTGCAACACAGTTTAACGTATGTTATATCATACGGTGGGCAGTAATGGGTTAAGGAGATTCATTATAAGTAGGAAAGTGTTGTAAATAATGTTTCTATAGATATCGAGGGATTCTTAAATTATACATATGTATAACATTGCATTGCAAACTGAGATGCCCGTCTAAATTCCAATCGTTACAACTGTAGTCAGTTTATTTTTTAAAGATTTATTGGTAATTTAAAAGTTCACGAGATTTACAATTTATATTGATTATGATGGGTCGGTTGTCAGATTTAGAGAAAAACAAAATGGCCGCCACGTCAGACAGCTGATAGCAGCGTATATTAGTGGCGCCAACTAGTGATGTACAGAGTATAGTGCTAATATCCACAATGAATCTGTACACTATTGACAGAATTTTCTTTGAAATTACGATACTACAACTACAATAACTATTTTCGAAAAATTTAATTTTTATAAAACCACTTGGAAATGGTGGTGTCGCTCAAGCCCAATACATTTAAGTGTTTGGCAAAAGCTTGGTGGCCCGAAAGGATGCCCACAAGCAGTCTGCAGTCGATTCTCCTGAGAGGCAGAAGGAAAGACGCCGACCTTTTGCAGATGTCCGGACGCAGTCGCTAGGTCTGTCTACACCCAGCACAGTCACGCCACCGACACTCGTGTTCACGAGAAACCCAAGTATCAATGAATGACCTAAGCACGGATGCAGGCAGACCCAACGCAGGTTCGGGTCCTAAGAGAGCTTCTTCTGAACCCAGCCTGGCAAGCCCATCAGCGATCTCGTTTTCCTGGATACCAGTGTGACCTGGGACCCAAACAAGTTTGACCGTGTCAAGCAAACACGTTCGAGCACTAACTTGGACGAGGTAAGAGGGTTGAGCAGCGCTTTTAGTGCAGCTTGGCTGTCGCTGCAAACGCATATGCTTCTAGCCCTCCACCTGTTTGTCACAATATAGCGCATAGCCATAAGGATAGCGAAAATCTCCGCTTGGAAGACATGACGCATAGTTACACACGATGGCATTCTTTCCCTGGGTCAGAGCCTGGCCGAAGCCATTATTTTGCCTGAGGAAAGTTTACGTGGTAGTTTTATCGCAATAGGATTTCTGGTGTCATTGAATCAGACGGCATATCCATAAGACAGTGGGCGAAAGATAATTCTCGCATAAGTTCTTCAACCGCTAAAGGGTCCGCCATCTAACGTTTTTTTTTCAACTAGTGCTTATTTCACGAATGGTAACACTTAGCTCATGTCTGATTTGACAGATAAATTAGTTTTATCCTTCCGCTGAAGGAATATGGTTGTGTATACGCTTGAACAACGCTGGGGAAATATTGGGACATTACTTTGAAAATCATGGTAATGTTGCAGAATGTGTGCGAAAATTGCGTACGGATTTTGGAAGAAGAGAAGCACCGTCAGCTCCGTATGTTCGTTATTTTGTGAAAAAAGTGAAAGAAACTGGCATCCTCATCGATAAACCAAAGCGTGAAAAGCCAAAAACAGCCGATATACCCAAAACGAGTCACTGTTTGGTGCGGATTTTGGTCCAGAGGCATAATTGGGCCATTTTTCTTCGAAAATGAGCAAGGAGTGGCCGTTACAGTCAATGGCGTTCGTTATCGGGCCATGTTGAACGAATTTTTGTTCACAAAAATTGAAGAGGAGAATATTGGCAACATTTGGTTTCAACAGGACGGCGCTACGTGCCACACAGCCGAAGCTACACTCGATGTTTTGTGCCCTGTTTTTGAAGATCGCATTATCAGCCGCAGAGCTGATGTCGTTTGGCCACCACGGAGATGCGATTTGACACCGTTGGACTATTATTTGTGGGGTGCCGTAAAAGATAAGTGTTACGCCGACATGCCAGAGACAATTGACGCTTTAAAGGACAATATTCGTGAAGCCATTGAAATACAGCTGCACACAATCGATAATGTGCTTAAAAATTGGACCGATCGTGTAGGCTACTGCATGGCCAGCCGAGGCAGCCATTTGAATGAAATTATTTTCCATTATTAACCGGAAGGATTGTACTGTCAAATAAAAAAAGAAATTTGAGAAAATATTCAGTAGTTTTTTTTATAGCATTTTCATAAAAAAAAATTATTTGGGGGACCCTTTATAATATAATATCGACTAAGTGACATTTGACATTCAGTTTGACATTTCAATCTTTTTGTTTTATGATTGTATGCAAAGAATTTAACAAAAGTAAAAATAAAAATTTTTTGGAGACCTAGTCCTAGTCAAAGTCCGTCCACCAATTCGTCGCCTTGTAGAATTGGTTTGACGTAAACACCAAAATAGCTTTTTTTGGCAATTCCAGTTTGAAGTTTGAAAGCTATTTATTAAAATATTGTCCGAAAGCATTCCTTAATTTTTTCTTATGAAGTGTATATGGAAATGGACAACTCATTTGTGCACTTAGTTATTTTGCCTTGGACCGATAGAAAGTTTTAGAAATATTTAGGGATTTGTTCAGAATGGAATTGACATCTGGCGTTTACATCTGACTAACAATTTTTTTCTCCTTCATACACGTACGGCAAAAAGAGTAGCTTATACGTCAAACCAATTCTTACCAGTTGAATATTTTGGTGAAGTAAGTTGAGATTTAAGTTTAAGTCGGAAAAAATATGTAAGCTAGTCTTGAATATGCTGATGATTTTCGTTGTCCAAAGTGAATATTTTAATAAAAAAAAATTTAGAAAATAAATTTAACCAATTCTTATTTTTAAAAACCATTTAATTCATAGGTAAAAAAATAAAAATAAATAGGTAATAGGCAACAGGCGGGTGGACACCCTAGGCCTAGCTTCTCGCAACCATTCATTTTGTGTGAGTTTCTATTTTTGAGACGAATGGATGGGACCTACAATTTTATGCCGAGTCCGAACGGCTGAATTGAGAAGCTTTTTAATGACAGTCATACTCTCGGATGTTTGTCCGACGTTCGCGAGAGGTGACGCAGTAGAAAAAACCTTAAGATGTAATCTGTGTTTTTCCGGGGATCGAACCTGGGATCGCTCGCACAGTAGTCCTGCACACTAACCACTGCGCTACTGCGCCCACATTTAATTCATAGATACAACAAGGCACGAACGGCATACCAATTCTTACAGAAAAATGTACAGCTTTTGCTCCTAAATTTAAATATCTTCGTAGCCCGATGATATAGGACAAAACTGTTTTCAGAAATGGAAAGAGCATCCTCAAAAACCTATTACTGTATACCTAAGTTGAAAACGTCAAAATGGCGTTTACGTCAAACCAATTTCGGGGCGATGAATTTAGGAGGAGTTTAGTGACATACAAACGTACAGAAGAATTAAACATAAATGAACTATTCTGATGAATTCAGATAAAATTTGAATTCAGCGTAGTCCAAAAGATGCACACCAAATATTGCATTTCAGATTTTGTAGTTGACGCTGATAGAACGCGCTCTGTACGTCAGTGAATTATTGAAAAATGAAAATAACTTATGCGTCACCCTGTAACCTTTATGCAAAAAAAAAAACACATTCAACATTTATGTAATGTTCTTCGGCAGGAATACGGATACTGATTTATGATCAACCTTTAGAGCAAACTACATATATGTATCTAAATAATGTATAGGTTCAGCATTCGTCACTGCGTTTAATAGAGATGTTTATTTTCAAGAGCTTTGTGTCCACATGTCCTCCCACATCCAATTTTGTCGCTCTTTATATTTACTGGTCAATAGAAAATGCGACATCGTAACAAACTTTAAGTCGGAATTACCAACCACCAAGTTCGTTAAATATTAAATCCCTGCGAAATCAGACATCCCAGAGCTCTCACTTTTCTTTAAGAATTTCTCAATAAACAATTCTCGAGACAAATTATATGACAACACCACAGTGACCATCATTTAACTTCGTTCCAATTGCTTTAAAAAAAAAAAGATCAAAATTAACCTCAACCGCACAAGTAGAAAAACGGAATATAAATCGAAAAGTAGATGAGCATAAAATATGCATATTTGATAATCAGCAGGCAGACCGACCATAGCCTCCAATAAAATAATGGAATCAGATAAAGTTTTCGTAATCCCTGGACTTTTGTTTCTGTACCCTCTTCTCATGCCACGCTGCCGTGCCGTGCCGTTCTCCTCCTATTGACCTAGAAATTCATAAACTCCCCCGATACGTACACACTCTCATCACTTTATGTAGCCTGTCCAAGTATTATTATGAAGTATGCTGCCTTAGCATAAGCAAAGTTAGAGGTTGTTTATGTCAGAAGCAGCATAACAGGCAACCCTCCCCTATATTCAGCCTGTCACATCACACACAACCGACACACTAGCAACGCGGCCGATTCCCATGGTGGTTTATAAATAAAAAAAAAATAAACCCAAGCCTCTTAAGCCAACGAATGGGGCTGGGGCTAGGCCCGGTGGTAGGTGTTAAAGAGACTTCCCAGGCAGACGCTAAGGTCGGTTGGGTGGAGTACTGGGAGGCCAAAGTAATTTAAACTAAAATTTTATGCTTCGTTTCATAAATTTGACTTTCCTTTTACAACCGGCAGCATATAGCCATATACACGAGAAGGGCTGTGTAGGCATGACTGACTTAAAAAAGAACAAGTTTGGGTATGGGTGGGTGGTCCGACCTACCCCAAAGAATTTACAGTGTCGCCGTGCATTTAGTTAGTCTCCCATAGTTGTTGCCGTGTCGTCTTGTTAGCACGTTTCTCGTTTCGTTGTTTTCCGTTTGCCGGCTACTTACCGATGACTTTGTGCAATGAATTTTAATTTTACTTTTTGTTCTCCGTCCTTTTATTGTTGCAAAATGCAATTTAATTTGTTGATTCAGAAAGTTTTTCTTTTCACTTGCTTATGCTTCTATTTTTCGCCTTTTTTTCTATTGTACACTACATAGGCTGCACCATGGGAGGGGTGAAACTGTGACGATGTGGACGACTATAGGACAACGAGCTAGAGGCACTTTGCCTGTGGAGTTTAGATGACTCCATTGCGAGGGGATTAAATTATGATCAATGAATGCTGGGGTAGCTGTAGTAAGTAGTTTGATATTTTATATTCAATTCACTCAACGTAATTGGAAAATGCAGGCCTCCTGTTGCTCAGCAATGTGCAAATGGATGTTATTGGGAAGACGCCCTTAATGAGGTTACATATCCCACGGTCTAGAAAATGGCTTCAGCATCCATTAAAGGGTTAAGAATGACGGTGGAGAAGCGTTTTTCATATGAGTCCACAGATTTTCCCTCTTTAGTAAATAAATATGTTTTAGTTGTCCATTGTTCGAGGGTTTATTATCAGTTCTTAGAGACATATCTGTTAAATGAGGACGTATATTTCATTTTATTTTCTACCTACTTCAAATTTCTATATAGAAGGTGGGCCAAATACAAATTTCTTTTTAAAAATGCAATAAAATGAACAAATTTAAATTTTTTTTCCGCGTATTATGGCTTTATTAGTAAGAGCAAACATTCCCATTAACTATGGAATACAACGTCGTTCAAGTGGTTGCCTCAGCTGGCTTCGCAGTAGCGCATTCTGTCACTCCAATTTGCCAAGACATTGTTGATGGTCTCGCGCTGTAGCTCACGGATTGCTTGAATGATATTGGCCTTAAGTGCTTGAATCATTTCCGGATTGTTGGCATAACATCAGTCCTTCACGGTTCCCCACAAAAAAAATGTCAAAGGGATCAAATCGCGGCTCCGAGGCGACCAATTGACATCGCCAAGGCTGATAACACGATTTGAGAATTCGGTGCGCAAAAGTTCGATTATGGGGGCTGTGTGGCATTGCGCGCCATTTTGCATGAACCAGCGGTCGCCAAATCCATGACTTTAATTTCGGTAAAAAAAAGTCGGTTAACATGGCTCTGTAAGGCCCATCCTTGACCGAAACGTTGTTCCCAGCCTCATTTTCAAAGAAAAATGGTCCAATGACTCCACAATCTGCACCAAACTGTCACTCTCTGTGGATGCATTGGCTTCTAGACAATAACGTTCGAGCTCCAGAAGTCTCACGAACTTTTTGCACAAACTTGCGTACAGCAGGCGCGGTGGGTGCTTCATTTCGTTCAAAACTTCTTTTTAAAAAAACGCACTGTTTGGGCTGCACACCACTGACTTTGAAAATAAGTTTTCAATATTTCCCAACGTCGTTCGGTGCGCAGAGGTATGATAATAACTTTCTGTGAAGACTTCGAGCGGGAAAGAGCTGTTAGTGTCAAAAAAAACTTATGATTTAAGAAGAAACCACTAGATGGCCCACCCTTTACATATTAAATCAGTCAAGACATGCAATATTGCGAGTTTATTTTTGATGTCCGCAATATGATGTCCGTGTACATAATTTTGTGGAAGTCTCAATCCTTACAAAGATTATTTTGCGTTGCCCAAAATCTTTTTGCCCAGTTGGGTTAACATTATACATATTTTAGGAAGGTATCTGAAGGTATGACATAATTGACATACTTGCAAGAAACTAAAAACACTTCCCGAACACTCTTTTTGACATTTCTACCCACCGATAAGGGTTTTTATCTCAAAACAGAATTTTATGAAATATGGGCCAAATTGAAGGTGAATTTCTGTATTTTGTCACAAATAATAAAAATTAACAGAACACAAATATAATTTACATAATAGATGTACTCTTATCTACATTCGACAATTCGACACAATAAAAAGAAATAGAAAGAGAACATCGAATCCATTCCATATATGTATTAATAGCCTACACGTATAAAAAGAAACAAATAAAAGATCGCGTTGCATATTTGTAGGCTGATTTCGCAAAATATTATTTGGTAGTAATATTGGTTACAGTTAATTTAAGGAAATCGTATGTAAAAATGAATCTTTGTCTGTCTGTATGTCCTTTATAGAATCGTAAACTATGCATTTGATCATGTGATGATCTTTAGCAAAGTTATTGTGCATGAGCCCACGAAGGTTCCTAAGTTGGTATACGGTCAAAATTGGACAAAGGGGCGTGGCACAGCCCATACAAAAAATCAATCAACATTTTATATCTCAAAAAGCGCTGAATAGATTAAATTAAAATTTACAGACAATTTTAGGTATTGGCCCAGGAGGGTTGCTGTAAAGATTGGTCAAAATTAGACAAAGGGGCGTGGCACCCACCACCACCTATGCAAATTGTGAACACCTATTTTGAAAACTATATGGTTCGGTTCGCTTAACATAATCGTCCATCTAAGCAAGTTATTTGGTACACTCTAGTGGATAATACGCATACCCAAAGATGACAAACAGATGACAGAGAGCAGTGTTGAGGAGAATCCGAATGAGTCGATTCGCCATCGTGCACAGCAATTTTCAGCTATGCCCTGCCCATTCACTTTGTGAACGATTTTACGGAAAAATGTTGTTATGCGTTTTGACTTCTTCGTTCCTCAGTTGAATATGGCATTGACGTGACAAAAATTTGGTTTCAACAAGATGGCGCAAAATAGCACGACACCATCAATTTATTGCAGGAAACATTTGCTGAGCGCATCACTTCTTATAATGGACTGTGAACTGGCCTCCATGATCCTGTGATCTCACACCATTGAATTTAATGTCTCACCTCACACCTTTAGATTATTTTCTTTGGGGATATGTAAAGTCACTAGTCTATGCCGATAAACCAGATACGTTGAACGACTTGGAAGTCAATTTTCGCTGATATTCAGCCACAGTTGCTGGACCTTACGATTGCGCTTATGCGATGAAAGCGAAAAAATAGGAAATCTAGAGCATAGCTATCTTAGCCACAAAGATATTCGCAATTTCGCATACTCACGGGTTTATTACTGGACACTGTTTGATAGCAGTACATAAGAAAGCAAGCAGGAGCTGTATATGGACGTTAATGAAATAGAATCCGTTCTCCAATCTCCATCTATACTTCATGAATGGGCGCCCTTTAAAAACATAAGATCGGGGATCCTCAACAGCTACAAACTATGGAAGGTATATCTCCGATTCAAATCTTTGCCTGACCTCGCGAATTATCTCTTACTTTGTAATAAAAAAAAATAAGGCCTAGCTTCTCGCAACCACTCGTTTTGTGTGAGTTTCTATTTTTGGGACGAATGGAAGGGACCTACAATTTAATGCCGAGTCCGAACGGCTGAATTGAGAAGCTTTTTCATGACAGTCATACTGTCGGATGTTTGTCAGACGTTCGCGAGAGGTGGCGCAGTAGGAAAAATACTTTGTAATAACTTCTCCGAAATGTTCGAGAATCTCTACTCCGAATATCCGAATATCTTTCCCGCGCGCAGCATGACCTAATTTCCAACCCCAAACGTTTCTTCCAGTTCATTAATACCAAAAGAAAATCGGATGGATATCCATCTATCTTAAAATTTGCTAATTGTTCGTCTGCAGAGCCTAAAACAATCACAAAACTTTTCGCAGACTTCTTCAGCCAGGCGTTCGCAAACATCGACGTTGAACCTGACTCAAGCTACTTCAATTACGTCAATGCGATCAAACTTCTTTAACAGCCATAAATATAAGTCTGTCGTCAGTAGAGGAGAAAATAAAACTCCTGAAGGACGACTATTCAAGGTATTTTCCCTAAACTTTGGAAGGACTCATTTATGATCATCCACAAAAAGGGGTGTAAGGTCGATATCTCGAATTACAGACCCATTGCTAAACTCTCTTGCATACCAAAGCTCTTTGAGAGCATTGTTTACGAGTACGACACTATGTTCTTTCATTGTAAATCGATTCTCTCCTGGAAGCAACATGGGTTTTTGAAGGGTAGACCACAACCACAAACCTCACGGAATTTGTATCAAACACATTATGCGCCTTGGAAAGTGGTAAGGAAGTAGATGTCGTGGCTACTGATTTCAGCAAAGCGTTTGACAAAATCTCTATACCTACCTAATAAATGAACATCATGGTCAGCAAGTCACTGAAAAATGCTAACTCCCGGTACTTGACATTGGTGTCTGAGATGGGTCTTAAAAATGTTATTAATACATATTGACTATAGTTATTTTAAATATTATATATTAAAAGAATTTTAATAAAACTTACCGCTTCGATCTCCTTTTCGAACCGTACCGGTCGCAGTCGACACAACAGCACTATCAGATAAATAAGATTAACGCCTAGAAACAGTCCTGACCACAGCACCACGTCTGGTGTGCACTCAATCAGCCATCCATACATTCCCATTAATACACATCCAACGACCATGACCGATCGCAGCCACAGCATCCCAAAGGGTCCGTGCGGTGCCAAAAATGCCATAAAGAAGAACGCGTTGCCTAATTGAAAGTACAGATGATGAGGTCGCTGCCAGATGAGACACTGTTCGATGGACCAATCGCCAGGACCCGCTGACCGTAAGGTTCCATTGTTGTCCCATGGTATTGTCGATCCACCACCATTCGTTGTGGCATGTGCAATCGATGTGCCCGACGAATGGGCCGATGTCGGAATGGATCCTATCACAGTGTCCGCTATACCGCCACCACCAGCGCCACCATTGGTCACACTGAATCCACCAATGTGAGTGCTACTGCCGGCGATATTGGGACTGGTCGTTTCGACCAGACCCAAAGCTAAAGCACTTATAAGGAGCATATTTGAGTTGAGCAGGATGAGGATTTGGAGTAGGAGAAGGGGAAGGAAAGTATTTGGTATCGTCTTTGTTTCCGTTTTGCTATAATTTTAATTGGATGTTTTGAAATTTCTTCTTTCGTGTTTGTTTTTTCTGTTTCTTCTATTTCGCTTTGTGTGTGTGCGATTCGTTTTTATTTTTCTCTATCAAATCCTTTTGGTGAATTTGAGATGATTACAATAGGACAGCATCTTCCGTTCGAGTGATTCCTCATAGTAGGACATTGTCTGGTTGCTCTGTTGCTGTAGATGAAGTTCTGCAATAACAAAGAATAGATAATTTTGAATTAGACTTCTATGGTATATCTGTGTGTATGTGTGTGTGTGCTATTGACTAAGGATTAGATTAGATGGAAATGGACAAGCAGGACCCTTATCATGTCATGATATGGTGTCCCAAAAATAATTCTGACAGAGGATTTCGATTTTCCAAATCACAACTCATTCTGAGAACTGAGATATGACAAGAATGGACAGCTGAGGGTGGTCACCTTCACCTACACCCAAAACCGATGTTAGGGTTTAGTTTGGATGTAAAGCGAATGTAAGAAGATACTTTGGGTAACCCTTATTGGCTTGGATGACTTCATTCATATCAGTATAGGAGAAGTAGGCAAAATGAGTGATACCGAAACATAAGGTGAAACTAAAATAGATGACCATGGGACCATGATGATGGGAGAGCGTAGGTATCTTTGGTTACTGTGTTTAATTAAGATGCCTTCTAGGTTTCCATTTCCGACACTGACACTGATTTGGAAGCATATGGAAAGCGATCGATATTAAGGGCATTGTGTAACTGTCACTTTTGTAGTGAATGATGAACGACAGAAGTTTTCAATTCTGAAATTAATTGCGGTTTTTATCGGCAATTTTAGGACTCACCTAAAATAAATAAATAAATAAATTGTTGGCAAAACTCAAGGCACTCAAGGCCTTCTTAAGCCACTATTATACTCATACATATCAAACAAAGTGTCAATTGTTGACATGGTGACTTCAATATAACATAAGAGTCTTTCCAAAAGTTGTGTGTAGACAAAATCAAAACGTCAAAAATTGAAACGATTTTTGACATTTCTAATAGAAGCTTTACAACAATTCTTTGGCGTGAGTTTTTGATTTTTGAGACAAATAGAAGGGACCTTACAATTTAATAATGACATAATGACACCCATAGAAACGATGAGTAATATCATCTGTGACATATAAGTCCTCGCAATACCTCCACATTTGTGTATCTGTAAAAAGTAATCTCCTATAGTGCGCTTCCTAAAGGTGTCTGTCCATTTGAGAATAAAGTGCTGCGAGCAGCTCTCGAGAGCAAAACTCGCAAGTGGACATAGCCTTGAGAGTAGTTCCTGGAGAGCTAATTTTTTACTCTCGAGATTCGAGCCTTTTGAAAGTTACTCGTAAGTGGACACATGTTCTGATCACTATTGGAGATTAGCTCGCTGTCGGAGTCGACATGGCAAAACAATGGATATCGGAGGAAATAAAGCAATTTATAGAATTGCCATACACACTCACAAGCAATACCAGGGCTTCCCTTAATTTGGTATACTTTTAAAAATATTTGGCCCAACAGATTGAATTAATATTGAAATATTATTACTTGTTGTCAAACGGTTAAAATCCCTGAACTCCTGATGAGCATTTTCAGCTCTCTTGCAGGAGCAAACCCTTCACCGAGTTCCCGACGACGATCTACCCATGGTTTAATCCAGCATTTCTTTTTTGCTTCATTCTTTTCGTTAAGAACAGTCCTAATAATTATTAACGCAGAGTCAACCTTTTGCTTGTAAGAATACATTTTAACTGGTAACTAGCAGACGAAATATATCAAGTGGACACGGTTATGAGAGTACTCTCAGGGAATCTACTCTCAAAATGTTATCAAAGAACTCGCGAGAATAAAATCTCGAAATTATTACTCTCAAGCAGCGTTGCCACTTTGCTGCAATTGCAGTAGATCTACTGCATTTTTTTCAAAATTTGAATCTACTGCCACCAAATTAAATCTACTGCATTTTTGTAAAAGCTTAAATGAGGAAGCCAAATCCAAAATAGTAGATAAAATACAAACAGAAATACCAGCCAATTTGGGAAACTGAGTTTTCCTGGCTTAAATTGTCGAAGGAAACTGTTTCGGCAAAATATGTCTTTGAATAACAACAGGTCAAATTTAGACGACGATTTTGAACAAATATTTTTAGCTTAATGGGGTTTTTCGTGCTGCAATTTTATATCGAGGCTTGTCAACAGATAAAAAATCGTTTTCATTTTAATGATGAAAGACTGAAACCTCTGAGGTACGTACAAAGTTAGTACCTAGTGGAAGGCAGTATACCCTAGATATTGCCTATTTTAAACTTGTTTCCTTATTACGATGATGACAAAGAAAAACTTAATAACCAATGAAGATGAACAATATTCCATGTTCATTAATTAATGCATTTTTCTGTTTTGTTACAATACTCGCCTTTATTAATTTCGTATTGTTTATGTTGTGTTTTGTAATTTACCTTAGTTTTGTTTGAACAAAAAAATCTACTGCAAAAAAATTCAATCTACTGCATTTTTTTAAAGAATATACTGCGAAAAAATAGTCCAACAGTGGCAACGCTGCTCTCAAGAGTAACTCTCGAGAGTTTACTAGCGAAAGCCACAAAGCCTTGGAAATCCTGTGGCCTTCTATACAAAACCATCTCGAGGTCTGCCCTATTTATAGTTTTTTCTAATAGGTATATATGACCGTGTCCGTATGATTAAGACTTGATCGATGGTTGATGAGATTATTGGAGAAATGTTTTAGGCCTTCACACGTTTTAATGACAGGCTTAGGTATTCCTCTGTAGTTGGCGCAGTTCAAGGAGCATCTCCCTTTTTTTGGATGCAGCACATACCCAGCCTAGAGATTTGTCAATTGTCAAAGAAGGTTCCCAATTTTTGCGATATTTTTAGCAATAGTAGTGTCTTTACAGATGACTAACTGCATCAACTATACGAAATCGTAATGAAGCGCTTTTCCAAATTTAATACCATCTCGACTACAGAAATGCACATTCCTCATTCATAATTCTTTTGTTTGCACTTTAAAACAATTTCCTCCATTGTCCTCGTCATCGTCGTCGCCGGCCGTCTCCATAAATAAAAATCCTTCTGGCACCAGTGCTATCGATTGTGCAGTATATTCAGCAATTTCATTACTTTTCTGGCGCAGAGTCATCAAATGCAAATGTGTGTCCTTTTCTTGCCATATTCTTCCTTTCGCTGAATAAAATAAAAACAAAACCGAGATTCGCTCTACGGAGGTGCATCGCGGGTAAACAAATATAAAAGTGCATCCTCATCAGGAATTTCTGCAAATGAAATCATATTCCGTATAGCGTATACTACTGGGGAATATAGAGGATGAAAAGTGCAATTCATCCGAATACCAACACATAGGTACCTACTAGGGCTGTATAAAATATATGGAGAGGGAAAGAAAAAGTATGCAAAGGGAAACAAACATAATATTTCACACGGCTTGGCAAATGTCCCAGCAGAAAACATTAATTTTCATCTGCGAGACTCCTTTTTGTCGAGTCTCATCTGCTGGTGGTGTTTTTGTCCAATGACAGATGAAAAAGAGAAACGCGGGTTAACACAAACACACCAACCAAGATGATCCCCTTCTCCATCCATCTCCACCGGTAGGCAATTAAATTGACAATTTATCAACAGTCTTCCATCAAGCACTACCTACTTGGTTGGGGGGGCTATAATACGGCATCCAGGATGACACCGTAACCAATTTTATCAGGATTGATTGGGCTGCAGCCAAAACGAAAAATTCTCCCATCACATCTGCTTGAAAAGGATACACATGGTTCATCTGACTCATAACACATTCTCGCTGAGAGTTTAAGGTCAAATCCTGGATCCAACTACATGCTGTGCGGTTTTCCATTAGAAATAACAATGCCTCCTGACGGTGGTTCATAGCGGTGACCGGTTGCACCGAGTGACTCAGGGGATTGTTGTGGAAGCATATATTGCTGCCAGCAGATAATAAATGGTCCAGGGATGGAATTCGGTCGAATATGTCCGTTTTCTACATGCTTAGTCATAATTTTTGCGACTATACGATCTTTATGAGTCCCTTGGAACTTGGAAATGCATATATGGGCGGTACGGGACAAGATAGTAAAGCTAAAAGCTATATCTGCAGAGTTTATAGTTTCGCATAACATTGGATCGAATTTTACTCGAGGTGGTAACATTTATTTTAAGAGGTCATATTGGTTATTCATTGCGGTTTGGGTTACTATCAGAAAAAAGCAAGAGGTAGATAGCTACGTGTTGTAATTTTTGTTTCGGGAATAAATTAACTTTTGACGATGGAGAAAGCTCGCTGCTGTATATCAAGGTCTGTAGCGACCTCACCGAAAACATTTGCGCTGAAGCTTGGACTCTATCTAAAGCGGATGAAGATATTTACCCTCGGTCGCTTTGAGAGAAAGATTCTGCGTAAAATTGTCGGTCCCGTTTACGTTGACGGGCTTTGGAGAAGGAGATTCAACAACGAACTATACGAGCTGTACAGCGACATCGATCTGGTCAAAAAACTGCAAGTAAGTCGTTTAATATTGCTAGGACATGTATAGAACGGATGGGAACAAATGCTCCGGCCGAAGAGTCTTCGAGTCTAACCCAGAGGGACAAGAGGAAGACCTCTTTAAGTGGCGCGCAAGTCAAAGGCTACCTCAACCGACTAGGAGTGCGCAACTGGAGGCAGTTAGCTAAGGACCGGGCTGACTGGAGAGGCATGTTAGCTGAGGCCTCGGTTCACCACGAACTGTAGAGCCGCCTAAGTAAGTAAGTAATAAATTAATTTTCAAAGTTTGATAGCCTGTAACACTAGGCCGATAAAGCTTGTCTGGTATAATAAAAAGGAATATGTCACTCGATAATGATTGACTATCAGTAATTGTAAATAGACAAAGCTGACAATATTACAAATCTAATGAGAATGCGGTAGAAAAGGGGATAGCGCACGAAAAGCTAAAAAACAAAATACAAAAACGACTCCATTCTATTGCCTAAAGCGAAAACATAAAATGTGCACGACTGAATCGTAAATAACTTGCTCTTTGGCCATAATAGCTATACCCGCTCGTTAATTTTAGAGCTGAATTAATAAAAGCAACAATTTTGCCCCGGAGTTTGACTGTGAACATGGAGTAGTCAGAAACGGACAGGGTTTCCAGATCAACTTTTTGCGTTACTCCGATGGCGATATCTACTGTCATTTCTGATTAAGACCTTGCTCAAGCCCGACTTTTTTTGGCGAGATAATGTTTTTGGAAGCAAGAAAAAAGGACGAACTTCATGGTAGTCACAAACAAAACACTTCAACGACTACATCGCATTTATAGATGGCAAGCGATCCATAATTAATGCAAGAAAAGTAAAGCGGGGACAATTCAACCTTAGAGTAAACCTTAGGATCAGAATAATCTAGCCGGATTTGGTGCTAAATATCTGTTAACAATATAGTTTTTCAAATTGGGGTGCAAAATTGCGGGAATACCAATTACTGCAAGCACAAGACTATTTTCGCAAAACTATAATCAAACAAGGCCAGATCAGAAACTGAGAAGTTTCAAGCGTTCCGATAATCTAAATACTGCTATCATTTGGCCCATTCGTAAGAAAGAAAGCCACCAAAGAAAGTGAAAGGGGGTCCCTATTTGTATTTATTAGCAGTACGAAAATCACTTATAGAATTCCTTCGAGTATAATATTTGCTGAAGCTTCCACATAAAGTTTCGATTCATGTCCAAAAAGTGATCAGAAATTATAGGTACGATAGAGGCAAATATCGACTCACCGAATTTCAAATCGGTACCAATCACCGGGTAGTTTCGCGACTTTCTTAACAGCGCGTCCAGCATACCTACTACCAGCCAAATTTTTTGGGTTGGCTTTAGAACTGTTACTAGTTGTCGAGGTTTTAAAATGAATACCGACGACATGTCATGACATTTCTCAAGCTAATTTTTCGAAATTTTCATGTAAGCGCTGATGCATTTGCCAGAAATCGATGTAACTACACACCTACATAGATGGCATTCACATCCTTCTTATTGCGAAAAAAAAATGCGAGCATTCATTGACGCCGCGCCGCAACGAAAGACTCTGCAATTGGTCTTGTCATAGAGGACAACAAAATAAATATAAACTGAAATATGAAATATAATATGTCCGAGGTCGTCAATTACCCCGTCATTTGTAAGAAATTAAGAACTTTTCTTCTCTTCTTTTCTTAGCAGGAAAAGGCTTTCGCTATATAGGTACTTAAATATGCTGTTCTTAGGTGAATCTGCAATCCTGCGACTATACAGAGGAACATTATATCATCTGACTTATAATGACCTACTACTTGTTCACTTCATAGGCTCTTTAACACTGAAATCTATTTTACAGTTTCTTCGACAAATAAAGGCAGAAGTCTTTCTTTCTATACTAGAAAAAAGGGCCAGTTCTGCCTTTATAATTCTCTTCCTACTTTCATTCTGTCTGATCTGCCTCAGGGTTTTCTGACGCCTTTTCTTTTCATCGGAGTTTGAAATTACTGCCTAAGGATCTAAAAGAAAATGTCCTTTAACCTATACCTATCGATTTTTTGTTTCATTGGAGTTCGGAATTACTTGTTTCTTGTTTCACTTCAGCCTGTCGTTTCATCGGACTTCGGACAAACAAAATATCACTGAAAAATTCACCTAATCACAGAATCTGCAGAGGTCTTTTGAGATAAACCTAACCTAACTCACTGAGGTGTTCCAGTTAGGAAGCGCGTGCTCCAGCTATACTAACCCTGTTTTCTTTCTGTATTGTGTTGAATTCGATTGTACGGGTTTGATCCCCCAATCCGCAGAATGGCTTAGGACTTATGAATATGCAGATGCACCTTTTCCTGCAAGGTATTGGCCATTTCACTGATCTCTCCCCACTTTGCCAGCTACGTAATAATAAAAGAGGGTCACTTTGCTTCTCCTACCTAGTCATGAAATTCTTCTAAGCCTGCACACAAACGCAGTTTATAATGACACAAAACATGACTCGCATACGACAACCGCCAATATGGGAATAGGGGTGATTATAGCAATATCCACAGTTGGCTTAATTTCAAGGTTGATTTGGGCACATCTATGTCATCTATGAATTTAGAATATCTGGTTCTACGTCCGAATATTCCTGCTCCAGTTCCATCATCAGTTCTTGACTCATGTCTTTCCTTTCTTTGCACACATACTGTATTTGGTAAAAAAAGTAATGTTTGTAAGCAGAAGCCAAAACCTGTATAAAAAACAATTTAGTGCCCCCACGAACTGTGAAGCAACTTTAAGGTGTGAGTCGGTCTCGGTCACAGCCGTCGTATTTGCCATTCAGTTTATTGCTTAACCTTTCTTCTTGTGTTTTGGTTGGGGCTCTCTTTTAGGCTATAGCTACTCTATACATTCGTGCGACTTAATTTGGCGGTGTTACTGTGCGCGCCTTATTGAGTTGATGGCATTTCCAGTGTTCCCGGAGAAATATGTTCTAATTGGACATTTCACGCGTAGCGTAGATGCATATCTAATATGCTTTTCCTTTATGGTAAGTATCTCGAGTTACTCTAAAAGCCCGACTGGCTAGCGCTTTGGCAAAAACATTTTCATTGTATAAATACGAACTACCACTCCGAATACTTGGTATATGAAATTATGAGCGGTTTTTGGAAATTTCAATTATATATTCAAAATGTTTGAGTAATGGAATGCAAATGGCCTACACACAGCCATACTGTGAATGTGCTGGTGTGTGAGCTGGGCAGCGTATATTATTATGATTTAATTAGACGTTGAATTATATTGGTCATTAATTTTGGGGGAACAACCGGGTTGACTTAGAATATCCAGAAATAAATTCCAATTAAAATCTAATTTGAGTTAATGGTTTGTAATTATAAACGGTCGGGTATATATGGGAACACTGCAAGTGATGGTATTTTCAACTGTTTCAATTGAAGAGGAAGAATGGTTTAATTTTTAATTTTATGATAGGGGTTTGGTTTATTGATTTGTAATTGTTGAAGACATTTTTTAAATTTATTTTTAATTGAATATTAAAGGTTTTTGATATGGGTGCGGTAAATGTAATTACGGTTTCGATGTAGTTTTAGTCGAATATTGCTTTCGATAATGGCTGAATAATAGTACACTTATGCATACTCATGTAATTCTAGATTAACACTCGCCGCTAAGAACATCAGTTTCTAGTTTTAGAAGAGTAACATAGTTTTTAAGTTTTTACCATTTTTAAGTGAACGAAGTGAGTTTTTTTGATCATGGAGTAGAGCAAAAAAAAAGTGAGTTGGTATGTGCCATGATTGCGATGACCATATTTTTAGAAGCCAAACCCGGGACAAAAAGAAATATGGAAATTATAGAAACAAAAAGAAAAAAAAACGCTTGAATTGTATTATTTCATAAATATACAACACAATAGACGCAAAGCATGTTGCACACATTTGTCGTACACATGTCTAAGACAAATGCTCCGCGCCCGGTGAAACCTAACTTGACAACTGTCTTTCAGTCACTTATCTCAACCTTTTAAATGAGACGTGTCCTTGAAAAGTATTTCTCCTAAATCAAGCTATGATGATTCCATATTAAATTGCAAATAGCTAGGTATGTATACAGAAAAAAAGAAGGCTCGAATATTATATACTTCTCCGCTAAGCATTTGAAAATAACCCCCAGCACAAGGCCCTAAAGTCGATTTTCTTTTACCTCTAATAGGTACGTACGGTCTCCGCACTAAAATTAAGCCCCATTGAAATGTAGGTACCTTCATTTTCCTTAGCTTAATTTTTACTTTTCAAGGGAAACAGGATACAGGCAACAGGCACATGCTTCATAATTATTAATCTTTACTAGCTGACTCGATAGTTGCCCTGTCTAAATTTCCACAAATTTATTTATGATCGTTTTGTGAGCCCAAATCTACCGAGAAGTCGCGAGTTCATACAAAAATTAACAAAAATAAAAACACTTTCCGCTTTTCACGAATTTTCGAATTGTCCAGAAAATGTTTCCAATATTTCTTTCGTAAAAACGTTATTTGGACTATTGCGAGAACATGTCGTAGTGCGAACTGTCATTGAAAATGTGCCATTGTGCATTTCATGTTGAAGAGTGAGCGTTAGGCCTTAGGCTTAGTTTAACGGAAACGCTTGTTTTTTAAATTAACAAAATATTTGAATAATAATTTAAAAAGTTTATAATGGAAATACGGGACTAATACGGGACTTAAAATTAAATACGGGACATTTGTACGTTCCGTATATCTTAAAAAAAAAATCGGAACAGCTAATTGGACAGGACTGTCCTGGGAAATACGGGACCGATGGTCACCGTAGCAATGACATAAATGCTGCTTAGTCGACCATCGGACGCGATAAATGGTCTCGTCGACCGACGTAAGAATGGCTGAATTATGGCGTAAAGGGGATATTTCTCAAATACTTCGGTCATAGAGATAGCCATGCATCATTATGTCCATTGAGATATAGGGTGGCACAGTCTCTAAAACGAAGCGAACCTTACATTACCAGTGGATGAAAAGTACTGGAGTAGGATACAGTTTACAATTTAAAATATACGTTTAGTCGATAGTATTTAAATTTTTGGGTTATGTTTTAGGTTAGCATATAGTTGTAGATTGGGCCGGCTTTCCGGCCTCTGTCTTTGGTAGGGCAAATATAGTTATGAGTTTCCTTCTTTCGCTTTCCAATTTATCTCTTCTTTTTCATTCACTTATAGAGTATACCAATTTTGTGAACCATATTTTTTGACAAGACTTATCTATATAAATAATTGATAGTTGTGCATTTTCAAAATGCTTTCTAAACTACATCCTGGAAGTTGGGTCATTTTTTTTTTCAGCTTCGACACATTGTTGTCCTGCTTTCCGAAAAGCTAGTGTCATACAATCCTACACTGTCATATGCTTCTCGTAGGCTAACTTTCCGTTTGACCCTATCTCTTATTGCTGGAGTGTTGGCCCAAGGCCCTAAAACAACTTTTCGTCTAGTCGTTGGGCCGCTTTCTATACCACACTGACACAGGAACCACGCTTTGGCCTAAGACCCTCTCGGAAAGGCCCCAAGTACCACGCTTTGTCATAGGGGCCTTCTGGGAAACACATCCTTTCTCTGGCCGATCTCTGCCTGAAGTACCTATGATTATAATAGGAACAAACATAGCTGTGTCCGGCCGCTTTTGCCGCAATTGCTTAAATAATATTACTTCCTATGCCTCTCCCGAACGTCTGACAAACATCCGAGCGTATAACTGTCCTGAAAAAGCTTCTCAATTCAGCCGTTTCGGACTCGGCATCAAATTGTAGGTCCCTTCCATTTGTCCCAAGAAATAACTCACACAAACGAATGGTTGTGAGAGGCTAGGCCTAGGGTGCCTATATGGACCACTTGCGCCAACTATTTATTTATTTATATAGTGCCTCCTGACCTATGTCCGGGTGGTTGAACTGAATATAGATTTCCTATAAATCTCCGCGTGTTCCTTGCACAAATAATAATTAAATTTTAATATTATGTTCAGTTATCATAAAGAGATTCCCTAAAAGTTTCCGAACTGCATCGAAATGACTATAACCATTGACAAAAATCGAATCACACCCAAACTATACACGGCTTCATTTGACGGGTTAAAAGCCAAAGTCGCCACTTCTGACCCCAAACCAGCCGCACTGGTTACACTATACAATACAGCTCAAAGCAAATAGCAAATCACATCGATCAATGAACCCCCTTCCATTGTGACAGTGTGTGTGCCCAATGCCCATGCCAAACATTACGGGCAGTTATAGTCAGAGTCACCTAATGCTAATGTACTCACTGTGCCGCTGGCCGCCCAGCAAGTCCAAAGGCATGTCGCCCATTAGAGTACCAAACCAAAACCAAAGCCGTAATCAAATATGCTACTAGTCCTCGGTGTAAACTGATTAATTGTCGTGCACAGCAGAAAGGAAGGAAACCATTTCCCCGCGGACTCATATGTAGGCCCTGCGTTTTTATTCGGTGGCCGATGCATGCATTGATTATGGAAACATGGAAAACTCAATGAAAAATGGGGGGAAACTGCCAGTTATATGGGCAACAATGGAATGCGTGCTGCAGCTGCAGCGATGCATGAACATGACGTTTGTCGAAACCAAATGACGTCAGTCATGTTGTTAAATCGATTTTTTCATTCTATTGTCCTGGTGGTCTGTCATTCAGTCATCTAGGACAGACCCACCTTCAACTCATGGCAAAAAAAATGGTATGAAGCAAAAACTGCACTCGAACGTATATGTCAAGAGAACACTGTTCGACGACTTGACGCGTGCCGTCATAACGTAACGTTTTTTTCGCCTTAATATGTCAATCACGTTCTGCCGATTATTTGTTTTTGTTCCCCATGTACATGAATATGTTCGCTTAATTACTTTATAATCGATTGTGTGATTAAACACAAAACGGGGTGACATACAAAATGCACTAGGTACCGGTTGATTAGAGTGCACCGCTTTCCGTTTGAGCATTTTTTTTTTTTTGTTGAATAATGGATGACTGTTGTAGAGACTAGAGGTGATGATATTTTTGTTCGAGCTTAGGTTGATCGATTTTATTTCGCTGGAACGGTTCCGAGGGTGGAAAGTTGGTATGGGTTGGGTATGTTCCATGGTTCATTGCACGACAAACGAACCATGCTGTCGAGACAACGATTGCGTCGCATATATGCATGCATATGCAGCAGACATATATGGAGATAGAGGTGCACTCTTGGATATGAGAATCAGCACAAGATTTCCGCACTCACAGCTGGAAATAGAATGCGACAATCGTTTCTGGCTTTGTCAACCCCGCCTACACAATATTCGTTTGTTTGTTTCCGTTTGTTGATGTGTGTGTGTGTTGGCGTCTGTTTTGTCTAGGATGTACAGTTCATGTCCAATGCAGATGATTTTTTATATCGTTATATGGGGTTGACGGTTTATTTTTAATTCATTCTGGTATGAAATGGAATGTATACTAGTATGTGTGCGTAGATATTTATTTAGAATAAGATTTCTTTGAAAGATTGGTACATAATTAAATTATTAAAGAAAAAAAAATTCCAGCTCATCGATTTTAATGAGTTCTAACTTTGACGGGTCATTGTCCTGACTTTGTCTCCGAATACATACACAAGTATCTCTGGGCAATAGATATGAATAGGGTTGTCCAAAAAGATGTGTTCAATAGAAAAATGCAAGATTTTTTTTATGAAAAGTGGTGATATTTTTATTTTAATCTAAGGCACAAAGTCTGGGGTTAGTAATGGAATACAATATAATATATGTATGTATCTCCAAATAGTCAATCTCTTCCTGAACATTTTTACCATCACGTTTTCGCTTAATTTTGGCTTTTTTGTGAATACCTAGGGAATAGCTCTGAATCGTTGATGGACCATTATTGCTATGTAACTTAGTTGTCAATGAAATAATGTACTTTATGCCGCATTTTCGGATGAAATTAGGGTATATATAGATCGTTCATATACATACACTAGCTGGACCCGTGCTCGCCTTGCGCGCTTGCACAAAATTATATTATTTGGTTCATTTAAAATTACACTTTTAGTGTTTCATTAAAATCTTACCAAAAGTTTTCGCGCTTTTAGGAGAAAAAGAACATTTTTTTCTGTCCTAGATCTTGCTACTTATTTGTAATATGTACTGCATTTCCTTTCCTTTGTTTCCCTCTTCCTATGGAATCCAAGCAACTACCTACCCCAAACCTACACTGTTACCATACCACCTATCAGAATGAAATTTTGAAATGAAACCTGTTTTGTATTATCTCTTTTATGAAGATTATTAATTAGCCCTATCACGAATTCAATCGTAATTGAAAATCCGCTACGAATCCCCAAAAATACATCATGAAATCCATTCGTAGTGGAAAATCTGCTACGAATTTCGAAATTCGTAGAATTACCTATGTATTTCTGAATCCGAATGAAACGGAAAATGTACCTCTTTTTCTACGACAAGTACCTAATTTGTGTGGGAGACTTTGGAAAAAACGATGTTTGCACAGCAATAGGTTGTGTTTTGTATAAAAAAAATAAGAATTTTATAAAAAATAAGAATTTTATTTTTCTTTTGGTTCTTAATAATATTTATAGCTTTAATAGGACGAAATCACACCCGAGACAAACTCAACTTCCAGCTTCTCTAATATATATTTAAATGCAGGTTTATTGAGTCGAACATTTCTTTGAAACCTATAAGTTTAATATTCTTTTTAAAACATAAAAGGAATAATTGAATTATCTATACTCGTACGTTCCCTAATCTAAATCAAAGGCATCACAAAAGAGAAGAGTCGCGCGAAGTATTTTTCCCAGAATTTTCAGATTTCGCTTTGAGAAGGCAATTGAATCCATTTTTTAACAATTTATATTATTAATTTGTTGTTAAAAAAAGAAGAATTATTTAATTATTTGAAAGTTTACTCACAATTCATTTCAATAATTTTCACATTAGAACGATGTTTGACACAAAACAGCTGATTTCGAATATGAGAATGTGAGCGGTTAATGAGGCAATGCTTCTGTAGATTCTATTCGGATTTTGTGAAGTAAGTTTTTCGTAGTTCGTATCGTAGCTTTCATTCGGGGATTTCCTATGAATGGATTCTGTGATAGGGCTGAATATACCTCATGCCATACTGCAGAACGCACACCATCCCCATCCTGCATCGGACATACGATCATAATATACATACCTTCATACAACTGACCATAGCACTTACTGCGAAAAAAAACCCTTTTCGAATGTGTAGTATACGTATGTTAGTCTTGTTTTGTTTTTGTTTGTCCTGTCGCACGATCGCAAAAGTATAAACATCCATTTGTAGCAAGGTATATGTGTAGTGTATGTATGTATACCTATATATTATTTTCACTTCAAAAAATACATTTTGGCTAAAAACTGTTTCTAAGAACGTGGCTATAAACGACATAGCCTATAGCAGTCGCACAGTCTTAAGGAACATTTTTAAAAATGTTTCATTGAAATCTGTCCAGTAGTTTTCGAGTTTTTAGCTGACAACGAAAATTGCTACAGTTTTATTATACGTATAGATGTTGTATAGATAACATTTAAGTACATTAGGTATTCTTGTTTATATTAATTAAATCTCAAATTTTGTTAATTTAATTAAAGAAAATAATGGCAACACTTACAATAACAGCTTTTCAACTAAAAAGCAAATTAACAAATATGTATTGCAATGAACATTTCAAGTTTATAAAAACAAATTAATAAATATTGAAATGAACATTTATTTTCTTATTACAGAGCAGTAAATGCAACGATTTGTTAGTCCAGTTTTTTATATATACAACAAATCTCTATTTTATGGACAGTGAATTAGTTTAATTTTACATTTAACCCTATGTTCATAAAGTATAATCATTATTACATCGTTCATAAACATTATGTCTGAGAGTGAGAGACCTCTTATTTATATAATTTTTTTATATTTTCGAAAAAGGGAATTTTCCAAATCCTGAAGAACTCAGACCAATCCCGGTCCATTGTACTACCAAGCAGAAACCCTTTGTTGGTGTAGTGGTGGAGAAACTCTGATATTATTCGTTACTCTTTATGGTCGGTGGCAGAGTATTGGCTCGAACCAATACCGCTCGGGGCCACAAGCAATGACTCTAACCACTACACCGTGGCCACCGCTTTAAACCTTATCTTCAAAGTTATCTTATTTATTCTCTATAAAGATTTATTTGCAAAAAAAAACACATAGGTTACTTTGAGGAACATTTATTTTAAATAAATAGAAGAAAATAAAAATTAAATTCTTTCACGCGCCGAAATCTTAACACCAATTCCAGCAATGGTCCCCGTGCAAGGGACGTTTACAGGAGGTACAGAAAAATCTGGTCTTACGCTTTACGTATCTTTGTGTAATCGTAAAAAATCCAATTTTTTCTGTTTTGATTTTCAGAGTTCACTGGAATACATGGCAAAGTAGGTATCACCTAAAATTACATCAATGTTACTTTTTAGGGACATCGCCTCAAAGTTGGTACTTCGCAATCATATAAGGCCCGAAACACACATGTGATTTCAATCGTGCGTCTGTTTAGTCGCAAAAAATGAAGCACACATATTTCAATGTGCGCGCGTTCACATTGAAATGTGTGTGTGTTTAATTTTTTGCGACTAAACAATCGCGCGATTGAAATCGCATGTGTGTTTCGGGCATAACCCAACCAAGGCTCTATCAATTTGTGTGATGTCTCTTTCACAAATGCGCCCTTTGTCAGTGCGCGACCTTAGGACAACAGGGTTCAAACTTACATTTTCTTCAAAAATGAGTTACACATCGCACCGCACTAAAACGACTACGCTCTTTTGATTGGTGCTCTTACTTTTTGTCTATCTCTTACAGTTTATGAGATATTCACTGTAAATAGGTCCTAACTGCACGTTTTCAGTTTGAGATTCAGTTAACAAGGTTCTAACTGACTGATAGAACCATGTATCTCTAGAAAGCCCATATTATTTTGCAGATAGAACCATGTGGAAACTTTTTTTGAAAATAGAACCTTGTTGCTCAGATGAAAAATTCAAAATTGCACAAACAGAACGAATAATTGTAATATGAAACATTATCAGCCTTATTTATAAACTTTATGCAATCTATATAATAACTCTAAACGCAAAATCCCAATATATATTTTTGCGTTTAGAGCTATTATAAAGAGTGTATAAAGGCTGATAAAGTTTTGAGTCACATAGGCATAGTTTTGTTGGCTTGGAAGTTGGAACTTAGACAGAAAAAAGGTTTGTTTCCTGCATTTTTCAAAACTGTGTTCTGTACAAGTAGGTACCTAAGTGTTCGTGAAGTGTTTATTGTTCAAGTCAACTATTAAGAACTTATATTATTAAATTCCGTTTTTTCGTCTATGATCTTATTATAATAATTGTTGGCCATAGGAAAATAGAGTCTAAGAAAATTTCGGTCTGCCCAGGCAGGCAGTATCATTGACCTAGATTCGGCAGTCGTGATTCAAAATTATTATATTTTGTAACCGGCAGTCGTTGATAAAGTACATCGAGTGACTTGCAATGCATTGAAATCAATGAAAGCCGTATAATAGTGGATAAGTCTAATTTAGCATCTGCTTCGAAAAAAACGTGAAAACGGGTCAGAAATGAATCTTTTAAGGTCCTTCTAAGACTGCATAATCATTCTATGGTATTTGTAATGGACAACACTTACCCCCAGTTTCACACTGGAAGTTTAAACTATAGTTCAACTGAACTTGAACGTGAGTTTAAATTTGAAGTTCAACTCGCCCGGTTTCACAATATAATCTGAACTTCAATTCAATTGAATTCAGTTTAACGACATTTTATAAATAGAATTTACTTAGTTTCTGTACGACTTTTCTAAAATCGTTCCTTGTATTTTCTTTCAAAGGACACACAAAACAACGTCAAATATTTGTATTTTTGACAATCGCCTGATCTGAGGTTTAAACGGTAGAATACTGTAGTTTAACTTAAACTACAGAATGAACTCTGTTCAAGGTTTAAACGAAACTGTGAAACCGAACTAATTGTTGAACTAAGGTTCTAAAAACTGTAGTTTAAACTCCCACTGTGAAACTGGGGGTAAAAGTTCCCGTTTTGATTTTATCTAAACTAAATTTACTTAAAAAAATAATATTTATGAATGCCAATGTGACAGAGTCTCATTTTTTATTATTGGTGATGTATAATTAAAAAAACGTAAAGTTTAAAAAAAAAAAGCGAAAACATGGAAAATACCTTTTTATTACCGTTAGTTATGTTTTATGGCATTTTAAGTTCTAAGATAATGAACTTTTAGTTCAAGAATATACATTTTCAGAAAAAAGAGGTTCTATTAACAAAAGAATTATATTTACCGTGACACAAAGTTCCATTAGGTACTTAGAACCATATTGTCCTGCTTCTATCTGCATTATCGTTGAGCAACATAGTTCTATCAATATTTTAAAACTACAATTCTAGAAAAACTAATGAAGTAGTTTAAATATTTTGTAAAACATTATAATTTTAAGGAAATAAGTTAAAATGCTTCAAATTGGTATTGAATTTTGGTTTTTGAATTAAACTGAATCAGATTCAGAAAAGCTATTTACAACATTTAACCTCTGTTTTCTCGCAAGTCGTGTTGGTGCATTTAGAACCTTCTTGTTCTAGGGTCGCGAGTGGTTTTTGTTTATTACGGCTGCTATTATGCACGTGGAAGAGAAAATAATTGACTACAGATATATTTAATAACGGTTATATTTTCATCCAAATAGAAAATGGCGTTTTCGAGATACCTATGAGCAGTTTTTAAAGTAGATAATATTTTTAGCGATTGGCGTGGAAATCAAAGGACGCAGTCATGGGTTAAAAAACACTGTTTCACAACAGTTTAGCTAAAAAGTGATCACATGGTATTATTCTGGATTTAAACATTACGTACCAGCCAGTTACATTTTTATCATAGTCGAAAACTGTGTTTTTTGAGATATGAGCAGTTTCTTACATTTCATATTTAAATTCACTTTTTCCAGTAGGAACATTTTGATCTATGGCCATTTTGTCTCCTCAATATCCATATATTGGCTAAAGAAACTCCGATTGCTTCTATGCAATTCAAGTTATCTCTAAATCGTCAACTGATCGCATTGATCAGTCATGATGTCATTAATTTCTTCTCTGCCCGTCAGATAACTGGCCTAATGGTGTCGTCGTGGTGTTATTCTTATTCAATATTATTTGACAAATCTTCATCGAAAGACTCACCCCTTATAACAATGTCTGTCTATTCAGCTGTATTATGAAAATCAACGCGCGAAACAATGGCTTTATTGAGAAATAACTTTGGTGGACAGCTAATATCGCGTTTCGGACCTGTCAATGTCCTCCTAGACTTTTATGATTGAGGTTATTTGAAGTCAAAAGTCTTCGCCGACAAGCCAGCTTCGAATCAGAATTTAAATGTCAAACTTTAGTAGCGCAGTTTGACAAAAACCGGTCGCAACGCTGGAAACAGTGATCAGAATGGACCATGTACGGCGTAGTCTCGGCCATCATTTTTATACGAATTTAGGTACATATATTCAAAATGTACATGTCAGAGGCTGTTCTTTCAAGATGCCAAAATCCAAATTCATTTTATGTGTTATATGTATTGCAGGCGTGGTATTGAATTTTGGGTGATACCTATTAGTTGACATTTTCGCCCTCAAATGAGGTTTCATTTAAATGCAGTAGGTACCTACTTTGAACTGTACAACCCGCCCATGTAGATTTTTGAGCACGTCCATCTTTTGGGGGAATTTTTGAATATCTAACATTTGGAAGAGCACGAAAAACTTATTAGGGGTCACATCTCTTAAAAATTTAGCTATTGTGAACTCCTTAAATTAAAAATAGAAACTTAAAATGGTTATTGACATCTAAGCCCATTTTTATGTCACTAAGAAGTACCAATATGTACATCAAACATTTGCTATAGTATTCATAAAAATTGTATAGCTTATTTTAATATAAGCTATTTCCCTATAGGCCATCTTCCCAACCATACTGTCGCCTTTCAATCACCTGAATATTCTGCCTCAGTCTCATGCAAACTAGGTAACTATTATAATGGCACAGTCATCGAAATTCGTATAATTATTGTGCTAACTTTATTCGCTCCGAAAACGCCTACAATACAGTCAGCCTACTTCTTATGGTGGTAGCAATTCCAAGCCATATTTTGCAGTGGGTGTGGATAGGCGGTCAACCACATACACTCACACACTACTTGTATCCACATGTGGGTTTCCTAGTTTTAATTAATTTATGAAAAAGCTTCAAATTTGATTGAAGAAGTAAATCGTTCCATGGCAATGGCTATGCCATGTATTCTCATTGATGACACCTGTCGATTGTCTCACAAAGAACGCCTACACACCACTGACACGTCATTTTAAAGCAGCCATTGATGGTAATGGTTCGATGGATAATTCGGCCAAAGGAGGCGAACACATTCACACTTCCCATTCGGATTATGATTATGGATTTGTCTGCCCTAGTTTTCCACGAAGTTTCTGCATCAGTGGAAGTCGGAAGGAAGTGGTTACATCATCCAGTACTTCATGTGCACACCATACTATAAGTAGTCACGAGTGAGCTCCGTGTAGTAGGTACCGACATTGTTTCTCGGAAATGTCACAAAAATGTTGTTTTACACTTGTGAATCTTATATGATGGCAGAAGGACATTTTAATTGGAAAACTTTTCCATCTAGATGGGATCTTGTTTTATTTTTTTTTTGCGGTGTTGGAATATTGAGAAATTTAATTTAGTTTAAACATTAATTTGTAATCGTTTTTGTTGCTCGCAAAACACGTGTTCATTCTGGCATGATAGAGTGGAAAAGTTTTCCCGATATGACACTGATGTCCGCTACTGTTTCCTATTGTCCCTCAGCCAGGGATTGCTTTTAGAGAGAGAGAAAAAAAAAGTTTGACAACATTTTAAAGTGTATTGCTATTGACTAATTGATTAGCTCACAAATTGATACAAGAGCTTGATCTTGGGGATCCGGATCAGATGTACTCCCTCGGGGTAATCTGATTATTAATTCCCACCGTAGAATGAAAAATGATGTACTACAGCCGTAGTCGCTTTTTTGCAGCCCAAAAACACATAGCATTCATGAGAAATTGAGAAGGTTCAACCCCAGTTGGATCGGATAAAAAATTATTTTATTACTTCTTGGCACGTTTTCTACTTGAGGTAGGTTATGGGAGTGGTGGAAGTGGGTTATGCTCATACCACTATGTATGTGAGTAAAATTGAAGAGAATGAGTTTGTAAGATTGGTAAAGTGTATCAACTCTGATGGGTCTTGCTTATTTTATTATTGGAACATGTACCGACTTACCTAGGTAACGGAAGACTTTTATAGCTGAGCACTGCCAATAAGTCCTTGTTCGGATGTGTTTTGTTTTTTATGAATGTAATCCACATATTGCAGTGATTTCGAATGAACATATAAGACCAGTTCATTAGTTCGCTTATGAGGTACTCAAAATTAAAAGGATATTCAAGGTATCTTTCAATTATTGTAGGAAATGTAGGAAAAAAACAATGAGGTGATTTCATAGCTATAGGTGTACAGGCAGGTTCACGTAGAGTTTTGCGAATATACGAGACCACAAGCGTTCTTATGTAAACCTATCGACTTTTACTATCATCATCCCGACATTAGTGCCTAGCCGATAGTATACATCGGCTGGTGGTTTTGTAACCAACAACTTTGGGAGGGCGTTAGTGGCAGTATAGAAAAGAGAGGGTATATGCGGCTGTGTCTTACAAGTCACAGCTACTGTCACTTCTTTTCTTTCCGAACAAATTTCAGCACGACCTATACTATTCTTCGTCTTATATCTAGACCTAAGGTCATAAAGCATTTTTAATATAAGCCAGGGTTTAGAAGTAATGATCGTTACAGAAGAGCGTTTAATGGGTCAAAAGCGGCTCTTCAATAGCTGGTGTCTTTGATCAAAGTGGTCACAGAAGGGACATCATGTTGGGCTTGATATGCAAACATGTATAAAGTAAACGGTTACAAAGCAATAAGGAAGGATCTGCTATAAAAGCGGGGGAATTTGGTAAGAAGTTTTTAGCTTTCGACAAGTAAGTGACCGCCTTATGTCCATTCGCAATTGCTAAAACGTATGACTTTGCATCTTGAGATGCACTCATGTAAACAAAGGAGTAAGGCGGTGCTCCCAAAGAGTAATTTAGTTAATACTATCATGACTTAAAAAATCGTCCCATAGAAGGGTGGACCTTTAGTAGTACAATCGCGGAAAGCAAGCACAATTTGCTTGGAAACAGATCTACTTAATAAATGTCCTTTCGGTCACGCTCTATAGTCAAGGTAGTTTTGGGCCTCAACCTTATGCCTCTTCAGCCAGTCCAATCCACGGTTAACTGTCTCCATTTGGCGGACTTAAACTAACTACACGACGCTGGACTTTACTTTACACTTGATGCACATGCAGCAAAACAACTGACTTACACGAAGCGGCCGGCCGGCGCTACACAGAAGAATTAGATCGGCTCGAAGGCTCTACGAACAAAGGAATTGCAAATACATCGCCATCTTCGATACGGAAGTTAAACCAAAAACGTAAAAAGAATAGATAACAATATCTCAAGCCCAATAGTATCTGCAGAAGCGGATGGCCTTTTGGTCGAACAAATTGTGGTAGTAGGGCACGACTTGGTGAAGACCTAACATCAACACATCTTCAAGATTTGCTGAAAGGATTCGATTAGATTAGGTAGAGCTTTGGCACTGCGCCTCTTTAAAAGAGGTCCTAGAGTCATGTTTTTACTCCAGGGACAGTCAAGCTAAGGTTTTCCTCTGGTGGTATATCAGCAAGATTTGCTAAGGTAACAAATTTCGATCGGTTTGTAGCCGTTTGTGTTGAAGCTGAGATGAAGGTAAACGTGAACAAATCTGAAGTGATGGTCGTCTCCAGAACGCCTGTTCAATGCACTCTGCATGTTAGTGGAGTCCCATTAAAACAGGTGGAGAAGTTTAAGTATCTCGGGGTTTTATTCACGAGTGATGGAAGGAGCAATGACGAGTTTTCCTGTTACGATTGGTCAGGCTGGGTCAATTTTGAGACAGCTTGGTCATTCTCTTATTAGGAGGACTGAACTTGGTGTCAAAGCTAAGTTATCAGTCTTTAATTCGGTGTTTGTTCCAACTCTTACATATGGTAATGAGGTTTGAGTAATGACCGAAAGAATAAGATCGCGGATACAAGCTGCCGAAATGAGATTTCTCCGTAGTATTGCTGGTGTGACCCGTAGAGATCGCATCAGAAATACCAGAATACGTGAGGAACTCAATGTCGAGCAGCTACTTCTCCGGACGGAGCGGTCCATGCTTCGGTGGTTTGGTCATGTTAAACGCATGTCCCCGACCAGGATTCCACGACGAGCTATAGAATCCGTACCATCAGGTAGGCGTCCTCTAGGTAGACCAAGGATGAGATGGTTAGATCAAGTCCATAATCTCTCCTATATCCGTATGGGGATTGCCCTTGATGATTTAGAGTCGATGGCGGAGAATCGAGAGCTATGATGGAGGGTCCACTTGAGCAACCTACACCCGCGACCCACTTAATGGACAAGCGGACCATTGAAAATGATGATGATGATGATGAAAAATTTCCTCGCCAAGAATATTCTTTCTGAGACGAAAGAGAGCCGGACATGCCACTCTCTAGACAGAGTTTACATTTAGAGTCCGGTGAGACGCCAATTCGGCGAAGATGTTTTTTTAGAGGCCATAATATGAATTTATGACCACAAATTATACCTGTCTAGGTGTCAGGATTCTCAGGTTATTTTTTTCCCAGATTAAAGAGAGAGTAGAAGTTTCTTGGGGAGAATTTTCGGATGAATTGTCTAGTGCTGGTGCTGGCTCAGGTTATAATTGATGTATAGTTTACTGACACCACAAAAGGGTTCAGGTCCGATAAGTGGTATTGTCGCTTCGACGTTAGCCAATATGAGTCTGCTGTGGGCTCGAGTCCAGTGAAATCAAAGGAAAATGCCTAATAAAAATTTAAACTTAAGCCCTTTTGCCCTACGCAATCGCTAAGAACGCTCAAAGCCTGAAGTTCCACGTAAGTATATCTTGGTAATAACAAGGGGTAGACAATATCGATGAATCAAAAAGAAAGAAAATTAAAACAAGTTTTTAGGCTTAGTTTGGGGAGAAGACTTTTCCCCCCTTCTAATCAGTTTATCTACCGTGTTGCGTTTCGCTTCCTTAAATTGTCATCGCCCGTCACGTAAGAGCTTGTTGAATACCTTTGCGTCTATCATATCGATTAAGTATCTACCCCCCTTAAAGAGCTATTCCCTAAAACAGACGCTCCCCTTATTTGATTTTTTCATCCGTTCATATTACCCCATTTAAGACTCCATTACCAAAGTAGAAAAATTCCACTTGAAAAAGTCTCCAATATTACAAAACAAATTGCCAACAATTTCACTCAACAATCCTCTCTTTCGACAGAACGTTAAATTCATGGCACGCCAGCATAAATTAAACAAGCAGCGTCGTCAGAAAGATAATAAAAAAGTGGAAAGCCTGCTAAAAATCTATTTCATTTTCACATTAAAGTGTTGGAGTTGGAAGTCAAAGTCATCGCACACCCGAAACTCCCACGGGAACAAGAACACCAGAGCACAGGCACACCCCAGACCCAAAGTGACAAAGATACTTCAATAGTCTGTCTCGGTCATGAACACTGAAGAACAGCCACCATCAAGAGTGTAGATAGAGGTAGTGATATCATGTTCGGTATGCATCTGTTTGGAATTTCCTTGAACGGAATGAAAATATTTCCTTTTCTCGGCATGAGGAACATGCCTTATCATCAAGACACACCAACTTATATTGAAGCCATTGGACCAAAGCACGTGTCGATGTCGAATAAAAAAATGAAAACCAAACTGAATTCCAAGAACCAAATCGGTCGTATAATAGACACAAAGGAATGATTCTATTTTCAATTCTCCGGATGGCGGTGGTCTTGCTCTGTATCGATTCGATTTAGAGTATCTTGACAGAATAATTCCCGACTCAGGGCAGGCCAGACCCAGTTGTAGAGTAAAAGTTTTATTTTTGGTCGTAGCGGCATTACTCACCGCCTATGTACACACTGGTATCTACAATTAATGTGAGCTCCTCTAGTATCTTTTATTTTTTTACTGAAGATAATAATGTGCTAGTACTTTATTTATTTTTAATATCAGGCGCCAACGGAAACCAACAGCGCTGAGTAATTGACAACCATTCGGGAGGGTCTTTTATCAGCCGAAAGTGTACATGCTGTGCCACTGGTGATAGTATATGGGGAGTCAATTTTGAGCAATGATAAGCTGCGACGACAGCTGCAATTGGCTATAATTATTAATTATATAGCAGATTATTTTGTATCAGTTTTTATCGTTTAGTTTCTTCCATCCAAATTGCTTAAGCGTGTCGTTCGTAAATGGTACTTGCTATAGAAATTCAACTAGCGCATCCATGAGAATCATAGCATTTATCCGCAAATGGAAAATGCATAGACAGATGGACAGATAGATGATCATGGGAATCTGAAACCGTAACAATAGAATGCAGTATAAGCCAGTAGATGATGTGATTGCATAACGTGATGATGAATGCGTATAATGTTTCGCGTGCCGTTTTTCCGGCTTTGAACACTCGATGACATAACTTTGACAGAGATATCTATTCACAGATTTATATAGTGTACGTGGGAAAATGGACTAATGAATAGTTAAGTGTGGTAATTAGCGAGTAAATGATAGTATTTTCTCATGTCATTGTGATTTTAGTATACATGATGCCTTGCTTTTGAAAGTTTTCGAGAATCGATTATGATTTCAAAGTCAAAGGTGCATGAAATAGGTACTCATCATATTTTCATCTAAAATAAAGGGTATCTGATAATTCATTCAAAATTTGAATTTTGCGCCATTTTATAGTACAGTGATGCCAACGGAGAACTTCTACTTCTACTTCATGCTTACAAAGTTCAATTGACTCAAGAACTGAAGACTACTACGTTGAATGGATTTTGGTACAACAACAAGTGGATGCTGATTTTTCGAACAAAATCATCTTCAGTGATGAAGCTCATTGTCATTATCATCTTGATGGCTTCGTTAATCGTCAAAATTGTCGCATTTGGGGTTCAGAAAACCCACGAGTAATTGTTGAGAAAAAAATTCATCCACAAAGCGAAACTGTTTGCTGCGGATTTTGGGCTGAAGGCACTATCGGACCATTCTTCTTCGAAAATGCGGCTGGTCAGGCAGTAACAATTAATGGCGTTCGTTATCGTGACATGACAACCCAGTTTTTAGTGCCTAAATTGCAAGATATGGATGTGACCAACATGTGGTTTCAATAAGACGGTGCCACATGTCATACAGTCAGAGAAACAACCCAGTTACTGCATGAGTCGTTTCCTAATCGTGTAATCGGCCGTTTTTGCAATCAGAATTGGCCATCCAAAGGTCTATGCAAACAAGCCCACGACCACCAATGCTTTGAGAGATGAAATTGGGAGGTGTATTAATGAAATTCAGTCATATTTATGCGAAAAGGTCATAGAAAACTGCAAAGAGTACGTAATTGTCAGCAAAGCCGCGGCGGCCATGTGTCCGATGTGCTATTCTATACATAACCCCAATCTGTAAGCTTTCTAATTAAAAATCTGAATTTTCTATCAAAATTACATTTTGCGTAGACTATGTGACACCCTTTAAATGACATCCATTTCGTAAATATCAAACTATCTAGTGACTGCTTCTCTGACGAGATGTTAGTGCCAAAATTAGCGAGTTTGCCGACCTGGAATCTCCTTCTAATTAGGTACACAGCGCAATGGTATGGTTATTGAACTACTCTGACACCTTTGTGATAGATAAACCGCAGTCAGATGGAAGACCTTTATGGGGTTTTTGTCTTTACTGAGAAGGAATATTTGGGCGTCTCCTTATTTCACAAAATCATGAAACTTAGCCATTTTTTTCACAGCAGTCGAAGTTATGTTTTGATTACATTGTACAAAAATGGCTAAAAGAAATCGTGTGCTCCAGAATTGGTAAGCTATTAAAATAGAAACCAATCAATGGCGTTGATAGCGAAAATAAAAACTCGATTGTTCTACGAAGCCTGTTTTCGGCACACAATCCAAGTTTCTAAGAAGACCGGGAGTTTTGAGAATCCCAAAAGAAAGGAGAAGGGACGCAAAACTACTCCAAAGGAAGACACTCAGATTTGCCAGTTAAGTAGTAGAGTTAACAAATTTTTGAGGTCCATAAAAATTAGGAAGATTTTTGCACCTAAAATTCATCAAGAACTCTCGTAGAACAAAATCTTGATGAATTCATATTGGTCCATTAGACGCTTAAAAAAAACAACATATCAGAGAATAGGTACTATGGGAACCCCTTTTTAACATACATCATGCAAATGACAGTAAAATATGTTTTCCAAAACGACAACCATCTTAAGCATACTCCAAGGATAGTAAAACAATTAAATAACGTATAACAAAATTAATCTGCTATGTTCCACATTTCATTTTCGCTCGAAAAGAAATCGGAAATAAATTTTTGTGTTCTACATTTCAATGTGTTCGATTTCGATTTCAAAATTTTCGGAATTGACACAAAGTGAAATTGTGATTTCGAAAAAATTTCAGAGTTTCCGAATCGCTCGAAATGCCGAACATTGAAAACGAATTCACTCGATTTGCAATTTCGATTTCATTCGATTTCTGGAATCTAGCTGAATGTTGAGAATTGGCCCGCGCCAAGTGTAGGAAAAGGGTAAGCTAGGGAGGAGTGTGACACATCCTCATTGCACATGTCATACACTATATAGCAGAAATTAGACGAAAAAAAAAACAAAAATAATTCTGGCACTATATCGATCATCTAACATTATAACAATCATCTGTTTCATTCGAGTCAAGCTTCGTTAATGGAGAATAAAGTCTACCGATTTTTACAAGCACTGAGAGGTAAGAAGATGTTGGCGTCAATCCAAAATCTGCTTTGCTGCTGAACCGCTGTGCAAGAACGACGTCTACGTACCCAATGACTCAGGTTCTTCGCAAGCACAGCAGAGTTAAACGGCTTTAAGATATCGGATCTCCTATACTTCATTTAGGAGTACCAATCGGTTCCCCAGTCGCTTTTGGTTTGTTTCATACCTATTTACCGTTTCACCCAGAAGACTCACCTGTCTCAAAGTGTATGCCAGTTTTTTTTTCCGTCACGCACCCCTTCATAACTAACCTAAACTTTTCCAAATAGAAATACAATAGCCAAAAGTCGTCAAACTGTGATCTTTCGACGTGTACATTCCTTGCCCGAAATTTGTTTAAGTTGCCCGATTTTGGGCCAATTTTAAACAGATTGGCGATGCACAGGCGACGTACATTACAGATGCCACGATGTTGCCAGATTTTTTTTTTAAACTGGAAATTCCCAAAAAAAAAAAACTGTATTTTCAACCAAAAAACTGTAACCTTCGACAACGAAAAGATTTTGTGAAATTACGTGTTTTTTTAAATTTTATTCAACATAAACGACAAGAAAATTGCCATATCGAAGCAGGGCTGAAATGTAATCACAGAGATATTGTGAAATATTTTTTTTTGAAGCTGGAAAAAATTAAACTTTTATTGTAATTAAAAAAAAACTAAAACATTTTAATTTATTCTTTCAAATCTGAAATTAAAAAAAAAAACTGTAATTTGTACTAGGAGGTAATTTTAAAAACTGTAAGCTTGTCTAAAAAACTGCAATTTACAGTAAAAACTGTGAATATGGTAACTGCCACCTAAAAATAGCAACCATTATTTTAATTAGCCAAATAAAAAAAATCTACCTCGGAGTAAACGTAAACTCCACGAAGATCCGGAAGAAGAATTGCTTTAAGGCGCCGAGTGCTGGACGATAAGCAAGAAGGGAGAGCTGATACTGGGCTCCTTCGAAAGAAAAATACTTCGGCGGATTTTTGGTCCTGTGTGCGAGGAGGGCGAATGGAGGAGAAGGTACAACCGCGAACTCTATGAGCTGTACCAAGATGTGGATGTAGTCCAAAAAGCCAAAACACGTCGACTACATTGGCTCGGCCACATCGAGCGAATGGACAATAATGCTCCAGCCAAGAGGGTCTTCGAATCCCAGCCCCCAGGTTCGAGAAGACAAGGAAGACCGAACCTCCGTTTCAAAGACCAAGCCATCGCGGATGCCAGAGCGCTTGGTCTGGACAATTGGAAGCAGCGTGCCCGGGATCGTAGAGGATGAAAGGCTGCAGTGTCTCAGGCAGGGACTCTTCACGGGTCGGGAGCCCGATAAGTAAGTAAGTAAGTAAATAAAAAAAAATTAGATCTCATGTAGTATTTTTGAGTATACCACTCAGCCAACACGTATTTAAAAAAAAAAAAAAACTTCCATTCATTGGTACTAGTCCTTCTTATGACTGGACAATTAGCTACTTTATCGTTTGCGCAGTAACTTCCACTAGTTTCTGGCTGCTTGCTTTAATTAAAACATTGTGGAAGCAAAAAACAAAAAAAAAAAACACCTCGACAAAATGAATCAACACAAGCTTTTACGACAATCTAAACAGCACGTTACGCTTATTTAATTTACCTATTAGCAGCGATTAGCATCTTGGCATTTTCGGGACAGGCCACAGACCACGGGGCAGAATGTCCATATTTGTCGTGACAAGTTGTGCCTGCTTGAGCATAATCAAACCGAAGCCATTAAATTCGATTCAATTAGACCCATTTGTAGCCTTTACGTAAACAAAATGACGGACTTTTATTGCAAAATTCGTCGAAAAGACGTGTGCAAATTTCGCTAACCTTTAGCGAACCCGATACAATGCAATATCTCGTACCAACTCTGTGAAATACATATATTATGTATACCATGTGGACGGTTTTTATTTTCCACCATCACCCTTTTGGGGACATCCGCAAAGGCATCGCACCCTCTCGCACCCATGCCAATGTTCTGCACTGCCAAAGCTGTTGTAAGACAATGCAAACCAAGGACATTTCGTGTAACCTTAAAAGTTCATTCAAACAAAAACACACTGAGCCGGTGTACTGTGGGGGTAGGTATGCTGGACGGGTAACCACCCGAAGGATAATAAGTAAATATTCATCTCCCTTTGTGTACCGTAAAGCTATATACAGATACACATACCTACACGTCGTCCGTATGAAATGAAAATGTACCTATAGATACCAGCAGAATGTGCCAGGCTTAAGCAAATTTCGGTGCTACACTGTGTCAGCGTTAAAGGTCAAAAGGTGTTGTTTGGAAAAAGTTCATCTGGGTATAAAATAGATATGGATTCGTGTTCTTTTTTTTTTTTTTTTTTTTGTTGCCCTTCTGACAATTTAATCTTGGGAACAAAATTAAAATGATAGATCTGATGGTCCTCGGAAGAGGGCGGCGGTTTGTATGAAGGGCTTCTCCTTGTCGAAATGATTCCTCTACAACAAAATCCCGCAAGTGGGATCTCCTTGTGTCCAATTAAAATTGTACTAGATACTGACTGGTGGGTTGAAGTGAAATCAAAACTCATCCTGTCGACGTCAGGTGATGATTTTGAAAACAACTACTCTACTGAGGAGCAGCACAGTGCAATGGGAACGAATATGTAACAGCGTAGCGTTGGCAAGGAAGCCAAACACAAAAGGATATCACTTGCATATGCATCGCAAATGAAAATGTAACTGTGCTATAGGGAGAGATTGAATTTTGTTTTACCACAGTTCCCTTTGATCAACCAGCCTTGAGGTTGTTGCTGACTATAACAGGAGTGAAGTAATAATTTGCAAAACTCCAATTGTCACTACGTAGACTTTTAAAACGTGCTGAGGGTCCTTCAATATTTCACTTGACATTCGTTGCTCCGGTGCAATTTCTACCCCCAAAAAATGTAATTCAACATTTTAAAGTTTAAAGTTACAAATTCAAGTCGAATTTATTTTATCCAGGTGAGCAGTAATGCCGAACTCCGATGAAACGAAAAAGCGACAGGTTGAAGAGAAATTTCTGATGGCTCGTCGGATAGAAACTCCGAACTCCGATAAAACGAAAAGCGGGAGGTTAATTTAAAACTTCTTATGGCTCGTTAGGCAGTCATTTCAAACACCGATGAAGCGAAAAAGCGACAGGTTGAAGTGAAGTTTTTGATGGCTCGTCGGATAGAAACTCCGAACTCCGCTAAAACGAAAAGCGGCAGGTTGAAATGTCTTACGCTTCGTTGGACAATAATTTCAAACACCGATGAAACGAAAAAGCGACGGGCTTAAGCGAAACTTCTTATAACTCGTTGGGCAGTAATTTTGAGCTTTGATAAAACAAAAAAAAAAGCGTCAGGAAACGGGAGATGGCAGTTTGGGTTTCGGGACATGAGAAAGGAACGAAAAGTCGACAGACTCGGAGTAGCGAACAAAAAGAGCGAGTGCAACGTACGAAATGAACTGAGAATCAGGAGATGTCATATCTTGCAAAATGCACGCGCAGGATACCGAGGGTCCATCTCGTTTCCGTAGATACTAGTAAAGATTTAAGTATAAGCACATAGATTCATGGCTTGCTTCGTATGAGTATGGCGAGTTTGAGAAAGAAAATGCAATTATCAAAATGATATCCTCCACCTCTAGACAGAAAGCTTAGTTGGAAGTCTAACACACAAGAAAGAGTTAAAAAAGCAACCATAGCTTTCTTCTCTTGCAAAAAAGCAATAGGAAATAAATGGGGCCTACAACCTAGCATCACCCACTGGCTATATACATCTCGGTCATAAGGCCGATACTTACGTACGGTGTGGCTGCCTGGTGGACTGCCTTAGATAAAGCGACAAATCGCAATAAACTAAAGTCCAAAGTCCAAAGAACCGCTTGCTTAGGTATCTGTGGAGCTCTTCGCACCACACTTTCTGCTGCACTTGACATCCTGTTTCATCTGACTCCCATCGATATCTTCAGCAAACAAGCGGCAGCATCTTCAGCAGTTCGTTTGAAAGCAACTTCACAGTGGACCAGCAAAACATCTGGCCATGCTGCTATCTTAAATACTTTTTAGACTCTCCCGAAAAACATCGACTACACCATACCACAACTACAGTTTGATAAAAACTTCCAAGTCTCCATCCCCAATAGGTCTTTCTGGGAGGAGGGGACATTCTTTGACGATGAGGCGGTTCAATTCTTCACAGATGGATCGAAAACGTTCGATGGCGTAGGAGGTGGTGTTTTTTCTGATAGACTAAACCTCAGTCTCTCTTTCCGTCTCCCAGATCACTGTAGCGTTTTTCAGGCGGAAATAGTGACAATAAAGGAAGTCTTTATCCTGGCTAAAAGAAAACGTGATATTCGCTAAAGATATCCGCATCTTCTCGGATAGTCAGGCTGCAATTAAGTGCCTGATGGAATCAGCCTCTATTAACTCTACTACAGCCCTACACTGTCGCACGTCTCTCAGAGAAATGGCGGAGCAGTTTAACATTCACCTCTTCTGGGTTCCGGGGCACAGAGACATTCCAGGTAACTGTAAGGCTGACGAACTTGCCAAGCTCGGAACTACACTACCTATCGTACCAAGCAGATGCACTTTAGGTATTCCAATCGCTACGTGTAAACTTATAATAAAGCTGGATGCCATCCAAAGAACAAACCTTTGGTCGACATGTGGCACGACATGTCTAGCGACAAAACAGATCTGGCCAAAGTTGGATCTCAAACGTTCTAAGAATTTGATCTCTCTTGACAGGAGACATATCGGTGTCATTACGGGACACTGCCTTATAGGTAGGCATAGGCATGCAACCAGGCTTGGCGTACTCTCAAACGACATTTGTAGAAGTTGCTTGGACGAAGAGGAGGAGGAAACTATTCAGCACTTCCTCTGCACTTGTCCGGCACTCTCCCGAAAACGGAAACTCCATTTGGGAGCCTCCTACTACAATGATCTAACAAACCTAGACATATTCGTAGTCTCCTTTGCTTCATCAGAAGCTCAAACTAGTTCAACGAGTAGGACGAAATTTTTAATAGATTCATGTGGTATCACAAGGGACCTAATTGGTCTAAGTGTGTCGGCCTTTTGCCGGCAGCCACTTCAACGTAACCTACCCTCCACTGCATACAATTCATGCAAAATGTTAGGCATATGAGTTTTAGTACGTTCGCAAGGGAGGTACCAGAACTACTCGACCGAATACCCCAGCTTCAGTACCAACCTGACGACGTTAAAAAGAAGCCTATCACTATCGTGTTTTCAACAGAGTGGTAGACAGACGGACATGGCTATATATCGATTCGGAATTTGAGCCTGATTCAGAATAGGTATTAGGTAATAGTTTATGGGATATCCGTTGAATCCTTCATGGCGTTACAAATGGAAATGTGAGTGTATACCTTCCTGTGGAGGGTACATATGTAGATCCTCATTTTAACTATTTAGTTAGCTTGAAAAAGTTTCAATTCGATTGTCTATTCTCATTCCAGTATTTGATATCGCTTTCACAAATTTTTAAATAACAACAAGTCCTAATTAGTACAGTTATTTTGTTAGGCAACTCGCTTATAAACTAGTCAAGAACATTTCAATTGCAAATTACCTCAAAAGTCAATTATCTTGATCCCCTTAGCAAACTTTGATTGATGCTTTAAGCCCACATACGTTCAAATGCTGGATGCCGCAAATTAATCATTCATCAGTAAGTAATTTGTTCTAACATTAATCTCTAGGTTCACCCTTACTTTCCCGATGGGCAAACATGTACATGACCACCTAAGGCCTTCGAACCTGTTTGACAAATTGCACTTTCAAATGCGACTAATTCATTTGTGGTCGGCCATGCCTAAATGGTGGCCAGTATTCCTAACCACCTACTAAACGCATCGTGGTGCGCGCTGGTTTTGAGGTAACCGCATATATGTTAGCCCCCGAAACTAAACGCTTAAAGTGCAAGTGTATATATGGTAAAGGACCCGACCACGGCCATATTATGCTTAGCAACGATATGATATTCAGCAACGGATCGTATTTCATTTTGAGCTCAGATTCGTATAGCTTTGCTGCGATAAATCACCCGATTAAACGCAACACTGACGAAGTATATAAGTTTACAAAAAATACCAAGACCGGCGCGGTGCAACTTTAGTGCACATATCAATTTCATGCGACATTAAATAATTCTATCTTAGACACACTTCTGTGAGGAGGGTTGGTGTTGGTATTTCCCAACCGCACCGACACCACACCTGTATACGAAAGTTTTGCATCTCTGTTGACAGTTTGATGGAGGGTATATGGTTTGGCAATGCTATATTTAAAGTTTGCTTTGGCGAAAACTTGTAGGTCAATAAGAAATGTGTCAAGCGGAAGAGAAAAGCGTGCGAAACTTCTTAACGAGAGTTTTCAGTTAAAAAGTCATTTAAACGAGGGAATTGTTTCCCTTATACCGTAAGAAGGATAGCCGCATGGGCATGGTATACCGTATACCTGCACGTGTATAGCAAGTTTACATTTTGTTTAAGACTTTCTTGACAAATTTTTGACGGAATATTGTGCGCTAAGTTGGGCAAATTACTTAAAAGTTTTGAAAGGATGCCAACGGTCTGTTTGAGAAAAAATCTATAGGTTTTGTTTAGGGTTTATTTGTTGTACAAAAACAAAATAAAAAGTTTGACATTCCTCGAGTTTTTAAAATAACTTTGGGAGGTGATGCATTGATTAAGTCGGTTTACCCTTTTTGTATGTGGCAGGAATTGAATGGTAACATTTGGATAAACCAAATTACGATCAGATAGGATAGTTTAGTTTTCAGTTGGTTTCTCTAAAATACTAAACATCAGAAAAGGCCGAAAACTTTGGCATCAAATGATCAGCGAAATAAGGGTATACAATAGTATGCCCGATAAAGAAATTTATATCGCGTTGTAAGAACAATCGATGCATATCACTTTTAAATGCCATACCTAAACTTAAACTTCTCAACCTCTTTTCGAAAGAGAAGGCGAACCTACCTATGTGAAGTTGGCCCGCACTTTTCCAAAAAAGGTTTAGACTTTTACAGTTCGATAGGCAATCGTTTGTAGTTGTTTGTAGTGAATTTTTTTTCGTTTGTAGTTCCGCCGTTAGAGAGATATAGCCATTTGAAAAATGTATGGGAAATGTTTGATTGTGTGTCATTCGATGTAGTTTCGTTCAAAAAGGTTTGTAGTGAAAAGCTTTTCGTTTGTAGTTCAACCGTTAGAAAGTTATGACCATTAGAAAAAATTAGAAATTTTTGAAAAAAAATTTAAATGTTTATATTTCGATAGGCAATCGTTTGTAGTTGTTTGTAGTGAAAAGCGTTTCTTTCTGAAAATTCTTATTTAAGAGATATTAAGACATTTGTGTTTGTACCTATAACTTCGAATTTCCAACACGGAAAAATTTATTGAGCATACTGGTGCATAAAGCACATCCCTCTCTTTCTAATGAAATCAAAAACGCATTTTTAGCAATTGGATAATGATTTATTATCGATTTAAGCAATTAAATAATGATTTATTCTCAATTTAAGCGAAAGGTTCGCGCAACCCGATTTAAGGGGGTGAATATTTTTATTACTGGACAACTACAAACGACAAAAATAATAGTTTTGGTAGAAGGCATATATGTTCTATGTAATAAAATCAAAATTATAAAATTTGTTGCAGCGGTAAGCAAATTATATGCAGTTTAAGCAGACAACATCAAATCGCCGTTATCTCCAAAACCATACAAAATAAAATTATGAAATCTTCTTTTTTCAAAAGTGCACCACCCTACCAATCTAACAAAATACTAATTGTGCCCATCGCCCAAACGGTTAATGATTTATTTGAGATTTAAGCGAAATTTAAGCAAAAAAGTGCGGATATCCATTTAAGCGGTTGAATTTCTCAAAAACTGTGTAACTACAAACGACCAAATTTCACACATCTATTATGTACATCCGTAACAATCGATGTAATGTACTTTAAACATCACCCGCACTACTGGGCAGCTTTTATGGGCGTTTGTGAAGTTGGCCCGCACTTTTGAAAAAAAGGTTTATATGTTTACATTTCGATAGGCAATCGTTTGTAGTTGTTTGTAGTGAAAAGTTTTTCGTTTGTAGTTCAACCGTTAGAAAGTTATGACCATTTGAAAAAATTTGATTAAATTAGCCGTTATCTCCAAAACCATACCAAAAAAATTATGAAATCTTCTTTTTTCAAAAGTGCTCAACCCTACCAATCTAATAAAATACTAATTGTGCCCATCGCCCAAACGGTTATTGATTTATTTGAGATTTAAGCAAAATTTAAGCTAACAATTCTCGCGCTCATATCTCAAAAACTGTTCAACTACAAACGATGAAATTATACATTTCTATTCTCTACAATACTCTCTACCAATGATATCAAATAGAAGCTAGCCCGCACTACTGGGCAACTTTTATTAGCAATTTAAGCGCCCAGATTATTATCCCCATATTTCCAATTCGAAACAACTTCCATCAGATAAATCTATTTTTTTCTAATGAATCTATCTGTCTCTTTTTAACTAAACTATCTAAAATAATTTCCCACCAACAGGTAACGCCCTAATCCCAAATTATGTAAAATTAAATTGAGTTCTTAGACCCATTTAAGCTGCTGAATATCTCAAAAACCGTGTAACTACAAACGATCAAATTTCACACATCTATTATGTGCATCCATCACAATCGATGACATGTACTTTAAACATCACCCGCACTACTGGATAACTTTTAGTCGCAATTTAAGGGAAAGCCGAAATGTGTATAAACACCCATATTTAAGCGGTCATATATTTCCACTATAAGGGAGCTGTGGCGGCTGGAATATGCTTTTATCTAATGTAATTACCTATCTCATATCAGCAATGTCAACAAAAAACCTTTCTAAGCAACAATAAATGTTATTTTCGCATTTTAATTTTTGATAAATTCCGTTCGGAGACCAATTTAAGCACCCCCATATTTCAAAAACGGTGGAACTACAAACGATGAAATTACAGACATATAGCACGTACATCATTCTTAATCGATGATATTAATTAGAAGATAGCCCGCGCTACTGGGAAACTTTTATTCGCAATTTAAGCGCCCAGATTGTTATCCCCATATCTCTAAAACGAAACTACTTCAATCAGATAAATCTATTTTTTTCTAATGCATCTACCTATCTCTATTTAACTAAGTCAGTTAAAATAATTTCCCATCAACAAGTAACGTTCTAATCGCAAATTATGTATAATTAAATTGATTTCTTAGACCCATTTAAGCAGTTGAATTTCTCAAAAACCGTGTAACTACAAACGATCAAATTACACATATCTATTTTGTACATCTATCTTAATCGATGACATGTACTTTAAACATCACCCGCACTACTGGACAACTTTTATTCGCAATTTAAGGGAAGCTTGAAATGTGTATAAACACTCATATTTAAGAGGTACGATATTTCTAATGCCAAATGATCATAAATGGAAAAATCGTCTGTTTTCTATTGCACCTACCCCTCTCTCTTTAATAAAATCATCAAAAATTATTTCCCGCTAACAGGTAATATTCTTTCCCAATTTAGGCAACTAAAGCGAAGCCTCATTTTGTCAATAGTATGTTTCGGTAACGGTGCAACTACAAACGATGAAATTACACGTGTCTACCATATGCACCCTTCTTAATGCATGTTATTAAAGAAAAGCTAGCCCGCACAATTAGACAACTTTTATTAGCAATTTAAGGGAAGCCTAAAATGTATTCAATCGCACCCATACCTATTTAAGTGGTCTGATGTTTTCATTACTAGGGATATATAAAAAATAATATATTATACTATACATATATCCAAAACCCATTTAATCGGCCCGATATTTCCAAAATTAAAGACTTAAAGCCATGTACCTAATCCAATTATTTATCATATTTGTACTACATATGAACCTACCTACCTACATCCTTCAATGTATAATAATCAAATAGAAGCTAGCTACCACTACTCTGATCTGATGCACATGTTATTTGCAATTTAAACCGATGCGATGTTTGAATATGTTCACGCAACCAATGTTAGGCAAACAGAAAAAAAACTTTTTACAATACGTAGGTACACTCCCGTCGTCTTTATATTAAAAAAAAAACTAGTTTTATTGCTAAATCTGACGCTCTTTGCAAAGAAATGGAAGGCAAATTTAATTTCAAAGATGTGCATTATCATCAAAGGGTTGCTTTTGTTCCGCCATCCTTACACCGAACCTATGAGGTATGCGTATGAGTATGACCAAGCAAAGAAATGTAGGCTACGTACATTATTGACCTGTAATACGGATCGTGTCGGTGTGATGTTTACCTGTGAAAGTGATCGAATGCGCGTATCGTTCTTGAAGAAGAACGAATGAAACGAACATACAGAGAATCATTAGCAAAAAAGATGACGCTCCACATGTGCGACAAACCGTGAAATTAAAGGAGTGTCCTGCGAAAACCTATACCTGTGATTTGTGCATCGACCGTACTGCACCGTTACGATATGTTACACTTCATTTGTATGGTATGAAGGGGGAGGGAAGTAGGAGTATAAGTATAGGTATGTAGATATAACAATCGGAAATGATTTAATAAGAATAAGAAGTTTTATTGGCGCTGGCTGCGATTACGTAGGATACCCCGATTCAATTTGAATATACCTATGTGCATATATTATGGAAGGGGTATTTAGGTATTATATATGTATATAAGTAGGTAGATACGTCTTGTCTTATTCGTTGGAATTATAGATAAGTACAGAGATTGTTTGAAAGTTCTAATTACATACATAGTTTCGATTTACCTATGTTTGGACATTGCCGGAGGTAGGTATCTCACGATCAATTGTCAAAGTTTAGGTACCAATTGGCACAACTGAGTGATAGCACTAGGCAATACATTTTAGCTTTTTGAATAAATTGGAAAAGATGACCACTATCAAAATGCATTTTTGCTGCCACAATCAGCAAGGTTTATAGGTATTTAATTTTTCGGTTCTTCTTATAACTTGAGTCTCAAATGTGTTAGGTAGATTGGAAGGAAGAGGAGTTGAGTTGAGATTTGAAAATTGATGATATAGGTATGTACACCTATAGATACTATAATAATTAAACAGATTCATATTTCCTCTCTAGTACGAGTACATACTTTTCCATCTCAATAAGACGCTACTTATATAGGTAGGTAGGTACTTACTGCAAATAAATTTTTGTCATTTGTGTCGTCATTGCCTAACCTACCTGTCGGTGCTATTTGTGTGACTCGTGATTGTCATGCGACTGTTATTTTGAATTGTTTATGTATATTTTCCACAAGCGATGGATATAAATTTCAAACATTGGGTGTGTTATACCTACATAGAATGAAAAAAGTGGTCGAATTTTGTTGATTAATGGAATTAAAAAATATTCAAAAGTTGTGGTTGTTCAACAAACTTTACCTACGTGGAGTGAAAACATACCGGGGATTGTGTCAAACGTCCTAATATGATATGTATCTACATTTTCATCGTCAGCAGTTGCAGTTTTTGATATATTCGACCGCTTAAATGGGTCCCCGAACTCAATTTATACGTTAAAATAATTTGCGAATAAAACATGATCTCTTTGTTGAAAATATAGTTAGGTACTCTTGATTTCGTTAGAGAGAGAGAGATTTATTTTCATTACAAATAGATATATTTCAGCTTTTATAGGTACATCCTTAGTAATGAAAACATCAGACCACTTAAATAGGTATGGGTGCGATTGAATACATTTTAGGCTTCCCTTAAATTGCTAATAAAAGTTGTCTAATTGTGCGGGCTAGCTTTTCTTTAATAACATGCATTAAGAAGGGTGCATATGGTAGACACGTGTAATTTCATCGTTTGTAGTTGCACCGTTACCGAAACATACTATTGACAAAATGAGGCTTCGCTTTAGTTGCCTAAATTGGGAAAGAATATTACCTGTTAGCGGGAAATAATTTTTGATGATTTTATTAAAGAGAGAGGGGTAGGTGCAATAGAAAACAGACGATTTTTCCATTTATGATCATTTGGCATTAGAAATATCGTACCTCTTAAATATGAGTGTTTATACACATTTCAAGCTTCCCTTAAATTGCGAATAAAAGTTGTCCAGTAGTGCGGGTGATGTTTAAAGTACATGTCATCGATTAAGATAGATGTACAAAATAGATATGTGTAATTTGATCGTTTGTAGTTACACGGTTTTTGAGAAATTCAACTGCTTAAATGGGTCTAAGAAATCAATTTAATTATACATAATTTGCGATTAGAACGTTACTTGTTGATGGGAAATTATTTTAACTGACTTAGTTAAATAGAGATAGGTAGATGCATTAGAAAAAAATAGATTTATCTGATTGAAGTAGTTTCGTTTTAGAGATATGGGGATAACAATCTGGGCGCTTAAATTGCGAATAAAAGTTTCCCAGTAGCGCGGGCTATCTTCTAATTAATATCATCGATTAAGAATGATGTACGTGCTATATGTCTGTAATTTCATCGTTTGTAGTTCCACCGTTTTTGAAATATGGGGGTGCTTAAATTGGTCTCCGAACGGAATTTATCAAAAATTAAAATGCGAAAATAACATTTATTGTTGCTTAGAAAGGTTTTTTGTTGACATTGCTGATATGAGATAGGTAATTACATTAGATAAAAGCATATTCCAGCCGCCACAGCTCCCTTATAGTGGAAATATATGACCGCTTAAATATGGGTGTTTATACACATTTCGGCTTTCCCTTAAATTGCGACTAAAAGTTATCCAGTAGTGCGGGTGATGTTTAAAGTACATGTCATCGATTGTGATGGATGCACATAATAGATGTGTGAAATTTGATCGTTTGTAGTTACACGGTTTTTGAGATATTCAGCAGCTTAAATGGGTCTAAGAACTCAATTTAATTTTACATAATTTGGGATTAGGGCGTTACCTGTTGGTGGGAAATTATTTTAGATAGTTTAGTTAAAAAGAGACAGATAGATTCATTAGAAAAAAATAGATTTATCTGATGGAAGTTGTTTCGAATTGGAAATATGGGGATAATAATCTGGGCGCTTAAATTGCTAATAAAAGTTGCCCAGTAGTGCGGGCTAGCTTCTATTTGATATCATTGGTAGAGAGTATTGTAGAGAATAGAAATGTATAATTTCATCGTTTGTAGTTGAACAGTTTTTGAGATATGAGCGCGAGAATTGTTAGCTTAAATTTTGCTTAAATCTCAAATAAATCAATAACCGTTTGGGCGATGGACACAATTAGTATTTTATTAGATTGGTAGGGTTGAGCACTTTTGAAAAAAGAAGATTTCATAATTTTTTTGGTATGGTTTTGGAGATAACGGCTAATTTAATCAAATTTTTTCAAATGGTCATAACTTTCTAACGGTTGAACTACAAACGAAAAACTTTTCACTACAAACAACTACAAACGATTGCCTATCGAAATGTAAACATATAAACCTTTTTTTCAAAAGTGCGGGCCAACTTCACAAACGCCCATAAAAGCTGCCCAGTAGTGCGGGTGATGTTTAAAGTACATTACATCGATTGTTACGGATGTACATAATAGATGTGTGAAATTTGGTCGTTTGTAGTTACACAGTTTTTGAGAAATTCAACCGCTTAAATGGATATCCGCACTTTTTTGCTTAAATTTCGCTTAAATCTCAAATAAATCATTAACCGTTTGGGCGATGGGCACAATTAGTATTTTGTTAGATTGGTAGGGTGGTGCACTTTTGAAAAAAGAAGATTTCATAATTTTATTTTGTATGGTTTTGGAGATAACGGCGATTTGATGTTGTCTGCTTAAACTGCATATAATTTGCTTACCGCTGCAACAAATTTTATAATTTTGATTTTATTACATAGAACATATATGCCTTCTACCAAAACTATTATTTTTGTCGTTTGTAGTTGTCCAGTAATAAAAATATTCACCCCCTTAAATCGGGTTGCGCGAACCTTTCGCTTAAATTGAGAATAAATCATTATTTAATTGCTTAAATCGATAATAAATCATTATCCAATTGCTAAAAAATGCGTTTTTGATTTCATTAGAAAGAGAGGGATGTGCTTTATGCACCAGTATGCTCAATAAATTTTTCCGTGTTGGAAATTCGAAGTTATAGGTACAAACACAAATGTCTTAATATCTCTTAAATAAGAATTTTCAGAAAGAAACGCTTTTCACTACAAACAACTACAAACGATTGCCTATCGAAATATAAACATTTAAATTTTTTTTCAAAAATTTCTAATTTTTTCTAATGGTCATAACTTTCTAACGGTTGAACTACAAACGAAAAGCTTTTCACTACAAACCTTTTTGAACGAAACTACATCGAATGACACACAATCAAACATTTCCCATACATTTTTCAAATGGCTATATCTCTCTAACGGCGGAACTACAAACGAAAAAAAATTCACTACAAACAACTACAAACGATTGCCTATCGAACTGTAAAAGTCTAAACCTTTTTTGGAAAAGTGCGGGCCAACTTCACATAGGTGGCGAACCTATAATCTAGTTCTTACTGGTTTGTGTTCACAGGCCCACTGTTCGAGATCGAGGATTATAAGAGTGCTGTCATCAGCAAAGCTGTAGATATTATTATTTGTCGATCCAAGCAAATCGTTGATGTGAAAAAAAATAGAGTTGGAGAAAGAATAGATCCTTGGGGCACTCCTGCATTTATAGCAAACGAATTAGATGCTACATAACCAGATGACCATCTACAACAACTTGGATCGATCTTCCCAGAAGAAAATTTTGCATCCACCCGCATAGTTGTTGTGGTAATCCATAGGACGCTAACTTGCCAAATATGACTCTGGCTCTATTCCAGACTCGGTCTAATGCCTTTGAAATGTCCAAGGCTATGGCTCTGGATTCGCCGTGTTGTTCAATTGCTTGCATCTATAAGTGCGTTGCTAAAGCAAGTCTTCCAAAAAGCCAATCAATTTCAAGCCGAAACGAACAAGTGTTTCATCAACATCACATGTCACATGTAATGGGCGATAGTTGATCCCCGAAAACGTCACGTGATGCTGCGAAATACTCGGTACAATGTAAAGTTTGAAACTTACAGAATTTTGGAAAAGTTTTTTAACGTTCTGATTTTTATTGCCTTTAAAAACTACCTCCTTTCCGAAATAGATTGATTTTGTAACTCACATAAGGTATTAGATATTCCGAAGGGATTGAAATAAAGACTTAGCTCACTCTATTGTCCGACATGTCCGACAAGCTATGATCACAATGACTGAAGGGCTGAAGAATATGTGGTTCCAGCGGTGCCATGAAATAAAGTCTTATGCAAAAAGGTCCAAAACGTAATTTTGGACTTTACTGCACTTCTGAAATTGCAAAAAAGTCCAAAACAATTTGTGGACTTTATTTCATTTTCAAAAGTGCAATAAAGTTCAAAATTACATTTTGGAAGATTTGACCGCCCTAGACTAGTCGCAGTGGCTCAGCGGTTACTATGCGGGGCTACTCAGCGAGGGGTGTCAGGTACTTCTTAAAATTTCTTTCACTGAGAGAGCATAGCAGTCGTGAACGGTGACAGAGCTTTACAATTCAACCCCTTTTTTAGGTATACAATTTTAGGACCCTTCCATTCCAAAAGACTATTTCAAAGAACCGGAATTATACAAAATATAGAAAATAAATGCTCGTAAAACAAAGTCCCGGAATTATATTTTCTTAAAAAAAAAATATTAGCTGCATAGATAGTGTTTAGGAACATTTTCAAAAAGTCAGGAAAATTTGCAAGTTCAACCAACCAATAGTTTTCCGAGCCTTTGTAACAACTACAAATTTCTGTATTCCAAACTACTTCGACATTTTATTATTAAAATTTCAGTCTCTTGTGAAAACAGGATAACGTAGATTGAAAAAATAAAAATAACCAGACAACAACTGAAATTTTTTCAACAAATTGCTTCCACTTCAAATGTAAACAACTCAATTTACTTTCAAGAAAAGAACTGCAGGAAATCACAAAAAGGAAAATAACAACACTTCCGTACTACTGCCTCTGGCTCGCTACCGCATCCAACGAATATCGAACTTTGAACCTAATACCCTAAAACCATCGACCACTAAGATGGATGCGTACCAATAATCAACATTGAACAGTAGCTACATATATGAAAAAGATTCACATTTCCGTTGAAGCATCAGATGTGGTTGTTGCTGATATACCTACCTACCCCATCCAATCTCAAAACGAGCACCTAACCTACGCTCTTGGAATGGATGCATTCAACACGCATTTCCAATTACTGCATCTGAATCGGCGTGCTCTCTATACAGACGGAAAACTCTAGCCATGTCTGTCTAGCGTAGAGTATTCGTACTACGACGTGTAGTATAGTATATATTGTGTGCTCAGCTCAGTTGCTGCCCGAGCCCGACAGCTACTGGCAGTTCAGTGCAGTTCCGGTAAATTTAATTGCCTCACTTCACCCCGTTTCTTTACAGCACAACCGTGTAATCCTTTCACGATGCAGATGCACTACTGGAATACTGCTGCATCTGTGCACACGGTGCACCACTGTAACCGTAGTTCACATTAACATCAAAGTGAACCGGGAAACGTTAAAAATAGTTCTCAAGTGGAAATCTGCCTCCGCTTTCATACAAACAGATGCGAAATCGGCATCAGAGATAAACAATGCCACCTAGTGAGCGATGAGTTACATCATGGGATGGGATGCATGCATGAGCTTCCTTGTTGTTTGTATACCTGTTACACTGTTACAAATATATACGTCCAAAAAGGTGGTGCATTGAATTTTAAGAAAAATTTGAACGTTTCTTTTTTTCTTTTTATTTACATTACATTGCGATGCGATGTACGTTTTGCTGGATGGATACGTTACCAAAATAAATACAGGGCATTATGCGTGTTAAAGGTCATGGCAATCAAGATTGCTACACAAGCGTTAACAATGTATCAATTGATGCGCACAAAAGCGGTATAATTGGGTATTTTGTTATTCAACCGTACAATCGGCCGATTGATTGCATAAATCAATCAAAAGCATTCCCTGTGCTGTGATTAACGGTTGTGTTGTAAACTGTAATTATTATGATTAGTTCATTACCATCATAAACGGCGCTCAAATATCTGCGAGGTAAACATCAATCTTAATTGGATGTTTATTGGAATGGATACCTACTTTTTATTTTCGACGATGAATTTTGAAGATGAATAAATGTTGTTATAGATAGTCCTATCTTGTTGGGACTAACTGTAGTGAATGTTTAAAAAATAATGCAAAATGTTCCAGCGTTGTTCAAGAGGTGAATGCTATCTAGGGCAACCTAGATGGGATCGTAAGTTTTCTAGGCGGGACAAGAGTGTTCAAAAAGCGGTACAACAACGAGGTGACCATTTAGAAAAATGGCTCATAAACCAGATTATAAGTATCTATTTGAAGACAAGTAGTTAGTTGCTTTCAAATTTTACGAGGAACATATTAAAACTTTCAAAGCAGAATACGTCTTGGTATTTTGTTTTGGCATGAGATCAATCACCTTATCTGGATCTACATTAATATCCTAATGAACAGATATCACAGCAAGTGAGCTTAATCTTGCATACTCCATCTCCATAACGCTTCGGGACACTGTTTTAATCCATGTCATAGATTCTTCCAACGCTATCTGTGGTCACTGGAAGCGTGGCCAAAACCGTCAGCAAGAAGTTTATAGCTCTAAAGTACATAAGTCTTGTCACATTGACATATATCAAACAATTTCAAAACTGCGGTAGAAGGATCACTCGACGATATTTTTTCGCACCAAAGAATGTAGGTAGGTACTCAGCTTTCATAGCTGACAGCGAAATTGCATTATCAAAGTAACATGTTAGCTTTTCCACGTCGTTAATTTGCTCAACTGCAGCAAAACCTGGGGAAGAGCTTGAAACGATGGTAGAACGTCTATACGAATCTGTCCGTAAGTGTTTGTACTAACGAATCTATGCAAGAAATCAGTACTCCAAATTAGGCTTCAGTAGAAGAGGTTTCTGGATTAGAACGCCTTGTTTGTTTCAATGAAGATTTTGGAGCTCTTAATTCAACTTCAAATAAGTCATCGGGAAGTTGGGATGCCGATTGGAAAGCCTCTCTGAAAAAGTCTTCGGCATTTTCTCTGATGTACTTAAGAGAATTCAGAACTTTTGCGCGGCCTATATGCAGAAACGAAATCTAAGGATTTGTTCTGGAGGAAAACTTAAGGGCAGCGTCAAACTGAATAGTTTTTTTTGCTTGAGCCTTAAGCTACCATTACACGGCATTTTTTTCGAGTCATTTAAATGGCGCTCTGACGTAAAAATCGCGTCACAAAGCAGTCATTTAAATGTCGTTCTGTGTGATCGCCATTTTTGGGATAACATTTTCGGCGTCATTTAAATGAATAGGAAAATGTCGGACCAAATGACATGTATTTAGTGTCATTTAAATGGCGGAAAAAATGGCCGTGTAATCGCTCTTCAATGACGCCTAGGACAAATGACTAAACTTTTTGGCTGTTGCGCCATTTAAATGGCAGCCTCCAAATAATGTCAAGGCTCGAAATTCTTACCATACCATTTTTCTACCCAAATGACGAAGCATTTAATACGATATCGGTGCTTTCATTTTGATTTTTGTCTCGTGGCGAAAGGACGCGTTAGATTAGATTATATTTAGTTGGGAGAGTCTTCATTGGGGGTCCTAGAGCAGTCTTTTTACTCCGGAAGCAGTCAGGAAGACAAGTATACGTGTCCTACCTCGTTGAGAGGTTTTTGGTGGTGACTGAGGCAGTCAAATCTTATATAAGTTTACTTCACCCGGTTGCGCCTTAGTCTTCTGGTCAAGGTCAACAAATAATCGAATTGACTGGCTGACATACGAAGGACATTGCGATATAGTTCAGGTTCTTCTTCGCGCAATTCGAGTAGTAATCCAGTACAAAATCCACTCTTCTCGCGACGGCTTAACCCCTTTTTTTGTTAAATACTCCGCTTTCGTCGCGTTTGGCTCGTAATCCAGATCGTCTTCTTCCAACACACACGCCGCTAAATACGCCGGCCGTCTTTGCAATTTCCACCATCACCCCAAAAGTTATTTTTGACATTTTTTATTTATTATTATATTTTTTTTTTTTTTTTTTTTTCACTTCTTTTTCAGACATTACCGTCTGATCACAAAACAGATAAATGACGGGAAATCGAAATAGTAATAGGAAAGGTGACATTTGTCATTTTGATGAGGCAAGTCATTGCCATGTGATCGTCATTTTTTCGCTCGTCATTTAAATGCCATCTCAACGGAAAATTATAAATGACTCGCAGTGTCCGTCATTTCATTTTGGGATACAAATGATGATGATAGTCATTTCGTGTGATCGCCAATTTTCCAATGACGAATCATAGGTAGCTTAAATGTCGCTCTAATGCGACATATTTTCCTGACGTCACAGCGCCATTTAAATGACTGAAAAAAATGGCCGGGTAATCGTAGCTTTACTAGGAAATGACTTTTTTGGACCGCTGCCAAAAGTGTTGATGCTTTCGAAAACATCGCCCACGTTCTGCTCGTTATTTCTTCAAGACTTATTGAGATGCATTTGAAGAGCTCTACAAAGAAAATAATACTATCATGTCTTTCAATAAATCTTGTTGCACAAAGGCCAAAGGCGTATAGAAGTCGAGTTTTTCGGTTCTCTGGTGCGTGCTTTTTAATGACATTTTTGAAAATTATATTTGCATTTGAATGGTTGCTCAGTGGTTAGTGTTTCACACCCTGCAAAAACGTCAGCTTTCTGATTCAGACGTTTTCATAAAACTCTAGGTCCCAAAACTCAGTACTCAGTAGTCAAGTAAACGAAGGGCTTTTAGAATCTAGACTCCTATAACCGACGGTTTCTTTTTATCTACAGTAAGCGCCAAAAGATGGTAAACACTGATGTCCTTTGGGGTCTTTAAAAAAGTCTAAAAAACCAATAATCTGTAAAAAGTTTCATAACGAAATAACAAGCAAAAAATACTTGAAAAAAATGTTGTTTCCAAACAGCAAAGCCAAATGAAAACCGGATTGGTGCTCACTTACTTTTGAATGACACTCACTGCATCTCAGGAAGCTCAAGTTTCATCACGACTTTTGTGTTGTATCCATATTGCGTAGGCTCATCTGCCATAAATTCCGAAACGTTGTCAATAGATCTTTGTATATGATGAGGTGATATGTATGCAGTGCAGGTATACCTATGGCCTCCATGGTGCACCAGCTTAAGAACTCGAAGGCAACAGCAAGTAGCCCAATTGGTCACTTTAACTTATATGTATTTTTTGGTACTTATAATAATCGAATCGTCTCATCCGCAAACGAGCAATACGTGCCGGAATTTGTTTTTGTTTCGAGTGTAAAATCGATTGATTCCGTGAACGTATAGCTCGTTCAGGGATGCGGCGATTCGGTCCCTCCCAATTTCCATGTAAAATTATCTATTGTGACCTACGAAATATTCAACGTGAAGGTTAAAAATAATTCTAAGTAAGGCCCAGTGATTGAACTTTAAAAGAAAATCCTTGTTCGTGGAAGTGGAATTCAATCTTAAATTGACATTCGTCCAAGTCCAAAATAACCCAAGGCCTTCCTTAATAATGTACCAAAGGACTGCATAACTTGTGCCATTGTGACCCAAAATAAACCATTTTCAAAGGAAGTTTATAGTGCATCTTCACCGTTTAAGCCAATTCACTCATTTGCCCTCTTTTCTGATAAAAAAAAAATACTGAAAGAGAACTTCTAAAATTTAGATTTTATCGCTGTCATCATCGTATTACTCATCCATTTGCGTATCATAAAAATCGACCACCTACCCGTACCTTTTTTATAGAATGGTGATGAGATGATGAGTAATCCGACCAACCATCAGGCTGAAGAAAATAACAAACAAAGCCGGTTAAATAGAACGAACCCTTAAAAATATCCTTTATAAGTGAACGTGTCATCTTCGTCGCCCACCGAGATGTATCTCCCATAGACAACGTCTCTGTAGCCGATCTCATGACTCTTTGTCGTATCTTTGCAGAAATATCTGCAAAACTTACAAAGAAAACAACAAAATGCGATATAAAGATACTGCAACAGCTTAAGCTTCAAATGCCCGTTGTGGCTAATGTTTGGTAAAATCTGATTGAACGAAGGATATGTGGGTGTGCTTTGCGTCTCAACTCAGTCGTCGTTTGTCAACAAGACTATCTTGTTCTTTTGGAATACCTACATAAATACATTTTGGTGAAATTATAATGAATGTACTTGAAGGCGACTTAATTATGAATAAATTTGTGAGACACACAGTGGATACAACTCTTGAAATCATTTATCTTAAGCCCGGAGTGGTGTGTTTGGGGATTCACTCTGCTTTGCTGATGTGATGAGATAGCAAAAAATAATATTGGTGAAAGAACGACGGATATGGTTGGATTGTGCTTCAGTCAAAACAGAAAAATGAGGTCAGCGGCGAACAAAATTGCGCGTACGCACTTCACACATAAGATGATGGGTATATGGTGTGGGCCATATACAGATGACTCAAGTTGAGAGAATTAAGGCGGAAAATTGGGTCGCAGATTAGGTAGGTTTAGACATCTGTGAGTCTTTAAAATCGTCTCCAAAGAAGATACAACTTTTGTATTCATTCGACTTCATAATGGAAACAATCAATAAAAGTGCGTGCGTATCTTTCATTACATGTCTAAATTGTATGGCTGCTAATTAGGTTATTTTCGTATAGCTACGCTAATTAGGGATGACAACTTTGTTATAATTCTAAATATTTATTTTTAGTGAGGCGTTGGCGAACATAATTTCAACTATACTTATACTGATTGGATTTATCGTACTTGATATTTGATACCAAATGAGGAATACGTCGAGTTTGTCACTTGTTGACAAAGTTATAAATTATCCACTGGCACACTGACCCTCTAAACTGCGCCAACTATAGAGGCATCAGTCTCCATAACATTGCTGTCTGCCATACTGTGTGAACGCCTGAAACCATTTGTCAACGAACTGATTGGACCCTATCAGTGCAGTTCTAGGCCCGGTAAGTCCACAACCGACCAAATATTCACAGATCCTGGAGAAAACCCGAGAAGTCCAAATCGATACTCATCACCTATTTATCGATTTTAAAGCCGCATATGACAGTATTTATAGAGACGAGCTATACAGAGCCATGTCTAGTTTTGACATCCCTGCCAAACTTGTCCGATTGTGCAGAATGACGACGGAGAACGCTCACTGCTCCGTAAAGGTCGGAAACAATCTCACCGAGACCTTTGATGTGAAAAAAGGATTTAGACAAGGTGATGCGCTGTCATGTGACTTTTTCAACATCATTCTTGAGAAAATTGTGCAAAACTCGCAAGCCAACACCAGGGGCACAATTTTCCAAAAGTCTGTGCAATTACTTGCATACGCTGACGACATCGACATCATTGGCAGAACACAGCGAGCTGTCACTGGTGCGTTTGCAAGTATCAGTACAGAGGCGGCAAAAATGGCTTTAGTGGTGAATAAGGGCAAAACAAAATATATGCTGTCAATAAGAAGGGGCACACAACATCGACAGGGTCACGATAGACAGCTATAACTTTGAGGTAGTTCGGGACTTTGTCTACCTCGGCTCCGCTATTAATTCTGAAAATGACATCACATCAGAAATCAAGCGAAGAATTACACTTGCCAACCGCTGTTACTTTGGCCTAAGAAGGCAATTGATTAGTAAGGCCTTGTCGAGAAACACCAAGGAGACTCTATATAAGACCCTCATCATCCCAGTCCTGCTTTATGGCGCAGAATCATGGACGTTGTCAAAAGCGGATGAAGATCTCCTTGGGCGCTTCGAACGCAAAATTCTTCGAGTGATTTTCGGTCCCGTTTGCGTTGACGGGCTTTGGAGGAGGAGATTTAACAGCGAACTCTACGAGCTGTACAGCGACATCGACTTGGTCAGAAAAGTACGTATCAGTCGACTAAGATGGCTAGGACATGTAGAGCGAATGGACACCAACGCTTCGGCCCGAAGAGTCTTCGATTCCAACCCGGAGGGACAACGCAGTAGAGGAAGACCTCGCCTTAGGTGGCGCGCACAAGTGGAAGGGGACCTCAACCAACTTGGAGTGCGCAACTGGAGGCAGTTAGCCAAAGATCGTGCTAACTGGAGAGGCGTGTTGGGGTCCAGGTCCACCCCGGACTGTAGCGATATCTAAGTAAGTAAGTAAAAGGAAGACGACAGACAACCACAAGGACGAAATAAGGAGTCTAATGAAAGCAAACGCTAGCAACAACTCACATCTGCAACATTCAGAGATCAACATCTGACAATCTTAACGTCAACTGTGTACAATCATTATCTGCCAGAAAATAAGACTGACATCCTTGAATGGGATGATCTCAGAAAAATGTTGTATGAAAAGTTGTATGAAATGTTGTTCAAAAAATCTTAAAAAATATTAGCGAAGAGATTTTTGAAAAAAATCTTTTGCAGTCACTATTAGAATTGTTTGGAGAAACTTTTTGCATCAAAACATTTTTTGTTCGAGACCGTGGGAAAAAGTCAGAAAAGTAGACTTTCACAAAAATTCTTCATTTTCAATAGGTTGAGGAAAGTTTTGTATCACTCAAACGGAATTTAAATGACCTTTCCATTAATGCGAAAATTTACATGAAGTAAGTTCAAATTATGAGTAGAATTAACTTTAGTTTTGTCAAAATACCTATTCCCACCATTGTATCTTCATTTTCGAATACGAATTCAAAGGTGCAAGTGTGGGCTTTGCCTATTTGCCCGAGAAAATCTGGCATGTGCGAAAGAAAGAGGTAATGGAACCTAAAGATATCGAAATCATATGGCTAAAGATTGTCCTTGAAGGTTCTACTAAGTTTATGTTATGTATGTCTGTACGCCATATCGATAATCGATAACGGTCCGCGCAGTTTGTTCATTTATCCGAAAGAGTTTACTGGGTATAGATCCACTATTCGACTCTATAAATTATTCTACTTGGTGACTTCATTGCCCACAACATGAATTGTTTAAGACATTTATCCAATAGAACAGACGAGACAGGGAAACATGCTAAAGACTTCTCCATTTACTGCAAATGTAACTCAGCAATCCAACAAATTTTCGGAAAACTCTCGATAATTTCTCGATTTCTTATAACAGGGCCAAGAAGTTAGGAAATAAAAGTCGCCGCTCCTTTAGGGAACTCGGATCATACTCAAATATCCCTTGCATTCACAATTAAAAAAGAAGGAAGAAAAAATGTTTGCATCAAAACTAGCTTCTAGTTAAATTAGCCTCCTACGGATTTCCACAAAAACTTTGCGGACGGAGCATTTTCTATGCAGATCAGTAAAATTTGTAGTCGATCATATATCATCGGATTTTACGGAATTAGTGGCCCAAGGATCCACGTTCACCTAACTCCATATCAATGTCTTGATTGGATCGACAAATAATACAATAGCTTTGCTGATGACAGAACTCTTACATATATGTACATTTTTCTCGAACAGTTTGCCTTTGAATGCAACTACCTCAAGCACTAGTCAAGGTTGCGAGGAAATTATGTAGTTATCTCGATGGAGATCTGGACAAAAGCTTGAAACGGGGGAAAAGAAAAAAGATACAGCTCACAACTTTTACCACAAAAAAAAAAATTCTTCGACAGTAGGTACTACAGGTTAAAATGAACGACCAACCTGCATATCCATGAGCCTTCTTGGGGTCACTGTCAATTCGGGATTAGTGCCAGGACAACTTATCCCAATATCGCAAAATTATTGTCCTCAAAGTTAAGTTACTTATTTAGATCAAAGAGGTAATTCAGCCCGAAACAACGCCACCAAAGGTTGGGCCCACTTAACCTACTTGACATTATTCAAAGAAGAGCAATTCGAGACTAGTAAGAAGTACAACAGTAACTTCAAATTTATACAACCTCAGAAGACTAGTAGATAATCAGTGCCTTCTCTATAAATACTAGGTAAGACCATCTTGACAGATGTTCCGGATGAACAAAATTAGGTATTCTTCGAAATGTGACATATGAACGCCCTACGATACAGAGGATGAATGCATAGGTACATCAGCTACCAACTAATCTACCCAAAGACATCGCTTTCCTTTCTCTACAGGACAAGTAAACTTTGGAACTTACTCAATGAGCACAAAATTCCAGTGGACTACAGGTTACACAAATTTATTTAAGCGCGTAACTAACACCTATCTGCAAGAATTAAGGTTGCAGTGTTTTAGGTCTCAGATTAGGGTCAACATTGCCCTTGAAAAGAGAAAAAAATTGTACGATTTGTGTTTTTCTGTAATCGAATCTGGGAGCCCTCGCATAGTAGGTAACCACTGAGCCCAATTTTATTTTATTTTGCATTGATGGACAATATTATTTCTTCATAGCCGTATACAGAGAAACAACTGTTAAAGTCTACTAAGCTATAATAAAGATGACTTCGATGACAAAGGACTGAACTGAACTATTGAATTTTTTTTGTCCTCCTATTGCTCAGCGGATTTCTGCAATAGTATCTGGATAGAAGATTTATATTGCATGGCATTTTGTTACTTCCCTTTTCGATATCATCAAATCCTATAGATATCCCTTATAAGGTTATAATTAATTGAAATAGTGCGTGCTACCAGTTTTTATTATTATTTGACCCACTATGTCGTTCAATAAATTTGACGAATTGTTTAAGTGTCGGGTAAAAGTTTGCGTGCTCCCAGGAATTTTGTTTTATTGAATAATCGGTTCCTTGACTGTAATTAATTCATTATCCAATATTGTTCATGATTGCTTTTTTAAAATGAAAACGATTTTTCCGTCTTCTAGTTCTGATTCATAGACAAATTCATCCCCAGTGATTAAAAGCAGAGTGGCATGTGTATGTATCATGGTATCACATATGGCAACTTTGTGTAGGTCATTCCTAGAATGTAATTACTTTTTGAGTAACGCATCCGTTTGCTTCAAAGAAAACAAATAAAAAATAAAAAAAAATGCTCTCATCATCTCCAATGATATTTTCTTCTGTTTACATTTCTTCAGATTCAGACCGCTCGCCCCACTGAACACTGAATAGCCAAGCTATCACTATCTCTGCCGACTGACTGACTAAATGTCTAGAAGTGATTTTTGCGATAGATATGTCATGAGACTGCTACTTGTGTAGTCCTACACCACCTACACCCACTTATGTAGCTCATACCAAGTTGAATTGAAGTGCATTTATGGCGCTCACGTAATAGCAAAATATGCAAATTGAAAAAGAGAATCTGATTCCAAGTAACTGGAGCGGACTCTGCAGAGCACACACCATAAAGACAATTTGCATAGGACCAACAGATATTATATACAGAAAACAAAAAACGAAGACTTTTGGTGGATTCGAAAGAAACCTCTCTCAGAATGTTGCAGAGATTATGAAAATACGATTGCATTTTGAAGTTCGCGCATAAATAAAGATGTCATTCGTGTTCTGTACAATTGAATTGGAATTGAGGATTTTTTTTTTTGCTCAAATTTGATGAGACTCTGAAGGCGCGTTTTAAGTATTCCCGACAGCAGCTCGACAGGAATATAAATTTACGTGGCGTCGTCAAATATATATCTATTTGGGTGGCATATATTTATGGATTGCTTATTTATAGATATACGAATACGAGTAGTATGAATAATATTTGGTAAATTAATGGACTGTAGCTATTATGTATGTATCCAAATATTAGTAATAAAACAACAACTGTTTCTAACGAGCACTTTAACTTTATTAAAACGCTAATTGAATATACTGTGCTGGACCAAACACGTCCGACGTCTTCGGTGGTTGAATTGTAAGTTCCTTTTTCTCGTCCCATGAGTGCACACAGCACAGGATAGAAGGATCGTGCACAGCACACTCGATCGCCTATACACCAATCGACGTGCATTTGTGTGCGCAGACACTTCCTCGCTTCGACATATATTTTGTCCGCACATGTATGCGGACTGCTTATCGCCATTCGATGTTCTTCAGAATATTGAACATAGTACATACATTAGGTAGCTACCTATAGATTAGCCTTCTTGGCAATTGTAGACTCATGTAGTATGTGATTCATCAGAGGGGGGATTGTGGATTGTAATTATGAGGGAAAGCAAGAGTCATAGAGGTTGCTCGGCTTATGAAACAATCACAATGTATGATAAGGGTTGGTGATGAAATCTCCTTTTCCAAAATCCCCTGTTCCAAAATCCCCTGTGCTGGAATCCCTTACTCCAAAAAACCGTCAGAGAAAATCACGACGGGGCAAAATCTCCCATTTTTGGATTTGGTGTTATTAATTCTGTTGCGCGACAGAAGTGAGATGGGATCCCTACATTATCTCATTTTCCAAAATCCGCCTTATTGGACATAATCTCTCAGTTTTTTTTATCGCTTTTTCCAAAATCCCCTGAGCCAAAATCTCCCACTTATTAAATCCCTCTTTAAAATCTCCTGTTCGCACAATTTAGAATTTATCCGTTTTTAAACGCGTAGTTTTGGCAGTAAAATTAAGCAAACACATAATATAAAATTTGCATATACCCTTATACCCAACCTCGCACCTTCTCCAAATCCTACAGAGACTACAAGCAGGGGGGTTCTATACGTACCTCACTTCTGTCGCGAGACAGTATTAATAACACCAAATCTAAGAATGGGAAATTTTGTCCCGTGGGAATTTTCTCTCAGGGTCTTTTGGAGTAAGGGATTCCAGTCAGGGGATTATGGAAGAGGGGATTTTGAAAAGGGGATTTTGGAAAAGAGATTTTGAAAAAGGTTATATCATACCCAACCCAAGTGAGATACAGTGAGGCTGCAACCCCACTGCTTGTGGTCACTGTAGAATTTGGAATAGGTGGAAGGTTGGGTATATGCAAAGATTAGTTCGCTTGTGGGAGATTTTGGCATAGGGGATTTTGTCCCGGAAGATTTTGGAAAAAGAGAAGAAAAACAAGTGAAATAATTATCAACGGCCTGGTCAATCAATGCTTTGATACCCTCCACTGCATAAAAGTCATGCCAAATGTTTTAGAGATTATGTCAAATAAGGGATTTTGGAAAAGGGGAAAACGTAGGAATCCCGGTTAATCTTTTTGGCAAGTTGCTCGTAACGTTTGTCAATCTATTGTTGGATTTGTTTTATGAGTTAATTTGTCCAACTGCGAAAGTATCCCAGCGTTCTTGCCACTCCCCCAGGCTTCCTGTTCTATATAAGCGGTTTTCTTTCCGATCTTATGTTCCACTGTCAGAATATGAGAATGAGAATATTCTACCTATCACAGGCTGTATAGGAGAGACAGTAATTCGGAATGCGCAGGAAGCTCTTACTCAACAAACCAGGTAGTAATTTGCCTGTTTTAGTGACCCATGACTATAGCAAATATGAGCGGCATTATAAAATTATCAGTTTTACCACTTTCGCTAGCATCAGTACCTTGCGGCTATGTTTTCATCCGGCAACGTTTTCACTTGATTTGCGATTTGCAATTTTCAGACATACATGGACTTTTAATGAGAGGCTCGTATCTATTATAATGTGTATATAGGTATGGAGGTACATCATCTGGCGCTTTAATGTTTTTTCATGATGTCAATGGTAATAGTTTTGGCCAATTTTTAAAAAAGGGTTCAGATTTTGTGCTGCGTTATAGATCAACCGACTGGGATGAGTTAATTTTGCAATGTCTATCCGCAATGTCTATCCATAGTTGTGCAGTGACAATATTTGCATCTTCAAATCTAGTTAAACGCAATACGCTCGTTCCAAGGTAGCGGACCAGGCGCTAAAATACGCCACCGTTAATATTGCGTTTCGTAAGTCCGCACTGTCGGTCGGTATTGTAGATATCTCGGTAGATATAGCAAAATCCTACCTTTAAAATAGTATCATACCATATTTCTGATTTTTATGTAGTCTAGCATTTCTTTGAGCGTTCGATTTGACTCCAGTTTTTTGAAATAAAAGCGTTTTGTTATCGAGAGTTATGATGAGGTTATATCTTTTGGCACCGCCTCTCTATATGTTTCCTTGTATATAGTAAATCCTCTTGTGCTGTTTTGACTACTACGCTCATTTCGTGACTTGTTAAGCGTGCTTTTCGAAGCCCGTACTGGTCTTCCAGGAGTTTGCCAGCCTTATCTAGCCAGACAAATTGGGCGGTATGATGATAAGTTACCTGATATTTTTTTACCTCTTACGACGGAGCACTAGGCTTTGTCGTTTCCACTGTTCTGGAAATACTCATAACTTGATGGTGTCAACGAAAATGTCTGGTTTTGCTTTTATTGCTGCCTTGAATGCTATAATTGGAGCAAATGAAAATACCATCGGGTTAAGGTGCTTTTTTATCTTCAATTTTACTTGAAATATTGATTGTGTTTCCTAAATAGCATTATTAGATTACGTACATATTAAGTGGCTTCTTGATAGCGGAATAATATGACCTGCAATGGTTATTAGAAACTTTAGGCATGTGGAGTCCATCCAATTGTTTCAGTACCTATATGTATTATGTATTTTATTTTTCTACCAATTTTTGATCTTCAGTTGATTTTATGCAATTAAAACATTTTCAATTCATCATTGCACCCTACATTTCGTTGTTTTTTTCCGCAGAACCAGTCATTACTACTTCTCTGTTTGAAAATAATTAAATCCTTATCGTCGGGAGATTCCACTTTCCTGCCTTCTTCTGGGTTATATTTCTGGTGGTCTTAGCATCGCCCTTTCTCGAGAATATTTCGGATATTATCGCCTGGTGGTTACTAAGCATATATAGTCCTCACTGACTTCTTGCATTGTTATTCGACCTATCAGGCATCTATTAACGTGGCTTTGCTAATGTTTCCGATATTTACGAAAAACACGTCTAGAGCTGTAAAACCGTCTAGTTCTAGTAGCGTCCAGTAACACTGTCTATCGGTTGTCATTAAAGTCACCAGCATTATCACTGATTTTCGAAATAAGACATGAAATTTACTATTCTGTTCAATAGTTCATCAAACTTTTATGATATTGCCTGCAAGACTCGAAAGCGATAGATTTTAAAAATGCTTCAGGATCCAACGCTTACTAAATACAATAAGTGTCACTAGGTTGACAGTTTTTAATGTCACGTCTTCGTTCACACCGAACAGCGATGTCGTTGTCACTTCGATCGAAGTGTTTCACCTCGTTTTAAAGCCAACACTTCGGCTACTCCCTCTTCACTTCACTTTTACTTTTTTGATCTCTTACACAATTTACACTTCAGTTTTTGATCTCACAATTTTTTCTGAAATTACTGAACGGAAATGGGTGCAATTTTATTTAAACCGATAACAATAAATGTCAGTTAAATAACGCGACATGGCGGCATTGCGACATTCATTTAATTTATTCGATAGATTCTGTTTAGTTGGTTTTGCGGCCGACACTGTGATGTAAAAAGTAGTGTCCAATCTCTTTGTAAAAACATCAGTCCGCATTTATATGTTATTAGTTGCGTTTACCACTCAATTAGCCTTTGTTCAATCTGGTGTTTCCAAAGCCATTCCAGAAGAAATTTAACGTTTATTTACTATATTTTTCTGTCTTAAAGAAGATCTTAAAGAATTTCAGAAGTATTTCGACAGTAAGACACACCAGATCTTAAAAGCGTCAAAAAGTCGTTGGCTGTCTTTGAAAGAAGCAGTAAAGCGAGTTCTAGAGCAGTTTTTTTTTTTTTTTTTTTATAATTCACACGCGCTAAAGAGTTTATGACTACTCTTATGGTGTAGTGTGATTTACACAGCGCGGCGTTGAATGCCTTGGTACACTTTTTTATGATTTCAAATTTTGAGTCCCCACGCTTTCACGTCATTTTAAAGTCTATGAAATTGTATTTTAAGAATGTCCAAAACAATTTTATCGATTTAAAGTTAACCAATTTAGAAGCACTTAATCAAATTGATTTTTCTGAAAAGTATTGCATATACCTTGGCCCAAAAGCTGAAATGATGATACATACTAACTTAATGTTGAATTGCATGAATTGGAAGTTATGGACATAAGACACCACTGTCAAGAATTTTGCATTATTCTGTGTATAAGCAAATTCTTAAAAGAATTAATTTTGAAGATCCCGTGTTAAGCGCCGTCCAGATTTTAAACCCTTCATCTTTGTTCTAAAGTCTTCTAAAATTAATCACACTTGTTCCGAATCTAGTAATCTAGTACCCCCATTTAAAGGATTTTTAGGAGCTTTGCTGTGCCGTCTCCACAGCAGTGCAACAACCGAAAGGGTTTTTTTCCCAAACTAAATTGATTAAGAGTGTATGTCGAAACAAATTAAAAGTTAGCACTGTTAATTCACTGATGCTTGTTAAAGGAATTGATTCTCCAGATGGTCTCAACAACTGGGTACCGCCAAAAGATGTGGTATTGAAATACAATAAAGCTTAGATAAAACAAAAAGTTAAACTTTTATGACGACAATTCACTTTTGTTCTGAAAACACTTCACTTGAAAATTCGAAACGGCATCGCTGACACCGATGTATAAGTTCACAATAAATAGATACACCATTCCGTATTTAACCACCTTCCTGGTCACACGACAAACAAATAAACTCTTTTCATATGCCAATGCCATCATCACCGGATTCAAGATTGAAAATCTATAAAAAGCTGCAGCACCAATACGTGCAGCAAAAACACCCTCATTCAGGATATTGTTGTATACACAACCACACGCGTTTCCTTTGTCCTTTCTCTTGCTTCCTCTGTCCAGGACCGGATTCCATTCAAAACCACTCAATACATCTGTTTATCATGTTTTGTCCGGCTCTTCCTTTCATCAACAATCGACAGTGAACAAAAAACACGGCAGGAAAAAATAAAAAAAATACAAAAATAGGCATTAATATCGGAGCTGGAGATATTGCTCGAGGCGATTTTTAGATACACAATAGGAACAAAGGCGGACTTTACAATTGACATAATGTTAGCCCTTTCCTGGTCCCATAGATGCCCTCCTTTATCACGAACATACATAATGGGTTGTCGACTCCATATAGTTCAATTCAAATAAATACGTTATGACCTTTTAAATGATTTACAAGGCGACCTCTCTATGTCACCAGACCTCATTGCTGAACCAGTTTAATTCTTTGATAATCTTCAGCAAGATGGCAGAATTGATGATGAGATGATCCAAAGAAACCCATTGACCCTTATCATTGTCGTTCGTTGTATCTATTGCGACTGTATGAATCACCGTCACCAACGAAATGCGTGCATGGTCAGTGGTTTGGTTATAGTGTCTTCATTGTCACCATGAAGATCTCATATTATGGTTGATCTCCAGTAATTGGTCTTTGGCCTTTTTTTGTTGGCTTTTCTACTTAGCCATATGGGAAAAAAGAAAATGAAACCGAAACCAAAGTGATAAATAGAAAAGCGAATGAAGGTTGCATTCCAGATGTGGTTTTGAATCAATACAACAGTCTGTCCACCATTGATGTAGGACAAAAACAGGCTTTTTATTTGACTTCATCGTGGCCGGTCTTCTAATTGATTTTATGGACAGTCGTAAAGAACGCTAAAGTAAGAAATAAACTCAATGACATACCTTTGCATTAAATTGTCAACTAACTGGAAAATTCGGTTCCAGTTTGACCTTTAGTGATGATGACATACTCAATTCGTTTAAGGGAATACATTCAACTTATAAAACGAAGTAATAGCTTCAAAAACACAGAAAAAAATCTGTTAGTCTGTTAGTTAGAGTGGCGCGGCGGTCTTAATGCACCCTATGGATATCTGCAAAGCGACCATTAAATCTACTCCAAATTTAGCACTCTAAACGGACTCCTTCCACTCTCTCAATTATCCCGTTCATTGAAAATCTCTTCAAAATAAATTACGCTCAACTTTTCCCCCGAACAATTGACGATGCAAATTTGTAGGTACCTACCCCAAAAGTGGTAGCATGACCCCGAAAAGTCGAAACGAGAAAATCACCGTCATTATCAGCTATTCTGCATTTTATTCCTTCTAACAATCACCACCACCACCATCACCCTCGTCGTCATTTGCGAACTCGAGTTTAGAACTTTGTTGACCTTTCAAGTTTCGATGCCCACCAGCCACCACCCAAAGGTTTCTTCCTGAATTTTTGCTTCCCCAAACGAACTATACGAACACCATAAAAATCATGAAGCTCGTGTACTAATGCATATATGGTTGCAATAAATTTTCAAAGTCACAGGGATGGAAATGGAATAAAAAATTCGCAGAGCAAGAAAGAGAAATATTAACAGTTACAAGGTAGGTAGGTATACTCGTACCTTGCACCCTTCCAGCCCTAATACGATACCAAAGCCCTGATGAACAGTATTGTGGTATAGGTACATTGCTTGTGCAATTCGAATATGCACACGACACGGAGGGATTGTGACGTATACGACGAAAGCATTACATCATCGCAGTTGCATACACTCATACATAATGTATATAGATGTAGCCCTAGGATTTTTTTTTTTATTTTTTGTTCAAGATGAAATTCTTATTTTGTTGAGTTTTTTTGAATAAAATTGTGTTGGAAGCGAAAATTTGTAACCACGGATGCGAGAAATTCTGAATCGTCGTCGCATGGGGTGGACGAACGACGCACGGTATGGGTAAGAACTACGAGTAAGAACGGAATTTTCATTGTTTTGTGTCGGAAAAAAAATATATATAAAAATAAGGGTGCAGCAGGCAGAACCCCTTTTCTGCTTGAACTGGATTTTGATTACACCGAACTTATAGCAATAGTTTGCTGGCATATAGCAGTAGCAGTAGCAGTAGCTGCATTTAAATGAGTCTCAAGGGGGTGACTTAAGTACACAAGCAAACTGTGTGCGGTGTAAACAGAGGAAAGCCGATGAAAGAAAAGACGTGGTGACGACTGACGTTGCTCGCGAATTAAAAATGTGCGACCCCCCTAAATATGGCACAGCAGTTTTGATTTTCATTCATCTGGCGCTTGACATTTTGAACTGCGTTTTCTGTTTCGCTTCTTAATTAGGAAAACAAAGGCTAAACATCACTAGGATTTCTTGGGTGAACGGTTTTTGTTTCTTTCAAAAAACAAGATTGAAACACTGATTGTTACTAGGATTGTTCTATGATACTAATGTTAATTTCGATTCGCCAGAAAAAAGCACTCTTTCTTTCCCGAGATCACTTTTTTCGTTCGTTTGGTACAAAAAAAAGCAATCTTTTTCAGAGTCGAGAGCACTTTTGCGAATCTAGATTTTTTCTCAGAGACGCTCGAGATTTACCAATACACTTACATTATGATGAAAAAAAAATCTTCACAACAAAAAAGGTAAACAACTTTTGGCAGGCACACCACCAATACCAACAAAGAACAGCGCAGTATACTTCTTTTTGTTCGATTGGCCAGACGAAATCTAGAGAAATCTTAAAAAATCTCAGATTGCCAATCGAATTCAACATAATTACCTACCTAAGGGCTACAGATGGAAACACGGTCAAATTAAGTTTACGGCTGCGCAGTGCTGCTGCCTTAGAGGATGTAAGCAAAACGCAGTTTTGTGGGTAGGTAAAATCTCTAAGGCCGAAGTACCGCGGCAGTGCACATTGTCGCGATTCACGGGCGCAAGACTTTCTCGACTCAAAGTAAGTACATATATGTATTTATAGGAGTCCAATTTATTGTGAGCACATACGAGCGTGGGAATTACCAGCCAACGTAAAAAAAATAGCCAACGTATTAAATTACTAAATTGATAACCGACCTTAGTCTTCAAAATGTTTCTGAATTTCCAAAAAGCTAAATTTGGGATGCTAATAACATCGTCAAAAATAGAGACACGTGTCTACAAAAATTTCGAAATGACTCGACGGGCTAATTTAAGAGATCTAATGAGTTTTCAATCATTTTGTTTTGCGTATAATTTGTGCCCGGGCCCGAGTCGTTTGTGTGTACTGATCAGTCGCACTACTCGTTTTAGTTACCGTAGTCTACTATACATTATCTACCTACATACCTGCGATGCGACGCGACGTAACTACTTTGTAGAGCTCATTTGGTGCATTGGAGAAGTTAGGGCCTAGGAGGGTCTGATGGCAATTTGGTTTAGAGCTGACAGGGCTTCTTTTGTCATTGTTACTCTTTTTTCTGGTCGATTGGGTTAGATTAAGTTAAGTTAAGGCAGTTTGCACCATGTGCAATTTTGATCTAGAAGCCATTGAGGGCAAGAGTAAGATTAGGTACCATTTTAGAATACATTTTATAGGACATGATGAATCTTTTTGAACTCCAACTATATCAGAGATCGGCGTTCTTGAGGGTTTGAACAATTACACAACTCAATTTCGTCCTTATTCCTGCAGTCATTTTTAAAGATGCCTAAGTCTTTTGGCTATGTTTTCAAGCACTTGGAGTTGGTTTGTATTAAAATATTTTACGTTATCTTTGATATTTAAGTGCCAATTGCGGGCCACAAGCTGCGACTTACGGCCTCGAAATAAAGTACAAAACTAGAACAAATGCGTTAGATACATGTTTTAAGGCCGTGTACCAACTGCGGTGAATAATTATTCTCGGCTGATTTTCTGACACATACGAATTTCGAATCGCTTCACTCTCGACGATGAAAAAATTAAAAACCCGGACAATCTAGAAAAACTATCCCGGACGTTCCCCGCATAGACCAAAAAGAGTACATGTCCGAGAAAAACCGGACGGATAGCAACGCTAGGTATATGCAACGTTTAATGTCATGTTGCTTGCTCAGTTTTACCGAAAAAAAATTTGATTTTGATGAAACTTTTTGTATTTATGAACTGCACATTTGGTTATTATAAAAAAAACTATTTTGGAAAAATTTGACGGAAATATAGCGCCAAATGCAGATGCTGAAGTCCTTGAAGAGATGGGAAACATTAAGTTTTTTTTTTTGCAACAGTTGCATAATATGGCTTATTGCAACAGGGGATCCATAAAACATTATCAGTTGTATACCTATTATCAGCAGGGCTCGGATTTATATGCACTAAAAAATTCAAAATATGCGCATAAAATATGCATCTAAAAATGAAAAATATGCAATAAACTAAGAAATAAACTAATTTTCATTATGCTTTATTTCGAAACTATGCAATTTTTTTTAAGTTTTCGAAGGTACAACTACTTTGGCATTTCGGTCTTTGGAATGTCTTACGGCCATATCACCCACTTTAATCCGAACTAAAGTTTACACCCGGGTTTAAGTAAGTTTAGCCCAAAAATTTAACCTAAGTCCATAATATTCAGTCGGTAAACCCGATAATAATTTTTTTTTAAACGTGTCGGTTCTTAGTCCGATTGAATATAAACTGCACTCCGTAGACTAGTTTAAGTACTTTGACCGGGATTAGAACTCAATTTCATACTATTGAGTGGGTTCCCAGAACTTTGTTTGCATTAAGCGCCCAAAACTTAAAGAAATGTAGCCCAATATCGTTGCCCAGAAAGAAGCCCAAAAATCGTTGAAAATAATTCGGTTCTTGTATTTTATTATAAAACAGGTACCTACACATGTATGCGTATGCGCATGAAAGCATATCGTGAGATTCCGTTGCCAATCGTTTTCGCGGTTTGGTCTTAATTAAATTCATAAATGAAAACGCTATTTCTTCTACAGCCGAGTTTCCCAAAGTGCGCTCCGCAGAACACTTGGTGCTCCGCCCTAAAAATTCAAGTGCTTCGCGGAAAGATAAGCGCAAAATATGAAAATTCCAGCAGACTAGCTAATTTTGTGCTTCTGGAACCTTGTCATTTTGTTCGCAACAATGTAATTTGTGTATTAATTACACAGTACAAAAATGGGTAAAAATAAATCGTGTACTCCAACACTTCCTAACTATCAAAATGGAAACGAATCAATGGCGGTGATTGCGAAAAGATTTTGTTTTTCTACGAAGCTTGTTTTTGGGGAAATACAAGTCTCTAAGAAGACCGGAAGTTTTGAGAACCGCAAAAGAAATGACAATTTTAATGTCCATTAAAATTAAGGAGATTGTTGCACCTAAACTCCACCAAGAACTCAGAGCGCTGTGTCGTAGAACAAAATCTTCGTGGATGAATATTCCACAAAAAACACACATTATGTCAACAGAAACCTAAGCAAGAGCCGGAATTTCGAAAGACTCCATCTAAAAAAACATTTGCAATTTTGGCAAAAAGTTCTTTGGAGTGCCAAATCCAAGTTTAATTTATTTGGTTCCGACTACTGTGCGAGAGGTCACAGGTTCAATCCCCGGAAAAACACAAATTACGTCTTAAGGTTTTTTCCACCTCTCGCGAACGTCCGGCAAACCTCCGAGACTCTATGTGCTTTTTAAATCAGCCATTTGGACTCTGCCTAAAAATTGAAAGTCCCTTGTATTCGTCCCTAAAAAAATCTAAAAAAACAAGTTAAAGTAAATATTGGTAATTTCTATAATTTTTTTTTTTTTTTTTTTTGAAACTGGAATTTTCAAGTCTTTGTTTTTCTGTGGCCAACTCGAAAATGAGTTAAAAATGTTTCTGAATTCTTTTTTTTTTTTTTTAAATATCTACTAGTTTAAATATTTTATAAAAATATAACTACGAAAATTGGGATACTGACAGCGAAGTGCTCCGCGAGGAATTTCTCTCCAGAAAAGTGCTCCGCGACCAAAAAAGATTGAGAACCGCTGTTCTACAGCATTGCTCACTGGAAGTGTTAGCAATTGGGTTGCATGCAAATAAACTTAACTCCTTCAAAATTGCTTCATTCGATCCATTTCCTACGTTAGATAACACGTAAGCCCCAAAATGTTCGGCTCGTGTCAAATAAAAAGGCCTGCAAAATAAATTAGAGTGCGTGCAAGTTGATCGACTGTTACTTGACTGCAAGAGTGCTGCCATGTTTTAAAAGTGAGGGTTTGTCCAAAATATTTATTTTTTTAGTTTTATGAAAGAGTAAAGCAAACAAAATTAAAACATAATTTGTAGAACGATATATAGCCCAAAATTGTGTTGGGCGCTCATGGAAGAAATTTCTATCGTTTTTTAAGCAAAAAGGTAGCCCAAAATACGACAAAGCGCCCAATCTGGCAACTGTGCTATTGACTATTCTTTGTATGTCACATTTTTGACATTTCTCGCAGAAATTAAATGAAAGTAAAAATATAAATATATACACCACATGCAAATTTTGGAATTAACTTTATAGTATCTAACATTTTTCTTTTGTTCTATTAAAAAATAAATGTATTAATATTATTGTACACAAATTCACTTATTTCACATTGGACACAACAACTAGCGATTTGGACCAAATGTTGATGTCACAACAAATCAAATCAATCCCCAATTAGTCAAAAACAGCAAAAACAAATGTCATTTTATGTGAAATTTGAAATTACATTGGTTTAAAACGGTTAAAATCGGTTTAAACTGTTTTAAATCTGTTTTTGATCCAGTGGGTTTAATGCGCGTTTTTGAGTGAATATTATGGATATGGGTTTAAATTGTCGGGTTAATGAGCGGGTGTAAAATTAACTTAAATCTGATTTACACCCGGGGTGAAATAATATGGCCGTTATACATAAAAAACGATCATTCTATGTTATGTTATGTTTCACAAATGTCAATTCACAGTGATTCGAATTGAAAAAAAAAAATTAAAGGTGCGTGTGCAATTTATTGAAACCCATGTTTTTCAATATTACATTTATTATTTTGAAAATATGCATTTATTTTAAAAATATGCATTTATATTTAAATATGCAAAAATATGCACTAACGATTAAATGCCAGTTTAAAGGAAATTTTACGATTCGTAAAGATAATAAAGTCCCTTTCTTTCAAAGTGTCTCAATAAAAACATGCATTTGCATGGAAATCCTAGCCCTGATTATCAGTCTGTTTTCAAGCTTCAATTGTGCCTTAAGACTAGGTAACGAAAAAAATTAAAGCCAAAATGTCATTGTCAAAATGAATCAACAATTTATTCCAAAATGCAGATTCAAACAAAACTCCATCAGTGAATCAAAGCAGAAGTGTTGCATCATTCCATTAAACTCGAGCGACGCATGTCTTTGTGAAGTCATAGTCTAAAATTATCAACAACAATTTAATAAAATAATTATATCGTACTTTTGTTAAGCTTTTCGTCTCGCCACCTATTAGAGTAAATAAGTCACCCAACTAGATACTGCTGAAATGTACTTCTCCTCTAAGATCAAAAGCTGAAAAATGTAATTACAACACTTAACTGAATCAGTGGCAACGAATTGGCATCAATTTGCTTTATCATTTCAAAGGTGGGTAGGTATAGGCGTATAGGTACCTACTATAGGCTAGGTAAATAGTAAAAACTTGATTATACAATTCTTTTATGACTTCCTAGAGAGAGGTATCTTTTATTAACTCACCATTCCCGCTTCATTGAAATATGTTATCCTATATATTTGTTGCCGCAATGTAAATAATCCACTACTCCTCATACACTCAAGTGCTGATTACATTTCACACTCTTGACAGTAGCTTGAAAAACACAAAATATGCATACACATTTGCTAGCTATGTGCTGTTGCTTTTTTTCACCACACTTTTCCTTTTTACACCCCCACACTCACTGAACACACTCTGAAAGATATAAGATATAAGAAAAAGAACACTGGCGATATGGATATTGCAGATTTATATATGGACAAGGATAATCACTGAAAAGATAAAAAAAAAACTTTAGGAAACAACTAGGGACACTGGCTTTGTCATTTCACTTTCTTTTACAAAAGGATACACTACTCGATGACACGCGAAAAAGGACATGCATGTAGGTATACAAATTTAGATACAGAATGCATTCACAGCACATGCAAGTTTGCAGCTATGTAGATAGGTATTTTTCGGCACTTTAAGGTTTCACTCTTTTTTCATTTCTCTTTTGGAATTGCATTAGATATTCACCACACTTCAAGGATTGCATTGAAAAAAACAAAAGGCCATTTCATCGAGATGGATTTTCATTAGAAAATCACCCATAAACTTAAAATTAAAATGATTCACCAAAAATTCCAATCACTGCCGTTAGATTTAAGGTGGTTTTGATATTCTCGACTTTAGTTTTCAACACGAATTGAAGGATTTCAGAAATTTCTCAATCGTTGCGTAAACACTTCTCTCCAAGAGTGTTTGCATTCCGTTTTTTATTATTTTTTTTTCCAGTCATAGAACTAACCCCCGAGATGCTTTATTTTATTACACCACCACCACCACCACCCACGAACCGGAATTCACCTCAAAAATCATTTCTGTCAACTATTTATACCTGAGAGAAAGGATAGATTCGTAAAATCGTGACTGATTTAACTGTTCGTATGTACGGGGGATGACCGTCTAACGTTTGACGGTGACCAAAAGGATTGGTTGTCAAAAAATGTCATTTCATCCGCTGAGGTGAGTTAGATTGCAGGTAGGGGTTGCGTTTGCCAAAACGAAGAGATAAATTAGATTGATTCGTCTTCGAATGGAATGCGCGCGTTTTACATCCGTCAAAGTTCAACTACGGCAGACAAAGGTTCTACCTTTTCACCACATCATCCCCAAAGAATAAAAAAAAGTATATGACAGTACGCATAAGGAAGGGTCGGAATAGAAACGGAAATTAACACAATTTCATTGTTCTATCTAATTTTGATTAATGTGTAAACAACGCTATGCATACAATTTTGTGTACATTGTTTTGTTTTTGTTATTTCAGCTCTCCTCGAGCAGCAACGTGGTGGAATTCTTTAAACGAGAAAAAAAAAATAATCCGCTGACACAAGAACCCCTTCACCACACGCTACCGAATTATTTGTGTCAAAGTGGAGGAGCTTTGAAACCACAATAAGAACCAGAAATAAAATGATGATGCCGAATTTGCAATGCAAAATTTTGACTGTAGAAAAATTCAGCTAATATACCGGTTTTCTGTTATTTACCGTCACAGATTTAATAGATTCAATTTGCGGTTGATGGAATCAACAAAATTACCGCCCGGCATCCACTCACACGCGATGCTCTCTCTAAACTGCTTTGCTAGTGGAACACTCGTCTTTCCGGCCGGGGGCAAAATCGACATGTTTTCTTTTTTTTTAGTGTTAATTTGACAGTTGCTTTGTCAGCTGCTTTGTGTGGTTTGTGAGTGCAGCGGAGTGTGCGTGCGCATAAATAAATTTTGGAAATTCGTAAGGGGAAGCCCTTTCTAGTGAAAGCGGCTCCATCTATAGATTGACTTAGTAAACTCGCATTTTTAATGCTAGCTCTTAGGCGCAAGATTGTAACGGAAGCGGACATTTTGAATAGTGTTTGAATTTTCCGTTATATTTTGTTCAATCAAAATAAAGGTGTTCCATTTATTTATTTTATTTTATTTATTAAAACTAATTTACAAAATTAATTTATAAATTAATATCAAAAATAAATTAATATCCCTACAAATTTGTTGTGTAGGGAAGTGGCTTTTTTATTCGTTAAAAAGTTCTTTTGTCAGATGGGTTTAGGATGTATACTACTACGTAATGAGAGAACTACCCTACATTTTTCGCACATCACTGGAGGATTTTATATAAAGTAGTGACTACTATAGTCTATAGTAATAGAGTTTTCCCTACTCTGATTCGAAATACTGAAATGGACTCTTCTCTGGTTAGGGATTTTGTTGTACGGCATTTTATCCTGAGTGGAGTGATGTGATTGAAGAAAATTAGCTGTTGGAATATTTTCTTTCATTGGCAGCGAATATTCTCTGAATGAGATATTTTGAAGCTATACCTGCGGGTAGCGTGTTCTTTATACTTGTTCTGATACTTAAGCTGTCGGGGAGGATCAATATTTTTACTTCCCCAGTTTGTGCCATAGACAGAGCTTTTAGACCTCTGCTAAGTAGCTTCCAGCTGCGTTTAGAAGTAGCCCTTGAAAAGTGGTGGTTTCGTTGATATTCGCTTAAAGTTCGATGACTGCGTACGTCGAATTTTCACCCCTATAGGACCCATCTGTGTACAACGTCCTTTCGGGTTGGATAGTTTCTATCAATTACTGGTTAGGCATACGGAAAGATTGATTTAGTGTGCTTTCTTTATTGTGGTTTGCATCAGCATATGATGTCGACCTTAACGAAATTTCGTTTCAAGTGGGGTGAAGAAGGAAAGGCTTCAATGAATTTCTAAAGGAATGCAACCATAAGCAGAAATAAGAGTTAGTATGTTACTTAGAGAGGAAATACAGTTTTTCTTCTTGTGTTTTTTCTTTTTTTAGAGTTTCTTGAGAAACTGCATGAAGAGGATGGACTATATCCGCAAACCCCTTGCTTATTAAGGTTACTGCTCGTTGTTGTCCCAATCTGTTAATGGATTTGTAACCAGCTTTTATCCGAAGAGCTTTAGTGGGTATTGTTCTAAGTGCTCCTGTAGATGTACGGTAGCATTCATTTATGGCTACATCAATGCTGTCCAAGCTTGTCTTCGATGTCCACATCAAGAGAGTAATGCCATGGTGGAGGATGCCCTTGACTAGAGTTTTAGTTAATTTAAAGGGCTGTTTCTATGTGTAGACGGGAACATACCATTTTTAGGGCATTATTTTGAATTCTCAATCGGTTAATGGTGTTCTTTATATGGTGATCGAAAATCAGAATACCAGTGAAAAGTACACCGAGGACTTTAAGTTCTTTTTTGAGTGTGACTGTTGAGTTGCGAAGGACAAGTGGGGCTGGCTTACATTAATTTTTCCAGCAAAGGTGAAATGCCTTCATTTTGGAAAGAGGAATAATCGCACACGTTTTTTGGGTCCAATTACAAATGGTGGAGTCCGCCGATTGTAAAATAGCATTGCCATGGGTTGGGTCTACATATACTCCAACGAAATCTAATAAAGGTGTTTTGTTTTCACGCATCAGCGGTGGACAAAAGATAATGATGCGATTATACGAAAACACAAGCGTTTCAATCTTGACGGAATCACCTGCGCATACAGTTCCATTCAGATCGATCAAAGGTCCATACAAACCACTATGGCTAGTGTGCTGGACTAATGAGCGATAAAGTCTTGGGTTCAATCCAAGACACAAAAAATAAAGGTTTTTTTCCACTGCGCCAGTAGGTATACTGCTCGGACTCGGCATAGAATAGTAGGTAGGTTGGTAGAATAGCATTCGTCCCAAAAATGAGGACTCACACAAATTAATGATTGTAAAAAACTAGGCCTATACGGACCTGTTGCATTAAATTTCTATTTTTTTTAACAAATCCTGGAAAAACTAAGAAGTCCACATCGATACTGACGAGCTTATTAATCGATATCACAGCAGCATAATGCCAGGATCTGTAGAGTCGAACCAAAAAGACCAATACGTATTTGGGCATCCTGTGTAGGGTGATGATAGAAAAAGCTAGGTCGACTTACCTAACCGAGACCTTAAATGTAAAATATGATTTTAGATAACGAGCTCTTCTTTATCACTTCATATAGGTATAGGTAGTAGTACTTACTTATCGGGCTCCCGACCCGTGCAGAGTCTCTACCTAAGACTTCCAGTATTGTCCAGACCAAGCGCCCTTGCATCCACAATGACTTGGTCTTTAAAACGGTTCGGTGTTCCTTGTCTTCTCGAACCTGAGGGCTGGAATTCAAAGATTCTCTTAGCTGGATCATTATTGCTCATTTAATCGATGTGGATTTTGGCTTTTTGGATTACATCTACATCTTGATACAGCTCATAGAGTTCGCGGTTGTATCTTCTCCTCCATTCGCCCTCCTTGCACACAGGACCAAAAAATCCGCCGAAGTATTTTTGTTTCGAAGGAGGCCAGTATCAGCTCTCAGTTTTTGCTCATCGTCCAGCACTCGGCGTCATAAAGCAGAACTGGCAACAAAAGGGTTTTTTAGAGCAAACATTTCGTCTTTCGAGTTAGGAGTTTTGAACCCAATTGTTTTGCCAAACCGAAGTAGCAACTGTTCTATTCTTCGCCGGATCTCCACTAGGGTGTCGTTCATTGATAGCAACAATTTCGAGGTTGTTAAGGATGTTATGCGAAAGGATGTTATGATGATTTGCAAAGCGTTTTCAAAGGGTCTGGTAGATCTACCAGGGGGCTTATTCCCAAATGCGCGGCGGATCGCTTTTCATGGCGGATTTGTATTTTTGTATTTCCAAAAGCGATTTGATCCAATCAAAAGCTATAGCTATTTAGGTGACTGATTGCTGGCGAATTTAATTCGGATAAATGGAAAATTGTAAGTCTAATTGGAAAAAACTGGTTCGCATTTGAGAATAACCAAAAGCGAAGACGGTAGAAATCGAAGTATCGCTTTCAATACGATCCGCCGCGCATTTGGGAATAACCCCCCAGATTTCATTAAATCGTACCAATTCGGACTGGTCTCCGGCCAAAGGGCGTTGCACCGCCCATACAAAAAAAAAACATTCAAAATCGTAAATCTCGGAAACCACAAAACCGATTGAGCTCAATCTTACAGAGTCTTAGCTATTGGCCCTGGAGTGTTCCTGTGAAGATTGGTCAAAATTGCACAGAGGAGCGTGGCACCTACCTACCATTTAAAATCTTATACCTCCTATACAAAAAACATCTTCTATGGGGTGAAAATCTCGACAACCGCTGGGCCGATTTTCATGATTCTTTTTATGTTTTATTCGTATTGCTGTAGGTATTTTAGGTTTAGGCAGAAAGAAAATACCAGCAAATCGATTTATTCTCATTTCTCGCATTAATTGATTAATTAATATCCAAGACCTAAGCAGTACAATTCCCGGTGCAAATATTCTTAGCAAAACTTGGAAAAATAAAATCGCTGATGTGCACTCCTGCAACGAAATATTCCCAATCAGTTCGCAATGGTGTCGTCCTAGTGGCGCATCTTTTTATACGCTTTTCAGGTAGTTCATTGTTTGAGCTTGGGAGTGGGAGATTCCAGCCGTCATTTTTTATTTACCCTTTAATTTTATGACTTACTGTTGGGAAAATCAGGCCTATCGATGTATCCGATCGGAATGGAATTTTATCCGCAACTCATACTCCGTCGGAGACTCAAATTACATTCGAGGTATCCGTTTTCGGAAAAAAATAATTAAAATGCGACAAAGCATTGATTTGACATGTTGTTGTTTCGTGCTACATCGGGATTTTCCGAATTAGAGCTTGTTTTTTCGTTTGCTTTAAGCAATAAATACAAAAAAAAAACGTTGCTAAAATGTTTTTTCTTTGTTTTCATTTATCAATACTTCACTGCAAATCGTAAATAAATTCCGCATCTTATTCCTGTCGGAGCACATCGGAAGAAAATGTGTTTCAAAAATATTTAGTAAAAACACACTTAATCGCACTGAAACGCAAACGTATGAAATCGGAGAATTTTCCGTTCCGACGGATACCTTGATAGGGCTGAATATGTACCTGTTCACAGGGTAAAACATTTTCAACAGAGTGAAAATCGATTGCAAAATGTATGGCCGCATCCTAGTGATCGCCAGTGTATATAGTTTTTGGGTTATCAGAATTGGTCTCACAATTTTGTAAAAAAAAATACCGCAAGGTTTTGAAGAAAAAAAACTTTAAGTTTTAATTCCGCCGGCACTAAAATGCGACATTATTTTATCCGAGCAACGTGAACGTCATAACTTTATCAATCATTTAAAACACATAAATGCAAATACAATTTTTTTTTTAATATTTTGTTGTTTTATTTCCCATTTGTTGTTGTTGTTTGGTTGCTGATTTTATACTTGCTCTTTAATAATTTTGTTTTTGATGTTATTGGAAACACGATGATGGTTTACATAATTTATTTGTTTTGTTGTTGTTTCAATTAATAGATACCATGAAGGCATAGAATAATTACAATAATAATTGTTTTTAGTAGCTTACAACATGTTGTATGTATATATATAATATATTATATAGATGTATGTATACGTATACCTATACTCTTCTGTTCTTCCATTAACTAACTATATTCTGGTATTTAAAAATAATAATTACAAACATTATTCTAGTAGGTAGGTACTTATTGTAGTAATTGTATTTTTTTTTTTTAATCTTTTTCATTATTTTGCATGACAAATATACTCGTATGTAAAATTAAAAATTGTTATTTATTTTTTATTCTCACTTTTTTGTTTGTTTTTGTTTTTACTTAAGAATATTCTATGTTTCCGTAGAGCTATGTATTTTTCTTATTTGTTTATACTTGAACAGTCTTATATCACTTTTCCTTTATATATCTTTGCAAATATAGCAAATATGCATTTATAGTTCTCGTAAGTGTTGCTAATAGAGGTCTAAAATCAAGTAATTAATATAATTAAATCGGTAATTAGTGGTGCATTCTGTCGTCGTGTGTTTTGGACATTCTTGGTGTTATAATTTTTAAGTTTTTTGAAATTTACAATTGGTGTTGTGGTGTTGTGGGTTTGTGAGGTTTTTTTTTCTCTATAGGATAGAGCAAAGGGTTTCGTTTTTGTTTAAATAAGTCACGAGTATTCGTCTTAAAATGTTGTGTGTGTGTGCATGGTACAGCGTTGAACTCAAAGTGCATGTACCATGGAAGTTGTTTAAAAAGGTAAAAAGTGGTATAAAAGGCGTGATAAGCCTGACAAAAAAAAGAAAATCGTTTCCTTTGTATAAATGTATTTTTTTGTGTGTTTTTATGTAATTTTTGTTAAAACTAGCTTTTTCTAAAAAAATAAACATTAAAATAAAAACAATATAAAACTAAAATAAAATGTATATAATATAAACAATGATTTTATACACTGATAACAGACTGAACAACAAGGACGAAGTCACAAACTTAACAAAAAATGATTTTTTTTTTATTTTTAAAGAATTGTTTTAAACTTTTAAAATTATTTTCTAATCAGATTTACTAAAATTTTCTCTACTAAGTGTACTCTCGCTCTCTCACGTTTTAAATATATTATCTCTGTTTCGAGCTCTCTATCGATGAAATATAAAAATCACCAGGGATGATCGAAAAACATATCCAAAGGTAAAAAGGTATCTCTTGCAAATTTAGGGGTTTTCCGGTGAGCTGTTGTCGTCGCTCGCCGCGTTTCCCTATCTGGGCTTAAGATCATTTTTCTGCGTGAAGTGGTCTTCGGGGGGATGATTAAACGTTTGATCATCGACTGGTGATTCGATGAATGTACTGCTCTGCAGGTGGGCCTCGTATTCGCTCTTTATGCTGACGAGCATTTTCTTTTGCTCTTGGTGTTCCTCCTGGAAAGAGGAAAGATGCTTGTCATCTCATGGCATTGCTTTTCTATGTTTCTTACTTACATAAATTTCATCCAGCTGCTGGTTGGTGTTTGGTACGGTGAAGCTATTGCACTGACCCCGTAGCTCCGTTGTGGCGTTTCCTACGTCATCCAGAGAACGATCAAGCTGATCAAAGGTATTCGAAATCGCCTGACAGACTTTAAAGAGAAAACATAGAAAACTAGAGACTTTCAACAAAATTTGACTCAGATAAGGGTGTCCCACCTCTGCCGGCATTTTCATGATAGATCAATCTCCTTTTCGCTGCTTCGTCCACTCTGGAGATTGATTCGGACGGTGACATACCACCGTCTGACGACACCGCTGAGTGGGTTCTTTTCAACACCGAAGAGCTCGGTGATCGATAACCACTTCGATTGGGTACATCAGCGGCGGGAGGTGATGATGCCAAGTTTGAAAATTCCTGACAGGCAAGGCAATCTTCTCGAGGACCACCTATTTCATAGTAACAATTGCAGTTATTATTCGGTAGTGGCGGCACTCGACTCTGTGGACTGTGGAAGAATTCTTCCTTAATTTTGATCGGTGGTTCATCTTTGGGAGCACTTCCGCCTCTCTGGAGGACAGATGGCCTATTTGGTATGCCCGAGCCGGTCGTGCTGCTAGAATCACTGGAATTCTCATCTCGGCTAACGGCAGGCGATATTGGACCCGATTGCGGACTGAGCATACCACGAGCGCTGCGAATGTTTTTCGCAACAACATCGACACTCTTCATAATCGATGATTTGACGGTAGCTGGCTCTGGTGGAATTAGGGCAAGTGGTGGTGTTTTTGTTGAACGTATCGAGCAACTGGATGCCGCACGCGCCACCGGACTCATGATATTTGATGGTAGGTTGGATTCGTTGTTTGTATCGTCCTCATGCTGCTGCTGCTGCTGATGATGATGATGATGATGATGGCCGCTAGATGTGGATGCATCCGTGTCATCGTCGTCGCCGTTTTTTTGTAAGTTTTGAATTAGACAGAGAACAGCTTTTTCTAGTTGCTGTGGATTTTCCGAAGCGGGCATATCATTGTCAGATGAGAGAGGAATTTTTGTATTGATGATAAGGGAGAATTTGTTCTTCATATCTTGGACGTAACGACGGCCTTCAGCTTCACTGACCAGCGTGTTGATGCATACGAATGAGTGAACTTTGTTGGTTTCTTTGTCAATTTCAAGGTAGCCCTTTGTTTGGAGATAGATGAAACGGTTGTTGCGGGTAAGTAAGCGGTAGCACGACTCTCCGTAGTCACTTTTGCAGTCATACACTGTTAGGAAAAACAAACAAACAAATAAGAATATAGAATCGCATGTTATCACATGAAATTTAAAGAAAAAAGTGTTATTTAAACAGCTTTGGGGACGTATAAAGTAGTTGATCTTTCTATAGAACAAATTCGGCCAGAAAAGCGTTCATAACTGCAATAATGCGGTGTGATTTCGGCACCGACTTGGCAGATGATCATCAGAAGACAAGGAGAAAAAACCATCAGCCATATGACGGTAGGCATTAACTGTTCGACTTTCGAAGTTATTTACAACCTTGTTAAACTAAGAGAAGATGGTGGCCTATGACTTCTTTGCTTTGTTTTATTTCGATTCGGCTGTTGCACCAATCGGTGATGTACAAATTTACAACATTTTGCCATCAAAAACAAATAAATTGGACAATAAATACTGCGAATTCTCCTCATGAGAATCAATAAATCACAAACTGACGGTAGTCAAATGCAAAATTTTCTATGCATAATGCAACGAATATCTTATCAGTCATTGTAGAAATCATAATTTTTGGGATATTGATATGGAAACACTACTTACTTTGTCGCAGCGCTACAATAACCCATCGCACATCGTCCTGGTGCATAAATGTGAATGGACTCAATCCAGTCACCTCGCTCTTCATGTAGCCAGCCACAAGACCGATTCTTTGATCACAATCGATGATTCGACCATCGATTAAATGACGGGTTCGATACTCAAACGAATTCGCCTCCATTAGGCGGTTGTTGAGTTTCGGTGGACGTATCAATCGTGCCATGGCCACAAGGACCTGCAATTAAACAAAAACAAAATTAAAATAACAAATAAGCACATAAACGTTAAAAGTTTCTTTCGACTTACAATATCATTTCCGTTAAAATTAAGCAGAGGTATGCTGTCATCTCGTCCTCTTGCCCTTCGTATCAGTTGCAGCCCAGATGGAAAATTACTCGACCTTACGCCACGTGGCGCTGAGTCTGAGCGACGGAAACAGCCATCAATGCGAACGACTTCATAGTTAGTGGGTTCAGAGCGGGGACCAGCTCGTGCTAATCTGTAAATGGAAGAACGTTTCAGGATTAGAATGTACATTTAATGCAATGACTGGCAATGTAATGATGTAAACTGGAAAAGAGGGCGCAGGGCTGCCGGTCGAAAGCAGGAAGAGGATAATTGCCATATCCTGTGTGCAGTACTTTTACGACTTTAGACAGTGAGTTTCTTTGTTATTAGCAATAGTGACTTTAGTTCGCTTTTACGAGACCGGCAGAACGTGAAGGGATTTTCGCACTTTGCTGCTTGCTTTAATAAGAAGGGACTGACGGGTAAACAAAGTATCAACGTATAGGGAATGTGGAATGGAGATTGCTGGAATTCAGGAAATGAGAACGTACAGAAGATTGTTGATTTGAAATACTGGGAATTTAATTAAGAATAATCAATGTTGCACTGAGTATTATCCTAATTAGTAAGCAGATGATGCAGTTTCCAGACAGAGATATAAGGCAACAAAGTTTTAAGCTGAATGTATTAAATAAAAGTAAATGGTTCATATAAGACTCTAGTCTAGCTTACCGCAGTCATTCCTTCATATATCTATTTTTTACGAATGGAAGGGACCTACAATTGTATGCTGATTCCAAAAGGGTTAAATTAAGAATATTTTTCAGGACAGTTGTACCCTCGGATATTTGTCAAATTTGGCGCTGTGGAAAAAAACTTAAACTGGAATTTGTGTTATGTCCAGCACATTGACCCCTAACTTTTCACACGGCACAATAAACTGAATTCACGCGCAAAATGTTATCAAAAACTAGTTCAAACTGGACACCAACTCTCGCACCAACTGTAGGTTGTGATTAAAGTTTTGGTCATAGAAGCTTTAGTTGTTGATGGAGTTATTGGTGCGGCGTGAAAAGGGTATTGATAACGAAACAGCGGGTCACATTTGAGAAGCTTTACTGCAAATACAACTATTCCTAACAATTACAAAAATGGGTTTTGGGCCACTTGTTCGACTAGTAAACTAATTTAACTTAAACCAAGAATTCGTAGATACTGGACAATTTTTCTTGAGTAGCAAACAAAACAAAACGATTTCCAAAAACTGAGCGCGTCAAAGACCTTTGTAGCCGAATTGTTCAAACAAAAATGTGGACAGTTGGGCACGTAGGAAATTATTTTGTGAAAATAACTTTTAAATACTTGAGATGCGATATAGTCTTAAATTGTTTTATGACAGACAATTCAGAAATATTCTGAGACTATATTGATCGAGCGATTTTAGAAACTCATCTAGACGACTTGATTGATGCTATTTATCCAAAAATATGCGATAGGATAGGACTTCCTTTATCGCAGTAATTGTGATTCATTAGACGAAATGGCATCAGACTGAGTTTTTTTTAAAAACCTCTGGCTAAAAGATCTAAATGATCTATTTTACCAAAATGACCAGCAAGATATTTAGGCTAGTAGTGTCTACATTCTTTATATAGCTGATGATGCATTCAACAGAGGACTTCTTTAATTCTTATAATATGCTCAGCTGTTTCGTCTTCCTCAAGACATAGTCTGCACTTTGGGAGTCGATTGTGTGCATTTTGTTAAGGTGATATGGTTCACACCAAGCCGAAAACCGAGTTTTCGTCAAAAAAGTTTAGAAAACTTGTGGATGCATTCACACCGAACACCAACTCGTTTTCGTTTGACGTTTCAATTAGCTAGCTGTGAAGCTAGCTATGAAATGTTTGTGGCTACTAGACTTTTATTTTAGTTACTAAACTTCGCTCGTATTGACATAATATATAAACAAAATTATTTAAGCTACTTGATAATCGTTAACTTATGGTTAAATGCATAAAATAATTAACATAAGCAACATTAAAAATCAAAACATCTGAAAATACCATTTAGTTGTGGCAGGTATAGTGCTGCCGTTCTAAAATTATAGAAAAATTGAATAATTTGCTCATGGTGCAAGAGATTCCACATTTGTAAACAAAAAAAACTAGAAGAAACGACAGCACTGAGGCTCTCACTTAGTCTCTCACATACTGTCAGCAGTTTTGCTGAGCTCGCTGAATGTTGCAAAAGGTGTGTCTGCTTCAACGATTCTACTCGTTTTCGTGGCGTTTTCATGGAAAACGACCTCAAACAACTCGTTTTGAAAACTGCAATATGTATGGGAAAACTTCTGTTTTCGAGAAAGTTTTCGACTGTTTTCGCGAAAACCCAGGTTTCGGCTAGGGTATAAGATAACCTGCTACATTTTGATATCGCACCCACGTAGATTTAAAATCCTCTTAGCATTTTTTAATGAAAGGCTGAATGAATCTGTTGGTTTGCCCATTGACCTGCACTTTGTGTGTTCGCAACTGATTTCGGAATCATTCATTTCAGGTTCTGTAAAGGGGGTTTTTGAAACTCTTCTGGCCAATTCAGAAGAATCAATTCCCTGATGCCCGGCAACACGCCATCATTTGATTTTGTTTGAAGTGTACAAGACTGATTTGGGGGATGGGGAGCTTAGGGCGATAGATTTAGATTTAATTCATTTTTGTGGCTTTCGCAGTGGCTCGCAAAATGATCGATTTGGTTATCTTATTCAGAGAAAGTGAAGCCCCGCCCTTGTCTATATTAAGGAGGGGATCGTTTGCTCACAATGATAAAGTACCGCCCTGATTTTTGGTCAAAGTGTCAAAGAAGAATCTTGGACTTTAAATAGTTCCTTGACTGTTTCATCATTTTTCTCTCTCTGAAGGCTTGACTAAGTCTAATGTTTTTAAATATGACACGAATATGACCAGACTAGAGTCTACATTACGCAAGCTAAAGACTTCTTGCCCAAGTCTTTCTCCCGGGTTCTCACAAATCCCCATCCAAATATGTATGTACCTAATTGCTGTTCTCAATCCTGTCCATCTGTATACCTTATGGATAACATATGGATGAGCTCTCTTGCGCTGCCGTGCCGTGGTCTCGTTTTCATGCAAATACGTCACACCCTCAGAAGATGGCCAATACTTAACAATTTCAGCTAATGAATCGCTAAAAAAACGCATAATCCTTTGATATCTATGATTATACGCAGACGATTTCATGAATCCCGCAGCTATTAACAGAAGCAACTTTAGACGATCATTTTATTTTTCCAACGGTTGAACCTGGAACCCATCATTCACTAACCACTGAGCAAAATAATCACTAAACAGGTATTGAGTTTCCTATCAAAGGCAGGGTATGAAATCAAGTATTCCATGATGGCGTCCAGGTCAGCCCTGCACTGCTGCGCTGTCAATAAAAGACGTGCTACCTTTCATCAAAACATTAAAGGTAAATTCAACGGCAACCTCAAACCCCAAAAGCAAAAAAAAGTAGGTACAAACATGTCAAAGTGACTTACCTAACAGTGAAACTCCGGGAATCCGCTTTCAATAGTTTATCGATTAGTTCCTCTTCCTCTTGCGTCCTTGGCTTTGCCTCTTCGGATTCTTCCCCTGGTTGATTTCCGAATCTGTCCAAATCTGTCGGCATCAATTGACTCCTTAGCATCGCTATATCATCCGGGTGCGTGATGTTCGTGATGTTCTGTCCGTACAAATCAGTCTGAAATGGAAAAACAGCAGAAAATTGTTAGACCAAATCACATCGTTGCGTCGTCGTCTATGCAAATGTTTAGCTTCTCATTCTACCCAAACATAATAATCGTCAACAAGTGCTTAACGTCAGCCCACACAAATGCATAAAATCAGAGCCAACTGCAACGTGCCGGCTAGTGATGCTGCCAGCTATGTGGTGTAGTTATGCATCTTCAATCGATGGGAAGGGGGTAATATCGTTCAAGGACACGGATAACTTGTTTTCCATTGGCAATAACCCCTTCGCCACACACACCTAAGTGACACGAAAGCACGAACTCATGATTGGCACGCTTTTGACTGATTGTCACGTATTCGCTGCACTGCAACTATAGCCGGCTAAGTGAGTGGGTTCCGTCTCACCCACCCACCGCCGCTCTTCATCTGTCTGGGGGCTTTTGTTTGTTTGTTTGTTTGTTTTGATTGAGAAGTTTGTTTTCGTAAACAAATGAAATTATGAATATTATTTGCGGCGAAATTATATTTTGCAATCAGCTTGGTGTTGGTATTTTTCGTTGCGTAGATACAAAGTTGCCTCCATAGCGGAAGCGGTAAACTTTGGGCCGCGATGTTTTGCGTTTGTATAGAAATTTAAAACCCAGATGAGTGCAATTAAATTGCGTTATTTGTTAGAGCCCCTAGACAGCTATCCGATGTATAGACATGCTGACGCGGATGATGATGGCAGCCGGACGCGCTGTTTGCATATGCCCCGCGTACGAGTATAATAAATGCATGAAATTTATGATTGCATTAAAATAGAAAATAATAATAATTTCATAGGAAAATTTTATTTTAAATCAAATTTAAGGCTTCTCTGAAACAATGTTGTCCGGAACGACGATTGCCAGCCAGCCAGCGACGGGAGTGATTGATGCCAGAAGCGACGATGCAAAATGTGCAAATGTGTAAAAACAAATTGAAGTGCGGCTTTACATTCATGTTGATTGGGTAATTAAATTTTGACAGAATAATTTAGGTGCAGACGTCTGTAAGAGAAGATGTATAGAGAAATAAGCTTTACAGTGAAAATGGTTCTTTCCCTCTATCGGAAAGTTGACGAGTCCGTGTCCGTGATAGTCGATCATTTGAAGTAGGCCAGAATTAGTCACCAGTCTATAGGTATGACAAGACGGACTTATATAGCGTCTAGGAGATTTTTTTTTTGTTTGAATAACCTAACCACAGTGGGCGCAGTAGAGCAGTGGTTAGTGTGCTGGACTACTGTGCGAAGGATCCCAGGTTCGATCCCCGGAAAAACACAAATTACATCTTAAAGTTTTTTCTACTGCGCCACCTCTCGCGAACGTCTGACAAACACCTGAGAGTATATGAATGTCATGAAAAAGCTTCTCAATTCAGCCGTTCGGACTCAGCATAAAATTGTAGGTCCCTTCCATTCGACCCAAAAAATAGAAACTCACACAAAACGAATGGTTGCGAGAAGCTAGGCCTTGGGTGTCACGCGCCTGTTGCGTCACCTATTTATTTATTTTTTTAACCACAGTCGACATCGACAAATTTCTTAGGAGATCTAAATAACTTAAGAAGTCTTGAACTTCAGCTTTTTTAGAGGGTTACCAATGGACCTAGTGAACACCCTCACCTACCATGAGGGCTTTTATGACCTCCTGGGCGCAATCTGTCCGGAGTGCAATGTAAAAGTTATATTTAGCGTTCTAGCTGTTAATACTCCACGAAACGACAACAAACTACGAATTTGCAGTAGCTCGTTATACGGTGATGATTTGCACTTGGGTTTCCAAGACTAGGGATTCATACGGCATACTACCTAACCGCCAAGCAAATTGAATAATGCGCTCATAAAATAATGCGAAGTAAACATGCAGCTTCCTAGGTAGGCACACGAGTGACAGACTGGAACAGACAAGAGAATGGTAGAATTGTGCTTGGCAGCTGGTACGTACTACTGGTATATATGAGAATTACTGACCCCTTGGACGTATCTGTAAAAAAAAAGAGTCGACTATGACTATTTTCTTGTTGCGGTTACGTTCAGAGCTCAACAGTTCAAAGATAAGAAACTGCAATCGACGCAGAAGAAGAAATTCGGCGTTGGGCCCACAGATAGAGTATCCTGTATCCAGAATATAAAAAGAACGTTTCCCACTGTGCATTGACCTATCAGTCACTTACAACCATACTGGTCCCAGTATCACGACATTATCAAAGAGGTAGGCTAAAGGTTATCAGACTCCGAAAAACAACAGTCCATTGTATGATGATGAATGTGTTTACCGGAAAATGATGACAAAAAATTATTTATTTTTTTTAAATACTCTCTATAGTCCTCTGAAAATATGACCGCAGGAAGAAAGTTTCGAGGAGAGGATTCTGTGTAGGAGAAGAAGATTCTGTGACGAAGGAAGAGTACCTACACAGTCGTCCACATCAATGAGATCAGCAGATTGTAAAAAGTTCATCATATAGTGAGAGTAATAGGCCGATAAGGGAACCCGCATTAAGCCAATGAAGCAGCAGTTTAATCAGTCAGGAGAAGGGTTTTGCTTATAGCGATAAGATACATAGGTATACAAGAGCCCTGGAACAATACGAAAATCGAGATCAAAGACCTAAATATAAAACACATTCTTAACCAAAGTACAAGACAAACAAAGGATAGAAAAATGACGAGGAATCAATAAATTGACGTCAACACACGCTTGAGTAAGAAATATATGAAAACAAGCAGCCCGAAGATTGGTAACAATAACTGGCCATTGCGCACCCATGGAACCACAAGCGAATAAAGGAAATCCTTAAAATAACCATGACAAACTTAAAAACAGGATGCCTATCCTGCCCTGCCCTGTGCCCTGCAAGAATCATCAAGACATATCCCTGCTTAATGTCGGAAATTGGTTATGTTAGGTTGAGATGGCTCTTTCTTGTGATACCATACCACATGCATCTAGGAGAAAGTGTTTCCCTCTACAGTTTGATCTTCTAAACCGTATTAGGTATCAAATGTCTGCTTATGTTTTTTAAATCGTTTAGATCGTTATAAAGGGTGTCCCATAATTCACGCAAAATTTGAATTTTGCGCAATTTAATAGTACAGTGATGTCAACGGAAAACAAGATAACAATGTGACAGCTGACAGTTCGGGGTTAGTAAAAGTGGAGCGCTATAAGAAAGAACAGCGCATTTTCATTGTTGAGCAATATTTTAAAAACAATGAAGGTTTGTCAGCTACAGTCCGCAATTTCCGAACAAAATATTGCGGTCATACTGATTTTAACCCGTCAACCGTGAAGAGAATAATTGAAAAATGCAGAGAGACTGAATCAATTAGTGATCTTAAACACTCTGGCTGTCCTGTCACAAGGCGAAACAACAGAAAACATCGAAGCAGTTCGCGATAGTATTGCTGACAGTCCAGGAACATCAATTCGGCACCGTAGTCAAGATTTGGGCATTTCGAGAAGCTCTCTACAGCGAATTCTAACGAAAGACTTGAAACTTCATGCTTACAAAGCTTAAGAACTGAAGACTACTGACCTTGCAGCGCAAAGAGATTACATACGTTGAATGGATTTTGGAACAACAACAATTGGATGCTGATTTTTCGAACAAAATCGTCTTCAGTGATGATGCTCATTTTCATCTTGATGGCGAGTAATTGTTGAAAAACAAATGCATCCAAAAAGCGTGACTGTTTGGTGCGGATTTTGGGCTGGAGGCATTATCGGACTATTCTCCTTCGAAAATGCGACTGGTCAGACAGTAACAATTAATGGTTATCGCGACATGATAACCCAGTTTTTAGTGCCTAAATTAAAAGATAAGGATGTGACCAACATGTGGTTTCAGCAAGACGGTGCCACATGCCATACAGCCAGAGAAACAATTCAATTGCTGCATGAGTCATTTCCTAAACGTGTAATCGGCCGTTTATGCTATCAGAATTGGCCATCCAAATCTTGCGATTTAACGCCAGTGAACTTTTTTCTTTGGAATTTTTTGAAACCAAAGCTCTATGCAAACAATTAAATTACATTTTGGGACACCATTTAGTGGAAGGCTGCCAGGTGGAGTCGCTTTTCGTTTTAGAAAGAGAGCCGGGCATGTCCATGTACATACTTGTACATAGTCAAACAAATCCTGAGAAATAGCAACTAGTTTTCTAACCACGATTCTAGCAATGATATGGCTGAGAGAGGCAAGTAGGACATCATTTAAAGGAGACAATTGCCCCTATTATGTAAGACAACTACAACTACAGTTGAGTTGTCTCTTGGTTTTATGTCATTCAAAATTCGGCATTGTCCGTATTGTTATACACAACCTTGATAGAAAAGTTGTCTGTCAAAACAGAACAAATATGGCGGTGGTTGTCTATAAGTTGTTAGTTAGTTTGGGTTGTGTGAAAGTTGGGTTAAATTGAAGACAACTCAACTAAGTTGACTGGTATAGGGGAACACTAAATGACGGACTTAACTACACATTGGGCGTTTAAGATTGAGATGGGATTTGTAAAGCGAATCCGAGAGTCTTCGATTTCAGACTCCGAGAGTCTTTGATTTCAGAGAAGACCTAGGCTAAGGCAGTTGGCCTTAGGGATACCGGGATACCTATTGAAAGGCTTGTTAATTGAGGCTAAAGTTTACCTCAAGCTGCTACTTCAGCTTGCCGAAACAATTGGGTTTAAAATTCCTGACTTGAATGAGGAGTATAAAACCCTCTATGGCGCCGACTGCGGAACGACGTGCAGAAAATTCGATGGATTTTCGATTCAGTGTGCGAGGAGGGAGGTGAAGATAACATCAGTGAACTTTATCAGATCTACTAGGATGCGGATGTAGTCCAAGTCAAAACACGTCAGCTACATTCGGCCAAATCAAGCGAACTTAAAATAGTCCTTAGTCTGGATAAACTGGTGCACAGAATCGCAGGAATGGGCTGTGTGTCTCCGGTAGATACTCTTATGTATATGTTTCTCTGTACAACAAAAATGTATTCCACTACGAAAGGAAAACACTTATCAACCAGTCTCAAAGGCAAATCAGAAAGTGTACCTTTTACAAGGCCTCAAAAGTCATTCAATCGTGAATAGAACTCCTTCAAGAGCCCACGTGAAAGTTCTTTTTATTTCTGTTTCATCCAGCGGCGACATCCAATGCCTAATTTCATTCAGCCGAAATTAGAAAGTAAAGAAATGAATACCTAGAACAACCAATTAGCTTTTAAAGTCTAATTCTATTTTTATATAAGCAAATATCCAAAGTCTCTTGCAAAAGTAATTTTATTACGCCCCCAGAGCAATTTCAATATCAAGAATAGATACATAGAGTACGAAATAATTGTTCATTGAATTTCCGCCCTTCACAACAAAGTGAACCATAACGATAACCATCCCCTGACTGTCTTTCAGATGCAATCAAGGAGTTTCTGGTGAAATTAATTTCAGTCAATGTTGCGGTTGCGGTTTTGGTCACTGGTTTTGATAAAATCATTATTGAAATACATTTACTGCTCTGAATCCAGGTACAGTCGTGGGTAGGTGGCAGGGTCTGTTGTTGACATATACGATATGCTGTGGTATACTGGCTTAATGATTGCATACCAACATTTTAAATTGAAACATCTGGATTCTGCACATTTAAGTAGATAATGTATCCCTCTCCGAAAATCAAATTAAATTAGAAGCCTCAGTGTGTGTGTTTTGTCATTCTGACCATCATAGATCACATCATTACTGATGATATTAAAAAAAGAAATTGGAATTTAAAACAAGAATTTAATCAGCGAAATAATGTTAGTGGGTAGTAAATTCATTTTTAGATTTAGTCAACAGCTATGACAAAATTTTCGCACTATAAAAATTATAATATCCCAATAAACATAAATTCTGAACGAAGAATCAACGAAGATCTATGTCTTCATTCAGTATAGGTATTCTTCGACCAAATATATCTCAGTCTCAGTATCTAATCAAATCGACGTCATTATGCAAATATGTTTTCGTTTTTATTTTTATTTTTTTTATTCCAAGCAAGCACCTGTTGATCAAATAAAATATACATAAAATGGCTGACAACACCTACCTGACAATGGCCAAGATGCTGTTCGACACTTGCCGATATTAGCACAATTTGTCCCTTGCATGTTACGGTAATGTGAAAGCTGTCGATCAACCTCATAAGGGAGTCGGTCAGTTGGCTCTTTGCAGCGGGTGGCTTTTTGATAGCTTGTCCAAAAACTAGAAATACAAATTATTTTTTTTTCAATGAGATTTCATTAAAAATAAAAAAAAAAATAAATTCAGTCAGCTTACCATAATGGACTCTGAGACCGTGGGCGGAAAAACGTAAAACTGCAGTTTTGTCAACTCGACGTGGCGATTCCGCCACATGTGGCACCATTGTGGAGAGTTCCTGAATCGATCCATTTAGTTTGTCGCGGCGATTTTTCTCTGCACGATTTCTTGCTTCCCGACCACTGCTAGAACGAATAAATGGAGTGGGGAGTTTTTTTTAGATACATTTAAAAAAAAAAATATACCGAATGTATAATATTAAAATGTAACTTTATATAGGTATGTAGTATAAAAAAAATGCAAATCAAATGTTAGTAGCGTCGTACATTTACTAAAGGCTCTTCCAATAGAGACGTGTCGGGTAGATGCTAAAATTAAATAAAACCAATTAAGGGTGAGATATTAACGAATATTTTTGGTTTATTTGAAAGGTCTATTAATGACATTCAGATATGTTTGCAATATGACATCGTTCCAAAGGCACATTGTTGACTCTGTCGCATAGATCAGGCTGAATTTGAGCGATGGCTTTGTACTTATATTGAGGGCACCGATTGTTTGCGGCTTTTTGGCACAGACCTGTGACTTAAAGAACCCCACAAGAAAAAGTCTAGCTGAGTCAGATCGGTGGCGACTTCACGTCGCCTCTGCATGAGATGGCCTCAAATTGCTGGTGCAGTATGTTCATTGTGCAGACCTGGGCACTTAAGCACTAGCATTGAATTTGCACTATAATTCAAAATTGCAATGCTAATGAAAGTTCGTTTGCACTTGCAGTGACAATTTCAATGCTAATGAAAGTTCGTTTGCACTAGCAGTGAAAATTTCAATGCTAATGGAAAATCATTTGCACTTGCAGTGACAATTTCAATGCTAATGAAAGTTCGTTTGCACTAGCAGTAAAAATTTCAATGCTACTGAAATTCCAGTTTCACTTTCACTGATAGAAAGAAGACGAACCATATTTTGGGATATATACTATATTTATTTCGAAATGTCACCAGAAAGCCCTAAAATATTAAAAATTTGAGTGATTTTTTTTCGCTTGGAAAAGATTTTAGGCCTTTCTGGTGACATTTCGAAATAAATATAGTATATATCCCAAAATATGGTTCGTCTTCTTTCTATCAAGCCTTAAAGTAACAAATTCCATCAAAGGATGGCTACGATGTCAATGGATTGAAAAACGTCAAACAAATTTCCCAACAAGCACCTTTCAGCATACATAATATGACCGAATTTGGCCTATTACACGATATGTTTCGATTGGGACACAATTTTCAGCATACGTATGATGATTCAACATATCGTCTAATACCATCTTCAGTAGGTAATGCACTTGAAGTTAAAATAGCACTGAACTAATGAAAGTGAAATTTCAGTAGCATTATAATTTTCACTGCTAGTGCAAGCGAACTTTCTTTAGCACTGGATTTGATTTTTCTAGTGCATTAAATAATGCACTATCAAACTAGTGCACTATTCCCAGGTATGTCATTGTGGCATCAACTGGTGTGCGGCACGAAGCGCCGTCCAACCTACACATGTCGTTCACATGCATATCATTTAATCTGAGCCAAATCAAAAATTGGTTATCATCGATTAATTCGTTGTTGGTGATTGCAATGACGTTATTGATTTCGAAGAAGTATGGATCAATGATGCCGACGCACCGGCCCAAAATCCACCCCAAATTGAGACTTTCTGCTGATGCATTGCCAATTCATGGACTCGTGTGGATTGGCTCTGTCCCAAATTTATAGCTTTTGACGCACCCCTTGTTCATAAAATTGGCCTCGTAGCTGAAATATTTTTTTCCCTGAAATCGGGGTCCGCTTCCAACTGCTTGAAGAACACAGCCACCGAAACGCTAAGGTGTCAATGATGGTTGTTTTCCTCTAGCTCCTCGATTAGTAGTACATAGTTCGCCAAGTTCATGTCTTCGAATCGGCGAGTTCTTTTCCGTGGAGTGAGATTGACTGCTCCGGGTTTTCCTGCACACTCTTACGGACAGAGGCTATATTTTCGGCAAAGCTTGCGTTTCGTTAACGTGTGATTGTTGGCTGATTGTTCACTGAACCGATCGACTCGAATTTAGATACCAAACGTTGAATAGGAAGGACAGGCAAAAGAACATGGCCACCATGAACTGTTTTTTAGTTGGTCAGTTTTAATATGAATACGGTTCACACACACAACAGGAATTGTTACTTCCTTGGGGATGTCGCTTACAGTACACCACCATTAAAAAAAAAAGACTGCACTGGATTAGACTTACTAGCCCTACTCTTACTTTGATTAAGGGCTACTGTCCACGTAGCTGCGCTGGTTTTTTTATATGTAAGCTGCTAACAATCTAACGAAAGCGTGCATATGAAGCGCAGCTACGTGAACTTTGACAGTAGGCCTTACTCACTACCGAAACGACAAAAAACCTCGACTTGTCTAATATACTTTGCTATTTAGTATTCGCACCCATTGTTCACATCTGTCAGTACTAATAACACCATTTCGTCATCGACAACATTGTTCGCACACCCATTAAAAATCTACTCGATATACTAATTAGCAAAATCAACTCACTCACGACCCCGTCTACCTACTAGTTACTCCGGTTACAGATAACTCTACCAGAGTGGACCAACAAAGGAACGAAAAATGCTATTCATCAACGGAAAAAACAAACGATTGATCATCTTTATTCTAAAAACAATAAATAAAAACAACAAATTAGAAGCCTACTTAGGAGCGAGGAGAAGTCAAAACCACAAACAACATTTACCGCCCTCCAGTCTCGTCTTCAAATCACGTGGTACCGTAGTGTACGGGTTTGCCAATAAAAAAAAATACTCTATGCTATCTTCTCCCGAATTAAATTCACGAATAAAATCGAATTACTCACAATTTTTATCCGAACCGGTTTAAAGTTTGCGTTTGCTCTCTACTCATCGTTTAAGGTAAACAAATCGATTCTGTCAAACTAATACAAAAGCCTTAAGCCAAAATAAAAAAAACTTATGAATTTGGACTTGCAAAGATACCTGCCGTCAATTTGCATAATATTTTCATAAAATGTTTCTCAACAAACAATTAAGATATTAAATAGCAACAATTTTCCAAAGATACATACCTACTTTAAGGAACGCTAACTCAATTCGAAATTAATTATTTTCTTGTACAAGATTCGATTCCAGAATTACTTGTCCAACGAGTTTTAATTTTTTTTTTCTAAAAACTGTATGGTTTTGTGAATAGTCACAAAATATTTTACTAATTAAAAATAATTTGTTAAAAAAGAAATAAAATATTCTAGATCTTGCAAATCCGATTGCATATCAAAGCTATACCTAACCTTTTTGTTGTGTGTTGGTTGTGTGAAAAACAAAAGAAAAAGATAAAACGGAACGATTTCGGTTTTAGTATTTTGATAGGCATCACATCACATTACAATTATCATAATTAAAAAAAAAACATCACAAAATTTGAATAGCTGATGTTAATGAATGAATATTGAGACGAATTATTCATTCACTGGTATGTATGTAGGTACCTACTAAATATTTAGATTAGGCATAGAGTGCGTCAATAAGTTAGTGAAAATTTAAATAAGGACAAATCCCCTTTTAGTGATACATTTCATTTCAAGCATTTGACTCAAAAGTCTTACAGCTGAACCATTTCTTCATGTCTTGAAAAAGAAAATAGTCGCAGAGGGATAACTCGGGGGAATATGCGTTTATCAAAAAAAAAAAAAAAAATTCTTTTCATGACCTTGGTCATCTTCGTCACCGATTCAAAAGGAGAAATCCACTGTCTCGACTGTTTCTTGGTGATTGTGATGAATCAATGTTTCGTTTACGGTTACGAAACGCCGCAAAAATTCAAAAATTAAGGATTGTGATTGAACATCGCCAAACACAACTTTAAATTTTTCTAACGATTGCGTTTGTTGTACATTTTGAGCAAACGTAGTGCCCATCTGGCGAATAGCCCTTTCATAAGCTTAATATTTTTGCAAGACCGAAATAACTGATCCATGTGATAAGCCTGTAACCTCTTCGCGTTCGCACACCTTAACTCGGCGATCGTCCAATATCATCCAATTTTATCGACTATTTCTGATGAGGTAATTGGGAAAGCAGAGGGCTTATTCCCAAATGCGCGGCGGATCGCTTTTCATGGCGGATTGGTATTTTTATACTTCCAAAAGCGATTCGATCCATTCAAAAGCGATAGCTATTGTGAGGATTGCTGGCAATAAATCCGCCAGCAATCCGTCACCTGAATAGCTATCGCTTTTGACAGCTTTTGGAAATACAAAAATACCAATCCGCCATGAAAAGCGATCCGCCGCGCTTTTGGGAATAAGCCCCCAGAGTCACTTGTTTATCGACGGAAGACTTCTTTTTCCCATAACAATTTTTAACCTTTTGTTTGGTTTGCGTGATGGTTTTTAGCTAAAAAAAAAAAACTGAGTTTTATGAAAATTCTCGTAGGTGCCTTTTTTAAAAGTTTGGCTGCGTTACTCTGAAAGACCATTGTTTTAATTTTCTGGGGCTCATTGACCCACCTTACTAGGTATATTATAAAAGTGAATGCAACAAGTCTGTTTGTCTTTTATACGTTTCTAGAATTTTTATCCTTTATGATATTCATGCACTTTTGAACCTCTTTGGATCTCCTAAGGGTGTCGCTAAAACTACGAACAGTTTCGTTATAGCAAGTGTGGCACTTCACGTAGAACAAACACACTTAAGACGCTAAGCTTTAAGCGATATATCTGGGCACCTGTTGCAGTAGTTTTAAAAATTTTGGGGGCACCTGGTAAGGGTAGGAAATTTTGAAGAAATTGAAGAGGATAGTCCTTAAAAAGCGAGAAGATACTTGTAATCGCGATTGGGCATTGCAGAGTGGCAATAGTTCGTTTGTAGATTGGAAGCTTAAGAGATAAAATTCAGAGTTAGTGGGATACGTTTTAGAAATGTTGAAGGAATTCACCAGCTCGGTCCCTCGCTAGCTGTCCCAGTTACGCACACCAAGTTGGTTGAGGTCGTTCTCCAATTGTGCACGCCACCTAAGGTGGGGTCTTTCTCTGCTACGTTGTCCCTCAGGGGTGAATTCGAAGACTCGTCGGGCTGGTGCGTTGTTGTCCATACGCTCCACGTGTCGCAGCCGTTGTATTTTTAGCTTTTTGACCAGGTCAGCGTCGCTGTATAGCCCGTATAGTTCGTCATTGAATCTTCTTCTCCACACACCATCGTCACAAACTGGACCGAATATCACTCGAAAAATCTTTCTCTCAAAGCATCCCAGAAGGTTTTCATCCGCTTTTGACAGGGTCCATGCTTCTGCACCATACAGCAGGACCGGGATGATCAAGTTCTTATATAATATCTCCTTGGTTCTATGAGAGATGGCTTTACTTTTTAGATGCCTTCTTAGCCCGAAGAAACTGCGATTGGCAAGAGTGATTCTTCGCCTGATCTCGGCGCCGATGTCGTTTTGCAAACCAAACCCAAACCTTTTTCGACATCAAATGGCTCGGTGGTGTTCTTGCCGACTTTGACGGAGCAGCGAGATTTCTCCATCGTCATCCTGCACAGACGGACGAGTTTGGCGAGGTTGGCAAAACTTGACATGGCTTTGTATAGCTCGTCCCTATATACTCTATCATAGGCGACTTTAAAGTCGATAAAAAGGTGATGTGTATCGATCTGAAATTCACAGTATCTCCTTTCTTGTGGATGGGGCACACGATGCTGAGGTTCTATTCGTCGGGCATGCTTTCATCCGACCAAATTTTACAGATGAGTTGGTGCATGCTCCTTACCAAGCCATCTCCCGCTACTTTGAAAAGCTCGGCCGGGGAGCCATCCGCTCCAGCAGCTTTGTTGGACTTAAGTTTGGATATCGCTATCCTCACTTCGTGTAGGTCGGGTGGACGGAAGTTTTGGCTATCATCGTCCAAACTGAACAGATCATTCTGCCGATTACTAATGCAGTAATTGAATTGTTTCTATGGTTGTATGGCATGTGGCACCGTCTTGTTGAAACCACATGTTGGTCACATGCATATCTTGCAATTCAGGCACTAAAAATAAAAACTGCGCTATCATGTCACTATAACGAACGCCATTAACCGTTACTGCCTGAGCAGCCGCAGTCCGATAATGCCTCCAGCCCAAAATCCGCGGTAAACAGTTTCGCTTTGTGGATGCATTTGTTTTTCAACAATTACTCGTGGATTTTCTGAACCCCAAATGCGACAATTTTGACGATTAACGAAGCCATCAAGATGAAAATGAGTTTCATCACTAAAGATGATTTTGTTCGAAAAATCAGCATCCAATTGTTGTTGTTCCAAAATCCATTCAACGTATGTACTCTCTTTGCGCTGCAAGGTCAGTAGTCTTCAGTTCCTAAATCAATTTAACTCTATAAGCATAAACTTTCAAGTCTTTCGTGAGAATTCGCTGAGAGAGTTTCTCCAAATGCTCGTTAAAATCAAATATAATCCTAACAGTCACACAAATTTATCCTTAATCGAAATATTACCAATCGAAACAAAAGATTACCTAAAACGCTCACAAAATAAATTCTTAAACGTTTGCGAATAAAAATATTCACCTCATCGCATTATTTATTTCTATTTGATTAAACTTGACACTTGTTCAAATTTATGAAGACACGCTTTCAATTTGTCAGTGTCATATTTAACGGAAAGAATTAGAAATTAAATGCCGAAATGTAAACCCTGAAATCATACCAAATTTTAAGAACAGGTTAAGATGGCCAAAACACAAGTGATGTCAATCGTTAACACGGCCGTTAATATTAATTTCATATAGTTAGGTATGTATACATATTCATATACCAACACTCTACAGGGTGTACCAAATATATGTGATAATGTGGGCCGCAATCAAGCTTATTCTGTGCATACAAAATGAGTTAACTAATTTACATAATATATACATCCATGATTGGGTCGACGTTTACTATTATTTAAATATTTACATTTTATTACTAAGACATATTGAGTTTGTTTACAAAACTGACGATTTCTTTTGTACATAGGTACATAAAATTGTCAGATGTCAAATTTCATTATGTATAGGAATTTTAAGAGAGAGTGAGAGATATAGATAAAGAGAAAGAGAAGGAGGAAAATCAAAAGAGCTTATTTTGTTTTGTAAGTACCACCTGCCATTTGACTATAGGATAAATTTAAATTTTAGAACTGCTCTCTAAAGACTACATATAAGTCAACTGTTGTTGTTAACACAACTGGCTATGATGAAGGCTATGTGCATTTTATAATGAAATCATTCACATTTACTTGTTTAAAACAACATGAAACGATTTCTGTGAATAAAATATTACAAAAGCCACCGAAAACTAAATGAAAAGTAACTTTTCGCGGTAGGGGAGAACGGGGCTAGTTGACTTAGAAATATTTTTCTTATTCCTTTGAATTAAGATAGATATCAAACAAATTTAAACTTTCTTAAAAAAACACCTTTCGCTTTTCTAAATAAAGTTTTATAATAAAAAAAAATTTTGAAGTTTTTCCTTAATTTACAAGAGCCATCGGCCAGAGACGCTCCTAACTCCGGTATCGCTGGTCGACCAATGCTTTGAAAGACTGATTTCTTACAAAAAATTAAATTTTTTCTTTTTAAATAAACTAGCTGATTTTATTGCTTAAGTTTTAAGTAATATAATGTTTTTTCGTAAAATGCGATTGTTGAAGATTGAATTTATGTATTCAGAAAATCTATTTATTAATTTTGTTCAAATAATTGATCTAATACTTTTTTATAAACAAATCTGTTTGTAATTATATTTTGGCAGCATTATATTAATTATTCTGTCATTGTCAATTTTGCTAAGCACATACAAATGTCAATTATGGAAGCCAACTTTTGGCGAAAATCAATTGAATAGATAATTTTTTCTACAAAGTAATGAAAAGAGATCAGCATTGGCTGTCGAAACTCAATGTCACTACAAGTCCTTCTGTTATTATGTAATAGGCTTCAGGTAGATATATGTCAAGTATCATCCAGCAATTACATACAACTTCCTCGAACAACAAAATTCTACGACAATAACAAAATTCCAAAGTCTCAATAAAAAATATCTTGACAATACTGTTTTCGTAATACTATAACACCAGCTACCAATAACCACAACTGTTTTCCAAATCCACACCTCTTTGACAATAATCCGGTGCACGGCTCCAACAGAAGCACCCTCAGCGATGAGTGCCATTGCTATAATAGAACACATTCCTGGCTTGTCTGGAGGCGGCGAAGGGTGGATTTCATTTGTTTGCTCATTGTAATGTGTATAGCACAAAACCACTCCAGTTACATTGTAAACGCATTGGAGGACTTATTGAGGACTGCTTCCACCTTCTCATGCCTCATGCTGATACTGGATTGACAGACAGTACTGAGTACGAGGAGTAAAAAAATAAAAAAATAACAAATCCCCACACCTTCAGTGTCATTTTGTTGGTGTAATAATGACACAATAAGGGACTGTTTGCTTTGCAATGGAATTTCGAAATCTACAGAAAGAATGACATTGTTTGTGATGGGCGGACATGACAATTATTGACACTTTGCCACTGGGGTGTGGGTGCGAGTGAAGACTTTTCTTTTTTTCTTTCATGCAATTTGTTTTATTCCATATTTTTTCTTCTCGTTTTACAAGATGTTGATGGCGATATTGTGGGTGGAATGGAGAAATTCGATTGATTTTTAATTGATGGATTAGATGTGTATCTTGAAAATTTTGTTACTTGATATCTTCTTATTAGAATTTCCCATGAACAGTAAGACATTTTAATTTGTATGCTAATTTATTAATTTGAAAGTAATGACAACCACATACGTTCATCACGTTGAGATTTTTGATACCATGTCAAAAAATGCAGTTTTATGAGCTTTGTTCGATCACTGTTAAGGAAACATTAAAATTTTAACAATCCAAATGCTGTAGAGCTAAACTTAAAAGGTTGCGTCGAGCGGACTTCTTGATACTGCCCCTTAATATCGTCTAGGAGTATTAGTTTTTTTAAGAGCCACAATATTTTTACCTAATAAAAATGAAAATTGGATTTTTTTCAACTGTGGCGATGAAGACAATGTTGTCAGAGGAGAGCTATAATCTTTAAAGTTGAGTGAAGATTTTTGAAGTTCCAGCTAACAAATATGTAGTTATAAGCCATGTGGTCAATTTTTACTCCATTTCAAGTTATAGCCCGTCAAAGTCAACACCTTCTTTCTGTCTCTCAGGAGAATCGACTACAGACTGCTTGTGGGCGTCCTTTCGGGCCACCAAGCTTTTGCCAAACCCTTAAATGTATTGGGCTTGAACTACACCACCATCTGTCCTGCTTGTGGAGAGAACGACGATACAGCGGAACACTTCCTCTGTAGTTGTCCTGCCTTTGCTCGCATCAGGTTACGGATATTTGTGGCTGACGTAGTGAGTGCCGAACATCTAAGCTCTTCCTTCTCATCTTTCTTCGAAAGACGGGAAAACTAAGTACAGCAAAGTAAGGTGTCTGTTTGGCAGTACAATGGACCAGTAGTTGTGTCTGAGTGTTCCATTGGAAAGTAACATCATCTGCCTGGCCTATGCTTTGATACCCTCCACTGAATACAAGTCATGCAAAATGTTAGGTATGTGAGTTAGTACTTATAATATTGGCTTTGTATGTGAGGTACAGGAAGTACTTGACCGAAAATAGTCCATTTTCAATACCAACTTGACGACAGTAAAAATAATTCCTCTCACAAAATTTCATTCGCCTAAGTCAATTCGTTTGAGCGCTATCGTGTTTTCAACAGACAGACAGACAGACAGACGGACATGGCTAAATCGATTAATAATTTGATCCTGATTCAGACTCTATGAGGTCTCCAGTGACTCTTTCTGGGCGTTACCTAAATATACAAATGTATTGGCACGGTGAATTCCTGTGGAGGGTAGAACAAAGTTTTAATAATATATCAACTGCAGGTAAGTGTGTATTTCCAGAGATCGTTGTCTAGTCCCAGTAGTGCGGGACAAGCGCATGCATGGTCTCCTATAGGGAATAGCCGCCCTGTTGAGATTGCAGTTGGTCTGGCGATATCTTTTTGCGTTCGGTTTTGGATGGGGATTGTTTCGTCCTTGCTATAGTTTGTTCACATCCTTTTATATGTGACACAGTTCGTCAGCGTTCTCCATCTGAAGTTGGCCTTCATTAGGGATCCTGAGGAGATTTCTACCGAGTAGAATGGAAACTAATTATACGCAAGTAAACAGTGAAGGGCTAAACCTTTTATTGCTTCCATAAACGTTGCTATGAACACAAATCAGGTTAGCGTAGAGCTGATCAAGCGAGGCCAGCTCATTTCTGCATTCAATCATTAGTTATGAAGTTATATTGACTGAGGCAATATAACTTCATTTATGGCAATGAGATGTTTATCTATTGCCTCGGGTATGTGTTTGTGTGTGTAGTCTGCTCTGACGGCAGGACTTATGGATAGCCCAGCAGTATGAAGAAGTCAAGTCTTAATCTACCTATAAGAAGCTTAAAAGGTAGAAAAAACTATACACAAATTTGTTTGTAGGTATAAATAAATGTTGGCTTTATTCATAGAGTAGCAATAGTTTTTAGTAATGGGTACTACCACCTGATCGCTAAATCACTTCAAGTAGCCTGCAGTGTAGAGATTCATAGAGTAAAATTATCTAGAGAAACTTCGGACCAGGCTCGTTTTATGGCTTTGTAACGAAATTTGCTATTTCCATCTTCCACTTCTCTCGCTACCGTTATGACCCCATGTTTACAGGTACATGGAGTCAGTCCGGGCAGCAAAAGTGGAAGGGTGTCCAGGTCCCGACAGCTTGGCGTTGGCATGCTAGCTTTAGCTCGTCCTAGCTCGTCGGATGGGGGGGTTCTTGCTATCGGACACCCTGGACGACTCGTTACGCATATAACATGCCAAAAATACTAAGCTTCAAAGAAAATAAAAATGAGGCCTAAATGTCTCTTCAGATTCAGTTTATTTTCAGTGGTGGGGAGCGATTAATGGTTGTTTTCCCTCAGGATACCCACCCTCTGTACCACGGCTTCAATAATTTCTTCCGTTTCATGATAATGCTTTCCTCCTTCGTAGACTTTTCTTGAAAGCCAACCCCACACGTTTTTCATGATGCTCAGGTCGGGTGAATATGGGGGCCATGCAAGTAGGTTTACATTTTTGGTTCTGAATCCAGGCTTTTGTTGTCCGTGCGGTATGTATCGGTGCATTGTCTTGTTGGAAAGTCCATTGCTGACCACCAAATATCTCCGAAAACTGCGGGGGGCTTATTTGTATTTCCAAAAGCTGTCAAAAGCGATAGCTATTTAGGTGACGGATTGCTGGCGGATTTATTGGCAGCAATCCTCACAATAGCTACCTATCGCTTTTGGAAATATAAAAATACCAATCCGCCATGAAAAGCGGTCCGCCGCGCATTTGGGAATAAGCCCCGGAAAAGCTCTTTGCTGTATCGATTTGTAAGTGATTGCCGTCATTTTGGAGCCTTGGAAATCCAGCTCCACATTTTCGTAATAGCTTATTGCTCCCCATACCATTACACCAACACCACCTCCTTTGCTGTGCCGCCTATGAAGATGTAGTTCTTCTTTTTCTTAAATCATGGAAATAAAAACTGTATCCATCAAGTCCGTCCAAACAACATTTTTTTTTTCATCAGAAAAGACGACGGTATGCCTCTATAGATTCCACGTGATGTGACTTGTTGCAAAATCAAGGCGCTGGATTTTACGTTCTGCCTTCAATGGTGGTTTCCTCTTCATTTTTTTATAGCCAATATAGCTGGCCTTCTGTATCACGCGATGGTCTGCTAGCTGTAACTCCAGTTTCTGCATTAATTTTACTTACGGAGAGCCTTAAATTTTAAGCAGCTCTCAGTATCGTCCGCCTTTCCTGACATGTTTTTGCTTTGCTGACCCTTTGCGGTTTTTTTCATTTTTCAATAATGTTTTTTTTATACCTCTCCAGGTCTTTAATAAAGCTGTGTACAACAGTGGCGCCTATTCCATTATTTTTGGCTATAAAACGGATGGATTTTCCGGTAAGCTCGAATTTGGCCTATTTCCTCCTTGGTTAATGTCTTTCCTTTACCTATAATATTGTGGATTGTATGAAGTTCTTGAACTAAGCTCCCTAATACTCCAAGTATCCTTTTATTTGATTTAAACCATGGTAACAGGTAGATTAAGCCACTGTTCGTAATCAAGTGAGACAAAAAAAAAAAAAAAAAAAAAAAAACTGGTACATTTTATGACCTTTTTGGAAAAAGCGTCATAAAAGTTGCATTTATCAACTTAATCCCATTTTTTTTTCTACAATATAAACATAATATATCCTTCATTTCTTGAGCAATTGGTTTTTCCCGGATTAGCGAAGGAAAAATATTTTAAAAATAAAACAAAAAACTGCCTGTTCGTAATCAAGTGAGACGGAGTGTAATCTGTTGAGGGCGGTAAGAGTTCTTCTGATAAAGAAACCAGTAGGTATTGCTTTGCTGTATTTTAAACCTGCACATCAGCAGTCTCTGTCGGAGATCCTTTCAGATCTGCTTATGCATGCTGTCCCTTGGAGAACAAGTCTTCAGTATAAATGAATGAAAACCACTGTTAGTCGTCTGCATGCTCGCTGAGTAGGATACAGCTTCTAAAAATCGGTGTCATTTATAATTATAATACATAATTCTATCTTTCTATCTTCATAAGTCAATTCTGTTAAGAAAATCTGAAAAAAATCTTCAAAAATAATTAACATTCCGTAATTACAGTAGAAACAATAAAAAAACAAAATTAAAAATAGAAAGTTGAAACGTAATAGTTTTAAAGATGAACCTGACCTTCTCAATGCCATATGGTAAGCCCCGCTCGCCCTGCTATATAACTCTTTATAGCTGTCATTCCATTGCATATATTATTGCGCGTTAATTCGTTCCACCTTTGGAACCAAAGGTATACACTACACACTACCACTACAGCGAACACCCAAGTGCGACTACAAAAGCCAACAAATTTAAGTTGAATAAACATCAATAAAATTAAAATGCTACTTTGTATAGGCATCCAAGTTCCATTACAAGTAGCTTCGTTGTTAGCCAGCGTGAAAAGAGTCAGAGGGCTTGCCGCCCCCCCTTTAACGCACCTCGCTAAAAAGCCACGTTTTTCTGCCATATTATTACTTGTTGTATCTGTAACTGCAACTGTTTTATTGTAATTTGTTTACTTCCATTCCCTTTTGGGAACTAGTAGTGTTAGTGTGTTGTAAAATTCATTACGTGACTGTGAATGGCCAACTACTTGCATCGTTATAAAATGCGATGAAATGGGTGAGAGAGCAACATTCACAGCCCTTTGTTACTTTCCAACGGGTGTCGGTGTTGGGTTGGCTTGGCTTGTCATCGGTGCAACAATTTACCGCGGCTACGGACTGCGCAATAAATTTTGTTGTATGGCGATAAGGGGTGGCCTCGACCGTCTAGCACTCGCTGAGAGCGGGATAAATTCTTTCAGCTATAATATGTTTAAGTTGTTTGTTTTTGCATTAACTTTGCTTCACTATATAGGTAGAAAGTTTTGTTGTGCTTAATGAGAGCCCCCAGACCAGACAGACAGGGCAAAATCAAGTGCAGCTGTGAGTATCACTGGGTAAATGTCTGATGTTGACATTAGCTGTTGCTGTAGACGACCGATATGGAATATGGGCGGCCAGCTCAATCGAAAGGCAGTTAAGGTGCACAATAATGTGAATAATTTTTATAGCAGATGTGCGTGGGAAAATGTGCGCAGTAGGCAAATGTGTTTCTGTTTCGTTTTTTTTCCTCTTCTTTAGGTAAACAAGGTCAGGGATGTAAAATTATAACGAGGCATGTCGCATGACAATCCTAATTCATTGTCGAAGATGTTACTTTGCGTAAGTTGATATTTTTGTAATTTTAATGAAACGTCTCAAACTGATTTTATTTTCTTAAATTTCCAAATGTCAATGGAATGGAATTTTAAGAGAGAAATGTTGTTAGTTCTCTGTTTTACACTTCGAAAAAGAGTAATGATATTAGGACGCGCTAACCTGCCATATATGTAACTTCTTCCAACATTGTTTTTGAGACAATTGTACAAAACTCAAAAGACAACATTACAACATTAGAAGAAAAAATAATCACCTCTATTGCCGTTGGCGTTTGTCGTAAACGACTCGTATTTTGCCTTGTATTTTAGTCGCTGTTTTTAACTTTTTTGAGACAAATGAATTGAAAATAAAATAAAATTGTTAACAAAAGTTAAAAAAAAATCTGCACATTGTTGTACAACGACACGAAACATAAGTCGGCAATAAGGGGTGAATGCCAAACGACTGCTCACATTATAAGGTTATGATATTGACATTGTCGGGTTTGCAGATGCGTAGACTTTTTCAAAAGAAGTTGAAAACTTCTTGAGTCATGGCATGTGCATTGTGCAATTCGAGAAGAACTTCAACCAACTTGTTGTGAATAACTGGGGCTAATTGAACGACATCTTACATAGCCAACAGCCAACCCAATCTAATTTGAAGTAATTCAATTCAATGTAATTACCTAAACCACTTCCGTAATGTAGTAAGTATATACATATGTAAGTACACAGAAATTTCCAAATACAGTCACTCTAAATTCTCTGGTGTCAGATAGAAAGGGGTTAAGTCAAAAAATTTTCAATCTTCAATCTCATTTTGCGGAAAACTACTATTTCCGACTTAACCCCTTTCTATCTGGCATCAGAGAATTCTTAGAAAGCAAAACTAAAGACGGCATGGGTTTGGGTTCCGTGCCCTTATACTTACCCAGAGAAGCTCCTAGGGCTTCTCCATGTGCAAAATCGGGAACTCAAAGCCGACACATGGAGAGTCCTAAAGACGGGACCACGACGGCAATATGGCCAGCACTTCTTGCTGTCCTTAAATAAGGAAAGTCTTCCATACCTGGAGAAATCCAACGGTATGGTAAGATATAGTATGGGAAGAGTTATGGTAAAAACGACCAAGGGCAAGGATGAGGAGGAGCCGCCTGTTAATGATGATGGAAGCGCTGCAGATAAACCTGCATCATAGTAGGGCAGCGACGGCCTGTTTGTTGGAGTACATCATCAAGCAGGACGTCGCGGCAATACTGATACAGGAGCCTTGGATCAATAAGAACAACGAGATCCAAGGTCTCAAGAACAGGAATTACACGTTGTTCTATAAGGGAAAAGGTAAAATCAGGACTTGTATCTTAATTAAAAACCATATAAGGGCTTTTCTTTTGAATAATTACAGTTCAGGAGACTTGACTGCAGTAATCTGCGAAAGGGAAGACGGTAAACCGCTATGTCTAACATCAGCCTACCTCCCATACGACTCTGAGGTAGTTATCCCGGAGAAGTTGAAGAAGCTGGCTGGACAGACAAACTGGATGCACGTAATGGGCTGTGATGCAAATGCCCATCACTCTCAATGGGGCAGCAGTGACATTAATGCAAGAGGTGAGTGTCTTTATGATTTTATTATAACGTCCAACCTCATAATATGTAATAGAGGGAATTCACCTACTTTTGTAGTCAGAAACAGGGAGGAGGTTTTAGACATCACCCTTGTCTCTAATACAGATAAGTTGTTAGTTGGAAATTGGAGGGTTGTGGAAGAAGCGTCTTTGTCAGATCATCGATGGATACGTTTCAACGTCAACTTCCATAGTAGGGCATGTAGTTTTCATAGGAATCCTAGAAAAGCAGATTGGGCTAAATATACGGTAATGGTAAATCAGCATCTTGACACCCAGCCCGGTCCTGGCAATACTGCCAAGGACCTGGATAGGGCGGTTGAGCTGATAAACCAAACACTGACAACGGCATTTGAGAAGGTATGCCCGGAAAATAAGACACCAAAAAGGGTACAGCCGAAATGGTGGAATAGGGAGATAGGGCTGAAACAGAAGGAAGTAAGGAAACTCTACAATAGGGCGAAGTTGGTCAGGGACGACACCACATGGAATGAGTATACCGAAAGTAAAAGGCAATTCAAATATTTAATCAGGAAATCCAAACGAGTTTCGTGGAAACTTTTCTGCGAATCAATCTCGGATACAGATAAGGCTTCGAGACTACGCAAAGTACTCTCAAAAGAGGCAAGTGTACCTAGCTACCTCAAAAAGAAAGACGGTACCTGGGCCGAAAGCAGTCAGGAGGTTCTGGTAACCCTGGTGGAATCTCACTTTCCCGGGGCTACTATCCCAGAGGATTCTGAGCTGCAAGGTCGTATGGATATCAACTGTGACCCCCTCACGAGGGGGGAGATAGTTGATCTCATAAATCGGAGAAAAGTGCGGTGGGCTTTGCAGTCCTTCAAACCGTATAAATCCTCGGGCCCAGATGGAATTTTGCCGATCATGCTGCAAAAGGCACCTGAGAGGGCGATTCGGAAAATTACGGAGATTCTAAGGCAGAGTCTGAATTTAGGGTACATACCAGCAGCATGGCGGGAGGTGAAAGTGGTTTTCATTCCCAAAGCTGGCAAGCAGGGGCATACAACAGCGAAGGATTTCAGACCAATCAGTCTGTCATCCTTTATGCTAAAAACCCTAGAGCGGCTATTAGAAGTTCATATCAGGAGCAAATGCAATAATGGATTCTTAAGCGAATCGCAACATGCATACATGAAGGGAAAGTCAGTAGAAACAGCTTTACATAATGTAGTAGGGAAGATTGAAAGAAGCTTACACTTGGGCGAGTTTGCTCTAGCAGCTTTTCTGGATATTGAGGGGGCTTTTAACAATGTAGAGGGCAAGGCTATAATGCGTGCCATGTCTAATATGAACATTGGACACAGCATAGTTTTATGGGTATGCAACATGCTTGCAAGTAGGAAAATAAACTGCTCCCTGGGACAAAGTTCCATTAGAATGTCGGTTACCAGGGGAACACCACAGGGGGGAGTCCTTTCACCTCTCCTTTGGGTGCTTGTTATGGATGACATTTTGAAGAAACTGAGCTCCAGGGGAATAAGTGCCACAGCATATGCTGATGACCTAGTTATTATCATTCAGGGAAAGTTTTTAAACACTCTAAGTGAAATTATGGACAGTGCATTAAGGAAAGTCAATTTATGGGCAAAGGGCTGTGGACTTAACGTCAACCCCTCCAAAACGGAACTGGTACTCTTCACCAGAAAGCACAAGATACCACACTTTAACCTCCCTAAACTGGAAGGAGTGGAATTGCCTCTGTCTGACAAGGCAAACTATCTTGGGGTCATTCTGGACAGAAAACTGAACTGGAATGCAAATGTAGTGGAAAGAATTAAAAAGGCGTATAACGCTCTTTTTATTTGTAAAAAAATAGTAGGCAGGACTTGGGGCCTAAAACCTGCTATGGTGCACTGGCTATATACAGTGGTGGTTAGACCCATACTCACATATGGCGCACTAGTATGGTGGACGGCGACGAAAAAGAAAACAACAGTTGGCAAACTAGCGTCGGTGCAGAGAGCGTCCAGCGTAGCAATAACGGGTGCACTTCGCAGCACCCCTACGGCAGCGCTGGACACCTTTCTACACCTTACGCCACTTGACTTGCACATAAAGCAACTTGCGGGGAGTAGTGCACTACGGCTCGCAACACTGGGCTACTTTAGAGAGGGCAGTTTTGGACACTGTTCAATACTAACGGAGTTACTCCCGGGTGTACAGGTGCAAACTGATGAAATACACCCCTTGGTCGACTTTGACACTCCGTACGAAGTGTCTTACCCGGAAAGATATGAATGGCAAAGGGATAAAGTAATTAAGCATTGCGAAATAGCGGTCTACACGGACGGCTCAAAAACAGCGGAAGGTACGGGTGCTGGAATCTACTCCGTAGATCCAGATCTAAAAGTGTCTATACGACTACCGGATACAAGCAGTGTCTTCCAATCAGAAGTTCTGGCTGTTATGAAGGCGGCAGAGCTAATGCGGATGAGATCTATATCTGGAAGGGATATAGCCATCTACATCGATAGCCAGGCTGCACTCAAGGCACTGGAATCTACGAACATAAATTCTGAATTAGTCAGGAACTGTCGCACAATGCTCAAGGCATTATGCAGTCAGAACCGAGTGAGACTGTGCTGGGTACCAGGACACTGCGGTATAGTTGGAAATGAGCAGGCGGATGAGCTTGCGAGGATAGGCGGGGAATTGCATGACGGAGGAGATGTTGATATTAAACCACCTCCTTGTATCATAAAAAGCAATATTAGGAATAAAATAAACAAGGAAGCCGACCGGAGGTGGAAGGACCTCACCGGTCACGCGGTATCTAAGGCACTTTGGCCGCAATACGACCGTAAAAGATCTAGGGAAATCCTCAAACTAGGCAGGGAACAGCTCAGGACACTGATCGGCATATTATCAGGGCACTGCCTTCTTAGAAAACATGCAAGAAGACTAGGGCTAGCAGACTCGGACACTTGTAGATTCTGCAGTGACCTGCAAGCCGAAGAGGACATAACACATATACTGTGCGAATGTGAGGCAATATGTCGCAGTAGAAGAAAATTTTTGGGCAGGTACTTCTTCCAACATTTAGGGGAGATAGACAATACCAACCTCAAGGGGCTACTTGGTTTTTGCAGGGAAATTGGGGTTTTCTCAAGGGCAAGTGTTTAGGTGTTTTTCCATTGTAGGTCACTGCAATTGGTTCCCCCTAGGGATCGCGATGGGCCCTTATGGTGCCTAGTGCCGTATGAGTCATCTCATACCCCTTTTTAACCTAACCTAACCTAACCTAAAACTAAAGTAAAATTCAAGTCACCGATGCTTAAGTCATTTATTTGTAACAGCCAGGGGGCAGATCACGTAAAATGAAAACGATCGAACGACGTCGTTTCGACAATAGCAGTCTCTGTTTATTGCCATAGATATGATAAGAGACAGCATGCGTGAAAACGATATTGTTCAATCGTTTTTATTTTACGTGATCTGCCCCCAGGACTTCTGCCTTCCCTGTTATGGTGCATGAGTTGACTCTCTGTTACATACCCTAAATGGTTCAACCGTCTATGTCAAGTGGATGATGTTTTCATACTATTTGCTGAATAATGTTTACAGACTGTCTGTTCTAACGGCTCTAGATAGGGTCGATGAATGGTGTACTAGAAAATATGGGCTTTCAGTAAATCCTTTGAAAACTGAGGTTGTTTTCTTCACGAGACAGATATTTAGAAAAGGTCTGACTCAGCCAGTAATAAAAGGCGTCACTATCCATATCTCTATAAAGCGAAATATCTGGGAGTGATCGTGGATAAGAAAAATCTTTATGCAAAGCATGTCAAGTCCAAGAAATCTAAGGCGCTCTCAGTTTTCTGGCAGTGTAAGGGCGCTTTTGGTGAGACGTTGGGCTTACGAGTATCCTCTATAAAAAGTTCCGTTTTGATATATATGATAAGGCCATTTCCGTATATTTATTTATTTATTTATTTCAATCAAATGAGTACATCTACTGTTCTCGCTAGATTAGATACTTAATACAAAAATTATACTTAAAAATTACCACCAAAGCCTAACAACAGGAGTAATTTATTCCTAAATGAATCTCTACTAAAATGAAAATCAATAACATCACAATATTTATTCGATTCTCTAAGGCATCTAGAAATTGGTTCATTGTAACCATAGTTAACCCTATGATATGGTATATGAAATAAAAAGCGATTTCTTAGAACTCTCGCAGGAGCATAAAATCCAACTAATGATAATAGAAAAGGGCAATCGATATGGCCATCTATCAAATCGCGAATAAACATAATGGAGAAATATTGCCTCCGTCTGAAAAGAGGTAAGATACCAAATAATTTGCATCTGGTCTCGTAAGATGGCATTTCAATATTCCATCGTAGTCTACGAACAGCTACTCTAGTCAGACGCTTTTGGATCTTCTCAATTCTAAAAGAATGTACTTCGTAAAATGGATTCCATACTATACTACAGTATTCGAGATGTGATCTGACAAATGCAAAAAATAAACATTTCAGAGTATGCGGATCTTGAAAGTCTTTCGAATTCCTCAATAAGAAACCTAGCATCTGATTACCTTTGGCAACCACAAACTCAATGTGCTTGCAAAAGCTAAGTTTAAAGTCAAAAATAACTCCAAGATCTTTTTTGAAGCAGATAGTGGACAATGGGGTATTATCGATTACATACGTAAAGGGAATTGGAGAGAGGTGGCGATAAAAAGAAAGGCTTTGACATTTAGAGACATTGAGATGAAGGTCATTGTTATTACACCACACAGAAAGACGTTTAAGGTCTTCTTGTAGAAGAAGACAATCTTGAACTGAACGTATTGCTCGGAATATCTTCAAATCGTCAGCAAACATAAGACACTGGGAACTCAAAAACAAGTCAGGAATGTCATTAATAAACAAAAGGAAGAGCAGAGGGCCCAGATGACTACCTTGAGGTACACCAGACGTAACATAAATTGGTGACGAGAGCATTTCGTTTATGCGAACATACTGGATACGATCGGTTAAGTAGGAATGAATCCACTTTAGGATATTGGAGTGAAATCCTAAGGTAGTCAGTTTGGAAATTAGTGTACTGTGATTGACGCGATCGAATGCCTTTGCAAAATCTGTATAAATTACATCACATTGCATGCCATTCTCAAGGTAATTCAAGGCAGTATTACAAAAAATTGAGAGATTTGTAGTAGTGGATCTGCCTGTAACGAAGCCATGCTGAGACGGAGAGATAAATTCTAGCCTATCCGTGCGTCGGTTGTTTGTTTGTTGGAGACGGGAAAGTATGAGATTGCCTTCTACACAAAACCCAGAAGAACGGTCTGTCTTGGCTGCACGAGTGCTTTCCCGAGTACGCCGAGCTCTGCTTGATTTACCTTCCCTTGATACCTTTATCATGGGTTCTATACTATCAAAGCAATCTACTATTCTCATCCTACAAACCCAGTTCCATATGGATATGCCGTCTGATGCAATGAAACTTTAACTTCGGCTGTTGTGCAAATTTAGTGTCAACTTTTCTTGCGTTCAGGACTGGCTTTAGCCAGAGACTGACTGCTAGGTTCCACATTTCACTTTCACTCGAAATGAAATCGGAAATGAATTTTTGTGGTCTATATTTCACTGTATTCGATTTCGATTTCAAAATTTTCGGAATTGAGACAAAGTGAAATTGTGATTTCTAAAAAAATTTCGGAGTTTCCGAATCGCTCGAAATGCAGAACACTGAAAACGAATTCACTCGATTTGCAATTTCGATATTACTCGATTTCTGGAACCTAGCTGTGAGCCTGGTTTGGGATGTAGTCGAATTTTCACGGATGGCACAGAAGGGTCATGTGCTGTGGAAATCGACAACACTAGACTTTACTACTCGTAAGGCAAGCATGCCTCTGTTTTTCCGGACTTATCTGGTGACGTGAAATAAGACGCAACAAAATAAAGCCAAAATGAAAAATTTTGCCTTATTTCGTTTTCAATCTGGAAATAACACCAAATTTCCGATTTGGCCTTATTTCGCTTTAGAAAACGAAAAAAGGCCAATTTGGCTTTATTTCGTTTTGCAGTTTCAAAAACTGGCCTTAATTCCATCGCCGAACAAACCTTGCCTAACTTCTCCAAATCTGTGACAGTTACCCCAAGCAGGGGATAATTTGCATGCACCAGTTTCGCACCTACCCGAATTATACTCTATTTTGCTTTCTCTCTATTATTTCCTGAATTTCAAATTTGGCCTTATTTCCAAATCAAATGTGGCCTTATTCCAATTTGGAATTGGAAATAAAACCAATTTACCCTTATTTCCGTTTTACAATTTACATTTGGTCTTATTTCGTTGGACATTATTTCACGTCACCGACTTACCTAGAACAAAATTCCCATTTCAGATTTTTGCATTTTACAAAGTGTTGGAAAACTTCTTTTCCACCAAGGTTTCGTTTACTTCCTTGTTTCTAAAATAATTAATTAGGTAGGTACCTATTCACTCAGTTCAAGTTTTTGGATACGCAGTTTGGATGCATATCGTACACGGGGAATAGCGTTCTGTTGGCGTCTGTCAAATTCAATCGATTGAAGTTCACAATACTGAACAAGAAAACTAAATCACATTAGACAAGGGAATCACATCTTCGTCACCATTTTTAATGTTCCGCAGGTATAGGAACTCATCACATTGACAATCAGACATTCCCTGGATAATTTTCTTCATTGAATCCAAATTTTTGGGAATAATCCTCTGACAAGTGGACATTTGTGCAATGTGATTTATTTCTATGAAATTAGAGGAGGGTCCGAGAATTAACTAACAAAATAGCACTTCACAGTAGTATTTTTTAATTTATATACAAAAGCATTTCTTCACTTGATTGGTACCCCCTGTCACAGATGAACATTACTACCAATTAACAAATTAAGTGGCGACCTTCTGTAGTCAGGAAGCCAACTATTGAATTTTCATTACATCCTACCTGAGTGTAAATCTGCCGATTAAAAATCCGGAACAATAGTAAAATAAAAGTTACCTCAGGCGAACAAAATTTTGACATTTATACTTTCTCTTGCCGACTACTGTCTGTCGTCTCGTCCGATTTGTGATCCTTCTCACTTCTCAGTAACTAATTACCGTCCGTAGCGTTCGTTTATTCGTTTCTTCTATTAGACCCACATCAAATTGTAACAAATTATTCTTGAATCAAAATAGATTTTGCAATTAATATTCCGAATACGATTTGGAAATACTCTATCTGACGGCCGTCGCTTTTAATTGGGGTAAATCTCTTGAGTACATACCTAAATATCCTTTTTTGGGGGAAGGTTTTTACGAAATAAAAATAGAAAGGAAACAAGTGGAACTTTTAGTAGATTTTTATTCACGTGATGATTGATTTATCGAACAATGTCACTTAGATAGAATAACCGGTGATCAGGGGTGAGATTCTGTAAAAAACGAATCGAAAACTTTATGAAGCAATTTAGTTGAAATAGAAATTCGAATTTCACAGGTCGGAGAACTTTGGTTGACCCACCCCCATCGTCAAAAGAAAACATTTCAAATGCTATTTATCGACACTCATGGAAGCAAAAGTAAATGTAAAATGTAAAATTTGGAACGTGCATTATCCTGATAGACAAAAAATATTTAGGCGATTCTATTCCTGGGCAAGGGCCGATTTCACTGAAAATTAGACGGCGGTTTGATCTTATTTGTGTTGAGATAGTAGTTTGAATAAAATACAATAGGTGACGCTGCATTTTTGAATAGGTACAGTATTTTAATGGGAGTGGTCTAGGATTGTCGAACGTCTTTCTATCATTTTATTAAATCAAATGTATTCATTTAAAATTCGACCATTATTGCTTAGCATTAGACCGCAATAAAATTACTTTCTACTCCCCTCGAGGTATGTATATACTTTTGCAGTTGAATGGTCACGCTGAGTGGTATTATTTTCTTTTTATTTTTCAAATAGCATTACCTACATTTCATCTCAACACGTGTCATTATGTGGTAATTTGTCCCGTTTGATAGGACGAAAATCTCCTGTGGTGTTTCATGCGTAATCGGTTAAAAGAGTGTATTTCTTTCATGTAATTTTCTTTGCTACGCAAGAATGGACAATGAGGAACCCAACAATTCAGATGGAATGGAAAATTACTGTGCTTTTGAATCCTTGTACTACCCACCTACACAAATGAGGAAAACAAATTAGATATCAACGTTAATAATTGTATTATGCATGTAGGTGTAGATACATCAAATTATTTAGAAAAAAATATCCTTAAAATTTATAGCAATATATTACATTATATTGATTTTTTTTTTGTAGAGGGGTTAATAAATATAAGCATGTTTTTACTATAGGAGAGGTGGTCTACTATATCGCTTCGTTTAGGCGGATCTAACTTTTGATCCTGAGAAAGTCGTGTCTAACTCATGGTTTAACCATAAGTGTCATCGTAGTAGTGTCATTCAAAGGTGAAATGTCAGTTTTCCAGCCGATATATTTTTATTTTTCATTTAAAATTCTTTTATAAGTAATTTTATAATTTAATTTGATGTTATTGTTTTATATAAAATAAATTTACCAGTAGCTGGTGAAATAGTGAATTTTTTTCTTATAATAAATTGACAAATATTGGTCAAGCAAAGCCTAATATGTAGTTTCTTTTATTTCGTGGTTTTTGTTTTTTTAATTGACTGTAATTATGATTAGGTACCATCGTAACAATTTTTTATTTTTTTTGTCCTGAAAACAACAAAACGTGCTTTGTACATCTTATTTTCAAACGGGAAAATAATACATAAATGTATAACCAGACTCCTGATTCCTACCAACAAATTGTGTGGAAAAAATATGAAAGCTCATTTGATCTCGAATAAATCTGACAATTTTGCCAAATTCGTACAAGATTTGACATCAATTGTAAAAATAGAATTTGTACTGAAGTCGTGTTTAGTAAACCCTTCGATTAAATTGGTTATTGGTAGGGCAAAATCAAAAGTCGAAATAATAAAGGCCCTTATTGTAAGCGTCGATAGTTAATCGTTGATCGACAGCTGTCGATCGCTCGAGAACTGTGATTGTCGATTGCGATCGATATTTGTCGATTTGATAGTCGCTGATTACAAACGTTTGCTCGATGTTTTCTCTTGGAAATGAAAAAATTTTGTGCGCACGAATAGCTAAAATCAATCGACGCAATCGACAATTGTCGTGACGATCGCTGATCTACAATCACAATAAGGGCCTAAAGTTAGTTTCGAAATTAGTAAAACTCGAGTTCAGTGATTGTTTATTGATATGGCACATTATTACTTTCAAATTTCATTCTGAACTGACACTTGAAGGAGGCAAGTAGGCGATGAATTTCAAATTATATTGCAACTGAAGTATTGGGCTTTGCAAAAAGCTTTGCAAAAAGCCCAATAGGTATCGTGTGTGTGTATACAGATCGGGGTTTAGATAGAAATTTTTGAGAAATATTCATAAAACGGCTATATTCGAGTTTTCTGAGAAAAACTAAGTACGTGATCATGTTTAGTATGCTTATGTTGTCTTAAATATGTATTTTGATCAAAATCGTTAGAGCGGTTTGTTGTAAAATTATGCTGACAAATGTTACAACTTTGGATTCGAAAAGCACTGTTATTAAACTGTTTAGCTGAGAGCTGAGTACGATATAAACATCACCAATCGAATATGGCGTTTTCGAGATATGAGCAGTGTTTAAAGTACTATTATTAGGGATTTGGGTGAATATCAAAGGACGCAGTATTTTTAGAGAAAAACTGAGTTTGCTATCAAGTTAACGGTCACGATGGATAATTTTGTATGGACATTTTCGCCATTGTGACTCCGTACAACTTAGCCTGGACACTAAAAATGATTATTAGTACCGCGGAATATCTTTCTCTTACTATACGTATACGAGAAAGTTTAAAATTTGGGAAAAGTACGATAAATTTAGCGATGAAAACTAATGACGGAGAAAAATTGTTGCTGATATTTTTTTGATTTTATGAAATAACTTTAATTTGATCACGTTACATTTGGGTCTATACCTCAGCTTTTAGATGAAGCTGAAGGCTGTTTAATACATAGATTAAATTATTTAAGGAAGTGGTCCCTGACGTAATCTTTTTCCTTTTTTTATATTATCTAGAAATTATTTAACTAATGTTAAGTTAAAGGCAGTGAAGTCAGAAAAATGTACATTTCAATGAAAAACGCTTCTAAAAAGTAGGCTTAACAATGAACGACATATTCTACCCTTGAGCCCTCTCGGAGAAAGGGTTTTCATCGAAATCTCATTTAACGTCAATCGGTAACAGATTGACTCTCTAAAGTTTTAATACGAATACATGTACATATATGTTTATAATTATTAATATTTTAATATAGAAAGATACAAAGAAGCCATAGATGTATGCAAAAAGGTACATTTAGGTGCAACTGCCAATTAGGTGCAACTGCCAAACACCAAAGTTCCATCAACTGTCAAAAGTATCCTAAAAGTATGCAATTTAAACATCACTCCCGTCCCCGCGGTATGGCTTAAATGTCTGTGAAGAGGAACAAGAAAACGAAAGAAGTTATACATGAAGCAAGTTTTTGCTTTCGTTTTTTTTTTTTGTTATCTTCCAACGGAGTCAGTTCTTCCTTGACTGGACTGGACACTTAGTATATGTTGTGATATTTAGTCGTCTACATGACGCATTCGGTAATTTAAAGTGTCGATTAGTATAACGACCTGTGATATATTAAATTTTCCAATTGTTGGCATTGTTTGTTTGTGAAAATGTTTGCGTTGGTTTTTTAAAATGAGGTGCACTTATTGCCAGGCTTTTAGAATTGAAAGAGTTGGATTTATTGTCACTTCAGGACAGGGTTCAGAATAGGGTTCAGGTTCTGTAAAGGAGGATTTTTTAGACCAACTACGAATCTTGCTTGTCCAATAATTTATGACAATTTGGTTATGTTTCTGCGTGTTTGTAGGGAGTTCAAGCGATGCATGACTTATTCGGAGCTAATGGCATTAATGGCAGGTTAACTGTTCGTGAATATATTAACACCTTTAAATATGGTTAGCACTTTAATGGCGTCCATCTCTGCCTAAAAAATGTGTCGGTTTTTCAAAATTGGTGTGTGAGACCAGGTCCCTCACACGACTCCAGTTTAGAACTATCCCTATCTTGGTGGGGTATAAAAAGTAACTCAAAACTCATAACAATTCCAATAATTCTAAAGCATTCGCATAATTGTCGTTCTTTATAGAGAAACACGATCTAACAATTTTCCTTTAATTTCCACAAGACCCCACTGGTCCACTGTGGCAATCACAATTTTTTTCAAGAGCTTAAGCTCTTTTATTACAAAACAACACAAAAAAAAAAATAATAATAAAAAATCATACAATTTCATTCCGAACCATCTCTTACAATCTCTGAATCCACCCAATATCATGAGTAGGATAAGAACACTCTAGTAGTTACCTTGGTACCTGGATCAGGAACCAATTCAATATTTCCCAAGTAATTTGACTCCCCACATACGAAAAAAAAACCGAAAAGAAAATTACATAAAAAAAAAAAAATCCCCTTTGTACTTTATCAAAAAGGAGGAAAATTGCTCAAGTTTATTATTTGTGTGTGTTGCTTGCTTTTCAGTAGGCATGTCTCTGTGGGTGCAAATCAAAATCAGACATCGTCGCCGTCACTATTAACGTTTGATTTTTTTGTTTGGTCACAAAACTAGGGTAAAACTCAAGAGGAAATTTGAAAATTTTCAATTTATTTACGCTGTGCTTTTCCTTTTGTGGCGTATTGGTCACGCAAGCGGGTTATTAATTATAATTTTGACCTCCAAGAGAGGGAAAGTTGTTTTTCTTTTCTTTTTCTGTCAATGTTTTCCCTTTCATGCATAGTAATTATGTTTTCTTCTTTTTTTCTTTTGGGGTATTTTTCTCCTTTATCTTGTATTTTGATAGAGAAAATTCGTGTTTTTTTTTTCAGTAGGAAATCGTAAAGGATATGCGTCATTGTAGTTGTTGTCGTTCGTCCTTGGTCGTATGAGTCGTACATCGGTTTGTGGGTGTAGTTTGTTTTGTTTTTTTTTAATATTCCGGAAGGGAATTGTAAAAGTTTTCCCATGAATGTTTGTGATCATAAAATAAAACTAGAAATTCTATTGTGGTCTCATTAGGTTCATAAAATTGGGCCGATTGAAAAGTTTTCACATGAAGTCAGAACTGATGCGGTATACAAGTGTATGTAACATAGTTTCCTCCCACATTGTGTGGCTATCTATTTTTGTAGATATGTACTTCAATACTTTGTAGAGAAAAGCGGCAATTTTGACTTGAAAATTTTCACTCGTAAAATGAATCTGAGCCTTGAACTCTTGATCCGATTTTCAATCAAAAGAAAGCTTCGAAAATGGAAGGACCTTATTAAATTAGCCCAAAATTTGTCGTTCTTCATAAGTCTTCTAGGAGTATTCATAAAGGACCACTGAACGTTGCAAAGTTTGTCATCGACCACATTAACATCCCGCGTATCGTTCTAAAGAAGAAGCAGACTCTCAGCTTTTAATTAACGACGATTTCAAGTTGAACCTGCAATTCCGTAAGCCTTTTCATTTTAGGACATATTTAAGTTAAAAGCTGTAGCTACTAAGAATAAAATGACTTAGTAATTGACAGTCACTATAGGTGTAGTGTGGAAAAGTGGTTAGATGGGTTGTATGTTCAATCTCCGGAACCTCCCAAAAAATGGATAGTACGTGAACATGTACAAGCTCATAAGGCCTTATATTTTTGGCCATTAGTGAAAATTGCTGGGATATTAATCGACCTTTTGTATACACTGTCGCTAATTTAATTTAATTTCAAACATAGAAAATTTGTCGATGTAATAATTAAAGGCTAAATGGGTATTTCTAATATGCCTACTTTTATCAGTATGTAATACCATTACAGTCTCCTCAAAATCTGATAAAAGTACAAAACCGATACAGCAACCTTCTCGGTTGTTGATATTTATATATATATATGTTATACAGATAGGGATATAAAATACAGACAACCAGTGTCCAACAGCGATACCACTTCAATCAAAAACCATATGTACCAACAGAGCCACGCATAATGACCTTGTTTCCTGTTTCCGTCATTCCGCTTGCTGTAGTCAGAGAAAACAAGCTTGAAAAGATGTATATAACCTAATCAATAGACCACAAAAAGCACAAGGAAGAACAAAAAAAAAAACGGGACGACAAATACACAAATAAAACTGGGACACTTTTAATATAATCCGTATTTCCATAAACGCACACGCACACAGTCCCGTCGATACCGAATTGTTTACAATAGTGACGTGACTGTGAAATGTAAGTATATTACATATTTACATCACTCAAGAGAATCTAAAGAATGCTGTGTTTCTCTCTCTCTCTCGCTCTTCACACTCTTAGTGAAGAGATTACATTGTTTGAAGCCACCAACTTTTGGTGGTCCTTATTTATGCGTCTGATATTCTCCTTTATAAATCAGTTCCTTTCCACAGTGTTCCGTATTTTCGGGCAAGTCGACAACAATAATGAAAGAAGACGACGACATCTTCAATGGCCATGAAGTGTACATAACGCAATCACGCCCAAGGACAAAACCACCCACAACAAAGAAGCAATCGTATAAAAGAAATGAAAAACCGAAAGCTCTCGAAGGGCCCGGGTACCTACTTCACTTCAAGGCGACAATGACAACGTCTGCGATGGCCATGAATTTCATAATAGATACATACATATAATGCTAGCGTTCACACTGGAGAAAGGGAGAAATACGAATTTACCAAATACGCACAGTACTGCGTATCCACGCATATAAAGTGGAAGCTTTGAATGTCAGTCGCTCGAATCCATATCCCCACCTCGTTTGGTTGTGCGTGTTTGGTTTTCTATGGCATGGTATGGCACTTCAAATTCAAGGACACCACATAGCCAGGACCTATGTACTACTTTCAGTTTCATCGGAGGGTAGGTACTGCTCAATTACCATAGATACGCATATAGAGAGCGGATTTTGTTTATTATTTTGTTGGGCCGTTATTTTGTTACGAAATAAGTATGCCTTCCAAGGAGTAGAGGAGCAGCGACACGCATTTTTCAAGAGTTTGATATATGAGCTTATTGTACACAATTGTATGTGTAGGTATATGTACAGAAATAACTAGGACCTAATTATTAAATCTTTAATAGGTACTCAGCGGAGTACAAGTAGAGCAAACATGATCGACATCTGAAATGGAATTTTGATGTTGCGTAGAATATTTATTTTATTTTCACTATAGGGGATTGCTAGGATACATGTAGGTAGGTATGTACCCTGCTACATGTTGTATGTATGTACTATGTAAAGTGCGCTATAGACTTGTGTATTAGGATTTTAATTAAAATATTAAATTAGAAAAAAAACTTATTACAAAGCTAATCGGATTTTGTGGTAAAATATTCCCCTAACTTTAAAAGTAAGGACCTTTGTATGATATGTTTTTGGCATGGGAACCATTTCGAAAATGTACGCCTCTGTCATTTTCGGATAATTGGATTGTTCGTTTTAAGGGTTCAATTAAGGTTTGTGAGTTTTTTCTCATGTTTCTTAGCGATTAATAAAAGAAGGCTAGTCTTTTGGTCGAGGAACCATCTTAAGTAAAGTAAATTTTCAAAGATTTTTTTTCTTTTCATTCAGGGACATCTTTTTTTCACAGTCACCACTTCTTGCGATCATCTAGCAAATATCCAAGAGCATAACTCTCCTGAGAAGGTTTCGCAATTGTGACGGCATCAACTTGTAGGTCCCTCTCAACCCAAAAAAACTGACACAAACGAATTGTTAAGATAAGCCATGACGTATTGTGCCAAATATTTATTTTTATTTTTTCTATGGCTCAGCAGTTGTTTAAGTGCTCATCTACTGAGAGAGAGGCTCCGGTTCAGCCCCCGGAGAATAGAAATTATACCGTAAAACTTCTTCCACTACTACCACTTCTCGCGAACCTCAGACAATCATCCGTGAGCCAAATTTTTCGGAGAAAGATTCTCAATTCGCTCGATCGAATTTTGTTTAAAATTGTAGTTCCCTCTATTCGTCTTATAATATAAAAAAATTACAAACAACTCATACTCAGAAAGAGAGATAGAGAGATAGATAGATAGATAGATAGATAGATAGATAGATAGATAGAGAGAGAGAGAGAGAGAGAGAGAGAGAGAGAGAGAGAGAGAGAGAGAGAAAAGAGAGACCTCCCTTAACATTCTTGGAATGACAAGGAGCCAAAAGAGGCACCATTCGGCAATTTTTGTAAGGCGGTGATAAATAAGATATGGAATATGGATGCTTTGTGACCATACAACCTTGCTCACCATCAGGGAAAATAATGAAATAGTTTCTATTTTGATTCTGAAACCATCGACATGTAAACTCAATTTTTAATCAGCACAAATGTTATTCAAATTAGTTATTCGAAAAAGTTGGCTCAGTCGTTACTGGTAATAAGCTACTGAGCAAGGTGTTTCAGTTCCAACTTTCGGAAAGAAAAAAAATGCATCTTAAGCGTCTGACCATTGTCGCAATTCTCACAAACGTCTCTAGCTTCTCAATTCATCGGTTTGGCTTCGGATACACGCTTCGAACTGTCCCTTCCATTCGACCCAAACAGAATAAAAACCCACCCAATCGAAGACATAGACCTGTTGTTCACAACATTAGTTTGAAAACTCGACTTATCTACATAATTATTTACTTACTCACGACTTTTTTGAAACCCAATACACTTACCTGAAAGACAAAAAGAGAAGACAATAAATTAGAGCGTTTCTATACATGAAATATTATATGCATATTTATCAATTAAAAATAAAATAGCAAATATAATTGTAAAGATATTTATTTAATAAAATTATATAACTTGTAATGTAAATGTCTCATCTACTTCAAGAAGCTCTTTGTGTGAGGGTAAGATCTAAATTTTTGCAAATTCATTCTTATAGTTATGTATATACACATAACTAAAAGATAGACGGAAAAATTAACGGAATGTGCCATGCAAAAAATGAATGGAAAAGACAAATGAATATAGTAAAGACGCCATAATACAATCCAATCAATCTCCGGTTTATAATTAATAAAAAGCCCAAATGGTTCCGGTATCTCATCAATTGCAGCAAAAACAATGACAAAATGTAACGCTTTACCACAACGGGTAGCAAGTCTTTACGAATGGCAGCACAAATGGGATCCACTCGAAAGAGAGATTGGGTCAACAGAAAGCATCATGGGGTGTTAAATTTATTTTTGAAACAGATGCTAACAGGGTGTAGATATTTTATGGCTTTCTTAAACAGGTTTGGACCCACTGACAATCCGTACTAGGAGCATGCAATGTTCCACTGACCGCGATAAGAAGAAGAACGGCAAATGCTGAAGGAGAATATTAATGTAGAATTGATAATCAAGCGCCAGAAAACCTAAGCAGCCTGATGCAAACAGTATGTGAAGGAATGAGCAACACTGGTTGCAACCATCATAATGAAGCATCACAAACGAAGTGCAACGCGGGAGCATGGAGATATCGTGGCGAACAATTAAGGAGGTGACCTCCTTGCAATGTAATGCTTTACGGCAGTCCCGCAAGGAACAAGGGCAGAAAGAGGTGGTTTAGTCAGTAAGAATCTTGTGAAAAATTTCCCCTCAGACAATATAAAAAGAAAGTTAAAAAAGAAACGGCAAGGGTCTAGCATTTAACATGCTTTTCTACAAAACATGCGAAGCCGCGTGAAATAAATACATTTTGCTTACTGCCTTCAGAAATGAACCTATTGAATAGCTGGGCATTTCTCTGCGCTTAATCGCGTAGAGTTAGTAGTACTCCTACCTACTCCATGCCTCCGACTTTTTTTTTTTTAAATCTTTCTTAGTTCAACAAAGTATTTCCTAGTTACGACGACTTCCGTGAGTAGGTATGCTAAGACAACAAGATCATCCGCAAACAGAATTTGCTCCGCGAAATAAAAATCGTTGTCGCGAAAAATCCAGCAGCCAATCAACGTTTCTTTTAATCGTTTGGGATCTTCTCCGTGATTTAAACAAATAAGTAAGTTTATTTTATAGCCTTGTCAGAAGTGGTGTATGAACATTGAAAACTTCCTAAATTTGATCACAGTCACAGGACTAAATATTTTTAAACTATTTTGCCTATGCCACACTTGCATTTTGGACAACGAATTTGGCGATAAACTTCCAAGACAAGGTTCAAAGGAGGTTTTCGGAAGCCCTGCACCTACGCTAGGCTTGCCAACATCTGCATTTAGAGGTTCACTTAACGAGTGGGCTTCTCGGGAGCACAATCGTCGATGGCACAACTGACTATAGAAAACCAAAGAAAGCAAAACATCTACAACTTTCCTTTTGTATCTTAGTTAGAATGACTGTGGGCGAATGACAGCACATTTTTAACGAAGATTTAGCGAATATATAGGTAATACATCGAGCTAAGCATTTTATGTAATTAGAACAACTAGTCTGAAACTGCAAACCTCATAACACATTGTACTAAATAAAAAACTAAAAATATTCCACATACGCCACAGTGAACGAAGAAATTTTAAACGGCGCGCGGCGCTTTAGATAAGCAAAAATACAGATCACTTTCTATATCAATTCTAACGAGTCTACTAATAGTATCTGCATCACCGCGTGACAGATAAATACACTCAATCAGCTTCAGCACTTTCCTGCTCACACTACCGTGGTGGAGGTTCTTGCTTTATGCTTCGTTCGCAGTCTATCTCTTGACCTTGTGCGGTATTGTATTGCTATTTCTTCAATCGTTTTTTGATTTTTTTGTTTCAAATTCATTTTGCAAAAAAAAAAAACCAAATAAAACTTTATCTATGTAAGAGTATATTTTTATTTTTTTATGAGTTGTACAAATATTTTTGTTTATGCGAAAAAAATTATAAAGAAGGCGCACACAATCATTGAATTTTTTGTTTGTTTATTTAATTTTTTTTTTGTCTGCTTCATTTTGTTATTATTGCACAAAATTGAATGTTATTAGGCAGAGTTGATATAAATTTAGTCATTGGAATTGTAAATATCATAGATCGTTTTCGGTTATGGATTTTTATTTGTTGTTGTTTTGCTTTTAGGGCGTGTATCTTTTAGAAAAACCGGGGCGATATGGGTAGTCAGTTTTGTGGTTTCGCCGAAATGTATGCATAGATAATCGTTTCTTGTGGGTTGTAGGTATTTTAAGTTTAAATTTTTTTTGTTAATAAGACGGATATAATGGAATTTATGAATTAACTGATTGGATCGAATAAAACGTGGGTTTTATACTTTTGAATAACTACGAGTATTTATGAATACATTTTGTGCTAATATTTTATTATTATCGGTCGGTCATGACTCGACAGTTTGTTGTATGCACCCCATCTTAATGAGATGATGAGATGGTGTGATCTTCGAGCATAAATAGTGTGTTGCAAATGTTGAGTCAAAACTAGACTTGCGTTTAAATTAAAAAAAAAATCACGAAGCTATTTAGTTATTAATGATTTATTTTTTATTGTTCAAACTATGAAGCGCAATGATTCAAATGGGCTTGCAGCAGACTGGAACATTAGTGATGGGACTCGAGTTGACTGTTACTTGAGTAATTTAGCTTGTGATACGAGTTAAGCGAAAGTTATCTGATAAAAAACTTTGTCCTGACTGATTGACGGTCAACGCCCAAAAGAAGGAAGCTGATATTTTAAGATAAATTTCCTTTTATATCCAAAATGAGCATTTAAAAGCTATTTGGGGAAATTTGGACTCCAAAAGGGGAAAAGTGGGGTAAATGTTTGTATGGGCAGCGGGTCGAAATTCTGCTTTCAAAATTCTGCTTTGCAAAATTCTAACTTTCTTCTTACGAAATTCTGCTTTTTAAAATTATGACAGTACATATTTTAAACAAATAAATTCCGCTAATTCTGTTTTTTTTCCAATTGACGAATTTAAAGAAAACAAATAATTTTCAACTTTATCAACAAATTACAATATATTTCATATAAAGAAGGTACACAGGTGGGTACCAGCAATACACTAAAAATACATGTATCCATCCACGCACAAATTATCTTTTCCTTTATTGGATTTAATTACAGATATATTCATTATCACTCTAGAAGCACACGTTCACTCACAAGGGTATACTAATAGAATATACTAATAAAATATTATTAAAACAATATGTGCAAAGTTTAAACTTGCTATCTTTACTGTATCTATTTAAATTTAATTTTTAACATCAAATAGCTATATATTTTGTATGGGAGGTAGTAGTAGTTTTCATCCGATCTTGCTAATCTTCGTACTTAGCCTCAGTTTGGTGGATAAAAGCTTACGTACCAAATTTTAAGTCGATAGCTCTTATATTGCGGCCCTAATCGTGCCTTCACATGCCTGCATAAAGTTTGGATCGATAATGTTTTTCTAGTGGCTGCGTTAAATACGGCCCCAATGAAAGAAGGCCTCAAAAGAGAAAATCAAATAAGGCCCCAAATTTGGGGTATTATTTCATAATGAAATAATTCGTATCTATGATAAACGGTCTTCCTCTGAACTCTTGTTTGACTTACAAGCATTGACTATACCTTCTTTGCTTCGAGCCTTGTTTAAGAAAGAGCAAATCTGTTGCATAGCTTGAAGGATTCAGACGATTTTAGAAAATTCCTCTTCAACTTTTCATTTTAGTTGTATGTATTCGAAAACAACCAGCGCTCTCCTTGTTCCCTACTGTCCCTAACTTCAGCTATTTCGCATTGAAGCAGACCACTTCCAGCGCCGTAGAATTACCGATGTATTGTGAAACTTTTTATTGGCCCACCCATTCCTTTGAAAAAAAGAGACAAAGCCAAACACTACTAATCTTGCATATACCTACAAAATATTGAACATAAAAAGCTAGTATTACTTCTAATAAAAAAAATCCTTAAAAGGTAGCCATCTCTATTTATGTACCTATGTCCTACACCCTCTTCCATTCTTGTTCTTTTTTACATTTGATAGTTTAATCTGTAGATACAAGCCAGAAGAGAAACTTTGATCTATTTAGAACAACAAAAGAAATTACTCGTTACTTTGCCAACTTTTTTTGTCATTTTTATGAGAAACGGCTGACACTTGGCTTGAATACATACTAAATGCAAGATTCTAAAAAACATATTTTTTGTTTCCGAAAATTGTACTACCAGCTGTTTTTTTTTAAAAAACTCATTCTGTCATTAAATGACTTTTCTATCAAACAAACCGTTTGCGAGTTAAATTATTTCCATAATAACTTCACATTTTATTAAAATTTATAAGCTAAACTTAAATTATGCATTTTCATAGTCTAAGTATAGTTTAGTAGAACATATTTCCCAACATACAATTTTTAAATTACTTCTGTATCAATCATATTTAAAATGTCAAAATTTCTGACGAAATTAATGACAATAATAATTCTTAAAATCCATGTCATAAATTTATTAAATACAAAAGAAAATATAACAAAACGCTTGCCAAAAACATAATTCATCCGATAAATTATAAGAACCACTGCTGATATTTATGAAGACGAAAATTTGTTTATGCATACATACGCATGATTTCATAATTCTTCTTTCACTAATTTAGTTATTTAATTTACTGTCACGAACATTTACAATAAAAAAAAAATAATAATAAAGAACAAATATCTAGGTAAAGACTTTATCTTAGATAGAGGAATTTTTGCAGCAGACAAGTTCACTGAATTCGTAACCAAGTTTATTTTATTTGTCAACTGTCGTACCACCATGTGACGTTTAAAAATAAAATGCTTCTTCATTCATTTTATTTTTCAGGTTCATTGATTTTTTGTTTTCCGAAACAATTTATGCTATTTTATGGATTTTATTTTGTTAGATACACCTTTTATGTTATTGTGTGTATTTTATAAAAGAATTTATTATTTGTTTTCAGTGATTATTTGGGACACATTGTCGCAGATAGAATTAATTACAACTGAATTGAGTTGGTAAAAATAATAAAATAAGGACGCAACAAGGCTAAAGGGGACTTCTTATAATGGATTGTTTGATGCTGGGAACGCTTTTGGCAGAATTAAAGGAGGTTTGGTAATGTAATGCCAAAAACTCAAGACGTACAAATTTTTCTTCGGAAATTGAAGCTATTCAAGTTTAAAATGTGACAGTTAACTTGAACTTTACGCGTCGATTTTTTTCTTAATTTCGCTAGTGATACGCTAAGTTTTATATGACGGACACCATGAAATCGTTTGGGTTTGACGAAAAATATCGACTACAAGTGCAGCAAAAGAGAACTAGATGTAAGATGCAACGGATTTCGGTACAGATTTTTCAATGATGATCTATACGAGCTGTACACTACATCCTAACCTAAATCATAGGTTAATTTGACACTGATAGCTGTTTCCCGCTCGAAATCTTGACAGAAAGTCAGCATCATACCTCCGAGGAACGAAATGAGACACTTTACGCGTGAACAACGTTGAGTACTTTTTTTTAGTACTATGGTTTTTCAATATGGACTTTGTGTTTAAATAAAACACAACAGTTAAGATATCGGTCTAAAATGTATACCAGGTTTATATGAGTGCCGTACCGTGAGCACGGTTGCAGCAATCGATTGTTTGATGCCAACTTTCAACCACTCGTTGGCACATTTCAACCGCAGCGCTAGCAATTTTACATTCGACATTTTTCCTCAGCTCCTGTAATGTTGTTGGCTTCTTGGTATAAGCCAGAATATTTTTCAATCTGTTTGAGAGGCCAATCGAAAAAAGCGGCTTCAGTTTTAGTGTTAAGTTGATCTTGTAGGGGTATAGGCCAAGATCTCTACGGAAAGTACGCTATAAAGTGGACTGAGAGATTCCCAATTCCTATGAACGGCGTTGAATCGACTGATTTGGTTCATTTTTAACTGAAACACTTATTGCACATTGTCTGGCTGACATATGAAAATTCAATGGGGAATTATGCTGACTCAAATTTATCCACTATAGCACCCACAGTCTGTTCGGTGGGATTATTAATAGTTCTGAAAATTGGAGTAAGAGCTCTTAAATGTGCGACAAATTACTAACAATTTCGGTAGTATTTTTGAATAATTTCCAAACGTTGTTCGTTTGTGAACAAGTCAACCATCGAACAAGTCTTTTTACTTTGAAATGTATTTTTCAGCACCTCTTTATCTTTAGGTGTGATAGCGTATGTAGTGATGAATTATACAAAGACGTACACAATTTCGGGATACCTGGAAAACTCGTCCATCTTCGCAGGATGGCGATGAAGAAATCTCGCTGCTACGTCAAAGTCGAAAAGAACAGCACAGAACTCTTTGATGTCCAAAAAGGTTTAGGACGCGCCATCGTGTAACTTCTATAACACAAATTTTCAAGCAATTACACGAAGCTCGCAAGCCAACATCAGAGGTACAATCTTTCAGAAGTCCGCGTTCAACTAATTGTATCGGGAAAACTCAGCGAGCTGTCCAGTTGGTCGTTTGCGTATTGAAACAAAGCCGCGAAGATGCGTCTGGCTGTAAATGAGGACAAAACGAAGTATCCGCTATTATCGAGAAAGGACTCTGAATATCGATGATTCGGGCAAAACGCCACAATGGACAGATATACTCATCATAACTTTGAAGTAATTAAATATTTTGTCTACCTACCAACTGTAGAGCCTACTATTAACTCACAAAATGACATCGGCGCAGATATCAAGCTTCGGGGGAGAAGCCATCTAAGAAGTAAAACCCTGTCTCATCGAACCAAGGTTATATTGGACAATACCTTAATCATCCCGCTATATGGTGTAGAAGCACGAAAACCTCTTTGGACGTTTTAAAAGAAAAATTCTTCAGGTGATTTACGGTCCAGTTTGTATCGTTGGAGTGTGAAGGAGAAAATTCAATGACGAGCTTTACTGCCTACACAGTGAAGCTATTGTGGCTATGCGCTATGAATTATTTTTAGTGATTTAAACAAAGCATAATTGAGGAGTGATACTAAGAGGCGATAATTCGATGCCTATAATTATGTAATACGGAATTCGTTGACAGAGTGTCTCCGATATCTGTAGGTACGGCACCATAAATGAATTCGTACACATTTTTGACAAGTTTAACCGTAGACTATGGAGTGTAATCATAGCTTCTTCTATACCCGAGTTTCCCATGGTGTGCTCCGCCATGAAAATCCAAGTGCTCCGCGGAAAGATGGAAAAAAATATGAAAATTCAATCAGACTAACTAATTTTGTGGTTCTGAAACTTTGTCATTTTGTTCGCTGCAATGGAATCAGGGTATTGATTGCACAGTATGCAAAAATGGGTAAAAATAAATCGTGTGCTTCAGAGCTATCAAAATGGAAACGTATATCAATGGCGTAGGAAGCGAAAATATTTGGTTGTTCTACGAAGTTTGTTTTACAAGAAATAGAAACAAAAGAAAGGAGATTGGACGCAAAACTATTCCAAAGAATGATACGCCAGACAATTTGAGCCAATCCGTTTTTGATGTCCATAAAAATTAGGGAAATGTTTGCACCTAAACTCCATCAAGAACTTACGACTTGTGTCGTAGAACAATATTCATAGCATATTCCACAAAAAAACACATATTATGTCAACAAGAACCTATAAGAAGAGCCGGAATATCGGAATTCGGTATAAAAATTGTGGTCCCTTTCATTTGTCCCAAAAATAAAAAAAACTCACTAAAGAAATGGTTGTGAGAAGGTAGTCCTAGGGTGCCAATACCTGTTGCGCCAAATATTTATAAGATGTCGGATTTTAGTAAGTAAGTAAGTCTTCAGAAAAGATTGACTGCCATTTTAAAAAAATTAAAGGCTATTCGACTAAATATTGGTAATTTTTATAAGTTTTAGAAACTAGAATTTGAATTTTTTTGTTATTCTGTGGTCAAATCGAAAATGAGTTAAAAATGTTTTTGAATTATCTAATAGATTTAAATATTTTATAAAATGCTAAAAGTCACATCACATGCCATATATTTATTTCTTCAATTTAATAAAATAAAACAAAAATCGGCAAATAGTTATTGCGTTTCCCAGAACAACGAAAAATGCGATACGGACAACGAAGTGAATTTCTCTCCAGAAAAATGCTCCGCTACCAAAAACGATTGGGAACCGCTGTTCTATACCATCGGGTCATACCAAAATTCTACTAACCGAAACAAAACCTGCTTGTTAATGTAATTTTGTGTAGGTAAATTCAAAAAAAAAAGGGAAAATTCCTAGAAATCTCTGAAAGAATTCGATAATTGTTTCAAATTAGGCCTCATTCCTAAAGAGCTAATCACCTGTTAACCATACACAAATCGATTAGCGATACTTAGTAAGACATACATCATGTCATCGAGTGGATACCTCTCCATCATCATCATCATTCATAAAACGAGAAACAATTGCTTCAAGTACCTACGCATTACTATATAAAATAAGTTATCCAAAATGTGGTGTTGGGTCCCAACTTACCACGATGACATGACGATATGGTGACATGAAAACACAACCAAAACTGTATATGCATCTAATTAAGTTTCTCTCCTCCTCGGGCAGTTTTGAATTCCTCTTTTGTTTCTGTCTTGGTTAGTTTTTCTTTCATTTTTTTTTTTTTTTGTAAACTAAATGAATCTCGTTATCAACCCCTCTTAAATTTTCTCAATGAATTTTTAAATAGTACGATTTATGGCGGGATTATGCAAATGTCGTCATCAATCGACAAAAATGACTACTCACTGACCAAATGGTTAAGTTCAATTGCCTCTCGGCTAGAGTCGCTATGTGTAGTCGTAGTCAGCTAGCTAATTGTGGGCAATAGTCGACGGGACGCCATATCTTTCAGTAGTTTCTGCTGAACGGCGGCATGTAGGTGTGAAAGGCAAAACTATTGCCTTCGCCTCGGTGAGCAGAAAGAAGAAACTCTATGGGAAAAGATAATTTGACATAGAAAATCGATTATTTGGACTTTTATTTTATTTTTATTTTATTTTTTTGTTGAATTTAAAGCGGTTACGTGATTTGTTTGTGGATCATCAATCTTGGCGTTTAATATTTTTTTTTCCGAATAAGCATCTTTGGTATTTTCGGTGACAAAATTCGATCAAAATCGTGAGGTTTCTATATGGGGTGTTTTCATTTTACGTGAAGGTATGCGCGGAATAGATATATATTTTTGTTGGAAGCACAATAGGTAAACTATTATAGTTAAAATGACGAGAAAAGTAGTATTTTTGGACCCAGCAACGATTATGTAAAAAGTTTAGTAATGTGATGAGATAAAAGTGCTCTGGCATGATTAACATATATTGTATTCCTCGCCAGTCTTCAGAATTGCTATTTTCACAGCAAATGCCTATCTATCTATTTATTTAAAATGTAAGATTGCTCAAAATCTTAAATCTCCAAAAGCTCTTTGCTGATTGCTATGAAATTCGCAATTGAAACGTTGCATTCAAATACGCGTGTGTTTGTATATAGCACGTGTTTTTTATTTAAAAACAGAGCCATCTGTTGGACATAGAAGCAAACATACAATTTAAAATGCTATTTCTTAGCATTTACTGGAGCAAAATATATAAAATTTGGAACATTGGTATGCATTGTCTGAACAAACCACTTTGCAAAATATGGGCGGGATTTGCTAAAGGGGCGTGGTACCTCCCATACAGAAACGAACTCATAGGAGCAAAAGTTGTAAAATTTGTAACATTAATGCACATTTGCCTGTTAGACAAAAAGAGGTTGGGTACCTACAACTTTTTTTCGAAACAAACATTTTTATTCCTTATTAAAAAAAATCTAGTTCATAAGAACGATTTTTGGCATATAGACTATTCGGCTATTTTTGACGAAGCGCATACTCTCGATCCAACCTTGAGCCACTCTTTCGAGCACTTGGGGTTCTATCTCACTGATCGCCATCTATTTCGTGATATATGTGATGTCGTGTTAATGGGTTGACATATAGTCCGGATTAATATCTGTTATATTCTTCGAACATTCATTAGGCGTATTTTTTTTTTTGCAATCCTATATGGGCTTAGCAAGTTTTCCATACGAATCGTTAGCGCGGATAATCATCGGGGCTTATGCTTTAGTCCAGATAAAAACTGTGCTACCAATCTACCATTGCTTTAAATGTTATCGAAAGTGCTATCGATTGTGTCATAAATGACGTTAATTTGACAACCAAAATTATTAGGGGAGACTGGGGCACCTTTGAACGTGAGCCATTTGAACATTGCTAATAAGACAACATTTAAAAAAATATTCAAAAGTACATAAATCAAAAACTAAACTTGGTAATACCGTCTTCTTTAATCTTCAACGACTTTCGGATATCATTTCGCCTGGAAGCAGCCGCAAGAGGCGGTTTTTATTCTTAAATTGCATATATTAATTTTCTATTTGCAAAGGATTATTCACATGGGAGCGAAGGAACGAACTGATGAAATGCGAACAAACCACTTGTTATGCATTATTTTATAAACAGCAAATTGCACATTTTGTTATTCCTAGAGGAGGATGATTAATTTTCCCATTAAAATGTATTAAGAAAACAAGTTTATAAACAGTTTAAATTACGAAATTTCGAATTCAAAACTTTTTGCCGCGAACGAAAAGACCCTTGACGCGAATTGTCAAAGTTTTTTCGCAATCCACATCATTTAATTCGAGTTCCACAAACCTAGCGAATAAAACATTCGTTCGAGCTTAAGAGGCCTCTACCCATATTGTAGAACATAAAGTGGAACTCAAAGCGCCATCTATTTTTGATTTGCGAAGCTCTTATCATGGTGTGAAACCACTCTCGTCATTCATTTCACTTTTGAAATCAATTCAGGAGGCGGAACTTAGGTGGGATATTATATAATACTTGGATATGAAAACTGGTTTTGTGTCATTTATTGATCGTGTGTGGGGGATGTTTTATTTTTCTTGCTGAGAATTGCATCCAAATAAATGTTGGAGTGAGAGGAAAATGTAGATAAGCATAAGACAAAGAATCCATTCCCCCTCATTACATTACATAGGTATAATGACTTTGAATGTGCAAGGGAAAATTAAATCAACGATGGGGTAGGTATTCTTCGCATATATATAGATGGTGTGTGTGGTAGAGTATTTTCAGCATGGCAAGGTTGATGATGATAAAGGATAACAACGTGAAGAGAAAGAATGTGAAAATGCAGATCGGATATTTTGCATTAGGTAGGTATGTATTTTGTATTTCTGTGATCCATTGAGTTTTTTTAAAGAGTAGTTTTAAGATTTTAATGGTATAAGGGGAGCAGGTGAGGTAGTAAATAGACTATTGGGTTAGGTAATGGCGGGTAGAAAATAAAATCGCTCCCACAAGTCAACAAACCCCCAATACACATAAATCCTTTTATTGGATCCTGCATATTATCGAGTGAATATGCACAGGTACATATATTCTCTTTAGCAGAACCCACAATTCCTTCCCAACTAAGCCCCACTTGAATACCCCTTGCATCATCCCCTCTCACAATCCCGGTGTAACTTTTGCTACTTACCTTGGTGATCTTCATAATGTTGCAAATTCGTTCCTCTGTCTCCCTCTTCATACGAAAAACCAAACACCTACCCTACCATAGCTCATAAAGGTAAGATAATGGCAACAGCGCAAACAAAATTGCATAATCTTTCCTTGTAAATGGCAACAGCGCAATGCTGCTGGTTCATACTACAATTTGCTTTCAATTATACCTCTTTCAGCCTAACCCACCATTTCACCCTCTCCGTTTCGTCTCTTTTCCTACCAACACAAACCAAACCATTATCTGCTTTACACCTGATCACGGTGTGACCGGCAAGCACTTTTCAAGATACAAATTTGCTATACATAAAATATATAGAATTTCTAAAAATCTGAGTACCTACATTCATCGTTTAAATTAATTTATAATTTTTGTTATGAAGTTTAAGCAATTTTGTTTAAACAAATAAATGGATTTTCAATAAGAATTTATTAAATATAGCAACATATTGAAAAGTGCTTCTGTCGACCCTTCTCTCATTTTCATTTTTATTCAAGAAGCGAAAATTACTTTGAATCCCCATGAAGCAAAAATCACTTTGAATAAAGAATCCCCACCTGCTTACACACATATCAACACACGCATCCTTGATTCCATTTCGATAACACTTCACGCCAAACCTGTTTTATTTATAACACACCTCTTAATGCCGTTGACAAACTACACATTTATCCCTTATAGCTTGGGTGTCATTCTGATTGGCTAATCAAATCAGACGACAAAACTACCGCCATCTAAATGAGAAACTTGGAACTTTTTTCTGAGAATGTGCAACAACTATGACACATGCAGTGTATTTTTCTTGAAAAATATATCAAATTTAAACTCAGTATTTTGCAACAAAATACATGTAAATAGATAATTTTTTTTTTGCATCCGATAGCTGGTATGATACTTTGTTGTTTTGAGTAAAAATTGCATCAAGTATAAATCAATATATACAGGTAAAACGTTGTTCTTTAATTCAAAAAATTGTTTGTTTTAAAACACCTGTTTTTTTAAAACCAGGATGAAATTTTAAGATTTATTTTAAACTCATTTGTGTTTTGCATATGACCTTTAAGATGGACAAGTTATCTTAGACTGTTTCGAACTCCATCATATCATGCGTTGGCGAACAAAAAGTCGGTTTTAGGCCAATTTTCCCAAACACAGCTGGGAATTCTTTCAATAAAAGAAAAACGAGATGTCGCTTTAAAAAAATGCTTCAAAGCTTTCAAAGGACATATTTTGTTCTTTCCAATGCATCCAATATCATTTCGATCGCTTCAGTATTGACTTCTCTAGGAGGGAAACAAAATGCCATTTTTCGCACTTTTGCTCGATTTCTGGGTAGAGGCCTCTTAACCTCAAACTAGACATTGCGGGTAGAAACTGATGCCTGAAATTCGCGAACTGTTGCGACCTAGAAGTGTTCATGTCAACGGACTGTCAAAACTTGCGAATATTCGTTCGTTCGTGTTCGTGTAAACATTTTATAGTGAGTTTTTTTTTTGTTTAAAATAGGTCTGATAGTGGCATTGAAATAAAAGCTAAGCTACCACCACCAATCAACGCTCCTGGAACATCGAGAAAGTTTCTTCAGTCATTTGTTAAATATTTTGTAATTTGTGAATTTCAGTTTGCACCTGTTAAGTCGTTTTTGTTTTTTTTTTTATTAAAAAAATTAAGTTAATTTATTTTATTAAAAAATTACAAAGCTTGTAGTAGCTTATTAGCTGCCAAAAGCAATTACAAATACTGTCGTTCAAAAGTGCCCCCAACCTAGTTCAAAACTGCTCAGTATGTCTAACCGAGGTGCCCCAGTCTCCCTTTAGAAATAAGTTTTCAATATTTCCCAACGTTGTAAAACGACTCATTTCGTTCCCCTGAGGTATGATACCTACTGACTTTCTGTCAAGATCTGTCAGTGTCAAAATAACCTATGATTTAAAAAGGAAACCACTAGATGGCCCACCCTATGCAATCATATTTTTAATGATTTATTTACCTCGAAGAGGGGTAAAAACGCCAGTCTGTCATTGAACTATTCTCATTAGATTTTCATGTTCCTTTACCGGTAGAAATTAAACACACGTGAGATACTAAGTCTGTATATTTATGCTATTTTGGATGTTTGATTGTAAATTTTAGAATTTCCTAGAATTCAAGTATTTCCAGCTGTGCCCTTATAAGCAGGAGATGAAGGTTAACTATAATTGCAGACAGTTAGCAACACCAAGGACTAAGAATGACATCTTCAAAGCGTTGTAAGCTTATTTTATTTTCCTCCTTACGGACCTACATCCCTCGCTTTCTTTCAATTTAACAAAGCAAAGGTTCCAGGAACGAACTGATTAATTTCCATTTTCAAGTGAATTTGACTTCCGTTATAACGATGGAAGCTGTTTAGTTACCTATAATGGCAAATGACACTTGCAAGAACTAGCACCCATAGAAATGCACCCTGACATGAGGTGCATGTAAATCGTTGAGAACATATGTGCCCTTAATGATTATCCGAGAAAAATAAGGAAAATGTACTCCAATGAGGTGAAGGATTTAGCAACAGTGTCTATGCAATTAATTTCAGCTTATACAAGTGGTGGCATCTATTCTAATAATATTCTACGGATAACTATGTTTGAGATTTAGTCCTAGTACACCACACTATTGTCACGGTCGATGATGACAAACCTTTGCGGATTATCATGCACTAGTACATCGTTATGGAAAAATGATGCACGTGTGACAATAGTTTTCTCTTAGGTTTTATTGCAATTAATATCAACATGCAATCGAGGATAATTTATTTCATTACGCAGATTAATTCGATGAACGTGCAATCATTTATTTCAGATTGATTGATTTATTAATTAAATTGAATTTTATCAATGCGCTTTCAAAAATCATTGCATAAGTCACATCAGTCTTGTATATGCTCTGAAATAACACATAATAAAAGCATAAGGAGAGAAACACGCATTTTAAAATTTTGTAGTCGAAAAAGGGAGCCTGATGAGTTCCTTTTTGTAAATTTTACGATCTCATTCCGTCTTCCCAATCACTGTAGCGTGTTCCAGGCGGAAATCATGGCGATCATGGTAATTTTTACCGATAGTCAAGTCGCGATTAAATCCTTGGACTCGATCATCTTTAAGTCCAAAACCGCCCTCAATTGTCGCTTATCTCTTAACAAGATGGCGGAACAATTAAAAATTCACCTTATATGGGTGCCGGGCCATAGGGAAATTCCAGGCAATTGCAAGGCCGACGAACTCGCTAGGCATAGCACAACTTTGTCGATTGTACCGGAAAAGGAGAATCTCTATATGCCTCTCGCTACGTGTGAGCTTTTAATTTAACAAAATGCGATAAGAGCTACTAATCGAAGGTGGTCAAACTGCACCACGTGCTCCATCACGAAACAGATCTGGCCATGCTGGATCTCAAGCGCTCCAACAATCTTATAACACTAAAAAGATCAAATATAAGCACATTCAGGTGTCAACACAGTACATTGCATTATTGGGAGACATGCTCTCAGGCTGAGTCTCCCTTCCAGCGATTTCTGTAGAAGCTAAATGGACGAGGAGGAGGAGACTATTCTGCACCTCCTATGAACGTGCTCAGCCCTCTCAGCTTGTAGAAAACTATATTTTTGAGAAGACTTCTTTCACATTCTCGGCGAACTTGCTAATGCAAGCTAAGTTGCCTCATTCATTCTCAGCTCCTGCTGGTTCATCGGGTAGTAGTGAGAGTTGTCACTTGTTGCGGCCTTCCACGCTAACCTAACCTAACCTAAACACGCATTCATAACTTAGCCTAACCTAACTTACAGCCCAAAAAAAAATATATTTTTTTTCCGTTGTGCTTTCTTTTCTTCTTTTTTGATCTCAAATTTTTCACTTTCCAAGGATTTTTCGTAGAGGTACTTACTCATTGAAAAACTCATCCTTATTTACAAAAAAGCACAACAGAAAAAAAAACAACCCGATCTGACAAAATTTAGCTTGAGAAAGCATTTAATGGCCGCGCTAAATTTTGACAGATAGATGCAGTACAGTCTGAAATAAAAGTATGATATTTTAGCTGGAGCTGCGTATCGTTTCGGCGAATGGAATTCGCTTAAAATTAGCTTAGCTAAATTTTGGAGAGAATTTTGTATGGGAGCTAAAATTTAAATCGAGCAGCGTACTAAGCGTAAATGTCTGGGGTGTGATATTGCTTCCAACATTTATAGAGCGGCGAGTATTTACCACCGTCATTCTGTAACTACTTGACGAGTTTGATAGGATTACAAATGCTGTCATATATTTGGTCTTAGGATAATAAAAAAGATGGCGACTATCAACATGGATTACTTGATTTTCTCCGGCATCTGTCACAGTATATGCTATCATCAAGAAAGGACACCCAACACCGGTGTCCCTCCACACCCCAGAATGTCTCTACAGACAGATATAACTTTGAGGTGGTAAAGGAGTTTGTCTACCTAGGCTCCGCTATGAACTCAGACAATGACACCAGCGCTGAGATTAAACGAAGAATAACTCTTGCCAATCACTTTTCTTTGGGCTAAGAAAGCAATTAAGTAGCAAAGCCCTCTCTCGAACAACTCAAGTGACCCTTTATAAGACCTTAATCATCCCAGTCCTTCTTTATGGTGCAGAGGCATGGACTCTATCAAAAGCGGATGAGGTTACTCTTGGTTGCTTTGAGAGGAAAATTCTTCGAGTAATTTTCCGACATAGACGGTGAATGGAGGAGGAGATACAACGACGAACTGTACAGCGACATTGACCTAGCTAGAAGAGTGAAGGTCAAACGACTGCGGTGACTGGGTCATGTAAAGCGAATGGACGTGAATGCTCCGGCCCGGAAGATCTTCGAATCCACACCCGAGGGACGGCGCAGTAGAGGAAGACCGGGACTCAGGTGGCGCACGCAAGTGGAAAGGGACCTGAATCAAGTTAGCGTGCGAAACTGGAGACAGTTCGTTAAAGATCGTGCTGGCTAGAGACGCTTTTTGGTTGAGACCCAGGTCCACCCCGGACTGTAGCGAAACCTTAAGTAAGTAACATAGTACTGCAAGCAGTATCGATAGCGAGAATGATGTGTTCACAGTTGGCTAGGGGTTCGTGGCAATGTTTGTATAAAAAAATAAATAAATAGTTGGCGCAACAGGCGGGTGACACCCTAGGCCTAGCTTCTCGCACGCATTCGTTTTGTGTGAGTTTCTATTTTTGGGACGAATGGAAGGGACCTACAATTGTATGCCGAGTCCGAACGGCTGAATTGAGAAGCTTTTTCATGACAGTCATACTCTAGGATGTTTGTCAGACGTTCGCGAGAGGTGGCGCAGTAGAAAAAACGTTAAGATGTAATTTGTGCTTTTCCGGGGATCGAACCTGGGATCCCTCGCACAGTAGTCCAGCACACTAACCACTGCGCTACTGCGCCCAATGTTTGTATAAAGGGTCTTTAATTGAGATATCGCCTCTGCTCGTTTCATAACTTTTGCTCTTTAGCTATGGTGCTGACAAAAATTCAATTTTCTTTTAGCCAATGCTCATTATTTTACTTCGGCGAATAGTTTTGAAATAAGTGAATGAAGGGCTGAAACTTTGTATGTCGGCAATTGAGTGTTTAATATGCACACGCTTGCCAATTTATTCAATCCAATTACTCGTATCTTTTGTGTATCTATAGTCTACAGTGCATACCGTATAGAAAAGTGACAATAGTTGTATCAAGCGAAAAAATACAAACGAGTATATTGAATATTTCTGTCGTCGAACTGTATATGGATACGATTATAATCACTTGAAGAACCGGTCTCTGTCTGACATACTAAAGTTCACCGGTCGCGCCTTATGTAATCCGTACACCATACACCAACATAAACAACAAACTATATTAAGCTCGACCAGCTAGCCAGCCATACTGTCAGCTTTATTTCGATAGACAGCGATAATCTCATGTTACCACTGTACTGTTCTATACACTCTGCGAAATAACTATTTCCTGTTCGCCTATAGTTTGTCTCGTACCGTACAGACAGACAGACGGTGGTAGTATTCAATTTCATTCATCATCATAGGATTTGGGGGTGTCAAACGCAAAAAACAACAACAACAAGTACATCTAGTTGTCTGGCAATGATATTGGGATAGGTAACTTAAGCATCATCATCGTCATGCACAATTTTATCTCGACTTTGGCTTTTATTGTGAAATCCATTAGATAGCTTAAGTACGTATCTATATAATTCAAAATGGTTTCTTTTGTTTTGGTGGGCTGCGTTGGTCTGCAGCGGTGGTAATTTTTGCTACTATTTCTTTTTTTTTATTAATCGGAATGCATTGTTGGTGTCGTTAATTACGCACACTCGGCAAGAGGTGTTAGATTTCCGTCTAGACATATTATTGTTGATGATTTTGTTTTTATTTTATTATTCTTGTTGGTTTCAGTGGCGCTGGGTATAGTGATTTCTCCAAAACAATGCTTGAGGGAAAAATTGATATTGATACATAAACACACAATCGTTTGTATAATTGTAGAAAATGGTGCAAAGTAGATTTTGCAAAATTCGAATAAGAAAATCTTCATCGAGTTAATTTACAATTTTTGGTTCAGTAAAACTAATCTTATAGATTTGTGACAACTTTTTCGTTATAGAAAAGGAACATATAAAAGTCATCACTCAATCGGAAGATGCTATCATTTTTGCAAATGGCGGCAAATGTCAATTCAACTTTGACAGATACAAAATACACGTCAACGAGACATAAATTGCTATCTCCTAAAGAACGCGGAATAATTGTTTTGATTTTTTGAGGAATAATTTGCCGGTGGTGTTGGCGCAGCGTGAATTTCAACGCAGATTTCACGGTCGTCCGACACCAACTGGGCAAACACTATGACCTTAAGCTGCTCGCCTAGATGAGTATCGGACAACACGAGTTAAGGCCAGGTTTGGCCGGCCCAGAGTAGCCTTTCTGCTGAGAATATCGCAGATATGGTTGAAGATGTTGCACAGTATCGGCTACTTTTTTTTTAATACTTTTCCCGGGAAAGGCGAACCTATAACGCTTCAACAGCGCCCCGAGATGCTCGCAGATGTATGTTAGGTCTGCACTTAAATTGCTGCAAATCGTTGTCTTCTGGAAATATATGAATTGAGATTGGAGAAGATGTTGTTCCAACAGGTTGAAGCAACGGCGCGTACTCCACGAGCCACAACCGAAATTCTGAACGCTGCATTTCTGGATAATCTGTCTGGTATAATCTGTCGTTTTGGTAATTTGCACTGGCCGGCAAAATCGCCTGATGTTAACAGTTTCTGACTTATTTTTGTAAGGTTTTTTGAAGCCACGAGTCTATGTCAACAAGCTACAGAGTCTGGAAGGCTAAATCCCTGAAAGAGAATATCCGTCGAGATTGCGAGGACCTGAAGTTCTGCCAAGAGTAATGAAAAATTCCTTCCTTCGCCATGTTTCGTCAGAGACGACAGCCTGAGATTGTATATCAAAATCTAGAGCTCTGCGTATATAGCTCGTTTATGGATGCGACGATTCGGCTCCAGGTTTCGATTCGGGCATTGGTTGGTAAAATCGATTAAGTCTTGATACGAATGAATATGCTATATGTAGGTATCTGGCTATTTGATCTGCATCCGTAAAAGGTGCAACTGATGGTTCAGGAACTGAAGAATAACAAATGAAAGTTTGCAACAAATCTTCGATCAATGAGCTTAAAATCAATAGCAAGTTGTTTCTCTATTATACAGAAAAATATTGTCCACTGAAGAAGTCTATTCTTTCGTGGAGGTACACACTGGCAGATTTCATTCCTCGTTAGGTAGGTATAGGGCTGTTTTCTGCCTGGTTCTGTATGATAAAAATAGGTGTCTATTACCAAAGGTTGATACCGGTACTTAATACCTAAACGAGTACATAGGCCTCGGTACCATTAATAAAGATATAGACTCAATTTTGGATAGTGACAGCTAATGCTACGTCACAAAGATTGCATTTCAAACATGACAGGAGAGTTAAAAAAAAATAATGGAAAATGGCCTGATCCTAAATTTCTAAATTCCGAGAAATTTTTTTTTTTTTATTTTATTTCTTACATAGAGTAGGTACCTACACAAGCAGAGCTTGATGTCAATCGTATGAAAAATAAGAAAATTTGACCCATATTGTCCGTTTTTTAGAAACCGAATTTCCCCAAATTGATTTTTAGTGCTCACAAAAAAGAAATTATTTAGTTGTGTCAGCTTCCTAGCTCTTACCGTTTGGGCTGGGCGTTGATCACCATCCGCCAATCAGTTAGACGACAAACTGTTTTATATAATGAGAAGATGTTGTGAGTAAGAGCCATAGGAGGCGAAGTGTCGACTCGGTTGCCCTTACAACCCCATTCGATCTATTAACGAACTCTAATATAATACAGAAATTCAAGAACATTCTGCGGGTAATCTGTCTTAATTTCGTCTCGATTGGATCACGGAAAATGCGATATCTAGTGAGCTTCAATTTAATATGATTTAATTTGCCGAATAAAGTCCAGCGGCACGCTTGTTAATAGATTAAGCCAACGTTCAGACAACCAATTAAACTATGAAGACTCTTTTTTTTACTTATTAACAATCAACTCAGCTACAACATACCTTCGTGGATATATATATCCTATATCCACGTCTTTTACCCCACAACAAAGCCTTACAGCTTAAAATATAAAACATGATTGTATTGCTGCTTGACCACGATGCGAGTTAAAGTTCATGTCCTTGGTTTTATGTTCAATGTTTACATCCAAAAACAATGGCTTTTAAAATGGCATAGCTTTGACAGACATAAAAGTTTAATCTATTCATCGTCGCCAAAAATATCAACGATAAGAAACATCTACTCTGACAACCCAAAAAAAAAATCGCAACAAACCGGCCGGCAGTATATAGTTAGGTACTTCCAAGTGTCACCTTAAAAACTCATAAAATCTGAAACTTCTCGCCTCCTAACTCAATTCATATCTTACTTTGTTGTCATAGAAGAAATTATGAAATATTTGACAACAGCACTTAAAATAAACCAGATAAACCAAATACTGATACGACTGTAAGTGCGGGCGTGTACACATAACATTCTTCTATAGTCGTAACCTATTTTGTTTTATATTTAAATATGATAAAAGCACCCCTAAAAAAGCTTCCCCAAGCAAAACAAAACAGAAAAACACGCTCGTACATTATTTAAACGAGATAAATGAGACAAGCATACCCAGTTGACCGACAATATTACAGCAACTAACAGGGGCACGACAAGACTAGCAAATAGAGACAAAACAATACAAAACGAAACCAACACTATCATAAATAATGAAGGAGAAAAAAATATGATGAATTTGTCCTTCGCCCCGAATAACATTATCGGTGACCTCAATATAAGCTAAACGCGATCAACAACTCAGATTCACTTCCAAAACAGTGTGCGTGTGTGTGTGTGCAAGTGAGTTAATGTTCGCTATTATTATCGTCCACCCTCCACTAAAACATAGCGGCGTTAGGGGTACGCTCGGTTTTCTTTTCCATGGCTAATGTCATCGAACTCCGCTGGCCCCCGAAACAAAACCTGCTCTTATCAAGTTTTCTCAGTTTCACTATTAAAATATAGATACGCGAAGGCGGGAGGAAAGCAACGAAAAGAAAGCCAAAAACAAAAATGCGCTAATTTGTAATTCTCTCGACTCTTGCGTATTGCGTGACTATTTGCGGTTCAAACGTTAACCCTCTTAAGTAAACCCTTGTCTCATGAGGGGCGAGCTTAAATAGTCAAGCACGAAAATAGCACGTAATTTTGGATCTGTTATATTTTATTTCTAATGCTTCCCGAAAACCTCCTTTTTTAATCATCAGCATTTATATTTCATCAGCTAATTTACACAAACACAGTGACAGTGGGCGATACGTTTTTTGTTTTTGGGGTATACGAAATAAATTAAAAGCTTCGCAGATACTCATGTACCTATAGTTTTAGTTTGCTTTAGTTTTAATCGTTTGGATATTTATTTGGCTTGAATGTGTGGAATTTGTTTTTTTTTTTTTTTGGGGAATTGTGCTGGTCAAGGTCGCTGGAGTGCTTGAAACAACATACATGCAAACAAAAATAATAATGAAAGAAAAACGAATCTATTAATTATAGTGAGCGTAAATGCCGCATCTGTATCTCTTCAAGAGACTCGCATTAATAGTGTATGTAGGTATGTGGTTGTGGCAAAGGCAAATGAATGTAAATAGACTTAATCATACACAAGTAAATTATCTTCTTCCTCATTGATCGTTTTAATCGTTTAATTTGTTTGCAGATTTTTTTTTTTAATTCAATAGGTACCTATGGATTACAAGGAATGAACTGTTAAGTTAACCTTTGACGCATTTAGGAGACCGATATCCGATAGAGGGTGTTACTGAACGTTTCAGAGATTGAACGTTGGGAATTTTTTTATTTTTTTATCATGTCGCTTTTGTATACCCTGCGCGCGTTGCTAACCCTCCAACAAAAATTTAAAAAAAACTCACTATAATAAGCCATATGTACTATTTCAGTAATCATTTTTGCGGTTCTCACACTCAACCAAACTTAACAAATTAAGTGGAGTTTTTCTGCAGCACATAATAACATATTAACTTAATTGAAATATTTAATTATTGACAACTAGCGCATATACGCGGCTTCGCACCCGTTCCAGAAATACCGAGAGTAGTTTGTTGCTTTACACGATCGATACGAAGAAAAATTATTATTATTGTTCCCAATACGAACTGAATTTCCCGTCGGCGCGCGTCGCTTATAACTAGGGCACCAGGCAAAATTTCCGAAATCAGGGAAACAGATTTTATTTATTTCTTATGTAGAGTACACAAACCGAGTTTGAAATCGGTCGGATGAAAAATATGAATTTTCTAGTACAAACTTTGACGCCCTCTTTTTACCCTTTTGGAGTTCGAATTTCCCCAAATCGCCTCTAAGTGGTGAGGAAAATCGTTTCAAAATATGTTTATATACCAAATTTAAAAAGTTAAATTTTACTGCTTTTAATTCATGCTGCACAGTTGCGTACAATTGTACAAATGACCTCACCAAAAAGAGCGACCGAACGCCGAAGAGAGAAATACAAAAACTCGAAAAAATCTTGAAAGTAGATATTTGTTTCGAGATATTTTTAATAATTATTTTTTTTAAAGTTATAAAGATGTAAGTATTGAATTGGTGTCACACCCCTTTGTCCAATACTGCCTATAATTTGTAACACTCTCAATAGTCTACATACGTCCGTTTTCAAAATTTTAAGGCAAAAACTATCATAAATATCTTGAAGTTTTATTGAAACATTTAAGTGGCCTCAACTCCGAGTGCGTTTCGCCCCGATGTGGTGGGTGGGCTCATCAGTAGACGAACCACCACATATACCTAGACGCACTGTTTACTCGATGTTTACCGAGACTATATGGAATCACAAACACAAAGTGACTGTGAACCATAACCAAAGATTTAATCGTATAGGATTATTATTGCCCGTGGCCTGGCGTAGTTTCTACCAAAAAGCTTTCAAATCAAGAATAAATTCAAGAAATGAATAAAGTTGTGGAGTAAGCATTAAATATTATTGAAACATTTAGGTGGCCTCAACTACGAATTCGTTTCGCTCCGATGTAGTTATTCTTGATTTGAAAGATTTTTGGTAGTATCTTGAGGTTTAATAAAATGTGGGCGGAATTGGACAAAAGGGTGCGGCACTTCATATACAAAAAAAAAAAAAAAACATTCCAAACTTTATTTTTTGACACTCATGGGAGCTGAAGTTGTAAAATTTTGAACATTGATGTGCATTGTCCCAACAAACCACTTTGCTGAATGTTGGTGGGACTTAAACAACAAAGTTATTTGTAATCTTCACTTTTGCGACTGCTTTAGCATTGACATTTGGTAAAAGGACTTATTATTCCTGTGAAAAGCATTTTACAAAATGAGCGAAATTGTACAAAGAGGCGTAGCACTTGCCATACTAAAAATAAAACACTACAGATTTTCTCGGCACTCATGAAAGCTAACATTGGAAAATATGGAGCACCAGCTGACCCGGCAAACGTTGCTCTGCCTAAAATAGTTATTTTAAATATTTAAAGATTTATTTTGATATTTTTGTTCAATCATTTTTTAAAAATTGTTTTAATAGGAATGAATGGGATAGCTTCAGTGGTTCAGCGGCCATTATCGGACATACATGCGCACCAACGTTTTAATATAATATAGCTGTACCCGGCCGGCTTTGCACAGGAATTGTATAGCTTAGGTCTTAGATAATAATGTTCTTTCGTAAAATGCGAAGAATGAGAATTTTTTCTGTGTAAACGTGAACTACAGGAATACGAACAAAACAAAAAAGAATCAAGAGAATCGGCCCAGCAGTTATCGGGTTATAACGTCATCGAGTTTCACCTCATAGAAGATGTTTTTTGTTAGTGTACAATCACTTCTAATCGAGAATTCAATAAATCCATTATAACGTTGTGAACGTCTTGTGTTCTCTTTACATATTTGGTTTCTTTATTTGTCCAATAAAAATACAAGTCGTTACATTTGAGGTGCAATGTCCCTTTGTCCAATTTTGACCAAGCTTCATAGGTGCACAACTGGACCAATACCTAAGATTATCTGTAAATTGTAATTCAATCGATTCGGCGGTTATAAGATTGAGATTTTGACCAATCTCCTTCAGTGCACTCGTTGGCCAATATATAAGATTATCTGTAAATTTGAGCTCAATCAAGCTTAATCAATTGAGTTTGGAAACCAAGCTGAAAAATAAATATACAAGAGATCTCAAGATAGGTGTATCACAAGGTAATGTACTCGTCCATGTACCTATAGTAAATCGGATGGAAATGCGATTTCTTTTTGGCAACAAACCAACCTATTTTATTCTGTCAATATGAGTCGTTTTTGACCTGTTATCAGATTCAAGGTGGCTAGGATCAGATCTTACAATAAATATGTACCATCGTCTCGAGAAAATAGTAGTAGTAAGCAGGCACGAAGCGTGACTTTTTGGGAAGCGGAAGCACTCAACTTTAAACTTAAAATTAAAAGTTATTTATTAAAGAAAATATCGCTTTGTACAAATACATACATACATACATATTTTTTTACCAAAATTATCTATGATCTATCTTTGGTTCGAGATCGTTTCGTATTGCACATATAAAATAAATATGTATAGAATTTATATAATAATTTAAAAGCTTATTAAGTCTTGTACTTTAAATTAATTCTTCTTCCTTTTGAAGCAAAATTATTATTTGGTCATAAAATTTTCCTTTGGCTTGTATTTCTTTTAACAATGGTTTTCAAACGAAATAAAGACCTAAATTTGACAACCTTTCTTGTCCACATTTATTTCGTAAGTAATTTTTTATTCTTTTAAGACACGAAAATGATCTCTCTACGCTTTTGTCACGTGAAAAGACAACAATAGTTTACAAACTTATATTAAAATCAGTACTGATTACAAATCTTAATATTTCTTTAAGATCAGTTTTTGACGTAAAATTCTCTTCATCGAAAATGAATTTTAGTTCTGTTTGTTTTCAACGCTGAAATGTCAAAATATCCCGGGTATGAGCTCTGTGAAGTATTAAACAAGTTAACAGGAAAATTGGTTTTAAAATGTTCAAACAATGCTGTATCCGAAAGTTTCAAAAATTCAAAACATGACAGGGAACTAAACCGAATATCGATTTCATTGATGACTTGGTCGACAATTGTTGTCGAAAGATCTTTAAATTGTTTCTTTGTTTAAATGTTGATTTCAGAACCCCTATTGCTATATTTGTGGGCGCAGTAGCGCAGTGGTTAGTGTGTTGGACTACTGTGCGAGGGATCCCAGGTTCGATCCCCGGAAAAACCCAAATTACATCTTAAAGTTTTTTCTACTGCGCCACCTCTCGCGAACGTCTGACAAACATCCGAGAGTATGACTGTCATGAAAAGGGTTCTCAATTCAGCCGTTCGGACTCGGCATAAAATTGTAGGTCCCTTCCATTCGTCCCAAAAATAGAAACTCACACAAAACGAATGGTTGCGAGAAGCTAGGCCTTGGGTGTCACCCGCCTGTTGCGCCACCTATTTTTTTTTTTTTATTTTTTATTGCTATTGGCCAAATTCTCGTTTTCATACAATTTTGTCTAAAAAGAATAGACATTTTTGTTGATTCAAGTAGATTAGAAATACTGTTTTTGAATTTATTAACCTGATTTAGACAATACTGAACATCGCTGGATTTTAATTGAAGAATTTTAAATAAAACGTCACTTTGTGGAAAAAACTCATTGAAAAAATAGAGCAGAAATAAATTTATCAGTAAAACAATATAACAGATCTTTCGATAAAATAACAGCTTCAGTATCCCAATCTTCTTCATTTTCAATAACGCTTTCAAGTATGTTAAGGGTACCTTTAGGGGAGAAAAGTGTTTTATTTATATTATTTATTTATTTTTTTGAATATATAAATTCTTTGTTATGAATATGTATATTTTTTTTTTCTTTTAAATTCTTAAGGAAGCACTGCTTCCCTTCAATAGATATATGGACGCTTCGTGCCTGGTAGTAAGTGATATAAACACGATTATTTATGTATGTATATCATATATTTAAATAAAATAAAATCACAAACTGCGACTTAATGAGTCAGTTGTTGAAAAATCCACTAGGTACTTACAAATTTTTCAAAATATAACGCACTTACCTGAAAAAAATTAAAAACAAAACATTATTAGATTTGTATTATATTATATTATAAATATTGTTTTAGGAAATATATTTAAGGTAAAATTTGTTGGAACATATTTTGTAAATATGTATAAATGTATTTTGTAGATAACATTTTCCATTTTATGTGATTGGAGTTGGTTTTCATAAATCCGCCCAATTAAGGTTTTTTTTTTTTGTTAAAATGCATATTTTTAAATTTTCTATACAATGGGGTTAAAAATGGGGTAAAATACTCGTATTAGCTCGGGTCATATGTATATGAATTTGCTACGATAATCATTCGGTCAAGTTCGAGTAAGGCGGTCGGGGGTCCAATGCTAAATTTGTAATATTCATTGTTATTAATTAAGCAACAATTTGGTTATTAATGATATTCATACTGGAAAATTGTAGATATTTATGTGGAAGAATATTAATGATGAATAGATTTAGGAACTACTTTGTAGCCAGAGAATTTGTGTTTGCTACTAAATCAAAAGCAAAAAAAAAAAAACACAAAGTAGGTATACCGACCCCTGTGGAAAATGTATATTCAGTTTATATTGGTTTAACTAATTGAGAGACTGCCACAATATCAAAGTGCTGACCAAAAGCAATGCAAATAGATTCGGTGACTGCTTGAACCAAAACCCGAGGATTTACCAAAGAAAATGCATCACTGAAGATATTAGAGAATTTTTTTTTCAATGCGGATCGGAATAATTTAGTTAAGTCAATACCAATAGTCGATATAAATAGTCATTGTGGTGAGTGACGAGGGGGGTAGAAAGGTTTTTGGTTAAAAAAATAAATGGTTTTGCTAATTAAAAAAAATAATAATCGGAAAAAATATTTTTAAAGTATGTACCTGTTGATACTTAAAATTGTTAAAAAAAAAAAAAAAACGTTTACAGAAAGAAATCTGATCGTAAAACTTTTTAGTTCATGGTAACAATATATGATACAAATGTTGTTAATATGAACTCAAAAAGTTGTTCAAATTTGTTGTAATTAAAATTATAAAAAAAACTTATAGCTTGTTAAATTTACATTTTATAAATCACTAGCTGTGCCCACAACTTCATTTATATCGTGAAATATAAGTTGCTTAATTAATTTATTTATATAATAATCATAGTAACTAAAACTATAATAAATATCAGGCAAATTTCAGCCATCTGCGAAGCTCCTCAGACAAACATGCCTTTGCATTGGCATATGAAAGATATAGCCTAAAACCATCTCACAGTCTTAAGAAACATTAAAAAAAAGTTTTATTAAAATCTGTCCAGTAGTTTTCGTGTTTTGAGGTAACAGAAAATTGCTACAGTTGTGTATAATATAAAGATTAAATAATTATTTACCATGGCATACGAGTTTTGAAGGTGAAAATATTCAATTTACAGGTGTTTTTTATGGAGCAGAAATGGAGCAGAAAACGGTCTCCATCATCAGCCTATACAGACAGATGAGGTATCCATCGACGCCAATACTAAATTAAGCTGGGTGTAGCTCGTCTCAATAAATGCTGTCATAGGCGATAGGCGACTTTGAAATTGATGAAAAGATAGTGCGAGTATCGATTTCTTGACGCTTTCCACGATCATGAAAGTGTGATCGACGCGACGGTGGACTTTCCTGCCTAAAACCGAATTAATATGGAATAATCAGGTTATTTAGGAAGGCTTTTAGGCGTTCACATAATTATGACAGATAGGATCTAATATGCGATGCTAAGTGCCTTTGTAGTTGGCACAGCTGAAGGGGTCTTCTTTCTTCCGGACCAGACAAACGATGCTGAGATTCCATTCATTAGATATATGTACATAATATTATGTATTCATCTGACCAAATCTTGGAAATGAATTGGTGCATGCTGTCAATCAAGTCATCGCCAGCTTCTTTAAAAGGCATTAGGCAATAACTAAAAAAAAAAAAATAATGATAGATGGAAGTAAAGCCCACTGAGGATTTGCAGTTGAATACATATGGGGAGCATGCTGGCGCCCTGCAACCGCCCTGCTTGGGGTCACCGTTACCATTACGCCCAAAATCATTGCGACTTTTCAATAAAACTTGAGTCCCCATTCGGTAACAAGAGACAAAGATATCAATAAACATAGGTAAATACAATTATTACATCCCATACAAGATTTAGCTCAGAAATTGTTCATGTTCATGTCATTTCCAAAATAACGAACAAGTATTTGTTGGATCAAACCCATCCTTCAGTGAATGAAAGTATCTACAGGTAGAAAAATGCCGTTTTTATGAATTTTCTCACATCCAAAGTATCATTTATCCATTAGCGAAAAGGAAATACTAAACACGATACACATTTCCGATTATTTCACAAATGAACTCACTCTCGTTTCAACAAATGAATGCAAATAAATAAACGATCAGAAAATCCATTAACAAAAACATTCGAAATATTTTATACATTTCAAGTAACGCCCACTTTTTGTGACAGAGATGCGTGGTATGTATAATAACGAAAAAATTATGTCAACAAAACCAACTAAATAAACGATTTCGTATGTTTTCATTTAGTATTTAATTTTTTTTTTTACTTACAATAGATAAATGTCTTTGAAAAATGTGCTATTCTATTTTTTATGAGTTTTTAATGATTTGTATTCTGTTTTTAACGTTGATTGTCTTCCGCTAGTAGTTTGATCACGTCAAAGTGAAGAATAATTTTAATATTTTTATGACTAAGCATTGTTTATTTTATTTTTAATACTTGTTATTTTGAGCGAATGCCTCATTTAATTTAATATTTCTTTTTTATTATTATTTTTTTTACTGAACAAACTATTTTGTGGTGTTAAATTTAGTTTGTTTGTCTCACGAAATAATACTAAAAAAAAATAAAAACCAACAAACAAGATGTTTCTTTTTCTCTTATCGATGCCGTAAATATATTTTGAAAGTACGTAAAATTAGAAAAATTTGTAAATTCTTGTTGGCAGTATTTTTGGGAAGGTGATAAATTAATGAATGTAATTAATTAACTAAAAATATAAATAAATTGTGCTTAAACAGAGTCTAAATAGATATAGATAATGACCTCAATGATAAGTCGGCATGTAGGATATACGACCAGAAATTGAGGATTTTGACTTGGGCAAGTTATGGTTCCAAGAAGATAGATACACAAGATGTCCAACCATCAAATAAGTTTAATAATTGTGTCATCAGTGGTTGAGGTTTTTAAAACGTTTGTTATCATATTCTTAAATTAAAAGAAAAAATGTGCACGACTGGGTCGCACGAAACTTTCTCGTTTATTGCGAATCTCGCAGATTCTCAGAGTCATTTCAGCAAATTTTACGTTTAAAATCATACCTACTCAAGATGTGCTCAGTTTTAGCAACTGAACCCTTGTTAATTAAATACGTAAGACATACTACATAAACATACGTAGTAACTACAACACTTTATTACTTACAAATTTCACCCTGAACTGACATTTCCTTCAAGGCAAGTAGGCGTTGAATTTCGAATTATATTGCCACTGAAGTTTTGGACTTTGCAAAAATAGTCACTTTTGAAAAATATTCATAAAACGGCAATATTCGAGTTTTCTGAGAAAAACTAAGTACGTGATTATGTTTAGAATGTTTATGTTGTCTAAATATGTATTTTGATCAAAATCGTTAGAGCGGTTTTTTGTAAAATTATGCTGACAAACGTTGCAATTTGGATTCGAAAAGCACTGTTATTAAACTGTTTAGCTGAAAACTGAGTACAACGTACTCTTCAGAATATAAACATTACCTAGCAGTTACATTTTCATCCAAATCGAAAATGGCGTTTTCGAGATATGAGCAGTTTTTAAAGTACCATTTTTAGCGATTGGGGTGGAAATCGAAGGACTCATGGTTCAAAAAACACTGTTTTGCAACTGTTTAGCTCAAAACCGAGCAAATTGTATTGCAATGGATTTAAGCAGTACCTGACAGTAACTTTTTTATCATAATTGAAAATGGCGTTTTTGAGATATGAAAAGTTTTTTAAAGTATGTACTATATATTATGTATTAGGGATTTGAGTGGATATCAAAGGACGCAGTATTTTTAGAGAAAAAAATAAGTTTGCTATCAGGTTAATAATGACAATAGTACCTTTAAAATAATTTTTTTTTAAATAGTTTTACCGTTTTTGAGAAAAAGCCAATTTTCAAAACTGCCGTTGTTGGACTTTTTAGCGAAAAACTGGGTATGGAGTCATGTTAAACATGCTTCCATTAACTCAACTATTAATTTTGGTTCAAACTGTAAGAGCCGTTTTCGAAAAAATCTAAATTGTTTAATATTTCGCAAAATTTTCATATGGGAAGTGCCGTTAATATTAGGGCTGGCATAAAAAGAAAAAACGTGGAAGCTCAAAAACTCTAAATAAATTTGAAACAAATCCGTCCAAGCGTATATATTCGCCAGGGGTGGGACAGACAGACCTACGGACGGACAGAATTGCCAGACCCGCTTTATTGAGTTCCTTTATCATCGTAATATCAGAATTGATCTCGAGTTCAAAATTTTGTACGAAAACAATATCTTTCTCTTACTACGTATTCGAGAAAGTTAAAAAAAAAACTTCCCTTCCCAACACTTATATAGCAAAACTTTTCTGAACTTTCAAAGTGTGATTTAATGAGGTTCAATACCAGTTTATATGTCTACATGAAAACATATATAGTACATAATGTATACAGGGATACCATTAGGGGAAACGAGAAACTTTGAGAAAACTCATAATTGCCTTGCATTATCAAATTGGATAGGGTAAAGCCCTTTCAAGGATGTACTGTACATGGGCTATTTCTTGATATTTCATTTTCTTCTTTTCTACTTATTTTTAAGTAGAATTTTTTTTTATTTTTTCAATGGAAGTAAAATAATATCGACAAATTGAAGTGGCAATATAATATCACTAAGAGCTTGTTGTGAGTTTTCATTATACTTTTCAGAATCTTCTGTTTCGATATTCCCATTTAAGGGTTTGTGCTTTGTTAGATTGTATGGTTTTTCAAATGGTATTAAAATATACAAGTTTATTATGTCTCAAGCGGGTACAAGAGGCCGAAAAATGGAAATCAGCTTTCCAAGAACATCGTACTTTGTTCATATCATAAATAAGAATTAGCCTTAGTACTTGTCCACTACGTGCCGCTGTCAATTGTTGACATTTTGATTTTTCGTCGTCTATGTCGCCAGTGTCGTTAGTGAGTTTTGATTTGTTATGTGCCTCTCCCAAGTCTTAATCCGCTCGAGCTGTCTGACCAAACGGCCTACCCTATTTCGTTTCCTGTTGCTTTTTTGTTTTACCGGATTTCGAAATTACAGTCCAAAGAGCTTATTCCTTTCAAACGACATGTCGTTTCTTCGTTTCATCGGTGGTCGGAATTACTGCCTAACGAGCCATTAGGATATGGTGCCAAAATTAGCATTCTAACATTCGTTCACTTTCAAGAGTATTGGTATGTCCATTGGGAGTGGGGAGGGGAGTTTTTTAAAGTGAAACTTTGTTGGCGGCGACTCAATATTGAATTACTGAGCGGAGAATGTAAACAATTGTAAAATTTAACATGTTTCGTTCTACAAGGGAGAAGAAAGATAAAACGTATGTAGAGAGAAGGAGAAAAAGAGCTACACATTATTTATATTGAATACAATAATACACTACACACTCGAGGCTATCCGTGTCTCCCTTCATCTTATCTTATTGGTCTAATTATCCACATGCAGAGGAGAGAGATAGAATGACAATAAAGTTTTATAGATTTTTCGTAAAAAATATTTTTCTCCAGTTGCTTCCATAATGATTATTGATGAATGGCGGTCCGAAACTTTTTAACTTCTATGGGGTTCTGCACAGACCCATTTTTAAGGTATTTTGCAAGTCGCGTCGTAGAAATTTACATATTGGGTAAGGCTAAGCAGGATATACTACTACCATAACGTGCCCATCCTTGAGAGACTAGAAGAAAAAAAACTAAAGCGTCTTTACTCAAAACGTAAAAAAAAAAAGAATTATTCCGAAAAGTATCTCAAAACAATATTTATACGACCCTATTCATCTGTCGACGGTCAGTATCAGAATCGTATTTAGATTCAATCGCATTTTCCAATTATATAGAAACTCCTATTGAAAGGATCTAACACGATAATTTTCTTGTTTTTATTTTACTTAGGAGTCCCTTCCTCTGTTTGTATCTTTTCGTTGACCCTTTTCTCACTGCCAGGGTTATTCAATAAACTGGCACTAAAATAATATTAAGCAACCCTTTTGATGCGCAGCAACACAAACCACTTAACCCCTGCTAACTGCAAGAGAATATTGAAACGTTGAGTTATCCGGATGCTTTCCCTTGAGGGGTTCCGGCCAGATTTGTTTTCTTTTCCATTTGTTTTTTTTTTATTTTCTCCTGGATCTGTCCTATTTTCCCATTTACCGTTTTACAACAAGTGAGGGGCAGCAACAACAAAAAAAAAACATACATTTTCTAATTTACTATGTTCGCATCGAGGTCTGGGGTTCCTTCTTCTGTAAATATTTTCACTTGCTGTTTACCAAAGTGGGCTCTATTTCCGCCATCCCCTTCCTTCTGATTAGTTTATAGTGTTTTTCTTCCAGCGACATCATTTATTTTTAAAGATATAATGCAAATTTGTATTTAACTGAAATTAGTTATAATAACAACTTGAGAAAAAAAATCGACATCCGAGGGAGATACATTTTTTTTTTCAGAAGCTCAAGAGAATGACCACAACAGGTGTTTGGAATGACACAAATGTTGGAAAAATGTTTGCTTGGTTTTGTTGTTGTTTTCTTTGTCAGTTCATTTATTGCTTTTGTTTCGTTTTTATTTATTTATAATATTCGTGGGCGCAGTGGCTCAGTTGTTAGTGTGCTGGACTACTGAGCAACGGGTCTGCAATATATCTAAGAGTAGAACTGTTCTGGGAAAGCTTTTTAATTCAGCGGTTTAGTCTTCAATTCTAATCCGTAGGGATAATGTAATAGAGGAAGACCTCGTGAACAAGGGAAACGGCACCTCATCCAATTCGGAATGCAGGGAGTTATCCAAAGACCGCGCTAATTGAACAGACTTATTAGTTGGCCACACCCCAGATACATGGAATATTTCAAGAAATATCGCTGAGAGCCTGTAAAGCTACTACACAGATTTTGTCTACAAACAACTTTAGAACAAAACAAGTTGTTAATAGTAGCTTAACAAATAAAATCCAAAAAGGTAACTATGTAGATATATAGTGCTTCATTTAACTTTTGCTATCTGCATATAAATCAGGCTAAGATTACACCACCTAAACTAAAGGATAAAACCAGAGATACTCGTATGTATAACAATTAACAACATACCTGTTGGACAACTGCAACATATCCACCATTTGGTCATGATGACCACCATACACAGCTCCCGGATGCATATGATGATGAGGATGATGATGATGCATAGGATGATGGGGATATCTACCATAATGTCCCGGCGGCGCTGGATAATGTTCCATATGATGTGACGGCGTCTGTGGAGCCGATGGTGGGGGTGGTGTATAAAATTCACTGCTACTATTGGGATACCAAAAATTTGGTGGATATCCCGTCTCACCGCCGTGAAAGCGCGATGGTGGTCCCATCGCACCACTTCTACCCCGTGTCGGATAATTGTACGTATAGTGTAACATTGATAGAGATGGTGGTCGAAATGATGCTTCTGTTGAATAATTACTATAGGCTTTCGGCGGTCCCGTTTGATGTGAATGCGGATACGTAGATGGATCTAGCAGACGTGATTGTGTCGCTGCTGTCATATTGTATTCCTCTTTAATCGGCCGATGTATGTATTTCTCGTCGTCGGCGTCCTCGTCGTCGTAATCTTCGATGTCACCAAGTCCACCACTAGATGCACCAATTTCACTGTCGTTACCACCGGGATAGTAGGCAATGTTCGGCATATATTCTGAATCCGAATAATCACCTTCACTGGGTAGTTCGTCTAGTTGCTGAGATGATGTATTATGTGGTGTTGATACTAATTTAGTATCAAGACATTCACTAGCTTGTAATTGAATTGAATCACTACTGGAAGTTCCAGGACAGAAATTCGTTGTATTCATTATGAAGAATTTCGATTAATTCCATTGGAAACATTTTTTCTTTGTCTGTTAAATTTTTTTTTTTCGACAGTTTTGTAAAAAAAATTGTCTATATCTGAAAATATACATACGATTTGCTATACGAATGTTTCAAACGTCAAATTTTCAATTACAATATATACATACATCAATGTGTGGGCGCGTCAGAGATACAAATCCCATGTTCAGTTCATAATATATTTACTTAGAAACTTTAAATGGAAAAAACAAATCCAAATCGTAGGGAATATCCCCTAAGAACCATGTCTAAACCGAATATAATTCTATATGGTCATAAAATAAACCCTAAATTGATAAACAAATTGAGGGCACATTGTGAGGTGTTGTCCTTTTTTTTGCGCACTCTCCTGGGTCTTTAAAGGTAAAGTAATAACAGAGCTTGGAGCTCTAGGGAAACATTTATGAAAGAGGTGTTATGAAGAGGTTCGTCCTGGGTTTGTTAATGGGCAAATTAGATCACATTTGAGGCATCATTTGTGGACAGTTTCAATTTTCGAATGGGCAGAGGATGTATGCAAAAAGGTTTGTCGAAGATGATATTATTTATCGTAGATGCTAAAAAAAAAATTCCCAGTCAGATGTATTTTCAATGTGACTAGACTTTAATAGTGTGATTTGGGGTATGCCTTGGGATTACCTATCGTCGCGGTCGTTGAGATTTTGAGCTCAAGTGTGCCAAACATGTCACCGGGTAGGGTAAACATAGAAGGCAATTCCATACTCTTGCAGTGGTACCGGGGGACTCGGTAGTATGCGTTCTTAGAGTGACTAGCTACGCTCAGTTGTGCTTTTTGCCGCGCCGCACTGCTCCACCACTGCTTTTATGCCGAACTAGATGAATCTTCTGAGTTATCAAGGCCAAGAAAGATCATCTTAGCAAACTAAATAATTACTATATATGATTAAAAAAAACGAAGGATGGCTATTGGACGTCTTCTATAGTAAAAGATCCCCTAAACTGGCCCTCGACACCATTCTCCCAGGCATCAGCTCCAATAGTAGTAGCCCAAACAGATTAAATGTGAGAATAACCAACCCCCAAGGTCTGATTTTTAGAGATAAACTTTGGGCGCTAAATAGCTTATTCAAATCAAAATAATCTGCTGAACTGCCGAACTGGAAATGCCTGAGAATATCATCCTGTCAGTGCCAGGGTTAATACTGAAAAGCTGTCTAGATGTGGTTCGCATTCATTGAAGAGAGAACAAAGAAGTAAGGGTGTGAAGGCCGGCAAGTTTTCAAACCCTCATACCCTCTAAAAACTTTAAAACGATTAAAATCCATTTACAAAGAAGCAAAGGTAAGTCGGTGGAAACGGCTATATTGTATACGCGGACACGTACCATCAATGATCTCCTTTGTCATCTGTAATCGCAAATGCACTGCCAGATCTGAAGTAGAAAGCTCGCTGATTAATTTGTTGCTAATACTATTAACACTAACCTGGGTGGAACATCTACCAGAAGATCTATCAGTACAGATTTTTTTTTTCCAAACCCTGGAGCACTCAGACGAATCTCGGTCCATTGTACTACCAAGCAGAAACCCCTTTTTTGGTGTAGTGGTGGAGAAACTCTGATATTATTCGTTTCTCTTTATGGTCGATGGCAGAGTATTGCTGTCCCCCGACGGAGCTCGAACCAACGCCGCTCGGGTCACAAGCAATGACTCTAACCACTACACCATGGCCACCTATCAGTACAGATACTGATGGCGTTGTATAGGTGTATAAAGATTCGCTCGAGTGTTTTCATAAGCCCACACCACGAATAACGACGAAACACGCATTTAATAATGTTTACTTTTTGTCCACGTACAAAGTTTCAAGTTAATACGTTTAGCTCTATTCCTGCGTTATGAAAAGGCCCACCTTAAAAAAAATCTCTTCTTAGCCCACACAGTTTGCGGAATACGATTATACTCCTGAATGCTTACATGACTCTACGATTAGCGGTTTGGTCTGTGCGTTGTCTGTCAGGTGTGGGAATTGTTTTATACAGAAGATGGTACTTTGGTCTTATCTTAGACAGAAAGCTAAGAGAGAAGCTCAACATACAATAAAGGCTCAAAAAGAGTCACTCACTGGCTACTTGTCCCGGTTTGGCTTACTGCATTGGACAAAGCGGTTGATCGTGATGAGTTAAGCTAGGTCCAACGAACAGCTTGTTTGTGCATCAGAGGAGCTCTTCAAACGTCTCCTTCCGCTGCAGTTGAGATTCTGTTATATCCGACAAAAATTACAATTTTAGCAGGCAAACGGCTAAGAGTAAAAGTACGTAGCTCCGGAATAATTGTCTATAGAAAATATTCCCTCATACGACGACAAAGTTAATAAAAACGATCCATAATTACAATGGGATTTAAGTTCCATAAGCAATCTTTTGAAGGAAACCAGAAAACTAATTGTTTTAAAACTCGAAAGGAACCTGAGCACATGAAACCAACCCCATACACAAGTCGTACCCATGTTTAACCGCATTATCTTTGCCAATTGATTGAAGTTATAAAATCCTTCAACGAAAGTACATATGCGAATAAATCCTGCATAATATGTTGCAAAAGTATTTTTGCAAAAACAAAACCTATTCCACTTAGGGTTGTGTATCTAATTAGTGACAGCTTTAAGGGCTTACAACAGTTGTATAAACGGGATTGGAATTTTATGACTTGTCTCTATTGAAATGTCTGTGATCATAATCGGGGGACAAATTAATCTGTACAATTTACTGACATGTGGCACTTGTTATACTTTTAGTAGCATCATAGCTGAAAGTCTACGTATCTTGTTTTATTTTTTGAAAATAATTAACCTGCCTCGTGAAGAAAGTAGGTACCTACTATATTTGTCATTTAGGCTGGGATAAACATTTCGTAGAAATATTTGGAGGAGTGTCTGCTTATTTCCTGGTGAGTAGGTATTATTTTGATAAGCATCTTCTTAAACACTTTCATCTAGAAGATTTTATAAAAGTTTTACATTATGTTTTCCCAAAACGGAAAATGTGTACGTAAAAAAATACAATCTAGAAGTTTTATTAAAAAATGAATTGGCAGTTCCATAGATCCGTGTCATCTATACATAATAATAAAACTGTAGGAAATTTTTTGGCCGTTAAAAACTCGAAAACTACTGGACAGATTTCGATGAAACTTTTTTTTAAATGTTCCTTAATACTGTGAGACTGCTATAGGCTATTTCGTTTATAGCCACGTCCTTAGGAACAGTTTTTAACCAAAATGCATTTTTTGAAGTGAAAATATATACATACACATATACCTTGCTACAAATGGATGTTTATACGTTTGCGATCGTGCGACAGACAAACAAAAACATAACAAGACTGGCATACGTATACCTCGCATTCAAAAAGGGTTGATTTGTTTTCGCAGTGCTATGGTCAGTTGTGTGAAGGTATGTATATTATGATCGTATGTCCGATGCAGGATGAGGATGGGCTGAGTGCTGCAGTATGGCATGGGGTATATTAATAAATAATCTTCATTTTCATAAGAGAGGAGACGTATAATACAGAACAGAATTCACAATTTCATTCTGATATGTGGTATGGTAACAGTGTAAGTTTGGGGTAGGTAGTTGCTTGGAGGAGGGAAACAAAGGAAAGGAAATGCAGTATTACAAATAAGTAGCAAGATCTAGAGGGAGGAATTTTCTTTTTCTTTTAAAAGCGCGAAGACTATTGGACAGATTTCAATGAAATACTCAAAGTGTAAAGAGCGGGCAAGGCGAGCACGGGTCGAGCTTTTTTTTTTTTTTTTTTTTTAAACTGACTCGCCAGAGCGATGTGATGCACGTTGACCTAAAAGATCTATTGTGCTTAAAAATTGTCAGGTTTATGTTTAGGTTAGTAGCGCCTCTACCTTCCTAATATAGCTGATGATGCATTCAGCAGAAGATTTTCTTAATTCTTCGGTACTTATTACTTCCCTGAAAAATGATTTCCTTCTAATACCATAGAGAGCCGGGCATTCACATATGAAATGCTCAGCTGTTTCGTCTTCCTCGAGACATAGTCGGCACGGGTCGAGCTAGTCATTGATAAACTGTTAAAATAGTAGTAGAAGTACCTCATACCTATAAAACTCAAAGGTATAACGTTTTGATGAAATCAGTTTACTAAGCTCATACCAACGCTGTGGTACCAATACCTCTTTGTTAATGGTCATGGGATAATATCAATTCAACAATAGTACTAGCTGGTATCCACCCGGCGTTGGCCTTGCCCATATGAGTTGTATTACTGAAATATGTTATTTTGTAAAAGTGCCAAGTTCTGTTGTCCGATCCCGCCCACATTTTATTAAATGCTCTCAACAGGAAATGATTTTCTATTTATCAAATTTCTAGGCTTACGCTGCTATAAATGTAAAGAGACTAGCTAAACCCCCGCCGGCCGGCTTCGCCTGGCCTTTTTATGTTTTTTTTAATTTTTATTTTTTTTTTCATTTTTTTGTTCTATCGTATTGATCACCGTAATTACCGATATTAAAAAAAATCAACTAAATTGGTTGAAAATTACGGGCGACAGAGGGAAACATACACTTTTTGCCACTTTCCAGGGGTTTCCTAACAATGGGTCGCGACGCCCCGGAACGTTGTGGCTCTATCCTAAGGGCGCGGCGTCGAAAGTTTTATTTTTCACCGCTGTAAGACTACAATCAAAGGAAAAGCATTACGTTTCTCTTTACGAATACCAAGAGCAAGGTTGAAGTGAAATCCAGATACATTGCAGTCGAAGATTAAGGGCGTTTTTTTTCCGGCAGTTCCAGACAGACTTGCTTCCTGGCTGGCACTCGCATATTTTGCCTGACAAATTAAATAAGGGTTTTTTTTTCAATTGGTACAGGTCGTTGCCAGCCAGATTCGTCAGCAGCATTGCCGCGGTCCATTAGAGTGTACAGGAAAACTCGAAGCAGTCAATTTCTCGCCGTGCATAAGAAAATCGGTCTTCGCAGATTCCGACTTGGCGAATTTTGTATCGGGACTTGGGCTTACGCCCGTACAATATCCAACTTATCCAGGAGCTCAAAGTTAATGAACATAGACAAAGCCGTTTGTTCGCTAAATTGGCTTCGTGCGTTATGAAGAGGACTCCAATTTTGACCGAAAAATCATCTTTAACGACGAGGCGCATTTTTAGATGAATGCGAGTACAAGCAAAATAACCATAAATATTTCAAGGTCGACACGTCCTTATTGAAAACCAAAATCTGTGCTTTTAGAAGGGCGGGCGTCGCAAAAATATTTCAACCTCTCTAGGGAGTCGCAATATGAAAAAGGTTGCAAACCCTTAATAGACAATAGAGATAGTGCCATTTTGACATTTGAATATTTTTTTTGTGGAAGGTGCCACGCCCATTTGTTAAAATGAAAAAGTAATATAGCCTATTGCAGTACTCAATCTTTTATATACCTCGTAGTGTGATAAAGCTGCAAATTACGTGCGACCCAGTCATGCACATTTTTTGTATTGGGAGGTCACAGCTTCAGAACTCGATGTTCAAGGCAGTAGAATTTATGAAAAATTTTAACTAATTGGTACGTGTACCGTACCTAATGATAATATCAACTGAATAAATAGTATTTCCCTCATTAGCTTCCTTGGCAAAGATAAATCAACACGACTAATTAAGGTTAAAGCCCAGTATTCTGCTCGCGCTAAATTTTATCTCATATATACCAGCAGGATACTTGGCTTAAAGACTGATGTACACGTACAGCATGCTTGGACCATTTTATTTTTATTTTATTCTACACACCAGTACTACCTACTTATTTGGGTCCACATGTTCGTTGGACAACCATGGTCTGGTCATTACCCTTGTTGTTCAAAAATTCATTCATCATCCAAATTGCCGGATATCTACCTAACACACTTCTTAATTTTGCATTCATATTATAAATGCAAACCGGTAAAAGAAAATATGTTTACTTACTTTAGTCTTCATTAGAGTTACATACAACTCTAAAAGGGACTAAGAGAACACATTAAGAAAATGACCTAACAAAACAGATTTGGCATTAAATCATTGTTGAGTCGCGTCGCAACTGCATTCCTTTCATAAATATATTATGCATGTTAAATTAATTTCCTCTGGGGCTCGACATCAAAACGAAAAACAGCATTCCCCCAAGTCAAAGGTGAATCAAAACGAGACACGGAATAAAATCATTCGCTTCGCAAACATGAAACACTCGGCAAATGTCAACTGCAGTAAATGCACAGGGTTGACGAATCCATTTAATTCGTTTCTTTTTTTCTGCCAATTTAGTTTTTTTTCCTTCTGTTCCCGTATTTATCAGCATTATTACAACATGCAAAAAAAAACAAACATTTTGTCAGACCAAATTGCATTAATTGACATAGAACATCTTTTGAGGTTAAAGAACAAATTTATGTTAAAAGATGACATCTTAATCTTAAAAAGAAATTAGTCAAAATTATTAAAATTAATTAGAGCATGCCCAAAATGATTTATTATAATAATTGTATTATTTTTTGTTTTTTTTTTTACAGCTAACCGAAAAGGTTGGAGGAGTGGAGTATGTATGAGGGGCATGAACCCCCCTTTTTGGGGTCACTGCTAGATTTGGAGTAGTTGCGAAGAAAAATGTATAGATAAAAATAAACTTGGCATAGATATACTCAACCTAGCACCAATTTCAACGGATTCCACAGCACGTCGCGGGATCCTGGTTGGGGATGGGGACAGGTTTTTAACATGACCAAACTAGCGAAGCATGGACCGCTCCGTCCGGAGAAGTAGCTGCTCAACATTGAGTTCCTCACGTATTCTGGTATTTCTAACGCGATCTCTATGAGTCACACCAGCAATACAACGGAGAAATCTCATTTCGGCTGCTTGTATCCGCGATCTTATGCTTTCGGTCATTACCCAAACCTCATGACATGACCATAGGTAAGAGTTGGAACAAACACCGAATTAAAGACTTACAACTTAGCATTTATACCAAGTTCAGTCCTCCTAATAACAGAATGACCAAGCTCTCTCAAAATTTACCCAGCCTGACCAATACTACAGGAAAACTTAGCATTGCTCCTTCCATCACTCATGAATAAGACCCCGAGATACTTAAACTTCTCCAACAGTTTCAATGGGACTCCACTAACATGCAGAGTGCATTCTCTTTAAAATATTATTTCTTTGAATTGTAAAATTCCTCAAATCATTTGACCGGGTCTAGGCCATTAAAAAGACATTTTTTTGCTTTAATTATTTCATTGGCTTAATTTTAGCACTCTAATTTTGATGTAAAAAAAAAAACACTTGTGCCATCGAAAAATTATTTTAATTTTATACATTCTACTTTTGTTTTTAACGAGCATGACCAAACCCGGATACCTGATTGATTTGTCATTTAACGACATGTTAAGTATGTTTTTTATAACTAAGAAAAAACAGCACCTAGATGGTTGGATTTTGTTTAGAAAACATTTCTTATAGTCACAAACTAAAAATAGTCACAGTACTCACAGTGGAGCCTTTTAGTGATAACTGGAACTCTAAAAGATATACACACTGAGAATAATTTGCAACGAAAAAATCAAAAAGGAACATATTTCATTTTTCCATATTAAAACATGTCGCCTTAACAAAAAATTCAATCCAAAATCTGGTAGAATCAAACTAAAACATGTTCTATATTGAAATAATGGTTATTTTAAATATATTTGTCTTTGGTTTAAGCTCGTTCATGTTTTTACTATTAAGAAAACGTAAACGAGCTAACTTGAAAAATAATTCTATTCAAACTATTTGAAAATGAAATATTCCAATAGATTTGTATTTAATCAAACTTAAACGTGTTTGAATTAAACATAATCGATTAGTTTAAGTCAAACATGTACTGTACATACACGTAACATTTTGAATTAAAGAATATTGTAAATATATTCGTATTTTGTTTAATCTTTTTCATGTTTGATATTATCAATAAAATCACAACCGAGTTTTTTGTGAACAGAGTTCTAGTAAAATCGATTGAAAATGAAAAACTTGAACAGATTTCTATTTAAATTGACTATAAACGCTTAAAGGAAATATATTTTACGCATTACAAAATATGTGCAGTGAGATAGTGTCACGTGATTACGTTTCGATATATAAAGATTTGCAAGTTCTTCTGGAGAAGTGGAGTTTATCTTCACTCTTTCCAGTAGTTGTCGGTAAGTTAAATCTTCTATACTAGTTAATACATTTTTTTTTAATTTTATCTTTCTACAGCATGGTACGAGTTCAAGGTGGAAGATTATATGTGATGAAGGAGCCTGTATCATCACTGCCAAAAGCAAGGACGCAGACAAAATAGTAAGCAAAGTAATGGGTTTATATTCGGATATTTTGTTTTGATTAAAGTTGTCCATCTTTCAGTTTGTATACCTAATGTCCTTTACCGATTTTGAAAAATTGTTATTTCCGGATCGTTGATATACTGGATGTGTTCGAAGCTGAAACTCAATTCGCTGCTGAGTTCATCAATGGACTTAGTTCCTGGGAAATTGTAAACCTTAAAGTTTTGTTTTCTCTTTACCCATCAAGGATCGGTAATCATTTCATTTTTTCTTTGTCCTCTAAAATTGCCATATAAATTATTTTCATAGTTTTGTTAATTTCAAATATGTATATGCTTTAAATAAACTGGTTATGCTTTTAAATAAAAAAAAGAGTTTGATTGAAATAGGTTTCTATTTAGCAAAATTTAATCGAACGTATTTATTTCAAACAAAAAAATGTTTGATTGAAATAGTTCCTATTTAATAAAATTAAATCGAACATTTTCATTTCAAAAAGAAAACAGTTTTATTTAAACAAGTTTCTATTTAGAAAAAATAAAATTAACACCTTCATTTCAAACAGTAAACATTTTGATTTAAATAGGTTCCTATTCCCAGAAATTAAATTGAACATCTTTATTTCGACTATAAAATACTTCGATTCAATCGAAATCCATGTGAAATCATGTTTCATAAAATTAAATACATTCGTGTTTAAAATAAAGAGAAACCATTTTGGCGCCAAATCATAGGTGTTTATATTTGATTTTAACACGTATGAGTTTAATTTTTTTCTCTGTGCACATATAAATTTAAAATATTCTCCAGAGAGGGCTGCTTTAAATAAATTTAAAAAAATAAATACTACGCCACGAAGATTAGTTATAGTAAATATTCGTTATGTGTACATGTGGATTGGTAGTGCGGCGTTATCCTACTACATTTGCATGTGTGTTGCATGAATTACAGAGACACCAATCAAACAACACAATCGACGACAAACCCACTGCTTACATTGGGATAGTGGTTGCTGGTTGAGAGCAGCAATACTGGATTTACTCGATTGTTTTGACTAGCCAAAAGGAATTAAATTTTTATATTACTTCAAAATGGGGGCGTGTTCCGTTCGTCGTAGTATAAATGCAGCTGATCATTCAAATAGGAGCAGTCGGACACCTTTCTAAGTGTAGTTTGAATAATCGGCTTATTTCAAATTCAAAACGCATTTTACCAAATATCTTCACTTTGTGGTCGTAAAAATTCAATTAGTGAAGAGGCGCTGAAGTCCATCGGGTATCGGGAAATGAAATAGGTACGAGTAGCATCTCAAATTATTTTGAATTATTGCCTTGAGATATTTGCAAATTTCGTGGCGATCATAAGGCAGTGTCCAAACAGGACTATGGTACGCAGCTACAAGGGTAACCGCAGAGCCGCCTACTAATGCTGACCTCGAACATAAGGAACCAACATATAAAAGAAGACCACCTATTCAGAAAAAAACTAATGCCTAGAAGCCACAAATATAGCCTACTACTCTAAGAGTCAGTGTTAAAATAAACAAATAAATCAAGACGACGTTCTGTTCTGAGTAGTTATTTGATTTTCATTTGACTGCTGATTTATCTGTGTTTACCTTCGTTCCTTCAAATATGGAAAATTCCAATGGCTATGTTTAGGGCATCCAGACTTAAAATAGCTATCTTTGTTGACAGTCAGACTGCGATTAAGGCTCTCGATTCGACCACGTCTATCTCCAAGCTTGAGGTGGAACTGCAAGGAGACACTAGACCGGACTAATCATCGGTTAGGGACTAGTCTTGTCTGAGATACGGGTCTACCGGTTTACATTAAAAAGCGAAAAAAAACTGCCACACATTCATATTAATTTCTGAGTTTCTCTTTTTTTGGCGCTAAGACGAATTAAGTTGCCATCGTTAGTGGTCCTAAAATAAGCACAATTGACCTCATCTGATGATCTAATTGAGACGTAACTCTAATTTAACTGTGTACCACAACTTAAGGCTATCATTTCACCTAAATCTTTATAACGTTGATCGTGAAAAATTGTATTTGTTTTAAGCGAGTCAATAAATTCCAGAAGGTACCTACCTACCTACCTAAAAACTCACTGAAGGTCAATTCGATTTGAACAGCTGCGTTACTGCTAATTAACGTTACTACGATACGATAATCTCGTATCTAAGTATCTCATGAAAGTCTGATTTTGATATCGTGTGTGATAATTATACACGTGTTAGATAATCGTATGTATACCAACTTTGTTATTGTATTAATTTGTTTTAACTATCTGGCTGATATTTTTTAAACTAATCCAATTAACTCATTTTTTGTTGAAACGGAAACAGTATATCTCTATCAAGTGTGTTGTCGTAAAACGCGTTAGAATTTAAAAGCAGATGATCTCGATATTGTTTTGTTTAAGATCGTATTTCTACTAAGTCTATCTACCGCTTTTAGGAGAGCGGAATTGTGACTGAAATTAATTTACTCGTAGAAAAAACCTTGAGATGTAACATGCGGTGATCGAACCTGGGACCCCACGCACATTAGACTAGCACACAAACCACTGAGCCACTGCGGCAACATCGATAACATCAAATCCTGAAGAAAATTAGGATATTTTTGTTTTAAAATTTCCGAAAAAAATCTACGCTAGATTCTGCAGAACTGAAGACGACCCCAAGGGTAGATTTATCGATAAAGAATCTAAAATTTTAACAACAGACAAGTCAACGCATCCTTGAAGTCACGACGGAATTCCACCCATAGTAGGTACTCCAAAACTGCGTGCATTAGAACTTGCAATTCTACTATGTTAGATGTTCGACATGTGGTACCGCCAGAAGACCTTTTCTTGCTGATAAACCGCTGGCATTCAGTTTAGTCGATGAAAAAAAAAAGTTTTGTCGCAAAACTACGATCCAATAGCTTTCCTTTTCATGCTATCAAATGTAATGAAAAAGGCGATAAATGTCAAAATAATCAAATATCTAGAAGGCCGTCGCGTAACTAACGATAGGCAATAATGGATTTCAAAGCCGTCGTTCTAGTGGGAACCTGTGTTGAACTATGTAATGTGGGAAATCCACAGTCGTAGCCTTGGACTCAAACGCTTTTGGTCGGGTCGGGCATAGAGGCGTACTAAGCAAAATTTACCTCTTTTATGTGTCTACTATAGGTATATCACAAGGTGAAAGATGCGAACAAATTGAATCTCTTAATGAAGATTTGGAAAAAATTCTAAAGCAGGGTTGTATTTAAAGCACAGAACGAAAAATGTATCGACGCATCTACATGGTGGGCCATCTAGTGGTTTCTTTTTGAATCATAGGTTATTTTGACACTGACAGGTGTTTCCCGCTCGAAATCTTGACATATAGTCAGTATAATACCTTCGAGGTACGAAATGAGCCGCTTTACGCATGAACAACGTTGGAAAATATTGAAAACTTATATCCAAAGTAAGTGCTGTGTAGCCCAAATAGAGCGTTTTTTGAAAAGAAACTTTGGCCAAAATGAAGCACCCACCTGGTGTACGCAAGTTTGTGCAAAAAGTTCGGCAGACTGGTATGCTAGTGAATAACACTCATTGTCCCCGTCGTCGGTCGTACCTACGATGCGCACAGACAGTTTGGTACGAATTGTCAAGTGTTAATTTTCCTTTGAAAATGAGGCTGGGAACAAGGTTTCGGTCAACGATGGGCGTTACAGAGCCATATTAACAGAGTTTTTTTGTTTTTTTTTACTGAAATTAAAGACATCGATTTGGACGACCTCTGGTTCATGCAGGATGGCGCACCATGCCACACAGCCCATGCCACAATTGATCTTTGCCCACCGAATTCACAAATCGTGTTATCACCCGTTTAGGCGATGTCAATTGGCCGCCTCGGAGCTGCGATTTGATCCTTTGGATTTTGTTTTGTGGGGAACCGTGAAGGACCGACGTTATGCCAACAATCCGGAAACCATTCAATCACTTAACGCAAATATCATACAAACAATCCGGGAGCTACAGCCCGAAACCATTAACAAGGTCTTGGAAAATTGGATTGGCAGAATGCGCTACCTAAAAGCCAGCTCCGAAGATAGTTTTTAAAAATTATGGCCACCCAACTACCAAGTTTTCCAAATAGATTTTGCAATAACTTTACATTTTAATAGCCCTCCTTTTCCTACCTGCGCGACGGTAATTTAAGAACATGTAACAATGAACGGTGAGATATTGCCATATTGCCGATGCCGATATAGACTCGAATACATTAAGCTGTAGCCACTTTCATGTTTACTTCATATATTCCTTAAATTTTGTATGAAGTTCTATTCTAAAATAGATCTAAAGGCATGCAATTTAATTACGATCAACCTAGTTAAGCGTACATATGCTGGCCTCCCTTAATAAAATATAGAACACATTCCCTTTAAAGCTATTCAAATGGAATAATTGAAAAGTCACATAATGAATTTTAAATATATCACCAAAGAGGCGGCCTACTTCCCAACTAAAATCTAAAGATACTCCAGCAACTTAATGGTAATAGCTACCCCATTACTAACAATTATGGCCGTTAAATTAATAAACCCTTTTCAATACACCAGACATCGAATATAGATAGGTACACAATGTTGTATCGTTTATGTCTATGAATTCTTTATCATCACAGTATTGATTGTCATGTTGCCTAATATAGTAAGAAACATAAAAAAAATATCAATCGACAAATAAAGCAAACCAATTGAAATTTGTAAACAAATAAGTCTTCATTGAAATTCCGTTCGCAGAAACGAACAAACAAATATATAGCCGAATTAAATTCCATTCTTGTTCGCATAATAGAATTTGATTCACACAGCTTTGATGTGGCCGATCGGCAATAATAAAATTAATCGGCGATGCTCTTACAACCGTTGAAATGAAGCCAATTTGCAATAGGTGCGTAATAAGTGAAATCAGAGGTATTGAATGGTTTGTATACATAAAGCCGACAACTTTTGAATATTTGGTCAATTCTATTCATAGGTGTGGGGGGACCATTTAACAAAATGTCCTTCCGTTTTCATTGAAAGAGACAAAAACCTCTATGTATATACAAACAAATTGTAAAATTTTCAGTTCTTTTGATTATAACACAGACTGACTGTCCGCCGGGAAGGTATACTACTTTGTTTTGCCGCCATTTTTGGTAAACATTAGTCAAATACAGTTCATATTTGGTAGACACGTGGCAAATTTATTATGGAAAAATATTCGATAAACGAACGTGTTTTAATCGTTTAAAATCAAATCAAATTATTCATCAGTCACCTTTGCATCCATTAAAAGTTACAGTCTGGTGTACAACTTCATGCTTTGGGCTTGATTAACATGTTGTATCAACAAGACGGTGCCACATCGCATACAGCCAGGATTACAAAGGAATTACTGCGAGACCTCTTTCCACAACAAGTTATTTCAAGAAATGGTGATGTTGATTGGCCTCCACGGTCGCCTGATTTGACTGCTCCGGACTTCTTTTTGTGGGGATATCTGAAAAGCAAGGTTTATGCAAACAAACCAGAAACGCTTGAGCAACTCAAACAAAATATTCGTGATGAAATTAATGAAATACCGCGTTAAATGTGTGAGAATGTAATGAAAAATGTGCTCAAAAGGGCTCGCATTTGTGAGACTAACAGAAGCGGACATTTACCTGATAATTTCCGACATTAAATGAAACATTTATCAATATAAGATCCATTCTCTTTCATTTAATAAAAAATTATAAACAAACAAAGTAGTATACCTTCCCAGCGGACACCCTGTATTTTTTGGTCACTGTGGTCACTTCACCGTCCTATATATTGATTTATTTTATGACGTTTGGTTTACGTCAAAAACAAATAAAGCCGTTTACGTTGGGAAATCAGAAATTAACTTTTGTAATTGGCAGGAGCATGATTTGCCTCATGATAGGATAACTAACCACATAACCCGAGTTGCATTGGTCTATAACTGTACGATGAATATAGTATATCCTACAGAAAATGGAATTAGGTAAACAGACCGTGACAGTGATGGATTGACTCAACCTTGAGAAAAACTTGATTGCAGCGTGTGTAGGTATTATCCTGGCGGGCATACATTATAATAGCGGAAAGTAGACAGATACGTATACCAAAGCAGGTGCATTCCTCTGATTTAAATAGAAATTTATTTAAATTAAGTATTCTATTTCAAAAAGAGTTATTTGCATATTTGGCTTATACATAAAATGTCCTTTGAAGAGAGATGACAAAGCCTACAGCTACAGTGTCACGCATTAGCAACTACATGTGGCAGTTGAAGTTTTATTTTATTAAAAATACTAGCCGTAGATACCCGTCTGGGTTTGCTCGTGTCCATTACTGTCAAAGAATAGCGTTTGCGCCACGTCCCTTTGTTCTATTTTGACCAAACTTAACATGAACTCCCGGGCCAATACCTAAGATTGACTGAAAATTTGAACAGAATCGGTTCGGTGACTTTCGAGATATTTATAAGATTTTGATTTTTTTTTGGGTATGGGAGGTGCCACGCCCTTTTTCTGATTACCCGGGAAACTTTTGAAAAAATATACCAAAAACTATGCAATCAAAATAGAAAGAGATTCTGCTCTTTTATCTATCTGGGAAGTTGTCACGATTACAGACAACATCAGTGCACCTTTATAACACTAAAACTTTTATAAAACCAGTGGCTCTACGTCTTCTGTGTTAAGCTTATAAATTGAAGGTTTGTGGTAAGATCCTTCGTGAACGAGCATATGACATGTGCCTTCCATTCGACCCAGGAATGTAACTCGGTTATAAGAGAAGCTGAAAGTCTTCAATGTTCAAAGCTCGATAATTTTTTTTTTATTTTAAGAATATAGTACGTTGACAGATTTATTGGAATATGTGCTCTGCAATTATCCATTTAAAAATTGCTTTTAGATGAGAGCTTTAACGAAAGAGACAAAATGAGATACTAATCGACTTTGGTGAGCCCACTATTCTGTGTAACCTATAATAAGCCGGCAAGTATATTTCGGATCTATAGAAGAAAGTGGCCATAACAGGCTACCTTGTGGTATGTCATATTATAGTTCTAGATAAGTAGTAGTTGTTTTCAGAAAACCTGTAAATCAAAAGGCTTAATACTGTCAAGAAGAATCTTTTATCGAAAGCCATTGAAAAATTTGCCTAACCTCTTATTCGGAGTATAGAAATTATTCGTATTTTATTGTTAGTTTCTTTAATGGTCGTTTCTTTTATGGTCAGTGGCTGGGCACTTGCTCTTCCCCTTTGAGGATCGAAACAACCCCGTTCGCATCGTAGCTAATACACAATGGCCACCCTAAGATTGGTATCTTTGGACTTTGAAGGAACTGATTCAACGATGTATACTAGCATTATTAAGACTCCACCCAAGTTTGGTCTCACGTAGACCAAATGGGCATCGATGCTCTTGTTCGTAGTCTGTCCAACGCAGTAGAGAAAGACTTCGCCCTGAGTGGTTTAGATTTAGATTTAGATTTTTAATTGAATATTGAATTTACAAACTAATTTTCTAAATTAATTGACAAAAGGTATCAGTCAACGAGACCATATTGAGATGGAATAAACATTAAAAAAAAAAACCAATAATAATAATAGACAACCAGAATATTATATACATCATTAAATTTATGACGAGTAGATGTGGCATATTTTAAAGGTTGGTGTGACTTTTGATATTAACTGAAAATTCATCAATTTGGCGAGAGAGAGGACATTCGTACCGTTCGAAAATTCGTACACTCCACCTACCTGAGAGGTGCGTCATTAAAATATTTTTCAAAATTAAAATTAAAATTAAAGAGAATTTTCTCATCCCAATTAATGCAATCTTCCCTGTTAAGTGCTTAATTTTAGGGCGTCCAGGAGTACAGAGCGTTTTCCCAAGATTCAGTAAGCTATTTTTCGTGCTATTATGAATAAATATTTTTTGCGCAAATTTGTAAAAATTTGGGAGTCTACACCTGTTTACGCATGCTTCGTAGATTTGGAGACAGCACACGACCGAACCCCTCTGGAGTGTATTACAGGAGTATGGAATTGACGGTTATATCTTTACACAAACTGTAAAAACTATGTTCGGGTAAACGGCGTTAAATCAATACCTTTCAGCGTGGGCGTTGGACTTCGCCAGGGGTGCGACTGGGTGTTACAGCGCAGTCTTGGTGAAAAACGTTTCGGATTGGGAGATCTGATGATAAGTCATTTGGTCTACGCTGATGACTTGGTCATCCTTGGGTCCTCTCAGACTGAGGTCATACTTGATCGGTTTGTAGCCGTTTGTGAAGGTAAACGTGAACAAATCTGAAGTGATGGTCGTCTTCAGAACGCCTGTTTAATGCAATCTGCATATTAGTGCAGTTCCATTGAAACAGGTGGAGAAGTTCAAGTATCTCGGGGTCTTATTCACGAGTGATGGAAGGAGCAATGCTGACTTTTCCTGTAGGATTGGTCAGGCTGGATCAATTTTGAGACAGCTTGGGCATTCTGTTATCAGGAGGACTGAACTTGGTGTCAAAGCTAATTGTCAGTCTTTAATTCGGTATTTGTTCCAACTCTTACCTATGGTCATGGAGGTTTGGGTAATGACCGAAAGAATAAGATCGCGGATACAAACGGCCGAAATGAGATTTCTCCGTAGTATTGCTGGTGTGATCCGTAGAGATCGCATTAGAAATACCAGAATACCTACGAGCAGCTACTTCTCCGGACGGAGCGGTCCATGCTTCGGTGATTTGGTCATGTTAAACGCATGTTCCCAACCAGGATCCCACGACGCACGTGCTATGGAATCCTTACCATATCAGGCAGGCGTCCTCTAGGTAGACCCAGGATGAGATAGTTAGATCAAGTCCATAATCTCTCCTATACCCGTATTTGGATTGCCCTTGATGATTTAGAGTCAATGGCGGAGAGTCGAGAGCTATGGAGGGTCCACTTGAGCAACCTACACCCGCGACCCATTTAATGGACAAGCGGATCATTGAAAATGAATGAATGAATGAATGTGGGGGTCTCACTTTCAATCATTATAGGATAATTGGTAACAGTTTTCGCCCCTGATTCCACAGTGTCCAGGTATCCATGGAAATGGAAGAATGCTATTATTATTGAAGTATAAAAAAACTTCTAATCAGCTCTAAATATAGACATTTATTCGCCCCATTTTTAAAACCCATGAGAATATCCAGATTATCCGTAAAAATTAAAGGTCGACCAGTCTGGTTTTGAGCAACCTTCATATCCCACAAGCGGTATCGACTGAACAAAAGTATGCCACTTAAATTCCACACACGATATCGGATGATAAACATCAAGCTAACTACGTTCTCAGCTCATATCAGATTATAAACCAAAAACAGTAACTACATAAATAAATTTCAATCAAATTGATTTTCAGCTACTAATTCGCTTAAAATCTAAATTATGCATGTTTGCGACTCTCTGCACCTGTCCGGAGTCAAAGTGGCGTTTTTTTTTAAAGTTTTATGGACCACTGTGTTTGTATACGATCAGACGCCGTGCCAGTTAAAATAAAAGATTTGAGCCAAAAGTCAGGAAACACATACTCAAGTCCACGCATACTGGTTTCCGTCATTCCATTTCGCTCTATCTCTATCAGCGGAATGAAAGGTAAAATACAATCACTCTATGTGTGTCTGCACCTTAAACTGTATCGAATACCAAATAGTGTTGTCGCTTCCAATGCACGAGAAAATATCTCCATATATGTTAATTATACGAGGGGCCGATCCAAAAAGCTGGTAATAAAATTTATCACCGGTCGTCGTCGTCGTCTGTTGTTTCTTGTCTCGCTGAACTTAACCGCCTTCGTCACTGTCGCTGTTGTCGTTGACCAAATAGCCAAAAATGATGAACTCAGATTTTTTTTTTTTCAATTGTATTTGCGTAATTCAATGAATTGTTAGGTATATAAAAAGAAACAACCACATCAGCAAATATCTACTTTTTTTTATCTATTGTCTTCCCTTAATAAAGGATGGAATGGAGGTGCATCCTAAAGTTCACACTTAGCAGGTTAACACGAGGAATTGACACTTGCTGTTGTTGTTTTGATGATTTTTGCGAATGTCATCGGAATTTGATGCCACACAAAAACATTACAGTCACAGCCTTGACGTGATGTTTGTAGTGGGACATTTTTTTCGTCTGTTTTTTTTTTTTATTTTAGCTTTTGTTTTGAGTTTTGTATTTTTCTGTTAAGAATGTTTTTTTTTGATTGTCTAAAATTAATCTCTGATTTAATCGATTTTATTTACTCAGCAGATTAGGTATAAAATTAGTGGTCGGTCTTAATAGGGAATTCACGTTTTGATGAGCATATTTTTGGATGATTTCTAATGTGAAATATTCGCGAGGTTTATATAAATATTGCGAATTGTGTTAAATACGTTATGCTTTATGGCAAATAACAAATTTAGGTGGGTATCTAAGTGTTTTAAATAAATTTAAGTGCAAATACGAAGAGATGGTGTGCTCTGAGTTGAATTGTGGAATATCGAAATTAGTACTAGTATTATGGAGAAGATGGTGCTCTGAGTATATAATTATGTAATAGAGTAGATACTGATAGGTCATAGGTAATACGTTTAATTTAAGCGGGGTAGTCAGTCACGCATTTAATAATAAAAATAAAAAGATTGTCTAAATTTTTTTAAGAGAAGCTTTGAGTAAACAAAGTTCGATGAAACGAAAAAGCGACAGATGGTTGAGCATTAATTCCAAAATCCCGATGAAACGAAAAAGCCTAAGGTTGAAGTAAAACGTATTACGGCTCATTTGGCAGTAATTTTCGAAATAAGGTGAGATACATCAATTTGGACTTAAACTTCGAATGACTTATTGTGTAGTAATTCCCAACTTTGACAAATCGGATACGAAAAAGAGACAGATCGTTGGGGAGTAATTGCGAACTCCAATGAAGTGAAAAAGCATCACCTTAAAGTAAAGTTATTCTGAACTCCGTTGAAACTAAAAAGCGACCGAAACGGGACGAGTCAGCGCGGTTGGTAGGGCAGCTCGTGCAAGGGAGAGAAACGAAAAGACGACAGACTCAATATATGAAACGAAAAAAGGGGCTTACGCACGTTGTAGGACCCTAACTCGAAAGGAATAAGCAATCAGCGCTAAAGGAGGCGTTTCGGCGACTTGGGTAAGTGTTCTAAAATACTTGCGATCTAGCGTGAGCATGCTCATTTTAACTATTTATCGAGCATCGCCTATAAAGCTGTCTAGGCTAACTATTTTTATTTATTTTACGCGCGGGATATGTTCTTGTTGGGATCGTAATTATTCCTGTACTGCAACTGCCTTGTATTGGTTTCAACGTAAGCTAGGAAGAGAAAGGAAATTAGTATAGCGATTTTGTACTGCGGGCCTTATTTTTACGAAAACGCCACGGGCCAGACGACTACTGTGGACGTCGAGCGCTACAGAGCCGATCTAATCAATTTTCTCATTCCACAATTGGATCTGCAGAACAAGTGTTTCCAACAGGATGGAGCAACGATGCGTACTGCACGAACCACAACCGAAATTCTGACGGCTGCATTTCCGTTTCACCTATAGTCTGTCGTTTGCAATTTGCACTGCCTGGAAAGATCCTTTGATTTAACCGTTCCAGATTTCTTTTTGTAGGGTTTTTGAAGACACAAGTCTTTCTCAACAACCCTCAGACTCTTGAATACCTTAAAGAGAATATCCGTCAAGAATGCGAGGATCTATCGGTGGAAGTTTTGCCAAGAAAATGAAATATGAAACCAAAAAAAAAAATAATTGCCCAAATTGTTAAAAAAACATTATTCCCTCCTAAAAAAGTTATAAAATGAGTTGTTGGTCGGCTTTCTAGCAAATGCTATTGAAATGTTTAAATGTTGCAGAAAAAATAAAAATCCTGTCACCAGTATTATTAAAAGAAATAGATTATCGAGCTCTTTTAGCTTCTCTTATATGCGATATATTTTTTGATTTTCTTTAAATAAACTGTAATTAAACTGTAATTAATATTCTACTTACATATTTACTTGTTTATTACAAAATTAGTTGTTACTGCCTGACCAGCCGCATTTTCGAAGAAGAATGGTCCGATAATGCCTCCAGACCAAAAATCCGCATCAAACAGTCACGCATTTTGAATGCATTAGTTTTTCAATAATCTCTTGGGGTTTTCTGAATTCCAAATGCGAAAATTTTCACGATTAACGAAGCCATCAAGATTAAAATGAGCTTCATCACTGAAGATGATTTTGTTCGAAAATTGCGGACTGTAGCTGACAAACCTTCATTGTTTTTAAAATATTGCTCAACAATGAAAATGCGTTGTTCTTTTGTATAGCGCTTCACTTTTACTAACCGCGAACTGTCAGCTGTCGCATTGTTATCTTTTTTTGCGTTGGCATCACTGTACTTTAAATGGCGTAAAATTCAAATTTTGCTTGAATTATGGGACACCGTTTATAAGGCATATGGGCTGGGTCAGTTTTCGATTAGTAAATATAATATTCCTGGTGTAAGTCTACTCCCAAAACGGCAAACCAAAGTGAGCCCTAATCAACTGTCCGCTCGCTGTCAACTTGGTTACAGCAGGAAACAGTGATGCCAATTCAAGAGGCTCCAAAAACACCCTATATTTTATTTCTTTTTTTGGCAGGACCAATTCTTTTAAAAACAATGTAATGATTTTGATTGGCAGATACTCAATTAATAAGAAATCCACTTGCCCAGTGATGCAGAAGGGTATTCCTTCCCCAAATCATAAAGACAACAAAAATATCAAGTGTAAGTCAGCAGAAAATGTGTGAAAACAATTAATAATTGAATCATTTTAGTTCCATTCAAAATAAATGAATTGTTTCACTTCCATTTCTTAAATCTCCAATAATATTATTGAATGAATGAATGAACAAAAAATATACCTAAATAATGATCAAAAATGAACAAACCACAATGACGCGACGGTGACCTTCATTCACCCCCCCAGTTAACATCAAAATCCATTGCCCATACGTCCAATTGAAGTGTGACACTTGCGACGTAATGCCGACAACCATAGTTCACTATATCTACGTCAAAAGTTGCCCCCCAAAAATTCACTTTTGAATTCTATTTCAATTCCTTTTCTTTCTCTCTCTCTCTCTCGATATCGGTCAGTGTATTTTTTTTTATTCTCTCATCGTCATCGCGACAAACAAAAATATATAAAAACGCGGAAAATAGATTATACAGATAAACACTAATCAATTGACCTGCCTGACGTAGAAGCATTTGAAAAAAACTCACTCAATGACAACAACGCACAGTTGGAACTGTAAAACCCCATAACCAAACCCGATTACGATAGATAGATACTTTATCTATTCGTTCCCAGCTCTCTTATGACCACATCTATTTTGGCTGAAAATTTGCGTTAAATATAGTTTTTCACGGCTATTATGTGAGCCATAATCTTGTGTTGTTTTTCCTCTGTGATTGCTCTCGTTGCTTTTTCATGTAATTAGCGTGAGCATGACAAGCGTGTTTACAGTATATACACTACGATGATGCCGGCCGGTACATCAAATCGGTTCGAGGCTAGACTGATGCCGGTAAAAATATGATGTATCAGCAGAATCTGGATTTAGATTAGATTTCTGTTTGTCTTTCAATAAAAATAAAAACACCACAAAGAAGACCGGCATAGTGTAAAAATAAAAACACTGCAATAAAGAGGAGAAATTACGTTTTAAATTATGTACATAGATGTTAGATAGATGTGTATCTCTGTCAGGAGGATATTGACGTTTTGCTATTCTTTTTAAGAGAAAAAAAAAAAAACAAAAATATGTCTGCCTTGCGGCCGAAAGACGAGGATTAGTTATGATAAGTGAAATCCATTGAATGAATATTCTTGCTGCTGTGTTTTTTTTTTTTTTGGTTCGGTCTAAAATTTGATGACTCCCCGAGGGTGGGTAGGTATATGCGAGATTATGAATTATACATTATGTCCGTAGAGATAATAAAAAAATTATGTAGAATATGAATGGGATTTGCTGGCAATGGCAACAGGTCTGAGAGCCTCAGGAGAGACCATGCTTTGGTTATAGCATTGGCAAGAAAAAAGCAGTTTACATACCATTTTCTACCGTCTGCCAATTTTTTTTTTTAAAGAAGCCTGTAACGCTTTTACCATTATAATAAACTGTTTAGTGACGAAGTTCGAAAAAGAATCAACAAAATCTACAATGATGAATCTGTAGACAATGATCTTGAACCATGAAGCGGTAAATGTGTCTTAGGTAGTGGGCGAATATAAAAATCGACCAAGCCATCCATTTGGACATTAACAAGAGCACTTTGTTTATAGATTTTGAGCGGCTAAAATGAACCATCCCAATTATTTCTTCTATCTAATTCGAAGATTTTGTGTTGCGATTTTCCGCCATCTGATCCCTCCATCTGGATTTTCGTAAGCTATGCATCTGAGTTTTCTGCATACTCAGATACACTCGCGCAAAAGTATTTGTATTCACAGAATGTTGCCGAGGTCGTTTTTCAAAAAAGACACACTATACTGCATTTTCAAAAAAGTTTAGTATTGGAAAATTCGAGCACAGTATGAAATTACGGCGATTTGAGTTTTGCTTCGTGGAAAGCGCTGAATATTCAACAAAAAAACAAAACTTCGAGGGTACCTAAACATTAGCACATTGTTGTCATCTCTTATGGGTGTTTTTACCAGCCACAATATGCGGAAATACCATACCAAGGGAATTGAGAATCAGCACGGAAATATGTACATTTGGAACTTTCTTTCCCACCGAAAATAATCTGTTATATCAGAATTAGAACAAGATGACTTAGAACATTCTCTAAGGTCCATAAATTGCTTACTTTTAAATTGCGTAGGGGTTGCTGGGATGGTAGGTCTCATATATTATGGTATTGTGCGCGTTGTAAGTGCCAAGGCAATTAATATAAATCTAGATTGATTTAAGTATGTGGGTAACTATCTTAACATAAATCTAATAATGACCAAAATTGTTGTTTGCCCTGATATGGCAGGTGAGCTCATCAGTACAGATGTGTACCGCATTCATCTGAAATATCAATGGTCACCTTGGCTGTATGGTAATACGTTTTGATTGTACATAAATCAAAAACAAAAATTGAACACGTCATCGAGGCCTGAGCTCTAAGGGATACCAAAAGCATTCAATGTCAATTAACGTACACGACCGCCAACTCGGCATCTAGATGGGCCCAGGATGAGATGGTTGGATCAAGTCTCACATTTCTCTCCGTATAGGGAATAAGTACATATGTAATTTCAGAGCACTGCATAGGTAAGTTGAGGCCTGGCATTTTATAGTTATCTAACGATCTCTTTCAAAATTCAGTAGTCAGAAACAGAGTCATTCTTATAAACTAAAGATCTTGGAAACCTACTTACAGCAGGTTAGAATCTCATCGGTCACCGCATACTCCAAGAGCACACTATGCTCCATGCTCCAGAAGATATGAGTTCTACAGGGCCTATTTCACCAACTTCCACATTTTTATTTACAAGTATTTTTTGACAATTTTCTTAAAAAAAAAAGAAGAGACAAATTCGGTTTCACCACTTTGTATTTTGTTTACAAATTTTGTGGAAAAATACTTTTAAATACAAATTTGTAAGTTGGTAAAATAGGACACTGATTGTAGTTGTAAGGAAGGCAGTTAAACGTTCGCTGGAATTAAAAGGATTTACGTCTGCCTTAGCATTAATAATTGGCTTTTGCAATATGTTCGTCAATTCTGATCTCGAACTTTTTCATGACCTTACTCCATTCAACTTGCCATAATAGTCATGAATCTAAAATAAAAAAAAAAAACTTGAAACCATTTTTAGGCAACACTTCCAGATGTCAGCTCTGCACTTCAGCTACGATTACACGGCCATTTTTTTGAGTCATTTAAATGTCGCTGTGGCGTCAGGAAAAAATGTCGCATTAGAGCGACATTTAAGCTACGATTCGTCATTGGAAAAATGGCGATCACACGAAATGACTATCATCGTCATTTGTGTCCCAAACGGACACTGCGAGTCATTTAATTTTCCGTTGGGATGCCATTTAAATGACGAGCGAAAAAATGGCCATCACATGGAAATGAATCAAAATGGCAAATGTCACCTTTCCTATTATTTCGATTTCCCGTCATTTCTCAGACGGTAATGTCCTATGAGAAAAATATAGCTATATGTATATAGAAAAATTTGACTGCCTCAGTCATCACCAAAAAACTCTCAACGAGGTAGGACACCCAAATTCGTAAGCAGCAATAGAATTCCCAAGGTAATGCCATCAGGCACAAAGAATGGCCAATTCCAATTGTGGTATCACAATGGACCAAATAATTATGGTGTGTCCCCTTTGGGACAGCCACCTTACCTAACCTAACCTAAATCATATTTTACTACCAATATATTATCTACATATAGGTGCAAGTACGCACGATCCAATCGTGCCCTTGATCACTTTTTTGTTAGGTACCTATGCAGCTTAATTTGCCATTAACTATTTTTATGACTTGCATTCTTTTATGTCTTTGTTTTGCTGTCTTGTTGCTCTCTTGGATATTGAAGGAGCTTTCAACTAGACGTCCTTTGAGTCTCCAATAATACGAAGATCGACTATGGCAATGCTCAATGAAAGAGTAAGTCAGACCCGCATTGATGATGTGGAACTTTCGCCATTAACAACAAGAGGGTTTCCACAAGGGGGCGTCCTCTCGCCTCTCTTGTGGTTCCTAGTCATTGACGACCTACTCCAATCCCTGTCTAATCAAGGGATCTCTATTCCATTCGAAAATCATCGACCCTCATTCCTACCATGTAGGTCACCTTTCCCTAATATAATAATATAATATAGCTACCATAAAACCTTCTCTATCATCATTCCTTCAAGGTAAGACTGGGAAAAATACAAACCTACTCCATAGCGACTTAATCTAGTCTACAGCGACTGGATCTGGCATTTATGGAGAATCGCCTAAAGCGAACTTTTCAGTCAGCCTAGGCAAATACTCGTCCATATTCCCCACATGTAGACTATGTCTGGAGAGCGACGAAACCTCTCTTCCGGCTGTCTTTTGCCTTAGAAAGAATGTCCTTGACGAAGAAATCTTTAACTTGAAATACCCCCAGAAAAGATACATATACTTGTCTTCCTACAATAGGCCCCTTTAGAGAATCCAGACCTCAATGAAGGCTCTCCCGACTTAATATCTCATCTAATCTAAAATGTCCTTTCACCACGAGACAAAAATCAAAATGAAAGCACAGCTATCATATTAAATGCTTCGTCATTTGCGTAGAAAAATGGCATGGCAAGAATTTCCAGCCTTGCCATTTTTTGGAGGATGCCATTTAAATGGCGCAACAGCCAAAAAGTTTAGTCATTTGTCCTAGGCGTCATTGAAGAGCAATCACACGGCCATTTTTTACGCCATTTAAATGGCACTAAATACATGTCATTTGGTCCGACATTTTCCTAGTCATTTAAATGACGCCGAAAATGCTATCCCAAAAATGGCGATCACACAGAACGACATTTAAATGACTGCTTTGTGACGCGATTTTTACATCACTGCGCCATTTAAATGACTCGGAAAAAATGGCCGTGTAATAGTAGCTTTATACAAATTGATCATATCGTATAAATTTTGACCTGTTTTTTCCAAAACGGTGTTAGGTACTTTCTTAGGTACGTTTCCTGCGCAATATACAAATATAAAAGATCAAACTAACTGACTGTGAAGGAATCTCTGTGTACCAAATGCTGATGGCTGCACGAGCTAAACCGCGGGCAAAAGCTGGTATAGGTGATATATGTACCTAGAAGCCTGAGCTGCTAAAACATCAGAGCTATGAATTTGTGTTTAATTTTTCGTTCAAATCATGAGCTTACAATAAATGGACGGAGTAGTATGAGCAGAGTTTATTTTGACCATAAAGAGGTACTAGTAGTAGCAACAACAACAAAAAGTGTACGAGACTAAAGAAATCCATCAAATACTGTTGGATGGACAACGTTTGGCAATCGGGCGCAATCCGAAGCTTCAAAGACACAATCTCAAAGAAATGAGACCCAATCTGCCAATTAGTGCATTGAAAAAGTGAAGCAAATAGGAAAATAGAGTCACGTCTTTCTTTTTAGATTGTGGAAGACATAAATACAAGTGTATATCTTACAAGTCTAAATTTCTGGATATAGAAAAAACAAAAGCGAATACAACTTTAGTAAATAATTTAATACAAGTAATGCTTAAACTATCTCTGCCAATCATTTATAAGACGCAAATGTACTCCATTTACAAAAGACTAAAAAAAATACATTTTCCTATATGGAAACCATAAGCAATTCAGTACTCAAATTCTGTAAATGATAATAAGATGTTAGCCCGAATAATGGCACCGCATAAGACCATTTGATAGCTCTTCTGTATAGTGCGTACCAGCTTAATAATTTATTTATATCCTCTCCTCCTACACTAAATCTCTCAAGAAAGAGAATATACATATTCAATTTGAGATATATATTTTTCTCTCACTCAAAGAATTTGAAAAGAGAGATACCTACTTTGAATTATTCTTTCTGTATTTTCCTATTTACCTGGAATACAAATATTTTTTTTTTTATAAATACATATTCCTCTCTCACTCGTACTCCACACATTATCATCATCATCACCTTCGAGCAATCTGAATAAATATTCATCAGTCTATTCGCGATGAATTGTTTTTGCATTCGGTGTCGCAATGTCAACAAACTCCGTCCCTCTTTCCTGCCATAAACTAATCAATTAGTTTAAAAATGTATTTACGCTCATAAATCAGCTATTGCAACAAAGTTGAAGTAGTTTGCTGATAAGGAACTTTTCAAATGAATCGAACAAATATTTGCTATTGGGCTTAACGATTAGAAACTTGTTGTATTCAAGTGGATGATATAAATACAAAGTATCTATAGGACTCCGTCTATTTGGAAAATGGTAGTCATCTTTGTTGTGCATCAACTAATTTACTGCAAAAGTTGAGGTTACATATTGACAAGTGTAGCGGGCATTAATTTAACAATCTTCAGTAGACAAACTGATAAACTATTCAGTATTTTTTTTTCTTTATTACGTTTGATTAGGTTTTGCTATATGTATTTGTTTGGATTGAGAGATACAAATGTCTTTGTGTTGTTAATAAGTTGGTGGCGCTGTTGGCAATATACAAAGTGGTCAGACATATTTAGCTATGACAAGTTCCAGTTAAAAATATATTCCATTGGAATTGATGTTGATAAATGTTTTACAAAATATTAGGGAATCACCAAATAGATGGCTCTATTTAGTAGGTACAATGGTTATTGTCAGGTATACCTTTCATGTTGTTAGAAACGATTATTGTAGGCAACAACATTCAGATCAGATACAGTGAAGTTATCAACCGATAAGGTACGAGTAAATGTTCTTGATGAAGTCAAAACACAGCGCGGTAGATACTAATAACAATAATTTTTAGTGTGCAGCTATAAAGTTTTACAATCTGAAAGTAGCGAATTTTGTTCACATACAATTATCTACTGTGACATACAAAAAATTAAGGCTTAAGGTTAAAAATGAATATTAATAAGGTCCAGAGAGATCAAGAAACAAAATTGAACTACTTCGCTCGCACATCAATCTACTGCACTTTTTTAGAAAAAGTAATTTCATCTGAAATAAAATATATTTTCGGTTTAATTTCGATTCATATATAAGACAAGTGTTATCATCGACCTGGCCGGACGAGAAGCCTTGATACCCTCCACTGCATACAAGTCATGGGGTGAAATTATACCCCAATTTCAAATATGAAATAAGGCCCCAAAAAAATGAAATAATGCCCCAAATCTGACAGTAAACCCAAGCAGGAGGGCAGCTTGCCTCCAATACGTTTTCGTTTTTCGTTTGGGGTCTTATTTCGCAGAGCCGGCTAAATCGATTCAGAATTTTATCCTAATTCAGAATATAAATATGTATATTCTTTATGGGGTCTCCGGTGACTCGCTCTTGGCGTTACAAATGTAATGGTGAATTATTGAATATACTTAAAACAAACTTATTACAAGTACATTCTGCGATCATCACATAAATAATTAGGCATTAGACAACATTCAAAAAGTGAATGGATTGCATTCAACTGAATACTGGCATTAATGAAATGAGAATATTCAAAAGTATAGTCGCCATTAGTTTACTAGATTTGTCTGGACTAGATTTCGCTCTATGTACTTATTCCACAAACTATTTTGTAGGTAAATAATATTTGTATGTCAAGCATTTGAATTTAAATGCGAGTATTCAGTCAAGGAATTGGCCGAGTTCAAGGCTTTACTGTCTACATAGAGAACATGTATGGATGCAATAACTTACCTATACAATTTGTCAATCAAATTATACATTTAAATACATCTCGAAATGAATTTAAAAAATACAAAGTTTATCTTTAGTTTTGATATGTTATTGGAAAGAACAAAAACATTGTTAACTCAAGGCTGGATTTGTTATATAAATTATTATCTATACATCTATACATATAATAAAACTGTAGCAATTTTCGTTGTCAGCTAAAAACTCGAAAACTACTAAACAGATTTCGATGAAACTTTTTTTAAAATGTTTCTTAAGACTGTGAGACTGCTATAGGCTATGTCGTTTATAGCCACGTACTTAGGAACAGTTTTTAGCCAAAATGTATTTTTTGAAGTAAAAATGTAAATGTATATACATATGGTAACAGTTTAGGGTTGCGGTAGGTAGCTGTTTGGATTCAATAAGAAGAGGGAAACAAAGGAAAGGAAATGCTGTATTATAAACAAGTAGCAAGATCATGGAGGGCGTTGCAGAGGGTGCACATTAATTCTATATCTATACTTATAATAAAACTGAAGGAATTTTCTTTGTATTCTAAAAGCGTAAAAACTACTGGACAGATTTCAATGAAACACTCAAAGTGTAATCTTAAATGAACCAAATATAATTTGTTTGTTTTCTAAAGGCGAGCGGCGCAACGCGAGCACGAGTCAGCTAGTAGAATTATAAAATTTTTTTTTTCCGACGTCTCTCCTTTTGCAAAAAAAGCCACAACATAAAATGTGCCCATGCTCACCCAATATACTATTTAGATTTAATTTCAACTGCTATCGAAATGCTTAGATGTATATGATGTAATTTCGGATGGCTATTGGATTCGACCTGCAATGGGGAACATTTAACGTTTAAAACCCGACGAAAAGTGCAACCAGTAGTTAATTAAAATTCAATTTCGTCGAGTATTAAAATGCGGCTTTGCGATACGATTATGTTGGTATTACTCAAGTACGATTAAGTTAAAAAGTCGCATCGGATATGGGAGTGCTGGTTGATTGCATTAAAAGCTATTATAAAAGTATTACGTATAATAAAGACTATGCGAGCATATGGGTTTAAAACAGGTAGCGCATAAAAGTAAAATGTGATTGCTTGCAGGCTTTTAGTGGTGATTTTCCCATAATTTGAAACGAAATTCTGAAATCTCACAGTTATTGCTGCTTATGTATCCCCTTCATCCAACAAATCTGACATCCAATAAATTGAATTAATAACTTTTCGAGCAACTCATTAAAAATGCCACTCAATCGAAATAAGAGCTTCCTTCTAAGGTAACCTTTTGATTCCAGAACGCTTTACAAGCCATTTTAATAAAGACTTAGTCCTGTACAAAAATATTTATTGTTGTCGAAGGAAATCTTAAAATGAAACATAAGGTTCCTTTTGATTTGTAGGAGATGACTTGGTATTGGTTAGAGACCATGCCTATATATCAGGTTGATCAGGTTGCTAATGCATTTAGAATCTTAGCATTGACACTCCTGATTCACAAGAAAAGAGAACAACTCAACTGCGCTAACATTGCGTCCAATATTTTATCTGCCATATTGTGTGAACGCGTTGAACTCTTCGTATATGCTCTAATTGGTCCCTTCCTACCCAGAAAGTCCACCGCTTTAGACATATTCGGAAACTCTGAAATTTTTTCGAAACCACAATTTCGCTTTGTCTCAATTCCGAAAATTTGGAAATCGAAATCGAATACAGTGAAATGTAGAACACAAAAATTCATTTCCGATTTCATTTCGAGTGGAAGTGAAATGTGAAAATGTGGAACATTGCAGATTATAGAAGCCCAAGTCGATACTAACTGTATTTTCTTGATTTTAAACCGCCTATGACAGAGCTCGAGTAGTTTTAGCATCCTTGGACATACTCGCACATTCAAACACTAAATTGGTGCGGATTTCGAATTTTCCGTGTGATCAGTTGGTTTAATATTTAGTTTCTTACTATTAGATGTATTTATTTGTTTGAATTAAGAAGCATGACATTAGAAAACAGAAGTCAATTCGACTTAAGGTGATCGCAAATGCATATTTGGTACACCCAAAACGAGCGGAACAAAAGAGAAGCATGCGATGTCCATGTGAATATAATCAACAGCAACACAATGTTTTTCTGAGGAACTGTCTAATGAGACATCTGGAGGTGAACGTGGACGTGGTGCTGTTAATATAAAGTGTTTCCCACGAGAAAACACTCGATTCAGTTGAAAAATATTTCGTCAATTTTAATGAGAATCTGTTTGAAACCTAATAGTTTTCTACATTTTGGTCTTTCCCCTCAGTAAGTGTATTATCTTTAGAAAAACATTGTCCTTAAGGGTATCTAACCTGCTTCCCAAAATTCCATTTTATCGATCGTCTAAGAACGCGAATGTAGCACATTTACAACCGCTGTTACTAAATTATTTGTCTTGAAACTGTCATGCAGAAATTTGACAAATTTGCCAAACGCGTAAGTGCATAATGTCGATTATTTTTACAACTACAGTAGCTAGCAAAATATTTTTTCGCACACCTCAGAATAGTAATGGCAATGCTATGATGAACAACGAATTCAAAAGACCCGTCGTTTGATAACAGCCGCACGCAATTTTTGCATTTCTACTAAATAATATAAAAACATTACCTCTTTACAAAGCGCATACCTTACAAGAACCTTACGCAGTTAATGGGCGGCGTCATTCGGAATGATACAAATCGGCACGTACTACATGCTGGAGACACGTTCTTTGGATCATTCAATGTAGCTTCAGGTATTTCTTTGAAATATAGGCACATTGACGTCAGAAGAAAATGTAAAATGTTTGTCTATAAGGCAATTGCACTACACCGTTTAATAAAAACAAATATAAACTGTAAGAAAATAATTGACTGTTGAAATGCCACGATAAGCGATTTGAAGAAACGCATATTTCCATGCAATCTTGATTGATTCTCGTGATTTCCATATTTTTTTTTTCTAAAATTTCCCTTTAATACACTATTTCATGGGATTTAACAGTTTCAATACATTAGACAAAAAAAATGTACGCCACAAGTCCATAAGGGACAATGCGTTCAGCTTCCTAGACCCTTGTGTGTGAGTTTAATTTGTTGAAACGAAAGAAAAGGACCTAAATTGTTATGCTATATCCAAACAACCTTTTTCAGGACAAAATGCAAAATGCATGGATATACGGGCCTTCCCATGAAAGTCGTGTCGAAAGATACAGGTCGATTTTAAGTGATTAAAAGGAGAAGGCATTTTTGGTGTAGTATACCCTTCTTTCTCAAAAATCGACCTATCTTATACTTAAAATGACTTTCATGGGAAGGCCATCCAGCCATAGTCCATAGCCATACTATAGTTTAAAAATTACATAGGCATGCATAGGCGGATGACAAGCATCGAGAGGGTATATAAATATTTAACCTTTGACTGGAATTAATTTTATCTAGAGCTCAGAATTCTTTGCATGGTTATGGTTTCCCATAAGCTTTTGCTTATGACCAGCTTACAGTGAGTAATATGGTAATATGGTTTCTCGCATGCAAATGTAGTTCGCTAAAAAATAATCATTCCTCCGGCAACAACGCTAATCATTTATATTTCTTCTTGTATCTAATATACAAATTTGAATGCAACAGGTCTAGGTCTAGGTTTCCTTCAAGAACGTCGAGGATCTTTTGATGATGTTGCTAGCGCTATATGAATGGTTACAACTTAGGGAGCATATATATCACATCCCAAACAACAAAGTCGCTATATTTCGGCATCTATGGCCCAGCATATTTGAATTTTTTTCCAATGGATCTATACTCGTATTCCTTGATTAAAGGAATTTCTAAAATGTACCTAGTCGGAACTGAATACGGACATGTCAACTTTCAAACTGCAGGAATTTGCTTTGGCCGTTAAAAACTCGAAAACTACTGGACAGATTTTGATGAAACTTTTTTTTAAATGTTCCTTAGGACTGTGAGACTGATATAGGCTATGTCGTTTATAGCCACGTCCTTAGGTACAATTTTTAGCCAAAATGTATTTTTTGAAGTGAAAATATATACATACACATATACCTTGATACAAATGGATGTTTATACTTTTGCGATCGTGCGACAGACAAACAAAAACAAAACAAGACTAGCATAGGTATGAGGCATTCCAAAAGGGTTGATTTGTTTTCGCAGTGAGTGCTATGGTCAGTTGTATGAAGGTATTGTATATTATGATCGTATGTCCGATGCTGGATGGGGATGGGGTGCGTGCTGCAGTATGGCATGGGGTACGGGTCCAGCAGCTGAAGCATGGCATGGAGCACGGGTAAAGCTAGTAAATAATAAGAGTTAGATATTATTTAAGAAGTAAGTAACCAGCCAAACATTCATTCTCACTCAAAATTAGTGATTTTTTTTTAAATACTTCTCCCGGGAAAGGCGAACCTATAACGCTTCATCAGCGCCCCGAGATGCTTACAGATGTATGTTAGTTCTGCACTTAAATTGCTGCAAATTGTAGTCTTCTGGAAATATATCCCCAGGAAGTGAGTTCCAAAGTTTGCTTATCCTCTGTAACAGAAGGAGTTTTGGGAAATTGATGTTCTCGCGGTTGTGTACTGTATGGTCATGAGCATTAGCTGCCTGCCATGTGAGCGCCCAAAAGTTTCACTTCAAGGGATAATGTCTTTGAGTTCCTCGGAACATCTACCATGGAAGTACCTATAGAACAAGCAAAGGTCTGCGACTTGTGTTCTGTGCACCAACGGTTGAAGATTAGATGTGAGGGTAGGGTCTCCAATAAGTCGAACTTCTCGTCTCTATATGCTGTCAATTAGGTTAAGTGAATGTTTTGGGGCCGAGCTTTTATGTATGAACTTCCAAGTTCTGCAAAGTTTGTTAAGTTGAGGTGTAGGAAAGTGCCTTTCTGTAAACATTGGAATAGATTTCGATTCTCTCTCGGAGAAACAGCTGCGATTTTCATTAGGTCACTTTTACTGCATAGGCACCGCGCCTTAAGCACTTAAGGACTTATGAATATACCTTTTTTTGCACTTAAAAGATGGATTCATTTTCCATACTGATAATGTTTGAAATATATTGTTGGTTTAAAGAAAGAGAAAAAAAATTAATGGGCCATAATAGATGACATTATCGGAAAATACCAAATTTGACATTTGTGCAGCAAACACCTCCTATCCGGAGGAACTTTTAATAATGATCACGTTTAGTACTGGCCCACAAGATCACCGAACTGAATGGGGTTGTTGAAAGTTTGGGGTTTACGGGTCAAAGCAACAAACTCTGGCACTGGCAGTCATCAAGGAGAACATCTAAAAAAAAAAAAATAAAAAATAGGTGGCGCAACAGGCGGGTGACACCCAAGGCCCAGCTTCTCGCAACCATTCGTTTTGTGTGAGTTTCTATTTTTGGGACGAATGGAAGGGTCCTACAATTTTATGCCGAGTCCGAACGGCTGAATTGAGAAGCTTTTTCATGACAGTCATACTCTCGGATGTTTGTCAGACGTTCGCGAGAGGTGGCGCAGTAGAAAAAACTTTAAGATGTAATTTGGGTTTTTCCGGGGATCGAACCTGGGATCCCTCGCACAGTAGTCCAGCACACTAACCACTGCGCTACTGCGCCCACCAGGAGAACATCTGTAGATATAAATATTCAATGCTTTAGCCTAGAAAAACAGGGTCAAATACTATGGCCCACCTTGTATTTGTATGTACTGTCATTTCAAATAAATGTGCCTTATCTAAACTTGCAAAACATACACTTTAAGTAAGGCAAGTCTTATATTTTAGGAAAGGTTTCTTTTATTGAGCCCAACCAACTTGCAAAGAACGAGAAAGTTTCGTGAGACCCTCTCGTGAGGTCGCAGGTGTAAAATGCTTTTTATTTATTTTATTAATAGAATTGTACTGAACTATAGCCCTGTGACAAGGCCAAACGCCGAGCCGTGACAAAAAGTAATTTTCAGAATTTCTAGCGAACATTACAAGTAGGTATAGATATCTGCATTTTGGTAGGTAATCAATTTTTTTTTTAAATTTATCAAAAACACAAACGTCACCAAATGCCTTCGTCAGCTGATAGAGCTCCGACAGATTCAATTGTGTTCTTCTTTCTCTCTTTTTTTTTTTGTTGTTTTGTTGCCAAAATAGCTTTTCACCCGGAAATGTCGGTTAATAAAGATTAACATTTACAAATCATCACACAACACGGAGAGCTTATCAAAATACCTACATAATCTCCTGCATTTTAATCAATCACACAGACAAGCACAGCACACTTTACCCAAATACTATTAATAGAGTGTTTGCTTATTTACCACTTCAAGTTGACATAATATATATGGACGTACATATATAATAAAAAAAAACACATCTCTATGTTTTTTCTCGAAATAGATCTTTTATGTGTACAACAATAAAATAAACAAAAATCATTTTTATTGCAAATAATTCAAATGAAACTGAACTATCAGCAACAAATTAAGCCCGTATAACAATATAACCCAATTAGGAGGCACATAAAATTCCAATATATTTAAATTTATCCCCTCAAAAGTATATATAGTATTGTCAATTAGAAAAAATATTAACTGACCAAAGACATGTTTTCATTTCAAAGACACATTGATGTATGTATTTTACTGTAGGTATATTTCAAATATATATTCATCTAACCATAGACCAACAAAAAGTAATAAAGAAAACAAAAATCGCGAGCTTCCTTAAATTAAACCGAAGATAACGGGACGAAAGAAAAAACTCGTTCCTCACATGACTAATTATTCAAAGAGGTTAAAAGGTTTTTATTATCTTCTATTAGTCTGTGCTTAAGATAAATATAAAATGAGGTAGATGTTGTTTTTTCTTTACCTGGTTTAAACTGAGATTTCGAATTCAGCGATAGTTAAATAGTAAATCCCTTAATGAGATCGCGAATACTCGTATTGAGTTTGAAACATTCTTTGAAAAAAATTTTTAGGTACTCCGAAATTAGTTCTCTTCGGTTAATTGCACTTTTCTTTTTCTTGTTTTATTTTTGATGTAAAATTAAAAATAGACATTTTGATTCAATTAATTTTTCAATTATTTCTGATTAGCATAGACACAGTCATTTTATATGAAACATTTTATATTCGATGGTTATAATGTAGATGGAGTATTTTTTTTTGTTTGTTATTTAAATATAAATACCCATGAAAGCACATATATAGGAGTAGGTATGCGTAAATATTTCTCCTAATAAACACAGAATTTTGTTGATTTAATTTTTTATATTCATAAATTTTTTGTTTAGGTACACACTCTAGCACTGACGTTATTCCATTGTGGTATTTGTATGAGATATTTTTGTTTTTTTATTATAACAATTAGGTACTGATTAATATTAATTATCAATGTAACAGATATAACAATTATTCATTACACATTTAATTTTATAAATGTTTTTATATTATTTTGTTGAATTAGTTTCATTTTTTTTTGTTTGTTTAAGCCACATAATCTCATGACTTTGTTTAGTAAAATTTGTTGTTTTGGTTCCAAATTTCTGTTGGTAGGTAGGTACTTTTGTATGTATCCGTTCAAAAGTTAAGTAGGTGTATATATAAAGGTGTAGGTAATATTTTATTCCTTTAAAAAAAAAACTATCTACAGGTGTTTGTTGTCATTTGTACCTTAATATTGTTATAGTAACTTTTTGAAACCGGTTATTGTTATTTGTTTTTATAGTGTAAATAAATGCGGTTTGAACTTTTTGTCTTAAGCTTGATGTACGATATATAAAAAAGTAAATGTAATCCGTTTTTTAAATGTCACCAAAAAGTGTGATACTCTCTAGAATGAAAAAAGTAGTATTTTTCATAAAGAAACTGTTTTTGATTTCGAATTATAAGTTGAAGATAAGACGCGCGCGGAAAAACAAATCAACCGAACCAAACGCGATAGAGACGTTTTTTTTTTTGCTCAATAGAAACAAAACTAACTAAGAGAGTGTGATATTAGCATAAAACAAAAATTATTAATAGAAATAAAACAAAAAAGCGGTAAAACTTTTTTTTTTTAAAACGGGACGAACAAAATGGAGATGTGGGGTTTTTTCACTTAGTTGGCATTTTTTTTTTATTTCATTATAGGTATTATTTCACTTGTAATGCTGTTTCGATTATTCACCTTTTTTTTATTGCAGACTCTTAACAGACTATTTTTAGGGGCACAACAACACAAGTAATAATCAAACTATTTTAATATAGCAAATAAAATGTCCTTGATAATCTCACATTAGAAAAAACGTAATCATAACCCACATGAGGTTTGATTTTATTTTATTTTTTTTCTTGTTTAAAAATGCACAACGTCAACAAAAATATGATCGCGGCGAACCGAATACCGAAAACAACTCTATAAAAAAATACAATTCTCTCCCTCTCTCTCGCGGACATAAAAAAAAAGAAACGAAAAATGTAAAAGATTGACAAAATATCGTGGTATCACTCCATACCACCCCGCACGACGTCCGCAGAAAGACTTTCGCGCAAAAAATGCCAACAGGAGAAATAAAAAAAAACAATTTAAATCGAAGACAACCCAAAATAAATCTTCAAAAACTTGCCAATCTATTAAAAAAAAAAATAAAAATTAGAAACCAAATAGTATCCAATAGATACTTTTTCTTCTCATACACACTACGAAATACTACTAAAACCAAAATAAAAATCTAAGACTCCGAGAAGAAACCGACCGTTGCGGCAGTTATCCGCAGAATTTCAATTTGTATACTGAGTCGGAAAGCAGTTTCAAATGATTGGCGGAGTGTCGTCGTAAAATTATTTGATTTTTCGTTCTTGTTGTTGTCGAAAAAGAATCGAAATGCGAAAAAAAACCAGCGCATAAACAAAAATGTATCCGTAGTACACCCGCCCGACCGCTTGAATTACTATTTCTATACTCTCGGCTCGGTGTATAGTACAGCACACTTTGCGCTCTTTGCGACTCTCTGGCATGGTTTTTCTATATACATTTTTTTTATTTTTTTTGGTTAAGTTTAGCAGGTTATCATTTATCAAGAAGACGACTAAAAAGCTGATTTCCACAATTCTCTTTCTCAGAGAGTCACCACCAGGAGAGGCCACCATCAGAACCAGCCACTAGCCCGACCCAGAGTGCCAGAGTGCCAGAGTACCTATATCAAAAGTCAGAAAAATAAAAGCAGACTCAACTTACAAGTTACAAAGTATCTATCTGAGAGTGGGCCGTCCTATGGTGTAAAAGATACTTTGTATGAGCGCAAATAATAAATGTAAATTTATTTATTTCAACTCAACGCTCTATCGTAGGTAGCCTCTGTCTCTGTGGAGTGGAAGTGATTCTCTCGCTCTTTTGGACGTGACAGTAGCATAGTAGTAGCAGCGCCGCGCCGTGCAATCCACAAGTGTTCTACTGGGAGTTGGGAGGTTTTCTTGCTTTTCTTTCCAATTAAAGCTTTGGGCGGAAAATTTCAAATCTGAAAAAGCTCCTTACAACATCCTGTTCCGATACAATGTACGAGTATATCGTGTATAGACTATAGACCCAAAATAAAAACTCTTCCCCTGGTTCCACGTCCACCACTTTTGCAACAATGAAATGTGTAATCGGCCGAATAAGGAAAACATGTTTTGAAGATTTCTTGTGTCCCATATCGGTAGACCGCAACCTTTGGTTTTGAATGTTGTTTTCTTCTTTTTTTATCGTCAGACTTATTATAGTATTTTTAACTTTATTCGCACTCGAGAAATGGCAATTCAAATTTAACTGATTTACATTTACCGCAAGGTACATTAATTGAACGAATGCTTTGAAGTTGTTGCTTCTCCTTTTTGGTCAGCAGAGATGTGATGTGAATGTACTACTACACCAAGTGCGGTGGTAATCTGCATTTTGAATAATTCATTCGGGTATGTATTGTTTTTTTTTTTTCTGTCTAAATTTTATTAACTTTTATTACTTGCTATGTAAAGGACAAGCATCGGTTTCGGAAACATCTTAAGATAAAAAGAAAAATAAAACTCCGAGAAGTGGCGATCAATATTTATTCTGGCAGGTCAAAGGTATTCACTGCCTCTGCTAAACGCGCAGATAGAAATGGACACGGTCGACGAAAAAACTAAGGTTGTTCTTTTCACAAGACGGAGAACTGTGACCAGTCTGACTCAGCCCGTCCTAAAAGGTGTCAATGTCAAGATCTCCGATGAAGCGACAATTCTGCGAGTGGTCTTTAATAAGTAACTTTTTTGGGCAAAGCACATGTAAACAAGTGGAAGACATCCAAGGCGCTCTCAGTTTTCAGGCTGTGTAAGGGATTTTGTTGGGAAGCCATGGAGCTTATCACCGAAATAACTCCGGCTTTCGACCTCGACCTTTTCTAGCTTATGCGTCCGCTGTTTGGTGGAGAGGGCTTTCGCGTTAGTGTGTGATAGCCTTCTGCATTTAACTCCAAAGATAACGGATGGTCTTGACTTGACTCTGTTTGATTCTATAAAGTCATTAAATCTAAGTCATCGACGGGGTGGCTTTTTGACACTTATCTTACGATCCTGCTACCAATAACACCGGAACTACGACTATTGTGCAAATTTGGAGTCGACTTTCCCTGCGTTCAAAAGTGTCTTCAGTCAGGGTCTGAAGCACGTATTGGGATGTAGTCGAATCTTCACGAGTGGACTCAAAACTAGGGTGCGTCGCTTGTGTCTGTTAGAAATGTATTTAGAATATTAATCTGGTACTATTTCAATTATACGTTTTGGACCTAGCTTTACTCAATAGACTATATTCAATATTTACACCATGTACCAATTGATATGACATCTGTCATCTAATAAACTCCCCTTCCTGTTTAAGAGTCAAGCGTACCACACGTGTTTTAATTATCGGCTTTTAATATAAGAACTTAACAGTGTAGTCTGTTAAACTAACAACACTATAGACGTTACTTCTCGTCAGGCAAGCATGCATCATTTTTTCAAACGGAGATATCTAAGGCTTCGATTTAAATTGTTTTTTCCCAAGTCCTCAGTAAGGACCAACATTTAACATTGGTTATCTTAAGTTGTGAATCGGCTCTCCAAGTTGCAGGCGGCGGACTAGACGCATATTGCCGAATGAAAGAGATCAGCGACAAGCTTGCTATTTCTTAGCAGAAAATACTATTAGCCTTCTTATGTAATATTTTAAGCTTCTTATCGCTGAAGTGCAAATTCGGCTTTCTATAAAAGTCGAAGAAATTCGAATAAAATGGATACTACTGGATTTGATATCTGGTAGCACAACGGTAACGGACTAGTTACGTTCGAGTAATCCAATGTATCGTGCTCTAGCTCAACAAGAGAATAATTTGGTTCACTTTCTGGCAGAGGAACACAACAAAATCACCCCTATTGCCGTTGGCGTTTGTCATATACTACTTATGTTTCGTGTCGTTGTACAACAATGTTCCGTTTTTTTTTAACTATTGTTAACAATTTTATTTCCTTTTCGATGTGTTCACCATCATTTCAATTCATTTGTCTCAAAAAAGTTGAAAACAGCGACTAAAAAACGAAGCGAAATACGGGTCGTTTAGGAATATCTTCCCAATATGATTTTAGGGAATGTCTTCCCAATATGATTTTCCGGGAGTTGAGTCCGTGACCCCTCGCTCATTTCTCGGTTAACAACTCAATTTTCTTTTAAAAAGTTGAGAGTTGAACTTGATTAATTTTGAAAACGTATATTTCCTATCTAATTGGGAGGTAAGGAGGAGGTATGATTAAATTTATGAAAAAAAAAACTCCTGTCTTCTACATGTAAGGGAACATTTTGTAATTAAGTTAAATTATATCAAGTCCGCAGCTGCTGGCGCTAATATATATATATTTTTTTTTTGTAATTGCAGTATGTACCTACTTGCCTACCTACCTCTGTACGTCTGGTGAGCGTTTAAAAAACACAAAATGCTAATGAAGTTGTAAAATTTGTTTTTGTTGAAGAAATAGTTACAAGTGATTTTTAAGCTTTTATGTAACATAGCTTAAGATTAATGAAATATTTCCGATTTACAGTGTAAAGTACGAGTATAGAGACAAGCCGGCCAAAATCGGTTGACGAATCTGCTTTATAATTTGCACGCTTTAAAGTTAATTTAATTGAAAAACAAATTGAAACAGTGATACATACTTTTCGAATATAGCAACACGTCACAAAATGTTATACTATGTTTCAGTTTATTTAGTGGGCAATGGATTTATTCTTCTGGAGTTCAGATACATATAATATATGTAATAAAAGAATTATTAAACTACTTTCAATCATAAACATATTTATGAATGAATAACTTTGGAGTGTACGATTGTCATCACAATTAGTGTTGGCCTCGACTCCAATGTTGATTGAAAAATCATATAGTCTCGGTGAAAATCGAGCAAACAGTGCGTCTAGATCAGATGTGGTGGTCGTCTACTGATGAGCCCACCCACCACATCGGGGCGAAACGCATTACTTGAGTCAAGGCCAACACTAATTGTGAAAAAAATTATTATTTTTTTAGTACCATCCAGTTAAATACAAATACCCACAGAACATATTTGAAAAACTCAAAGTTTATTCTCATTCTTTCTTTTCTTTTCTAGGTTAAAAGTGAAATTTAATAAAATTTAATAAATTTTTTTTATCTCGCTTCGAATTTTCGTAAGATTTTTTTTTTCTCATGACAGCCGCTGTACCAACTCCATTGATCGAAAGTTTAAAAGGACAAGAAAACTACCACTAGTAGATATAATATTAATAATCTTAAATAATAAAAAAATATTTTGTATATTAATATTTGATATAAATTTGTTTTCAATAAAAAAAAATTGTTTTGGGGAAAGAACAAAAAAAAATCTTAAATTTTTATTTAAAAGAAAATAACATAAAATCTTAGAAGGTAGATTAGAAAATAAATTAAAAGAATTACGAAATAGTAAAAAACCAGTAAGACAATTATCTTCGACTATGCCGAAGCTCAAATACCCGGTACTCGATTATTGTAAAAATAAAAAATAATATTTTAGTACTAAAAATATATATATTTGTATGGGAGGTATGGGTAGTTTTTATTCGACCAAGCTCATTTTTTGTCAAAAAATTGTAAATATTATTAAAACAATATGTGCAAAGTTTAAACTTGCTATCTTTATTGTAGCTATTTAAATTTAATTTTTAACATCAAAAAGCTATATAAATCCGATATTTTTGTATGGGAGGTAGTAGTAGTTTTCATCCGATCTTGCTCATCTTCGAACTTAGCCTCAGTTTGGTGGATAAAAGCTTACGTACCAAATTTCAAGTCGATAGCTCTTAAATTACGGCCGTAATCGTGCGGACGGACAGACGGACAGACGGACAGACGGACAGACAGACGGACATCGCTAGATCGACTAAGAAAGTGATGCTGATCAATAATATATATAGTTTGTCATACCTACAACGCCTCCTTATGTGCGTTACAAATGGAATGCCAAAGTGAATATACCCTCGCCACAGTGTGGTACCGGGTATAAAAATAAATTTAGATTAACGAATCAAAAGGCAATTAATACATATTACCAACTTGTAAGAAACCATGCAATTTATAAAATTAATCAAATAACAAAAAATACATTAAAAATAACTAAATTAAATAAATAAACTAAAAAAATGTAATTCGTCAAATAAATAATCAGGTGAATAAAAATAAATAAATTAGCACGTAGATGGATTAAAAAATAAATGGGCAAGTAAAATAATTATCGTCTTATAATTGTTAATTAATTTAGTGCATTGTATAACGTATTTACATAGTTAATTTATTAAATGACTATGAAAAATCAAATTTCGTTTTGAATTTATCGGTCAGTAGGTATTCGTATACTTCGTATATTCGTATTGTGGGCGCAGTGGCTCAGTGGTTAGTGTATTGGACTACTGTGCGAGGGGTCCAGGGTTGGATCCCCGGAAAAACAAATATTACATCTTAAGGTTTTTTTTACACTGCGCCACTTCTTGCGAACGTCTGACAAACATTCGACAGTATAACTGTTCTGAAAAGGCTTCTCAATTAAGCCGTTCGGAATCGGCATAAAATTGTAGGTCCCTTCCATTCGTCCCAAAAATAAAAACACACACAAATGAATGGTTGTGAGAAGGTTAGGCCTATGGTTTTTTAGGGTATTCGGATTCTGTCGAAAGAATTTTGAATTTTTGGAGCAATTTTTGCTTTATTTAATTTATTTCCAATGTGTTCCCTAAATGTATGAGTAGGGTCTAAATATATGCCAATATATTACAATAGTATTTGGAAAGCAAGGTGTTTTTTTTTCTATTAAAAAAGATAGCTTGCATTTTGTACGCATTTACTACCGAAATTCCGAGTGGTCGGGTGGTCGCAACTTTAAGACCGTTAACGCCAATTTTCGGCCGTAATGATGAAGCGCATTCTAAAGCCGGCGACGTTAGAAGAGCTTAGAGCCAATATTGAACAAGAAATAGCGGCCGTATCGGTCGAAATGTGCGGTCATGTCATCGAAAATTGGGTTCAACGTATAGACCGCTGCATACGCTCCCGTGGTAGGCATATGAACGAAGTCGAATTCCATTCATAAATGTATCTCAAGTAGTTTAAAGTTATTTAAAAAAATTAGTTGTCAAGTACTTAATGAAAGACCCTTTATATACAAAAAAGCTGTTCTTAGAAAGCTCATCAAAGATCCAATTTTCTGTGATTCTCGTGTGATCTATACCTCATTCCAGACTATAAGTGAATTCAAATTTCAGATGGAAATCGGAAATTTCTTGAGTTATTCTTGAGGTACCTCATCTTGGATTGACTGAACGTCTTCCCAATTCGATACCTTCTCCATAAATCGTTGGAGCCCGATTCCAATGGCTACAGTGTGCCGTGCGTGATGCGTTTATGGATCCATTTAATGGCAGTATGAATATGTTCGCTTCGCTTATGTTAATTTCCGAATCTACTCTAGCCAAAGCATTCGGCTTTTCGTTACCTTCAACAGTCCTATGTCCGGGAATACAGAAGAGTTTGCACTTTGTAGAGGTCTAGGTCTTTCATATAGCACTTTGTGGTAGTTGCTGTCCTCTTTATAAGGGCTTTCATAATTGAGTTCGTTTTTTATTTTTATAGTAGTAGAGAAATCGCCCTCAATATCGAGGACCGCTACCAAAAATCCATATAATTCTGCGCTTTCCACTGACCTTAGGGTAAAGGTAGGCATGTTGAGTTTCGCATATAGGTTTTATGAGTTTATTACATATTCCTCTGATATAATGGTCAATGAGTTGCTCTTTTTTTCAAAAACTACGGGAGGTCTCTTGAGCTATAACAGTCACGTGGTTATAGATTTATTTCTAAAAACCACCCTTTCCTTTTTTTATTGCTGACAACTTTATATGTACTTTTGTAGAAACATATAAATGTATCTATCATTGAAAATTTATATGTTAGTTGATAAGGGTTACAACAACATACAACCTAAAACAACTATGACCTAAAATCAGGACGTGATCTGACTGCAAACAATCATGTTGCCCTTGGCGAAGTAACACAAAAATCCTACGCTGATATATGCAAATCAGCTACCAAAATGATTCCTATAACTTTTCTCAACTGAAAAATAAAATTATTTACATTTCATAGCTCCTTAGAGCTTCATCGGACAGAAAATTAAATCCCAATCCTTTCCATGAGCACAAGAGAGAAAGGATAAATACAAATTTTCTTCTTTATAGCACTGTTTACAACTATCGATAAAAATAAATAATTTCCATTAGATTGTGCCACCCATCACGCACTTTTAAAGACTCAAGAGCCATCAAACAACCTTCAGAAGGAGGAACAAAAAAAAAAAAAAAAATAGGATAATAACAACCATTGCCACTGTTATTATCTCGCCTTGTTCTGCGAAGAATATTCACTCAACCGTACTCAAACTGAATACTAATTAAGAAGAAAACTTAAGTAAATTTCATCCCATCCCCATTGCCCTCGTCAATCATATAGTTTAAAGGAAGGACTTAACACAGACAACGGAAAACTTCAATTCTCACGGTATCCAAGGAAAACAAAAAAAAACACCAAAAGTCCTTGAAACACTGGAATCAAATTAAAATCTTCTTCTCTTGTTTGCCTTTAGTCTTTTCGATTGTTCCTTTATCACATTTCTCAGAGCCTATATACCTGTACATATATGTACATAGTCGTATCAAGGCTTGGAGGAGCCTAGAACTAGTACCTATCGAACCGAGTGAGAACAACAAAAATGTACGCAATGATATACATAGAATAAGGAATGGGAGACTCCTCCAAAAAAATGATACCACACTGAGTACCACAACCATGCCCGCCTACGCATATAATACGCGTAAAGATGAAGACGACACGACGACGAAACACCACCATTCAATATTGGTTCATTCAAGTTTCCACTCAAGAGAATTACACTCAAAATCAACTGCCAAGGCGAGACGAAGTAGAGAGTTGTCCATAAGCATAAGCACCTTGCATTCTCCCTTTCATTTATGTATATAGGGAAATTCACCAAAAAAACACTGACCTTGCCTTATTTTTATCATCGTAAGCCCATTATGTGCTATATACCCCGACAAACGTCTCGTATATGTATATACTTTGGAGATGGAGTATCACTTAATGCGTGCGTGATGTTGCGTAGTTGGAATTGTGATGTGAGATTGTGGCTGTGAGAGGCAATAGTATCTAAAGCTAAACGGATACACGCACTTTTCTCTCCTCCTCCTCCTCTCTGAATAGGTCGGTGACCAGTTTTCTTATTTTGGTTGCCTCTCCCGCTCTCAATGTTAACAGTCTTTGTGGGGAGAAATCTTAAGCTCTATATAGCTTTTTGGTACCGCCCAACCCAACACAAGCTGAAAGCAAAACGACGACAAGCTTTAAAGCAACAATAACGTTGTCCAGACTAAACACACAGTTGGCGCGCCATACAGGAACATGTTACACGCATCATCACAGTTGTAACTTTAAGCACTACGTGTAATTATAATATGTTATTGTAACATATAGGATGCTCTTAAAATGTCTCTTTTAAAAGTGACAAGTTAGGGGGTAGGGTATTTATTCTTTTTTTAAATAGTACTTCCCTCACGAAAGACGTGATGACTGATGAGATGAGATAGATACCTGAAGATTCATTTATAACTTTGGCACTAATACTAATACCATAAGTCAACATTTAATTTCCTCTATAGTTGTTTGGCATCCATCAGATTCATGTATTTGACAGATTTAGGGGGTCCTTCAACTTTGACATTTCGTTTTCGGTAGGTAGTTATCTGTTTGCGTTTCGAATACTGCACGCACTTCTGTATAACTCGCACTGACACCCACCTGTCAAGTTGGGGGCTGATATTACCCCACATGTGCGTCACTGTCTACAGTAAGAATCGTTGTTTGTATTCAGAAAACAAATACGAACAGTGATTAAACCCCCCTGAATATACAAACGTGAATAGAGACATTATACATATCCTTGTCTTATTCCGCGTTTCATTATTTGATTTGAGTATAGACTTCAAACAGGCAGAGAGAAATGCTACCTACTAATCTCTATTACTGAGAAAGAAAGTTACTATCGTGAAATCAAGCAGATGTTTGCTTTCTCAGAAGAAATTATGTTGTGAAACTGAGAATATTGACTCGTTTATACATAATTGATGCCTGAAAGTCAGAATATACATTGTAGGTATCCACATATACCTACGTGACATTTCCATAAGGATGGATTGTATCTATGTGCGAGTTTTTGATCCGAAAATGATAATGATAAAGTACTCGTATGCTCGCATATTCATTCATAATGCAAATTGAATAATACTCCTTTGGGGGTTGTCAAAACGAGTCAATTTATAGGAGATTCTATGTTATCCTGTTGAAGTTTGGTCCTGTGATAAATTGGATATTCGATACGAAATCTCTATCTCTCTTCGTGTTTTGACTAGCAAATCAGAGTGTATTATGTATAATGCTTAAATTCAATATAAACATAAGCCGACGAAACAAACTGATAAGGAGCACAAATATTGTCTTATGTAAATTTACTTATCTAGGTATAGGTGGATGCGATTTATTGGGAAATGCAATAATTTAAACCAAAAAAACAGTTCAATATTGTATACTGCAAGACATATACGTACTAAAATAGTACCTTGAAGTTCTAAACGATAGTATAGTGCCTATCATTAAGGGTGAAAGGATTTTTATTTTAACCCTCGTGTCAATACGAAATTAATCCACAGTAAGTCATCGCGGTAGGTACCGGGGCGTAGCGTGTACCCCCCATACATCCTGCATGGGCTGGGACAAAAAGAAGAATTATATATATAGAGATAAAGTAGTACAAACAAGAGGCACGGTACCAACAAGAGGTACAAACTTTATCAAGAGCAGTGACAGTGCGTGCCTTGTGTCTATTCGAAGAAAAAATATTTATATTAAAAAATATAAAAAATGTTTGGGACCAAACTTGCAAATTGGCCGTTAAAGTAGCCAAAGAAGGAAGGAGTTCGGCGAAAAATTAGACAGTGATCACAGATCTGCAAGGGAGGTGTTCTGCAAGACTATCCGCCGTCTTGGAGGAAGGATGTGGATGTACACTTCTTTCCAATAAGGAGGACATCGTGCGCAGATGTAGAAATAGCACTTATCTGAATTGATTGTCTGAATCAATCCAATCCAGACCATTGTGGATAACAGATACTTTTCGCGATCAAATCAAATCAGATCGCTGTCAAATCTCCCGGAGTAGATAAAATTCGGATAGAAATTCTCAAGGCCTTAGGTGAAGAGGCAGTTAAATGGCTCTCTCGAGTCAATAAAATGCCCTGGGAATGCGGCGAAACACCCACCGATTGGCAGATTGGAGTGATTTGGCGATTTTTCAAGAAAGGAGACAGAATTGGGATTCGTTTGATTATGATTATTGCTCCAAATACAATTAGTATTTTTAAGGTGCTGGAAACGCATTGCAGAGCTCTGGTCGAATCATGATTGGGGGATCGAGAAGGAGAAGGAGAAGGAGAAGGAATACAACCGATTAATTGGCCGGCGGGGCGTGAAATCAATACTATTCCCCGTGCGGGGGTTCGACTTCGCACGCGGGGTACGCTTTGTCTTCTCTCCTTTTCATTACATATACATGGACTGGATGTTATGGCGCAGTCTTGGCGAAGAACGTTTCGAATTGGGAGATCTGAGATCATTTGCTCTTCGATAACTTGTTTTTTTTTTTTTCAGACTGAACTTCAACGCGCACTCGATCGGTTTGTAGCCGTTTGTGTTGTGTAGCTGAGATAAAGTAAACGTGAAGAAATCTGAAGAGATGGTCATCTCCAGAATACCTTATAGTTAATCCCAGTGGAGTTAATGAAGTCCCATTGAAACAGGTGGAAAAGTTTAAGAATCTCGGGTCCTATTCACGAGTGATGGAAGGAGCAATGCTGAGTCTTCCTTGAGACAGCTTGGTCATTCTTTTATTAGAAGGACTGCACTTGGCGTTAATTTTTAATTCGGTGTTTATTCCAACTCCATGTGCATGAGATTTGGGTAATGAACGAAAGAATACGTTTGTGGTTACAAACTGCCGAAAGGAGATTTCTTTGTTGTATTGCTGAGTTCGATGTACATATAAGAAAGAGGACGGAACAACGTAAATGTAGCTGGACAGGGCACATGTCAAGAATCGAAGATGAACAAAACTTTTGTCATTCGTAAAAATAGCTACTTCACAATTAGGGATTATTTGAATGTTTGACATAAAATATTATACAAAATTTGACCCAAAACCGATTCTTGAAGCACACCAGCAACATCACTATGACAAACAAAATAACAGTAGTTCACGAAAACTTGAAATGTTCTTTCATTTGACACCATATTTGTTAAAGTTGACTGGGAGAGATTATCCATGTCAAGAAACGTGTCAGTTCTAGAATGGCGACGCTTCTAAAATTAACTAATCGATCCGTCATGTACGTGTCATTCGTGAGCCGATTGACTCCCGAGCGTACCCTATCAATCGTATGCGGTCATTATCGGGTCACTGTGTTTAAAAATCCATGACCAGCTCGCTTATGTTTTGACAGAGCTAAATGACAGAGGCGAGTGATACAATTGAACTTTATGGTTCCATGAAAAAAAGTCCAATGCAATAAAGTTTACTATATTTTGTACTTTATTGCAGTTTTTAGCGCAAAGTCCAAAACGATTTTGGGCCTTATTTTATTTCTAAAAGTGCAATAAAGTTGAAACCTAAAATGTGATTACATCTAAATAGAGCAAATATAATAATGAGAGTTGATATTATAATATGGAAAAATTAAGTTTTGCGACAGCATTTGTTTAGAAAATCGTCTTATATTTATGGGGGGTATGGTGCCTCCCTACAACCCCCCTGATTGGGGTCATTGTTGGATTTTGGTTTAGGTGCAAGTTTGGGTGTATCCAAATTTTCTTTATATTAATTTTGTATATCTTACATGGGTGTATACAAAACTCCCACATACTCCAAAGTATTATTTCATGACACCTACTTTATAGGAGGTCTGGGAATCTGGACGTGATTGCTGTCTACTTAGCACCCAAATCAGAGCTAAATACATTTTCATTCATTCAATAAACAAAGTTTTCGTTATACCAATAGTGTTTAAAATCATCTAGATTCATAGTGATGTATTTAGGTTCAATTGTTAGTGCGTTCAAGGTTCGAATCGCAGTAAATAGCAAAATATTTCATTACTCATGTTTTTTTTTGAAACTTCGCCACCGCCAGTCAGCCGTTCATTTGGACAGTTGCCAGCACAATTGCCAGCAAGATGAAGCCAGCCGAATGAATTAAAGCAATAAGCCTAAAAGCATACCAGCATACCAGTATAAAATTATGCATTTGGTAGAAATATTTGATAAATTCTGAAATTTTTCTCTAGAATGTTGTGTGCATGAGATAAGAACGCCATTATGATTTAAGCAAATTGTACGGAAATTCTAAGCCACTTGTTGCTTTCAGCGTTACCTGCTTGTTCATTGTGAATTGAATTTAGCCAGCTGCCAGCCAGCAGTTCTCCGACTAGGGATAAAATCAAGAGTTGTTGCCAGCAGTTGCCAGCAGGTTGTTGTTTTAATTAGCATGTGAAATGTGCCTCAACTGGCAACTACTGGCAACCACTGGCTGGGGAGGTTTCATAAAAACACAACTATTGTCATAGTAAGGAATTAAATAGTGCAGTGCAACAGGCTCTATAACTTAAATGCTATCCATTTTATTCAAGTTCAAACAGCAAATTAGTCACAAAAACAGCTTTGACGCAATGTCAGCATTTCTAGGCTGAAACAATCCACCATCTGATAAAAACCTATAGTAATCAATTAAAAAACAATTATTTATAGTAGCGTCTACTCACTTTAACAATTTATCATCGCTTTGGTTATCCGAATAGTCCGACACACTGGCCATCATGTCGGCGGTCGATGTCTCCGCATCCGATGTGGTTGATGTCGTCGATGATGACTTTGTTGAAAGCACTGGTGATATTGCCGTATCACTTGCTGCTGTTGCAGCAGTTGCAGGTGTCAATACAGCCAAAGTTGTTACCGAACTTGGTGTCGCACCGGCCAATATGCGTGGTATTATGGTTATTGCACCTGTTGTCGGTGTTGGTGATATTGTTGTTGGTATTGCCAATAACTGCTGCGGCAGTAACGATATTCCCGATGATACCGCCGCCGTTGCAGAAGTGGGCGTCATTATCACTCGATTTGCGTTACTATCAGGCTTAATAGTTTCGCATTTTATTGCGGTAATTTTTTGATTTGGCATTAGTTCTCGCTTAATTGGTATTTGTTTTATTATGATTATGTTTTGATTTTTACCGTGTTGATTCATCGTGCTGCGTTTGTGTTTGTGTGTATGGTTATTCATATGATGTCCGAGTAAGAGTTTTTATTAAGTCCACTTGTCATTTGATGGAATATAAAATTGATATACATAAGTATCTTTTTTTGTGTTTTATTTGGTCAATGTTGGTAAAAAAATTAATTTTGTTTTTTTTACCGCGTTTTATTCAGTCACTGTTATTGGTTTCTAGATTTATGGCAGCAATTAGGGTGTTATTGTTTTGTCTTAACTGAAAATATATAGAATAAAAAGCAATGTATTACAAATTTGTTAAATGAGAAAGATGAAAAGCAATAATATGTTAGAATAAAATGGCCGCTAGTTAAAATAGTGATGCCAACTTAAAGTTCTACAGCTCTAAAAAAAAAAAAACACCGTTTATAATAGTCTCATAAAATCGTTTTGGTCTATGCCAAAACTGAGCAAGGCTTAGAAGATTATATAGGTTGTCTTAAAACTGCTATTTGTAGTCAGCTGAATATTTAATTCATTCGGAATTGAAATAGGTAATCTTGATTTTTTATTTTATTGGGAATGCAGAATTTGTTGGGTTAGAGTTATATAAACACTAGGATCTAACAGCGCCATAGGTCCAGCAACAAATAGGGATCTACATACAATATCTTTCCCATTGAATACTGAACGAGCTGTCGTTACTCTCGATTAGGGACAGCTGTTCGAATGAAGTTCTAACAGTATTTTGAGGAGATAAGAAGTTGGCATTGAGAACCTTACAATCAAAATATCTGGGGCCTTATTGTACTGTATTGGATCTGAAATACTTTTTTTGCTATCGTAACTTCTTAAATACGCCAATTGATCATTAAATGAACACATAGGTTCATCCTGGTCCAGTCAATGTGATGGATATCATTAAGTAGACTGTTGCTGTCTATAGATTTAAAGTCTCTGTCCCAGCAAAGGATTTTAATTGAATATGGACTAGTGCGGTGTACTTTTTAAGAGGTCTGAGCTACAAAAAAAAACAAAATCTAAGATAGAAGGTGAATCTAAGAAATGCAAAGTAAAACTATTAAGAGATCAAGCGGAGGTGAAAAGAGAATTTGTAAGAAGTGTAAGATCGAGAGTCTTCTGCGGGTTCTTAGATAGAATTGTATATTTTGATTTAAGGGGATAGCTAAAACCATCAGAAAAGTCCAACATAAGAACACAAAAAATAACAACACTGAAACATTTAACTCCAACATTTCATAGGAATTCAGTGGAGCATGTTGTGGAATTGACTGAGGAGTTAAACAAACAAAAGTTGTGCGTACGGAAAAATTAATAAATTCGATTTCTATAAAACTTTAAGATCATTTGGTTAACTATTTAACTCCAACATTTCATAGGCATTCAGTGGAGCATGTGTTATGAGTCAAGCATGGCCACAGGGGCATCTGCGGAGTAGCGGAGGAGGACGGTGGCACGCTCGCGGTTGCACGGCTATCGCTCGTCGGACGGGGTAGTTCTTGTCCACTCGCACTAAACCACTTGCTCAATAACAAAAAAATCGTGCCAAAAAAAAAAACTGTAGAAGGACAGGCAGAGAACTATCTTTAGCTGACATCGGACGGACAAAAAAAAAATGATAGGAAAGAGAAAGAAGAAGGCGACAGGAAAGCGGAAGAAGAAATTCTCAATAACCTTTGCCTCACCACGGAGAGAGGCCAGAAAGTCAGATGCATATCCAACCATAAACTAACTATCCTAAACTAAATCTACGCTAACCTAAACCGTAAGCTAAACCCTATGATCTATATCTATTCTAACTTATATCTAACCTACTCTACTTCTTTGCATCAACTGCTTTCCACGGTCGCTCCATGGTGAGGTTCGTCTCGTTCCAGAGACGTGCCAGATGAAGTCGGCACTGGCTTGGCCTACCCACCCAATGTCTCAAGGGACACATCCATGGCTATCTCTCTGGCCGTGGAATTTGAGAGACAGCCCCTTGACGCCATGTTCCAGTCACTCGTCAGTTCGTTCTTGTAGAGAAAAGTTTGTACGTCGTCACGTCATTGTCTCTCGTTCGTCGGTCGTCTATGTCCACGTAACGTGTTACGCCATGGCACTAGCGAAAGGACGGCCTTCCCATATATCCACACACCACATCACTGACGATCTACTCCATCACAAAAAAACGCTAAATTCACTTTTTAAATCTATAATTATTCATTAAACTTAAGCTACGTTAATTTTACCAAAGCAAAACAACAGATACCCGTGCTTAAAGTGACGTGCTGTTCCTACCCTTATTTTATTTTAATATTGTGGGCAGATTTGCTGCCCCTGGTAAGTAGAAATATAAAAAAACAAGACTTACGGCGATTAAATGTCGTCCCTCGTCGTCCTGCCGGCAGCACTTGGAGCGAAGATTCCTGTGAAAGGGTACAAATTTGGCCGTACTCAGCCTTTTTTTTCGCGTCACCACTGTCACCACAAACACTATATCCTTACACTAATCTTAATCTACTTTAATTCAAAAACTGGGAAATTCAAAAAAAAAATCTAAAACTAGGTAAATCGGTATTCGATCGATCACTTTTTGTTTCACTTGTTCTGAGATTACTGAATGTTCTTTGTATTTCAGAGTTTTGTACCACTGATCTTCTATGACAGGCAGGATTTCGTTGGGGAATACTCTCACCTCAGAGCGTCGACGTTTCGAACCCTGGTTTGCTGCGCCCCGGTTGATAGAGTTCACCTTTCGAGCGGCTGTGACTTCTTTGTCCTTGGCTGGTATTTTATGGCTGTGAAGTCCGATACGGTACTGATTAGATTGCACACGTAGCTGGATTTTGTCTCGTTGCACCGGTCTTGAGCCGTATGCAAGAGATTTTTCCGCTGAGCCTACGGTTGAGTGCTTCAGTAAGTACAAGCGTTGGTATCGTCTTCGCAGATCGCCTTGGACACAAAAAAAAACCCCAAGCAGAGGTGAGGGTCGTTTCTTGACAAACTGCCCCAACCCAATACCTATGGATTCATATTTCATTAAATCACATTCACCTGCATATCTATATGATTTACCTACCTCTGCTTCTGCCTTTGTTCCTTTTTTTTTTCTTTTTGCTTTCTTTGATTTCTCCTGTAGAGCCCACAAATACTGCCTTTGTTTTGCGTTGCGGTTCTACTGTATGGATATCTATTGAATTTCCAATATTATTCATTTTGTTTTCCACCTCTTAAACATTTTTCTTGTTGATTTCACCTCACCTTTTTATATTATTTTATTCCACTTGAGCCTTAAATTACTCAAAAAAATTTCGTTGTACTTGGCGTACCTAGTCGCGGATTTAAATTTCAAAAAAACCGCTTTGATTCGCAACGATTCGGCAACCATTGACTTGCTAACTTGGCTAGCTGTGTTTGTTTTTTTCTATACAAAACGACAATGACCTAATTATTACCTTTTATGGTCATGGCCATCGATCTTGCACTTGTATATGTGTTTGTTTTGTATAGATTTATCTATTCGTCTCTACCTGTTCCTGATGTAGACTTCATCTTTCATTCCCTCCCTTTCTCTCGCAACATGTTGACCACTTCGTCCCCTAACCATGTTTCTACTAGATACATAAATATACATACATAGATACATACACTTAGCCTATATTGCACTTCCTAATCGATTTGATTTAGTATTCTATCACAGCCCTAAAATTAATTTAAACCTAACTGCCTAATTATCACCATTGCAACATTATTGCACTTTTCCCACCTGAACTCCATTATTGCACATTTTCCCACTTGAACTCCACACTTGGTAACACTTTCGTTCACCCGATTCATCCGCGATGTGCAAACAGGCAAGCAAGTATATACATTTTATGCAACCTCTAGCTTATGCATTCATGCTCTCAGCTGTCATTTTATTCTCGTCTCGTGTGTTTTATTTCTGCATCTCGGGTTAATCGGTCGTCAGGTAAGTTTACCATTTCATATTTATAATAATTTCCTACCCTACCTAACCTATTTATAGATTTTTGTTTTCTGGTTTGAAGTGGCTGTTTTGGTCAAAGGAATTCGTCGTGGGACTACAAATAGGGGTTGATCAGCATATCACACACAACGTGATCGGCGTACTTCGCGTACCTACCTACATATATCTATTATTTTTTTGTGTGTAATCAAAACAACACAGATCACGGTTAGTTCCTATTTTATTTGAGTTTCGTTTTTTTTTTTTTTTTGTTGGATAATTGTGGATCAATCTTTTTGGTCAGGTAAACATAATTTGTCCCTGTAATTTGTCTGTGGCGGGATTCAGAGGGGGTGGGAAAACATGTATTAATTACTTTTTGCGTGTGATTTGTGTGTGCGTGTGTGTGTGTATGTGTATTGTGTATGTCAATCGCTGTTCTTTTTATGCCCTTTTTGTTTTCCTTATAGGTATACAATTATGTACCACAAGTTACATAATGGGGTCATTGACTCCATCAATGATCGAGTTTGTGTGCTTCCAGGTAAGTTGTGACATAACTACCTATTGGCCTATATATCTGAAGATTTCTTTTCTTCGTATATTGGCAGATTGATCGCCACGACCGCGAAGGTTTACCATCGGATTATTGACAGCTGTGATGATGGAACAATCCTTGGAGCTGCCGAATTTTGAGCACGGGCTCCGTAACAGGATCGACGCCGGTTGGTGAGTGGTCGCGAGCCCACCGACCTCGTAAAAAAAGGAGTAACGTGCGACTTCGGTGTATCTTATTGATTCGCGAGCGTGTACTTTGCTATTGGTTGTGTAGCCGAACGTGTGGCAAGGGCCCACGACTTGAGATGTCTCTTAGCCGGGTTATGCATCTGGTGAGTCCCATTTTGCCTGATTGCTACCCATACACCCGTCAGTACGTTACGAGGATCGCCCGACCGAAGTGTGGTCTGGCTCATGATCATGATCCTAATTATAGTTATGCCTGGTGTATGTGTAGTTGGATTTGGATCGTTGTCTGTTCAACTGGTGTTATCACAGTGAGCAGTATACGACGAGATGGTTTGGATGTAGCTATGTACGTTCGATATTTTCCTATATGAAACTAATATTGCTAATCTATTCTAATAAAGTTGGAATCTCACAACATAGATATAAATAAATAAATAAATATACTTAACCTAGATAAATAAAACTCTGTCTCTATACCTACTAACTAATTAAATAAACTATAACTCTATAAATAAATAAATTTCTCTGGACCGTACTACATATAAATTAATAAATAACACGACAGCTAACCAACATAATATACTTTTACTTCACATATATACAACGGCAGCTTGAGTGCGTCATTTATCTTTGGTATTCTTAAGTGTGTAGATCTTTTGCATGGAAGACTCCTACTTTTTCGCCTCTTTGGTTACCTATTTCATAGAGAGAGTTACCTATTGCTTTTAGGACGATCGCTTTTAGGAATTTAGGTCCTAATTTTGCATTGTAGCCGTCGGGTTGGCTACTTTGTTTGAAGTTGCGTCTGTAGACGACTTGTCCTACCGTGTATTTTACGTCTCTACTTCGCGTGTTGTATATTTTCGTAGCCTTGTTGTGTGCTAACCTCAAGTTGTCAAAAATCTTATTCCTAATCAAATCTAACCTATCAGTCTTATTTGTGATACGTATTCCAGTGTCCTTTAGCATGTCCAATTTACGTAGGATTTCGTACGCGCTTGCATGTTGCACCATAGGGACGCCGAATACAGCATAATATGGTTCTAAACCCGTGGCGTCGTGCACTACGCTCCTCAACGCAAATGCTGCATTGCTCACATGCATATCCCAATTGCTTTGGTCGGTGTCTATGTATGACCGAATTTTAGTCAGCAGAGACCGGTTCACCCTCTCGGAGGCATTCGCTTGGGGGGAATAGAACGCGGTCCTGACGTGTTTAACTCCATACTTTTTTAGGAAGCTGGAGAACAATTCTGAAACGAATTGTTTTCCATTGTCAGAATGGACGAACTCAGGTACACCGAACACATGAAATACACTATCTTCTAAATATTTCACTACCTCAGCTGCCGTTGCCTTGCGGATAGGCCGCAACAATACGTACTTGCTGAAGTGGTCCAACACGATGAATATGTGAGTGTGCCCTGTTCTAGTTCGCGGGTAGGGTCCTAAAAAATCTATATAGAGGCGCTGAAAGGGTCGCTCAGTGATTGTTTGCTGCCCCATCGGCGGCCGAGAAATCACGTTTAGTGGCTTGTTGCATTTGCATGTTTCACATGACTTCACATGTGCTTGTACGTCGGCGGCCATACCTGGCCAGAAATATTTTTGCTTAAGCTTAGCCAGCGATTTGTTTACCCCTCCATGCCCTGATGACGGTGAGTCGTGGATTGCAACTAGAAGGCTCCCACGCAACTCCTTCGGCACCCATAGCTTCCAGGCCCTATCTTCTTGTAGTTCGTCTCCTGTTCGTACGTCTGTCCGTTTGTACACGTAGCCGTCTGATATACACAGGTCAGGTAGTCTGTCTTTGTTCTTCTCGACTGTCTTCCTCAACTCTTCATACTCCTCCGAGGAAAAGTATGGCGAATTGAGATCGACTTCCAAGAGGACAGTATCAGGCTTGAGCTCTTCCATGTGGACGCGCGAGAGAGTGTCCGGGACTACATTTTGGGTGCCTTTCCTATGTTCTATCACGAAATCGAACGCCTGGAGCTTGAGGCTCCATCTAGCCAAGCGGCCTGACAAATCTTTCTGGGTCATTAGCCACTTGAGACTCGCGTGATCCGTGATAATAGTAAAAGGCAATCCCTCCACGTAGGCTCGGAACTTCTTCACGGACAAAACGGCCGCATAGCATTCAAGTTCCGTTACGCTATAATTCCGCTGTGCGGAATTAAGCTTCTGGGACATGAATGCTATCGGTCGTTCGTTATTCTCCGCGTCTCTCTGGAAGAGAACACTTCCTACACCAGTTGTCGAAGCGTCGCATTGTATATAAAAGTGTTTTGTGAAGTCGGGGTTCGTAAGTATTGGCGCAGTAACCAGTGACATTTTGAGCTGGTTGAATGCTCTTAGCGCCTCGTCTGTCATGTTAAAGTTTTGTCCTTTCTTTAAACAGTCAGTCATAGGGCTTGATAGGGTAGCAAAGTTCGGTATAAACCGCCTATACCATCCCGTCATGCCTAGGAACCGACGGAGTTGCTTGGGAGTCTTCGGTACTGGGAAATTCTCGACCGCCGACACCTTATCCTTATCGGTTCGCAAGCATCCATCACCGACTATATACCCTAGGTACCTAATTTCTTTGTAGCAGAATTTACTTTTTTCAACATTGATGGTGAGGCCCGCTTCCCGTAAACATTTTGCGACCTCTTCTAGCAATCTGGCATGTGCCTCGAAATCTGGGGAGCAAACCAAGAGGTCATCGAGGTAGACAAAGACATATTCCTTCAACTTGGAGGGTATGACTTTGTCCATGAGCCTACACATTCTCTGAGCGGCGTTGCACAATCCAAACGGCATCACCGTAAATTGGTACAACGGACGTCCAGGGACTGTGAAGGCCGTCTTCTCTCTTGATTCCCTCTCCAGAGGAATCTGCCAGAATGCGTCTTTCAGGTCGATGCCTGAAATGAATCGTGTGTCCTGGAGTCGGCTAAGCAGACCCTCGATGTGGGGAAGCGGGTATGCATCTTTCTTTGTAACTGCATTTACCTTCCTCGAGTCCAGGCACAATCTGTTTTTCCCTGGCTTCCTCACCAACACAACAGGCGAGCTCCAGGCACTATTGCTTTCTTCGATCACACCTAGCGAAAGCATCCGATCAAGCTCCTCAAACTGCAATTTCTGTATCGCGGGCGAGATAGGGTAATGTCTCTGTTTGATGGGCATTTTGTCGTCTTCCACTTCTATCACGTGTTCTTCAAGAGACGTTTTACCCAAACCTCGCACCGCGAAAGATGGAAAGAGCTGTTTGACGTTCTCGAGTCGTTGCGCTTGCGTTGGTGAGAGTGCCTGGACTGGAGGACTTTCAACTGTCGGTGATGGAGCCTCGATCTCACTAATCACATTTGGAGCGACCCTAAACGCACTCCAGAAGTCTACACCTAGGTACAGTTGTTGCTGTAGATTTGGTACAACATAGAGTTCAATCTCCTGAGTTTTGTTCCCCCACGAAACTTGCGTTTTAAACCGTCCCTGTATGCGTTGGTTGTTTCCGTCTGCTGTCTTGATGTCTGTGGCCATGTTTGTCATTGTCAAGTTATGTCTTTTTAAAAAGCTTTGAGCATCTTTTCCTAAACAGCTAATCGAGGCGCCGCTATCTAACAGGCCTAAAATTTCTTCTCCCTCGATTATCACTTTGGCATATGGTCTATTATCTTCCGTCGTATTTAGTACCGTCGATTCTATCCTACTCTTTCGTCGTCTAAGTATTGCACATTTCTCTCTTAGCCTTAATATTTTCTTAAACTTCCTATCCTTCTTAGGTCGCGTCATTTCTTCACAAAATATTCTTTTTCTAGCTTCGTCGTATTCTATCAATCGTCTATGCAGGCTCTTTTTGGCCGGAATTGTCTTTTTCTGGTTCGGGACTAACGAGCTCGGGTCTCTTTTCAAAATTCGGACTGGTCCAAATCCGTTCGTGTGGCCGGGATCGAGCTCCCCATCGGCGGTTGGTTCCCGGTTGCACCGCCGACTAGCAAGTTTTCCTGACACTTAGCGCAGTTGAAGGCCAGGCTTCCTTGCCCACAACTGAAGCACGTCAGGGTGTGGAAGTTTGATGCGCATGTCGCTCGAGTTTGTGGCGTATCCCTAGCTCTACCATCTTGCCTGTTGTCTCTTGTCGATTGAGTCGTTCTGTCCATGGTAGTGTAGTTTGTCGGTCTGTTTGTCCTTCTGTGTTGGAGCGCGGCTACCTCCAACTCTTCGTCTCCTCCTACTACTTCTAGCTCTTCTTTGCTCTCGTCGAGCCCCGCGCCTTTAACCTCACTAACATTTCTTCTGGTTCGTATATCCCTAGCCGCTATATGGCTTTCTGCCCTCCTACACTCTTCTCGTAGTTCTCTAATCGTCGATATACTACAACCAAATACCAGATTAGCTACTCTGTCCTTCAAGTTTTGGCGTAGAATCGCCAATAAATCTTTATCGCTTGGTCTTTGTCTCATTTGTAATGTCAGAGTCCGTATGTCACTGTAAAATTCGTCAAATGTTTCGTGGGGTAACTGTCTCCTATCCATGATTTGACGCAAAATCTCGTGATCCCCCTTATTGCTTTTGAACTGTTGTAACAGTTCCGTTTTGAGGTCAAAGTAGTTGAGCAGGCTATCCCCTGCATTTTCTTCCATATACTGCCAATACCAGCACTCAGCTGGCCCCGTCACCAAATGGTGAAAATTAGCGAAGACCTGCTCGTTTGACAGGCCACTCTGGCGTTGGAGGGTCTCAACCCTGAAGATGAAACTCTCCACCGACATACTCTTGGTTGTCCCATCGAACTTGATCCCCCATTTGTGGACGTCAACTTTTCTACCCAAATCAATTCGCTGAGACTCCTGTCGGTGGGGTTCCTGTATGGGAACTTGTCGTCTAGGGGGTTCCCGAGTAGAGAACTCCTCTCGATTAAATGCTGCTGGTGGGCCAACCGCTTGAGGCTGTTGGGCTAGCGGTTGATTATGCTCAACATTGCCACTCGCCTGCGAAATTTGTCTTGGGTTCGTTGCTTTTTGTGTTATTGCTAATTGAGCTATGCTGTCCTGGAGAGCCTTCATGTCTTCATGAAACGTATTTTGCACCCCCCTTAGACCTCCCGCAAAGATTGCTAGCAACTCTACCCTATTCTCCCTGATCGCTATGGACACCTCCCTTTGGACCTGGAGTGCGATCTTCTCCTCGAGCGTTTCTTCTTGCTCTTCATTTTTCTCACTAGGGGACATACTTCTTGCCCCTTCCTTATTGCCTTGCTGGCCTTTTCCTCTGCCTAACCCCTCTTGAATACCTCCCAAACCTGTACCTCTCTTCTCTGCTTGGGTTAGAGCTCCTGTAAATAGTTGCTGCTCATCTTGTTGCAGCTCTCGACCCCATTCTGCAATTTCGCGGGCAGTGCGATTTAGATCGGCTGCACCATCCGCTTCAGACTCAGTTGTCGTAGCAGGGGTTCTTACCGGGGGCGGCATGTTCAAAGGCAGCCCAGGACCTGGAGAAATCCCCAACTCCTGCGTCATCTTTCTTGTTATTCGCCCTATCGACGACTCCTCTTGCTGAGTAAATGTTGCTTTAGCAACTGCTCCCTTACCCTCCATAATCTTATCGCTGGACTTGTAACTCCGTATACTTCAAAAATTACCTTGATATAATTCAAAATTCAAAAAAAACTGCTAAGAATTCTCCAACCACCAAATTTAAAAATAATAATAAAACTAAAGCTAAAATTCAAAAAAAAGTTTAAGTAAAAATTCAAAAAAAAAGGTTTTAGATACTAAAATGTTAAAATTCAAAAAAAAGGTTGTAATATGATTGTGGCTATTCGATTCAATGTGACACTTTGGAGTCTCAAACTTTAACGTTTCGAAAAGGTTTTCGAAATTATGATCTATTAGTGTTTCTGTTTTTATTGTTTGTTTTGCAAGGTATTCGTGAAGGTGTGTGGATTCTGGGTTGGTTTTCCTGTACCTTCCCGCTGAAGCTTTGGCTTAGTTTGTCGTCACCGTTTCTGTTTGTTTTGTTAAGTCTGTTAGTCCTACTAGTCTAGTCGTGACTGGGCCTCCGGAACTAAACGAGTGTCCAAAAGTATACCCTTCTGTTCCTTACCACTACTTGCTGTCTAGTGAATAACCTGACAGAAGGCTGGCTAGGATCTCCACGCATACTCATGACACGATCAAGGTTTCCAGACCGGTGTTCTTGCCTCACGAGGAACTATGCTCTTGGCACTCGTTCCTTGGACAGTCATTAGAACACTGGCCTTTCCACCCCGATCCTCTCTTCGCTCCAATATAGACTTCCAACTACCTCACCTGATCCTCTAGCGCTTGGCCTTCGGATTGGACAGCCATCTTCCGTCTATATATAGAACTCAGAGCCTACACGGTTATTGAGAGAAAGAGAGAGAGACAGGAAAGTAAAATTTCAAAAGTTAAAAGAGAAATCTAAAATCAAAAAAATCAAAAAAAATTCAGTTGCAAGTCCAAGGCGACGACCTTTGTGAGTAAAAATCGTCCCCTTGGAAAAGCAACTTGACTTTCTATACTAAAAATAACCGTTGGGCGCCATTGTTATGAGTCAAGCATGGCCACAGGGGCATCTGCGGAGTAGCGGAGGAGGACGGTGGCACGCTCGCGGTTGCACGGCTATCGCTCGTCGGACGGGGTAGTTCTTGTCCACTCGCACTAAACCACTTGCTCAATAACAAAAAAATCGTGCCAAAAAAAAAACTGTAGAAGGACAGGCAGAGAACTATCTTTAGCTGACATCGGACGGACAAAAAAAAAATGATAGGAAAGAGAAAGAAGAAGGCGACAGGAAAGCGGAAGAAGAAATTCTCAATAACCTTTGCCTCACCACGGAGAGAGGCCAGAAAGTCAGATGCATATCCAACCATAAACTAACTATCCTAAACTAAATCTACGCTAACCTAAACCGTAAGCTAAACCCTATGATCTATATCTATTCTAACTTATATCTAACCTACTCTACTTCTTTGCATCAACTGCTTTCCACGGTCGCTCCATGGTGAGGTTCGTCTCGTTCCAGAGACGTGCCAGATGAAGTCGGCACTGGCTTGGCCTACCCACCCAATGTCTCAAGGGACACATCCATGGCTATCTCTCTGGCCGTGGAATTTGAGAGACAGCCCCTTGACGCCATGTTCCAGTCACTCGTCAGTTCGTTCTTGTAGAGAAAAGTTTGTACGTCGTCACGTCATTGTCTCTCGTTCGTCGGTCGTCTATGTCCACGTAACGTGTTACGCCATGGCACTAGCGAAAGGACGGCCTTCCCATATATCCACACACCACATCACTGACGATCTACTCCATCACAAAAAAACGCTAAATTCACTTTTTAAATCTATAATTATTCATTAAACTTAAGCTACGTTAATTTTACCAAAGCAAAACAACAGATACCCGTGCTTAAAGTGACGTGCTGTTCCTACCCTTATTTTATTTTAATATTGTGGGCAGATTTGCTGCCCCTGGTAAGTAGAAATATAAAAAAACAAGACTTACGGCGATTAAATGTCGTCCCTCGTCGTCCTGCCGGCAGCACTTGGAGCGAAGATTCCTGTGAAAGGGTACAAATTTGGCCGTACTCAGCCTTTTTTTTCGCGTCACCACTGTCACCACAAACACTATATCCTTACACTAATCTTAATCTACTTTAATTCAAAAACTGGGAAATTCAAAAAAAAAATCTAAAACTAGGTAAATCGGTATTCGATCGATCACTTTTTGTTTCACTTGTTCTGAGATTACTGAATGTTCTTTGTATTTCAGAGTTTTGTACCACTGATCTTCTATGACAGGCAGGATTTCGTTGGGGAATACTCTCACCTCAGAGCGTCGACGTTTCGAACCCTGGTTTGCTGCGCCCCGGTTGATAGAGTTCACCTTTCGAGCGGCTGTGACTTCTTTGTCCTTGGCTGGTATTTTATGGCTGTGAAGTCCGATACGGTACTGATTAGATTGCACACGTAGCTGGATTTTGTCTCGTTGCACCGGTCTTGAGCCGTATGCAAGAGATTTTTCCGCTGAGCCTACGGTTGAGTGCTTCAGTAAGTACAAGCGTTGGTATCGTCTTCGCAGATCGCCTTGGACACAAAAAAAAACCCCAAGCAGAGGTGAGGGTCGTTTCTTGACAAACTGCCCCAACCCAATACCTATGGATTCATATTTCATTAAATCACATTCACCTGCATATCTATATGATTTACCTACCTCTGCTTCTGCCTTTGTTCCTTTTTTTTTTCTTTTTGCTTTCTTTGATTTCTCCTGTAGAGCCCACAAATACTGCCTTTGTTTTGCGTTGCGGTTCTACTGTATGGATATCTATTGAATTTCCAATATTATTCATTTTGTTTTCCACCTCTTAAACATTTTTCTTGTTGATTTCACCTCACCTTTTTATATTATTTTATTCCACTTGAGCCTTAAATTACTCAAAAAAATTTCGTTGTACTTGGCGTACCTAGTCGCGGATTTAAATTTCAAAAAAACCGCTTTGATTCGCAACGATTCGGCAACCATTGACTTGCTAACTTGGCTAGCTGTGTTTGTTTTTTTCTATACAAAACGACAATGACCTAATTATTACCTTTTATGGTCATGGCCATCGATCTTGCACTTGTATATGTGTTTGTTTTGTATAGATTTATCTATTCGTCTCTACCTGTTCCTGATGTAGACTTCATCTTTCATTCCCTCCCTTTCTCTCGCAACATGTTGACCACTTCGTCCCCTAACCATGTTTCTACTAGATACATAAATATACATACATAGATACATACACTTAGCCTATATTGCACTTCCTAATCGATTTGATTTAGTATTCTATCACAGCCCTAAAATTAATTTAAACCTAACTGCCTAATTATCACCATTGCAACATTATTGCACTTTTCCCACCTGAACTCCATTATTGCACATTTTCCCACTTGAACTCCACACTTGGTAACACTTTCGTTCACCCGATTCATCCGCGATGTGCAAACAGGCAAGCAAGTATATACATTTTATGCAACCTCTAGCTTATGCATTCATGCTCTCAGCTGTCATTTTATTCTCGTCTCGTGTGTTTTATTTCTGCATCTCGGGTTAATCGGTCGTCAGGTAAGTTTACCATTTCATATTTATAATAATTTCCTACCCTACCTAACCTATTTATAGATTTTTGTTTTCTGGTTTGAAGTGGCTGTTTTGGTCAAAGGAATTCGTCGTGGGACTACAAATAGGGGTTGATCAGCATATCACACACAACGTGATCGGCGTACTTCGCGTACCTACCTACATATATCTATTATTTTTTTGTGTGTAATCAAAACAACACAGATCACGGTTAGTTCCTATTTTATTTGAGTTTCGTTTTTTTTTTTTTTTTGTTGGATAATTGTGGATCAATCTTTTTGGTCAGGTAAACATAATTTGTCCCTGTAATTTGTCTGTGGCGGGATTCAGAGGGGGTGGGAAAACATGTATTAATTACTTTTTGCGTGTGATTTGTGTGTGCGTGTGTGTGTGTATGTGTATTGTGTATGTCAATCGCTGTTCTTTTTATGCCCTTTTTGTTTTCCTTATAGGTATACAATTATGTACCACAAGTTACATAATGGGGTCATTGACTCCATCAATGATCGAGTTTGTGTGCTTCCAGGTAAGTTGTGACATAACTACCTATTGGCCTATATATCTGAAGATTTCTTTTCTTCGTATATTGGCAGATTGATAGCTGTCGTGTTATTTATTAATTTATATGTAGTACGGTCCAGAGAAATTTATTTATTTATAGAGTTATAGTTTATTTAATTAGTTAGTAGGTATAGAGACAGAGTTTTATTTATCTAGGTTAAGTATATTTATTTATTTATTTATATCTATGTTGTGAGATTCCAACTTTATTAGAATAGATTAGCAATATTAGTTTCATATAGGAAAATATCGAACGTACATAGCTACATCCAAACCATCTCGTCGTATACTGCTCACTGTGATAACACCAGTTGAACAGACAACGATCCAAATCCAACTACACATACACCAGGCATAACTATAATTAGGATCATGATTTTGTGGAATTGACTGAGGAGTTAAACAAACAAAAGTTGTACGTACGGAAAAATTAATAATTCGATTTCTATAAAACTTTAAGATCATTTGGTTAACTATTTTTGATGAACTATAACTTTATAATTCAAAAGCAAGTGCAACGATTAAGTTTAAGTCCTCCGAAAAAGTAAAAAAAAAAATTTTGTCGGTCGTATTTTACTGATAGCTATAACCGACCGCTTGTGTGTTCGAAATTGCTCCTTATCAGATATCAATCATTGGATCTATGTTTACGCATTGTGCACTGAAGTTCAATAACATTTGCCTGTTATTGAAGCGTCCACGATCATTTTAATAAACAAAAAAAAAAGTACATAGTGTAGTGTTTAAAAGCATTGCTTATGACCCGAGTGGCATAGGCTTGAGTCTCGGAAGGGGGGCCGCAATATTCTGCCACTGATCATAGAGAAAAAAAAAAATTGTATCATAGTTTTTCCACCAGTACACCAATAAGGGATTGGCTGCTCCAGACTCCTTACAAAAAAAAAATTAAACACACCAGGAAGAAGTGCTGCGTTATCTTATCATAAACCAAACTGAATATCAAATCCTACGAGCGCTCATAGAGAAGCAAGTACCTAAACATTTTATAAACATGGTGGTAGACTATTTCAGGAATACCTACCTATAAGATTTTGAAGAACCATAACGTCATTGTTTCTAAGGAACACAAGATCACCGGCCGGCGGCGTGCCTAAAGGCTCTGTCATTGGACCATGGCTCTAATTCTTAGAGACTAAGAAGAAATAAAACAGACGAAATGTAGCAACATGATCTAGCTCTATATATCAGAATAAAAACTTTAGAGTGTGGGTGTGTATGTCAAATTTACTCCTTGGAATTAAAAGGTTTCATTGACATACAAGTAGGATGGATGCCTATGATCTGGTCATCACAGAGATATGCCATACAAACATAATGTTTTGCTCTCAAAAACCTTATTTACATATCACAAATTGGCTTTTGCCCGCGGCTTTGCTCGTGCACTCCTCAGAATTTGGTATATACAGAGATTTCTTCACAGTCAGTTAGTTCCCTCTTTTATATTTATATATCGCACAGGAAACGTACCTAAGGAGTGTAGATATCTCTTAAAAAAAATTTTTAACACCATATTGGAGAAAACAGGTCAAAGAGAGACAGGGCCGTAGCCAGGATTTTGGTTCGGGGGGGGTAGCTTCCAAGTCTTACGAAACAGAAAACTATTCCAATTCATTGATTCCTATTAGTCACATTTTTCCAAAGCAGAAGACGTCTTGATTTTTTTTGATATAAGATCAATCAACTTATCTGGATCCACAATAATATCCGAATGAACAGATAACATAGCAAGTGAACTTAACCTTGAATTCTCCATAACGCTTCGGGACATTGTTTTAATCTTTTTCATAGCTGAAAGGGTTCTTTCAACACTAGCTGTGGTCACTGGAAGCGTTGCTAAAACCATAAGCAAGAAATTTATAGTCTAAAGTAATTCTTGTCACATATATCAAGCAATTTCAAAACTTCGGTAGAAGGGTCACTCGACGATTTTTTTTTCGCACCAAAAAATTTACTCAGCTTTCACAGTTGACAACGAAATTGCATTATCAAAATAACGTGTTAGCTTTTCCTTTTCGTTCACTCGCTCAACTGCAGCAAGACCTATGAGAGAACAGCTTGAAACGATAATACAACGTCTTCGTTGACCATGAATATGCCCCTAAGATTTTGTATTAATGAATCTATGCAAGAAATCAGTATCGACTCTAAAATAGGCTTCAGAAGGAGAGGTTTCTGGATTGGAACGCGTTGTTTGTTTCAATGAAGTTCTTCGGCATTTTCTCTGATGTCCTTAAGAGAATTCAGAACTTCTTTTGTGCGGTCGACTGCAGAAACGAAATCTAAGGATTTTTTCTGTAGGGAAACTGATAAGGGCAGCGCTAAACTGAATAATTTTTCGTATACAATGAGGCTTACTAGGCAATGACTTTTTTGGACCGCTGCCAAAAGTGTTGATACTTTCGAAGACTTCACCCACGTTTTGCTCGTTATTTTTTCAATACTTATTGAGATGCATTTGAAGAGCTCTACAAAGGAACTAACACTGTCATGCCTTTCAATGAATTTTGTTTTACAAAGGCGTAGAAGTCGAGTTTTTCGGCTCTCTGGTGCGTGTTTTTTAATGACGGTTTTGAAAGTTACATAATATGCATTTGAAAGGTTGCGGAAGAAATTAGCTATTTCACTAACTGCATTAAGGCAATTGCGAATTGCAGGAGCTGACATGGCAGAGCAAGGTTAAAGCTATGGCTTGCACAGTGTACATACCTAGCGTTTGAATACTGTATACCTACCGGGATAGTCTCCTTATTTTTATAGATTTGATTTATATTAAGCCCCATTACGGTCATTTCAGTTTCAGTTGCAAATCTTGTTCAAGTTCACAACATTTTCTAGGAAAAAATGCTTCAACAGTTCCTCAGATCCAAATGGATGACCTCAATATCGCACGATCGGCGTCCGCTAAGTTGAGCTACCTATTTAGAGCAAAGAGGTACTTTAGCCGCAAGCAACTTCTGCTTCTCTACAAAGCACAGGTTAGACCAGGCCTGGAATATTGCTCCAATATATGGAGCTCGGCCCCAAAACATTCGCTTAACCTACTTGACAGCATACAGCCCCGAGCAGTTCGACTTATTGGAGACCCTACACTCACATCGAATCTGCAACCGTTGGTGCACAGAAGACAAGTCGCTGACCTATGCTTGTTCTATAGGTACTTCCATGGTAGATGTTCCGAGGAACTTAAGGACATTATCCCTCGAAATGCAACTTTTGGGCGCCCCACAAGACAGGCTTCTAATGCTCATGACCATACAGTACACTTGACAACCGCGAGGACATCATCTTTCCAAAACTCCTTCTGTTACAGGACAAGCAAACTTTGGAACTCGCTTCCTGGAAATATATTTCCAGAAGACTACAATTTGAGGCAATTAAAGTGCAGAACTAACAGACATCTGCAAGCATCTCGGGGCGCTGCTGAAGCGTTATAGGTTTGCCTTTCCCAGGAGAAGTATTTCAAAAAAAAAGAGTTGAGCTATCAGTTTTAGTTTTTTTATATTGTTTAAGACTTTTCAGAGAGAGTACACAAACCGAGTTTGAAGTCAATCGGGTGAAAAATAAAATGTTTCCCATACAAAATTTAACCCCCCCTTTCACCCCTTTAAGGGTTGAATTTCCAAAATCTAAGAAATTAGTTTTCTTTATTTCTTATATAGGGAGTACACAAACCGAGTTTGAAGTCATTTATTCATTCATTCATTCATTTTCAATGGTCCGCTTGTCCATTATGTGGGTCGCGGGTGTAGGTTGCTTAAGTGGACCCTCCATTGCTATCGATCGTCTGCCATCGACTCCAAATCATCAAGGGCAATCACCATACGGGTATAGGAGAGATTATGGCCTTGATCTAACCATCTCATCCCTGGTCTACCTAGAGGACGCCTGCCCGATGGATTAGTTTGAAGTCAATCGGATGAAAAATAAAAATTTTGCCATACAAACTTTGACCCCCCCTCCCTTTTACCCCTTCAGGGGTTGAATTTCGGAAAATCCTTACTTAGTGCTTGTATACATCATAAAGGGAACTTTTGTGCAAAATTTTAGTTTTCTAGGGCAAAGTTTTTGGGATGGGCGTTGATGATCAGTAGGTGGTAAGCTTACAGCACAGTTACCGTATCTACTCCACATAACATTATTTACCATCTTCTCTAAAAATAACTCCACGACAGACAAACAATGTCGCCAATCCACACAACAGTCCATTTGATAAAATCCATGAATTACAATTCATATCCCGCATGTATAGTAAACACCAATAATAGGATGGTAAACAAACCAAAAGCCACAAAAAAAAATAAAAAAATTCAATGCCTGGGTACTGCCTGTGCCTGGTAAGGCAGGTGTTATAGAGACCAATTCTCTGCGTCTGGTAAAAATTGCCTTCTTTTTAGAGAGTCTCCCTGTCCGATAACACACAAAGCTCGGCTAATGGTAATTATTTACCAGAAGGCACCACCACGCATTCTATTCAATCAAAAGCCGCCCGACCTTCACCCACCCGTCAAGAAAGACCAAAGTGAATAGAATTAGGAAATCAAAACGGACGAATAAAATCAATTTAGGCAAATGGTCTATGGTCCATTGTCAAAGCAGAGCAAAAAAAAAAAGAAAAAAAAAAGAGAAGCGCATAGGTACCAAAACACAAACCACTCCACCAATTCTGCGTAGAGAAGGAACAACTTATAAAGCACGAAAATAAAGTTTATGCAAGCAAACACAATCAAGAGCAATGGTAGAGGAAGCTTCGATTTTTAAGAGAAAAATTCCCGCTTTTACGAAGAAGAGAATGCAAACGGAATAGCCAACAAAGTGAAAATCGACAAAAGGCTATAAAACGGCTGATGATGTTTCACGCGTCCTTGAATCGAATAATAGTAGTGTTTGTGCTTTTCTTCACTGTGTTTATGTTTGTTTGTTGTTTTTCTATTTTACGATCGCATACAAGCGCATAAATGACTGACAGAGTGTTGGAAGGGTAGAAATTAGAACTTACCAAACCAACCCCACATACAATCACGCAATGAACCTACAAGTGGAAATGCGTAATCGAAAATGTTTAGACAATGTCATGTCCATGTCAATGAAAGAGCAGAAAATAAATACAGACACAAAAAAATAAATTAATAAAAAAAAAATATAGCTCCGAGTAAATAAGAGTTTATTCTTCTCGCGCTGACAAAATATTGAATTAAGAAACTTTGCACTAACACATCACATCGATAGAGATGGTGGATTGGTAGCGGGCGGCGAGGCGTCGCGTCGTCGGTCTGGTACCAGTACTGGTACTCTTGTACTGATGATGATCAGTTGGAGAGGGGTGTGCGCGCACGAGAAGCGATAAAACATTAAGGCCAAACGTTTTATGTATTTTTTTTTTTTTTTTAATGTTTGTTAATTTCGTTGTATATTTTCCAATTTTTTTGTCGAAATTTTCTCGTTTTTCATTTGAATTTAAAAATTTGCGTTGTGTACCTATTTGTTTCCTATTCTTTTTTTTATAAATACAAATAGGTAGGTATATGCGTTCTTCGCTTATGATTAGCTTTATTTAACTTTCAATATTTGAAGGGGTTAAAAATAGATATTGGACGGCTAGTGAACTTTTATTTTCAAGGCCAATTCTTTAGAAGGCCGATATACAGTGTATACCTAGGTGGATGAGTCAAAAGGGGATAGGCTATTATTATTAGGGAACCGTGGTTCACCATGTTCCTTGTTTAGCATTTTGAAGACGGATTGGTAGGTATGTTCCAACAACTTTCTATAAAACTTTGTTGTGTGTTTTTATCAATAAGACCTTGTAGATTACTCACACAGCAAACAAGGATTTGATAAGATTAGATTTGACTAAATATGGTTATAAAAAATGAAAGCACCAGATAAAGAGGCTAAAAGTCGTTTTGAAATAAAGCACAGAGATCATGTGGACACTTTATACTTCTGATGTAAAAATAAATATAGTTTTGTTAAATATATTTTAATTAGATTTTGTGCGCTAGGAAACTATCATGTTTTGATTGCATGATCAAAGAGCCTATGCCAACGACGCGATCTTTTTAAGTCACAATAAGTCTGGTCTACATAACAATTTTATGTCTCAAAAAAAAAAAAAAAAACAAAAAAAAAAAAACGAAAAAAAAAACTGACTCGCCTCTGTCATTTATCAAAGGCGAGTGACACAATTGACACGATTGTTTTTTGTAGTTATCTAACTACTGGTCAGGCGGTGGCCATGGTGTAGTGGTTAGAGTCATTGCTTGTGACCCAAGCGGCGTTGGTTCGAGCCCCGGCGGGGGACAGCCAATCTGCCACCGACCATAAAGAGAAACGAATAATAGCAGAGTTTCTCCACCACTACACCAAAAAAGGGGTTTCTGCTTGGTAGTACAATGGACCGAGAATCGTCTGAGTGCTCCAGGATTTGGAATTTTTTTTCTGGCGTTTCTCCGATGAGTTCTAATAGTAAATAGTAAGGGAGTAGGTTTTCAAAATTCCAACGACCATTGAAAAACAACAATAGCTTCACTAAGACCATCAATTGGGTCCATTATTTGTCCAGTTACGGGAACCATCCATTAATTTCTGCTGGAAGAAAAGAATTAAACGTCGTTTTATATTCTAGTTAGTATAAATCTCAGGAGTTCTTAAATTCTGTTATATCCAAATCAACCAGCTTGTTCTTAGAGTAGCCAAAGATGTAAAATATGTATCTACTGGAATCACCCTAATTAGAATGTAAATCTCAAGAATTCCTTAAGATCCACATTCTTCAGATCCTCTAGTTTATCAAAGAAGTAATCCTCCGTCGGCTGTTTTTAAGGTCCGATAATGAATTTAGAGCTCTTTTTTCCCACCTTTGGCCATAATTATTTTGTGGGACGGTATTGTAAATAGTCGAGCTTAAATTTGTTCTACTCGAGGATTCAATGCAATATTTCTTACAAGCGTGCGCTTAGCGGAGTTCTCACGTTGTATTTTTAGCTTTTTGATCAGGTCAGCGTCGCTGTATAGCCCGTATAGTTCCTCATTGAATCTTCTTCTCCACACACCATCGTCACAAACTAGACCGAATATCACTCGAAGAATCTTTCTCTCAAAGCATCCCAGAAGGTTTTCATCCGCTTTTGACAGGGTCCATGCTTTTGCACCATACAGCAGGACCGGGATGATTAACGTATTATATAATGTCTCCTTGGTTCTATGAGAGAGGGCTTTACTTCTTAAATACCTTCTTAGCCCGAAGAAACAGCGATTGGCAAGACTGATTCTTCGCTTGAACTCTACGCCGATCTTATTTTGCGAAGTGATAGTGGTGCCCAGGTAGACAAAGTCGTTAGCTACTTCGAAGTTGTATCTGTTTATCGTGACGTTATGTCTGAGTCGCCGATGTTGAGAGTCCTTTCTCGTTAACAGCATATACTTCGTTTTGTCTTCATTAACATCCAGACCCATCTTCGCCGCCTCCGTTTCGATGCTTGCAAATGCGCCAATAACAGCTCTCCGCGTTCTCCCAATAATGTCAATATCATCAGCATAGGCAAGTAGATGAATAGACTTTTAAAAAATTGTACCTCTGGTGTTGGCTTGTCGCCTTGTCTTAAAGCTTTTCCGACATCAAAGGGCTCGGTGATGTTTTTGCCGATTTTGACGGAGCAGCGAGATTTCTTCATCGTCATCCTGCACAGACGGACGAGTTTGGCGGGGATGCCGAAACTTGACATGGCTTTGTATAAAAGCGACTTTAAAGTCGATAAATAGATTGTTTGAATCGATCTGAAATTCCTGGGTTTTTTCCAAGATCTGTCGGAGTGTGAAAATTTGGTCGATGGTTGACATTCCTGGTCTAAGACTACACTGATATGGGCCGATCAGGTTGTTGGCGAAAGGTTTTAGGCGTTCAGCCGACAAGATCTTATACGCGACATTCAGGAGGCTTATTCCTCTGTAGTTGGCGTAGTTTAGAGTATCTCCTTTCTTGTGGATGGGGCACACGATGCTAAGGTTCCATTCGTCGGGCATGTTTTCGTCCGACCAAATTTTACAGATAAGTTGGTGCATGCTCCTTACCAAGCAATCTCCCGCTGCTTTGAAAATTTCGGCCGGGCGGCCATCCGCTCCAGCAGCTTTGTTGGACTTATGTTTCGATATCGCTATAATCACTTCATGTAGGTCGGGTGGACGGACAATTTGTTCGTCCAAGCTGAACAGATCATTCTGCCTGACAGCGGGTTGTCTCCGCCGTTTAACAGTCTGCAGAAGTGTCCTTGCACCGACTGTGAATCTACTACTGTATTCCCATGCTCATCTCTGCAGGCTTCTGCTCGAGCCTTGTATCCTTGGGAGGATCGTTTTACCCTTTGGTAGAACTTTCGAACATTGCCTCTGCAGTAGCGTCCCTCAATTGATTCGACTGCTCGCTTCTCGTGCTCTTTCTTTTTCTTTCTAAAAAAAAAACACATAACGTTTTTTACCACTTATGCTGCAGCTTCTTGCGAAAGCCTAAAGAGGGAACCGCAATATAAGATTGCGTTAGCTGTATTCAGCCTTAAGCCATTGAAATCACATAATGACCTATTTCAAGAATTTGACTTTAAGTGGATTTATGTTCTACTCTGACACCAGGTTAACCTTAAGCCCATTTGATCTTATTATGGTTGAACCTTGACAGATATACAGAAGTCCTCCGAATTCAAACCTTGGCATACGATAGTGCATAAAGCTGTAGATATAGGCTTTCTGATCACACCACAAATTAAGTTCACAGAAGTGGTTGTGAAAAGGTAGTTCCTTTATGGTTTGGTTGCGACCAATATTTAAATTGATTATCAAATTGTTTAAAATTAAGACTTAAAGGAGTCTGTCTGATGATAAATTAGCAGTATTTTTTAAGATATAGCTTTTATTCCAACCGAAGTGTTCACAGATATCTATTGTTGTTAAACAAAACATTCACCAGAGATAGCTTGCAACAACGAAACATTTTCTTACCGATAAAGTTAAATATTTATTTTTAAATGGGTACCTACGCATTACAATTGACAAAAAAAATTTAATCTCCAAATTAAACTTAATGTAGATCCGTTTAAAGTTAAGTATACGTACAAACAATAGCAACATTATGAACAACAGCGAAAACAAGTTAAATAACTGACATCACCACAAACCCGAAACTCAAAAAAATGAATCATGATGATAAAAAGTCAGACGAAATGTCACCGCATCAAAACATAAATCCCTCATCGAGGTCATTTGATTTAAAATTAAATTTGAATAATTTGTTAATTATATAGCTGTTGTAAGTCGTAAAACCAAATTTTGCTATTATCATCGTAACCACTCAAAGTATTGTTTTTATTACAAAGCCCATGTAAAAATTCTTTAATATTTTAAATAAACAAAATTCATCATAGCTCGTAGTCAAGTTAACATCATAAACGTGTAATGGAGAAGTGAGGTTCCCAGGTTCTGACTGAACGACTTGATTTGTATCTCTTTCGATAATCTTCTATATAAATAAAAATGAAATGATGTTCGTTGGTAAGGGCATCACGAGAGAACGGCTGGACCGATTTGGCTGATTTTTTTTTTTAAATGTTCGTAATTCTCCTAGCCAGGTTTTTACGGACAAAAAATTTGTCCACGCCCCCTTCTACGCCCACTTTTTTCAATATATCTAAAATTTATTTTTACCCTTAAAAATCATGAAATAATGTTTGTTGATATGTGCATCACTTGAGAACGGCCGAACCGATTTGGCTAATTTTTTTTTCAGAATGTTCGGAATACCTCTAATAAGGTTTTTGCGGAAAGCAAATTTTTCCACGCCCACTTATTTCCACGCGCGTTATTCTATTTGTTTTGTGCCTAATATTCCTGAAAAAGTTCTAAATTCGGACAATTTACAAAAATAATTTTCGTGTGCACTCTCCATCATAACTGATAATAAGAACAACATATTTGCTTGATTCTGTTTTGTTTTGTTTGTTATGATTTCGGAATAGAACTAACTCATTTATTTTAATTTTTGTTGTTTCGCGAGTTGCTTAAAAATGCCGTTATTAATTTACATTCCAATTAACTTTTTTCCACAATTTGCAATTATTCTTGAACCACTTTTTGTGAAATTGTGAATCAAACTAATCGGTTACATAGTGACGAAATATTAAAGTGTTTCCAAAAAAGTGATTTTTTCCAACGGTGTTTAGTTATATTGAGTTGTGATTCCGCTGTAAGTTCATGGTAATAGTTTTATGAAATGAAATAAGATTCATCGTTTCATCTCAAACAAATTTATAGATTTGCGATTGCCGGTGAGTTTTGAAGTTAAAAACGATTATAAGGCCACGTCTTTGTAATGGGACCAGGCTTGCAGTGAAAAAACTGATGAACAAGTTATCGAAGCAACGATACTAAAAGGAAAGTACGAAGGAGAAGACGTTTTGATACCACGAATTCCAATGATTCCGGCCGACATGCCATTCGACTTTAAACGCTTGCAGTTTCCGGTGCGGCTTGCATTTGCAATGACAATAAATAAATCGCAAGGACAGTCGTTGAGTGTATGCGGCATAAATCTTGAAAGTCCATGCTTTTCGCACGGTCAATTGTATGTCGCCTGTTCCCGTGTCGGAAAACCATCCGATTTGTTTGTTTATGCGCCAGACAACAAAACAAAAAATGTCGTGTATCATAAAGCATTGCAATAACAGAAATTGTGAGGTCACAGCAAACCAATCGAAAAAAAGTCTTTCTTTTGCTTTGGTTAGTTACTTGAATATCGACGATACAATCGAAATGTAAATAAGTTACCTGGAGATTCAATTTCAACTCTAAATAAAACATGACCAAAATCTATATAAAAATAAAAATTAAAATTCATAAAACTATCTCTGAAAAATATGTCTTTTCTTTTTTTTTACTTTGTTTACACATTTTCAATAGCTTTTCACAAATTCACTAAACGATCACAAACAATTTTTTTGAAATTTGGACAGGACAACGTCTGTCGGGTCTGCTAGTAAGCTATAATTATGTTTAATTGGTTGGTCCAAAGTTCAGCGGGCTTTTCTATGTCGCCGATTTGAATAGTTGAAATTTTCATTATTCAATGTTGAGGTTAAGCTTTTATCGTGTAAAAAATATTATATCGTGACATTCTATGGAATTACAAAAAAAAATTTAACCTACCAATTTGTGACGTTAAAATTAAAAATACATTTTTAATTTGACACGTGGATACATATAGCATATATGAGCTGGAGGTCTGAAATACTAATGGAATTGTAAATAAAGGGTGCGCCATCTAGTGGTTTATTTTTAAATCATATGTTAGTTTGACACTGACAGCTGTTTCCCGATCGAAATTTTGACAGAAAGTCTGTATCATAACTCCGCGCAACGAAATGAGTCGCTTTACGCTTGAACAACGTTGGAAAATATTGAAAACTTATTTCCAAAGTGAGTGCTGAATAGACCAAACAGTGAGTTTTTTGAAAAGAAGTTTTGGACGAAATGCCGCATCTGGGGCTCGGAAAATGCGCACATTCTTGTCGAGAAGCCAATGCATCCACAGAGAGTGACTGTTTGGTGCGGATTGTGGAGGTGATGACATCATTGGACCATTTTGGGAACAATGTTTCGGTCAACGGTGGGCGTTGCAGAGCCATGATAACCGACTTTTTTTTACTGAAATTGAAGACATGGATTTAGACGACCTCTGGTTTATGCAGGATGGCGCTATGCCACACAGCCCATGCCAAAATCGATCTTTTGCTCACCAAACTCCCAAATCGTGTTATCAGCCGTCGTCTTGGCGATATCAATTGGCCGCCTCGGAGCTGCGATTAGGCGCTTTTGAATATTTTTTTTGGAGCACCGTGAAGGACCGATACAATACGGAAAAGATTCAAACACTTAAGGCCAATATCATCCAAGCAATCCGTGAGCTACAGCCCGAAACTATCAACAAGGTCTTCGAAAATTGGAGTGACAGAATGCGCTACTGCGAAGCCAGCCAAGGCAGCTAATTGAACGACGTTTTGTTCCATAATTAATGGGAATGTTTGCTCTTACTAATAAAGCCATAATACACGAAAAAAAAATTAATTTTGTTCAATTTATTGCAGTTTTAAAAAGAAACTTGTATTTGGCCCACCCTGTATATGTTATGTAGGAAAATATGTCTTGATCTTTTAGGCATTATGGATAGGGTCGGATAATTGATACCAACAAATTTTTTGAAAGAAGATCGAAGCCAAATTTATAACAACTATAATGCCAATACATTTATTAAGCCCTTAAATAATTTTTTGCGGTAGAAATACCTCAAGAAGTAAAAAAAATATTCCTCCTAAGAAAGAATTCTTGTGTCGAAAAGTTCGAGTAAGCTCAAATAGCGTTTAGTCAAATCCTAGTTTTCTGTATAAAATTCACTAGGAAATATGTCGGCTACTAGAAAACGTACGCAAACTTCGGTAATGACAACACTTGGTTAAGTTGTGCGACAAAATGCGTGGAGATAAAACTTGTATGGTGATGATATATTTGTCAACGTTTTCTTAATTATTGTGAGCGATTTGGGCATGCATATGATCGGCCCATATCAGTGCGGGTCTAGGCCAGGAAAGTCTGCCATCGACCAAATTTTCACACTTCTATAGATCTTAGAAAAAACCCAGGAATTTCAGTTCGATACACACATCCTTTTTATCGACTTTAAAGTCGGCTATGATAGGGTATATAGGGCCGAGCTATACAAAGTCATGGAACGTTTTGGCATTCCTGCCAAACTCGTTCGTCTGTGCAGGAAGACGATGGAGAAATCTCGCTGCTCCGTCAAAGTCGGCAAAAACATCACCGAACGCCCTTTGATGTCGAAAAAGGTTTGAGACAAGAAGATGCGCTTTCGTGTAACATTTTTAACATCATCCTTGAAGCAATTTAACGCAAGTCACAAGCCAACATGAGAGGTAGCTTTTTTCAGAAGTCAAATGCTTGCATATGCTGACGGTATTGACATTATCGGAAGATCGCAGCAAGCTATCAGTGGCGCATTTGCAAATATTGAAACGGAGGCGGTGAAGATAGGTCTGGCTGTAAATGAGGACAAAACAAAGTAACTGCTGTGAACGAGAAAGGAGTCTCAGCATAGTCGACTCGGACATAACGTCACGATGGACAGCATATAACTTCGAAGTAGTTAAAGACTTTGTCTACCTGGCCTCGACTAGCACCTCCTAAAATGATATCAGGGCAGACATCAAACGAAGAATCACCCCTGACAATCGCTGTTTCTTAGGGCTATAAGAAGGCATCTAAGAAGTAAATCCCTCTCTCATAGAACTAAGGCGAGGTATTATATAAGACCCTAATCATCGCGGTCCTGTTGTTGGTTAAACAATGGATTCTGTCGAAATCGGATGAATACCTCCTGGGATGTTTTGAGAGAAAGATTTTTCGGACGATATTCGGTCCAGTTTGTATCGATCGAGTGTGGAGAAAAAGATTTAACGACGAACTTTATACAGCGACGTTGACCTGGTCAAAAAACTGAAGATACCACGGCTGAGATTGCTGAGGCACGTGAAGCGTGTGTATAAAGCAACGCACCAGTCCGACTTTGAGTCCACCCCAGGGACAACGTAGCAGAGGAAAACCCAACCTTAGGTGGCGCGCACAATTGGAGAGCGACCTCAACCAACTTGGTGTGCGTAACTGGAGGCAGCTAGCTAGGGACCGAGGTCGATGAATGAGGCTTGTTTGTTAAGCCGTGGTCCACTCCGAACTATAAGCGCCCCCAAAAGTAAGTGAAATTAAAAGTTGGAAAAGATATTACTGGCTTTTTTGCCCATTTAGCGCACAGGGCGAATACGGTTGTCAATCAGCAAACCAGTCTTTCGAAACTTTCTTCTAAAAATTGCGTATGTATAGTATACACCAACTTCAGGTTGTTGCATTATTTCAACCGAAATTTCTGGTAAAAATACGCACTGTTTTGACAACACTGCATCCACTTTAAAAGTACCTTTGCAATATATGCCAACTTTGTTCAAGCGTGAAATAGTACACAAAATTTAATACATACGTACTGGGTTTCTGTCAATTTGCTTAACTCATAAGTCATAAGAGCAGTCAAAGTAAAAATAATTTATGAATCAAAAAGAAACCAAACAGATGGCCTACCCTTTGTTTTGATTATTTCACAAAGACTGCGTATAAGACTCTTAGATACTACTGAAGGTCCACCCTTAATTGCATAGTAATTACGGTGTCTATATTTTTACCTTTCTTCTTTTATTTTTAATTATGTAATGACACCTCCTTTTACACAAATAATACACTGCGATACAACATCATTAAATAATTGATATAATCAATATTTCAGTCATGAACTAATATATATCAAAAAATAATTCGCAACATTTCTTAATTTCTTATGGTAAGTACACGCAGGGCCAGCTGTCAGCTTTTCTGTATATCCGTGTTTGTGTAGATACGCATTTTTTCTACGAAAGGGAGTTTTTAAACTTTTCCATTTGTCAATAGATTATGCAGTAATAGACTTTGGTATCGATTTTTTACTACTCAACTATGGTTTGGAAAAACCCCAGAATCGGATAAATAAACGTTTTTGTTGTCTTAAAACAGCTTTCTTCAATAAAACAAGACACAAGGAGTGGAGAAGGAGGTTCAATATGAACTCAAATTATTTGTCACTTATGTATGTTTTCTAATAACTGTCATTGATCACAGTTCGTGAAATAAATACAAAAATAAAAAAACTAATCTATCTGGCAACGCTGGTTATACTGCCCTATAATAAGCAAAGGTATTTCATACTCTGAACAACTGTTATAACGTGTGTAACTCACAGCAAAAATTCGCACCTAAAAGTCAATCTAGAAATAAAGTTTAAAACGATTTGATAAGATACGAGTACCTACCTAATCATAAGGACATACGGAAGTATCATAGATATTGACTGTTGATTTACTTACCCATTTTTTTTTAAATAAAACGACCTAAAAAAAAGTTAGCTATGACTGCTAAATAATCAGTAAAGTAGTCTATTAAAAAAAATAATGTGCGGTATAAATATGCAGTTCGTTTCTTTTAATCCTAACATCGGCGACCTTGTACTTGTACAGTGCTCCATCATATTATACCATATCTAACAGTATAGCTTTATTTGTAGAGAATTCTAAAAATACCATCATAAAGCTGCCTGCCATACACCCTCGAATATAATTATACCCCAAATTGTAGTTGATACCAATTAATATCAATCTATGGCAGTTTTTATCCTGAAAGAAACCAAAAAACAACCACAAAACGAATACATACACGCACACACAAAAAAAAGGTAATAACAATTTGTTTTCCTTTTTCTTTTATTTCAACTTTGCTTTACCCTCGACCTAATTTCAAGAACTTAATCTAGGCTGTGACATATAAATAAAATGCGACCATCTATGAGTGATATACTTACTATAGAGAATATACGATTTTCGTGGCGCTAAACTACAAGTTGCGTGACGCCTCACTTTTATACTGTTTTCTCTTTTCACAACAAAGAACAAACAAAAGTTACCTATAATACTAGACGAAGAAAAGACAACAGAAAATTGAAAAAGCTCTGGCTGATAACAGAAGGCCTTGAAAGTTGAAAAAAACTTTTTTTTTGTTGCGAAGACATTTGGAGAAAAAAAAAAATAAAAAACACAATCGCTAACAGAATATAGTAGATACGAGTATGTACGTGGTAGATACATTTCTTTGCTGTTAGCATAGGCAATATTCTTTTTTTTTTGTGCTATTGCATGGAGAAGAATTTGATTGTTTTGGGTCTATTTTTTAAACGCATGACACATAATGTATTGAGAGCTATGAAAGAACGCACGAACAGAAAGAGAACCGTAGGTGTATTGGTGGTACTGGTAGGTAGGTGGTCGACAAATGATTAGAAACAGTGATTCATCTGGTATTTAATAGATTCCAAAGGACGGTGGTATTGGAGTCTTTGTTATGGTTAATAGGGACTTTTGTTTCAAGCAATGAATATTGATTGATAAACGCAGCTATGTCCCATTATAGATAGGAGTGTCAAAATATTATTTGATTTAGAGGGCAATTTTTAGATTGCACGAAAGTAATAATGAACAATGCATCAACAAAGATTTATTTTAATACCTCATTAGAGAATATAAATAGGCATAGAGGATTGAAGACAAGTTATCTGGTATCTGGGCAAATAACGTTGGGTATTTGGCCAAAATGCAAGAAATAGACGGAATCTATTATTGTGTACTCAAAAATTGTTTCCGTAAGAATCTTACGAACTATTGCACAAATTTATAAAATGCCTTTATTTGAAATGTGTTAAATAAATATGTTTAGGTTATAGGCTACTTTAGTTTTAAAAATACGGATTTTTTTATTTAAATAAATAATTTTGCTTCATATTCATAACCGCATATGAAAATCGAATAGTTAGCCGGCTATCTTTGGAACTACAAGGCCGTTAAAAAAAAATATGGCTCAGGCTTCGATTATAAACTCTAAAGAATTTTTTTTTTTTTTTTTAGCTCCAGGCGCCTGCCAGACAGTAGTTGACATACCCTTAGCGGAGCGACTAAACCCTGCGAAAAAAGGGTTAAAATCCTGTTAGCGAGCCACCCACCCCATACTTTAAATACACCAGACTTTCTTACAGGCGCGTATCTGACAGTTTTATTCAGCTATGTAACTGGAATGACTAACATAAACATGGTTTGATTAAAAAAAAAATTAAAATAAAAAAAAAAATTTCATTTGTTTTTAGGCCATTTTCAGCCAGAAAAACAAAATTGCTACGTGTCCATAATGGAACACCGCGACCCGCCCCAAAAATATTTGAGAGTTCTCATAGTAACACTCTACTCTAGGTTTCTTATAGTGTGGCGGGAGAGATTTTAAGGTGGTAAAGGGGCGTGGCACCCTTCCTTAAAAAAAAAGACATTCCAAAAACTTCGAAAATTAGTCGGTCGATTTAGCAGCAACTTACACAATATAATGAAGTGAAAAGTGAACGTAACTAAAAAGTGTCTTGCATTTATAGCAGCTTTAGGCGCCAGTTATACCTATCATTGAAATGCATCATTAAACATTTCGATTTCTGATTTTAAGACGATTAAGCAAACAATATTGGCTTAAATTGGTATCAAAATAAAGCTAATAAAATATGGAATTTCTTTACAAAAGAAATTGCTTAATTCTGATCTGCTGCCAACTCTGAGGTACAGTTATGCCCGGCAAAAGAAGAATGAAGAAATTAACATCTACTACCTACGGTGATTGCTACGGAAAACAAAAGCAGTTTTTTTTAATGTTGGCGACTTTTCCAATGCAGAGTTGTTCGAATCGATTAAATTATTTTCCATTGTGAATAAAGGTAAACTTCGAGTTCGATCTCTGTCAATGAATAAATTGTAAGCTATTGTCAGATTCCATAAACAACGACATCTGACAATTTTTGTGTATGGACTTGAATTGTTTTTTTTTTTTTAGTTCTCTGGAAATGTGTCATATGAATCGAGTTCCAATTGCACTGTGGCAGAAATCCTTTTAGAAAAATGATCTACATTGTAACTAAAAGACCGTTCGAAACATTTACTGGTTAATGGTTTTTTTAATGGAGTGGAGGTACTTTACAAAAGTTAAGTCAAGACCACTACGTTGAATGGTTGTGGAAAAGTATTAACAGTTTATATAGTTAGAAATATCTCTAAATGTGCTAGTACACGGCATGTAGGAAGCCTCATATGTATGTAGCGATGCAGAGGGTGCACATTAAATCGATATCTATACTTCTAATAAAACTGTAGGAATTTTCTTCGTCTCCTAAAAGCGCGAAAACTAATGGACAGATTTTAATAAAACACTCAAAGTGTAATATTAAAAGGGCCAAATATAAGTTTGTTTGTTTTCTAAATGCGAGCGGCGCAAGGCAGCACGGGTCAGTGTACTATAAGGGGGTAATCACAATAGGCCTCAATGGTTTCTGGGTAAAAATTGCATATAATGCAAACTGCCCCTCTAACCTCTACCTAACCTATTGTATGATTCACTGAAAGGTTTAGAAAATCCCGTTCACACTTGTTTTTAAACTGAACTGATGTACATATTCAATGAATTAAGGACAATTGCAGAATATCGTGGAGTTTGTCATGTTTGGGCGCAGTGGCTTAGTGGTCCGACCCTGAAATTAGTCCCTAAGCTTGTTTCCACTGTTCAATCTTTCGCAAACATCTGACAAACATTCAGAAAATAACACCTAAAGCTTCTTAGTTCTCTATTTATCAAGCAACAATCTATCTACAGAAAGAATCTGAAATACACAATCTTAGTTTAAGAAAATTAAAACGCAGTAAAATGAAATTTCTTCCCTTTTCTAACTTTACACGTGTGCCGAAATAGAAATTGTTCTTAATGCCATCTGTATAGCTACATATAGAAAACATATTTATAAAAATAGTCAAACCATTTCAACCCACGATCATTGGACACCAACTGTTAAAGATACCACTAACTAACTATCTACATATCTACTTCCCAAAGGATTGGGGGTGGTGTGCCAATGGTTGCAAACTACCAAATGGCAACAACTCACAATATTATTACTCTGTCATAATATACGCTGCACACATGTTTATTTTGTTTTTTTAGAAGACTGTGACAGGTCATACCATGACCTGATTGAAATAAAATAGATTGTTAATTTCGCATCAAACTGTGCGCGTCCATTTGTTGTGCGCCAGAGGATAATCAGAGACAGCCATTCATACAAACAAGAGCTTAGTGATTGTGTTGTGCGGTATCATGTTGTTGCACAAATCCCGAAATGGGAATTAACCCAACAGGTGGCAACATGTGTGTGTTTTCTTCAATTAAATGGATCGATGTCGAGGGTTAACAGTGCCGAGGGGTAATGCGACGAAGGACGTCATACATACTTTGATTCAAGGCGCTTCTTGGAAAAATTCCCTTTTTTTTGTGTATTTTTCCATGAAATTATGGATGAAGTCCTTGACTAAGTGGGAGGGGGGGTGCTTCGATGTAGGTATACATATAGCTAACAATAGGAATATTTACACTCGTCTAGTCGTGGTTGAAGTTATACCATGGGTATGGTTGGTGGTTATTGATTGATGGTATATTTCTAGTGAAAGCTAAGGGATTGTGTTAAAAATAAGTACAATTGGATGACAAGGCCAATTATTGTGTTATGTGTGCGCTTAAATGAGTTAAATTGTTAAGGAATCACTGTAGTTCTGTGGATGAGTTTCTTTTCTGTGCAAAGGCCAAAGGTTTGTTATTTACTTCGGTTGAAAAATTAAATTGTTTCTTTTTTTTATATGTTGTTGACGCATGGGCGTCTGTTAAGCAAATACATATATTTTGTTTGGGTTTTCGAAGCCTACTCGTTTTGAGCATGTCCCTGATTAGTGAATACTCAACAGGGGTGAGTTCTGCACCACCGCCTTTTTATGAATAACAATATTAACTAACTGTTAGGCGGGTATTTAAATATACGTGGAATTGAGGAATTTCATTATCCTATAGCTCGATTTGTCCTCGTGCCTGACAACTCGTGCCCGATCGAACTTAAAAAAATATTTTCAAAAGCCAGTAGGCTTTGCTGGCAACAGCTGTTCTGAAAAGTATTCTGTGCTTCGGAGGAGAGACTTGTTCTCCATTAATGCGGTTTCGCTTCTTGATCGATATCTGCCTAATATTCTCATTAATGCAGGAAAAGCTAACTGAAAATAGGATTCCTGAACAACGTCTATGGATTAGGGAAAACCCGACATTAAGGAGGAATTAGATTCAGTTCCAGTTAGAACAAACTACATATTTTGTGTTATTTCAATTAGAGCTGCATTGACATATTTGGATACAAGGTCTATCTCTCTCTATAGGGATATTCAATGAACACATAATGGTCACCGTAGGTCAGTAATTTATCATAAGGCTATAATATGGAACTGGCCCACCAGGGATACGGATTGTGCTTCGAGGGTAAAGACGGCAGCAGAATCTTTGGGCAACCAATAAAGCCACTTTCCTAAAAGCGTTAACGAAGGTTCAAAGACTAGCGTGCATCGGCACCACCAGTGGGATGAGGACAACTCCAACCGCAGGACTTGAGGCTATCCTCAACCTGTGTCCGCTAGATACTCATATACAACTATCGGCTGCAATTAGTGCAATGAGAATCAGCCAATCGGAAAAATGGAATTTGAACGAAACGGGTCATTCTACGATCCTACAGAAATATTTCGGCTATGCACCTGTCACGGACTACATAACGCCTTACCTAGAGTTTATAAGACCATTCTCTATCGCCTATCCCAGCAGGGAAGAATGGAGAGACGGACTCGTACCTAGCACACCAACTATAGCCGTATTCACAGACGGATCAAAAATGCACACTGGGGTAGGGTCAGGTGTGTTCTCTGAATCGCTGGGTATATCAAAATCGATAGGCCTCCCCGACCATAGCAGAAAAGGAGAGGTCCTGGCAGTGTCCACCCTCGTAGGTATCATAACAGGGCACAACACCCTGCGGTACCATATGAAGAAAATCGGCTTAACGGAAGAAGAACTTTGCAGAGGCTGCGGTGATGAGGAAGCTCTTGAGGATACAACCCACTTCTTATGTCACTGGCCAAGTCTCCAACACACCAGGTACAAATTCCTAGGGAGTCACTTCTTCAACGACCTGGACGAGCTTTCCAGCACATCAATAGACAAGATAATGAACTTCGTCAAATCAACAAGATGGTTTGTATGTAGCAGCACAGTAAGTAATTTGAATACAGGGTTATAATGGGTAAGGGACAACCTCTTTCCCCCTATGGGAATCACAATGGGTCAGTATTCACCTGAGTGTGGCACGGAGAAATCCTCGCCAGTCCACAAACCTAACCTAACTTAGCTACACAAAACGTACCTACAAATCCAGACAAAGATGGGTGGCGTTTATTCTGTCAAACGCTATTTCAAAATAATGCAACATTTTTTGTCTATAGTCGCCAAATTCGAAACGCAACCTAGAGTGGGTTGCCAGGTGACAGATGCAGAAAACATTCAACAATAATAAAAAACAGAAACATGCCTCCTACCACGAGTAATTGACATTTCTGTCGCTGGCAGTATGCAACGGAAACAATCAATATAGACTTGTTTATGTTCTGTTGCCAGAGGCGATTTGCTGTTGCTGACAAAAAATAAGTACATATTCTGTTTTTGATTCTGTTTCTGTTGCAAATGTATGGGATTATGTTTCAGTTTTTTGCACTTGGCGGAATTAACGCGTTAAAAGCGCCTCGAAATATTTGCCAGGAAGTCAGTTCTAAAGTTGTCCATTGGGCGATCATTAAAATCACGGATAGATTATTACAGTTCATGGCGGCCATATTGTTTCATACATTCCATACTAAAGTCAAATCAAAGGAGCTGGAAGAGAACTCCATAGACAATGGCGTGTGTTATTAGCTTTCTGGGTTCTGCGGCACCTGGAAGTGGACCCCTATTTAAGCAAAAAAAATCATCTTCAGTGGTGGATGAACGGGTATACAAAATTGTCGGATTTGGAGTCTACATACCAAGTGACAACCCAACCGTTAAATGACTGTTTGAACAGGTAATCTCGGCGCAAGCGCAAAATTACAAAATCCTACCTTTTAATAAACTCAAATTTCAGGGGGTTATAGGGGGTTGTACGGGGGCTGTATGCCCCCATACATATTTTACTGTTTATGAATTGTGGATGTACTCGAAATATGGGAAAGAACAATTTTCTATTGGGCTTTTGGTGATTTTGGCTTTGGATTGGTTTGTTGTTTTGGGATTAGGTTACTCAACCCGTGAAATGCATTTTTTTTTTTGTTATTTACACAGTTTTATCGGTCTCTAGAATTTTTTTCTCCTTTTAGGACTTGTTCAAGTGATGACTTTCAAGTCATGAAAAGTCACGGTGCATTTTTTTTTTCTAAAATGATTTTACGAAAATGCTCTTTGAAAAGGTGCAAGATGAAAGCTTTTTTAACAAATCTCTAAACTTAATCTAATGACGGTTACGATGTCCACACATCATTCCATATGACATACCAAAAGAAGAACTGCCAGTTCGTAAATAAATTTTTATTCCGCCTAATCAGGCTATAAAACATTCACCTGCTCGACTACTCACTGACCCATATCCAATATCCATCCTTCTACGATTGCCGCAAACTCAAGTGACTTAAGTGGTCATTTTCTTACGCTTAGACAAGCTTAAGTAATGACTTCCAAATAATACCCATCAACATGTGCAGAGAAAAAAAAAGCCGAAAAAAAAAATAAAACTTCGAATCGAAATAGAAAATAATCTTAAAGTAGTTCAGCAATTGCTAAAAATAGAAAACAAAACATAAAAAAAAACTATCTAAATCTCCATCTACGAATGCTTTATACATAGATATTTGTTCGTTTCAAACTGTGGTCGCTATGCAGTCTGTTGACTACGATGATCGTAATGTTGAAGCGAACATTTACGACTATTGCCAAGCCAACGCACAAGTTTCATTCAACAAAATCGGATTAAGCCAAGCCCCAAAGATAATGACGATGATGATGAAGAAGGCTCTTCGTTCAAGTGTCGATGACTGTATATATAGAGAGTAGAGTGTCTCAGGAAATTTCGCACGAAAAACCGCGGCTAACCTTAGATGGTTTGGCTGTAGTTTGTTTGGCCAGCTGGCCCTAGGCAAACTTATGTGCAGAAAATTGAGGTTTTTGTCTTTGTTGTTATCTCTCTTGACCATATGTTGTGGTCTCATGTATCTCAAGCACATTGCTTGGAAAGTGGTTTTCAAATAATTTCCGCGTTTAACTGAGTTTTTCGCAGAAGACGAAAGAAAGCGGCCCCTCAGGTATCTTTCGCTCACATGGCTCTTTTTTCTGTGTCTCGCTGTGGTCCATCAATGTTTAGATTCATCGATACAGATGCATAGTGTAGAAATAGTATTTTAATGATCATAGATAGTGTGTCTTATTTTTCCAGGAAAAGCCTTTTATAGCCGATGGGCCAATGGCCTCTAAACTTCTTCGCATTATGAACTTATCCAACAGAATTCCATTGATATGTGCGTAAAGTGATTGAACGAGGGAGGACATGAGTTGAAATGAGTCTTGTTAATAGGTTAAGTTTCAGTTCTTGTTTCTTGATTAGATTACTTGTTTTAATTGTGTTTCTTTCTGGTTTCTGGTTTGTGGGAGTTTGTATTTGAGTTCCGAGAACTGATCGTAACTTTTAGCTGGATATTCGTAGAATTCATTTTATCAATTAACTTACGAGAAAGTTACCGCAGGTCAATGAATTTAATTTGCTTACGGCGAAAATAGGTTGGTTGCTTTTATTGTACGTATGTTGTTTTTATTTTTTATTTTCTGATAGTGTGGGAAAATAATTCGGCTGATAATTGCGTTACAATTTGGTTTCACTGTTGTTCATTTGAGGGACATTTAAAATGGATCCAGTTAGACCGGTAGCACATATTTATTATCAAGAAGAATTTGTTCAGTTACGTATAGGTATGAGAATAATGACCTGACTCTCTTTGTTTAATGTGTGTTTGACGTAAATGTTATTGAGTTTCTGACCTTCACAAAACACCAAGTTGCAGTAAATGTAATTGCACTGTCAAGTGTAACTACACCTTAGGCGTCTTTCAGGGTTTGGTAACATAATCAATAGAACTCGCTAAACTAGTTCGTCGTATTTGCTTGTCAATTGGATTTCACCTCTAGGTTCAAATGTCATACACCGATTAAAGTCGTTCACTTCCTCACAGGTTGAAAAACGCAAAAACGTTTGCAAGGGAAATATAAACAGAGAATTTACTGTTCTAGCCATCATAGTCTGGATTTAGTGGTGTAGGTAGTTCCAAAAAGCTGTCATTCCAACCCAATTGTTTTTAGACAAGTTTTTGTTCCTCCAAATAATGGAGAGTTTGCCAACAAAAATTCTCGAAGACCGCAACCCTAATCTAAGTGAGAACCGCTGATAAGCTACGATTACACACTTCACCCAACGCCAACGTGTAAATTTTATTGGCATATTGACTTCACAAACATTGACGGTGCCATGAAATAATGTCTTATGCAAAAAGGTCCAAAATGTAATTTTGTACTTTTTTGGACTTTATTGCACTTTTGAAATTGCAATAAGATCCAAAACGAGTTTTGGACTTTATTTCATTTTTGAAAGTGCAATAAACTCATTGGACATTATTGCACTTAACAATGTAAAAGAAAGACGAGCAGGGGAATTGCATCCCATACATATTCTACTGTTTATGCATTGTGGATTTTATTTCCACTTCGATTTGGACTTAATTGCACTTTTGAAAATGATGAATGGAAACATATCTGTCAAATTCTTTCACTAGGTACCTCTGCGCAAATCTTAAAGCTAAACGGTATATGGATGAACGATTTGGGTATGAAATAGCCATGTATGATTTGAGACGACAATGTCCAAGGGATCTGGCAAGAAGCCTTGCCTACTTACATATTTCTCCATCAAACTCTTTACGATAAAAAGTCTTCAAATAAGCAAAATATTGTAAAGAAAACATTTTCTCTGCAATAGGTTTTGCTTCACGCTTAATTTAATAGAGAGATCGCAGCTTCACACTTCACATTTCCATTAGAATATTTTTGTACTTGCTGACGCAATAAAATGCATAAAATACGCGTTTTATTTGTGTTAATGTCTACAATCTACAACTAATTAGTAGATAGATACGACATTTTCTAATTAAAAAGAAACATCTTATCATCATAGCTGGAGAATGTTGAGAGTGCCAACTACGTTCACTTATGTATAACAAAAAGCTTCCGGGTTTTTAACGGCTAGACTTACATTTTATGTTGTAGGTATATTTATAATAGAGTAACTAATAGATATACCTACACTAAAAAAAAAGTACTTAATAGTCGCCTATTTGATAAATAATTTTAAATATTACTTGAAAATGGAAAGACCTTGCCAATAGAAAAAGTTATATAGTACTAAAAAAATTTATGTTTCACTTGCTATAGTCTTAAATTGACCATACTAAGTTTTTTTTTTTTAAATAATAAATACATATATCAAAAAGTAATGGAAATGCTCCAAATTGTTGGGGACCTTAAATTGCCCCGGAGTAAACATCACATGAATTTAAAATGTAAAGAAATATATCTAGTGCATGACAGAGTCGCATGAAACTTTCCACCTACCTATAAATAAAATTAAATAAATAATGCCAGCCATGGAATGCCCACAGACCATCACCATACCCTGGACAAGGACTTAAGAAAACTTCTGTCAAAGCATTTTTAAGCAAGATAATCAGATATAAGCTAAAACAAAGACACTAAGTTAATTCCTACCGTAATTTGGTAATTAAAATAAAATTATATGTCATCGTTTTTACCACATAACCTAATAACTCATAAGTTAGGTATAAAGAACTTCGAAAAGGGCCGATTTATTAAAAAAAACTAATTGTCGGTCTCATTTCCGACTAAATAGTTTTTCGGGCAGCTGGTTCCGTACAGTCAAGTCCACCTCATAAATGGAATGACAAACGAAAGTCATGGAGAAATCTTAAACCGAAATAAGCTGACGTCTCTAAAATTGGTCGCCGCTGTGAAAAGTTTTAGAAATTCCAAAAAACTATTCTCCAAAAAAACGCTCTCTTATTTATGGACATATAATATAATTATAAACAATTTCCTATTAGAAGGTTTATTTTAAAACATTATTATTTTAATCAATACTGCAGGGTGGGTTATAAATATTAACAGAATTTTGAAAATGTATAACTTTGGATGGAAGAATTATTTTTCCCTTATTTCAATTAAATATTCCGATTTAAAATTTATAATAATACACAATATATAAGTTCAGTAGACGAATCCTTTGACGTACACCAATCGACGAGACAGCACTCATCCGTTTAAGATCCCACTTGAATTTTAAGAAGAGATTTGCATTATTTTCTATACAAAAGTCAATTAAATAAACAACTGTTTGCCAGAAGTTCAACAAGTCGGTTATTATTATATCTACAGTCGGTTATACGCTGTATACGGGTATACGCTGCTTAAAAAAAAAAACACAAAATCAAAAGATGCGTTCCTGCGAAAAACCCACCAATAATAAATTCGTGATCGATAAATGCACCCACTTTGATACTCGCGATTTGGCGTGGTTAACAAGAGCAAAAAGCCCTATTTCTTTAAAGACGCAAATGGGTACTAAACGGTTATTATTATTTTAAGCTTTATTTACTTTGTGTCTTAAATATTTTTACATATATTTTTCTAATTTGGCTTTGTTTATTTCTAATATGTACAAGTACATCTTTATATATATAACTAGCTGAACCCCCGCAAGCTTTGCCAGGCCCTTTATTGCTTTTTTAATTATTTTTATTTTTTATTTTATTTTATTTATTTACGGGCGACAATGTTTTAATTTTTTTGTATTGGAGTTGCCACGCCCCTTTGTCCAACTTTGACCAATCTTCACAGGAGCACTCTAGGGCCAATACCTAAGAATATCTGTAAATTTGATCTCAATCGATTCGGTGGTTTCCGAAATATACGATTTTGAATGTTTTTTTTTTTTTTGTATGGGCGGTGCACGCCCCTTTGAAAAAAAAATTAACAAAATTGGTTGAAAATTACGGGCGACAGAGGGAAACAGTTTTTTCACTTTGTTTTATATAAATATAGAGATAGAGACAGAGATAGAGATAGAAGTAGAGATTATTCCGTACGTGTTTGTAATCGAACTCCTCCTAAACGGCTGGACCGATTTTAATAAAATTTTGTGTGTGTGTTTGAGTGTGTCTAAGGATGGTTTAGATCCACAATTGGACCCGGTAGGTAGCGCCGGGTAGTGATGCGATTATATGAGAACACAAGCGTTCCCACTCTAGCCTCTCACTACCAACTCCTACTCTCACCTCCACGTTGGTGACTGGTGGGTGCCTAGTACCTCGACTGGAGATGGGGTAACCAACCCCTGTGGAAGGTCGTTGGTGGCAGCGAACGAGAGAGGGGGGAGGAGTGTCTACGCACTAAGACACTTCCTCTTGATTCAGGCGGCAGCGGATGAATTCCCTAGATGGAATCAACGGTGGCGTCTACAGTTCCGGTCAGGTCGAACTAAGGTGTAATCCCTGTATGAGCTGCTTCGACATATTTGGATACCAGGTCTATGGGGATCTCCAATACTGAGCCAGGGTGTTGGAAAAGAGTTGGTGGCGGAGGAGCCCTCAATATGGGTCAACGGCAGCGCTCATATCCCAAAATGGGTTACTGGCATCGGTTTTTCCGGCCCGCTGTCCTAGGGTCAAAACAAGGGCCTGGTCCTCCAGGTTGGGGGTTGTGCCGTCGGGGTAACTTCCCGACCATGGAAAAAACCAGTAGTTATGAGAGAGACACAACCAGCCTCGGATAATGGAACTCCTCAAATGGCAACCAGACCCGGAACGTCAATGGACTACGATCTGAGAGTATGTACCTGGAATGTACGAACGCTCTACACCCCAGGTGCTACTCAAAAACTTGAGTCTGTCCTCACGCGGTACAAGGCAGATATAACCGCGATCCAGGAGATACGATGGATAGGATCAGGTATGATGAAAAGAAAAGATTGCGACATTTATTACAGCTGCAACAAAAGATTGCATGTATTAGGATGCGGATTCGTCGTGGGAAATCGGCTTAGGACAAAAGTCATTGACTTCAAGCCGATAAGTGATCGCCTTTCTGTGATCCGCATCAAAGCTACCTTCCAAAACATAAGCCTAATATGTGCACACGCCCCTACCGACGAGGCAGAAGATCCTATCAAGGAGGAGTTTTATGACCTCCTGGATGGAGCCTACGGAGCCTGTCCGGAGTATGATGTAAAAGTTGTACTCGGGGATTTCAATGCTAAAGTCGGAAAGGAAAACATCTTTGGCGGATTAGTTGGTAAGCACAGAATCCACGAAACGACAACAGACAACGGCTACCGACTAATCGATTTTGCAGCAGCTCGTAATACGGTGATAAGTAGCACTAGGTTTCCAAGGCTAAGGATCCACACAGCAACCTGGCGCTCTCCAGACGGTCGAACCGCCAACCAAATCGACCATGTGCTAATCGATGCGAGGCACGCATCCAACATCCTCGACGTGCACACATTCCGAGGGGCAAACGTCGACTCTGACCATTTTCTTGTTGCGGCTAAATTCAGAGCTCGACTGTCCAACGAAAAGAAGCTGCGAACTGCCCAGAAGAAGAATTTCGACGTTGGACGCCTTAGCACACCTGGAGTAGCCAGAGCCTACAGCGAGCGCCTGAGTATGAAACTCTCCTCTGTGCACTCACCTACCACAAACGCCAACAATCAGTGGTGCCAGTATCGCGACATCATCAAGGAGGTAGCCGAAACCACCGTAGGGTACCAGCCACCCCAGAGAAAGAGCCCGTGGTATGATGATGAATGCGTGTACAGGAAAAAGGTGACAGAAGATGCACACAAGAAAGAGCTGCAGCGCAAAACAAGGGCAGCGAGAGAAGAGTATCGAGCCAGGAGAAGGGAGGAAAAGAAGATCCTGCGTAGAAAGAAGAGGGCTTACGCAGCTTCCCAGCTCAAGGAGATCGAAGAGTCGCGCGATCGTAATAACATCCGGAGGTTTTATAAAAAAGCTAAGCAACTGGCTGCTGGCTACAAAACCGGAACGCAGGCTCTTCGAGATACCGAAGGAAACCTAGTCACCGAAGCGCAGGGAATAGTAGATGTGTTTAAGCAGCATTTCCAACAGCTGCTTAATGGGCATCATGTAGAGAGAGTGATAGGGCAAGAAGAGAACCCACGTCCAGTCAATGAGGAACTAGTCCCACCACCAAGTATAGAAGAAGTTGGCTTAGCTATAAAAAAGCTTAAGAACAACAAGGCCGCAGGCTCTGATGGTCTACCAGCGGAGCTCTTTAAATACGGTGGTGATGTTTTGGTAGGGAGCATGCACCGAATCATCAACCAAGTATGGGTGGAAGAAAACATGCCCGATGACTGGACTATCAGCTCCATATGCCCCATCTTCAAAAAAGGCGATCCTATGTCTTGCAAGAACTATCGAGGCATATCCCTGCTAAATGTCGCATACAAGATCCTATCCAACGTACTGTGTGAACGTCTAAAACCGTTCTGCAACACACTAATCGGCACGTACCAGTGTGGCTTCCGGCCCGGCAGATCGACTATAGACCAAATTTTCACACTGAGGCAAATCTTGGAAAAGACCAACGAATTTCAAGTCGAAACCCACCACCTATTCATCGACTTCAAAGCCGCGTATGATAGCATACATCGTCAGGAGCTCTATATGGCGATGGCCGAATTCGGAATCCCGGCAAAACTGATTCAGTTGTGTCGCGCGACGCTGGAAAACACACGCTGCAACGTGCAGTTTGGAAGCAGCTCTTCCGAACTATTTCAAACATGCACCGGATTTCGGCAAGGAGACGCTCTATCATGCGACTTCTTCAATCTCGTACTGGAGCAGATAGTGCGCAGGGCAGGTGTCAACACGGAAGGCACTATCTTCAACAGGTCCGTCCAGCTGCTTGGCTATGCGGACGATATTGACATCATCGGTCGCTCCCAGCGTGCCGTGATAGAAGCGTTCACGGCGATTGAAGAACAGGCGAAATCCGTTGGACTTGTAGTAAATGAGGACAAGACTAAGTACATGCTATCAACAAACAAACAAGCATCTGTCCACCGCCTAGGACAAAACGTCACTATTGATAGCAATAATTTCGAGGTAGTTAAGGAGTTCACCTACCTCGGAGTAAACGTAAACTCCACGAATGACACCCTAGTGGAGATCCGACGAAGAATTACCCTAGGAAACCGCTGCTACTTCGGTTTGGCAAAACAACTGGGTTCAAAACTCCTAACTCGAAGGACGAAATGTGTGCTCTACAAAACCCTCATCCTGCCAGTTCTGCTTTATGGCGCCGAGTGCTGGACGATAAGCAAGAAGGGAGAGATGCTACTGGGCTCCTTCGAAAGAAAAATACTTCGGCGGATTTTTGGTCCTGTGTGCGAGGAGGGCGAATGGAGGAGAAGATACAACCGCGAACTCTATGAGCTGTACCAAGATGTGGATGTAGTCCAAAAAGCCAAAACACGTCGACTACATTGGCTCGGCCACATCGAGCGAATGGACAATAATGCTCCAGCCAAGAGGGTCTTCGAATCCCAGCCCCCAGGTTCGAGAAGACAAGGAAGACCGAACCTCCGTTTCAAAGACCAAGCCATCGCGGATGCCAGAGCGCTTGGTCTGGACAATTGGAAGCAGCGTGCCCGGGATCGTAGAGGATGGAAGGCTGCAGTGTCTCAGGCAGAGACTCTTCACGGGTCGGGAGCCCGATAAGTAAGTAAGTAAGTAGGTAGCGCTGCGATCCGATTTCACAAAATTTCAAATAATATCCACTCAACAAAAAAAAATTAAAAAGTATAATTCTTCTCTACGTGTGTTGTAATTGAACTCCTCCTAAACGGCTGGACCAGTTTTGATGACATTTTTTATGTGTGTTTGAGTGGGTCCAAGGATGGTTTAGATTCACATTTGGTTAAAATTGGGGAATAGGGTGTGGAACCTCCCATACGAAAAAAAAAAATAAAAAAAATTTATATCTAGAAAACTACTGAACTGATTGAACTCAAATTTTAAAGAAATATTTATTATTGTACCCCAAAGGTGTTTCTGTGAAAATTTGATCAAAATAAAAACAAAGGGACTTGATACCTCCCATATAAAAAAAATTACATTTTAAATGCTATATGTATCTCGACATCCATGGGAGCTAAAGTTATAAAATTGTAGACATTGATGTGCATTGTTCAAACATACAACCGCGAGAAGTGTGGGCGGGATTGAAAAACGGGCCAAGGCACCACCCTTACAACAAAGTTATTTAAATAACTGTATCTGAACTTTGCCTTATTGAAGCATTTTACAAAACCTGGCGGGGTTGAACAAAAGGGCGTGACACCTCTTACAACAAAAAATACATTTCAAACACTATTCTTCGACAGTCATGGGAAAAAATATATCTAGACAATACAATTCGAGAGCCTGGGCACACGTCTTTGAAAAAGCTTACGGTCATAGCACACGGAGTACAGAATCAGTCCGAACCGGACACATTGGTTAAATCAAACGGCCACAGAACAATTGATGGACGTTTGCCGTGTCCGCTAGTAAAAATATATTTTTTATGTTAAGTGGCAAAGTCTAGGGATTTTAAGTCAGTATTTTCTCTTTTCAAATTTAGTTGCAAAAAGCATAAGCCTCCCCCATAGTTGTCCATAAATCTCTGTTTTTTGCGTCGTGGTGCCAATAGCTGTTAAATTGATTAATATTGTCTACGCATATTCTTCTAGGTCGTCCCGTTGGTCTTTTTGTTTGTGATGACTATTTGATCAACAATTTTGTCCATCTATTTATCTTCAATTGTTGATACAGTACATACAAATAAATTAAGTAGTGCACCCACACGTGCGGTGAAGCTGCGATGACGCTGCGGTATCGCGCGTCATTCTTGCTGGTAAAAAGTCTCACAGGTTCTTGCGAGATCGCTTTCAGTACATTGTTTGTTATTGAATAGTGCCAACATGCATCATTACAAAGTCGAACTGGAAATATCCACACGCAATTTACCTATCGAAGAGACACCAATCGTCACCCCCTTCGGTGTATAACCAGTAGGGTAAATTACTTCAATCACCTGCTTCTGTCCAACACCAGCCTCTCTCTCACAACATACTAACTGTCAGAGGCTATAGGCGGGGGTAGGTATACTGTTACGGTTACCCTCCGACTTTTTCCCGGATTCGTCTCCGTTCCGTACCAGCCACACTTCTTGAAAGCGAACGGTCAGAAGCTACAGGTGTGGGCTTAGACCGCCAACTGGAGGAGCTGACTACATCAATCAACCTCATCTCGACAATTCGAGGAGCCCGTTAGAGGCAACAGGTTGGACTGCTACGGTCACCCCTCGCGTTTTCATCAAAGACAAATCGCGACATCTCATTTCGGTGACAATCAGTTGGTTGGAGTGCTTCAATCAAGCTTTTCTGGTCAGCACCAGTCTCTGTTATGTGGGCTGATCGTCAAAAGAAAATAAACGGAAGGCAGACTGCTACGGTTACCACCATCCTTTTTCCAACAGACAATCAATCCATACTTTTTGGTCAAACAGAAAAGCGGCCTGGCGGGGGGTAGACTGCTACGGTCAACCTCCACCCTAACCCGAAGACTAAGCCGAAACCAGGAGGTGTAAACTCATAGACGATTTGACATTTGACTGCCTCAACGAGGTAGAAAACCCAAATTCGCAAGTAGCAATAGAATTCCCAAGGTAATGCCCGGCACAAAGAATCTTTCTGGCCACTCCACGCCCCACAAGTCAAGCAAAATGTTAGGCATACCTATGACTATGTATGAGTTGGTACATACACATGGGTATAATACTAGTTTTGTATGTGAGGTACCAGAACTATACTTGACCGATACAGCGCATCTTAAATGCCAACCTGACGACGGTAAACGGAAACAAATTTCATTCGCCTAGGCCTATTTCTTTGGACGCTATCGTGTTTTCAGCAGACATACAGACGGACAGGAATAAATCCATTCAAAATTTGATCTAGAAAATACGTTCTTCTTATCGAAATCGTTAAATCCATTTTTAAGGTAAGCAGCATTTTAAAAACCGCCAAATGCGATAGCATTCCAAAGAAAACCACCTAGAGGTGTGAAAATTCCTTTAACTCCAAGTCATTGGTTGGGCTTTATCTCCAATAACAGACTGACACACTTTTTTGAATCTGAGAACCATAAATTATGGTCCATAATATGCATCACTAACTCAAAATTGAATTTGTCAGCAAACACATAGATACATTCTTTTCCTTACGCGTTCACTCCGGAAAGATACTTGGGAGGAAACAAAAATAATAATAAATCACAGGGTGCAACCTTGTTATGTAAGGCACACACATGAATATTGACACGAAACACATAGCAACAGTTTTTTTTTTCCAAAATAGGCCAAGCTTACTTTTAACCAGTGTTGCCAGTTTGACTGTTTTCCAGTCAAATTTGACTGGATTTTTTCGGTTTTGACTGAAAAAAAAAATCAAATCCAGCCGACTGTTTTTTTGACTGGAATTTTTTCATAAAAAAAAAATAAAAAAAAATGCACCTCCAATGTAAACCTAGTGTATATGAGATTCGCGCAGTGCAATGAAATGAACACACCCATTTTCCGCAAGCCGCTGAAAGTCAAATTGAATCTAATATTTCTTGCAGTTTGCGGCGTTTCTTGAGAATTTTGAATGATTTCCTTTGCATTTAATTCGGTTTTTTGTATGTTGTTCATGTTTTGAGTTATGACTGCTGTTTGTTCCAGATTTTAGAAACAAAAAATAAACACAACTCTATTTTGACCATTAGAAATACCTAATTTTCGAGATAAAAAAAAATGTTGTATAAATTTTGAAATACCTGAAGAAGTTATACAAAAAGTTGTAAAGAATACTATAGATCAAAATATAAAGGGTGGGCCAAATACAAGTTTCTTTTTAAAAATGCAATAAAATGAACAAAATAAAATTGTTCCCATGTATTATGGCTTTATTAGTAAGAGCAAACATTCCCATTAATTACGGAATACAACGTCGTTCAAGTTCCTGCCTCGGCTGGCTTCGCAGTAGAGTATTCTGTCACTCCAATTGTCCAAGACATTGTTAGTGGTTTCGGGCTGTAGCTCATGGATTGCTTGGATGATGTTGGCCTTAATTGCGGAGGGCGGATTGTCAAATCTCAGCTCCAAGGAGGCCAATTGACATAGCCGAGACGGCTGATAACACATTTTGGGAAGTTGGTGCGCAAAAGATCGATTGTAGCGTGGGCTGTGTGGCATGGCGTGCAATCCTGCATGAATCAGAGGACGTCTAAATCCATGTCTTAAATTCCAGTAAAAAAAAAGTCGGTTAACATGGCTCTGTAACGGCCGCCGTTGACCGAAACGTTGTTCTCAGCCTCGTTTTCGGAGAAAAATGATCGAAACTGTCACTCACTTCGTTCCTCGCAGGTATGATACTGGCTTTCTGTAAAGATTTCGAGCTGGAAGCACGTGTCAGTGTTGAAATAATCTATGATTTAAAAAGAAACCACAATGCCCCACCTATTTTTGTTTTCGAAAAAATAGCTGTTTACATTCTCGACTGTTTTTTTGACTGGAATTTTTTGTTTTTAATGTTCGACTGTTTCTTTTGACTGGATTCGGAGAGAAAAAATCCAGTCAAACAGTCAAATTTGACTGGATTTTAACATTTTCGCCTGGCAACACTACTTTTAACATATCTTTATACTTTGATCAATGAATTTGTTGGCGCACATTTCGAAAAAAGCAATTCATAATCAGTTTGTATGCAGTTCGTACTTCTCATAGCTCTAACAAGGTCCTACATAAAATAATTCGATGCAAACTTTACATTACACGAACAATTTTTGTAACGCCACGCAATGCTGATATTGATTTATTTTATGCACATTATTTTGCTACGCTTACGAGTACGACAGGGCATAGTCGAGACAAGCTATAAAATAAATGGAATTTTCTTAGAAACAGGCAAACAAAAAACAACTTAATGTGTCATAACAGTAGATTATTCCTGTTTCATGAGAAAACTGTGATAGTTTTACATGTTTTCCATTTTATTTTATTCATGTATATTTCATTTCGCAGAAATGTTAGCTGGCAGACATTAGGTATTTAGCGTTGAAGTGCCTCTTTCTAAAACACATTTAAAAAAACGTATAATCGTCGCAAATGTGATTACACAGACCTAACTTAAATAAACAGCTGTAAAATTGTTGCACATAATTCATTTCAGATACTAATCAAATCATCCTTCTATTGCATCCACAATCGTGCATCAAGTACAAATCCATTCCAAAACGATTGAATTCGATTTGAATTAGAAGAAGAATTTACATGAACTCTGTACCAGTTGTTGTTTATTTTTAAAATTGCAATAAAAAAAAGTAAACTTTTTTTTTCAAAATTGTTTGCTCTATCGAAGAGAGTATAGGTTTTTAACTTTCTCGTATACGTAGTAAGAGAAAGATACCTACATATTGTTTTCGTACAAAATTTCGAACTCGAGATTTTGATCAATTCTGATATTACGATGATAGGGGAACTCAAAAAAGTGGGTCTCGCAATTCTGTCCGTCCGTATGTCTGTCTGTCCCACCCCTGGGGAATCTAAACACTTGGACGGATTTGTTTCAAACTTCGTATTTAGAGTTTGTGGGCTTCTCGCTATGAGGCGTTTTTTTGTTTTTATGCCAGCCCTAATATTAATTTGTATCCCATACAAAAATTTTACGAAATATTACGAAATACGTCTAAATTTAGAATTTTTCGAAAGCGACTCTAACGACTTGAACCAAAATTGATAGTTAAGTTAATGTAAGCATGCATAACATGACTGCATACCCAGTTTTTCGCTAAAAAGTCCAGCAACGGCAGTTTTGAAAATTGGCTTTTTCTCTAAAACGGTGAAAACGATTTAAAAATAAACTTTTTTTAAGGTACTATTGTCATTCTTAACTTGATAGCAAACTCTGTTTTTCCCTAAAAAGACTGCGTCCTTTGATATCCACCCAAATCCCTAATAATAGTACACACTTTAAAAAACTGCTCATATCTCTAAAACGCCATTTTCGATTATAATAAAAATGTAACTGTCAGGTAATGCTTAAATCCATAGTAATACCATTTGGTCAGTTTTGAGCTAAACAGTTGAAAAACAGTGTTTTTTGAACCATGAATGCGTCCTTCGATTTCCACCCCAATCGCTAAAAACGGTACTTTACAAACTACACATATCTCGAAAACGCCATTTTCGATTTGGTTAAAAATGTAACTGCTAGGTAATGTTTATATCCTGAAGAATACGTCGTACTCAGTTTTCAGCTAAACAGTTTAATAACAGTACTTTTCGAATCCAAAGTTGTAACATTTGTCAGCATAATTTTACAAAAAACCGCTCTAACGATTTTGATCAAAATACATATTTAAGACAACATAAGGATTCTAAACATGATCACGTACTTAGTTTTTCTCAGAAAACTCGAATATTGCCGTTTTATGAATATTTCTCAAAAATGACTAGGTATCCAAATCCCGACCATTGAGACGACTTTTTTTCAATAATCAAAAATGGGAATTTGAAATTCATTGCCTACTTGCCTCCTTCAAAGTTGGGGTGAAATTTGAAATTAAGTAATAAAGTGTTGTAGTTAATACGTACATAATGTCTATGTAGTATGTATTACGTGTTTAGTTAACAAGGGTTCAGTTACTAAACCTACATAAGATGTACGTAAGATGAAATAATTTTAAACGTAAAATTTGTTAAAATGACTCTGAGATTCTGCGAGATTCGCAATAAACGAGAAAGTTTCGTGCGACCCAGTCGTGCACATTTTTTTAATTTTATGTAAGTCCCATTGGTGGGATAGAGTTTTTACCTTAACTTTTGAAGTCAACCTTGAAATAGCAATAACGTCCAATTTAAGTACATACCTCTGCATACCCATTTTATGTTTTCATAACCATATAGTACTGCGCAAATGCCACACTCATGTAGTTACCCATTTGCTAGACCAATATGACGTGATCGTGATCTTTACGACCCCTGACCCCGCACACATCACCCATAGAAACCAAGTCAGCCCCAAAGAGATTAAATATCCATAAAACATATAACAACGCAGCAGCAGTAGCAGCAACGTTCGTTAACAAACTCCGCTACCAATATAAACCAAAATAAATCAATTTACGGGAGCTCTTGCCCCTGTCGTTGCTCCCGCTGCAATTATACAATTATGTACGCTAAACGAGTCGGAAAATATACAGGAAAATTGAAAAACAATTTATTATTATCAAACCATCTCATTAAAAACCAAAGAGAAATATCAATTACACGGCGAAAACCAAAATAAAAACACAACGAACAAAAAAAAAAGATACACTTGATGCCGATTTATTTATGTGTATATGCGATAGTTCCTAAACGAATGTATCTGATACCGAAACCAGACCTACCCCTATCAATAAACCATTCGGTCAAACTGTTAAGCGTATAGTGTTCGTGTATAGCTATCAAATCTACATGTATAATAAAACATCACACACATTAGTAGTTGCTCAATCAAAGCGAATATAAAAGTATACAGATCCAAAGCAGAACCAAAATCATTATTATTTGTATCGTTTGCTCGTTCTCGCAGTCTCGAATATGAGCTGCTGCTGTAGTACCATAAATGCGACTATGCCTACAGTTTGTGTCTTCAAATACCACCAGTCTTCGCCCCCGGAAGCGCTGTAGATACATTTAGATACATTATGGTGTACTTCAATTGAACGTTGTTTTTTTTTTTCTTTTCAATACTAATGTACGAGTATCTCTCGGGAATTACGATTTCTCCTATTGATTCGAAAACTACGATCTAACGAGTGAGAAATGAATTTCAGAACGCGGGCGCTAATGAGATTTCACGGTATACCTATTTGCGTGTTACATTGGTTTCGTCTTTCGCCGGCTGACGGTGGTAAGCGGTATGGCCATGGGTATCTCTGAAATCCAAAAGTGTTTTGGAATTTATGGAGAACCTTAAAACATGGATTTTTGCACTACGAACAATTTCAACACCAAATTGGTAGTGGTAATCAGCGTTACCGTTGATAAATTTAGAAAAGTCGCAAGAAAAAGGGCCACGGAGAAAAAAAGGGCCATTTAAAGTAATAACTTCAAAACAAAAGTAAACAAAGCAAACAAACATGATATTGTACTGGTAATATTCTATTTTTAAAACTATAACAATTCAGTCGAATAAAACATACCATAAAAAAAACATTAAACGTAAAATCAATTCAATAACATAACAAATCAATTATTCATTAAGCGGTGCAAGTTCTAATCCAAAATCTTCTCAATCATTCTCCGACCGCTCTGACTCCAATTCTGAAATTGGAGACGCCGCATTGCTCGTTGAAGGAATGGTAGTGTCCCATCCAAGTTCTCTAGTAAAGGCATTTACCCATCTTACAGGACCAAACTCAGGCTGTTTTCGACTTCCTTCTGACTTCGGAACCAATTAGGTAACCCAAAAAACTTCAACCTTGAAAAGTTTACCATGTTCATTAAAAAGGTTCAACTTTACCAAATTTCATCTCTACAGCATTAGTGGTTTTCAACATACAGGACGTCAAAAATCGCAAAAACTGTAACTGACTGACTCACTCACTCACTCACTTAGATGATGATCATCAAAATTATGAAGCACTTCCAGCCACCCTAGAATCGTGAAATTTGGCAGAATGCTAGATCCTGTAGTCGTAGTGCATACACTGGGAAAAGTCCAAAAGTTGAGATTTTCCCTTCATTCCATTTCGTTTACATTTATTTAACTTCTTAAACTAAGCCACTAGCGTGGCTGACAAGTTACACATTTTTTTACATTTATGTTTTTGGTGAGATGTGTATCAATTGAGCCACTTCAGCGCAATGAATTTTCTTAAACGTTTGAAAATTTAATATTTTTGTTGTTCCAAATTGTGAAAAAGGGCCAATATCATGAAATTTTAGAAAAGTGGTATCATTGTGCCAAGGCGGTAAAAAAAGTGCCAAATTGCAACTTTAGTCGCACAACGGTCACGCTGGTGGTAATTGGTCAATAGAAACCCCAATATCTCATGGTCATGGTATGTGTAGAGCTAGTCGGTTGTTGTGTGTGCCGCTGTTTATTTTTCGGGTATTTTCTCATGACCTACGTCATGTTTTTTTTGTATAGCACACACTACTGTACAAACGCTGCGTAGCTAAGAACAGACACAATATGCGAGATGATCGAGTGAAGTTTGGCAGTTTTTTGTTTCCATCTGGCTGTGTGTGGTTCGATAGATTGATGATGACTTGTCAGCGATAACGATTCTTATTTTAATTTTGGCAGATTTCTTAATGAGTTTAAGACTAAAAAAAAATAATACACACATATATAAGTAGGTACGTATTTTGATTTCTTTGTGTGCTGTGTAAGGGGTTGAAACTAGAATTGTTGTTCATCATGACTAAGTGAATGGACGTTGATGGGCGAGAGGGGAAAAACCACAAATGGGGAGAAAAAAAAAACAACCAAATTAAACAGAATCAAAATTAATAAAGCAAATAAAGTTGTCCAAGGCCATGGAGCAGCAACAACTACATACTTGGAGACAAAAATGACAGCCACAAAATATGGGGTACGGTGTTGCCATGTCAACGATTGGAAAGATTAGGAAGCTATTCATTTTTTTAATGGAAATTTTAATCTGGATGAATATTATGATAAAGTTAGTATGTAATTAGTACATGGGTAGATATAGTTCTAGATATTCTTACTGGACTGGACACATGGCCAAACATTTTTACAAATAATAGGCATATGCCGCATGCAAACGAGTTAAATCGCGGACGACCCTTAGAGTTCACTCGATCCAGTTAAAGAAACAAGGTTATGGGCTTTTATATAAAATAAATAAAATTTGTTATGACTAGTCAGTGTGGTAGTGAGTTTTTTTTATACAACGGGGTGCTGTCCTAGTGCCAAACAGAGGACTGGCCTTAAAATGGATTTATTGGCAACACTGCAGAACGGAAGAACGACAACGACATTTGAATCTTCACGATGAATATCTGGACTCTGAACAGACCAAACTTTAAAAATCGAGGAAATAGAGAGGTGCTACTTCAGGAACAATTTTTGAAAGTTGTAGGAAAAGGTAAACGTGTCATGGCAACAAGACCTGCGCAGAGACCTGTTTAGCCGAGCAAGGAAACCTTATAGTAGTGTGACTCTACTGCAGATGCAGATTGTTAAACGGCAAAGACTGTCCCTGTCCGACAGAACAAATCATTCAATTAAAACCTCAAAGGCCAAAATGTCCATTCAACCGCAAAGTAAGTGAGGATAGCAATATCTGAACTCAAAATCCTGGAGAAAACCAAGAAGTTCAGATCGATATCGATGCCTATGACAGCATTTATAGAAATGAGTTATAGAGTCATGTCTAGTTTTGGCATCAATGTCAAACTCAGGGTGTGCAGAATGACGATAAAGAAGATAAAGAACACTCGCTGCTTCATTAAAGTCGAAAACTATTCACTGAAATTTTGTATGTCAAAAAACAATTTAGACAAAATAATTGTGCCAAATGTGCTGTTCTAGCTATGTGTTAAAATTTTGTCAGATCGTGCTTTTCTTGGATGTACATACCTAGTTTTATGTGGATGAATGAAATTCGAATTTGTGTAGAGGGAAGTAATTGCGATGGGTGAGGAAAAATCCCATAGGAAAAGAAAAAAAAATTTAATGAAAGTTATTTGAAAAGAACAGCTCTTTTCTGTGCCACTATTTTCCTTTAAGCTGGATGTCTATAATTAGATTAAGCTTAAACAAATAAGACACAGTGCACATCAAAAGAAAGTGAACAGCAAGTTTTTTTTATGCTATCTCGTTATCAAACTTTTTACAGATTGTTAATTTTTTAGACCTGTTTTAAGATTTAAAAAAAATATAAAAGATCATTGGTGTTCACTGTAGGTACATATACATATATGTATGCATTTGTATATGATGTTTATATGCATCCAGTGTTGTAAATCGTGGGAAATTTACCTTTTCGTGTGAATATCGAATCTTTTTCGAGAAAGGATAAAAGAGTGCCCCAGTGGAAATCTATGGGAAATATCATAAACATAATTTTAGGATGAACCAACAGCTGTTATTTTCCTTTTAAAATGGCTTTAAAAAGGCACAGAAACGATAACGATGCTTAGAGTCATTTTCATTTTGCTTCAATTCCTTAGTTCAGGAGTTCCCTAACTGTGCGTCGCGACGCCCTAGGGCGTCGTGGCGATATTCTAAGGGCGTCGCAATTTTTTTTTTACAGCTGTAAGACTCCGAACGAAGGAAAATCATTACGCTTCTCTTTACGAATACTAAGTCGAAGCGAAATCCAATAGTCAAATATTAAGCTCGTTTGTGTTTCCCGTATTTTCAGTCAGACTTGCTCGTGGCTGTCACTTGTATTTAACTGGCACTTAAAATTGAATAAGGGTTTTTCAATTGATATAGGTCGTTGCCAGCAAGATTCGTCGGGAACATTGCCGTGGTCCATGAGAGTGTACAGGAGAATTCGAGGCAGTCAATTTGACGTGCATAAGAAATCGGCCTTTCGCAGATTCCAACTTGGCGAATTTTGAATCGGGAGCTAATCCAGGAGCTCAAAGTTAATGAATATAGACAAAGCCGTTTGTTCGCTGACTTGGCTTCGGGGCTTTGGAAGAGAACCTCAATTTTGGCCGAAAAATTATCTTTACCGACGAGGCGCATTTTTGGATGAATGCGGGTATGTCAACAAACAAAATTGCCATAAATATGGGACGACGATATTTCAACATTTGCCCGTCCTTATTGGAAAACCCTTTAGTGAATATTTAGTAAGATCAACTTCACACATCTCTGCTTTTAGAAGGGCGTCGCAAAAATATTTCAACCTCTCTAGGGAGTCGCAGTATGAAAAAGATTGGGAACCCCTGCCTTAGTTAATAGGTACAGTGAACGTAAGCGAATAATCCCAGATCATTATGCAAAATTCTTCTTAAGCTAGTGGGACTGATTTTCGTTTGTATGGACTATCGGCAACAGCAGAAATATTCTTTGTTTGGTTATCATTTATTAATCTTCTCTCACGAACTTTCCTTACGCCAGCTGCATTTAGTGTATTATTTCGACCAATATTTCTGTTCAAAATGCACACACTTTCGACAACACAGCATCCAATTTGTAAGTAACTTTTCTCAACGTAGTTCAAGCGTAAATCGATGATGCATTTGGTACAGCGAAAAACTGATGAAAAACAATTTGTTTAAAGCATAAGAGCTGTAAGTGTCAAAATAACATCATTCTAAAAGAAACCAACAGATGACGCACCTTAAAGATTAAATTTGAAAGGGTGTTTTTTTCGTCTGATTTAAATACATATTTGCAAAATTAAAAATAGGAATTTGTTGAAGTTTTGAGACAAATTTTTTATTGTGTGTAGGTATTATAATCATGTTAAATAAATAAATTTTGCTCATATGTTTTAGGCATTATTATACTACATATAACTAAAACCCATTTCATTTGACAATCTCTCTTCTCATACAAAATGACAATTTTGAATTTTCATTTGAGGTTTTCCGAATTTTCTTTTTTGCTAAACTGTCCCTGATTAAATACGAACAAAACATAAGAAGAATCATCCAATTCTCAAGTTTTTGCGAGACTAACGCATACTAATTGGTTTTTATAGCAAAAAAAAGAAAATTCGGAAAACCTAAAATGAAAAGTCGGAAAAAAAATAAAATGTTCATTTGTTATGAGAATACACCACCAATAATTGCACAATTTGAAAACCAAAGAACCGATTGAGCTCAAATTTTGAGAAAACCTTTTTTATTGGCCGATATGAGTTTCTGGAAAGTTTGGCCAAAATTAGACAAAGAGGCGTGGCACCTCAAATACAAAAAAAAAAACTTTAAAAATCGTATGTCTCTAAACCCACCGAACTATTTGAGCTCAGATTAGTAAGAATTAAAAAAATGGGTGTGGCACCGGCCATACAAAAACAAAACCTTTTATCATCATAATATGACATTTCTATGACATAAGATGTCATATTATCATGTTCATGACCTTCTATCGTATATGTAGGTATCTCGAAAACCACGGAGCTCAAATTTTGAAAAAATCTTTGTTATTGATGCAGAGGTATTTCTTTTGGTCAAAACTAGACAAAGGGGCGTGGCACTTCTCTGAAAAAAAAACTTAAAAATCTTAAATCTCAAAACCCACTGTTTGAGCTAATTTTTTGAGAATGTGTTTAGGTACTATTGGTCAAAAGCAGTTTCTGTGAAAAGTGGTCGAAATTGAACACAGGGGCATAAAACTTAAAACTCTAGACAGTGCGGACAATATTATCGATCTCAAGGAACTGGAGTTGGAAAGTTGATTAGGATCCATAAATGGCTTATGAAGAGAGACAAACAAATCAATTTTACGTGGTCGAAGTTTACCGGATCATTTTCAAACATTATGCCGTACGTTTAGGATACAATTTTTATATTTAAAAACAGTTTTTAATGAAAATAGGATTACGTTACGTTGATTATGTAGTGTGTCCCGAACATCGGTAAACAAACGTCAGTTCAGTACAAAATCTGTCAAAATGAACATGCGAATACTCCGAAAATTTTTATATTTAAAAGTTCGATATGATCTCAAAATGTTTGCAAAGCATGTAGCGAATTCGCTAGTTTTTGCGTCACAAAATGTCAAACTTTGTGTAAAAAAAATCTGACATTTCACCATAGCACCTTATATGACATAATGTACCTATCCATTTTAGGGAAATTTTTCAAAATTAATAAAACGGAAGGAAAAATATGAGGAAAAATATAAACAAAAGTGAAGGTGGAATTCGTCAATAAAATTCGGATTGAAATGATTTGAAGACTGACATCATATTTGTTCATGCAAAATACCACATTTATTTTTGGAGTGAACACCATAATCAAATGTCATTTTTTGTTCAGCTGACTTTAGAGCTCTAGCTGTTGTTTTCCATCTAAGAATGTACTAGAAGTTAAATAAAACGCACCCATTTAATAGATCGTTGTTTATTAAGAAAATATATACTATGTCGACCTGGTAACACCGCCTGAATTTGTTTCTTATTAGAAATATCTCTTCTCCATTGTAATCGTTCCAGCAGTCGAAAATAAAAAATATCACTTATTATCACCATTACTTAGGTAGTAATGATGGTAGCCAGGTAGGTAGGTAGAGATAGATATTTATATAATGTAGGTATGTATTTGCTGCCATCAAAACGAATTCACTTACTGTGCTAACAAGGGTGGGGTGGGGACCAACAGGCTAAGCGGTGAGGTCAGTTACGTGACAATGGCAAAGGACATAATCACAGATAAATTAATGTTCGAACAACTAGGTAGCTTACAAAAAAATTTTACAAAATGTATGCCCCCTTTTAACAAAAAAAAAAAAAAAAACATCCCCAAATTTTATAATCAATATAATGTATGTGTAGGTATGAATATTATCCATTCACTTATTTCAGACAAAGAGGACAAACGTCTGTACTAATAGATATCATTATTACTAACCTTGGCAGTTTAAAAAGTTGAAAATTGAATTGTTGTTTTCACTGTCAGACCGTCTGCGTATATTCCTCGATTTATCCGTTTCGGGAATTAGTCTACTACGCTGTCTCATTTATCCATTACACAATTACACTTGCTGGTGCTGTTGTTTTTGCCGACACCGTCTATAATAAAAATTATGCGATTACACTCCTTAGCCGCACACAATTATTATTTTTATACACATACACACACAGAGCACGTATATTATAGAGAGAGAACAAATTAGAAAAAACAAAGTTCATAAATATTATTAAACTGACACCTCACTTCACTTGTTCTATTCTATTGCTAGGGCTTCTTAAATTTTTTATGAGGCAAAATCAACGAATTACAGAGAATTAAAATTTAAAACAACAGAGCAACAAACAAAAAAAAAACAATTTGACGTTTGTCGTACAGCGAGCTGTCAAAATATCATCCATCACCATCGTCACAAGTTATGTAGGTACAAGAATTGGATTCATCATACATCTGCAATCTGCATAGGCATTAATTAATTAATAAGAATTTTTCTAGGGACAGAGGGGCACTATTATTATTTAATTATATTCTTTTTTGCCCTCAATCGGGGGCCCGAAATAATACGGAAATCTAGATTTTTCACATAATCACTTCATATTCGCATATATTTTTTTTCTTTGCACTTTTCGCCGGAGCGCACTGCACCACTACATTTGTAAGTCGTAATCGTTGACGTTTATTTCAAGGCGAAATACTGATCTTGGAAAACAGAAACAAAAAACAAATTTCGATTAGGTTTTTTTTACCTACTACACTCCACCGCAATTCATCGCAACCAACCGAAAAAAAATACGTCTGCAGGGATTTTTGTTGTTCGTGTAACAGCAAAATAATGGTAGTGTTGGAAAATTATGCCCTTTTGCAGCAGGCGTTAATATCTAATTTTTCTTTCTGTGAACGATTTTGTGGGAAAATTTATCGTGAACTTGGGTCTATGAGGGAAAACAAACCCTACCGTCGTCTTGTCGTTGTCTCGCGCACTTCTGGGCACTTGCTCTCTCTCTTGTCGTTGTTACTTCGCGCTACTGCTGTCGTTACACTACGACTACACACACTCGATTGTATTAAATTATAATTGTGTGATTTACATTTCGTCTTTTGGTTTGGTACATACTATGGTTTTTACACGATTTTGAGGGGGGTGTGTGGGTGAATACTTTTTTATGGATTGGTTTTTATGGTCAAATTTTTGACAGGTTTATCAAATGCGAGAGAGAGAACGTAAGGTTTGATGGGGCTAGTGGTGCCAGTGTCATGGCGATATTTTCTTGGTGATGTCAAGTGTCAGTGAAGGCTGAACTATTATTCTAGGTTGTGAGCAAAAGGGAGACAGATAGAGTTTAGTTAAGGCGATGTTGACTTTCCAAGCGAATTCGGTTGCCTGACATCTAGTGAGAAATAGTAGAGGCGGTAATTTATTCTAAAGTTGTTCAGAAAACAAGCTTTTCAGTAAAGAGATTTGTTCGTTTTGAAAGCGGAGTGCTGCCCTACATATCAGAGTAGAGTAGTCCAATTGAGAGTACGAACAACTTACCGTGAACACTAGAAATGTTTAGCAGAAGATGTGGAGGTAGTGGTATATTGCTCTGTTAGGTACTTCATACTATAGGGGTTAATATTAATCACTTTTAATTTTGGCTTTAAATCTTAGCAGTTCACAATAGGTGAACATTTTTTCCAGTTGACGTTTATGGAAGAGTCGCAGATAAATCAAGTCAAGTTCTCGATTGTGTGACTAACGTAGGACGTTCCCGATCAATCTAGCTTTTATGTTTAAGCTTAGTAGTGCGCTGCTTGACCGAAACTAAATTCTAGCTGCTCTCCAATTTGTCTCTATAAACTTTACCTAAATTTTGACATAGAGTACGTTGTGGATATATGTGTCACAGAAAACTTCTGTTCGTTGAAAATAATTTCCTTCAAATATTCATCGACGAAAAAAAAGGAGTTACCTATAATTTTCGTTGCACTTTCTTTTTTCCTTGTCTGATATTCCGTGATCTCGAATTCATCAGTTTCAGAAGTTTCCTCAGCGAGGTATGGATTGAAAAACCTTATCCTTATTTACTTTCCCTCAACACAAACACACAACAGTAAAAAAAACAAAGTGAACAACTGTCAAAATTTAGATCGAACAATTTTTCAGATGAAGCAGTGTACCGTTCGACTAAATGGATTAGCTTAGCAAAGAATTTTGATAGCAGCGTACTAAGCTTTTAGAATCAGGGAAATGCTGGGTTTTCACTTATCGATTTGAAATTGAAAATTGACGTATTTTTATGCCAATTAAACAGTTGGCAATTAGAAATAGCGAAAAATTGCTTGTCAATGAATTGACTAACAGCGTTCCACTGGACATGGACAAGTGAAAATTGCTGAAGTGTCAAACAAAATGTCACTTTGTCTATAATTGACAGTGAAAATTAATTGGCATCGAGTTTATAAGTTGGTCAATCAACTGACAAATGATTTTTTGCCAATAATTGGCATAAGTGGAAATGAACTTACTGTGGTTTCGTTCAATGACATAAACACGAGAAATGTCAAACTTTGTCCATCAACCGACATGTGGAAACCCACGCTTAATGCTAATTTAGATTGGCAATCTCAGATCTCGAACAAAAAAGTATACTGAGCTGTTCTTTGTTGGTATTGGTGGTGTAGCTGCAAAATAAAGTTGTTTACCTTTTTTGTTGTGAAGATTTTTTTTTTCGTAGAGTGGTTACATGGTGTTATGTTTTACATACATTTTCAAATAATTATAAAAGAAATCTCATAATAAATATTCCGAGTATAGATATGTTCACCACGGTCTACGTCCTGCACAAAATTGCAAACTCGATGCTTTTTCTTCCTTGCAAAGAACAAATACTGCAACTGCATGAATTGCTCGTATGACGAAGACGAGCCAGTATTATCCGAAGAGAACGACGACGACGTTGAAGATGTCCCACATGATGAAGATGAAATTTACACCACTATTACCTATTTGTTCCATATTTATCAAATTTTGGTTTAAATTATTTATTTTTATATGGTTTTTCAGTAGCTCTAACTTTTTCGACCGACTTCATAAAACGTAAACAAACATATGTCAAATCATATGTAGTTAAGTGTATTGGTAAATCTCGAGCGACTCTGAGAAAAAATCTAGATTCACAAAAGTGGTCTCGACTCTGAAAAAGATAGCTTTTTTTGTACCAAACGAACGAAAAAAGTACTCTCGGGCTTTTTTTGGCGTATCGAAATCAACATTAAGTCTAATCCAAACCAATCTAGCCCAATTTAGACGACTAGAGTTTTAAATGTGGCGAATACGTCGTGTTGCCATGTCTGCAGTTGCACACTACATTATGTAGTGTGGAATTTCCACCACTGCATCTTTATACCCTCCACAGGGTATATTCACTTTGTCATTACGTTTGTAACGCCAATAAGGATTCACCGGAGACCCTATAAAGTATAAATATTCTAAATCAACATCACATTCTGAATCGATTTAGCCATGTCCGTCTGTCTGTCTGTCTGTTGGAAGCACGATAGCGTCCAAACGAACCGACTTAGTCGAACGAAATTTTGTGAGAGGGCTTATTTTTACCGTCGTCAGGTTGGAATTGAAAATGGGCTATGTCGGTCAAGTAGTTCTGGTACCTACTGGTACCTCAAATATAAAACCACTATTAGACCCATGTGTCTCTCCTTCTGTTGAAGGTACCATGATAACACTTTTACTTGTTTTTTTTTTTCATTTTAAGTATTTTCTTAATAGATCCCCCATCCATAGCAACGCGAGTTACGATTCACACGCAACATGCACTTCAACCAATATTGTTTGGACACAGCAGTACTGCAGACACATAGAAGAGACTCATAATATTTAGTACACGTATAAACGTACACGGAAACTCTACACAATCATAACAACATAAGTCATAAACATAAACTAAGTTGCTAACGTAAAAGTCTCCATTCTGTAAAACTATGTAATTGCATTTGCATCATATATTTTGTTATAACGTTGTGTTCTCTTCACTCACTAAAATATTACCCGTTTGTTGCTTGTATGTACTTACAACATATTTCGATTATGTAAAATATATTTGGCGGCTAATCGGCAGTCAGAGCGTTGATGTCAAACAATAAAGACCACTGAGTTTGAGTTCTGATTTTTCGTATTTGAGTTTTCCTCCGGAATCTAATGATATATTCCGTTGAATAAAGAGGAAGATTGTAATTCGCGCCTATGTTATCCACAAACCACTAGCATAGAATAGACCGTCGACTCCTCCCACATATGGTCATAAGACCATATTTTTCTGCGACATAGGGCCATATACCCATCATGCCCTAAGGGCCTTATTTTTCTCAGTTCAAGTTAAATTTTTTAACGATTTGAATCTTAGGTCCACAATAAATAAACAGTGGAATAAATATGGGGGGCATGCTGCAACCCGCCCGCCTGGGTTCACTGCTAGGTTACGGGATAAGTGCACGGTTGAGTACATGCGCGAAACATTGATAAAAAGAAACTTTGCATAAACCAAACCTGAAAATGACTAAAAAGTGACATAAGGCCATTATGGCCTTTTGACGCTTTTGCAAAGTGACATAAAGCCACGTTCGAATATGGCCTTATGTCACTTTTCGAAAGCGTCGTAGGGCTATATTTTGAAATATGGCCTTATGGCGCATCGCGCATGGCCTATTGTCACGGCACCGTTTGTGATGTTATGTACTAGTGTGTAGTCCATTGCCGTGCATTCCAAGTTCTACTGTCACTCAACTGACAGTTCTTCTACTGAAAAGAAGAGAAATTTGCTTCTGGATTTGAATTCAGAATCGCGGAGAGTTCTCTCGGACCGTTCTGGACGACCAACCGAAAACGACATAAATGAGCAAGAATCGTTAGGATTATCAAACGAAGACGGGAAACATTTCAATTTCAATAAGGTAGTTAAGAATCATCACACAACTCGAACTATTAACAGAGTTTGAGGCAGAAGCATAATGTGCTTGGTGTGATGTTTTTATTTTGTGAACGATATAAAGGGACGTAGGTTTTATCAATGGCCAAATTGAGAAAATTTCTCAGGACAGCATACTCTAATTCTAGAATGTTCGTCAAACGTTTGCGAGAAGTTGAGCTGTACGTCACGTCTAACCAAAAAAAAATCTCTACTTTGACTTGACCTGAGCATTAAAAATTACTATTATTAACTAGGAATTAATTTTGGTTATCCTACCGTTTGTAGGTATCACTCATCCAGTAGTGATTTGCTTTTTCCCAAAAACTTAGCAAAGAATGTAACTAACTAATAAATGCAAAATATGTAAAAAAAAAGTACCGCAAATGAATACCTACCAACAATAAAGTAAATAAAAATTTGGGTTTTTACAAAGTCACAAAGTTGAGACTGAGACACTTTGTTTATAGCATCAGTTGTCATAAAATGCTATTATTCATAGTAGAACTCTATTTTTAGAACTGTACTATTTTGCACGTGCTAGGTTTTTCCTATTATGGCTTATCACGTTTTTCCCCATTAATGTATAATTGAGTTCAAACAAATTATTGAAAACAAAACTTGAACTTACTCTATCTCATGTTCTTATCATACGATCCAAGTCGGTATAATGATCTTTTCACTTTTCCAGCGGTCCTAAAAATATTTTCAAGATTCCATAATTCCTTTTAACTGTACCTAAACTGTTGACTTAAGATATACCTACCGACAATAAGCGTTTTTAATTTATTGTTTATTAAACCGACAAATTGTTGTCTACATGAATACTCAGCCGAATGAAATTGGGAATCCCATCCTCTGAATTGTGATAAGAATGAATATGAAATTTTTGCTATAAAAGCCAACAGATTTACATAGGGCATCAATACACCAGTTTACTTTGACTGTTTCGAACGCAATAGAGTCCGAACTCATCCAACTCACAAAAATGAGTGCAAGACTTTTTGTCCTTCTGTCGCTGTTGGCGTTTAGTTCAGCCTTTCTTATTCCCAGCAATGTTGGTACGGAGCTCATCGAGGCTGAAACATTATCCTCCAATGTGCAAGAGTATTTAAAGAATCAATTTATTGGCCTGGCAGACAGTGAGAATATAGTAGAATTGGAAGAGCCCCCATTCGAGCTCCAAGAAGCTGCTGTAAGTTTGCTTTGTTTTTATATTATTTTAAACAATTAGTTGACATTATTTAATTTTGTTTGCAGGCACATCTCTTATATCCGACCGAAGGACATGGTAGCAGAATGAAGAGGAAAGTTATTGTCTGCAGATATGTAGCCATACGAAACAGGAGAGCTAGAAAAACCGTCGTTGTCATTAGATGTCCTAAGTGATTTGCTTATGCTGTATGCATTAAGGACATAGATTACCATCAGTTTTATTTATTCCCGTCATAATTATTGTACAGTTTGTAATGTGAATTAGTATTAATAAATTTATAATTTTGAAATCGAAGTAGTGCCGCTTTTAAAATCCTCAACACAAATTCAGTTTATCACATACGCAAGGGTCAAAATCAAGAAAATATTGTACGGTGAATACATTTTGCGAAAACAATGATGTTGAATGAAATGGCTCAGGTTTCGATTATAAACACAGCAAATTTTTTTTTGTTTAAATTAGTTTATTCTAAGATGTAGGTACCTACTGTAAAAGAATTTTTCTGCGGAAACTTTTTTTTTTATTTTCTTTTTTACTTTTAAAGTTTTAAATTTTCATAGAAAAGTGCATGTATTTTTATTGACTGAAAATTGTTATACCTACTGCTAAATACTCCAGAGTAAATTTAATATAATTAAACTTTAGCTCCAGGCGCCTGCCAGACAGTTGTTGACATACCCTTAGCGGAGCGACGAAGTCGCGTGAGCGGCTAAACCCTGCAAAAATAAGGGTAAAAATTCTGTTAGCGATCGAAGCGAGCTACCCACGACCCACCCCATACTTTAAATCCACCAGACTTTCTTACAGGAGCCTATCTGACAGTGTTTGGTATAGACTTATTCAGCTAGGTAACTGGAATGAGTCACATAAACATGGTTTGATAAAAAATTTCATTTCCTCAAGAAAAAAATATTATTTATATTTATAATTTTTAGGCCATTTTAAGCTAGGTAAAAAAAAAATGTTTGCTCAGTGTTCATAATGGAAACCCGTCCCAATGAAATTTCCGTAGTCTCTTTCCTTCTTCTGTTGTTTTGTTATGCAGAAGTTTTGACGTCATGGCTTACGGTGTCAACTTTTCAAACTCTGGTAAGAATTATGTAGGTAGGAACATAAAATCAGATATCTAAATGGTTCTTAAATTATTATGGAGGAACATTGAAACTGACAGACGTTGCATTTGCTGAACTTTTTTTTTTTTAAATGGGCCAAATAGTCCCAGAGGTACCTCTACCCCTTTAATATTTTTTAAAATCAACCGAGTAGTTTCACAGATTACATTCGATAATATTATGATAAATGAGCCGGTGAAATTCGCATCACCTAAATTAATTTAATTGGAACTCTTCATAAGCGATTATGAATCCCAACCCCGGAGTTCAAAATTGGCTGCACCGTGTACAGTTTAAGTTTCGTTTAGTGAACAAATGAAATTCGTTCGTAGTTCAATAATGGCCGCGTTCCATTGACCGCTAGATGACTAGCGGCATGCCAAACTCCATATAAAAAAAACTGACATTTCATCATTTGCGCTAGAGCTCTAGCACATTTTGTGAAATATCCTTTTCTGGAAAATTTTGAACTGCTAGATTGAAAAAAAAATAACGAACTGTCAAAACAAAAGTGAAAGTGCTGAAGTCAAATATTTCCAATTTGGTGTAAAATGTGAAATGAAGCTTCTATATGTAATTAATATACATTGTATTTGTTTATTTAAATTATAGTGTATTAATAAATATGCGGCATGATGGCCCAAAATACATTTTTGACTCTCATGAAGATAAAATAATACGAATTAAAATTGGTTTTAATGTCACTTTGCCGCTGCCGCTAGATCTCTAGCGCCAGCGTTCCTCCATCAGGGATATTATGTGCTAGCTGACTAGCGGTCGAAGGAACGCGGCCAATGACTTCACTCCACTTTGGTCAATGTTGGTCAATTTTCACAGGAATACTCCTGGGCCAATGCCTAGATTAGATTAGATGGTAGGCCGGGAGAGCCTTCACCGGCCCTGGCACTGCGGCCTCTCTAAAGGAGCATATTGTGTCTTCCCTGATGGTGGAGAATTTTGGGTGCTTGGTGTTTTGGGTGTTTAGTGCAGTTCTGCCTAGGTGTTTTAAGCCAGAGTTCATTAGATTCGATTTGAGCTAAGCTCCTAATGTATTCCCTGAAGCATCCCTTACTGACACCGCAGAAGCGTTCAGTCCGCCATGTAAGCTTCTAGGACCAGCTTCGATTTTATAACAGATGAGTCGAGAGCTTTATTAAGAGCAGCTTGACTGTCTGAAAAGATAAATATAGTTTTACCACTATTGTATTAGAACTTAAATTTATTCTAGCGCAGTGGTTGATGGCAAGGACTTCGGCCTGGAATATGGACGAGTACTTGCCTAGGCTGACTGAAAAGTTCGCTCGAGGCGATTCTCCAAAAATGCCAGATACAGTCCCATCCATCTTGGAAAGGGCCAATACCTAAGAATGTCAGAAAGTGTGTGCTCAATAAATTCGGTGGTTTTCGAGATATATAGGTATACCATTTTAAGGTTATTTATTTGTATGGAAGGTGCCACGCCCCTTTGTTAAATTTTGATCAAACTTCACAAAAACTACTCAGAGACAGTAGCAGACATTTTGAGCACAATCGGTTCGGTCGGTTTTGGAGTTTTGCATTGATGGTGTTGTATATTCCCTTCCCATACAAAATGCAAATTTCGCTTTTCTTGGGGTTTTCCAAAATGTTCTCTTTTGCAGAAGAAGAATCATCCAAATCGGTCTAGTTACTAGTTCTTTTTCGAGTTTGCACAATAAACGAGAAAGATTTGTGCGATCCAATCGTGCACTTTATTTTATTTATAGGAATTATCTTCTACATTTTTATTTAATAGGTACTAGCTGTACCCGGCCGGCTTTGCCCGTGTACAGAAATTATTGCTTATAGCTTAGATGTTCTTTCGTAAAATGCGAGAAATGAGAATAAATCGATTTGCTGAAATCGAAATCTGAAATACAGCAATACAAATAAAGCATAAAAATAATCATGAAAATCGACCCAGCGGTTATCGAGATATAACGTCATCGAATTTCACCCCATAGAAAATGGTTTTTGCATAGAAGGTATAAGATTTTGAATGTTCTTTTCTCTATGGGAGGTGCCACGCCTCTTTGCCCAATTTTGACCAATCTTCGTTCAATTCCCACCGAATTTCACAGAATAGCCTTCTTGCTGAAAACACAGATTTTCTCAAAATTTGAGTTCAATCGGTTTTGTGGTTCTCGAGATATTCCATGTTTTTTGTATGCGTGGTGCTACGCCCGGCCCGTTTGTCAGAATTGTCTTGGGTATGGTTCTTGTTTGTCCGGATACCAGTCCAAATTGGTGCGAATCAATTGAAATCGGTCCATGCGTTTTTGAGTTATAAGCGTAGTAAATAACGGCTTTCTCTTTTACATACAGATTAGATTTTAAAATTTCGTTTCCCGGCCTTTAATTATAAATAGGTAATTTACTTACATAAATATTTCTATGTCTTTATCATGTAGTTTTGTACCTTTTGAATTTTTGGTAGCCGATTGCGATTCATACAATCACAAGAAAGAATTGGCGGAGGTGTCATTATAGTTCATCGACCCCATGGGGTCTGTACTTGTCAGTGCTGGGTTTTGACGAGGTCCGTAGATATAATACCTCTATAGAACAGCACTTCGATGAGTTTTACTATCCACACCCGTCAGCATTGCGCATTGACTTCGGCATTTTTCTCGTCTGAGTCCTTTAATATGTTGTATTCGTATACCTAACACAGTCCACGATAGTCTCTGGTCCTGGCCTCCAAGGGCGGTTTAATACTTTCAGACATTTTTTCGGAGAATTTGAACGAATTCGATTCGAGTTCGAATTGACCAACCAACCCGTCTAATATTCAGCTAAATTATATAGGTTAGATTCAAATCACTGCCCCATAGTTGTGTTAGACCCTCAGAGCCTCAAAAACTCGAAAGTTCATAAACGCCTTATTTCTTTTAACCGCAAATCCACTGTCCACTAAATGACTTCTTAAATATCCATTTTTATGTTGTCTTCACATTGTCTACGCGGTCATCTTATATTGAACCATAGGTTTACCAACAAGAGGTGAGTCAAATAATCTATCTTTAATATCCCTGAGAATATTCATTCGCTACCATTTATTTTTGGCTTTCAGTTTCAGTAACCACAAAAAGCGGTGTCCAATAACTCAAACTACATAATGGCACTGATCCAAACCAGCAATGACAGTGAATTAAATCCACTGTCATAAAAAAGCCATCTGAGTGTCTGGTCAAAGATCAAGCGTGCAAATTCTGGTAAGAGTAGGTACATACATACATACTCAAACAATTCGATCATGGCATTATTTTTAGTATTATGCATTCGAAAATAAGTTTAAAAGAAAACCGGACAAACAAGACTAATTTAAAAATACATAGGTAACTATTTCGTTGATCTTTAAGGACCAAAACAGGTCATTATGATCGTTTCGGGCAGCCTGCAGCCATAGTGAGACAAATTTTGATTTTCTTCTGTTTTGTTTAACTCTTCAATTTGATTGGCATCTCAAAATGATAAAATAAAATGTCAAACAACATTGTCAAGTTGCAGATAAGAAATGGCATATCAAAAACAATGTAGGTAGATGTATGTATAGGTATCTAGATATACATATTTACAAGTGCAAAAGTTTGAACTCAAGTTCAAAGAAACGATCACAAGTGATCATGATCAAGCTTCCGGTTTGGACGAGCACTAAAGTCATTCATTGGAAACGATTCAGACCTCAAGGCACCACGACCAACCCAGGGGGTAACGTAAAAACAACTAAAAAGATGCAAGACCGCGACGGGGACATTCTCACTCATACAGGTGGCTGTCTGTCATAACGATCTTGAACGTCATCATTCAAAACCATCCCCCCATGTCATGTCTCATATTTCATATGTCGTGTCGAGTCGACTACTATGTTTACTCATCCATGGGAGCAGTTCCATACACAAGTTCCACTCCACCGACGCCGACGACGTTTCTTTTCATTTGAAAAACTTGACTTGCAAAGGCACAATAATTACCATACCATATATCCATGGGGGAAGTAGTTGCTCCGGCAATGGCGCAAATTCAGACATTCAGTTGCGATCCGACCACGGTACACTATACACGAGTAAGATCAAGGCGCTTTGTATCTTTCGTCACTTGACTATAATTAAATGCAAGCCCCATTCGCTCTATCAATTATTTAAAGATTTATTCACTTTTAAATTGGTATTGTTTTTCCAATCACGGGCTTTAAGGCAACCGGTTTGTTGGCATATCTGACTTGGAGCCACCTGTCTTCCATCTTATTATAACACGTGTGTTGTTTATGTGAACGACATAGATGCAATGACAATTTTTGTAATTATGTGATATTGTGATACCGGGGTAGTGATCTATAGAACATAATCTACATTGTGATATCTTTCGAGGGAAAAAAACAATAATAATAAAAAATGTGGGCCAATAAGATCATTAAAGAAGATCATTGAGAAAGATCATCTTGTGTTTCGGTCGAAATAACTTCGCTAAATAGCGAACGAGGTCAATCGAGGAGTCAAGTCAAGCCGGCCTTTAAAACAAAACCATGCGTCCGATCGGTTTAATGATCGTCAACTCGATCATCAAAAGCGGCGGCGGTTTGTCAGTGTTATCATCACGCAGTTTCTTGGCAATATCATTTATTGTCGTTTATTTATGCTCGTGCACGGTATCGGGGGTGGACCAAAATACATCTTTAGCCTTCGAATCGTGGCTAAGCGGTAACGAAAGTGGATACGATGAGATCATTTCCAGCTGTATGGATAAATGCTCATACGAGGTAAGACTTAGGGCCATGTTTTAGCTGAAAGTTATCTTTCTTATCTGCAAGTCAGTCAGTGACAGCTATTGAGGCAATTTATTTCTAATTATCTTGATCGGCAGCTCCAATGCTACCCTGTAAACACGATCGTTAATTACTATTCCAGCACTTTAGTTTATATGACTTTGCACTTTAGGCCACAGTTCAGCGTTTCGTTTCGATCATCTTTAATTATTTATACGATAGATACTCACACTAGGTACACGCTTTTTGTACGGGCATGCTATTGTAGGTAGGTACCTTACTTGTGTGAGCCTGAGCACTTAGTATTTCCAACTTGTATCTACAAATCATTGTTATTATTGTTTTCTCCTTCTGGCTAGATTTTTATTTTTTTGTTTTGTTGCAAAACAGTGTAAAGCTATTTAGAGCAACTAACTCGACGGACGGACGGACTTTCTGGACTTGATGTATTGTTGTCGCGGATTTTGTTCTAAATAGCTTTACACATGACAGAATGTTGGCATTATTATGTAGCTTGTCGTGCGGCTTTAATTGAATTAGTTTTTTTTTTTTGACAATAGTTGGAGTATAAATCATTTAGTCGGAATGACCGGCATGTGGAATAGGTATAGCTACTAGGTATATGACGGGAAGGCAGTCCGAGCGTTGGCTAAACAATATGATACAGAGTCTTGACTTGTGAGCGCTGTGAGTGTGACAGCGGCACATTCAGATGAGAATGGAATTAGTTTGTGAAATTGCTGAATTTTTTTTTTATTTTGATTGTTTGTGTGTCAAGGAGTGACATAAAGCTTGGATAAAGAATAGTGGCGTTCAGTGGAAGATACATCATACACAAGCAATCAACTAATTCGGTCAATTTAACGATCTGACGTCAAGACTGAAGAATGAACTATCCGTTATTCACAGGGTTGATTTGACTGAAAATAGAGAGTTAGGTGAGGACGTTAGAGCAATGGAATTTGTCCATTAGATTCAGTGAGAGTAGAGTAATAGCATTACTGTATTACTAGAACTAGATAGTATACTATAGCTTTAATAATTTGTTAGCAGAAATGTGGAGTGATAGATCTAACGAAAACGGAGTTAAATATCTATTTAGCTGTAACAATGTGTTGTTTTGTTGTCCATGAACTCCACTTGACCTATCCACCTCTGCCGTTGTATCTTAAGCATTTTGAGTATAGGTCAACGTTGCCATGTAGCTCGTCCTTGAATCTCCTCCTTCACACTAGATGGAACCTAAATTCACCGAATATCACCCGAAAAATGTCCATGCTTCTGCACCATACACAGCAGAGCCGAGATGATTAATATGATGATAATAATATTTCCCTCGGTTCTTTTTGGGATGCTTAGTTTGCACCTTCTTAGCGAATATGTGCCCCATGTACACAATAACCAAAAACTGAAACCTGACCCAAAAGTCCACTAAACTCATCAAGGTCATAAAAACTAATATACAGATACCTATAGGGATTTCCAATTACAGCGCTATTATTATTTTATCGACAGAGAGGTCTGTCAACTGGTACATATTTCAATTTAATTAAATTGCCCAAAATTATTGAGAGTCACGAAAGTCTTATTATGCCATGTCAGATAGACTGTACCTAACTTTGCTGAAGAAGTTATCCTAGTTAAAATAAATAAAAGGCTTCTCACACAGTCAATGGTTAATCAGATCAATTTAATGGTGTACTACCTATACAACTCCTAAAACTACATATGTAGTTTCTCAATACTCGGTATAGCTGTACTAATCCAGGTTAGGTTTTACGAACTCATAACTAGAAGCGAATTTTCCATTGTGACCTTCAACCAAGTTAAGTTAAGGGGAAGGTTAAAAATGATTATTGGTAAAGCCCAATATTTCGAAATCGAGGCATTCAACGATTCTGAAAGCAGGTGATTAAAAAAAACTTGGCTTAATTCATATGATTTTAACGACGCATCGGCAGAGATTACAATCTTCTGCAGTGGTCCTTTATTAGTTTACGATTTTAGTAAAATTTGAATGAACATGTCCAACATAACACCAGCACCGACAACTTTTTATAGACTCGAAAATCCTATCATATCCTATTAACCAAATAATCAGATAGCCCAAAAATGTTTCGAATATTAGTTTCGGCGTTATTGGAGTTTATCGTGTCTCGAAACGTATCCACAATTCACCATACGTTCGACATGCTGACCGACATTTTTTTGTTTGAATGAATTATTTATAATGCATACTGTTTGAGGGCTTCAAGAATCTGAGGCTTGTTGACATGGACCCGTGACTTCAAAAAAAATTCCACAAAATGAGGTCTGGAATGGTTAAATCAGGCGATCTTGCCGAGCGTAGGTTACACACGCTTTGCGGTCAAGAGCTTACCCCTGATCCATTGGGTGCATTTTGGAAGGGAATATCTTAAAAATTCTATGTAAAAACCGCCGATCGATACCCAATTGCGCCGTACGTTGGTTGGTCGTCTGGTCGATACTCCGCGGTCCTCTGCGACATCTTCAGCCACAGCTGCGATATTCTTAGCAGAACGGATGCTCCGGGGCCGGCCTGACTTGACAGCGTCTCGTGTTCTCCCATACTCTTCTAGGCAAAACGCTAAACATTATAGTGTTTGTCCAGTTTGTGTCGGACGACCTGGAAATCGCCGCCGAAATTCACGCTGCGCCAACACCACCGACTTATTATTCTGCACAAATATCTACAAAATTATTACGCCTTCCTTAGAAGTATGTGATGTATATAGCGATTCATGTCTTGTTGAATTCACATTAGCCGCCATTTGCAAAAATTATAGCAACTTTCGACAGGATGATGTCTTTTACCCCACGTTATATAACACGTTCAATAGTCCTACGTTTTCATACTAAAGCGTCGCCCACATGGAGTTTTGGCTTCTGATAAATAATTTACCATTCAGAATCATCCAACAAGAGGTGTCATTTTAAATTTCGCGCCATTGTTGAACTGAACTGTCAGTCAATATTCAACTATCATTGCGATGACTCTGATAAGTAGAAATTTGAAGGAAAATTCACTGCAAAAGTGGGAACGTTTCATACATTTTTATTTTATGTATCTCGGTTGGGTATAGCTATAAACAAAAAATTAAAAAAAAGTACTAAATCAACAGAACTAGATCAAGCGCAATTATAAAAGTTATAACTCTTGTCCACCTACGTACTAAAAAAAATTATATATCATTTATTTTATTATTACTCTGCTGTGTCAAGTTCACGCACCCAATATTATGATGTCAACGGTTTTGTTATTAGCACAACCCTTTGCTTACAAGTTCCATCCTTGTTTTATAATAGCAAATCCGAGTTAAGATTTAGACTGGTCTGAGTAGTCTGATAATGTAGCTTGGATGTACCTGTACCTAATTTTCGTTTCGCTACCGAAATACGTTATTCTTTTTTGCTTTATTTAAAACAAGTGTTTCCATTTATATCATATTGTTAAGGGAAGTTTTTCATTTGCACTTGCACTACAAACAATGTCCTGTGAAAATATTTTTCTTTTGGAAGAGCGCAACAGCTGCACTATCATGTATGTTTTCCCTCCTGTCCCAATAAAAGAGGGATGAACAATTTGTATGAAGTACACATCTTCTCATTCTCATTACAAGGACATGGTTATTGATTTTTACAAGGGATGATTGCGCGTTGATATTAGAACATAGAAAAGATGCTGTACAAGGACCGTGTGGCCTAATGGATAAGGCGTCGGACTTCGAATCCGAAGATTGCAGGTTCGAGTCCTGTCACGGTCGGATGATATCCTTTTTTTAAATTTGGTCCATAAATTAAAAAGTCGACTCAAAGGACATTAATAATGTTTTTTTTTTATTTGCAGGACAACTACTATGGGAACTTCCAAACGGTTGGATGTAAAAGTTATAAGGAGTTGGTAAGTGGTTTTATCACTTTATAATCTCTTTAAGTGTTTAAGGATACAATTACACAACACAGTTATATGGCTTAAAGGCAGAGCAAAATTTCAAGGAAGAGGGTGCCTATAATGAAATTGCTTTTTCTCACGACATTCGACACCGAGTGCAATTGTGTTACACAATTTCGCCATTCAAAATGCCTTAGGGTAATCAGAAACCCAGGCATTGTTCGGGGTGGGTGCACTTGAATGTATATTTGACTCAGATTCACTTTAAAGTTGTTGATAGCGACATCAGATATGAACTGGTATTTATTTGATTTTATAAAAGCCGGATGTGCAACAATGCTCATGAATTGAGGTGATGACGTGCGTACTGAGAGTTACCTATATGATTTTGTGCTACTTTATGAAAAATTTAAGACATTTGATATTATTTGGAATGATATGCAAACAACTTCAATTCTAACTATTTTACCCAATGCTTTCAAAAAGTGTGTACCTATATCCATTAAAATAAAACAGCGACCTTAGGAAGCGCACTCTTTATGCATAGTTTCATTATTGATTCTTCTACTTGTCACGCCTTTTTTAATGAGTTTTTGAAGGGATCTGTGTGCGAATTTAATTACAATTTGCATTGGTATACGATTTTTCAGTATAACTTAAATAATCTTATTTAACGGGCTCCCTACCCGTGAAGAATCTCAATGTCACCTTGCATCCTGTTGCCCACAGATCAAGTGTTCTGGCATCCAGCATGTCTTGGTCTTTGAAACTGAGACTTGGTCTTTCTTGTGGCTTTAAATGATGACTGCGATTTAAAGATCCTCATTTGGCTTTTTGGACTGTACTTTCATCTCAGTATATTTTATGTCTACGTCGACATCGATATCTTTTTTCGGTATCTATTAAGAATGAGCCCAGTAGGTAAGGTTTTAATATTACAACACTCTTGAGAGTTGCCACTCTGATCACAGATTGATGTCATCGAAAAGTTTATCCTATATATATTTCGAAATAAGAAAGTTTTAGCGTATAAACTTGATCTTTAATTTGTATTCTTTCAGTGCTCCATGGGTTGCAACAAATGGAAATTGTCGACATTTTCAACTTGCGAGCATGTCTGTGTAAGCTTTAATCAAATTAGTCATTTGCATTTATATAATTTACAATCAAAATCCCACTTAGCATGACGACACAACATGGCACAATAACTTGTCACCTTGTGACATCGCCTGTATCTCTGGTTGCAAAGAAGCTCTCTTCGGTGTTATGAAGCATCTCAAAAAATCTCCAGATTTTCAAACCGCTCCGGTTCTACTAACTGACGCAGTCAATGGCACTTCGTTGACATTATCCTGGCCAATTAGTCCTCAGAGAGTATATTCGACGGAAAGGCTATTAATACAATGGAGCTATGTGGATACCCCACAAAAGTGGTGGTACTCTTGGACGTTTCACTGGATCGACAGCCATACTTGCGTTGTGGGAAAACTTCAACCATATACCAAATATAGGGTGAGCAAATGATTTTGTATAACAATATAAATATCATCTAGTACATTTCTATTTTCAGTTTAGGATAACAATGATGGTTACCACCGATCATTCGAACTTTGTATTCTCAGCTGAATCGGATGTTCTTCAAACTATGCCTTTGGGTGTGCCATCGTCGGAGCCAGATTTTACCGAAGTTTTTGCATTGGATCATGACAAGATTGCTGTTTTCTGGAAACCGGGGCGATTTGACAACGCTCCGCTTGAAGGATATAAAGTAAAGGCGATGATTTTGAACTCGAATTCTTCCATTGAAATGGTAAGTGTTTAAAATTTAATATGCTAGAATATAAAACATTAGGTATCAATGTTTTTTTTTTATTCCATATAAGGTTGCAAAATAAAAAAAAACAATTATCGGGGCTTAGGTCTTTCTTCATAAAAGCTTGGCAGCACCCACATAATAGAATTTTTGATAGAAAAAAAAATTTTCTGCGAAGTCACAAACAAAAACTTATCCACAAAGAACAAATTCCGAACCCAAATAATAAAAATAAAATATAGGTAGGTACAATGTACCCGTTCATGTTCAGAAAATGTACCTATTGCTTGAATATGTTCTTTTCTATCAGGACAATGTAAAAAAAAACAAGTAAAAGTGTTATCATCGGCCTGGCCGATGCTTTGATACCCTCCACTAAATAAAAGTCCTGCAAAATGTTTGCCACGCGAGTTAGTATGTGTCTAACATTAGTTTTGTATGGGAGGTAGCAGAACTACTTTACCGACATAGACAATTTTCAATACCAACCTGACGACGGTTAAAAAAAGTCCTTTCATAAAATTGCATTCACCTAAGTCGATTCGTTTGGACGCTAAGGTGTTTTCAACAGAGAGATACATGAGTCGAATATTGGCTTTGTATGGGAGGTAGCAGAACTACTTGACCGACATGGATCATTTTTAATACCAACCTGACAACCGTAAAAATAAGACCTGTCACTCAATTTCAGTCGCCTAGGTCGATTCGTTTGGACGCTATCGTGATTTCAACAGGCGGAGAGACACATGGGTCTACTAATGGTTTTGTATGGGAGGTACCAAAACTACTTGACCGACATAGCCCATTTTCAATACCAACCTGACGACGGTAAAAAGAAGTCCTCTCACCAAATTTCAATCGCCCAGGTCAATTCGTTTGGACGCTATCGTGCTTTCAACAGACAGACAGACAGACGGACAGACAGACAGACAGACAGACAGACGGACATGGCTAAATCGATTCAGAATGTGATCCTGATTCAGAATATATATACTTTATAGGGTCTCCGGTGAATCCTTCTTGGCGTTACAAACGTAATGGCAAAGTGAATATACCTTCCTGTGGAGGGTATAATAAAAATGTGTCGAGAAATACCGTTTGCAGTATTTTTTTTAATTAGGAAGTACCACGCCCCTTGCTCGACAGTCCGCTTCCCCCCCCCCCCCACCATATTTTATTAAATGCCTTCTAAATGCAGTAAACGTCTATTTATCAAATTTCAAAGCTACAGCAACCATGAAAAGATATAGTGTAATTTTGAGATTTGGGTGGTTAGCGCCATCTATCGGGAAACTTGAAAACTTTTGATCCATGCGCACTTTTCACTTCATAACAGATATATTAGTGGTTTCAGCTTAATCAAATAACTACTTTTCAAAGTAGATATATATCGATAAAAAGGTTTTGCATTTTTTTTTGTATGGAAGGTGCCACGCCCCTTTTTACCAAACTTCACAGAAACACATACGCAAACTGAATTTTGATGTAAGATACAGGAACAGGATAACAGTTACTGTCACATAATTATCATTATTCGCCCCCATCACGATTGCAGGAAACCTAAACCTAAAACTTGAATTTGGCGTTATTATTAAAAAAAACTGGAATGTTTTATTGAACAGTAGGTAATATATTCTAAATGGTAGTGAAATGATCGCTGTTTGGGTTTTTTTAAGTTTAGTGTAAATTAAAACCGGATGTTTATTCGGTGTTACCATTTCAATATTTTTGAATGCATTAACATCCAAATTCACATGCCATCAGATTTCGTATAAATATTTTGCTTAACAACAATAGAGCCAGTGGTGCCAAATTTATCATTCTGATCGATGTTAAGTCCAAGAGTGATCTTCCATTCGAATAACACGAATTAACTCCACCATTGATGGTACAGTCTTTATTGTTTAAATTCTTTGCACCGCACCACTATTGAATAATTAAAAAATTAGATATCGAGGATATTATACATATTTTGATTTGCAGTCAGCTTTTAGAGACTTATCCACTACATTTTTACTGGTATGGTATTTCGTGTTCTAGATTTAACTTTAGATGTAATGTAGTTAGTAAATTCGATCATTATTTTTTTTGGTCATTTAAATATTTCTTTGTTCCAACTTCCGGCTGATATTATTTACAACACTGATATGTGGTTTGTCATTTACTTTTTTGGACGTTTATTTTGGGTTAGCGAAAAATCTGTCAACATTATTCTTGCCATGAATTGATCTAATGCTACTGGACCTTCCATTATGATTGATGCTAGTTGTGGCTGATGTAGTATATGATCGTATCTTTCGGACAAGAGAAAATGGTGGGTCCTAAAAAAATAAAAAAATATTAGTCATTTAAACGCGATCTTGGACCTGTTACTCACAATCCATTCTATCTCAACACCATCGGGTAGCTCTATAATTTTTGGATCTACCGTGGTCTTCTTTTCGTGATTGATAATTGATCCTGTGGCAATTGTTATCAGACTAAGGGCTATAACGACTTTTATTATCATTTTGCTTCTAAATGGTGTAGATACTTAACTCGACTAAAATTGATGGTCAACTAGAGAATCGTGATCAGAATGCGCTTTTATATCATTTAATATGGAAACCGTATTGTGCTTATCTTTGGGGAATCGCAATTTTTGTCTTATCTTCGTTTGATTTACGAATAAAGAACATAACAGAAAGTGTGGTTTACAAATTTGCTATGAAGTAAATACAGACATATTGCGCATCTCCTACTCATGAGGTATGTATTAATGTATTGTATAGGTGGTGTGTGTTAACCGTCTTAACCTAGTCTTTGCTTGTCGCTTACTTTCATTGTAATCAAATCACACTATACACGCTATTTAATCCGTTATTTCTCTCCTGAGCCAGGAATCTTAGATTCCACTTCCAAAAAACACTCAAATTACAACTTATTGTTTGTATTTTCACTGCACAGCTCCACATATGCAACATACCGCTCGGAATCGATATAATACAGTTGAAGGCCGCTATCATTTGATCAAAAAAATAAAAATCACAAAAACGAAATATTATTATCATCAGAAGCTAGGTTTAGGGTACTGTACAACCTGTGGTGCCTATATGGAGTTGACAATACTATTGCTAAAAATAAATTGCTCGCGGACAAATTTCTAGATATAATGGAATCTGCTCCGAAGATGGATGGATAGGGTCGGACTTGGTGTAAACCAGGACATAGCTACTAGCTAATACTGTTCCCAAAGAGTAATAAAGTTGCAAAGCTCCACATATACTTGGAAACAATGAGCTTAAATTTACGAAACACGATAAATATTTAGGCATCATTTTATTTATGTAGACGACCTATGTGGAAGCTAAATCCTCAGGACCGTACATGAAACTTACTTACTTACTTTTCGGGCTCCCGACCCGTGAAGAGTATCTGCCGGAGACACTACAGCCTTCCATCCTCTACTATCCCGGGCACGCTGCTTCCAATTGTCCAGACCAAGCGCTCTGGCATCCGCTTGGATCGAAGATCCTCTTGGCTGGAGCATTATTGTCCATTCGCTCGATGTGGCCGAGCCAATGTAGTCGACGTGTTTTGGCTTTTTGGACTACATCCACATCTTGGTACAGCTCATAGAGTTCGCGGTTGTATCTTCTCCTCCATTCGCCCTCCTCGCACACCAGGACCAAAAATCCGCCGAAGTATTTTTCTTTCGAAGGAGCCCAGTATCAGCTCTCCCTTCTTGCTTATCGTCCAGCACTCGGCGCCATAAAGCAGAACTGGCAGGATAAGGGTTTTGTAGAGCACACATTTCGTCCTTCGAGTTAGGAGTTTTGAACCCAATTGTTTTGCCAAACCGAAGTAGCAACGGTTTCCTAGGGTAATTGAAAAGCTGCTATTAATATCCACGCCTGGCAGGCCCTTGATTCGACCTTCTTTCTTTTGACATCTTTGATGGGAAATCTGCCACTGAAGGACTCAGAGAAATAGTCCAACTGTCCGGTCAGTCAGAATTATGAACATTTTGCTTAAAACAAAAAATTTTAAAATAAAGAGCAAAACAAACTATTCCAATTGATCCAATTGGGAGAATGACACAATATGTGTAACAAATTTGCACTGAAAATATACGCATATGAGTCTAAAAAGACGATGCGGTACGGGTGCGGGAGTTTCCTCTCAATCAGTTTAACAAAACATTGCCTTAGGTCTCCCTAATCACTGTAGCGTTCTTCAGGCGGCAGTAATCACTTTATACGCGATATAACTATAATAGATTTGATCGGTACGCGATAGGCGGAAACATAGACAGTCTAACAGTCATGGCCAACAGCAACAACCAGATTAAAGTTGGTAAAACAATGCCGCGAAAGTCTGACAATTAAAAAGATAAGTTAACAGTCTTCATTACAACTACTTCCAGTGAGGGACCATGCGCTCAATTACAATCTGTTCGTCCTGTTCAAACGTTCAAAGGGGTTTTAAAAGTCATTAACAAATTATTATTAATAGTTGCTTACCGAGAAATTTGGCAGAAACTTGATGCTAAAAAAACGAGTGGACTTATTTCTGTAGAAATAAAATCAGCTCCGTTGTGGGACCCTTACGTACGCTTAGAATGCGAAGGGATGAATAGGAAGAAGAAACCATTACCCACATCCTTTGCAGATATGCATATCTAGCACTTGTCGCATTGCACATTCCGCAAAGATCCTTCAAGCGATTACTTTTTACTTTTAATATAAGCAGTAGGGTAGGATTACCACTTTTGTGTCCTGTATCATCATGTCCAAGCATTATCAATTAAAATGTCTTATATTGTATCTATATGAATGTTTAATTTATAAAAAAAAAATCAAAATACATTCTGCATCAATGGATGGTTTTTTTTACCACTCATGATTAAATGATACACCGATATTGGCATCGGAATTGCCATGATCAAAATTTTTTGAAGCACCTGCATTGGCATCAATGCTTGTCTTCCCGTCAGAGCTGCTCCAAATGTTTTGATTTGCATTGATAGAACCAGTGGTACCAGAATTGTCATTGTGATCTATATTTACTCCGACACTGATCCCCCCTCGGGTGATCGTTTTGTGCGAATATGAATGAAGGGCCTTGGGAAGGTTTCTATAAAGTAATCAATTTAATTTAAAGTATACTTGGCGTATTTAACTAACTGAAAAGTGTATTGCACTTACCACTGTGTATCCACCATCGACGAGGCCTTGTAATGAGGCGGGTTGTTTCAGACCTTCTGTGGTCTTCTTATTATCCGCAATGGCTGATCTAATGACAATTGCTATCAAACCAAGAAATATGATGGCTTTGAGTGTCATTTTTGTTTCAACAATTCAAAAGAAGAAGTTACTTAAGAGGGATTGTGTATAGTCAACTATGAGGACTGCTGCACGATTGATAATCTTTTCACGATCAGAGTAGGCTTTTTATATTTATCAGATTCGGGTGGCTGAGAAGGAGATCTGTAGTATTGCTTATCTTATACGTGATCCCCCAAGGGACTTTTTTTGTGATCGCTTAATTTATACTTATCTGTGTTTGTATTGAGAAAAAGTTTGTTTTTTATGATTACTTTTCCATTGAAATGCAATTGTAAGTACATGTGAATCATATTAGTGTTATAAGTATTTATAACCCAAGGAAAGCAAAATAATGTAGATTAAAAATCATGATGAATGTGCAGGAGTAGGACCTAAATTGCCTACCTTTCATATATCTTTCATCGTTAAAACTTAAACTTTCTGCCCGAACTCAGAGCTACGATTTTCGAAGGTATTTTGATAATGACTTTAGTTTCACAGACCTTAGTCGTTATGTCGTTGAAAGTCGTTCGTTTACAAAAGAACTGATGAGAACTTCGTCAGGGAAGACCATTGCATGTCATACTCTCAGAAGGCGTTTCCTTCTTGCTGGAAGACCGCTCGCATTCAACGTATTCCAGGGAGGAAATGTCTGCCACAAAACTATCGTCCTAAAGCGTTACTTTCAATGCTCTCAAAAGTAATGGAAAGGGCAATAAATGTCGAAATAATCAAATACCTTGAGGCCACCGATTAATAAGCTACAGGCAATACGGATTTCGGAGCCGTCGTTTCACTGGAGACCTGTTAAGCTACGTAACGCACTTATGGACGCAAGCAATTGAACAACACGGCGAATCCAGAGCCGTAGCCTTGGACATATCAAAGGTATTTGACCGAGTCAGGTATAGAGGCCTCTATTAGGCAACTTAGCGTCTTATGGATTACCACAACAACTCTGCGGATGGATGCAAAATTTTCTTCTGGGAAGATCGATCCAAGTTATTGTAGATGGTGTTTCATCTAATTCGTTTGCTATAAATGCAGGAGTGTCCCAAAGATCTATTCTTTTTCCAACTCTATTTTTTTCCACATCAACGATTTGCTTAGATCGACAAATAATAATATCTATACAGTTTTGCTGATGACAGCACTCTTATATCCTCTATCTCGAACAGTGGGCCTGTGAATGCGGCTACATCACACAGCCAGAGATGTGAACAAATTAGTTCTCTAAATGATGATCTGGATAAAATCTTGAAGTGGGGAAAAGACAACTTGGTTGTATTTAATGCAAACAAGACACAGCTCACAACATTTTCCAGGAAAAATGCATTAACAGTTCCTCAGATCCAAATGAATGACCATCCAATCCATCCCAAGGACTTAATGCACCTTCTATGAGTCACAGTCAATTCAGGAATCACATGGCAGGACCACATATCCTATATCGCAAGATCGGCGTCCGCTAAGTTGAGCTACCTATTTAGAGCAAAGAAGTACTTTAGCCCCAAGCAACTTCTCCTTCTCTACAAAGCACAGGTTAGACCAGGCCTGGAATATTATTCCCATATATGGAGCTCGGCCCCAATACATTCACTTATAACTAGAGACGAGCAGTTCGACTTATTGGAGACTCTATACACTCACATAAAATCTACAACCGTTGGTGCACAGTACAGATACAAGTCGCTAACCTTAGCTTGTTCTATAGATACTTCCATGGTAGAAGTTCCGAGCAACTCAAACATATTATCCCTCGAAATGCAACTTTTGGGCGTCCCACACGACAGGCAGCTAACTCATGACCATACAGTACACTTAACAACCGCGAGGACATCATCTTTCCAAAACTCCTTCTGTTACAGGACAAGCAAACTTTGGAACTCGCTTCCTGGGGATATATTTCCAGAAGACTACAATTTGCAGCAACTTAATTGCAGAACTAGCATACATCTGCAAGCATCTCGGGGCGCTGATGAAGCGTTATAGGTTCGCCTTTCCGGGAAAAGTATTAAAAAAAAAAAAAAAAAACTAACCAGGTACATTGTAGTGAATAAATTATAAATAAAAAAATTAAGCTAAGCAGGTACATTGTAGTGGGCAAATAATAACCAATGATAATATAATAACAAAGATAATAAACAAAATATAATAGATAAATAAATAAATAAATAGATAAATAAATAAATAGGTAAATATTAAATAATAAATGCAAATTTTGAATAATAAATAAAAAGTAATAAATAAAAAATAATAAATAATATATAACAAATAATAAATAATAAATAATAAATAATAAATAATAAATAATATATAACAAATATGTAATACTTTCTGATACACAAGAAGCATTTAGAACAAGAAACATAATTAAACATTTAGTTGAATAAGTGGGTTTTCAGAGATCTCACAGTTGCGGAGAAATTTAGTGGGTAACTTTGTAATTCGATCTTGAACCAAGATCAGCGGTTGAGTGATTAAGTGGAAGATTAAGCATAATTTTAAGGACTTTGTTTTGCGAAACTTGTAGTTTTTTAAGATGACATTTTGCTGAATTACCCCATACTTGCCAACCATATAAAAGGATTGATTGGAAAATTGCTTTAAAAATTATGTGTGATCTTGTTGTCTTTGTCCATTAAGGACTTTCTGTTTATAAATGCGTACAACATGTTTAATGCTATATTGACTTTTTGTACTGTCTTAGCAGTAAGTTCCTTAAATGTGAATTTTGTATCCAGATGAACGCCTAAATATCTCACGGATGGGACCCAGTCAATACTTGTGTTATTTAGAATTAGCTGATTACTTGGAAGAAAACAAATTTTTCGTTTTCTGCTGAAAAATATAGCTTGCACCTTCTCAGCATTTAGTTTAATTTTCCAGCAATTGTAATAACTTAGCACTATTTGAATTGCATTTGCAAGGCTTGTTTTCACGTTGTGACTAAACTCATTCGAAGAATATATTGCCTTGTCATTCGCAAAAATAGCTAATTCACAATAAGGTCTTGGAATATCAGACATAAAAATATTATACAAAATTGGACCCAAAACCGATCCTTGAGACATACCAGCAACAGCACTATGACAAACAAATAACAATAGCTCACGAAAACTTAAAAAAAAAAAAAAAAAAAACGATCGGAAAGGAAGCTCAGGGCAAGTTTTATAAGGTATAGGGGAAAACGAAATATCAACAACTTATAGACAAGACCGGACTTATTGCGCCAACTATTTATTTAGCAAACCAAAATAAAGTCACTCGCCCTATGACGTGTCGCGCTGTCGAAATTAATTATGTACACACAAGCCAAGCTCTGACGGACATGGCGCGAATTAAAACACTTGTTTCTTACTTTTAAAATTAAACAATATTTATTTGGAACTATGTCCTTTATTATTGAAATACTTTTTACTAATTCTAAAAGGAGCTTAAGGCTACTATGTAGTTACAATAAGACTATCGATAAATTCATCATACAGTCGTATTTATATATTTTTCTTATCTATCTACAAGGAGACCCAAGCGTACAATCGTCTTGCTTGATAATGAAGAAGAGATAATATTCCAACATTGTATACAAACGATATTATCTCTTGTACATATGTTATCATTGTAGCGTTGTGTGCAAGACTGTACTAGAGGCTAAAGATATCATTGAATACAAATAATGTTATCTTTTTTCTCAATATGTTTTGCTATGGATACTTAACTCCCCCCCTTGTTAAACGAAATCGTCCCGATTTTTCGACGCTATTTTTAACATTTCTCTTTCATAAGTTTTGTTATATGCGTCAATCTTTTTTTGTTTTTGACGATCTGTTATACATTGTATAGTTTTTATCATTACGTACGTAAATGCTAGAATAACAATCAGTGTTACAATTGTGTATATAGTTGATAATATCGGTTTTTCTTCAAAAGGAATAATTAGTTTTTTTAAAGTATCTATGTTATCGAATTTGTACATTGTATCTTCTTTAATTATTTGGTCGATGTAAGACTCTGAATTATGATTTCTTAATATAACTTCTTTAATTTGCTTATGCATGTTTTTGTATATTTTATCGTCTAGATTTATAGTATTTTCATAAGTAACTAAGTTTATACCATTAATTGTTTGATTATTTAACTTATGCTTACCGCTTAATAACATAACACCGGATTCAATTTCTAAGTCGTAATCGTATTCTTGTTTAATGTTGCATTTTGAAGTTATATTCTTTAAAAGTGGAATAAGACAATTTTCTTCTTCAAAGTTAATTTCACAAATGTTTTTACTTAGATGATTTTGACAATTTCTTGTTCTTAAATAAGTTTGGTTACATAAGGCAATTGTTTTATCTGTAATGATTTTTCCATGTTTTGAATTTAAAGGTGTTACTTTATACAATTTACATGATTTAATTAGAACTGGATATTTATATATTGTGATGAAGAATTCATCAGTTCTAGCTAAAAATATTTTAGAGTACTCAAGTATATTTATTATGGGTACTTGAATTATTTCATGTTGAATAATATTTTTAATGTCATCTAAGTCTAGGCTTTCTGATAAATATTCATTATTTTTTGCTGCATTAATTGTTCTGGTCAATAATAATAATTGTTCGTACACTTGTTCTATTACTAAATGTTCTTTAAGGCTCTGATGATCGGTATATATGGTTAAGTCTGCTATACCATATATGTAGTTTCTGAGTTTTTGTAAGGACCATATGATCGCTAATAGCTCTTTCTCGTTTGTGCTATAGTTCTCTTCTGTCTTACTCAGTGTTCTTGACAAGAAGTGTATAGGTTGCTTATTCTGACTTAGTACGGCTCCAATAGCTATGTTGGATGCATCAGTAGTAAGCTCGAATGGTTTACTATAATCCGGTTGAAAAAGTTCGACTTGCTCTTTCAAATAATTTTTTAAAATTCTAATCGCTTCTAATGCTGAATCATTCAGATTTAACTTAATATTTTTACTTTGTTTTTTGTTTACTTTACCGTTATCTCCTCGTAAATATAATGTCAGGGGCTTGGCTATGCTTGCGTATCCCTTTATAAACTTACGATAGTAACCTGTAAGACCTAAAAATCCTCTCAAATCCTTTACCGTTTGTGGGACTGGAAAATTTTCTATAGCTGCTATTTTCTCAGGGTTCGTAGTGATTCTACCATGTCTGATTATGTGACCTAAGTATTCTACTTCTTCTTGAAAAAACTTACTTTTCTCATCAGATATTTTTAATGTGGCTTTATTGAGTACGTCGAATACTTGACTTATGTGCTGTATATGTTCTTCCTCAGATGAAGAATATATCAATACGTCATCAATGTAAACGTGTACGAATTTACCTACAAAGTCTCTCAAAATGTCGTCCACGCATCTCTGAAATATGCTTGGTGCATTTTTGAGCCCGAAAGGCATTCGTTTAAATTGATATTTTGCGCCATTTATAGCAAAAGCTGTTTTTTCTTTATCATCTGTTTTGATTTTAATTTGGTGGAAACCTGACTCCAAATCTAACGTTGTAAAGTACTTGGCTTTACCTAAATTTTGAATTGTCATGTTGACATCCGGAATGGGGTATCTGTCTGTTACAGTGTGAGCGTTAAGTTTTTGGAAATCAACAACCATGCGCCGTTTTGGTTTTCCTTTTTCGTCCAAACCTTTTTTAGGTACTGTCCATATGGGACTGTTATAAGGACTATGGCTTTTTTCTATTATATCGTCATGTAAGAGTTTCTGTATTTCTTTGTTTACGAATTCGTTATCTGCTATGGGATATGGATATTGTTTAACATAAACCGGATTATCATTGGTCGTCCTAATGCTTGCTTCTATAGTATCTGTAAAGGGTAACGGTCCTATGCTGTTATTAATCTTCATCAGTCTATCTATGTCTGCTTTATAAATATTATTTTCCCCAATTATGTAATTAATTTTCTGAATAGATTCGACACTGCTTATGGTAGTTAGAGTCATATTACTGAAATTTATTTCCGCGTTTAGAACTTTAAGTCCTTCATATCCTAATATCATATCAAAAGACTGAATATCCTCTAATTCAAAAAATGTTATATTTTTCTTTAATATCCTAACTACTTTCTTTGTATCTACCATAGAATAACCATGCATTGTTTTTATTTTTATAGGTTTAATTTTAATTTTTTCGCTAGAATCGCATTTTCTATTAATGTAATTATGGGTTGCACCAGTATCAATAAGAATTTTGTAAATTTTCTTATGAATAGTACTAGTTAAATTTAAGCAGGGCAACCCGTCTACTAGTTTAAATGATCTATTCTTATGTTATTATTTACCATACATTCCGTTTCATCTGCTTCTGCATATGTACTGCTGGCATCGTCTCTGCGTTGTTGTCGGGAGTTATTTACTCTCTGCTGCTTGAAGTTCTGCTGATAAGATCGTTGCGGTCTGTTGTGTGTGTTGAAACTCCCGCTGTGTTCACGTTTCGCTGGTGGATTATATACATCGGGTTTGCATTGATTCCAATTTTGTCGCTGTGCATGTACAATTTGTCTCGAGTTTATCTCCATCGGCTGTGGTCCTTGATTGTGTTGCTGCATATTATCGTATTGCTTCTGGGGTTGATAATTCGTTGTTTGGCTCGAATAATTTGGTCTTCTTTCGTTTCTGCGTTCATGTGGCATATTTTTGTGGTGCTTATCTTGAGTGAGATGTAAATGCCTGTGCACATTATCATGTTCTATTCTGCGAGCAATTGCGAATGCGTGTTCTAGATCATTTATTGTAGCTGAATATAATGATCCTCTTGTAAAGTTGTCACTCATACCATCAATGAATATACGAACTGCGTCGTCGTTAGCATTTTTAATTAGTCTGTCGATTATATTCGGCGGATCACCTGACATAGTGATTTTTGATATTATTAAATTGAGATTTTTATTTATCTCGTCGTGGTATTCAGACAGTGTGCTTCTTTTTTGCGTGATGGCTTTCATCATGTCTTGTAGCACGTATAGAGGTTCTTGATTAGAGTACGTATAATCTAGTCTGTTACGTATCGCCTCAAAATTAAAAATTGTGTTATAATTAGTTAACACATTCGCGGCTGCATCCTGTATTTTACTTTTTACTATAGTCAATGCTGCTGCGTACTTACTGTGTGTTTTGAAGTTTTTAATGCTGTCCATTAATCTGGATGCTTCTTCGCGCCACGACCGATAATTTGATTGATCGCCGTTGAAAATAGGTAGGCTTTTAAATGCGTCTAACTGTATTTCACTACCATCTGTATATGTGGTTCTTATTTCCTCTAGCACAGGTATGTTTGGTACTATGCCTAATCCAGATTTTACTTCATTTAGTTTTGTTTCTAAATTAGTGTTTATTTGATTTTGGTTAGTTATTATTGCTGCTAACCTTGCATTCTCTGTGCGTGTGTGCTCTAGGGTTTGTGTTACTGTGTTGCACCTGGTTTCTAAAGCTTCTAATCTTGCCATTAATACTGCGAGTTGTTCCATTTTGAACTCGTGTCTGTTGTCGTCGAATTTGTGTGTTTTTTTCCTCCACATATACACTTTCACTGAATTGCTTAGCTGCTTCGTATGAAGAAGCTATATTTGTACCTGCTATGCTAGGTAATTCTTGTAACCGGTAACGCGAGTGTTCTGTTTATACTAGATTTCACTACTTGTTCCCGAGGTCCGCTCGATTGAAGTTAAAAAGTATATTTAACCTCCTGGCAGGATCGCCAATTAAAACACTTGTTTCTTACTTTTAAAATTAAACAATATTTATTTGGAACTATGTCCTTTATTATTGAAATACTTTTTACTAATTCTAAAAGGAGCTTAAGGCTACTATGTAGTTACAATAAGACTATCGATAAATTCATCATACAGTCGTATTTATATATTTTTCTTATCTATCTACAAGGAGACCCAAGCGTACAATCGTCTTGCTTGATAATGAAGAAGAGATAATATTCCAACATTGTATACAAACGATATTATCTCTTGTACATATGTTATCATTGTAGCGTTGTGTGCAAGACTGTACTAGAGGCTAAAGATATCATTGAATACAAATAATGTTATCTTTTTTCTCAATATGTTTTGCTATGGATACTTAACTCGCGCATCAAAAGTTAAGAATTGATTAATTCGGGAGAATCCAGCGACGATGATTGAACGCGAACAATTAATTTGGGTATATGTATTAGTAACTTAGCGATCAAAATCATGATTACTGTAACGCATTGAACCACTCTAATGTCATTTATGTGGGCTAAATCAATTACCGATAGATATTTTTAAATGAAGAAGATATAGATTGAAGAAGAGCTTCCAAATTGCACATCGGACTACCCAACTTTCTTTTGATTTTAGGTTAGGTTGGGCTAAAGTAGCTTACCAGCTAAGACCAACACACTTTAACCAGTTATAAGTCCATTATCATTACTCTTACCAATATTATTTAGAAAGATTCTGCTTCACCTTTGGCTTTCCAGCCAAACACTGTGATCATTATTAATGACATACATTTTTCTTTGATATGGTGTCTGTTAGTTAGTGTGCTGAACTATACGCGATAGATTTATGTCCAAGCACACACACAACAAAAAGCAACAAAAATCAAATCTGCCAGACATTAGAAAGATTACTGCCCTAAGAAAGCTTCTCGAATCATTTCGGATTTGTATTTTTTTTTTTTGGGATTGAAATTGACATTTCGTAAAAGTTTGAGGAACTGCTGCCCTTTAGATCCCTTCTGACTGTCAATAAAAACGTTTACACCACCCCAGGCATACAGCCTTAAGTTCAGTTTGCGCGATTACTAAAGTTGACTTCCTATGACTTTTATGATTGTATCTAGGTCAGTTGACTTAAGCTGTATTAAAGCCCAAATTTTGAATAAATAAATCTAATTTTATATATATTCAAAGAATAAATGTTAGATAAACTTTATTTACGAATATTATTTATTTATAGTACAAAAACAATTATTTACTAGAACTTTTTACCACTCATGACTAAGTGAAACACCCCCATGGGTATTTGAATTTCCATGATCAAAATTCTTGGATGTACCTGCATTGGCGTCTATCTTGGTCTTGCCATCGGAACTGCTCCAGATGTTCTGCTTTGCATTGACAGAAGCACTAGTACCAGACTTGTCATTGCGATCAACTTTTACTTCGACCGATCCTCCTTGAGGTGATCGTATTGTACGAATTGGAGGAAAGGGACGGGGCTCCTAAGAAAGGAATAAAATGATAAAATCTGTTTTTTTTAACGTACATAGATAGGCATGTAATAATTTTGTTGCTACTTACAATCCATGAATCATCAATGACACGGTGTGGTGCTGGATTCTTCAGAATTTCATTAGGTTGTTTCTGATGATGGTCAATGACTGATCCCAGAGCAATTGCTACTAAACCAAGAAATACGATGATTTTGATGGTCATATCGATTTTTTTAAAGGCAACAAGATCAATTATTGAAACTTATCTGCGAATGATGATCAATTCATGAACGGAGAGAGCTTTTTATATTGATTGAAGGTTAAAATTTCTTATCTTTTAGTAATTCCCAAAGGGTTTTTTTTTCTTTATGAGTTTATCTTTGTTTGGTTTGATTGCTGTGTAATGGTAGTCTGAATCATATGCAGTAATTTGTAATAGGTAAGGTTAGAAAAGGGTTTTTCTGTTGTCGAATCTGTCGAATCTGGATAAGAATCAAGAATGATGAGCTTAGAGAGAGATGCCATGATTCTGAAGACCTCTATGGCGATTTTTCATGCGAGAACAATGAAAATAAAAGCAACACTGTTCGGTCGAAATTGACTGGCTAAACGAGTCTCAAAAATGTATGATCCCCATAGTCGTGTGAAAATTATGTCTCCAGGAAGCGAGTTCCAAACTTTGTCCTGTAAACAAATGTATTTTGCTGATGTTCTCACAGTTGTCAGGTGTACTGCAGGTACATACAAAGGATGACATCAAGCTAGTTTAGTTATGTAACTTCATCGGAATAGATGGTCCCTTCGATGCAGTAATAGGTTATACAACAGGTCTCATTCTCGCAGACACAAAATGATTTTGCTCGGCATTCTAAAAATTGCTATCTAAATGTGGGGGCAGTGGCTCAGTAGTTAGTGCGCCGGGCTATGTTCAATCCACGAAAAAAAACAAAAAGTTTTTTAATCTAGGCATTCCGACCTATATATTGTACGTCCCTACCATTCGTCCCAAAAATAAAAACTCACGCAAACGAATGATCGTGAAAAGCTTGGCCTAGGGTGCCTAGCCCATAGATACCTGTTGCGCCAGCTACCTATTTATTTTTTTGTTTAACAAAATTTCATGAAATGTTTACTATTATGGTTTGGAACATATGTTACGAAATCTTACCATTGTATCTTAAGTCTTTATATCAATTTACAAATTTCCGGGTAAAAATTGATTCAGCCAAGATATCGCATTTTATCACACTTGATTAAAATTCAATGGCATGTAATCTTTCTTTGAACTACGCTTTAATTACCTACCCTTTCAACATTAAGATAAGTAAATCACCCACGTAGATAAGTAAATCATTGTGTATTGACCATAAGACCCTATCCAAACAAAGGAGGCGTTGATATCACGAAGAAATTGGAATCCACCATATCTTTAAAACCTAAACTTAAAAACTAACTGAAAAGCGGTTGTTGCTTCAATGGACCGGTATTTGATTCTTGGAATCCCCTTTTTAAAATAAATACGACCTCTTAAGAATTTATGTACTAGAATACGAAAATTTATCTTATAGGTTTGACTAAGTTAGGATGAAAGCTAAAAACAAAATTTCGAAGTTATTTTAGGTTCCTGGGTTGGTGTAGTATAGAGAAGACACTGCTTTATCAAACTCAGGTTCTTGTGGCCCTCTGTGTAACGCCCATCAATTGGGATTAGACGTATTTACTATTAGCCCCTTGCAATTACTTCTTTGCATCAGATCCATTGTGATGCCTAGAAATCTATGAAAGCACATGGATCACGTAACGTGGCTTTTACGATTTCGTGCATGTCATTAAACAAAATTCTAGTGTGGCAGAGTACTGAGTGGTGTGCCAGGAGGGGCCAACCAGGCTTGTACTCTGAAAATTCTGACTCATTGCACCGCCGGTACGAATGTTCATTTTACTACTAGCTGATCTTCTAGGTTCTAGGCGTTGTTGTATCGCATGCTGTATGCGTATGCGACAGTTGACATAATAGGCTCTCTGCTGTAATGTATAAAGTTCATCATTACCAGGAACGTGTCTTTGTCGAAGATTGTCTTTTGTCTCTTGTCTTTTTTTCATTTCAACCCTGGCTAGCTTGAAGCTTGCCTTCGGGCTTGTCTCAGACTCCGAACTAGTACCGGAAGTGACTCTTTTGGTCAACAATTGTTCTGATTGAGCGCAACAGGTCCAATCGGACCCTAGTGTATATAATCGTAATCAGTAATTTCTTAATCTGTAGATAACACAGAAATCACTAGCTCAGTTAAGACTCTTTGTAGTAATAAAATCTTTACAAACAACCTAGTTTACGACTTCATTCCTTATCTTTGCATGCTTTAAGTGCTCTCGCATTTCTCCAAATTTGTTTACCTTAAAAGTGATTTTATCTTTCCAGGTTGTCAATTCATCGGATACCTACACCATACTGCATCACCTCGAGCCTCAGCAAAGTTACGACATCGAAGTATCGATGGTAAACTCCTTTGGCGAGGGTCCCGCTGCAATTGAAGTCATTTCAACCGATAGCATTCCAGGAGAAGTGGCCACTCCAGCCTTCATTGTCGCTGGAGAGTACAAGGTAGTCCTCGTCAATACCTCCGTGGACGGGTCGATAGCGAAGGAACTCTATAAAAGCGATCATCCTATACTTGGTTTTGACGTCCTAATCGATCAGCAGACATTTTTCGTTTCAGACGACAATGGACATGTTTATAGGTACCTACAGGTATGCAATTTTATTCCGACTTAGTTCATAAAGCTTTCCTCAAACAGAATCAACATGCACACTGAAGGAGAACGTGATGCGATAATTTCTCCTAAGTCCGTTGGCAATTTTAAGCCGTCCAAAATGTCCGTAGACTGGTTGAACTCCTACTTATATATCGTGGGAGAGTTGAATAGTGATGGAACATGGCTTATATCGCGAACTGGATTTACTGCGAACGGGCAAAAGATAATCGTAGAAGGGTTGAAAGAGAAGCCTGTCGAAATCTATGCAGACCCGTTCAATGGACTGATCTTTTGGATAACATTGGAGTCAGGAATATTTCGTTTAGACTTGACTGACCTAAGCTGGGCAAATATCTATAAAGCGCAAGGCCTTCGCACGCTTACTGTGGATCCTAAAAGAACTCTTCTTAGTACATTCTCAAAGATGGACAGAAGACTCTTGAAAATCTCATATGATGGGAAATTTGCATTCGACGAAGGTGTTGAGGTTTCTTCGGAAATTATAGTTGGCCTGGTGCAATATGATTCCATTCTCTACTGGACCGATGGGAAGCAAATTTACAGCAACCAATCATTAACGGTACTTTTTGATAGCTGTGAAATTTTAAAGCTTTTCCAGCCATCGGCTCAATTGACGCCGAGCCCAGAAGTTGCGCCGAACAATGTTCAAGCTCTTCTTACAGCGGATACAGCGAAATTGTCTTGGAAGTCACCGAAAAGGGGATATTTTCAGGGTGCAGTAGCCTGGTCAGGTTGGAACTTTGACTTAGAAGTCAAAGAAGGCGAGGTCAGCGTGTCAATAAGAAACATTCAGACTGAGTTCTTTACTGTCGAAAAGCTCAAACCGAATACAGAGTATTGGTTTAGGGTTAGAGCCACTGGATTGAATGGAGCCGAGGGCCCTTGGAGTGAGTGGTTTCGATCTAAAACGTGGATGTCTTCAGATGACCGTTATCTACTGTGGGCAACCAACAATGGCCTGATGCGCTCCAATGAAGCAGGGGACGGTATTGAAACCCTGTTGAACGGATCCATTAGGAGCTTTTCATGGGTTAATGGAAGCTTGTACATTGTTAGAGATTCTCAGATCTATCAGTGGGATATGGCCAATCTGACGACTGTTGTTGGTGATACGTTAGTGGGACGCATAGCCTATGACTGGAAGGGACAGAAGTTGTACTTCACAGACAAACCGAAGGGAGTATTAGTTCGGGTAAATTTGGACGGTTCGGAACGGGAACTGTTACCAATTTTTGGAATAACTGATATGGAACTGGATTCTGAAAATGGATACATATATTACTCCACAGGACTGCGCGTTGAGGCATGTTCTTTAAGCGGCAGACCATGCGTGACTTATTATAAGGCGTCCCTGTTTGCAGACGAGTTCCCCTTAGGTATAGCTTTGGACCAACAAAATGGACGCGTTCTTTGGACAACACAGTCCGACGGTGATGGCTACCTATATAGTGCACCATTGGCTAGTTTGATGAAAGATATAGGCAGTCCTGCGATGACGCCCTTCGAGGGGTCACCTGTCGAAAGTTGGTTCTCATACTTATCCGGAAGACTTTTATGGTTGACAAATGAGAAAACGCTAGTTATTGCAAACGAAATGGGCGAGAACCAAGCTGTCTTCGCATCCAATGTCGTGACATATGGAGTAAAGGTGATAGAGCCAACACAGCGATTCGAAGTTGCTTACAGTGTGATACCCGACGCTGTTAATGCTTCTAGCATAAAAATTATTGGGCTCTGGGATAACTTCAACATAACTTGGGACCCTGTTCAATCGGACAGTAATTACAAAGTCATGTATTCCGTAAAGATCGGAGACAGCCTATTTCGGCAGAGTTTCGAGACATCAGTCCATTACCCACATATAGACTTGCAACCGTATTCCCCTCTTAAGGTTTGGATAACAGCCGCCTCCCCTTGGAGTAGTGGCCATATAACGACCGTTGACTTATTCTCACCAACAGCAGCTCCTTCAGAACCACAACGGTTGAGAGCCTTTATCAATCGTATTCACAATCCTCTTCAAGGAGGTCAAAATATTTCCGCTATTGTTCGCTGGGAGTCTCCTGAAGAGCCGAATGGACCCATAGTCCTGTATAGTATTTCCTGCCAGAAGGAGAATGAGACTTTTGCCATACAAAACTCTACCGAGCTTGAGGCGTTATTTTGGGGCTTAGAGGAAAATACTACGTATTCCTTTCAAGCCCAGGCTTTCACCTCCGGAGCTGGAGGGGCGTTCTCAAAAGTGACATCAATCAGCGTAAACTCCGAATTTCAGTCGATTCCGAGGCTCTTACTCGCAACTGCTAACCACATTGGTCTCCTGGATATGGATCTCAATTCTACGGAAGTCTTCACCTTAACCAACGACTCCGCTAGGCATCTTGTTACCATTCGTGAAGAGAATCGAGTGATTTGGATAAACGAAGCTGGACACCTCATGTCATACTTCGAGGGAAATGTAAATGTTCTTAGTTATTTAGAGGCTGATATTCAAGCTCTGACAGTGGATTGGATAGCTCGGATCGTCTATTGGTCTCAGGCGGACCAAGGCGGTGGAAGTACCATACACTCTTTGGATCTAAACCATTTCGAAGGCGAGCCGCTAAGTGGCCAATTGTTGATTTCAAATCCAAAACCTATAAGGGATTTAGTAATTCTTCCATTTAGTCAGACCTTACTATGGCTTGAACGAGGTGGAAGCTTAAGCGGATGGTACCTACGGGAGTTGAGTGAGGTAAACCAGCTTTTGGATGCGAGTTTAACGTATGAAAACATGTATCCTGGTTCCTTTGAGCAGGACCAAGAATCAGTGATGCTGACCGATGAAAAAGGAACTATTTGCGTGCTTAATCTTCAGCAAACATCATGCCAGGTCCTAAAGATCGGCGTGGATACTGATAACCTACATCTAGCGTGGGACAATGGGTTTGTCTATGCCATGAAAAGACATTCAATACGAGCATACAACCGACAGAAGCAATCTCTCGAGTACATGGTGAACATAGAAGGTGTTAGCGTCATTACAGCCTTGAGTCTTCAGCCGTATCCGGAGAGAAAATGCCTCTTGCCAGATTTCGAGGAAGAACCGCTTGTCGAGACCAACCTACTGGTTCCGCAACTTATGAACTCCACCAAACACAGCCTCGAATTACGCTTTCCGAGAATTCCCCCACCACAGGAATGTGGACTCAAGATACCCGGCCTAAAGTACAACCTACTCCTAAAGGAATTGGGCAAAGAAGGAGCCGCAGCTAGGGAAATACATCGTTTTGAGCCAAAGATGAATGTGACAGACCTGAAACCATTCACTAGATATACTGTCCAGCTAGAGATCAGCAACTATTATGCCGACAAACTCGGTTACGCAAAAGTATACGGCCCAGCTGTTCACTTCATAACGGCTCCTGGAACACCATCAATACCGAGAAATGTAACTGTCCAAGCGGTTAGTCCAAGGGACTGCTTAGTTGAGTGGGTGCATCCGGAGGTACTTAACAACGACAGAGTTTGGTATGAGATCCATTGGCAGACAGAGAATCCCAACAATGGGATGGTCCATCGCCATCAAAAAATAATTCCAGAGAACGAAGACAAATGGAACTCTTTCCTATTGTCCGGCCTGCGACCGGATCACATGTACTTGGTTTGGATAAAGGTATTCTCAACCGAAACGGCATTCAACACAAGCTCAACTTACAACTTCGAGACGTTTCCCGAACCAGAAGGCCTGGCTTTCGTCGACTCAACTGCTTACAGCTTGACTGTGAACTGGAACTCCTCGACAAACATAACGTCAGCCTTTCTTCTGTACTCTCCTCTGGACTTGGACGACGCTATTAGTATAAACATTACAAGCGATTCGCATTCGCGAGTCATAGAATCTCTCGAACCGAAGACTAAATACAGCTTCCACCTAAAGCTCTTCTACTCGCACTCTGTACATCCGTATGTCTGGCCTCCAGACAATCGATTTGTTTTTGAAACGCTTGCTGATCGACCGGATGCTCCTGGTCAGCCATTAATAAGGCACATCAAGCGAGAGGTTTTTAAAATTTTCTGGGAACCAGCGCGGAGTAATGGGGCTCCAATCCAAGAATACAGCTTGGAGGCTCTACAGTCGAGCCAGGTGAAAAGAGTTCGGCGGTCCCATTACTTTGCTCAAGACGACGATCTGCGAGTGAGCAACAAAACGATGGCGCGACTCGGCCAGCTTCCTTGGGCTGAGGAGATCGAACCGGTCCAAGATAAATGGATTCCTTACTGCAATGGAACCGATACCAACTGCATTATAACCGAACTGCACACGATGCGACTTTTGATGTTTCGAGTGCGAGCCAGGAACTCCTTTGGCTGGGGACCCTACAGTCCAGACAGTGAAATGATCGCCGAACCGTTTGTTTCACCACGAAAGCGGGATACCCTGGTCTTTGCCATCATAGCACCAATAACCATAGTTTCGACTTGTGTCACTATGGCGATGTTGATCAGATATGGTGAGTATTATATGTCTTGACTGCCCACATAGGTTTCTTTCAATTTCATTTATCCGCAGTTCACGGCCGACGGAAACATGCGAAGAAGCTCCTTTACGAATCGCGACCAAGTATTTGGGGCCTGGATGTCGCCACCTTGCAACAAGTGGCGAGAAGTCGCAACTTCTCACAAACCAGTAGCATGCTGTACACGGGAAAGCCCTTGACTGATGGTGATATAGCTCTGCTGCCGCAGATAAGTCGTGGTCAGATTGACATGCACAAATTTCTGGGCAGCGGAGCCTTCGGCGAGGTATATGAGGGTTTGGTTACATATCTCGACGATGGATCGCAGGATCGTGTTGCCATTAAGGTAGACGCATTTGCATTCTAACATCATCTAAGGGTGCATCAACAGTTTTTCTCAATTGCAGACCCTACGCAAGGGATCTAGTGAGCAGGAGAAAACGGAACTCTTGCAAGAGGCTCACCTCATGAGCCACTTTAAGCACGAAAACATTGTCAAGCTAATAGGGGTGTGCTTCGACTTGGACTCCATCTGCATCATCATGGAATTGATGGAGGGTGGGGATTTACAGACTTATCTTCGACAAGCTCGCCCTAATTTGGTAAGTCCAATTCCAGTTTCCCCCGAGTTTTCCTCATTCTGAATATTCGCAGAGCAAACTTGGAAGTCTGACACTGCTCGAACTTGTCGGCATGTGCCTGGATGTCTGCACAGGATGTCGCTATTTAGAAGATTTACACTTCTTGCATCGTGATCTGGCATGTCGCAACTGCTTGGTCTCTTCGATGGACCCACAGTTTCGTGTTGTGAAAATCGGTGACTTCGGTCTAGCTAGAGACATATACAAGAGCGACTATTACCGCAAAGAGGGTGAAGGTTTACTCCCAGTTCGATGGATGGCCCCAGAGTGTCTCGTCGATGGGGTATTCACATCACAGTCTGATATCTGGTCGTTTGGCATATTGTTGTGGGAAATTCTAAGTCTCGGTCAGCAACCTTATCCGGCGCAGAGTAATTTAGAAGTACTGAATTTCGTTAAGGAGGGCGGTCGGTTGCAGCAACCTCAGGAATGTCCTGACAAATTGTAGGATCAGTTAACGCTAATCGCAGAGATGTAAATTAAAGCCCTCCACTTGCAGGTACAAACTAATGATCCAATGTTGGAGTCATGACCCTGATGATAGGCCGACGTTCCAGCAATGTCTCAACGAGCTTATGTCGATGAAATTGGTCGTCCTGAATAAGAAGCATACCAGCGACTATGAAGGTAAGCTCGTATAAATGTCTGGTCTGTACTCTTTTGATGGAATTTCTTTTAGAAGGCATCACGAATATGTCATTTGCAGAGTCAGATTTTGACGAAGGCACCTCGAATGGTATGTATTTGGCTTCAGTTTTAACCCAACTATCCCTTGTCTTCCATTTCAGTTTCATTTTCAAACGGAACCGATAACCCGTCAAACTTGCAGAACAGCTTTACCGAACAAGTGATGTCAAACCAAAGAAATCAAACCGAAGATAGTGGAAGTGAACTTACCTCATTCAAGGTATCAACACCGAGCGACGCCGAAACCAATGGAAATCAGCCAAAAAGGAAGTCAGTTCATTACGTTAATGAAGGACAATCGAGATTTTAAATAGCATTTAAGACAAACTTGTACATATACATACAAGTATTTACCATGACTTTGTTTGTGATGTGTATTATTGAAGAAGCTTTAGAGCGTCAAGTTGGGTGTCAAGTTGACTTGATTGTTAACTTAAATCAACTTGAAATCGAAACTTCAAGCAGTTTTTTTTTTAATTAAAAGAAATGTCCGGGCATAGATATACCTACCTATAGTCTCTATTTAAAAAAAAAAGATTCAAGAGCGAACTGTACGAGCTGTAAAGTAACATGGAAATAGTCTAGGACTAGGATAATAGGTATGTAGATCGAATGTTATAGGCCAGAGTGTTTTGTAGCGCCACCTAAGTAAGTATGTGTACGGATTGATTAAACGTTCCCACTGGCCATTAGGGCTCACATTCCTCTCCTGGAAATTTAGGATCTTATGAAAGCGGACGAGGGTACAAACAAAGTACATACATGTACTACAACCACAGCTACGTTAAGAATAACATCCTTTTCCCGACTCAAATCCTTAAAATGTTGCGAGTTTCGATTCGATTTTAAAAAAGACGGTCGGCATCGGTAAATTTCCCGACTGAAATCCTTAAAATTTAGCGAGTTTCGATTCAATTTTAAAAAGGACCGACCGAAATCCATAAAATTTAGCGAGTTTCGATTCGATTTTAAAAAGGACGGTCAACATTTCCAATTTCAGGTTAAATTCTAACGAATGTTTTATTCGCTAGTATGTGGAACGCGGCCTAATGATGTGGATTGAAAATTTGACAATTCGCGGCAAAAGTGTTTTCGTTGGCGGCAAAAAGTTTGAAAAACGAAATTTCGTTATTTAAATTGTTTATTAACTTTTTTTTAAATGAATTTTGAATTTTAATAGGATAATTAATTATATCCTATTCTTGAAATAATCACCCCTATTCCCGTTGGCGTTTGTCGTATACGACTCATGTTTCGTGTCGTTGTAAAACGATGTGCAGATTTTTGTTTTAACTTTTGTTAACAGTTTTGTTTTGTTTTCTATGTGTTCACCATTATTTCAATTCATTTGTTTAAAAAATGTTACAAAAATCGACAAAAAAACGAAGTGAAATACGAGTCGTTTATGACAAACGCCAACGGGAATAGGGGTGAATAAAACGTGAAATTTTCTGTTTAGAAATGCATAAAGTGTTTTGTTCGCATTTCATCGATTCGTTCGTTTTTCATTTTGTTTGATTTTTTCAACGCAACCAGGTTTCGGAACTAGGCTGATAGTTTGTTGCTCACATTGCAAACGTTTGATTTTAGCGGGTTCTGAAGCACAAATAAATTCTCTGACATCGCTCCACTGTGCGGGTCTTGAGCTAATTGAGAATGGCACCCTATCAAACTTATTTTAAAGGTAGGAGACTTGCAACCACGTCATAGCTCCTAGAATGCTTTAATTTTCTGTGCCTTGTAGTATTTAGTCTGACTGAGTCATTGGAAGTTCTAAGAGCAACAGCTGAATTCGCTGACATGAACTGGTCCATGAATTAGTGTAGAATAATAATAAGTATATACCTTGCGCACATACGTCACTTAAAAGTCAAATCTGTTAAGTTTAATAGCTAGTCATTGGTGTCAAGAGCGATACTTACCGCACCATTTGATTCTGAGCGCTATCTCAAGTGGGAAACGGTTGTTACAATAAAAAAAAAACATACCACTCCTCGCACATCAATGACCGTCCTAAGATAATAAAGAGATTAGACGACAGATGATAACAACAAAAACCCGTCCAAAAACTTTTCTAAAAATCGAAAAGGAGAGAGTATACCCTTTTATTTCCTCTATGCTGAGGGAAACAAATAATAATGAATTAAATTTCGACATACACTACAATATAAGCGCTTAAGATCTACTCGGGTTCGTCCTTAACTTGAACACCATCGTCCTCTTGCTTCACGTCGTCGTCATCTTCATCATCTTTGCTGTTTTCATGCAAGAGCACATATTCCCTCGAACTGAAGCCGAACTTGAGCACATCCTTCTCCATCAATTCGACGTAACGCTTGGAATCGATTTTCTTGCTGTTCAAGAAAGTACCATTAGCAGACTCCAAGTCGATGACGTAAGGTCGAACGCGACGCCCCGCTGTGCCGTCTTCCCTTTCGAATGGAACTAGTCGATACTGCAGCGCGGCATGCTGCTTAGAGCATGAGGGATGATCAACAGGTAGATCGCATACTTTGCGATCGCGTCCAATAAGAAAACAGCTCTGACGATGAATATGCAAAGTGGGTAGCGCCTTTTCGCCCTTAAATGGGTACAAGCGCCATCTCCGTTTTGGTTTGCGTGCCTCTGGAGGTTCGGCGTATTTGACTACGACGCCATTCACGGTGTTGGTGTCCTCTGTGAGTTTGCCACTCAGACCGAAGTTTGGCTTCTCCTTTTCAGCGGGACTCTGTTCCTCTTCCTTTTTGACGCGTATTTCATCTTTGCGACCTCCCCACTCGTATTCTTTGTCATTGTCCTCGTTGTTGCGCCGCGGAAAGTTGCGTGGTCTTCGAGGACTGCGACTTCGGCTGCGTCTGAAAGGAATATTTTACAATAAACTATTGAGAATCGTCAGGTGTACTTACCTCCTTTCATTGTCTCGGCCTCTGTTTAAATCTCGCTCTCTCTCGGGACGAGCATCGCCCCGATTTCCAGCACTCTCTCTTTCTCGATCATCATCTCGTTCGATTGGCCTTCGGTCTCTGTAATCGTTTCGGCCTCTGTCGTCCTGACGTCCCCTATCATCGTTGCGTCCTCTGTCGTCGTTACGCCACCTCTCATCCTGATTGCGTCCACCACGAAAAGATGGACCATTATCTCTTCTATCTCTTCCCCAGTCTTTGTCGCGACCACCGTTACCACCACCGCCGGCGCCACCACTAAATCCATCTCTGCTATGAAAGCCATTATCGCGATTATTACGCCAACCGTTGTTCCAGCCGCGATTCCAATTTTCGCCACCACCGCCCCTTCGATCAAAATTTCGATTGTGCTGATAGCCACCACCGCGTCGTCCTTCTCGTCCGGGACTATCCCATTTGGAACAATTGCCACCATCGTCCCCTCGTTCAACAGATCTCGACCTCTTAAAAGCAGGTGGACTACGTCTTCCTTCTGACCGATTTACCTCTAAATCAAACGGATCCGAGTTCCTTCGTTTGGGTTTCTTTTGCTCCGTGTCCTTATCACGATTGCGTTTCTTTTTTCTTGCATCCCTATTACCTGTCGAAGATGCCGACGATGACGACGAAGATGTGGAATCATCAGACTCCGAGTCGGAACTCTCGTGTTTACGTTTCTTCTTTTTGTCGTTGCTTGGCTTGCTTTTTGATTTCTTTGCTTTTGTTAGTTTCTTGCGTGTTCTCTTTTCATCTTCGGATGATGACGACGAAGATGATGATGAAGAGGAAGATTTACTTTCGGAGGAGTCAGAATCTGAATCCACAGAAGCCGTTTCCTCTGATCCGGATTCTGGTTCAACACGCGATTTTTTCTTTGTTTTCGACATTATTTATTACCATGCACAAGGGAAGTACACTATTGCAATTGAATTGTAACCCTTTTGATATTTTACCTCATTAGGAGGGAACAAAATTATTAATAATTTGCGGAAAATTGATATTTTCAGCGGCAACGCGATTGGTATTGGTGGACAAATGGCAAATTTTATTTTCCTAACGATTATACGAGAAATGTCAGCAAATTGTCAATGTCAGATGGTCAAGTGATGCCAGATCCTTTTTAGTCCGGCGAATTCGTAGTGTCGACATCTAGAGGGGAATAGAAAAGTGCAATGACTTATTTAGTATGGTTTAAGTATTAACTAAAATGTGGTTGATTCGTACAAGAATTTACTGCAGTTTCTGCTGCTAAATCGACTAGAAACATTAAAATTTTTATAGAGAAAAGAGAAATTAAAGAAATATTATTATTATTATTATTATTATTTCATCTATGATGTTGTTTACTTACTTACTTACGTAGTCATGTCGCGCCACTGTCCGGGATGGACTTCCCTTCAGTGGTAAAACACCAACGCCCTTATGTAGAAGTGTCATTTAAAATAAAAGTTAAAGAAAGTTTAAATTTAAATAATTTCGGTAGCACAATTATCTTTTATATTTTTATCAGGTCGATGTTAAAATATTTTAACCCTTTCATGCGCGAATCAATTTTTGCAGTGCTAAAATTTGTTTGAATTTATAACCCAATCCTAATCCAATCTAATATCAAATTACTTTTTATTTTACTTGTTATTTCTCACAAATTAAATGTTATAGGTATAAGTATACCACGAGACAATTTTTGGGGGATTAGAGCATAGACTTTATATTTATTGCAGTTTGAGCGCCAAAAATCAGTGTGGCATGACCTACACGCTACACCTATATTCAATCCAAGGGCTGGCTCTTGGTTATTTGGCATGTCATGGACTCATGGTTCCGCCATGATCGGTTACCTATCAGTATCACCCTTCACAAACACAGCGTCGATGGAGGTGACGAAGCGTCTGGTGATGATGGTGTTTGAGTTGGGGAGGTAATTTGTATCACAATTAAGAAATATGTCAGATCTGTCAATGCTCTGTTCTGACAATGACTGACAATCTGCCGTCGTAAGAAGAACGGCGCATCTCCATTTTAGTAGTTTTGAGATAAATGCAATTTACTGTTTTCGGTTTTCGCGCCTTCAAATTAAATGGCTTTGAAAATTAAAAAAAAAAAACGATTTCTTAATAAAAAAAATTATGTAACTTTATCTTGCCCATAAGTTTCAGTAATTTTGGCGATTACTTTGAGTAAATGGACTTGCGACTTTTTTTCTTAGTATAAGCTCAAAAAAATAGCTTGAAGTTTTAACAAAACTGAGTTTTTGCAATAAGTTGATAAACTTTTTTTAATATTTTTGAAGCAGAAGTTAAAATAAATTATTTCATTGAGTTAGATTACGTTAGGTTAGGTGGATTTCCTAAAAGGACGCACTTAGACAATATTAATAGCTCCATTGTGATACCACATGAAAGGGAAGGGGAAAGTGGATAGAAAATTTTATGGGCGGGATATTGTAAATGGGAACTCTATTGCTATCTGTTTCCTTTGAGAGAGATCTGTGTATCGTACCTCGTTAAGAGGTCTTGGTGGTGTGGTAACTGAAGCAGTTAACTCAATAGGTTAAAATTAATAAAGTTAGCACCTCTTATGATCTCCAATTGGCCAATGCCCCGTGGTTATTGCTATGATTTTGGCGATATCTATGCGGGTTCCGTTTAGTAAGTTCTTGTTTGCTTCATATTGATGCCTGAAATGAACCGTAAGTATTCGTAAAAATGTCGCTAGAAACTTGAAATAAATATCCAACTTTACATAGTTATTACATCATTAGAAATACACTTGAACTGAATTTGAAATGAAATTTTTGTATTCGTGTCTTGTGTAAATCATTCCAATTTGTTCATTAGAATTCTAGCATTCACCGCATCACATCTAAAGAGCTGAACAAAACGCACATCAGGAAGATCAAACGGATCACTATTTAATCTTAGTTCCAGCAAAAGTGGTTGGTGTTTTCATCTAAACCAAAAATATTAAATTGCTAAATTATTTTCAATTACCTACATACCTACCCACTTGTTTATACGAACATTTATTACATTCTGTCTTCTTTTATAAACATCTCGTTGACGAAAAATTGTATAGATATCCATTTCAATAAAAAACTTTCTAATTAGCTAATAAAAATTTTTTATGATAAAAGTCACAAAATGTTGTCTTTTATTCTGTTATGATTTCAACAGATTTCATAAAAGATTTTGCACGCAGAATACCAGTTTTGGAGATCGTAAAAGATTTTTTGACAGTTCGAACTTTTGTATGGAGATTCATAACAGAATAATAGGAAAAATGGATAAAAGATTTTGCCTCGGACTACACCTACCACAACTAAATGGTATTTTCAGATATTTTGAATTTTTGATTTTGGTTGTTGCTTATGTTTATTATTTTTTGCATTTCACCATAAGTTGACGATTATCAAGTAGGTAGCTTAAATAATTTTGTTTGTATATTATGTCAAGTTTAGTAACTAAAATAAAAGTCTAGTCGCCATCGCCACAAACCTTTCATAGCTAGTCTCACAGCTAATTGAAATGTCAAAAGAAAACTAGTTGGTGTTCGGTGTGAATGCATCCACTAGTTTTCTAAACTTTTTTGACGAAAACTCGGTTTTCGGCTTGGTGTGAATAGGGTATTACTACAGCCGTATTAATAATAGACCTCAAACCATTCTCTAACTCACTTGTTACGTAACTAGTAGTTAAAAATTTAACTCACTGACTAAATTTTCTTATTTATAAACAAATATAACCCATGCATTAACTAATTGACGTGTTTCCTATTATCGTAGGTTTGTGATGGCAACGCTTCTCCAAATTGTATTGAAAACTGACAGGAATGTGTCCTTCTTTTCTGCTGCCATCTTATAATGCAATTAGAATTTTCTTACTCTTACTAATGCAATTAATTTTTTTATATTTCGTTTTGAAAATCTATATTCATTTTTCTGAATATTTTATATATAAATATTCTCATAGAATTTTTTCGTTTTTTTTTCGTCTAGCATATTCAAAAAGGGTGAACCATTTTGCTCCACAATTTTTGCAAATTTATTCAATTATTTATCACCCGTTTTACCACATTCATATCAATCAAACGAAATTAAACGCGAAACACCATTTGTCATTTTGCGCGGGAAACATGTTTTGCAAAGCTAACAAATCGCTAACACACCTACCACCGTGAGTTAGTTATGCAAAAGTTACGAAAGCTTAGTTATCTTCTAAAAATCTTTATAAATAGGAATTTGGGTTTAACCAATTGGTTAGTCATTAGTTATCGATAACACGAAGAAGTTCCGCAGCTATTATTAATACGGAAGGCTAACTGCTAGGTTCCACATTTCACTTTCACTCAAAAATGAATTTTTGTGTTCTACTTCTACATTTTACTGTAGGTATTCGATTTCGATTTCAAATTTTTTGGAATTGAGACAAAGTGAAATTGTGATTTCGAAAAAATTTCGGAGTTTCCGAATCGCCCGAAATGCAGAACACTGAAAACGAATTCACTCGATTTACAATTTCGATTTGACTCGATTTCTGGAATTTAGCTGTAAATTACAATTACAATGAACTAGGTACAAAAAATAATTAATTTTTTATTTATTATTTTTCCAATTTCACTTTTTGAATTTTTGTTTCCACTCATTTAGTTACATAGAAAAGTTCCTCTAGTGACTGTGTAGGTGTACTCACTTGCAATGCTAATGTCATACGCATGCCCTAAGCTAAGCATTTGCAGAAAACAATTAAAAAACCCGTAATGTATGTAGAATGTTGCACAATGGTAACACAGATCATGAAAGAAGACGTTTTCTATGTCCAAATTTTAAAATCTCAAAGGTAAGGCTAAGCAAATAAAATAATTTAAAAAACACATAGCTATAGGTAGGTATGTAGACACATAATCATAATCCTATGATCCTCGATAGTTCAGTATCATCTTTGCTTGAATTGTTAATCTTTGTTCCCCCCAAGTTGGTGATAAAGATGACAATAAGTTCCGTTCCCGCCATTTGAGTGACATTAGGCTCACTGTAATAAATGCAAATTTTTAAAATCAAAACATTTAACTTTGTTTCAATAACACTTACAATAAAATTCAGGAACATATCGTGTGCATAGTAAATATCATGGACTTTTGGAATTTTGCAGTCACCCTCCACATCCAATATCGTATTTGGCAAGCATCCATATGCCAATGTTAATGACACTAATAGCAAAACAAAGAAAAACAAAAATTTTGCAGCCATAATCTGTAAGACACACTGAATTGCAACTGATGAGCTTGCTGAATGGAAAGCAGCATTTTATACAATTCTAGCCGGTACCGGCTGCCAGCGAAGTGCGAACATCAACGACGGCGACGGGTGGTATTTACGATTCTTGGTGAAATTGTCTGAAATTCCAGTAGGTTGGTAATTTTGTTTACTTCTGAAAGCGAAAAAAGCTTGTGAAATGGACTGCGCCGTCGCATTTGAAATGCTTACATCGAATCGACAACGCGGGCGCGATGTTGGCTGGCGGCAATGACAGTGGCAGAACGTGATAGTGGCGTGTCAGAGTCAATTTTGTATAGGAGAATGTTGGGCGATTTATTTTATTTTGGATGCAATTGGTAGATACCTATTATTTTGTTTATTTAGGTATGTGTGGAATTTCCGTTAGCTGTTTATATTGAACCAATGTCTGACATCGAAATGATAAATTATCATTGCTTTAGATATACATTATATTATAATGTAATGTGGGTAGGTATTTGTTGGACCGACCCGTGGACGTGTAATTAATTGTTGGCAGCCAAATTTCACTAAGGGAAGGTGGGGTAAGAACGTCAAGTTTGACTTGAAGAATTGCAAACTTTTTTTATGGTAGATAACGTACCTACTCCAAGTGGTAAAAATACAAGTCATGCAGTGACATGAACAACGTGACAGAAATAGCTTATTTTTAATACCAACCTGAAGACTGTAAAAAGTAGTCGCCTCCGAAAATTGCATTCCCCTAGATCAATTCGTTTGGACGATATTGTGTTTGTAACAGACAGACAGACGTACATGTCTAAATCGATTTAAAATTTGACCCTGATTCAGAAATATTTTATGGTCCCCGGTGACTCCTTGCCGTTACAAATGTAATGGCAAAGTAAATATATCTACCCTCCTGTAAAGGACCGTTCACATGGGAGCGAACGAACGAATTGATGAAATGATAACAAACTACTTTTTATGCATTTATAAACAGAAAATTGCACATTTTACTAATCCAAGATGAGGATAATTTATTATTCCATCAAAATTTATTAAGAAAACAAGTTTATTAACAGTTTAAATAACGAAATTTCGAAATCCAAATTTTTTGCCGCGAACGAAAACACCCTGGCGCGAATTGTCAGTCTATTCACAATCCACGTCACTTAAATCTCGTTCCACAAAGTAGCGAATAAAAAATTCGTTCGAACTTAACCTTATTCTAAGAGGAGGATATCTTGGAATAATAAAATGTGGAATTTTCTGTTTTTAAATGCATAAAAAGTGGTTTGTTCGCATTTCATCAATTCGTTCGTTCGCTCCCATGTGAATGGTCCTTAAAGGGTTTAAAACATTGCATTTCGCCCTGTACCTATAGTGGTATAAAATTGACTTGTAGAATTTTTTTTGAGCATGAGTTGCACAGACTTAGAAATGCTCATTGCAATAATTGTACATACCCCACCTTGCCTTATTGTCTTGACAGTGACTGCTGTTTTTTATTCAAGAATATAGATACCTACATAAGCAAAATTTGTAGAAAATCATGTAGGTATAGGTTAGGTACCTATGAATAATAAATTGGGGAATTTGGAATTTGCTCGATATTTAATCAACCACCTCTGTATTGCCCTTTATCCTTTGCACTGTCAAAACTTGAAAAAATTCACCCGAGGACCACCAGAAATTTCTCGAAATTCAAAGATAAACAAAAAATTTAATTGTAGGTAGGTATAGATACTTCTCAAATAAAGTGAGTTTAGATAACATTGTGTCAAGTGTATCTACTCGTATGGTATCACAATGGACATGCTAAAATATTAATCGGACTGTGTTCTTGCTATAATAAAAAGTCACTTAACCTTTTACTACAACTTTTGCAAAAAAAAAAAAAAAACAAATTCCATTCACATGGGCATATCAGGCTTACATACTTATAATTATTTTAGTTTATACATCTTTTGTCCTGCCCAAGGGTCTTTGTATAGCCTAAAACGGCCCAGCTCTTATGACATGATAATTACCTTTAGAAAATCGAAAAATGAGTGGAAAGTTAAGCGGATTATCTAAGTATTATAGTGTCGTTGTTCAGCACTTGTCAGAAGATGAATAATTAAATATTATTATGGAGTTGTTGGACTATCAAAAAGGAGCCAGAAACTACCCATCAATGGGAACTGGATGAACCCGGAAGAAATGAAGAGGCTATCCCTCCCTAGAAGATGACACTTAAAACGAACTTCCCAGAGAGGCTGTGCCTTTCAAACCCCTTTGAACCTAGTTTGACGGAACAACTATTTGTTTAGGAGACCTGTTGTATTGGTTACAGGTACCTATAACAGGGGCATACTGCGATTCCCTAGGTATATGTTGCATCTTATAATTTACGACGCCCTTCTTAAAGCACAGATATGTGAATAGAAGATTATCTTACTAAATATTCACTAAAGGTTTTTTTATATGGTAATTTTGCTTGTTAACATATAGCCATTCATAAAAAAATGCGGCTGGTCGGACAAATTTGGGCCAGGGTTTTGTTCCAAACTCTCCGAAGTCTAGTCAGCGAACAAACTGCCGGCGTTGTGTATATGGTCTGGTCATTAACTCATTAACTTTGAATTCCTGGATCAGTTGGATCTTATTAGGGTGTGTGCAAAAGTCCGACTTCTTGTGCACGGCGAGGATTTGACTTCCTCGGGTTTACCTGTACCTATACTCTTTCACTGGACGCAGCATGATGATTTAACATGAGTGACTACATAATAGACACCAGATTAGACAGACGCCACCAATATAACATGACCACCATATACTGCCAACATCGACCCGTCTTAATTGAAAACCTCTTATTTAATTTTGCAGCTAGCTACTCGTTATTAGCTTTTATTTCAAGCTTTTAATTTTTCTTGCCATTTACCTATTTTTGTTTTATTTTTCATTCAATAAAAAATAATTAAAAAATTGAGATCTTCGTGACGCACAGTTAGTTGTTAAGTATGTTTTGCTTAAATGATGATCTGACATTCAGACAGAGAGAAGACAGACAAACAGACAATTAGGTACCTTTTACGTAAACATACAATTATTACAATGATATTATATGCTTTGAACGAATTGAAATTAATTTTGTATTGCGAAATCATTGATATCTATTCGTTTAAACTATTCAGACAGATAGAAAGATAGACCGACAGACAAACAATTTCGTTATAAACTGTAGTAGTAACACCACCACGTTAAGTAAGGGGATTAGTATTTACGCGGTCCGAACAAAATTATCAACTGTGTCTGCGTCTCTGCGACAATATAAAGATTCTAATCCGAAAATAGGTATACCGGAGAAATGAAATGGGGTCCACACCCCACAATGCTGTACATAATACATAAATAATGTAACCAATTCAATTATTAATACCGAATATTAATGCAATATCTCAAATGAAAATAAAGTTAGTTTTGATAGTTATATTCGATTTGAAATTTAGTCTAAATAATCAGACAAAGAGACAGACAAACTAACAAATTTTGGCGTAATCGACTTCACCACTTGCACAATGATTGAGATACAGACCAAAAGACCGTCGGAAAGACTAAAAGTTCCCATATGTGCCTACTTATTTTTCTAAAATTAAATTTTCGTTTTTAAGACTTTGCTACATTCATTTCTAATGGCCCACTTAAGTGGGTCACGGGTGTAGGTTGCTCAATTGGACCCTCCATTTTCTGCAATCCCCATACGCGGGTACAGGAGAGATTATGAACTTGATCTAACTATCTCATCCTGGGTCTACCTAGAGGACGCCTGCCTTATGGTACGGATTCCATAGCACGTCGTGAGATCCTGGTTGGGGACATACGTTTAATATGACCGTCCAGAGAAGTAGCTTCTCGACATTGAGATCCTCACATATTCTGGTGTTTCTAATTGCGATCTCTATACGGGGTCAAACCAGCAACACAATGGAGGAATTTCATTTCGGCAGCTTGTATCCGCGATCTGATTCTTTCGGTCATTACCCAAAACTCATGATCATAGAGTAGGAACAAAGGCCGAATTAAAGACTGACAACTTAGTTTTGACACCAAGTTCAGTCCTCCTAATAAAAAAATGGCTGAGCTGTCTCAAAATTGACCCAGCCTGACCAATCCTACAGGAAAAATCGGCATTGCTCCTTCCACCACAATAAAACCTCGAAATACTAAAACTTCTCCACCTGTTTCAATGGGACTCCGCTAACATGCAGAGTGCATTGAACAGGGGTTCTGGAGACGACCATCACTTCACATTTCTTCAGGTTTATTTTCATCTCAGCTTCAACACAAACGGCTACAAACTAATCGAGTGCGCGCTGAAGTTCAGTCTGAGATGACCCAAGAATGACCAGCGAAGAGCAAATGACTTATCCTCAGATCTCCCAATTCGAAACGTTCTTCGCGAAGTCTGCATTGTAACATCCACTCCATACATCTAAGTAATGAAAAGGAGAGCAAACAAAGACCCACTTTGCTATAACCTTTTTTTTCATATTTCTTTCGAAATAATAGATATTGAACCATTAAAAAAACAAAATCGTCTTTTATCAAAATTTGTGTTCTTATCTTTTATTTTCTATATAACACTTATTCAATCTTACTTTGGCATTGAAAATTGTATATCAGGTACGTTTGTAATACATAATATCTATAAGTCTTATACATTATTAGTACCTAATATTTTTTTAATTTAAACTGGTTTAAACTTAATATATATAATAATTTAAAATAAATATTACTTCGATTTGTGTTTCGTCCGCAAATCCCCTTCAAATCGAGAGCTAGCTTCATTTGAAATATGGATATCCCAGGAACTATTTTCTAAGCGAGGTTATCTTCTTATCTGAGGACTTTTATGTTCTCACTTTCACTCCTAAAGGATGGTTCAATATTAAAATATTTTCTTTACAACTTTTGATTAAATAACTTACAATATAATGCGGCATCATGTCATTTCTGAAGTAAACACTACTTTCATTTCTAACTGGACACTCATAATCCACTATAGAACTGGGTGGGAATTCAAAGCCATATTGGGACCTGCACGGTCCTATAACATAGCAACCCAAAAAACTGCTCAATAGTCGCCATATGTATGACCAAGAGATGTGCCTCGAAATTTCGGATTGCCTCCCATATCTGTTGGCGACTCCGATGTCAAAGGCACGCATTGCTGTTGCTACCAAGACGACGAAAAGTACTGTTTTAAAAGACATTTTTAATATTGCAAGTCTGGAATGTTTATGAAATGCAATTGCACGAATAGATGGATAGCTTAATTTGAACTGATATTTCTTTGCGTGGTAAATTGTATTTTATACCACCATCGCATCGCTGCTCTGTGTACTCTTTGATTTGATTCTGGTATTTCCCAATATGCGCTAACAGAGTCAGACTGGTTAGGGTTGGTGGTGAAATTATTGTAAATGAAATTTTCTTTAAATCCAGTCCAGACCCACAAACAACAACAACCTATACTCGTATATGTATAAGATAATAATTGTGTCCAGAACAGACCTATACTGAGACTGAGCAGCATTGTATTGTATCTATTTTTCTGATATCATTGAATGAAAGCTTCGCGAAATGTTTTTGATGCTACATGTAAAAGCTTTGGGGCTAGCCGCCTGCCGCACTAGCATAGCTATAGAACCACATTCTGATACCGTCTGCGTCTGATAGCTGAATATTGAAATCATTTATATTATTGGTGTCGCAGCGCGCGGTGGAAATTCAAGATGACGTAGTATACGTATAGCATTCTTAATTGAAGTACCTACACTTGACTACATACCGTTCTTTATTTACATCAATTTTGATAATGTGAATCGTGAATTTCTGCATGGAAACGGAATTCCCGTGGGTTGTTAAACTTAAACAAAGTGGGGAATGATACTGACTCATGTAGTAACCGCATTAATTTAGTAATGATCTGAAAAGTCTGTTATTGTTTAGAATAAAATTCCAGCTTTATACAATTTTAGAAAATTTCTGGAATTTGTCTATACAAAATGTATGTAGCATTAAGATGGAAATACCAGGAAATATTTTCTAAGATATCTAGATACACATAGATACCTACTCTTTAGAAAAATCACAAAGTAAATATTTAACATACCACCAGCAAACCACTGGCTTTACGAATGTGATCTTTTAGATACATTTCTATAAAAAGAACGTTACAATTTGAGTGTAGTGAAAAATGTGGTTTTATATCTTTTTTCTTCGAATTACGTAATTACAAACAAACAGTTTATTCTTTATCCGAAATGCCGAATATATTGCTATTGAATTAGATTAATAAATTAAGAGCAACATCAATCAATCTCTTTTGAATCCATGAAACAAATCAAATTCGAATGCAAGACCAACATCTAGCGGTCATTATAAAGGGTTGTTACGTTGGTGCATTGGTTTTTCGACAGTCACTCTTGGATTATCATTCGCCCAAATGCGGCAATTCTAATTATTGACGAATCCACTGAGATGAAAATGTGCCTCATCACTGAAGATGATTTTCTTCGAAAATTAATCATCCACTGTTGCCATTTCTTGCCACCATTCTGACCATTGACGACGCTTCAAATGGTCAAGAAAGAGGCTTTAGTTCTTGAGTCAATTGCACCTTGTAAGTGCGTAAATGCAAGTCTTTATGCATAATGTTTATCAACGACGAGCGTGAGAGGTGCAGTTGTTGGGTACGACGACGAGTTGAGGTGGACGGCTCCTCAGCCACACTATCGCGAACAGCAGCAATATTTTTTGCAGTACGAGCTGTACGAGCATGCAGACCGGGTTTGCTCAAATTTTTGCACAATTTTTCTGATTGTACGCACATTTGGACGATTAAATTGACCGAAAAAATCACGAAGTGCACGATATGCATTTTTATTTGCACGACCATTTTCATAATAATTCTGAATAACTTTAACGCGTTGCTCGATTGTGTATCTTTCCATGGTTCAAATTGAGTTAGTCTGAAATTGAGAAATGTCAAATGAAATGCAGGAAAAAAAATTTACGTTTAGGTGTGGTTCACATTCAACATCGGCCCTTAAGATTTAACCGCCCTTTATTATAGGTATATAGTTTAGGTGGCGGAAACTAGTCTTAAATGGTGAAAAAGCTTTTAAGCACTGAAGAGTTTTAATTCATTTTTAATTGCAATTTGTTGTAACTGTAATTCGCACAAACTAGGCTTCATCTATATCGGTGGGAACCTAATCCCTTCACTATACATTATACTTATACAATCAATTAAATTCTTCCTTCATAACCTTACTCACTTAGGTGGCGCTACATTCCGGGGTGGACCAGGGCCTCAAACAGTACGCCTCTCCAGTTAACGCGATCTATGGCTAACTGCCTCCAGTTGCAAACTCCAAGTTAGTATGCGTACCTTGCATACTTGCGCGCGCCGCCTAATGAGAGGTCTTAATCTATTGCGTTTTCCCTCCGGGTTGGTTTGTAGCCGTTTGTGTTGAAGCTGAGATGAAAGTAAACGTGAACAAATCTGAAGTGATGGTCGTCTCTATAACGCCTGTTCAATGCACTCTGCATGTTAGTGGAGTCAAATTGAAACAGGTGGAGAAGTTTAAGTATCTCGGGGTGTTATTCACGAGTGATGGAAGGAGCAATGCCGAGTTTTCTTGTAGGATTGGTCAGGCTGGGTCAATTTTGAGATAGTTTATGGTCATTCTGTTATTAGGAGGACTGAACTTGGTGTCAAAGCTAAGTTGTCAGTCTTTAATGCGTTGTTTGTTCCAACTCTTACCTCATGAGGTTTGGGTAATGACCGAAAGAATAAGATCGCGGATACAAGCTGCCGAAATGAGATTTCTCCTTAGTATTGCTGGCGTGACCCGTAAAGATCGCATCAGAAGCACCAGAATACGTAAGGAACTCAATGTCGAGCAGCTACTTCTGCGGACGGAGCGATCCATGCTTGGGTGGTTTAGTCATGTAAAACCCATGTCCCCGACCAGAATTCCACGACGTGCTATGGAATCCGTACCATCAGGCAGGCGTCCTCTAGGTAGACCAAGGATGAGATGGTTAGATCAAATCCATAATCTGTATGGGGATTGCCCTGATGATTTAGAGTCGATTGCGGAAAATCGAAATCTATGGAGGGTCCACTTGAGTAACCTACACCCGCGACCCACTTAATGGACAAGCGGACCATTGAAAATGATGATGATGATGATGATGATGAACATATTTTGTATGCGAAAGTAACACTGTCTGACTGTCTGTAATTTGGGAAGAGTAGCCTGTGAAGAGAGTCTGGTACCTGTAGAAGGACATGGGCGACTTTTTATAATAAATATTTACAATGAAAGAGAGTGGAGGAAGGGTTTTGTCAATGAATTCAGAAACAAAATAAAAGCTTACAAAGTCTGGAATAGTTTATTCTTGGTTGATTTAGAATCGTCCACAAGGCATGCAGCCGCCTGCACACTGGACATGCACGGTCATCAGGCCTCAATGCAATTGAAAATGTATGGTCTAAAATTTGAGCACGGAATCAGAAAACACAAGATAAAACTATATCTGCAGAATAAGCTAGAAAATTCTTATCGTGAGATTAATGCCAAAGAGAGTTGTGACTTATTTTCTTTGTAAGAAATATCCGCAGCTTAGTGTCAGTCTTACCTCAAATTTTTCCGCAACTGACTTAAGAAAAATGTATCCTCAGCATCAGAGTATAGATTAAATAGATCACCATTAAAACATTCACCCATCATCATCCACTCGAATCTTTGTCAAGTCGTCGTGAAAACTTCAGAGCTCTTAGCATTGAAAATGTTTCCACATGAATCACTGAACTTGAAGAACATTCCCAATTGGATAGTACCAGTCGCATTTTTACCCTGCAAGTTACAGTTGCAAGTCCCATTCGAAATCCTTTTACAAAAGTGGGCTTAAAATTGTGATCCCAATACGTTGTCGTTGCCGTTGTTCCAAGAAAAGCTTTTTGTCCTTCGAATCGTTCAATAGAACATTATCGTACGCCAGCAATTCAGTAAATTCAACAGGAGTACAATAGGTCTAGGTATAGATATAAAGCAAAATGATGATAAGGACTTAGAAAACCACTTTCATGTTTATTTATTTATTTTATTTTTTTGTTTTTCTGATGCAGAAGCATCAAGTCTGGTGGAAGAAATTGAATTGAAAATTTAAATTGGAAAAGTTTGCAACGATTTAAGAGAGCTAGAGCACACTTCGCCATGCAGTGAGTTAAGTTTTTTCCTATGAATCTCTCGCCGCAGTTTTTCCTCAGTGGGTGTTGGTAAAGGTATCTCAACAAATCATCTTGTCATTGCGATTGTATCGCAAAATTTATTGCAGTTCTTAAGCACGAAATGGGTGCATTTGCTGCACTTATGTTGTCTGTCAGGTAGAATGTCACCGACTAAACTTTCCAAATTGTGTAAGTTTTTTGAACGACAATTTTAATGGTCGAACGATGTTTTTAACAAAAAGTTGAATTCGATAGGGAATTACAAAGTTTTTTGGTATTATTAAATTCGATTGTTATTGTACAACTTAGATGACGTATATAAATAATAACGAATGATATAAGTGTCAAAATATAAAAGTTGTGGTGATTTGAGGAATTTTTCAGGATACATATGGTTGGGTTGGACTTTGGTATGTAAATCATACAATCGCATCTAAACAAAGCAGAGCAATCTATGTTTACTCAAAATTATTGGATATTTCATCAGTTGAAGAGGAATACAAACTCTATTTATATTAAGAGGAATAGGGTTAATGCGGTTCATCGGATAATGGATTTATCAATTAAATACTTGAATTCATGAGCTTTCTCCTTTTCCGAAAATAGTGTAAGGATAGGCTGTATTTGTATGGGTGATTTTCAGATTCCAGTATTCTGTGAAATTATCTATTAATAGCAAGGAAAGCAAGGAAGGATAACTATTTCTGGTAGTTGCAAGTTTACTCGTATTATTAAACCATTTCGACTTGGGTATATTTGCGATCCAATCAACAATGAAGCCTTTCGACAATCCCTTCCTGTGTTTTAGTGTTTTTGATGGACTTGAGCGCAAAGAGAGAAAATTACATAATCTTAAGTATATTTACATGTATGAGTAGTATCTCAAACTATGTATGTATGTATCTACTAAAAATAAATAGTAATTACCACCTGAATCTATCCCCGCGTTTGTTCGGATGTAGGTCACGATGATGTACGACCCACTAAATTGCCCTCCCAACCTTGCGCATTCCTTTTCCACACATACTTTGATGCGAGAATGACCCAAATGAAAAATTCAGATGCTTTTTTTATGGTATCATACCACAGGAAGAGTTTTTTTTCATCGATTTATTGTCTTCGACTGGGAGAGGTTGAAGACTTCACTAAGAATCTAAAACTACGAACTACCGCCTCCGTGAAGGAGTACTAAGTATGACTGAATTTGTTTTTGTTTTGCATGTTAAAACAGCATAGTTCAGAGACGTATTGAGCGATCACGAATGTGATAATTCGACCCCAGCATTGATTGAATGACTGTATCAAAGGCCAAAGGCTTATATTTTACTTTTAATCGATATTCATAGCTCACATTAGATACAAAGTAATGCTGATAATGGCGCTGTGCTGGTGGACGAAAAGTAGACAAGCAGTCAATTAGTTGGGAGTCGACAAATATTTTCAGGACCTACAGCTTTTTCAAAAACCATCAAAATAGAAGTAGAAGAAATTGCAATTGGTCAAAACTTCATATTAATGGCTGTCAGGTTTTAAGGAATAAGAAGAATAATTCGCGTCAATCTCAAATTGTCCATGATTCTGCCCCATAAAGCAGGACTGGGATGATGGCAGTCTTGGTGTTTCTCGACAAGACTTCTTAGGCTAAAGTAACAGCGGTTTCGGTTGGCAAATATAATTCTTCGCTTGCTTTCTGATGTGATATCATTTTCAGAGTTAATGACGGAGCCGAGGTAGATAAAGTCCCGAACTACCTCAAAGTTATAGCTATATATCGTGACGTTCTGTCCGATTCGTCGATGTTGTGTGTCCCTTCTTGTTGACAACAAATATTTGTCTGGCCCTCATTCACCACTAAACCCATTTTTGCCGCCTCTGTATCTACTGCTACTTGCAAACGAATCAGTGAAAGCTCGCTTTTTTCTGCGAAATGATGTCGATGTCGCCTTCAGCGTTGTTATACGGTCGTAAATATCGTATTTGTTACGATTTTGGAAAGCAAATACGACGCTCCGATTTTTGATTGATTTGGCCTGATTTTTACGATTTGCTGATTTTTAGTTCCGATATTTACGATTTTAGAAGCAGTCAAATACGACTTCAACAAAATTACAAATTACAAACCTTGGTGTAAGATCAACTACTTCCTACCGAATTTTGAAACTACGTACAAACAAATCAAACAACTTTAAGACCAAATGAAATGTGCAAATCAAGAAGAATTCGAATCAGGAAAGGCGAACAGAATCTGATAAGCATTAGTTTTGCACTTAATATGTTGTAAGTTGTAGTCTTCTGAAAATATGTTTTCAGTATGCTAGTTACAAAGTTTGCTTGTTTTATGCTTTTCTCGCGATTGTCAAGGTTTCAGGAGAAGTGCATTAGTTGTCTCATATGTTACAATGTTTCAAAATACATATGTCACATGTCGAGGAATAACTAAGTTCCTCAGAATATATGCCTACAGAAAGGTTAAAATCTTGAATTAGGTCCCAATGGTCCCTACTTCGGCCGGCTCCCGTGGTTTAGTGCTAGATTATTATCTTAAAAAAATATTCCCTGCAAAAAATATGTATATTATATCTACCTTAATTGCTTAGTTATATATAGATAACTGTTATGAAAATGATTACATTTTTTTAAGTTTTGTTAAATTTTCGTTGGCATTTTTACCATTTTACGAACAAAAAAACTGGTTTCTGCTTTATAGGATAATGGAATGGAATTTGAGTGTTAGCGCTCCAGGAATTGGAATCCCTTTTTTAATTAATTATTCTTAATCAACTTACTGTCGCTATAAGGAATTGACTTTCGATATTGCTCATATTTTGTTTTGGTTTTCTGTATTTGTTTGGGTATGTCTTCTGTTTCCAAATGTAGACCAGTATCAAAATTTAGCCCTCCGACTCTAAACGTCATAGTGTAATAAGAACTGCTTCAGGTTATTGATCGTTATGTTGCAAGTTGCTGAAATTGGTGTTCTAGGTATTTCTTCATCTTTTAGCGTACGGAAACCAGTGCGTTATCCGTTAAAAAAGCAGCATACCTATAATGCATTACCAATTGACCAATTTACAAGCGTTTTTCATGTTTATCAGGGTTATTAACCATCGTGCAGTGTTTGTATTTTGTGTCGCAGATACGACTATAAAAGAAGAAAAAAATCGCTTGGATTCTGCTTTCTTTCACTAGTAGTAGAACTAGTCATTACCGCTTCCAAGGTATTGAAAAAACGCGGTACGCAGCCGTGTAGACACATCTTAAACTGTTAACCAAAATAAGACGGATTGTGTTTTTTTTTAGTAGCGTAGCGGTGGGGTATAGTTTCTAATAACATTTTTAGTGTCCATATTACGAACTCAAAATTGCGAAATTTCCAAGTATCTTAAGGTGAGAGTTTAAAATGATTATTATTAAGGCCCAAGTCCTGAAGTTTTGCATACTGTTAAACATGGGATTAACACGGTTTTTAAATTGCTGGTCGTTTGCGTATCGAGTCCAAGAACGCTGATGACTTATGCGAATTCGATATCAAAAAATATCAATTTCGCAATTTTGGGACTAAGTTTGAACATTTAGGGCAAGTGTAGTTGCCTCAGTACCATTACTGTAGTTGAAATTTGTAAGAATGCTGTATAGTATACTTTAAAAGGTTCGCACCCAAGTAATATAAACCAAGTTTTTAGGTAGGTACTAAAAGCTGCGGTTTGTTTTTGGTGGTCCTCGACGAGGTGCACTTTAAACAAGAATATGTCCATTGTGCTTCCATTGGAAAGTACAGGTGTATACACTGGGTAGGGGTTATCTCGCGGATTATTTTTGGTAATTTATTATTTCACCATAATCATTTCGCAATTTGTTGTGTTGCTTTTAATTTATTTCGCATTTCATCAAATCGCAATTTTTGTTAGGCAATCTTTCATTTAACTTTGTAATCAAAACATCATTTCGCATTTTTCATCTCGCAAAGAATTTTCGCGGCGAAATTTATTATCATGTAATAGATTGTAAAACAAAACATAAACTAAAATACGAGTTGATAAATGTGAAATAAAATTTGCGAAATGAATTTTGTCGAAAAGACCGGCACCCGTTTATACTGCTTGCTCCTGGACTTCTGCGACATCTGCAAAAAAAGTATAGGTAAACTCAGAGCCAGTCTTTGGGCATGCCTAGCAATTGCATGTGTCCGCTTATAATATTCATTAGAATTGTACATCTTTCTAAGCACCCTTATAAGTAAGTACCCTACCCTATACTAACTTATATACAAATTTTTACAAAATACGATAATTACGATTTTCACAACCCCAAAAACACGATTTTCAGAAAAAGTCCATAACAACACTGGTCGCCTTGTCTAAATCCGTCAGCCTCGGTCAGAGTATATCCATTATATTAATGGTCTCGGTGGCCGATTCACATCGCATCCTTCATTGCGACACGTAGCGCCGTTAAAATCACATGTCATCGGTGTTCATATCATCCAATTGAGGTCGAAAGAAATTGTTTATCATCAACTGATAGCACTCGCCGTTGACGGTAATGGCCTGGCCAACATCGCCGTCGTTCTCAAAGATGTATGGACCGATGGCCAGTCCGATACCGCAAGTCTACACCAAACCGTGGCTTCCTCATTTGCACATGTTGCTGAACTCAAGACAGACTTAATAAATGACAGCCAATTTGGCACATGTTCCTCCATCAATATGACCGCAATCACCTCAGAAATTCCTATTGGAAAAACCTAAAGAACATTTTTACAAATATAAGGTTGATCGAATAAAGACCAGTGGCATTCGAATTTATTGACAATATTGCCTGTACAAAGGTCCTGATCATAAGGCCTTCGAAAATAGTATAATATGTATGTCGAATATTCGTTAGTATATGTAAAATCTTCGTTAGTATTCATTCTTCTTGGCACAATGTTCTGCTGCTGTTCTGCAACGACCAGCGTTGCCGAAGTGGCACAATTGTGCCATTTTGGCACCCTACAGTCCGATTGGCACCTTGGCACCTTCAGTTCTCATTTGGCACCTTATGAGCTTGATACATTTTAATACATAATATTTAAAAAAAAACATTTCTTAAAATGTTTAAAATTGATTGAGAGTGCAAGTCATTTTATCTTTCATCTGCGAACACTTCACTGAACTGAATCATTTTTAACAACAACGCAGCCCTTGTATATGAAATCTATAGCATTCTCGAAAATGAGGTAAGATGTCAGCGCTTCAGTCAGCGGCTGGCTACCTAACTCTTATAGCCAATTCACAATGCTGCTTTGCTGCGTGCGTGCGTTGACAGATAGAGTAGAACCAATGCTTTCATATGGTGCAAGCCAAAATGCGGCTTCATGCTTCGGGTCGCGTTTAGATCGTAAATATCGTAAAGTTCAATGCAGCGCTCAAGTAGAGCAACTTTCTACTTTCAGTGGCGTTGGACTGCTTTGACATTTCATTTTCGGTTTGGTTTGTTGGATTTGATAATATTTAAAGTGTTAGAGCATACTGCCGTTCATTGCTTGAGTTGCATGGATTCACTAAGGTATATACGTACTCGTTTTTAGGAGCCTGAGGTTTTTTCAATACAAATAATTATACTAATGCGAAATTATATATCTCTTGTGTTTTTAAATATCTCTCTGCCGTTGAAGGGCTGTTGGCACCCAGTTGGCACCTTTGGTTACCGTCAATGGCACCTAAGAAAATTTGTTTGCGGCAACGCTGGCAACGACGTCTCTTTTTTTCGGATTTCTTAAAATTACTTTTTTTTTTTCAATGTTTATAAATCTTGAACAATCACATTTCCAGCTCTGATTTCAATTACGTAACCGACAATACAGTAAACCTAACGTTCTAATGTACAGTAGAATGCTGTACTATCTGAACCATTCTCCTACATATATACGCGGTTAAATGTTACTCGACTATTAGAGCAAATGCGTTAAAATGAAACTTTGATTAATGGAATTACCGTCGATGTCATCTGGAGCCTTCAGAGAGTCCTTCCTAATACCAGATTTCCAGAGATTCTTCCTGAAAAAAAAAACAACCGAATTTGTTTATAGGTAGGTATATAAAAAATATATTTACCTATTAACAAAAAATTACATGGTTATGGTTCACAGTCACTTTGTGTTTGTGATTCCATATAGTCTCGGTAAACATCGAGTAAATAGTGCGTCTAGGCAGATGTGGTGGTGGTGGTTCGTCTATTGATGAGCCCACCCACCACATTGGGGCGAAACGCATTCGGAGTTGAGGCCACTTAAATGTTTCAAAAAAAATAAATGCTTACTCCACAACTTTATTCATTTCTTGAATTATTTCTTGATTTGAAAACGTTTTGGTAAAAAATTACATAGTCAAGTAACAACTTTTTTAAATCTGGCACACCTTCTTACCTACCTATAGGCCCTTTAAGGGCCCTATTACAGTTAGCGAGTCGAATAATTCGCCCAAGTCGACTTGCTTGGCGAACAAATCGCCTATTAGTATTATGGTTAGCGAATTTGAATGTTCGCCTCGAAACCAGTTCAGGCACAACGAAAAATTCGAATGACAAACGTCAAAGTTCACAAAATATGGAAAAAATTTCATCAAAAATTCCGATACATTGGTGGAAATGTGAGGAAAACAATGTTTAGATGTGTTGAAATGTTTTATTTTGCAACGACAATAATAGCCAGGGATATAATGGCTTTACGTACACACTACGGAAAACCAAGAAGATATTTTTAAAGCTCCACGGTTGGCCGAACGGATGAAAAAACATTTAAAAAGCTATCAGAAATCTACTTTTTCACTTTTGCACAATTATATTATGGATAAAACATTGCATTTGTGTTAAATTCTATTAACCCGCACATAAATGATTCTTGCCCTTCCAACAAAAAGGAAAAGCATTCGTTTCCAATCGACGCAAAAATTTTACTACCGATTTTCGTTTAAAATAAAATGATAAAAATATGAAAAACAATGCTTTTATATTTTCTAATATTTTACACCACCCTTTTTCATTATTTCCTCTTATTTTCACTAATTCTAGAACTCAAAAACAGACAATTTATCACAATCAACTAAAGTCGTCTTACTAGTCACACAACCTTTTTGTTCGCCAACTTTTTTCAATCTGGCACACCTTCTTACCTACCTATAGGTCCTTTAAGTTTCTAAAACTTAACTTTTTTCTTAATTTTTTTTTTGTGCTCAAGAGTTCTTCTTCCTGATATGATGATAATGCACAAAACGAGTGGAAGGTTTAATACTAGGAACAATAATTAAGAAGATGTACCTACTGGTGCACATTAATTTAAAAAAATATTGGGTTAAATGCATTTTATTAATGATTTAATTTTAATTATCATTAACAATTATTTCTTGAACCACAATCACGAGCCACTCAATCCTTCTTTTGACATGTGCATTGCAATGTTTTTCGTCATATGGACAATTATTGTATTCATTACTTTAATCTAAAAAAAAAAACATTTAGGTACGTGCAATGAAATACTTTATAAAGAAACATATCTTACAACTTCATCAATAGATTGTGACACACTAGTTTCAGTTGAATTAGTTTCACCGATGCCATTTTCCTGAATCGTTGAGTCCACTGTTACTGGCTGGCAATAGGTTATTGCTATCAAGGCTAAAAGCAGCGATATTTTCAATTTCATATTAAAACTTTCAAGTTAGTTTTCCAACTGATTCCATGTCTGATTTGAGTTGTCATTTTATTCCGTAAATAACTCATGCAATCATTACATTATATAAATGTATTCGTATCTAAGCGATAGCAATCATTTAGAACTATGTAGGTACTTAACCCATATTATCCCAGAGTATGAAAATCGCAGAATTTCAATTGTTTTTTTATGGATATACAGAAAGACTTATCTAAAAAAGACAAATGTTATATTTTTACACTTAAGAATTTTATACAAGCTGAATTTCAGGACCGCACCTTAAATGGGGCGCTGGGAGAATATGCCAACATGTTTTGTATAGGGAAATAATAGACAGAGTTGTTATTTAAGATCTATTTTTTATTAAATAAACTAAATATAAAAAAAGTTGAAACGAGAATAATAACCTTCATTAACTATTCATTCATTTAGGTTATGTTAGATATTGATTTACGGGAAAAAAAATTATTTTGTTGTGTGAAAAATTTGAGAACAGTGTTGATGCAAACCAACTCCACATTTAGTGCATTTGAACTTTGTATTTTTATGACATTGGCGACATCGAATTTGAGTTGCGTTTCTGACAATGTAATGTCCTCTTTCATCCAGTCTTATTGAATCCGGTAGTTTTTTCTTCGTAGTCATAGGCGAGTTGAGTCCAATTCGTTTTGGAAGCGAAGAAGAAGCTTTGCCAAGTATCAAATAAGTTTGAACTATGTATCTTGTGAAAGATAAAAAGTCGTGAGCATCTCTAGCTTGTCCTGCTGGTGAAAGTCGGTACAATTGAAACGCGTTATTGACACAAACGTTAATGGGAAACATCATCATTTGCCAATACCATCTCTTCAGCCTTATCCCGATTCTATATTTTCCAACATTTTGGTCAAGTCTATCCACTCCACCCATGAACTTGTTATATTTGTGGTAACAATGAGGTTGATCGACGTCCACTCGTTTGTTGTTGCACCACCTCTTTACTTTGCCAAGTGGATGAACTCCACTTTCGGTCGAGGCTATAGTCACAATGCTGTTATCATTGTAGCGCACTAAGGTTGTGTTAGAAACCATATCCGTGACTTGATGGTAGAAACCCCTTGCAGTCTTTTTCATCTCCTTTATATCCTTGAGCGGTGCACCTTCAACTCTATTAGCACGAAGGGTTCCGGTGGCTTCATGACCCATCTGGTGCACTTCATCCAGCAAGCGTAGAGATGTAAAAAAATTGTCCATAAAAAAGCTGTAGTGATCACCACTTGGGAGTTTCGCAATCAAATTTGTCACCACGGAACCACCTACTCCGAGACTTGGATTTGTATTACCAGTTTTAGCCCCCTGGTAAGGCTCTCCGTAGATGAGATAACCCAATCGAGTGCAAAGTGACCAAATCTTATACCCAAAACGGATTGGTTTGCCGTGTATGTGCTGCTTGGTTCCATGTTTTCCGAAATAAGGCACCATTGACTCATCAATTGATAAATGTTTGTCTCCGGGAAAAAACTTTAACCATCTTTCATTCATCATATCCCACAGAGGTCTTACTTTTCCAAATTTGTCATCGGCTGGAAGGCGGCTGTTATCGCATGCATGAAAATAACGTAAAAACTCTTCAAATCGATTACGGGTCATGCATGAGGCAACTCCTGGATGATGGGTATCAATACCCTTATCCCAGTACAATCTGTAACGCGAAGCTTTATTGTAACCCGACAAGAGTAAAATGCCTACAAAGAAATAATGAAAAATACTGACTTGGGTCACTACCAAGTCATTTTCAGTAACAAATTTAATTTTCATCTCAGCGGATACATTAATAAGCAACACGCCTTTCCAATACATCCACTGACATACCCAGTACACATATTAAATGTAATGTAATTCCGAGCACTCATTTTCGTTTCGTTCGGCGCATCTGTCAAAAAGGCATGCTTTTCCATAGAGATACGAATAGAGTCACATTGTCAGCCATGAAAACTTATGCGCGCGCATATTATTTCTATACGTTTATAGTCCATGGTCACATAGGCCGCCATTGCATATGCGCAATATATTACCTTTAATATGTGTACGGTGCCACTGACAGTCTGTCAGAGCTTGGAGAGGGGTGTATACTAATTCAGTCACCCTTCGTCTTTCCAAATAGACAAATCATCGTACGGTGATACGTATTTTATATAGCCATCTACATCTACAGTATTTATATCTGAGCAATCGGTTTGATTGTTTCAATCACAATCACTGTTCTGGCCTTTCGGCGAGACAATATTCCCAGCTTCTCAATTTGAGGCCATATCCTCGATCCTCCCCGATCTGGTCTAGGTGTGGCTTATGATGGTAGTGCGCACGGCATGTAGAAAGCTACATACGTATGTAGCACTGACGTAAATTTTACGTCAGCATAATGGTCCCAATGGCTACATGCCGTGTACTAGCAGCTCTCTTTGTGACACTCAAATATTGTATACACATACGTATGTGTAGGATATGTGGCACTCTCTGTTGACGTCAGAGATATTTACATATGTGGCTTTCTACGTGTCGTGTACTACCATCTTAACATGACAGGCAGCAAATAATTTTTATTTTATCGGGTATCTATGAATGACCCAGTCCTATATGTACCCACTTTATTATTTAAATTTAAAAAAAAATCGACATTCATTTTTAAATTACCTACTTTTAAAATTAAATTCAGCTTGTGGTAAAATAAATTAAAAAGTTAACTAATTTGATCACACGTTAAAATTTCCCGCAACCAAGTACTAAATTAATTTAATTAAATATTTCTGAGTATGCTGGGATATCATCCCCCTCAACTGACCTTTGTCAACAAAATCAACCCTGAATGGGAATTACCTATCAGATGCAATTTAAAATACGGTGCACTTGACTTATTGTAATAAAAAAAACCCTCATTTGAATCAACTACATACTATAAATGACGCACATTTTTATAGAGGCAAACAGATTTAAAGCGATCTGTTAGAGTGCTCTTACCTAATTTTAATTGCACTTCAGGGCCTTCAGACGTGTGTTTTACGGTACGGGTATATTTTATTTTAAGGACTTGTTTTTTTTATATTTTCCGAAAGCTGATTTCTGGTATTCGTCGGGGTGCAGCTTAGGAAAACATTGTTTACCAGTCGATCGTGTGATGAAATCTTTTCGTAGAAATCTAATATAATGTTCAGATTTTCCCGCAATTGAAATAAGATTGTAGTTACATTGTTCATAATCATCTCATAACTTACTCAACTTTTATGCGTCAGTTGTCTGATGCGACTGGACTTTTGGTTTTGTTTACCAACAAAGATCAATTATAGAATTAAAATGTCTTTTACAATAGAAAACAAGATCAATGGTGGATAAAAATTCAAATCGTATAGTAAAAATGTTGTTCAAGTTTATAGTATTATCTCTAAAGTTGGTCGTCAACCTGTGTCATTGCCTACAAGGCAGGCAACTGGGTCAAATTGTCTGAGATCCCTAAAACAAATAATTAATAGGGGGGTTTGTAGGTAAGTTTATAATTATAACTAACTAGCTAACCCATGCTCGCCTTGCGTCGCTCGCCTTTAACAAACAAAAAAACGTATATTTGGTCAAACAAACTACATTGCTCAGACGATACTGACATTGGCCGCGTTCCACTGACCGCTAGATGACTAGCGGCATGCCAAACTCCATATAAAAAAAACTGACATATCAGCATTTGCGCTAGAGCTCTAGCACATTTTGTGAAATATCCTTTTCTGGGAAATTTTTCAATCTAGCGCAAAATGAACTGCTAAGTTGGAAAAAAATAACGAACTGTCAAAACAAAAGTGAAAGTGCAGAAGTCAAATATTTCCAATTTGGTGTAAAATGGGAATGCAAACTTCTATGTATTTAATACACATTGTATTTGTTTATTTAAATTATAGTGCATTAATAAATATGCGGCATGACGGCACAAAATACATTTTGGACTCGCATGAAGATGAAATAATACGAATTGAAATTGGTTTTAATGTCACTTTGCCGCTGCCGCTAGATCTCTAGCGCCAGCGTTCCTCCATCAGGGATATTATGTGCTAGATGACTAGCGGTCAAAGGAACGCGGTCATTATCGGGAGAATGCAGCGAGTTGTCAGTGATGCGATTGCATCAAGTATTGCAACGAATACAGCGAATAAGGGTCTGGTTTTTGATGGGGATAAACAAAAGTATGCTAAAGGTCTATCCACATCCGCAAATCGGGGAAAAAATCACAATGGACAGACACAGACTGACATCGGCGCAAGAAGTAAAACCCCCTTCTCACAGAACCAAGGAGATATTGTACAAAATCTTAATCATTCCGGTTCTGCTGCACGGTGCAGAGGTATGGACTTTATTGAAAGCGTATAAAAACTTCTTAGCACTCTTTAAGACAAAGATTTTGTGTAAAATTTGTAGAGATGGAGTATTGAGTGGGGCTATACAGCGACATTGACCTGGTCAAAAAGCTTAAAATAAAATACCGCTGAGGAGGCTACACTGAACCAAATTTGGTAGTGATATTGACAAAAATGTACGTAAACTTGAAGAAATGGTGATCAATATAAGGTCAACACCTCCTGTCCGTTGTTTTGACAAATATTTTGTTATATTTAAGAAATATTGTCAAAAAAATAAAATAAAATAAATAGGTGGCGCATCAGGCGAGTGACACCCAAGGCTTAGTTTCTCGCAACCATTAGTTTTGTGTGAGTTTCTATTTTTAGGACGAATGGAAGGGTCCTACAATTTTATGCCGTGTCCGAACGGCTGAATTGAGAAGCTTTTTTATGATAGTAATACTCTCGGATGTTTGTCAGACGTTCGCGAGAAGTGGCGCAGTAGAAAAAAACCTTAAGATGTAATTTGTGTTTTTCCGGGGATCGAACCTGGGATCCCTCGCACAGTAGTCCAGCACATTAACCACTGCGCCCATAAGAAATATTGTCACTTTGAAGAAAGTTTCATCAAAATAAGTATTCATCATTTTAAAAAAATATTCTTCAAATTAAAAAAAAAAAAACATTCTTCAATTCGCGCATTATGAATCGACGAAATTTTCTTCATTTTCACGTATTTTCTTCTTTAAATTGAAAATCAATTCTTCATTTCAACACTTCACTTTTTTCATATTAAATATTTATTCTTCAATTTAATGCATCGATTTTCTTCAAAATAGCTAACTTTCTTATTCAAAACAAAAAAGAAACATTTTTTAAGGTCAAAAACAATTTTTTTTTATTTTCATAGCATTAGGTAAATAAATATACATACATACAATGGAAGTTTTTTTTAAACTTACATATTTAAGTGATTTAACTTGAATATGGTTTATGTCATAATTGGATTTGACTTGATGAAAGCAGTTTTGGAAAAAGGTCCCAAATTTTGGAAAAATTAAGCAAATTGATTAAAGTTTGTTTATATTTTTATGTCATATAACGATAACGACTTACTTACCTTTCATTTTTCTTAATGCATTTCCTTCTCACATACCCCACGGTTTATCGAATAAGGAGAAAGCTAGCCTAGAAAAGCATATTGGCTTTGGGTAACAAATTATAATAAAAAGTAAACGTTTATAATTTGAAAAATATTTATATTACTTACGTTTTTTTTATACAAATGTGTTTGTTAAGTTTGCTCAGTTGCTTCAGTTAAATTTCTAATTTCTTTGACACGACTTCACATTGTCATCACTTCACTTTCAAGAATAAAATGTATCATCAAATACTTCTTCACATTGACTAATTTTCTTCAATTTGAAGTAAATACGATAAAAAATCCATATTAATTTAAAAATATGTTATGAAAAATTGTTGATTTGAAGAACAGATTCTTCCAAAATTAGTAAAATATTTTCTTCAAAATCACTTACGGGATTTAGTTCAATCAACGACTTCAGTTTGTCAATATGACGAAATTTCATTCGTTTGAATAAAATACTAAATCGAACCACAGTTGAAGAAATTTTATTGATTTTGAATTTTAAATTTTCAATAAAACGAAAAATCTGATGAAAAATTATCGATCCGAATAATAAATTCTTCAAAGATTGCAACCAACTTAGGCCGCATAACTAGAAGCAGCTGCTAGATGGGGCTTCTTGGTTGAGGCCGTCCTTGACAAGCCATATCTATATGCAATGCCCAATGAAATCACTTGGGTCGCCTAAGGTCCACTATTATTCAGATTAGCCTATCTGAACGCGTATCTGCATTTTGACCGAAATGTTGTTCCCAACCTCATTTTCGAAGGAAAATGGTCCAAGTGATGCCAACACTTCACAATCCGCACCAAACTGTCACTCTCTGTCTGTGCGCACCGTACGGCGACGAGGACCATGAGTGTTGTCCACTAGCATACCAGTCTGACGAATTTTTTGCGCAAACTTGCATACCTACAGTTTTCAATATTTCTCAACGTTATTCAAGCATAAAGCGACTCATTTCGTTCCTCGGAGGTATTATACTGACTTTCAGTCAGGATTTCGAGCGGGAAACAGCTGTCAGTGACAAAATAACCTATATGATTTAAAAAGAAACCATAAGATTGGCCACCCTGTATATAAAACTGTAGGAATTTTCTCTGTTACCTCAAAGCGCGAAAACTACTGAACAGATTTTAATAAAAAATGTTGTTTGTGATTCTTAAGACAATGACATGGTTTAAGGCTATTTCGTTCATAGCCACGTTGAAACAGTTTTTAACCAAAATGTATTTTTCCCCTGATTATTCTCAAATTGTCCTGATTCAAAACATTGATCATGTGTTCTACTTTGTGGTAGTGGGTGCACATGGAAACTTGCGTTGTGCATGTACTATAATATAGAAGTTGCGGACACAGCTATAGTTTTAAAATAAAGGGCAACAGTGGTTTGCAAGAAAGTTTCTCGTTCATAGCAGTTTGACTGAATTGATTAATATTCTGCATTTTGTGTAACATGTTATTCGACTATAACCATTAATTTGCTAGCTAAGGGAAAGCAAATGTAAGTGGAAAACGTAGCAACTACACGCCATCCCCAATTTCCAAAACCAAACCACGCCCGCTGCCGCACCCAATGAACGTTCAAATCTTTAATTCGTCCTTAAATACAAAACAAAAACAGATCCCTTCGCCTATTGTTCGTTCACGATATCATTGCCGATACCGTCACGTAAGCAACAAAACCTCTATGACGTCTGAACTGGTTAAACAAAATGTTGCCACATTAGCATGAAGCGCTGCATAGGTTCGCGCCCCATTAGCGGGAATCAGCGTTTCTAGAGAAACGCTCAACAAGTATATAGGTAGTGTATATAGTTTTGCATTCCTCGAGGAATTCACTTTTTCAAAACTCAGAAAATCCAGTCTTTTAAAACCGTTTCCTCTAGACTTGTATATCCAAAAGACAATGACTTACCGCAATTTAAGTGCAAAAGTAATACCTACCTGCAAGGATATGCGGCATACTTAAAAGTGATCCTATAAAAATACGTGAATTTTTCAAATTGCCATCCCGACATTTATTTTTAATCGGAGAGTCACATAGTTATAGTTCTCATATGGTTATTAAAATAGTTTAACACTTTATTATAACAATAAACTTCCCAGATTTGGTACGAACTCGAATCCTTCGACAGGCCCTTCGTCTGGGTCGTGATGCGGCGCTCTCTTCATCATCATCTGACTATTGAAAATATTAATAAAACCAAAAGTACTTAGGAATGTATTGCAGCTAAAAGTATACTTACCTCAAGGATATAGTTGGCTTCACCAATTTCCTCAGAAAAGAGTCCTTCTAAGTAACTATCTAGTGCTTCTGGGATCAAATCGACAGCCTGCACATTTGAGTCCAGTTCGTCAGTGGATTTTCTTTGTGGAAGTCCGTAAGCCAAAGCGATCAATGCGCAAACAAATACTGCTTTTAAATACATTGTTATTCAGTTCCACTTACTTCTCTCAATGGTTTCTTAGTACTTACTAGAAGTTGTCAACTGATGCCTTTTATATTCGTACCGAAAGCAAATTTGTAAAAGATATCACCTCTCCAAGAATTTCACTCGAACTTTGTATTCGAATATTAATGGGAGTAAGGGGATTCCACTTGGGGATTTTTATATTTTTTGTATCTAATTGCAACGCCTATCATTCTCAGTATTGAGAGAGACATACATATTTCATTATAGCAAACTGAGTCTATTTCTGAGTACCTACCTACTCTTAGGTAAAAGTGGCGCAGGTAGATATATAAAGAAAAATTTCAAGAAGTGCTACCTACTTATACTTACTATGCAAACACTTGAATGAGCTGAGTAGGGTAGCTAGGTACGACGTTTTCTTACAACTTTTCTCAAATCCAATTCAATGCCTTTGTGGGTACCAATTTTCTAACTGTATACAGTCCTTATCCTAATAATTTTATAAATTTAAGAGTAACTCTGTCTGTCTGTTTGTTACCTATGAACGACTGAAACTCTGAACTAATCGTAATTTAATTTGGTAAATAGTCAAGGACACGAAGAACGATATAGGTCACTCGCGAAATTGGGGGTGGTATTGGAAAACGAGGCGTGGCACCCCAACAAAGCTAAACTAATATAGATACACAAGGTGCATTATCGAAAGAACGTTTGGGATTTTTAAGGATGGAGAATCCTTATTTATGATAAACGCGGACGATAACATCCCCTAAATGTATGCTTTGTGATTCGTAAAAATAACCTACCTACTATTTTATCCAGCGTATGCACTGCTACTCCGTAAATTGAAGTTGAAAGTCTATACGACACGCACGGTTACACCTAGATGCTTCAAATTGGAATTTAGCTGAGCACTCTTGGTGGCCATGGTGTAGTGGTTAGAGTTATTGCTTGTGACCCGAGCGGAGTTGGTTCGAGCCCCGGCGCGGCGGGGCACAGCAATGCTCTGCCACCGACCATAAGAGAAACGAATAATATCAGAGTTTCTCCACCATTACACCAAAAAAGGGGTTTATACTTGGTAGTACAATGGACCGAGATTCGTCTGAGTGCTCAAGGACTTGGCATCCCCTTAAAAAAAAAAAAAAAAAAAAAACTGAGCACTCAAAACGCTCACTAAGAAGGATTTAAAAAAATGTCTTCTAAGGGAAGACATTCATATATATAACAATCATAATTCTAAATTAATACAAAAAAATCTTGAAACTGTTTTTAGGCAATACTTCACCGAGTATTTTGGGCTTTCATTCGTCTTTCTACTCCATCCATAGGTCCAGCTACATTAAATTAAAAAAAAAAAAAATGATAAAATAAAAAATCACTCAAAAAGTTTGTATAAATACATAAGTAATGGCATTCAGAATAACCATCTGAAGCAACGACATACAAATTATTTGACACCGTAACAGATAAACAGAACAGACTATTTTCGGATCTTACATAATTCTATTATAGTGGAAATTGACAAGAAAGAAGACATTATTAACGCTTAGAAGATCATCCATGCCGTACTATGTAAACGCTTGACATCATTTGTCAACGAACTGATTGGACCCTATCAGTGCGGTTTTAGGCCCCGGAAATCCACAACCGACCAAATATTTACACTATGACAGACCCTCAAGACCACCAAATCGATACCCACCTGCCAAACTCGCAAGATTGTGCAGAATGACGATGGAGAACGCTCGCTGCTCCGTAAAGGTCGAAAACAATATCACCGAGACATTTGATGTCAAAAAAAGATTTAGACAAGGTGATGTGCTGTCATGTGACTTTTTCAACATCATTCTTGAGAAAATTGTGCAAAACTCGCAAGCCAACACCAGGGGCACAATTTTCCAAAGTCTGTGCAACTACTTGCATACACTGACGACATCAACATCTTTGGCAGAACAAAGCGAGCTATCACTGGTGCGTTTGCATAAGTATTAGTACAGAGCAGAGGTGGCAGAAATGAGTTTATGCTGTCAACAAGAAGGGACACACAACATCGACGTATCGCACAGAACGTCACGATAGACAGCTATAACTTTGAGGTAGTTCGGGACTTTGTCTACCTCGGCTCCGCTATTAACTCTGAAAATGACTTCACATCAGAAATCAAGCGAAGAATTACACTTGCCAACCGCATTTACTTCGGCCTAAGCAGGCAATTGATTAGTAAGGCTTTGTCGAGAAATACCAAGGAGACTCTATATAAAACCCTCATCCTGCTTTATGGCGGATGAAGACCTCCTTAACTAATGACTTATCCTCAGATCTTCCAATTCGAAACGTTCCTCGCCAAGACTGCGCTGTAACATCCAGTCCATATAAGTAATGAAAAGGAGAGGAGACAAGACGCACCCCTGACGAAGTCCTACGCGCACGGTGAAAGGTATTGATTTAACGCCGTTTACCCGAACACAGCTTTTACAGTTTGTGTAAAGAGATTGAATGGCTCTCAAGAGCGAACTGTCAACTCCATACTCCTGTATAATACACTCCAGAGTTTACCTCGAGTGACTCGGTCATATGGTTTCTCCAAATCTACGAAGCGTGCGTAAACATGTGTAGCATACTCCCAAGCCGCCCTAAAACCGGCACTGAGTGCGAGTATCACTCGCGCACCGAGTGTCTTGAATACGTTAGTGTGTCGGTTGTTCTTCGATTTGATACAAAATTAAACAGTTTTTTGTATGAAGGAAAATATTTTTTTTACGAAATTACTATAATTACTCCAAAACCAGTCAATGTACCGCTATCATTGGTATTTGTCGTTTAACCAGGAGTAAATACCTCATATTGAGTGAAAATTTCAGCTTCTACGTCAGTTAGTTCTTGAGATAGAACTAGGTATAAAATTGGCTTAGTGTGTTCGGACAGACGGACAGACATCGTATCGTAGCAAAAACAATAAGGTTCCGTTTTGACCCTACTATGGAAACGGAACCTTAACCAGCGTTATTTTTTTCGAAAACGTAATGAATAGGCAATTATACGATATTATTAAACATAAGGAGAAACTTCCAATAAACTTTTCTGTTTTTAAAGTTATTAAAAGTCAAACTTCTCTCATAAGCGACATATTTTTCATTAAAAGCTAAAAACGCTCCTACGTTTCATAGCCATGCACCATCAAAATAAATAGATTATGACGTTGGAAAAACGAACAAATTCATCTTACTGCGCATTAGAGTCCACGATTTTACATAGGTATACTCACTGCATAAACCTAATTGGAAAGATTACAATCAGTTGTTTATGGAATAAATTGATAACTCAAATCTAATATAGATTCAGTTGGAAAATATACTTGAAAGTGTTCAAATGGGACTGAAAATAGCTTTACTTCTATGCTTGATAGCAATAACCCATTGCCAACCCGTTACGAAGGATTCACCGGTTGAGGAAAATGGGATCAATGAAACTAAACCTACAGTAACCTATCTGTCAGAATTGGATACTGATTTCATGGTAAATTTTGAAAGATATGATTTGAATATAAATTATTTTATTACATAATTTTTTTTTTTTTTTTTTTTTAGAAAAAAGCTCTAGAAGATTCAATCAGAAAGATTATGCTAAAAAAATGGATCGAAGAGCAAAAATGTCAAGGAAGAATTCAAGTGCATTCCTGAGTAATTGTCGTTTAAAAAACTATTTTTTTGTAAATACATGCATACATATGAATTTCTTAGAAATGTGAGTAAATCTTTATCTTATATCCTGTTTTTACCTCTGATGCCCCAGGTCTTTGTACCTCTAGATACCCCAAGTTCCTATTGGAATTGGTTTTTGTATAGCGTTTGTATTTTGTCAATTAGCTTTACGTTTAACTCATCGTTTGAGAAAGTAAGTATATAGATATAAAGATGCACAGAAAAATTATGTATTGCGTATAATCAATCAAAGCTTCAACTGGAAGTAAAATGATTTCGAGTTTGTATTGGTTTAGATTTTAAGAATATTATCGCAAGTTGAATGAAGTAAGGAATGAGAAAGGCGCCATTGAAAAGGGTAATCGCCAATAACCCGGGCCCAAGCTGAATTTTCAAAGATTCTGCGCAAGGTGTACGGTGTATTGTCCACTATTTACCCTTCAAACTGAGAGCACATCATTTAAATTGGGAGTCCAGGGTCAGGTCCCAGGCGGGTCGTTTTATGGAGAGAGAGTTTTGTTTTATCATCTCTCGACTTCGAACAATAAAATCTTGCTGTTCCGTTTATACTGCAAATAAAGGCGGGACATTTGGGAAACAGTGAATGAATGTGGCTGTCATCAACTAGTAAATGAACCAACTAGAATAACACCTACAAAAAATGCAAGTACAACAACTTTATCATCAAACAAATTTCGAAGAAAATAAAACGGATTAGAAGATCTATAAACACTGTTACGGCTATAAATATCTATACATATAATAAAAGTGTAGCAATTTTCGTTGTCAGCTAAAAACTCGAAAACTACTGGACAGATTTCAATAACATTTTCTTAAAATGTTCCTTAAGACTGTGAGACTGCTATAGGCTATGTCGTTTATAGCCACGTCTTTAGGAACAGTTTTTAGCCAAAATTAATTTTTTGCAGTGAAAATATATACATACACATATACCTTGCTACAAATGGATGTTTATACTTTTGCGATCGTGCGACAGGACAAACAAAAACAAAACAAGACTAGATAGAGATACTAAACATTCGAAAAGGGTTGATTTGTTTTCGCAGTGAGTGCTATGGTCAGTTGTATGAAGGTATGTATATTACGATCGTATGTCCGATGCAGGTTATGGGGATGGGGGGTGCGTGCTGCAGTATGGCATGAGGTATATTAATAATCTTCATTTTCATAAGAGCAGAGACGTATAATACAAAAAATAACCATGCTCAAGAAATGTACCCATGCAACACCCACTTAATTTTTTGTTTGGTTTCTGAATGCATTCATTCTTTTGACATTTAATAAAACTATAACCATGGCCAAACACTCCTTACCATGAACGTCGTGTACAGAGAGACAGCTAGATTTTGAGTGAGTCGAAAAGAAGATAGGTAGTACAGAAAATGGACCAAAAATCCACTTTCAGAAATAATTTTCGCATGAGCATGGCGCATGATTACGAAGGTTATTTTCCGGAACCATAGCGCTTTCGATAAAAATCTTTAATTGGTATTTGCGTTGGTAGAGTGAGGACGTAAAATCGGGCGTCCGCTTCGAATTTACCATCAAATTTTTGTATTTTCTATTTCATTACTCCTGTACCTGTCAAATTTTATTTTATTGCAATGAGGGTTTGTTTTTGTGTGTAGCCAAGTCGTTCATTAGAATGAAAGTTATGCCACACATCCCTTCCCATGAAAGTCGTTTCGGGCGAGACAGGTCCATTTTAAGTGAGTAGAAAAGAGAATGAATCTGCAGTGTAATATACGCTTCTTTTCTCAACTAGATAACCTAAAAATCTACCCGTCTCGCCCGACACGACTTTCATGGGAAGGCATGTGTGGCTCAGCACATAGTGTGTCCTTGAACTATGCCTTAATTCAAAATATTACGCGAATTTCTAAACAACGGCGGCACAACTTAATATGTAATAATTCTCATTTTATTTTGGATTTTGAATGAAGAAGGAACTAACAATAAAATACAAATATCTCAAGCAATTGGAAGCATTGCTCGAGTTCAAAACATGGTTAAGTATGATAAGATTTTTTCTTCGGAAAAAAAGGGATTTTTTTTCTTTCTAAAGGGGAAAAAAGAGGGAAACAAAGGAAAGGAAATGCAGTATTATATATAAGTAGGCAAGATCTAGGAGAGGGAAGAACTTTCCTTTCTCCTAAAAACGCGAAAACTACTGGACAGATTTCAATGAAACACTCAAAGTGTAATTTTAAATGAAACAAATAGAATTTTGTGCGAGCGGGTAAGTCGAGCACGGGTCCAGCTAGTATACAATATAATGATCAAGCCTCATTTTGAATACTGCTCTTCGATATTATATTTAATAAGTAAAACTGTTCTTAGCTTATTGCAGAGGTTGCAAAATAAGGCCATGAGAACAATTATACCTTGCAATATTTATACACCAGTTCCTAAATGTTATGTTAAATAGCTACATTAATGTGGCTCAGTGTATGAATGTTTTGCTTTATATATTTACAGCGCAATGGTGACGATTTAAGATTAATCTCGTTTAGAAACAGCAGATCTTAAAATAGCATTATTTATAATGGGTTTACACTGTTTAACTCGCTACCAAATAGAGCACAGTCAGAGAGGAATATCCAGGAATATAAAAGAAATGTAATAAGCTATGTAAAAAAAATTATTTTAATTTAAGTGTATTTTCAATAAATATATTAATATACTTACTTACTTATAAGGTGACGCTACAGTCCGGGGTGAACCTGGGCCTCAACCAACAAGCTGGTTAAGGTCCCTTTCCAATGCGTGCGCCACCTGAGTCGCGGTCTTCCTCTACTGCGTCGCGTCGTCCCTCGGGTGTGGATTCGAAGATCTTCCGGGCCGGAGCATTTACGTCCATTCGCTCTACATGAACCAGCCACCGCAGTCGCTGGACCTTCACTCTTCTGGCTAGGTCGATGTCGCTGTACAGTTCGTCGTTGTATCTCCTCCTCCATTCACCGTCTATGCAGACGGGACCGAAAATTACTCCAAGAATTTTCCTCTCAAAGCAACCAAGACTAACCTCATCCGCTTTTGATAGAGTCCATGCCTCTACACCATAAAGTAGGACTGGGATGATTAAGGTCTTATAAAGGGTCACTTTAGTTGTTCGAGAGAGGGCTTTGCTACTCAATTGCTTTCTTATAGCCCAAAGAAACATTGATTGGCAAGAGTTATTCTTCGTTTAATCTCAGCGCTGGTGTTATTGTTTGAGTTCATAGCGGAGCCTAGGTAGACAAAGTACTTTACCACCTCAAAGTTATATCAGTCTATAGTGACATTTTGTCCAAGACGTCGTTGTTGAGTGTCCTTTCTTGATGACAGCGTAGGCGAGTAGGTGGACGGACTTTTGAAATCTGGTGTTAACGTTTGTAGGTAGTGGTCCGAGTCAATGTTGGCCCCTCGGAACCTTCGGACATCCATAATACTGGAGGATCGCCTTGCGTCGATCGTAATGTGGTGAATCTGGTAGACGATTGGTTGATCGGGAGATCTCCAAGTGCCTTTATGAATATCGAGATGCATGAACCGGCGTACTTGCTATGACAACATTTCGCCCCGCCGCGAAGTCGATCAGCCTAAATCCGTTATCGGAGGTGGTGTCGTGTAGGCTGTACCTTCCGACAGTACTACCAAAGATGCCCCCTCTTTCTTTGCATTAAAATCACCTAGGACAATTTTAATGTCATATTTAGGGCACTGCTCTAGGACAATATAGATTATGTAAAATATTTGTACGTAAACAAAAATTAAATTATTAAATTGTAAATATTGTAAATAGTATTACACAGCTAATAAAACTCAAATCAAATCAAAATTAATTGCTATTGTGTGGAAGGGTGTTTCATATACGCTTTTTGGGGATTTTTTCTTCAGCTAAAATAGCTTTCATTATTTTACCTGCGAAGCTGCTGGGTGCACACTTTTTGCCCGTAACCTTCTCTAAGCCAAATTAATGCTTCTCCATTACGAATGATAGATGGACAGAGATGGTAAAGGAATGAAGCCCCATTAAATCGTAAAATCCACACAGGTAATGAACTTAATTCGAGATTTCCATCGACCCAAAAGAATCACCACAAATACCACAAAAACAATTCAATTGAAATACCTACACCAAATGAAGAAGGTTAAGTCCTTGAAATCCATGTGGTTGACTCTTTTCACTCCAAGGAGTACCTATAGTCTTTGCGGCTGACGCTGCTGCTGCGGGCAATAATTCCCCAAAAGTTGCACGACATTTGAATATCAGATTCAATGACTCGGATTAAGCTCTGCGGTACTGATGATGATGATGGTGACGGAACAACCGCTACCCCAAGAGTATATTATTATTATCCCTACATCGAGCAATGGCATAACCCTCATGGTGTGTATTGTGTGTTACCGATGATTTCGTCAGCGATGACAACGACAACGAAAAAGATGAAACCAAGGACAAACGTTCTAGGATTATGGACCGCGTATATGCGATGTTTGGTAGGTATGAAGGCGCACCTTGATATAGAAGACCCATCAACAGATTGCAATTGATGACAGAACTTTGGTTACCTGTAAATCCTCACGAAAGGGGATTCCAGACGAAAGGATTACCTTTGGAAATTGTATATGGATTTCACAGTGAATTCAATGATTTCTCATTCAAATGGAAGATATTTTTCAAGAATTGAGACTTTCTTAGGTGGATATGTGTTGCGCAGTTAACAAGTGTTCATTGTACGGAATGTTGAGTTACCTAGTGTCTATCAGGTAAAGTAAGTTTGAATAATAGATTGACGGAGAAGTGGAAAATCGGATCAGGCGCATAGTAGATTCGTTAACCGTTAGTACAAATTTGGGTGATGGCTCGGCTGGTAGATTTGTGAGTGTCGGTATACCACAAGGCCGAGTCGTATCGCCCTTTCTGTTTTTGCAGCATGTTTTACATATAATACCACTGGACATCTTTCGGTGGAGGGGTTTTCTCTGGTGCTGCAACTCTGCGTTGCTCTTATATTGAAATTTAGCCAATACGCATGCACCAATCCAAAACAAACCCGAGGCACAGTGAAAGTAGTTATTCAGCTATAGTTGGAATTATAGAAAGCCATAGTATTAATACTGCAACATTTTTGTCTATTTATTAAACAAACAATTTGGAATTGTAGCACACATTTTCTAGGCTACTGCACGTGAAGATTATATTCACTTTTAGGGATTTTTCCTACCCCTTCCTCTTTCCCTTCCTGGTCCTGTCTTTTTACCAGGACTGGCCTCACGTTTTTCCCTTAGTCTATGCATCAACATGTTCTGCAAAAATATTATTCCTTTAAAAATAATTATTTTTCTTACAACAGTGTGACTTACATCATTTTCTCGATTTGCATGTGGATGAGCATGAAGCTGGATAGGTTCATCTGGCATAATGTATTCCACTTGCAATTCTTCATCATCTGTGTTGTAATATCTCGGTAGACCACCGCCATAGGCCAGGACGAAAAGAGTCAGAAAAACCACATATTTCATTAACATGATGGAAACTAATTTAAGAGTTTTCTTTAGATAAATGAAGGATCTGTTGCAGTTAGCTGACTGATGCTGGTCTAAGCCAGTGAGATACTTTTATATGCACGAAGGAAAACCGCATATTTTGCATAAAGTTGGTATTCAATTTGACCTTTGCTAAGCTTTGAAATTTATGTACATCTGCGGTAAGAAGCAATTAATTGACTTTCTGACAGTTGTTTAAAATAAATCAATGCGAATGGCATGGTAATTTATAAACGTAAGTTAGTGCAACAATTAAAATAGATCATTACAACTTTGAAAAACCACATCTCACCTTAGGGGTGAAGTTAATTTAAAAAGTGGTAAGCATTTTTTGTTGATTGCGTAGTTACGATATGAGTGCATTTATGTGGGCTAAACTTTATCAGACCACTGGAGGATTTACGTTTTTATTTTTTTTTTGAACATATTACTATGAGTAAAGATTACTTACAAACAATTTTTTAAGCTGTAAAGGCAACAGACTTAAGCTACGATTACACGGCCATTTTTTCGAGTCATTTAACAGGCGCTGTGACGTCAGGAAAAACTTTCGCATTAGAGCGACATTGAAGCTAAGATTCGTCATTGAAAAAATGGCGATCACACGAAATGACATTCATCGTCAGTTTTGTCCCAAAATCAAATGACGGACACTGCGAGTCATTTAGAATTTTTCGTTGGGATGCCATTTAAATGACGAGCGAAAAATGGCGATCACACGGTACTGACTTGCCTCATCAAAATGGCAAATGGCACCTTTCCTATTATTTCGATTTCGCGTCAGTTATATGTTTTGTGATCAGACGGCAATGACCTATGAGAAAAATATAGCTACTGTCATTTAGAGTTTTTCTCTCGGCCACGGCCCACGACGCATACGTGCGAATTTTTTAATTAAATTAAATAGGAAAAAAAAAACATTATCATAAATAAAAAAATGTCAAAAATAACTTTTGGGATGATGGTGGAAATTGCGGAGACGGCGTATTTAGCAGCGTGTGTGCTGGAAGAAGACGATCTTGATTACGAGCCAACGCGTCGAAAGCGGAGTATTTGGCAAAAGAAGTGGTTGAGCCGTCGCGAGAAGATTGGATTTTGCGCTGGATTACTACTCGAATTGCGCGAAGAAGAACCTGAACTATATCGCAATGTCCTTCGTATGTCAGCCAATCAATTCGATTATTTGTTGAGGTTGGTGAAGCCACACATCGAAAAACAGAACACCAATATGCGAGAGATGCGCTACCTGGCCACTGGTGAGAGTTCTAGATCTAGGTTGTAAAATAAAAAGAAATCCATCTAGTTGATGCTGATGAAGCTGCCTGTCGATTCCTGTTATGGCCCCATCATTTTTTCCAACAGACAATCTATTCAACGACTTTTGATCAAGCAGCAAAGCAGACAGGTTCAATTACCCACCTCTGCCACGCACCAGTCTCCCTACTTAGTGATGGCTGCGTCAGAGGCAATAGACAGGTGGCAGACTGTTACGGTCGCCCTCCGCTTTGACCCGAAGAGTAAACCTACCCCGACCACTGCACTAAATGTCATCCTAGGCCTATTAGCCTATTACCTATTCAATTACACATTCAAATGGAAGTAAGACTGAGTATCCATCCTCTATTCCATTCGTAAATCATCGACCCCCCATTTCTACCACCGGAGGTGACTTTTCCCTAATATAATAATATAATATGGCTTCCAAAAAACCTCTCTATCATCATCCCTCCAAGGTAAGAGTCTGGTATACAGACGGGTCCAAGATGGATACAGGGACTGGATCTGGCATTTATGGAGAATCGCCTCAAGCAAACTTTTCAGTCAGCCTAGGCAAATACTCGTCCATATTCCCCACATGTAGAGTAGACTATGTCTGGTGACCGACGAAACCTCTCTTCACATTCTCACGGAATGTCCGGCTCTCTTTTGCCTTAGAAAAAATGTCCTTGGCGAAGAACTCGTTAACTCAGCAAATCTTGCTGGAATACCCCCAGAGAAGATACATACTTTTCTTCCTGACTGTCTCCGGAGTAAAAAGATTGCTCTAAGAACCTACCAATGAAGGCACAATATGGCCCTTTAGAGAGGCCGCAGTGCCAGAGCCCAATAAAGGCTCTCCCGACTTAATATCTAATCTAATCTAATCTACACGTTTCGCCACGAATCAAAAATCTAAATGATATCAGCGCAGATATCGTATTAAATGCTTTGTCATTTGCCATTTGCGTAGAAAACTGGCATAGCATGAATTTCGAGCCTTGCCATTTTTTGGAGGCTGACATTTAAATGGCGCAACAGCCAAAAAGTTTAGTCATTTGTCCTAGGCGTCATTGAAGAGCGATCACACGGCCATTTTTTTTCCGCCATTTAAATGGCACAAAATTCATGCCATTTGCTCCGCCAGTTTCCTAGTCATTTAAATGACGCTGAAAATGGTATCCCAAAAATGGCGATCACACGGAACGCCATTTAAATGACTGCTATGTGACGCGATTTTTACGTCAGAGCGTCAGTTAAATGACTCGAAAAAATGGCCGTGTAATCGTAGCTTTACTGTTTGCAATAAGGCCCCTGGGGGTGACGGCATATTCCCAGCCCTAATTCAGAGGTTTATAGACGTTATACTTCCTGCGGTTATTGCCTTATTTAGAGCAAGTTACAACTGGGGATACATTTCATTCTCCTGGAGACAAGTGAATGTGATCTTCATCCCAAAAAATGGCAACAGGCCAAGCGAACTGCCTAAATCATACAGACCTATCAGTCTAACATCCTTTGTTCTTAAAACCATGGAAAGACTCATCGATGTTCATATTAGAGGACAGTTAGAACTATCTAACTCTCTTCACTCAAATCAATTTGCGTACAGAAAGAGTAAATCCACTGAGGGTGCTCTTCATTGCCTTGTCAGAAAGGTAGAAGAAACTTTCAGATCCAAGGAAATTGCCCTTTGTGCCTTCTTGGACGTTGAGGGCGCCTTCGACAATACCGGCTACAAAGGTATCGAAGACCCGACCAACCATTGGATCAGAGCCATGCTGGAAAGTCTGATAATTACATCCTCCTCCGGAGGTGCGTCGGTGTCTGTGACAGCAGCAAAAGGCTGCCCCCAAGGGGGAGTACCTACTCTCTCCTCTCTTGTGGTCGTCGACAGTCTACTAGTCAGTCTGCATAGCCTAGGCTTTAGTGCCATCGGCTACGCTGATGACTTAGCGATCATCATTAGTGGTAAGCTCAGCGCTACCATTACTTGTAGGATGCAGAAGGCACTTCTACATGTCTCAGAATGGTGCAATTTGGAAGGACTTTCCGTGATTCCTAGTAAAACCATTCTCTGGCCGAAAGTTTTTCAACGGACAACGGGAAATAGACTATACAGCGTATTGCCTGTCTCGGCATCACGGGTACAATGCGCACTTGCCCTACTACAGCATTAGAAGCTATTATAGGGCTTTCACCCCTACATATACTTATTAGGAAAGTGGCAGCTAGATATGCTATTAAGCTACAGCTAGAATACAAGTTTAAAACAGCTGATCATGTGGACACCTGGAAATACTTAACTCAATCCCAAAGCTAGGGCTGGTTCTGTATCCGCGTTCTGTGGACCAGAACCTTATTGCAGAGTCAATTGGACTACTGCCTTAGGTCTAATTAACAATTGGGAACATCAACTTCGTCTAAACCACTCGGAAAATGATGATGGCATACACCGAGAATCCAAAGATCATAAAAAAAGAAATAAGTCTTGTCTGATGCTTCAACAATATTGCCTAGTATGCAATTATACTCTCAGGGCTATTCGATACTGGTTAAAGCTTGACGAGGGATAGGAGTAGTGAGAATATTAGCAGTTATGTATTATTGGCTAAAATGTTGGAATATTCAAAGATGGATGGCCTACCATCAGACATAGCTGTCAAAGCAGCAAAGAAACACCTCTGCTTTGGCCAAGAATGATGTGGAACATCGGCAACCGGAAATATAGAAAAACTGATATGATCTTTAATATCTCTTTAACCTTGATGCCTTCGATCGCGCCATTACTTGCTGGATGAAACTGCACCTATAGCAAACTATAGCATTTTTACCAAAACTTAGATTTTCTCCCCCCAGTGAAAGATGGACGGCTGGAAAGTTGATCAGATGAATAATCACCTTAGGATAGAATGGTCATTTATGAGGTCTTGAGACAGAGCAAAATCGTTGTTTTTAGTAGACCATAATTGCGTCTCTTCTGGTTCTGTTACAATGCCTACGGGGGGCATTGTTTCAAACTCCAGACCTAAGTTTCCACTGGCTCCATTGAGCCACCATGTGACTCAAAAGCACGTATGATTTGGCTCGTATTCGGAGACTATTAGCAGATATTTGGTTATTCGCAGCTAAATTTGCATATCTGGAGGCCACCATCCATATACCACCTGTGCCTATGTTCAAATGCAACAACACCTATCTTCTGACGCGGATATGTTTCCATCATTTACCTGGACAGTTGTGGATTCTATACCAATAGTCTAGTTGCTACATCGAAGCTAGTATAGGATGCTTTCGATATGCAGAATATGCAGAGGTACTCAATTACTCAATCAGAATTAGACATGTTCCACCCAATTTGTGTGCCTGAGCCTGTGTGGTGTACATTTTTACATTTGTGTACGGTTTCCAAGTCTCTACCATTCTACGTACACATTATATAAACAACTGAAAGAGATGATGAGTATATCTTTCCATTCCTCACACCCTTTTTTGGGAATTTCCTTGAAGCCTCAACCATTACAACTTTCAAATTTATGGCAACACTTAAAGTTCCAAAAGACTGCAGACCTCCATGTACGGTCATCATCAAACTTTTTATACCATCTCCTCTAAGGTTTCTGTTAGATTTCCTTATGGTTTTCTGATGGGATACGAACGAAATAAAGCAGGAGTACGTCCTCTCAACACTTCGCCCGTATTACTCGTCTATTTTCTCTTCGAACGGAAACTTTATGTTGCTCATCGAATCGACCAAACGATAGAATTTTACAATTTCTCTATGTCGTACCTACTCATCTACTCAAACAAAACTTTATACCTTCCTGCGAAAAATTAGTGCCATAAATTTGTGCATAATCCTTGGAAACATGAGAAGCAGCAGCTAGCGAAGGCGAACCCTACCATAAGTGTGTATCCTATAAGCAGGGTGTAGAATAAAAGATGCACCATCGATGCATATTGCCCTTTGATCCCATTCTACGAGAACTATCACAAGTGCCAAAGGAGATTCGCTAACATATATTGTTTACTATGAGTTGAACAAGTAGCAAGGATATCCAATTGAAATGTTTGAAAAGAAAATTTCCTTACGGGTAAAACTTTCTATGGACAGCATGCGGGCGATGGCAAAGATTGCATCTTCATCACTTTGGTGCTTGTGTTGTAAACGAGTTAGACGTGTGTGTGTGTGTGCCTATCTAGTTTTACAGACAAAGTTAATAGTTGGAATGTCTTCAAGGACTCCCACTCAATATACGCGCGAAATGGATACTATTTTTGTTGTTGTTTTAATTTGGAGTAAATAAAGGACAAAATCAGAGTTCTACTAAGAATTCGTTGCTTTACAGAGAGAAAGGTGTTGAAAACTTGTCTGTTGTTCTTCTTAGTTAAGGCTAAACTTTCCAGACGACGAATGTCTGAAACAATCCCCCGCCAACACAATGCCATTAAATAATAATTTCCCCCTTTAAACAGTTTCAATTAGGAAAGTGCCTTCAAATGTGCTAAAAAAGCGTCCCTTGCCTTACAATAAAACAAGCATCAAGTGCCACGGATAAGTCATAACAAGCTTCATAACCAACATACACGCGCGCAAGTTGCTTGCAAGCGCAGAAGCTGTTGTGTTTTACGCCTCACGTATTTCAATTTTCCCGTAAACATCTATAAAACACCGCATCGTGAAAAGGATGTAATTCACAGCAGCGAAACAAGAAACGAAAACGAAAAGGCACTCGAATGCACCAATAAAGATAAATCAAGAACGTGCCTCTGCTTTGGTAAAATTCAATTCAAAGTTTCTTCTTCTTCTACCGTCGTCATCAGCATCATCATCATCATCACCATCGTCGTTGTCGCCGTGCGTCGTCCTTTTGCGAAGTCATTTAAAGGATCATTCCAGGTCCTAAGCTGCTTACTCCAGTCTGTTTGCCGTATTGTTCTTCGCTTAATCCTGAAGTATTATACTCGGTGACAAAAATACCGCATCGAGAGTGGAATTTTCTGTGAAACTCATTTCCCTTCTCGTGCTTCGGCTTTATCCTTTTTGCTCTGACAAACAAAAGAAAGAAAACGTAATCTATAAGACGCACGTGAGCCCATGCTCCGTCATTGATAAACCTTTGATATAAATTTAACGCTTAAGTTCGGTGGTGTCTTGTTTGGTGTTCTGTTGGCCCAAACTCACTCTTTAATTTCCAAACGTTATAAAGGATCGGCACGGTGTAATACCCGCGTCGAGTGTAAATCAAAGGATGGCAAAAAAAGTTCTAGGCCAACGTAAGCGCGCAAAAGTCCTAACTCACATCGAGGGGAGCGACGAGCATTTTGGAAAAAAAGTGAACAGGTATCAGGTGTGTTTACCATAAATTTATACGCAACAAACACTCGTAAGTATGAAGTAGTAGAAAGGAGTGGGCAATGAAATGGTTTTCGATTGTTTAGTTGGGCATCCTTTCTTTTTTTTTTTCATTGAGACACTATACGTGTGACAAATTTCAATAAACAACACACGAAGCAGCAAAGGAAAGAAAACAACCTTCTGGATGGCACAGGAAGAATTAGAACTTGACATCAATGGAAATTGTATTAATTTAGAAGGTTGGAACAATATATAGTTGGAGACCTTTCAGGCAGGACATCTTATTATTGTTTAATGAGACAGATATGCAAGCACTAGCTATTATAGTTTTTAATATACATTCAGAAATATTTTAGGACAAAATATCGGTAAATTCGAAAATTCTCTTCACACACATGTTGATTGTCAAAAGTGTTGAGGCTAATTAAAAATGTATTTTGGACCGATTTAAAATTGCTTTGAAATTCGGTCAAAAACTGGCAAAATAGAGTTGTCGAAAAAATTTCAAAATTGTTTACCAATACTTATGATTCATACCTACTCTTTTAAAACGTATGCTGTATTGAGTCATGCATTTTTGAATCGATTATCTTTATAGCAAGAAGGAAGCTTTTGAGTTCCAAAATTAGGACGAAATTCAAGTCTTTAATATTTAAATACGTTCTGCATATCAAAAACTCTTTCAAAGTACGTTATTGAAATAAATTAAATTAAATTTGATCAGTTGCACCAGAATTAGCAAACAAATTTCAAGTTAGGGCGTGTTAAATCTTCCCATAAAAATGTCCCAAAATTCATATCAAAAAATCACCTTAAAACCGTATCAATCGCAACAAAAATGCATCAAAAATATTTATCCCAAATTGCACAGACGTCTTGTCCGAAAACGAACTGCGAACAATTTGAAACAGGTCACGTGATCGTTAAAATTTGAGTGATAATGTTGCCTAATTGTCAGACACATTATAATTTTTTTAAGAAAAAGTCGACCCCAAAATCTTGCCACCCAATTTGCAAAACCCATTCAAAGTAAGTTAGATGCCAACGAAATCATATCAAAACATGTTTCAAAACCACAAAAAAATATTCGTTGCCGAAATTAGATAAATTTGATTTGATTAATAATTTTAGCAGGCGTCAACATTTTTCTAGTCTGAAAAATTTGGTTCAAAAATGTCGTTTGTAAAACTATGTATAGGTAGGCAATACATATTATGTACAAACTCTCTTTGTTCACTGCGTTTTGATCCCTTATGAATGATGTATTGTCAAAAGTCGAGAGATGAATGTTTAGCCACGTAAAAAATTACGTCAGAAAACGCAAAAATTCGAAAAAGATTTTCCAAAAAGTCGTTTAAGGAATTACCTCAAAATTATGTCGAAAATATCGACTTCTTAAATCACTTTTAAATTGCATAAATGAAATAAAGTCAGAATGTTATGGCGCACCAAAATGAGAAAAACTAATTTGTTTGACAAGTATTTTGGTATGTTTGCGTTTTTAACAATATTTTAAATCTTTTTAGACAGTGTTGTATTGGGTCGCTCCTTGGCCCAGATTTGCTAGATGAATATTTATGTATCTACACCTACAGTTATGTGGTCAAAAAGGGTTGGGGTCGAAATTCTGGCGAGGTCAAAATTATTTTTTTTTAAATTTTGTTTTCAAAATTCTGCAAAAAAAAGGTTTGGAAAATGTTAAATAACACGCGCTTGTGCGTGAATGGATATAAAGGGTCCGCCATCTAACGTTTTTTTTTTTTTCAACTAGTGCTTATTTCGCGAATGGTAACACTTAGCTCATGTCTGATTTGACAGATAATTAGTTTTATCCTTCCGCTGAACGAATATGGTTGTGTATACGCTTGAACAACGTTGGGAAATATTGCGACATTACTTTGAAAATCATGGTAATGTTGCAGAATGTGTGCGAAAATTGCGTACGGATTTTGGAAGAAGAGAAGCACCGTCAGCTCCGTATGTTCGTTATCTTGTGAAAAAAGTGAAAGAAACTGGCATCCTCATCGATAAACCAAAGCGTGAAAAGCCAAAAACAGTGCGTACACCCGAGAAAATTGCTGCTGTGGCAGAAAGGCATAGTTGGGCCATTTTTCTTCGAAAATGAGCAAGGAGTGGCCGTTACAGTCAATGGCGATCGTTATCGGGCCATGTTGAACGAATTTTTGTTCACAAAAATTGAAGAGGAGGATATTGGCAACATTTGGTTTCAACAGGACGGCGCTACGCGTCATACAGCCGAAGCTACACTCGATGTTTTGCGCCCTGTTTTTGAAGATCGCATTATCAGCCGCAGAGCTGATATGTCGTTTGGCCACCGCGGAGCTGCGATTTGACACCGTTGGACTATTATTTGTGGGGTGCCGTAAAAGATAAGTGTTACGCCGACATGCCAGAGACAAATTGCCGCTTTAAAGGACAATATTCGTGAAGCCATTGGTGAAATACAGCAAAATACAGCAAAACAAAATTTTGAAAACCAGAATTTTTGTGTTAAAAGTCAAAATTTTGCAAAGCGGAATTTTGAAAGTAGAATTTCGACCCGCTCCCGGCCAGAAAGTCAACCTTAATGTTCGCATGCGTCAAAAAGTGCGGAAACTAATGAAATTTCACCTTAAAATCAACTTAAAAAAAGTTTTTAAAATCGAGTGTGATTTCGGTTTTTGATATACAATTATGAAATTTCCGATACTTTTTTAGTTAAATTTTTAAGCCATTTTTCGACGCAATTTTAGGAGATTTTTGAAACATTTTTAACCCTAGAAGGGTAATCTTCGTCGTGTCGACGAACATGAATTATATTTTTCCGATTTTCTCTTCGATCTTTATTCCGATCGCATCTTCTCTCCGTGTCACACCAGCCATCTCTAAGGTCTTCTAGTTTGTGGAGTTTTGTTGAAAAAACTGTTTGGGTAAGTCTTGTTTTTATCGAAAAATCGCGCCAATGTTCGTTGAAACGACGAAGATTACCTTCTACGTAACTTAGTGTTCGATTCGGCCTAATATTTAAACAAAAAATTAACCAAAATTAACGAACAAAAAAGAAAGGACAACTCTGATGCAATAGATGTAAAGAAAAGGGAACATTTTTACATATTGTTCTTGAAAATAATAGCGCTTGACCAAGTAATCATACGATACATGCAAGGAAAGCATATGCTTATTTTTCTATTATCTATAAAAAAAAGTAGGTATTAACTGATCTCAAAAAACAGGAGTTCCAACACAATTTTCAATATAAATGCAAAAGTTTTGAAAAAAATGTTTTTTTTTTTTATTATTTGCAGGTGATTCGTTTGTCGTCGGGTTAACCTGAAAATCGGAGGTGATACATGTTTTGTACGATTTAATAATAATCCTGAGGAAGCGCATACAAAAGAATAAAGAAGATGATGTAAACTTTGTTCGGTAACAAAAACAAATCAGTTGGTATATGCAAGCTGGGGATAAGATTAACTTTTTACTCCAATCTTGTAACTTTTAATGTATAAACTTTTGAAAATTCTTGGGGAACATATGTGTTGAATTCACTAGAAACATGTCTGCAAACTTCCGAAAGCGACATTTCAACTTCAACACGTCAATTGTTAACAGATAGGTATACTGTTAACTTCAAATCGCATACTCGCAAATTTCTTAGAATTCTTTGACATAATGTCCGAGTTCGTGGAATTCAATTAATCTATTATACGGAACTCGCTGTATCACATAGTATGTAACGTAATTCAGAAAAAAAAAATTCTTATTCCATTTAATCAAAGCAGATTTAATTGGCTTTCCAAAATTCTCTCGTATTTATCATAGGTAGGTACATATAATTTCAATTATTGAAAAAAAGCTATGGATATTCGTTTAGATACCATAGTAATAGCAATTTATTGTCTAGAGAAACTCAAAGAAGGAAAATTGTAAGTAGTGTTTCAGCGAATTTAGAGCTTAATGCTATAGATGTGGTACTTACTATGGTATGAGCAGAGCATTATATTTATATATTGTAAACAATTTGAGGTAATCAGGAAGAAGAGCTATCACTTGTCAGCTAAATAGCAAAGAAAATCTTTTTATAAAGTTCTTTGTCAAACTTTGTTAAAAAGTAATGTAATAAAATTAGTTATTATTATTAGTCAATAAAATGGTCATTACCATGACTTGTTTTATTTTATAAATATCTGTAGCTCTAAAAAAAACTCCTATGGCTCCTAGATCTAGGACTCAACTTTCATTCTTCCGGTCTGAAATTAAATCTCATGACATTAGCTTTGACATCAAAGAGTCAAAACTTTCCGCTTTCAAATTAAACAATACCCAGATTTACTCCTTTCAGCATGTGGCTGACGGTGGTCTGTCATGTGTACCTGGGTGTTTTATTCTAATGCTTGGTTAAGCTCGTCGGATCCAGGTTGCCCCGAGTTTTTTTATTAATCGGAAGAAACACGTAAAAGGAATCAGGTTAACCTCTGTTTACTTAAATTACCTTTACCCTGTAGCATTATGTCTAACTACCTTGCTCTAGGTCCTATCAAGGCAGATTAAGAAAAGAACTACCTCTGAGCGCAATAGCTCATCGCTAACAATTCTTGTACGGAAGCACGGAAACAATAACAAAATGCCTACTTAGCTTAGCTCTAAAAAAACTTAGGGAAACATTGGAGACCCTGTCGGAGAACAGTAACCGAAGCTCTAATAATACACGTATGGTGCTATGGATGGAATACCTCCTGAATACCAAAAGTGTACTCAGTGCAATACTCTTCAAACATTGTCGTGGATTGGCACCAAAAATTCAGCCGGTCTAGTCACTGGTGTAATGGCGCCACTAGTATCCGTCGCTGATGCCCACATCTCCACAGAATTCGTGGAAATTGTGGGTTGCATACATATACAATAATTGAGTGTGTTACCTTTTTTGGGTATGTGCGATGTATACATAGTCAACAAAACCAACTAGTCACAGATGTGAAATTATCCTATTAACTGGCCTTCACCCATTTCCACGAAAACTTAAATAGTACTCCTCAGCTTTGTTACCTTGATCTCAATTTAGCTGGAGTGGACAGTGGATGCACGATATAATATAACACGAATACCTAGAAAAAAAATTATACAGAAAAAAAACAACACACTTCATCACAGCACAGAGTCTAATTACACCCTCATTTAGGTTCTTGCTCATTTCTGCACAGTTTTTCTCTGTCATAGAAAAAAAGAATTTAAATTATTTGCCATAATTAGCTGCATCCTTGTTTTAGCAGGCTACTAAAAAAAAATAAAATGCGGGAGGACAACATTCTCACAGATACACACGTTTCGCTCCGCTTTGGCATACTTGGTGTGAGGTTTCATTAAACGATTTATCCTTGACAAGGATTAAGAAGTTGCCACCACATTCTCGTGCAAAGCGTTTAACTGCCTGTTGAGATGATGCTTGGGGTGGGATTTCGAGCTAAAATGAGGTAACTGACGGGCTTTGTAAAATTATAACAATTAGTTGCGTGATTTAATACTTAACAGCGTGTGAAGTAGGCAAAGGAACACAGCTCATAAGGAAGTAATTTCAGGTATCGATGGGCGTCCAATCATGCATGCGAATTAAGCCCCATTTAAATGACTTACCTCATCGTAAATTCTGACATCCAATTATAGTGAAGGGATATTGATTGTTGTTTGTTGTTATATTGTATTGAGGTTGATGCGGTTGGTATAGCTGCAACGTTTACCGAATTATGCACCACATGAATGGCAAGTATTGGTAATTAGTGCGGATAATTCGAGGATTTTCATTAATGATCCGCTCTTTGCATTCCACTGTAGCGAACATAATTCTGGCAGTTTAAATTTGGCTAAAATTGAAATAAAATTAAAGAATAGAACAGGAGATAGAGATAGAGATAGAGATAGCGATAGAGATAGAGATAGAGATAGAGATAGAGATAGAGATAGAGATAGAGATAGAGATAGAGATAGAGATAGAGATAGAGATAGAGATAGAGATAGAGATAGAGATAGAGATAGAGATAGAGATAGAGATAGAGATAGAGATAGAGATAGAGATAGAGATAGAGATAGAGATAGAGATAGAGATAGAGATAGAGATAGAGATAGAGATAGAGATAGAGATAGAGATAGAGATAGAGATAGAGATAGAGATGGAGATAGAGATAGAGATAGAGATAGAGATAGAGATAGAGATAGAGATAGCGATAGATAGCATAATCCGTATTTTTTTTTAAATACTTCTCCCGGGAAAGGCCATTTTTCCTATTTAGAGAACTAATTTGTTCACATCTCTGGCTGTGTGATGTAGCCGCATTCACAGGCCCACTGTTCGAGATAGAGGATATAAGAGTGCTGTTATCAGCAAAGCTGTAGATATTATTATTTGTCGATCCAAGCAAATCGTTGATGTGGAGAAGAAATAGAGTTGGGGAAAGAATAGATCCTTGGGGCACTCCTGCATTTATAGCAAACGAATTATATGATACCTACACCATCTACCACAACTTGGATCGATCTTCCCAGAAGAAAATTTTGCATCCATCCGCATAGTTGCTGTGGTAATCCATAAGACTCCAACTTGCCTAATAGGGCTCTATGCCAGACTCGGTCAAATGCCTTTGATATGTCCAAGGCTACGGCTCTGGATTCGCCGTGTTGTTCAATTGCTTGCGTCCATAAGTGCGTTACGCAGCTTAACATAGATAAGATAGATAGATCTATGTTACAAGACGGTGGATGGAGTTTATTCATTGACCATTTTTTGGACGAATGAAAGGGACCTACAATTTTATGCCGGCGCTGGATCACAATTATGATTAATTAAGGACCTTCTTGTTCAACCACTAGTTGAACATAAACTACATCTTAAGGGGTTTTCTTCTCGCTTCTTTCGAATGGTTCTGCTTCATTTATACGATACTGTCTTACTTCAACTTCGGTGCTGAATAGTAGGAAACATTTTCCGAAATTGGTTAAGTCATGGTTCATATCGCAACTCCAGTAAAATAACGACGACGTTGTAGCTAAGTGCAAAAATTTGATTTTCTGAGTTAAGTATGTCAAAAGCATAAACAATTATAGTTATTTCTAATAAAACAAAGCCCTATTTGATTAACACTAATTTTGCCACTAGGGGGCTGATTTGTTCCGTTCCGTTATAATACACCGTCAAAAAAATTGGAACAACAATTACATATCAGTCAGTTGTGTTTTTAATCTCGTAGGTGAATTTCGATCACATTTCAATTTTTGATGTAACAAAGACGTAAGTGTTCATTATGTCAGTGATAAAATATATTTTTAGTTTTTTTTTCATTTCGTTTTCAGTGGAACAACGACATAAGTGCTTATTTAATAGGTTCATGGAATTTATTTTTATTTTGGTTATATTTTCCTAAATATATATTTTTTTTCTTAAAAGTGATAAAATAAAACGATTCAAAAAATTCAAATTTGTTTTTCTTAGAATTAACGTTTTTGCACTTACGTCGTTTTTTTTACTGGAGGTGCGATATGGAAAAGTGAGTTACCTACAAATTGACACAAAATTTAAGAAAAAGGACGACAGAACTTTTCTTTGTGCCTATGTATGAGTATATACGTTTTTATTTCCTGCAAACTCATGCTTTTACTGAAGTTCATTATATGTACATATATACGGTAGGTACAAAATAAGTCAGCGCTTCTGGTATACAATGGCAATGTTAGCTACGTTGCACTAGGAACTTATTTCATTAGCTAATTACAATTCATGTCAGGTATATGGAAGGAGGTATCTCAGGCTCCCATCACTCAAATATCTATCTCTCGTGCTCTTGACTTTCTAACACTTTCAAATAGTGGAAACAGACGTAGATAGTCTTGGAAGGTTGAACAATGAATTAACAACGTTCGGATGAGATTATATTAATTCCCATGGTGTTGGATAAAGTTCAATCATAAGGATATCTTCAAGCCTTTGCGAAAAAATTTCGATTGAATCCGAGAACTAAGTAAAACTTCTTAATGTAATTAATTTTCCTTCTCTTCGCGAGCAGGACATTACGTTCAAAGACGATGACCATTCTAGGATATCAAGTGACTTGACATTGAATTGAGGCAAACTTTTAAAGAAAGTTTTCTGTTGCTAAAAAAATATATAATTTATGTGCCGACTGTTGAGGCTAGTCGTTTTACTGCCTTTTTAATATTTTCACTTTAAAACTATTAGAGCTGTTGCTTCTCTTAGTAATATCAATTTACATGGAAGATTGGGAGGAGATAACCTTGAATGGCTGCAATCGCAATAAACCGCCAAAAGCTATGCCACTATCAACAAAAGCTGAAGGCAAATGATATCGATTATGAAAGGTAGAAAAATGTATCAACAATACCCGAACTGAGATGAGCAAGGAAACAATGAAATTCAGTTTCAGTCACAGTTGTTGGTGTTATGGCAAAACAACTTCTTCAAACTGTGGAATTGAAAAGACTGCCGAAATTCCACAATCTGCGAGACAGAGGCACTTTCAATCTACGGACCATCCATATTTGTCCATCCGACCAAAATGAAGTATGAGATAGTGATACATATACATATAAACTTAAGTCTAAATGCTGAACCAGATAGGCTGCCATCCGAACTATCTCAGACAGCGGGCCACGACTTGGTGGAGAGCACAAAAATAACTTATGTCCAAGAGTTTCTTTTATAAAAGACTTGCGTTCCTATTTCGAAGAAACAGTTACATCAGTTCCGAATAGCTACTCCTCTTCAGCTTCCTTGACAGTTTATACATCAGGGATGAGCAGTTAGACTAATAGGAGATCCTGCACCATATAATTGATTCTACAAACACTTGTGCTGACTGATCGCTGTTTCATACCCATTCTGCAGGTATTTTATAAAGGCTGGCGCTAGTGCTTCGAGGAAATTAATGAAATTGTTCCCCGAAATGCGGCATGTGAGGGTCTTAGAAGACCGATAAATAATAGGTACCATCTGAAGATACATTTGACTTTTGACACCGCAAAAAGAACACTTTTTCTAAACTATCTACAATCATCCGGACCACTGTTGAAGCGTTATATTGTAAGTTCGTCTTTGCTGGAGAAAAACAATAACAAGGCTCCGCAAAAAAACAACAATGCGTTGCAATTAGCTAGCTACGATACAATTTAAGGCCTAGCTGCCCAACTTTTTACTTTCGTATGTTCGACAGACTTTCATGAACTTAACATTATCTATTTCTTTGTGTTATTCAAACTTCAAAAGCAATTTACTCAGTCCTACCTTGCGCTCGTTGGGATGTGAAAGTCCTGCAGTCAACGTCGCATTCACAAAGATACAAAATGTTCATGTTTCCAACTACGCGATGACGACTGATCTTTAATTGATTTAATGTTAGCAGCACACGAATGCAGTGTGGTTACGTTACTGCTGGCCATTTTTACGGCGCATTGCTATTCGCAGCTTCGAAAGTCTGGTGGGCAGAATAATTTGCACAACTTCAATGTCAAAGTTTGCAACGCTCTCTATCTGTCAGTCCTTTTTTCTGTGTTCACCCTCTAGGCAGAAATTAAAAGGGTCAGACGGCTTAATGGACAGCTTGATTTTGCTCTCCTTCAGGCGTTCTACTTCGGTGACAGAATTAATTCACTGGACAGCGATACTTTTGGTCAGTCTGTGTGTTCTATACGTGGTTTATCCGCTGTGATGGAAATGCTGGAAATGGAGATAAGTTCATCAGCAAAATGAAATTAAAAATGTTCAACTCCGTCACCGTGATGAGGCAGACAGGCTGTGTGATGTATGAGAATAAGAAAAGCTAAGGCCATACCGAGAGGTGGATAAACTTTTTGATGTATTTATTTTATTTTATGAGATACCACTTGGCTTTTCATTCAACATGGGACATGGCACAACAAGATTCTCTCATTTGTGCATTTTAAGATACCTATACCATAAACATTTTCATGCTTCAATGATGACAAGAAAATCGTAATTTTAACACAAAATGACAAGACTTACAGAGAGATAGATAGATAATAATATATTGCAATGATTTTTTTTTTATAATGACGACTTTGATGGAATTTAATATTGCTACCATTTTATGCTAAATTGTGGAAACATTTAATGACACACCTATTTCATTATTTTAACGAGAGATTGTTGCGTTTGGGTAATCTGATTTGAATAATGAGGCATTATTTGAGGGCTTGGGTTACGAGAATCTAAGTAGATGAATGCGGCTCGGTATTGTGGGCCACACTTCAAAGGTAACAAGAAGAAATCTATATACTCACACACAAATTGGTTTGTAAAGTCTAACGTTCGAGCAGACACATAAAAATGGGAATTATTACCCATCTGTAAGGACCATAATACATATTACAGTTAAATTTAAATTCTCAACTGAATTTAACATTCAAATTCTTTGAGGCTCCTTGTTCTTATAGAGAATTTAAAACCAGACCGGTTTTATGACGATTGTGTCTTTTGTGAGACGTTTCTTTCAGATAATTTCTGATTTGAAGTGCATTGTCCTCATTTTATTAACCAGATCAGCGTTGCCGCAAAAAAATGTTCTTAGGTGCCATTGACGGTAACCAAAGGTGCCAACTGGGTGCCACGAGCCCTTCAATGGCAGAGAGATATTTAAAAACACAAGAAACATATAATTTCGCATTAGTATCGTTACGATTATTTGTGTATGAATTCGTACACACACACACGATAATGTATGTTTCACTACTTGAACAAAAAAACATTCTTTTCAGTCTTTTTTAAATGAATTTATTAAGTTTTTTCATTAACCAATAGAACAATTGCAGCAATTTAAGTGCAGAACTAACATACATCTGCAAGCATCTCGGGGCGCTGATGAAGCGTTATAGGTTTGCCTTTCGCGGGAGAAGTATTTAAAAAAAAACAAGCAAAAGTGTTATCATGCTTTGATACCCCCCACTGTGTGTACTGTATAGGTACACGCGTGTGTCTAATAGTGGTTTTGTATGGGAGGTAACAGAACTACTTGACCGACATGGACCATTTTTAATACAAACCTGAATGCCATAAATATAAGACCTCTCATAAAATTTCAGTTGCCTAAGTCGATTCGTTCGAACGCTATCGTGATTTCAACAGACAGAGAGAGACGTGGGTCTAATAGTGGTTTTGTATGGGAGGTACCAGAACTACTTTACCGAGATAGACAATTATTTTCAATACCAACCTGACAACGGTAAAAATAAGTTCACTCACAAAATTTCATTCGCCTAAGCAGAGTTGCCAGAACTTTGGTTGCATTAAGCGCCCAAAACTTAAAGAAATGTAGCCCAATATCGTTGCCCAGAAAGAAGCCCAAAAATCGTTGAAAATAATTCGGTTCTTGTATTTTATTATAAAACAGGTACACATGTAGGCGTATGCGCATCATATGCGTGAGATTCCGTTGACAATCGTTTTCGCGGTTTGGTCTTAATTAAATTCATAAATGAAAACGCTCTTTCTTCTACAGCCGAGTTTCCCAAAGTGTGCTCCGCAGAACACTTGGTGCTCCGCAATAAAAATGCAAGTGCTCCGCGGAATGATAAGCGCAAAATATGAAAATTCTAGCAGACTAGCTAATTTTGTACTTCTGGAACCGTGTCATTTTGTTCGCAACAATGTAATTTGTGTACTGATTACACAGTACAAAAATGGGTAAAAATAAAGTATAGAGCCAATCCATTTTTAATGTCCATTAAAATTAAGGAAATTGTTGCACCTAAACTCCATCAAGAACTCAGACCGCTGTGTCGTAGAACAAAATCTTCGTGGTTGCATATTCCACAAAAAACACACATTATGTCAACAGGAACCTAAGCAAGAGCCCGAATTTCGAAAGACTCCACGTAAAAAACGCATTTACAATTTTGGAAAAAAGTTCTTTGGAGTGCCAAATCCATGTTTAATTTATTTGGATGGATCCGACTACTGTGCGAGTACACACAAATTACGTCTTAAGGTTTTTTCCACTGCGTCACCTCTCGCGAACGTCCGACAAACATCCAAGACTCTATGTCTTGAAACTGTCCTGCAAAGCTTTTTAAATCAGCCATTCGGTCTCGGCCTAAAAATTGAAAGTCCCTTGTATTCGCTCCTAAAAAAATTAAAAAAAAAAAACAAATGTTTTTGAGAAGCTTGGCCTAGGGTGCCTATAAAACCTGTTGCGCCAAATATTTCGGATTTTAGTGGAACATCTTCAGAAAAGATTGACTGCCCTTTTAAAAATATAAAGGCTATTTCAGTAAATATTGTTAATTTTTATTATTTTTTTTTTTTTGAAACTGGAATTTTCAAGTCTTTGTTTTTCTGTGGCCAACTCGAAAATGAGTTAAAAATGTTTCTGAATTCTTTTTTTTTTTTTTTGTTTTTAAATAGGTATCTACTAGTTTAAATATTTTATAAAATGCTATAAGTCACAACACGTTACTTATTTCTTCAATTTAATAAAATTAATAAGAAAACAACTAAAAATATACGTGGTGTTTTCTATAACTACGAAAATTGGGATACTGACAGCGAAGTGCTCCGCGAGGAATTTCTCTCCAGAAAACTGCTCCGCAACTAAAAAAGATTGGGAACTGCTGTTCTACAGCATTGCTCACTGGAAGTGTTAGCAATTGGGTTGCATGCAAATAAACATAACTCCTTCAAAATTGCTTCATTCGATCCATTTCTTACGTTAGATAACACGTAAGCCCAAAAATGTTCAGTATTTTGGCTCGTGTCAAATAAAAAGGTCTGCAAAATAAATTAGAGTGCGTGCAAGTTAAACGACTTTTCGATGCTCGGTTCGATGTTACTTGACTGCAAGAGTGCGGCCATGTTTTAAAAGTGAGGGTTTGTCCAAAATATTTATTTTTTTAGTTTTACGAAAGAGTAAAACAAACAAAATTTAAACAAAATTTGTAAAACGATATATAGCCCAAAATTGTGTTGGACGCTCATGGAAGAAATTTCTATCGTTTTTTAAGCAAAAAGATAGCCCAAAATACAATAAAGCGCCCAATCTGGCAATAGTGCGCCTAAGCCGAATTGATGGTTTTGTATCAGTGTTTTTTCTTCTATGATCGGATTGAGTCGTTTCAGAAGAATTTTTTCGAAGAGCTTTGATAAAATTGGCAACAATGAAATCGGACGATATGAGGTGACTTCACTGGGCAATTTGCCCGGCTTTGGTACCATAATAACTTCCGCGACTTTCCACATGCGTGGTACATACCTTAGTCTAAACGCTGCATTTATTATCTGTGCTATTTTTTTTCAAACCTTTTTTAGGCAGTTTCTTTAGAACTTCACTCGTAATTAAATCAAACCCCGGAGCTTTTTTCGGGTTAATTTTTTCTCTTATTTCAGTGGATATTTCCTCAGAGGTTACTGCTGGAATCAATCTCTCGTCTTCGCACATTTCTTCCGTTTGATGTAAATAATCAATGTCTTCGTATTGCTGGAAGACGTTTCCGCAAATAGATCCGCCTTTTGTTTATTTGTTTTCGCCCAGCTTCCACTGCTGTTTTTAACTGGTGGAATGTATGCTGTTGGTCTGTTCATTTTTTGTGTAGCCTTCCACAGTGAGTATTCTGTACTGGCATCATTTGTCAGATTTGTAAGGTATCTTTCCACAGACAAATTTTTCATTTCTTTGATCTTTTTTCTTAGTTTATTGTTTAGACTGTTGAGTCTTGTTTTGTCACTTGGCGCTCTCGATAATCGAGATTAATCAATTCCATTCCAACGTTTCGCCTTGCGATTTATTGATTGTCATCGCAAAAGCCAATCGAACGGGGAATTGAATCCGCTTGAATTGGAATGGAAGATTAGTTGGATTAATCGGAATTTGTGGGATAAGTACCTCACCTCCCTTGATGATATTTCGCTTGAATCACATTGTTCATCAGTTTCTTGACGGACAACCGCGTATTCGAATTCGAATTGATAACTATCGCATTGAATTTTAATTGATCTTGTACCGCTTGCGGATGTGATGCGCGATATTTATCTCGTTAACTTCTCCAACCAAAATTCACGCAAAACGTCTTTTATCACAATCAAATTCACAATCCTAAATTTTCCAAAGCTTCACAACGAATTTTCCACCTTTACATCGTCCAAAATCATCAAATCATGCGATAAAATGCAAAATTTCGTCGAAAAAATAAATTTAAAGTTTTTCCGGAAAAATTGCACACAAAATTCCATAACAGAAATCAATTTCCCGACTGGGTTTTCCCAAAATTTTCTTTCGTAAAAACCTTCTCCTGGTAATTACGAACAGCTGAAAAAAAAATTTGGGACAAAGATTTTAGATTTTTGACACCATTTTTATATGTATAGATTTTTGGATTTGGCTTCCCTTGCTCCTAAGGGAGGCTTTGTCATAACACATGAACCATTAGCCGTATTTTAACTTGAAATTTTATATGTCAAAAAGTCAAAACTATAACACGGCTAATTAATAGTTTTTTTTTTTAATTCGTCCTATAAGGGTTAAAACAAATGGGGTGCATGCTGTTCTATTTCGAAACAATTTTGTTTTGTATGTTTTCTACTTGAATTTTATTTTCCGAAGTCTTAAACTTACATTATTTTACTTTACGATAATATTGCGTGACTAAGCATCAAATACGACGGACTCCGCAGCTAAGTTTTGGCAGTGGCTCTTTGGCCTTAAATTTAAATACCTATGATGGGGCTAGTTGTCTATACCGCTGTACTTGTTGTTTTATCTCTGCTGCTATAATCGATGACGATGACCAATCGATATCCAAGTGGAAGACGGTAGTTTGAACAAAACACAAACATCACATTATGTCTCTTTTTACTTTCAAACTAAGTGTTACGAAGTTTGCGATACATCCATTTAGAAGAAGAACGCATTCGCACAGTGGTTTGGTATAGAGAAAGAAATTTTGACCCAACACCTAGCGATTTTTTCTAACACTTGGCTATATTTAATATAATTGACAGCAAATAACAAAAAATATGATAGCTAAACCTCCGGCAATTTAAATTCTTGATCATCTTAGTTGTAATCAAAAAAAACGTTTTCCTCCTTGTCCTTAGCAGTATTATACGTATAAGTAAATATACAACCCTATATCAACTCAATGTACGATGAAATAAATGGTTAGAATAAATTAAATGCTTTAACCATTAATATTTTGCTGTATACCTTTTGATGGCAGTCAAACGAGAAATACTCCCGTCATTCTTTTGAATGACCTTTCTTCTGCATAAAATGTTTGTAAAGTCTGTGGTAAGGTACCTATAGTCGAATGACAGCTTTAAGCAAAGTCCTAACTAAACAATTCCAATTTAATTAAAAAAAATTAATTAAATTATTACTCTGGTGTCAAACCATTTGTTACTATACAGATTGAACAGCCTCCAGTCAAGGGTATTGATTATTTCGCAAACAAAAACGAAAAATAAAACATGTTTCTTGCTACATTTTAATATGGAAATCTGCGCAAAGACAATGTCAAAGGTTGACCCGATTTTTACAATAGAATACCTACAAAAAAATTGGGATGCTGTCTAGACAACCGACCGACATACAAATAATAATACAAGGGTTTGTTATTGTTGGAAACATTTTTTTAGCTCGAGACCTTTTTCGTAGACCCATTATATTGGTCAAGAAATTAAATGGATGTATTGTATCTGTAACTCCATACAGCATTTCAATTTGAACAGTGAATGAAATTAATTCACTAAATTAAGGCCAGTAAGCTATCATGCGAAATATTAAAGTTCACCCGATTAAACCGTTCCAATTAATTGAAAGTGGGAGAATTGATATTGGCGAACGCTTTACACCGAATTTTACGCGAATGTACTTAACCACTATTCGCTGTATTATTATTAGTTCGGTGGTGATGGTGAGGTTATCTATGGTATTGCATAATACCATTAAATAACTTTTTTCTTTTATCCATGTTCATGTGGTCAGATACTTGTTGTGGTTAAGTTTAGCTACCTGTAGGTACAAAAGATGGTGAACCGGCCGGTTATTCAGAATGCGTTTTGTCTCCTCTCATTTTCATTACTTATATGGACTGGATGTGACAGCGAATTGGAATATCTGAGGACAAGTCATTTGCTCTTCGCTGATGACTTGGTCATACTTATGTAGGTCCTCTCATACTGAACTTAAATGCGCACTCTATTGCTTTAAGCTGTTTGTGTTGAAGGTGAAGCTGAGATGAAAGTTGAACGTGAACAAATGAAGTGAGGGTCGTCTTCACAACGCCTGTTCATTGCACTCTACATGTTAGTGGAGTTCTATTGAAACAGGTTGAAAGTAGCACGGGGTCTTATTAACGAGTGATGGAAGAAGCAATGCTGAGTTTTCCTGGTCAGGCTAGGTCAATTTTTAGACAACATTGTCATTCTGTTATTATGAGGACTGAACTTGATGTCACAGGAAAGTTGTCAGTCTTTAATTCGGTGTTTGATCCAATTCGTACCTATGGTCATGAGGTTTTGGTAATAACCGAAGGAATAAAAACGCGGATACAAGTTGCCAAAATGAGATTCCTCCGTTGTATTGCTGGTGTGACCCATAGTCATAGTATTAGAAATACCATACGTGAGGAATGTCGAGCAGCTACTTATCCGGACAGAGCGATGCATGCTTCGGTGGCTAGGTCAATTTGAACGCATGTCCCAACCAGTATTCCAAGACGTGAAATGGAATCCGTACCATCAGACATGCGTCCTCTACGCGTCGACCCACAATGAGATGTTTAAGTCAAGTTAAATTTCATAATCTCTCCTTTAAATGATTGCCTATTGTCTCTGATGATTTAGAGTCTATAGCCGAGAATCTAGACTTAAGGAGGGTGCACTTGAGCAACCTACATCCGCAATCCACTTGATGAATAAGCGGGTCATTGAAAATAAATGAATGAATCAAATAAAATCAATGCAGTTTTTATTTTTGGAACTAATGGCATCTATCGATATTCAAATGCCGATTAAAAAGCCCGATGTTGACGACAGGTACCTTATTTTATAACGACCTAATTTGTCGATTTGTCTTTCCCTTGAAGGTCGTTATAACCAATTTTGAGTCCACAACCAAATTTTAAGAAATATTTTTATATAAAAATTCAGTGTGCGTATGTTTGTTATAGCAAAACTCAAAAAGCACAGGTACGATTAAGTTCAAATTGGTTCTTAGGTATTTCTGTGAAAAGGGGTCGTGGCACCACCCATAAAAAAAACATTTTCCGACAGATGGCGCTAAACACCCAAATTTCAAAATTACACTAAATCTTGTCAGTCATGGCCGCTACTATACTACTACTATATAAAATGACATTTGGTAAATAGATTGAGTTTTTGAATAAGCTCAGCATTACTGTGGTAAGCCCCCATGTGGGCGGATTGGGCAATGGAGCATGGGACTCACTTTAGATACAAAATATTTTAAAACTTCAACCGACATGACATATTTGGTTTTTTGAAAAAAATTCGAGTGCCCCCTACTGCAAACAGGTTCTAACTATTGTAATGCATCAATATCGAATTCAACGCGTTTGATCCGGTTTGGATATCGTTGCTCAAAGTGTTGGGCAACAATTTTGATATTAGATATGTGCTGAACATTTTTTTTCCAACTCGTTGTTCAATTTTATTGTCGAAGTTGTGTTTAGAGCGACGAAATATGCTAGGTTCCTTAGCAGGCTCTAGTGCTGCAGCTGTTGGTCGCTGGTCCCATAGTAGTCTACTGATTTTCTGGGTCCTTCCGCTGATATCGCATGTAGTATATCAACTAATGTAGCTTAAAAAGCGGAAAGTAAATTCTAAACACACTTTTCATTCTTGTCGCTTAAATTTTTCTTACCTCTTGTACGATTTGCTGCTATCCATATTTGAACAGATTTAAAAAGTCCTCACTCATGCATCCATTGGTAGGGTGCTTGAAATCAGATGTTTTCTTTTAGTTAATGTATATAAATACTGCTCAACTTTATAACTACGATTATGGTTGTTGAAGTAATTTGAAATATCCATCTACCGTAATATAGGTATGCAAAACCACATACTTCACCCATAAAAGAAAAAGTCGAGTAAAGTTTGCTCTTAGGTATCACTTAAATAATCCAAATACTTATAGTTACCTCTATAATATTGAAGTTGTAAATGCTTAAAAGGAAACACAATTTATTCCCTTACAGCATATTTCTGGTTAAATTAAAAAAAAAAAAAAACTTCTAAACGCCAGTCTCAAAGTCATAGGTTAATATTATACACAAATAGGAAATGTGCTTGGAATTGGAGAAATGTTTACCTAAGCCAGAGCAGAAAGATTTCTCACCTCATTTTCCAATTGACAGGACTCTTTGATGGTGTATTTCTAACTCCACTTACCTGGATCCTAATGCACACATTGATTCTCCCCCGCTGTATGGATGGAATCGGTTTAATTACTGTAAATGTACAGTGGTCATACAGCACACCTTTTTCTGTGGTTCCTTCCTTAACGATGAGGTTTGACTTTGAGCTCCCTTCGAGCAAATGCACAATTGCACTCCTTTGCCAGAAACTGAGTACCGAAAACCCATTTTCAATGGCATCAGATTTACTGAATGAATAGGTGAGTGTTCAAACATTAATGGTCTTCCATTGGAAATAGTACCAAAAAAAGGACTCCTTTGAATGGTCAAACTAAAGAGGAGATTTCTTCGGTTGTCGTTTTTAAATTTGTGGCTTTTCAGAAGAAACTGGAATGACATACGGATTTCATTTCATATTGGTAGTACAGGGCATGTAGAAAGCTACACACGTATGTAGCTCTGACGTCTACAGAGAGTGCCACATATCGTACAGATACGCATGTATGTATTTATATACCATATTTGAGTGTCACAAATATAGCTATAGTACACGCCATAGCCGTTGGGACGATTTCGTATTTATATTACACTAGCTGAACCCCCCGCCAGCTTCGCCAGGCCTTTTTTTGCTTTTTTAATTAATTTTTTTTCTTAAATTTTTTTGGCCTATCAATTCATCACCGTAATTACCGACATTTAAAAACAAATCAACAAAATCGGTTAAAATTACGGGCGACAGAGGGAAACAGTTTTTCTTCAATTTTTTTGGCCTATCAATTGAACACCGTAAACACTGACTTTACCTTCGCTAGGGGCAGGGACCTTGAAGGCAATGACTCAATGGGCTAGTAGAGGCGGTAGTCGTCTGAAGGGTCACCCATGGCAGACAGGCTGTTGAGGAGCAACTTACTAAGAACTGCCCATGGGAAGTAAACCGCATTATCAAATATCTAATCCGAGGTGGAACTGCATATGCTGAGGGATGCGTGACTAAGAGAGTGCTTAGTCGCTAATATGCGGACTCCGAATACCAGGCGACCTTCGGTTTTAAACTAGCCTTCCTGTGCCGTACCGGGCTCCGGCATGGGTGATGTTTCTTTTCCGGATAATCGTTGGATCAATATTTCGAACCAAATAAATAAAAACGTACAGACTGATGCCTCTGCAGCCACTGGGTTCTCGATGGTCAACAACCTCTGTGCTGTAAGGCACACGACCACTTCTCTGTCTGCTGTCGGGCAACCGAACCCACCTCCCCACCCACCCAAAGTAAGGAATGAGACGTCATGTAGAGCCCATCCAAACTTCAAGACTGTGTCAGAAAAGAAGATGAGGATATGCCCACTTCCGACTCCGACACATCCACCGTAGTTGACACCTGTAGTGTGGTGTCCAAGAAATCGGGATGCTCTGCAATTGGCAAGAGTTTGGCCGGACTAAAGATTCAGCAAGGTGGATATGTTAAGCTCAGCGGTTTCGCAAACAGACGCTTCAAAAATGCCTTGCGGAGTGGCTTAGACAGAGAAAGTGCTCTCATCTTAGCCAAAGCCAAAGCAAAGACAAAAGACCAAATGCCAAATTTTGGACAATTATAGTCTTCGTTGTGTATCTATTATCTGTAGGTAGTTCACAACAAATATGGAAAGCGACAAGAAATCCTCAGCAGGGAAACCACAAAAAAAAATTGTTACAAACAAGACCTAAAACCAGTAAGAATAGACCGTAGACTCCTCCCACATAACGGACTTTGCCTACAAGCTGCCTGCGGGCCCAGAGGATTTGTCATGGATTGGTGCTGTACAAAATCAAAGGAGCGCCATTAACGCACGCATACTTCAAAAATCCTAGGTACATGGTATAGCATGAAAATCATTGCCGCCAATAATTTTGACATTTACACGTATATTCACAGAAAGGGTAATTTTTTCCGGGGGGAATCGGGTAGGTGTACGGGAAGTCGGCGGTCTATTCTTAATGGTTTGTGAACAAGACCTTAGCCTTCTTAAAACTCATCGTTTGTGTTTGTTTTTAAGGACCTACAATTTTATGCGGCATCCGCAGCTAAATTAAGAGACACCAATGCTCGCATGGTGCCGAATTCCAGAAGGTTAAAATTACCTCTATTGCGGATTTTATAGCTCCAGTCCGCATATATGTATAGTTAATCAAGTGTAAAACTGATTTTAGTTTATGGCAGAATCTTAGTCTCGTTTCCTTGGTCGGCTGTAAATTGCGTCTCTACTCTGTATATCGGACGAGGACATTCAGTCTTTGGGCTGTTTAGTGTTTACCAATCGCTATTTCTTTGGGCTGATATACGGCAGCCGTTAGCTAGGGAATGGGCCGGCATCACATACCTATCGACTGTGTATGCGTACCCACTTAATCTATTTAGATACCACCTACCTATGCGTCCATAATTTATAAGCAGTTCACTCACTAACCGGAGTTATCAGATACTTTTTCATACTTTCCACAACCCTTGATGGCTTGAATAAATTATTAAACGATATCCATGGAGTCATATAGCGCATGCAACTACAATCAATCACGCAAGCATTGCATATAAATAGAAGTGCATCGGAGGCCAGGTATATAGTCTTACCATGGCTTTAGTAACATTCTTAGCATTTATTAATATTCCGGTGATATGTTACAGAGCGTTGGGGCAGGAAATACTACAGACGGGTGTCAACAATCGTTTGTGGTCTAAATATTTGAAGATACTCTTTTTTTTGGGGATTTTCAACTACAACTTACAGTGGGGCCTTCAGATAATATTTTTTATCATGTCACTACGAACCGCCTCCATGCTGGAAGTGACTGCTGTGGCTCCATGTTTCGGTTTCGGGTTTGTCGGCAATTTTAAACAGATCACATTACATTCAAATAAAATGGCAATCCAAAGAATTCTCAAGGATTTAAAGAATCTCCATCCGAATACAGAACAGCTACAAGCTGATTATCGCATTATTGACTATGTCACGGGCGTTAACATTGTGATGAAATTCTTTGCTGGTCTTTGTCTCCTGAATACGGCTTACTTTGGATTTTTTCCCTTGGCTGCATCAATCACAGCAGTTGTGCGAAATGGCGCAGAATTTGATTATCCCCTAGGATTTCCCATGTGGCATCCCTTTGACACATCAAAAAGTTGGGTCGTTTACATACTGCCCTATTGTTTGCAAATATGGGCAGGCACTACGGCTGCCTTTGCGGTCTTGACGGCGGATTTGTTCTTAGTGTCGATAGTTACCCAGTTGTGTATGCAATTCAATTATATTTCAAAAAGCTTGAATGAGTATAGTCCACGGTCTAGAAAGAAGGATCACGAATTCTTGAACAGAACCATAGAACGTCACATAAAGTGTTTAAAGTGAGTATAGGTAAAAGCAACGGTATGGAAGGGATTATGTACGTAGGTTTATTGTTTCCAGATTAAGTGAATCTATTGATGATGTGTTTGGATTCTCCTTGTTTTTGAATATGCTTTCCTCGTCTGGCATGATTTGCTTTGTGGGTTTCGAGGTGATAGCTGCATCGACTGCAGAAGTTCTAAGATTTTCGATGCTTTTCATTACGTCCACGGTACAGGTTTTAATTATTTGTATCTATGGAGATAAGTTGATTGATGCGGTGAGTTGGTTTATTCTCTCTCATGAGAGGTGTTGATTTATTTTGTTTTATTATTTTAGAGTTTGTCTGTAGGTGAAGCGGCATATGGTCATCCCTGGTACAACACCGACCTGGCCTATGGAAACAAGATAAGTCTATTGATATGTCGAAGTCAAAGGTTTGCAGCAATTCATGCGCCAACTTTTCCGCCGATTTCCCTGCAAACTTTAATGAAGGTTTGTTAACTCTGTTCGGTATTATAATTCACTGTTATTATTATTTTCTTTTCAGGTAATAAGTATATCTTATCAGTTTTTTGCGGTGCTACAGACGACCTATGATAATGCCAAGCCATAGTCATTTAAAAGCTTCAAATTGCAGTTGTGCAATACTGTCACCTGTTGGTTGTTAAGTTATTTGATAAGCGCCGATGTTGGCAACATTTTATAAAACTCTGACGAATATTCCACAGGAGTTTTTTGAATGATTTCTTTGTTTTGTAAGGGATTTTCGTCGCATGACAAATGAATTGCAATGCGTGAGTTTTATTTATTTTTTTGTGAAGTGCGACTCTTCACAAAAAAATAAAATTAATAGGTGGCGCAACAGGGTAGACACCCTAGGCCTAGCTTCTCGCAACCATTCGTTTGTGTGAGTTTCTATTTTTGGGACGAATGGAAGGGACCTACGATTTTATGCCGAGTCCGAAACCAAATGGCTGAATTGAGAAACTTTTTCAAAACAGTCATACTCTCGGATGTTTGTCAGACGTTCGCGAGAGGTGGCGCAGTAGAAAAAAACCTTAAGATGTAATTTGTGTTTTTCCGGGGATCGAACCTGGGATCCCTCGCACAGTAGTCCAGCACACTAACCACTGTGCTACTGTGCCTACAGTCGCACTTCATAAAGTAAAATTTCACAAAGTAAAATTAAATCGCATTTGCTTTGAAACTTTTCGTTGAAATAAAAGGTCAGATCCTCAAATCGTGGTTATTTTTCATGAAACGTTTTACATTAAACCCTACGCACGCAAGTTGGTAAGTTTGTTTTGTATTGAAGTTCACGTGCATTGCAAAAATGTCTCGTTTTGACATTACTCAGTCAGAATGTTTATTTGTAAGAGGTAAAGCGTACTCCTTTCTGTTTGATGGGATCGCCATCGCATCTGTGCAATTATGCACTATATACAGGATCTTATATCTCATTGAGAGATAATTTCCAGGGAGGGAGGATCGGTTCTTGGTTCTTCTTGACTAGTCGCTGACCTATGCCTACTCGGTACGTAGGTACAGGCGCAGTGCGAAATCATTGTTTCTCGAAGTTCAAAGTATATATTAGCACCCTACAAGATAGACTACTTGTGCCTGTCACCTATAACTACACTTAACAAGGACTTCCTAAACTCCTTTGGATAATGCATTAGAACTCTTAGCCTGAGGACACATTTTCGGGGAACTACAACTTACAAAAATATAAGAGCAGAACTAACCTACTTGCAAGTTTAATAGGAGCTGTTTAAGTGTTATAGGTTCGCCACTATACCGATAAAAGTATCCATACTACTTTATAAAAGGCAACGTCCGTCTGTTCGTCCCTCCTTAACTCGAGAACCATTCGTCCGATTTTTATGATTTTGTTTTTTCTGATTTATAGATGTGTGGCCAAATTAGGCCGTAGGATAGGTGAGAATTGTAGAGGATTAAAGGGGTCCCCGGAAGTAAGGGGGGTCTCACGAACCGTTAACCGTATGAACTTGAAAGTTAGTATGTTGATACATAAATTAAAATTATAACATTCCTCATTCACCGTTTTCCAAAATTCGTCCTATAATGGTTGAAAAAAATGAGTTCCCAACATTTCTATTTCGACCCTACAACGCTCAACTTGCCATTAAAGGTACTCACCGTCGCACAATTTCGACTATATTTGACAAATGCAATTGCTAGCTCTTTTTATAAAAACGCCACTGATGACGTTCACTCAAAATGTTTTGTGTATGTTATTCTTAAAAATATGACGATGCCAAAATACCAAGGAGAATGGTGGGAGCTTTTCAGTTTTTGTCGAGCAAAAGGTACCTAAGAATGCACTCTAAAGCGAAGCACTCTTTACTGAGGATGTAATTGGTTCTTTTGCGGTGAGTTGTTGCAGTTTAGCAGAAATAAATTCAAACGCAGTATACTCACTTTTTGCATCGCAATTAATCAAGAGGCGATGTGAATACTGCATGCTGTATGGAAAAAAAATATCCAACTAGTTAAAAGGATACGATTTTCAAAAAAGGAAAGGTTAAAGAGTGTTTCAGTGAAAACTAAACGACCATTTAGTCGGCGTTGGTAGGAGGAACTCAAGCTTTTATTTTATTTTATATTTTTTTTTGTAGATTAGGTATGCGTATGCCTAAATCAAGAGTTATCTTTCAACTTAACAAAATAAACGTTCCATAAGTTAGCCCAAAATTGTTCAACTAAATTTTGATATTATCAACGAAGTAGGACGCCTTAGAAAAAGTCTACAAAAATCTCCTGGGTGACCAACTATCCACTAATGTTCAAACATCCAATTCGAACTTTAAATTAATAAAAGAACAATACACCAAACACAATATTGCATCTATATATTACCAAGTGAAAATCTTTGGCTGTTATTACAAACGTTGAAAATTAATTCTTAAATCGCACTTACTTACTTTACTTTAGATGGCGCTCACAGTCCGGGGTGGACTACGGCCTCAATCGCACAGTTTAAAAAATAAAAATTGTTTTAAATCCTCCTAGTTGGGTAGCAACTCAATATCCAATATGATTTCCAGAACAAAGTGATTCTTAAACTATATTTGCCCAACATTTGCAAATTTTAATGCACTACGACTATCCAATTTTACTTACAAAGTACTTAATAAAATCACTGCTATCGCTTTATACGAGTAGGTACATTAACGCCAAAGGCCACTTACATTACATTTCACTCCCTCGTTCGAATTTGTCTCTTTTATTCGGCTAGGTAGGTATTAAAAGCGCACGGAAATTTCTACTCAATCGGTCAGGCACACCTTACATCCCTTTGGGACATTTTTTACAGTCTGGTGATTTTCATTCAATTTAATGAGGGAAATCTGAACTTTACCCCAGGTATTGCTGGATTAATATGGTTATTGAAAGTTCCACTACATGATGAAACAACCGCAATATAACAGATGAAAGTAATTTCCAGGTGAACAGGTATTGCATAGTAAAAGTAAAGAAACAGGGTAGTAAATTGTATAGGAAAGGGGCAAATGAGTAGTAAAAACCCTAAGCGCGATATTACTCTTTTTTTAGCGATATTTCTATTTATTATTTTGTCCTTAGATGATTATTTTGCAAATGGAGTTCATAGTTATTGCATATCGCATACAGGCTCTTGTTAAATATAAACAAAGAGGAGTACCTACTCTCACCGCTCTTGTGGTCATTGAGGTCATTCTTTGTAGAAGCTATTATGGCTGCGACACAATTGGTGAATTGGTTATCATTATTAGGGACAAAGAAGCAAACGAAGTTACGAGATGTATATGCAGAACACCCTTACAACAGTTTTTGACTGATAGCATACAAATGAAAATCTGTCTCTTAAGCCCATTAAGGCTATGCCATAATTCAGTCCACAAACAAAAGAGATATAAACGTGGTCAACTTGTACATTATGTAGATATTGACAGGATCATTGAGTACTCCAACGAAGTAAAATATCTTGTTTTAATCCTAAATAATGTTGAGGCCGAAAGAAGAATCCCAGATAAAAGGTTAAATTGGAACTTCCGCATATAAATAACTAGCTGAACCCCCGCAGGCTTCGCCAGGCCTTTTGTTGCTTTTTTAATTTTTTTTTATTTTTTATTTTATTTTATTTTTTATTTTATTTTATTTATTTTCGGGCGACAATGTTTTAATTTTTTTATATTGGAGGTGCCACGCCCCTTTATCCGACTTTGACAAACCTTCACAGAAACACTCTAGGGCCAATACGCAAGATTGCCCGTAAGTTTGAGCTCAATCAATTTGGAGGTTTTCGAGATATACGACTTTGAGGGTTTTTTTATGAACGGTGCCACGCCCCTTTGTCTGATTTTGACTATCCTCACAAGAGCACTCTACGGCTAATACCTAAGATTATCTGTAAGTTTGATCTCAATCGATTCGGTGGTTTTCGAAATATACGATTTTGAATGTTTTTTTTTTGTATGGGAGGTGCCCTTCCTTCCATTGATTTTGAAATTTTGTGTTTTTCCCAATATTTCGATATTTTTCCATTTTATTTTGGAAATTTTTTTACTAGGCGTAAGCGGCTCTACAGTTCGAAGTGAACCAAGGCTTTAACTTCTCCAGTTAGCATAGTCTTTGGCTAACTATTTTCAGTTACGTACTCGGAGCTGTTTGAGGTCCCCTTCAACTTGTGCGCGCCACCTAAGGCGAGTTTTTCCTCTAGTGCGCTGTCTCTTTGCTACATATCCCAGCCATCTTAAAGAACTGATGTGAAATTTTTGACTAGGTCGATATCGCTGAACAAATAATCTTTCTCTCGCAGCGACGGAGGATAGCTTCATCCTAGAGATAGATAGAGTACAAGATTCAGCGTCATAAAGCAGGACTGGAATAATATAGATCTTATTAGACGAGTAGTTCTTCGGAATAGGGTCTATATTACGCAATTGCGCAAAAAAACAGAGGTTGGCAAGTATTATCTATCGTTTAACTTCTTTTGAGACATTGTTATCAGAGCTGATAGAATAGCCGAGCTTCTCGTATACAAAGTCTCTTACTACCTCTTACTACCTCAAAGTTATAGCTGTCAATTTTGTAAGGTTTTGTCCGATCCGTCAATGTTAAGTGTCTCTTCTTGAAAACAGCATATCTTGGTTTTGCTCTCTTTGACTGCTAGACCCATTTTAGCCGCCTCCTTTTCTGTTCTAGCAAACGTACTAGTGACAGCTTACTGTGTTCTACCAATTATGTAAATATTATCGGCGTATGCAAGTAACTGGGCAGACTTTTGAAAGATCGTGCCTTGCGTGTTGGCCTGTGAGACATGAGTCTTGGAAAATTCTTTCAAATATATGATGTTAAGAAGTCGCATGGCAGCGCGTCAACTTGTCTAAATTCTCTCTGACATCAAAGATTTCGGTAGGGTCGTTATCCACCTTGATGCAGCAGCGACCTATCTCCTTCATCACCCTACACAAACGATCCAGTTTTGCAGCGGTACCAATTATTATACATTGCAGGCTCTGTATAGCTCGTCTCTATATTAATGAAAAGGTGGCCAGTATCGAATTGGACTTCTTTGGTTTTTTCCAGGACCTCCTTAAGTGTAAACATTTGATAGACGGTAGACTTTACTGGTCAAAATGCACACTGATAGCGACCAATCAGATCGTCGCGTCGCCGCCGGCCTAACAGCGGGATTCTGGTCTTCGTCGACAATTATAGTCTGCAAAAGTAGTTTTCCACATTCTCAGCACCGACCGTGATTCTTTACAAGGTTTCCCTGGGTAACTCTAGAGGATTCTGTACGAGATTTTTTAGTTTTCCAATAGATGGCGCTGAGCACCCAAATTTCCAATACGATTTTAAATCAGATAGGGTATGATATCAGCAACATATAGTCGGATTTTTTACGGTATGCCACCGTTCACTAAAACATCTAAAGAAAACGAAACTATAGCTGTCTCTACAGAATGCCGGTTGTGTCTTGAAGAAAAAAAAAACAGCTGAACCCTAATATGTAACTGTCCAGCTCTTGATGGAGTTAGAAGGAAGAATTTCTTCAGTAAACAACATGATACCATTTCCTTTAATTTATTGTTCTAATTTGCATACATGCATTTTTAAATAACAGCCAAATGAAAAAATTAATCGGACAAAAATATCCTCAAGATGAACAAATTCCACTTGATGGGCGATTAAGAAACCCTCACATAATTTGTCTCGAAAAAAAATCCATTCAACCACAAAGAGAAACGCAAAACGTCCCTTTATTATTAACAACCCAGCTACTCCCACATGCATACACGACAAGGACAAACAATCTATAATCATCCACTTCACCTATAGCTATTCATCCATCTTGGATGCTTTTGTCTACGTTAAAGGACAATTTTGAATTGAATCGACTGTAGTAGATGGAGATTTACGATCTACTGCGCTCAAGGATAGTCCCCTTTGGTGGAGTCCTATAGGAGTTTCGCTGTTCTATATTCTAGGACCCATTCAACTGGCATGTCACCGAGTGACCAAGGAAGCGCTTTGAAATAGACTATTCACATTATTTATCGCAGAAAGACAGAGCGAGATAGAGACAGGGAGTAAGGTCTTCCTCTGCTGAATTCCTAATATTGATGTCATGGTCAGAAGCACCAGCGTCAGCAGTATACTCTATACGGTCTCTTCATTTCGCCCCTTTTACTGGATATAAGGCTATGAGTGTTGTTTATGCATAAGAATAACAATGCACTTGCCTTTGAAAGTTCGAACTCATTCAAGTTCGATTCGGTTTGTCAAGCTGTCGAGCTGGAGAGGAGCATAGCCAACCGCTGTAAATAAGAGATGATGAATTATTGTATTGTCCTTTGGGGAGCTATTTGTCCTTCTTGCTGCCGGTTCAGCTGGGGCGATTTGTATGGGGTTTCTCCTTATCAGTATAATAGCTCCGCATCGGAAAACGGCGTATTGAATGCGACGGACGGATGGATGCACTTGAAAGTGTTTATCTATTTAGCTTTAGAATTTCTACTTCTCCTAGCGTTATTTCTTTGTTCGGATACATGCTGTATATCTATAAACTCTTGTGCAAAAGTGAGCAGCCTCTTCGTCGGTGTCATTTATGAAAATTGAAAACTTATTCAGAATATAGTACAATCGTACTACAAAAGTAACAAGTGTCTATCCAATTCATCGCTTAATAGAAAGCTGAACAAATTTACTGAACAGAGTGACCCAATAGTATCTAGGATGGCATTGTGTAGGTACTTGGCCTATGCCAAGTAAGTCTAAGTGGAAATGGAGGAGCGCGTTGTTCCCGAGCCTTGGAACTGACATAGGCTTTCCGATCGTGTAGGAAAATCGAAAACGATAACATTTAAACCATAAGTGGTTTGCCAACCTTAGGAGCTTATTTTGATGATCGTCTTGGCTTCAAATATGGAAAAACTGTCTGTGCACTTTTAACGCTAATAAGTAACTTCCGAAATAGAGGACAGAGAATTCTTATAGGAGCTACCAATTCAATTCGTGGCCTATTCGTTATATGTATTATGTATTTTAGTTTTTGAGAAAATGCAAAATTATCTTTTTATGTGGCTCCACTTAGAGTAAAAATTTCTTGGAGAACAGCACCTACCGCGCGTGAATTGTTTTAACTAAATTCTTGTTGTATATTAAGTAGTTCGACTGCCTAGTTCTGAATTAGCATGGTTGCGAAGCCTACCCTCATGTCTTCTTGCGACCATCCTGACAATAACATTACGCATTAACAATATTGCGTAGTACCTACTTTGTTTTGGAAGCATTGAACGCTTTGTAGGTTTGTTTTAGTTGTGCACCCCCAAAGCTGGACTTATTATATCCATATTGGTTTTAGGTCTTGCTTATATAGAAGCAGTTTATTATATATTGAGAGACATGAATACATCACTATGAGCAAATACATTTCATTGTAGTGTATATATATAGTCAGTTCACCATGTTTATTTTTGACATGAAATTTCCAGCGCAACTTCGCGTCTTCCTCCGTAATATCTTTCTTGTTGGCGATAGGAAATCCTGAATTTGGATTTGGACGTTCACCATCATAATGTTACACCTACCAATGTTGTTGTATGTACCCCTAGTTACTTTAATCTCAACAATAATGGTTCACCCCCGTCGCGTGGGTCGCATATTTAGCAACATACATTTTACCTACCACCACCTTCTGCCCTTATTCAGTATACCTCCAAACATTTCTCTACTACATCGACCGTTGCAATTCCCAAATATCTCCACCATGAAAGACCTTATCGTATACCAACCCAAAACATTTTGTGCAACTACCTTTGCTCAAAGGAAGAATCTCTAGGTTAGGTACCCCCTACACATGCGAAAGTTCTCGTCTTTAATGGATATCCAACTAAGATACAACATGACCTGTACCTACACCTCGCTCTCGCATTACATTTCTTATTAAATTCCGTTTCATCATTGTTATACGATCGTATCGTGGAAATCCAAACGTAGCTATACGATACAGTAATGTGTGTAGTCTAAATTTTTCCAAAGAAAATATGAATTTCTGGTATTGCTAAGTTTTGTATTTCACCATTGCACTGCAATCGTAGAGGGAATTTCCCAACAAAACCCACATTCTGACTAACAACAAACGTTCAGTGCAAAGTCACTCGTTTGAATTTAGGTAGGTATATAAGCAGCTACAACTTTGAAACATTTCATTGCTTATAAGTTCGCGATATTAGCTCAATATGTTTACAAAAGTAGTATTTCTATTTGCATTTATTGCATTAGCTTGCAGCCAACCCCTATATGAGGTTGAACCCGCTGAGAACACGGATCTGGACTCGAGGATAGCCGTTGCTGATGTAGGGAGTGTTAACGTTGGAGAGCTCGATTATGCCTTATTCGCAGAGCTAAAGGTTGCAGGTTTAGATATGTTTTCAATATTTTATTTAAGGTTTTCCATTGCAGAACATTCACGACGGAAATGTGCCTCAAGTCAGGCAACGAAGAGCAGCTAAATGCAAATGGGTGTATGTCCGCAATCCGTTGGGAAGAATTGTTCATGTAAAGAGGTGTACATAATTGCATCCACTGCCAACAAACTAATATTTCATCAATAAAACAATAAATAAAGTTTGTAGAAAATTGTTCGTACAACACTTTGTTCAATGACAGCCTGCTATCGGGTTTAAAAGGCATGATGCTCTTAGACCAAAAAAGTCTTCTTATTCTGTAGAATAGGGCTAAAATTGTGTTGTTAGTGTTAGTTCCTTCAACTTGCAAGCTCTTACTTATGTACTTTACTTTAGTTTTTGTTTTTTGAAGCGCTTATTACAGTCCGGAGTGGACCACGGCATTAGTCAACAAGCCTTTCCAGTCAGCTCAGTCCCTAGCTAGCTGCCTGCAGTTAAGTATATCAAGCTGGTTGAGGTTGCCATCTAAGTTTGGGTCTTCCTCTGCGACGTTGTCCCTCAGGGGATGGACTCAAAGACTCGTCGAGCTGGTGTGTTGCTGTCTATATGCTCCACGTGCCCCAGCCATCTCAGGCGTTGTATCTTCAGCTTTTTGACCAGGTCAACGTCGCTGTATAGCCCATAAAGCTCGTCGTAAAATCTTTTCCTTCACATTCCATCGATACAAATTGGACCCAATATAGTCCGAAGAATCTTTCTCTCACAACATACCATCAGGAGGTATTCATCTGATTTTGACAGAGTCCATTCTTGTGCATGGATATTTAGGTATCTTCTTGGTTCTATCCGAGAGGGCTTTACTTCTTAGATGCCTTCTTAGCCCAAATAAACATCGATTGGCAAGAAACTTGACAGTTCTAGCAATTCACATCTCTAATGTGAATCCATTGTCCCCTTAGACCAGCTCTTTATTGAGAGGAAGTTCTTTGAAAATACTTATGCGTCTCCAGTTGCTTAACTTCCGCCATATTTAATCACGCTTACCTGTCCGTCAAGCATATAGCTTTTCAAAATATTAATTGATGATTTCTCGGGACGGCTCGGCAATTTTGTGGAATTGTGCATATAGGAAGAAAGAGAAATGTTAACTCAGAGTCGCAATTTCTTATCCTTACAAAGAAAGGAATACAAATTTGTTAGAGAAAACAAACTGAAAACTAATTTCGCAGTTAAAATTAAAGTTGTATACTGACAACACCACTCGTGCAGGTGTTTCATATCGTATCATCTCATCAGCCCAGTTATTGATTACATTTATAGCACAACGCATAGGTTAGTAGGTTGGCAAGACAGGAGAAACCTGTACGTGCCACACTTAGATCAATGTAGATCCGTTGTGATACCCTAGGGGTTTATGGTTCCCACGCACTGGGAACAACCCATTAACAAATTTATGTAGGTAAGTAGTTCATTAATAGGAACTGTCGGAAAGTTCGTCTAAATCCTCGAAAAAGTAGCTACCAAGGATTTTATTTCTTAAGTGGCAGAGCGCTGGGCAGTGACTAAGAAAGTGTGGGGTATCCTCATCACTACATCCTCTACGCAGGTAATCCGAGCTGATTCTCATTTTCTTGGTATGATATTTCAGCAGATTGTGTCCGGTGATAATATACCCACAACAGAACAAGGATTTCCTGTAATATCCTCACAGGTCCCAGCTTTCTGTTTTTTATAGATTGGCCACATTTCGTCGAGTTTCATTTGTCGCCATTAATATTTTGTTCTCAATCGTCTGTCTGAGATTACGCGCCAACGCCGACTTCCACCTTTGATCCATCCATATAGATGGTTGATCCTATGGATATCGGTTGAACTTCGTATTATTCGTCCCTGCTGGGAAAACACGTGTTTTCGTCGTCGTGAAATCTAGACGAGGAGTATTGTAGTCCGTGTATACAATATTGCCTGTGTATTTGTTTAGGATTTGTGCATGACCCATCATCACGGTGTGTTTCCAGTTTTTAAATTTTTTGTCTGGCTTAACCTTTTAGCGCTGTTCGCATCATATTTCTGTACGAAAAGGTCTATGGGTTTAAGATTGAGTATAGCTTCTAGCCTCTAGCTTCTAAATAGTGAACAATACAAATCTGGATCAATAATATTCCTGTTGCAACGCGTGTAGGGCTTAAGATACTTTAACATCCATCAATATCTTTCACTGTACAAATGTATAATATGTATCTGCATCCCATAGCTGTGCATACCTACCTAATGGAGGTTGTTATATCCTCATTTGTGCTCTGGTTCTTTCGGGTTTCTAAGTAAGTTCCTACCTAAGAAAACTGAGACACTAATGATAATGAAGGGTAAATTTCGTACCCTTAAATATACATAGTTCTTGGATGGAACAACGAAGAAAGAATCTGCCTATTGTGGATGATACTAAAACTAGCCATTTCCGTATTGAAAACAAAAAGGTAACAGAATATAATGGCTTCGTCGCTAGCGATGGTTGGCTACAAAAAATTTAAAAACTTAATTAACGCAATTAAAACTTAAAAGAACAATGTTGACATGTTTTTAATGGAAGTTTGTAAAAATTTGTACTAAGCTACTTATTTCTTACTAAATTTATGTAGTCGATGTCCTTTATGTTATTGGATAAAGTTTCTAGATAACAGCGGTGACATGTTCCATTATTCAATCAGGAATTGTTAAAAAAAAGTTTTACATTTTTTTAATTGCCTTATGTATTTTCATGGTGGCTAATACCTATTATCAGAACCAATTATATCGAACACGCGGCGTCTTGTAAAGAAATGTGCACGAGGGTGTCGCACGTAACTTTCTGTTGTATGCCATTTTTAAAACTCCCAAATTTGGAAAGAAGAATGGCAGGTAGACATTCGTCAGCTTGGTAGTGGGAAAGTTTACTACTATTGTATTAAAATGATAATGACTCAGATACAATGCAATCTTAAGTAAATTCCCAAATATTTTAGCGAAACCAATACTAGTCCCTCTTAAGGTCAAGTAAACTAAATGTGTTTTCAACTCTGTTGCCGGAACTACAAGCATTTGTGATGAATTATTTATTCCTTAAATAACAACAATTAACCCACACACATGTAACTCAGGACAACACTGTCGTAATTGTATAAATTATAGCGGCTCTAAGGATTGCAGCACAGTCTCAATATGTCTTTAATACCGTACTTTGAACTGATTAGGATTCCCGTGAATTTTTACAAAACGATGGGCCAAGAAATGCTCGAGCCAGTTTCGATTCCGCATAAATATTTAAAGATTATATTTATCTTAGGATTGATCAACTATAATCTTCAGTGGGGCTTACAAATAATTTCGCTTATCCTGTCAATAAAATCGTCATCAATGCTTGAGGTGACGGCTGTGGCACCTTGTGTCGGTTTCGGTTTTGTGGGCAACTTTAAACAGATGACATTGCATTTGAACAAGATGGCTATTAGAGGAATTCTCAAGGACTTGGAGGATCTCTACCCACGCACAGAGCAGCAGCAAAGGGATTATCACCTCAGTGCCTATGTTACACCCGTGAATATGGTTATGAAAATCTTTGCTGGCATTTGCATTATGAATACTCTTTACTTTGGTTTCTTTCCGCTTGCCAAATCTATCGTAGCAGTGCTAGTTAATAGCGAAACATTTGACTATCCTCTTGGATTTCCGATGTGGTATCCTTTTGATTCGTCGCAGAACTGGACCGTGTACATTCTAACCTACAGCCTGCAGATGAGCGCAGCGACTTTCACTGGAATTGCCGTTTTGACTGCCGATTTGTTCTTGGTCTCTTTGGTGACCCAATTGTGTCTACAATTCGACTATATATCGAGAAGGTTGGAACAGTATACACCAATGTCCAGAAAGGAGGATAACGAGTTCCTGAGAGGCATTTTACAATTGCATATAAAGTGTTTGAAGTGAGTTAGGTATATAAAATGGAATAAGGCCATTTATTTTGATTCGTACTTTCAGACTGACTGAATCCATGGATGAAGTGTTTAATTTATCCTTGCTCCTGAATATTGTAACCTCGTCCGGCACCATCTGCTTTGTAGGTTTCGAAGTGATTGTTGGATCTACTGAGGAACTGATGCAATATGGTATGCTTCTGGTGACATCTTTGGCACAGATCATGATTATCTGCGTCTATGGAAATAAGCTTATTGATGCCGTAAGTCAGTAAATAGCTAACTAGTTGTAAAACTTATATTTGAATAATGTTCTAGAGTCAATCAGTGGGCGCGGCGGCATACAAGCATCCTTGGTATAATGCCGACTTGGCATATAAAAAAATGATACAACTAATTATATGCCGAAGTCAAAAGATTGCAGGAATTCATGCACCTACTTTTCCGCCCATTTCTATGCAAACTTTTATGAAGGTAGGCCAATTTTGTATCCCCAGAGTTGTATTTATTTATTAGATTTATTTCATTCAGGTTATACGTATGTCTTATCAATTTTTTGCTGTACTAAAGACTGCATATGCTAACCAGAAGTAGGTTCGTCGGCACTTCTCACTAACTTCATCCAACAGCAGTTTTGTGATTTCTGGATAAAATGCATAGTTGCTCATTCAAGTGGAGACATTGTTAAACTCACGAATTAAATATATAATATACTTTTCTTTTTCAACATGTTTAATTAAACAAACAAAAAATTGTTTTCTCTAAAGCTATAGGGGAGAAATTTTGTCGCTCAGAACTTTATTAAAAAGAATCAAATAAATTATGAAATACTGCAAAACAAACCTTTTTTGAGTGCTTCCACGTTCCATCAGACGTGACAGTGGGTGCATTGCCTCAGTGGTTATTGTGCTGGACTTTTGTGCGAGGGATGCCAGGTTCGATCCCCGGAAAACACACAAATTACATCTTAAGGTTTTTCCAATGCGCCATCTCTCGCGAACGTCTGACAAACATCCGAGAGTATTATATAAGCTGAAAAAGTTTCCATTGGACAAGAAAAGGCACTTTTTTCAGATTCTGCTCTAGAAATCATCTGTCTGTCAAATTCGGTTTCTATTGGTCGGAAAAAAAACGTTTTTTCAGATTCAGTCGGCCCAATTTATCGACCTATCATCGTTGAGACGATTGTATAAAACGACCTCGTTTTAAGTTTGCTTCATATAACATCACAATCACAGGCGTATTTTTTTGAGAATCTATTGCTAGCTCACTTTTGCTTTTACATGCAAAACGTGTATACTCACTTTTGGTTTTGTTATACTCACTTCCCAAAAAAATACGCTACACGTCACACTGTGACAACTGAAAACTAATAAAATTGGTGTGTTGGTAGAAGAAGAAGAAAGTGAATGCATTTTGCTTAAAGCATTTATTTACTTTAATAATACTTAAATATTTATCACACCAAAAACATAAATGTAAAAAAAAGAGCGTGTATTGTATATCACGCCCCCTGAATGGAAATTCTCAAGTTTTGGACTTTTCCCAGTGCACCACAGGATGTATCATTCTGCCAAATTTCACGATTCTAGGACGGCCGGAAGTGCTTCATAATTTTGATGATCATCTAAGTGAGTGAGTGAGTCAGTTACGGTTTTTGCGATTTTTGAAGTCCTGTATTTTGAGAAACGATAATGCTATAGAGATGAAATTTGGTGAGGTGCACCTTTTTAATGTTATGTTATGTGATAAATGTTTCAAATTTGAAGTTTTTGGCTCAATCGGTTCCGAAGTTAGAGGGGGGTCGAAAACAGCCTGAGTTTGTTCCTATAAAAAGGGTTAGTGCCTTTACTAGAGAACTAGGCTAGGGCACTACCGTACACTGAACCAAAAACATACGTAGATCCAACGAATTAATTCGTTGTCTCAACGAATTTTTCATTAAAATTCAGCCGATGAAAACGTTCGTTGGCTCAACGAATAGGAATTCATATATTAACGAAGCTGTTAATAAAGCAACGTATTTTTCATAAAACTAACGAAATCTGTTCATAAATTAACATTTTATTTCATCAATAACATTCTTCGTTGATTAACGATTTATTCGTTGAGTCAACGAATTTCTTTCATTGATTAACGAAATTTTGTTCAATGATCAACGCAAAACTTATACCGAGTCAACAATATTTTTCATAAATTTACGTACCGTTTTCATTGAATCAACGAATATCGTTCATAGGTCTATGTCCCACTTTCATTGGATTAACGAATTTTTTTCATAAAATTACGTTTTATTTTCGTTAAAACAACGTTTATTGATTGTTGGTTAACGAAAAGTGTTCGTTGAATCAACAATACTTTTCATAAGTTTACGTACCATTTTCATTGAATCAACGAATATCGTTCATAGGTCTATGTCCCACTTTCATTGGATTAACGAATTTTTTTCATTAAATTACGTTTTATTTTCGTTAAAACAACGTTTATTGATTGTTGGTTAACGAAAAGTGTTCGTTGAATCAACAATACTTTTCATAAGTTTACGTACCATTTTCATTGAATCAACGAATATCGTTCATAGGTCTATGTCCCACTTTCATTGGATTAACGAATTTTTTTCATAAAATTACGTTTTATTTTCGTTAAAACAACGTTTATTGATTGTTGGTTAACGAAAAGTGTTCGTTGAATCAACAATACTTTTCATAAGTTTACGTACCATTTTCATTGAATCAACGAATATCGTTCATAGGTCTATGTCCCACTTTCATTGGATTAACGAATTTTTTTCATAAAATTACGTTTTATTTTCGTTAAAACAACGTTTATTGATTGTTGGTTAACGAAAAGTGTTCGTTGAATCAACAATACTTTTCATAAGTTTACGTACCGTTTTCATTGAATCAACGAATATCGTTCATAGGTCTATGTCCCACTTTCATTGGATTAACGAATTTTTTTCATTAAATTACGTTTTATTTTCGTTAAAACAACGTTTATTGATTGTTGGTTAACGAAAAGTGTTCGTTGAATCAACAATACTTTTCATAAGTTTACGTACCGTTTTCATTGAATCAACGAATATTATTTGTTAATTAGTGTACCCTGTTGCTTACCTGAACGAATTATTTCGTTGAGTAAATATGTTCTTTATTCTTACAGGATCACCTGGGAAATTGGAATTACCTATTCTGTAAAAGAAATTTGTGAAAGAAAACTAATGTCATTCAATAGTCAGTATAACAACAAAATTTATTGTAACAAAATTTATTGTAACAAAATTGAAAAGTAAAGTCAGACTGATTTCAATTGGGTATTAAAAACAGATAATTATGTACTTTAACAAATTTGCACATTTACCTAAGTGCACTACCCAAGATGCTAATTTTAGAGTTTTTTATTGAATATGGTATTTGGTACAAATGCTGTTGTACAAAACCCCAAAAGTTAGAACAAGCAATGGGGTATTCTAAGTTAAACAAATGAAATATTTTGAACAGAATGTCCACTGCTCTAATGCAGGATTTAAATTTAAATTTAACTCCGTCAAAATAAACAATAAAATCATTTATTAATGTAAGTTCATCCCCAATTCCTATTAGGAAGGGCTGAATACTTTCTGACCTTTGCTTCAAATGTAGAATGTGCTCCTCTACCTGCTGCGCTGTTTTACCAATGAACAAAAACGCTTCCTGGGAATCCTTAATGGTGAACTTGATCGTGTTTTTCTTGCCGACTTTGTCCTTCGCCACCGTTTTTTGCGTAGGTACCAAGAAACCGTGCATCGCGTACAATAGAACAGCATCCCTAGCAGCTGAAAATACAAATAAAATCACAAAAGTATATATTAGATTTTTGCGTTTAGAGCTATTATAGAGAGTGTATAAAGTTTATAAATAAGAGGGTAAAAGTTTAAAGAAAATGTCATGTATCTATGTTAATATATAATATATTAAACCTACTTTCTGTTATTTTGTTGTTCCTTAAATCATTAAGGAGCCCATTTAATCTTGGCTCTTTTATGTTTCGGTCTTCGGATAGAAAATGTAGTATTTTTTTAAATACTTCATCCCAGTTGTCTAGGAGGGATTTAGCGCCGCTGTGCATTACCCTGAAGTCCATGTCGATCTATATTTGAAAGAAAAAATGTTTTCGAGACTTAATTAAGCAAGTGGATGACATATAGGTATACATTTTTTATTTATACTTTTGCGCAATAATTAGATGTTAAGTGAATAAAAATGAATACGCTTGAAATACATTGCACGGCGCTGCGCTAGGAGTATTTTTAGGCGTGCGTAAGTTTAGTGTATTTATTTTAATATAAAATATTAGAATTATAAATTACCAATCGAAAACCAAGTGGCTGCTTATAGTTAGGCCATTTGTCCAAGGCCTCAGCAGTTGAAACGGATTCCCTAATTTGGTTTATTCTAAATTTTGCGCAACCCTGCCAATAATGGTCAAACTCGTCTGCTGAGAGATTGTCGTATTTTATTGTTCGTACAATAGCTTCAGCATTGCTTTCTGAGACTTAATAATTACGACAATTTTAGTAAAATGTGTCTATAAAATAATAATAAGGTTTTTTTTACCAAGTATTTTTTTATCGGAACGGCTACAACTTGGAGATTCAGTGGGAACGGGGCTGGAGCACGCTGACCCAAACGCTCTTTTCATGTTGCAATATTTGTTATAAAGTCGACCCCTTGTGGACGTTCTGTAATATTCCTGGAAAAATATCGAAATCAGACACACTTGTTTTGAGTTTCCGTTCCAGCACATACGATTTTTTTTAAATTCTAGTAAACTTTATTCTGATTTTCAAACATTCTAAACATTAAATAATAGAGTAAAAGCTAGCAACGATTTTTCTCAAGTCATTTTAGCAAGGCTGTAACTTTGTGAGCTTAGTTCGTGGTGACTACTGAACACGAAAATACATTTCTGGCAGCGCTGCGTTGGTTTATATTGGAATGCCATAACCTCAAAGTGAAAGAAATTTACCTTATTTTAGCAAACTTAAGATTTTGGTATATGATGAAAGCGGATTTTTGGTTTAGCTTTGAGGAATTAGTAGAATGACAATATCTCTAACATAATATCAAAAATTAAACTTTGCTATTATGACTTAAATTTTGCCTTTTTTGCACTTTAAAACCGGCAAACTGATATGGCAATTGCATTTTCTGGCTACATCGGTCGTAAATTAACACATACCAAAATCTTAAGTTTGCTAAAATGAGGTACCTACATTTTTTGCCCTTTTGAGGTTATGACATTAAAAATTCGTGTTCAGTAGTCACCCCCAACTAAGCTAACAAAGTTACAGCCTTGCTAAAATGACTTGAGAAAAATCGTTGCTAATTGCAGAATAATCTCCCTTTTGTTGACATTTGAAATGCCTACTTATTTTCCCGGAGTATTTTTCCCATTTTCGAATAGAATAGTTTATAAATAGTACGAGAAAAGGGAAAGCAAAGAAATTCCTCGGAAGTTTTTATTTAGAATAGGAGAAATGGGAAAAGGAAAAAAAATCCCCGGGAATTACCATTTAGAATTGGGCTGTATATGTTTTTGTACTATAAATATTGACCGCGTTGTAGATCACTACTTATGAACTACTGTTCTTTATATAAATTTTTACTGTATGATCATAGTAAACACTAGTGTCTATAAAATTTGATAATGCAATTTTAATTTTTCGCTATTTACGTCTCCGTGGTTTTGAAATCAAAAAATGATTATAATTTCTCTTTCTCATAGGAAAAAGGATATCCATTGATGTCTTAAGAAAAATGAAAAATTGCCACATTCCCCTTTACTTATCCGAAGTTCCCGATGGGCTAAAAATTTTATTTGAATTCGAGCTAGAAAAGTGGAAGGAGGAACATAACCGCATATATAGCAATGAGCATTTCTCACCGATAGTGTTACGAAAAGCAAGTTCATCCCGTTCATCCCCATATCCGTCTTCTTGTATTGGGTCACCTTGTGACAAATCTGAACAAACTGTTAATTTGTCAACTATTCTTAATAACACACTGAAAGGGAGGTTTTTGATAGAACATTATAATTCTAAGAAACAATTTGGTGATGAACAGAGGATCATGCTCATAGGCACTGTGGCACAATTTGGAAATTGTGCTATTTATATGTTCATGGCTGCATCCGGCAAACCAAGATAGTATATTTTTGAAAACGGAAATGCAGTAAATTTGGCAATATAAACATTGCGAATAACGTTGAAAAAGGTTTTGACTTTGGGCGACTTTTATGTCCACTATTTTGTTCATATTTAAAATGCGTTTGCACGTTTTTTATTATACTGTAATTTGTTAAAAATATGGTGTCCCAGTTAAGAAGATCAATGCTGTGACTGAAGAGTCCTAAATATCTAAACAAATTTGAACAAGCAATGGGGTATTCTAAGTTAAACAAATGAAATATTTTGAGCAGAATGTCTACTGCTCTAATGAAGGTTTTAAATTTAAATTTAACTCCGTCAAAATAAACAATAAAATCATTAATTAATGTAAGTTCATCCCCAATTCCTATTAGGAAGAGCTGAATACTTTCTGACTTTTGCTTCAAATGGAGAATATGATCCCCTACCTGCTGCGATGTTTTACCAATGAACAAAAATGCTTCCTGGGAATCCCTAATGCTGAACTTAATCGTGTTTTTTTGACGACTTTGTCCTTCGCAAAACCATTTCTTTGCGCAGGTACCAAGAAACAGTGCATCGCGTGCAAAAGAACATTACTATAGAACTTCAGTGGCCTACACTTACCGGATTGGCCTTCTTAACTGGAGTACAATGTATTTAATAATGTTAGAAGAAATTAAATTCATGCTGTAGCAATGACTTTAACAATTTCTTACCTATAAGGATATCTGCCAGCTCACTTAAGTTCCAACTTTTCAGAAGGTCCCGTAGTTTGTCGTTTTTTGATTCCATTTGAAAATTATCATCACTATCCAGCATAATGACGCCTGCTTCGTCGCTTGGTACATCAATCAAAATGAGGTCTTGTGGATTAAAGGTTTGAGCTGAGTTCAAGTTGAATCCAGTGTCAGTGAGTTCACTCTCAGTTTCGGGTAGCTCGTCACAAAACTCATCATCAGAGATATAAGGTGGTAATGGTGCAACTCCTATGTTAAGTGGGTTCTCCTCGTTCGAATTTATATTGTCGTTTTCGGAAGAAGTACTAAAGTTCATCCCCTGAGAATTCATATCGCTATTCCTGATATCCATATTTGTGAGTTAATACTGTTGAGATACTGAAAACAAAATAAACCCAACTTTTATATATTTGCAGCGAAATGTTCTTTGATTCTAATCATTGTTCGTCCTCTTGGTGTTTTAATGCAAGTTAAAGGAGGCCCGACAAGGTCGTTTACATCTAATACCGAAAACTCTCCTAAGACATCAGGTTCTATATCGTAAGCCAAAAAATGTGGATGATATTGAATTGAGTTAATTTGTTGACAAAATAGCAAAATTGAAAAATTATCAATAGTAAAAATGTTTAAAATTGTAAATATCTTAATATCATTTTTGTATGTTGCTACATAGTATCCATCTTTGAATATATACCCATTGTATTTAATTTTGTGAAATGATTTAATTAGCATATGCTCTATGTGTAACAGTTCGGATATAATGTTATTAAAAGGGCTGATTTTTCGATCCGATTCAATAAATGAATAAGAATGCTCTTCAGAGTTGAGATCCATTAAAGAATATGCAAATTTTAATTGATACTTTATTGCTAAAGTTAGGCAAATGTTTTTTCGTGATGTTGTAGCTCTGGAATATACTTTGAATTGCCTATGTTTCGCCTCGTATTTAAAGCACCAAAATGTTTTCAATGGTCCGGATTTTCTGAAAATTGTTGGATAGTGAATAAGATTATGATGCTTTGGTTTAAGTGTGTCATTAAAAAGGCGGGTGTAGTCCGAGTTGTGTTTAGTTATCTTGGTACTTAAAAGATTAATAAAATCAGAATTGATCTCGCAGCAGAGGATCATATCTATTAATTCCAAAAAATTCAAAAGGAAAGCCCAAACATCGTCGTCTTTATGCACCATGTCGCCAACCATAACTGGGAAGCAGTAAACAAATGTTTTCATTTCCCGAGCTGACATTTTAAAATGTTTCATTGATAAATGAGCTGCTGTTATTTCCCCTGAAATGTTGTCCATTTCAATTGATCCGTAATCAAAATTCCTTTTTCTCGAATTCAAAGTTTCTATAGTGAAATACTTCGCCGTTTCAATACAATATTTTAATATATGGCTCATATTATAGTGGCAAACTCCTTCAAATAAGTCGTGCATAACATCGACGCTATAGTTTTCTACTACATGAAATGATGGTATTCGATTTAATAATGAGACTTCTCGGATTCCACTTTCTGAAGATTGCTGGGTTTCAATATCGTTATCATAGTTTATTCGATTCCGCATTAAAATTTCGTTTTCAGTACTTGCTGTATGGGTTTCAGTTTTCAGCATTTTACATAATCTGCAAAAGCTGTTACTAACAAATGATCTGTTAAAATTAAGAAATGTGTTGAGGCCTAAGTTATCTCCTAGCACCAATCCCAAGATGAAATGAATATGCTGCACACCGTTTTCTGTTAAAATATCAATTCCATCTACTTCTAAATGAATTAACTCATCAATTAAGGCTTTCCAGCATTTTTCATTTCCAAACGATTTAATATCCTTCGATTTAATAACTGCTCCCAAATATATATTTTCTAGCTTTGATTCTTTTTTTCTCAAGCATGGAAATGAGTAATATACATTACTTATTGAATGTTGGCCGCTATGAGAACCCAATGGGTTATTAATTTCAAAATCGTCGTTAAATAAAAAATATGGGATTAGATTTTTGCCAGGATACATATTCACTTTTTGTTTCCATAGTTCTCCTTGAACAAAATTTGTGGTGCGGCTACATTTCGTTAGCTCATTTATGTTTTCGAGTACATCAATTAGTAAACCCTTTTTTTCAAATGTTTTTCTAAACTGAAAACGCATTGGCATTATTACGCCTGTCACCTTTTCTTCATCGTAAGCTAATATACCACTGCGATGAACGGCCCCTATTGATTGATCAATGGTGAATTCCTGTGCATTTTGCATATACTGCTCTTCCTTTAGCCATTGAAACAAACGATATTCTGTTTGAGACAATTTAAATGGACTTCTGCACTCAGTCACCAAATCCACAAACTCATTATGTATTTCTGGACAAGCAATTTGTAATTTTTTTGTGGAAAATACTTTAAACATGTCTAAGAGTGGATCTGTGATGTACTGCTTTATGTGTTCTTGAATTACATATACATCTTTTCTAGTGAAATTATTATTGGCATGCAACACCAACGAAAATTTAGCAGCGAACTGTAAAAAACTCTTAACAGTACATACATTGAATGACTGTGTGGCAGTACATGGTTCGTCTGTTGCTTCAAAAATAATTTCGGATGCATCAATGTTTAAAGCATTACTTTTGCCAGAATCTTCGGAAAATGTATAGTCTGATTTTATTGCAGTATGCTCTGATACTTTGATACTTTTATTTTTAAAACATAACATAGATTTATTTTCGGCAGTTCTGGGTTCATGCTTTCGCTTTGCATGTCTTTTAAAGCTTGCAATATCGTGAAACACCTGATAACAAGAACTTTCTATACATCTAAATGTACTATTAGTTTTGAGTTCGTGTTTTCTTTTGAAATGTGTGATTAAATAGTCCGTTGTGGAAAAAACTTGTTTACATAAGAAACAAATCATTTTGTTCTAAAAGAAATAATAAATATTCTTGGTGTAATTTGCAGTAAAAGTTGTGTGTAACAACAGTAAACTCTCGGTTAATCGGGCTGATTAGGGCCCAGCTTATTTCAGGAAATTGAAAATACCGGTTAATTGCTTTAACACAAAGAGTGCTGTAGCTGCAGCTCGCACGAACGAACTGCTAAATATTCAATACATACAAATATCTAATGATAGAGTAAACACCGAGTACATAATCTATTACAGAATAATTGAATGTCTGCTGAAAAGGTAAACTGTCTTAGATCTATTTTCATAGATTTTCAGGAAAAATTGGAGAATCGAATGCACTAAACTGTTAAAAATTCATTTAAGTCGACTTAATGTAGTTACCTTTTCAGCAGAGTAAATTTTTTCTCAGACGACGATTTTCTTTCCTTTAATTATTGGATTAATTTCGTCACTTTTCCTTGAGTTTTTCTAGTTTTTCTAATTATTTTTCACACAAGTCATACGCACAAAATGTAAAAAGTAAGCGCGCATATTGCTTATGTGATTTTGAGCCTTGTGCGAATAAAAGAATTTTTGCCAGAAAAAGTTGTACAAAATACACAACTAATACTGGCTTCGCTTGAGGATAGTGGTGCTATGCGATTATCCGGTTTCGACTGTATAATATCATCTTATTAGGAATAATTACTAAATACTGATACGCATTTTTATCGACTATGCAAATAGTATACGAAGATTACCTACAACTACGCGTATATTGAATTGGAGAATCGAATGCACTAAACTGTTAAAAATTCATTTAAGTCGACTTAATGTAGTTACCTTTTCAGCAGAGTAAATTTTTTCTCAGACGACGATTTTCTTTCCTTTAATTATTGGATTAATTTCGTCACTTTTCCTTGAGTTTTTCTAGTTTTTCTAATTATTTTTCACACAAGTCATACGCACAAAATGTAAAAAGTAAGCGCGCATATTGCTTATGTGATTTTGAGCCTTGTGCGAATAAAAGAATTTTTGCCAGAAAAAGTTGTACAAAATACACAACTAATACTGGCTTCGCTTGAGGATAGTGGTGCTATGCGATTATCCGGTTTCGACTGTATAATATCATCTTATTAGGAATAATTACTAAATACTGATACGCATTTTTATCGACTATGCAAATAGTATACGAAGATTACCTACAACTACGCGTATATTGAATTGGAGAATCGAATGCGCAAAACAGTTAAAAATTCATTTAAGTCGACTTAATGTAGTTACCTTTTCAGCAGAGTAAATTTTTGAGCTCAATGAGAGTTTACTGTAGGTACTCTAAAATTAAGAATGTAATATAAATGTTATGACTTACATTTTTACTTCCAGGCTTTCTTATTTTCGGCAGCGACTTTCCTCCTTTGATTTTCCTTTAGATTTTGCAAGTCACCAATTTTGTTTAGTTTTTCTATTTATTTTGCACTCACGAGACACGTCTGGTCTAACTCGGATTTCATTGAATAATGTAAAAAGTAAGCGTTCTTTTATTGTTTCGACGAAAGATTTAATTTAATATTCGTAACTTTATGAAACAAAACGTTCAGCCAACGTAAAATTTAATAAAGGTACGAATAGTTTACATAATCAAATTAAATCTTTCGTCGAAACAATAAAAGAACGCTTACTTTTTACAATATTGAATGAAATCTTTTGTTAATTTATCCATGGACGCGAAGCAGAGGATTTTCTTTTTTTTAATTATTGGATTAATACCGTCACTTTTCTTTGATTTTTTTGTTTTTTTCTTGTTTTTTTATTTATTTTTCACACTAAAAACACGCGCGAGACTCGTATGGTCATTATGGTCGGACACTCGGACAACGTCTGCACAAAATGTAAAAAGTAAGCGTCTTTTTATTGTTTCGACGAAAGATTTAATTTGATTATGTAAACTATTCGTACCTTTATTAAATTTTACGTTGGCTGAACGTTTTGTTTCATAAAGTTACGAATAGTTTACATAATTAAACTAAATCTTTCGTCGAAATGATAAAAGGACTCTTACTTTTTACATTATTGAATGAATTCTTTTGTTAATTTAGCATATGGGCGCGAAGCAGAGAAGGCGAAGATTAAAAAACATGGCTGATCGTGAGTTGCAGCGGCTGGTGATGTTCAATATTCATGGTGGGTTGGAGCTGTGTTCGGTAGATGTTCACATTTTCAGTTGTGCGGGGTTCACATTGTATTAAAAACAGTTTACGATTTTATGTTAATGGGTTACTTAAATTTTTAGACTGTTAGGTAGTATTAAATGAAACTGCCGATATAAATTTGACATGACATCTTAGGTATAGTTATAATAAGTAATTGTAAATATTTAGCAGAAATTCGTGTTATGATATGAGTCTTGAAAAATACAGCAAAGACTATTTATTGTAATTTCCCTGGTACATACTTTACTGTTTTAAGCTTTCTGTTGTATATTTTGATGAAAATAAGTTTACATTTATTGAAAGTGTTTGTTGTTGGTATTATCAAAAAGCGAGTACATTTACAACATTTTCATAAGCTTTTAATGTCGATTTCCATTTTGCAATAAAAATCACTTTTTCCAGTTTCAGACCAGTTTTTCTGCTCTAGAAATCAGCTGTCAAATTCGTTTTCCATTTGATGGAAAAAAGCACTTTATTTAAGATTTTGATCACTTTTGCGAATCTCGATTCACACATACTTTCACCAATACCAAAACAAGAGACATTTGTAAACACAAATTGCAATAAAAAAAATAGCTGACTGTCAACACACCAACCCAAATGCAAAAAAAAGTAATCTCATTTCATGTTCCATTGGGGCAGGAAAAATCTGAGATCTGAGAGCAAAACGGCAAAAGCCCAATGGAAATCGACATTAGTTGACCAGGAGTTAGTGCTCCCGCAATAGTTTTGAATCATATTTTGCCCAAATGTGGAAGCGATTTTGCAAATTTGGAAAAACCTCAATACGTCAGAATATGTCATAAAAGGGTGCATGTCGTGTACTCGGCATATTATTGGCGCTAACATATGTTGGCATGCGTGTCACCCATATGTCCGACTCAGAATGGCATGTAAATTTCGGAGAATAAAAAAAAAATCGTTTGAATTGAAGATTTTTTGGACGTTTTTAAATCCATTGACATCGTAGCCATCCTTTGATGGAATTTGTTACTTTATGGCTTGATAGAAAGAAGACAAACCATATTTTGGGATATATACTCTATTTATTTCGAAATGTCACCAGAAAGCCCTAAAAGCGAAAATAAATCACTAAAATTTTTAATATTTTATGACTTTCTGGTGACATTTCGAAATAAATAGAGTATATATCCCAAAATATGGTTCGTCTTCTTTCTATCAAGCCATAAAGTAACAAATTCTATCAAACGATGGCTACAATGTCAATGGATTAAAAAACGTCTAAGAAATCTTCAATTGAGGCGATTTTTTGCTCTCCGAAATAGCCAATAGCGATGGAAGTGCGTGACATTTACTGACGCTTTAATATTAGTTAAATAATATTTCTGTTCAACACCTTACATATTACAACATATTACATGCATCTCCGGGGCGGCAAAACACATGCCAGTCACCGTCGACATACGAATATGCCAACTTTGATACAAAACGTGCATGCCGTGTACTCGGCATACTTTTCGCACATGCCACAATATAATAAAACGTGACATATTCTACAATATGTCGAGTAATTATCGTGACGTCAGAGTGGCATGCGTATGTCGTGTACTCGTAGCTTAACTCGCATGGCAAACATTAAGCATGACTTTAAGCAGTGGAGGGTATCAAAGCATCGGCCAGGCCGATGATAACACTTTTACTTGTTTTATGTAGCAGTATAGTACCTATTAGAGTAGGGTTCTGGGAAACAAAATTTAGGTATTTACAAAAATAGCGCTAAGAGAGAAAAGCGCGCTACATGATTATTGTGAGTGATTCGTGTTATACGACGGTTAAAAACCACTCATATATTTTTTTTATAAATATCCTTTAGTTGGTGTCAATTTTAATGAATTTGGTGGAACATGAAATACCTAAATCGACATGGTTTTTGTTTTGAACATTCACTAGGTAGCGATATGTTCCTAGCTTGTGATTTGTTGTTGCGATATTGTGAGTTTCGTGTGGTTTTCGAATATGCGGATCAAATATTATCAACAGTACAAATTATATTTTCGTTCAAAACTGAATTTACATAACCAGGCATCTACCTACGTGTAATACGTTTTTAATGAAATGTAAACAGTACCTAACGTAATTCTCCATACTAGGTATTATATCCTAACCCATGTGTTGTGTTGTGTTGAAATGACTCATCTTCCGAATGCGCCACACCACACAATTGCGCAATATGAGAGAAAGAGTACATATGACTCGTCTCATTATATTTACAACGCCAAAGCGGTGTTCAAAGAGCAAAACAAAAAACTATGTTGAATTCAACACAGCACACCACGCAAGTGTGCACATTCAGCGACACGACATAGCACACGTTAAGGCACTAGTTACAACCATCAGTAAAATGCGTACACGAAACAGTACAAAAATGAAACGTTTTGCAAAAAATCGTTTATTGCTATCGGAAAATATGTGCCAGTAAAAAAGCATGCATTTTAAACGTTAATTTACGGATCTTGTTCATTAGTTAATTAATATTTCTTTGGGTAATGACAATTTACGTAAAGCTATGAAAAGTATTCATAGTTAAACGAAACTATTCGTTGGCATGGCATACTGTTTCTTTTTATAAATCATGCGTTATTAAACGTTTTAAACGTTAATTTACGAATCTTGTTCGTTAATTAATTAATATTTCGTTGGGTATTGACATTTTACGTTAATCTATGAAAAGCATTTTATAAATCATGCGTTGTTGAACGTTTTAAACGTTAATTTACGGATCTTGTTCATTAGTTAATTAATATTTCATTGGGTAATGATAATTTACGTTAAGCTATGAAAAGTATTCATAGTTAAACGAAACAGTTCGTTGGTTTGGCAAACGTTTTTTTTATAAATCATGCGTTGTTTAACGTTTTAATCGTTAATCTACGCATTTTGATAATAGATTAATAAATCCTTCGTTGGGTAATGTAATTTTACATTAAACTATGAAACATTTTCATCATTGAACGAAACTGTTTGTTGGCGTGATGAGCGTTCTTTTATTAATAATGCGTTGATTAACGTTTCCTACATTAATCAACGAAAGTATTTGTTATTTAATGAAATTTTTCTTTGGGTTAATGAAATTTACATTAAGGTATGACGGTTTTCATTATTTTACAAATTTTATTCGTTGGTTCAAAGTTCATTAAATTACGAAAGCTTACGTTAAAATAATTTCATCAATTTGGCGTAGAGGAAAAAAATTAACGAATCAACTTTCATTGAACCAACGAAAGATTCATCAAACAACAAATACTTTTTATGAAATTTTTGGTTGAGACAACGAATTTTTCATTGAATCAACGAAAAACAAGTTAACGTAACGAAATTCGTACCATTACGAAGAATAATTTTTTCAGTGTACCCTTTGATTTTGCTTTTAGAAAACCTAAACATAAACCAAATACACCAAAAACGATGAAACGATTGCAAAATAGCCATCGTTCAATCGAATCGTTTCGACGACGCTATTTGACGGTTTAATTGTTTACGTGAAGCAATAAAATAAAATGATCGTCGTATCGTTTCGACTATTATCGTTTTTTTGGTTGTTACACGAAGTAGAAGTATCGTCGAGACGACGTCGTTCGATCGTTTTAGCCTTACGCGATTAGACCATCATTCAGAGCACTCTTGCGAATCTCGATTCCAGTCAGCTTCATTTTTATACTTCGAACACTCCATTGGGGGCAATAGATGATATCATATTTTCCCCGAAGGAAGCCAAGCAATAGGGTGGATTGCTTCAATCAAGCTTTTCTGCAACGCACCAGTTTCCCTGTTTGTGAATACGTGTGAAATGTCAAAATCAATGGCAGCAATGATTATTCCATGATAATACACCATGGGCCTAGGATTATTCAAGTAAGCATGCGTTAATGGCCCTTCTTTAAGTTTGTACAGCTGCAATAATGAAAAATCGTGGGCCCGTAGGCAGCTTGTAGTCAAAGTCCGTTATGTGGGAGGAGTCGACGATCTATTCTACGTGGTTTGTTCTCATGGGGTGATGGACTGTCAGAGGCATAGGTTGGGGGCACCAGGTGTTGATAACTGCATTAATTTGGTTACAACCAGGACCTCTTAACGAAGTAAAATCCACGGGTCTCTCTCTCAAAAGAAATTCACAGGTAGCAATATATGTAGTTCCCATCTGCCCTTACATTTTTCTGGCCACTTTCCCCTTCTCCCCTTTCATGTTGTATCAAAATGAACCTACATATATAAATATGGTTCTAAGTGCATCATTTTGAAACCGCTACCTAACCTAACCCAACTCATAGTGAAATACATTTTTATATTTTACATTATAAAAGTTTGTCAACTTAATTTCAACAATTAAGTTTTATTAAAGTTTCAAGCTATTTTTTTGGTGCCTGTATAGCAAGCCAAGCAAAAAAGTCGCAAGTCCATTAACTCAAAGTAATCATCAAGATTACTGAAAGGCGCACGTTTAAATTAAAGGCGCGAAAACAAAAAACAGTAAAATGCATTTATCTCAAAACTACTAAAATGGAGATGCGCACTTTATTTTTACGATAGCAGCATATTTATCTGGATTTTTACTTTTCCGAAAAAAGACTCTTGGAGGCACTAAATGGTTCCCCCTTCATGTTATTGCCTAACCATAATGTTAAGCATAATACAGTAGACGACCGATATACTGAACTAATAAAAACCAGGCCAGTTCACTATATCGAAATTATTCACTATTTCGAGCGTGAGTTTTAAATGTTTACCAAAGCTTGATTTGATATAAATATAATTTTTTTCAATAATGAAAGAATGAATTAAATTTTTGAAAAATAATTTGTCACTTTCATTTGTGTATTCTTTAAATTTAATTGCACAGATTTTTCTTGTAAACGTTTCATAACTAAAATATCAGAAAAACACACAAATTAACGGTAAGTTGTTCTGAAAAATAGTTCACATGCAGGCGTATTGCAAAACTGGAACATTTTTCGTTGAATTTTGCGAAAAAAAGTCTGAGTTCACTATATCGAGATTTCCATAGTTCACTATTTAGAGTAGTCTGTGTAAAATATTGGTGGTTCTTTATATTGGATAGTTTACTATACAGAGGTTTACTATATCGAGCGTCTACTGTATTAGATATAGCGTTGCTAGCTACCCTATTGGCATCAACAAAATCGTAGCAAGGAAAATAATTGATGAGAGGTCCTGTTGGAGCAAACTCACCTCCAATTCAAATGCTCATCGCACCAATTAAACTATTCACCACAAATTCAAACCTCGCGCCTTATTTTATACCAGTTTTCATATTTTTGAAGTACCGATTTTTAATAAAGCTCAAAAATGTACAACAATAAATGAATCGTTAGTTTTAAGCTACATTACGTATGTTATAAAAACCGCAAAAAAAAAGAGAGCTGCAATGATCGCACGGGTTTCTTGTTCGCCGCCATAGGAACTCTACAGTTTATGAAATTTTACATCGAATTTAGAATGAAATCGGCAAAATAAAGATTCACGGTTGACGATTGGAAAACGTACATGTCCTATACAGAACCTTTTTATAATGCACTACAACATCTATGTACGGTGACAAAAATAACTTGAAGTGTGCAGTACATATCCAAGGTCATATGAATTGTGGCATATCCCATAAACACCATGAGAGGGTACTTCGATGTGTATTCACCTATCCTTATGTGCAATTACCTTACCATAAATAGAGTAATTTACTAGGTGAATAATTCATTTAAATAACCTGTTTTGCGGGGGTGGAATTGTTGTAGGTATACATCGAAAGATAATTGATTGGGTGTGAATTGCAGGTGTTTCTAAAAAATTTTTATTAAAGTTGTTTACAACGCGAAGTAGCCAAGTTGAATATTAAAATACTTTTCATTAGCATTCATTTATTATTGATGCACTTTTAATAATAGTATGCTACACCCTGTCAAGAGAGGCACTAACATCGATTGTAGCGTCAGGAGTCACAAAAACACAAATTTAAAACTCCAAATGCAGAAGCTTTGCGAGGTTTTGATATTTGGGGGTGACTTTAATTGAAGGAAGTAATAATGTGATGTTATGCATGATTTTTCATGAATATTGCAAATAGCTAATTTAAAAAAAATTCCAACATGAACACCAATTTTTTTGTACACTTTGTAAATAAATCAAGAATAATTTTGAACTCAGAAAGCAAACATTGTGGATCTTTCTTAACAAATATTTGCTCTAATTTCACAACGGATTCCACTGAGACTATTGTGGCATTACCTTTGTCAACTGGAATTTAAAAAAAAAATTACTAAAAAAGCTTGAAAGTTGAAAAAGTAGATAATTTTTTTTTATTTAATTTTTCTACGAATGATATTGATATGCTTCGAATCAACAATAAAATATCAATGAATTTCAACTCTTCCGCTTTTAAATTTTCTGTCAAATGTTTGACCTAAAACATGACTACATTTTTACAAAGCATAAAGAACAGATAAAATCGAAATCCAAGATTTTTTTTCATAAGACCAGAAGCGAAGGTACGTGTATAGTTATCAAAAGAACATGCCTCGATTTTTAATTCTTCCAAAGCATACCTATGCACTGCAGAATGCCTTTAAAAGAAATCCGCGCAGCCTTTTCAACGAATATGTTGATCCGATGCGCTTGGCACGGAACATGAGAGATTTGCTTATCCCATTTTTCGGGCAGTTTTTGCTGCGTACCGTTTTACTTCCCGTAAATGTTTTAGGTCAAGTCTAAGTCATAGATTGAAAGACGATGTATTTTTCCTATAGTGACTGAAGAGTCATTACGATTTTTGAACCAACTCTTCTTCCGTTTTTTCGTTAGGACTACATCTATTTTCAGAAGACTTTCAATAAGGACAGGTCTCTCGTTTGTTTGGACTAAGAATCAAATGCTGATAGCAAAAGCGAAGTGCTCAGTAAGAAACGCCAATAAGTTTTCTGCAGTAATTTCTACTGAGAGACAGCAGGAATGCCGCAGACTCCTTACTGACTTTCGGGAGCATGCGTTTAGCGTGCCTGCTTCCTGTAGAGCCTTGCCATAAAAAATTATGTTCGTTGAGAGAATAAGTGTCGCGCAGTGTCATCGAAACTCCAGTGTGGACAACAAACAACCCCACCTGAGACGGTAGATTGGTTTGATATTAACACACATGATAAAGGTATCAAGAGGAGGTAGATCAAGCAGAGCATCTAGAGCAGAGCCCGGGGTACTCGTGAAAGCAAATTTATCTAAGTAAATGTCATTGACATGTAGTCATGGTTCCGTCCGTCTTCTGCACTCGTTTGGAAATAAAGCGGAAATTAATCCTTACAAGGTGCAAGAAAGAACGCATGTCATAGACAGGCTTGATGACATCGACAGAGCTTGTCCATATCCACAGAGAAGAACCTTGCTCTCCTATTCTTACTCTGTTTGTGGGAATAGACTACCCATTTGATAGAAAGATAGATACGCGTCCTCTTTGGAGGCTTAAAGACCACAAAGGAAGTGGCCCCTATGTGTGAGATGACTTTTTGCATTGTTCGCACTCTGCATCCGTCATTTTCTGATCATCGCCGGCTTTCCCTATACAATATCGTCATGGCAGAGACAGCAGCTACTTTGGACAGCGGACAACGCTACTATTAGCTGTTTTTTTGTCAGAAAGGCGGGCAACTGATGCACCACGCCTGTCGATGGCTCTGTTTGTTTCAGCAAGATTCTGTCCGACAGTGCAGGAAACTTTGGAAGTCCCCCACCGGCTTCACCCAGATCTTGTGTACGGGCAGTTCCACCAGCCAGGTGAGCTGCCAGTAGAGGCGCGCGCATTAACCGCACACACACTTCCTGTATTAGGTACCGAACACAAGGTTCGCCTCTTCCGTTTTGCCCTGTTTGAGTCGAAAGAACGGGAGGGAGCGTCTAGTTCAAGAAATTGGTCGGTTCCAGTTGGAGTATCTTCCGCCGACCTCATTTTTTCCCCATCGCCACCGGAAGCGGACAAAGCTTAGCGCTTACGCCTTCAGCTGATTGAGCCTCTTTGCGCTACGAAGCCTTCCCCCTCCTCCTAATCTCTGCTCGTTCAGCAGATGCTTCCCGAATCAAACCATCAGTCGCAGCACTACGATCAACTGGCCGACTATGTTGAGATTAGGCGTATTGGGTAAAAGCCTTCCTCAATTTTCTCCCTCCTACCAGTCCACTTTTACAAATTTAAACATCGCAAAGTAAACTTTTCTATGAAAGTTCCTAAGGAGCAGTTATATTAGATAGCTATAAATACGTGGTGATTTCAGAGTTCTTCTAAGGGAATTAGATATTCACCATTCACCACCAACAAATCGGTATACCCAGGGTCTGGAAGCCCTTGGCGGACTTTAGATGTTCCGTTCTAAGGAAGAATAAAACTTCATATCAATCAAAACGCATTGCTAAAGAGTGATACAATATTCAAGTAGTACATTCAGAATGACGCGCATTTAAAATTTATTTCCACTGCAACATCCATCATTATACCGCAGCCAGTGTTTGAAACTGTTCAAAATTCAAATATGTATAATGTCAAATTAATTTCTATGTGGAATGGACTGCTCAAGGACACTAAGCGCAAGTACCATTAAAATGAAAATTTGTTGATTCTTCGCTCAGTTTATCCATCTTCTTGTCGGGCTACTTTAATTTACCCACCCAAAGTCATTAATCTATGTAAATTTGCCCTTCTCAAGCCATCTGAATCCTGGGCAAAATAATGCACACACAAGTGCAAGACCAATTGCCCATGTAAGAACAAAACTTTTCGTCCGACAAGGAGATTTATATCTCTCCTTTCATGTGGCAATAATTTTCGTTGAGGCAAACAAGTGAACGCGCGTCTCGCTCTTGCCGAGATGAAGCTAGTGCAGCGCGCAGTAATCGATGTCCTGGGAAATACCGAAAATTATCATACGGTTCCATAGCCCAGCGATAATTTTCTCAAAAGATTTTCAAATTCTATATGGCCAGGATATGGAGTATCCTCGAGATATTATTTTTTGTTTGTGTTAAGGATATTTTTTTTGTTCCCTTTGCTAAGGAAGAAGAAATTGAATTTTTTTTGTACTTGTTATGCACTCTGCAGGATATCCTGTCGGTAGTATGTAAGCATGGGTTGCATACGTTGGCATAGGTTCAAGGAATTTTCATTTTCCTGTTGTATGAATCGATTATGGGCAAAATTGGATGGGTGGCTGAGGCTCGGTGCTGAGGTGGCTTTGGGTTGAGTTCTTTTCTTCGTGTATAAGGGACGATAACACCACTCATGAATGGTATATAATAATTTATGGGAATTTTGATGTGAACTTAAGAAAGTTGCAGAATTGCATTTTTCACAGTAAGGCAGGGATATGGAGCAACTTAAAAGGGCTTAGGTTTTGAATAGTCCTACAAAGTGTCTGCACTGCCCTTTTTCGTGTTATTCTATGGGTATAGACTGAAGAGCATTTTCGGTTAAGAGGACTCACAACCTTATTGAGTTATTGACCTTAATGTGGTAATGTTCATGTGATGCGCTTATAAACGTAATCTAGAACGTTTTCCACGTTGGGTAATGAGATTTGGTGGGCGCAAAAGCTCTGTTGGGCTAGGAGAACTGACGTCCTTCGATTAACGATTTTCTGAATTTAGTTGTTCTATGGACTGCTGCTAATGGTTCTGGTTCTATAAGCAATGTTTCAACCAAGTTCGTTAGGAAATATGTTTAGAAAGCACCTTCTATGTGTAGGAAGACAGCGACCGTAAACAATAATTGGCGTAAGGACTTCCAAATAGTACCTACAGTACACATAATTGTTGACAGATATGCCCCTGACACATTAGTGTAGGTATATAAGCTGTGCAAAACACATGGAAGCTTTTTTTTGAGATTGTTCTTCAATAGTTTTTCTAAGTTTTTTTCCAACCTATGAATATTGCCTGAAGCTACGTCATATCTGTTTCGCTCGCCATTTTGTAGCATGGTTTTTTAAACCCGGTCCCGCTGAGTTTTTTAGAACTTGCTTTGAATAATTGAAAAAAAATTAAAGTGATTTTTAATGGGGATACATTTGACGAGTACCTAGATATACTAAAAATGCTTCTGAAAGGACATATATAGCTAGGTTCCAGAAATCGAGTGAAATCGAAATTGCGAATCGAGTGAATTCGTTTTCAGTGTTCTGCATTTCAAGCGATTCGGAAACTTCGAATTTTTCTCAAAATCACAATTTTACTTTGTCTGAATTCCGAAAATTTTGAAATCGAAATCGAATAGGTTCAGTGAAATGTAGAACACAAAAATTAATTTCGAATGAAAGTGAAATGTGGAACCTAGCAGATAATTCTATGGTGAATTCGAACGTCTGAATTGTTTCAGATATTTGTCAGACGTTCGCGAAAGGTAGCACAGTCAGTGTTGAAAATCTTGTTTTTCAAAATAAAATATCTATTTTTCAAGATTTTTCCAAAATATATATATAAAAAAAAAAATAACTAGAACGGAAAAAATGTTTACTTAAGTACATATGTCCAAAGTCTAATAAAAGGTTATATTTTCCAATAAAACAAGACCCAATCTATTGTGTTTTCAAGGGGCAGATACGTCTTTGTACCGGGAACTCGGTTTACAACTTTCGAAAAAACTGTGTAAGTACATATTAAGTTTTCAACGTGTTATTTAATCTCATTTTTCCGTTGACAAAAGACTTTGTTTTGTTATGGCAGTTTTAAAAATAATAATAAACGCCACAAGGAATACAAAATATTACTCTAAAGTCCGTAGGTAGGTTTAATCCTTAAAAATAGTGAGGTGACTTTTTTTACCGTCGCGTTGTTGCTATTGAAAATGGACTATATCGGTCGAGTATTTTTGGTACCTCCCTTAAAAAAACCAATATTAATCCCGTGTGTTCTGTACGTACTAACTCAAATGACTAACATTTTGCATGACTTGCATGTGAAAGGTATAAAAGCATCGAACATTTAAAAAATGTTAAATTGAATTTTTTAAGGCGGCTCTCAAGGCAAAAGCAATAAAGAACAAAGTAACCAGCAACTGTCAATAAGCAATACGCAACTTTATTTTAACCTATTCTCACATTGAAGCAGCAGAATTGCAAGAAATTGGACGAGGGAGATTTTTTCACTATAGCTATCTTCGAGCTTTGTATTAAAAACTGATTCGTTCAACATATCTTTCAAAAATTAATAAAACGTAGTGTATGCGCAAATGTCTCGGAACGCGTCACTAATGATAAATATTGAAGAAGAAATGAAGAAATATATAATTTACCTTTTCAACATGCGCTGTGTATCGCCAGCTATAAAAATATTGCCGCAATTAGCAACATTTTTCGTTCGACTGATATTGAGATTTATTGATATTGATATTGGTCTATAGACCAAAGTAAAAAATAATTTGAGCTCTAATATTGCGCCGAGCGTTTCCTATTGTAAGTGGCTTATAATTTATTGCTTCAGTATGAGAGCCGGCTAAGGAATCAATATTTTTGCACTTAGGTCTTTCTACCAACGGAGGTGCACATTTTTAACAGTGGCAATTGCCTTACATCTTAAAGTTTTTTCTACTGCGCCACCTCTCGCGAACGTCTGACAAACATCAGAGAGTACGACTGTCCTGAAAAAGCTTATCAATTAAGCCGTTCGGAGTCGGCATAAAATTGTAGGTCCCTTCCAATTTTGTCCAAAAATAGAAACTCACACAAACGAATGGTTGCGAGAGGCTAGGCCTTGGGTGTCCTACCGCCTGTTGCGCCAACTATTTATTTTTTTTAATTGCCTGGGTCTTGCTAAAAGTGACTTCTTCCACAATTTTTGAGTCTACCGTTGATTCTGCCTTTATAAAAAAATTATAAAAAGGATCAGCTGAATTGAATGATAGATTATGTTCTGAAACTAGATGATACAATAAGCTGCATACTTAGGATCGTTCTTATTCTTAACTTCCTTGAGTCAATTTATCACATGCCACAAACAGTTTCCAGTGCATAACAGAAGTCGTGCATGATTTCTTATTTTTTTTACTGGAATAGAAAACCACAATTCTGTAATAAAAAAATGTTATTTTAAATTGTTAGACATAGAAATTATAGTTCAATATCTAAAATCTTGAAATTTGATGAATTTATGGTAAAAAGTCTTAAAAATTAAAAAAAAAAAAATATATAGGTATCTTGTAATCTGACATCGCTGAGCGCAGTGGCAATATCTTAAGATTTAATTTCTGCTTTCCGGGGATCGAACCTCAGATTCTTCGCTCATTAGTTCAGTACCCTGCCTAAGCATTCAGCCATTGCTCCTATATCTTATATCTCGCAAAACTGAGCCAACTATGCATTAGTGTCCTTGACATTACACACAAGATCTTGTCTGTATTATAATGGTAATACATGAAACTACACGTCAAAAAGCTGATAGGCCTAGAGCTATCAGTGCTTTTTTAGGCCCAGACAAACTACGATAGATTCTGGAGATAATCCAAGAAGCGATACTTATTGTCTTTTAATTTTTTCATCGATGTTAAAGGCCACAGCCAAAAGCGATATCATTTTCGAAGATTATCATCTATAGCTAGAGTTCCCAGTTTAAATTTGGGTTGCTTATATAAGCAGAAGTGGATTGGGATTCCTTACTGCCCGCAAACTTCGCGCATAGAGAAGCAAAAATAATAAAAATTATTATTGGGGACACATAACTATATAGTCACCCAATTACTATATAATTTATAATAAAGGTCGTTAAGTATGTATGGCGTTGATACGCCATCTATACAAATGCCAGCAACATTGGCAGAACTGAAGGTGGCCGCTGCTGCATTTCATCCCTTTTTTTTGGCGCAATTAAGGCTCAGTATTAAAAAATTAAATATTAGTCTTATAAGAAAAACGACACCTTCGTAGGTATCATAACGGGGCACAACAATCTGCGGTACCATATGAAGAAAATGGGCTTTACGGAAGAAGAACTGTGCAGAGGCTGTGGTGAAGAGGGAGGATACATAACCAACTTCCTATGTCACTGCCCAGGTATAAATTCCTTGGGAGTCACTTCTTTAACGACCTAAACGAGCATTCCAGCACATCAATAGACAAGATAATGAACTTCGTCAAATCAACGAGATGGTTTGTATGTAGCAGCACAGTAAGTAATTTGAATACAGGGCTATAATGGGCAGTGATGCCATTCTGACCATATCTAACCGAATTCTATTTACTCTGACCGGAGAAAATTTTGAAATCCGGTCTAACCGTTTTTGAACCGGAACGAAAAATGTTTTCAACCGGAAAACGCTTTTTGGGCTGGAAAAATAAAATTGTTCTACTGACTATGAATAAAGATAGATTTCTATAGGTAATTTGAATAAAACTTTGCCATACATTACGAACACGCTCCCAAGTTCAAACAGAAACCAATTCACTGCGAATATTGGGACATTTACAACATAACACATGGAATTCTCCTTCGGGAGCAGAATAATAAATTATGTTATGTGCTATTTTTTGGGCGTTTTCTTTTGCTAGAATGTTGAAGAGGAAATTAAACAATGCATTTCAATTAAAAGTGTGAAATTCGATAAATCTCAGATTCATTAGAGTTTGGTGAACTACTCTTTTCAAGTGTCAGAAAATTATCCAAACATAATGATAATGATAGTTAACTTTTGTTTTATATTTTTAGTAATACATATAATGTTACCATAATCTATTTTTGACCGGGTTTCTGGTCAAAAACTCTGATTTTGACTTTTGACCGGATTTAGAAAATAAAAATTCGGTCATACGGTCAGATTTGACCAGATTCACTTTTTTTTAGTGGTAACACTGATAATGGGTAAGGGACAATCTCTTCTCTTTCTCCTACGGGCATCACAATGGGTCAGTATTGACCTGAGTGTAGCACGGAGAAATTCCCGCCAACCCACACCTAACCTAAACCTAACCTAAAGACAAACGACAATTGCGCGAGTATGTTTTTTTAGTCTATTTGACTGTCTTGTACAAATATTTTATACATATATGTAGGAATTAATAAATTATATCTATACAGTACTACCTCTAAAATGTGAACCGAAAAACCAGAAAAGTTAACATTACATACCTACTCTAAAATGTGAACTCAAACCCAATTCCTGATACTCGAATATGTGAACTTTTATTTTATATATTTTTTTTTAACTGTACATCCCGTCTGGAAAATCATTCAGTTTAGTTTTTTTTTTTAAGTTAAATTACTATATTTTTGTGTCGTTTCTTTTATTTTTCAAAAATCAAGTCAGAGATCATTACAAAAAACATGAAATGCAACGAATTTGTTCGTATCCAGAAATGTGAACCCCTCGAAAATGTGAACTGTTCATGTTTTAATTAGTTCACATTATCGAGGTAGTACTATTTATTTATTATATACCTACAGTGAGCGTCTAAAATGGGTAAACAAAAATTATGTTTTCATTTGCCTTTGTAGTTTGGAAATTTTATTTAAAAAAAAAATATGTTTGATCAACTTTATCCATTCACTACTGTTGGGATCAGTTTTATTTTAGAACACCCTGTTAATACTGAAATGGTCGTACACTTTTTTTTTAAAAAACAATCGCATGAAATGGAATTGTTCTTAAAGTGAATTCATTTTTCAGTGAAAGTCTTACTTTAACCAAAGAAGTAGCTACATCATGTAAGGTTATTTTTTTAATTTACAGCTTTTGCAACGAAAAATGCCATTTTGAACCATGTCCATAGGGCCATAGCGCGCCCTGCGTTGCTTCTACTGTCGTTGTTAATGCGGTTATCGCAGTGGATATGATACACCCTTGAATAGATTAGTTTCAACCCTGACATAAAATAAATATCTGATTTGATTTGGACAAGAAACAAATACCTAGCTATTGACTTTGACTCGGCCATGAAGCGATTTTCGGATTTGACACGGTTTTCGCATCTGAAATTGTTTCTCCAGTACCCAGTACCGGACATTAAGATTAACCTTCATGGAATCATTTTAATACAAGTCGCATTCAAGGAGTTCGTATGTAAAGTACAAAATACCAAAACACTTTTCAACAAATATTCTGAGTATATCCGGATGACTACCCACCCACATCTTCAGCAAATGCCTTTCACCAAAAAGCAAGATATTCAAGAAAAACACAATGAAAAAAAATCTGTTTCTCTGTCATATTTTTGCTTTGCTTTTTATTTACCTAGTAGATATACCCGACTTGATTCTCCTTTCCATTTACACCTATGTTACAGAATTGATATCCTTTAAGCCACAGGTAATGGCAACAGCAACAAAGTTGCTGCTGGAACTTAACATTGCGCATATACTGTCGTTGTCGTATAGCTTCACCTGTAGGACAAAACGGGATTTTCGTTCATTGTATTCATGAAATTTAAAAAATGCAACTTCACTCACGATTCGCATCGCAACGCAGCTAGAATAGGTACCAACCATCTTGACGCAGTGATGAAAATCGACTTTTCTCAATTGTACTGAAAACTGAAACCAAATTGTACTGAATAGTACTCAAATTTTTCTTAAATTTATAAAACCAAAGGAAAACATAAAAAATGAATATTTTATTTAAAAAAAAAAACAAAAACGAGTAGGTACCTATCAGTGTTATCATCGGCCAGGTTTTATAACCTCCTCAGCATTCAAGTCTTGCAAAATGTTAAGGAATTATTATAATGATTTTGTGCGTGCAGAGAGTTACCGGAACAAAGATGTCCTTTCACAAAATTTCATTCGCCTAGGTCGATTCGTTTGGTTGGACTCTGTTGTGTTTTTAAAAAACAGATAGACCGACGGGCGGATAGACGTACATGGCTAAATTGTTTCAGAATTGCATCCTGATTCTGAATATTTATGGCTTATAGGGTATAGGATGACTTCTTCTTGGTGTTAGAAATGTAAGTACTTATAACCTTCCAGTGGAGGGTGTTATAAAGGCGCATTTAATTGAATCTGAAGCTTAGTACGCAGTTCGAGCGAATTTAAATTTTAGGTGCTCTCCAATTTTTCTCTCCAAACATTAAATAAAATCCTAGCTAAATTTTGACATAGTGTGCGCTGTGAATATAAGTGTCACAGAAAACAGCTGTCCGTTGAAAATAACTTCCTTCAAAAATTCATCGACGCGAAAATGTGTTATATTTTCGTTGCACTTTCTTTTTTATTATTCCTTGATATTAAATGTATCACTTTGAAAGAAAGTAGGTAGGTAGGAGGAAGGTATTCATTGAAAAACCTAATCCTTATTTACTTTTCCGCAACACAAAAGAACAGAAAAAAAAAACATTATCTGTAAAAATTTAGCTAAAATAAATATGCCGAACCAGCTCAGCTAAATTTTGGAGAACATTTTATATGTGAGCTAAAATTTAGCACGAGCAGCGTACCAACCTCAAGGTAATATAAGTCTTATAGACGCCGGATAGGAACTTTAGTCCATGTTCATACATATAAACAGATTAAGACTAATCTTTGTATAGTCGTGTTCAAAATCACTTGTCCAACGGTCGATTGAGTAAACTGTAGACTTTGTACAGAAGATCTACCATTGTCCAAGTGATTTGAACACGACCGTCCCACATTCAGATAACAATCTACTATACAAATTTTTCATTTTCAAGATTATTTTGTAAAGATCTGTTTTATTCAAAGAGCTGTATGTGGTAGCATTAATTTGTAATAAGATGTTTAGGTTCTAATAGTGCAGACATTACGCCTGCATTCGATTCTTTAGCTTTTTTTTGATAATAGCTATTTTGATAAGAAAACATTCTTTAAACGTTTGCGGAAGAATAAGAAGAAATACAAAAAGCACCCTGGACAATGCGGTGAAGGATCTGAAAATATGAACTCGTTGCATTCATATCGCACAAGTCCTATTTCAGCCGAAAACTCAGAAATAGAAGTATGTACCTATTACTATCGTAGGCTGAATATCTGACTGATTAATAATTTCAATACTTTTTTGTTTACCAGGAAAAAAACCTTAAGACAAAGTGGACGACTAAATTTACTTGATCGTCCAAATGGCACTTTGTGAAAAATTTTGTAATGAGTTCAAAAAAATGTCTCCGAAATCAAATCGTTTTTTCACATCTTCGAAAAATGCAGCAAATTTGAAAAAAATATTTTTAACGAAGTACGGTGAGTAATGAATGCATTCAGAATTCTAAAACAAAGGAGTGCGTTCAGCTTATTTTTGTTTAATCCTTGTATAATGTCTGATTTGAAAGATAGAAATAAACTTTCAAAAATTAAAAATAGTACTGAAAATTGAGAAGTGGTACTTGCGTACTCGGGAAAGTCAAATTGTACTGAATTCAGTACAATAGTAAGCCTTTTTGCAACTGTGTCTTGACGTAGAAAAAGAAACGGTTCATGTGTGCGTCATTTTTCTTTTAATAGAAATTCAAGTGCAGCGGCACTGGCAGCCTCGGAAATGTGTCAGTGCATTATTTGTCCTTGCTGCTTAAAGGCGGGCGGGGGGAGCGAGGGTGTGAATTCAAAATAGATAGTATGAGTCCCTTTCGTGTAGAAAATGACTCTTAAATATGCATCTCCGTTAAAGTGCTACATATCACAGTCGCAGAAAATAATATAATGTTTTTCGGTTGTCAAAGTCTCAAAGTGCATTATATCCTGTCGATGGAGTACGAACTTCTGTGCGTCATCAAGGGGATTAGCCTATAGCTGTAACTGTAATGCACTTCGTGTATATGCAAGCTCATGTAAAATGGAATACAAATGTATCTATTGGTTGGAAGGTGTGCAGTGTGCACACTAAAAGAATTGTAAATTTTATTAAAAAGGTTTCTTGTTGGTCCTGAACAGAAGGCATTATAATGGAGACCGACTCGCCATTGCATCCGCACATCGACATCATCACATTAAATTTATTATATCCAAGTGAATGATTTACAACCGCTCCTTTCCTTTCGATATTTTCAGTCCAATACACACATTCAAATAAATAGTATAAAAATCACAACCACACTTGGTGTTGGTTGCGAATAAAATGTAAATCGCATCATCACATGAACCGCACCAAGCCAAGCCACACAGAACTCTAAGGGCACCCACGCACCACGAGTGACTTCATTCATCTGGATGTGGTCATATCAACACTCAGTGTTGGCTGGACATTGGTTTCATTAAGTTAAACAGTGAATAAACCTGCTGAATGAACCCAAATGACATTTTGGTATCAGTCACCAGAACCAAGTGATTCAGGGATTTTTAAGCTGACCAGTTCCGTTTTAAAGTCTTTGTCGGCGGAGTCGGTATTATGCTTCGAATTCATATAATAATGAGATTCGGTAGGTATTGTGTTGCATTTTATCATATCTGACGCTTTTTTCTGGTTGAATAATTATATGGCGAGTGAGAGTGATAGTGTGTGAGTGTAAGGCGTTTTTTGCTGAATTCAATTGCAGTTTGCAGTTCGAGTTCGTATTTTATTAAGAGAGGAGGGTGCCGGTGGACATTTCATGATTTTCCGCTGCAACGAATTGTGATTGCCTGCCAAGTAGTGACCATTAACTGCATTCTTTGAACTTTGCTGGGAAATTGCAAATGTCAAATAAAATAAATTATACTCCGCTAAAGTTCAGTTGGCAGTGCAATTCTTTTAAATTGCTGCACGGGGTGATGTTACTTATGTCAGCATTTTAATTTATTTTTATTTTGACGAGGATATATTATTTTGATGACCAATGACAGAGGCTGTACTGTTGACCGTTGTTGCGGAGCTCTTAAATAAATTTATGGTGAGCGATTTTATATGAAAAGTTGATAAGTTGGCATCTTGATCGATTCAAGAGCTGTCTATTAAAATATATCAGCAGATTTTTTTAAGGAAAGGAAAATAACAATGTAATCTCAAGTTCAGTTGTAAAAATAATATAGAAGCTTACTCAACTGTGATCATGATCAGTGATACGTAGTTTCCAATTATTGAGGATTTAAGTGGCCTGTAGATACTCCGAGTTGCGTTTTGCATCGATGTGAAGGGAAGTCGATTCAACAGGATTGGCCGGCATGGACTGGACGTACTACTGGTCAAACTATAGAGTTTCTTTGAATCGCCCCTTGAAAATAATCCGTAGAACATGTAAATGTTTGGGGAGCTTTGGCTTCACATCTAGAATCAAAACTAGCTGCCCAATATCTACAAAGAAATGAAATCGGGAATAAGGTGGAGCGAAAATCTGTCAAATTTTCAATCAGAATAAAAAACAACATTCAGGACAAATCTAGTATGTAATTTCAAGGGTAATATCATTAACAATGATTTTAAGCAGGCATCATTCCTTCAAACCTTAACGGCGCATTGTAGAATCAAGAAGCATCTCAGGAAACTAGGTATAGGTATCTGAAGAAGGTCTTTGCAGACTCTGCGATGAAACGAATTGCTTTCGCTAAAGAGTAGTAAGAGTACAAGAATCTCTAAAATTATTGAATTGTAATACGAGGGGAAGTCTTATGAGGGAACCTAACCTACCTCTTCATCTCCACCCTTTATGCAGGGGGTACTGTAGACCAAAAGGTACAACATACATCTCTCGAAAAATAATAATGAAAATAATAATAATCTAATGAAATCAATTAGTCAATTGGCTATCAGGATTATGGATCATAATTCCACTACATTATTTATTGAGACATGCCCCTATGTCTGCAGTATATTTACGATGTAAGGATCCATTTAATCGAGAAGGTCGTAATGTCAAAAAATTCACTTTTAAAGCGGTGAATAGTCTTTAAATAATAAATGCCAAATAAATTATAATAATTTTGCAATTTTAGAATTTTGTCTTTAATAAAAAATATAGATGCTTCTAAAAATAAAAACACCACCCAAAAATATAAAACCAACCATACTGTCGACGGCAATTTGCCACAAATTGATTGCTTGTCATGTAATGCGCAGTTTAGATAATAGCTCCAGCAATTAGTTTCTAGGAACATCTACATAGTCATGTCTACCTATATACACTTCGAATACAAAATTAATTTGCTTTGTCTAGCTGTCAATTGAATAATTTATGGTCACATTCTATTTATCGGCAATCAATCATTCTCAGATTTATGGTTTTGGCGCAAGAATCCTTCCAACATTCGAAACTTACGGGTACAATGCGAGGCACTACTCTATTAAGTCAGGTGATGTATAGTATAGGTAAGGCAGATATGTTTTTGTCTATAGGTACGACCGATGAAAATATCTGGGGATTTTTAATTTAACATCGGGATGTGACCGTGAGTTGTAGTACAGAGATAGGCAGACACTTGGTTTGCACAAAATTGAGCATTATTCTCGGCATTATAATATGTCGTGTTGTCCAAGTGTCATCTATAAATCTTGAAACTGTCAATGTACAAGAAGAGGGTGATGTTAAAGCAAAAAGTCAACGTTACGTGTTTCAAATAAATAGTACTACACGATAAGTATGTATATTTATACACTTGCGATTTTTCTCTGAGTATGTACTTTATGTAGTCAGGTGGTAATTACTTTGTTTTCGTGATACCGAGATGAGGGTCTATGTTGACATTTTCTGACTTTCATAATAAATTGTCCATGTTTTTTAACTTTAGTTCCCATTTGTGTGCATTGCACCTCCTTGAATCTTTGTCACCTTTAGTCCTCCCACTGTCCACCTTAAGTAACCCATAGTGTCGGCATTACATAATATCTGAAAGAACTTTTAAAATTGGCCCACTCCCCCATTACTCCTCCCCTACCACCCTATTGTCACTTATGATAACTATAGTTGGTTGTACCCGCTTCTCTGGGTATGCAAAGGAATATTTGACAAACAAATTGATTTTATTTAAAGAACTTCTTTGAAAACTATATTGCGTGAGAATTGTTGCTGTGGATTAGACTCAATACCTTCATTTGACTTACAACTCTTGAGCGTGATAAAGCCACATACAGTTGGCCGTGTGAAAATACTGCGGTCTTCAAATGCATGCCAACGTGATCAAATGACTGGTCTTGAGCCTTGTTTGTTGTTACAGCGTATGCAAGGATTTATCGGAAATGGGTGGCGTTTTAATATAAAAAGTAATGTTGTGTCGGTTGGTGCGAGATCAATTCTGGGAATTGGAATACTAAATCATTGTGATTGCATATTGAAATAATTCTTGTTCTTATCAAATTTCGTCCAAGCTGTTCCACAATCAATCGAGTTCCATTGCATTCCTTTTTTAGGGTTCAAGTTTCTCAGCAACATATGCCGGATGGAGTTTGCTGATTGAGGAATTCAACAGGGAAAATTGGTGCGTCATTTCGATCTTTAGTCTTCACTGACAACAGAATTGGCGCTGAAATAGATTTGGGAGTTAGGTACCACCAATCAAATCAAAGGCATACAAACAAAGTTTCAAATTGATACGATGAACTCCTTCGTGAGGTATGAAAAAGCTCTCATTAAAATCATTGTCAATAACTCGAGCAAAAAGCAGAAATGTTCCCATACATAATTTGACCCCCCATTTTACCCCTTTAACGGCCGTATTAGTGGTTCAAATCTTTTTAAACCTTACAAATTTTTAAATTCCGTATTATTCACTCAAATTAATACCCTATTCACACCAAGCCGAAAACTGGGTTTTCGCGAAAACAGTCGAAAACTTATGTTAATTATTTTATGCATTTAACCATAAGTTAACGATTATCAAGTAGCTTAAATAATTTTGTTTTTATATTATGTCAATACGAGCAAAGTTTAGTAACTAAAATAAAAGTCTAGTCGCCACAAACATCCGGTTCAGATCACGGCCATAATAAAACACGGCTATTAGCTATTAGCTAAGATCAGATCAGCATAATAAAACTTCCCAGGATTAATTGTAATTTTTCTCTTGACGTGTGGCATTACTGAAAGAACTCGACGTTAATTCCTTAAAAATTTTACGTTTCTAATGTAAACAAAACCGAAATGTGTTAAAAAACCTCAAGCTGAAAAGTAAAAATACTTTGGTTGGCAATTGTAATAATTGTTGTTTAAATCTATTTTGTTCATAGAAGTATACTATCACACTATATATCTGGATCATGAAAAATGATCCAAATAGAAAGTTGGATCACATGTTGTGGTTGCGAATTAGTGTTAATTTGTGATCTTGTTCAGATCATGGGCATAATAAAACACGGCTATTGTTTACACTGGTTACATAGGTATATGAATTAGTACCTACTAATTTTGTAATACTTTTTCTCAGCTGCGTTTTGTCTCTGAATTGCAACTTTTAACCAAATAGCGGACTTAAAAAAACGCCCTACTTATGTTAGTTTTGCAAAAAAATTAGTAAGTAGGTATATAAATACCTATCTATGCAAATTTTTTATAATTTGCAATTGCCAAAGAAAATTGTGATTCTTATATCTGTTATATCTATATTTATTTTTAAAGTTTGTGTCCTATTGACGATTTTTTGGCAGTGGTACGTATCTGTACTGTATAGATAGTTTTACCCCAACGCTTCGCTATTCATCTCCTGCTTTTTTTTTGTGTTATGTAAATCTATTTTTACTTAGTCTATCCATTCTTTGTACAAGGTAGGTACATACAATATGTGCAATTCGTCCAACTACAGCTATACAATCCTTGCCCATCTTTGTATTCACATAAAATCTAAAACATTATCTTGCACTTATGGTAAGAGCGCGTTGAAAACAATATACAATACAAAAAAAAATATCCATTTCGGTCCAAAGGCCTGCATCACTAGGCTGACCAGACGTCCTCTTTTACCTACAAAAAAAAATGGCCGGTATCTTTTTGAAATAATATGCAATTTGTCCTCTTTTTGGGTTTTCTCGATTTACGAAGTTTTTCGCCACCACAAAACTGCAACAAAACTTATTTTCAACACTAATTCAGTAATTTTCTCCATTTTTTTTTGGTATGATTATGAACACGGCCTAAAATTTGTAGGTACTTAAATTTTGAAATGAAAATGATGCCTTAAACGTGGAAAATGTATTAGATGTTTATTCATGGTGTTTGAAATATCTTCAGAGATGGGCTGAATCTCCGGATGAAATTGATTGTTTTTGAAAATTCGTTGCTTTATCTGCGAAAAAAAGGTCAAATTAAACGAAAATAAATTGTTTGACCAATTTTTTAACCTAAAAATATTTGTAGAGTAAGAAGAAAACAAGAATAACTTTTTTAAATGCACCTATGCACGAAAAATGTTTAAAAATAAATAAATAAATAGGTGGCGCAACAAGCGGGTGACACCCAAGGCCTAGCTTCTCACAACCATTCGTTTTGTGTGAGTTTCTATTTTTGGGGCGAATGGAAGGGACCTACAATTTTATGCCGAGTCCGAACGGCTGAATGAGAAGCTTTTTCATGACAGTCATGCTCTCGGATGTTTGTCAGGCGTTTGCGAGAGGTGGCGCAGTAGAAAAAACGAGAAATGTTTAGAATACTTAAAATTTACAATATTGAATTAAACAGTTAACTTTTCATAATAGCACAGTTGGTTTTTTAATGCCTGCACAGAGGTAGGTAATGCTAAGCGATGTTAAGTGAATATTTTTTTCGATAACGAGCCAGTGGGTTGAAGAACGTAATAGATTTAAAGTCGAAATTGTAAAAGCAATCATTTTTTGTAAATATAATTTTAGAAACCGATCCAATTAGCAGGCTCAGAATTTTACGACTATATTCTAAAAAAAAAACCGATAGGTATTTAAAAAAAATAAAAAAAAAAAAAAAACAAACAACAAATAAAAATCGGAGTCAGTAATTTAATCAGTTACTTATGTTATTTTTATTTGATACTTAAAGTTACAATTGAGTTTTATTTTTATAACTTATTTACTCTTATTTATTTTATTGAATTTGTTAAAATTTATGTTTTTTGTTTGTTTTAATAATTAAAAAAAAAATATATATGTAGCTACCTATATTTATAAATAATTGTTATTTTGGTTATTGTTTATTGGTTCTCAATTTTTCATTTGATATTTTTGAAGGTGTCTTCTATTTGGTGGGCATAGATCTGGGGCCTGTACCACAAAACTACAATTTAACAATTTTACAGACACTTGTTAGCAATGCCGATTTAACAAGTAACTATAATTTCTCTACCACAAAAGAAAAACGCTTCACTTGTTAAATATCAAAATCTCCCTTTGTACAAGTGCTTCCGTGACGGATAGACTATGCGCAGGCAAATAATCTAAGCTGAAATCATATAAAATAAAATTTGTTGTTAATATTTGTTGGTGACATAAATTTACAAAATACTCAACGGAAAGGATTTAGACAAACAATTTATGTCAGTTTCGCCAGGGTTTTTCAATAAGAGCGCTACAAAAGTTTTTTTTTAAATAAAACGGTTTTAGATATCAATAAAATTCTTTATTCCTGTGAAAGTACGCTCGATGCCATTATGTATGAAACTCGATTTCTTTTGCATGGCCACCACGGGCACGCTTGCAGAAGTCCAGACGCTGAACCCAATTTTCGACGGTTTTCAAGCATAAATCGGCCGATACTGCTGCAATTTCACGTTCGATATTGTACGAAGTTCATCAATCGTCGCTGGCTTGTTGACATAGACCATAGACTTGACGTAGCCCCAGAGGAAATAATCTAACGGCGTCAAATCGCACGACCGATGCGGCCAAGCGACTGGACCATTTCGTGAGATAACACGTTCTCCAAACTTGGTTTCCAATAAATTGATTGTGACATTCGATGTGTGGCTTGTGGCGCCGTCCTGTTGGAACCACATGTCCTCCAAGTCCATATCATCCAATTGGGGCCAAAAATATTCGGTTAACGGTAGCGATTCGGTAACATGCCGGTCTTGATCATCACGGAAGAAGTACGGCCCAATGACGCCCCCGGCCCATAAACCACACCAAACCGTAATTTTTTCGGGATGCAATGATGACTCATGGAGTACGTGCGGATTGCTGCCTGACCAATACCGCATATTTTGTTTATTGACGAAGCCATTCAGCCAGAAATGAGCCTCATCATAAATTGGACGTAGTGCTCTTAACGCCGCTTAACAAATTTCAACTCAGACGTTAGATTTGCTCAAGTTTATAACAATCGTTTGCAAAACTTTTTCTACACTTGTAGCTTTGTGGTACAGAAACCATTGTTAATTGTTAAAATTCGCCTGTTGTACAAGACTTGTAGTTTTGTGGTACAGGCCCCTGGTCACCCTATGCATCACTATTGTCTTTCGTCCAATTTTCCCAGAACTTTGACGGAACTGTGATAATCTTTGATGCACATAAGCATAAAAAGCAAACAACAATACGCAAGGATACGCGTCCATTACCATTCAAACTGTAAAACAGTAATCCCTTCGCATAGTTAGTGTGCTACTGATGGAAACTGGAATGACGCAAAATCTTCATAACGATAGAGAACTCGGGATCAGCATTTGGCTTTCAAAAATAAGTGCGATTCATTAACTGATTCTTAGAAATGATATAGCTTTTTGTGATGTTGTATTCGATTTGATTGTAACATGTTCTATGACTGCGATAAAAGGAAATAAAATACATGCGATCCACTCTACAATGGAACCAGAATCGAAGGGAAGGACCAAGGACGTTTTAAATTAGCTCTTGCTGAATCATCGACGTATGAAATTGAACTTGGTATGAAATTTCAAGGAAAATCGCATGCAATTTAATGAAATGATTACTGCTTTGATTGGTGTGGTAAGACTTCCGCTTCAGTTTGTGTTAGTTCGTGGAAGCTCTCATATTGTTTCCCAATCCTAGGTACAAGAGGATATGCATGACTGCGAATTGTCCACAAATTCTTCTTGAAATAGTTACATAAGTTATTCATTGAGGAGGTTCGAGGTTTTACTTTCAGATTGAATACCCTAAAGAATGAATGACTTTTTTTTTGTTTTACTGAGAGAAGTCTAGTTCTCATAAGGTCACTATGAATGCAATATCGATCCATTGTAATTGTGGTACCACTACCAAATAGAAAGCCCTTTTCCGGTTTGGTGGTGGAAAAACTGTGATGTGAAGTGCTTTTTCTGAGTTGAGGTTTTGCTCGCCAGATCCAGGATTTGACAAAAGAAACACCAAACTTTGATTAAGAGGTACTTATTTCAGTAACCAACAAACTAATGTCTTATGATTAACTTAACAATGAATAGATTCCTAAGTTGAGTATAGTATGCGGCCCAACGAAAAGCGTGGTTCCAATGTGCGGCCCAGCGGTAAGCGTGGCTTCGTATCCGTAGTACTACAGGAAGCGGCAAAAGCAGCCGGTCGGTGGCCATACAGCAGAGTGTTACAGAACTTCATTTTCTTCATGGTCAGTGCCATTGCATTGCTGCTGTGCCGTTCGAGTCGTAACAAACACCCAAATCTCAAAATTATACTATATCTTGACATTTATGTCAGCTATAGCCTTTGGAACTATGGTTCATATTGAAATTTAAATTGGATTTATAAATCTCTTAAAGGGGTGGTAAATAAGTATCTTAAGATTCTGACTGATTTGCGATTGTTTATCAACGCCCAGCCCAAACATTAGAGCTAGTAAGCTGTCAAACAAATTTCCTTGTAACACTTTCGGCATTATGTAAATTCAGACTGCTCGATTGAACTGGTCACTCTCTGGGCCGGATATAAATCATTCTGTGGAATCACGAGTGGAAACTCTTTGCCGATGTCAATGACTCGCATTCTGCCCCAAGCGGAGTAACAAAATGTAAAAGTATAAGTTGCCTCTTGTCTCTTGCCTCTGTTTTTATTCACAAAGTCTATACATATATTACAATAACGTTCCCAGACTTATTAACCGGGTCGGGCACTCCAGTTCCAAATTGCATCTCATCAGATTTATACGCATGCAAAATGATATGTTGAAACAATTCACACGTATGCAGTCCATCGGCATGTCCTTTTAACTGATTACTGGTTCTCTCTCCATTATACCAACCAATGGAATTTTGTACTTTTTATATCGCAAACAGAAATTCTTTCAACAGCAATGGCTACATTGGAGTTTACATAGCAGCTCTCAGCTCTTCACTTCGTACGTATAGGTACCATTTAACATTATTAATTTTTTTTTTGCACTATATGTTTAAATACGATGCGGATATTAACATATTAATGGTGTCCTGTCCGGTGTATAAAAAATGAGATGTTGTTTTATAATTAAATGGAATTTCGAAAGGGAAAAAGTTTCCCATTCTCATTGAAAGTCCTTTATGAGAATATGTGTTTTGGGGTGGAAAACATTGTCATTGAAATTCGTTGAAAAATTACAGCGCCATAGTGGAAAAGTAATCGCACTTGTCTGTTCGGGTAATATTGGCATTTCGCTCATGTAATGGTACTTATAATCACAAAACTTTTCATTTAATAAAATGGCAAAAAATCAGAGCAAAAGTCCATGAATGAGTTTCATGTTTCGAACATAGTATGGAAAAAAATCGTGCAATTTTAATTTACACAGATTCTTGTTAAATTAATTAAAAAGCAAATATGTCAATTATAAGGCACCATAGGCCTATAGGTCTAATCTCTCACAACAAATCTTTTTTTTTTTAATTTTTATTTTTTTGACGGAATGAAGTACCTACCACACTTTAAAAATTTTAATTATCTCGCTGTTGAAGTAAACATTTTTATTTTCACTGTTCATCCCTCCTCCGTTCTTGCCAATTGTAATTTTAAAATTTTAAATATCAAGCTCCAAAAGCTACAGTATTGGAACAGCTCTGGCTAATCATGAGATGACAGAGAAATAATAATATTGTCTAAGAAATCTAGTTTATGACCTGTGTACTCAATAAATAAAGCAAGCATTGTAAAGGGTGTTTTTTTTTTTAGAGCTTTGGTTTTTAAACTGACAACACTGTTTTGGAAACTTATTTAGAAAACCATGGTTCGGTTCGCCAAACTTATCTTGAGCTATGTCCATTTCACAGTCGACATAATCGTCTATCTGAGCAAGTTATATGGAACACGATGAATAGTTTTTACACCACGTACACTCTAGTAGATAAATACGCATCCCTAAAGACGACAAACAGTGCAAACAGCAGTAGTTATTGCCGTTGTGGAGCGCAGTGTTGTGAAGAATCAGAATGAGTCGATTCGCCATCGTGCACAGCAATTGGAGCTACATTTATATGCCCATCAAGATTGTGGAAGATTTTACGAAAAGGTCTTGGCTTTAAAGCTTATAAGATATAGCTTGTTGGATGCCATTGACGTGACAGGACTCTGTTTTCAAAAAGATGGCGCAACATGCCACATAGCGCGCCACACCATAAATTGATTGTGGGAAATATTTGCTGAGCGCATAGTTTCGCGTAATGTTCCTGTGAACTGACATCCACGATCCTGTGATCCCACACCTTTAGATTACTATTTTTAGGGGTATGTGAAGTCACTATAGTCTATATGCCGATAAACTAGAGACATTGGACGATTTGGAAGTTTGTCATTACTGATATACGGCCCCAGTTGCTCGATAAAGTTATCAAAAATTGGACTTCACGATTGCGCTTCATTCGAACTGGCTGTGGCGCGCATACCTATGCCCGAAATCATTTTTAAACAGTAATGGGATAAAAAATTATCTATTAAATAAAGCGGGGAGAGTACGATAACTTAGGCGCCAAAAATTGATAACGGTATTTTGTAGAGGGGTTAAATACAAACATTTTTTATTACTGGAAAGGGGGGTCTATCTCGCTCCTTTTAGGCGGGGGACGGATGATTTAAAAAAAAAAAAATAATACTTAAAATGAAAATAAAACAATAAAAAACAATGGCAACACTTACAAAAAAGTACTATAGCATTTTTTAAAGCCAGAAATCTGTTCTGATTTGTCTATAATGCAAATCAGCAAAATCTTGTCTATAATGTGAAAGTTTTAGGCCATAGTCTGTTGCTAAAGAATGTTGTTGAAAATCGGGTAAACTAGTTTAATTTAAATAAAGATTGCATATAGACCCCCCCCCCCTCCCATAGTAAAAAAATTCTTGTATTTAACCCCTCTACAAAAGTTATCGTACTCGTGCCAATAAAGCTAATATTATAGACAATTAACATTAACTTCAAGTGTTTTATTTGAAATTAAATTTGTACACCTCTACAAACAAACACCCTTTACAACCTTGTCTGACTTTTGCTGCCGTTGCAAGCCATTTAGACGTCTCTTCAGTTTTTACATAACATTATACACCAAACTTTCGCAACATTCTGATACTAAAGGTGCTAGTACACGATATGTAGCACGCCACATATATATGTGGCTCTGTCTAGTCTACACATATAGCACACATTTCGTGTTTCTTATGTAGCGCAGTGGCTACATAAAATTGTCATAGTACACGGAATGTAGCACAGCGCGCACATATTGGCACGGTTGGCTGTTGGTTATTTGTTTATGATGATGCTATCCGCAGTTTTATTGTCCTGTAGTTTTGCACTAGAACTGTAGGTACTAATAATTGTTTTATTGCTTTGGGTGTATTTAAGTTATCGCATAGTGTTCGCTACATTTATGACACACAAAAAACTAAACTGCTCGTACAAAACACACTGACACAAACTGAAATGCTGAAATTATATACGAACCGTGCAGGTAACCACTCGACATTATGTAGCGTATTGGCACAAATCGTATGTGCTAGGAATGGTAGGAATGTCGAAAAGCAGAACAATGCGTATGTGTCACGAACTCACGAGTGCCTCATATCGTGCCTCATACGTAAGTGACACAAAGAGGGCTAGTACACGCTATGTAGCCATTGGCTCCATACGCTGGCGTCAAAATTACGTCAGAGCCAAATATGTATGTGGCGTGCTACATATCGTGTACTATAGCACCTTAAGAACATGTGCATTGTGAATGTGTATCCACTGTATTAAATGCACTCAAAGTCTAAAAAAAAGTGTAGGTATACCTACTTCTTTCCTCTAGTAGTCTAGTGAATAATAGCAACACTTTTCAAAAACTCTTCAAGTGGTTTTCGGTCCCGTTTGCGTTGATGGAATTTAAAGAAGGAGATTTAACCGCGAACTCTATAAGCTATATGTACATCGATTTGGTCAGAAATGTGCGAATCGCCCTAGGTGACACAAGTAAAATGGGACCTCATTAAACTTGGAGTGCGCTTCTACGCAGTTTGCACAGATCGATCTACATATACTGCAGAGGCGGATTGATTGAGGACGAGGTCCACCCCCAACTGTAGCGCTACCTATAAGTATGTAAGTAAGCAAGTAATTTGGCTATCTTAAGCTTACATCGAACTTCTTTAAGAGCTTATTTTTATAAAGGCGTCATTGCAAAATTATGTGAGGTCAAGATTTTTCCTTACTTATAAAACTGTGCTAATGTTCCATTCATATAGGCTTGTCAACGAAAAGGCAAATTCTATTCTCTATATAAAAATCGCCTCCCCAACTGATCAACTAAGGTCAGCCACAATTAGACAAATAGCTGACACCACGTTAGTTAATTAATTTTAATCAATACTAATGGTGACAACACTGAATGCGCATTTGAAATTAAATGCCGTATATAGAATGAGTGAAAAAAGATTTCGACACCACTAAACCACCCGCTCGGCCAATGCATTCAAAGGTTAGCATCTATCTATACATATTGCAGTATGTCCATACGGATAGAGAGAGAGAGGACCATAATTTATTGCCAAACCATGCCTGCAAGCAGTCAAACATATTTTATTCGAAAAGCGGTTGCATAATGGTAGAGAGGCGCCCATGAAGGATTAGGGTGTTAATATGGGAGAAAGCTTGACATTTTTAAATGGGTTGAGTACCATATTGACACCAGTGGAATGTGTCCACAAAACAAAACCCACCCGGCAGACATTAATCAGATGATGGTTGCACTGCAGGACCGGCAATGTATTTGTTGTTTTATATACATTTTTACAGACGACTCGACTATACGACGGGCAACGCTATAATGTCAAGCATCATAGGGACGGCTGTAAATTCGCTCATTTGGGATTACAATAAATCAATTAATCGCATTGACAGCCAATAAATTGTTAGGGCTGCGTGCCATTAAATGATGCTGAGTGCTACAAGTTGAGCGATTGCAATTGGCATGAGAATTTAAACCGTTTAGAGACAAAAACAATTTCGAAAGTACATATTGCGTATGAAAGACGCTATATGCATTTACAGAAATACCATTATTATTTTTGACACAACATAAACTCGTCCCCCCATAAACCCAATCAACATTAAATTCATTAAAGCATCGCATCCTAGCTTAGAGAGCGACAGGTGTGCTTCTGGAATGAATGAAAAATACCCTTTATCCTGGCGCGTGATGATGATAAATAAAAATAAATTCTATTACCCGATTCTGCGCCGTATCCTTTCGGATAACCTGATAAACTTTATCCGCAACATGAGGGGAAACTATTTTTTATGTACTTAAGCTCCGCACAAATCCGCAGATAGAGGAACAAGAAAAATGACACAACAAATAAATTGAAATGAAAAAGTTACGAGTAGACCGCTGTTATCCTTTGTTTTGTTAGCTCAGGTTTAGATAGAAACGCTTTATCACTACTTCCGAGAGGGACAATGACCCGGGGGCTACCGACATATAAAACCAATGGCCAGGGATTACATTCGGGGATATTAAATATACTGCTGTCGCGAGTGGTGTTTATACGTTTACTTATGCCCATGACACATGTCACTTCGCTTGTTGACTATGACTGTGGTCATTGCAGAATACATTTTTTGTTTAGCAATATGGTATCCATATGTGTGCAAAAGAACAATGAAATACATATTTTTTGTTTACGTAATGCGCTAATCAGTGTATGCGGCCCTATTAAGTGTCATTTTCGCCGATTTGCGGGCGGGCAAACCATAACGTAGGTTTGCGTATAAGTTAGCGTACGATGGGTCGATATTGCATTTTGTAAGCATGGTAGAATTATAGGTCCATTTCAAGTGTTTGACTGAATTGAAGTCGTGTTTTGTAAATAAGTAAAACTAACTTATTGTTGACCTTTTACATGATGTAGATATTATTATAGCTTTCGATTTGCTCGGATGTATAGAATTTTAAGGTTAGATGCAGTAAAACCGACTAAAAAATGAAACTTACTTACAAAAAAACTAAAAGACTAGGGTACTAGACATAAAGCTTCTGACTAGATTTTGTGGATATTACTTTTTGGTTCGATTTCGAAACGAATGGATAATATTTTTACTCTTGCATAGTCATACTAGGTATAGCGATGCGATTATACAAGGTGGGCCAAAAGAAGTCATCCGATGTTGTTTGGCTCTCATTTTTTTTTTCTAAATGAAAAACTTCGATTCTTGCGGGCCAGTGCAAATCGCCAAAACGAGAGATGAGGCGACCCGGGAACGCCGCCTTCAGAATATCGGTTGTGGCTCGCACAGTGTGTGCCGTTGCTCCGTCCTGTTGGAACCACATGTCCAGTCCTAATTCGCTCAATTGCGGCAGAAAAAACCTGGTTAACATGGCCCTATAGCGCGCACCGTCCACTGTTGTCGTTTGACCAACGGCGTTCTCGAAAAAAAAAAAATGGCCCGATGACTCAGTGACTTTGCAGTAACTTTGAGCGGGTGTAATGGCTCCTCGTGCATTACTCGTGGATTTTCGGTGCCCCAGAAGCGATAGTTTTGCTTGTTAACGTACCCGCTGAGGTGGGAATAAGCCTCATCGCTCATTATGACTTTGGTCGAAAAATCGTCCACTTCGTCCTCGAGATTGAGGATGGCTTGGACGTAGGTTACACGCGTTTGGCGGTCGACAGGCAGCAGCTGATGCACAGACTGGACTTTGTACGGGAACATGCGCAAGTCTTTGACCAAAATTCGCCTTAGGGACGACCGGCTGATGGCTAATTGCGAGGCACTGCGTCTGGTCGATGTTTCCGGCGACAGCTCGACATCCTCGGCAACAGCGGCGATATTCTCCGCACAACGGGCGCTCCGGGGCCGGTCACTCTTGCAAACGTCTCGTGTGGCCCCATACTCTTCAAGGTTGGTGGCCAAACGGCACAGTGTTTGCGCAGTCGGTGTCGGACGGCCGGGGAATCGGCGACGGAATTCGCGCTGCGCCAACACTACAGACGAATTGTTACGAAAAACAAATTGAAACGATTATTCCGCGTTCTTGGGGAGTATATCGCTCCATGGCTTGTTCATTTGCATTCTACATCTGTCTAGTCCACAAATGTCAAAACAGATTTGACATTGGCGGCCATTTCCAAAAATAAGAGCATCTTCCAATAGGGTGATCTCTTTTGGCCCATACCTGTATGATAACACAACCGTTCTCACTCTATCCCTTTATAGCCGGGAGATTTGGCGGACAGGTCCCTATTGGCAGCAGACCAGAGAGTCGAGAGGAGTATTTCCTTAATAAGGCAAGTGCCTTGATGCAAGCCCCCCTTGATGCAGGCTGCAGCAGTCGAATTCTTCTAGGGTCTAGCCGGAATATCAAAGGTGGTGTCTGTAGTTTCAGTCAGGTCGAACTATTAATTGACATACCCATAAGAGCTGCTTCGATACTTGTATTCAGAGTTTTTCATCCTTTTTTACCCGGCCCATCCCATCGCACATCTATACTACATACTTACTTTTTAGCAGTCTAATGTATCTGCTATTTCGTTGGCTATAGGTTAACCACGATGTCTCGAAAAAAAAAATTCGAAAGCAAAAATTTTTTGTGTAGGTACCTAAATATCTCGAAAAAAAAATATTGAATTAAAAAAATATAGAAAAAAAAAAATTTCGAAAGCATAATCTCGGAAAAAAAATCTCGAAATAATATTAATTTTTGAGACAATGGTAACAATTTGCGCTCGACAGAATTATTAACACCAAATCTAAAAATGGTGTTAAAAAGTGAGATACGTATGGGGGGTATGCAACCACCCTGCTTGTGGTCACTGTAGGATTTGTAGTAGATGTAAGGTTGGGGATATGGAAAGTTTATATTATGGGATCCCAAAAAAAAAATCTCGAATTTACTTTTTATTTTCCTGATTTTTTCGAGGTTTTTGTACATTCGAGATTTTTGTATATACATTTGAAATCTTTGCATTTGAGATTAAAAAAACACTTTTCGAGATTTTTGTCATTCAAGATTAGGTATGTCATGATACCGTTGGCCATACATCACGCGAGACAAAGACAATATTCGCTCAACATTAGAATTAAGTTCCGGGTTTTAAAAAAACAAACTTATGAAAAGTTCACTGTATAAAAATATTATACATTTTTTAAAGTAAAACAATTTATTTTCGTTTAATTTGACACCTTTGTTTCGCTAATAAAGCAACGAATTTTCGATACCGATCAAGTTGGAATTTTTGTTTTAATCCATAAATGTAAAATAATCAAACTCATCCAGAGATTTTCTAAAGATATTTTAAACAACTTTGATAAACCTCTGGTACATTTTGTCCAAGTTTAATGCTGGATTTACATTACCACGCCACGCAATTTTGCATGACCAGAGAAAGATACTTAAAAAAATAGATAAAATGGAATCCTGCATCAACAACCTTTACCTCCAAAAATAAATTGAACTAACTAACAATATTAACTAAGTTTTAAGGAATATTCTGAAAATAAGACGCATTTAACCAATTTAACTGTAAACTGCATTAGGCTGTAGTTATAATAGCTATCAGTAAAATGCATCCGTAAAAACACGAAACAGAACAAAACTGAAACATTTAACCATAGCATATCATTGAATTCAGTGGAATACTTCGTGAAACTGGTTGAGAAGTTAAACAGAAAAAGTTTTTCGTACGGAAATATAAAGAAATTTTTTTTTTTTAGAAAATTTAAAGATCAATTGCTTAATTTTTTTTACGAATTAGTTTTATAATTCCAAAGCAACATTTTAAGACCAAGATTAAGTTTAAGTGCTCCAAAAAAGTGAAATATTTTTTTTACGGATGCATTTTACTGATAGCTATAACTGCAGCCTTAGGACAGCATTATGATAATCTCTGCATCATGTTCAATATTGCAAATTGCAATAACTTAGCAGGCAAAGTATCTATCGTGTCCCTCTTTATAATTTATTAATTGTTGTGATTATTGATATAGCTCTAGAAACACGGGATTTATGTTATATTGTGGAAATCAGAGCTAGTTTCACAAGTCCCATCAAAGTCAATGAAAATCCAGCTATATAAACAGTCCTTTCTATCACACTGTTGCTGTATAAAATATAAGAACCCCATAACATCTTCCTTCATTGACTTTCAATTTAAAAGCTTAAAGCGGGATCATTCTTACAGGCACTTGGGTTGGTATTACTGTCATACTGACTCCTGTATAACATATACTTGTATACCTATGTATTAAAATATGAATCGATTGCTATACATTCGAGCTCTTCTCCTTGCGACAAATTATCACCACCCGTATGGTGCTAAGTAAGGAAACTGTGGGTCTGATGAAAGGTGCCTTCTTATCTTTCCTCATTGTCATGGCACAACACTTTAACAACGGGGATTAATAGCGAATGGGACTTACACTAAACTCAAATTAGGATACATCTTCTGAAGAGGATGTTGGTGAAAGCTACTGAATACCATTACCGAAAGACACGTAAATACCAAAAACCGTCAGCCATACTATATCTTATACAAATAATCCAGAAACCGGAAATGAAAAGGCCCAATACCAATATGGTTCTGTGTGCCAAAGGAGGCAGAGTTGCTCCCCCTAGCGTTCGGTTTGTGGGTGGACAGCTGGCCTTTGAGAACATTTTCTTAGGGATTTTCTATTTCACCAAGCACTTAGATGGGATTTGCTTTGGACGTTGACTTTTAAGCAGGTACATAAGTACATTTAAAAGGATATGCAAATTATTCAAGTTGAAAAGGACGAAATGGTTTCACCAAATGGGCGATAATGTTTGGGTAGGAGAAAAAACATCTCAATATAGTTACTATTCGGACATATGCTCCTCTAGTCCTGATCCATTCGAATAGATATTCGTTTTGGCATAAATTCATGACTCAAAAGTCAAATTTGCCGAATGTCAGTTGCATTTATGTCGAAATGAAATATTTACTTTTAAACTTCTCTTACTACTTAGCTACTTACTTTATCGCAGAAGGCAAAACCAAAATCAACTTCAAGAATATATAGATAGACAAAGGCGTCTGCCCTAAAATGACAAAATGTCACTCCATATTAAAATTAAAAGTTGAACAAAAAAGAAACCACATCACTTTAAGAGTATCTTAAAATATTCTAATGAATTCCTAACAACACGTTGGTCCTTGATATGTTTTTTGGCATTTATTTTGTTTTGCTAAATACTTTAGGGACCCCCGAAGATAGTACTCGTATAATGACACTGATGATGGCAGTGGCCTGGTTTTTCGCTTTGAAGTAAAGTTGTCCTCTTCGTCTTTTATTCAGTGTCTGTGGCTTTGTGGCCTTTGTATAAATTCTATGGACTTTGGCTAAGGATAACGCAAATAAAAAAAAAAAAAAAACACCTCCTGATATCGTGCAATCGTCTAATGGCCAAAGTATTTCGGGCGAATTGTTTGTTAATGACAAAAAACGAGCACATTATGGTAATTTTAAGGCACATTAAACATTTTCGCGGTGCTAAAGATAAAGGTAGACATTTTGGCAACTAAATGTCCTACCTGTTGACAGGTTTTTTGTGGCAGACGATACTCGTATATTTGGTGTCGACATTATAGAACTGTGAAAATGGAAAATGTGTTAATTTTTCAACGGTTTGGTTGAAAAGATTTATTGCATCATTATGTGTGCTGGTGATGTGTACAAAAAATTACTATTGTATCTCCGTAGAATATGAGTTTGATAAGAAACAAAAAAATGGCAACCCCTGATGGACACTAGGTATGCAATGCGACTGTGTTTGACCTTGATACATGATAACAAGAAAATTGTAAACATTTGTAAGAAGAAACTATATCAGTAGCATTTATATCTGATTCTGCTATAGCGGGAAGTGGAAGTTGTCGATTAAGTAAGGTTGATTGTAGGGAAACACTAAAAGGTGCGAGCAAATTTAAAACTGTTTTAGGAACATTTTCTTTGTGCCTTACGAGCCCTCAAGTAGTTATGAATATTATAGAAACTTAAACTCAGATAAGTATTTTTTTCCATTTCATACCTATACAAACAACTCTTCGGTGAGGCAACTGAACCTTAGGACAACTCATCCATGGGCATTTTTCATCCAACTTCAATTATTGCACGAGGATATTTTGTTAGGTAAGTACAAAGTGGACATTTTTCTTGCGATTAAATCGAACCCCTTTTTAATTACGCATGCAAGCTGAATAGATCTGTCTTCATCGCACCTTACTTCGATTCCTTGATATCCTTTATCTTCATAACGTTTGATAAAGACGTCTTCAAGATACTTTGCGAAAGTTTTTGCTTTCACTTGGCTGCCTTTTGCCCAGTTACCTTCTTTGGGTTTTATTGGCGGAATGTGGGCTATAACTACACGAGAGTAACCTTGTGCCCCATTACATTACTCATATATTTTCGGCGCCACTGCCCAAATAGTAAAAGAAAAATTCAATGAAACCGTAATGAATCAACAAAGACAACCGCTCCCGCCCCTCTTATAAACAAATATAACACATATTGTCATTTTCTTTTGATCCCTCTACAAGGTTAACGTCAATTATATTAATTTAACGGCCACCAAACATCAACATCGCTATCCCTTTTCTGATTGTACATTGTCCTGAAATTCCAATTCCAAGTAATTCCACCAGGGCGGCCATTTATTTTTTGTTTCTTTTGACAAATCAGTAAGCCAAATAATTTCAATGCCAATAACATTATTACCCACCATCCATCTTCAGTAAAAGGGGAAAAAATCACACATGACCCACAAATGATTGACGTCGGAAACCTTTCAAGTAATAAACTAAAGCAAGAACAAATAATCGAATTCAGACACAAAGGACGATGTTTATCTAATGAAATCCTTTTCTCTCAACGATCTGTGTTATTACCTGCAAAGAAGTCATCAAAAACGTGCGGCAGTGGGCTTGTGGGCTTTTCGGTTCGTATCGAGATAGATGTGCGGGAAATGAGAACCTTTTTACCACACATCATGACTGCCAACTACGAGTACACACAGGATCAAGTCAATAAAAATGCTTTTTGAGAGCGAGAAGAAAAACCCTTCTAATCTTATCCGTCAATGTTACGGGAGATTGAAAGAATAACTTTCATCCACGCGACATAGAGGACAGAGGTTTTCGTGTCACATTTCCCGTTTGTTTTAAAATTCAGGACAATAGTCTGCTTACTTTGATGTTTTGTCGGTGTTGTTAAACTCATCTCTTTGGTATGTATTCAGCATGGCGGAACTGGATAAACTCCTGCTCGTTGTTTGGTTATTTTCGTCACATGACATGAACATAAAGGTTTGGTCGGTGCCATGCTGAATATGCCAGGCGCGTTGAAGGTGATTATGAAGAGACAAAGTATTGCGTTGTGGCTTGTGCGGCATTCGGCTCGTTTACGTTTTATAACCTGGTGCGGCTTATCTAAGATGAATTTTTGTTCGTTGCTCGTAGTCGTAGTAAATAACGCATTCAAGAGGAATATGGTGATGGCAGTCTGTACTGTCGCTATACCTACGCATTTTCTATTTTACTTCGCAGTTATTTTCTTATCAATTTTCAATTTTCTTCAGATGGTGAACAAGAAAGTTTGTTTCTTTGGATGTAGTATTACATATATGTACTGTACATACACAATGTGACGAAAGCTGTATTGCGTATACTTTTTTTTTCCTTAGAAAAAAAGGGGACTCCAAATCCTGGAGCACTCAGACGAATCTCGGTCCATTGTACTACCAAGCAGAAACCCCTTTTTTGGTGTAGTGGTGGAGAATCTCTGATATTATTCGTTTCTCTTATAGTCGGTGGCAGAGTATTGCCGTCCCTCGCCGGGGCTCGAACCAACGCCGCTCGGGTCACAAGCAATGACTCTAACTACTACACCATGGGCACCGCACATTGCGTATACTTAAAGGCTAAATAAAATGTGGTTAAATTGGGACCAACTTTAAAAAAAAATACAGAACTGAAAGAAATAGATACATTTTCCCTTTGTCTTATATGCTCTGATTAATTATATATAAGTACATGCATCGCTCCCGTTACATAACTACCTAGTGTGTTCCCCATGCAAACTCAATAATTCCATTTTTTCGTCCCTTACAAATCAGGCCCCAAGATAAATTTCCAGAATCGGAGAAACAGATTTTCTTTATTTCTTAAATACACAAGTAGGGTTTCAAATCGATTGCATGAAAAATACGAATTTTCTTATATTAAAATCGAGCCTCCTCGGAATTTTCACAATCGTTTCTAATTGCTGACTGTAGCCATAAAAAGAAATTAGTTTCAAAATGTCAGCTTCATAGCTCTAACCTTTTGGGCTGGGCGTTAATCACCAGTCATCAGGGGGTGGTCGATTATTCAGCAGGCTCTAAGCTTAATTACTTATTTAGGTGGCGCTAATTTCCGCTATGGACCTGTGCCTCAACCAGTAGTTAGTAGATTGCTCCGATTAGCTCGGTCTTTTGACAATTGCTTCCAGTCTAATTCTATATACTTTTGCGCGTGATGTCTTTCTCTACTGCGTTATCCCTCTGAGCTGGAGTTTTGATGAGATTGTTTCCGATCTTAATAGATCACCGAGTATTCCATTCTTCATTCTACAGACCCTGACATGTTTAACCGGGATCCGGGATGTCAAAACTGAACATGGCTCTTTATCATATCTCATCTTTATAAACGCAGTCATATGTGGCCTTAAATTCGACAAACATAAATGGTTGGTATCGATCTAGACTTCTTTGGATTTTTTTAAGGATCTGCTGTATAATGTGCATTTTTTGTTCATATATGTGAACTTACCGGGACTAAAATTGCACTGGCAGACCGAAGGTACGCTGGCAGATGTTTTCAGGTGCTCACAGTGTATATGACAAACTTTACATTGTATGCGATGATATGGAGACTCCATATAAGTGTTATAGAAGGTAGGAATATTTTCTTAAGAGTAAGGTATAAAATTCAACTCTAGAGCTAGTAAAATACACCGCCATACATATTAATTGTACTGGTCATATAGTGGGTACAAACCCATAAGATACATGCTTGGCTAAAATTGGCACTAAAAGCTAAAAAAACATGTGAACCCCCGCCAGCTTCGCCAGGCCTTTTTTTGTTTTTTTAATTTTTTCTAAAGGGTCCGCCATCTAACGTTTTTTTTTCAACTAGTGCTTATTTCGCGAATGGTAACACTTAGCTCATGTCTGATTTGACAGATAATAATTAGTTTTATCCTTCCGCTGAACGAATATGGTTGTGTACGATTGAACAACGCTGGGAAATATTGCGACATTACTTTGAAAATCATGGTAATGTTGCAGAATGTGTGCGAAAATTGCGTACGGATTTTGGAAGAAGGGAAGCACTGTCAGCTCCGTATGTTCGTTATCTTGTGAAAAAAGTGAAAAAAACTGGCATCCTCATCGATAAACCAAAGCGTGAAAAGCCAAAAACAGTGCGTACACCCGAGAAAATTGCTTCTGTGGCAGAAAGTGTGATTTGTTAAAGGACAATATTCGTGAATGGATCATGACTAGAATGACTAAAATCTAGAATGGTCAAAATCTCGAAAATGAATTTGAAAAATCTCGAATGCAAAAATCTTGAATGGGGCAAAATCTAGAAAGTACAAAAATCTCGAGACTCTATCTCGAAAAAAATATAGAAAATAAAACTGCTTTCGAGATTTTTATAATTCATTAAATTTACTCCGAAAGTAATGAAAACAAGTCTAAAATGAATATTTTGTAACTTCTTTATTGAAAATAATAAATTTTTAACAAAAAATAGTCATAACAAAACACATTACTTCGAAACCATAACTATAACTATTCAACAGAAAATAAGTTTATCTACATATTAGTTTCATTAAGGGTGTTTGTCCAAACGTATGTAAACATACTGTCGGAGTTAAGTCACGCGGTGTTTTGACAATAGCACGTCAATAGAAGACCTAGGACCAATAACACAACGCTAAGAGTACTTGTAGAATAAGTATGTGAATTTCTACAATCTTTTACACATTTCTGTAACACAAATTACAAGTTCAACGCTGATCTTATGATGATCATGTGCGGTCAAATTGAACACAGGCTCTTGTAAGACTTGTTGATATGCCGCGTTGTGTTATAGGCCCTATTATGTTTTACCAGACTCATTTGCTTGCAGGAACAGTGAATTAAATTGTTGTTGCATACACATGCAATTCAAATAGTTTTCCATATGAATAAATCTTGAATTAATATTAATTCTAGATTTTGGTTTCGAGATTTTTTCATTCTATATTTTTTTTTTTTCGATATTTTTTTTTGTAAATTATACTTTTCTGTATTATATTTTTCTACATATCGGGGTAGACCCATTCGTGAAGCCATTGGTGAAATACAGCTGCACACAATCGATAATATGCTAAAAATTGGACCGATCGTGTAGGCTACTGCTTGGCCAGCCGAGGCAGCCATTTGAATGAAATTATTTTCCATTATTAACCCGAAGGATTGTACTTTCAAATAAAAAAAGAAATTTGAGAAAATATTCAGTAGTTTTTTTTATAGCATTTTCAAAAAAAAAAAAGTTATTTGGCGGACCCTTTATTTTTTGGCCTATCACCGAAATTACTGACATCAAAAAGAAATCAACTAAATTGGTTGAAAATTACGGGCGACAATTTTTTATTTTTTTTTTGTATTGGAGGTTCCACACCCCTTTGTTTAACTTTGACCAATCTTCACAGGAGCACTTCAGGGCCAATACTTAAAATCATCTGTAAGTTTGAGCTCAATCGATTCGGTGGTTTTCGAGATATACTATTTTGAATGTTTTTTTTTTTTTTGTATGGGCGGTGCCACGCCCCTTTGTCCGATTTTGAATTTGTTTAGCCTATCGCCGGTCATCGTAATTACCGACATTAAAAAAAAATCAACTAAATTGGTTGAAAATTATGGGCGACAGAGGAAAACAGTTTTTTCCTCTTTGTTTTATATTATGTAGAGATAGAGAAGGGATGCTGTTACTAACATTTTTAAGAAAGGTACTCAGCAAATTTTTCGAATGCCTTGATAAACCTTTGTAAAGGTGCTGAAATTCGCCATAATCTATAGTATACGTGATTTGTTAATCTCTTATAACGTTTTTTTTTTTCAAACAAAGAATAGCTACCTCAAAATTAAATTATAAGCTTGTAACCCATACACGTCTATTTAAAATGTGGAATTACGACTAGCTATACCTATCTATTCATGTGTTTCATATGAAAACATTAGGAACAACATTCCATTCAAAAATAGTTTTCATTTCATTAGTTGAAACTTTTTATTTTATCTAAACTCTATGGAACAAAGACCATATAACTTACTCCACAGCTTTTCATATTTAAATTCAATTGAATCCTACATCCGTCCAGTGCACTATCCTTGCACACAAACATTGAGGTGCAGAAACAACAAGCCCGTATATATAAATAGAGAAAAAGTATCTATGTAACTTTTTCAATTATCCCAAATGTGAATTACTTTGAACTGAATCTCTATAAACCGAGAACGGGAATAGATTGGTTCCGTCCAAAATCTGTTGACATATAGGATTCGTATTTTGTTGCATATACTGCCACTTTTACGTATGTTACCTACATTATTCTGATTAGCATGAAATTTAGCTCTTGGCCGATACAATTAAAAAAGTTAGCAAATCAAAAAAAAAAATGCTTCGGCTAACTTATAGCTACATTTATGCAGGTTTTGGATTTTAGGGGAAGTCGCATAATTGTTCACAACCGGAGAATTTAGTGAATAATGGCAACTTTCTCGTTGTAGACTGGCATAATAATAAAGTCCTAATGTCATCATGTATGCAATGCAAACTGACAATTGAGTTTCGTCAACTAGACCAATACACAGAATGCTATACGACTACCTGTCTATATAGCCGTACATTGTACAACAATGCATAAAAGTTTCTGCACGTTTTTGGCGGAGATTTTTCAAGTCAAACTTGACGACAATTTTGAATTTTAAATATAAATTAACAAAAACAAGTTCATAGTAGTTTCGTATTGTTTTCAATGTCAAAATGGAACTGAGGTTTGAGGTTTTTAGGTTTTGATTTTAATGAGTCATCATCGCATTGTGCTCTGTGGAATGTTTTGAATAAATTTGGTTGGTACCGCAGTCCATTGTGGAGGACCCGGAATTGTAGTAAATACAAATTATACCAAAGTTTTGGGGTGGTTAACACAAAGATAATACGTAATACGTGGTTAGTCAGCTATTAACTTTTCCCTGGTCACAATGTTCAACCCCATGAGTAACGTAAATAACCTTTTAATTCATTTTGCCATGCCCACCTCTCGCGATAAACGCACAAATATCGCAGGGTTTAGAATTGTCCTCAAAAAGCCTCTATATATACGCGGCTTATAAGCTAAAAGTGATAAGATAAAAGTGTTTTCTTAAATCAGATGTTGTATTGGAAGTCTGCGATAAAATTGTTCTGTAGAATCAGTGGCAAACTATTAGAGATCGTGGTTTAACTTTGATTTTGATAAAATTATCGACGGCCGGTGGGCAACATAATCAAGTTCGTAAACCTTTACTTAACTCTACCCTTACTTTAGAAGGGTAATCCGCGATGGACCAAGGTCTCAAACAGCAAGCTCCTCTAGTCAGCGCCATAACGTTTTCATTCCGGAATATACAGGAAGGTCTTGTCCAATTTTTCCTTGATTCTGTGAGAGAGGTCTTTACTTAGTTTGTAACGAAAAGTCCCCGTTCGTCACACTTTTATGGCTCCACTGTAAACACTTTGTATGACCACTACTGTGCACAGCCAACTGCAGAGTGCAGACACACCACCCGCTGCTATTGCACAAATTACCTAGATTGTCCATTCAACCAACATTTGTGACAAGAAATTTTTATTTGTCACTTTTAAGTCACACTGGCTTATAGGAGGAAATTACATGAGTACCCGAATGAAAATGCCATTCGAAGAGACTTGTTGTGTGTACAAATCTAGTGTTACAGATAAGGCTTCCACAAAGAAATTGACTTCGGTCAGTCTTGTAAATTTTTGGTGGCTATCTAAGTTTCCTTAGGGAAGGTGGCTTTAAATTAGCAGTGTCAGCATCTTTGGCTGTCCCTTAGGATCGGAACCACGCTTGTCGTTGGGCCGCATTTTGTAATACGGAGCAACGTTTGTCGCTGGGCCGCATATTGGAGCCACGATTGTCAGTGGGTCGCTTCTTGTAATATGGAGCCATGCTTCCCGTTGGGCCACATTATTGTATTTTTTTAGCATATACTCAACTTAGGAATTTAATCATTGTTAAGCTTATCATAAGCATAAGACAGTAGTTTATACGTTGGTTATTGAAATAAAGGATATCTCTTAACCAAAGTTTGGTGTTTCTTTGGGCAAATCTTGGATCCGGCGAGCGAAACCTCGGCCTTAGAAAAAGCACATCACAATTCACAAGTTGATGCATTCTTAGCCCGAAGAAACAGCTATTGCCAAGTGTGATTCTTCGTTTGGCGAGGTAATTGTAGAGCCTTGGTAGAAAAAGTCTTTAACTACTTCGAAGTTAGGTCTATATATGTCCATTGTAACATTTTGCCAGAATTGCCGGTGTTACGGGTCCTTTATCGATGATCGCCGCCTCCATTTCATTACTTATACTAAAGCGCCACTAACAGCTTGCACTGAGTTCCCTCGATAATGTCAATATCATCTGCGTACCTATGGAAGTAGTGAAAAATTGTACCACTGCAGTTGGTATAGTTCCGAACAATTACTCCAAAAATGATGTTACACTTTCCCACTCTGAAGGTGCAGCGAGAATTCTTCGAGTTTGCGAGGGATGCCGAAATTTGGAATGGCTTTGTATTATTTGTCCATACGCATACGCTATCACAGATAACCTTAAAGTCGTAGACCCGTACTCCAAGTATTTCCTAAGCTTGTGCATCTCTGTATATTGGTAAAGCCTTGCAGAGCTCGAATCACAAGCACTAATGGTCCCAATTTGGGCGTTCGTTATAAAGATCGAATCAGACTTTGCAAGTCTCACCGATTCTAAGATCCGATACGATTGGTTGAATAACGAATGAACTTCATCCATCCGTAGGTACTTACACTTGACAACCGAAAAACATATTTTTTTCAAAACTAATTTGTACTTTCTTATGCGCTCGCTCGTTGATAATAATAATAATTAATTAGGTGGCGCAACAGGCGGGTGACACCCAAGGCCTAGCTTCTCGCAACCATTCGTTTTGTGTGAGTTTCTATTTTTGGGACGAATGGAAGGGACCTACAATTTTATGCCGAGTCCGAACGGCTCAATAGAGAAGCTTTTTCATGACAGTCATACTCTCGGATGTTTGTCAGACGTTCGCGAGAGGTGGCGCAGTAGAAAAAACTTTAAGATGTAATTTGTGTTTTTCCGGGGATCGAACCTGGGATCCCTCGCACAGTAGTCCAACACACTAACCACTGCGCTACTGCGCCCGTTGATAAAATTGAAAAATTAAAATAAAAAAAAAGTGAAGGGTCATATATATCGAATCCAAGAAGCTGAACGGATGATATTCCGCGTTAATATTTACGCTTCAGAATATTAAAAACAATATATCGTCGCTGTTTAAGAAAACCAGCATAACTAAAAAAACTCGAAAAAAAATTTTTTTCTTTCTGTATAATCGGCATAACTAGTGCTTCAGAATACCGCCAGATGGATAATGTGACAATTTTTAATTTACCTCATTTCTGCGTATGTTTATATGAAAAAGCGGCATAGTTTGTGTTGTGCGCAAAAAAGCAGGCAAAAGTTTCTTGAAAAATGGGCTATTTGTTGTTGTGCCAACTTTTATAATATAATAAGTCCCGTTCCACACCTTTTCCTACGTATTAAAACGATTGTGCCACTTTTATTAAAAACCTCTTTTTTTGAAGTGACACTTTTATGTTTTATGCCATTTTTCCTAAAAATACTTTCTCACAAATCTTTAAATTGCTATTGTAATTTTGAATATATATATATAAGTAAAATATTATATTTTGTAAAATATTAAACTTGCAATACCTTTTTTTAAAGAACATATTTCTAATCATTTTCATTTCCTAACAGCAATAATATGTTAACGTTATTATTTTTTAACCTCCATGATGAACTAACTTCGGGAAAAGTGGCTTAACTTGGAAGTCGCCAGAAAATGCCTTAAATTTGTATGCCTAACATTATTTATTTTTTTTTTATCCTTTTTATTTTTGATTACATAAAATATGTAACTATGCAAATCAAATACACATTTCCGAAGAAAAAAATGTTAAACGTTTAAAAAAAAATAGATTTGTGAACATTTTCTGACTTAGAAACTTTAAGCCGCTCTCCTGAAAAATCGTGTTTTTTTAGTTATGCCGGTTTTCCTAAACAGCGACGATATGTACCGTACTTACAACATACCTATCGTTAATTTAAATTCAGACAGTTTCGGCTCAAGGTATAGAAATATGTATATGGTATGATATTGCGCATATTCGTTGCATCTCTCTCTCTCTCTTCAGAGTGACGTCACCAGACGACAAAACATAGGGAACAGATTGTTAGATTTATTTTGATTTCCGGCGAACTCTGAAATTATAGAAGATTTTGGATAGAGAAAATACTGAGACGACCGTTCCGTTCGGTTTTAAATTAAACTCTAAACTTTATTCACATAAAGAGAAACGTCAAAGAAAGAAAAATACAAAATATGAATGTAGTAGATTTGAATGATAGAGATGTGAAGTTACAAGTTGATGTGTAAAGAATATAGCAAAATGAATTCAATGTGATTTTAGTTCATTAATTGAGAAAAGATAAAGTAATAGTAATAATATAATGAGAATATGTAATTATAATGAGATTTTCTTAACACAGATAATAATTTATTTATTTGTTTACTATTTTATTATACTGAAAACAGCACACAAAACACTATTTGTTATTAAAACTAAAACTTGCGCACAGAAAACTACCCGTATTTCAATATATTTTCACAGAAACGTCAAAATTGTTGTCGTCAAGTGTCGTTCATGCGCAGAACAAACGAAAAATTAATAGCGGAATATCATACCTTGTAGTTCTATATACCTTGGTTTCGTCTGATATAAGTCCAACATTACCATTTCATTTGAACTTGTAAATGTGTTAATCCTATAAAACAACATCAAATGGAGCCGAACTGTATTGGTAGTATAGAAGATATATGTACCTACATTATACTACATTAACTATACCACCATATTAAGGTCCGCAATAATCAGCTTGATTCTAGAGGCAGGATGAAGATTGTGTATATTATTACACATACATAAGGATTTTCCTTACTCACCATTTTCCCCGCTGTACCTACTACTCTAATTATAGCCATTAAATTATTCCCTGTCCGCACAAACGGAATTCAAAATATTCTAACGCACTTTTAAGCACTCTCATCAGACTTAAGGCACACTCCTCTGACTATACCCAAAGCTTTCATATAAATTCAATTAAAACTTCATCCCAACAAGGAAAATTACCTAATTACTTACTAACCAGCAGATGTCCTCGCCAAATGAAATGTTGTTCTTTCGTTCTGCCTGTTTTCCCTGCCTTATACTTTTACGACCGTTTCCATTTTTAAAATGCGATCTCAAATAAACAACAACAAAAACACAATCCAACACAACCATATCCTGGCGGTTGGTATTAGAAGGGAATTTCCGTTGCGATTCTCATATTCGCCCATGTAAATTATAACAAGCCTTTCAGGGTTTCAGGTAGAGAGGTGATAATAATAGCTCGGCGCATGCTGTGCATGAGCTTGTGATATTATTAAAAATTAATTAGATTTATGCTAATTGCTGGACACGTACGTGTATTATGGTAGGTATCTGTTGATGCTGTATCTATTATGCTTTGTATGAGGTGGCGGACAATAAAATGTTTATCCAATTATAAGCAACAGTTCGTGGATACTTTTTTAGAGACTGCATTTCTCAAGAAGGATCCTTCTTTCAACTAAACAATTTTTACTTATGCTGTATAAAAAAAGGTGTTAAAGGTATTTCAAGACGGTTTTCGAAGAAACTACTCTCCAAATATAAGAATTTTTTTTTGTTCTTTTTAATGTCAATTTGGTAATTTTTTTTTTAAATTTTGGTGACGCTTACAGTCCGGGGTGGGCCACGGCCTCAACCAACAAGCCCCTCCAGCCAGCTCGATCCCTCGCTAGCTGCCTCCAGTTACGCACACCAAGTTGGTTGAGGTCGTTCTCCAATTGTGCGCGCCACCTAAGGTGGAGTCTTCCTCTGCTGCGTTGTCCCTCAGGGCTGGTTTCGAAGACTCGTCGGGCTGGTGCGTTGTTGCCCATACGCTCCACGTGTCCCACCCATTTCATCCGTTGAATTTTTAGCTTTTTGACAAGGTCAGCATCGCTGTATAGCCCGTATAGGTCGTCATACTTCTTCTTCTCCACACTCCATCGTCACAAACTGGACCGAATATCACTCGAAGAATCTTTCTCTCAAAGCATCCCAGAAGGTTTTCATCTGCTTTTGACAGGGTCCATTCTTCTGCACCATACAGCAGAATTGAGGTCTTTTATAATATCTCCTTGGTTCTATGAGAGATGGCTTTACTTCTTAGATGCCTTCTTAGCCCGAAGAAACAGCGATTTGCTAGAGTGATTCTTTGCTTGATCTCTGCGCCGATGTCATTTTGCGCAGTGATAGTGGAGCCCAGGTAGACAAAGTCTTTAACTACTTCGAAGTTGTATCTGTTGAGAGTCCTTTCTAGTTGACAGCATTTACTTCGTTTTGTCCTCATTTACAGCCAGACCCATCTTCGCCGCCTCCGTTTCGATGCTTGCAAATGCGCCACTGACAGCTCGCTGCGTTCTCCCAATAATGTCAATATCGTCAGCATAGGCAAGTAGTTGAACGGACTTTTGAAAAATTGTAGCTCTGGTGTTGGTTTGTGAGTTTCTTACAATTGCTTCAAGAACGATGTTAAAGAGAGTACATGATAGTGCGTCGCCGTGTCTCAAACCTAATTTGACATCAAATGGATCGGTGGTGTTCTGCAGACTTTGACGGAGTCTCGAGATTTCTCCATCGTCATCCTGCACAGACGGACGAGCTTTGCTGGGAATGCAAATTCGTCCCTACAAGCATCTTGGAGAGCTTTTGAAGTACTGAAGCGTTGTAGAGTCGCCTTTCCCGAAAGAAGTATATAAAAAATTCTCGGAGCTGAAAAATTTGTTTCTCGTTCTACATGCTGCTAAGTAAATTGTAATGCTCCATCGAACATCTATGTTGTATGTAGCTAAGCAAAATGAAAACATTTTAAAGAGCATTCAAAAGCAAGAATTAAGCTTTTGGATCTGAGGACAGAATACATAAAGTAAAATTGGGGATACGAAGAACACAACTTGAAAGGAGAGGAAGGACCAAATTGTCTATCTGTCTGAAGAAGAAGTAGATACTTAGGTACCTGTTAGGTAAAAGAAGTAATATTTAAAAATTCTAGATGCACTTTTTGACTGAGATAAACCCAAAAATGCATTTGTGTTAACATATAGTTAATTGTCAATAATTATTGATTTAGTCCGGAAAAGCTTTAATTCCGAAGAGTTTTCAAAGAAAAATTGTCCTTCTTGCTAGTAACATAGGTACTTACTTACTTAGGCGGCCCTACAATCTGGTGTGAACTAATAAGGCCAAAACTAAAAAAAAACCTCTCCAATTAGCACAGTCATTAGGCAACTGCCTCTGTTTGGGCACTCCATGTTAGTTGAGCTATGTACTTTTCTACTTGTGCGCGCAATTAGGTATTTCTCTACTGCGTTGACCCCTGGGTTAGAATCGAAGCGCTGGTATCTATTCGCTCTGAATGTCCTAGCCATCTATATTTCCGATTGGTCAGTTCTTTGCTTAGAACGATGCGACTGTACAGCTTTTATTCGTCGTTGAATCGTCTCCTGTAAAAACCTATTAACGCAAATATCTTTTAAAAAATTGTTTCTTTCAACACGGGCAGATTTATCCGCTTTTCAAAGAGTCCATTTTTCTGATAGGACAGATCTGCCTGTCAGAGGTTCGTAGTTCTAACATTACAAGACACTTCCATAAAATATTCCTGAATTCAATGACTTTTCCCCATTGCCGCATTTATTTAACACTATGCAGCTTAAGGTACGGGTAGACACAAAGCCTATTCATTAGACATCAATATTTGCAATATGCTTTCTCTCGTTGTAAGCGTGTGCAAAATAAATCACTTTAGGACTCATCTCCTTTCATCAAGGGCGTTCCACAAACACGCCTGGCCTAGGAACGTTTGGTTGTAAACAACGGAAATTCTTTCGTGTGCAAGATGTTTATCATGCCAATCAATTTACCAGCATACACCCCAACAACAACAACAACAACAAATTTAAGCCACGGAACGTATGGCAAAATATGTAATTCCCCGCTGGGCTTGAAAAATACCTTAAGAAAATTAATCGCACAAAATCCTATTAAAAAACAAAAAAACGTTACACTACATCAACTTCAAGCGAAAGGCTCACACTTGTTTGCACCCGCACCATAAAGAATCATCACCATCATCGTTACACTCATACCGCAACTAGTAGGTAACAAAAGGGGTGAACGCAGTCGTAATTCCTTCGCAAGGCTGTGTTTAAACTTTTATGAGCCTTTCCAAAACCATAAATTTCCCCTAATCAATTATCCGTGAATGAAGAAATGCCGGTTCTTATGCCGCAAAAGTTCCTTCCGCGTATAGAACTCCTTCAAACGACTGAACTGCGTTATTCAAAGGATAATCGTCGTAAAGCACGAAGATGTAGCGCAACGAGAGGAAGCAATAACTTTGGGTCCTTGGTCTTCGGGGTATTTATTGACGCTTTTGGTGTTGGTGATTTGCTTGGGGTGTTTTTTTAGTGTAAATTTGTTTACGCACCTAATAGGTAGATATTATTATAGGCTACAGGTTTGTAAAACTTGTGTGATGATTTTTATAGGTGGTATAAAAATATAGTCGACTCTTTTGTGTGCTTGTGTATTTACACAGTTATAAGTGACATTATTTATTCATTTGATAATCTGATTGTTGATGCCATTGGATTAGTACAATAATAGCAAAGATGCAACGTTGACGCTATAAGGGTTTTTTTTTAATAACACGCCAGAAACTCTATGAAAATCTTAATTTGCCGTCTTTACCTTGTTTTTTCGATAAACAAGGTACAAAAACCAAAAAAGTCATTTTGATGAAGTGAATGTAAAAAAAGCATTGAAAAAGACTTGCCAGTCTACGCAAACCTGATTGTCCCGGGTGAGAAGAACGGCTCAGAATCGGACATAAAGGGTCCGCCAAATAACTTTTTTTTTTTTTGAAAATGCTTTAAAAAAAAACTACTGAATATTTTCTCAAAAATCTTTTTTTATTTGAAAGTACAATCCTTCCGGTTAATAATGGAAAATAATTTCATTCAAATGTCCGCCTCGGCTGGCCATGCAGAAGCCTACGCGATCGGTCCAATTTTTAAGCACATTATCGATTGTGTGCAGCTGTATTTCACCAATGGCTTCACGAATATTGTCCTTTAAAGCGTCAATTGTCTCTGGCATGTCGGCGTAGCACTTATCTTTTACGGCACCCCACAAATAATAGTCCAACGGTGTCAAATCGCAGCTCCGCGGTGGCCAAACGACATCAGCTCTGCGGCTGATAATGCGATCTTCAAAAACAGGGCGCAAAACATCGAGTGTAGCTTCGGCTGTGTGGCACGTAGCGCCGCCCTGTTGAAAACAAATGTTGCCAATATCCTCCTCTTCAATTTTTGTGAACAAAAATTCGTTCAACATGGCCCGATAACGATCGCCATTGACTGTAACGGCCACTCCTTGCTCATTTTCGAAGAAAAATGACCCAACTATGCCTCTGGACCAAAATCCGCACCAAACAGTGACTAGTTTTGGGTATATCGGCTTTTCAATGTATGCGTACGGGTTTTCTGTGCCCCAAATGCGACAATTTTGCTTGTTTACATACCCGCCAAGATCAAAATGAGCTTCATCTGAAAAGATGATTTTTTTTTGGCAAAATCGGCATCTTCTCTAAGTCGATCGCAGGCCCACTTAGCGAGGCGAAAACGCATTGGATGGTCAGTTGGCTTCAACTCCTGAACCAATTGGACTTTGTATGGCGTCATACCAAGGTCTTTATGCAAAATTCGTCTCAATGATGTCTCCGAAATGTTCAATTGTTGAGAACGACGGTGAATTGATGTTGATGGCGCTTCTCGCACACTTTCTGCCACAGCAGCAATTTTCTCGGGTGTACGCACTGTTTTTGGCTTTTCACGCTTTGGTTTGTCGATGAGGATGCCAGTTTCTTTCACTTTATTCACAAGAGCTGACGGTGCTTCTCTTGTTCCAAAATCCGTACGCAATTTTCGCACACATTCTGCAACATTACCATGATTTTCAAAGTAATGTCGCAATATTTCCCAGCGTTGTTCAAGCGTATACACAACCATATTCGTTCAGCGGAAGGATAAAACTAATTACATATCTGCCAAATCAGGCATGAGCTAAGTGTTACCATTCGCGAAATAAGCACTAGTTGAAAAAAAAAACGTTAGATGGCGGACTCTTTATAATATAGACAGAAATAAAAAAGATCCACCTCTTCTCTCCACCCGTGCTAAGAGCAAGCACTCTGAGTCTGAGTATTATTTAGCACTAGCTACTTGGGATGCAGTTATTAAAGCTACAGCCAATGTTACAGTGGAAATAGAATGGTAATTAACGTGGCTATAAATGGTTGCTTCGTATGCTTATACCCCATGAGAGTGGTAGGTACCTCAACCTCTACAAGTCTTCAACCGAATATTATATTATTTTGGCTATTCAATTCGATAGGAAGAATAATATATAAAGCAACGCAGCGCTGCCAGAAATATATTTTCATGTTCAGTAGTCACCCCGAATCTATATTATCCTGTACTAACTATAAGTTTATCTTGATGTACAGCGTTTCCAATATCAATAAATTTCAAATAAATAAATTACAATACAAAGTGCACAAAACGGTGTTAGGTAATAATGCCCAAGCAGATAACACCCAACAAAATGCATAACGCCCAAAAATAAACAACAAGACGGAAATAAAGCACAAAAAGAGTTTATCTAATAGTACCTACGTATCTATGTATGGTGGCATGGTGCGTGCGGGTTTTCCGAGCCCCAGATGCGGCAATTTTGTTTGTTAACGTAGCAGCCGAAATGAATCAATTGGTCATTGTATCCTTGTAAGCAAATAATCCGAGATTTTGTGCAGAATTCTCCTTAGGCTAGTGCTCAGAAATTTTTGCACAAAACGTCTTTTCAAAAAACGCACTGTTTGGGCTGGCTACACAGCACTCACTTTGAAAATAAGTTTTCAATAGACTCATTTCGTTCCGCGAAGGTATGATACTGACTTTTTGTCAAGATTTCGAGCGGGAAACAGCTGTCAGTGTCAAAATAACATATTTTTTAAAAAGAAACCACTATGTTGATACTTTTTTAGTATTCTTGAAAGAGAAAATCTTTATTGAACGTAAATAAATGTTATTACATTTAATAATTTCATATAATACCTAAAAATTAAGTATTTTTATATTCGTTTTAGAAATACTCCTTTGCACCAGTCTCTGCCATTATTTTCTTTTGATGGCAGCATTCAGCCCGCCGCGTTCGCTATTCAAATTCAGCGCGAGAACAATTTTTCGCTGTGGCTGCGTTCCCACTGTCAGCAACAGTTCTCCCCCCCGGTGAGGCGGCTGCTTCTCTTGCTGTCTCACCTTCTTCCGACTTGCTGACGTCAAGCACTGCTAGCTTTACCACTGGTCGATCGTATACGCCGTCTGCAGTTCTAACTGTAGCTCTTCTTACTTGGCCATCTTTGGCCTTCACCGTACTCACCACAATACCTTTCGGCCAGGAAGCTCTCGGCAGGTTCTCGTCTACGATGATCACCACATCACCAACCGCGACGTTCCTCACCTTTTTAAACCACTTAGTTCTTCGCGTGAGCGTAGGTAGGTACTCTCGAATCCAACGCCTCCAAAACATGTCAGATAGTTGCTGAGTGATTCTCCAGTTCTTGCGAAGAAGGAGGTCCTTGCTGTCGAACTTTCCTGGTGGTTTACTGCCACACGATGAGCCCAGTAGGAAGTGGTTAGGGGTTATTGCTTCCTCATCATCTGCCTCCACTGATACGTGTGTTAGAGGGCGCGAATTTACGATTCCTTCGACCTCAATAAGAAATGATAGTAGCGACTCTTCTTGCAATCGTTGGTTCCGGGTAACTTCCTTAAGAACATTTTTCACTGACCCGATCAGCCTCTCCCAGCATCCTCCCATATGTGGGGCTGCAGGCGGATTAAAATACCATTTTGTTTCAGCACTGGTGAATGTTCTTTGGATCACGTCTTTATTCATATGATGATAAGCCTCCCTTAGTTCTTTTTCTGCGCCTTTGAGGTTAGTACCATTGTCGGAGTAAATCTCCCTGGGTGTTCCCCGCCTCGACATAAAGTTGCGAACACACATAATACACGAGTCGGATGTAAGACTGTGCGCTACTTCTATATGTATTGCCCGTATTGTCAAGCACGTAAATAGAACCCCCCAGCGCTTCTCCGTTTTCCTTCCAGATGATATTAGAATTGGACCAAAATAGTCGACGCCGGTATACGTGAAGGGTCTCACATAGGCTGCCAATCTGGACTCTGGCAATGGAGCCATCTCGGGAGCTGCTGGTTCCGCTCGAGATATCCGACAGTACTGACATTTGCGACGCACTGATTTGACCAGCGTTCGCAAGCGTGGCATCCAGAACTTCTGCCTCACTTCATTAACAACAGTCTCTTGACAACGATGGTGGAAACGAATGTGATAATCGTTTATTATTAAAAAACTTACGTGATGGTCTTTCGGCATGATGATCGGGCGCTTCGTGTCCTCTTCGACGCACCAGGCGCTATCGATTCGTCCCTTCAGCCTCAAAATACCTTCGTCATCCAAATACGGCGAACATTGAAACAGCTGACTCGATTTGGGTAGAGGTTTCCCGCCTTTCAACATAGCCAATTCATCACCATATCTGTCCTTCTGTGCTAAACGAATAATGACTTTCTCCGCTCGTTGCAGCTCTTCTGTCGATAAGGGTTCTCCCCCGGTGACCAATTCGCTCCTTCGTCCTTTGAAGATGTTGACAGATCGAAGAATCCAGGCCACAGATCGATACAAGCGTCTCCATGACGAAAATCCGAGAAAAAACTCCTTAAATGGGTCGAGTTCGACTACATCTGTCAACAACAGAAACTGTGGTCTTAGCTCTTCGGTCTGAATTTCGATGTCTTCAGATGCGTCCGGCCAGTTCTCTTCGACGTCATAGAGAAAGTCAGGTCCTTTAAACCATCGGTCATTCTTGTGGAAAGTTGGTGTTTTCGTCCACTTCGTGGCTTCGTCAGCTACATTCATCTTAGATGGAACCCATCTCCATTCCTTCCTGGAGGTAATCTCCAAGATCTCCGCAACCCTGAACATTACAAATTGTTTAAATCTTTTTGGGTCCACCTGGTACCAGCACAATACGTTTTTAGAATCCGTCCAAAAATATCTTTTCTCGATGTTTAAATGGAGACTTTTAGTGATAACTTTAGCCAATCGCGCTCCCATCAAAGCCGCTTGTAATTCCATCCTAGGTATTGATAGTGGTTTCAATGGAGCCACCTTGCTCTTCGCACTGACGATCACACAACTTACAGAATCCCCATCCTTGAACCGCAAGTACGCTACTGCTGCCATTGCATCCTCGCTAGCGTCCACAAAAATGTGCAGCTGAACCGACGCATCATTGCTAAATCCTTGTGGTAAGTAGCATCGCTGGATCTGAATATTCTCCACTCCTGGCAATAGATAACACCAACGATCCCATTTGCTTTGTAAGCTTGACGGAATAATCTCATCCCATTCGCACTCTGACCTCCATACTTCCTGCAGTAATACCTTTAGCCTTACAAGGTAGAAGGACAGAAATCCCAACGGGTCAAAGATGGACATTAATACCCTTAAAAGCTCGCGTTTGGTTGGTGTCCGTCGTCCTGACAGAATCTCTTCATTATCCTTCGTGAATTGCAGCGAAAAAGTAAAGATGTCTTCTTCTGTATCCCACCAGAGTCCCAATATTTTTGTGGTGCTTTTCGTTTCATTTGGTTGCTCCTCAATTGTCATTTTCGTACCTCCAGACTGGCCAAGAGCTTGCAAAACCTCTTTCGAGTTCGACATCCAGTTTCGTATGTTGAATCCGGCTCTAGAGTGTACGTACTTCACATCACGTGCCAGCTGAATGGCTTCTTCCACGGTGTCGACGCTATCCAGAAGATCGTCTACATAATGCCTGTTAATTATTGCTTCAGCTGCTCGAGGATAAGTATTGGCAAACTCCCTAGCGTTTTTATTTTTGACGTGCTGCGCAATGCTTGGTGAGCACGTTGCCCCAAACGTCAGAACCTGCATTATGTAGACGTCAGGCTTACGATCTGATTCACCAAAGCGCCACAAAAACCTCTGCGCATGCTGATCCTCGCCACGTACACCAACCTGGTGGAACATCTCTTGGATGTCGCCAGTTATCGCAACACGCTTCTCCCGAAATGTGGACAGAACATCTGTGAGAGCTTTTAGTTCATCTGGGCCTTTCAGTAATACACTGTTCAAAGAGATACCCTCGGTGGAAGCCGCTGCGTCCCACACCAACCGCACCTTGTTTGGCTTGTTGTGGTTTCTCACTATAAACGTTGGCAAATACCACGACTTTGCATGATGACCATCTAACTCCTGCTGGGTAAGCTGTCTGGCATAGCCTTTAGCCAGTAAGTCGTTTATCTGCTCGTTGACCATTTGTAGCAGCGTACCGTCTCTTGCCGTCCTTTTCTCCAAGCACCTCAAACGTTTCATAGCCATAGGGTAGCTATCCGGTAGAACGAAACTGTCAAAGCGCCACAACAAACCAGTACTAAAGGCATTGCCTTCTCGTTTTACAGTTTGCTCTAAGATAGCCTTAGCTCGTATATCATCAGCTGATTCAATGCGTCCGACTCCAATACCATAATTCTCCAGAGCAAAGTGATCCCGAACCATTTCATGCAGATCTTTATTGCACTCACAAGCCTCATAGAGATGGTACACTCCCTTCACACAGGTATCGCTGACATTGCCTCCGCTAACGCACCATCCAAGTCTGGTCTTAATCGCCACTGGATCGTTCCAACCTCCTTCCTTGACATTTTGCCCCAACAGCAGTCTCTGATTGTTTAAGCCGATGAGAATTCCACACTGCGCGTCCTTGTATGACTGGATTGGAACACCATCCAGATGGGGATAGGTTTTTTGCAATTCCTCCTGGTCCACGGACTGCACTGGCAACGCTAACTTTTGGACTGTCCGAACGTTTTGCAACCGGTACTTCAGCGGCTCAGAGCTTCCATCACGTCCAGAAATCTCCATTGAAACGACTTTTGAATTATCTTCCAATCGCATGGTATCTGAAGTCCACTTCAGGCAAAGTGGTTTTACAGCCCCATCTAGACCAAGACTATCTGCAACGCCTTCTTCTACCAATGTCAGCGATGATCCGTTGTCCAGGAAAGCATATGTTTTTAAAGATCTCCCATTCCCGTATAACACAACTGGAACAATGGTGAAGAGCGTATGTTTACCCTTAGTTTCCTGCCGTGCGTGATGACAGTAGTTGTTTTCATCGAAAAGCACTGGTGCACTTGGTTGTTGAATGTAACGATGTAACAGTGAATGGTGTTGTTTACTATTACATCCATTAACTCCGCATGATTGTTCACTCTTACATCGGAAACGTTTCGGATGTCCCAAGCAGACTTCACATATACCTCGACCTTGGATTAAGTCAAACCGATCGTCGAGAGAGAGTTGTCTGAACCGATCGCATTCGATCAGCTTATGATTAAGATCGCAGAGATAACAACCCCTCCTTTGCTTATTTGACTGTGACCTCCTTGCTTGTGGCCGGTCATCTGACTGAGAGTGTACCTGTACGTGAGCCTGTCGCTTCAAATTCCCATCTCCTACTGCATATGTCGTAACAGAGCTCGCTGCCTCTGCTATTTTAAATAACCATTCACTTAACGCAGTCAAATTGTTATCTTTGGACCCACATTCCATCGCCCAGTTAAGTTTCATTGTAGGAGGTAGCTTGTCTACCAACTCTTGGATCAGAATGGGGTCACCCAGGTGACTATTCAACCCCGAAGCTACGAGCGTACCATGCAAACCACGAACTGCAAGGGCATACTTAATTATGGTGTCTAACCTGTCAGCCTTCGGTGGTGGTTCAGCTCTAATTCGTTTCAGTAGCGTTTGTACCATAAACTGTGGACGTCCATAAAGCATCCGTAACGTGCTAATAGCTTCTGGGACTGTCTCCGGCAACAGCAGACGGGATTCCACAGCCTCCATTGCATTACCTCGTAATGCCTTTTGTAGCCGCCACAGATTTTCTTCCTGTGTAAAGGCACATAACTTCGTCGTGTTTTCGTAGCTGCTAATGAAGAGAGGCCATTCCTCTGGCCTGCCTGAAAACACAGGAAGATCACGTGCTAGTACTTGCCTCGCGGCTATATGACGAGATTCGAGCACAACTGCGTTGTTGTTTGCTGAAGTCAGCTCCGTCTGCTGCTCAACTATTGCTGGTTTTACATTTGCAACAGTTTCCATCTTCGAAGTATGAACCCATCTATTTGTACGACTTCTTGCCACACTTTGCTCATCGTCAAGCTCGTTATTTTCTTCTTGTTCAGCCATGATATCGAATTTCTTTTGAAGAAACTCCTGTTCCTTCGTTTGACGTTCTTTTAAAAACCTTTCGTCGAGTTTCTTCTGCTCCTCTAAACGCAGCATCTCGATCTTAAGAGCCCTATTACTCCTTGTTGTTGATGCTACTGATCTCCTGCCGCTGCTTAAGCTAGATCTGTCAGACTGTGGATCGTTGCTCTTTCGTTGAGCTAGACCTCGTGCACATGCCAATGCCGACCCAGATTCTACGAGCTGTGCGTTGTTCTTTATAGTCGCATTTAGTTCGGTGCAGACATTGCACTCCCAATTCCTATCCGCGACTGTACCATCAACTCCAGCACATCCGTAGTGGGACCACTTCTGGCATTGGTCGCACTGTACCATATCATCTTCGCTGTTTCTTCTCGAGCACGAAATACAATCTGCATTTTCCATAATGGCGACTGTCTGGCAATTATCCGTATTAATTTTTAGAATTGTTGATACTTTTTTAGTATTCTTGAAAGAGAAAAACTTTATTGAACGTAAATAAATGTTATTACATTTAATAATTTCATATAATACCTAAAAATTAAGTATTTTTATATTCGTTTTAGAAATGCTCCTTTGCACCAGTCTCTGCCATTATTTTCTTTTGATGGCAGCATTCAGCCCGCCGCGTTCGCTATTCAAATTCAGCGCGAGAACAATTTTTCGCTGTGGCTGCGTTCCCACTGTCAGCAACACACTAGATGGCCCACCTGTTGGACCTGGACTTTTATTTATTACTATTATTTGATATCAATCAGTATTCGTATATACCTATACAATTGCAAAAGGGGCGCCTAAAATCTTCGGAGTACAAAAGATACACGGCACTAGCTTCAGTGTGGGGAACGGATAAAGTAAAGCACTCTGATCACTTAATCCAGTTCGCTAACAAAAATAGATTCGAGCTCAGTACATTATTCAATGCAGAATGTTCCTTTTGTCTATTCTATTTCGTTTGGAATTGAGTTCAATTTCTTTCTAATACCTTTCCCGATTACTGCCTATTTATAGGTCACCTGGCTTATTTGATTTATGATCTTTCAACGCGTTCTCATCGTTTTATTCATTTTCCAAAATTATTCTCTGTTTCAAAAACTGATTGTGTACATAGAAAAAGTGTCAATATTATCAATATCAATATCAATATCAATATAGTACTTACAAAAAAGAAAAATTTCTTCATCTTGTAAAACTTTCGAAGGACATTTTTGATGATTTAAGTGCCTGTTATAATTCGAAATTCCATTAATCACCAATTTCTATTCACTCGTGCCATCCCATCTGTAATCTGAAAGTAAAACAAGATAAAATTATTCTCAAACAAGCACAATCACCATAACAACAACAAACTTTTCAATTAATCATAAGGCTTATCGACAGGATAAGCTGTCGCCACCAGCTTTGTAAAACTAAAATGCAGACATCTTAACGACATAAATGCCTCATACTTCGACACAGTTACACAGTATCTATACCCTTCCTGATGTAATTGTTGTTAAGTGTGCTGTGTAACATTTTCAACACTATACACAACTACCTCTTAACAAGACCCGAAATTAATTTCAAAATCTTTTACGGTATTCATTTATTCATGGGAAGAAAAAACAAAATGCTTCCGCCAAACCGCAGCTCGGTAGCAACCAGCAACAGACTGATTTTTATTGTGTCTCTATACCTACTCTCAATCTCAACGCACCTTCAGGTGGTTGAAATTCATGTTGGCGAATTCGTATAGCTATACAGAAAGTTGCCAAAAATAATAATAAATAATAAAGTTGTGTATCCAAAAGATGTAAAGGTGGGAGACGAAAACAGCATGAGATTGAGATGAGACGTCGTTTCTGCGTGGATGAAAACTGAAACTAACAAAAAGTGGTATCCTTTACCTGATATAGATTTTCGCCAAGCTAAACGAACCCATCCTCATCATCAACAACAGGGTAGGTAGAGCAAAGGAAATGCCTCCCTCTATAAAGACATTGGAGAAACTTTGAGCAACCGAAAGACAACCTGAACTGAACAATGAAGATGATAAAGTTGATGAAAATAAAAACAACACTTTTCTACTACAGCCATAGTGAAGTGAAATTTGAGCAGAAAATTATCAAGGCAACCATTTACGAAGCACATTTAAGGAGAGTGTACCTCTGTGGGTACACTCTATTTCGTGGATATTTTAATTAGATTAAAGTATTTTCTGTACGTTGGTATATAATATTAATTTTAAATACTATGCCGTTTTTGTTTTAAAATAAAAATAGCGATAGGTACTCCCAATAGATACATTTTTTTCGAAGGTTATATCGCCTTTGTTTATGCAGTAGATAAATCAATAAAATAATGTAAGGGCTAGTCAATTCAACAGTTGCTTTTTCCACAAGACTGGCAACGGGCTTTGACTATAGCTCAGTATAGAGAAAGCGGTTCTTTGAAATGCCAAAAATAATTCCCCAGATATAATAAAAACGTTGCCATATTGGAAATCTGTTTTTTTCAAGATTTTAACAATTGTTTGGCATTGACTTACTTGAAAAAACAGATCTTGAGAAACAGAAAAAGAGTTAACAGATTTCAAGACACTTATGTCCAGTTTTACAGTGCAGAGTTCAGTCTAACTTAAGTTTGAGTAGAGACGAAAAGATAAGTGTCAGTCATGCATACCTATTTTGCGTTTCACAGTCGATTCACAATACTTACCTCAAATGGTAAAAAAAAACTTGGCAGCAAAATTGAATAAATTGTTAACCAAATGGGTTGTTAATGACAAAAACCCCTAACAAAAAAAGGAATTAATTTGTTTAATTGAACGTAAAGTAAAAAAAAAAGCAAATGAACTTGTCAAATCGTTGACAGCTGAATAGCTTGCCACCTGTCTCGTGTAACACTTAAGTGTCCGATATTGGGCACTTAAGTTTTATAATCAAATATGACACTATGAAACAGAAATCGAATATTGAGTGGAATTTGGGGGAGAATGGATACTTAAGTGGTCACATCCAGAGCAACCTGGGATGAAGATAACTTCCCGGAAGATGAATCAGTTCACTTCTATACTGACCAGGGCCGTAGCCAGGATTTTGGTTCGGGGGGGGCTTGATCCAAATTTTATGAAGCAAAAAACTAAGAATATTCCAATTCATTGAGTCGTATTAGTTTTTAAATCGTATGTACTTAAACGAACCTAGGTACTTAAATAATAATTTTACACACATTTTTTGAAGCAGAAGACTTCTTGATTTTTTTTTAACATGAGATCAATAAACTTATTTAGATCCACAATAATATCCGAATGAACAGATATCATAGCAAGTTACCTTAACCTTGCATTCTCTATAACGCTTCGGGACATTGTTTTAATCCTTTTCATAGCTGAAAGGGTTTTTTCAGCACTAGCTGTGGTCACTGGAAGCGTTGCTAAAACCGTAAGCAAGAAATTTATACCTCTAAAGTAAGTCTTGTCACATATATCAAGCAATTTCAAAACTTCGGTAGAAGTATCACTCGACGATTTTTTTTTCGCACCAAAGAATGTATTCAGCTTTCACAGCTGACAGTGAAATTGCATTATCAAAGTAACGGGTTAGCCTGTTAGCTTTTCCATTTCGTTCACTCGCTCAACTGCAGCAAAACCTGGGAGAAGAGCTTGAAACGATGGTAGAACGTCATCGTTGACCATGAATCTGTCCGTAAGATTTTGTATTAACGAGATTGTGTAATGCAAGGAAATAGTATATCGTATTTGTAGACACTTTAAACTAGGCTTCAGTAGAAAGGTTTCTGGATTGGAACGCGTTGTTTATTTCAATGAAGTTCTTGGAGCTCTTAATTTAACTTAAAATAAGTCCTCTGCAAGTTGGGATGCGGATTGAAAAGTCTCTCTGCAAAAATCTTCGGTATTTTCTCTGATGTTCTTAAGAGAATTCAGAACTTTTTTTGTGCGGTCAATTGCAGAAACGAAATCTAAGGAAAATTGATAAGGGCAGCGTTAAACTGAACAGATTTTCGCATGTAATGAGGCTTACTAGGAAATTACTTTTTTGGACCGCTGGCGCTGCCAAAAGTGTTGATGCTTTCGAAGACATCGTTCTGCTCGTTATTTCTTCAAGACTTATTGAGATGTATTTTCAATGAATCTTGTTTTACAAAGGCGTAGAAGTCGAGTTTTTTAGCTCTCTGGTGCGTGCTTTGTAATGACATTTTTGAAAGTTATAATATATGTAATGCATTTGAACAGTTGCGAAAGAAATTTCACTAACAGGCGTATTTTTTTTAGAATTTAAAGCTAGGTCACTTTTACTTTTCCATGCAAAACTTTTCTACTCTCTTTTGGCTTTGTTATACTCACTTCCCCAAAAACTACGCCAAACTACACAAAGGCAATTGCGAATTGCAGGAGTTGACTTGGCAGAACCAGGTTAAAGATATGGCTTGCACAGTGTACATACCTAGTGTTTGAATACTGTATACCTACCGGGATAGTCTTATTTTTATAGATTTGAATTTAGGGCTTAAAGCCCTATTTTGACAATCATTTCAGTTTTAGTTCAGTTAAGCTTTCAGTTAAACTGATGTACTGCAGTGTATTTAGACATCAGTCTAGTATTCAGTTGAGCTTTCAATTTACTCGTGATTAGCCGAAGGTTAGAAGATTTATCTACTAAAACTTCTGAAAACTTATGGGAATTCCATCAGTTTTAGTCTCAGTTTTAGTTAAACGCTTTCATTTTTGCATTTAGTCATCAGTTTAACGGCCGATTTCTTCTGATACTCGGTACTAACGAGAACTTAGTACTTGTGTATTTCTTCACATTGCTAGTACCGGAGCTAAATTTATCAACCGTACTACGACTAATACGTCTAAAAACTGGTCTAGTACCCATTTTTGACTGAAATGTCATAACGGTGACATTTTTATGCTCATTGGGCGTCAAACATTTTGCAGGATGACTGATTTTTATTCATAAGAGCAAGTATTTTTTTTAATATTTTTGTTGCTTTCCTGTTGTAAAATATGTGTGTTTAGGGGTATCCAGCATTGGATAGCATTTGATAGCGTATATGATTGGTTGTTTTTTTTTCTATTATTGCACATTATGGAACTGAACTAACCAATTCGGTGTTTGCAATTTAACATGAGTGCGGTAGGTTGCACTGATTGTTCGTGGAGACTATGCAAAGCGATAAAATGCAGCAGCGGCCACCTCCTGTTCTTCCAATGTTGCTGACATTTGAATAAATTTGTCCAAATGGCGTGTCAAGGCCATACATCATACTTTTGGCAGTGTGCGACATACACTAGCGGCTGGTACGCAAATGACGTCGGCAACCACTACTTACATCGAATCGATCCACTTGTCATGAATTGTAGAGTGATCAGCAATTGCTGCTCAGGCAGTATCTAACGATTACTGGTAAAATCTTGAATAAAAACGATTACCGACTAAAACTGATAGTATATAAAATATGTTAACCGTACTGCATTTCGTCCACATTCGAACGTAAAAAAACGTTACTCTGGACAACTGAAATTGCCAAAAAAATCCACATCGTTCTTAGTATTTACTGTATTCCATTGTAGCATAATATGGTAGATGCGCCGCTCAGATCAACGAGTTGCCACCCCTTCTTCACCATTCTCAATGTCGTCATCGAAATTATTGAACCAATTATCCCTATCGAAAATGAAATCCATTTTCTAATCAACTGCATTAGACTTAAACCTACGATGTATTTACTTTTTGACAAAAATAGCCAAGAGCGAAAGCAATCAAATCGATATAATTCAGGTACTAACGACGTTAGACTGCCGATTTTGAGGGTCAAGCTCATACCGAGTACTAATTAATACTCGGTACCAAATTCATCTTAGTACTTCGTGAAGAAATGACCTGATACCTAGGTATTTGAGTATCAACTTTTGGTCTAATACCGGTACTAGCGCTAGTACTTTGTGACGAAATCGGCTGTAACAAGCTTAGCTGATAACTCAACTAAAACTGAAACTGAAATGATAGTCTTAAATTCGGCTTTAGAAAATTTTAGTTTTATGTCTAGACTTTCGGGGGGGGCTTCAGCCCCTCAAGCCCCCCCCCTGGCTACGTGCCTGATACTGACGGCTCAAAAACCAAAGATGGAGTTGGTGGGGGTGTTTTCTCCGAAAGTCTTAATCTCAAGCTCTCCTTCCGTCTACCAAATTACTGTAGCGTGTTCCAGGCGGAAATTATGGCGATTAAAGAAGTCTTATCTTGGCTCAAGAAAAACGTCATATCTGTTAAGGATATCTACATATTTTCGGACAGCCCAGCAGCCATCAAATCCTTGGACTCGATCTCTATAACTTCTCTAGTAGCCCTCGACTGCCGATCGTCTCTTACGGAGATGGCCGAACAGTTCAACATTCACCTAATCTGGGTTCCGGGGCATAGAGACATTCCAGGGAATTGTAAGGCCGATGAACTCGCTAGAATAGGAACAACTCAACAACCAATCGCTACTCGTAAACAAAAATTGAAGCTGAATACTATCGAGAGTACAAATCTTAGGTAGACAAGTTTAACCACTTGTCTAGCGACAAAACAAGTCTAACGCTCTAAGAAATTGATCTCTCTCAACAGATTGCATATCGGCACCATAATAGGTGTCATTACTGTACACTGCCTGATAGGAAAACATGCCGCAAGGCTGGGCCTTTTCTCAAACGACTTTTGTAGAAGCTGCATGGATGAGAAAGAAGAGGAAACTATCCCTCACATTCTTTGTTCCTGCCCAGCTCTCTCCCGCAGAAGGAAGCTTCACTTAGGGGCCTTCCATTACAACGACTTGGATGATCTGACAAGCATAGACATCAGAAGCCTCTTACGCTTTATAAAGAGCTCAAAATGGTTCAACTAGTAGGGAGATCTTAGATCCTTATTCGTGGCATCACAATGGACCTATACTGGTCTAAGTGTGTTGGCGTTTTTAGCTGACGGCCACTTTCAACCAACCAGCCAAGTGGTCACTGTGCAACTGGGTGTTAAACTACTACATCTGTTTCATTGGGACTGCAGTGCAGTGGACATTACTTAGAGACGGCCATCTGATCAGATTTATTCATATTTGCCCTCATCGGCACAGATCAGCATAGATCAGCGCCATATAAAGGGTGGTTAAATTGTAAGGACCGATGTTGATTTTGAATAAAACACAAATTATTTAGGAAATTATTGTCATTTCTTTTTATTATGATAATATCGGTATGGTTCAATAAAGTATGGAACAAAATATCGGCCAAATGGCCGCCGCGACCTCGGCGGCACATCTCCATCCGATGGTCCAAATTTTCGATGACGCTGAGGCATAATTGATGTTCTATGCCGGTAATGTGTCGAATTATCTCATTCTTTAGCTCTTGAATTGTTGCTGGCTAATCGACGTACACCTTTTCTTGCAAATAACCCCAAAGAAAGAAGTCCAACGGTGTCAAATCGCATGATCGTAGCGGCCAATTAACATCGCCACGACGACGTGAGATAACACGGCCATTGAATTTCTCCGGCCATTTGCCCTTTCTTGCCACCATTCTGTTCTGACCATTGACGATGCTTGAAATGGTCAAGAGGCTTTAGTTCTTGAGTCAATTGCACCTTGTAAGCGCATAAATGCAAGCCTTTATGCATAATGTTCATCAACAACGAGCGTGATAGGTGCAATTGTTGGGCACGACGACGAGTTGAGGTGGACGGCTCTTCAGCCACACTATCGCGAACAGCAGCAATATTTACTGTACTGTACGAGCTGTACGAGCATTCACATATTCTACCGACCCGGCTTGCTCAAATTTTTTCACGATTTTTACGATTGTACGCACATTTGGACGATTAAATTGACCGAAAAAATCACGAAGTGCACGATATGCATTTTGATTTGAACGCTCATTTTCATAATACCTAAGCCTGAATAACTTTAACGCTCTGCTCGATTGTGTATCTTTCCATGGTTCAAATTGAATTAGTTAGTTAGCAAAAAACTTGACATGTAGGTGTGGTTCACATTCAACATCGGCCCTTAAAATTTAACCAACCTTTATATAACTTATATATTATTATAACGGCTATCTTACTTATATTTAGTTTCAACTGAACCTAATATACCTCGAATAAGATTGGCATATTTGACCTATTTGACACTAGAGATTTAAATTAGATACAAATAAATTCTTGACCGTTTATGCCTTACAAAAACAAAAACAAAAGAAGCGTTTAAGTAGAACTTAAATACCTATGTGATAGGCATAGATAGGATATGGTCGCAGTGGCTCAGTGGTTAGTGTGCTGATCTACTGTGCGTGGGATACCATGTTCAGCACTAAAAAGTATATACCGTTGCATAGAGGTTGCACTGTGCGCCTTTCTGGACAATAAATCCATATCAAATAGAAATATAGACTTTCCCACAATTAAATGGATTGAAGCACGAATCTTGAAATTTTGAAATAACTGGTTAGTGCTGATCTCATTATTTCTTTACAAATAAAAGAAATGTAGGAGGTTTTGATGTAAAAATTAAGGGACCGAATTCGATGAATCGTTTTTTTTTTTTTGTTAATATTGCTTTAGACTGCGACAACGCAATGTTCTTTCTCGTGTATTTTTGAGTGTTTTTAACCAAAGTGTATTTTTGTTTTGACTTCACTGCATTTAGGTTATGACATTATAGTTTTTAATCAATTCAAACAGAATAACAATCAAGCTAGCCAAAGCTTTCATAAATATTTTTTTGCTTAAACCAAAAGCTAAGCTGCGGTTGCTGGGACAGTTAGCCGTTAAGTACCTACTTATAATGCTAAATACATGCCAACAATTTTTTACCAGAAACATTTCATTTAGAACTATGAAATGTTATTATTATATTATTCCAAAAATTGCGTTTCGCTCTGATATTATGGTGGTTTTGAAACTTGATATTTCTATCAAAATTGTTTTGGTAAATTGAGTTGAAATTAGGTAGGTACAAAACTGCAGCTCTATGAATATTCAGTGTTGAGTATTCTTCGTATTTTTTGAGTATCGCGAGTACCTAGGTACTTCCTTGACTATCAAAGTCGAAAAAGTGGTAAACGAAATTCCCTACAACTATCCAAGGTACACTGACTGACAGCTCACTAGAAATGTTATCTTTCACGAACTTTCTTACGACTTTTTTTTTATTTATTCATTTCGAATTTAAAATATTTCGCTTCTCTGTCGTGAGCAAATTGACATACTTTCTCACGAGATTGCGTTTCTTGCAATCCAATTTAAAACCTTCTTGAAGGTACTATAATGCTCGACTTTTATTTCAATTTGTATTCTAATGCACACTGTTTTCCATCATGAACTACTGTAACTAACAATAATGGTACTTACATCTACGTTTGCGGCTAAGAGTAGTGAAAGATATTCTATTGCTCCTGAATAACACTCCAGCATAGTTGGATTACAAGTATAGCTGGTAGGTGGTAGAATGATTACAGGAAACTACAGACAAAGATTGGAATAATGTAGAAGAAATTTAAATAAAAAGAAGCTTTTAAGTAAGTTTTCCTGCTGTGAGAATGGGTAAGGCTACGTTATTTGTTTACGTGAAAAAAAAATTCCTCCTGAACTTTATTTATCCCTAACAGAGTTGTTACACTTTTTTTTGTGCAAAATGCCAACAATCACTCTTTTCAGGGGAGAAGCTACAGAAGAACTGATTGCGAAACTGAAGAGAAAATAAATAAGTCTAAAGGGTGTCCCATAATTTACGTAAAATGTGATCCTGATAGAAAATGTAGATTATTAATTAATTCAATCATTCGTTCATTCATTCATTTTCAATGGTAGGTCAGGTAGCTCAAGTGGACCCTCCATAGCTCTCGATTCTCCGCCATCGACTATTAATCATCAAGGGCAATCCCCTTGAGAGAGATTATTGACTTGGTCTAACAATCTCAGCCTTGGTCTACCTAGGGGACGATGCCTGCCTAATAGTAAGGATTCCATAGCACGTCGTGGGATCCTGGTTGGGGACATAAGTTTAACATGACCAAACCACCGAAGCATCTCTCCGGTCCGGAGAAGTAGCTGCTTGACATTGAGTTCCTCATGTATTCTGGTATTGCTAATGCGATCTCTACTGGTCACACCAGCAATACAGCGGAGGAATCTCATTTCGGCAGCTTGTATTCGCGATATTATTATTTCGGTCATTACAGAAACCTCATGTCCATATAAGAGTTGGAACAAACACCGAATTAAAGACCGACAACTTAGCTATTACAAATATATTTCCAGAAGACTACAATTTGCATCAATTTAAGTGCAGAACTAACATACATCTGCAAGCAACTCGGGGCGCTGATGAAGCGTTATAGGTTTGCCTTTCCCTGGAGAAGTATTTAAAAAAAAAAGTTCAGTCCTCCTAAATCAGTATGACCAAGCTGTCTCAAAATTGACACAGGCTGAAGAAGCTGTACCCGCCCGGCTTTGCCCGTGCACTGGAATTATATTGCTTAGGTCTTAGGTAATATTGTTCTTTCGTAAAATGCGAGAAATGAGAATAAATCGACTTGCTGGAATTTTCTTTCTGGATAAACCTGAAATACAGCAATACGAACAAAACAAAAGAAGAATAATGAAAATCGGCCCAGCGGTTATCGAGATATAATGTCATCTAGTTTCACCCCATAGAAGATGTTTTTTGTATAGGAGGTATAAGATTTTGAATATTTCTTTTGAATGTGAAGTGCCGCTCCCCTTCGGCCAAATTTAACCAATCTTCACAGGAGCACTCTAGGGCCAATAACTAAGATCATCAAGTTTGAGCTCAATCGATTTGGTGGTTTTCGAGATATACGATTGTGAATAATTTTTTGTATGGGCGGTACCACGCCCCTTTGCCCAATGTTGACCAATATTCACAGGAGCACTTCAGGCCCAATAACTTAGATCTTTTGTAAGTTTGAGCTCAATCGGTTTGGTGGCTTTCTAAATATACGATTTTGAATGGGCGGTGCCACGCCCCTTTGTCTAATTTTGACCAAACTTCATAGGAACCGTATATGGACCAATACCAAAGATGTGTGAGAGTTTGGTTAAAATCGGTAAATATTTTAAGGCGTGAATCGACGACAAACATTTTAGGGCTCAATTTTTATATATACATAAAGGAAGAAGATAGAGTATACAGATTGAGGTTAAGTATGGAATAACACATCGGATAAATGGCCGCCACGGCTTTGCTGGCAAGTAGGTACGTTTTCTTTTATTGACATTTTCTATGACCGTTTCGCATAAATGTACCTAAATTTCATTAACACACCTCCCAAATTCCTGTTTCAAGACGTTGGTGGTCGTGTACTTGTTTGCACAGACCTTTGACCTAAAAAAAGAAACCCAAAGAAAAAGTCTAATCGCGTTAAATCGTTAAATGGCCAAATCTGATCGCAAAAACGGCCGATTATACGATTAAGAAATGACTCATGCAGTAATTGAATTGTTTCTCTGGCTGTATGGCATGTGGGCATGTGGCATCGTTTAGTTAAAACCATATGTTGGTCACATCCACATCTTTTAATTGAGGCACTCAAAACTGGGTTATCATGTCACGATAACGAACACCATTAATTCTTACTGCCTGACCAGCCGCATTTTCGAAGAAGAATGGACCGATAATGCCTCCAGCCCAAAATCCGCACCGAAATAGTCACACATTGTGGATACATTTGTTTCTCAACAATTAGGTACTCGTGGCTTCTCTGAACCACAAATGCGACAATTTTTACGATTAACGAAGCCATCAAGATGAAAATGAACTTCATCACTAAAGATGATTTTGTTCGAAAATTGCGGACTGGCAAACATTCATTATTTTTAAAATATTGCTCAACAATAAAAACCGTTGTTCTTTCGTATAGCGCTCCATTTCTACTAGCCCCGAACTGTCAGCTGTCACATTGTTATCTTTTTTCCCTTCCATTGGCATCACTGTAGGTGAATGTGAATTATGGGACACCCTTTATAAAATAATCAGCTTTTTAACACACATGATGGTGTTGTGAATTCAACTAGTGTAAGTGCATATAATATTATTATCTCGGAATAAATTTGAATATTTAATGGAAGACAACGCGGGTAACATTTTATAAGTACACCTTAAAACTATTGTAATTTGATGTGAAAGATGTTGTCATTTATCTTAGGCCCTAGTCACAAACAATTTCAGGCGATTATTGTCAAAATGATAAATCTGAAAACATGAAATTCAGTGTTTAAATTTAAAGTTTAAGAGCTGTATTGAGTTCAGTAGGGTATATGTTTTCGGTCGGATCAAATAATAATGTCATGGGAATTTATCGCATATATGAGAATAGAAATTACGACTCACTGATCATCAACGCCCAGCCCAAACCCTTTGCTATCGAAAGCAGAAATTTTGCACAGAGGTTCCCTTTCTGTTCGGCCAAATATTCAAACATTTTTACATAAATTTCGCACAACATGCTGCGTGATTATTTATAACCTACATGTAGATACCTACTCGTAAAAAAAATTTAGATTTTCGAATCTCACTGGTAGTTTTCCAATCAGCTGGGGCTGATGATATTTTGTAGATACCTCTACAAGAAGCCATTCGGCATAAGTGATGGATATACTGGAACTAGCAAGAACTTTTCGTTGAGGTGATAAGCTTTCAAATTCCAGACAAAATTATATTTTTTAACACAGCACCTTATTAAAGTTTTAGCGACTCATGTTGTATTGTAAACATAATGACCGCATTCATGAATCTTTTAAAAAAGGTGGACCAAAAAATTATCCTCGTTTCTTTTAGATGGACAGCTAGAGACGGTGTTCACTAGTCCAAGTATTATCTATTGAGAAATGCCAAAGCAATTCTGTTCAATCATTCTAATGGAATATCCATCCTTTTGATGTCCCTAATACTAGTGTGCAAAATATTGACTTGTGGTCTTTGAAGCATCTGGCTTAACACAAATGTAAATAAATGAGAGGCATGTGCTGTGCGTCTTCAACAATTCTGACAGTGACATGATTGGCAGATTTTCAATAAACATCATAATATTATGCTTCGCCCTTATTCATCCTTTTCTCTTGAATTTAATCCAGTTGTGAAAAGGAAATTTAATCATACAAGCAAGTGGTGTTGCGTGTGCGTTTTATGTTCTTTGCAACAGGAACAGGACATAGACGTAAGTAATATGTGATTCTGAAATATTATATTTTATATTTGAACTTACCAATCATCTAGTTTTTAACTTTAATGTATGTAAGGGAAGTCACAATGGCAACCGTTTTAAGAGAATATTATTTGTTCTAAAATACAATATTTTTGTGGTGTATCTTAAAATAACTAGGTATCCATTAGGAAGACCTATTGTTTTCCCTTTAAAAATAAATCAGTTGTAAAATTACGATTACGATGACAAAGTTTATCTCGAATTTTGATCACTTGCTTCCAGTGAGTATAAGCTAAGCAGGTGGATGGATTTTCTGGAGAATATATAGCATGGCCAGCTCTAATAATAAAATCGGTGGGTGGGGTTTTGTGTGAAGAGTGTATACTCTGATGGGAATCAATCAATGTGTTTATTTTACCTCCCCGTGGTAACTACCGGGTAATGTTTCCGCTCACTTATGCTTGACTTGCTGAACTTATAAGCGCGAGTGTTGAACACGAAGAAAATAGCAACAATATAATGCTCTGTCGGAAGTGACTATCTGCTCGAGTCTGAGAAGTCGAACATGAGCCCCTCAGAAAGAAGACGTGCGGCTGATGAATCCACAAGATTGAACCAATGGTGATGTCAACAGTCGGCATGAGAGATACCTTAATGAGCTACTTCGACGTATTTGAAGCTGAGGTCATTATGAATTTTTCAATACTAATCAGGGTGGCGGAAGAACACTTATTGGGTCAATGGCAACACTCAAATCCCCGAAGTGGGTTAATGACTCCGGAATATCCGGCCTCTTTCGTCAAAGGGGACATAGAGAGGACCCCACAAGTTGGGGGTTGTGCGTAACAATATGGTTACGAAGCAACCAAGAGGGAACAAAAGCAGCATTTATTTAGATGCGCATTTGTTTCAAGCGGCAGATTTAGGCAAGAAGTCTTGAGCTTTCGGCCCGTTAGTGAACGCCATATTATGACTATCCACATTAAGGCTAAATTCGCCAAAATCAGCCTGATATGTGCTCACGATTCTTCTTGGTCGTTTCGAACGCAAAATTCTTCGAATGATTTTCGGCCCCATTTGCGTTGACGGTCTTTGGAGAAGGAGATTTTACATCGAACTTTACGAGCTGTACAGCGTCATCAACCTGGTCAGAAAAGTTATCAATCGACTAAGATGGATAGGGCATGGAGAGCGAATGGACACCAACGCTTCGGGCCGGAGAGTCTTCGTTTCCAACTTTGTTTGAGGGTTAAAATGGCAGTATTTTGGGTGGCTTCATTTCACCATACCATCATGGAAGCATTATGATCATCAACTTATCATAGTAAGTAAATTAAGTACAGTCAAGTTTAAGCCATCCTTTTTATTCAACATATATAGACAGCTATGGCATACTTCGCAGCGGTGGTCTGGGCAAATGTGCCTTTGGCAAGTATTGCACGGCGTTTTTGTCTTTTTATCGCGTCTCCTAGGACATTAAAAGCATCCTCCCTGATTTGGAATCTTCTTTTGAGGTTCTCTTAATAAAATATCCTCGCAATCCTGTAGATCGCCTTCCATTGATTCTCGAAGCACTTTTTTGATGGTACTGCAATTGTGGAACATTTTGTAATGTAATTCTGAAACGATTCATTAACTTACCTTGCTAGAGTTCAAAAATTAAAAAACAATTAGGTATTCACTTGTCTTTCAAAAATAAAATTACAGTAACACATACGGGGTGCCAGAACACCCCAGTGACCACGATATCCACAGTCCAGAGAGAGGAAATGAACTAAAGATCTTTCAGGTATAAAGTAATAACGAAATACATAAAAGTCATAGCACTCTTCAAAAATAACTACGTTTAACTTAAAAAATATAACCGTTTTAATTTTAGGATATGCATTCTAGGGTTAAGACTCTCAGATGATCTCACTGGTGAACAAAATATTCTTCCAGGAAGCCGAATCGAACGAAATGCGAATTACATTTTGGAATGTGAAATTGAGAATTGAAAATGAAGACAACAATAATAAAAAAAATAGTTTTAAGATGTGAAAGCATAGAAAGGAAATAAGTTTAACAAAAGAATGCGAAAATTTGGGGAAATTTATGGATGGAGTGCTAGTTGTAAATAAATAAATAAATAGGTGGCGCAACAGGCGGGTGACACCCAAGGCCTAGCTTCTCGCTACCATTCGTTTTGTGTGAGTTTCTATTTTTGGGACGAATGGAAGGGACCTACAATTTTATGCCGAGTCCGAACGGCTGAATTGAGAAGCTTTTTCATGACAGTCATACTCTCGGATGTTTGTCAGACGTTCGCGAGAGGGTGCTAGTTGTAGTAGAATGAAAAATTATTCAGTCATTGTGGTAGAAGTGACAACACTGAGCCGTTGCTCCCATCAGCTCAGCTTATTATGTGATCGCCATTTGATCACACATTATCCCACAGTACTTTTTGGATGCCGGTGGTATATCTCAGCACCCTTTTGCGATGTCCTTAATAGTAAATATTTTCTTGACCAAGGCAGTTAACTTTACTCAAATCTCAGGACATGTTACGCCAGGTCCATTCTGAAACCGCGTAAATGCGAAAGAAGCCCTCTCTTGTGTTAGCGCACTTAATTCGAAGTAATGAACGCTGCGGTGGGGTATCGAGTCGACTCTTTTATATCGTTGTTTATAATAATTGATATAAGTTGCTTGGAACCATTGATTCGTACAAGGACTTTGGCACGCATGAACAATTTTATCATTAAGACCGCCTTATTGGTACCGCTGCCTAAAATATAACAGAAAGGCCTTATAATAATGCCTTCACCTTAATAACCACTGCAAAGAAAACAAAAGAATCTCAAATTCCGCATTTTGTTATTCTACGCCTACACCTAATGAGGAAAGTGTTCCACCGATGCGATTCCTCTTTCTCTTCTCTATGATTTCTTCCCCGGGGGATTTTCACTTTTAAATGAAAATTTAAAAGTGAAATACATCCCACCACAACCTTTAGGATACCTATTCGTCAACGAGGCCTAGCATCAGCCACCTTCTTTTCCAACCTACACTCAGCAGGCATCCTATTCCTATATCATATATTGTAGTAAAATCTGGCTTTTAGTTCAGTATGGCAGCCCATGAATTGGAATATTTTTCACGACCAACCGCATTTCTCATCACCACTCACCATGATCACCTTCAACTCCCGCGAAGGTGTGTATGGTACGATAAGAGCTGTGCGCGTTCAAGTGAATACTTTTGCATATTTTATGTACATCAGGTGAGTAACAATACTAATGGCAGCGTAGCTTCTATTTTGTGGTGTTAGATACTAAATCCATATTATACTCGTGCGTCGACTGAAATACAAGGAGAGGAGAAATCGAGAATATCCAAGGACAGTGATGATAATGAATTGAATATAGGACGAGTATATCCAAGTGAAATAAAAATCCTTAAAGTATCCACCAGCGGAGAACTGTGAACAAATTGATGTCAAGTGCTAACGCATCCAGCGTTTTAGATACTAGGATAGATATTTTTTTTTTTGTAAGTTATTCCAGATTATTTTAAGCCTACGACCTTATTCAAACCGGAGCTCTGAGTGCTGAGTCTCATTCCATGTGAATTCAAATGAATTGTAAAATATATTTATTTTGTAGTTGTGTGCCTATTATACCGCGTGAAACTATAAGCGGATACGAACACACATTGAAAGAGTTTTTGAGATGCGTTTCACTTGAAATACAAATTGAAATCATTTATTCTAAAGGCTTAAAGTAACTCTGTGGTAGATCAGTCTTATTATTTTCCTAGACTGCTGCCATTTGTAGACAGAAAACCAACCATTCCAATCCAGGCTTTTTGAGATTCAACCGACAGATCATTACATTTAGGTCGCACGCACACTGGTGTGAGAAAGCGATGCAAGAACGATTGAGTGCGAGAAAATGGTTGACATGTATTCAGTAAAGCGATTTTTGATTCGACAAAAAATGGGAGTTTCTGGCGAGCCTTATCAAGCTATGTAAAGCACTTATGGATGCAAGCAATTGAACAACACGGCGAATCCAGAGCCGTAGCCTTGGACATATCAAGGGCATTTGACCGAGTCTGGCATAGAGCCCTATTAGGCAAGTTGGCGTCTTATGGATTACCACAACAACTCTGCGGATGGATGCAAAATTTTCTTCTGGGAAGATCGATTTAATTTGTGGTAGATGGTGTATCATATAATTCGTTTGCTATAAATGCAGGAGTGCCCCAAGGATCTATTCTTTCCCCAACTATCTATTTCTTCTCCACATCAACGATTCGCTTGGATCGACAAATAACAATATCTACAGCTTTGCTGGTGACAGCACTCTTATCTCGAACAGTGGGCCTGTGAATGCGGCTACATTACACAGTCAGAGATATGAACAAATTAGTTCTCTAAATGATGATCTCGACAAAATCTTGGAGTGGGGAAAAGACAACTTGGTTGTATATAATGCAAACAAGACACAGCTCAAAACATTTTCTAAGAAAAATGCATCAACATTTCCTCAGATCCAAATGGATGACCATCCAATCCATACCAAGGACTCAATGCCAATGAATCACAGTCAATACAGGAATCACATGATAGGACCACATATCCTATATCGCTAGATCGGCGTCCGCTAAGTTGAGTTACCTATTTAGATCAAAAAGGTAATTTAGCCCTCAGCATCTTCTCCTTCTCTACAAAGCACAGGTTAAACCAGGCTTGGAATATTGTTCCCATATATGGAGCTCAGCCCCAAAACATTCACTTAGCCTACTCTTGACAGCATACAGAGATGAGCAGTTCGACTTATTGGAGACCCTACACCAATGTTGTTAGGACTCTCTCTTCATTTTTCCCACGAAACGTGGTCATTTTTCCCTTTTCACCGAACTCAAATGCCCATCCAAATTCCCACATGGGATACATGGGACCTAAGTCCACTTCAAGAAAGTGGTTTTATTTCCCACTAGGTAGGAACTAAATCCCTCAGTGGACTTAGTTCCCGGGGACTTATTTCCCTGCACCGCTTATGACAGTACACTTGACAACATCGAGGACATGAACTTTCCGAAACTCCTTCTGTTACAGGAAAAGCAAACTTTGGAACTCGCTTCCTGTGGATATATTTCCAGAAGACTACAATTTGCAGCAATTTAAGTAACATACATCTGCGCTCTCGGGGGCGCTGTTATAGCGTTATAGCTTAGCCTTTCCCGGGAGTGATATTACAAAAAAATAAATAAATAATGTTCATTCTCATTTTGCTTAAGAATGCAAAAAATATAAAATTTCAGCTAAAAACTCTGCTTCTGAAGAAGTGTTCCTTTTCTTTCGTTAAGGAAAACCATAGCACAGAAAAGCGCACCATGTCGCCTCTCGCACTGTTTTTCTTATCGCTCCCAAGAAAACTTACACAAATAAATGGTAGTGCGAATCTAGGGTGCCTTTAGGACCTGTTGCGTTAACTATTTTAGAAGTGAATGGGGAGTCAAATGTAAAGAAAATTTCGTTCTACGAGGAAAAGGAAATCACACCAAAAACATAAATGTAAAAAAAGCCAAGTTATTTTATATAGAAAACAAAAATAAGTGTGTAACTATAGCCACGAAATGTTATGAGATCTAAATGTACGCCAAGTTCTTAGTTTTATAAGGTTCAATGTTAAGAAAAATTGTTTGTTAGGGGGTCATAAATGGAAAATCTAAGGTTTTTGACTTTTCCACAGGATCTAGCAATCTGCCAAATTTCACGATTCTAGGATGGCCGGAAGGGCTTCATAATTTTGATGATCATCTAAGTAAGTGAGTGAGTGAGTCAGTTACGGTTTTTGTGATTTTTGATGTCTTGTATGTTGAGAGCCACTAAAGCTATAGAGATTAAATTTGTTGAGGTGGACGTGGTTAGATGGGGGTCGAAAACAGTCTGAGTTTGTTCCCGTAAAAAGCGTAAGTGCCTTTACTAGACTATAACGTAGAGGAAAGAAGAAAAGAGCTAGGTATATGTACATTATAATATAATGTATGTATGATCAAATTGGATATGTGTATCTAATATATTCAATCCAATTTCGATTTTCCCACGCGGTATGAATTTCATTCTGATTTCTGGTATGATGTTTAATAGGCTAGAGTTATGCTAGCTGTTTACTTTCTATAGCATTCAAGTTGGGTAAGGTCTCCCTCCACTTGTGCGCGACATCTTCCAATATTGTGCTGTGCTTTTGGTCGGAGCGCTATAGCCTCCATTTGGTCTACAGCTTTTAGAATTGGCTATTAAATCCACTTATCCTAAATCTCATTAACGCAAACGGCAGTGAAAAGTGAAAATTACTCTAAAATCTCTGCGTTTAAAGCAGCCACAGAAAACATCGTCTTCCGATAACCGAAAAAGAACCAGCCAAAGATAATTCAAATACAAAAAAATCATAATACAATAATTAAAGGTTTTCAAGTAGATAATTATTCCATAAATACGCATAAACAACATACATTTATACATCATACCCACCTTTCCTGCCATAATCTTCAGCACCCTCGTCAAACCAGAAAAACAAAAATCTCCATCTCAGATAATAATCACACCCTCAAAATACATCCTCCCAGTCCTATTCCCTTTCTACTACACCAGAAGGAAATTAAAGCAAAGTAGTTCTTAAAATGCTCCACAAACAGAATGGTAATGACATAGGTACAACCAAAACATGAGCATAAACAGGTCTTCGTTTATTGCTTCTTTTTTCCCACTGCTTGTTTTTGGGGTTAAACTAGAACAACATTGCCCAAGGGTATATGGAACGCATGTTTTTGAATTGACCTAAGGAAAACCCTTTTTGCTTTTATTTCTTGAACGTTTAGTGGAATAAAACTGTCTGGAAACAATACTCCTTCCACTGGTAAACCTTTTTGTGGAAAAGCTTTGAGTCGGGTCTTGCGTGGTTTCCATTTTGAGATGACTGCATGGAGGTAACTTTCCAATGCAAGTGTTTATTCTTTTTCCTGGAAACTCCGAAAAGCTCAGGGAATGTTTTGGTAAAGAGACACAAAGGATAAAAGCCCTTAACCAACAAACAAATCCCACGTGGAAATACGCTTAAGTGAAGTGACAGTTAAGCATTAGCTCCTAGGAAGCTATAGGGACTATAATAACTCTGGATTTCAGAAAAAGAAGAATACATATAGCTATATTCTGAGGTGGACGCATGAATAGTGAGAGTGAAATGAATTTCCATATGTCGAGTCTGGATTGTGGGTGGAGAGTGTGATATAAAATGTCAGTATGTATATTTTCAAATCTTCTCGACAGAATAATAAATCCATAAAAAAAATTTCGACCTATCTATGCTACAACTACATAAAAGGATAGCTATACTCTGTTATACATTTTTTTTAGTAAGATCAACTTTGTTTTTCTAAGTCTATTCTCTCTGCTAAGCGTAGGAATATTTGCTTAATATCTGAAGTTCGATAAGCAAAACAACATTCTTACCTCTGCTCTAGACACAGCATTTACCGAATTCTGGAAAACGAAAATAACGCTAGACAAGCACCTATGGAGCTTAAGTACACGTTGCAAATTTTTTTATTTTTTTTTGCGTGTAGTGTGGGACTTGCAATTGGCTCACCCACTAAAAACACCCGAGGGAAGCATGTTGTTACCATCCTTCCAAAAACCACACCTAGTCGTTAAACTAATCAGCAATTTGTTTTTAATATCTACTTATGATTCTATTCTTTAAAGGTAATAACTTTTATCTATAAAAATAAAAAATAAAATAAAAAAAGTAGGTGGCGCAACAGGCGGGTAGACATGCAAGGCCTAGCTTCTCGCAACTCGTTTTGTGTGAGTTTCAATTTTTGGGACGAATGAAAGGGACCTACAATTTTATGCCGAGCCCGAACGGCTGAACTGAGAAGCTTTTTTCAGGACAATCGTACTCTCGGATGTTTGTCAGACGTTCGCGAGAGGTGGCGCAGTAGAAAAAACCTTAAGACGTAATTTTGTGTTTTTTTCCGGGGATCGAACCTGGATCTACCGTTTAAATTTTTAGATCTCTATGTAGATCATAATGGCCATATTCGTTTTAGGATTTGCTTATATAGAAGCAGTTTATTATATATTAAGAGACATGAATGCCTCGCTTTAATAGAGCTAAATCATCGAGGCTACCATCGACAATGATCTACAAAGATCTACAAAGAGATTTATAAAAAGATGTTAGAAAGGCACTGCTTAGATCTTGGCAGAACTTCTGCCAGAACCTTGATAATACCTCTTAAGATGCTAGGCTACTAAAATACTTTGAAAAGGACCATTCAGCAAAAACAATCGTTCCAATGATTCATTCCTACTAATGATTCATTCACTGTACTCAAGATTTCTCCCGACCTCATCACTTTAATTGGGGGGTATCAGAGTTTTGACCGTTCAAAGCCACGGGTCTACATGGTATTTTTCCTTCCCTGTATTGAAAAAGCTGCCTATAGCACCAGGCAGGTGCCTGCTCTGAGGTAAGTGTGATGCTTATCTATACTCTATATCTATACTATTAAAGACGTAACTAATAAAATTATGTTCGCAGTGTTCTCAGAAACTACTGAACGGATTTTGACGAAACCTTCACTAACATTATTATTTAAGCACCTCTGCGTGCAGTAGCCTATATTTAATTGCATTTTATTCCTTTAATTATGCTTAAAAAACAATTTTTCTTTTGTAATCTATACATATTTCTTAATGTTATGTGTTATTTTGACTTTGCTCCATTCGACTTGCCATAATATTCATAAATCTCAATTAATACAATTCAATTCTTCCCGGAGTATTTTGAGCTATCATTCATCTTTCTACTCCATCCAGAAGCTGAGAAACAATAAGTTAAATATCAGATCTTAGTTGATCAAATGCGAAATCAATGCTAAACCAATTCTGTCTGTTGGTCTGTCTGTTTATTTAGTGAAATTAATTCTTCGTTTTCAACAGGAAAGTGCACAAAGTCTTAACAAATCGTTGTTGTTGTTTTTTATAGAACCAACAAAAGTATACACTTTCCTCATATTTACTAAATGTTTCATCTTCTGTTGTTATATTATAAGCAAGTAATGAAATGTGCCATATTTTATTTTATTTATTGTGGTATAGATTGGGGCAGACCTTTGGGAAAGTGTTTTCTACCACGGGCAGCTATACCTACTATGAGGCAGTAGGTATCGCGCGTGGGTTCAATATCAAATCAATACCTTCTTCTTCCGGATAATAACAAGACTTTAAAGGTTGTTTATGCCGAAGCTTTAATGTAAACTCTTAAAAATTTTAAGGAAGAAAAGCTGTCTTTAAATTGGGTAATACTTGGGTATTTCTTGGCACATGAACACCTGTAATAGGTATCTTTCGGCTGAAAACTGAATAAACTGAAAAACAATAAACGCATGCTGATTAGTCTGATAGATATAGTTTAGGCTCAAAAATTTTGAGATAATTATAGATTTTGTTTTTATTAAAAGCGCTGTGCCGTTGTGGTTAGTCTGCAGGACCAATGCGCTTAAAAACAAAAATTACATCGTATCGTAAGGATTTTTTGAACTGCGCCACCTCTGGCGAAAGTTGGAAAAATATTCATGAGTAGCTATAAATTTCCTGTGAAAAATCTAGTCTTTCGCACTCGCCGTCAAAAAATTGTGGGTCCTTTCCATCCGTCAAAAAAAAAAAAAAACTCACACAATCGAATGGTTGTTGGTTGACAAATCGATACGAAACTGTTGCGGCAATTATTTTGTTTTCCTTTCATTAAGAGCTCGGTGGAAAGTATGTTTCTAATTACCGCACACACAAGATGCTTAGATACTATAAAGACAAAGCTCCTGAGAAAAACATTAGATGGACCTTCCTTAATTGATGAAACACTTCTTTTCTAATATGGTTTAACATAAACCATAAAAGGTCCACCGGACTTTTCAGGCGCAAGAGAGATAACATTAACATTATGACAAACGTCATAGGCCGTCACAATCTGGTAGATGCCCAAATGTTGGCTATGAATCTACTTGAAAGGTTTACGTCGTCAATCATTTGTGGGTCATATGTGATTTTTTAACTTTTTCCCCTATTACTGAAGATTAATGACGGGTAGTAATGTTATTGGCATTAAAATTATTTATCTAACTGATTTTTCAAAAGAAAAAAACACCCTGCACCCTGGTGAAATTACTGGGAATTGGAATTCAAGGACAATGTTCAATCAGAAAAAGGATAGCGATATATATATTGATGTTTGGTGGCTGTTAAATTAATATAATTGCAGTTAACCTTGTAGAGGGATCAAAAGAAATTACAATATTGTCTCTGTTAACAAAAGAAGATGGGAGCGAGTGCCGTTGTTGATTCATTACGGTTTGTTTGAATTTTTGTTTTAATGGCTGGGCAGTGGGCGCAGTAGCGCAGTTGTTATTGTGCTGGACTACTGTGAGAGGGATTCCAGGTTCGATCCCCGGAAAATACAAACTACATCTTAAGGTTTTTTCTACTGCGCCACCTCTCGCGAACGTCTGACAAACATCCGAGAGTGTGACTGCCATGAAAAAGCTTCTTAATTCAGCCGTTCGGACTCGGCATAAAATTGTAGGTCCCTTCCATTTGTCCCAAAAATAGAAACTCACACAAAACGAATGTTTGCGAGAAACTAAGCCTTGGGTGTCACCCGCCTGTTGCGCCACCTATTTATTTATTTATTTTTAATGGCTGGGCAGTGACGCCGAGTGTAGGTGAGTTATGGGGCACAAGGTTGTACAGAGGGGTTCAACTGTATGATTTACAAACCGATTGCAGATATACATGTAAGAAACTTCAAATGCACAAACAATATCAAAATTTTAAACCGTGTTGTGTTTTGGCGTGGTTTCTACATGTTGAGGCTATCACCACAATTTCACAGTTAATAACTGCGCATTGATTCAGAATAAAATATTGTGCATCCATATGGGTCACATACTCACATTCGCCAGTAAATTTTATTTAATTTCAAATGGTCTGCCTGCACAATATACATATCGATCTCGTATTAATTGAATTTTTCCGGCTTATTATCGGTCGTGTTTAGTGTCAAATTAATATTATGTAGTTTGTCGACTGATGGTCAGATTGCATAACAAAAAATGAATTAATTATCTACCAGCCAAATTATATATTTGATTTATGACATAATTATGTGGTATGTTGCTACATGCTGTGCATCAGATATTTTATTATTTTTATCCTATTGATATTTTTGATTGTTTTATTATCACAATTCGACTGAATGGAGTTCACTTTAATTGTGTATGACACAATTTTATGTTTGTTTTAAATTTATTTGGACACATCCTGTGGGCGTGAAATTAATTTAACAAAAACATAAAATTTCACTTGCACCATAATTGGATATTGTAACTATGTACGTGGTATTTTAAATGGGATCCTTCAACAGGTTCTTGGTTAGTTTGCAAGACCCAATTTCCATAAATGATTTCAGCTCTCGAAGAGCTATTAAAATATAAAACCGATTTTGAAAGATATGAATCTACTGTCAGATTGTCCTTAATAATATAAAATAGTGTAGAGTATTGAAACTAAGATTAATTCAACTAAATACTAGGTACTGAATAGGTATAGAAAAGTTTTGCATTTTTGAGATATTTTCTCCCCAAATGTCAAACGAGATTTTGAATATTCTTTGAAAAAACTCTTCATAGGTACTATGTAACTATTTCAGATAACACAAAGAGTGTTACAACCGCATCTATAAAGATGAAACAATAATAAATTGCTTTCTCATTCCAATGATTTTTGTTAGTTGAACTCATGATTTCGAACGTGCTAAACGTGATGATTTTCATTTTCTTGGGATTATGGCATTAACGTCTAGCCTACTCGTATCTATAGATAGACCAATGAACCAGTGATGAAAATCTACTTTTCTCAATTGTACTGAAAATTGAAACCAAATTGTACTGAATAGTACTCAAATTTCTTAAATTTATAAAACCAAAGGAAAACCTAAACCAGGGGTGGGACAGACAGACATACGGACGGACAGAATTGCGAGACCCACTTTTTTGAGTTCCCCTATCATCGTAATATAAGAATTGATCAAAATCTCGAGTTCGAAATTTTGTACGAAAACAATAATCTTTCTCTTACTACGTATACGAGAAAGTTAAAAATGAATATTTTATTAAAAAAAAACCGAGTAGGTACCTACCTATCAGTGTTATCATCGGCCAGTTTTTATAACCTCCCCAGCATGTTAAGGAATTATTATAATGATTTTGTGCGTGCAGGAAGGTACCGGAACAAAGAAGTCATTTCACAAAATTTCATTCGCCTTCGTTTGGTTGAACTCTGTTGTGTTTTTAAAAAACAGATAGACCGACGGGCGGATAGACGTACATGGCTAAATCGTTTCAGAATTGCATCCTGATTCAGAATATTTATGGCTTATAGGGTATAGGGTGACTTCTTCTTGGTGTTAGAAATGTAAGTAATTATACCTTCCAGTGGAGGGTGTTATAAAGGCGCATTTAATTGAATCTAAAGCTTAGTACGAAGTTCGAGCGAATCTAAATTTTAGGTGCTCTCCAATTTTCCTCTCCAAACATTAAATAAAATCCTAGCTAAATTTTGACATAGAGTGTGCTGTGAATATAAGTGTCACAGAAAACAGCTGTCCGTTGAAAATAACTTCCTTCAAAAATTCATCGACGCGAAAATGTGTTATATTTTCGTTCCACTTTCGTTTTTGCTATTCCTTGATATCAAATTTATCACTTTGAAAGAAGGTAGGTAGGTAGGAGGAAGGTATTCTTTGAAAAACCTTATCCTTATTTACTTTTTCGCAACACAAAAGAACAGAAAAAAAACTTTATCTGGGGGCCAACTATGTAAATCGATTTTACAATCAAAATGTTCGAATTCGGAAGAATCGTACTCTGTAACTCTATAGCCAGCGCTCATATTCGAAAATCGAACGGACCTCGAATTGTCTATTTTTTTTTGGTACTACCTAATCCTAAAGTAAATGCCAAAATCATTCGAATTCGCAAATAATCATTCTAATGCAAATGTGTTTGCGAACAGGCTGTGTAGATTGCAGAAATCTCAAAAAATGTGAGTAAGAAATTTGTTCATAACTTATTAAATATTATTAAGAGTATTAAAATATACTTCATACATAGGGAATCATCTAAATGTGCAAACACAAAGACATCTCAATTTGAGATTCTTGTTCAATACATGACAATGCATCCCGACTTATCTAAAGGATTTATCCCGAATTCGCCTTGGCTCAATTTGATCATTGCAATCCTCATTTTCTTCGGTAAAAAATCAAATTGCGACACTGTCCATGTTGATTTAGCACCTATTCACGAATCACAACAAATGATTATTTCGTTTTATTCAAAAGTCTGTCAAACACAATGCGAGACTCGTTCGAAAGTCGGAAATTGTTTGGGAAAAAGTTGGCATTACTTACATTCGATTCTAATTTCATAAATAGTTCCGTTTGAAAGTAGAATCGGAACCAACTTTCGAATAGAATCGAACTACATAGTTGGCCCCCTGTAAAAATTAAGCTAAAAAAATGTGCCGAACCATTAATGGGCGCGGTAAATTGTGACATATACAATACATGCAGTACAGTCTGAAATGAAAATTAAATTTTTTAGCTAAAGCAGAACACCGCTCGGCTAAATGGCTTCCCTTAAATTTAGCTCAGCTAAATTTTGGAGACAATTTTGTATGTGAGCTAAAATTTAGCACGAGCAGCGTACCAAGCTCAATAATATAGTAATATAAGTCTTATAGACGCCGGATAGGAACTTTAGTCCATGTACATACATATAAACAGATTAAGACTAATCTTTGTATAGTCGTGTTCAAAATCACTTGTCCAACGGTCGATTGAGTAAACTGTAGACTTTGTACAGAAAATCTACCATTGTCCAAGTGATTTGAACACGACCGTACCACATTCAGATAACAATCTACTATACAAATTCCTTATTTTCAAGATTACTTTGTAAAGATCTGTTTTATTCAAAGAGCTGTATGTGGTAGCCTTAATTTGTAATAAGATATTTAGGTTCTAATAGTGCAGACATTACGCCTGCATTCGATTCTTTAGCTTTTTTTTGATAATAGCTATTTTGATAAGAAAACATTCTTTAAACGTTTGCGGAAGAATAAGAAGAAGTACAAAAAGCACCCTGGACAATGCGGTGTAGGATCTGAAAATATGAACTCGTTGCATTCATATCGCACAAGGCCTATTTCAGCCCAAAACTCAGAAATAGAAGTTTGTACCTATTTCTATCGTAGTCTGAATATCTGCCTGATTGATCGTCCAAATGGCACTTTGTGAAAAATTTTGTAATGAGTTCAAAAAAATGTCTCCGAAATCAAATCGTTTTTCCACATCTTCGAGAAATGCAGCAAATTTCAAAAAATTATTTTGAACGAAGTACGGTGAGTAATGAATGCATTCAGAATTTTAAAACAAAGGAGTGCATTCAGCTTATTTTTGTTTAATTCTTATATAATGTCTGATTTGAAAGATATAAAAATAAACTTTCAAAAATTAAAAATAGTACCGAAAATTGGGAAGTGGTACTTGCGTACTCGGGAAAGTCAAATTGTACTGAATTCAGTACAATAGTAAGCCTTTTTGCAACTATGCAATGAACCCTTATTTGCCAATTAGTCCCTTGAATTTATTTTCAAAACATTTTCCTACCTGAGGACATTTTTAATTACATAAACTCTGAGGGTTGGGGTCAAAAATCTGGCGAGGTCAACATTCTTTTTTCAAAATTCGCACGCGTAAGCTTCAATAAATATTTTGATTAAATTTATATTTAACACGAATCACTTGACTAATAATAAATTCGAGTTATAGAAACTTCGAGTTTTGGAGGCCAAAAGTTAAAAACGCTGAGTTCTCAATAAAACTCAATAATAGAGAAATTTGACTTAAAGAAGATCGCCTTATGGAAGTTTCACTGTAGTGTATATTGTATAAAATAAACACCCACTTTTTTTTGGGCGATTTTAAATCAAATAATAAATTATTTATCATGTATTTTTTTACGAAAAATGTATTACAAATTAAATAATATACTACCAACCACCCTTATTTATAAACTTTTTGCGTTTAGAGCTGTACATATTTGAAAAATTCTCTGCGATGTGGTATTCTTAAATTTATTTATTTTTGTGTGTTTGCATCTTTTATTACAAAAAACTTACATACATACATACATACATTTTCAATGGCCCGCTTATCCATTAAGTGGGTCGCGGGTGTAGGTTACCTAAGTGGACCCTCCATAGCTCTCGATCCTCCGCCATCGACTCCAAATCATCAAGGGCAATCGCCATACGGGTAGAGGAGAGATTATGAATTTGATCTAACCATCTCATCCTGGGGTCTACCTAGAGGACGCCTGCCCGATGGTACGGATTCCATAGCGCGTCGTGGGATCCTGGTCGGGGACATACGTTTAACATGACCAAACCACCGAAGCATGGACCGCTCCGTCCGGAGAAGTAGCTGCTCGACATTGAGTTCCTCACGTATTCTGGTATTTCTAATGCGATCTCTACGAGTCACACCAGCAATACCACGGAGAAATCTCATTTCGGCAGCTTGTATCCGCGATCTTATTCTTTCAGTCATTAACAACTTTCAGTCACAAAAAACTTTCATAGTTTTTATCTAGCTATCTTTTATCTTATGTTGCTGAACTCCGAACGCATAATTTTAATTTTCGACACAAAATTATTTTGAGATTCCAATGAATCTGACATTCGAATAAATTTTGTGTATTTTGACATTCTAACGAATAATATTCTTCATTGAAAGATGTCATAAAAGAAACTCAAATGAATTCTCAGCTGTTTCACTTTTCTGTTTTATATAGAGTGACCATTCTTTGGTTTTTTGTTGAGACTCTGTTTTTAAGGTTCCGTTTCCATATGGAGGAACCGTACTGCTTTCGCTACGATGTCTGTCCGAATAAACTAGGCCAATTTTAAACCTAGGTCTATCTCAAGAACTGATTGACGTAGAAGGCTATAACCTCTAGTTAAACGACAAATACCAATGATAGCGACACATTGATTAGTTTTGGAGTAATAAGTAATTTCGCGAAAAAAAAATATTTTCATTTGCACAAAAAAACAGTTTTTTCTTGATATACAACAAAAAAAAAATGTTCCTATTTTGTACTGACTGTTTTGCCGAAAAGTTAATATTTTGCGAGATATTTACAAAAATGTGTCCAATATGTCATTCATAAGCGCATTATCTTAAATGTTTCCCTTCCAATATGAATTGGAACTCCATTACTTGGAGTTTTCATTTTCATACACACACATATATAATATTGTTTCTATTTTGCTATTTTGCCGAAATTTTAATATTTTAGAAGATTTACAAAAATTGGTCAAATGAACTTTCGATTGATAGGTAGGATGAACTTTCTATTCATTGGAATGTCAAAATACAGATTCTTCTAATTCGACAAACATTCGAACGAATTCTAATCTCAAAATAAGCGTGATTATCTTTTTTTAAACATCGCGCCATCTATTGCACCTCCAATTAGGGTTACCAGATGTCAGGATTTGGCCTGACGCGTCAGGCTTTTAAGGTCTCTGTCAGGCTCAGGCCAGGCTTCATGCTTTGTCAGGCTTTTTAATGTTTTGTTGATTTATTTACATCAATTTAATTTCAACGAAAAAAATCATCATAAATGTTAAATTGTTGCTGAATGCATCAAAATATGGATGCAACTAGATAATTTTTAATGGTTTCAATTATCTTCGTTGAGTAAAAATAAACAACACTATTAAAGAAATGACAGCAGTCACATAATGCGGTAATTCAATTCCCAATTTATTATATACGCAACTCGATCTGCGGCGTTGGTAATCTTACGGAAGTCACAAAATGATGGTGAAAAACAAAGGTCATAAAATTCGTGCTATAAAGTTTTTTTGTGGATTCTGTATCTGAAAGTACAGTATTTTTAAAAGAATGCAATATAACACATAATGATTCCTATTTTTTCGAACAATATGTACCATGATTTGAAAAAAATTGCCAGCCAACAAGATAGTATATTTTTTAAAGAAACATTGGATATGCAATACGTTTCATATTTTAAATAAAATTGCAAAACCAATATTCAAACAGAAAGAATTGTTTCTCTTTCAACCGCACAATGGACAAAAAAAAAGAAATAAACTCAATTAAGACTCTGTGAAGAATGTTATAACTAATGTGACCATTTCACCCGCTTTTGGCGGATTTGAACCTCTATTTTACCTAAAAACCCGCCACCACAAACATTTTCCCCTTTCTGATAAAAAATCAGAATTTAATTCTCTAAAGAATTTTCTTTAGTCCTTTTTTTTACTACGTTTGAAGATTTTTTTATTTTTTGCATTGTCATGTGTGTCAAAGAAACAACCAATGTTTATTCATTAACATTCGCTGTAAATACGACGGTAAAATTTAGAAAGATAAAGACACACCAACTCCGAGATTCCGAAAAAAATCAAAAATTAAAAAATATATCTAACGCTTACGCCAGAATTAGAAGCCGTTTTCCGTATATTAAAAAAACTGCTGCCGTTTATTTTTAAAGAATTATATTAGATTTTACGTGACAATACGTCAAATAAACTGTTTTCTACTATTTTGCACGAAATTTTTCAGGTCAGAATCTACTTTGGGAAACCCGCCAAACACGCCCGCTTTTAGCTTCAAAAAACCCGCCGGTTTTTGCCAAAAAATAAATGGTCACGTTAGTTATAACTATATTTTGAAGAAACCAGACATTCTAAATCAATTACATTACATACCTACTACCTACCTATGTACCTATAATAATAGTCTTTTTTTTTGAATTTTTTTTAAATGAAGATTATGACTACCTACATATTTATTTGGCTTAAATAAAATGTTTAGTTAAAAAAATGCAATGTCAGGCTTTTTGCTCCATAATCAGGCTTTTCTCTCCTAAATGTCTGGCTTTTCGATTTTTTGTGATGGTAACCCTACCTCCAATGCACAAAGAATGTTTAAAATGCCATTTTTGACATTTTTGGGATTAAGGTTTATTTCTTCCTAAGGACTACAAAACAATTTTAAACTTCTTCAAGTTGAAATTCAATGCTACCTATACACACGTGATTCTCATATAGGTATACGGGTAGGTACGTAGGTAGCTACTTAGAATAAAAGTTTATCGATACAAATTGTTGAAATAAAGTAGTAGAAGTGGATATTTAAGCTTTTATCTTCCAATTATCTTATATTTATAACCCATTACTAACAGTATCTACCTAATTGTATCTTGGTACTTGAAGGTAAAGTTTACAAGAGTATGAACACTACATGCATTGTTAGAAAATGCATTTAAAATAGGTGTACCTAACGATTGAAAACTCGTTCACATTCAAGTGTTTAATACTTTGGAAAGTGAGACAGCTCTTTTGTGTCTCAAGTGCTTGCAATGAAAAATATTAAAGACATCGGTGACCAGTCATTATGGGAAGTAGGTAGATTGGTCAAGTTTTCTGATTATTAGTATTTTTGGATCGTTTTCAATGTATTTAGAGTGAACTTTGGTACTTTGTTTGGCCCTCATTCACCACTAAACCCATTTGTTGCCTCTCTTGCGATAATACTTGCAAACGCAACTTGCTGCGTTCAGCCAATTATGGCAATGTCGTCTGAAAAGAAATACCTTCTAACAAGCGGCGCTAGAGTTAGGGGTGAACCTGAACTTCCATCCCAGCTAAGAATCATCTCTTATCACGGTATTTCTTATGTCAACTGACCCTTAGATTGTCTACTGATGTGGATAGGTAGTAGGTACTTGAACCATTAATGTTTATGCGATATTCTCTTCCTTTGTATCGTTATTGGATCAATGGTCCCCTCCCATCCCGTTTCCGCATTAATTAATATTAATAAAATAACACTGTTTTTTTCCTGCCAGTTTCATTCCGCCCATAGGCGACCATTATAAAGTTTACTGATTTATACACTTCGTTTTATTTTCCAAAGAAATGAACAAGTAATTAAATTCCAGTAAAATACACACTGAACAGGTGGATAACGAAAAATATACGAGTACGAGGTGAACCGGCATGCTTTATCCGTCTACTCTGTGCAAACAATTACTATCCGGAAGCAGCCCTTAATTAAGGATATTTGAGTTAAAAATTTAATTACATATCTATATATTTAATATTTGACTGAATGCCGATGTACACTTGATATTTTTAATTTTAATATAAAATTCTAGGAGAGAGATAATTCCTATTTGGAAATGGGATGGAAAATACATCAATAATTGCTCAAATAATTGGTGCATCAATTGGTTTAACATTTTAATTGCGGTAATAGACGTCACTTACATTATATTTGTTAATCAATTTAAACCTTTTTTTTTATTTAATTGGCTTTATGTGGAAGTGGGAGATTTTAATATGGGTACCTATAGGATGGTTAAACGCAAAAAAAAAAATGGTATAGAGGATAACCTGATTGATACAGAGAAGAGACCATAACATTATTAACTTTCTCATAGTAAGAGAAAGATACCTACCTTCGAACTCTAGATTTTGATTAATTCTGATATTACGATGATAAGGGAACTCAAGAAAGTGGGTCTCGCAATTATGTCCGTCTGTATGCCTGTCTGTCCCCCCCCCCCCCGGGGATAATCTAAACGCTTGGACGGATTTATTTCAAATTTCGTATTTAGAGTGTGTGGGCTTCCCGTTAGGAGAGTTTTTTTGATTTATAATAGCCCTAATATTAATGGTACTTCCCATATAAATATTTTACAAAAATTTAATTTTTAAAGATTTTTTCAAAAACGCCTCCAACGATTTGAGTTAAAATTGATTGGTAAAAGCTATTTTAACAACAATTTATTTTTAAGTTATTATCATTATTCTTAACTTAAAAAATTCCGTTTCTTCTCTAGAATGACTCCGTCCTTGGACGTTGGACAGTTGGACAAACTGCTTCTATCAAAAACGCCATTTTCGATTGCAATGAAAATGTAACGGCTAGGTAATGCTTAATTCCAGTTTTCAGCTAAGTAATTGGGAAATTGTGTTTTTCGGACCATGACTGTGACCTTCGCTTTCCACCCCAATCGCTAATAATGGTACTTTAAAAACTGCTCATATCTCGAAAACACCATTTTCGATTTGCTTTAGAAAATAAACCCACTCTCCCATTAATTTGCACAAAATACACGCTGAAAAATATAAAATGGAAACAAAGATAAATAAGCTTGATTAAAGACTGATAAAAGTTACTTCCGATGCACTTTAGCCAATTTAAATTTCAATCGCTCGCGCTTTGCAATTACAATACCAAAAAGCTTTCATTAAGCAAGTACTATCTACTTTCGTATTTGTAACAGACGCCAATTTTTAAAAGCCCTCTCGGCAGAGCTAATTACCGATTAACGTGCGATAAATTAAAATTAACTTTTCACCAAATGGTTTCCAATTGCTTTTCATTGTTGCGAAGACTCGTTCATCGCTCTTGGTAAGTAAATGAATATGAAACTCAATTGCACTCTTGTTATCCTCCGCTCCACGAAACTTTATTACTCGCATGAGCAGAGACTTATTGCGACTTAATGAGGTTCATTGGGAGGGCGAGGATTCGGTAAAATCTAATGAAACAATTACCTACTCACGCTATCTGATTATTATTATCAGGTAAGATGATGGAGGAATGCTCTTAGTAGGGCAATTATAAAAGCAACATGAGTATGAAAGCATAGTAAGAGGTATAAGTTTATAATATATATTATATGTTTTAACTTTTACCCGAACTCGAGCTAAGGCCTTTTTGAGAAGACGGGTTCGTTTGTTTGTAATCTATTTGTGTACTTTGTTAAGTTAATTTAGTTTATGCTTTTTTTAAATAATTATCCTCTCAGGTGATAAACACGCGATAGTTTTAATGCACGCAACCACTGTGAACTTAAATTTTTCACTGAACATAATGCATGGCCAGGCCATGGATACCTAAAACGTAACTACCTGCAAGAGGCGCCAACCCTATCGACGACGCCACCTTCTACAATATTACGTACAAGTGCTTTTGAGCTGCCTCTTAGTAAGTCTACAATTTAGTTTTAGTGACTGCTTTGCACTTGAACAGTTGAAACAATCCAGCTCTGCATTGACCAAATGGGGGCGACAATAATTGAAAACTGTAAAAACAGGACTGATGTCAAATAGAGATGAATCGAGAATCATACCACTAAAGCAGTCGATGATATCCGAATTATACTATAGTAGTAGCTTTTCCTTAAGCTGGTTACGTGGTGTATTAGCTTTGGGGACTCGTGTTATACAGAGATCGCTAACTGATAAAATATTTACAGATAAGTTCTAGAAGGTTGAATAATATAAGCGAAAATTTAGACCATCTTTACACATCAGCAATCAAGTAGAAAGCAGAGTTTTATTAAGGAGTCAAATCTAAAGAAAGGTCATATCTTTCCGATCAGATTGACATCTTACACTGAGCGATCAACTGAACTACCCAATCTTGAATAGGGCCCTGAGGACGGCATAATGTTGTATCATATTGGATAATACAGAATCTCGGAATCTCGATGATAAAAGTGGATGAACCTGGTGGAGTCGATTAAATCAGACCAGAATGGTTTTATTGTGTTATTTTCAAGAAAAGGGTTTAGAAAGCTAAAATTTTAGAGGTACATATATCCCTTTTAAATCTTCCAGCAAAAGTCCAGTGGTACAAATGTGAAGTGACCAAAGCAGTATTATATTTAAAGACCTATCAGCCAAATTATTTAAGACAGCGGGAGACGACTTTGTAAGGAAGTAGAAGAGCGTATCTCGAAGATTTATTCCAAAGATAGTATGCCTTATGTAATGAACCCCAGCATTGTTTGTCCGATAACCAAGAAGGGATATTGTCTAAACTGCTGCAACTGGAACTGGATTATGGGTTGATTATGGTCCATACCAGTATGGTTTTAGGACTGGTAACATCTTAATATTCACGCTATGGAAGATCCAGATGAAACCACGTCCAGAGAACGATTCGCCCATCTGTTTTCGACTTTAAGGCCACATTTTGCCATAAGGAGACGTGCACTATAGAGCCAAGTATAGTTTTAGGATCACTGTCAAACTCGTAATGTTTAGGGTGACAGATCCATGCCCACCAAAAAGAGGACACCTTCAAAAATCTGAAATGAAAAATTATTGAAATGTCGTTTTTTCTTTAGAGTATAGTTGTAAAATTCTAAGCAGTATACATTTAAAAATTTGTTTTTAAGTCTAAAACAATTTCACCGCAACATTTGGTGTGAAAAAAGGATTTAGACACAGTGACGCATTGCTGACTTCTTCAACATCATACTTGAGAGAATTGTGCGAAACTCACAAGCCCACATCAGACTTACAATTTTTCTCCAAAAATGACATCACATCAGAAATCAAGTGAAAAATTACAATCGCTAATTGCTCTTGATCTAAGAAGACAATATTAAGTAGTTAGGCCTTGATATCTAACATTAATGCCCAGTTGTACAGTCAGAGTTTAAACCGAAGTTTAACTAAACCTGACCGAGAGTTTAAACTTTTGGTTTAACTCGTTCAGTTTCACAGTACAAAATAATCTGACAGTTAACTAAACGCAGTTGTGGAAGCGCAGAACAATTTCCTTTAAGGGGATATTTTTCTACCAGCGCACTTTTGACCAAGTAAATGGTTATTGCTTTTCTCTACTTTATCTATTTTACCATTTGTAAATAAAAGAAATGTGTGCAATATTATTACATTGTGTATTTTGGTATTAACGAAGTGAATTGATTTATTTTCTCACATGTTTGAACTGTCATCTACTTTCACCAATTAATTATTGCAGTAATTATTATTTCTTTTTTATTTCAATAATAATACATATCTAGTTGTTAAAATGTATATGGCATTCAGACGGATGCGATCACAGGTACTGTTTCTTTGTAACTCGCTGGGTTTTTACCACATCCAATCACCCGTCGCCAGTAAAATATTGAAAGGATTTTATGAGCCTCTAATTAGGGTCATTGTCTGGTAATAGGTAGGCGCAAAGTTTTTTGCTGGTGTTTCTACGAAAATCTGCGCTATCTTGTTCTGGTTTTACTTTTTTTTTAAACAAAAGATGTAGGTAATCCAGATCTGTATACAAAAATGGTATGAACTCCGAAACCTTTGAACTGAACAGGCATTGTCCCGAGAAGTGTGTTGAAAATCGAATAGAGTGGGTAGTGTCTTGTTTCAGCCAAAACAAAATGTGAAAGATTTGAGTTTGTATAGAAATATATTTTGTTCGCGAAGAATCTAAAGAAATCACTAGTACATTACAAAAAAATAATCGTCATTTCCACACACGAAAAGAAATAATTTGTATTGAAAAAACCTCAATACAATTTACGCTTGTCTACATTATGTTTGGCTAAGATCTACCTGATGTTCACTTGAAAAAAGGCGTTTTCATTGAAAAGTACATTATTGATGAGGATTAAGCGAGAAAATAATGAAAATTGCAATAGAACAAAAAAAAATGTATACTCATGTGAAATTTTATTGGGTTACCAAACTGCTGTGGTTGTTCCGATGAGTGCTGTGATGAGACCAAAATCCAAGTGGACGAGTTTCTCTTAATTCAACATCAGCAGCATCGAAGCAAACGTTAATCGCAACAACAATATACACGCACTTTTTGGTGCGTGAGACAACGGGAAGACAATGCGTATAATTGTTGTTGCGATACAACTGCGAACAGGTGAATTTATGTCTTAGAGACAGTGAGGCAAATTAAATTGTGTACAAGTAAATAACAAAAAATAGTTTACAAGTGAACATTAGGGAACAAAATTAAATATAAAGAAATTAGTTACAAATTTAATACAAATAACAAAGAATAATGAATTATGACAAAACATCCCGGCGCCCCTGGAACGAGTTTCAGGAACAAGGGAGTACAGCAAGTTTGTTTATAGGACGAACGAAAGTTCCATGCCTCGTCTTGACTGTAGCCACTCGTACAAGTGCATCAGCACCGGGTGCCACTGCTTCGATTTTACCGAGAAGCCACTTGGTTGGCGGAAGGTTAGGCTCCTTAATCACGACAATGTCATCAGGTTTTAAACTCGTACTGGTTTGTTGCCACTTTGAACGCTCTTGAAGTGTGGTGAGGTATTCCATTTGCCATCTTTTCCAGAATCCTTGTACCATGTTTTGCAAGTGATTCCAGTGCTGCAGTCGATTTATTGGTGTGCTCAATAGATTGGGTTCTGGAACAGCCGTATAAGGTTCACCTATAAGGAAATGAGCTGGAGTTAAAGGGTTTAAATCATCATCAGACACAAAGCATATAGGACGAGAATTTAAAATGGCCTCTATTTGGGTGAGGACCGTGTACAACTCTTCGAAGGTCAAAATTGATGACCCAATAACTCTCCGTAGGTGCAGCTTAACTGACTTGACACCCGCCTCCCAAAGACCACCAAAATGTGGCGCAGACGGGGGGATAAAGTGCCAGGCAATGTTGTCCTTGGCAAGGGATGCAGTTATGACGTCATTGTGGGCCTCGGACATAACCAACTTATGCATCTCAGTCAAGCAACGACGAGCGCCTTGGAAGTTGGTTCCATTATCGCTGTAGATGTTAGAGCACATGCCCCTACGAGACACAAATCTACGCAAGGCCGCCAAAAAAGCATCTGTGGTGAGATCACTCACAACCTCGAGATGAATGGCCTTGGTAGACATACACACAAATAGTGCTATGTAGGCTTTTGAAAGCTTTGGATTGCGGCCGCGAGAAAGCTTTATAGTTAGTGGTCCAGCGTAGTCACACCCAGTGTTAGCGAATGGTCGACTTGGTTGTATTCGCTGAATTGGTAAATCGCCCATCAACTGCTGGCTGGTCATCTTACGTTGCATAAAACAAACTTTGCATTTATGTACGATGCTTCGGATGAGGTTGCGACTACCTAGTATCCAGTATCGCTGTCGAACTATAGCAAACATTTCACTTACTCCTGGATGCAAGTGACTAGTGTGTATATCTGTTACAATGAGATAAGAAAGTTTGTTATTGTTAGGAAGAAGAATAGGATGCTTAAGATTAAAAGAAACTGGTGCGTGTTTGATTCTTCCTCCAACACGAAGCAGTCCCTCACTGTCGATAAAGGGGGAGTAGCGAATAAGCTTTGATTTAAGCGGTAATTGGTGGTGGCGTATTAGGGAACGAATATCCGAACTGAAAGATATTTGTTGGACTGTTTTTAAAATTAGGGTTCTTGCCTTTTGAATTTCATTTAGGCTTATACACGAGGTTCGTCGATCGAGTTTTTGGACGCGACTGTTATATAGATACCGAAGGCAGTATGCGACTATTCTTTGAATTCGATACCACGAGGAGATTTTGTCTATAAGTGTCTGAATGATGTTGATGTCGGATGAAGTAACTAGAACTTGGCGAGAGGATTGCTTTTCCTCAATGTCTTTGAGTTGTGGATTACACGACGCGAATTTAGATTTTGGCCAATGCCCATCACCTTTCGACAGCCAAGATGGACCGTTCCACCACAGATCGTGGCTAGAAAGGTTGGATGGTAGTACACCCCGCGAAGCGCAGTCTGCTGGATTGGATTCCGATGCAATGTAATTCCAAGAGTGTCGTGGAGTAATTTCGAGGATAGCAGCTGTGCGGTTGGCGACAAAGGTTGTCCAGCGGCGAGGCGGCGAAGACAGCCAATGCAAAACAATCTCCGAGTCACACCATGCGTATATTTTTGAGATCTTGGTTGATATCGATGATTTGACAAGATTTAACAACCGAGTCAAAAGCAACGCTGCACAGAGTTCCAATCGAGGAATGGACACTGGTTTTAACGGAGCTACCTTGGTTTTAGCTGCAACAATGATGACTTTATACACTCCTTCAGCGACTTTACAGCGTGCGTATACAACGGCTGCGTAGGCTACCGATGACGCATCTGAAAACCCATGCAGTTCTATCTCTTCATATGATGCGAAGACATTTCTGGGAACACGAATTCTTTCAAAGAAGGGAAGCTCCTGCCTATAGGACATCCATCGTTCGGCTAGAGGGGTAGGCAACAAGTCATCCCAGCCAAGATTCAGTTCCGATGACCACAGTTCCTGAAATAGAATTTTGAACAACACAATTGAAGGAGCCAGCAGTCCTAATGGATCGAATATCCGCGATACTTCTGAAAGGAGAGCCCGTTTTGTTGTTGCATGAGATGGTAGTGTCTTCGCCATGCGGTATGAAAATTCGTCACTAACCGGATTCCAAAACATTCCGAGTACCTTGATTAGTGATTGTGAACGCTCAGTGTCAAAGATGGAAAATTCGCATTCAGAGACAGGTAATTTAGAAAGAAGAGGCCAACAGTTTGAGCTCCATTTTCGAAGCTGGAGCTTGGCCTTGGAAAGCAGGATAACTAGCTCGGACTGCAATGCGATAAGTTCTTCGATGGAATTGGACCCCGTCATCACATCATCAACATACACATCATTTAAAAGAATACGAGATGCATTTGGGTATTCGGTCTGGTAATCACTTGCCAGCTGTTTCAAGACACGAACGGACAAGAACGGAGCGGACGCGGTACCATATGTGACGGTACATAAACGGAAATGTTTGACGTCTTCCGTTGGGTTTTCCCGCCATACAATTCGTTGAAAGTCGGTTTGGGGTTCTTCAATCCAAATCTGACGGAACATCTTTACTACATCGGCGGTGAAAACATATCGATGCTGTCGAAAACGAAGGCATACGCCGATTAAGTCACGTTGGATTGGAGGACCCACTAACAGCGTACTGTTTAATGACTGCCCGTTCGAGTCCTTAGCAGACCCATCAAAAACGACACGCAGTTTCGTAGAAGAGCTGTCGGGTTTCAACACCGCATGATGAGGAAGATAAAAACTGTTTCCCGAGACTGAGTTTATCTCCTCAGGAGGAATCTGTTTCATGTGTCCGAGCTCTAGATATTCCCGCATAAACTTAGAATATAAGCGATGTAACTCGGGGTTCTTGTGAAACCGACGTTCCATTGAGTTCAAACGCGAAACCGCAGATGACAATGTGTTACCGAAAGTTGGTGGTGGTGTCTTAAAGGGGAGTGAAACAATGTATTTGCCATCAGATGACCGAGAGAAAGTTTGCCGAAAATGTTGCTCAGCTGGATCGTCGATGTATGATTCATCCTTAGCCGGAGCAACTTCCTCAAGTTCCCAAAACCGTTGTAACAAGACATCAACGTCGATAGCGCAGTGTAGCGAAGAAAGGGTCATACTGTCTGATGTCGTCTTGTCGAACACTTCACCAGTAATGACCCAGCCAAACGAAGTATTTTGGGCAAGTGGGATACCTTCAGGGCCTTGAATTTGCTCTCCCTTCAATATATTAAAGAGTTTGTCGGCACCTACAAGAATATCGATGGGAGCAGATTGATTAAAATAAGGATCTGCGAGATTTAAATGTTCTATATGAGACCACAATTGAACATTTATCGATTGAGAAGGCAAATTCGAAGTTAACTTATTCAAAATATAAGTATCGATATGTAATGAGTTAGAGTTGAAGCGCGAGAATAGTTGTAGAGAAATACGTCCTTTGGTATAACCTGCTTCAGTAGACGACAGACCGAGAATTGGAATTCGAGCGTGAGTACGAGGATGTCCGAGCCTTTGTGCGAAAGATTCAGTAACGAAAGAAGATTGAGACCCCGAATCTAGCAGCACTCGGCAATCAATGAAAGTTCCCTGAACGTCTTTAACCCTAGCCAACACAGTGGGAAGAATGGTTTGCTTCCAACGAGCGCACTTAGATGAGTGATTATTAACGATTTGCGATAGCGATGGTGCCGAAGGTTCGGGTTGATTTGAAAACGAGGACGAAGGAACAGGGGGAGCATCTGCGGTCTGGGACGAAGTGGATAATTGATTATTACTTTGGTTCTCAGGATGAACTAACGAGTGATGGCGCGATTTACACACTCGACAACGATGTGAAGATCGACATTTGTTCGATGAATGTCCAGCCCGAAGACAATTAAAGCAGAGCGAATTGTTTTTCACGAAAGTTCGACGCGATTCAATGTCAAGAGCCACGAATTTGCTACACTGGGCTAAAATATGGTCATTTTTGCACTTGGGGCACTGTGATTTTACATTCGAAGATTCAACTAAATGAGAGCGTATCGTTGGTTTTACTCGCGATAACCCCGGGCGATTATGGGATTGGCATGATTCGAGAGCATCGCACCGAGATTGCAAAAAGTCTAAAAGTTCGGATATGGTGCAGTCATCTCGAGACCCGACGTGTTCTGCCCAAGCTTGGTTTGTATCCTGGTCTAGCTTACTTAAGAGCAGATATATCAACCATGGATCGCGATCAGTCTTCTTTACAGCATTAAGGCCACGCACAACTTCGTCTGCCCCGTCAGCGATTTTTCGCAACGTTTGAACATTACCGAGACTATTTGAGGGAAGTGACAAAAATGATTGGATAAACGCTTTCACTATTAAATGTACCCTATCGTATCGCTGCTCTAAGCGTTCCCACGCTTCCAAGTAATTGCTTTCGCAAATGGAAATGTGCTTTATAAGGTTGGCCGCATCATCTCGGAGGAATGATTTTAGGTAGTGAAACTTTTGTGTCGCAGTCAGATTAGATTTGCTATCCACAGACCCAATGAAAAGATCACGAAAGGACGGCCAATCCTTATAATTCCCGGAAAACGAAGGCACAACAATTGGTGGTAGATTAACCGACGCTGAATTACTGTTCGCAGAACAATTAAGTTTCTCGAGGAACGTGGATTGTTGATTGACAAGACGTTCTAAAACCGAACCGTCCGAACCAGTTTGCGGTGCGCCTTGTCTGTCACGAATACCTTTCACGTACTTCGAATGCGCCATAAAATAACGTTCTTCATACTCGACAAATTCGTTTTCAATCGCATCATAATCAGATCGTTTCACAAACGCCAGGTACTCGTTATGAACAGCAGAAAATTCTGACCACGTTTCTTCTAGTTTGTTTAACCGAACCTCTAATAATTCAAGCGATTTTGATTCATCGATAGTGTTCACGAAATCTGTTGCACGCGTTAAGCGACCCATTGCATTTTCACGCTTTAATCTTAATATTAACGCACTCATGTTCACAGAATCAAAGTCTATTAAATGACGGAGATATTTGATATTTGCAATGGAAATCCTAAGTAAACTACAAAGCTTTAGGATTGCTCCCTTTCGAATTTATAATCGAGACGTATATAAATTAAAGGAAATACGCAAAGTGTTTAATTGTCTAAGCTGCACTTATTGATTCACATGTAGAACTTCCATTAAATTTTAATTAATCCGGCTCGAAGGACCAATTTTTTGATGAGGATTAAGCGAGAAAATAATGAAAATTGCAATAGAACAAAAAAAAATGTATACTCATGTAAAATTTTATTGGGTTACCAAACTGCTGTGGTTGTTCCGATGAGTGCTGTGATGAGACCAAAATCCAAGTGGACGAGTTTCTCTTAATTCAACATCAGCAGCATCGAAGCAAACGTTAATCGCAACAACAATATACACGCACTTTTTGGTGCGTGAGACAACGGGAAGACAATGCGTATAATTGTTGTTGCGATACAACTGCGAACAGGTGAATTTATGTCTTAGAGACAGTGAGGCAAATTAAATTGTGTACAAGTAAATAACAAAAAATAGTTTACAAGTGAACATTAGGGAACAAAATTAAATATAAAGAAATTAGTTACAAATTTAATACAAATAACAAAGAATAATGAATTATGACAAAACAATTATATTGGTTGAAAATCTATTGAAATTTTCTGATGACAGTGGGTTTACCGCAGTAATGCTGGAACTAATCATAGCTCTACTTTTCACTCATATAAAATCAAGAAGTGCAGCACCCAAACAATTTCTCATTTCTGTTCTCTCTCTCTATCTCTCTGTATGAAATAGCAGCTGTCAAAATAAACCTCAAAATGCGAAACGAAAGTTTAAACGGCAGAATGCAGGCGTTTAACTTAGACCGAGAGTTGAACTCCACTTTGGGTTTAAACGAACACAGTAAAACCGAAAATTTGTTGAACGAAGGTTTAAACCAAAACGAGAGTTTAAACTCTGACTGTACAACTGGGCATAAGGAATTCCTATAAAAGAGCTTCACTATTTCGGTGCTGCAAAATGGCGCGGAAGCTGGGACATTAGCTAATGCGATTGAAGACCATTTTTGATCCTTACAATTCTTCGAGTGATTTTCGGACCCCTTTATGCTGACGGAATAACGATGAATATAACTCCTAACTACAAAAGATACACCCAGCTGAGATCTTAGTATGTACCTACCTTTTATTTTTAGCTACGTAGATACAAATAAATTTACCCAGGCAAAATGCCACAAAACAATGCAAACTTCGAATTTTGGACTATAAGTTATAGTATGAAAATATAATATGAAAATGCCAATCTAATTTCAAGAATAGGCATCCGTGAGCTGTTCGGTACTAGATTTTTTATTGGTCATGTCATGACATGACTCATGAAGTACATACCTAGGTAGATAACTATTCTGAACAAATAACTTTTTTGAAAAGTGAGCAATTTATAAATTATTCAAACAGAGAATACTTTAATTGTTGAAATACAATCCACCAGATATCTCAACAATTAAGAAAATAATAAATAATCCCCATAGTGATCTAAACATGAAAATATTTCCTGTAAGCTTAATTATTGAGTTGCTCTATGTAGGTACCTACCTAACCTACCAACGACCATGTCCTTGATACAAAAAATAGAAAAGAAAATAGAAATAAAAAAACAAAAATGAGCAGCCCTTAGCTGTACCTATTTGATGCTGTCCTTCAGCATTTTGTGTTAAAGTTCATTTAATTCTAAAACAAGAAACCGTTCATTTAGCTTTCCATTACCCGAGGGAACAATTACGCCCTTTTTGTTCCAACTGTCAGCAAGCCTACCGTAACATTATGAATGCGCAAATACAATAGAACTCACCCAGAAGAAAAAAAGTACGAAAAAAAAATATGAGAAGAATAGCGAACAATAAAAGTTTTCAATGTGATAGTGCCAATTGTGTGACAAATGTGTTTCATGAATAGTGCGCACATCCTTTGTTCATGCATGAGGAGCGCAATAAAACCATTATAATCGAACACAACCCAGCAGCACAGCAGCGCACAACACAAAACAAAACACGTGTCAATGTCAATTACTGAGCTAACGGATGAAACCACTGACCCAAAAGGAAAATCACACTTTGCATAGTAGATGTTCGGCGGGGTCATTGAAACGAATGAGCAAAGCACTCATTTTTGTATGTTAGTCCTGCAGACACTTCTTGTTTGGTATTTTTTCGTCTATACGCTACTCCCATGTCCGTGGCATAGAAAAACTAGAAAAACGATGAACTAGTTGTGTGTAAAATGCTATTCAATGGATCATGAAATATTTGAATGGCAGATAGATGGCAGGTCTAAAGCGGAAGTGTCGAAAACTGGTCAGAGTAGCTCTGGATATTATGGGAGTGATAGCCTTTGAATGGTTCAGCCACTTCATTTGTATTGAAGAGCTGCTGTTGAATGAGTATTACGTTTTTATGTATAACGTAAGGTTTGAAGGGGCTTTTCTTATGCCCCGTCAGAAGATAAATACATTTCAATGTCAAATGTCTGTTGGATGGAATACGTTATTTTGTGAACAGATTTTTTTGTTATAGAGCGGAATCTGGTAGAAAATGTCTCTAACATTGACAGTCTGAATTTTTTAAAAGCTATGCGGGAGCTTCTATTAATACATTCTACAAGTGATGTGGGATCCAGAGCACAATAAGCTTCATAAGTTATTGACTTTTCTCCAAAACTATGACATTTCTCCTGGTATACACTCTAAGAAAAAATCGTGTAATTTTGCTATCATTAAGCGAGGAATCTACTTGCCTACCATAATTGCAGTATTTTTACGCACGTATCAATTTTAAATATTAAATGCGTAAATCTTAAATCTTTCTTGTGTAAATTCAAATATAGATTTAAAATATAAATGCGTATTTCTACACTTAAGATGTTCAAATTAAATGTACATAGGTACATAATTAATGTTTAAAATCCAACAGAATTTCAGTAAGAAATGTTTATAAATCAACATCAAATGTGCAAATTCAAACCTTTTATGTTCAAATTTGTAGCTAAATTTAACATATAATGTGTAAACTCTATCAAAATTGTGTATGAAGGCGCTTAAAATTAGACTATTTTTTGTGTAATTTTGCTTTAAAAAGCTTCAAATTGATTTCAACATTTAATGTGTACAATTAAACAACATTTTACATGGATCAGAAAGTCTATTCTGTTATCATCGGCCTGGCCGATGCTTTGATACCCTCCCTCCACTGCTGTGAACCTGTCTAAACCAAATAAAACAATCCAAAAATGTGTAAGATATTATTAAAAATATTTATAATATTTATTATTATGCGATGGAAAATGGGAGCGCAAGAGGTTCAACTGCTTTTGTCAAAGGTCTGATCACGTATGAACTCGCAAATGGATCGTGATAATCGAATTGCAAATTTACACACATAAAATATGTAACTTTTATCAGATTGTTGTGTTGATCTTTAAACATTGTCAGTCTTATTTATAAACTTTATACACTCTCTATAAGAACTCTAAACGCAAAAACCTAAAACCTATTATATTATTATTTGCTCAATGGAACGAACTTATTCGATTTTGGTCATTAGTAGGTACATATAGCATATATGCAGTAGAAATATGGTCAAGTTTCATGAATAATAATAATAATAATAATAATAATAATAATAAAAATATGTAATAATGGAGAGGGTTTAGTGCACTGCGGCCTTGTGGCCTATTATGCCCCCTGCTTATACCTGGTAAGGTCCATGCCCTTTTCCAGAGCCGCATCGCATTACAGTTTCATTAAGAACCGTGTTTGAGAGTTTTTGTTCTGTCTTTGGCAAGAATATCAACTTTAGAGCACTTCATCCAGTCCAGGTCCATGGTTTGTATATCCTTATCTGATATCGGGTACTTGCCCAAATGCTTAATCCTACTGTGGGTCAGTGCCTCACAGGATTCCAGAATGTGATCTGAGGTTTCTGCACTCTCATCGCAGAATCCTCAGAGACCTTCTTTTTATAAGCCTATTTTCCTGTTAGGAGACCTGTGACGATTTTTAGGTTGCCTTTGCTTAAACCAGTACAGCATTGAATCCTTTTAGTTCATAGTTCCCTAGGAGTTTCTTAGCTTAGCCTCAGGCCCTGAATGTTTTTAAAACCTACAGTTCTTTTTTCTTTTTCAAACCTCCTGAACTCTTCCCGTAGGGTGTGTTCCCCTACATATATGAAAGCATAATCTTAGGCGTTTATATATTGCATTTTTTGGAATGCAATAGAAATTGTTGACGTGTGAAGACTCATTTATCAGGGATACTTTGTTTCGACTTAATCTTGAAGATGAGTTTGTGTATGCACTCCACCAAGACCCAGCTTTCGGTTGGCAATCCGTCAGATCCAGCAGTATTTCCAATTTTAGTTCAGATTCCATAGCTAAATAAGCTTTCCATACCACATTTTGGTAGGGTGGACGAAAGTCTTCTTTTTCAATGTCAATATTAAATGTTCCATTCTGCCTGATAACAGAGTTTCGGTCATCTTCGTCTTTTAACAGTAGATATACGCGGAAGTCGTTTTTCATTATCCATAACACACACATTACATTACTACAGGGAGTCCTCTTGCACAGGTTCCTAGGTTGCCTAGCTTCTCGCAACCATTCGTTAGTTTCTATTTTTGGGACGAATGGAGGGGACCTACAATTTTATGCCGAGTCCGAACGGCTGAATTGAGAAGCTTTTTCAGGACAGTCATACTCTCGGATGTTTGTCAGACGTTCACGAGAGGTGGCGCAGTAAAAAAACCCTTCAGATGTAATTTGTGTTTTTCCGGGGATCGAACCTGCGAGGGTCAGTCGTGCAACACACTAACCACTGCGCTACTGCGCCCATTATGTATATACCTTTATATATTTCCCCCATTGCGCTCTTCATGTGATCTTTCTTTACCTATGAAAAAGCTGATGAGAAAACCCGTCACATCTGCTGATAGTTCTATGCCATCGATACATTTAGTCCTCAGCAGTTAATACTGCCTGCCTAGCGTTTTGTTACGATTGCAGCTGCTCTATATGTTGATTTCGATGATTTTTCACACAAAAATAAAATCCTCATTCAAATGTCGAACATGGTTAGAAGGAGACTTTCAATGTTCAACACGACAGGTGTATCACAAGGTCGCACATCATCAATCTGAAAATCTTAACGACTTCCTATCCTCGCCTCATACATCAGTAGATTTTTGATAACCATACAAACAAGCAAATCCTTAAGCCAACAATATTACCTTAGCACGCCTCTAACTGCCACCATTAGCATTAAATTTTCCTTGACATTCCTAATCTGTGGGCAATTTCACGCGATAAGCGATAAAGCGCGAACAATTTTTCACAGAAACACGCTTCAATAAATATTGACACGCAAACAAACGCGATGTCCTCGAAGGCATTGTATACAAATAATAGAAGCATTTACCCAGATAGCAGACGGACCTTCAGCTAGAACTTTCATCCATTCATTTATCAGTGAGTGAAAGAAAATACCCCTTGGGGACCAATCCGAAATTGAATTTATTTTTATTTCACGCACGCAATTGTACGCGTCATTGTGAAAGCGTTCGATGGAAAATTCTCCTCAATATTATACAGAGCGAACAAATTTGGGGAAAAAAAACAAAAAAATATCGGAAATGGAAATGTTATTGGTCTGGGATCGGGATAGGAGTGGTATAGTAGTCACAGAGAACCAGACGGATTATTGCGTGACTTGCGTGGCGTATATTTATTGAAATGTCATTTGATTATATTTATGTTAACACATTCATTATCGGTGGCATTAAGCAAATGGATTCACGTGTAATTTAAGGTCATCCATAGATATAGGCCAGATCGTTCAGCCGGGCATTTGTTAAAGTAATTCCACTGTTAGTATATAGATAGTACATTACAATATTATGTAATTATTAAATTTTTATAAGGAATATCTTTTGAAGTTTTGAAGATGAATCTAAACACCATGTACAAATACATCGCCTACTCCTATTTCCCACATCGGAGATGATAGATTTTAGCTTGAAAGATTGACTCGTATTTGCATTTGTCAGATATTGTCAACCTTCACAATGTGCCTTGTTCTGGATCTATTAGACAAAATATAAAATTCATTCCCTTACCAAAACGAATTCTGATCTTGGAGAAAATCGAGTTTGCAGATAAGATGCAGGTGAAGATTTGGTGTCATCGCATCAGTTGTAGAGTGGGATAGAAAGCAGCCATTCCATTTTCATGCGAATATTAAGGCAAGCGAGGTTCATCTGCGCAGCGCTAGAACAAAGGAGTTCAGGGCACGTATTCGGCCAACATCATTTACCAAAAACTGCTTATTCCATTCAACAATCGATGGATATGACGTGATTTGCATGATCATTATTCCTTCATAAGAAAATTTTCCGCGACAGAGGTGTGATAAATGCAACTTTATAGTGCCAGAAGTTGTCCAGCGTCTTCGATGTTTTGTTTCAACATGATGCAATGTGGCACACGCCTGCCTATAGAGACCAAAAGCGTTGATAAAATTCAACACACAATACATATCCTTAGCATAGCAAAAGCATACAGAACGTCGTCGGTCGCCATGTTGGGAACTTCTGCTTAAGTTTAACATACCTTTTCAATTTCCTAATGGTGAGAGTTTAGAATTCAAGAATTTTGGCCTTGTGGGGAACCACTACCATTGTTATCCATTATATCGATATATATCGGGCACATTCCGCATCTCCCAACCAGCATTCTGTTTAATAGCAATATTTTCCAAAAGTAAGCGACTTCAGCAAAATGTCGTGAAGAAAGTTCAGGGTTGAAGACCTGAACGTACGCAGCAATTCCAAAATTCGAATAGCATTGGTCATATCGTTAGAGTTTTATTTTTACGACCGAAACCGTCTACTCTGGCCTTGTACACCTGTAGTTATATAGAGGTAGACGAATTATAGTATATAGCTTATGTTGAGACTGCCAGCCAACAGTTTTATTACCAGAAAAATCGCATAAACCCTTTGGTGGTCTGCCACAACATAGACTTGGAAAATGCCACACCATATAAAATTCATTTTGCTCTAGCACTGTGATGGGGTGGTAGTAAATTAAGTCTTTAATTAGCTCATGGAATAGGCAACAACGACAAATTTTAACCTTTTTATTGGGTCACGGTATAATATCTCAGCCACTTTACAGGAACAAAGACATAATGCCGGTTCTTCTGAACATCTGTTAGAGTCCTTTAATTTTGAAGGTACGCACGCAGTAAAGAAAGGAGCAATCACAATTACGAGCTTACTTAAATAATAATGTTATTAATTTGTTACACCCTTTAAAGAGATAAAGTGGAAATTAATTAGCTTAGAATTTTGGTTTTGATCTTGATGGTCTTTAAATGTGACTTAGTTCTCCATCTGACTTATTTCAAAGATTAATTCGAACGTCTTACCAGCAAGAGAAAACAAAAAATGAACACACAATCTATTCCCAGATGATGCTTACAAAACGATGCAATCGATTTCAGGTCAAGTAGATGATGATGATAGATAACCCTTAGCTTATTGACCAGGGCATATCCTATTCGTATGAAAACAATTTTATTTGATACAACGGATGCACAGGTGAAAAGGGCATGGAAAATGTGGATAAAATATCTTTCAATCGATGAAGACCTAATCAACCTTTTTGCCACAAAAGGGGTTTCCTGCATATTTATAAAGGGATGCAAGTTAGAAACGGCTTGGATAATAATAGCTACAGAAAACAAATTAGTTTTTTATCGGTAGCTATAGCTATCAGCGAATTATTTTTAGATTAACAAAGCGAGCTGCCAACATACACTTGGACTATTGCCTATGTTTTAACCAAAGTAGGTACAAATGTGGATACCTCGGAAGTCACCATAATGAAGACATACCCCCTGTTATTAAATTTAATTTTGAACAGCTGCAATCATAATAAACTGCCAGAACCTGGCCGATCGCGTGGCGTTAGAATGAAGGAATACACAGCGATATGCAAGCTCTACAGGCGAAAGATGAGGAAATAAGAAGGGATTCTGAGGAGTAAAAGAAGATGCATGAGAAGCACCCAATCAAGGAAGGACATACTACTCCAAAAGCACACAAGGCGATCGAATTTCAGCGGTCTGGCAGAAGCAAACATTCATCCTACGCCTACCGTGGCAATGAAAGTTAAGTTATATTCATAATCGACAAAATATTCACCGATTCAAGATAAAACATAAGAATTATTGATCGATATTTGTTGGAGCCATATCTAATTTTAAAATACTTTCCAAACTCGTGAGGTTGTCGATGGAAAACACTCGCTGCTCTGCTAAGCTCAAGTATAGCTACGTTGTTGACAATGTCATCATTGGAAGAAATCTGCAAAAATGTATGAAAAAGTACGCGATTTTACTATTTCTTTATTCTAAAACTAGCGTCGTCTTATTCGCAAACAGAGGTTGTTCACTATTTCCAACGGGAAGTTAAGAAGGTTTCCAAAATTAATTTTTTCCAAAATGCAATTTTTTTCGAAATTTATTAAAATGTTTAAATCAAAAAAAAAAAAAGACTATCGTTCCTTTTACCAAACAGAGAAAACTGAGTCTCCTAATTAGCCCCACTATATGTATTCACAATACCATTGAATTTTAACAGGAAGCCAAATATCTTGATGAATAATCCCTGACAGTAAACTATCATGGAACCCACAAATAGAACGTATCGTAAACAGAACCAACAGATTTCTTTGGATCTTCTTTGGATGAATTTAAGTTCTAATACACGTGGTAAAACTATATTTATCTTCTTAGACAGCCAAGCTGCTTTTGAAGCTCTGGATTGGAAAATTTACATGGGCATCTACGAACTTTCAAAGAAAAACCTAGTCATCCTACACTGGATTCCAGCGCACAGGGGCTTTACTGGAAACGAAACAGCTAGACTCACTGACTAAAGTCGGCGCGACAATGCCACTTGTCGGACCTGAATCCTTCTCTGGTGTTAGTAAGCGATGTTTCAGGGAATACATTAGGAGCTTAGCTCAAATCGAATATTATGAACACTGGTTTAAAGTACCTGCGCAGAACTGCACCAAACAGTTCTTCCCAAAATTCTCCCCCAGAAAATCATATTTTCTTACTAATCTGGGACAAAAATAACCTATAGAATCCTGACAGGTATAATTACTGGCCATGGCCTTATGAAAAGACATCTTCACCGATCACCGGGACCAGACCTTACATGTAGACTTTGCCTGGAGAGTGGCGAATTCTCTCTTCATATTCTCATTGAATGATCGGCTCTCTTTCGTCTCAGAAAGAATTTCCTTGGCGAAGAAATCGTTACTATAGCAAAACTTGCTGACCTACCCCCAGAGAACATAATTGTTTTCCTGACTGTCTCCAGAGTCAAACTATGGCTCTATGACCTCACGAGGGCACAATAGGCTCCTTTAGAGAGGCCGCAGTGCCAGGGCCGGTGAAGGCTCTGCCGACTATACCTAAATCAAATGCAGATCTAATCTAATCTAAAACGTAGAAGAACATTTCAACAATAAAAATGAATAAATTAAGTAAAAGTTTTAAACAAATAAAGAAAGGTATGTATAATACCTGTTATGTTATGTTATGCATTTAAAATAACGCAAAATATATACTTTTCAACTCATATAAAGGAAAAGGAAATATTTCATAGTATAAAGAGTGCATAATACCTACCTACACATAGGAAGCGTTTTTTTTTTTGTTTTAATTATATTTTTTGATAATAATAATAATTTTTGATAAAATAGTTTATCACTTTTTGCTGTGTCTTCCTTAAATTTAAATTGTTTTCAATATTACTAATACATATAAAGCTCAAATAAAAAATGTTGAGTTAAATGAAAATTGTTATGTTACCTATGCGTCTTTGCAAATCTTTTCTTAAAAATGGAAAAATGGCCCGAAGTTGTGCTCTAACGAACCATATACACTAAGTTTAAAGCAAATCGGTTAATCAGTTTAGACATAAACTCCCTGGACAGACCAAAAGACAGATATACAGATGAACAGGCGGAAATATTTATGCAAAAGGCATAAAGGTATTCGAGAAAGTTAAAAAATTCAGTCAGCCCGCACCATCTGAGATTTGATATGTCACATCCATTATCCTTGCATATTTATATGACGTCTCTGATTTACGAGTTATGAATTGTGCAAGTCAAAATTAGTTCTTAAATCTTAATCCTAATGCCGCAATATGGTGGAAGGAAATACATTATCCTTGTTGTTTAAATGATGCAATATAACGTTAATCATTCAATCATTCCACGTAACTTTTGCCTTCCTACTAAACGAATGTATCCCAACGGATAGAAAATGCCGTCATTTCCGGTCATAGACGGATAGAACAATTTGTATTAGTTATCAATGACCTATATACGCGATGAATCGATGGATTCTATAATTGAAACCGGCTATCGATTGGAGTTAGCAGACATCAATAGTGTAATAAGAGCTATCTTAAGAGATTATTATCGACTTCAATACTCGTTTCGTATAGGATTACATGACTGCATGACCTGACTACACATTGATTTTGCTGTGTAGTGTGTAGGTACTTAGGTGCGTATATTGAATTTCCAAATCAAGATTATGTCCAACAGTTTAGATGGATATTATCAACCTGACGTATAGTGTATCTTATGTGCGTGCACGTTTATAAATTGTCCGAATTGGAGATGTTTAAAATTAGGTACTTTAATGAAGACATTGATTTCAAGTGTGGTTCTCATCATTGACGCCGATTTAAAAAAAAACAACTCCCCCAACGTAGCCTTTAAGCCTAAATTACTTATGCTAGCCAATCTGAGGATGAGACTGAAAATCAAGATACATTATTTGATAATTCCTGAAGCATGACATCGATAGAATGAAGAAAGTTGTACACCTACTTCCGATGACTTTTTGGCAATGCTGACACTAGCCATCTGACCTTGAATTTGGTAGCACAGAACTTCTTGAGGGCTTGCGTAAAATGCGGTCGGAAATGTGCGATCTGACAGTCTTTTGCGATCGCAGCCATTCAACGATGAGCTTTCTAACAATATTCTCTCTTGCTCCAAATGACCGCAAACGTACCTTGTCTGTACCAGATACCTAGGTGTTCTAGTTGGCGCCTCTGAATGTGAACTGAACGTCTAAAATACCGCGAAAAATGCGTTCTGTCGGTCGCAATGTTATCCAATCTGACTTTTCATGTTTTGAAATCATAGCGCGCTCAGTCCTGTGGTGTATGGTCACTAAAAATATTGACAGCTGACGGAACTGCCAATACTGAGAGCTGCCAGATGGCACCTTCGGCACATATAAAGACTTTGTTAGCGAATTCAGATTTGATGCGGATTAGCACAAGACGTTCGTGTCTTAAGACCTTTCGCATAGCTCTACTTCCATTGATAGTTTCAGCACACTATTCGGGTGCTGATGGACGCTGACTGTGCTCCCAATAGGAATAACTGTGATAAATGTCACAGTTTTTTTATACTCGGCCGTCCTAATTAGGGTCCTCTCCTCCAGTTTCACATATAAAATAAGAATCTCATTATCATTGCATGAATCGTCGACAGTGACAGTCAATATTATCGTTCTCATAACTGACGCAATGGTTGATATAACTAACTGGCATAATATAATATTTAAAATACCGAAATGCTATTCAAAATTATGTTCCACTGTAGGAGGTAAAAAATACATCCGTCTCATAGCAAGTGACCCCTCATTATGCACTTGTTCAAGTTCCGCTTGAAAAATGTTGATTGCTCAATTACAAAGGTATATAGGTACTTTTTTATATTTTCCGCACCTCACTCATATACATTACTGTACAGCTTTTAAGTCTAATGTCTGAATTACAAAACGGCGAAGCGTAAATTAACTCAAATTGCTTGCTCATTAACCTAACGACCTTGCGGCCATCCTCAGCGTACTCCTTTACACACCCATTAAATGCAATTCTCCGAAGGCTTTTTAACTGCACCGGCCCGACACACAGTAACTCACTATCGTTCCCTTTGGTGTATCCCATTCTTGCCCTTCTTGTGAGACTCGCACCACACCATCAGTCTATAATAATTACACCACTACTATGGAGCGGAACTTTTGATGGCGAGAAATATAAATTAACTCTCGGTGCTAGGATACAAATTAGGTTTTCACTCCTTCCCAGAATCAAGTTTCCCGCATTATGAACAAGATACCAACAATCTGAGGTCGGAGGGATTTTGCAATGACAAACTTTGTGCAGCTTGGTCTTTGCAATTGTTGACCCAATTGGAAGCCAATTCATCATAACGTACCTCTCTTTACCTAGGTGTCAAACAAATGACAGCTAAAAGCCAATTTAAGCGTTTTATATTCAAGTCGAAATAAATGCAAAAATATTAACTAAAATACATTGGGGAGCCGTAAACCGAATTGCCTACCATATTTGGCTGAATAATGCCGAAACAGTCTCCGAATTTGCATCGTTATCCTGATGGGGTAATAACTTTATTTTTTCATTCGACGCTTAATTTTACGATATATATGCTATATACAGTATACACCGCCTTATCGTGTATTTTGGATGGTATGACTATGCCGTGACAACATGCACTTCGTGGGTTAAAAAAAAATATAATAAAATGTGTACCGTGTACGGGTGTAAAAAAATATATATGTGTTCCGAATATGGTGACAGAATGAATACATGTTGCGCGGTATTGTACAGACTTGCCATTCGTTACACATTGATCATACATGACTTGATTGGGACTACTCAACTGTCCGGGATGAGGTCGTGTGAATTGATTTTCATACTTTATAGGTCATGAATTTAAAACTGCTGACTTGAGTACAGCGTTGACGACCGAATGTGGACACAAGTGTGATGACAATAAGCATGTGGGATGCTGTAGCTTACACCTACAAGGAAGCAAGGGCATCTATTAAGTTGCGGCAAATCAATTAAAGAATTCAAATTAAATTTTTAAATTTATGAAAATTACTTATTTACCTAAGGTGGTGCTACAGTCAGCGACTTGGACCTGGGCCTTAACCAACAATCGTCTCCAACCAGCATGATTTTTAGCCAGATGTTTCCTTTTTACATGCAAACTTGGCAAAGGTAAACTGCGTGCACCAACTGAGTCGCGGTCTTCCTCTACTGCGCCGTCCCTCGGGTGTGGATTCGAAGATCTTTCGGGGCCCCTCAGTCGTTGGACCTTCACTCTTTTGGATAGATCGATGGCGCTGTAGTTCGTACAGTTCATAGTCGTATCTCCTCCTCCATTCACGAAAATTACTCTAAGAATTTTCCTCTCAAAACAACCAACAACCTCATCCGCTTATGATGGTGTCCATGGTTTTCTCTAAGATCTACAGTTTGAGTATTTGTTCGAAGGCGGACTTTTCTGGCCTGAAGCCACACTGCCAATCAGGTTGTTGACGAAAGTCTTCAGGCGTTCAGACAATACGACAGATAAAATTTTGTTAGCGACGTTAAGAAGACTAATACCTCTGTATAGTTGGCGTAGTTGAGAGGGTCTGCTTTCTTGGGGAAAGCAAACAATGCTGAGGTTGCATTCATCGAGCATCATTTCCTATCGCTTTGAACAGCTCAGCGGTGAGTGGTGAGTCCGAGAAGAATATGTTGTATTATTGAAAGTGATATTTCCAACAGTTACGTACAGTTTTCTGCTTTAAAACCTGACCCCAGTAACCTAATCTTAATGTATGTATACATAGCAACGAATTTGAATATTGACTGATTGTGTAAGGATATTTGCAAGAGACAATATTGGGAGTAACGATATGCGTATAATTTGCAAGTCCTAAGACCTAAGGGGACAGACAATTCTCGTAACCTGGTTATTTGTGGCTATATACCCTCACAGCTAACATAATACAAATACAAATACAACATTTCATCCTTATGCGTATGCCAATGATTGTCTCAGCAATTGAGTGACTAAAATGTCAGTTAATCAATTATTTGCCTAATTACTACTGTCAACACTTTAGGACAACACAGATAACAGATCATGTTGGTACGACCAGCATAAGCAATTGGCCTCGCTTTTTATAACAATCCTATTATGGCTAAAAAAAAAACAATACCTGCCTTAGTAGAATTGTACACAAATACATAGGTACTACCTTTCCATTCAAATGCCACAGATCTGTCTATAATCTTTGAGCCTGTTTAACATTTACAAACCGGACTTACCTAAATCGAATTCCAATTGTTTACTCAAAATGCACCATTGAAGTAAATCTCAGGATTCTACACAACAACGAGTATCTACGGTGCTACGTTTCAAAACGGGCGACAAGAGCAGAGAACTAATCAAAGAATATTTGGTTTGTATAGGCAGGATACTTGCAGGAATGAATACCACCATAGGTATTTAGAAATTAAACACCTGATCTAATAAATCACTGTGGCTATCAGCGATGCCAGATTACAAGATATATCTTTTTTTTCAAGATTTTTAAGCTTCAAAATATGTGCAAGACTTTTTACCTTAAATTCATCAAATTTCAAGATTTTTTATATTGAACTATAATTTAGTTATTTATTAATTAATTATCAACATCATTTACAATAGACTATAATGTAATCTTTAAGTTATAAATGCAGATATTTCTTTGTCTAACAATTTAAAATAGCATTTTCTGTGAACTCAATATCGGTCGAACGAAAAATTTTGCTGATTGCAGCATGTTGTAATTTGTAAAGAAAAATATATATTCTTTCGTAGTAGCAATATTTGTCATTAGTGTCACGTCCCTAGACATTTGCGCATATAAGTAGGTAGGTACCTACTACGTTTTATTAATTTTTGAAAAATATGTGTATGGAAATGGGAGGTACCAAAACTACTCGACCGATATAGTCCATTTTCAATACCAACGACACGACGACGGTAAAAAAAATGATCTCACAAAATTTTTTGCATTGATTATTTTTAAGGATATTCAATTTGATGTTTCCTATTGTGTATTTGGAAAACTGCCATACAACGGAAAATTTAATAAAATTAAATAAAACGTTAAAAACTTAACATGTAAACAGGGGCCAGATCGTGTAAAATAAAAACGATCGAACAACATCGTTTTCACTAAAGCTGTCTCTATCATATCTGTGACAATAGACAGAGACTGCTAGTATCGAAACGACGTCGTTCGATCGTTTTTATTTTACGTGATCTGGGCCCAGTTCTTCCGAAACTTTTAAACGGAGTGCGTTTTGACACTTGTACGTAACTAAACAATTTTTTTTCCGTTCTAGTTAGTTTTATCTATATTTTGGAAAAATCTTGAAAAAAAGATATTTTATTTTGGAAAACAAGATTTTTCAACTTTTTCATCTGGGAACACTGGTGGCTATTTTGTGCATGTGCAACTATCTGAGTGTTGTGGTTATTTGGTGCCATTTTGAAATCAAAGTTCGTCCTGTAATGTGGGAAGCAATGGGTAATATAAATATGTGTCATGGTTATGTGAATGGTGAATGGGTATCTGTCAAAATTCTCCAGCCTATTTAGATGTAACAATTGGATTTCAGTCATTTTTGTGGTGAGAAACTATACAGAAAGTGCTTATAATTCTTGTTTCTAACGCAGACAATTTTGATATTAGGGTAATTGGAGGGTAGTTGATGGCATGTTTGTTTAGAGTCATCGATAGATCCATTTCATATTAAACATCCAAAATACCGAAGCAAGACAGACTGGGGTATACATCTGCACATCCACCCAATTCCTTTTGATTAGGGGGTACAAATTCAATAATGTTTGATCTTGAAAGAATATAGCATTTCCAGGTACGCAGATATCTACTAAAGCCGGAACTTGTACTGAAAGTTAAGAGGTCTTGTCATCGAACAAACACTCAAATCGGAATAAATCCTTACACATAATCACTCGTTCACGGATCCAAAAATTAAATAATTCCTGTTAAATACAAATCACAGGACTCTCTGAGCCCTAACATGCTATTTATGTATGTATACAAATCCACTTATCCAAATCCAAAGGTTATTCTGCATAATTATATAATAATTCTTGAAAATGAACCAGAGCAGAGACCACTGTCTGAATAACGCTTTTTTTATGTACCTAACCTATACATACAAACATTTTTTTATAGACCTTTAAACTTTCGGTTTTCTTTCTTAACTTAGTTTACATAAAAACCATCAAACACAGAAGCCCGTAAATGCCAAATTGTCGCATTTGGGGCTCAGAAAACCCACGAGTAATTGTTGAGAAACAAATACATGCAACAACGCGCGACTGTTTGGTGCGCATTTTGGGCTGGAGCCCAAGGAGCCCAGGCAGTAACAATTAATGGCGTTCGTTATCGTGACATGATAACCCAGTTTTTAGTGGTTTCAATAGGACGGTGCCACATGCCATACCTAAAGCGGCCCATAGACACCACATTTGTGTCTGCACCGGTACACCGATCGAGACACCGACACCAAAAATCAAAAACTCGCTCCGTGTCTGACACCAAAATCGGTGTGCGCACCAGCTCACACACAGCACACATTTCCGTACACCGACATAAGTCGAAATGGCTATGTCATTTTTCTTTAAGTACAAGGTGGGCCAAAAGAGATCATCTTTTGGAAGATGGTCTTATTTTTGCAAATTGCCGCCAATGCCAAATCTGTTTTGACATTTGTGGACTAGACAGATGTAGAATACAAGTGAATAAGCCATGGAGCCATTTGAAGAGTATGGGACCACACGAGACGAGTGGCCGGCCCTGGAGCGCCCGTTGTGCCGAGAATATCGCCGCTGTTGGGGCGGATGTCGAGCTGTCGCCGGAAACATCGACCAGACGCCGTGCCTCGCAATTAGCCATCAGCCGGACGTCCCTAGGCCCGAAACACACATGCGAGATTTCAATCGCGCGACTCTTTAGTCACAAAAAATGAAACACACGCATGTCAATGTAAATGCGCGCACATAATTTTGGATTGTATTTGGATCCATTACTCATGAATAAGACACCGAGATATTTAAACTTCTCTACCTGTTTTAATGGGACTCCACTAACATGCAGAGTGCATTGAACATGCGTTCTGGAGACAAGCATCAGTTCAGATTTGTTCACGTTAACCTTCATCTCAGCTTCAATATAAACGGCTGCAAACCGATCGAGTGCACGCTGAAGTTCAGTCTGAGAGGACCCAGTTGAGATTCTACACAAAAATATTGGTGAATTGTCTCAATCTCCTTGTCGTCACTAAAATTCCTATACCCTACCTTTTGTGAGGGAAGTTTAACCCTCTATCGTAGTGGTCTATAAAAGATGACCACAATAACGATGTGTGATCTATTGAATGCTAATAAAATGATTGACCGGACCGACTTTTGTTTGGTATATTTTCGCTTCTCATTTTAACCAGGCAGTTGCATTATTTTTCAGCTAATTTTAATACATATGTATTTGTATTATTATAAATAACAATCCACTTATGTAGTTGCTTTCAGGAATAACTTCAAGTTCATTTCGCACGTGGTTATTTTCATCTCCGAAGTTGTGCTGGTTTTGTATTTGTACGCCCTTGCATCTGTGCGGCCTCTAACTTGCGTTCAGTAACCTGCATGTATTTTACATCAAAAATAAAAGAAAGACTTGCGATTCGCGTAAAGCATTAACTTGTAGGTATATTTTATGTGAATGTAGTTTAAAGCCCTCGGGGAGGCTGCATTACACATTCCCATTATGATTGCGAAAGTTTCCTCTGTGTTCAAGTTAGTGCGACTTTTTGCATTTCTCCCAACAACAGGAAGAGAAGATTGTCGAAAATTGGCCTCTTTTTAAACAGTCTCGAATGGATACCCCCTATACCCACACCGTTTTAGTTCTATGCAACTTTTGCTACGTGTAACGATGTAAATGTAATGTATCTATGTAATTATTTCCGTCAATGTATAACTAGTTGCCAATTATTTATGATTTTAATTACAAAGTTTGGGTACGCTTATTACGTTATTACTTGGTCGGACTGATTTAGTTCGTTTTCCCTCCGACTCGACTTAAAAGTTGTGATGCTGGTAGATTAAAAACAATAAAGTCTATGCTCTTTCCTTTCAGAAAGGGGGTAGGTAGGGTAGAGTACTGTTCTCAGTGAACGACTCTAGGGAGATGAGCGCTAATAATAGAGTTTGAAAAGGTGTACATGTGGTTTATGTCTCAGGCAGAAATTTGGAGCGCGTTCGGTAGATCTATTTGTGGAATATTATAACCCTATAACGTCAAGGTATTAAAGTTATGAAATTTAATCTGCAATTACATGAAAAGTTGTCATGATAAACTCCCCATTAACATAGTGCTTATGTTTTATTTAATGTATGATTTGTATATTATTTATTACTTATGCAATATACATACAGTAAATTAAATTAGGAATATGAATATATTTATTAGTACAGTGTTATTATATTGAAGTCTGTGGAGAATAGGTGTAGTAATAATTTTGGAAACGATATCTGAAAGGCGAAACTCTGGTTATAGCCACTTATTGTAAAATGTAGGCATAGTCATTGATACCACTCGAGCCACGTAATGTAGTTACATTTTTAGTACATATTAAGTTGAGCGGTTTGAGGCATTAAGGAGTTGGAGCAGGCTTCACTTTTGAGCCTTCCATTACAATGATTTAGGTAATTTAACAAACACAGAAATCAAAAGCAACTTAAGCTTCATAAGAAGCTCAAAATGGTTCAACGAGTAGGGAGAAGCAAAAGTTCTCCAATGATACATTCTTCGTGGTATCACAAAGGACCTAAGCTGGTTTCAGTGTGTTGGCGGCAGGCATCCACTTTCAACTTAACCCAAGTTTTTGAGATGACGGCTAAAAAACAAAAACATTCTGCTTCTTTAGGTTAAGTTCTTGTGTCTACATTTCCATATCCTATGAAATGTAATATTCTCATTACAACTATTCATTATTTTTAATTCGATTTTACGTGAGCATCACCTAAGTATACCAGCTACATTATGTTTATAGAAAATTATTCCGATTTTGCTTGTAGATGTAGAAGTTTCAGTCCCATGTCGCATTCTCGCGCCTGTGATTTATGACAAAACCTGCGACATTTATCCTCTGGTTAATTATTCACCATAACAGCCGAGTCCTCTCTAATCGAATGCACTCGGCCTCATTTCGAGATTCTTGCAATTCGCGCATTGTCAACGTGCCCGACCAAACGGGAACGAGCAAAAACTGAGACTTTAATTTGAAACAGCGAGTTGGTTTAATGCCATCGGATGCAGTGCCATATAGAATGAGTATCATATTGGTGGTATAGGTATAGGTACCTTCAGCAGCGCTGTCGCTGTTTAGAGGTATTAATTTAATATTTAATTACTGAGAACACAGTTTAGCCGCAATGGTCCACACAATGCAGCCGTATATGGACAATGTATGTATATCTGCATCCACCTCATGAATTATTCATATAAATTAGTTCTCGGATCACGGGGTAATAAATTTTAAATTAATTTGTTTCTAACTATCCTCTGTTTGGCTGCTCAGATTGGAGTATTCTCCTGCAGCGGTTATTTTGTCGGCACAAGGTTGTGTTTAGTTAGCGGCTCTGTCAAATAAAATTTTCGTTTTGAAATTATTATGTGATGGTATGCACTGTGCTATTCAGCTCGGCTGCAGCGGCCAGGGTAGTGAATTAAAAACTTGAGCGGTTTTGATTTACTATTTTCATGCATTATTTGGATGACGTGCTAAACAAGAGTTAATTAATTGGACTGGCTTATAGAGTTTTATGTTGTATTGGTATGTTAATGTTTTCGAAGGTAGTGAATTATTTAGGTATGGCTAAAATTTAACAATATTGTGTATGATTGCAGAAATTGGATTAATGATTTTGTAATTTACATTTTGTGGAAGAGTTTTTTGAATGTTTTTTTTTTGTAATTTCAGTTGGTCGCACTCCTATCGTGAGTGGCATTTATATACGGCAATGTTTTTATTTTCTGCATTGTCCCTTAGGTATGGATATGGACACAAAGACTATCTATAGTCGGGCTGGTGCATTGTTGTTTTTTCGATCCATGGGTTAGTGTGTTGGACTACTAATGCGAAAGCGTGGGACCTCGATCCACGGAAAAACACAAATTTCATCTTAAGGTTTTTTCCAATGTCTGGTCGATGCTTTCTCTTGAAAGTGAAACAATTTTGTGCGTAGCTAAAATCAATCGACGCAATCGACAATTGTCGTTACGATCTTTGATCGACAATCACAATAAGGGCCATAACTTTGATGTGGTTAAGGGCTTTGTCTACCTGGATGCGGATTTGAACTCAGACATTGACACCAGCGCTGAGATTAAACGAAGAATAATTCTTGCCAATTGCTGTTTCTTTGGGCTAAAAAATCAACTGGTAGCATAGCCCCCTCTCAAGCAACTAAACTGACCATTTGAGACCCTAATCGTACCAGTCCTTCACTACTGCCGGCGCAGAGGAAAGGACTCTATCAAAAGCGGATGAGGTTACCCCTGGTTATTTCGAGATGAAAAATCGTCGAGTAATTTTCGGTCTCGTCTGCAGGAATGGTCGAGGGGATATAGCTACCAACTGTACGGGCTGAATAGCGACTTCGAGCTAACCAAAAGAGTAAAGGCCCAACGACTGAGGTGTCTGGGTCATGTAGAGCGAATGGAAGCGAATGCTCCGGCCCGAAAGATCTTCGAATGCACACCCGAGGGACGGCGCAGTAGAGGAAGACCGCGACTCAAGTGGCGCACGCAAGTGGATGGGGAACTTAACCAAATTAGCGTGGGAAACTGGAGACTGCTGGCCAAAGATCGTGCTGGCTGTAGATGCTTGTTGGTTAAGGCCCAATTCCACCCCGGACTGTAGTGTTACCGTGAGTACGATATTGTTCGTGTGCTACCGTTCTTTTCGTCTGAATGCGGCATTTTTTTTTTAAGCTCAGCGGCCTGTTACACAAAACTGCAGGTCAACAGTCACTCGTAGAATTATATTAGTTTGACAGTATATTGACAGAGTATTTCTATAAAGCAAACAAATTTTAACGGGAATAGGAAATATGAATTTCCGTCGACTCGTAGACTCGGTTTAAAAGTAGCTAAATTCATTTAAAAATAAATATTTGCGCATTTCCCGTTTAATAAAAGAATGTAAGAACCGTGATTTGATTTGTTAAATTTTATACGAAATACTATTAAAAATCTAAATGAAAGTTCTTAAGAATGAAAATTGTATGCCCTTTCTTCTCTATAAAAATGTTTTCTTTTTAATACCAAATTATGAAAAAACAGTCACGCAATCCCCCAAATAAGGATTATAAATATTCAAAAATGTACGATCTTTTCAGTTAAAAAAATAAAAGTACAGTCGTGTCTGGATATAGTGAACACCCGATATAGTGAACACCTCTATATAGTGAACAGCTAAAATTTTACATGGTGTACTCTAAATAGTGAACAATCGAAAACCTCTAAATATTGAACAACATTTTTGCAGCAACTTCAAGTTAAAAACAACAAAAAACACATAAGAGAACTACAAATAAAGAGGTTATTCCCCGTAAATTGTGCTTTTAAGGGGATAACCCATTGATTGCTTCAAAGGAGGTTGTTACTTGATGTTTGTTTGTTATTGTCGGGTGCGTTTGTGTGCAGTCAATAGCGTTTGTGTCGTGTGACAGAAATCTGATGATGACGCCAAATACTAAATACAAATCACAAATCCTGTAAAAAATACTGAAGCTATTGAAAGTTTTGATAAAGCTATCGCAAGGACACAACTGATTATGCTGGGGCTGGCATATGCTAGCATTACGAAGTCTACGCAAAAAAGCGATCAAAAAGTCAAGAAGCAAACATTTATTCTCGAATTTTGCAATAAATATACCTACATAAGTATATTTCTATGTATTTTCCTTTGAGAAAATAAAAAAAAAATGTCAACCTTGTTATAGTGAACAACATGGATACAGTGAACAGGCCTACCAAAAAAATAGTTCACTATATCCAGACACGACTGTATTAAATGCAAGACTTAAATCACATGTAAGATTTCATCTAGTAATCTACATAAGAGAACTATTTTATTTTTCGAGACTTCTTGTAACTGTGACACTTGTAACTCTACAGAAAGAGTACGTACAAGTTAGAAAATATCCTAATTGTAGTATTGGCCTTTTACATCCTGTGGCCTATTTCACCAAATTACAATTATAATTACACATTATTGTATTTGTTGATTACATTTTCAAATTTGTTTTCTGATTTTCTGTTTCACATAATACAAAACTTAATTCCAACAAATTTGTTAAAAAGAGAAAAAAATAAATCGAAATTGTATTTGTTATTTTCAAATAGAAAACAAAACCGTTTCACCGTTTATTTTTCAGAGTTGTAAACAACAACTGTTTTTTATATTTTTGTAATTCTTCTAATTGATAACATCAGAGAACAAAATTAACAGATAAGAAAAATGTTTTAACGGCAAATTTTATAACCTTTTAGAAATTGATGTATCGGTGTCAGTGGAAAGTTTTCAGTAATTGAACAAATTTGTAAAATTTCTTGATTTGGTGAAATACAAGGTTGAAAAAAATATGAATTTTAACATATTTGTACTTATAAGCAACAAAGAAATTTAACTTTTGGTGAAACGGAAAAAATGAAATTTCTACAAATTTCCCTTTGTAAACAACAAAAACTATTTTGTATTACAAAATTTGTGTGAAACAGAAAAATTCGATTTTTTAACAAATATGTTTAAAAAAATGCCTGTAAACAACAATTTGTAAGTTGGTGAAATAGGCCACTGTAGAATGGCCACCGACTTGTACTTTTGTCTTGAGAAAATTTATATAATGTAGGTACTTGTATAAATTCACTTGCATTGCATAAATAAGGACTGTTCGAGAAAACTTCCGGAAGGAGAAACTAGGCTTGACAATTTTTAATGTCGAAAGAAACGGATTATGCTTAACATTTTTTTAAACTGCTATTTCTACACTTTATTAGGCCGCGCTTAATAATTATCTTCGGCTAATTTTTTGGCACTTATGGAGTGTTAAAAAGAAGTTTACCAAACTCTAATCTTTAAAAAACAGAGATTTATCGAATGTTACGATATTAATTTCTTGAAATTCAGGGTTTTATTTCCTCTTGAATATTCTAGGAAAACTCAAGCAAAAGAAAATGTTAAAAATTAGCCGATAGGATAAATTATTATCATGCTCCCGGACTAGGATAAATTGTTGACAGCAGCTGAAGTCTCGTTTTCCACCACTATAGAAAATTATAAAGATTATTAATATACCCCAACCCCATACTGCATCGGACATACGATCATAATATACATACCTTCATACAACTGACCATAACACTCACCGCGAAAACAAATCAACCCTTTTCGAATGCGAGGTATGCTTGTGCGGTTTTGTATTTGTTTGTCGTGTCGCACGATCGCAAAAGTATAAACATCTATTTGTAGCAAGGTATATGTGTTGTGTATGTATATATTTTCACTTCAAAAAATACATTTTGGCTAAAAACGTGGCTATAAACGACATTACCTATAGCAGTCTCACAGTCTTAACACCGCGTCTCCACGAGCAATATTTCATAGCTTGCCATATAGTATGCTATGAAAATTGCTCGTGGAGACCACAAATAGTATTCTATGAAAAATGGTATTCCATCTATTGCTCAGCTCATAGCTTGCTATCGATAGTATTCTATGGGGTGTACTTTTTTGTTGTGACGCATGTGTTTTCGTGTGATGGCTATGGAAATAGTAAGATATGAAATGCCCACCCTACATTTTATTGCATACTATCGTTATTTCTTTCTATGAGAAATGACAGATGGCAAGCTATGAAATATTGCTCGTGGAGACGCGGTGTAAGGAACATTTAAAAAAGTTTCATTGAAATCTGTCCAGTAGTTTTCTAGTTTTTAACAGCCAAAGAAAATTCCTACAGTTTTATTATATGTATAGATTTATTTATTTATCTAAAAGCATGTGACCAAAATTTAACGGAAAATGTGTACCACGGAGCATTACAATAAAAACTGTTTATCACTGATTTAAATGAATTTGAAACTGACTTTTTAGTTTTCACTACGAAGTTTGCAGGGGGTTCGCTTGTAGTATTATATTCCAGGCCCCCAGAATGCCTTACTAATTGCCAAGTTCATATATGTAATCCAATATTAAACTAGTATTTAATAACACTTCATAATCCATACCTATCTACAATTAACTTAAATGTTACATTAATTTGATTAGCCACGCAAATTTGATCAGCATCACTAGAAAACCTCATCCAGATATAAACTAAACATGATGAATATTGGATTTCTAGTGCTAAATTTAAGTTTTCAAAGCTTAACTTATCTACATGTCACATAAAAATGTGTACAAATGCCATTCAGCTGAAGGATGACAACTTCCGTTCTTAAACTTAGTTCGTTCAGTTTTGTGTCAGAAATTAATTGAAACGAACTTTTCGGGTTGAATCACTTTTAGCATTCGTGTTGTTCATTTATGTCGGTATTTCTGCAATCTTTCGTATACACGCAGAAGAGAAGTTTTCTGAAGAATTTCCCAACAGAAGAAGAAGATTTCGGAGACTTTCAAAGGGGGAGGAATTGTTAAACAGACAACAGTGATTACAAGGAGAAAGTTTTGCATGTAATGGAATTCAATCTGAGCTCTAGATCGTATCGTAAGCATAACCGAAGGGTTAAGGATTTATTTAACACTTTCCAGGTAGCAAGATGTAGTTATCTGGGTAATAATCAACGACATGTCTTTGTTTTGTGGTAGATTTTCGGAGAAAATGGTTCCTTAATTTAGATGTATGCAAGAGACGATTAGTTGATTTTACTTTGTTTAATCCTTTATGTGGTCACGAAGATTTGCTCAGGCCATTGTCGCTTTGTTAGATTTACATAATGTGGGTTGCTAAACATGGATATCTCTGGGTTTAGGTACCTATATACTTTTAGAAGACGCTTGTTTGAAATTTAGTAGCTATTCGTCGCATGAATTTTCAAACATGGGTCACAACTTTTTATTTGCGATTTAACTGGACTTCATTTTTTATCAACAGTACAGAGATTATAGGCATTTTACAACAATCATTAATTTCAGAAGCAAAGGCAGCGAAAGAAATTGGTAAAAATTTGCAATGATAAATTAATTTCCATTTGGCATCAGTACTAAAGAACCCTTCACATGAGAGCGACCAACTACCTACGAACGAAAGATTATTCGCAAGTTTTGACCGTCCGTTCATATGAACACTTTTCTAGGTCGTGGTAGTTCGCTGTTAGAAACCCGCCATATGTAGTTTGAGGTTAAGTTCGAACGAATATTTTATTCGATGTTGTGACATATCTGCACTTCTGCAGTCAGTCGATTCTGAGATGTGGAGCGAAGGTGGAGCTCATCTAGTTACTGCCGACCACCGGTCATTGCAATCATGTACTATAGGCTAAAGATTTCTGATATTAATATTTGAAGTATGGTGACCGCGGATGCGCGGGGCGTGGTTTGCGGCGCGGCGTTTGCCGCCGACAACGGTCGTGAATTTAATTGAATTGGTATCAACATTTGTAGAGTAACATGAACTTCAATTTCTCACACTCAATATGACTATAGGCTATAAAAAGGGACCACCTTCAAAAATAAGCCATTCCCCAATTACAGTAGGTATAACCCCATGCACCGTTGTACGCGTACTGGAATGTTTTCAAAAGAGCATCAGCATCAGCACCCTATCAGCAGCATGCATTAAATATAACAATTTCTGAATTTTTGTCAGTTTTTGTTTCGGTTTTCTTTTACCCCCTCGCTCAATCCAAAAGCTGTTTCTTCCGACACAACTCCGCAGGCTTTGTAAAGCAGTTGTAGGTCGCACAAAAAAAAAAGCAGTCAACAAAATGTCGACGAAACGTTTTCGTATTTCGCGACAGAATTTTAAATAGAATAGCGATTTGCATAAACCGAGAGCGGAGTAGGTACCTACTGTTTGAATGCTGCAAAGGGTGGAAGGCTGGTAAAGCTCTTTAAAAGTACTGCTGGAGGCAGCTGGGTCAGTTACGTCGTTTCGGAAAGTTCCTCTCTTTTATTTTTTATTAGGAATTCATGCACACGGTACCCTGAATTGGTTGTGTGAAATATAACGAGTAATATTATGCGTTTTCGAAAAAGTGTGAAAATGCTTTTGGCTTCGCACCGAATCGTTGACATCCTTTAACGTGAAACTTTAAGACTTGAATTTTCCCCCCTGAATCTATTAGTGTAGACGTAGAGACCGCTTACTTAGGCAAAGGCAATAGGCAGACATATATGAGATCTTTGCTCCGCCTGTCATATTTAGCTAATTGAATTTGCTGCTGATGTAAACCTAAACATATACCGCAACGGCGCAACCCTTATCCAATTTATGCTCGCAAAATACACAAAGACATACCCCCAAAGTAATGAGTAATTTTCGTAAGTAACAAGTTCCATACACAGACACACGTTTGATTCACCCGAAGTGGGTTTAAGGAGGCAATGGTTTGAGTGTTTAAGATTCAATTGTGTGGATACACGAACACATACACTTGCATCCAACTAGAAGAGTTATAAAATTTAATAGAGCTTCTTTGCTCGTATCGCTTTTTTTTTTATGTACCATACATGTCATTGAATGTACGTATCTGATATAACCTCTCGGATGGGGATTGGTATGGTATGGTGGGGAGTGAATATCTTTTCGGAGAGAGGGTTGATGACAATTTTTGGGTTTGGCTGTGAAAAGCCAAGCCAAAACCTTTTACAGTGATTAAATTGGATGTCGGCGGTGGAAGCGCGGTATAGAACGTTGCTGACGAAAATTAATTGCCAAATATTTAAAGGTACAAGAGTGTAATTGCAGATGCCACCAGCAGTTACATACTTACCTACATACCTGTATGGGTATACACATCCATATTATATATTCGAACGACAGGGGTTATACTTGTGAACAGACGGAAATTGAGCGGTGAAACAAAGGACAGAGGAAGCTCTAGTTCTACCGTGTTGTATTTAATTTGGAAGTGACAAAGTGATTCTTGTAATAAAACGCGATTGACAATAGATTGGGGGTTTGAGATAGGATACATATGTGCGGTTGGTTTATTTTTATTGAAGTGATAGAGTAGACACAACATGCTAATTTATAGTAGAAATAAAAACAACCCCTTAGAATTATTGTGTGGAAATAATTTATTGTACAAAACTTATTCAACTAGATTTTTGTCACAGAGTCATATCGCGCCTTTTTCACTGGTAGCTCGATTAAGTTTTCCATTATCATTGGCGGGCTAGAGGTGACAACATAATATTTTTTGTTTAATTTTTAACAAAGAGGTTTTTATAAAAATATTATCATTTACCTGATCTGCATCGGCAATTTCATATGCATAAAATAATGCGTCTAGGTAACTGTCAATAGCTGCTTGAAGTTCGTCAACATCCAATCCGGAATTATCAGGCGACTTGGCTAATGGTAGCCCATAAGACAGTGTAAATATCGTTAAGAGAAATACGGCCTTGATTGTCATGATGAATGAGTTAGACAGAAGTCAGAAGCAGACTGGCTACTAAGAAAAATGTCGCATCAACTTTTATATACCCAGCTTATACCTCAGATATGACGCACACACTTTACTAGAACAGTGCGGCCTTCTACGAGTGAAAACGATGACGGCAGCAATAAAATGCCCGCACTTATAAATTCTGTAGTGTATTCAGAAATGTTAATTTTTTCACACTTTGCTGCTGGTGATGCTGACTATCACACTTGGGAAATTCCGAATTTCATTGATGAATTGCTGTCTGATTCATATATTTATGAACAGTAAGAAGACTGAGATTTGGGTTGACTTATACGCCATATTTATGTTTTTGGTAAGTCGCATTTTAAGGTTTGGTACATTGGAATTTATACTATCATAATATTTTTTTTAATTTTGTAAACTTTATTCCATCATTCTCTCTATTTGTCTTGGTATTTCGTAGAACCTTGTTTTTTTTTTCTTTTATTTATTCGATTAAATTTTGATAAAATGTGGGCCATCTGTTGGATTATTTTCTATTCAAATTATGTTATCAAATAACAACATCCGATATCACCTTACATGGGAACTAAGTCCACTTCACGAAAGTGGTTTTATTTCCCACTATGTGGGAACTAATTCCCTCAGTGGACTTAGTTCCCGGGGACTTATTTCCCTGCACCGTGAAATAAGGGCCGATACCGGGCTGACAAGATGGCCTACTGCATTATCTAATGAATGCATTTAGTTACTTCCTTACAACAACAGGCTACAGTAGGTAGTTCTTATAGGTCATAGAATAAGTGAACTACGCTTAAGCAGTAACACAGGTAGTGACACTTCATCGTCGAGTGTCATTATGTATGGTTGGAGGAGGCTATGGCCAGTGAGTGCACATAGAAGTATGTTAGTCCTGAATTAATCATATCGTGACCAGGGCTACCAATAAAACAGGTAAGAAGCGATGTTTACTTTTTGTTAGTTGTCAATAGGATCATTCGTTTCGATCCGTGAATTTAAGAAGTGGGGGTTTGATAACTTGAAATTTCCCGACAGAAATTGTCAGGGTAAAACACAACTAGCGAGAATCATTGCCATTCCGCACTTCCCAATGGTTTTGGTCAATTGCAGACTGATTTCTTTCCTTGGGAAATTCGTCAGCTACTTCATTCTCGGTTTCGGTTATGTCTTTATGACCAAAAACGCCGCCAAGAGCCCTAGTTTTTGTGACAGCGAGTGATTTCTGTAGCAATAATTTTTTTACTTACTATCTGGTATCTGCCTGCCTATGGCAGTGCCATAGAACCTCCGCTTGGAAGACATTGCTGTATTAGTCTGAGAGTCGGTTTGAGCTGTATTCGCGGAGACCCATCTTCGAAGGATATACATATAGATTTGTTGTTCCTTGGTTTTCCATTCTTCTCTACCTGCAGCTGCAGGAGATGTCGACGCGTAGTCCCTGTTTACGTCTTCGCCTAAGAAGTTCTTTTGGATTTTTATAGTATATTACATTCCACGATCAAGTTCAAGCCGTTTCATTGCCTGATCCTCCATGTAATGTTGTTGGCAGACGGTACACTGGACATAATAGGAACTCTACGAACATCGTAGAATTATCGTTACTGTCTAAGGCTCATCGATCGTTATACACATTGGCCAGAAGAAATTCCATTGAGAGGCATCAAAACTTTTTGTCGCGAGTTGGTACCTCGATTCGGTGTACCTAGCGGCAATAATGTGTCAGGAAAACGCTCTGTGGTCGAAGTCATTACCGCTGGTATTGCGTGGACTGCACACAACATTTCGCCAGAATCTGCAAACTTCAGCAGGAGCGTTGGTATTTGGATAGAGCCTACGACTACCCAGCAATTTTTTACAGACAGAATTTGTGTCGGGTCTGAAACAACACTTCAATAACATCATGCCAACGACACCCCCAACATAAATCTCATAAAAAGCCATTTGTATTTCAAGACGTACATTAATGCGAAAAGGTTTTTCATAGAGAAAACTCCCTTCATAGCTAAACAGGATGCGAGTACCGTAAAACGCCGGCCACCAAAAGTGCCATTCGCAGCAGATAAACCAGCACAAAAACAACCAATTACGACCATGTCCGGACGGATTCCAAGGGTGCCTCATAGTTATCGTGGACCTGACTGGACGGTCGACCAAGGCGCGTTACTGCGGCGATTTGGCAGCACTAGCCAGTTATTGAAAGGAGCAACAATCACCGACACATCGCTAGTCCAAGTAAAAGAAAGAAATAATTATCAGGAGTATCAACTTTTTCAGACGCCCTCACAGTCCTTCTGCACCTATTACCCTTAGACCTTCATATCACAAACATCACAATACATAACGCGATCAGACTCAGAGAGTCTGGGTGCTGGTATGCCAAACCCTACGGTCATAGCAACATCCTGCTTACTTTAGCAAGAGAGCTAGTACCACCCTCTACGGATTACATTTCCCCAAGAATACTTTTCAAAAAACACTTTGAAGTAGAATTTCCCTCAAGATTAGACTGGCAGGACGGACGGGTGAACAGGGACTCGAATTTAACAATCTACACTGACGGTTCAAAAATGGACTGTGGAGTAGGTGCGGGTGTATTTTCGGAGTCTCTGAGCATCTCAAAATCCTTCAGGCTCCCGGACACAGCCAGTGTGTTTCAGGCGGAAATACTTGCTATCCGTGAAGCCTGTCGCCTAATCAAAATACACACGGACATAGTTCCGAGGCAAAAGATAGACATATTCATTGATAGCCAGGCTGCGATCAAGGCTATCGCCTCAGTCAACATAAACTCAAAATTAGTACTAGAATGCCGAGAGGAATTGGCCTCGCTTGATCAGTTCCGAATTACACTGATCTGGGTTCCAGGCCACAGCAACGTTTATGGAAACGAACAGGCCGACGAGCTTGCCAGGCGGGGTTCAACCCTCCACTGCTCACTTGCGGAATCGGTTCAAATTCCAATAGGTGCAGTCAAAGCAAAAATTTCCGAAGAATTCCTATCGAAAGCCAATCTCAGATGGAGGAGGCTAACAAATTGCGCCATATCCAGAAGTATGTGGCCAAATTATAGCAGGGAAAAAACAACCCACCTTCTGAATAAAACACGTAAAGATATAGCCAGGTTAATCGCGATAACCACAAGCCACTGGCCTATAGGGGACCATGCATTCAGATTAGGCATCCCACATAATACCCACTGTCGTAGTTGTAACGAAGCAACCGAAAAAGAAACCATCATTCATTACCTCTGCTCCTGTCCGGCACTAGCTAGGACTAGACACCGAGCTCTGGGTAAACCCTTCTTCACATCCCTCGAGGAAGTTTCGAAGAATAACATCAAAGAACTTATAACCTTTTTGAACTCCACAGGTTGGATCTAAAATCTCCACTTCGACAAGCTTTAACAACCAGGTCAAATGAGTTGTGGTAACAAAACGGCACTTAGTGCTACTTGGGTTTTCTAATAAACTGCCACACCTACCTACCTACCTACCATCAACTTTTTATGGATTGTTATTAACCGCCAAATATAATATTAAAGATCATCGTTATTCTCATATCGCTCTGATTGTGGGTAGGCAATATGCTAGTTTCTGTATTTTATTTAGGTATTGTCTGAGGATTGGTTGCTTTGTCTATAGCTCTCCATTTCAATTGTCGTAAACATGTACAGAATTATTGTGAAGTCCGCACCTTCTATCGTAGATTTAGTTTCCAAATCACAATACTATCGCCACCTTTTTAACTCTTTCATTGGCATTCACTCAGGTTCAAGCAAAATTTCGTGATATCTATGTAGTTCTGGTGTCTCACTGTGTTTTTTTTTAGCTATGCTTAAACAATCACCTTAGTACTGAGATAAAGACTTTAACCCATCATTGTTTATACAGATCTAATTGCGTATCCAATAAAATCCAATGTTTCATGGGAAACAGATGAAGCGTACTTTCAAACCATCACCATCATATTCTTTATATATTTTTGGTTGTTTTCCGAAAAAAGAATTCTCTTTCTAAATTCATTAGTTTATGTTTTCCATGCGACACGCTCATGAATCGCATCCCCTTTCTAATAAAAAAGTCGAAAGCATCAATTTGCTAAAAAGTCGTATAGCAAATATCTATTTTCTCAATCTACAAGAAAGCAACAAAAATCTCTAAGCATCTATATCTCATAAATAAAGGTATCAAAAGAATATCTTGAAATTCCAACTAACTATATTCGTATAACAACAGCAAACCGTTTTTTTTTTAAAAAACATTTGCAAAAAATATTACGTATACGCCTGGTACACCCTACAGTTATTCGTTATTATAAAAATGCAAAAAAGCAGAAGCGCAAACAATGTTCTCATTTAAAATTCAATTTATTTCTTGCTTACAAAAGTCACCTTAGTTACACAAGAAGCGACAAAAAAAATAAGTACTATGGACCTTCACTTGGCATAGTCGCAGGTAGAAAATAGTGCTGCCGAGACTTTTGAATCCCATTTCAATTTTCGGTGGAACGCAAAACTCCATATTTTTAATTGCACAAGGACACAATATCTCTTTTGGCTTCCCTTTTGAAAATATATATAAGTTTACTTCCGGTAGGTCCCACAGCGATAGTTTTTCGATGTCAAGTTGCCGCGATACTAACTTTCACTTTAGACGATGCTATAACGGTGAAGTTGCCGGTTGGTTTTCAAGGATTGAATTTATCCATCTGATGGAGGTACCTACTCGTGTGTATGGTTCTTCTTTTCTCTGGCTTAATAATAATTCTGAGAATAAAAGAACTTCGAGGCAGTATATCTTATTGAGCAATTCTTAATCTTAAGAAAATGAACTAAATTATTTTTTGATAATCCATACTACTTATAAAATGCAACGTCCGCCTGTTCGTTTTTTTATAACTCTAGAACCATTCGTCCGATTTGCATGATTTTCTGATTTATAGATGTGTGGCCAACTTAGGGTGGGTGAGAATTGCTCAGGAGTAAAGGGGTTGCGGGGATAAAGAGGGGTCTCACAAACCGTTAGCCGTATGAACTTAAGAGTTTGTATGTTGATAGATAAAGTCAAAATTATTACATGCCTCAGTCATCGTTTTTCAAAATTCGTCTTATAAGAGTTGAAAAACTATTAAACATTAGAGTTGAAAAACTTTTCAAAAAACACTTTTCTATTTCGACGTTACTACGCTTAACTTGCCATTATACTCATAAATCTTTGTAATCAAGATATGATTTTAATTGTTAGGCAATATTTTACCGAGTACTTTGAGCTAACATTCGTCTTTCTGGTGCATCCAGAGGGTGAGATATAATAAATTTAAATTAGATATTATTTGGCCAAGTGCGGAAAAAATTGCTTTATCGAATGCAGTTGTGCTTGGGGGTAGTTTTATATTTCGTTCTAAAAATAAAATGATTACTCGCACAACGGCCATTCAGAATGCATAATTGTGAATGCTCATGAAATGCGTAGTTGAATTTGGAGATGCATAAAACAATCTACGTAGCTATATGGAGTTTGCGATGCGTAAGTATGTAGAAGTAGATATACACAATTGTACATATCTACATATTATAACCTAACCTAACCTATCGCGTAGTATAAATAATCAAATCATAGGACTTTGAAATTTTGCATGCTGGTTAAATTCTAATCACTATACTCGTACAATAAAATAAAAGCACATCGCAAAAAATACAATTAACCTGTTTTTAATGTTTAAATTGAGGGTGGAAAAGGGTATCTCTCGAACTACTAGGCCGGTTTTAAAAATTCTTTTACCGTTGTCATGCTGACACCGTTCGGATCAGTACAGGCTACGTAAGGAATAAGTTGGGACGGGGGAGGGATAGGTATAGCGGTGGTAGGGACTAGCTTTGGAACTATTTGGCCGATTTTAAAAATCCGAACAACATTGTACTGGCTGCATCTTTCGGATCCAGTATAAGTTACTTAGGGAAAAGATGGAGGAAGGGGAAACGGAGGTATAGGGGTTATCTTTGGAACCACTCGGCCATTGCCGGAGTTTACCTCCAACAGCCATGTTTTTCACATGGACGACAGCTAGATATATGTTGCATGGTCGCGTGTGAGTTGCAGTGGTAAATTATTTATACTTGCTCCCACTAAAAAAAAAACGTGTATAGTTTACTCCCACTATAGAAAAAATATAAACAAACGTACAATGATAAGTAAAAAAAATAAAAAACAAAAATAAATAGGTGGCGCAACAGGCGGTAGACACCCAGGCCTAGCTTACCGCACCCATTCGTTTGTGTGAGTTTCTATTTTTGGGACGAATGGAAGAGACCTACAATTTTATGGCGAGTCCGAATGGCCGCTTCGAAAAATGCACCCCTTAAAAACAATAATACAGGGGGTTCATTAACTTTTGATTCTGTGGCTTGTGGCACCATCATTTCGTCCAGTTTATATTTAATTCAGAATAGGTAACTTAATAAAGAATGTAAACAGTTCCATTTCATTAGAGTCACCCTATTTCATATACACACCCCCCAAGTATCGTTCTTCATATCAAAAATCGCGCACTCATTATCATCACCACATGTTGACTATACAGTTGATCTGGCAATGGTAAATGAAAGTGTTGCAATTGATTGGTTTGCTAATTATCCAGCCAACTTGCTGTATATCGCCATCCAGCGCACTACGTCCCACAATATTTTCGTGTCTATCAATCAAAGCAACATTATCTCGATTAATGTATACTTCTACAGTATTTCCTGTTTAAGTACTGTTATGTGGCTAATTGCGATATGAGATGGTTTGTCATGTCAGAGCTGCATATTAAGAGGGCGTGGTATTGGGCGAATCAAATTATTTTCAGCTTTCGGGGTCATATAGACATTTTAATTAAATTTCTGAAGCAAGTGTGGCTTTTAAATTGGTTGCACGAGAATCAAAATAAGGATATTATGATTTGTGACTATGTGATTTGATAGCTCAATTAATGTTGCCACTTATTAGTAAACACTCCATTTGGACACTCAAACGCAATTGGTTGATTGTACCAGGAGGCAAAATCCAGTATCACAAATTTTACTGGAAAATATCTTCGACTTTCGGGAAAATCACGAGTATCCATCAAAATTCATCACTTCATCAACGAAGATCTGCCATTTGATTCCAACAAAGGTAGGACAATGACAAAGATCTGAACTATCGTCGCGCCATCTGCAAACTTTGCAGACAGAGTAGGGTTTCTTAACCCTAGAACATTAAGATGCCTAGCAAAAGTAAAATTGTCCCGTAAATACGCTAATAAGTTGTCTACACACTTTTCTGCTGAGAAACAACAAGAATTCCATAGGCAATTAATCTACCCTTATAGTGGTAGAAAGCTTAGAGAACGTTGTTTGTATATTGGACTTGATAATGTTTTTGGACAAAGAAGTTTCTTATTAATGATTAGATATTAGTGATTGACCCCTTTTAGCACTCGCTGATTGAGAGTTGAGACCAAACACAATCCTCTGTCTCATAAAAATATATGGATCGGAACAGGTTCCACCTATAAATTTATCTGGAGTGATCGATTTCAAAGGCGGGCGCAGTAGCGCAGTGGTTAGTGTGCTGGACTACTGTGCGAGGGATCCCAGGTTCGATCCCCGGAAAAACACAAATTACATCTTAAAAAGTTTTTTCTACTGCGCCACCTCTCGCGAACGTGTGACAAACATCCGAGAGTATGACTGTCATGAAAAAGCTTCTCAATTCAGCCGTTCTGACTCGGCATAAAATTGTAGGTCCCTTTCATTCGTCCCAAAAAGAGAAACTCACACAAAACGAACGGTTGCGAGAAGCTAGGCCTTGGGTGTCTACCCGCCTGTTGCGCCACCTATTTATTTATTTATTAGGATTGATTTCAAAGATTATTGTCTTCCTTTTACAGCTTCTGAAGTTCTGTGTCCCATCGGGGAATTTGCGATCTACAGGAGGTTTATGGTGATATACCCACCTTGAAACCTCTGGTGATGATACTAGCAGATTTTGAGCGGTATTCTTAACTTTGCTTCTCTATGTGACTTAAGGACAGGTTTTGACAGACTTATTTTGCTCTTCTCTAAATCGGATTCTTACTCCAACTGCAAAGTAATGCCTTCGTATTTGGTTTAAAAAGGCGATGTTTTCGGCAGGACACCAATTTTAAATCAAATTGTCAATTTGAAATCAAATACCTCCACCAACAAAGGTTCGCTGCTAACAATCATATCAGATGTTAGTTAAAAAGTCCAGAAGATGGTTAGGTTACTTCGTATGCATAGTCCTTAATTTTGATAGAAATTCTAAAATGCAATCAAACTATAAAGTAGAGTCATTACATTTCCAGAGAAAGTTATCAAACTCCCATCGTTAGCATATAATATTAAAGATACTGTTAAAATTTGATTTTGAACGACCACAAAATCTATACCAATATTAAATACATACATTCAACGATAATGCGGCAAAGTTCCTCCCATTGTGTCCACCAATTTTGGTTGCACACAATGTTTCCGCCCGAAATTCCTTTCCTTTATTCAGCAGGAAATTAAATCCACAATCAATGCAAATATCCTTAAATCCAAATTTATAAATCTACCAACGACGAAGCTGAAAGTTCAATTGCAAAACTCCATCGTATGAATAATGCATGTCATGCAAATACACTTGCACTTCCTTGGGTCCTTCTTGGGATGACTTTTTGTCATTCGGCTCTCCTCGAACATCAGCACATGCAGCAGCAGCAGCTTCAGCGGTACTATTTTATTAGAATCAACACACCAAGGGGATTGGAATTCACTTTGCGAGATTTATTTAAATGATTGGATGCCAAAACGACACCTGACTAGCTGAAGACGCCAAGCCATATATATTCTGACTAGGACCACAAGCAATGCAGTACAAAATAGCGTTTGTGGCAAAGGATCAAGATCATAGTCAAAATCAAATATAGAAGCACTCTTTCCAAGAATAGTGCGCTACCGCACCTATACCTATTTTGTTTGTTTGTTTGTCCTTTGGCAGACGTAAATAAAATGTCTTCCATCGTTCGAAACAATAACCCAAATCCGATTTCGAGAAAGTAAATTTGAAAGGGAAATTTTACATCAGCAGCATTTGCTGGTACTGTTGATTTGGTTCGTTATTACTGCCAAGGGTAAAACGAATGCAAAAGGGCTTAGAGGCTTACTCAATGTTGTTGCGCTGAAAATATTCATTTAATAGGAACCCATTCCATGTCAGTCGTCACTTCCTCTGGGAGAGGATCTACAAATTCACTTAGCGCAACAAATCTGTGACAGCGAGTTATGACACCTACATCCGGCAATTTGACAGTGCTACAAATTGCCATAACACCACCGGCTTAGTGCGCCTTAAAATCTGCCTTTTACAGTTCGTATTGCTATATCCGTATACCCTATGCCCTATGGCCATAGCGCTCTGTTCAAGTAATTGTGCAGTCATTCAAATGAAATATTGTTGGAGCAGGTCTAATTGAGTGTGCATTATTAACACCCGAATGGCGCTTCCGACGTTGCTTGTGTTGATGCGCTGCTACTCCGATGCTCTGATGGATCCTGGAAATAATGTTCGCGCCACTGCGATACCCATCTCTGCCATTAGAACCCTTTTTTTGACAATAATAGCCCGTAGGAAGGCGAAACGAATGAGATAGTCTAATGGATGGTTTTGACATCTGGTTTGTGCTTTGCTGTCCCTTCGGTTGTAGAATTTTGATGATTATTTGGTACACTGGTACTTAGCTTTATCTACTTCAAAGTGAATATTAAACGAAGAGGAGTGTTTGTTGTGGATGGATGACATGAGCAAATTGAAAGTAAATACTGTTCGTAGGATATAAGGTGCGACTTTGAAGGGATTTTATTTCACTGAATTGATTTTAGCTCTAATTTTTGATAGGGCGTTCAGTGGTTGGGACTGGTGAGCCTAGAATGCCTGCTATAGCATTGTATACAGCCAATGGGGGTAAATAGGACCATCGAAAGGCGATACTGATGGCTTATTAGGTTTTCCATTGAGCTTTAATTTCGACACCATCCTCTTATACAAAGTAGGCATTGTGAATTGTTAAATACCCGGATTGTGTGATATCATATTCGAGTATACCTATCAGAACAATTAAATGCAATATGAGGCTGTTACATTATTTCATCTGTGATTTGATTCGAAGCCTTTATGCTGCAGGATATTGTGCCTTTCTAATCAATAACATTTTGAGAATTACGTCTAATGATCTGGCGTATGGGGAAAGTTGGATGTTACTCACATTTAAGGCTGTCAAATGAGGTTGTTCTTGATCTTTGTATACCAGATATAACTTAGTTTTAGAGAGTTTATTCGTATGCCAAAAATAATTACGAAGTGTGCTCCACATTGATCCGAGGAAAGGAGCTCAGTGCCAATACCAATACTTTAGTAAACATCTTGATGATTTAATCTATTATTCTAGGTCTTAATCGAATCCTATTGTATGGCTTAACCCCATCCCTATTTGCCTTGAACTAGAGGGTGATTTTTTTGGTGTTTCGTTTTTTTGGCAGATTTTTTCGACAGTTTACGCGTGATTCGTGACACGTGTCAAAGTAAAAAATGCTCAGTTAGCATTGCCATTTTACCATGGATAGACTTACGCGTTACGCGACATATGGTTTCAACAGGACGGCGTGACATGCAACACATCAGCACGCGAATCCATGGACATATTGCGAGGCGAATATGGTGAGATCGTGCGATTTGACGTCTCTGGACAATTTTTTGTGGGGATATATGAAGTCGCTCGGCTATACGAATAAGAAAATAAATACCTATTGCCACCTTGGAAGACAACTTAACTCGTGTTATTGGTGAGATACCAGTCGATGTGTTGGAAAAAGTATGCCAAAATTGAACATTTCGGATGGACCACTTGAGGCGTAATCGCGGGCAACATTTAAAAAAAAAATAAATAGGTGGCGCAACAGGCGGGTAGACACCCAAGCCCTAGCTTCTCGCAACCATTCGTTTTGTGTGTGATTCTATTTTTGGGACGAATGGAAGGGACCTACAATTTTATGCCGAGTCCGAACGGCTGAATTGAGAAGCTCTTTCATGACAGTCATACTCTCGGATGTTTGTCAGACGTTCGCGAGAGGTGGCGCAGTAGAAAAAAACCTTAAGATGTAAATTGTGTTTTTTCCGGGGATCGAACCTGGGATCCCTCGCACAGTAGTCCAGCACACTAACCACTGCGCTACTGCGCCCACAGCGAGCAACATTTACATGAAATAATACTCAAAAAGTATGGCTTTAAAAATCACCAATGATCGCTTGATTTTATTTTTTGGATATCTAATAATTTTTTCAACGTATCGCACGAAACACCAATTACTCCTATGTCCAAATATTGTTAAATGCTGCTGTTACAATTGACAATCAACCAATCTTTAAAGCAATTACCCTTATCTTACCTAAACAATTTTTACTTATTAACTAGCGACTAGTTTTTAACTATATTTACCTTATTTACCTTTAAGCTACGTTGGAGAATGTCAGATAGCTAACAATACCTATACGGAAGACCTGGATCCTGTCGAAGGCGAGGAATTAGAGCGAGCTATTTATACGGAAGCACTGAACCCCAATACCTACATTATATGCATACGAAGTAATGCCTATGAATAGTCTACGGATTCTATTTATACTGAGTAAGTAAAAGAAGGGTACTTACTCCCATCCCCACAATAGCCTGGACCTGGACTCTCTGAATATTGTCTTGGCCGGCAAAAGCTCAGCAGATCTAGTCACTATCGTAATGATGCACTTGCACTTCCCACTCTTCGATGTAGAGTGGCATCAGCAGTGGGGTGGGAAATACGGTGTTTTGAGGTTGAAAACACTATGGGAGCGGGCCAAGCAGTAGCCTGAATGTTTGAAAGAAAAATAATTCTATCGAAAGCGACAAGGGGTCAATTTGTAGTTTGTAATAGTCCAAATAAGGTTTATACGAAAAAAGAAACTTAAAAAACTTGTCCGGGTAAACGGAACAAGGGGCGTGTCACCTACCAAAAATACACTCAAAATCGTATACTATCTCAAAAACCACAAAACCGATTGAGCTCAATTTTACGAACAATCATAGGTTTTGGCCCATTAGTATTCCTGTGATTGGTCAATATTGGACAAAGCGGCCGGCGTGGTTCCTACAATAAAAAAACATTCAAAATTTTATACCTCGAAAACCACCGAAACGGTTGAGCTCAAATTTTTAGGCAAGATTGGGTATTGGCCAGGGAGTGTTTCTATGAAGATTAGTAAAAATTGGTAAAAGGGCGCTGCGCCTCACTTACAAAAAAAAATGATTTAAAATCGCATTTCTCCAAAACCACCAGTGTGACAATTCGCAACATATCTCTGGCATTGACGGGTGTATATTGTGTAAGCTTGTATATCGCTTAAGGTATAAGCCTAACTAATGTGTAGCTCATAATAAACGGTTAAAATATATGCTGTACTGTAATCGACGCTAATGAAAGGTCGGACACTCTTCCGAAACAGTAAAGGTCTAAATTCCTTGCTACGGAGCTATTGACTGCAATTGGGGAGGAAAATAGTGAGCAGCTTGGTCAATAATTGCGCTATGACTGGAAACGTACGAAAGTGGTCGGAAGTAAGTAATGCTGGCAAAATATATAAATGCTTATCATTGTGAAAAGTTTAAGGCATGAGGCGATGATCACTCAAATGAGTAGTAGCAAGGCAATATCGACCTAGCTTTAAAATGCAACATAGGTTGCAATAGTCTTATTAAATTGTTAAACAAGTTGAGACAGTGTGCTTCAATTTAAGGATTAAGCTTTCAACGTCCTATTGAATTGATCACCAATTTCCTGACTAAGTAACGACTTGCAGTATTGTTTACAGTTAAACTATAGTCTTAATTCGACATGAATTTAAATACACACTATAATACACACCAAGAGCGCAAAATGGTTATGGTACATACAAAAAAAAATAAATAGGCGGCGCAGCAGGCGGGTAGACACCCAAGGCCTAGCTTCTCGCAACCACTCGTTTTGTGTGAGTTTCTATTTTTGGGACGAATGGAAGGGACCTACAATTTTATGTCGAGTCCGAACGGCTGAATTGAGAAGCTTTTTCATGACAGTCATACTCTCGGATGTTTGTCAGACGTTCGCGAGAGGTTTGTACATAAGCATTCAGGAATTCATTACAATTCCTGTTGCTGTCATTCCATTTCCAAACCAAAATGTTATGCAGTAATCTATCTTCGAAATAACATTTCAATTTGAAACTTATGAAAGGAAATTACCACCCACTCCCCATAAGTTTATTTTTCAAATATCTTCACCGGACCGGAAATTGACTGCTGCCAAATTTTACAGATGGCGGATATAATAATGCAACCCCGTTGTAAATGCCCAACAAGGAGTACCTAATCTGAAATCCTGTTTACCGATTCTTCAGCTAAAAAAAAAATCACCGCTTTTGAATAGACGCAAACTGGGAAAATAAATGACTCTCGCGCGCTTAGCACAGATGGCGAGGTCAAATTTGAATCTGGAAATCGAATTCGCTGTGAAGCACCCAACTTCCCCATTATCCATCCATGCCAGGCATACGCAAAGACACGGAGGCATAGGCATGGTTTTAGTAGAAATGGATTTCGTGGCAATAACGGCAACCGGCTACTACAATACATAGCACTCCTTAGCAATCGTGGCGTTATTATTCTCCATTGGATAGCAGTTTCTCCTACAAGCGGACATCAAAAATGGCCACTGCCATTTACTGGTGTTCACCTTTCGCTGGACGATGGCATGGCGTACCTACGCGTAGCATACCCACTGCTATGGCGATCCAAGTTCGATATTGTGATTTTACTATGTACGTGCCTTGGTTTTTGATAAAGTGATGCCGCGATGGGGGTAGTCATTATAGTGTGAAATCGGCCTAAATTGGATGGCTCTCAATGGAATGGATATACCTAAAAAAAAAATGAAGACAACAACAGGAAAAAAAATTACCAGACAGAACCCATTAAAAGGAACTGATGGCGGCACATTTTTATTTAATCTCTTAACGCTTCGAGACCGTTTGCATTCATGTCGATTGTTTTAGATTTATTTAATTTTAATAAAAACTACTTTTGATAACTATTTACACTTCGCCAGCTTCGCATGTTGACGTGGAAATATACATAATAAGCTGACTGTTAAAATATGAAAGGGTTAACTTGGTTTGACTTAGGTAAGTTATTGATTTTAATGTTTGACGTATTTAAAATATTGAAAACAACTGCTTTCATTTTGGGCTTGACAACAATGGCAGATAACTTCAGCTGGACCGCTACTGTATTAAAGTCATCAACAGATTGTTAGAAATTGTGCGAATTCCTTTATAAAATTTTAGTATAAGATGGAAAAATCAATTTTGAAACAGCATTTGTGAATGTTGCCCAACCCCGCCCCCATAAATGATGTCACTAGATTTGGAAATGAAAAAAATGGCTATAAATAAAATTTGCAAACACACAAACTCGTACATATGTAGGTACTCCAAAAGTCCAAATCCAAAAGTAACCCCATGGGGGTTTGGGGACATATTTTGTTTCTTAACTTCTGGTGCGATTGCCAGTCGAAGATTCTACAGTGGCCGGCATAAGTATTTTGACAAAACTAAAGTTAATTTTGCTCATAGCTTGAACTTACTTCATATAAATTTTGGCATCAATGGAAAGGTCATTTAAATAACAACGCCACGAAACAACAACGGGAAATAATAAAATAAATTTTCAAATAATAATTCGTGAAACTCTTATGAATAACATAACATTTAGAATAAGAAAGAAACAGCTAAATATGTTTGTCATATAAATAAGAGACAACTTTATGAAATAGCTTTTTGTCCCCATATCGAATAGGAAAGCATGCTCTCTTTCCTCCTAAATAGATACATACAAATATCCTTATGACATTTGGAAAATTTAATACTTTGCTTAACTATTTCAATGGATAATGTATTTTTATTGAATCCCTCATTCGTTATTCTTTTATAGAATTATCATATTATTCAAACAACACGCCACGCATGAAAGTTATCGATTTTAAATAAAAATATCCTCTATAATAAAATTTCAAGTAATCCAGTTCAGTGAACTCTACATATCATATATCAGACAGACAAATGCCCCAAACAAGATGCAAATTTCATTTGTCCAGGCCAATTGATGCGTAAATTTGTGATGCTTTGAAGAAATTCTTAGAAACATTTTGAATAACAAAAACATTCATCCTGCCAAGGAACACCTTTTGAATGGTAACAATAATTTCTCAAATCATCGAACTGAATTTTATACCCAATAACTTGACCTAAATAAAATGGCATATCAATTGACCATAATCTACCTTTCAGCCAACATAATTTTGAAAAAAGATCCCTCAGATAAACAGTCTTTACACTTGGCTGCCTATAAACACTGTATGCTACAATAATAATGAAGAAAATATAAGGATTTAAAGACAGTGAGTAGATGCAAAATAAAAAAGGGTTCACCATGGGCATGGCAGCTAGAAGTTCTATTAGAATTTGGGTATTTTTACCACACATCGACAGCAATTTCATATTAAAAGGCTCAAATATTTGCTCTTATTGGTAGAAGGGAGCAACAATTAGCACTTACGCTTTGAGCATTACAACTTAACGAACTTACTAACTTATTTATTTAATTGACCGACGTTGTCCTTTGGGATGAAGCCTTAATTGGCTTTACCCTCTCCAATAATCCTGATATACTTATATCTTTTTACTTATGATGATGCCAATTCACGTAAGAGCCTTTCTCTCCTGCAACAGAATCGAAGACTGTCCTTGCTCAATCCACAGTTTTTTTCTCCACTAAGTCGTTGTCATATTTTAACTATTCAGCTAGGTCAATGCAAACGGGACCGACTATCTCTCGAATAGCTAAGTATATCTTCGTCCGCTTTTGCTTGAGTTAATGCTTCAGAGTTGTAGATGGTGTCAAGGTTTGTTTAATACATAGGTAGCTATTCACATCTGAGCAACTCTGAACGTAAGATTCTAGCGATGTCCCTTGGATATCTTTTACTGGAGGTTTGGTGTATGGGAGTATCAAATCAAACCTATTAATGATCTGATGGAGTTGTAATTAGTTACATTCCAATTGGTAGCTACTAAAGCTACAATTACACGGCCATTTTTTCGAGTCATTTAAATGGCGCTCTGACGTAAAAATCGCGTCACAAAGCAGTCATTTAAATGTCGTTCTGTATGATCGACATTTTTGGGATAACATTTTCGGCGTCATTTAAATGACTAGTAAAATGTCGGACCAAATGACATTGTATTTAGTGCCATTTAAATGGCGGAAAAAAGATGGCCGTGTGATAGCTCTTTAATGACGCCTAGGACAAATGACTAAACGTTTTGGCTCTTGCGTCATTTAAATAGCATCCCAACGGAAAATTCTAAATGACTCGCAGTGTCCGTCATTTGATTTTGGGACACAAATGACGATGATAGTCATTTCGTGTGATCGCCATTTTTCCAATGACGAATCGTAGCTTAAATGTCGCTCTATTGCGACATTTTTTCCTGACGTTACAGCGCCATTTAAATGACTCAAAAAAATGGCCGTGTAATCGTAGCTTAATAGTGGAGCTAACTGCAGTTCATATTGATCAGGTAAGCCTCATAGTAAGATATCGATTGATGACAGTTCCTTGCGATTGCAGCGACGTCGCGTCGTGCTTTCTGACATAGTATTTCTGTTTTGAAGTATGTCGAATATCGTACCAGTTTGGGGTCAACGTTGGCCCGTCTGAAGGCTCTGACATCCTCGTATCTTGCGTCCATAGTAATTTGGACCACACTACAGTTTGTTAACTGAGACCCTTGCCATCCAGGGAAAGCGGTATAGGATGCGGGTTGGTCGAAAAACTGATTCGAAGCTGTGACATAATGCGGCAGGAATGGCTATTTCATTGCAAATGGTTTTTTGTATGTCCCGGATCTTGGCAAGAAGTCTTTAATTTGCGGCACAATAACAATCTGCATCAAGACTACATGCCCCAATATTAGCCTTATAACTGGCATCGCCTATTCATATGTCCATAATTCCTAGTTCCTGTTTCAATTTCTAGACAAAAAATATCATATAAGCATTAAGCGCTGGAGACACTGCTTCCAATTATCGCCTGCCAATAACACTATTAAAGACTGACCAATTCTGAGTCTAATGGATATTCCAAGTAAGGACAACCAATTTGAATTACACAGACTGACAAGACAAGGGTCCATTAATCCAAAAACAAAACAACTGCAAAATTATTATCTTGGGTAAACCATAATAGAGTTTATTGGTTTGCTTTACGACAAAAGTTCTTCTCGGAAGGGAACAAAATTTTATATAAATTATTCAAAGGACCGTACACATTATCTACATTTGTAAACATTTCGCGTTGAAACTTAGAAAAAGCACAGAGATTCGTTGTTCCTGCTACTACGGCTCTCGTTTGGTACGTAGATATCTAATCTTGAAAGTTATTTGAACTTAAATCTCTAAGGCACAGAATATGACATAGGACAAGAAATGGACCTGACGACTCATGTATTTGGATTCGAAAGCTTGTCTTTTTTGATTGTTTACTTAGCCATTAGACATTCTTATTGATTGAGTGAAGTTTGAAGGTGTACCTTGCTTAGTCAGGGTCAATATTAAATTAAATTACGTAAAGTTGGGTTGGCTGTTAAAGTGTCCGGATTGCTGCTGAAATTTTGGATACATTGATTGGACACTGGACAGTTGTATTAAATACATGTAAGATCACGAGAAAGTAGTCTAAAGAAGATGTACTTAACTTATACCAAACGGATTTTAACAATTTTTAAATTCTTATACATTTTCTATCGTACGTAGTTACCTCTGTTATAAAAGTAGAGAGAAGTCTGAGAGGCATTATACAGAAAATGGTCGACTTTTATGCTATTAATATGCATGGACCACACGATGTCGCGGATGTATATTATATTTTGTAGATGTATAAAGAACCGTAAAAGGTAACAGGTCACGAGTTAAAGTAGATAACCTACTACGTGATGTGATGTAATGGATTTTCCAATAGGGACGGGTGAATTTTGACATTTCACGGCGGCCATGCTGTTGTTAATTTTCCTATTTTTTATTTTTCATACACTAAAGAGAAATTACCATGGCAAATTACAGCGTCGAGCAGCACGTGTAAATGATAAAACTTTATTATATTCAGCGACACGAGGCTCAGTTTTTAAATGGACGGATACGTCAGCAAGCAAAATTCCTTGATTTGGTGTGATGGCAATCCACACGAGGTCTACCAAGTGGCAATGCATCTGCAGAAAGTCAGTGTTTGGTGCGAATTGTGGGCCGACCGTCATGGCATTATTGACGATGGCACTGCCGGCCCTCACCATCAACTAAGGGGCTACAGAGCGATTGATAACCAATATCTTTTGGCGCAAATTGGACGGAAAAGTGATTATTTATAAACGTACTTTCAAATTGGCTGTAACTAACGAATCTTATGTATTTGAAATTCAAATATTCAATGTAGCAATAGGAGATTCACTATCTTTATCAGCTTTGGTATATAAGGTTTGTATAGTAAAGATTTGAGACCTTGCGGTTAGATGTAGTAAAGATATGATAGATGTGAAGGACACGGCTAAATCGATTCAGAATTTGATCCTGATTCAGAATACATAAATGTATCTACTTTATTTGGTCTCCGGTGGCTCCTTCTTAGCGTTACAAATGTAATGGCAAAGTGAATAATACCTTCCTGTGGAGGGTATAAAAAACATCTAAACCTCTGTCACACCTACAACAATACAATGACTTATCCAGACATTGCTGATTTTCAATGTCCTCAAGGGGTAGTAAGATAAACAAGTAAATACAATAGAACCAAGAAAAGTATCGGTTGACACGCTCCCCAGTTGCAAGCGCATTTCTAGACAGGTAATATAAAGGTTATATCCTTATTAACTCAAACAATTTCCGAATATCAAATCCTATAATATATATAGAGGCGTGGTGTGTGTACGTACAGAACAAAAAATGTAACTTGAATCAATTACCTACAGTTAATTGGCGGAATCCGTAGGTGGTTGGAAAAAGCACCCTTTATAAGAACCACCATACAATGTTAGGACGGTAATGAGGAAATGGGTAGGTATTTTGCTGGTAAGTAAGTTGCCTCATAACCAGTTAATACTCCCTCGGAGACATTTTACAAATTGAAGGGGCTCTAAAAGCCCACCTCGCCTCCCCGTTTCTTAACACTTCTGTACAAAAGTAAATCCATTGGCAAAATCTCGATCTGCATTCCAATATTCTTTATTGAGGCTTGTCACGATTCTTAACCAAATCCTAATTCTGTTTCCATTGAAACTAATATCAGAGTTACTTTAGCAATTAAAAAGCATTTAGCTAACCCCATTTGTATTAATAGGAACGGTACGGTTCATTTGCATATTCGCACCGGAGTAACGTTCACTTTTTTCGTATTATGTGGATTAAAGAGAAAAGAAAAACACTTTTAATAAGCTCCCACCTGTTGTTCTTAGCGTTCAATGTACCTACTATAATGACTTTTATTTAATTGTGAACAAAAATTGTGTCTCTATGTTTTTGTATATTCTTCTTTTCATATTTCAAAATTAAAAATGGTAATTAGTCTAAACCCTTTACCCTATAAAACTGCTGAAATTTAATCTCATCAGTCCTTTTACAAAATCAAATAACAATATCTTCCTCCCTCTTACTACCTTACGTATACGAATATTTAAGTACATATAGTTAAAAAAAATGGAGAGCACTTTGGGGTAACAAACATTTTTTTTTTAAGCATGAAAAATTAGAGCTAGACAATTTGCTTTTTACTTTTGGGGGAGCTTACAGTCTGGGGTGGACCACGGCCTCAACCAAGCCCCTCCAGCCAGCTCATCACACCAAGTTCGTTGAGGTCGCCCTCCAATTGTGCGCGCCACCTAAGGTTGGGCTCTTCTCTGCTACGTTGTCCCTCAGGGGTTGTTAAAACCTCGTCGGGCCGGTGCGTTGCTGTCCATAAATTCCACGTGCCTCAGTCGTTGTATCTTCAGCTTTTTAGCCAGGTCAACGATGCTGTATAGCCCATAAAACTCGTCGTTAAATCTTCTTCTCCACACTCCTTCGATACAAATTGGACCGAATACAGTCGGAAGAATCTTTCTCTCAAAACATCCCAGAACGTTTTCATCCGACTTCGACAGAGTCCATGTTTCTGCACCATACTGCAGGACCGGGATGATTAGGGTCTAAATATCTCTTTGGTTCTATGAGAGAGGGCTTTACTCGCAGATGACTTCTTAGCCCGAAAAAACAGCCATTGGCAAGAGTGACTCTCCGTTTGATATCTGCGCTGATGTTATTTTGCGAGGTGATAGTGGAGCCCAGGTAGACAAAGTCTTTAACTACTTCGAAGTTGTATCTAGCCATCGTGACGTTTTGTCCGAGTCGTCGATGCTGGGACTCCTTTCTCGTTGACAGCATATACTTCGTTTCGTCCTCATTTTTTTCCGATAATGTCAATATCGTCAGCATATATGCATGCAGTTGTATAGACTTCTGGAAAATTTTACCTCTGATGTTGGCTTGTGAGTTTTGTTTTGCTTCAAGGATGATGTTGAAAAAATTTCAAGATAGCGAATCGTCTTGTCTCAAACCTTTTCCGACATCAAAGTGCTCGGTGATGTTTTTGCCGATTGTGATGGAGCAGCGAGATTTCTCCACTGTTATTCTGCACAGACGAACGAAATTGGCGGGGATGCCAAAGCTTGACATTGCTTTGTATAGCTCGTGCCAATATAATCATAGGCGACTTTAAAGTCAATGGTGTGTATCGATCTAAAATTCCTGAGTTTTTTCTAAGATCTGTCGGAGTGTGAAAATTTGATCGATGGTAGACTTTTCTGTCCTAAAAACGCACTGATGGGCCGATTTGGTTAATGTACTAGTTCACGGCATGTAGCAAGTCACATACGTATGTAGCATTGCCATCATTTCCAGCGAATGGTCTCAATGGGTACATGCTGTGTACAAGCTCTCTTTGTGCAATCTTTGTTGACATCAGAGCTACATATATGTGGCTTGCTACATGCCGTGTACTAGCACCTTTAGGTGTTCACACAATACTTCTGACAAGATCTTAGGTATATGCGACATTCAGGAGACTTATTGTTCTGTAGTTGGCACAGTTCAGGGCATCTCAATGGCTTCTCGGAAGTTTGTATGAACATTTTTTCAGACATATTTCGGCGATAGTCACCTATAGTCAAATCGTTTAAATTCGTGAAATGTTGTTCTTTAAAAAAAAACCAATGAAATACAATTTACGACCTCAACTCTCTTAAATTATAAAATTTTAAATAGGTATTGGAAAAGTTGTTCAAATTTTTAGGCAAATCTGGCTCACGGAACATTTCGTATCTTTTTTCACTCCTCCAGACTACTGTCTAATACGTATCCGTATCCATAATTTCAAATATTTCCACACTCACGCAAATCCACGTTATAATCTCCTTTCTTTTTTTAAATTCTCTAAACTAAGTGACAGAAGACTTCTATGTGCATACATTATGTATATTTAAGAAAACTGTTATGTATGTTGAACAAATTTAGATATCAAAAAGCTCAAGTTTTGTGAACTCAGAGCAATTCCTGCCTAAAAGGGTAGGTAGGTAGGTAAGGTATGTATAGTCACTCAATGTTGCATGTCTGAATACCACTCATGCTTAGAATGTTGGCTGAAATTCACCAGAAACGTGCATCTGTCGTACAAATACATAATCCAATTTATATAGGTTGAATTGAAATTGCAAAAAAAAAAAAACAACAATCAGAAGTTGAAATTGAAAAGTTGAATTTTTTGCTGGGATCTCTTTTACATTTCCATCGCCATCATTGTAACATGGTAACAATTTCATTTTGGACCATGGAAAAAGACTTGTTGATGGAGAATTGCAACCACCATCAATTTTCAGCTGAATTGATGAATACATTTGCAGAGAAAATCAAATAAGGCGATACAGGGAATTGTGTGCAAACTCTCTTCTTTTGTATGTCCGCATTTTATCTTCCCAGTAAAAGTTATATACATATGTATAAGTGATTTCCACAAATTCGTTGATATTCATTGACTTCTTTTGTGGTTTTTGAAAACTATACGTCTTCTACGAAACTGCACACGCGCCAGTGGTAGGTACTATTAAGAGTTGCAATTATTTTCTGCATTTTGTCAAATCGTCAGTTTTTCAACTTGCCTTATTTTTAATGACTGTTATTTTGTTTGAAAGATTCCTTATGGTCATTTGTGAAAATTCGTGGCATGGTACCTACGTTACGAATCGTGTCAATTCTTAACATATTTATACATTAGGTCGCCACATTCACATGTACATTCATAATCGTGTCAACGCCTATTTATACCCTTTCAGTGACAGCGTAACCTCATTCATGCGCGTGTCACTGTGTCCCAAAAAAATTAACATGTGTTTTGATTTACCAAACTTGAGTGACAGAAGCGAGTGCACGCCGTATATGACAGGGAATTACACAGCATGACAAGATGACATGCGGCGTATTTTTTTGAGAATCTATAGCTAGCTCACTTTTACTTTTACATGCAAAACTTCTATACCTACTCACTTTTGGTTTTGTTATACTCACTTCCCAAAAAAATACGCCTATGATTGATACGATTGTAGTTTATAAGCAATGCTGCTGACGTGAAGTACATTTGCATGGAAGTTGCCAGCAAGTATCATATGACAATAACGATGAGTTTTAACTTAGACGTAGGTAGGTCTTTGAAGATTTCAACCGCCCCTCGAAAAGCATTGTTACATTTAACCACAGTTCTCTACGTATCAATCGGGGGATACATGACACTCTACTATCAATCGGTGAAATGCTGTAAAAAAAAATCGGTAATTCAGTTCCAAAAAAATTGACAAACCGATCACACATGGCGTATTTTTTTGGGAAGTGACGTACAAATTAGTTACTTATACTTAGGACAAGTACTTGGTGGGAATCTCAGAAGTGTCAAGTGCAGTTTAGTTTTTGTGCTCTAACAGCATGCTGAAAATTGAGCGTTTCATTCAAACAGGCCTATTGTGGCACAACTTTAACTCCTAAGTAGTTATCGGAAGGTCCTGTTATGAAGTTTGACTGGCAAAAAGCAATTGCAAAGAATAATACTGTGGTACATAGGTACATCCAACGAACGATTAATGAATACGTAGCTACTAGAACCTTGCGTTATAGCCTTTGAGAAAAGCACCATCATAATTGGATAATATGTCATGTTTGGAAAACTAAAACTCTTTACCGTATCGACGTTTTAAAAGTACGGTATGTACTTACATTAATGACTAAACTTGTTTTCGTGAATGCACTGTTAAACGACCAACAACCTCATCTGAACGGGCAATAGAAATACTAATTTACATCTGCATTATTCAGGAATATTCACAGTCACAGTACCAAGCAACTAGACAGCTTCTATCCCCAGGACCATGGCATGACAATATAGCTTGAGGGAACAAAAAAGTCCTGCATCCACCTAGGGTACCTACTCTATAGAACTTATCAATTATTCCAACTGTTAGCGTCATTGTATTTGTCTCCTTTTTCCTTACAAAATCCCCAACTAAGTCGTATTCCTATGTCAACAAACTGTAAATGCATATAAAAATATCCTGTTCCTATTATTTTCCGATTTCATTCATTGTTAATTCATTCGGAGTCATGTTGTATATACGAGAAGGATATTTTGCCCTGAAACAATGATAAGGAGAAAAAGAAACTAATGCACAAAACACACGAACCAATTGCATAGAGTTCGTGATTGTCCTAATGGTATTTCTATGGGAGTACAAAGAGTGCAACAGCAGAGGGTATCTCCCAGGGTGGACGTTAGGGCAAGTTCCGAACTACGAGTAAAAGTGGCAGCATTAAATTCCATTCTTTCTCTTTGTTTTCTTCTCGTATTATTTGGTTCTATTTTTATGTTTTGTTAGTATTTTCATTGCTGCAATCAGAAAGAACTTCGAAGGATAACGACAAAAATCCAAACACTACCAAACGTAAATATGTAGTCTGAGAATGCTGAATGGTATGAACCTGAGAATAGAATGGCTTGTCAAGTCATACCCCTTAGTACAGGGATGTGTTGGAATCTCATGAGGCTGCGACCCGAATGCTGGTAATATAAGGATATAATGTAGTTGATCTTCGCTCAAGCAGTAAGAGGATTCTTTTAATTTGTTTTACAAGTTCTTGTGAACTTCCGATGGGTGTTATTTTGCTAGCCATTTCTGGATGTTGACACGGTGGTATTCGAGGCGAGAAAGTAATGGGAAACGATAACGGCTATGAAGGAATGAATTGAATTCGAATAAGGGCTATAGATAGTATTGCTGACTTTGTTTATTGTTACGAGTACTTTTGTATCAACATTGAATTATTTATGGCAAAGAATGACTCAGATCAGCTCCCAGGAAATTTCAATTCGCAGAATAACTTCAACAACTGAGATAATAAGGTGTGCTATAAGGATACTTCATATAAATCGTTTATTTAGATGACACATTCCTTCGAAGTTTCTGCCTAGAAGCCAACAATTTTCCATGAAATTGTTTGTAATGTGGACGCTTGTTGCATGAAGTGTGGTGTTAAAATCGGAATCAATTCCATAAATCAATTCACATGAGTTAGAAATATAAATAAAAAGTTTAGCTTAGCACATCACAAAAAAAAAATTCTGCAAAACAAATAATGACAAACAAAATCCAATTTCCATTCTTAATAGTATAGCGGAAAAAACGAATTTCCATTGAGAGAGACGCTGGCGCCAGGTCCTGACTTATCTGAGAATTATGAGAGCATATTGTTCATATATCTTTTTGATTTGCTCCGTAAATATATCCGATTACTGAATTAGATTTCGGGTCTAGTAAAGGGCACTTACATAACTGCTGTGAGTCATAGGATTCTTTTAAAGCTTCCTATAGCACAACGGGCGCAGTAAAGAAGTGGTTAGTGTGCTGGACTGCTGTGCGAAGGAATCCCAGGTTCGATTCCCGGAAAAACACAAATTATATCTTAAGGTTTTTTCTACTGCGCCACTTCTCGCGAACGTCTGACAAACATCCGAGAGTATGACTGTCCTGAAAAAGCTTCTCAATTCAGCTGTTCGGAATCGGCATAAAATTGTATAGGTCCCTTCCATTCGTCCCTAAAATACAAACTCACACAAACGAATGGTTGCGAGAAGCTAGGCCTAGGGTGTCTACCCGCCTGTTTATTTATTTTTTTATAACACAACGCGACAAGGTGACAAGTTTTGAATTTGCCAACGAGAGGTAATAAGATATAGGCACCCACTATATAGGGTTTCGTTACGTCCATAGATGTACGACAACTGGAAAAGGACTAAGGCATTCGGATGTGCATTTGGAGTGTTTGGGCTCTGGACAGGCTGCCTGCAGCCGAACCCTCGACTGCCATACGGTTCAGATATAACCCCCATCTAGGAAGTACGATTGTATGACTGGCGCAAAAAGCGGATGAAGAACTGACATTTATTATGACTGCTATTGGGAGCAGAGGGGCAGACTTATTCCATAAATCTTGAGCTATTGACACGTTAGTCAACCTCTTATGACAATCATCATCAAGGCTATAAATTCGCCAACATCAGAGTGATATTCGCTCATTTTTCCACAGAGGAAAAAGTTGATGCTATAAACAACGTCCTGAGTACAAAGTTAAAATCACATTACACAAGGGGAATATCGTTGGTAGTAGGATAGAAAAGCATAGCCTACATGACATCACATATATGGAAACAGACTTGAGCTAATTGGAGCTAAGTGGCGTGACTTTATAACTACATAGCGCAAAGTCTCTTAACCTCAGTATTCATAAATAAACATTGCTTTTACCAGATCATAGATCTGTCAACCAAACTGATTATACCGCTGAAGTATTCTAGATGTCCGAAATTCAAAAAGGCCAACATGGACTCGGAACAACCTTTTGGAGCCAAGGTATTAATGCAAATAAGTCAGACGCCACAACAATGAAGAAATGTGAGGAGTTTTAAAGTGGATAAAGCTATACCTATCTAAATTCAAGTCGCATGAATATGGTACCTCAGCATCGTATGTTAGCCAACTATAAAGACTCCTTAATATCGCATACAAAATCCTGTCTGCCGTAACTACTGTCTGAACGTATGTAACCATTGATCAACTGATTGGCCCCTACCACTCTCGTTTTAGTAATTCCACAAACTGACCAAAAATATTCTCATTATGGCAGATCCTGAAATAAAAAAAAAAAGAAGTTTGGATCGATACCTAACACCCATCACCTATTTATTGGTTTTAAAAACGTGTTTAAAAATACTTAAAAAAGCCATGCCTACTTCACATTCCTTTCGAATTCTTTTGGTTTGTGAGAATGACGAAAATGACACTATCCCGAGATTTAGACAAGTGGATGCGCTGTCTAGATCTGAGGTCTGGTTTCTCACAATTACTGGCATATGCGAATGGCATTGACATCATTGGCAAAACTTAGCGAGCTCTCAGTGTCATTGGCGCATTTGCAAACATTGGGACAAAAGCTGCAGAATGGGTGTAGTGCACGGCAAAACCAAGTACATAAATGCTGCCCACAAGAATGGAAATATATGCAACATCGGCAAATCAGACAGACTGTCATAATGTACATTTTATAACTTGGGGTGTTAAAGTACTTCATCTACCACAGCTCCGGTATGGACTTTGAAAATTTCAATATTACCTCAGAAATAAAGAGAATAACTACGCTTGGCAACCGCTGTTCCTTTGCCCTAAGAAGACAATTATTGCTAGTAAGGACTTGTCAGGAAACGATAAAGAAACTCTTTATAAATTCCTCAGTACTCCAGTCCTGAATTCTGAAACAGAAGCCTGGACATTGTCGAAAGCCGATTAAGATACATACTGTCGATTTGAACGTCGTTATTCATCGAGTGATTTGCGTTGACTAGATTTGGCGAAAGAGTTTTAACAGCGCTCCGACTAGGCTTTAGGTCTAATCCAGATGGACAAAGCAGTAGAAGACGACCACGTCTTAGGTTTGGTGCACACAAGTGGAAGTGGACCTCAATACACTCAAGTAGAGAGCAACTGGAGGTAAGTCGCTCATCAGCGAGCAAAAATGGAAAGGCGTCTTGATTGAGTTGAGATTCGCTCATGTTCATTCCGAATAATAAGCAACAGGATTGGCAGGCATAATAATCTATTATTTGGCATTAGCGATAGCGAAAATAGTTCGTGGATTATAACTGTCAAACAAAGATGTGTCTGTCTTTAAGGGAGGTCATCAGCAGATAACTAAAGTCCGACGACGTTCTTTCTTCTACAAATTGCAACTACAGAACCTTACCATTAATGTGTCTTACTGTGGGAACCATCCGAACTATATTTTAAAATTTAAAATCCCTGCAACATTTCCATTTACAGAAAATTTAATTTTTAAATTTGCTTAAAGTACGATACGAACAGAAGGGAACAAAATCCAAAAGCTAACTCCCGCCTCAAGTGTTTTAAACAATACTCCCCAACATGCCGGAGTTTCAGTCAAAACCAGAAATGTGAACTTAACAATGGGTAAAGAAATTAAAATCCTGGAAACGTAAACGTATATATAGCGAAGCATTCTGGTCTAGGTGTGGGTCGAGAGTGAAATGTCATGGTTTGGTTTTTCTGACTGATGAAAATGAGTATATACCCAACTCACACTTAACCGTAAATGAGGTAACCCTCAACTCTTACAAACGGTGTTGTTCCCTTATAGTCCAAACGACTAGTACCGAACGGATGCATTAAATCCCACATAGGGGAAGATTTCTGGCATCTGTTTAATTACTGAGAACAAGCCCTGGACAAGCAGCATCAGAACGCCTTTTTGTAACGATGGGGTTTTTGTATTCTTTGCTTGTTTTTCTATTGTTGTTGTTGTCTTTTCACTCAACTGCATACGTTTACTTCAGGATTTTTGCTTAATGGTATCAAACCCCACAAAATGCAGACATTGGGGGTGTGCTTGCTATTAAGGTTGCTTCAGTGTTACTCTCGTATGCGTATACCCCAAATGGGTTTGCTATTACAAGCAGCATGTTAACAGGTAAGGGAATTTTCGAAAGGATATCGTAAACATATTTGTCGGAGCTGCTATCGGTCGGGTAGATATTTATACGTAGTTTGACTTAATTTGTGTAAATTACTGTAGAGAAGTGGATATTTAGGACACCTTTAAAAATTTATTTTCAGCAATGTGATTACATATACATATAGTTATGTCAAAAACGTGTCTGTGCAGCACCCAGCACCGGATATTTTAAAGTAGTTACTTGTGGTTTTAAAGCTTTAAACTTTCAAAATTGCCGGGGCACTGAACGAGGGGTTATATTTTGGTACTTTCCCAACAACAGGCGACCGTATAAGACCCTTGGAATTGGTTTTAATAACCGTTCATTTGGGTGAGTTTTCACTTTCTCGGACGATGGGAGACCCCAATTTCATGCCGAGCCCAAACGTCTGAATAAAAAGCTTTCTCAGGCCCAGTGGATAAAACCTTAAGATATTGAATTTTCCTAGGATCGAACCCGGAACTTTTTCACCTACTAATTTATTGGTCTTTTATTCGGTCAATGCTCTAACTCTTACCTATATGGATTTGGGCACAGGCGAAAAAAGCGTATGATTGTGGATACAATCTGTCGAAATGAAATTTTGATGTTGTATTGCTGGTGGTGACTTCAAGAGTTTGTCAAAATAACACCAGAATATACCTAATTTAAATGCCGTTTACCGGTAGGTATATCAGAAAGAACGAAGGAGAGAGGGATCTTTATCTGTCAAAAATTATTCGCAGCTGGTTTGTTTTGTTATGCTATGCGCTGTCTACAAAAAAGGCGATCCTGTATCTCACAAGAACTATAGAGGCATATCCCTGTTTAATTTCGCATATAAGATCCTATCCAACGTACTGTGTGAACGTCTTAAACCGTTCTTCAACACACTAAAGACGCGTACCAGTGTGCCTTCCGGCCCAGCAGATGGAATATACATAGGTACACTAAATTATCATACTGAGGTAAATCCTGGAATAGACCTACGACCTACTTCTTACTCACCATCCACTTCAAAGCTATCAGGCGCCTTCTTCAATGACGTACTGGAGCAGAGATACTGCGGATGGCAGAGGTATCAACACGGAAGGCACTATCTTCAACAGGTCTGTTCAGGTGGTGGGATGCGAGCGATATTGACACCAACACCATCGGTTGTTCCCAACGTTCCATGATAGAGGCCTTCACTGTGATTGAAGAGCACAGGAAATCCCTTGGCCTTGAAGTGAATGAGGACACAACTATCAACAAACATACAAGCATCCGTCCACCGCCTAGGGCAAAACGTGGCTATTGATAGGAACAAATTCGAGATAGTTAAGGGGTTCCCCCACCTCGGATTAAACATGAACTCCACGAATGACACTCTAGTGAGATCCAGCGAAGAATTACTCTAGAAAACCGTTGCTGCTTCCGTTTGGCAAAACAATTGGGTTCAAAACTTTTGATTCGAATTCGAAAGTCAGACGTGTGCTCTATAAAATCCTTATCCTGCCAGTTGTGTTTTATAGCGCCGAGTGTCTGGATGATAAAAAAGAATGGAGAGCTTATACTGGCCTCCTCCGAAAGAAAAATACTTCTGCGGATTTTTGGTCCTATGTACGAGGACGGCGTATGGCCGAGAAGATACAACCGCGAACTCTATGAGCTGTACCAGGATGTGGATTTCGTTCAAAAAGTCAAAATACGTCGACTACATTGGCTGAATGGACAATAATGCTCCAGCTAAGAGGGTCTTTAAATCGCAGCCCACAGGTTCGAGAAGACAAGAAAAACCAAACCTCCGTTTAAAATACCAAGACGTCGCGGATGCCTATATCATGAAAAGAACTCCTTCCCGGTAATGGTTTAAAAATCATCACTCAACTCGATTCTTGTGCTAACTCAAGGATCTTAATTCAAAAACCGACTGTTTACTGTTACAAAGTAGTTATTATACAACTAAACTATTTGAAGCTCATCACAAAACAAGTGCCAACTTTTGGGCTCAACGAGACTTCTAAACATCCTACTTGTACAATAACTCATTTGTAAAAGTTTCTTTACGAAACCCAAAACTATTTAGTAGATAGGTAGCCGCTTTATTTCTTTCAGCGTAAAATACTGTCTTGTCCTCGATATAAAAGTTTTCTTATACGTATACCCTACACGGTGTTCCAATAGGTAAAGAGCGTAAATTAATGTTAAATTATGTTCAGCCCTAAAGGACAAAAACAAAGTTAGAACCATCGTCCATGGGCTTCCATTACTGGGCGCGCTTAAATGATATACCTCCACTATTATACTCTAGCTAGAGCTATGTACCTACTGGATATCCTTCACTTCTCGACACACTATTATCCTTCCAGCAAGGCGTTCAGATTCAAATTTATCCGCAGTGTGAAAAACTTTATAATTACGCCGGTAGATAATTATTATTATTGTTCCAGGGCGGGCGAGCGTTAATTTTAAGGTATCCATAGATTCAGTGGCGTTGTTATTGTAGAGAGCTGACGTTGATTCCAGTTAGTCCTTGGCTTTTACCCAACAATACGTAATTGAGCTTAATATATGTACATTACATTGTGTTTAATTCTAGCCGCCTGCGAAAGGATAAACTTCTTGCCATTCATTCACGAAGAAATGAGAGAAAAACAAAATCAGAAAAAAAAAGAGAAATCCTTTCACCAGAGAATGTGAGACCATTATTAGGATATGCGGAATACTAAGGTTCCCGCCTGAGTTCCTAATTTTGCGTCAATAATTTATGGGTGTATATAGAGGAGAATATGTCAATTCTCCGCTGAATATAAGAGGTGAAAACTGGAATTGGTACAAGTGGCAGCTAACCCCTTACCACGTCCTGTCATCCTGTCTGCGAGATTTTCCGTAATCACATTCCATCTGAATAAGTTAATCCCGCGTGTCTGCCTTTGGAAAAAGACGAAGAAGATGGGTGGCAGGATCAGATTTCACTCAACATAAATCCAAAATATCAAGGAAAATGGAAACTGAAAAGGATTCTGCAGGAATCTGATTCTGTTAATGTCCTTAAGTGACACTAAACGATGAGGGTGACACAAAAAATTGCAACAGGAAACACGACTGATGGGGACGTCCTTTTTTTCGCTCTCATACTCTGTTGCTGAAAAGTAGAGGGAGACTAACAACAAAAAAAAACGACAAACTTAAGCTTGGTCCTGGATTATATGGTGAACGTTTCTATACCATTACAAATGGAAATCCTTTCAAAAACAAGGAAGCGAAAAGGGGAATAAATCTTTAAGAAAAGAAACTCGAAAACTCGCCATGAGCAGGGATAAAGATGTCGCCAACATCGCGGAGACATGAAGGAGGTAAAAACTATTGAAATATCCCATTACATTTTCCGTTGAAAGGATAACGAACACTATGGTGAAGGCGATAATAGCTTGGTTCAGATGATGCGAATGGTATATTCCAACCCACCAGAGTTCTAAAGCTACATCTGGAGGAGGAAAGGTGTTAAAAAAAAAGCACCAGCAGCGCCTCTGTATGTATGTTTGGCAAAGAAATGTGCTCCATGTGATCCTTTCGGCTTAAGCATTTCGCTGGCTTGTAACACATTCAAGTATGCTATTCATTTCATGTATCTCACTCGTTGCAGTCGCAGTGAATTGCGCCGTGGGTCCTTGCAGAGTTTTCAGGAAGAACTGATGAAAAGATTTGTTTTGCAGTATATCCGTTAGTCGTATGACTAATGACTGGGTTGAGAGTCCTTGAGACGGAAGTCGAAAAATATTCTCTATTTTTTTTTCCTCTCGTGTGTGGTGTGGGCGTTTGAATTTGTTTGCAGTCAAATGGGGAGTCGTTTTTTTTTTTTTGAAAGTGTAGAAATGAACAAAGCGCTTTAGGTGAGTGAGCCAAATTTAGAACAGATATTGCGCAAAGCATTTCCGTTGTGCAATCGCACTTACGAAAATGTGAAGTGTGGTTGGATCATCTGAAAAGTGGCAACACATAATGCAGTTAGGAGCATCAACACCTACTACCTACAGTCATTACAGTTTTACGTAAATAAGTATAACGTATACTGTGGCAGAATAAGGATTGGGCAGTGGGCACTTGGGCTGTGCAGCACTCCTAATTTCTGAGATCAAATCTTTATTGAGTTTTTTGCGAAAAAGGCATGAAATACGCTATTTCCAGTTGTTGCCTTCTGTATATATTTCCCTGCATTTGTGTGTCTGTAATTTGTTTAATTTGGGTATATTTTTAACCTAAACAAAATCGGAGTTTACATACTTATGTGTGTATAAGTAGTCACAGAATATAGAATTACAGCTGGTCGGGAATATTATTGCAGGAACACTTTGATTTCAGACTTTTTAGGTAGAGGGTAACATCCAATAAGCTGGAAGGATACTGCATTTCTTACCTAACAAGACTCCAGCACTCTCATTTTTGTTAGCTTAATTGCGGTCATTATTACTGAAATTCTATAACCCAATGTCAGGATGATCGTTCTCCTTTCCTGTACATAATTAATGTTTGCGATGAAGTCATTATCATTAATAATATTTAGGAAATTTTTTTGTAGATGGTCGTTGAAAAGAAAATCATTGAAGATATTATAGTAGAACAAACGGAAAGGAGCATTCTGCCAATGTGAGTTATTTTAAGCGGAACTCAAAAAAACCTCCCGAAGATCGATTAATAACAAATTATCGTATATATCTTCATTAATTTTAAACTACTTAGTCATTGTCCTGATCTGCAATTTTATATCAAAGGATTGTAGTATAGAAAGTCGAAGTTTGTCAGTTGTTTTCTGTTTTGTTTTATTACATTTTAATTTTTAAATTAACTAGCCCATGGGGTCTTAGCACGCTTAAGTGGTTCTTAAGGTTCTGTTTTTCTTATTTGCTTTACAAAAGGCAATATTTGTACATGATATCCTATTCGAGGCTCCCGGAAATTACGCCAGAATTTTTTTTGTAAAAAATTCCAGAAAATTTTTCATACAAAAGTCTGGCTTTCTTTCCTAGGAAAAAAGGTCAGACTTTTCTGGCAATCTTTCCACAATTTCAGGCATATATTTTCCAAAAAGTTTTCTGACGTTTTTTTTCATTTCTGACGTAATTTTCCAAACAATGCTGGTGCTTTTTTCAATTTCGACCAAATGCAAATTTTCTGTCGTTTTTTCCAAGAAATAATTCTGGCGTAATTGAGGGTACTTCTTTTTATTATTGTCAGGTTGGTATTGAAAATGAGCTGTGTCGGTCAAGTAGTTCTGGTACCTTTCGTACAAAACCTATATTAGACTCATGTGTGTGTGTGATATATGGCAAACATTTTGCATGACTTGTATGCTGTAGAGGGTATCAAAGCATTCATAACACTTCTACTTGTTTTAATTACATATTAACAGCATTGGTACCTAATGTTTCGAAGGAAAATACCTAATTGAATATTGGGATAACAATCGGTTCTGTATTTTACTGAATGAACAAATTTAAATTCATTCTCTTGTTTTTTAATGAAGAAGGCGATCAAACTAATGCAACTTTAGTTTGAAAATATACTTATATTAATATTATAAATTATGATCATAAAACGCTTTCAAAATATTCGCACAAAGGATCCGAGATTCAAAGATTCGAAACAATACCTATGTAAGTCTTTCGTAGTCGTTTGAAAGTTTTTGTATGTGAATTTTGTATGCGAATAGCTATACAGCAGCAATAATCGCAGATTTCGAGAACCCCCAAACAGATTGAGCTAACATTTTGAGAACATTTGTTTATTGGCCCAAAGGAGCTTCTGTGAAGTTTGGAAAAAGGGGCGTGGTATCTTCCATAAAAAAAAAACGTTAAACTCTTATACAGACATTTCTTGAAACCCATCAAACTGATCGAGCTCAAAATTTAAAAAAGTGTTTGCAATTGGCCAAAAGCAGTCCCTGTAAAGATTGGTCAAAATTAAACAGAATAACGCTCCACCTCTCATAAAAAAAACCTTAAAAATCGCATAATATCTTAAAAACCACTGAGCTAATTGAGCTCAATTTGTTGAGAAAAATCTTTGTTTTTAACCCAAAGTTGTTTCTGTTTGGTCAAAATTAACCAAAAATAAAAAATCGTATATCTCGAAGCTAACATTTTCCGACATTCTTAGGTATTTGGCCCGGAAGTGGTCCTGTGAAGATTGGTGGATTTTAAACAAAAGAGCGTGAGTTCATTTGAATTACGAATGAGTTTCATTTAATTCACCAAACGATAGATACTTAAACTGTAGGCATACATTGTGGCCTATATTGCCTATTTCAATGAAGTAGGGTTTAACGGTTGATTGGGATTTAACAATAGAATGATTTAAGAAATACAAGAATGGATTCTTGGCATAGTGCATTCATATTTTAGGTATAGAAATATACATATTTTTATTATTCTTGAACACAACTACCTATATAATAAATATAAGAATGAAATCGTAACTATGTAATTTCTTATTACCTACTCCATTATTCTTGCAAATAATACTTTGAAGAATTATTGTTCAATGTATCATTGGAGAGATTTCAAATATTATTCGATGCACATGAGCAAATATCATATGGTCAATGGTCATGGCATAACACAAAAGGTTTGTTGCTGACATATGTCGGTAGGAATAAATTGGAGAAAATGAAAATACATATTGTGGTTTAGCAGGCACAGAAATGTCTTGCCTTTCGTGTTGCATAGGGGCGTATATGTAAGCCGTAAGATATCTCAGACAAAATGTGTTACATTTTGTTCGTATTTTTTATTGAAAGGCAGCCTGAAAACATCAGATACCAGATAGATATCTATGTGTTATTTCCATTTCTGTTTGAAAATGTACTTTTACTCAGACAGCTTCATATAGCTACTATTAGTTATCTGACAGCCCCTTATGCTTGGAACATATAGTAGGTATAGGTACCAATTAGTGGTGGATAGTCGATACATTAAAACTTGATCCTATTCAGTTGCAATCGAAATTTAATAATTATTTTCTCTTTTGGGAGTCATTTGTTTAATCAAAGTAACCACAAGAGCTTAATTTATATACCATTCGCAAATGGATGGTTTACATTTTCCGCAACCACAGTGACAGCAGTATCGTTTTTCTCGAGTTGTTCTACCGCAATGCTTTTATGCGCGTATCTAGGTACACTCTTCAAAATCTCATCTGCATAACTGCTGGGGGATACACATAACAAAGTGTATGTAGATAACTACCCCGCGATGTATATCTCTCACCATGACATTATACCATTTCCATAATATTGCGCTCACATCGCCGGTGATATTTTCTCGGTTTGGTCATATCGAATTACAGAAAACTTGCTGAATCCGTTTAAATTTACATTTTTGCCGTATCGCACTACGGAGCCAAATGGACGGACCTCTAGGTGACCACTTCCCTGCTCGAGGCGAATTATTTTAATTTATTTCCCAGGTTTCACTCTCAGTCCGATCCCGAGTGTTGTATTTAATTTTAGTGTTGATAATGGTTGGTGTGGCAATTGGAAAAACTGTCTGAAAGTCGTCATATCCAAAATGTCAAATTATTATATCAGCCATTGACGATAGCCGAAGTTCTTTTGGAATCTAAATTTCTAAGTTGAAGTAGTAAATCTTCTTAGAGAGCCAGTATTTTCATATGGCCAACGAAATGTTGGAATTTACATGAACAAAGTATAAAGGAGACAATTTCTATTGAAGTAAATTTGTATAGTTTCCTTTCATTTTACTTAAATAAAAAAAAGTTCACTCACTTTGTATCAATTTTTTTTTTAGATTTATTTTACTTAATTTAACCCCACCTCTAATGCGAAACTGCTGCAATTCAATGATCCACCGTTTTAATTGATTTCTACTTCATTCCCAGTCACTATGAAAATACAAGTTAGCATTAGGTACCTACCCACCATCTAGTGGGTTTTTTTTAAATCATAGGTTATTTTGACACAGATAACTGTTTCCCGCTCGAAATCTTGACAGAAAATCAGTATCATACCTCATACCCACTCTGGTTTGTGATCATACCTCCGCGGAAAGAAATAAGTCGCTTGAACAACGTTGAGAAATTTTGAAAACTTATTTCCAAAGTAATTGCACTGTACCCCAAACAGTGCGTCTATTGGAAATAACTTTTGGCCGAAATGAAGCACCCACAGTTTGTGAAAAAAGTTCACAAGACTAGTAAACGTTGCTAGTGGATAACATTCATGGTCCCCATCGTCGTACGGTGCGCACAGATGAGAATGTGGCTACTGTAGCCGAGAGTGTGAGATTCAATTCTCGAACATCAACACTGGGAACAACGCTTCAGAGCCATGTTAACCAACTTCTTGTTTACGGAAATTGAAGACATGAATTTGGACGACATCTGGTTCATGCAGGATGGCGCACCATGCCACAATTAATCTTTTGCGCACCAAATTCCCAAATCGTGTTATCAGCTATCTTGGCGATGTCCGCCGCCTCGGAGCTGAGATTTGACTCCTTTGGACTTTTTTTATGGGGAGCCGTGAAGGACAGATGATATACCAACAATCCGGAAACGATTCAAGAACTTAAGGCCAATATAATCCAAGCAATCCGTGAGCTACCTCTTTGATCTGATGGTTTCATTTCTAAAGTCCGAGGAAGCGGTAACAATTTCAACTGTCTTAGCATTGTGTTGAGCAATAAATTGTTATAAATTGACATGATTTTTACATGTGTAGTGTATTCAAACTCAAAGCTTCATCTGTCGATATGGCGGTAGACTCTTAAGAGACACTTCAAGGATTAATGAGGCCGTTATATTACACATAATGTCACATTATGTCAAATATTCCAAACAAAGTCAGCACACAGACGTTTTTCAGTTGTTTTCTGCGGAGCGGCTTTCGTTCCGGCAGAAGCACAACATACCAGTTATTCACTCTCAGAATGGTAATTGAGAAGGTTTGGGAGTATGCTACACCTGCTTACGCAATACGCATGCTTCGTAGATTTGGAGAAAGCATATGACCGAGTCCCTCGAGGTAAACTCTGGACTAGTGTATTACAGGAGTATGGAGTTGACGGTTCTCTCTTGAGAGCCATTCAATCTCTTTACACAAACTATAAAAGCTGTGTTCGGGTAAACGGCGTTAAATCAATACCTTTCACTGTGGGCGTTGGACTTCGTCAGGGGTGCCTCTTGTCTCCTCTCCTTTTCATTACTTATATGGACTGGATCTAGCAGCGTAGCCTTGGCGAGGAACGTTTCGAATTGGGCGATCTGAAGATAAGTCATTTGCTCTTCGCTGATAACTTGGATATCCTTGGATCCTCTCAGACTGAACTTCAGCACGCACTCGATCGGTTTATAGCCGTTTGTGTTGAAGCTGAGATGAAAGTAAACATGAACAAATATGAAGTGATGGCCGTCTCCAAAACGCCTGTTCAATGCAGGTGGAGAAGTTAAAGTATCTCGGGGTCTTATTCACGAGTGATGGAAGGAGCAATGCCGAGTTTTCCTGTAGAATTGGTCAGGCTGGGTCAATTTTGAGACAGCTTGGTCATTCTGTTATTAGGAGGACTACGGAACTCCGTGAATCACACCAGTAATGCAACGAAGGGATCTCATTTCGGCACCTTGCATAAGCGATATCAGTAATTTTATTCTCTACTCAAAAGTAGTAAAATTTCACTTATCAGGTATTTCTATACTAGGCCATATCTACTTACTATACTAAATTGTTGGTATGTACTTAATAAAAACTTTAAGGATTTCTTTAGAAATCACTTCTAAAGCACAAACATCGCTTTGTAAAAGAATTCCCATTCAAAAAAACGCCATTTCTATGGTGGATTTGGCCTACTGTCACTACTGAATTCATAAGCCAACATCATCTAAATTTATTTCCAACCACCACCAAAGTAATTTCAATAAAAATGCGGTTAAGCATGCCAAATAGAGAAATCTTTTCTAAGCCTTTTTAAAGCAAATCAAATAATATTCGAATTTTGGTGCAGCTTCATTCAGTCTATAGAAAAATTCGTCTCAATGCCTCTGCAAATATATCTAAAGAAAGGCAATCAGGACATAAAGAGGGAATCCTCGAATTATTATCAACCATTCAACAGGATCCCTGTGCAAATATTTTGTGCTTCAATATTTTATTTATCCAACAGATAAGAGCGAGGTCAGCATGCACAGTATAGAATGAGACCGACCGCATAGTGAAATCAAAATATACAGGGCGACTTTATACTATTATAAGAATTCGTCCTTAAAAGTCAAGCTCACTTGCAAATTTACATGACGATTTACATCAAGTGGGATGGATAAAAAGGTCTCAAAGAAAACCAAAAATGTAATGCAGAACGAGGGGGTCAATAGATCCCCACCATCATTATTATCCTGTTATAAATTCAGTAGGTAAGCATGGACTGCTGGCTGTGGTTAAGGATTATTATCCAATTATTTCTGAATGAATAAAAAATTAGCTAATGACCAGGTAAAAGGTAAACAGCATTTTGAATACTTAAAATGCAAAGGTGGGTATAGGTAGGATACTTCATAGGTACGTATATCACGACAGCTAGCTGCTGGGCGGGTATGTGAGTAGATATGCCAATGAGTATCGAGTTTAAAGCTTTTATCGTGGGGGTAAATGTTTGATGCCTATCCATTGGAAAGAGGAACTAGAGGTTGTGTCTGGCCTATAGATCATAATTGGCAGTCATTGATGATTCCAATATACCTACTAATTTACGTTGAATCTCTGACTTGTTATCCCCTGTTTGACTGAGTTTTGATATCGATGCCAAGCATGATAATAGCTTCCTAGTGTAAAACACCATTAGCAATATGATACTCCGACCGCTTTCAATACATATTAGGATCAATTTGTTGAAAATTAATAATTAATTTCCACTTGAACTTTAAACCCTCCCTAGGAATCTCTCATATTTCCACTTCCACCGTAATACCGTATGAACTAATCGCATCTAGTGGTAGTTCTCCACCTTAGAGTGTTAATTGCTTAATATTATCCCCACAAGGACACTGTATACCACATATATCAAACTAACTTTGGTCATTCGATTATGGTATCATTAGTTTCAAAAACTTTTTCGTGTCAGACATGGTTATATAATATAAATCCCGTGGGTAGGTGTATCACGCTCCATGTATGCTTAATTTATTTAAGCCTCCTTGAATCCTCAGGTGTCGACGTTAATTAAGAATAATGATGTGAATTTGAACAAGGATATACGTCAGAGTTCTGCTATATGCCACAATAATCTATGTGGAGAAGTTGTTTATAATGTCAGGCTTGCATAACTTTTCTAAATATACAAACGAATCATATAAAGGCAATAATTGCTATAGCCTACAATCTTGGGCCATTCATTCTAAAGTGTAGAAACGAAAAAATATGTCCTATACATGGCCAGGGCCACATTGCTATACCTCCCCCCCCAAAAAAACATCCTTAAGCCAATGACATATGGGTCAATTTCATTTCTCAATCGTCACTTGAAAAAGGTTGGCCTATCATTCTTCTTGGCACATTACCGGCCGGGATATTTAAGTTACCTCTAATCCGTCTTAAGCCTTATTTGCAAATCTCTAAGGTGTTTTGGGTTTCTCCCTGTTTAGCACTCGGAAAAGTAAATCAAGCTCATTCATCTCACTTAGGTGTCGAAATTGTTCCCATGAGTCCAATTGTCCCATCGACAAAAAGTTGAAACCCAAAAAACAAAAAAAAAAAACAAAGCACCATAAGGAACATTTTGTCCTCTAACCTCCCTTTAGGGCGGTTTTTGTTTCAAATACTACTAGAGTAAGTTTTTTGTTTGTTTGGTCTCGTCCAACCCAAAGTCCTAACACACAAGAATAGTCTTTATTTAGGTTTAGTGTGTGTTTCTGTTTTTTCAAATCCCCATATTTGCATTCCTTCCCACTTAAAATATATATGTAGTAGAGGAAAACATGTTACTTACCAGCTTATACGTTTAAATAAATATACGTGCGCGTACAAAAACCTTTAAAGATGTTATTTAGGAAAATGTAGATTAGTGTGTCTTTGGTAGCCCACACACTCGATTCATACTTAATGACAGCAACACCCCGACCCAATTAAGATTATCTCGTTATAAGCTTTTAATATTGTAAACATGTTCAAACGCACACATATATGAAAGGCTTTCTCCCGGTTTCTATTCTACAGTATGTGATACATAAAGAGGGTGAAATTAAATTCAGTTTTTAATACTGCTGTAAAAAGGACGGCAAATTGGGCAAGTGCATTAAAACTTCTGGTAAGCTGGATAGAAACATAGCTGAAACATTTCAACCATCAGTAGGAAATGGTTTATAGTATACTAGCACTTTCTTAAAACTGATATGCAGACGCAGTTAGTGGATAAAAACGATGCTGGGATGATGAGGAACTTAGGAAGTCTGGACATGGACAGAAAGATAATAATCCTTACAGTTTACAGATATAGCAAATAGGAGTTGCATGCTAACCTGGGTTAGGTGAAGACGGCAGTCTGTTTTTGTCGAGTGCAGCTTTTTAAAGAAATATTGAACCAGATGTAGTCAGATATTCAAGTTGACACAGTTAATTGGCCGTCCAATAAACTAATAATGAAAACTTAAACCCAACATACCTACTGTGTTGCTTACACTTGGTAATAAAATAATAATGAAGGAACGGAACCCACGCCTAGTCAACAAGCTCACTGACTGGACATATTTCAAATATTTGCTAGAGGAACTGATTGAACTATCCACAACAATTGATAGATACAAAAGAGCAACTATATATATTTCACTCTAGATATACAAAAGGCTGCTTGGGCTGCAACGCCTGAATCAATTAGTAAAATAAAAAGAAACGTATATCCCAAAGAAATATGCGACATTATATCAGAAAAGAGGAGAGCTCGTAAACGCTTGCAATTACCGAGAGCGTCAAGTGACAAAACAAGACTCAATAGTCTAAACAATAAACTAAGAAAAAAGATCAAAGAAATGAAAAATTTGGCCTTTACCTTACAAATCTGACAAATGATGCCAGTACAGAATACTCACTGTGGAAGGCTACAAAAAAAAATTTAACAGACCAACAGCATACATTCCACCAGTTAAAAACAGCAGTGGAAGCTGGGCGAAAACAAATAAACAAAAGGCGGATATATTTGCGGAAACGTCTTCCAGCAATACGAAGACATTGATTATTTACATCAAACGGAAGAAATGTGCGAAGACGAGAGATTGATTCCAGCAGTAACCTCTGAGGAAATATCCACTGAAATAAGAGAAAAAATGAACGCGAAAAAAGCTCCGGGGTTTGATTTAATTACGAGTGAAGTTCTAAAGAAACTGCCTAAAAAAGGTATGAAAAAAATAGTACAGATAATAAATGCAGCGTTTACTTACTTACTTACTTACTTAGATGGCGCTACAGTCCGGGGTGGACCTGGGCCTCAACCAACACGCCTCTCCAGTTAGCACGATCTTTGGCTAACTGCCTCCAGTTGCGCACTCCAAGTTGGTTGAGGTCCCCTTCCACTTGTGCGCGCCACCTAAGGCGAGGTCTTCCTCTACTGCGTTGTCCCTCCGGGTTGGAATCGAAGACTCTTCGGGCCGGAGCGTTGGTGTTCATTCGCTCTACATGTCCTAGCCATCTTAGTCGACTGATACGTACTTTTCTGACAAGGTCGATGTCGCTGTACAGCTCGTAGAGTTCGCTGTTAAATCTCCTCCTCCAAAGCCCGTCAACGCAAACGGGACCGAAAATCACTCGAAGAATTTTGCGTTCGAAGCGACCAAGGAGATCTTCATCCGCTTTTGACAACGTCCATGATTCTGCGCCATAAAGCAGGACTGGGATGATGAGGGTCTTATATAGAGTCTCCTTGGTGTTTCTCGACAAGGCCTTACTAATCAATTGCCTTCTTAGGCCAAAGTAACAGCGGTTGGCAAGTGTAATTCTTCGCTTGATTTCTGATGTGATGTCATTTTCAGAATTAATAGCGGAGCCGAGGTAGACAAAGTCCCGAACTACCTCAAAGTTATAGCTGTCTATCGTGACGTTCTGTCCGATTCGTCGATGTTGTGTGTCCCTTCTCGTTGACAGCATATATTTTGTTTTGCCCTCATTCACCACTAAACCCATTTTTGCCGCCTCTGTACTGATACTTGCAAACGCACCAGTGACAGCTCGCTGTGTTCTGCCAATGATGTCGATGTCGTCAGCGTATGCAAGTAGTTGCACAGACTTTTGGAAAATTGTGCCCCTGGTGTTGGCTTGCGAGTTTCGCACAATTTTCTCAAGAATGATGTTGAAAAAGTCACATGACAGCGCATCACCTTGTCTAAATCCTTTTTTGACATCAAAGGTCTCGGTGAGACTGTTTCCGACCTTTACGGAGCAGCGAGCGTTCTCCATCGTCATTCTGCACAATCTGACAAGTTTGGCAGGGATGCCAAAACTAGACATGGCTCTGTATAGCTCGTCTCTATAAATGCTGTCATATGCGGCTTTAAAATCGATAAATAGGTGATGAGTATCGATTTGGACTTCTTGGGTTTTCTCCAGGATCTGCCGTAGTGTGAATATTTGGTCGGTTGTGGACTTACCGGGCCTACAACCGCACTGATAGGGTCCAATCAGTTCGTTGACAAATGGTTTCAGGCGTTCACACAGTACGAAAGACAGGATTTTGTAAGCGATGTTAAGGAGACTGATGCCTCTATAGTTGGCGCAGTTTAGAGGGTCTCCTTTCTTATGGATCGGGCAAACAATGCTGAGGCTCCATTCTTCAGGCATACTTTCCTCTGACCAAATTTTAGAAACGAGTTGGTGTATGCTCTCTACCAAGTCATCCCCCGCTGCCTTAAAAAGCTCGGCCGATAAACCGTCCGGTCCTGCAGCTTTGTTGGACTTTAGCTTGGATATTGCTATCCGTACCTCATTTTGGTCAGGTGGACGGAAGTCTTGGCTTTCATCGCCCAGGTTGAATGGTTCATTCTGCCTGACAGCGGAATTTGTGTCGTCTTCGCCGTTTAACAGTCTACAGAAATGGTTTTTCCATGTCCTCAGCACCGACTGTGACTCTACCACAAGGTTTCCTTGTTCGTCTCTACAGGTCTCTGTTCGGGTCTTGTTCCCGTGACACGTTCTTTTTACCTTTTGGTAAAACTTCCGAACATTGTTCCTGGAGTAGCACCTCTCTATTTCCTCGATCGCGCGCTTCTCATGCTCTTTCTTTTTCCTCCGGAGAAGCCGGTGTTCTTCCCTCCTTTTTTTCTCGTAGAGCTCACGAGCTGCTCTCGTCCTTCTCTGCAGCGCCGCTTTGTATGCCAGTTGCTTTGCTGCATGTGCTTGCCGGCACTCTTCATCAAACCAGGGGTTTCGCGGTGGTGGTCGGGTGAAACCTAGCACATCAGTTGCGGCTTTTCTGATGGCTTCTTGGCATCGATGCCACTGGTCTTCAGCACTTGATGCTGGCTGTACAGGAATTCTCGAGAGGTTGAGGGAGACGCAATCGGCAAAAGTTCTGGCGGTTTGTTGCGTTTGTAGCCGTTCAACGTTAAATCTCCTCACAGTATTTCCTCGTTGTTGTGGTGTCTGGGATATCCGCATACGTACCTTGGCTACAACAAGGTAGTGATCCGAGTCTATGTTGGCCGCTCGGAAAGTTCGGACATCTAGAATACTGGAGGAGTGCCTTGCGTCGATCGCAACATGGTCAATTTGATTGACCGTTTGATGGTCTGGTGACCGCCATGTTCCTTTGTGAATGTTGAGGTGTGGAAACCGTGTGCTTGCTATAGTAACATTACGTCCCGCGGCAAAGTCAATTAGCCTAAGTCCGTTTCCAGACGTGGTGTCGTGTAGGCTGTGCTTTCCGATTGTGCTACCAAAGATGTCCTCCTTTCCTATTTTGGCGTTAAAATCACCTAAGACAATTTTAACGTCGTATTTAGGACATTGCTCATATGTTTTGTCGAGGAGCTCATAGAAACATTCTTTAATAGCGTCGTCTTTATCTTCTGTGGGGGCGTGAGCGCATATCAGGCTGATGTTGGCGAATTTAGCCTTGATGCGGATAGTTGCAAGGCGCTCACTTACGTGTCGAAAGCTCAAGACTTCTTGCCTAAGTCTGCCGCTTACAACGAATCCGCATCCAAATAGACGCTGCTTCTGCTCTCTGTAGCAATCACCGTAGTAGATGTCACAGGTTTTCATCCTTCTTTTGCCTGGCCCATCCCACCGCACCTCCTGAATGGCGGTGATATCTGCCTTGTAGCAGTCTAGGGCCTCCGCTAATTGTTCGGCTGCACGCGGTCTGTTCAGGGTTCGAACATTCCACGTGCAGATCCGAAAGTCATTGTCCTTTTTTCGTTTTGCAGGGTCGTCAACAGTGAATCCATCCGTATCCGAGGCTCTTGGTTGCTTCGTAACCATTATTTTTTTTCCGTGGTTGGGTAGTTAGCCCCACGCACAACCCCCAACCTGGAGGACCAGGCCCTAAGATAACCCTAGGACAGCGGGTCGGATACTCCGTTGTCAGTAACCCACTTCGGGGATATGAGTGCTGCCGTTGGCCCATAAAGGGTTCATCCGCCACCATCTCTATTTCAGCACCCTGACTAGTGCTGAAAATCCTTACAGACCTTTGCTCCAAATATGTCAGAGAAGCTCACGCAAGGTATCTGCCATCTCGACTGTTGACAACACCGTTGATTCAATCTTGTGTATTCATCCGCTGTATGTCCTCTTTCTGAGGGGCTCATGTAAGACCTCTGAGACTCGTTCAGTCAGTCATTCCGACAGAGCATTATAGTGTTGCTATTTTCTTCGTGTTCAACACTCGCGCTTATAAGTTTAGCAAGCATTTAGCAATGCAGCGTTTAGACTAAGGTATGTTCCACGCATGTGGAAAGTCGCGGAAGTTATTATGGTACCAAAGCCGGGAAAATTGTCCAGTGAAGTTACCTCATATCGTCCGATTTCATTGTTGCCAATTTTATCAAAGCTCTTCGAAAAAAATCTTCTGAAACAACTTAATTCGATCATAGAAGAAAAACACTGATGATACCAAACCATCAATTTGGATTTAGAAATAGGTACTCAACTATAGATCAGGTTCACAGAATAACTGATAAAATAGAAAATGCCTTAGAAAAAAACAAAAAATTCTCTACCATCTTCCTTGATGTAACACAGGCTTTTGACAAAGTCTGGCATGAGGGATTGGTCCATAAGCTACAAAAATATCTCCCCAAACAGTACTCAGAAATACTAGAGTCATAAATAATCCAGCGATCATTTAGAATTAAACAAGAAGATGAGTACTCTGAATTAAAATATATAAAAGCGGGAGTACCGCAAGGTAGTGTTTTAGGACCTGTACTTTTCCTTATATACATGAACGACCTACCACAAAATGACGAAACTACTGTAGCCACATTTGCAGACGATACTGCTGTACTTGCTGTCGGAAAAACCATGCAGGAAGTTACAGAAAAACTGCAAAGGACAGTTAGTGATATATCTGATTGAACCAAAAAAGCTAAAATTAAATGAACTGAAGTTAATCCATGTTCACTTTACCAACAAAAACGTACAACACATACCTGTGTACATTAATAACAAAGAAGTTCTTCATTCGAACTCAGCTAAGTATTTAGGCATGACTCTAGATGCGAAGTTGCGCTGGAAAACTCATGTCAAGAAAAAACATGACGAACTAAATATACGATACAATAAAATATATTGGCTCATAGGGAGGCATTCATGTCTCTCAATATATAATAAACTGCTTCTATATAAGCAAGTCCTCAAACCAATATGGACTTATGGTCTCCAGCTTTGGGGGTGCACAAGTAAGCATTCAATGCTTCCAAAACAAATTACTACGCAATATTGTTAATGCGCCATGGTACATACGTAACGCTGATCTACATATAGATCTAAAATTTGAAACGGTAGAGGACGAGGTCAAGAAGGCCGCAAGAAGACATGAAGGTAGGCTTCGCAACCATGCTAATTCAGAAGTAGGCGAACTACTTAATAACAACAACTTAGTTAGAAGATTACGAAGAGTAAAACCATACGAATTAGCTAACTAGGAATAAAGAAAATAAAGACAATTTCACAACACAATCCCACTCACAAAAGTGATAACGAAAGGTAACAGATTAACGTTAGTACCTTATAGCATAGTATTTATTATAAGTATTAAAATCAAATTGCTGATTAGTTTAACGACTAGGTGCGATTATTGGAAGGATGGCAACAACATGCTTCCCTCGGGTGTTTTTAGTGGGTGAGCTAACCGCAAGTCCCACACTATCGCAAAGCTCGCATGCGATGTCTTTCAACGATTTTACATCCAGCTACACGAAAAAAAAAAGAAGTTATATAAAAGTCGGATGATAATGGCATTCTCAAGCTTTTGATGATTCTACTGTTCTGTCTTGACCTTGCAGATACATACCAAAATTATGGGGGGAGGTAGAAGTACCTAGTTTTTATACCCAAGCCGGAAAAAGCCTCTTACACCACACTATAATGATCTTGAGGCTTAAGCCTACCATTATTTTCTACTGAAAATCTTAGATGGACTGAAGGACCTGTATATACTTAATAATATCTAAATGATCTCAAAGTCCCATCACGCCTACTGGAATGTTTTTCGGTGCTATGAAAAAAAAATCACTTGCATCCAAGGACTTAATAAGAATAGCATTCCTAGACATCGAAGGGACTTTCAATAATATAGAGCTGGGAGTTGGAGTTGTAACTAAATCGCCTTGAAAGCCTAAAGAGCTATTCTTAAAAATGCATCGGGTTTCACAAATCAATTCCCCTAAATAACAAGGTATCCGTCATAGCTTCCTTCGCTGCGCCAGACTTATTATCGAGAGAAATACGAGCTGGAAATTGAACTTTCATGGTCCTATTAAAAATGCTGCTACCACACTCTACTACTGCAATGGTTGCATACGGTAGGAGTTAGTTAAGAGAGTTAAATAGCAATGCGGCCTCTTCCAATAGAGCGTATGGTATCTTCAATATGGTAAGGTCCTAAAGAGCCATATTTTTATTCCGGAGACTGTTAGGAAGACAAGGATTTTCGCTGAGGATATGTGAGTACGATTAGCGGAAGTGACGATTTCCTCGCTAAGGATATTCTTTCTGAGATGAAAGAGAGCAGGACACTCCATGAGTATGTGAAGAGAGGATGAGTCACTCTCAAGATAGAGTCAACATGTAGGGTCCGGTGAGACGTTGAAGATGTTTTTATGGCCACTAATAATATCTGTCAGGATTATCAGGTTATTTTTGTCCACATTAATGGGGGACTATGGTTTTCTGTGAAATAATTTTGGGAAGAATTGTCTGGTACAGTTTTGCCCAAATGTCTTACCCCGACGTCATTGGATTCGATTTGAGACTAACATATCACTAGTAGTGGGAAAACAAGTCGTCGCAGTTGCATCGATAAGGAGGAAAAGGAAACACATTTCCACTTGCAATGTTACTGCGCGGAAGTATATTCGATATAAGAAAGCAAATTCTATGAGAGTACTTATACGAGGAACTTGTAGATTGCCGATTCGGGTCAGGAAAATATAAAAATTCCTCAAAATTTAAAAAAGTTTAAAATTTCCAAGCGTATCGGATATTTGACTTTTAAATTCATTTGTATTCATGAAAGACCCCCTCCCAAAGACCCCCTTAAATACGCCTAACTAACAGACTAGCTTAAAACTAATTAGGGTGTTACCTCGGTAACGCACCGACCCGGGAGAGCGTGTCTGCCCTCACCTCTTCCTTAAGCCACCAAAATTCGATGAACTGATTTAACGTATCGACCGTGTCCCTATCATACGATTAACATTCAATTCATTCGAGGTTGAAGAATGTCATGTACGCTCATTTACGGAAATTGAATGTGCTCTTCTACCCTTAATCTTGTAAAATGACTGACAAGAAATACACACTCCTACAGGGTGTATCTTTCATGCAACCAGACTGTATTCTATCCAATCATTAATTTTCTGAATATTTTGTGGTGTCCTTATCCCTCAATCGTCCATTTTAAAGTTCATCTTTCCAGTCTGGTTCTCCCTAGGATGTGGTCTTTGCCAGCGATGGACATTCATTGGCGCAAAAGCCAATTTGGGAAAGCTCCCTCGTTCCTAGGACAATAGTTGCATATGGCCACCGTAACTTACAAGCAAAAAGATGTTGATGTTCAAGAGAAGAGTCCTTTTTTGTTGGCAATCGGTGTTGGAAATTGTTAATCTTAATCTTATGGTTTTGTTTGGGTTTGTCTTGTCGTCGGACATATTTTCCGCTTGTGTGTTATTATCTGGTTGACAGGTTGACACACATACGCAAGTACACAACACTATGAACATTAATATTGTAATGAGTTTCTTGAAATTATATTGTACGTGTCTCCTTGATAAACTATTTTCTTTATTTAAAGGACACGTCGTCGACAACGACGAAGATAATGATGATGACAACGACAAGGACAATGACGATAGTTGTCTGCTGTTTTCTGCCTCGAAATTGAAGATTCATGTGTTATATCTTTTTTGTACTATAAAAAAAAAAATATGCTTTAGTCGGCTAGCGTGTTAGTACTCCAAGGAAGTTACTGTGTTAATGACAAAAAATTTAGCACATACCTATAGCGAAAAAAAAGACGACGAAGTTCATCATACACCACAGTTTATTGTAGGTACCCAACCCATATAAGAAATAGGACGCACGTCCTTGAGTGATTTTGTTGAATTTTTTTACAGCTTTAATTCCTATAACAATAGCATTGAAAATAATGTAGCATCGATAACTTTCAAGGCGTTATACAATTCCCATTAGCCCCCATCCAAAGGTCGAATGCTAAAACTTGGAACAACAGAAGAAACTCAAAAACTATCGTTCCAAACCAACTTTAACAAGTGTATTAAAACTTCGTCCAACATTGTTGCTCGCAAGTGCTTCCCAAGAGTCCATAAAATTTTGTTATTTAATTTGGTAACGGTCCTCTCGTAACATGCTAGTATAAGCACTCTTTCCTAACTAAAAAAAAGAAGAGGAAAACAAATTTTAAACAAGAGATTATTTTTGTATTCATCTATGAGAATGCAACACATCCATAATGAATGTTGAACGCAAACGCTTTACTTTAGTTGATTATGATTACTTAAACAGTGTTATTTTTACGTTCATTTGAAATTGGCTAAATTGCAAGAGCTCCTTTAAAAGGGGCTATAATTCGTGATTCATAAAAGTGTTATAGTAACCAAATTGTTTTAGATATGGTGGAATCCTGAACTACAAAACTCTGATGCAACCATCAGGTTACCGGGTATTATATTAGGCAGCAATAAGACGTGTAACTATAGTTATGGTGACCTTCTATTTAGGACCTATGGAAGAAACACTGTTGAAGTCATTGCAGAATCATGACGTAAAATAGTCTTCTATATAAGAGTGAGACACTGTATCCCGATTTAGAAACAATTTTCCATTTTGTACATCAGTTGTCAGCAGTAGATCCATTAGGTGGGGTAGGTAGTTAATCATATGCACAACCTTTCAAAATAGGGGGCCATGCCAGGGCCTTGATTAACCCTAGGACAGCAGGCACGGTATTCCGGTGTCAGTAACCCATAAGGGGTTCATAGGTTAACATCTCCCTTTCAACACCCTGAAAAATCGTCACAGCCAGTCAATTCCAAAAGAGCATTATAATGATGCTCCTTTTTTTATTTTCAATGGGTAGATGTATTTCCTACACAGCATTTTCACAAGTCTGTACAATTGCTTGCATACGCAGCTGTCACTGTCGCATTTGAAAAAATGGGACTGAAGTGGCTACCATGAGTTTAGTCATAAACGGGAGCAAAACCAAGAAAGAGTTGTCAATAAGAAGGGACGGCCAGCATCGACGAATTGTATACAAAGTCACTATTGACAGTTGTTGACAGCTATAACTTTTAAGTAGTGAAGGACTTTTTCTACATCAGTTGTTCAGTTTTCTAAATATAACATTAGGGATGTTTTTTTAAAACCTCGCCAGCCAGCCGTTCATTTGGACAGTTGCCAGCACAATTGCCAGCAAGATGAAGCCAGCCGAATGATTTTAGGCAATAAGCCTAAAAGCATACAGGCATTTCGTATAAAATTATGCATTTGGTAGAAATATTAGATAAATTCTGATATTTTTCTCTGGAATGTTGTGTGCATGAGATAAGAACGCCATTATGATGTAAGCAAATTGTACAGAAATTCTAAGCCATTTGTTGCTTTCAGCGCCACCTGTTTGTTCATGAATTGAATTTAGTCAGCTGCCAGCCAGCAGCTCTCCGGCTGGGGAGAAAATCAATAGTTGTTGCCAGCAGTTGCCAGCAGGTTGATGTTTTAATTAGCATGTGAAATGTGCCTTAACTGGCAACTACTGGCTGGCGAGGTTTCATAAAAACACAACTAATGTCGAAAAACAGCGAATCTTGGAACCCGCAATTCAACGACGAATTATACGAGCTGTAAAGCGATAACTTGGTTGAAATCTGTCACCTAAAATGAGTAAGAATATGTATAGCAGATTGTGAATCCCAATTTTACTCTGAACTGTAGCGCCACCTAAGAAAAAGGTTAAGGCTAACCGTTGCAATCAATTTAATCAATTTCGTCTTAGGCCTCTTACATCTGCTTCTTTCTGTTTTCGTATAAAATCCTGCACTTCTCTCATTCAATATTGAGACACTCCTCGCAATTAAGGCAGATGCGATGATATTCATTCCTTAAACCGCCTTCATGTATTTTTAGTAAGTTACGCGCTATGCTATGCTTACCTATGGTCATGAGGTTTGGGTAATGACCGAAAGAATAAGATCGCGAATACAAGCTGCCGAAATGAGATTTCTCCGTTGTATTGCTGGTGTGACCCGTAGAGATCGCATTAGAAATACTAGAATTCGTGAGGAACTCAATGTCGAGCAGCTACTTCTCCGGACGGAGCGATCCATGCTTCGGTGGTTTGGGCATGTAAACGCATGTCCCCGACCAGGATTCCACGACGTGCTATGGAATCCGTACCATCGGGCAGGCGTCCAATTGATAAACCCAGGATGAGATGGTTAGATCAAATTCATAATCTCTCCTCTACCCGTATGGGGATTGCCCTTGATGATTTAGAGTCGATGGCGGAGGATCGAGAGCTATGGAGGGTCATTTGAGCAACCTACACCCGCGACCTACTTAATGGACAAACGGACCATTGAAAATGAATGAATTAATGAATCACCGCGCTTTGCACGACTCGATATGATACCGAATTTATATTCTTGTATAGTTGCCGGGCCTAAGCTGCTGAATCTTGCCACACCACGATTCGGCTATACTCAATGCAGAGATGTTTTTCTTCAGTCTTCCTACGTTCCAAAGCCTTCGAGCTAATATAGTATGGAATTGAAAGTATAACTACCATAAGAAGGTTATCTTTTGGTACATAATAAGCTCCTCTCCTACCTACTTCGGACATTAAGCTGATTTTATGGGTTTAATTATGGTGCATTATATGACTAGGCGGAAATCTATAAATTGTTCACTACAATTGTCAATGGAGTTCGCTGGAGTTGTACTCGCCGATAACATGTTTGATCTTATTGACAGTACCTAATAAGCAACTGTATACTCAAATTTCACCATCATAATGATGACAACTCCGTTCGTCGTAGCGTTCTTTGCGCTTAGTCCACGCTGACTAGTACAGAAATGCTAAACCATTTTACTTGATCACGAAATTGATCGTTATGCTAGGTACCTACATAGTTCAAACCAAGTTTTAAGCAGTACATAAGGTTAGGTCTATAGGCTGGCGGGGAGTTCTCCGTGCTATTACAACCCTGTATTAAAATTACTTACTATGCTACTATGCATACAAAGACAAAGACATTCTGTTGATTTGACGAAGTTCATTATCCTGTCTATTGCTGTGCTGGAAAACTCATATAGGTCGTCGAAGAAGTGACTCCCTAGGAATTTTTAACTATTGTGTTGGAGACCTGGGCAGAGACATTGGAACTGGGTTGTATCCTCAAGAGCTCCCTCATCGCCGTTAAGCCCATTTTCTTCATAATGGTACCGCAGAGTATTGTGCCCTGTTATGATACCTTCAAGGATGGACAGGGATTTCCTATCCTTCCGTATTATATTCACGGTTTTGGTTTCCTTGAAGGACGGCCATAGCCTTCTTGTGGTATTACAAATATTTATTAGTTATTATTAGGCAAGGCGTTGATAGATGGATCAGCTTGTTCTGAAACAGCTGTCGAATCTCGTCTTGCTAATTTATCATTGTCTGGAATGCCTTAATGTCCCGGAACCCATCAGTAGAGCGATATATTGAGCTGTGTACCAAGAGCCTTGAGTTCTTCGCGATAGCACTTGACAAGCTTCGTTTTTATTTCTGGTGCACAGTTATGGTTTTCATTGCCGCCTGACTGTCGATAAAGATGGTACTACCTCGAGGTGGTATTGCCCTTACCCCAGACTCATGGACTGCTTTTGTCACTGCCAGAACCTCTGCTTGGAAACGCTGCTATAGTCGGGGAAGCGTATCGATTTGATATACCCAGCGTTTCGGTGAAGACACCTGACCCTACCCCAGTGTCCTTTTTGGTCTGTCTGTAAACACGGCTATGGTTTGCATGCTAGGTACGACTCCGTCTGTCCATTCTTCCCTAAGGCGTGATGTAGTCCGTGACAGGTACAAGGCCAAAATATTTCTCATAGGATCATCGAAAAACCCATTTCGTTCCATTTTCAATTTACAGGGTGGCTGATTCTCATTCCACTAATTGCGGCCGATAGTTGTTTAAGCAGCACATAAAGAGGACGCTTGTTTTTGCTGGCGCTTTCTTAAATGAAATAAAGCAAATACCTAGGTGCGTCCTTCTTTTCTCTTCTTCTTCATAATCAGCGATTTTGTTATGTTTGATATAAGTCGTAGAGACACACGTATGTGCGCGTGTGCTCATCATTAACACCGCTTTTCGCCGATTATTTCATTAACCTGCAGAATTTAATCAAAAACTTTATACCATACCAAAATAGGTAAAGGTACATTATACTCCATTTCTGCACCGAAGAACTTCAACTGCTTTAAATAAACTCTGAAGGCGTACACCTCAACCTATACCCGAACCTAACTTATTAACTTGTTAAAACTTCTCGCAGTTCGCCATGCCATTAACTACACCTGGAATGCTCTGCGCTGCGGTGCAACTAACTTTCGAAACGAATAATATCGTAGACCACAAGTGGGAATAATCTCTTAGAATTCTATACTACCATAGGAGAACAAACTATTTAATGAATCAAACCGAATCCTGAAACTTTTCATTAAACCATAATGCCAACATACTAACATGAAGAGAAGAAAACATACCTTGTGCGTAAAGACCTCCCGGGCGGTCGGTGTATGAATTTGCGCTGACTGCGCGATTGCTGTTCAACAAATAGGTATTCGTTATCCTCCAGTTTGTGCAGTAAATCGTTTGGGAGCGCAAATTTGCATACCGTGTCAGTGGGGTGTGCTGATTTGTGTTGCTCTTTGGCTTCCATCAAAACACCATCGAATAGGTCAAGGATATTCAAATGTTATCCCATGCCTTGAGGGGGATTTTAGAATTTCTCTAGCGAGTTACTGTTGGAACTTAGTTTTGCTTTACTCCATGTGGAGTGGAGGGTATTGTGTGTCAGGTGAGTAAACACCAAAGCATTTCTCAGTAATCAAGTTTGCTTTTCCAATACTATCCATAGATGGTTCCAAGAACGCTCCCTTCATGGTGCAATAAAACTACTACCTCCCTACCATCAGCTGCGATAAATTCAAAAAGTCCAATAAAAACAATGAGCGCACCATTATGGCCATAAAGACGATACTATATCTTTAAAGAACAATCTTAACGACCAATCATTTTGGTGTAACCTTGATAGGTCTCCCTCTTCAACTGCCTTCCATTTCAAATAATGGTGTGGGCGTAGCATACTGTCTCAAGCTGCGTTTAATCTAACTGACATCAGTAAGCGTCTAGTAGAGTAGACGACGCATAATACCCACTTAGGTGTCATAATACTGTATTTATTGATAATCGCATTTGAATTGCTCCCTTTTGTTGTTGCGCTTCGATTGATTTCTCGATTCGATATTAAATTTCTCTTCAAGGACTATCGGTGGAGATACCTCTCGAAGTTGCCATATCCAAAAGTAATCCTTTCCGCAGTGCAAATTCAATTTCCTTGGTAACTGCTTCCCCCGCATTCGTGTCTATTCGTTCTCATCCCCCATTGACATTCGTTCGATGGCCAATCGATCATTTTCAAATAAATTATGCCAGTGACAAGGACATTGAATATTGAATCGGACAATGTACCACTGACTCGTGGGACCATTTGAAAGGTGTACGAGTACGAGTCGAGTATAGTATGCAAGTGGGGTGGAGATGGGTGAGTTTGTATTGGCACCGGGATTAAGGAACATTTTCCATGTTCTATACGTAACCCTGTCCAAGTGTGTCAGCAGTAAATCTTGTGATCAGAGTAAATGTGACATTGCACATCCCATAAGCATAACTGTATAGAGCTAGAGATGTCGCGGTGGGACGTGCCAAGTTCGAGATGAGCAAATATTGAAGTCATAACATGCTTTGCAATGATTTGTGGCCCTAATCTGCTTGGTTTCGATGATGAATGAGAAGACTGAGGGACGTATCTTTTACAAGGAACACGATAGTAGACGTTGTCCAATGTAATTTGAACGAAATACAAGTCAGGATGTATCGTGAACTTTCGTTTCCTTGAGGTGACAGATTTTTTGCGAGCTGCTTCCTTCAGTATAATTTTGCTAATATTGAGGTCAAGGACTATAGCATTGAACATTTTGTGTACCTTTTTTGCATTTTGCATTTGTATAGGCCATTATCAAGTGTAGAAAAAAATTACACTAGCCATAAGCTTGGAAGCGTAAGGCATTAGCCTAATTTAATTTGCAGGAGAATGATGACGTAGCCAAGGAAGCGAGGACTAAGGAGACCTACGGTAAGTGTAGGAAAAACGGCATGGATATTCTTCTTTGCAATTTTAACGCCATAGATAGAAGAAAGCACTTACAGGTAAAAAGCACTGCTTGCATGACAACAACTCTGAAACGTCATTATGGCCAATACACCTACCTACACAAGAGGTCTTGGCGGTGGCCAGATCATATAATGGTCAATCAAATTATTGGCATTTCACGTTCTGATTCTGATAGTATGTTGGCCATACTACTGCAACTAGGTACCCGATTAGTAGACAAAGTACAGATGTGGATCTACCATCAACAACATTGGATGCTGTAATAAGATTTGACTTCAAAAGGCTACTGGGCATTTAAGTTATGCCAGAACCGGCTGGCGCATGCAACAGCCAACAAACAGTGCAGGCGAGCTGATCGCAAGCTCTACTGATAAAAAGAAGGAAGGAACATCACAACCTCTCAGCATGACAAAGTACATACGAGAAGGGGGCGGTTGAGTAACGCTACTGCAATGGCAATGTTCGAAGGTTTTACCAGAGGGTAAAATGATACTCTCAAGGGTATAAGACCCGAACAGAAGCCTGCAGGGATAATCTTAAGAATATGGTACTAGGTTCACATATGGACTATTTGACTATGAATAGAGCCCAAAAACTACTCCCAGGCAGTATGATCCGTTCATCTTGGATGATGACGATTTGCATTCATCTGACCAAAGCGAAGCGATATTATTGCATTTTTTACAGGCTCTTTTCAATAAAGAAAGATTCTTTTAAGCGCACATTAATGCCACTATGGTCCTCGTCACGCTTAATGCAGACTAAAGAGTATAGCAGCGTGAAACGACAAAGGTTCTAGTGCTTTATTGCAATTATTGCATCCATTCAAATCTGAGTGTTCTCACAGTTGTAGCGTCCGTAGAGATATTCCTTCAGTGATGGCTACTCTACATTTTTGGGCATCTAGACCAATGGGGTTAACGATTTGATGATAAAAAAAACCGCACCCAAAAAGCAGTCATAAATATTTCCCGGACCATTTCATCTCTTTCCTGTCTTATTACGCTTTAAAGCCTCCACAAATTGTTTGGCTGATCACAACCTGCAGGGTCATCAAAAGCACATCCATCCTAAATCGAACTTCAAAACCACTTTGATTCTAATGTGGTTTCGTTGAGTAGTCTTCTCCAAAACCCGTCAACGAAAAAAGGACCGAATATCCCGCACAGAATTTCGGAACGACCAAAGATTTCTTCGTCCGCGTTTGAAGGAGTTCGTCTTTCAGATCAGCAAAGCAGGGCTGTAATTAATTAGGTTTTCTATAGAGTATACTTTTATTGTGTTCATAGGGTAACCTCAGAAACAGTAATTGGTAGCTGTAAGATATTATTTTTCCACTAAGATTTAAATCAATGGATGTAGTCTATCTTAATTTGAAACATATTTTTATTATGACCATCGTGTTCTAAAATGCACATTTCCTTGCAAAACATTGAATAAAAAAAAATGTCTCCACCTAGCTATTTAGAACATCATACAAGTCTTCACCTAAAAATGTCTATACTATACCGTTTTCCTTTCAAAGGCGAATTTTTTCATGACTCATTCAGCCATAAATCTTTTTCATTCATTTCCTCGTCATTGCGAAAACAAGCATAATCCTATTAAATGAGCAAAAAGTATCTTCCAGATGACCAGAAGAAAAGATAAAGTAAGAACACAAAATTATTTACGACCATTTTCACCGTCATGATTGTCGGGAGACCCGAGGCAGCATTAAATCCCGGCGGTCAAAATGTCAATTATAAGTAGGTACTCAATTTCTTGTGCGGAAATCTAAACAATTTTCTCATCCTGCTCAAGTAGCTATACGAACATTAAACCTATACGATGTCATTAATATTATACAAGGCCAAAAAATTGCAACACATTGATAATTTTTGCTGGGAGATTAGAATGTATCAAAAATGGCACTAGACTTGTATACCTATATCAATGTAGCAATAATTGATTCAACCATAACAACAAGAAAGGGATTGGTCCTTCAAAGGGGTATCAGTTCAAGTACATTATAAAAGATTTAATTTAAATTTTACTATTTCGGCCCCAATTTTAGAATATGAGAAGCAGACATATTTGCATCAAGGTTCAAGAGCTGTTTGCTGCATGTCTATAGCAATAGGCTGTATAGAGATGGCATGGAGAGAAGCAAAATGTAGTCTTCCTGAAAGTATCGGGAAAATGGTAAATCCTTTCATGCCGGTCAGCTTAATGCCCTTTAAGTTAAATATAGTTGAAGGTTTGATGGTGGTCTATATTGAGAACGCCGCACTTAAGATGTATTGTCTCAATAGTAGACAACAGAACTTAACAATCTACACTGACGGTTCAAAAATGGACTGTGGAGTAGGGGCGGGTGTATTTTCGGAATCTCTGAGCATCTCAAAATCATTCAGGCTTCAGGACTCAGCCAGTGTGTTTCAGGCGGAAATACTTGCTATACGTAAAGCCTGTCGTCTAATCAAATTACACACGGACATGGTTCCGAGGCTAAAGGTAGACATATTCATTGACAGTCAAGCTGCGATGGAGGCTATCGCCTGTGTCAATATAACCTCAAAATTAATACTAGAATTTCGAGAGGAGCTGGCCTCCTCTGATCTGGGTTCCAGGCCACAGCAACGTTTATGGAAACCAATATGTTGACGAACTGGCCAGGCGAGGTTAAAGCCTTCACTGCTCACTTGCGGAAGCGGTCCACATTCCAATAGGAGCAGTCAAAGCAAAAATGTCCGAAGAATCCCTAGCGAAAGCCAATCTCAGATGGAATAGGCTAACAAATTGCACCATATCCAGAAGGATGTGGCCAAATTATATCAGGGAAAAAACAACCCACCTCCTGAGTAAAACACGCAAATATATAGCCAGGATAACCATGATTACCACAGACCACTGGCCTATAGGGGACCATGCAGTCAGATTAGGCCACATAGCACAACATGTCGCAGTTTTTAACGACGCAACCAAAAAAGAAACCCTCATTCATTACCTATACGCAAAATGGTTTTTGGACTTTATTTCATTTTCAAAGGTGCAATAAAGTCCAAATCGAAGTGGAAATAAAATCCACAATGCTTAAACAGTACAATATGTATGGGGGGCATGCAGCCCCCTGCAACCCCCCTGCTCGTCTTTCTTTTAATTAGCTGAGTGAAATAATGTCCAACGAGTTTTGGACTGCATTTCCTTTTTGAAAGTGCAATAAAGTCCAAAATTACATTTTGGACCTTTTTGCATAAGACTTTAGTTCATGGCAACCATGGCTACATAGAAAATACATAGACATCTATGCAGATGTCATGACTAATACACTCAAAAATAATTGAGCGGTGGTATTAAAAACAAAAGAGTTGACATCCATTGTACGAGTAATATGGAAAAGATAGATCTAACCATCTTCACTGGGAAAAGGAAAAATCTGAAATCTTAGAATTTTAGCCACTTTTTTGGATCACAAATCAAAGAAGAAAAGTTAAATAAACAGTGTATCGAGATGCTGGACGAGCGTATCCCGAAGGCAAAAATTGTACTACATCAGTGAAAACATGTATAATTGGACAGTTCCTACTTAATAGCGCATAAATAAGCTTGAGAGATGTCGGAACATTTTCCCATGCAATCGTTGTGCTTAGTTTCTATTCCAAAAACTCCTGAAGGACTCGGGAAGAACTGTATGCATATACCTACGGAGAGTCTCTTTGGGTAAGATGGATATTGATAGAGAAACAGAAAGTGACACGATATGGTGGTATAGTTCAAACTAGAGTTGCGCTAAACAGTTCCAATGATGAAACGAACATGAAACGATTTTGTTTTTGATCGGAACTAGTTCCTGGAAACATGTCCGAGGAACTATATAGTTCCATAGGCATTTTCCGAACGAACTGGAACTGTGAACCAAAGTGAAATGAACGAGAGAGCTGTGAACATATGATGGTACTGGTACGTTTGGATATGGACATGAATGTAGACATGGATGTATAGTACCAATTCCGATACGCTACGCACACACACACACGTTTCTTGCCCATTAGGGGGGACGCGAATTTCGCCATGTGTTTATAGGTGGTACACGTATGCAGTGTGCATGTGTTTCTTCTGTATCTGTTTGCATGTACAAAATTTTCTTGTCTTTCGTTCTCGTTCATTTATCTCTTCTCTGTATCGGACTCAGAACTATATGGTATAATGGTGGAAAGGAACTGTTTCCGTCAGAGGACATAGTTCCTGGAACTATACAGGTCCGGAACGACCCATCTATAGTTCAAACAACTCACCCATGTATATGGTCAAAACAGTTTATAAAACCCACGGACTACTGCATCTTTAATTAGATTCCCTGAAATTCAAATGCAAACTCAATATCAAGTTCCTTTTTATGTGCAATATCAAACGTGGAAAAGCATTCCACGTGCTCGCTCAAAAACCGTAATTATTGGACATTCAATCCGAGACTCCGCACCCCCGCCGTATAGAATGTCGCAAAAAGCGAAACTCCAACCTAAGTTGGGAATTACCACCGACAACCGTGGTCTCGTGTTAAGAGAAGATTAATTGCTTTTGAGTCTACATAAATGGCTTCCCATTGCCACTCACCCCCACAGACATACATCGCATGGGTGGGCCCGGGCTTGGCACAGAGAATAATATAAACTGATTTGTTAAAATCTCATTAGAAGCAGTGCTAGCGAATTAGGTTTCTAGTTGTTTTTGTTTATCTCAAATCCGATCAGACCGACAAATATAGGAAATCAAACCGCAATTGGACCCGGAAATCATTTCGTTCATTAATATCAATTAGCTGAAGAGGGATAATGAGTTTTGTGTGTATTATTGTGTCGGGTTTTTGTATTCTCGTCGGTGTCGTTGATTATTGGACAGAGGCTTAGTTTGTGGCAGCACCTCCAAGTCTATAGGTATGTGGCCTTTTGCTAAGTGTATGTGGTTTTTGAATGTCTAAAGAATTCAACGATAGCTAAGCTAAACCGTTAAATAGGTTTCTGGGGTGTGTTTTGGTTATTTGCATAAATCCAATTAATATCTACCTTTAACAAGCTAGCAGATGGTTAGCATCACAAGAGATAAGGACGTTCTGTGTAGCTTGAATTAATTATTTAAATAATTTTTTTTTCACTTTTCTTTGTTTTTAATATAAATTATTCGTTGCTTAGCTTTAATTTGTTAGGCATTTAGAGAGATCATGATATATTGTAGCTAAACAAAAAATTTGGGACTACTTGGGAAACATAATTAGATATGCGCTGAGATGGAATGTTAATGGAAATTATTTATGCCAGTCTTTGGGGGCAAGGTGCAAAATTGCTTACCAAATAATTGTATTTTTAACGAGTTTCAGTTGCTGGTTTCTTTTTTGGTCTGCTATCAGCTAAATTGGAAAAGGCACTATGTGTATGATAAAAACACAGACAATATAGCCAATCTTCAGAACAATTATTTATAAATCTACCATCCCAACTGGTATCCTTAAAACCAGGAACCCAGAACCACTTTGAGGAAGCAGATCAAATGAAAGGCAATAAGGTGTAATTTTGTGTTCGCGCTAATTTTGTTTCGCGAATTATGATGGCAGTCCATATCATAATTTTAGAAACAAGTAGGTACATATTGAAGTGATGACGCGCTGCCAATAATATGCATGGAACCCTCAGAGATATTGTTTGAAGTTATTTTCGAGCTTCTGTTGGAGGTTCTGTTCTCTATCAAATGCAGATAAGGCTACTGTTGGTCGCTTCGAGACGAAAATAATTCTTCGAGTAATTTTCGGTCCCGTTTGCATAGACTGTGAAAGGAGGAGGAGATACAACGACGAACTGTACGGTGGGTCATGTAGAGCGAATAGACGCGAATGCTCCGGCTTGGAAGATCATCTAATCCACACCCGAGGGACAGCGCGGTAGAGGAAAAACGCGAGTGAGGTGGCCCACGTTAGCGGAAACTGGAGACGTGCTGGCTGGAGACTCTTGTTGGTTGAGGCCCACGTCCACCCCGGACTGTAGCGCCAAGGTAATGGTTTTTAAAAACGGCGGAGGAAGAAACTGAACGAGTATTTGGGGAGGAAAGTACATAAGGTAAACTTTCAAATTACAAATCGGTTACGTGCTCAAGTTGAATATCAACTCGAAAACTCCAAAACTGGAAATCAATTCCATATGCAAAATCTGGATCTGCAATTTAGAAATACATATATGCTGTAGTAAGGCGTCAGAATCAACTCATGGACGAGTTTATAGTCGATTATGTTATGATCAAAGCTATAATTACTTTCGAGACAAACACAGTACAGAGTTGATTTCAATGATGGTGAAGCTTCGAGGAGAAGTGATCCAATTTGTTTATACACCATATAAGAGTGAACTTTCGAGATGTGAGGAAAAAAAGTTTGGTAGCGTTTTATGCAAAGCTTACCACTTTTGCAAAGTAAAATGGATCGACTGTACCATAATCTAAAATCGATGACTATCCCATTCATTTGAGGAATATAAACATTATACACCCTCTTCAATATTTTAGGCACAGTCAACTCGGGACTGGTGGCTATATTTCGCCACCAAATTTTTACTTAATCTACTGTGCAGCTTATTAATAAGCAAGAAATTTGACTAAGAGAGATCTTACAATAAAATCTAGAGCTTTGAAGACTACCCGCTGACTTATGTCTATTCTATAGATATGATAGATGTTCAGAGAAACATAACGAAATTATTCCTCCACATTTGGGCGCAGTAGCGCAGTGGTTAGTGTGCTGGACTACTGTGCAGTGTGCGAGGGATCCCATGGTCGATCCCCGGAAAAACACATATAACATCTATATAAGGTATTTTCTACTGCGCCACCTCTCGCGAACGCCTGACAAACATCCGAGAGTATGACTATCTGACTGACCGTTCGGACTCGGCATAAAATTGTAGGTCCCATCCACTCGTTCCAAAAAATAGAAACTCACACAAACGAATGGTTACGAGAAGCTAGGCCTAGGGTGTCTAGCTACCGCCTGTTGCGCCGCCTATTTTTTTTTTCCGACATTTTCATGGTTCTACACTACATATACAAGACGAACGGTAAGTGTGCATTACTATGAGTATACACTTGACAACTGCGATGACATTACTTGTCCAAACTCCTTTGGCTACATGAAAGGTACACCTTGGAGCTCGCTCTATGCGGGGCATATTTTCAGAGGACTACAACTTACAACAATTTTAGTGCAGAACTAAAACCTACTTGCAAGCATCTCGGAGCGCTATTGAAGCGTTGTATTTATAGCCGAGAGAAATACAGTAGATGCTTTATATAGTGAACACAAAGAGCTTTATTAAAAAAGGTGTGATAATTTTTGCAATGGACAATTCCAAGGGTAATTATGTTCCATATGCGGTTGTCCATCTACTGAAACTGATCGAAACCTTGTGAAGTAAGTATAAGTGGCAAAAAGTAGATAAGATACCTATATACCAACTTAAAAATGACAGTATGACCAAAAAAAACAGAACGTTACCCATTCTAAGCGTGTTTTCCCACTGCTCTCATCTGATCGTCTATCCACTGAATGGTAAAAAGAACCATACACATGGCAATGCTGGCTACCCTCCAATCTATTCAACAATAAATATCACAAGAGACAAAAGCAATCAATATAAAACTGCTCCACAAGAACAAACGAAAAGGAGGAAGAAATAAAGAAAGAAAGAAATCCATATCTCTGACCTAATTAAAGAGTAATCAACAACAAGCTTCGCCGAAATAACCCTCTCAACCTTATTTTTTAAGGAACCCTATTCGAAAACACCATCAGGGAAGCCATCAAATATTCAAGTATATTTTTTATACAATGCAATATTCTTTCTTTCTTTTTTTCTGACCCGCATAGTTACAAATTATGTATCCACTCGGTTGGAAAATGCCTCCATGGAAACAATAATGCTTCTGACAGTTCCACTCTTCTCCTGTAGAACCCAACGTCAACCTAAGAATATACTATTTAATAAAATTCGCATTTTGCAATGCGCCCCTTTCCCATTTAGCCTGTGATCCTAATTAAATGATTTAGTTCCTCTGATTCGTTTTTTTTTTGTTTCTTTTTTTTTTTTGGAATTTCGCAACCTGCTATAGGATAAATAAAATTTTAACAATACCTAGGCCGTAGGCCCTAAGAGTGAAGATTTAAAATTCAACACACAAGAATTAGTTTTAATTAATAATAGCACGGGCGGGACACGAATACGACCGTCCTGTCCTATGATCTTTTTTGGACAACCCGACCGATCCTTCATCAAATCACATTAAGTGGGAGGTTTTCTAATCAATGCCCCAAGGGTTCTGGCTAAAAACAGTTGAGTAGGTGTATGGAGTGCGAATGAGTTACCTAACCATTGGACGATGAAATAATGCCTACAGCAGCAAGGTAAACGCCAGGCGGGGGGTTCAATGTGTGTATGCCTATTACATGTATATACAAGTATAAGAGTGTATCTAACCTACATACCTATAGTATGATTGAATTTTAATTGTAATTTTATTACTATAGTAGGTATACATAGGTTCCTGCTGCAGTGGTCAGTTGAGGATTCGGGACAAATCCGTACTATAGGGAATGAGAAAGCAAATTTGAATGTTTCATTTCGGTTGCAGAGACTCTTGGTACGGAGCTGTATGGTTTCAGTTGGGATGATTTGGGTTATTAATCATAGGATTTGATATTATGTTTTCCCTGTACGTGTGTTTCGTTTTAAGCTTTATTACTATTAGGTATGCTGAAAATAATCTCCTATTAATTTTGTCCATAATCTGGGTCCGACGATAGATGACAAAGTGTTCATTTGCTGTGGATCAACATTACATAATCGGTTTTGCTGGAGTGTATTTTGTTAAAAGAATAAATTTGTATTTTTATGAATTTTGGAGGACATTAGTTACTTTAATGTTGTTGTGCAGGTTTGCACAAGAATGCCTGTGAAATAAGCCCTTCCATGAGTTCATACTTAGTTATTCGAATAGGAATATCTACTAAAATACGCTTATATGGATGATTTTTGTGACAATAGTTTTCTACTGGAAAACGCCTTGATTTCTTATTAGGAAGTGGTTATTTTTGGTTTTGGCGAACAGGTACAGGCGAAGATAGATCAATAAAACATCGTACGATGCACTTTTGTCATTGACGAATACGAAGTAATCTTCAGTTTGAAATAAGAATAATAATATCTGAGATATTGCATTTGACCATATTTTTAGTCTTGAGTATCTCGAACAGAATTTACTGCTATGCGACCGCCGTTTTACCAATGTAAGTGTCAATTTTAATTTGTATAGTCTTAGCGCACTGATTTCAAACCTAAACGTCTGCTCATCAAATAGATATACAGCGAAATAGGCAACTTATTAGGAGGACGAATTATTTGTGGCTATAGGTGAAAGTGAGCCACAAATAATTCGTCCTTCCCTTCGGCACAGAGATCAAGCGAAGAATCACTCTTGCCAATCGCTGTTTCTTCAGGCTAAGAAGGCATCTAAGAAGTAAAACCCTCTCTCATAGAACCAAGGAGATATTATATAAGACCTTAATCATCCCGGGGCTGCTGTATGGTGCAGAAGCATGGACCCGGTCAAAAGCGGATAAAAACCTTCTGGGATGCTTTGAGAGAAAGATTCTTCGAGTGATATTCGATCCAGTTTGTGACGATGGAGTGTGGAGAAGAAGATTTAATGACGAACTATACGGGCTTTACAGCGACGCTGACCTGGTCAACAAGCTAAAAATACAAACGGCTGAGATGGCTGGGACACGTGAAGCGTATGGACAACAACGCACCAGCCCGACGAGTCTTCGAATCCACCACAACGCAGCAGAGGAAGACCCCACCTTAGGTGCACAATTGGAGAACGACCTCAACCAACTTGGTGTGCGTAACTGGAGGCAGCTAGCGAGGGACCGGGTTGGCTGGAGGGGCTTGTTGGTTGAGGCCGTGGTCCACCCCGGACTGTAAGCGCCACCAGAAGTAAAGTAAGTAAGTAAGAGGTGAAAGTGAGTTCCAAACATCTAGTTTAAGGCGTTGCATTGCAATAGGTAACACAACAAAGAGCATGGAAAATAAAAATAGAGTATCTAAACATTGGAACTTTTATCGTTCCGTGACTCGCTATACCAAAATGTCAGTCTGCACTGGACAAACATGCTAGGATACACCATGAACTGTGTCTCACACCGAATTCTCAGTGAAGTCTCTTAGGTTTTTCCCAGTTACGGTCAGATGTACTTCTAGCACTACATCAGCTTTGCTCTGATGTTTTTCGAGTCACTGCCCTCGTTGTGCTCTAAACATTTTTCGGTCTCATACCATTCAAGGCCTAATGTTTTCCAGCAATACACATTTTTTCAGAACTACAATGGTGTGAATTGTGGGCTGTCATTTTATAAGCACTATACACAAATATCAGTGTTGTCGTCTGTTGTTTTCACACTAAACCAGTTTAGTAGGTGCTCTTGGAGAAAACCGCCAGAAGTTTCCGACAAGAATATCAGGAAGGCTATCGTCGAAAACATATCGTCACGTCATGCGGTTATTAACTTACGGAATGAGTGCAAAATAGTTTATACCTACATGTTATTTAGTATCTCCAAAACTGAAAATGGGTGCAAGAGTACCGAGTTTCGATTATACTCGGGTGTTGCTGCAGAGGACAAATATACGTCAAAAATGCTCAAAAGCGGCCAAAAAAAAGAAGGCACAAACGACGCAAAGAAGCTGAAACTACAGCAAAAAATCGTTTCCAAAAGGCGTATCCCTTTAGTGGTAAGTGCCAAAGCCACATCACACAAGAAACTTCAAGCAAACCCTATATATAAAGAGAAGCACTCATTTAACTACTCATCATCGTCAAGTACGGTGCTCCTTTTTCTTTTTTTATTCTCCTGAAAACTTTACATTTTTCATCTAAAAGGAGGTACCTTTTACTTCCGATCTAAGATTTGTAGGATTTTTGACTGAACCCACGCGTTTCGTCACCTGAATCCGTATTATTCCTTATCGAATAGGGTTCCGATTATCGGCTATCCATTTTACGCAATGCAAAATTATATTAAACCCGATTTACCTATATTTATAAAAATAAAAAAATATGACAATCGGCAATGAAGCATTGCAAACTACTTTAAAGAACGATTGGATTACAAGTAAACAATAGCTAGCCTCTAATATCAACCTAAACGAGACTTTTTCAATAACTCTTTGAGCTTTGACATGATGCAAACTCATTTCAACCGACTGAACTCGTTCATCCTTTGATCTACACTATTAGTGGTTTCACATATCCCAATGCGTTGGTATACCTACGTACCTACCCTACATCACTTCGCACGGATGAAAAGAAAAACTTTTACAATTTCCCAGAACTCGACAAGAACGTGTGCAGACAGATGATTCGCGCAAATGGCACTCTTTGCTGTATGTACATCTGGTGTGGAATGTAAAGTATTGAAAAGTATACAAATGCATATTGTCGTCGTGACTTTACACCTCAACTATAGACAATTTAAAAACAATGTCAACTTGCCACATAATAGTTTGGTTTCGGTGTAAGAACTCGGCTGAATGGATTGTCTCGTTTTACTTGTTTCCCTGTTTAATGCAAATCATTTAGTTTGTTAACGCCTTTGATACCGAATTAAGCCCTAACCTCTTTGCTAAATGTGTTGATAGTTACACCGATTTAAAGGACTACTTAGAAGTATTGTAAGCTGTTCCTATTGAACAATTGTCAATTAGTTCCACTTCAAAGTCTATATCGTTTATTCTCGTGGCGGCGTATTCATACTCTAGTTTTTGTAAAGTGTTGCCAAGAGCCTGCCTTCAATTCCGTATTAACTGCAATGCAAATATATTTATTTCTATCCGCTCCGATTCTTGCACATGCCTAGCAGAACAAACAAAACACTCCCAACATTATGACTAAACACTTCACACCATTGTGTTCGTGTTCGTGTTCCTTTTCGTCCTACTACAATTGATGTTAAGCGCCGTGAAATTGTCATCTGTCGAAAGCCGATTACACAGTCTAAGCCTCAAGTAGGTTTACAGAACAAAGGAGCGAACACAAAAGCAGCATAATTCTCTGCATACAAAATGACGAGCACCACTTCCTTCTTAAGAACAAGAGACTAGGGTTAAAAATAAAACCCTATGCTCAATATGCAACATATTTGCAGCCCATTGCAGCCTTAAAAATAAACCTCTCAAAATAAAAACCATTCTGAACTATAGCCAAGGAGTTACCCTGCTGTCTTTTAAAATATTATACCTCTAAAGTGATGCCAAAATTAGAGCAGTCACAGAATATTGCTCTCTACTTATAGCCCTGCAGAGTGCCAAACCCTGAAAGAAGCAGGAGGAATAAAGAAACCACAGCTCATTATATCGATTCATCACTTAAAGCCATTTGACCGAATACCGACATGAGCCATTAGCAGCAGTAGTATGCCATCCTCAGTATATGAACGACATCTTTTTCAAAATAAGATTGCATATGCATTTTCAAAGTACCAGTTTCAATACACAAGCAACAAGAAAAAAAAATTATGTCAAGTCCTGCAATCCGATATTTTGTATATAGAGTCAATGGGGTGGTGGGGAAAAAGGGACGACCGAAAGGAAAAATGAATTTTAATGCAAATAGGTGCTATGGGTAGGGTATATATAAAACTCAGCGGTTCCTTACATTTCAATTCTGCCCCACTCAGCATATACTGTTTGTCGTATAGCCAAACGTCATTGTCGGATTGTCCTCATTTCGTCGACGACGCTGTAATGAGCTTAAGAAATTCGCTATTTTTTTGTCTGGTGAACTGTGTCCTCTGCCACCATCATCGAAGACGACGACGAAAGGTTGAATGACATAGTACCTATTCCTATATAGTTAGCTGCAGGAAATTGAATAAATGGTTCGCATTATATAGATGCATCAATGGTTTCTTCTCCTTGAGACGAATTATTCATTTTAGCCAAATTTGGAGGGAGCAGTCACAGAAGAAGCGAAACCGAGTTTAGCTCATGAATATACGAATATTGGGGTAGTACAGTAAGCGCTTTAGACGATGATCCCTTGCTTTAATTTGAAAAATTTGGCTGCAGTGCTCAACTCCCTATAAGATCCATTGCTTCAATTATACCTACTCCAGAATTTCGACTAAATATTCTGGAGTAGGTATAATTGAAGCAATGGATCTTATAGGGAGTTGAGCACTGCAGCAGTGGTATATGATGAGAGTGATAAGAAAAATTCACAATCTGTGTCTGTACTATGTCAAACGTGAGCCTAATTTAATCAGATTGCTATGAAACAGATTTATAGAAAGAAGAAGAACTTTTTGATTTTAGTGGGTAAAGGGTTCGAAACTCTGATAGTATGGATAAAGAATAAACTTCTGCTAGACTAATTCTTCAGGCTTAATATTCCCGCGAAGTCACATTTAGAAGAAGGTTCGGACTTCTTTGTGGTATAAAAACTGAAGTAAACTGGCTGCAACTGAAATATAATCGGCGGAATGAACTCAATCGTGGGAATCTTTTAATATGACAGCACGGACGCAAAACGCCCTTAAAATAGTCATAGACTCGTGTAGAAAAGAAAGTCTTTCCATAAATCCCAGCAAGGCTGTCATCATCCCGTTTACGAAAGGGAGACATTTAAGTCTAAACCACACGTCTAACAAACACGTGTAAGGAAGTTTCGCCTCCCGGCTACACAAGTAAAGGTATTGCTAACACAACACCCTTGAGAGTTTACTTGTAGTCAAACTTAATTCTAGAATTCTTAAAATATTCATTATTGCCCATTCCGATGATGATATCTCGTATAAAGCCATTTTCTTTATTCATAATATAGCCTATGTAATATGTTAAATAAATTAAATAAGAACGACAGCACTGAATGCAATTACAACACAATTACAATTTTTAAACAATACAATTTGATTTTTTTAACTTACTTTCGTAGAATGAGGTCTTTGGTTTATCATTTCCATTTAATTTTAATGGAATAAGTTCAAAAGTTCAAATTAAGTTCAAATTAAATGAAAAATAACGATAAAGCAAAAAGCGAAAAGGTAAATGTAGGCATATAAATAAATAATGTCGAAGCCGATTGTATCTAATATCTCTCAGTGAGAAACCAATTCAAAATAAAGGTTGAGAGTTATTTATGACACTCACGACCCGCACCTGCAATTAAGAATAATTCCTGAGAAACATAAAAAACATGATTCAATATCTATTGCAGAAGCAACATTTTATTGCAGCGATTAGATGACAATAATTGTGAGCTGCCATTGACATCAGGTTTCAATTTCAATCGAAATGAATTTCACGTTTTCCGCTCTGAAGTTCTTTTATTGTGTCACCAGCAAAATCATCTCCATTTATCAGTGTAAAAGGATACTGTCGACGTCTTTTTGAGCAGAAAATTAAATGAAGGGCATTAAACCGATTAAAATCTAAATTGAGTGCAAAAATATTTGCTCATCGCTAAACGAGAATGACGCACATACACCAATTTATCTCGAAATTAATTGATAAGAGCCTTTTGCCTTAATTGGTCCCCTTTCAATGAGGGCTTAACAGCTGCTGCTGTTCCTAATCAAACTGCAATAAAAGCCAGTCCCAAAGAACACGCCATCCAACATACAGTCAAAAGCTCTAAATTAATCATTTTGGCGACCGAAAATTCTTTGGGATTGTTCAGATTGTGGCCAATTAAATTGTGCCAGTGATACCACCCCGTGCACCCCACCCAATCAGCACCACCACCACCACCGCCGCCGCCGTCAAACCATTCTCATTCCCCAGACTGTCTCACTGTTAGACTTACCATAAATAACCGAGGGTTATTGTTTCTCTAGTTGGTGTTGCGGAGGGTACCGAACTGCTTTATGACGATTATCCTTTCAATAAGTTTGTTCGTCGGGTTTTGTTGTTTGTTTTTTTTTCCTTTGTCGGATTTGTTGGAGGGGGACCGACCAAGTTTGCTGAAGGAACTTTTGCGGCAACGATCTTATTCTCTCATTCACGGATAATTGATTAACGGTAATTTATAGCTTTTCTTTGAGAATCGTATGAAAGTTTAAGCAGTGCGTTGAAGAAATTACGGCTTAAACCCTTTTGTGTTTGCCGCAGGCTCTGAAAGAGAATAACGAGTTCGATGTATTGTAACGCATTTGTGGTAGAAGTTGGAGAAGATGGGTGTATTGGGTGATTAATATTCGAGGAATATTTCTTCTGCCGATATTTCTTATATGCGAACACATTTTTATAATTTACCTACAGACAGGAATTTCAGTGAAGGTTATGGGAATTCCATTGACTTGCTATATATTCCGGGAAGGCACATATAATGATGCTATTGTTCGAGAAATAATATTGACATGTAAATTAATTTTCCTGTTAAACATCCCACATGTAGGTAGGTAATTATGAATGATTTCCATTGTTTGGTATAGACTATAATGAACATTAATTATTTTCGGTTGTATTTTGGAGAGCTTGACGCGTTATTTCGTTGAAAGAAGGATTTGGCGGCATTACAAAATTTGTACACGACCAAAATAATATGAAGTGCTAAAAATGCCAAGTTATCAGTAATACTTTAAATTTAAAGGCTTACCTTTTCAATAGGTAATTTAATACATGTTTCAAATTACATTGTTCACATTATTCGACTTGCCTACCCTCACACTCGTTACACTGAAATGGTTCCAAGACAACTTGGTTGTATGTAAACAAGACACAGCTCACTACATTTTCTAAGAAAAATGCACCAACAGTTCCTCAGATCCAAATGGATGACCATCAAATCCATCCCAAGGACTTAATGCACCTTCTAGGAGTCACAGTCAATTCCAGGAATCACATGGCAGAACCACATATCCTATATCGCAAGATCGGCGTCCGCTAAGTTGAGTTACCTGTTTAGAGCAAAGAGGTGTTTTAGCCTTAAGCCTAGGTTGGACCAGACCTGGAATTTTGTTCCCATATTTGGAGCTCGATACCAAAACACTCACTTAACCTACTTGACAACATACAGAGACGAGCAGTTCGACTTACTGAAGACCCTACACTCACATCGAATCTACAACCGTTGGTTCACAGAAGACATGTCGCTGACCTTTGCTTGTTCTAAAGGTACTTCCATCTTCCATGGTAGATGTTCCGTTCCGAGTACTTCAAAGACTTTTTCCCTCGAAATGCAACTTTTGGGCGCCCCACAGGACAGACTGCTAATGCTCATGAGTCATGCATGACCATACAGTACACTTGACAACCGCGTGGACATCAATATTCCAAACTTCTTCTGTTACAGGACAAGCAAACTTTGGAACTCGCTTCCTGGGTATATTTTTCCAGAAGACTACAATTTGAAGCAATTTAAGTGCAAAACCAAAATACATCTGCAAGCATCTCGGGGCGCTAGGTTCGTCTTTACCAAGAGAAGTAGATATTTAAAAAAATAATAAGTAATAAGGCTGTTAAAGCAGCCAAAGACCAATCTTGGAAGGAGTTCGGCGAGAAATTAGGCCGTGACCACAGATCTGCAAGCAAGGTGTTCTGGCAGACCATCCGCCGTCTTAGAGGAAGAAAGTGGAACATTATTGTAGGAGTCAAATCCAAAGATGGTACACTTCTTTCTAAAGAGGAGGACATATTGCGCAGATGGAGCGAGCACTTTTCTGAATTTCTCAATCCAAACCAGGGCATTGAGGATGACATATCTATTGCCTGGAACAGGGCGGAAAATAGTCCCACGGTAGAGGAAGTCACTTTTGCGATCAAATCGCTCAAAGCTGTCAAATCTGACGGAGTGGATGAAATCCGGCCAGAAATGCTCAAGGCCTTAGTTGAAGAGGGAGTCAATTGGCTCTCTCGTGTCATTAAAGTGGCCTGGGAATGCGGCGAAACACCCAGCGATTGGCAGATTGGGGTGATTGTGCCCCTTTTCAAGAAAGGAGATAAAGGGGATTGCTCCAATTACAGGGGTAGGTATATCACTTTTAAGTCTCCCCGCAAAAGTTTTTGCCAAGGTGCTGGAAACGCGTTGCAGAGCTGTGGTCGAGGCACGATTAGGAGATGAGCAGAGCGGCTTTCGTCCCGGCATAAGCACAACCGACCAATTATTCACTCTCAAAATGGTAATTGAGAAGGTTTGGGAGTATGCTACACCTGCTTACGCAATACACATGCTTCGTAGATTTGGAGAAAGCATATGACCGAGTCCCTCGAGGTAAACTCTGGACTAGTGTATTACAGGAGTATGGAGTTGACGGTTCTCTCTTGAGAGCCATTCAGTCTCTTTACACAAACAAACTCTAAAGCTGTGTTCGGGTAAACGGCGTTAAATCAATACCTTTCACCGTGGGCGTTGGACTTCGTCAGGGGTGCGTCTTGTCTCCTCTCCTTTTCATTACATATATGGGCTGGATGTTACAGCGCAGTCTTGGCGAGGAACGTTTCGAATTGGGAGATCTGAGGATAAGTCATTTGCTCTTCGCTGATGACTTGGTCATCCTTGGATCCTCTCAGACTGAACTTCAGCGCGCACTCGATCGGTTTGTAGCCGTTTGTGTTGAAGCTGAGATGAAGGTAAACGTGAACAAATCTGAAGCGATGGTCGTCCCCAGAACGCCTGTTCAATGCACTCTGCATGTTAGTGGAGTCCCATTAAAACAGGTGGAGAAGTTTAAGTATCTCGGGGTCTTATTCACGAGTGATGGGAGGAGCAATGCCGAGTTTTTCTGTAGGATTGGTCAGGCTGGATCGATTTTGAGATAGCTTGGTCATTCTGTTATCAGGAGGACTGAACTTGGTGTCAAAGCTAAGTTGTCAGTATTTAATTCGGTATTTGTTCCAACTCTTACCTATGGTCATGAGGTTTGTGTAATGACCAAAAGAATAAGATCGCGGATACAAGCTACCGAAATGAGATTTCTCCGCAGTATTGCTGGTGTGACCCGTCGAGATCGCATCAGAAATACCAGAATTCGTGAGGAACTCAATGTCGAGCAGCTACTTCTCCGGACGGAGCGGTCCATGCTTCGGTGGTTTGGTCATGTTAAACGCATGTTGTCGACCAGGATTCCACGACGTGCTATGGAATCCGTACCATCGGTAGGCGTCCTCTAGGTAGACCAAGAATGAGATGGTTAGATCAAGTCCATAATCTCTCCTATACCCGTATGGGGATTGCCCTTGATGATTTAGAGTCGATGGCGGAGAATCGAGAGCGCTATGGAGGGTCAACTTGAGCAACCTACACCCGCGACCCAGTTAATGGACAAGTGGACCATTGAAAATGATGATGATGATGATGATAATAATAAGTAATAAGGCAATATAGCTAAATTCTGTTCAGCGTAAACCTGGTGACGACGGGGCAAACTTTAATAATTTAGATTATTATTGGACAAAGTCGTATACAATAAAATCTTTGTCCACCTTTTCCTCACGACCGTACCGTGAGATGGCAAGCGCAAGGGCGACTTTTAAATTTTACAACAATACAATTGTAAGTCAAAAATTGTAAAAAAAAATCAAACTGCTTATTTTCTGAATTTCCTGATATCCATCACTCAGACGAGTTCCCCGCATTGTTTATGCAAGGACACATTAACATTCATATTCCCCAGACTCTGCATTTCAGAGACAATTTTCACAAACTTTCCTCTAAAAAGATCTGAGAAAGAGCCACAAGTTAAATTTCTTAAGACATGCAGCAATCCTCTTTGTTCCAATACATTAATTCAACACCCCAGTAAAAGTGCTTTCAACGCAAAGGGACCACACTTCATCGTTTGCTCCATCATAGGAGAAAAACAAGAGCACTAGCCCCCGAAACAATTTTACAATTCAATCGAATTCATGGTGAAATGAAATTCACTTTTCTTTGTATAACTGTGTATCTGTTGGTGTACTCTTGAATTATTTATAAAATCAATGTGTAGGTATAGTAGCGGGCATCGCTCCTTACAAAGCCAGAGACATGCGAAAAAGTTTCTCGCTTTTGTGTAATGCTGTGAGCTGGAGTGTAGTTGAAGCGCGCCAAAATATTTCACCGCACCGCAGATACTACAAAGGAAAGACCCTCGCAACAACCCAACTGAAGAGCGTGACAAAGTCCTTGCGCAACGCTTTGATGGTGGCTTTGTATTTATTTTATGCGATTTTATTTTTCTATTTTTATTGTTAGTTGATAGTTATTTTTTTATTTTTTTTTAAGGCTCTTCACTCAGTTACCTGAACACCTTAAGGTTTTGTTCTTATTTTGTGTTTGTTTTAAAGCAGACAGCAGAATCAAGATCATTATTATTCCCTGGATAAGTGTGCGGAAGAATCCACTTCAACGCACATCATCTCACCTTGGCGATAAGGTGAGGGATGCTGTTGCTTTTATCTACACTTTGTATATGCAGGGAAAATTTGAGAATCAACTTCATTCAGTAGATACTGGTGCGCTACGCGGGGGAATAAGATATTGAGTGTGTCTCCGAGGGGAATATCTACTGTTTCCATTTTCAAATACGTATAACGATAACGCTAAGGAATATTATATTAGAAGCATCAGAGTGAGACCACAGCAAGTAAGGATTTTCATGGTGTCCTTGTTCTAGATATTCGGAGAAGTGCTCGCTTGTAGGTTAAATGAAACGAACAATTTTTATAGTGAAAACGGGAATTTAGACTTTGAGAAATCAGTCTACAGGTGGTATACACCTATACATTAGCATAATACATTATGTAGATATGAAAAATGGTGTCACATAAAATATGTAATAGATTGCCAATATACTAGTATGATTGTCAAATTTCGCTTTGATGAACAAAAATAAACTGACAAAGACATTTGCTATAACACCACCTTTGAGGAACTGGTTCCTATACCCATCAGAGTCTGTTTGCGATATAAGCAATTTGATTACAGCTGGCATGAATGACAATGTTCCACACCTGCATTACATTGGTATTCTTAAGCCCTTGAGGACATGTATAGTACAGAATTTGTCAAAATTGAAGTAGATAAGGCAAATTTTCTGAGAAATAAATAATTCCGAAGGTAAACTACAAGGTGGCGCTAGAGTTTTAATCTAAAAAATTCTTTGTAATTTTGTTTATGAATAAAAGGCTTTGTTTATCAGCTTTGTGTTCTCATTATGTTTATTTGATGTCTTAATTTCTTTTCCGTTAAGTCGATAAAATGATATCGGTTAAGTGGCCGCCGCCAGAACTGATGACTATTCGGGCCCGATTAAAGGCATTTTCCATCACTCTTGCCAGAGGCCCTCCCATTCTTGACGGATATTCTTATTGAGGGCTTCAAGAGTGCTTCCTGGCATAGACTTGCGACCTCCAAAATCCGTCAAAAAGAATCGGATTATATCAGGCGATCTAGACGGCCAGTGAAAATAGCCAAAACGAAAAATTAGGCGTAGTCGAAATTCAAGATGGCTTGATCGTTAGTGGTCTACAACTAACAGCTGATGGCCTGTCTACGTGGTACGTCATTGCGGCGACGTCTTCAACCGCAGCTGCAACATTCTCAGTAGGGACGGCCTGACCTAGCAGCATATCGTGTTGTCCTATACTCTTCTAGGCGAGCGGATAAACAAAACACCCTAGTGTTTGCTCAGTTCGTGTGAGATGACCGGGAAATTTAAGCCGAAATTCATACCGTGTCAACGCCACCAAAGAATTATTCAGCAAAAAAATCTAAACAATTATTCCGTGTTCTTTAGGAGTGTAGCGATGCATGTCTTGTTGACGTGTACTTTCCATTTGTTTACTTCACAAAAATGCCATTTGCAATCATTATTGCATCTTCCGATAGGGCGATGATTCTTGCAGCACTTTGTAGTTGGTCCGGCCCAACGAACCATCGCTCTTCCTGGACGACAGCTGTCTCCTTGGAGCAGTCTAGAGGATATCTGCTAATATTGTTCGACTGCATGTGGTCTATTCCAGTGAAATGAACATTCCAATTTCATGCGTAAACCCGAAAGTCTTTGTTATTATAGGGTCGTTAACAGTCAATCCATCTTCCGAAGCTTGTAATTGCTTCAAAACTAGTTTAGTTTTTGCGTGCAAGACGAGTTAACCCGTCGCACAACATTGAGGATAATTTCCATATTATAATATAATCCTAAGGCGATAGGATCCAGTAACCCACTTCGGGATATGAGCGGTGCCGTTTTCCCCTTACCCCTGGCGTAGTATTGGATATATTTATAGATCTGAACCAAGTATAATGTAATCTGGCAAAGAGATGGTCTAGTCATCTAGGTTTAGGACGTAAGCTACTTTTTTTTACTGAATATTTACGAGGATAAAAGGGGACAGAAAAGCTTAAAAAAATTGTTTTCACAGCAGAAATGGTCAGCTAAAAGTATATGGCTTGCTCCAGAGAAATGCAAACTAAAATTAAGCAAGAGTTAAATAAATTTTGTGCATTAATTATATAACTATTTATTTTATTTTTTTTTAATTTATAAAACGCTCCAGCGAAGCCAAAATGCCGACATAAAAACGTTTAATTTGTTTTTGCTTGAACAGTTTGATGAGACTTAAAACGAATGTTTGACACATGCCACTCCCCTGTCGTGGTATCTAAGTATTTTCATTAACTGCAACCTTTAAAGGATGTTTTTATGAAATCATTTTTAATGCTTTCGCACCATATCACTTCGAAGCACTCCCAAGAATCGCATTCATTAAATAGCATTATATTGCCTAATTAAAACAAGCCCACAGCAAACGACAAAGTCAATTGAATATTAAAAATGTAATAAAAAAAGCTGCGCCAAATATTGCCTAAAAGGAGCGTGAGATTTATGTGAAAATATTTCGCTTTCCATTTGAGTGTGTTCTCCTAACGCTAGAGAGCATATTTTTTGTTTTCGTATTTTTTTTTTGCCTGCTGTCACACATATGTGAAGGTGGGTGCCACAGCCCCTCCCTTTCGAGAAATGAAATATGGTTAATGTACGCGCTGCTAAAAATCCTCTTGTATATATTATAGCTCGCAGTGAACAAGTCAAGGAGTTAATAGGCTCCCACCAGAGATTTTTTTTTTCATAATGTTCTGGTGTACCTACCTTCCTACTTTTTGGTCGCGCTCTATTTTATGTCCTGGGGTGTGTGGTAATTTACGCAAGGAGTAAAATATGTTTTTCCTGTTTTCCGGTCTCCTGCTGATGTCATAACATGGCAACTCTCAAGAATGGTGTGGTAGATGGTGTGGCGTAGCTATAAGAAGGGATTTTTTGCGGTTGATCAGTCAATTAGGAGAGTATGTTGGCGGATGATATGTCAAGGTTCTGTTGTGTTGATGCGATGACAAAGTTGTCATTTTTAATATAAATATTTATATATTTATACACTTGCCGTGTGTTAAATCTAGGACAGGTCATATGTGCGTAGGTACAGAGAAGGGAAAATGTTGTTTTTTTTTTTGTTAGTCATAAAACGTGAAAGGATAGTAAGGATGTGAATGAGTTGATAGCAAAATTAAAGGCATATGTTTTCTGACGAATAGGTATTAATTGGAAATATTTTTTTTAATAAGAGCTTAGAGTTGTATATGTTTAATTAATGTTACATCGGATATAATAAGCAAGATTTATTCATGGAATACCTAGTTACAGGAAAGGAGAAACGGAATTAATGTTACTCGTCCCTCGAATTCATAGTAGGTATATTTTTGACCTCCTCAAAAACACACTCTTCAAATGGTGATGAAATGGGAACAATGAAGAAACTCCAATTCAATATTCAGCAACTTACAGGTACTATTACACATATCAAAAAATGTGTCAATTATTGACAGGTAGACGGCAAAATGACGACAGAATCTCACTTCAGGGTGTCAAAAAGTGTCACGATTTTTGACATGTGTAATAGTAGCATTATCCCCAACCTGATGAACACCAAATCAGCCGTGCACTACTTCAAGACCTTGCAAAATTTATTCCAAAAGGAAAAATAGACCTCTGGAACTATATTATTGAAATAATATCCAGGTTTAGAATCGCCTCAAGAAAAAAACAAAAACAATACTACTTAAAGTACCTTAACCGTTTTTGGCTATTTATAATACGCCGAGCTGGACCTTGTCGAGTAAAGCAACCGGAAAGGTACCAATTCGTTCATTGAACCCTATCGAACAAAGCAGCTAAAATGGTATCAATGCGTGCGTTGGACTTTGTCAAAGAGAGCAACTGTGCAATACCGTGCATTTAAGCTTGTCGAGCAAGAACAAGCGGAATACTTGGGGATGTTAGTATGACTAATCTATACGGGTTCTACTAGGGAACCAGATGGGCTATACATCTACTCTTCAAGACTAGCCACTGAGCTTAATTTATGCACCATCACCTGTTTTTTTTTTTTATATTTTGTTTTTTTTTTTTATAAAAAAAAGGGTATTCCAAATCCTGGAGCACTCAGCCGAATCTCGGTCCATTGTACTACCAGGCTAGAAACCCCTTTTTTGGTGTAGTGGTGGAGAAACTCTGATATTATTCGTTTCTCTTTATGGTTGGTGGAAGAGTATTGCTGTCCCCCGCCGGGTCTCGAACCAACGCCGCTCGGGTCACAAGCAATGACTCTAACCACTACACCATGGCCACCGCTACCATCACCTAGTACTGAAACAAATTGCCACATTGAGGCTGCCTTCTATGCATTTCGCTAAAGTAAGGCGGATAGTGGCTCCCATATGGACGAATGCAAAAACCTGTAGGTACTTATGCCTTATGTGGACTTTCGAGGAGGAAACTGGATGTTGTACTGTGGTCGGTTATTAACATTGAATATGAACCACCATTATAGTTACTTCCATCTTTTTTTTTTGGCTTTATGCATTTTTTGAGCGTTATTTCTAAATCGATTTGGGTGCCATTTCCTTGGGCGTTATTGCCTAACGCCAGCGTAGATGTCTTACGCTACGAGATAATCAAATTAAGTCGGGATAATGGTCTAGTGACGGAGTATTAAAAAGAGAGTGGAAATTGTGATACTTCATCACAAAAACCTGAAATGTGATGATATCAGAAAACTACAAAAGAGAACTGAATATCTCCTGGTCCTAGTCTCCTTAAAAAATTGCAACCCAATCCAATCGAATTCGCAGAACGCTATGAGTCCACTTTTAGTTTACCTCGTCAAATAGAACGCGTTATTAACGCCGCGGTGAGATTATTTTACGCGGTGGTGAGATCATTTTGACGACGTCAAACAGAGCTATCATCAAATTCCATCAAATTCTCTCAAATTCGTGCTATGAAATTCCCGAAAAAGGAAAAGAATTTGGGTGCACGAAACGAGCACAACATAAATATAAAGAAAGAAGAACTCAAGGAATACCGTTCTCATTTAATTCCTTTGCAATTGTCTTCCATATCACCCTTAAACAATTTTTTTTTTCATTTCTTTGCCCATATCGTAAGGACATGCGTAATTTCTTTCAAATTCTATTAATATTTCCATTTGACACTACAAAAATTACTCTCACCGCTCCGCGTCACAGAAATAATCTGTTATTAAGAAAACATTTTCAAACTGTTGAGATCCTCCCCACCAAAGTACCTATAGTATGTTATAGCAAGATGTATCTGTTGTAATGCGCTAAGCCTAACGTGTGTTAATTAGGGAGGCACCCCTAACATACCTAAGTTTAAGTAGTATTCCCTTATTCCCTTTGCTATATAGTTTTCTTTTTATAGACTTGGCCACTGAGCATAATAATATCTGAGCTCGTTTACTATATTTTTTTCTGTCTATTAATTAATTCCTGCATTTTGAATGTACATCATCGCCTCCGGCAAGGCAGGGATATTACTACCTACACAAGGAAACTAAGCTCATATATTTGAACTCACTTAACTGCTTTATGCAAAAGTCTGAAGCGGAAGTGATTATAAGATTATCTATAGCTTTCCTGTAACTCTGTAAGGAATATCCATGTTTATTGCAGATCATTTTACAAAAGGCGCACCAACATACGTAGGTACATTGCCACGCCACTTTCAATACCTTACATCATATTAGGAGGATACGAGTTTCCTTATCCCCTGTGAGATTAATCGTACAGTTCCCCAATTAAAATTCAATTTATTTGATGTTTGGTTGAAAATCTGATTAAAACCAAAGATAAATATAATTAAACAGCTCGTGCTTATGTCTGTGAGGCAGGATTAAATATACATAAATATATTTGCACATACGTCTTTGTATAAATATATGTGCGGTAGGTATTCTGCCACAAGTGTCACCATCACCACGTTATGGATAATTATATACATTGCGTTCAATTACAGGTGCTTTGTACTTACATTTAAGCCGTCTAGGGCTAGAGTGTAATTTAATTGATATTCTCGCGAAATTGAATAGCATGCCAAATTAACAACTAAATATGTAACAGAATGAAAAGATAATTACAAGCAATTATTTGAACCGTAAACTGATGTGCTTACCAATATTATATGTGTATGTAAATGAAGACATTGAATTGATACTATTCCTCCTTCAACATTCATGAAAAGAGGAAACAGCTTATAGATTTACCAAGAATGAAAATAAAGTAGGAAGCTAGTACAACTGACATAATCGAATACCTATTCGTCCTTTTTTTCCGCAAATTTAAACTTGACCGGCACCGGAGGGCTAAAAAAACAGGCGGTTGGATGAATAATTTGATCAGTTTACTTTGTTCTCAGTATTAAAAAAAACCTACAAGAAAATCCGCTTAAACAGTATTTATGTACCTACCTACCATGGGTACATAAATTAAAATCGACTTTTCGAACCTTTGGCAAATTATGACCAAAGAGCTTTCAAACTGTCCCCATTTCGGTTATTGAATTTTAAATAATTTCCAGTCTATTCTGGAGCCACAATGACATGTAGGATAAAATAAAAACATTCTTATGACAAAGTAGTCCTCTATAAGAATTAAATTAAATAAAAGAAAAAAAGGTATGTGGACATTATGTAGGTGCCTTTTATTGCATTAGTGGGAAAATTCTTTATGGCGAATACGTATTAGACGGCCTCAAGCTTAACAACTGATTCATCTAACTACGAGCATCAGTGTTTTTAAGTTGTAAAACATAGTGTACCTATATCTTTTGAGCCGGTGACTAAACTAATGTTGCTACTTTTACCTCACAGCTACGGCTGCAAAAAAATTATAACACGTCTTTTGTCTTTAAATTGTTAAACATAATTTGCCTACTATGCTTTCACATTTAAAAAAGAAAATTAAAGCAAGGCGAACTTTAGGTAAAAGTTTTTTTTTTTTTCATTTGTGTCGTAATTTGTTTTTGTTTAACAACCCAGCAAAGCGAACAGTTCGCATTTCGTTCGCTTTTCTTTCGCCTTTCGTTCGCCTTTCGTTCGTTTTAAGTTCCCCGAAGAAGATTTGGTTCGCCGGCGAGTTCATCTAAGAATCCCAAGGTATAGATACATAATTATATTATCATCATTGTAAACATTGATAGGGAATAGAACGAAAAAGGGTGAGAACATCCAAATACAGTGAAACCTGCGTAAGTTGGCCACCTGTGGTGCAGACATTTTTGGACAACTTAGGGAGGTGGCCAACTTATAAGGGTAGGTACCTATTTTTTTTAATACCTATTTTAAAATAAATGGAGCTGTTATCCATTTTATGAGTTTATTAAAACCATTACTAAAAACAAAAAAAAATCCATAAATGAAACGATTTAAAAAAAAAAAACAGTACGAAACAATGTGCTTATGCACCTAAATATTCAGGTGACAGTTTATCATAGAACCTAGGCAGAAAATCTTGCCTTACACACGAAACTTGCATAGATTTGCAGGCAAATCGACAAATCAGAAGCTGTTGACTAGCTAGGCAAAAGCGTATTGAACGCGGCCAATTTGTTCTTTGAATTTCTAAACACCCACACGAAAAAGTACAAACACAAGGCCAACTTTTGCAGGTTATTAAGTACGAAAGTTGAACTGAAATATATCAATGTGTGGCCAAGTTCCAAGATAGACAGGTGGACAACATACGAAGGTATTTGGTCGAATATTTCTATGCAATTTTCTTGGTGCTACTATACTATACTGGCCACCTTCGGCAGGTGGCCAACTTGACAGGTTTTACTGTACCTAGAAGAGCAATGCTAATAGGGAAACGATGTGCAAATTTACGACAGTGTGGTTTTGGGGGCAAAAAGAATATTCCAGATATTCGTGACTACCTTATAAAATAAAAGGAACGCAAGCAAAAAGTTATAACTATTAATTTTTTAAAAGATGATAGATACTTATTATATCATAGTGTTCTTATATGAAGATTTGGCTAAAGGACATTTTAAAACGATACAAAGCCTTATCTGTTCTAAAGGAATAAATAAAAATAAAATAATGTTCGTTGGTGATCGCATCACTTGAGAATGGGTTAGCTAATTTTTATGTCGTAGGTAATAATCCGAATAAAATTTATCGATAAGGACAAAATTAGAAAAGCTCTACGGGTAAACGGAAAAAGGGGCAATTGAGATCAAATTTACAGATAATTTAAAGTATTGGCCCTGGAGCGTTTCTGTGAAGATTGGTCAAAATTGACCAAAGAGGTGCCGCCTCCCTTACAAAAAAAAAACATTGCAAACAATATTCCTTGACAGTCGTCGTTTCAGAAATTTGGAAAATTTATATGCATTGTCCTGATAGACAAGAATTCAACAATTCCTGGCCACGAGCAAAACCGCGCGGATGTAGCTTAGCTATAGACAACACAAATGTATTTAAATTTGGACAGGACAGCATCTGTCGGTTCAGCTAGTAAAAAATACAAAAATACATAGAAGAAAACATTCGGCCAATGGTAGCTATGCAGTTCCACGAATATCAGGAGAATATCTATTGTAGAAACAAATTTCGACCTACGAACCGCACAGAGTTCTAATAGTTGTAGGTATGAATATGATGGTCTTTCTGCAGTGACCTGCGGCAATTGTTGAAAAGCTTCGTATACCTAGTTGATGAAAATGTGCAATTTTGACAAAGAACAACTTTTGATAAAGGTAATCAGTGCAGCTTCGCAACGGGTTGATGAACATATTGGCACAATCGGCAGCTGTAGCGTAAACTTTTTGAAATTGGCCGGTAAGCGGGAGATGGGATATGAAAACAGTCATTTTCATACTTCTGCAGTACACTCAAGAGTTTACATCGAGAGACTCCGTTGTATGCCTTTTCCAAGTCAATAGAGTGCATGGATAAACTGTGTATCATATAGTCCTCTCAAAAATTCTCAAATATATTATTCCGATAGTGAAGAACTAGGTCGGCTGTATACTTCTCTTTCTTCTTCACATCGATCTTTAAGCATTTCTGACCAGATTTCATCCACTCTGTATTACTAACTTTAAAATGACTCCAAAAGTTAACTCTTCTATCGTTACCCTTCTCAGTCTCAGTCAATGATATTTCACTCCCCTTCCTATTCCACTTTCACTGAAAAAAGCAGACGGTTTAACTTTATAGGGCCACTTTTCTCTGCAAACATCCCCTGCAAACTCAGTGACTCCCATTTACTCTCTGTTAAAACCCTTCCGATACCTACCGTGAAAATTCCTCCCATTCTGTAACCCTTCTTAGAAAATGTGGCTAGCAATTTTTGGTTTATACTTTGACAGGAAAATTCCTTTATCGTTGGGATACAACGTACCCATGTAGTGAGCAGTTGATAAATCAGCCCTACTTAACATACGAACATTACAAACCGATCTTTAAATGCCCGACGGAACCACAAAGAACTCTATTATTCGTTTCACTTTATGATCGCTGGCAAAGTATTGCTGTATTGCGAACCAACCAACGCCGCTCGGGTCACAAGCAATGACTCTCCAAAACCACATGACCACAACACCACGACCACAACACCGTTGCCACCGCCTAATGTATAGTTATGTATGTAAAGGAGAGGTTTATAATTGGCATGCCATTTTCATAGTAATCATCGGCCATTCACATTTGATCAGGGTCACTCCTCAGCGTTCCAGCAAATCACGCTTCCAGTGAGAAACCGAAACCATCTGCTCACCACAATTGTTCACGATATCCTTGATCGGAAGTTCTATAGCCGATGCAGATAAAATTCAAATCCACAACCATTTTTTTCAATCTACCATCGTTTTCAAGTCCTGAAGTGAGAGTGCTGGGGTGTGATCCTTAATAATATCTCTTGGTGTTTTAGTGTTGCGGTGTCGACAGTAAAGTGATGTTAGGGGGCTCGTCAACGATGAGTATTATATTTTCTATCGAACATAATTTAAATTTTTTCCAGAATATTGACCTCAAAAACCTATGCCAGGTTTAAAAAAATAAACACTGATTGATCAAAGTTAGCTATGCTTGTATATGATTATGTATGTATCAACTAGCTTTTGCCCGCGGATTCGCTCGCGCAGTCCTCAGGATTTGGTACACAGATATTCCTTCACAGTCGGTTAGTTCGCTCTTTTATATATCGCGCTGGAAACCTACCTAAGAAAGTACCTTAGGAGAAGTTAGTATCTCTAAAAAATGTGTTTAATGGGGAAAACAGTTCAAAGATTATTATGATCCATATTTTTGTTAGTGACGCGCTGGTATCTCAACAAAACATATTTCTTTGCTTAAAAATACAGCGATAAGCACCATCTTTACCCTTACTTTGGGACGCATTACAAAGTTTAAAATTAATACGGCGACCGGTTCGTGAGTTAAGAAAAGGGCCTCTCAAAAGTGGTAATCGCCAATAACTTGGGCCCCAAGCTAAATTTTTAAAATCGGAAAAATTAATTATCTCTTTTTCTTTGAAGTCGATCGGATGAAAAATAAACTTTGACCCCCGTTTTACCCCATTAAAGGTAGAATTTCCAAAATCGAAGAAAAAATGTTCTTTATTTCTGATAGAGAGTACACAAACCGAGTTTAAAGTCAATCGGATGAAAAATAAAAATCTTCCCATAGAAACTTTGACCCCCTTTTTACCCCTTTAGGGGTAGTTGAATTTAAAAAAATCCTTCCTTAGTGCTTGTATACATGATAAAGAAAACCTCTTTGCAAAATTTCAGCTTTCTAGATCAAATGGTTTAGGCTGGGCTTTGATGGTTTTAAATCAATCGGATGAAAAATAAAAATGGTCCAATACAAATTTTGACCTCCTTTTTACCCCTTTAAGAGTTGAATTTCCAAATTCAGAGAAATTGGTTTTCTTTGTTTTTCATAGAGTGTTCATAAACCGAGTTTGAAGACAATCGGATGAAAAATAAAAATCTTTCCATACAAATTTTGACCCCCCCCTTTTACCCCCGTAGGTGTTAAATTTCAAAAAATCCTTCCTTTGTGTTTGTAGGCTGGGCGATGATCTGTCAGTCGGAATCTTCTGAATGACGATTTGAATTAGATAGCTCACAGCTGTTTACAGTGTGTACATTTTGGGTTTATCCTGTTAGCGTGGCCGTTAAATAGTTTGAATTTAATTTCATCTGATGCCGATGATATAACCCTAAGCAAAAATGATGTCATAATAATATAGCACCTATCCAATATCTACTGTCCCATGGTTGGGAATTGAAAATGTCTCCATCTGCAAATATTTAATGTTTTCTGACATCGCTGTCGATGTGCCGATTGAGTTTGCAGAAGAATGGTAAATCGATGAATGGATTTGATTTTTATCTATACAAAAGGTCTGGGATTTGTTCAGACAACGGCCACGTGGCCTGTTGCTTGGGGATGGTATGCATTCTATGAACGGAATAGAATTTTAAATTATTTTTACAAGCAGGAAGTTGGTAAAGGATTTTGTGTGTGTACACCTACTTTGGATTCAGGTGATTTTTAGTTGTTCAATAATTCATGCGCAAAGTATCTACATTCAGGTTGCCAAGAAGAATGACTGTTTTCCCTTGAATCATACCAGCATGTGCGGGTAACTGAATTATTCGCAATACATGTACAACAAATAGCAATTTATTTTAAAGAGAAGCACTTAGTTTGGAATTGAAAATAGCGCTATTTTGACCCTCATATTGGGGCATAGAAACATTTATCTAAGTTAAATAAAGATCACGCTGGAAAATTGTCCTCGAAACAACAATGAGATCAAATGTATGCGGAGCGTTAGATTAGCATCGTTAAGGTAACGTGCCCTAATTCGGCTCGTCAAATATTTCTCCAACGAAACGATGGCTAAGATATGGCAGATGGCGCAGAGGTACAATTTAAAATTGATGCCAACATTTACCTTTTCCTTTGAGTGTCTGCGTCCGGCTTCATTATTTATTTGCAATGCTCTCTCAAAACAACCCTCCTCGTAAATGTTCTTTTGACATAAATATCTATGCGCTCATTGTGGCCGACCAACAGTTTAACGTTCGGCCTACCTCCACCCACAGAGAACATAAATTGAAACCATATCTTCTTCAAATAGGACATTTCCCTCTCAACCTTATCATATTTTCATGTGAAAAGGCAGTAAATATTATATACACTTTATGGTATGCGAGCTATAAAAAAAAGCTAACAAAATAAATAGCAGACGACCTATATTAAAATTTTCCAAATACGACAGGTCGTATATAGAGCTATTCCAAATCCAATTATTCATAATTTACAGTCGACTATTTTTCAAACAAAAAAAACGTAATAAGTTCACACATGCCGACACATAGACCAACAGTAAATCCTAAGAAGCCACAAAGATAAATGTTTGCCGCTTCTTTCGACTTTCGAAGGACCGGAAACCGAACAGAGCATATTTTCCACATAGTGCCTTGCGAATGACGACCCAAAAAAGGTTATCAACTTTTCGTTACTTAACCATTAATACCAGGAAAATTGCTGCAGGAAGATGGTGTGGCCCTACACCAAATAGATACATCGCCTCTAAAATGATTCCCAATTCCAACCCCAAGCCGAGGAACCGAGAAAGTTCGAAAACAAGTAAAACACTACTCGTTGCCACAAGAAGTACTACTGAATCATTTTTCATCAGTAAAACGATAAACTCGTGGTACGAGGTGGTGAGGGGTTAAATTAGAGCAACAATCCCCAAAGGATATAGAACACCAGTGCTTTTGACCTAACCTAAGAAAACAAAAAAAACAAAAACTTTTCCAACTTGTAGTCTCTTCGTCTATGACGTTGCTGGAGCTACTGGAAAGAGATATTTCGTGGAAAATGCACGTATCCCAAAAGTGTTGCTTTAAGCTCTCTTAGGGACATGCGCTTTGGAAAATCCCGGTTATAATGCATATGCAAATGGAAACTCCGAATGGCCCAAAAAACAGGGGAAATCAAAATCCACTCTCATTTTTAATCTCTCTAAGCTAACTAGACACTCCGAAGAAGTGCGAAAGTTTCTCCCTATATACCATTCATTTGTAGGACTTCGCCTGACAGATGTTGGGCGAGGATAACGAGATTCAAAGACAAACTGAGATAGAAAAAATAAACTGCTCACAAAAGCTACAGCAATGCAACATGGAACCATGCTACTGCCTGTCACAAGTCCAGTTATAATCAAACTGTTGCCAGAGCAGCACAATGTCGGTTCGTGTCGGATTGAGTTGTTACCGAGCATCATTCGAATAAAAAAAGCTCCTACTACAGATTGTTGTTATCTTTTCGCATTCAACTGTGGATCGCATCTAAATTTATGGATTAATTGAGGCTTTCAATTGAAAAAAAAAACGGATAACTTTTTATTTACCTCCTACCGCCAATCATTTAGTGGATAATTACACTCGCCCCCACTGGCGGTCCATGCGTAAGCAGATGTGTGTCATATGTGTAAATACACATGCTGTTTCGTAAGAATTTTCCAAAATAAAAACCAACATAAATACTCGTTAGATTTGATTGTTTTTCGGCTGGTGAAATTTTTATTTATTTTTTATTTTACAGCAATTCGTTGCTAACCCGGCAATTGCCCCAACAGCATGCTTATGTTTACTTACACACAGAAACATTAGAAAGTCCAGTGAAATATGTAATTTCCCACGGGAGTGGCCCTTCGACGTTTTCGTGAAAGTCATGAAAATAAACTCCTATTGCCCCTGCTCGTTATGGTGTCTTCAATGTCCCTAATATCCTTGTACTCGACATTTGTATCGTAAGTCGGTAGGCATTATTATTGCTCCTTAAATGGGGTTTTATTCTTAAGTGCAATACAAAATTGAGTGTCATAAAAAAGTGTATGGAAATATTCGGTGATGTAAACGACATTGTCCCAGTGTAAGCAACTTTAAGTGGAGCATACATTAAGGAGCCTACAAAATTTTGTGCTTCTTAGAGAGTTTAAAAATTATCCTCCCCAACAAATTGGACGGAATATAGTGAGATTTACACGGCCCCAAAAGTAGGTCCTGTGATTAATACCCGCAGCCGGCATGTGATTCAGTGAAAAAACAACACTAGTGTCCTGCAGAGTTTGTAGTCAATAAAGTGCTTTAACAAAACCGCGTGTGGCAAGTTCAGTGTGTTTACAAGTTTATAGGGTAATTTGCTTAAATCGCATTTATCCTTGTTGTGCACTAAAAAGAAAAAAAAATGAGGAAGTAATTATCTTCCGATCGTAAAAGAGAAATAAAATAAAAATTGGTGTTTTTCGACGTTACGAAAACGCAGAAAAAGGATTTACTAAATTCGACGCCACAATAGCAAAATCAGAAAAGGATTCTCCGCGCTATTACATTATACCAGTGAGCAGGGTAAGTTTATTGCTTTTCCTCTTTCGTATATTGTTTGTATTTTAATGATGAGGATGGAGAATCCTCAAATCTAGGATAATCAGATGTAGTTCTCGTTCAATTGTATGCAAACAGAAACGACAGAAAGATGCCGTCACTCTGGCAGCGTACAGGATATAATTCGTTTTTCGCAATTTAGTTTAATACCACTATTATCCTTTTAGCTGGTGTCTTATTTGTGTGTGTTTCTATCTCCTTTTTAGTGAAAGCGTACATTCAAGTATTTACAAAATATGGCTGAAAAAGTGACGAACAATCCCTTTTTTTGCTGTTTTGCTTCCGTTCTAGAAATTTATTATTTATGCAGATCCTTTTTTTTATACAAGTGAGTAGAACGATGTCAAAAGGGTTTATGATTTCTTATTTGCACGAATAGCTACTCTCTTTTGTGCCATCGTTGCCTAACTATGTGTCACTCGCGGTGTTTTCCTTACCCAATTGTGTTTTGTGTTTTCTTATCTTTTGTTATTATCTGTAGAAAATCAAGCTTATCCTTGTTTCCCTTCGGAAGATGAAGTGTGAGTGGAATTATAATTTCCATTTAGGAAAAGGATTTTTCTTTGTTTGTAAATATAGAAACTGAAGGAGAATTAACTTAACTTCCGTTTTAACATTGTGGGTGGCAAGGACACTCGTTATGTCTGATTATACATGTTGGTCTTAATAAAGTTTTCATGTTTTTTCATTTTACACTTTTCGTTTGAGTCTTTTTTTGTTGTAAAATTCTAGTCCCTCCGGAGAAATTTTCTTGACCTCGATTTTGTGAGTTTTTCTCTTGTTGGTCACATAGATTTCCGGTTGATAACTAGGCTACAATGAGAAAACCTGTCGAAAAACACTTAGTTAAAGTTGTTTGATGTTTTCTGTTTTCTTGCTGCTTTCAGAACATTAAATGACTTTGTGTATTAACTTTTTTTTTTTTGCCATCTCTCCATAGACATTGATAAAGTTTTGCTTTACTTTTAGGATCTAACTTCATACTCGAGAATGAATCCTTTTTGTGGGAGGAAAAGAGTGCTTAGAGTGCGAGTGTACAGAAAGTTTTAAATGAGTTTCCAAATTTTTGTGATTGGTATTTTATTTTGAAGGAGTTTCATTGGGGCAGTTGATTTTGGGGATGTTATTTTGTTTGGTAACAAAAGTTTATCTTTTTTTGTGATTTGAGTGAGATGATTTCTAATGTCAGGATAATTGGTTTCTATGTTTGGTTAGGATGTATTTGTAGATGGTTTTGTATAAAAGGTTGCTCCAATTTTGAAACTGTTTTCGTTAAAAACGTTTCGTTGGGCACGTTTTTGTTTTCTTTTATTTTTAAATTCTAAGACTTTTTTTACATTTCCCATTTTAGTAAGTTGATGGGAGACTTGAAAGAGTATTATTTAAATAAGGTGTGTTTTATAAAAAAAAACTAAAAAAAACAATAGTCAAAGTGTTATCATCGGCCTGGTCAATGCTTTGATACCCTCCACTGCATACAAGGCATACAAAATGTTAGGCATGTGAGTTAATATACATAGGTACTGTCAGTGTAAACGCGTCGGTGTAATATAGGTTTGGTATGGGAGGTGCCAGAACTATTTGACCGACGTAGCCTGTTTTCAATACCAACCTGACGATGATAAAAGGAAGTCCCCTCAGAAAATTTCATTCGTCTAGGTAGATTCGTTTGGGCGCTATTGTGTTTTCAACAGACAGAGAGACAGACAGACATACAGACGGACATGGCTAAATCGATCCATACTACATATATGCTTTATGGGGTCTCCGATGACTCCTTCTCGGCGTTACAAATGTGATGTATAAGTGAATATACTTTTCTGTAGAGGGTTTTAAAAATTAAAATTTGTGTTTATGCACAATTTTCTGACTGATAAAACTAAATGACTAAATAGTTCCAGAGGTAGTCACTACCACGCCTTTACCTCTCCCTCGTCACCAAATTAGTCCTTACGTAACCTGCACTGATCCGAACGGTGTCAGCATGATAATCGTAACAGAATTTTTAAAATCGGAATAGTAGTACGAGAGATACCCTTTGCCTTCCCTCTTTATTTTTACTCCACCACAACTACACTAAAACCTAAATGGGCATCAAATCTATAAATGAGAAATGTATTTTATATAGTTTAAAAAACTCATAAAACATGTTTTTGCTTTATGCATGTCCCTGTCCGTTCTCTACATCGAATTCAATGTGCATCAATCGTGCGACTGATAATTCTATTTTTTTAATTCAAACTACCCCTAAGCACAACTGCAATCGAGAAAGCACTTGCACTTGGCAAAATAAGATCTGTTTATAATTAACTAGCTGAACCCCCGCCAGCTTCGCCAGGTCTTTTTTTTGTGTTTTTTTTTTATTAATCTTCACAGGAGCACTCTAGGGCCAATACCTAAGATTATCTGTAAGTTTGAGTTCAATCGATTCTATGGTTTTCGAGATATACGATTTTAAATGTTTTTTTTGTATGGTCGGTGCCACGCCCCTTTGTCCGATTTTGACCTATCTTCACAGGAGTACTCCACGATCAATACCTAAGATTATCTGTAAGTTTGAGTTCAATCGATTCTGTGGTTTTCGAGATATACGATTTTAAATGTTTTTGATGTATGGGCCGTGCCACGCCCCTTTGTCCGATTTTGAATTTGTTAGCCTATCACCCAATCACCGTAATTACCGACATTTAAAAAAAAATCAATAAAATCGGTTGAAAATTACGGGCGACAGAGGGAAACAATTTTTCCCACTTTGTTTTATATAGGTACCTATATACAGAGATGGATGAACCAGAAAGATGAATGTTAGCTGAAAATACACGGTGAAGTATTGGCTAACAACTAAAAGCATTTCTTGATTTGATGTACATAGATATAATGGTAAGTTAAGCCTAGTAAGGTCGAAATAGAAAAGTTTGCACCCTTTTTTCAACCCTTACAGGATGGATTTTGAAAAACGATGAATGAAGCATGTGATAATTTTTGCTTATTTATCAACATACAACCGTAAGATAACTGTTTACAACAGACTTACTGTTATTTAGCCTCCTTGCAATTCCTCGACCTGGGAGTCCTAACTCCTTGAAAGCATATATTTTTCATCTTTCTGTCGCTGTCAATGTCTTTCTGGAACTCATTTTTTGAACTGAATTCAAACAGACCTTTTCAACGCTTTTTTATTTATTCTTTAAAAAAAATCGCTGATGTGCACACCTGCAACGAAATATTCGCAATGGCCTCATCCTAGTCGCGCTGGTTGAGGCCGTGGTCTACCCCGTATTGTGAGCGCCATCTAAAGTAAGTCGGAAAAATATGTACCTTTTCACAGGTAGTACACTCACAGAAACAAATTGGAAAGGCTTTACTATCCGAATTGTAAAACCATCTATTTACAATTTAAATAGCAAATTTGGTTAATTTACCATTTTAATTGCAATTTTTTTAGTTTTACTATTTTAGTTTCTTTGAAAATTTGTGTTTTTATGTTTTTTTATCGTGCTGGGGAACCGCGAGGGTATTTCCTGCCTTGTGACATCAAAATCGAAGCTTTCCAGACAAAAGAAGTCGGAATACAGTTTAAAGTATTGAAATTCTTTACAAAATGGATGCAGCCAATTTGGCGTTGAGGGACCTATCCATCGGCCAGGCAATACAAACAGATTTATCGCCGAGTCATAAACAACAGATAGTAAAAAAAAAAATGTGCACGTAACTTTCTCGTTTATTGCGAATCTCGAAGTCATTTCAGCAAATTTTACGTTTAAAATCATACGCACTCAAGATGTACTCAGATAACTGAGCACTTTTTAATTAATAACGTAATACATACTACATAAACATACGTACTAACTTGAACATTTACTTTTAAATTTCACCCCGAACTGACACTTGATTTTCGATGAATTTCGAAGTTTTGGGCTTTGCAAAAATATACCGTGTGTGAATAAAGACCGGGATTTGGGTAGTCATTTTTGAGAAATATTCATAAAACGGCAATATTAGAGTTTTCTGAGAAAAACTAAGTACGTGATCATGTTAAGAATGCTTATGTTGTCTAATATATATGTATTTTTATCAAAATCTTTAGAGCGGTTTTTTGTAAAATTATGCCGCCAAATGTTACAATTTGGATTCGAAAAGCACTGTTATTAAACTGTTTATCTGAAAACTGAGTACGATGTATTATTCAGGATATAAACATTACCTAGCAGTTATATTTTGAACCAAATCGAAAATGGCGTTTTCGAGATATGAGCAGTTTTTAAAGTACCGGTTTTAGCGATTGGGAAGGGCGCATTCATGGTTCAAAAAACACTGTTTTTCAACTGTTTAGCTCAAAACTGAGCAAATGGTATTACTATGGATTTAAGCATTATCTGAAAGTAACATTTTTATTATAATCAAAATGGCGTTTTTGAGATATGAGCAGTTTTTTAAAGTACTTTTATTAGGGATTTAGGTGGATATCAAAGGACGCAGTCCATTTAGACAAAAACTGAGTTTACTATCAAATTAAGAATGACAATAGTACCTTAAAAATACTTTTTTTTTTAAAATCGTTTTAACCTATTTCGAAAAAATGCCAATTTTTAAAACTGCCGTTGCTAAACTTTTTAGCGAAAAACTGGGTATGCAGTCATTATAAGCGTGCCTAGATTAACTCAACGATCAATTTTGGTTCAAATCGTTAGAGCCGTTTTCGAAAAAATCTTACTTGTTTAATATTTCGTAAAATGTTTATAAACACTGTTTTGCAACTGTTTAGCTCAAAACTAAGCAAATGGTATTACTATGGATTTAAGCATTACCTAAAAGTAAAATTTTTATCATAATACAAAATGGCGTTTTTGAGATATGAGCGGTTTTTTAAAGTACTATTATTAGGGATTTGGGCGGATATCAAAGGACGCAGTCTTTTTATGGAAAACTGAGTTTGCTATCAAGTTAAGAATGACAATAGTACCTTAAAAATAAGTTTTTTTTTTAAATCGTTTTTACCGTTTTCGAGAAAAAGCCAATTTTCAAAACTGCCGCTGGACTTTTTAGCGAAAAACTGGGTATGCAGTCATATAAAGCATGCTTACATTAACTCAAATATCAATTTTGGTTCAAATCGTTAGAGCCTAAATCTAAATTTAGGCATATTTAGTCATATTTCGTAAAAATTTTATATGGGAGGTACCGTTAATTTTAGGGCTAGCTTAAAAAAAAAACGTCCCGAGCGGGAAGCCTACAAACTCTAAATACGAAGTTTAAAGCAAATCCGCCCAAGCGTTTAGATTCCCCAGGGGTGGGACAGACAGACATACGGGCGGACAGAATTGCGAGACCCACTTTTTTGAGGTCCCCTATCATCGTAATATCAGAATTGATCAAAATCTCGAGTTCGAAATTTTGTATGAAAACAATATCTTTCTCTTAGATACTACGTATACGAGAAAGTTAAAAATAGTAAAAAATAAGCGAAATTTACTGTTAGCTATAGTTACAAATAAAATTTGTAAATTTTACGCAGAAAATTGTAAATAATAAAATTTTTTTCTGTGTGTGTACAAGTTTCCGGGTAAAACATTTTCAACAGGTTTAAAAAGTGTGAAAATCGATTGCAAAATGTATGGCCTCATCCTAGTGAGCGGCAGGATACCTATAGCCAAATTACCAAAATTCCAACCCCCGATTTTTTTTTAGAATTTAAAATGATGCCGGATGACCAAAAAGACATAATATCATACATTGTATACGTTCTCGTTAAATATTAAAAATTTGATTCCATGTCCTTCACCTAGGACAACGAGTACGCTACGAGCAATCGATTTCATAATTCACACTTGGCCATTTCCACGTTTTTGTAAGCCGATTGACCATATTAACCTCATAGGAATCGGTTGGTAAGAGGATAAACAAGTAATTGAAATATTTTCGATTGATATAAATTCATTCATTTCCGTATAAGTATGAACGATGGGTGCTGTGCTTCCGTAAACATCAAAATGTTGATTGACAAGTCAATAGTATTGCTTATTGGATATCAGGATAAATAGCAGGCATTCAGCCATGGGAGAAAACACATACCTATGTAAAAAACAAAATCGATATTCAGCTGGTTTAATATCCTCATTCGAACTTCGCTGGATAAATATTTATTCAACTATTATGGGTGGTACAATTATTGTACATGTTCGGGTAAAAAAATGCCAAACTGATTTCCAGGATGTGTTGTGAATGTGTATAGTACATATTACATATGTATATACAGCCTCTATCTTTTATTAATATGCTGTTAGTAGCTATGTAGATTCGCCGCGATATTGGAATTGCAATTGAAACTTGAATAACACTATTAATGACTTGTATAATATATAGGGTACCTAGGCATTTTGGATATTAAAATCGCCAACCAGATGCGACAAGTGGTGGAGTCATGTTTTCAATATTTCATCTTAAAATAAATATTTTTGACGTGCTCAATTTAAAAACAAGCAGCTGCATCTGTCAGTGCGGATATTGTTTAATATTTTCAAGTGAATCGAATTTACATAATATATTTTCGAAGGTTTTCACACATGCCATAACAGCAAAGGATTGCTTTTGTATACATACATGTGGTGGCCTTTTGTTTTTGTTTGAATAAATCAATTAATTAAATTTTATTTGTAATAAATTACCTATTTAAAAGGTTTTAAAGGATTAATTTTAAAAAATAAACGAATATAAGTAGGTATCTACTCATAATTATTATTTATGTTCATTGAATTTCTAAACCATTAAAACAAAAAAACCGTTTATCCTCAGTTACCAATCGTCTGTAAGGTAGATCCCTTAATAGTGTCTGGAATATGACTCCTTGCAAATATTACATTTTAACGGAAAAAAAGCTTTGATTATGGTACTAGGCTCATTGTAAGGGAATTATGAAGTATTTTATCATACAAAGACGACGCAATAATTTTGAAACTTTTTGATATTGCACTGACTTATATAGTCATATCCGTCGTCAAAAGACGGCAGTTTCCCATCATGTGACCGTTCGTCACTACCATTAACACGGATCAAGAACAGTCGTAGCAATACATTTTTTTCACACAGTCAAGTGGGTGTTGTACTTACCAAAACGAAGGACAGGGACCGGGGCATATTAAATCGGCCTAAAGGCCTAATAGTGCAAAAATATAGATTCTTTGAACTACGCAATTTAAATTTTCTTTTAATTAATTTATAAAAAACTAGGTATAAAAATTCATATCTTTTGTAATGAAAGTTAATATTTACAGGGACAACATTTAGTACATAATGTTAGTTGTGTAGGTATTGTATGAAGTTATTTCTCGAACTAACTCGAAGTATCGTTTTATTTGATAGTTTTTTTAGTGTAATTATTTATTTTGTATTATAAAACTATAATAATTATGTTTTAAGTCTTAAACAAGTCATTTTAAATAAAGAATATTAGAAATTAAGTTGAAATTGTTTTTTTTTTTATAAAAGCTTATTAGTTATTTAATTTTTTTTAAACAGGTCTAAATTCTTCTTTAGAGCTTTAACTTTAGGAGAGTTATATTTTGTATTTGCGTTAGTACTATTTTCAATTATTTTAATGTGTATCTATAATGATACAATGAATCACTTTTGTAGATGTTCCACTAAAAGTTGAGAAAGAATTCGTAATGTTTTAATATAACCTACCAACCATATCAAAAACCTATATATATATATATGTTAAACTGAAAATTTAATAAAATTAAATAAAAGATCTATTAGAGACTTAAAACACAACTAACTAAAAATAGAATCTGATTCGTTACCTTGCTGCCACTGTTCTTAAGGAAACATAAAATTTCTGAGAACACAATATTGTTAAAGGACGAAATTCGATTCAGCATTTGATTAGCGAAGTCAAGCTTCTAGCATAAGGTTTAGTTGACTTCAGTTCTTGCACCAACTATCTACCTACGTAAATATTTGGAACGAATAGACCCATAACACACAAGCCTTGTCAAAGAATTCTCCTCAAACTTCTGTATACGGTATCCCATACCCATGTTTTGTTGACGTAAGTACTGAGTATTCGACGTATTTAATATTAATGATTAAAAAATGTTCCGCCTGCACTAAAGGAACGAACAATTCCGACCTTAAGTCTGAAAATAATCTGATCTTGTTGGGATTTTTAAACACGTTCGTGCGTTGAAACATTAAGAAATGTATAAACTTAGTAGGTACAGTGGATTCCGCTTAATTGGGACACATCGGGCTAGACTATTTTGTCCCAATTAAGTGGCTGTCCCAATAATATGTACGAAGTCTTGATGAAGTATAAAAAAAAATACAACAAAAGAATGATTTCATTTATAATGTCGATTTTTTCACATTTTCTTGTCGAATTACTTCTCTCGGCAACTTACGGAAACGAAACTAATAGCAAGCCACGTTGACAAAACAACAACAAACCGCTGGAACTGTAAAAAGGCAACATCATGAGAAAGTGATGTTTCTTAAATAGCATTGGGTTAATTTGCTTTCTCATCGTCGTTGACAATCAGACAAGCAATGTGGCGTTATTTTTTATGTCAAAATGTGCTAAGATGTGTGATGAATATGTCCCGAATAAGCGACTGCTGTCCACAATAAGCAAAACAAATTCAGTCTAAAATATGCATTCGTTTCCGTTCTTTAGCCTTTGTCCCAATTAAGCGGCTGTACCGATTATTCGGTGTCCCAATAAAGTGGAATCTACTGTATATTTTATCAACACTGTTTCCTGGGAATGAAAGGCAAAAATTAGTGTAGTGGCGCAAATACTAAGCCACCCACGAGTGTAAAGATGCTAGTACACGGCATGTAGCAAGCCACATACGTGTGTCTGTGTAGCACTGACGTCATTTTTATGTCAGCGAATGGTCACAATGGGTACATTGCTACATGGCGTGTACCAGCACCTTAAGACCCGTTTTACACGCTACAATTTTTATCGTCCGACTCGTGAATGTTATGGTAAAGTTGATGAAAAGTGCAGGGGATAGCCGAACAGCTGCGAATTCCCATCAGATTCTTGTATTATCTTTCTTATGCAACTCTGGACAAACAAAATATTTCCCTTTAGTTTGTAGTGAGGAATCAAAAGCTACAAGCCTCATTTAATTAACTCCAAAAAATTCTAAATACAATTTTGTCGAATGACTTTTAAAAATCAATTAAATCCACTTAACATCAGTAACACGTCACATGAATCGCACTATAGCCAGTTAGATTTTACCTATACCTATAATAAACCGATAATGCAAACTTATCCAATTAAATTAAATTCGTGTCTAAAGAAAAAATTAGGTCCTTTTCCGTACTTCAAGCCTCCAATGACAGCTTAACGAAATCACGTACTTTTCCCTTATCTCCACACCATTCTCATTCAGATTCCCAACTCAATCTATACCTACACTCATTGTGTGTGAAAAGTCAAACCATGCCATTTAGCAACATTATCATTTCACACTCTCCCCCGTGAGCGATTTTTCCGTTCCTTCTGTCAGCAACATAGTCCTAACCTCGCTCCCTTCATTCAACCTTAATCACTTTAAAGAAATCACCTCCCACTGTTGTCGAATTAAAAAGGAAAACATTTTCTGTTTCACTCCAAAACCCCGACCCAGATTCATCTGACAGTCGAACAATACACAAACAAAACGAGAAAATATCCTCCGCAAGCAGTTTATAAAAGTGGCAAATGAAATGGCATTCTCCTGTTCAATCAACGGCAACTAAGCCGATTAAGCGAAAGCAAGGCTTTCGTCTGGGCTATATATTATAAAACTGTGCTGCGTGCAATATCGAACAACCCTTCAACGTGGGGTTGAGAACTGAACGACGACGTCGCGTCGCTTTAGTCTGTGGTCTCATTACAAGTTAATTTGATATGCAAGGCTGTTGCACTAAAGATGTGTAAGTTGTGATTACAGAGGTGCGGGAGGAAAAACTCAGGTGAACACACCAGAGAAATGAACTCCAACGTTCAGTGGCGCTAAGCTGTAAGAAGACTCAGCATTTTCCATAAATCATGTCGTGTTTCAAGCTGATATTGCGTGGGTCGAGAAACACACTTCTACTATGTATAACACGCGCGCTAATTTCCGACGGTTGACAAATTATTCATGAATTTACATTCTATAGTTACGCCAGAGGGGGTAGAGAAAAACAAAAGAATCCAATTTGGTGATTTGAAATTGGAATAGCGGGAGTGCTTAGAGCGTGTGATAATTTTTAGATGCGAGACGGAGATTTATCATAATGCAGAGTTGCGGGGGCGTATGTGGAATATTTTGTTTGTGCAAAATGATAAACTGTTGGGGTTTTCTGTATTGTGACTTTTTTTATAATATAAGAGCATAACGAGAATTCGTTCGAATGTAGCCCTTAGCATCCAGTATCTTAAGACGTTACCCATACGGAAGGAAAAACAATCAGCGAAAGGTAACAGAAGGAATTATAAGGGGAAATTAATGTCTTTAATATATACGAAACTACTCGGAAACATTCATCGCTTAGATGTACCAAAGGATGATAACATCAGAAAAAGTATCTTCTAAAAGGATTTCATAGGGAAGCCAAAAATATAGCACTTGACGAATACACTATTCTAACCTTGTGTATGTGGGGTCGATTAACCGAGCAAATAAAACTCTTCTTATTTTCTTCAAAGCTATAATTATTATTATTGAATTATCTCTGAACTAGTATCCACTTAACCAAGCGATGTGCACTGCGAATTATATTACTCGGTTTGCGGTTGACGGCTGACTCAGGATTGTCGTCTTAATCGGTTCATTTGTCTGTTCTTTGTTGTTGTACTTCTGGCCGCTAGGCTGGGTGTGAGTTTCGTTAGCGCTCGTATATCTGCCACAATCCCACATGTTTGTAAAAATATCCTAAAAAATCAATTAAGCACAAGTAACCACGTGCTGGATACCGAGCCATGTATGCATCATGGTCATGATCTATGAGAGAGTGGATTATCTAGCAAGACTGTAGACGGATCGAAACACAATGAACGAATGTTTTTTTGTTTTTTTTTTAACATTCTGACTCGCCAGGGGCGATATAGAGAGCATCTCGACCTGTAAGGTCTTTTGTGCTTGAAGCGTCAGAAATTGGTTAGTAGAGTAGCGTTTCTTAATGTAGCTGATGATACATACAGCACAGGTCGTCTTTAGTACATTGGTACTTATAATTTCCATGAAAAATGACTTCATCCTGATACCACAGAGGGCCGTGCATTCACACATGATATGCTCAGCTGTTTCGTCTACCTCTTGAATTAAACCAAGAGCGATATTCTGTTCGGCACATCTTTGGTTATAGAGGTGTTCGAGGTGCACGTTTGCCTGCATCACATTTAGGAGAGATGTCATCGCTTCCTCGTAGGCTCAGAGTTTCGTACCTTATAAGGCTTGTTATCGCCTCTTCTGCGTACGACACCCTGTTGAGATAGACCTTCGTGTCTTTCCTTTGGACCTTTATTTCGCCCTCCGTCAGCTGCTTTTCCCGCGCCCGTTCCGCCGCTAGCTTAGGTCTAAACCGTTGCTGGCTGGTTGTGGTGTTGCCCGTACTTGGTAGCAGTGTCGTTGTTTGTCGGAGCATGAATTGCAGACTTTTCGGAACTCTTGAGGATTATCTTGATTTGTCCAAATCGATAAGGGACCATCCCCCTGAGCTCCGCCAGCCTACACATCGTGCACTCGTTAATTGCAAAGACCATGTGGGCGACATCTTTCTCGTCCGATCTTTGCAGAACTCTCCATGTTCTGGTGTTCAGATCTTCGTTCTGACCATCTAGCATCGCCAGTATCCTCTCGTTTGCAACCCCGGTACTCTGCGAGAAGAAAGCTCTGACACTATGTGGCTTCGGAAAATCTTCCTCACCCACAAGCATCTCTTCCAACCCACATTCTTCTTTCAGTTTGAGGAAGTTTGTTTTCAACCACTCTGAAGTGGTGACATTCGCACATACTAACATAAGCCACCCGGCTTTGAAAGTTGTCCCGCTGGCTTTACATCCCCGTCGCGCAATTCGACTGTGATGTCCAGAATCCTCTCTTGTATCTCAGAGGATTATGATGTTCATTTGTGAGAGGATTACGATCGATATCGACTGATGGTACTACACCCATCCTGACGTAGCTCGCTATATCTCTATAGGAGGCTTTGTCAGCGGTTGTATTCCCAGAGCGAGCTCGTTTCGCTTCGGACTGAGGGGGTATGTTGTCCTCGGATCTCATCCGCTTGACTTCGGGACCTTTGGCGTCATCTTTTGACTTTGCAAAACTGCGGGCTTGCTCTACCGTTTGCAACCCGTTTAAGTGCTCTATTGAAGCGGCGCTGCTCCGCTGGCGTGAATCTGACGCTCTTGGAGTCGGTCTTTGCCGATTTGCCAGAGGTCTCCGGCGCGCCCGTGTTTTCCAGATGCAATTCATCCAAAAGTATATTGATATTGTATATCGTACTGGAATCCGAGGCTGAGTCGCTTAGATGAGACGATTTCTCTTCCAGGCTCATCATCTCGAATTCACTAATTTATGACCCTTCCCGGTTGGCAGGTGTCATGTCGATATCGAGAGGATGTTCTAAAACATCCCTAGTTTATAATGTTTGTTTATTGTTTAATTTCTCAATGGTTCCCACGAGTAAGCGGGATTCATAAGTCGCCCGTGGTCTACCCGTCTAACTACAGGGAGGCTATCTTGAGACCGGAGGTTGCCCGGTATCCTAAATTCGGCTTAAAACTCCCTTTTAAGCCATGCATCCGTCGGCGTTTGTTGTTCCACCTTAGATTATTTGGGATTTGGGGTTTACTCCCACCTCAAACCTATGGTTCACGCTTATACATTAATCGTGCGTTGCAACTAGTTACGTCACACGGTCAATATCTAAGTGAGACCCTTGGCTGACACTAAACAAGCAAGCTGATTAGCCATTTTCAGGAAGGCGCCCGCGAGAAGGACTGAAAGATGAGGATTTTGCCCTGCCCTCATGCCCGAATGTTTTTACATCTACTCTTTATTGACAGTTTTCATTCAATAAGAAGTATTAATACATATTTTTTCATATTACAGTAGTTGCCCTATTTTGTGCTGCAAATTATGTATCTTGTTTGTGAACAGCATAGCTACGAGTATAGTCTTCTGGGAATAGGCCCCAAAAATACATTGTTTTGTCCAAAAATAGTATTTATTGTTCTTACAGTTGCATAATGCATAGTCGTTAAGAATTAACCTGTCGCAAGCAATGCTATACGTTGTCTGCATACCTAATGAATATGAAATTATATTACTATTTATACTATTCAGCTTAGGTTTTCGAATTTCATAAATATTTAATTGAAACAAACTCTAGTGAGGAAATAATCCCCAAGTTGTGATGTGCCTCTGAACGAATGTACTCTTATATCATTGCGTATAATAGTCTTGCATTAATATTCCTGTCATGAGAAAAATCGTCTTTGATTACCTTGTACTGACCTTTTTCCTGCAAATGCTAAGATGGCTGAATGATCCCTTAATAATTAGAAAAGTAGCTAGTGCATTTGCTCGGCTTCCATGTAGAACGATATAAGAAAAGAACTTAGCATTTTACTACAAATGAAATTGTTAAGTGACTCCCATCACAATATTGGTGCGCAACCTTAAGATTATATTTAGTACTCTTAGCTAACTTCTGAACAGAAATCAATTTAAAAATAGTATATCGGTTCTAATAATGGAGGGATGAATAATAATTATTATTATTATTATTATTACTACTAGCGTAGCCCGTGCACACTTTGTAGTGCAAAATAGTTAAATAGAAAAAACTGTTTTTATTGTAATGCTCTATGGTTCTTACACACCATTTTTTGTTTTTTTTCAGAAATTGTATAGCCTAGACAATATTATTGACTTTCATTATTTATATCAATGTTACAAATTTTAAAAACATTGGCTTCCAATTCCAAGACTATCGAAAAGCTGTACCCTCCCGGCTTTGCCCGTGCACAGGAATTGTATTGCTTAGGTCTTAGGTAATAATGTTTTTTCGTAAAATGCGAGAAATGATAATAAATCGACGGTGGAATTTTCTTTCTGTCTAAAGCCCTAAACCTGAAACACAGCAATACGAACAAAACAAAAAAAAAAAAAGAATAATGAAAATCGGCCCAGCGGTTATGGAGATATATCGTCATCGAGTTTCACTCCATAGAAGATGTTTTTTGAGGAGGTATAAGATTTTGAATATTTTTTTGTATGTGAAGTGCCGCTCCCCTTTGACTAAATTTGACCAATCATTTTCGAGATATACGATTGTGAAAGTTTTTTGTATGGGCGGTGCCACGCCCCTTTGCCCAATTTTGACCAAACTTCACAAAACCACTTCGGGGACAATAACTAAGATCTTCCGTAAGTTTGAGCTCAAGTGATTTGGTGGTTTTCGAGATATACGATTTTGAATGTTTTTTTTTGTATGATATACGATTTTGAATGTTTTTTTTGTATGGGTGGTGCCACGCCCCTTTGTCCAATTTTGACCAAACTTCACAGGACCACTTCCGGGACTATAACTAAGATCTTCTGTAAGTTTGAGCTGAATCGATTTGGTGGTTTTCTAGATATACGATTTTGAATGTTTTTTTTTGTATGGGCGGTGCCACGCCCCTTTGTCCAATTTTGACCAAACTTCACAAAACCACTTCGGGGACAATAACTAAGATCTTCTGTAAGTTTGAGCTCAATCGATTTAGTGGTTATCGAGATATACGATTGTGAAAGTTTTTTTGTATGGGCGGTGCCACGCCCCTTTGCCCAATTTTGCCCAAACTTCACAAGACCATTCCAGGGACAATAACTAAGATCTTCCGAAAGTTTATTGAGCTCAATCGATTTGGTGGTTATCGAGATATACGATTTTGAATGTTTTTTTGTATGGGGGGTGCCACGCCCCTTTGTCCATTTTTGACCAAACTTCACAGGATTCATGTATGGACCAATACCAAAGATGTGCGAAAGTTTGGTTGAGAACGGTAAATGCGTTAAAGCGTGAATCGGCGACAAACATTTTAAGGCTCAATTTTTATATAATAGATCTGGCCCACGAGAAGGAGGAATATCACTGGTCTGTCTCAACTTGTGCTAAAAGCTGTCACTATTCCGATCTCTGATGAAGTCAAATATCTGGGAGTAATCCTCGATAGAAAACTTCTTTGGTCCAAGCATGTTGAATCAAAAACCGATAAAGCGCTGTCGACTTTCTGGCAGTGCAAACGCGATTTTGGGAAGACATGGGGCTTATCTCCTAAAAGGGTCCTTTGGATCTATACGGCAATGGTAAGACCACATCTCTCGTATGCATCGGTTGTGTGGTGGAACAGGCTTTCGCGGAAACGTGTTATGGCCTCTTTCGCCAAACTCCAAAGAACGGTTTGCCTTGGCTGCACAGGGGCCTTCCGTAGCACTCCGGGCTCTGCTCTAGATGCTTTGATGAACCTCCCCCCTCCTCTCCCCCTCCCCCATGATATTTTTATCATGGGGTGTACGCTGAAAACCATCTCCCGGTTAAAGAGAGGTGGCTTTTGGTACCACGCGCATTGGAATTTTGAAGAACTTGTGCGAGAATTATCCTTTGACCCCTATCTTATGGATATGCCGTCTGACGTAATGACACCAGAAATCCTACTGCGACAAAACTACCACGTTAACTTTCCTCAGGCAACAGAATGGCTTCGGCCAGACTCGGAGCCAGGGAAGAAATGCCATCGTGTATTCACGGATGGCTCTAAAACCGGACAGGGGTCTGGTTCTGGAGTCTTCGTAGAAAGCGAGAACATTAAACTACACTACCCCTTGGGTAACCATGCGACTGTCTTCCAGGCGGAGATTTTCGCTATCCTTATGGCTATGCGCTATATTGTGACAAACAGGTGGAGGGCTAGAAGCATATGCGTTTGCAGTGAAAGCCAAGCTGCATTAAAAGCGCTGCTCAACCCTCTTACCTCGTCCAAGTTAGTGCTCGAACTCAGGCTTTCTCTGAACTTGGTCGGTAGGCTAAACACGGTCAAACTTGTTTGGGTCCCAGTTCACACTGGTACCCAGGGAAACGAGATCGCTGATGAGCTTGCCAGGTTGGGTTCAGAAGAAGATTTCTTAGGACCTGAGCCTGCGTTGGGTTTGCCTGCATCTGTGGTAAGGTCATCCATTGATACTTGGGTTTCTCGTGAACACGAGTGTCGTTGGCGTGACTGTCTCAGGAGAATCGACTGCAGACTTCTTGTGGGCGTCCTTTCGGGCCACCAAGCTTTTGCCAAACACTTAAATGGGTTGGGCTTGAGCAACACCACTATCTGTAATGCTTGTGGAGAGGATGACGATACAGCGGAGCACTTCCTCTGTAGTTGTCCTGCCTTTGCTCGCATCAGGTGGCGGATCTTTGGGGCTGACGTGGTGAGTGCCGAACATCTATGCTCTTCATCATCCTTCTCATCTTTCTTCGAAATATGGGAATCCTAAGTACAGCAATGTAAGGTGTCTGTTTGGCAGTACAATGGACCAGTAGTTGTGCCTCCATCGGATAGTAACAACCTCCGACAAAAGAAACAAAAAAAAAAAAAATCTGACCCAGCAAACGTTGTTCTGAATAAAAAGTTATTAGTCCGACTAAAATAGTTATTTTAAATATTTCAGGATCTAGCTAGCATAGATGTTTTTTGTATAGGATATTTTAAACCCCTTGGTCCAATTTTGACTAATCTTCACAGGCTTTTGGGCCATTACCTAAGATTATCTGTAAATTTGAGCTTAATCGATTTGGTGGTTTTTAAGTTACGAGTAGCTAGCCGAACAAAAATCAGGATCCATTTTTATATAATAGCTAGCTAAACCCCCGCCAGCTTCGCCAGCCTTTTTTTTGTTTTTTTTTATTTATTTTTTTTTTGTATTGGAGGTGCCACACCCCTATGTCTAATTTTGACCAATCTTCACAGGATCACTTCGTGGGCAATACGTAAGATTATCTGCAAGTTTGAGCTTAATCGATTTTGAATGTTTTTTTTTTTTCTATGGGCGGTGCCGCGCCCCTTTGTCCGATTTTGAATTTGTTTAGCCTATCGCCCGATCACCGTAATTACCGACATTTAAAAAAAAATCAACAAAATTAGTTGAAAATTACGGGCGACAGAGGGAAACAGTTTTTTCCACTTTGTTAGAGAAGATGTTATCAATCAAAATGTTAAATAAGAGGTGACTGCAATGTCAAGGTTTTCACCACGAAAGAAAGATTTAAACCGTACGCCAACTATTCTTCACGCGACGATCGATAGTTTCATTTTCTCGTAAATGCGAATTAAAAAGCTGTCACAGAAATTGGGTTTCCAAATACCACAAACCTTGATATTACCAACGAATGTGAAACATACCCCCAAGGGCATAATTACTTTGTGGACTCAATACGCCAAGCAGTTTCAACAATTCGCAACATCTTACCCAACGATGAATAGAATCGATTCACTTCAATGTACTCTCGTGAAATTGGATACATTTAATAACACTATTTACCACCATCTGGTTCCAGTACCTCAATATCAAATTAACAAAAGGAAACCGAAATTCAATCTTTTCTTAGTTCATTTCCGTCAACTACATCACCATTGCTGTCTAATCTAACAAAATAGAAACCAAATAACTTCCGTCACTAATCCCAATTGAAAGGTGTTTGAGCAGGCATCTCATGGGCTCGACATCTACATCAATCTATTTGACTTCGGCGAATGAACATCACTATGAACCACTGTAGCTGTTCAAACAAAGTCTTCCATTAGGTTATTATGTTGCCAAAACAAATACACAATCTCCATCCGAAACAATAAGAAATGAACTGTTTATTCGCCAATATACATTATGTACTATATTGATATGAAACTTATAGTAAATCCGCACGACAAGGACATAATACCATTGTCAAAGTGAAATTTGATAAATGAACGAATATATTGACAGTCAGCAGATGGTTAAGGAGGTCCTACAGAGCCAAAGGATGATCCAAAGATGAATGGAAAAACAGAACAAAAAACTTGACAGCAAGGATTACGAACGGATCTCATCGTTTAAAATCACTAAACGAGAATACAAGAACCTCGTCAATTTAGCCAAGTAAATCCTTGCGGTGCGGGCACTCTCCACCAGCGTCAGCGTGTCGATCAACGTTGATCTGCCTTATTTGCCCAATGTCAATCCGCCACCTTCAATTTTCTTAGCATCAAGAGTTAAACGAATTCCATTCCAGCCCATAATCCTTGTGGAAAAATGCCACCTACCCACCGTTCTTCTGCCATCTTGGAGTTGTTCAACGTTTCTTATTTTAATCTTTGCATCATTATACGAAAATCAAGCAGCATGCGGGACCAGGATTTTAGAAGAGATCCTTCAAGTTTATATGCGCCATTTAAGAGGTACCATCGTTGTCGTTCTTTAGCGCTTACGGTCTCCTCATCAGCATCGACATCAGCAGCATCATCATCGTCGTCGTCGTTTTACTCTGTCTCAAGTGGCAAATGGCTTAGGAAAAGAATCAGGAAGACAGGAGTGGCAAATGTCAAAATCCTTTTTTCAATGGCGCGCAAATGATTATGCAACCAACGTGCTGGGTGAGGTTTAAAAGAATAATCCCTTTTCAGAGGCAAAAAAAAAAGAAGAAAAAATATGGAATGGCTCTTTGAAAATAGGTTGTCCTTCTGCTATTGGGGAATGTTGGCTTTTACGAAGGATTTATTGGATTTGAAATGATACTTTTGCGGATATTTTAACTTGGCAGCAATGTCGTAATTACAGATTTTAACCGCGGGATTGCCGCGACCAGGATGAGCATTTTGAGTGGGTGTTATATTATGCACCAAACATAAGATGAGTGCAGATTGTTTAAGCGAAAATTCAGTGTTAATGGAGTTCTTCGTATAGAGTATTCACCTCTTGGTGTTTTGAAGGGATTACCAAGCAACATCGTCCTGACTAAAGTGTCTTTTAAGGGCAAACCAACTTTGAGTACAGCGTGTCTCGTCTTTTGATGGGTTGTCAGAAATGTTGTTCAATATTATGTACCTACTTGTAGATATTTTTTAAGAGAATAAAAGTACTACAGGCTATGGTAGGTTAGAAGAGTGTTGTACTTACGGTGTAAAATAAATATGTATCATCAAACAATGGTACATGTATTGTACATTATTGGGATATGCAACTTACCGTTTGGATCTTTAATGCATATTTTTAAAGAACTGTATTTGCCAGAGCGTAAAAGGTATCGAAGATCCTCACTCCCACGCAATTGAAATGACATTGTTGAAGGACCGATCAGTGACATAATGGTATAATAAAATTCCTTCGGCGTGAAACTCTATGACGACATAACTCGATAACCGCTGTGGTATTTTCATGATTCTTATTTTGTTTTGTTTGTATTGCTATAAATCAGTTTTATGACACTGACAAACAAAAAAAAACTGGAAAAGGGACGTGGCAATACCATACAAAAAAACATTCAAAATCGTAACCTAACTTCTGAACTAGTCTAGGTACAAAAATTGTTTGTACATTTTGAAAAGACAATTTAGTAGCCCATACAAGTCTTAAGCACTGCGGGTACATCAGCTTCAAAAAAGTTATGGCTCCTTAAACTCAAAATTTTTTAATACTTGTGGTTAAATTTTTTTATTTTATTTTATTTCTTTATTAAAAAAGTTTTACAGAATAATTTTTTATTTTTTTTATGAAATTTTTATATTTGCAACATTTTTACATACGGTCAACAGAAGTTGTAGTAAAGGACATTTTTTAAAATTTATTTATTATTAATTATTTATTTAAAATTAAGCGAAAATAATAAACTAACACACCTATGAGCAATGATTAACAGTTAATTGTCTTTGTATGCGGGTTCTGCCATGGAAACGCTTCGTTGGCAAGATAGGAGTACCAACGCCGATACCCAAATCGTAGAACACCATGTAGCCGGGTATTCGCTGATGCGTATCAGCGTCTTGTTGATGCCGGGCCAGTTCCTCAAAATAAAAGGGAACGACGCGATGTTTAGACGCCAGCGGCGGCAGAAGTTCAGGGTGCGATTTTGCGTGCTGTGTGTGTGTGTTCAGCTTTCAGTCACATTCGCAGACTAGCTATGCAGTTAGAACTTCTTAGAACCAGGATTATCACAGAACTCTACAGAGTATTATAGACTACACCCTTTCCATTCAGCACCGGTACAGTACCAGGAGATGTGCAAAGAAGAGTGGAATTTTGCCAGTGGCTACTGCGCAAATAGGCAGAAAAAGGACACTTTCTCAAAGAAAATTCTGTGGACTGACGAAGACAATTCACAAGAGGTGGGATTACAAACCTGCAGCATTGGTCAGCTTCAGACTCCAATCCCCATTTAACAAGCACAACATCCTTTTAAAGGTAAGAATTTAATTATTGTGAACAACTTATTCAGAATGTGTGCTTATTTCAAAGGAGGCTTAGCGTAAATGTTTCAAATCACTTTCTTCCACAAACTGTTAGTAATTCCGATTACTACCTGGAATTTCTTAGAGAACGATTCCAGAAGTTCCTTGAAGGTGTTCCTCTTGTTCAGAGAAAGGCGATGTTCTTTCAACAAGATGGAGCACCTTGTCACAGTAGCAGCGGGATAACTACGTTCTTCATCCATATTTTAACGAACAATGGACTAGTCAATTTGGCCCCAACCCTTGTCCAGTCCTCTCAGATTTCTTTCTTGTGAAAAGAAAAAGTTTTTTTTTTTTACCATTTTTGCCTAACAAAAAACAAAATTTCTCAAGGATAAAAATTTAATCAAAATAAAAGAAATAATTAAGTAAATATTTTGCGAAAAAAGCGTTAAGTAAAAAAATGTAACAACAAATTTTTAATATTTTGAGTTTAAGGAGCCATCATTTTTTTGTAGCTGCACAGATTTACCCGAAGTAATTAGGACTTGTATGTGCTACTAAATTACCTTTTCAAAATGTACAAAACTATTTTTTTTTATAAAATGCCTAACAACTTGATTGCATATAAACATATTGCCAAATATTGCATGGAAATTTTAATTCAATTCCCTTTGTAGGGCAGTTATCACATTAATCAAACTTAGACTTCCCCCCAAAAAAAAACCTGCATGGAAATATCCACATTCACATGAATTTGTTGCTTAACCTAATTACACTCTTATGGAAGCACATACATACAGCTACTTTGAAACAGCCATCAATGCAAACTGCTGCCATAAGTATATTTCGCTTTTGCTCCTGTTTGTCACGATGCCGTAATTATTATACATTTATTATTAACATCCTTCATGATGAATGTCCTCTTTTCAGCACGCCAACAAAGTGGGATCTAATTTCATCTCAGCTCTCTACACCAATGTTCTGGTTTCAAAGTTTCTAAAGCAAACAGCTTACCACCATTCTATTCAAATATCAAAAATATGTTACTACTACACAATCCTTTGGAAAATAATCCCTCTACCAGAAACTACACATATTATACATAAGGGGCTATAATAAATTGTGCGACTTGCCTAAAGCAACTTTTCATCATCCCATTATCGGTTTCATAAACTTGGCTGTTGTATTTGCGAATACATCTGAAACCCAACTTTTATGGGTCAGTGTAATTATTTTCAATGACATTAGAAAAAAAAATCCCTATAGTTGGGTGTCCTCAATTTGACCCATACTGAATGTTTTATATTTATTTTTCACCTACAAAGCAGTGGCCTTTTTATCGATCTCGGTTTGGAGCTATATTTGCGTCTTTAGTCTTTCGATTTCAAACATTTTAACGCAGGAATTGGTCCGCGAGAGGTCAGGAGATGGAAAGTCTGGTTATCTGGTATCAATTCATAATGTATGTAATTATAGCAACGGTGAAAGCCCGCCGATAGAGTTCGATATTATCGCGAGGTATTTTCATGGGCAACGTAAAATCACCTTAATAATACGAAGGTATGCAGGATATACGAATGCAGCAGCCAGCAGTGCAATGTATTTTTGAAAATTATCCCAGCAACCACAGGCAAAATTCGGTGAAAATTTACCGATTAGACCAATTACCTATAGTGTATGTCGATCTCTATACAATATAACGCTGCTATCCAAATGAATATATTGGCCTTAGTGTGAGTTAGTTAAGTTGAAGGGCTCACTATTTTCCATCTCTGATACGCAATATCACTACTCCAAGTGCTACCTACTATGCATCTCCCAAATCAGATTCAGTTTCTCGTTGAGTTTTGATGCTGATAATCCGCTATCATGCTGAGCTGATAGATCAAAATACAAGCCATCAAGTGTAGATTTAAATTTTTCGTTTCCCCATAATACATACTATCCATCGAATGCAAAAAGATACACACACACACGCAGCAGCAAAATGCCGTAAAGATAAATGATTTTATTTTGGTTAAATTGCTTTCGTTTGTGAGGAGTTAATTTTAATTTATTGCACGCTAATTGACAATTAACATAGATTGGGACATTTAATTGCTGCTCTGCTGCTAGCAATAGTGAACGTCCTAATGGATCGTGTTTCTCCTTCCTTTGTTTCTGTTTAGGTGGGATACTTAAGAGTCAATTTAGAGCATCCTATCTATGAATAAATACACTCGCCTGGGAAATTGAAAAAGATCCATTTTGAGAAGTGGTCCTTCAGACACGAGGCGTTTTATTGAAAGGATGTTATCTTCCTGTTGAATGGTTGGCAACAAGTCAGAGTGAAAATGTTAAGTAGGCTTAAATTCATATTTTATTACGAATCAGGGGCGTTCACGTGGTTAGGTCGAATATACTGCACATAATGGCCATTCGAAATGAATGGCTGATTAAGTATTTCCGTACTGCCACGACGCTTTATTAAAAGGATATAAAAAGGTCTTAATTAATTGCTTGCTGGTCTTGGAAGAACGAACATAAATATGTATAAGCGAGAAGCAAGAAGAAATATTTACATGACTTGCTAGTAACATACCGTCAATCACAGATATCGAATAAACGTGTAACTCATGCATGATTGATTCTGAAGTAGTAAAATATTATGTAGACTCGGGCAGGGCATCACTTAAAGCAGCAAAGTTATTCATATAAAAGCGGTGTTTGAAATTTATACAAAATTATAAATGAATACAATCGAAGACAGGGTGACAGACTTATATGGGACATACCCCGGTAATAGATTATCTATATAGGTATGATCTTATCTCCACATTGAACTACATGTTAGTCTAGAAATCGAAGAAAGTAGTTTCGTACTGGGTTATATGTTAAGTCTAAGTACTGTGCTGATGCGGCAGTCATCCAATCTTCGTATATATATGTATATGCACTTAGATAAAGACCTTAGTTATAAAGAACTTGTGATGCCCTAGGGGGTATGGGGTCAATACAGTAAAACATTTGTGCGGGTCTGATGGGCCTCAGCCAACATGCTTCTCCCAGTGAACTCCATCCATAGCTAGCAGCTTTTAGTTGTTGGTTGATATATCCTTCCAACAAGGTGCGCCATCCAAAGTAAAATAATTCTCTCTGTCCGTTTGGGACTTGAAAATTCTTTGGGCCCTAGCATTGACGTCCATAGAAAGTATAGGTCCCATGTATCTTAGCCGACTCCTGCCATACAAACTGGACCAACGATTTTTTAATCCGCCATTGATAGAGTCCATGTTTCTGCGACGTACATATAGCATGACGGGTGTAATAAAGGTCTGCCTAGTTGTTCTTGTGAGGGTTTCTCTACACATTCGCTTCATAAGACCGGAGAAACAATGAAATTCAAAAGTCTTTCGATCTCAATGCTGATGCTGATGTCATTGCTGGAGTTCAGATCCTACACAGACAACGTCTTTAACTAATCCAAAATTATGGCTGGTTATTGTTACATTTTGTGCATGATGGATAATGTGATAAATGCGATACATATTGCAAATTTTATATTGCTTTCATTTAGCGCTTGTACCATATTTGCCGCTTCTGCCTCAAAATCTGCAGTGCAAATGTATCACTGACAACTCACCCAATTATTTCGATTATTTCAATGGCATTGGCGTATGCGAGCCCAATTTTTTTAAGTATAAATCAAAGTATCATATGATACGCGCGTACGCTTGGATATCAGCTTTAAGACATTATCCTCTTGTGGTAGGAACAGATCAAAGGATCTTTCTTCAAGACCGCGCAAACGAAGCTGGAGTTCGGAGTATGCTCCCTACAAGATAATATCCTCAAGCTTTGAAAGAATCACCGGCCAAGCTATCCATTAGGACTTAAAGAAAGAAAACTATGCTAATCTAACAACGGACGGACACCGAAGGAGGACAGTGAAAATGAAATGAAAATGAAAATCCCAAGTACTTCTGTCAGTGCAAAATGTTACAGCGGAGCTTGCTCTAACTATAGCTATATGCACAATGCACATCCACCTTAACCTGAAATCTAAAATAAATTAGAAGATATAACCTACAACTAACATCTTCCATTCTCATGTCATAACCCCCGCTATCTTACCTTAGTTTAACATCTACACTCACTCCATTTTGATTGGGTTGACGGGACTAAATATGCCTTCCATCATTAATGCCGAATGGGTTATACAATCTGACAGTCTATAGAAATGTTCCTTTCATATTCGCACTCTACTATACAAAATTTCATTGTTCGTCTTTGCAGTCTACAGTTCTCGCTTTAAAGTCTTAACATAGCCCTTTTATCCGTTGGTGAATATCTCAAAACTCATTCTTGAAGTCACATTTCTCCATCAATTTGTGCTCTTTCATGCACCCGTGCCCAAAGGTGTCACAAATAAGAAGCTTTCCTCATTTTTGGGAAATTTTATTATTTGAAACCATAGCTATTTCAAATCGACAGGCACTATTTTTCAAAATCACAAACCTGCCAAACATAATATAGGAGCCGAAGAAATGTCCCTGCATTCGCATTAAGAAAAAATAAATTTATCGACTGAAACCCAGCGATGTCCTTGTTTCGAGAAAACTTGCTGACGATGCTTTCAATGCATGTTGTCTCTTCCAAGGACATTTTTATTGCCATTATAATTCCAGCAACTCACTGGCTATATGAATGACAACGCAAAACAAATACTTTGCAGAGAAAATCATAGAATGCTCTTTTTATTGTGTTTTACTCTTAGCGTATCAACAATACCTACAAACGATGTACCTATTTGTTTTGGTTTGAACGAGAGGATGAGTTGACATTAAATGAATTTTTAGAATTGTTCATTGCTTTCCGTTACATTACTCCCCATACACATCCTTCATCATATTACATGTACTGTCAATGTACACATAACAGAAAGGATATCCACATTGCGCTATAGGAGTGTCTCACGAATTACTACATTAAATTGCAATTAGGCTCGATATGATATGGTATATGGCCTGAACAAGGACATGCGAATTTCTTGTTAGGTGTATTGGAGATAATTTGCTATGCGGTTATGCATGTTCCTGTCAAGGAAAAACTAATTATGATGAATGAATATGTTTCTGTTGTGCTTGGAGGAAACAATGCTTCAGAAATATCATAAAGTATAAATGATAAGCAATTGAGTTGAGTAAGTCAGGGACTATCGAAATGGAATGGAAGAGGGCAAATTACATAATGTCCTTGACAACTCACGAAAGACTACAATATCCTTTATCCGGATAGTTTTGACCGTCACTGACCTAGTTCATGTAACACAACCCATACGCAAAAGCCTCATTAATGCACTCTGCGGCGGAATGTTTGTTTACACTGTCACACATAAAGTACTACCACCACCCACGGCTCATCAAAAGGGAACTGTAACATACAAATATGTGGATTATAATGGCAGCACAATGTGCGTACGCAGTGTAAATGTTAATTTCTCCGTCGTCGGCTACAAATTACACCTGAATTATGGTAAATCCCACCCACCAATAAAATCCTATGACAAGCCGTCACACAATGTCCTGTTGCGGTTTTAATACCACAACATAATATATAGGTTACTTTGCCATGGTTGAAATAAAAGGATTGACAGCAGAGTGGGTGTTTGGAAGGACATCTCATTTTTGACAACTCTGTTAGAGTTGTAGCAGGCTCCTCGCTCATGCAGAAGACTCAAATTAAATTGCATTTAAGAACAGTTCAGTGTGCAGGCACTCCACCATAATGGTGTATATAGTCTAATTTTCTGCGTGCATCCAGTTCCCCAACTCCAACCCCAACCCCCAAGTGCGGAACTACTGTACCTCTCATCGAAATAAAATGGCTCTTCCAACAAAAAGGGACTGTTTGTTTTCTGGTTTGTGGTGTTTTCACTCGCCTGTAGATTAAGTTGGCCAAAACCAGTTTGCAAACATAATATTTTCCCTATTTTGTACCTGCTTTAGTTGCTTCCGTATGACTATGGAAAACAGAGATGTAGGCTACCAACCCTTTTGTTGTACGAATATTTTAACAATGAATGAGCCTCATCACAGGTCTAACAAAACAAAATATATAACACATAAGTTTATCTATCTATCCAGCAGCGCTTTGGATGCCCATACCCACTCTCTATGATTGTGTAGGCGGATTAGAGGTTTGTAATAAATTGTTCGTCCTTCCTCTGTTAGTCGATGCTTGGAGGTTTATACATTGCGTTGTACTTTGGCAGGTAGAAAAATTATGTGAAAAGGATGTAACATAATTTAATTATTAAAATGGATCTAATTCTCTTATCCTAAAACAGGAGATTGCCGGCAGTTGGTGTATAGGTGTACTTTAGTAGGTGCCTACTCGTACCTCTCGTTTAAGGTAAACGAAATAGGATTATTGGTGAATCTCTGTTTACTTGGACCTTTATCTTTGAGCGGTTGAGTGTTTTTTGTTTGGCATTTCGGTGAAATTAGGTTGAGTCCTTAGTGGGGTCAGTGTGGTACAAAGAAATGTCCGGATGCGAACAATTAATCTCTTGGCGAGGCATCTAAATTCTGACTGGGATAGCTTTCTCATGAAAATTTTATTCCGTATACGAGAGTACCTAGGTATATAGAAATATTTTTGTTTGTAGAGGTTTGATGTAGGTACTTTGAAAGTGTAGAGTGCTTAGAGCAGATTTTTTCTGAAGATGTCCGCCGTCGAAGGTTGCTTATACAACGTAGACGAATAATTATTTGCCTCAACTCAGGTGTGGGTAAGCACGTTTTTTTTTATTGAGGGACGATTATCGTAGAATCATTGGTTTTGTAAATGTGGTGAAATGCTATTTGCACAAAAAGAACTCCAATGGGAAGGAGTACAAAAATTTCTAACATCGCAAAATGTATAGGACTTGAACTTGACATGAAACTCAATTGGAAGAGAAAGAAGAAAGAATAATAAGGAAATAATGGAGATCATCTCAAGAAATTATAGACTCTAGATGTGCACGACTATATAGAAAGCTGCATATACTTACATATGGCACTCCTTTATGACAGGTTGTCAATAGGGACACTATAACCTAGGGAATTGCGATCGTCAGTTGACACAAGTGATTTTATGACATGTCTTATGCGGGAATAAGCAATAACCCAAGGTCTCATATCCAACACATGCCCATAAGCATCACAAGAGTCACCTTTGTCATTTCGTGGTGCTAGGTTAGGTTATGTTAGGTTGAATGTGGTGTGAGTTCATCACATTGGACTAGGCACCATATTGGACCCATCGCCATTCCTGGGGAACCTGGGAAACTTAACCTTTCGTGGTGGTAAGACACTATGTTTCCATTTCGAGTTTCAGAGCCGCGTTGTCGGATCCGACTTGCACACCGAGATCAACCATGATCATTATAATGATATGGGCTCTCGGAATACGAGTACATAATGTGATGTGATGATATATGATAGCTAAGCTAAGTATAGAAAGCGTTCTGCCCTTCCTCTGTCATTTGATTTTTTTTTTTTTTTTTGCGTAACTTTGAATAGTGATGATGTTGGGAATTTTCGAACGAATGAGTCTGCATTTAATCATGGGTCTCTCTCCTTTTGACACTGGGAAAACATCATTCTGATTTGTCCCGTGACCGACATATATTCAGGTCTCCATCTTCACCTAGTACCGCCTTTCGTACGTTTACTGTAGCCAAAAAAAGTTCCATTCTGAATACCAGAAGGATTTGTGAAATTTGTGAACAATTCATTTGCAATAACTATTCTCAGTCCGCCGTTGGTGTATTCCAAGTCATTATTTTAGTCATTTTAGATGAGAAAAAACAACGTAAAATCAAATAAAACCACTTCGAAGCTTCGAAGACGAAAATTTTAAAACCAAAGTGTTATAACATTCAAATTGTTTCCGTACTTTAAACAAAACATAATTTCTAATTTGATCCAACCACGGATTTACCTTGTGATTAAGAATCGACGAATTTGTTTAACGAAAATAACTAAATAATGAACAATAAAAACACAACAGATAATCTTAAACACCTTGATTTGGTATGGAATCATAGTTAGATCAAATTCATCCGTCTATAAAACAGTGTTAATCAATTTCAATCCAACCATACACGGTTAAAAATCTGGGGATGTTTTTTAATACAACCGCAGTATTACAGGTATATGCAATACAAGAAAAATTAGTTTTTAATATTTCCAGTTTATTACATTTTTTCTGTAATAATTTTGTGTTGAAGTTTAATATTTCTTTTATTAAAATGCCATTTTTAATACGGTTTTTCTAAATTTTAATCTATAAAAATTAAAGTTTAATAATTTTGTTATACAATTTAACCCAGTCCATACTAAAATTATATTTTAACCAAGTACTTATTACAATTAAATTATGGTTGACTTTAATTATAACACACATACTGATTACATTTTAATACCAACTTATGGTTGACTTAAATTATAACACATTGATATTAAAATTTAATATTTGGTAAACTATTATTCAATATAGTGTGCATTAAGCGCATAACCTTCGGCTGTATTAGTTTTTAATAAGACCGAAATATTATAATTTAAAATTTCACAAGCAGGATGCAAGTATTATTTTTCAATATTTCAGTGTTACAATTCAATTCTTCATAATAATAAATATTTGAATAAATATTATCTTGGAACATTTAAGTATATTATACAGGGTGGTAGATTTATGCTTTAAAATGGGAACATATTATCAATAAATAAAATCTCAATAAACAGAGTTTGGTGGTAATTGAATCACCTTGAATTCGAATTTTTTAGGTACAATGTCCCAGTGGTCGTGCAGGCGATTGAGCGATGGGTCGGAAGAAAATGTAATTCAATCAAGTGCCACCAAAAACATTAGGATTATTGAACAAAGCTTGTGCGAAAACCTGTAAGAGTTTCAGTCAAAGCGCCCGCTTTGGCCCTCCCTAATATGGTTGATGAGATTTTTAGGTACCTGATACTTCAATATCTTAAAATTCATTTGCGGTGCAGGAACAAAATAAAAAGACCTACTTTATTTTCCAAAAAAAATTTTGTGAAACAATGTTGGGGAGATTTGGCACAATAAATTGTATCATCTGAAGCTACGAAGCCCATTTCCACCTACATAAATAGGAATGTTAACAAAAAAAAAAACTGCCATAATGCTCCAGAAACACATAATCTACGTCTAAGAAACCAACCGACCTTAAATAGCCCGAACGTAAGTATGCGGTACACCTTATTACGACGAACGGAATCATCAAGTCCAACTTTTTTAGAAAATTGCAGAGAAAATCGATGAATGTTTACAGCGAAAATTATGTAAGGAATATTTTTAATTTTTACCAAAAGGCCCTTAAAAGTATTCTTAAATTAACGGTAGACCTTGATGTTCATCCGTATTTTACCCTGTGGTCCGTAGGCCCCCACCTCCAAAAAAAGCACCCAACATTTTATTTAAAAGAAAGAATTAAAAAATTTCTACCAAAAGGTCAAAAAAAAAAAATCCACCCGAAATGTCTTGCAAAACAAACAAAAGCCTTTTGCTGTTTTAAACAATTTATTACCAAAAACTCCTTGTAAATTGGATTTTTACCGAAGTAATAATAATCCTTGAAATAAACATTTTATCATTTTACTCAATCAGAAACCTTCACGGTGGTGTTTAGAACAACTCACGAAAGTTAGGTACTACATCACAATCGAATGAAATAAGATAATGGCGGGTTTGACATTTTTCTTTTACTCACTAAATTCCCCACGGGGCACCCTATACCAACATTCTAATATACACTCGGACTTATTTTTAATACATGCACATTAAATTATAATATTCAAAAACTGACTTTCAAGGTTTTAGTACTACTTTTCTAAACTTCAATATTACTTTTAAATATTTTAAAATTACTTTTTAGCCCTTGAGTATTACATTTTAACATTTTGGTATTACTTTAATTTACTGCGCGTTACCCTATATATTTTAACACACGACAGTATTACATTCTAATACAAAAAAAAATTTCAAACCCTTTAATACTAAATATTAATCCTTCAGTATTGCTTTTTAATACTCCAGGATTACTTTTAAACCCTCCAGTATTAAATCGGAATATTTCGGTATTAATTTTTAACCCAAAGATATTATTTCGTAGCTTGTTTTTACATCTCCAGTTAGTTTGGGCGCGTCATTGTCAAATTTTCAATGGAGCTTGTGATGGATAATCTAGTCGGAGTGTATTTAAAAGTGAAAAATGTGCAAACAAAATCTATTAAATTTAAAAAAAAATAAAAAAATATAACGAAAACAACGAAATTTTAATATCAAATGAGGATATTCTCCTAACAAGTGAGTTATAATTATTATAAATTTTTGAGGAATAGTGATTAAAGCTCAAATTGTAGATAACTTTTATAAGCCGATGCTAATTAGATATTTGGTGATTTTTATTTGAAGTTTTGGAAGACGAACAAATTTCTGAAAGTGGAAGTTTTGAGATTCCAGTTTATAGTCTCTGTGACATAGTGAGGCAATACTCAAACTGTGCTTGTTTTACAATCAATATTGCCTCCATTGTGCAAGAGCCGGTTGATCCTGCAAGTGGCAATTTACAGAGGCAAGACGCAGCGATTGGAAGTAGTCTCATTGTATACAAAGAAGTAAGTAACTGGTTAAATAATAATAATGTAGGTATACCATGTTTTTTTTGTTATTAGGGTTTGGAAGCATATATAAAAGGGAGCGCAGCCGTGTATATTTTGGAGGAGTGCTCCCGCACCAATACGCTAAAGGATTCATCTCGAAGGGCACTAGTGACAACGGCAACCGACTACTTAAGATCAGTGTTTGGAAATTATCCTTCAAAAGAGGCAAAGATAGCTTGCGCGAAAGCTATTATTTCAATTTTCCCATGCTATAAAATCCAAGATTGGAGGATATGTAAGTACACCTTTATTTCAGTATCTAATGTGTTCTTTATTTTATCTAACTTAAAGTATAAAAAAGGATAATTTTGGTTGAACAAATGTTATTTTCTCTCATTATGATTACATATCCGTACCACCACAACATATTTTAGTTGTGTTTGTTCGAACTTATTCGAGATTTCGTTTTTTTCGTTTATTAGACTTCTTTGAAGCAGTCAACTTGGAAATTACTTCCAAAGTTACGCTGGATAGTCTTAAAACTAAAGAATTTTTTGTCACAGAGTATGTTGAATTTGCCAATGGATTTCACTACAAGATTAATTGCTTTCTTTATTTTGAGCCAGGTCATTTTATAAAAATTGAAAAAAATTTTAAAATTAAAAATAATATATATTTTTTATGCATTAAATATAAACAAGAAGGCTTTGATAACCAAATTCAAATGTTTAATGTTATAACAAATGGCTTCAAAGTTTTCTTAAAATATGATAACCTTATTTTCAAAAAACCATTTGAGCATTTTTGAGATAAAAAACAAAATGTACATATTGCAGCCTTATATTAATGAATTATAAACTTTTTTGCCAATTAACTAAAGAATTGTTTTGTTTAAAATAAATAAAATGTGTAAATATATTTAACAAGAAAACGCACGACTTTTTATTTCGGAAAATTGAATTTTTATATAGGTGGATGCATATAGGCAAGATCGGTAATGTTTTGGTAAGTTATTATGCCTTCAGAAAGATATACTAAAAACTTTTTAAATAGGTAGTATAATTTATATACTCAAATTGAATACAATATTGTATTAAATTGTAATACATTTTGTACTTTATTGAGTAATATATATCATATTTAAATTTAATACAATTTTATGTTGAAATGTAATACGTTTTGTATTATATAATAATATTTATATACTAACAACTAATTTAACCTTGTATTATAATATAATGCACTTTGTATTACTAAATAATATTTTAATACTTAATATTAATATAATTTTGTGTTAAAATGTAATATCTTTTCATTGCAAAATAACCTACCTTTACTAAAAAATAGTACAATATTATATTAAAACAAAATACTTCTGGTGTTAAATTATATCCCATTTGCATTTAAATAAAATATTATTTAGTATTAAATTATAATAAAATTATATTCAATTTTAATATTCTATGGGTTTATAAAAAACAAAAAAAATATTGAATTTCAATACGAACTTTATTTATTTCTAATAAAAATATATTACAATCAAAAAAAACATTTTAATATATAAGGGTTTGATTTAAATACTTTTGGAATAAAAATCAATCTTAGTCTATATTAAAACTAAATATTTTGGACATATTTTTCATTAGCCGACATTATTTAATTTCAATAAATCTATTATTGATTTTTTAAATTCAATATATCCGAACTATTAAATTTTAATATTTTTTCGGTGTTGTCATATATACAACCACGAAAATATTAAATTTAACGCCAGGATTTTTAACCGTGTAATGCATGGTAGATTCAAATGCATTCAACTCTAAAATATTATGCCTTGACTTTCATTTGACAATGATTCATCGTACAATTAAATGCACCTGACTTTACAAATACTACAAATACATTTTGCATTGTAGTTTCAAATACTACAGTAGACGCTCGATATAGTGAACCTCAGTATAGTGAACTATCCAATATAGTGAACCACCAACATTTTACACAGACTACTCTAAATAGTGAACTATGGAAATCTCGATATAGTGAACTCAGACTTTTTTTCGCAAAATTCAACGAAAAATGTTCCAGTTTTGCAATGCGCCTGAATGTCAATTATTTTTCAGAACAATTTACCGTTCATTTGTGTGTTTTTCTGATATTTTAGTTATGGTACGCTTACAAGAAAAATCTGTGCAATTAAATTTCAAGAAGAACAAATGAAGGTGTCAAATTATTTTTCAAAAATTTAGTTTAGGTCATTCATTATTGAAAAAAAATCATATTTATATCAAATTAAGCTTTGGTAAACATTTAAAAACTGCCGCTCGAAATAGTGAATAATTTCGATATAGTGAACAGGCCTGGTTTTTATTAGTTCACTATATCGAGCGTCTACTGTATATACAATTTTGAAAGTAGCACGTTTCAACTTTAATTTAACTTTGTTCAAGTCGATTTTGATTCAAAGTGAACCCATTTTGAATAAGTACTTTTTAACTTTACAACCTTCCGAATAATTTTCCAACCAAAACAAATGCAGCAATACAAAATTCATAAATTTTATTTCTAAAAAACACAATTACACAAAATTCTGAAATTAATTATAGATATTATATTATATACCTTACTTACTAATGTATATCTTCAAAAAGTATATTTTTTGATAAAAAAAAATTATTTTGTTTTGTTATTATCTGAAATAAAATGCTGTTTAATCGAGTCAAAATATTATGTTAAACAAAATATACCTAATAAATTTAAGTGCACATTTTTTTATAATTAGGTTTACTTGTCAGTTATGTGAAAATAATAATGTTTTGAGCATTATTATCTATTAACTGACGATGCAATGCACTTAATTTTATTTCAAATACTTACCAAAGAATTTAATTCAATTACGCTCTTGACACTTTTAAACGAGAAACACGAATGAGTTCCACTTTGAAACTACGTTAAAAGTACTTTAAATATTACAAAATATGGTCTCAATGTACAAGTGAACACGTTTTAATTTTTTTATTTGCGTTTATTTTTATTTTATTATTATTATCATTTTTTTGTGAAGAGCCAAGCAAACGCATCAAATAATATCATGAATAGCCAAGAAACTTGGTGCGGATACATTCCCGGATTCAACATGCCCAATAGGTAAATATTGTCACAAGATTGCATCTGGTAGGTTCGACATCCACATGATGATAATATGTACACAGACTACGAAAATCTATCGAGGATCCAAAACTCAATTTTGAGAATCGAGGGCATGCGGGTGAATGTAATTTCCGGAACTCTTCTATTTGCCATGGAGAGGAATACAATTTCTTAGTGTAAAGGTATTGATAGGATATATCCAGTGGCGTAGCGTAGTGGGGGTGGGGGTGCGGCCCGCCCGCCCAAGGCGGCACCTTTAGGGGGCGACAAAATTTCACAATAATAATAATATCTCCTAAATATTTGAACCATTTCATATGGTGCGACAAAACACCTGCGATTCGGAACGACTGAAATGATCATGAGAATTTTTATTACTTATACTACGACGGGACATTTTTTACAATGTTGATTTCGGCTGAATGAAAGGATCTACGTTTGTAGCTTGAATTAGCTTGTATGACGTTTCGTGGATAGTGCTTAGATGCAAAATACGCTTGTCGTCATTTGCAACTTGCATCATGTAACCTTCAAATGACACTGTCGCGTCGTGGACAATATCATATAAGAGTATAGGTAGTGGCATTTACGACGATTTAAAGCAAGCCAATTTTAATTTAGTCTTCATTCTATAAAGCGTTGAACGCCACAAAACGACAAAAACAACGCCAATTTTTATCGGTAACAAATTAGTCAAGTAATGAAAAACGACTGAAAATGTAAGTTTTCTTGAATGGTTAATTTGTTTAAATAAATAAAATTAAAATCATTTGAAGGATTAAAAGTAAAAAACGAGAAATAATTTAATGGAATTGATAGAAAAAACATTTCATTGGCTAAGGGATTTTAAAAGGAGAGTCTTAAATGTTGACGCCAAGATCGTAGCTATAACCCAGCCTAGACCATCAAGTGATGGAAAAGATTGGCAGGAAGTGTTTGTTAGCGTCTCTTTAAAACAATTTTTGAGTGTAGGCTGTGGTAAGGAACTGATTGTCGAGCAGTTACTTCTCTGGACGGCGCGGTCCATGCTTCGGTGGTTTGGTCATGTTAAACTCATGTCCCCGACCAGGATCCCACGACGTGCTATGGAATCCGTACCATTGGGCAGGCGTCCTCTAGGTAGACCCAGGATGAGATGGTTGGATCAAATTCATAATCTCTCCTCTACCCGTATGGGGATTGCCCTTGATAATTTGGAGTCAATGGCGGAAGATCGAGAGCTATGGAGGTTCCACTTGAGCAACCTACACCCGTTTTTTGTCATTATCTGTTCAAGTCGGTTTTTCTTATGACCTCGTCTTCAATGTGAAATACTTAAGCTACGATTACACGGCCATTTTTATGAGTCATTTAAATGGCGCTGTGACGTCAGGAAAAATGTCGCAGTAGAGCGACATTTAAGCTACGATTCGTCATTGGAAAAATGGCGACCACACGAAATGACTATCATCGTAATTTGTGTCCCAAAATCAAATCAAGGACACTGCGAGTCATTTACAATTTTCCGTTGGGATGCCATTTAAATGACGCAACAGCCAAAAAGTTTAGTCGCTTGTCCAAGGCGTCATTGAAGAGCGATCACACGGCTATTTAAATGGCACTGAATAGAATACATGTCATTTGGTCCGACATTTTTCTAGTCACTTAAATGACGTAGAAAATGTTATCCCAAAAATAGCGATCACACAGAACAACATTTAAATGACTGCTTTGTGACGCGATTTTTACGTCAGAGAGTCTTTTAAATTAAAATACCTAAATGAGGGCGGCAAAATGTTCTCCCGCCCCGGGCGACTGAATCTCACGCTACGCTACTGCATATATCTACCCACTTTAGTTCCAGTTGAAATGAGTTCGTTCACTTATAAAGGAAAACTATTTTGTACTTCAATATACCATCACGGGTCAAAGCCACACTGCCGGGAAAATGATGAACGAGTAATACCCATAGGATAGGACGTCCAATTCAGGCATACTACCCTTGAAATTTCCCAACATGTTCCCCATCACCAATCCGATCCGTGCAATTGAATGTGTTTACATCTCCAACAGGATATTTAAAGGTCGCAATTTTCAAATGAAAATCAATTTACTTGGGAACAGTCTAAATTTAGGTGAGAAATTTCCTAAGTTATTACACTATCGCACCCTTATTCGATCTCTATTACATTTCGTGAACTCGAACAAAAATCGATGTTGTACCATGAAATTTATATCCTTTCGAATCATAAGGCTGAGAAATATGCATAGGCGAAACTGGCAAAGGTATAGGCAACCTATTTCTCAATGCCAAGTAAAGTACCTTAACAAACAAATAACCAAATTTATTCAGGATAAACGAAGCGAAGAATGGAACTCCAAACTTAATTCACTTGATAAGGCATCTAAACCCTTTTGGAATATAGTGAAAGTAGTTAAAAATAAAAATAGGCAAATTCCATGCCTTGAGTATACCGGTAGCACATATTATGCAGACTCTGACAAAGCTAATATACTCAGCGAGAAATTTGCGTTAAATCATTTGGTTGCTCAACACCTTGGAGATGCAAATACAGATTTGCTTGTGCGCAATTCGCTACAAATGTTAAACTCTACGATAGTGGAAACACCGATGAGTGAGTTAGTGAACGAAGCAGAAATTAAACATATTACAGATAGCTTAGTAATAAGAAAAACTGGTGGTTTGGACAAGGTAAGGAACATTTATTTAAAAAAATTACCCAAAATTGGTATTAAATTTTTAGCATTTATTATTAATGCCTGTTTGAAAATGCAATATTTCCCAACTGCCTGGAAGGAAGCTAAAATAGTTCCTATCCCAAAAGCAGGAAAACCTCTCAACAGACCGGAAAGCTACAGACCCATAAGTCTGCTAAGTAGCTTAAGTAAAATTTATGAAAGAGTGATTAAGGGAAAGTTGTTGGAGTTTATAGATGGCCAAAATATTTTTCCAAATGAGCAGTTCGGTTTTAGACGCCACCATAGTACTTGCCATCAAATTCTGAGAATTTGCAACAGAATAAAAACCAATCGTGCTGTTGGGAAGTCGACGGGAATGATACTCCTAGATATAGAGAAGGCATTTGACACAGTTTGGCACAATGGCCTTTTATTTAAAATGCTGGAATTTAATTTCCCAATATTTCATTGTAAAATTGTGCAAAGTTTCTTGTCAAGTCGTTGTTACAGAGTGTACGTTAATGGTAGTCCGTCCAACTTGTTACCTATTACAGCAGGTGTTCCCCAGGGCTCAGTACTTGGGCCAATATTATACAACTTATACACAGCAGATGTCCCGAATTTACCGGAATGCGAAATTGCTGTGTACGCTGATGATACTGCTGTATTTTCCTCGCATGAAATTGGTCTCAACATTGAGACCAATCTTCAAAATGCGGCTGAAATTTTAGGTACATTTTATAATAAATGGAAAATAAAAGTAAATTCGGACAAGATTCAAGCTATCTTTTTTACAAGAAAAAGAAAGCCTTGTTTCTTGCCGTCTAATCAGTTGATGATAAATGGACATCAAATAAATTGGGAACCATTTGTTAAATATTTAGGAGTTTATATGGACCAAAAATTAAACTTTAAGGAACATATTGCAAGGACACTACACAATACAGGTATTGCTATTAAGATGCTATATCCTTTTGTAAATAGGAATTCTTTATTGTCAAATGAAAATAAAATACTTATGCACAAAGTCATATTCCAGTCCATTTTATTGTACGGTTGTCAAGTGTGGGGTGAATGTGCAGACTGTCACATCAAAAAACTACAAATACAACAAAATAAACTTTTAAAAATGATGCTAAACCTCCCTTGGCACCACTCTACCCTAGATTTGCATAACAGAGCTAATGTTGAGTTGATCTCCGAGAGAATCAGGAAACTAAACCAAGTTTTTTTGACTAGATGTAACTTCGCTGAGAACCCCCTAATAAATGAGTTGAATATTACTCACCTAATACTAAACTGATCTCGTGTTTTTTTCTGTGATTACATATTATAATGCGTTAACTATTATTAACATCTTTGTATTTTGTAATTAATCTTTTTGTTATTTTTTGATTTATTTATTTATTTATTAGTGTATTTATATATTTATTTATTTATATTTTATTTATTTATTTATTTATTTATTTATTTATTTATTTATTTATTTATTTATTTATTTATTTATTTATTTATTTATTTATTTATTTATTTATTTATTTATTTATTTATTTATTTATTTATTTATTTATTTATTTATTTATTTATTTATTTATTTATTTATTTATTTATTTATTTATTTATTTATTTATTTATTTATTTATTTATTTATTTATTTATTTATTTATTTATTTATTTATTTATTTGTTATTTATTTGATTATTTATTACGTTTTTATGTGTTATTTATTTATTTTATTTTACTTTTTTATTTAGTTATACCTATGTGTATAATATATTTCACATATATATAATATGTATATTATATATATATATATATATATATTTTTTTTTTTTTTTTTTTTGTCAAATGGAGGTTTTTTTCGTTGTTTTCCTCCAAAATAAATATAAATTTAATTAAGAAATATATATTAAATAGATGTTAAATATTTCAGCTGAAAGATATAAATGTAGTCCTATATCATATCTCTGTACTGTAAATTGTGCGGTGGCTAGCCTTTGTAAATTTTTTGTAACGAAATAAATTCTATTCTATTCTATATCCTTTCGAATAGCACAGCAATCGATGGATGGACACAGAAGCAAATACAAGATTTTACATTTTGTACATGCTTCTGGCCTGTTTCATCGACCAGCTGGATCAAATCCTCGTTCGTTGCTCTTTAATCAGTTGGAGTGGTTGAACGAAATTTCCACTTAGATAAATCTTATATTACCGTCTTCCCCAGAAACAACAACAACAACACCATCATTACTTCTTTCATCATCATCGTCATCATCGCCACCATCACCCTCATCACCATCATCGTCGTTCCTTAAAGTGATCCTACGCAATGTGAAAAGAAGCAGAAAAATAAGTAAAAATAAAGAGATAAAGACATAACCCAAGGGAAGTTGTTTCCATCATTTTTCAACCTCTCTCTACGTTCTTTCTTTATTAAGCCTCAAAACAAAAAAAAAAAAAAAAAACAGCAAACCGACACAGCATCCCGCATCCTTGAAATGCGTTAAAAAATCATGTGGCAAGCGAGAGCACGAACAAAAAAAATGTTACGCCACATTAAACTAATAAAACTGCGCGTCCTTTCAAGGAAACACACATCGCGAACACCCACCACACTTTGCTATTATGATAGTGACACATAAAAAGAAAACACACTAACGCCAGCCATTAAAGAGAAAATTTCAATTAATTATACTCACGCCATTGAGAGTGACACTTTGTCAGCTGAGTGCAAATATCCTGTTCTTTTTTTGCATTTCCTGGGAAGCTTTTCCAGTCATTGGATTCGATATGCAAAAATGTAATTAAATTCATGTGGCTATTTTTGCCTTCTTCAATTTTTTGTTGTGTAAAAACGGGTGGTTTAATAATGCAAGCATTTTATTCAATGAATTTGAAGAGTTGCTCTCCTTGAAGATCAAATATTGTATAGGTACATCCAAAGGATTCCATAAAATGCAAATACAAGTCAACCTTCAGTGCTGACGATAGGGGTTGAGTAGTTGAAAGTTGTTGTGATTGGGGCAAAATGTTGTTGGCCACTGTAGTAGAATACTGTTTCCGGGAATGCTCTAATACCTACCGCATTTTTGTCTTCTTTTTTATAGCAATATAAGAGCATGTAGTCAAAAGCATTTTTAGATACTGTATAATATATGCACGGTAAATCGAATATGATTTTAGTTATGAATACGCCATCGAAATTTGTCTGGGTTTGAAGGGTTTTAAGATCGCAAGAAGTCGCTGCCTGAAGACATGTTTAAAGGGGGACACAGAAATATAGTAAATAGCTTTCTTAGTAGTAATAAGGGTTTTCCAATAGGGATTTTTGAAATTCGAAAGGTGATTTCGGCCATATTGTACACTAGCTGCACCCGTGCTTGCCTTGCCCGCTCACACAAAATTATATTTGGTTCATTTAAAATTACACTTTGAGCGTTTCATTGAAATCTGTCCAGTAGTTTTCGCGCTTTTAGGAGAAAAAGAAAATGCATTCATCTCCTAGATCTTGCTACTTATTTGTAATACTGCATTTCCTTTCCTTTGTTTCCCTTTTCCTATGGAATCCAAGCAACTAGGTACCTACTCCAAAGCTACACTGTTACCGTACCTATATTCATTTCTGAAATGAAACCTATTTTGTATTATACGTCTCTTTTCTTATGAATATGATGATCATTACATTACACTCCATCCACGTCCTGCATTGGACATACGATCATAATATACATACCTTCATACAACTAACCATAGCACTCACTGCGAAAACAAATTAACCCTTTTCGAATGTGTAGTATGCGTATACTAGTGATGTTTTGTTTTTGTTTGTCCTGTCGCACAATCGCAAAAGTATAAACATCCATTTGTAGCAAGGTATATGTGCATGTATATATTTTCACTTCAAAAAATACATTTTGGCTAAAAACTGTTCCTAAGGACGTGGCTATAAACGACATACTCTATAGCAGTCTCACAGTCCTAAGGAACATTTTAGAAAAAGTTTCATCGAAATCCGTCAAGTAGTTTTCAAGTTTTTAACGGCCAAAGAAAATTCCTACAGTTTTATTATATGTATAGATTTGTCGAATTGCCTGCCATTTATTAAGCTTGTCTTGCGTAATCAACACTGAAAGCTATAGCGTTCAACATTATGTGCAAATGATTAAATTATTTTATGGAAGTGGATCTTCTGTTCGAGCAACATTTCGGTCGCTTCGCCCAAAATCATATTCAGCAACGAGGCAAATCTCTGCTGTCGAGTTCTCTATATTTCTTCTGCAATTGTTTCGCCCCACAACAGTTGTAAAATTATCGGCAAAGCTTATGTAAAAAACATACCTAGGGATATCTAAAACCATGGCACATTATGTTCTAAATGTCCTATAATAAAAGTCCTTGTTCAATTATGCCAGATACCTGGTACTGCCTAGTTAGTTATGGATGAATGGGTTCGTAAACTAGCAAAATTGTCGAATTTGGGACGATAAAAACCCACCAAATGCATCTAGAGAAAGTCACTCTGTTTGGTGTGCATTTTGGAGACCGGCGGCAGCATCGGTCCATGCTGGGCCATCACCATCAACGGCGAGCGCTATCAGTCGATGATAACCAATTCAATTTCTTTTAACCCTAATTGGATGATATGAACAGAACGACGCTACACGACATTATGCATGACCGATTTTCGAACATGCGGTTATCTAACGCGGAGGCGATGTGAATTAGTCACAGAGATCGTGCAATTAAACCCCTTTAGATTGTTTTATCATACTTAGGCGCTTGTGCAAGTTAGTCGTCGGGTGTTTATGTGACTAAAACTAGACTAGAAATGCGATATTAGGAATTTCTTGTAAGTCGTGGAAGAAGGAGCGTCCGAGTGTTCTGTTCCTCAAGAGTTTAGGGCTGTGACGGAGAAAGTAAACTCATCCTTGAAATTTAATTGCATTGTATGATTTCATTAGTATTGTGTTTTAAACAGCGATGACTTGTGTTAGTTTAGGTTGTGTAGGATATTGTAAGTTCATCATAAAAAGTCTAGGCATCATAGCGGACCATCTATAACTCTGAGCATTTTGCGGTAGCACTTGACTAATTTAGATTTAATGCTTGATGGTGTTAGACTCTAGCGTCTTATACTTTCAATGTATATTCTTTGTTGAATAAGACTTAAGAAAGTCTGCATTTTCGATCGAAATTTTATTCCACTAGCAGTCGCTCTCCTCTATCCTCTATCTTCTATCAGGGTTGTGGAAGTCAGATATATTAAGACTTTCATCGGCTCTACTTTAAGACTTAAAGAGCCCTGGTTTAGCTAGCCGAGCGCAATATAATAAGTAGTACCTGCTTGCAATATGATTTGTATATCCAGTGCCTCACTTTTGATCAATGTGGATGGGTTGTAATGTCCTAGGCGTTTAGGACTCCTACACTCTGCACACCCATGCAAAACCTACAGACTGGTTAACCATCCCGAGCGGCCACATTTTTCGGGTTATGACACAAGAATCTAGGCATCGTTCATTTGTCGTCATTATTTTATTCCCAAAGGTCTGTCTAAGATAGCAGGGAGGAATCATAACTGCGTTGACTGCAGCTCAGGGTTTATAAAATAAAGTTGTTCTACACTGACAACTTCTTGGAAATACGACTCTGTTACATATCTTTTCCCTTTTGCTAAAGAACGTCTCGTTTCCAACATAGATTATATAGTATAATGTATGAACCATAATAATATAACGGCTCTCACGCACATTCTTCTCAAACACAACATACTTGTTAAATAAATCCAATTTTATGAAGTCATCGTACATACACTTGTCATATGCAGATATTTGATATGTCTTCCCAGTAGAGAGCCCTTCCTCATCTGGCTGTCATACCGTTGAAGCGTTATAAGACAATCTTCCTACTTTGCAATGTTTTCCTATTTTCTTAACTCAGAACGATGACAGTAAGAACATCTCCTACATCACTCTCAGTTCCTATATTCCACCCTTCGTTATGCAGAAACAATCCAATGAACCTGTGAACCCGTAATAATATCTAAACATGCTGAGCAAAAGTCTTAGCAACCTTACTATGCAAGGCTTCAAAGGATACCCACCCCCACCGTACACAGGAATACGAAGAAAAAAAATAAAACAAATTCCAAGATACATGATATCCGAACTGAAATAGTTTTACACTGGGTACTTCTTTCAGCTGCACTGCCTCACTTCCTTTACCTTGGCCGGGGTATTCTTTTTACACATTCATTCATTTACTTGAACTTACATCCGCCCTCGAGGTGGATTATAATAAGTACAAGGGTGTGTGTACTGTGTATACAGGATTGAAGATATAAGTGAAACACTGATAACGACTTGAATTTTTTGTTTGCGCTTGCCTTTGTTTAAAACCAACAATAGTAGCTGTATCGGTGCCAGAGGGAGAGTTGTTCCTAGTAAGTGATTGGAGAGGAAAGTTGTAAAATGATAGTCCGCACCCGGATAAGATACTTATATTTATTCCACGTATAGACGTGTATACACCGAGGTAAAGGCAGACAAATGGAATATGAGAAGAGGAGATTATACCAGAGAAAGGCAATTATGTGGCGCGGATGTTGTGAACTTTGTTGTTTTGGAATTGTTTTCCTTTTGCTCGGTTATGAAAATTCAATGTACCTCGGGGGAAAGGAGAGTAAAAACCTTTGAACTTATCGGTTTTCAAAGTTTTCTATGAAAGCAATCTTCATGTTTCGGGCTAATATCCTTTTTTATCTAAAATTTATGGAGGCATATGTTTTTTTTAGCCTTGAAAAAGAAGCTTTGAAACTTTTTTTGTTTTAAATTTACTTTAGGTATTTCTGTATTTTGCATAAAGGAAAAGTGGGTTTTTTATGTTTATTTAAACATGTGTCTTGGGCGTTTTTCTTAACGATTATTGTGCTGCTAAAAAAAACAACAACAACTGACATACGAAACTAAAATTTGTTAGCTTATACACTGTTATTTCTGAAGTTGAAAAGATACAATGGTAACAAAGTGTACAAGTGCAGGTGCTCTGTCTTTCAGTCGCAGAAAATGGCCATTAAATATGTCTTCTCTAGGCTTAATTCGTTGTCTACCCTTCATAGATGTCACCATTTTTGGTGACAGCCAGGGTATTTTCAAAAGTCTGAATTGTGAGGCCGACTCCCTATAGACCATAACCATATCTCGTCAGAAAGGGGTGTCTTGGTATTTCAATACCAATATACAATAATTTAAATTAATGCAGTAGTCGGCCATACAAATTTGGCGATATTTGACATCAAGATGATTGATGATTCTACTTTCGCTCATAGGCCAACATGCCAGAAGGGTAAATCTTTTAAAATGATTTCTGTGGGAGCAGCAGAGACGAAAAGTTAGATGAGACTATTCTTCATTATCTATGTAAATCAATATTATGTGATTTTTTAGTGGGCATTCGATTTTTATTTCAGATCTCTGATTTTTCGTGTTACATGGAACATGAAGGCAGATTGATCTGCTTTTTGTAAATGTATTAGTGCGTTATTTGACAGAACATCAGCTATGCAAATTGTTTTCGCTTGTCGATGGAACATACGAACTTAATATGGATGGAGATGATAGAAATTACTAAAAATTAAATCCATGATAATTATTTACGTTTTTGTTCTGAATAACTGCAAGGGGTTTTTCGTAATTTCGTCTTGAAAACAAATTCTGAAAGAATTAAAACAGCGATGCAAGGTATATTGGTATTAGTTAGAATATGTGAAAACCTAAAAAAATACCGAGATTTGAGTAACGTTATTAGGTACCCTCATATTGTGATGTGATGTGCTTTTTACTGAGTCTGAGGTTTTGCTCGCCAGATCAAGGATTTACCCAAAGGAACACCAATCTTTGGTTAAGATAGGTACTTTATATTCGTGTCATCATCATCATCATCATCATCATCGTTTTCAATGGTCCGCTTGTCCAATAAGTGGGTCGCGGGTGTAGGTTGCTCAAGTGGACCCTCCATAGCTCTCGATCCTTCGTCCATCCACTCTAAATCATCAAGGGCAATCCCCATACGGGTATAGGAGAGATTATGGACTTGATCTAACCATCTCATCCTTGGTATACCTAGAGGACGCCTACCCGATGCTACGGATTCCATAGCACGTCGTGGAATCCTGGTCGGGGACATGCGTTTAACATGACCAAACCACCGAAGCATGGATCGCTCCATCCGGAAAAGAAGCTGCTCGACATTGAGTTCCTCACGAATTCTGGTATTTCTGATGCGATCTCGACGGGTCACACCAGCAATACTGCGGAGAAATCTCATTTCGGCAGCTTGTATCCGCGATCTTATTCTTTCGGTCATTACCCAAACCTCATGACCATAGGTGAGAGTTGAAACAAACACCGAATTAAAGACTGACAACTTAGCTTTGACACCAAGTTCAGTCCTCCTAATAACAGAATGACCAAGCTGTCTCAAAATTGACCCAGCCTGACCAGTCCTCCAGGAAAACTCGTCATTGCTCCTTCCATCACTCATGAATAAGACACCGAGATATTTAAACTTCTCTACCTGTTTTAATGGGACTCCACTAACATGCAGAGTGCATTGAACAGGCGTTCTGGAGACGACCATCGCTTCAGATTTGTTCACGTTTACCGTCATCTCAGCTTCAACACGGCTACAAACTGATCGAGTGCGCGCTGAAGTTCAGTCTGAGAGGATCCAAGGATGACCAAGTCATCAGCAAAGAGCAAATGACTTATCCTCAGATCTCCCAATTCGAAACGTTCTTCGCCAAGACTGCGTTGTAACATCCAGTCCATATAAGTAATGAAAAGGAGAGGAGACAAGACGCACCCCTGGCGAAGTACAACGCCCACGGTGAAAGGTATTGATTTAACGCCGTTCACCCGAACACAGCTTTTACAGTTTGTGTAAAGAGATTGAATGGCTCTCAAGAGAGAATCGTCAACTCCATACTCCTGTAATACAGTCCAGAGTTTACCTCGAGGGACTCGGTCATATGCTTTCTCCAAATCTACGAAGCATGCGTATTGCGTAAGCAGGTGTAGCATACTCCCAAACCTTCTCAATTACCATTTTGAGAGTGAATAATTGGTCTGCTGTGCTTCTGCCGGGTCGAAAGCCGCTCTGCTCATCTCCTAATCGTGCCTCGACCACAGCTCTGCAATTATATTTGTGTTTAATTTTTAATTTATTGTTCCACTTTACATAAAAAAAATATTTTGGGCATTTTTTATTGAAAAGTGCATATTTTACTTTTAAGTTAGGCATTTTTTCTGTTATGTCTGCATTTTGTAGATTTTTAGCGGAGCTACAGACTTTTAAAATCCCAAAATCTGCGTGACTGATTTTGTCTGCATTTATTTGGTTTGTTTAGTAATTCTGATCTGCACGGAAGAGAACAAAAAAGTGGGGGTTTTTGCGCTCTATAAGTAGAAATGCTGTCTAAAACTGGTGCACTTTTGTTCTTATGAGGCTATACGCTATACTGAATGTGTATAGCTCTCTCCTGTCAAAATTACATTTTTTGATATTGCAATATTTATGAATCCAGAATTTTTCCATAGAAATCTGCATTGCAGATTTTTTTTTCTTTATAATTTCAGATTTGTCGAAATTTTTTCATGGCAACGCCCACGATAAACGTGGGTCCGAGATTAAGGAGAACAGCCAAAAGTGCTAGCTGACGCTGCTGATTTAAGGCCAGATTCCTAAATAGAACACTGATCGAGGTCAACTCCTATACGGGAGCCTTATCTGGTACACTAGATTGGTAGGATCAATACGAGACTAGTCCGCCAGTCCCTTCTTTCGGGTACTCATGGAATTTCGTACACTTAGTCATTGTGACTTACAAGTGACGAAATGCAAATTTCGTATGTCATACAAGTGTGACGAACACAGACATTTCATTACAAGGTTATTATGTAGATCCATGTAGTACCACAAAGGACAAAATCGAGGTTCAACCTGTCTGCAACCCTAACTAACAACATGCCTGCAGAAGTACCAATTAAAATGACTTAAGGTCTGAGATTAAAGTCTAAGCATTATAAGTTAGCTTCGTCCTTCAAGTGATACCTGCCGACGTTTTAAATTATTTTCTCTGCAGGATTGTTATTTCGCTACCATTTCTGAGTCGTAAAGGAAGTTGTCCTAGTACGTAAACTCAATTTATGCTAAGTGGTCATCGTCATCTGTACCTGTGCAAGGCACGAACGCTATATGAGGGCACTTGCTGCTATACTTTGATGATTGTTGCTCTTTCTGTCTGCTGCTAATGGAACAGTAAGAGTGTTCTCCATCATCTTTCTGCATAATCTGACGAATTTGGCAGAAATACCAAAACTAGATAATATGGCTCTATATAGCTCACCTCTATAAGTACTGTCATATGAGGCCATAAACGTATGGTTGGTATCGATCTGAACTTCCTTAATTTTTCCTAGCATCTGCTGTAGTGTCCATTGTGGGATTTTTTTTCCCAATTATTTTCAGTCGCTTGCACAGTGCGGCAGACATAATGTCGAATATGCAATGTTAATGAAAAGGATATGCAGTTAATAGGTTCTCCCATCTTGTATAGATTTTACAAACGATGCTGTGGTTCGCTTCAGCAGGCATACCTATACCTACTTCCTTCAGACCAAATCTGGGATATGAGTTGGTGGAGTACTCCCCGCTGCATTTAATAGCTAGACCGGTTACTTATATGGGCCATTTTGGTTCTGTATCCATTATGGATATTTCATTCCACATAAGAAAGTTCCTTCAATATTCTTCTTTGAATAATTCTAAAAGCCTGCGTAGAGTGTTATCTCTTTGTCAAGTAAAACTCTTGATTCTGTAGAAAAGTGTAAAATCCATTTTCTTCCATTCTTACTCACATTTTTATTTTCCAACTACAAAACATTTATATCGTTTATTTGCCACCCGAGAAGACATTTATACTTCCACTTATAGTCCAACACAATTGAAGCTTAGATACTAAATGAATGCGTGCAAAACAATGACAAAGAAATAAGACCATGACCAAACAACACCTGCCTTTCTGTTGTATCATAGCCGTAGCAATAGCCGTTTTCAATAATTTATAACGTATGAAAAGTAGCACAAAACACATGATTCCAAAACTATTGAAAACCAAAAGTCGACCGCCATTATTCAATTATATTCATTGAGGAAATTACTGTCCAAAGTGTCTGTGTCACACTAAACATATGCCAGTGACAGTGACAGATAAAACCAATATCATTTTGCTAGCTTGCATTTTTTATTCAAACAAATCCTTGATGCTTGCAACACAATCCTGTCAGTGTTAGGTGTTCAAGTTGGAAATAGGGAGTCTCCACCTCCGTCCAATAGTGCTATACGACTCTTTTTTCTTTCTATCGTAAAAATGTCATTCAATAGTCCGGGAAATATATCAATGGGAAACTGTTTTGTGGTTCTCTATAACATGAATTACATGAATAAAACAAAACCTTACGTCGACCGTATTGTAAACGACTTCGAGTTTGTTTGACACTTTGAACTTTGAATCCATGTACGTACATAATAGTTGCTGTAGTACTTAGTTGAAAATCGATAGTTTCCTTAAAGGTTTTTGGGTTAAGGTTAAGGTTAAGCAAAAATTCGGCGAAGTAAAGCCAGGTATACTGAACGTCACCCTCACCATGTTCGGATGTGATATTTCGCTATCTAATACTCTGATGATGTTTTTAACGTCACTGTAGTATCACTTCAAGGGCGCTAGGTCGTATCGCTCAGAACCATATCGCTTAAATTTAAAAAAATGTCATATACCCCAAAACATTGCTATGCAATTTGTTGCTGTAAAATTCAAACAAAGATCGATCGATCACCTAAATCGATGTAAGATTGACTTTGGGCGTAATGGGCATAATAAACCCCAAGCAGGAGGCTTGCAGGGGCCAGCATGCCCACTCGACGTACTGAGCTTTATGGAACTTATTTCCATCTTTCTGTTCTTTTTTTTTTGCGTTATTACCTAACTCTGAAGTCCTTCGTAGCTTCGGTTATAGCAGCAATCCCGCAGAAATGCCCCACTCAAAGCAGTACTTATAATTATAAATTCCATGACCATAACCGTTTGTAGACTGACGATAATGCAAGTCGGTCTATATCACAGAATTTGTTATCGCATGCAGATCTACATTTGTCCCGTAGATACACAAAACTAGCTGTTAACACATTTTTCGCAATGACGGATTGTAGCCAACATATAAATTGACTCTTACGGTAGTGGCTAACTATTTAAGCAAAAGGGAGATTCTTAATCTAGGAGTAGTCAGACTTGAATTACTTGCAGGGCTTTTTTGTAAAATGTGGCCTATGATATAAAAATCGGTGAGGTGGCATTCAAAATATTGGCGGATTGTGTCAGAATTTGACATGCATACGCAAAAGCTTTGCACTACTTAGGGATACACTGTCATTTTGTTAAAACTCTTCAGCATATTTTTAGAAGATTTGGGAGTGTACATTGTGACAGCAGAACTGAGATGGATTTAACTCGATGCCCTCAGTTAGGATCAGAAGGATTTCGGTGTGATCTTGCTTTTTTTTATAAAAAGGGGATTCCAAATCCTGGAGCACTCAGACGAATCTCGGTCCATTGTACTACCAAGCAGAAACCCCTTTTTTGGTGTAGTGGTGGAGAAACTCTGATATTATTCGTTGCTCTTATGGTCGGTGGCAGAGTATTGTTGTCCCCCGCCGGGGCTCGAACCAACGCCGCTCGGGTCACAAGCAATAACTCTAACCACTACACCATGGCCATCGCATCAACATCTTGCTACTACAAAGAATTGTGTCTCCTGAAGGGGGATGAAAACCATGATTACTTTAGCTATCATTAGTTGTGTTTTTATGAAACCTCGCCAGCCAGTAGTTGCCAGAAGTTGGAAGTTGAGGCACATTTCACATGCTAATTAAAACAACAACCTGCTGGCAACTACTGGCAACAACTCTTGATTTTCTCCCCAGCCGGAGAGCTGCTGGCTGGCAGCTGGCTAAATTCAATTCACAATGAACAAACAGCTGGCGCTGAAAGCAACAAGTGGCTTAGAATTTCCGTAAAATTTGCTTAAATCATAATGGCCTTCTTCTCCCATGCACACAACATTCCAGAAAAAAATGTCAGAATTTATCTAATATTTCTACCAAATGCATAATTTTATCCGAAATGCTGGTATGCTTTTAGGCTTATTGCCTAAATTCATTCGGCTGGCTTCATCTTGCTGGCAAATGTGCTGGCAACTGTCCAAATGAACGGCTGGCTGGCGAGGTTTCATAAAAACACAACTATTATGTAAGTTCTAGCGACATTCAACGTGCTTCTATGCATATGAGCGACAAAACGAAGGTGAGAGTCCTAACATTACTTAACATCTGATGCCGTTGGCCATCAGTTGTTATGATAAAAACAGAGTTACCGCACTCCGTTAAGAACCCAAAGGAGGTTTGAAAAATAGATGTTCTCGCTGTTGTCAAGTGCACTGATATGTGATGTGCAGTGCATTCGTTGTCGATCTTTAAGAGTCCTTATGTGTCGCATTTCTAAGAATAATTTTCCTAAGTTCCCCTGAACATCTGCTATTAGTAGTCATAATACTCGTAGGTCAGCGATTAGACTTCTGTGCGCCAGAGGTTGTCGATTTGATGTTAGTGTGGGATCCCCTTTAGTCGAACTCCCCATTTCTCTATGCTGCGTCAAGTAGGTTACTTCGGCGCTGAGCTTCATAGATATGCATATGAGAGAGTCCTTATTGCTTTTAGTTTATAAAGAAGGGGGAGTTTCTTTTTGCTGAAATTCTTCTTTTTGCTTTAAACATATATTGGATATGTGCGATTCTGCGATAATGAACAGTCTTAGGAAATTTATTTAGAAAATTGCAAGCCTTCCTAAGGTACCTACTCCTGGTTATAAAATAAAGATAAAAAAATAAAGAAATAAATAGGTGGCGCAACAGGCGGGTAGACACCCTAGACCTAGCTTCTTTTTGTGTGAGTTTATATTTTTGGGACGAATGGAAGGGACCTATAATTTTATGCCGAGTCCGAACGGCTGAATTGAGAAGCTTTTTCATGACAGTCACTCTCGGATGTTTGTCAGGCGTTCACGAGAGAATAAAGATAAATGTTTAAAATTAATTTTGGCTTCCTATACCTAATAGACTGACAGAGGACCGCACTGGTTAATATTGGAAAATTTAAATATAGAGTTCTAAATTAATGTGGGCAAAACTATATAATGAAAATGTTATTCAGACAATTCTTTAATTAATATCTATATTATTGTATCTAATAATTTTCATTATTATTTTGTAATATTAATTAACTAAATTATTTTAATTTCATACGAACTAACGTTTAGGAAAAATTATAGGTAGCTATTACCCAGATAATAAGCCGATATTTGGCATTTTTGCATTTTTATGGCAGCCTAATTTTTTTATTTCAAGCTACGAAACCATTAACCATGCCCATATAATAAGCAACATTTCCGAATCTTTTGTGCTTTCAATCATCTGACTGGCTTCATGAAAATCCACTGTATTGCTCTTTCAACTAAATGGAAAAAGTCTTCTAATTGTTAACGTAAAAAAATTCTATTTTTATTCTGTATGTTCTGAATTTAAGCGATTTATCTCTTAATGGCCTTTATAAATCATTTTTATCTACGATTTTATGTTTATAGCTTCGCTTTTATTTCATATGAAGTCGTATATCTTATTTTATATCAAAACTGGATACCGATTTAATTTCATGTTCTCATTAAGCTTCCGTTCAGAATTGTTTGAGCCATACCGTGAGTCATTCCCCATTATAGGTAACTCATCAAAAACAATAAAATTCTACGTGTTGCAAAGGCCTTTCCCATTCGCATATATCACCCCCAAACATAACACAAGGACACACATTCCGTTGAGAATTCTTCAAATTCTAAAAACACCTTTTCAGTGTTCATCGATTCGAAAATCATTACCCCTACGGAGATAACGCCTGCAAATTCCTGTGACATTCCAGGTCTATACGGTATACACACATTTGATGTCTTAGGAATCAGGGTTACCTTTATCAAACCACAATGGTGGTTAGTGTTGCACGCTCAAGCTGCATAGCATTCTCATGTGATGTTTCAATCGGTTGTCAGTCACTTTTTGGTTTTGTTACCTCTCGGTGCGTGTGCATTAAAACACCCTAAAGTGCATCCACCAATTCGAGTTGGCCACTTCCGCTGTCCCAAATCAAATGTAGTTACTAACCAAAGTTGTCAACTTTCATCATCCGTCAAGCCATCACTTTGGATGCCTTTGTGGTTTTCACCTGACATGTGAATCGCTCCTGTGAAAAATCCTTAAACCTTTTTGTCTATGAGCTCCAAGGTATAACCTATCTACCTAAATGAAATGGGAGTTCTGCTCTGGTAGACAGCAAATCAATTAGAGGTTGGGATCACTTTTATGTGCGCGGATAAAGGTGGCATGAAATTCGAATTTCTCTCGTGTTAGTTTGCTTACTACTGCCTTTTGCGAGGTATGCGTGTTTGTGTGGATATAGTCCGAGTGGGAGGCTTAAATTAGGAATGAAAATTCATCGAAGCGGTTAGTTGCTTTCCCATTCGACCATAACCAAGCGAACAAAATTTTAATTGAATGTCGATGGGTGGAAATGAAATTCGATGATTGGTGAAGGCTGGGGGACTAGAAAAACGAAGAAAAAAATTTGATGGCAATTGAATGATAACTGGTATAAAATGAAAAGTTCCAAGCGACATTTGCCTAGGGTGGAATTTATTTAATTAATTTGAGGATTTGCTTCTGGGTTACTGCTTAGAAATGCTATCATTGAATCAGAAAAAAAAAATTAAGTTGTATGCATAGGTCAGGGCCTGGCACTGAATGTTTGCATGTGGTAAAGAACATTCTGTCAGGGACACTAATTTGCAAATTAAATTGGTTGTTTGTGTTCGATTGGGTCGGATGACCGGTTATATGTTTAAATTATACAAACACAGCAACACGAATGAGCATTCATCTGACCAAGTTTTTTAGGTAGGCATCTACTTTCAATAAGTGGTAAAAAAGAAGCGATACTCTTTAGCAGAAAATATAGGTAAGATATCTGTTGCCCATGCACCGCTTCACTAAAGCAGCAGCGAAAGCTAAATCGGCATTTTTAAACGCCACCATGTCGCCATTTTTTAAATGTCGAGTGAAAATGAAAGACTTTTTCTTTTGGAATTCAACCCCGCCATCGACTGGGAGCATCAAGCGAAAAGGAACAAAACTAATTTTGTAACCCCACTACTTAAAATAATAAAAGAATTTATTTAATGAATTGTAACCTAATTTAAATTTGTTATTTTAATTTCGGTTCAACAAAATTCTTCCTAACAAATTTACAAAATTAATTTGACGCTTAATTTTCAATTACACTCAATCCAGTATCATCGATGGATTCAACGGATTCCATAAGAGAATCTAATTGCCAATTATGCAGCGATCCCGATTCAAAAGACAACATGGTGGCGTGTGATATATGTGAAAACTGGTTTCACTTTATGTGTGCTGGAGTCAATAGCTCTATTGCAAACCAGGATTTCGCATGTGAAGCTTGTTCTACTGCTCAACAGCATCCAAAAGGGCACTCCACACCTGCTATGTTGAATATCCCTTCTACGACTCCAATGCAAACAACTACGTGCGGTAATGGCGCTCCAGTGTTCTCGGCTCGCTCAAGAGTGTCTCACTCATCAAAAACCGACGTGTGCGTAGGGTCAGAAAGGTCGACGAAATCTTCAGCGATTGCTTGTCAATCACCTGCATTGCCTGCGACCACAGCCGAAGTCTTGTTCGGTGCGTCGCAGCTATTATCAAATTTAAGAATTAGGGCAACGGGTTCGGATGTGGAAGCGTCTACGGAAAGCGATATTCCATTGACTGTGGTGCATCAGAGTGTAACTCAACCGTTATCGTCGCACACATATGCGGGAACCACAGATATTTCTAGGCGTACCTCAGTTTTCATCGAAGTGTCTCCATCCAAAGGCCAAACCACTACAGCACGACAAGCAAGCTCGTATGAACAGCAAACATCTGGTTTCGTTAAGACTCCATTGTCTTTGGGAGCTACAAACGTCGTTCAATCGTTCACTACGCCGGATACGAGTACGTCAGCAGCCGTGTTGCAAGCAACTGCTTTGGTAGGTGCTCCACTATCTTCGAAGCATATAACAGCTGATTCCAAGCCGACGCAAAGTGCATACTCAGGCAAGTTATGCCATTCAGCAGTCACTGAGGCCCAGAAGTTAACGTTGACCGTCAATCAATCATCAAAAGCACATGCCGGGTCCATAACCTCAAAACGAAGCAGTTCAAAGTCTTCACAAAGTTCTTCGTCGGTAAGGAGATTAAATATGGAGCTACGCAAGTTGGCAGAGGAAAAAGCATTGGAAAAGGAATTTCTCAACCGTAAGTTCAAAATTTTAAGCGAAATCGCAGAGGATGCGCATGGTGCCGAAATCGATGACATTTCCACCGATACCAATAGCAAAGTTCAAGATTGGCTAAAAGACACGCATTCAGCGCAAATGGAAGGTGGTCGTAAGGCAATCGCCGAGACGTCGAACCCTAAAGGCCTTGGCTTAGATGTGAGCTACACATGGCTGGGTGCCAACGTGCCAAAACAAAATCGGCCACTTCAATTGTCTACCAATCCATGGTACCAACCAACAACTACGTCGCACCAAACACTCGTGCATTCATCGGTTTTACCAGGCTGTCAACGGCAGTGCGATGAAGCTCCAAACGTGCAACAGCAGCGCCATACACAGTGCGAAGACTCCACCAACGCCAACGCACAACGAAATTCGTATTCCCGTCATCATCAGCAGCCAGCAGAAACCACCTTCAATATCCAGCATACGCATACACCGTTAAACATTTGTCAAGGCCAGCCGAGCTCGTCCGCTTTCATCGAAACCCAAGCATCTACGAACATAGTGACAAGGAACCAAATTGCTGCACGTCACTCGATTCTACAGGATTTGCGCAGCTTCAGTGGTAAACCGGAGGAATGGCCATCATTTATAGCCAACTTTAACAGGACAACGAGACTATGCGGATTTACGGACGAGGAGAACCTGCTTCGACTTCAGAAGGTGCTTAAGGAGAAGGCTTTCGAAGCGGTGCAAAGTTTAATGAACAATCCAAACTGTGTGCCTCGTATACTGGCCGTGCTGGAAATGCTGTTTGGAAAACCGGATAAGATCTTGAACTCCCTGAACTTGAACTCAATCCACACCTTCACCCAAAGCTGAGAAGTTGGAAACCCTTGTACAGTTTGCTGTTGCTGTTCAAAACCATTGTGCCGCCCTCGAAGCCGCTGGACTTTCATCTCATCTCAATAACTCTTCACTGTTACAAGAGTTAGTCGCGAAGCTACCAGTTCCAATCCAGCTGAATTGGGCAATTTATATGCAAACACTTCCTATCTGCACTCTCTCAGAGTTTAGTGACTGGATATATCGTATTGCAGAAGCCGCCAACAGCATCATACCGGTGCCATCAAAAACTTCAACAACAGCTGGTGGTAATAAGACTGGAGTAACAGGAAAGAAGGAGAGAGGCTTTCTGCACGCTCATTTGGAGGCTACAGAAGCAACAACCAGTTCCACGTCCCAAGGAATCACAGAACGTAAGTGCTTGGTGTGCGGTGGAAATTGTACCTCTGTGGAGAACTGTTCAAAGTTTAAGGAATTAAGCATCTCATCCAAATGGGAAGCCGTCCGAGAGTGCAAGCTATGTCGATGTTGCTTAAGAAGACACAATGGTTACCGTTGCCGGTCAGCTAGTTCTTGTGGCAAAAATAACTGCACCTTTAAGCATCATCAACTTCTCCACAACGACCAAACCCACACAGGTAAATCACAAAATATCAGTGACTCTTTTTCGCCCATTATAGCACAACCAAGTAACGCACATATGCAAAATTCAACGACGGTCATGTACCGCATAGTTCCTGTCATTCTACATGGCAACGCAGTCCAAATTAAAACATACGCGTTTCTGGATGATGGCTCGTCGTTGACGCTAATCGATGAGGATGTTGCTGCCCAACTTAATATCGAAAGGACTCCTGATCCCCTTTGCATCAAATGGACATCCAACACACATAGATATGAGGACGACTCAACGGTAATGAGCTTCAGCATTTCCGGAACGGGTGGCAAAGGTAAGACATTCCCACTTACTAACGTTCATACAGTAAAAAGTCTCCAGTTGCCGCTGCAAACTTTGGACGCAGTCAAGATGCAAGAACAGTATAAGCATTTAAGACACCTACCTATCGAGTCTTATTCCAACGCCGCTCCTCGTCTTCTTATCGGACTCAACAACTGGAAGTTGGGTCTTACTCTCAAGTGTAAGGAAGGAAGTATAGAAGAACCTGTTGCCGCCAAGACCCGATTAGGTTGGACAATCTACGGCTGCTGCCCTCAATCAGAATTTGCACCCACAACTGCTCACATTAACTTTCACGCATGTGAATGCAGCCGTGAAGGTGATTTTGAGCTGGAACAACTGGTGAACGAGCTCCTGTGTAACGAGAAGTTTGGCTATTCCGATTCGAAGATTTTGCAGTCCGCCGATGATCAGCGAGCATTAGAACAACTCCAAAACTACACTCAACGCAAGGATGGGCGGTTCGAGACGGGACTGCTTTGGAAGTATGAACAGGTTCAACTTCCCGACAGCTACCCAATGGCAAGGAGGCGTTTGTCATGCATTCAACAAAGGATGAATCGCGATCCTCAGCTAGCAGAGGAACTTCATAATAAAATCGAAAGCTACGTCACCAAAGGGTACGTCAGGAAACTCGCGCCCAAAGAATCTGCTGAAGAACGGCCACACACTTGGTATCTACCAATCTTCCCAGTTCAAAATCCAAACAAACCTGGGAAGTTAAGAATGGTATGGGATGCGGCGGCTAAAGTTGACGGGGTTTCCCTTAACTCGGTACTACTCAAGGGCCCTGATTTGCTGACATCCTTAATGTCTGTCATCTTTAAATATCGTGAAAGGCGTTTCGCAATATGTGCTGACATTCAAGAAATGTTCCACCGAATTTGGATAAGAAAAGCAGACCAGAACTACCAGCGTTTTCTGTGGTTCAATCGGAACAGCAACGAAGTGGAGGAGTACGTGATGCTGGTAATGACGTTTGGCGCTACATGCTCCCCCTGTTCGGCGCAGTTCATCAAAAACAAGAATGCAGAAGACTTCGAGAGAGAGTACCCCAGAGCTGTTAGGTCGATTCTTGAAAACCACTACGTGGACGACCTCATGGATAGTGTGGAATCCGAAGAAGAAGCGGTAAGACTTGCTAAAGAAATAACCTTTATTCACCAACAGGGGGGGTTCCATATCCGAAACTGGATCTCAAATTCCAAGGCCATCGGTGAGATATTTCAATCCAGCCCTCCAACAGAAGTCAACCTCAACACAAAGACGGAACTTGCTCCTGAGAAAGTTCTCGGGATGTGGTGGTCTACAACTGCGGACTACCTCACATTCAAAATCACCATCACTTCATCGAACACAGATCTACTCCACGGCAGAAGAGTTCCAACAAAACGTGAAGTCCTACGAATCCTGATGAAACTGTTTGATCCGCTGGGATTGCTAGCGAATTTCGTTATGTACGGAAAGATACTTCTCCAAGAAATCTGGCGTAGCGGGATCGGCTGGGATGACCAAATTCAGCAAGCCGATTATAGCAAATGGCTTCATTGGATAAGCTTCTTACCGCAGCTTGAGGAGGTACGTATCCCTAGATGCTATGTTTCAACAAAATTTGTTTCTTGTCCAGAGTTTGAACTTCACGTCTTCGTCGACGCCAGCGAGAATGGCTTTGCAGCGGTAGCATATGTCAGGATGATATCATGTGACGTTACTGAGTGTGCATTGATTGGGGCCAAGACCAAAGTCGCACCGCTGAAGAGCCTTTCAATTCCAAGGCTAGAGTTGCAAGCTGCAGTGCTCGGAGCCCGATTCGCCAAGAAGATCTCCGAGTCTCACTCAATTACGTTCCAAAGGCGGTACTTTTGGTCAGACTCAAGGACATATCTGAGTTGGTTACGGTCGGATCATCGTCGGTACCGGCAATTCGTCGCATTTCGAGTAAGCGAAATACTCGATATCACCCAAATCGACGAATGGAGGTGGGTTCCTACCAAATTAAATGTGTCTGACGAGGCGACCAAATGGCATAAAGGTCCAAACCTCAATACATCAGGCCCGTGGTTCAAAGGACCTACCTTTCTGATGTCACCGCCAGAATGCTGGCCGATAGAGCAATCAGCAGAATCCAGAACTGAGGAGGAATTGAAGGCGCAATTCATTGGAGTACATCGTTTTGAAGATCGACACCTGTTTCAACCTGAGCGTTTTTCTCAGTGGTCTCGACTACTTCGCTCTGCTGGACGAGTGATTCGCTGTGCCTTTAATTGGAGGATGAAACGACAAGAAAAAAGAAGAATCGGGCCACTGACTAGCGAAGAATTGCAGCATGCAGAAATAATAATCTTCAGACAGGCCCAATACGACGTATTTTCCGAAGAAATTGCCCGTTTGTCTATAAAAGGTAAAATTAACAAATCGAGCTCAATTGTTTCCTTATCTCCTTATCTAGATGAGCACGGAATTCTTCGCGCTAACAGCAGAATTCAACGATATGTTGAATCGTTCTTGGATGTGAGATGTCCGATTATTCTCCCGACTCAACATCGCATAACGACTCTCGTGGTAGGTGAATATCACTCACGTTACTGTCATGCAAATCACGAGACTGTTGTGAATGAACTGCGCCAGAGATTTCACATCGCAAGATTGAGAGCTGTACTTTCAAAGGTTCGTAGAAACTGCCAGACCTGTAAAAATGCTATAGCACAACCACATCCACCTATGATGGCCCCAGGGCCGGACCAACCATATGTGCAAGATGTGCAAATGCACAGGGCGCCAAGTTCTGGGGGCGCATTGCAAGATAAAATTAATTTTTCTTAAGCCTACTGTCCACGTAGCTGCGCTTCATACGCACGATTTTCGTCATTTGCAGCTTGTTGTACACTTGCTTGCAGATTGCATATAAACCAACGAAGCTCTGTCCACGGAGCGGCAAAGTCGCATGTGCGACTAAGAAATGAAGCGCAGCTACGCGGACAGTAACAGTAAGCCTAAGAAAAATTAATTTTATCTTGCGCGAACTAAAACTGTCATTTGCATTTTATACAAAAAGCTTGTTAAAAAAATTTCAAAATAACAACATCCACCACACCTGTGCTCAATTATTTCTTGCACATTAACTCACATTACTTGCAATGTTGCAACTTCAGGGAGAATCTAACTCAAAATATCGCAAAATAAAAAATCCCACTAAACCTATACAAGTTCATTTCTTACCTACCTTATCTCAAAATATTCCACCCAGTTCGTGTAAATATATTTCTTGCACATCCACTTACATTTTACAAAAAAACCTAGTTCAAAAATCTCAAAACAAAAAAGTTCCACCCCGTATGTGCAGGTTTTATTTCTTGCACAGTCACTTGCAAAATTTTCATAGGAAAATATTTCAAACAAAAAAATTCATTCTAGGCAATTGTTTGTGTAGAACGTGCAGGTTTTTGATTCTGCACATATGGATGGGATTTCTCATCTACGAAAAAGAGTAACAAATTTCTCTTACAAACAAGTAGCTTTGCATGAATTATGATAATTTAGTATTCTCTTCTCTTCCACTTCAGACTCTCAGCAGCGTTGCCATTTTGACTGCTTTCCAGTCAGATCTGACTGGATTAATATGCGTTTAGCTGGAACATTTTAAAATCCAGGCAGCTTTTTTTTAGCTAGATACGAATTTTGTTTGACTGTTTTTAAATGTTTCGTGTAATTTCTTTTCTATAAATATACATTTTTAAATTAAAAGTGGCAATAGAAAAAAAATAAAAAGAAGACCAAATATTGCTTGAATCTAATTTTTTTAAAGTTCATTTATGAGTTAATACATTTTGTATACTCACTTTCATTACATTTGTAACGTCAGGAAGGAGTCACCGGATTTGATCAGGATCAAATTCCGAATAAATACTGCCATGTCCGTCTGTCTCTCTTTCTGTTGATAACACGATGGCGTCCAAACAAATCGACGTAGGCGAATGAAATTTTGTGAGATGACTTATTTTTACGGTCGGCAGGTTGGTATTGAAAATGCTCAATATCGGTAAAGTAGTTTGGTTACCTCCCACTCCCATACAAAGCCAACATTAGATACCTCAATAAAAAAACGAATTGTAAGTCTACTTCCTGAGTGATGTGAAAAAGACTTATGTATGCATGTGTGCATATAAGAAAAAAGGGCGCTTTCTGTAAATCTTGCACAGGGCGCTAGTTTGGCTGGGGCCGGGCCTGGATGGCCCAACTTCCGCTTGCCAGGATATCGGCATTCTCTCGCCCGTTTTCGTTCACAGGCGTGGACTATTTTGGGCCTATGATCGTCGTCAACTTAAGAAGGAATGAGAAGAGATATGGAGTCCTGCTCACCTGTCTCACAACTCGAGCTATTCATATCGAAATAGCTCACTCGCTGACCACCGACTCTTGCATACTTGCTATTCGCAACTTTATGGCGCGACGCGGGACCCCGATTGAGCTGTTTAGTGATAATGGGACGAATTTCAGAGGTGCTGAAACCGAATTAAAGCTGGCATATCAAAGTGTCGACAACGATAAGCTTTTACGGACGTTCACATCAGCCAACACCAAATGGACCTTTATCCCGCCCGGATCACCTCATATGGGTGGAAGCTGGGAACGCCTTGTGCGATCCGTAAAAAATGTACTGAACCAAATTGCTCCAAGCCGAAATCCGTCAGACGAGTTGCTAAAAAGTATGCTTATGGAGGTGGAGAACATCGTCAACTCCCGACCTCTGACATATATCCCTATCGACAATGAAAATGAAGAAGCGCTTACACCCAATCATTTTCTTTTGGGCTCGTCCAGTGGGTCCAAACCATGGGCTGTGTTTGACAACGAGAAGGAGGTTCCCAGAAGAAATTGGCTAGTGTCTCAAAGTTACGCTCAACAGTTCTGGCGAAGATGGGTCAACGAGTATCTCCCAATAATAACTCGACGTACAAAGTGGTTTGCTCCTGTGAAGCCTATAGAGAAGGATGACATCGTCTTGATCGTGGATCCTACAAATCCTCGTAATTGCTGGCCAAAAGGACGAGTTATCGAAACGAAACTTTCTGCCGATGGACAAGTAAGAAGTGCCACCGTTTTAACTAAGTCTGGTATTTACGTAAGGCCTGCTGTTAAGCTTGCAGTTTTGGACGTCCGTAAGGATACAGAGGTAGGCCCACCAGTGGACATACCAGGAGGGGGTGTTGCCCATGCACCGCTTCACTAAAGCAGCAGCGAAAGCTAAATCGGCATTTTTAAACGCCACCATGTCGCCATTTTTTAAATGTCGAGTGAAAATGAAAGACTTTTTCTTTTGGAATTCAACCCCGCCATCGACTGGGAGCATCAAGCGAAAAGGAACAAAACTAATTTTGTAACCCCACTACTTAAAATAATAAAAGAATTTATTTAATGAATTGTAACCTAATTTAAATTTGTTATTTTAATTTCGGTTCAACAAAATTCTTCCTAACAATATCAACCTTGAAACTTCTCAAGCTTTATATTTTGAAAGAGGACAGCGTGCAAAAAGTTGTACCTGAAACCAACAGTGATGTATTAGCTTTACGTTCTGGTAGTTAGACGCATTCTTTATGGTGATGCTACTTCTTGCAAGAGGAAGAACAATACACAGGCTTGCTAGCTAGCTTGAGTATGAGTTCATCGCAGTAAACTATATGGACCATATTTGGACGATCGCCATCCCCGGCAAAACTTCACGGTCAAAACCTAGACCGATTCGTCCAAACACTTAATTTCCCAGAACCTAAAAGCCAAGGTGTTTACTTCTATCCCGAGCAATAGCTTTTTTTAAATACTTCTCCCGGGAAAGGCGAACCTACAACGCTTCATCAGCCCCCAAGATGCTTGCATATGTATGTTGGTTCTGTAGGTACTTAAATTGCTGAAAATTGTAGTCTTCTGGAATAATATATCCCCAGGAAGCAAGTTCCAAAGTTTGCTTGTCCTGTGACAGAAGGAGTTTTGGAAAATTGATGTCATCGCGGTTGTCAAATGTACTGTATGGTCATGCATGAGCATTAGCTGCCTGCCTTGTGGGGCGCCCAAAAAATGCATTTGCATAATGTCTTTGAGTTCCTTGGAACATATACCATGGAAGTACATACCTATAGAACCAGCAAAGGTCAGCGACTTGTCTTCTGTGCACCAACGGTTGTAGATTCGATGTGAGTGTAGGGTTTCCATTAGAACTGCTCGTCTGTGTATGCCAAGTAGGTTAAGTGAATGTTTTGGGGCCGAGCTCCATATATGGGAACGATATTCCAGGCCTGGTATAACCTATGCTTTGTAGAGAAGGATAAGTTGCTTGGGGCTAAAATACCTCTTTGCTCGAAATAGGTAGCTCAACTTAGCGGACGCCGATCTTGCGATATAGGATATGTGGTTCTGCCATTTGATTCCTGAGTTGACTGTGACTCCTAGAAGGTGCATTGAGTCATTGGGATGGATTGGAAGATCATCCATTTGGATCTGAGCTTGATTATTATCTATGTCATGTACAGGGTTTTTCAATAAGAGCGCTACAAAAGTTTTTTTAAATAAAACAAAAAAACGGTTTTGAATATCAATGAAATTCTTTATTTCTGTGAAAGTACGTTCGATGCCATTATGTATGGAACTCGATTTCTTTTGCATGGCCACCACGACGCTTCCAGAAGTCCAGACGCTGAACCCAATTTTCGACGGTTCAAAATTCGCCACAATGACGTCACAGAGATGCCCAACGCTTGAGAACGACGTCTGAGAGACACATTTGGGCTTTCTTCAACTGAAGCCTCAGCGGGCAGCAATATTCTCGACACTATGGGCACTTCTTTGTCTCACTGGCACGGGAACATTTTGTACTGTGCCTGTGGATTCAAATTTTTCTACTAGACGCTCAATTGTTGATCTGCTAGGACGATTATGACGACAATAAATTGGACGTAGCGCTCTTAACGTTGAGGCCACTGACTCCGAATTTCGGTAGTAAATTTTAATAATTTCGACTCGTTGTTGGCTCGTATTTCTTTCCATCATGAAATGGCAAACATTACTGAAGAGAAATGTCAACAGAGCGGCAAGAAATTTGGCGTCGTTTGCTGTCCCTGTCGCTCTACTTTTGTAGCGTCCCTATTGATAAACCCTGTATAATTGTATAGGCCTCACAATACCTGCGCGTGTCCGTATATTTGTTAAACCTAATCTCCTAGCATGTCTCCTAAGAAAGCAATGCCCAGAGAGTCTCCCTATCGACAATCTTAACTTTGATCTGCTGAGTTCTAATAATTCTACAGTTTTTTTTCCATATAACTTAGACCACAAGGCCTTTAAGACTCTGCTACCTTCTATAAAAGTCCCCAATGTCTGTCCCATTTTTAGTTTTCTCGAGAATAATTCTCTTCGCCACGGCTTTTGGTAGGATCATGCCCCAATACGATAAGAGGTGGGAAGCTAATGATAATGTTAATATTGTAAAGTCAGAAATATTGATACGGTTATTTACCTATTACCACCCAAAATACCTGAGTACCTGGGAATACGAAATCATCTCTCCCCCAAAGAGAAAATAGGTATTTAAAACAGTCTTCAAGTTGTGGAATTATCGGAAGACTAAGCGAATTTATAAAATCGTAGAGTACGTACTTAAAAACTATTCTATGCTGTAACTGTAATAGCTTAAAGCAGTATCGCAATAAATAATGTGTTTATATAGACAAAGAGCAAAGACTAAAAGATACAAAACTAAGCTAAATGTCATTCCAATATTATTTAAAACAGATAAGAAATGTGTATTAATACAAAATATTGAACTGCATCTCATTGATTTGTGTCAGATTCGTTTTCAAATTCAAACACACGTCATAGTGCGGCACCTATCACATTTTATCACATTTTTGTGGTAGGTACAATTTCTCTCTATTACCCACTCGAAAGTTTCAGTGTTAAAAAAATACTCCTTCACTATTTGTTTATGCTATCAGCTTCAACTGCACTGCTTTGGGACATTTTCCACATTTCAACTGGCAAACGAATGTTAACACACTGAATGTTTCTATTTTGTCTTGCTGATGCTGGTGCCTTAGGATCCGTGTGAATGTTGACCCATTTATAAGGAGAAACAAACTAAACGAGAAAAAAATATACAAATCCATGGAGAGGACTGAAAACGTAAACTAAAACATAAACCAAGGACGAACGAAATGTGAATGGGAGTAGCTTTTAACCTTTCTATTACCTAAATGCAAAAAAAAAATGTATCCATTGCTGGGGGGTGCTTTTAATCCACCTGGACCTTAGTTTAATACTTGAAAATTAAAGACACTTTTGTAGCAATATTTTCTTTAAGTTCCAAGAACTTTTGATAAAATCTTTGGCTACTTTTAAACGGAAAACTATTTGAGCCGTAATAAAAAAATGTTTTCAACGTGCTTTGTAGATTTTACTTAGTTTTAGAAGAAAAAATGTGCACGACTGTGTCGCACGTAACTTTCTCGTTTATTGCGAATCTCGCAGAATCTCAGAGTCATTTCAACAAATTTTACGTTTAAAATCATACGCACTCAAGATGTACTCAGATAACTGAGCACTTATTAATTAACAACGTAATACATAAACACACGTATTAACTTCAACATTTACTTTTAAATTTCACCACCATTTAGCTTTTTGGACTACATCCACATCTTGGTACAGCTCATAGAGTTCGCGGTTGTATCTTGTCCTCCATTCGTCCTCCTCGCACACAGGACCAAAAATCCGCCGAAATATTTTTCTTTCGAAGGAGCCCAGTATCAGCTCTCCCTTCTTGCTCATCGTCCAGCACTCGGCGCCATAAAGCAGAACTGGCAGGATAAGGGTTTTGTAGAGCACACATTTCGTCCTTCCAGTTAGAAGTTTTGAACCCAGTTGTTGTTCATTCATTCATTCCTACAAAAAAAAATTCAATTTAAAAAAAACATTCGAAACAGATTGCAATTATTAGTTGTCCTAGTAATATCTTTATTATTCGACAGTTCATCCAATTGTGTTTATAAGTCAATAAAACTTGGGTCCTGTAATGTGTAATGCACCGTCTTCTGGATTGTATTGTATTGTATTTCTCTTTTCTCTGTTAAATGTTGTATGTACTCAGAATGAAGCTGAGTACATTTTTCAGAGGAAATCCGACTCAAAACTATACCTACCTATACCTGAAGTATTCCAGTGCCAACCATCAATACATATGGACCTCCGTCTCAAGTACAAAGCTAGGTGCTTCTAATGGTCTCTTCATCCTTTGAATTGACGACTGAGACAGCAACAAACTCACCGTCACCACATTCCCTAATCACTGTGATTTTTTTTTCTGTTTACTCATTTTACTTTCATCAGCTTGTGCATACTTCAGCGGTTGGTCCCTGAATATATTTATATAATCTTGATGTGGTTATTTTGGAGTAAATCTCTGTAAATCTTTATCCCACCACACTCTTAATACCTACATTCGACTGAAGGATATTCGTAACAATTTCCCTTACCAAAATAATTTCCCTTCACACTGTGTCGGTGGCGCCCTCTAGAACTGGATGGTTTGACGTAATATATACGACACCCTAGGGGACTTAAGTACTCTCCACCATCCGAGTATTATCTACATTTTCTCGGGATTTTACTTTCACCTGTCCGATCCGATGGAACGAAGAAGCCACCATCTCGTTTCGGATTGTAGAGCATGTACTACTTCTCTACACTTGATTATACGAGTATATGTGAAATGTGAGTGCGAAAGCACACCACAGCGGATGTGAGTGAAGGAGGTCCTCTGGTCTTACATCACCATATTCTCTCAAGCATTATATTATCCATTTTTGTGCGTGTTCATTTTGGAGCTTCCTCCAGCGTTACGGATAATGTACAAGCGACGTTTTGCATGTGCGAGTTTGGGATATTCCTTAATATTATATTCTCCTGTCATTATTGTCCCGTTGCCGGCATAAACATCATCATTTGAATGCTATATTCACTCAGATCGGTTGCACCTGAATTGAATCCGAAAGCATATCCTATCTGGGTTCTTCTGTTTCCTGCACAACTTGTATTCTGAAAATGGTATAACTGTGCCTAACGGGTGTATTTGTGTGTTAAAGCAAGGAGTGAATTGAAGGGAAATAATTTTCACCAGATTTACAGAAATTGGAATTTTCTTGCAAACAAAAGGATTTCACCTTTCCATTGTTGCCTGTGAAACAATTTCGAAAAGGGTATATCGTGGTCCCTTAAGGTGGAAGTATGTACGTTAAGTATACATTCCTTGAAACCAAAGAAAAAAAAACTAACAACCGGTGAAACTTATACATCTAAATGTAGGTGAAGTAAGGCGGAATAATTTTCCAGAGATATAAACATTTCAATCTGCATAGCATTCGCCTTCATCCCTTTGTTTGTTTGGGGCTGTTTTTTTTTTTCTGTTTTTGTTTTTGTTTGTGTCCCAAAAAGTGTGTATGCTGATGGGACTAAGGATAGGCTTCATTTACAACTCTGTCTTTCATTCACTTGATTGTGTGCTAATAGCACCTGAGTATCATCGCAAATGGATTGAGTTTGCAGAGGTGGGGAGAAGCCAGCGGCAACTTAAGACACAGAGAGTGAATGAAGAGATTTTATTTACATTTCCATTCATATCCGGCCACATTTGGAAAATGCTTCTTTGGGCTTTTAGTTTTTGAAATGCCTTCGCTACGCAGTTGTATACAATCAATATTTATACGAGACTTTGTGAAATCCACCTTTCTTGTAAGTGCACAACGAAAACAAATATTTGCTAGGTATTCCAATGGTAGGTAGAAAACTGCACGGAAACCCTTATTAAGTATGACTTAATTAAAATATTTTCTGGCATAGATTTTGTTAGCAGGCAGGGGACTTTAGGGAACTTGAAAGGAGCTGCCGTTTATTTAGTTAAATTTGCAAATGATTTTCCGGCACACAAGTCAAAGGGAGTTGCGTTTCTGAAATTATGCGAGAAATCCTTTGGAAAATATGGGTCACCTTGTGGAGATAAAAAGGGGAACTGAATTTTAAACAAGGGACTTTGTAAATAGTCAGTGAATATTTGTATTCTTATGGAAAGTAAGTTAAAAACTGTTGAAGTAAAGTTGCGTCAAGACTAAATTTGTTGAAGTGATAAAAATATTATTTATACTGATTAACTGATCTTGAATTGCGAAAACGATTTGAAACCGATGACACAGCTCAGAGATATATTTAAAATTGATACTCTTCGGCCAATACAACCGTACCAGTGCTTAAATAGCCATGTTTTATTGAGTACTAGCTGAACCCCCGCCAGGTTCCCCAGGCCTTTTTCTGCTTTTTAAATTAGTTTTTTGTTTGTATTGGAGGTGCCACGCCCCTTTGTCCAACTTTGACCAATCTTCACAGGAGCACTCTAGGGCCAATACCTAAGATTATCTGTAAGTTTGATATCAATCGATTCTGTGGTTTTCGAGATATATAATTTGGAATGTTTTTTTTATGGGCGATGCCACGCCCCTTTGTTCGATTTTGAATTTGTTTAGCCTATCGCCCGTGAAAATAGTAGTGCTGCTCTACACAAAACTTGAGCCAAATGAAACGGTACTTTTTCCGTTGAAAAATACCTATAAGGATGTAAACTTTTTGTTTAGAATAAAATGAAAAGAAGCGAATAGCAAAATTCCGTTACTTTCGGTCAAAATTTATTTACTTTTGACTATTTCAGAGAGCACTAGATACTATTTTCATGCAATTACGACACCTATGTATAGGTCTCGAAAGTGACAAGAAGATGGTGAAGGCTCGCTACTCTATTAAGGTTGGAAATAAATTCGTCAAAACTTTGGATATGCCAAAACCAGATTGTGATGAGCTGTTATGTAATTTCTTCAATATAAAACTTCAAAGAATTGTTTGAAAGTCACAGTTTCAAAAGACCGTACCATTAGGCACCTATCTACTTGTATTCACTGATGTTGACAGTTTTGGCATCAGAAAAAAACGATCTAAAGGGTGTCCCATAATTCACGCAAAATTTAATTTTAATAGAAAATACCGATTTTTTAATTAGAAAGCTTAAATTTTTTATTATTTCATACAGTATACAGATTGGGGCTATGTATGGAATATTATTGAAACATTTAAGTGGCCTCAACTCCAAATGCGTTTCGCCCCGATGTGGTGGGTAGGCTCATCAGTAGACGAACCGACACATATGCCTAGACGCACTATTTACTCGATGTTTCCCTAAACTAAACTATGCTTAAATATCTGATACTTGGTACCAACGCAAAGCTAGTACTTGTGTATTTCTTCACATAGCTAGTACCGGAGATAAATGCGGTAGATTGCACCGATTGTAAGTGGAGACTATGCAAAGCGAAAAAATGCAACACCGGCCATATCGTGTTCTGCCAATGTTGCTGGCATTTGAATAAATCCGTCCAAATGGCGTGTCAAGGCCATACATCATATTTTTAGCAGTATGCGACATACACTGGCGGCTGATACGCGAATGACGTCGGCAACCGCTATTTACATCAATCCGCACTTGCCATGAATCGTAGAGTGATCTGATCAGTAATTGCTGCTCAGGCAACATTTAACGATTACTGATAAAATCGTGAATAAAAATTATTACCGACTAAAACTTAAAGTAGGTACCTATACAAAAAAATGTTGACCGTGAGTGAAGAACGTAAAAAAAGTTGTTTTGGACAACCGAAATCACCGAAAAAATCCACATCGTCCCAAGTAGGTATTTATCTACTGTATACCATTGTAGCTTGTAGCATAATATGGTAGATGTGGCGCTGAGATCGACGAATTGCCACCCCTATTCTTCACCATTCTCGTTCTCAATGTTCATTAGCCTTCAACCTACGATGTATTTAATTTTTTCACAAAAATAGGCAAGAGCTAAAGCAATGAAATCGATCTAATTAGGTACTAACGACGTTAGACTGCCGATTTTGAGCGTCCAGCTAATACCGAGTAGGTACTAACTAATACTCGGTACCAAATTCAGCTTAGTACTTCGTGAAGAAATGACCTACTTGAGTATCAACTTTTGGTCTCATACCGGTACTAGCGCTAGTACTTTGTGAAGAAAGCGGCTGTAAATGATTCAATAATATTTAATGCTTACTCCACTAACTTTATTATTTCTTGAATTTATTCTTGACTTGAAAACTTTTTGGTATGTATAGAATATCACATCAGATAAATGACGTCCACGACTTCAGTACGGATAATTTTTTGTTGAAATTTTCTATAACCGGTTTGCATAAATGTGGCACCTCCCAATTTTCTCTTTCAAGGCGTTGGTGGTCGTGGACTTGTTTGCATACACCTTTGACCAGCCGCATTTTCGAAGAAGAATGGACCGATAATGCCTCTATCCCAAAATCCGCACCGAAACATTCACGCGTTGTGGATGCATTTGTTTCTCAACAATTACTAGTGGGTTTTCTGAACTCCAAGTGCGACAATTTTGACGATTAACGAAGCCATCAAGATGAAAATAAGCCTAATCAGGGAAGATGATTTTGTTCGAAAAATCAGCATTGACTTATTTTTGTTCCTAAATCCATTCAACAAACTCTCTTCCCGCTGCATGGTCAGTAGTCTTCAGTATTTGAGCCAATTGAACTTTGTAAGCATGAAGTTTCAAGTCTTTCGTGAGAATTCGCTGTAGACAGCTTCTCTAAATGCCCAATTCTTGACGAATTGATGTTAATGGACTGTCAGCAATACTCGCGCAAGCTGCTTGGATGTTTTGATGAACGACTTGTGACAGGTTGAACGGCTTGTGACAGGACTCCAAAAATGTTTAAGATCACAATAATTGATCCAGACTACCAAAATTTTTCAATAATTCTCTTCACAGTTGATGACGGACATGTTCGAAAATTGCGGACTGTAGCCGACAAACCTTAATTATTTTTAAAACATTGCTTAACTAGGAAACTGCATTGTTTCGTATAGCGCTCCATTTTTAGTAACTCCGAACTGTCAGCTGTCACATTATTCAATTATTGTCTTTTGTTTTCTTTGGTATCACTGTAGCTATACTAGTAAATGGCGCAAAATTTAAATTTTGCGTGAATTATGGGACACCCTTTATAAGGAGTAAGCGTGTTGTACAGTCTATTTAATTGTCGAATCAGGAGTCTTTCCAAACGGTGACCAACATGAAAACTTAATGACAAAATAACAAGCACAGAGGAGGAAATAAACAATTACTACACACAATCTGCTTTGTAATTTTTTTTTTGTAACTGTCCAAATGTCACGCCCTTAGTGTAACAAAAATACAACCACCCACGTCGCATGCCAGTAGATAATGCTATCACGTGTTATTTTGTCCTTTCACAATCTTGACAAACACAATGAAATATATATCTTATTGAATATTTTCTACGATAGTAACTAGGTATGTCTTTCCTAATTTTGCTTTGGTACTACATACTCACAATCCTGTGCCGATTGTCCCGTTATGATAGCATGATTTATTGCCACACGAAAAAAAAAATCAGAATGAAATTGCAGAGTTTTTTTTTGTAGCATCACCAGAAGAAATACATACTTACATTCATGGCCCCACTGGCCGAGTATTTTTAAAGACAACGTGTTCAGGGTACACTTTACGACAGTGTTTTTATCGTTCTTTTAGTTTAACTTTTTAAAATTTTTTTACAATTTTATGTGAAAACTTTACTACTAAAGACAAAAATCAAACTTTGTTCAGAAGTTTTTTCATGTTGAAATTGAACAAAGTATCTATCTATAATGTTTGTATAATTTATCACTCTGACGGCTGTCATATAGTCGTAACAGTGTGAATGTCCTTTTTCCAGAACACGGAACTAATCGCCTAAAATCACTGTAACTCCATTCGAATCATTGACCCGGCTGTTGGAAAGGGAAGCAAGCCAGAAGAGTAAATAACGGTTGCATCAAACTGAATCAACATAATTGAAGGACCCCATCGGAGCAGACTCAAGTTTTAACATTTCGCACGAGGCAGAAGAAGCAGAGTAATTCAAAGAACAATAAAAGGCAAATGAAAAAAAAAAAAAAAAAAAAAAACAAGAAAGCACTTGAGTAAAGCCCATGAAAATGGGAAAAACCTTGCACAGCGTATGACTGTTGTTTCGAAAACGGACAAGAAAATCCTTGTTCCCATTATTATGTTCGACTAGCTGGACCCGTGCTCGCCTTGCCCGCTCGCACAAAATTATATTTGGTTCATTTAAAATTACACTTTTGAGTGTTTCATTGAAATCTGTCCAGTAGTTTTCGAGTTTTTAACGGCCAAAGAAAATTCATACATTTTTATTATATGTATAGATAAAGATTTCACAAACTGGCTGGACAGAAGTAAGTCACTCATACACAGTACCTATCTGTTCAAGAAAAGTTGCTTTCGATGTGCGACAACAACCCCAAAGTAGAACTATGGAATCCAAACAACTACCCCAACCATACCCTGTTACGTCATATCAAAATAAAATTCCTACTGCGTTGCGTGGCGATATGCGATAATGGATGTAATGCATTGGATATATAATGTGCACCCTCTGCATCGCCCTCCCTCTCATTGATCTTGCTACTTGTTTAATATACTGCATTTCCTTTCCTTTCCTTTGCTTCCCTCTTCTATAGAATCCAAACAACTACCTACCCCAACCCAACACAATTACCATACCACATATCGAATGAAATTCTGAAATGAAACCTGTTTTGTATTATACGTCTCTTCTCTTATGAAGATTATTAATATACCCCATGCCATTCTGCAGCACGCACGACTCACCCCATCCCCATCCTTAATCGGACATACAATCATAATATACATACCTACATAATATACAACTGACCATAGCACTCACTGCGAAAACAAATCAACCCTTATCGAATGTGTTTGTTTGACGATCGCAAAAGTATAAACATCCATTCGTAGCAAGGTATATGTGTATGTATATATTTTCACTTCAAAAAATACATTTTGGCTAAAAACTGTTCCTAAGGACGTGGCTATAAACGACATAGCCTATATCAGTCTCACAGTCTTAAGGAACATTTAAAAAAAGTTTCATCGAAATCTGTCCAGTAGTTTTCGAGTTTTTAGCTGACAAAGAAAATGCCTACAGTTTTATTATATGTAAGGATTTCAGTTGAGCAGCGGTGGCCTGCATTGTACTGGTGGTAGTCACGGGGTTACCAGTTACCATTTACCACAACCCAGATAGCATCCACCGCCATTAACGTGCCGAAGCCAATCGAAGGCAGTTTGCCTTTCATCAACCTCATTCGATGCGATGCGATGGTGGCAGCCATACCTATTCCTCGTCCGCACTATTTGTAATTACAACCACCCCATAGTAGAGGGCAAAACCGAATCTCTATGAAACGGAACAATTATACTTCTGTTCCGGTTGTGGGATTTTCATAAACTCTCTTCGCAGCTGGTGCAGGAGGCGGGTGTCCCTCCCACACCAGAGACCCTCTATAATTAATTGTGAATGGCAAAATCGAATCACGTGTCATGTCGTGATGTTCTGTAGGTATGTACATCAACAAATGGATTGTGGGTGGTGAAGACGGCTTGGTGTCGATGGTTCGCATAAAGGAAGATGGAATATTTCTCATCAATAATGATATTGAGAAAGAAATTTATTTCCCTTGCTATGTTGCTAATTGTTAGCATATATCTTCGTTCTTAGAATGCCTTCTAGAAAACGTATACGGTGTACCCCAGAGGCATGATAGTGGTATGTCGGGGCATGAATTCTGGCTAAAGGAAAGCTTGAAACGTTCTTATACCTATCTCAAATTCGTGGGAAATGCATAAATTAATTATCTCAACAAAGCAACATGGTTATGATTACCTACCTGCATTTTGATTTGCGTAACTTTAAGGGGTGTTTGGGTTTCCATCCTCCCCTGCATCGCCTTAGGTTTTAATTGCATGACATTATTGCTAATAGAAGACTTTGATGTTGAAAATTGCTTTTCCCAAAGATGCGGTCTGAGTGGTGCAAAGTATTAAGAATGGAGCTCCCTTAGACTTCAGATTTGTGTATGCCTCAAAGAGTAAGAAAATTGGAACTGCTATGCGATGGAAAGTGATTTCCTTTTTAGCATTTACATAACTCATGCTTATGATTACCTAATTTAAAATGGTTTTGAGTAGTAAGGGAAAGAAAATACTTTGATTGTTTCGTTCTAAAAATTCTGATTTGAATTCTGGGAAATTTAGCAAGCCGAGCAGGATCCCTTTTGAGGACATCAACCAACTTTCAATCGTAAACAGTTCAAAATTTAATTTAAATCAATGCGGATTATGCAAGGCAAGGCATACATTACTCATGCGATTACCGTCGCAAAAACAGATCTCAAGCTTTCAATGTGAATAAGTGCATAGAAGACAATGCAACGCTTTCATGTAGAAAGTTTCTCGCACGAATGTGTGGTCGTTCTACGAGAAATGTGTGCATTGGGCCTTATCTATAGGCTGGAAGATAGGTGCGGCAGTTTCGGAAAATCGACGGACGTAGCACTAAGTGTTGTTTTATTTCCACAATTCACTTCAATTGTTTCTTAAAGTTAGTTTTTTAGATAGATGTTAGACAATCTTCTTGTAAACTGTAGAATTCAAGAAGAAGAGCTATTCTCTATCACCAAGGAAGTCGAAGAAAAGTTTTACCTATACAGATCGTTGTCTGGTTCTGGCTAGTGCCGGACGGACAAATATTTAGATGGTACATGAGCCGTATATGTTAGTTCTGCACTTAAATTGCTGCAAATTATAGTCTTCTGGAAATATATCCCCAGGAAGCGAGTTCCAAAGTTTGCTTGTTCTGTAACAGAAGGAGTTTTGGAAAGATGATGTCCTCGCGGTTGTCAAGTGTACTGTATGGTCATGAGCATTAGCAGCCTGTCTTGTGGGGCGCCCAAAAGTTGCATTTCGAGGGATAATGTCCTTGAGTTCCTCGGAACATCTACCATGGAAGTACCTATAGAACAAGCATAGGTCAGCGACTTGTCTTCTGTGCACCAACGGTAGCAGATTCGATGTGACTGTAGGGTCTCCAATAAGTCGAACTGCTCGTCTCTGTATGCTGTCAAGTAGGTTAAGTGAATGTTTTGGGGCCGAGCTCCATATACGGGATACATAGTCTGACTTCATGGTCCAGTGACCTATGGCCCAGCTTATCGTGCAGACTTATCAACTCGCCAAATGAGCAATGCGCTCAAAGGAAGGAAATCATTTTGAAGATGTTTCTCTTAAACAGTATCTAACATTTGTTCTGTTATTTCCTATTCCCATATTTAGATAGCACTACAGAATGGGCTTTGGCATACTTATACTTAGTTTTACCCTTATTCACGACTTGTTTCCGAACTTGGTAGAACGGCGAGTGTTCTAAGACCAAATTTTGTAGACGAGTTGGTGTATGCTCGCCAACAGGTCGTCTCTCACTGCCTTCAAAAGATATGTGTTCGGCTGGTAGGCCGTTTAAATCAGAAACCTTACAGGATTCTCAGTTACTGAATCGCATTTCGAACCGAAAACATTAGGAAGTCTTTATTGTCTAAAATAAACGGTACATACCAGAGTAGGTGACAACTGTACTGAGGAATGCGGGCGTTATTAGATATCATCGAATTTACATTTATACACTTGCGGGAGTTGACCTTTTACATTTTTCTAAATAGATAAAAAAGTGATTAAAAATTTGGAGCTCTTGGTCTTCCCCAAGAACCATAACTAAAAGAACGATCCTACAGTCAGGTATATTTTCATTAAGTTTTGTTCATATAACTTTTCGCGACATTTATCAAAAACGGAGTAGCTATTATTTTGTATTACAATATCACAGAATTTTGACACAATCAACAGATTTAGAATGATTTTAAGAAGAAACTCATAAGAGAAGTCAATAAGTGGAAGTCGCATAGAAGAGATAACCGAAAGGACTGGTATAAGCTTTTCAAAGAGCTTATAAACGCCCGGCCCGAGTTCCAAAAAACCATTAAGTCAATCATACCCCATATAAATTCTTTGTGCGTGACTACCTGTGCGATCTATCAATATTTCAAGCAGACCTATTATATTGTTTCAGTCTCCAAAGCACTTAATAAATTACATCTCTTGCAAACCAGAATTACGGCCACATGTCCAGTCCAGTCCGGCTGGATCAAAATTAATATATACTGTGTTGTCTGCTTAGAGAAACCGTGTCTCCCACATAGCAATATAATGGACTATAAAACAAGGCTGAGTGCAAAAGCTTCTTCTATCCTTAATTATGTTCTTCGTTTACACTTCCTTTTTTCCATTCCATTCACCTACTGATGAAGCACATACCAGTGTGGGTGTGAGTGTGCAAAATCGACCTGCTCAATTCACATGCGTCCGAGCCCGGTTCGGTGCCGGATTTTTTTAATTGACACAACAGTCCATTCCATTAACGTCCTTCTGTAGATAGTTGTTCTTCCAGAACATGGGCACGATACAAATACATAATATTCAATGAATGTAAGCCCTCCATTGCGAAAGTAAGTTTTAGAAAATCATTTTACCCTTAAATTAATATTAATGAGAGAACAAACAACTTTCTGGGACATCGTCGGTCGTCGATGGTATTTCATGGCATGGTGAGCAATATGTTTCAGGTTCTGGCTGTAACTAGTAATTATTCTTTTTGTGTGTTTTTCGACAGTCATATTTGTTTAGTAGACCAAACACACCTTTTGGGAAAAGATCTAAGAAATATCTGAAGATTTGTAATACAATTAGGAAAGGTTTTCATCGCATGGTTGATTTCTTCCATCTCTAGGTTTGTATCTAATTTCGAATTATTGGAGTGAATACGAGTTGGGGGAGAATACCTTTTAGGGCTTAAATAGTTTCAAGGAGCCTTAAGGTAACTATTGTCATGCGTTTAAGGTGGGGCTAGTTTTTGATGAATCATTTTATTAAGAAATAAATAAGTTCTTATCTGCATGCGCATAATTGAAGAAGAAAATTCTGATATTTCTAGAACTACATCTTAACAATAATGCGTCCCATGGACCCTACGAAATTGCACTTCAAAACCTTACTTTTGGAGATGCGCTTTAGAGGAATGTATCTTCGTCGATATAAAGAACACTTTCGGCTCGGCAATGTTTCTTTCGGTAGTACCTAAATAGGCACTTTATGCTAGGGAGCATAATACTGTTCTCTTTATCACTGTTTGTCTTAACGCCAGAGCAAGGGTGCTTTTTCAAAACATGATACATTGTACCAAAGAATATCCTTTGGATATCACAGTCGAAGATAAGATCACTTATTATCTAATCATAGGAACCAATATACAGCAGTTTTTGACGGAATAGGCTCGCTAGTAAGTGATTGGCAATTTTAAAAGCACTGTCTATCTCAGTTGCTCGCGGGCCTTCTGTAGCATGCCTGGACCCCCTTGATTCTCTATAGAGCCACCATTATCCTCCTATATAATAAAATCATCATGGCAGTCTTCCAATTATTAAATTGATCGGTCCTATGACCGATGTCTCATAGATATGCCTACTGATGAGTGATGGCACAAAAAACAAATGCTAAGAAATTGTACGGTCTACATTTTCATTGCAATTAGAAGTACCTACCTCTGAACGAAGTACCGGGGAGAGCTTGCGATGCAGCATGGGCGGCTACAGAACTGGACGTGTTTTCCCTGGAAAGGGAAAACTTGTATTCATATTTTAAGTGGGCAGATTCCACGCCTCTTAAATGGGCAATTTTTAATTTTTGATATTATTTCTCCTTTCGTAGGTTACACTGCAAGTTCTATCGCTCTACCAAATTTCAACATTACGGCAATGGGAAGTGGCCCAAATAAATAATCACACATTTTCAAAAGTTTTTGCGATTTTTGAAGTACTGTATGTTGAGAACCAATAATGCTATAGAGATGAAATTTGGTGAGGTGGACCTTTTGAGCATGGTAAATAGATATAAATAAATGGATACAAATAGGCAAGCAAAGCAATGATGATCAAATGTGTTTAAGAAATATGAAACCTTTCTTGTGCTGGGCTTAAGCGAATCTACAACTTGCAAGTCCTATAACTAAGAAAGTGACGATACAGAGGTCATAGCAAAATAACGAATAATGATAAACGCGATTTTTTTTTACCTATAGCAAGCTAATTATGTTACAAACTTTTATTATTATTAATATAAAGAACTAGCAGCAATCCTGCCAGAGAGAAAAAGGATTCTTCATTAGGAGAGACAACGTCGCACAAATATTTGATGTACCAACTCCAAGGATTTCCAGCACTCTATCGATTATTCTTTCCTTTGCTATGGTAATAAATAAATCGCAAATTGCAACTGCAAGGTCGATAGTGCATAATACTGGACACGCTTTGAATCAATGATATAAATTCCATTGTTTCCGTTTTTCGTTGTGAAAACAGTTTAATTTTCAAGCACAATTTCCTGAGACATAATTTTCATCTTAATATATTTTTTTTCTCTTCTCTTTATTCAGTTTTTATTTTATTGCCTTAACACCGGTGTAGGTACATAAAACGACCTTGCTCCAAAGGAATATCAATGAATGGAATTGAATTCTTTATAAGAATTATTACCAGAATTGTTTTTTTTTTCCACTTAAGTACTGAGTCCTTTTGCCTTCTGGTGCTGCATGTAATTTAATTTTTCTTGGAAAACCACGGCCCTATTATACCTAGCTATGGAATTAATTTTAAATTTACAAGAATGCTTTAAAACAAGTAAAAGTGTAATCATCGGCTTGGCCGATGCTTTGATACCCTTCACTGCATGTTTGTCATGTCATGCAAAATGTTTGCCATGCGAGTTAGTTAGACACGCATGTGTCTAATATTGGTTTTGTATGGAAGGTATCGGAACTACTTAACCGACTTAACGGACAGACAAACGGACATGGCTAAATCGATTCAGAATGTGATCCTGATTCAGAATATGCATACTTTATAGGGTATCGGGTGACTCCTTCTTGGCGTTACAAATGTAATGACAAAGTGAATTATACCTTCCTGGGGAGGGTATAAAAATGTGTACAGACGTATCTAAATGGCATGGTAGGGACTAAACGGTTCTTTAATAAATAGTTTTAAGTGTTTACACAGTAACTTACTTACTTATCGGGCTCCCGACCCGTGAAAAGTCTCTACCTGGGACACGAAGATCCTCTTAGCTGGAGCATTATTGTCCATTCGCTCCATGTGGCCGAGCCAATGTAGTCGACGTGTTTTGGCTTTTTGGACTACATCCACATCTCGGTACAGCTCATAGAGTTCGCGGTATGCTGGGAGCGACCAATGATGTCTATATCGTCCGCATAGCCAAGCAGCTGGACGGACCTGTTGAAGATAGTGCCTTCCGTGTTGACACCTGCCCTCCGCACTATCTGCTCCAGTACGAGATTGCAGAAGTCGCATGATAGAGCGTCTCCTTGCCTAAATCCGGTGCATGTTTGAAATAGTTCCGAAGAGCTGCTTCCAAACTGCACGTTACAGCGCCGGGATTCCGAATTCGAATTGATTCGAATTCAATAGGTGGTGAGTTTCGACTTGAAATTCGTTGGTCTTTTCCAAGATTTGCTTCAGTGTGAAAATTTGGTCTAAAGTCGATCTGCCGGGCCGGAAGCCACACTGGTACGTGCCGATTAGTGTGTTGCAGAACGGTTTTAGACGTTCACATAGTACGTTGGATAGGATCTTGTATGCGACATTTATCAGGAATATGCCTCGATAGTTCTTGCAAGACATAGGATCGCCTTTTTTGTAGATGGGGCATATGGAACTGTGTTTACACAGTAAGGCTGAAGGAATTATTTGATATACATATTGGAGACTGATACCTCTTTCATTCCTTAGGCTTTATAAAGGGTGTTTTTTAGAGGTATAGAACTTTGAAACGGAATAAAGCAAAGATAATTTTTTTTAAATGAAATGAGTGAAATGAAATTTACTTTATTCGAAAGATAATCTACTGGCATTATAATTTAAATATGATTTCTGTCATTTGACCGCCACGGCTGCTTCGGACGTAGTCTAGGTGTAGGTTGCTCAAGTTGACCCTCCATAGCTCTCGATTCCCCCCCATCGACTCTAAATCATCAATACCACATACGGGTTTGGAAAGATTATGACTTGATCTATAACCATCTCATCCTTGGTCTACCTAGAGGACGTCTATCTGATGGTACGGATTCCATAGCACGTCGTGGAATCATGGCTCTATGTCTATAGTGTTCACCACTGACTGTTACTTTCTGGCCACCAACCCATAAAGTTTGCAAACATGCCCTCCCCCTTGTAATCACCAAACATACTAATTTAATTACTTCCCTTTATTGAACCCTCTCTAAAGAATACAAAAATGTACACAACAAAAATTATTATATTCCGAGTAAACCTGCCCATGCCCACCTACTTTCCAGACCAGAAAAGCTTCGCATGTCCTAATTATACACAGTGGTGGTACTAGAGTGATGATGATGACTGCGAATGTCAGCTCTCAAATTACCGAAAAATTAATTTCACTTACGCATTATCCTTGTCATGTAACTTTTTATTTCAACTCTTTCGAGAATTACTAGAACTCATATTGCTTCTACTTTTATTCCAGGTCACTGTTGGTATCTACATTTAAATTGTCCACGCTGACAGGCTAAAAGTCTCTGAACTGCTCCTGCAGGTAAGCTGAGTTCTTATGGAGGATAATAAAAAAAAAATATTCCAAACGCACGAAACCCATATTCGAGTCTCTGCAGCAGTTACTCGCTGCCTGTGACTACTATATATCTACAATAAGGACAAAGGTAAGTTTACTGCTGGGTATTTTTTTAGCAATGTACCTACACATGCATGTAACTTTAACGCTAATTCCATAAAATGTGGAAAAGGAAATACCAGAACTGACCCACCCGGGACATTACATCTACCTTTTTATGCACGGTCGAGGTTATGACTGGGTACGAACCCCACGATGATGACGATGATAGTACGGTGAAAAAAAGACTCATCCTGCCATCATAGATGTTATCCCACATTTTGAAGTTAATTGATGGATACGGTTTAGTGGCAGAATTTTTGTTTTCCCAGGATCAGTTTGGTGTGATTTGTTTGTCCGTAGATTTTTTTCCTACATGCTTCACAGTCCTTTTTATTCTTTTTTTCGGTCTCGTCCTGGGCATCCTTTTAATAAGATAAAATCGTGCACATAACTTATCGTTTTGTGTGTAAGGCGCTGGGGTATAGGCGAAGTTGGATAGTAATAAAAAAGAAAGACCGCAAAGCATGCGGACACATTATTTTCGTTAGAAAAAAAACAAACCCACACAAATACAAAGCACTGGACATATTCCTAAAGGATAGTGCAAATGATTCATTTTAGTGTTTTTGACATGTGTGAAAAAGCGTGTGGGATGAAATGTGTGCAGATACACACATAAAAATATCTCCACCAATCTGTCTTAAGCCTTTTTGTGTGAACCATGAGCCAATATGTATGGAATGGTAAGTGAAATGTTTTACTTAAAAAAAATAACTCCTAACGAATCTATTGTGAAAGAAAAATAGCATCACAACGTTGCTTAGTCATCTATTTCACTTCACACTACGATAAAAGGAAAAAAAAACGAAGAAAAGAAAAATGTTTTATGTCCTCATTTGTGGCGGTATCCCTCGTCCTATGAAACCCTCTCAGAAGCCACTAAGCGCATTGGAGCACCACTATTAAGACGCCTCGTAAAAAAATGTGTTATGATTTTTGGATTATTTTCGTAGAGCATCTTAACTTGTTATGTCTTTTGCCTGATGGTGTCCTGTTTCATGTCTTCCTTGCGTTTGTATAAAGTCAACTTGATTTTTTTGTTTTTGCTTTCGACCGTCTAATTAGGAATCTGTGCTGGTATAGTGATTAATTATTGACGCGTAATAAATGAAATACGCACGAATCGTAAAGTGAGTAAGTTTTTCTCTGATGCTTTATTGGTGTCATGTCGGGCAGGGCGAAACATAAAGGTTGTGGCTGTCCCCTTGTCTGTTTCATATCAGAAGAGATTAATTTGTCAAATGGTGATAAGTAATAGGAATTTCTGGGGTAATTGGAGAGAAGAAAGTGTTCTAACGGATTGATGCTGTCATGCATGGTGATAGATTTCGTTGACTAATTGGCATATTATTTGATAAATGGCTAGATATATTCCGTATTTAATTGAGCATAGCAAAAGGAGCAGATTTTTAATTATAGAGCAACTTGAGTGATACAAAATAATGATGCTATTCAAGGTGAGGTAAAAAAAAATTTAAATAAACTTGGATTGTTCAATGTTCATCCTATAAGCAGAAATTTGTGATTTGGCCATTTATTTTAGAACAAGCCATGCCCGCGGTTCTGCCCGCCGATTTCTGTTCTGTTAAATAAAATTAAAATTCGTTTGAGTCATCAACGTTTGTTTATATTTTGCTTACAAAATATTTAATCGCAGTGCCTTTTTGTAAACTAGCTATACATGTTATTTTTTTGTGGGCGAAAGTATAAACAAACTACAACTGCAGCTCACGCGAACATGTAACATATAGATAGCTGTCCATGTGAAAAACATTGCTGCCGGAAGTCAACTCCGGCAATGGCCGATTAGTTTCGAAGATAGCCTTCCGCCATCCTCTCCCTAAGTAAACTAAACTGATCCGGAGGATGTAGCCAGTACAATGTTGAAAGAATTTTACCACCCCATTTCATTTTTTTTTATTTTTCTAAAAATTGAATGTTTTATTATGTAAACAAGCTATCTAAACTCGAAAAAAAAATACAAAAAAATATTCGGTTAACCGCTTTTCTGGAAAACCGAGTTTTTCAGTATGATGCATATTTGCAACGCCATGCATTAACGGTATATATTTTATGATATTATAAATATGATAAAAAGACTGTCTGAAAATGTAAACTCAGTCTTTTCTGAGGTTTTCGAGATATGCGTTTTTGAATTTTTTCTTTTGTATAGGAGATGCCACGCCCCTTTGTAAAATTTTGACCAAACTTCACAAAAACACTCGCAGACCAGTACGGAAGATTGGCTGAAAATTTGAACTCAGTGACTTTGGAGGTTTTTGAGAATAAGATGGATGTTTTCAATTAACCAAAAACATACTCAGATATGCATCATAGACAAAATATCGCAAAAATATCTGTTTCGTACAATATTTGCAACTTTTTTTTGCACATTTACCAAAATGAACATAATAACAAACTATAAAACAAATATGTTCATGCATTAAAATACATAGTTATTTATGTTTATAAGAGGACATGGTATTTTGTTCCATTATATTACATATAATACGCTTATAAATACATTTTCAAGGACAAGATATCATCATGGAATTAATTGGAAATACAAAAGTGACTAAGAGGGGTTTTTCGAGAGTATGATGCAGATATATGCTACAGTATGCATTGAAGGGGTAAGAATCGGACAAATAGTTCCAGAGTTTTTTTTCTTTAAAAGTGATCTTACTTTAATAAGTGTAAAAAAAAAGTATAAAAAATTCTTTAAGGTAAGAACATAATAGTTCGTATTTGAGTTTTAAAGTTTAATAGGAGTTTTCTCTTTAAGAAAACTTAGATTAAGACATAGACATAGTCTACTTATCTACCCACATATACTACCTGGGATAATTCAACACGTGCACGAAGATACATAACTACAACATTGAAACAAAACGAGACATGCAACACAGCACAAGCTACATAAAATCGTATTAAACAACACACAAAACAGGCTAAAAGTCATCTACAAAGCTACTCAAACACGCATACTCGAAACACATAAAGAAAAAACACATGTTATCACAGCACACGAATATCACAGATGTTATGTAAGTATAATTGGGTATATTTATCTAACACTATAACTATATAACTATAAAAACTATATACTACGCCTAACTACAAAAAAATCCTAAGCTAATATCACAGTCCTTATCACAGTCATTGTATTGAGTTTTGAGTTCCAGGGAAGCATGACTTCCAACCCACAATTCCATATATAACAAAAAACTTATAAGTGTTTAGTACATAGAAATTGTACTCTGTCGTCCTAAGCTAAGAATTATGTATTTGAGTTTGAATTTAAGTAGTAAATAAATAATCATGAATTGTTAATCACATATTTTCTTTCGGGTCAATTCTTCATCAATGTCCACAACAGCGGTAACCCTCACATTCTCAAAGGAACTTAGTTCTTCCCACCCCCAAGCCCTGAGCAAGCCGGAAGAAAAGAATAAAAGAGAGCAAACAAGAACTAAGTTTCGTTAAAATCAAAATTCTCTCTTCAATTAGTAATTGTGGTCATACGCTACAATGTACATGTATGTACATAGTTTGTTTTGTCCATGTCCATTCCCTACATCAAATTCAACTACGCCATTCATGAGAATGTTCACTACATTGAGCATTCTGAATACCCGTCGCGTCGTGCGGGGGGCAATCGATGAAGCAATTTTTTTGCATTTGGCCAAATCTGATCTATGTATTTTCAATTTATTATATCTCACCCTCTGGATGGACCAGAAAGATGAGTGTTAGCTCAAAATACTCGGTGAAGTATTGCCTAACAATTAAAAGAAAAGTTTGGTTGAAAAGTTTTTCAACCCTCAGAGGACGAATTTTGAAAAATTTTGAAAAACGATGAATGAGGCATGTAATAATTTTGACTTACCTATCTATCAAGGTACAAAATTTACAAGTTCATACGGCTAACGGTTGGTGAGGCCACCCTTATTCCCCGCGACTCCTTTACTGCAGAGTAATTCGCACCCACGCTACGGACTAAGTTGGCCGCACATCTTAATCAGAAAAAAAATCATGAAAATCGGACGAATGGCTCTCGAGTTATGGAGAAACGAACAGACGGACGTTGCATTTTATAAGTAGTATAGATGGAGGATGGATGGATGGATCATGGATGTATTAAGTTTTCAATTAAAACCTGAGTAGGTACATCTTGAGTGGGTATGATTCAGCAAGATTCGCAATAAACGAGAAAGTTTCGTGCGACCCAGTCGTGAACATATTTTTATAAAATTTTTAAATAGTGTGTGTTCGTCGTTTCGACAAATGTTTAGCTTTTGTGTTAGTTTTAGGCTCATATGTTTTTTATATGGCAAGATAAAATACCTAAATGGTTATTTTTGTTCATTTTCGTTTTTTTTAAGTGTTTTCGTCAATGCACTGATATTCTTGATACTTTCGTCAATAACACTGATATTCTTGATTTTAGCTCGTTTTTTCCTGAGTTCATCAACATTATCTTTCTACGGTTAAAGAAAAATTTATAGAAAAAGGTCCTTAAAATATTAAAGGGAAAATTTACAGCAAGAAGTTCGAATCCACTGTTTCTTTTCCCTTCCATTACCCTATTTTTTTTTTTCGCTTTTTGTGAATGTGCATCTGATGTGCGATTAGCCTCTGAAGAACCTTCTTGAAGTAATGTGTGCGTTGTCTGCCCAAGTACTTATAAGTTTAAATACGGGGGGCTTCAAAACTTTAACATATGTATGATATGCAATACAAGATACAGCTATACGCCTATTATTTTTAATAGTATCCAATTAGGAATTATTTTATTTGCAGCATTATTATCTTCATGTTATTTGTGAGCGCACGTGCAATTAATAATAATAATGAGTGGGTGTGTGGAATGTTTTTTTTATAATATTATCTCTCATAGTATGTATCTACTCAAATTTTAGCAAAAAAAATACGAAAGGTGTACCTCGTTTAAAGGAATGGGTACTAACCCATGCCTTCAGTGAGATTTGAAATATACTTTTTGTTCCAGCAGATATTTCATGCTGCTTGTTTCGTATTATATTATTATTCGTCCCAAAAGAGGTTTGGGCATCCTTCAAGTTATTTGAAAATTTAATTTTCAATATAGCATTATGGAGAGTCCTTGATGTGGGTGGGTGGGTACTGCTCGTAAACAGCATTTCGCCCAAAAGCAGGTTGAACAGTTTTTGATATCTTAACAATGTCAGACCTCAAACTGACTGTAGCTCAGTTTAGAGCAGACATCACCCATCATGGTGGGGAATTAATCTTTCTTCATGAAATATTTTGAATTAATTTAATTTGCAAACATTTCTCGTGATGAGCAGGCATTATTATTATTATTTTTTTTTAACACAAATTACCATTCAACATCGGCCAAATTGTCGATAATCATTTTCATGGTTTCTGCAGGTCAAACAAACAAAGCACACAAAAAATACTCGCCCTTGACCACTTTGGTATAAATTATTATAAATTCCATCCCAACGTTTTGGTTTTTTTTTTTTTTTTGTATTCTTTTGGTTCTGCTAGAAACTTTCCGATTAAAGGTATGGTTTCTGTTGAGGAATTTTATTTATGGCTGTTAAGCAGATTTTATATCACCCACCACTCTGCAGTCTACATACATTTTCATATTCCGTTCATCGTTAGGGTGACGGCACGGAGCGTGGCCCGTCCTGTTTCGTCTTTAATTTATTTTAGAATTATGAATTTTAAAGATGTATTTTATGTACGCATTTCCGTTTCTGATTCAATAATATAATAAACAGTATTTTGTCCCTTTCTACCTTGGTGCAGAATTTAAGATACGCTTTATGATTCTTGGATAATGAGAGGGATTATGTGCATTGGTGCGTGCAAGAGTCGAAATTAAGGGAGCAGTAAAATTACTTTTATTTGCCCAAATGCTGGCGGTGGCGATTACAAGTTATGGCTTTTGCCATTAATATTTTATTGTATGTATATGAAATGAACGCAGGGATTTTGTGTTTTTATTAATGAAGCTTGTGATAATGGCAGAGCGAATTTTGTAAAAAAAAAAAGAGCTTCTTTCAAAAAAATGTATTCCAGATGTTGTGATATATGGTAATTTATATATCGCTTGGTTTCAGCATTAAATTTGTGTAAAAATATTAGATACAAACTTAATGAACAAAATATGACAAATTATAAGGATGAAGTCTCTTATGGAGTTTCTTAGAACTTTGTGCTTTAGTTTGTTATGTTGGGGAAATTGGTGGTAAGATCTATGTATCTACGTATACATTTGCCATATAACGAGACTCGTACACCTTCCGTAGAAACTTACAGCTTTTGTGCAAGAAGTTTAGAAAAGGATCTGACCCTCCTGATGGGTAGTGTGTTACATCCCTATACCTACAATGAAAAAAAAAAAAAAAAAACAGGTGTTTCAAAGCAACGCCACGCCTCAGACCTTAATGTTACTAAATATTGACGACCATAGCAAGCGAAATAAGGTATTAGTCGAGACTCTGGACTGAGGCCATAGGTACCGGAAATGAGTTGCGATGGAAAAACCTGCATGTGGCTGATTGGTCCAATGTCAGCGTATAGATGGATATAGCTGTGGCAAAAAAGAACGCTAATCGAATTTGATAATTTTTCAGAAAAAAACTTTTAAGATTCGACGAAAAATTTGAAATTACAAATGGTTCTGGTTAATACCCAGAAAGTCTGATTTTCCTGAAAGTTAATGTAAATAAAGGTAATCTAAGTCTCTTTCGATCTAAGGTTTCATAATCTATTGATCATTCTTATTTCGAGCGTTGTAAGCAAAATAATCTTAAATCGAGTTTAGCTGTTATTGCTTCGTTGAAGAACAGCAATTTTATTGGGCAAAGTTGACTTTAGCTGATATTCCTTGATATTCCGTGATGGAAAAACAACCAAACTCGACTTCAGACATTTTTTAAACAATAAAATCAAAGGAAAGTGATAAATATTACACAGAAAAAAACCCAAACTCAAGTTTAGCTGTTATTATACGAGTGATAAAATAAAAAAAAAATCGTTTCTCTGAAGTCAACTTAAGACTTGTTTTTTTTTTTTTAGTTAAGTTGTTTTGCCTTAACGGCGATGTAAAAATATCACTCTGGTTGTTTTCGGGACATTGTACCTTTAAATTTGAAGATAAAAAGTTAAAATCATGCTGAATCTAATGGTATCAAAAATTAAATTTCGCCTAAACTCGACATTAGTTGTTTCTGTTTGTGGCCATAGAGGATTAAGATTTATGCTAGACATAGATTCGTGACTTTAAAAAACCCTACAACAAATACATCTATAACGACCCAAAAATGCAGCCCGCAGAATTTAGGTTAATGCTATAGTGCAGTAGGTATGCTACGTTGCTCTATCCTAATGAAACTACATGTTCTCTCTCATACATGTGACGCGCGCCTGGCGGTCAACAGCTAACATTTGATGCACTGCCTTCACTTTTTAAGTGATATTCTAAGGAGAGCGACGGCTTCGGGCCTAAAAGACAGCAGCAGCTCGTATTGTCCCATACTCCCCTACGCGAGCAAAATTTAACATTTTTCAAGACCCGAGATTGTTCCTGCTTACAGTACCTATCTACTGCTTTGCTGTAGCTGTAGTCGCGCCCACATTGAAACCACATTCACTTGACCAATCGCTTACTTTCTTTTACTTTACATGGCGACTGCGCCGAGGTGAAACGGTCTCCCCCACAATCCCCTGCCACTGCCACCAGCTAGTAGATTGTCTTTCCCTGGTGTTTTTTTTTTACTTAGACGGAGTTGAGGGGATGCCGAAATTTAGGCAACCTTGAAGTCGATAAAGAGCTGGTGTTTGTCGATGGTTGATTTTCCTAGCATAAAACCACACTCATATGGGCTGATCATGTAGCTTTTTCTGATTAAACCAAACGTAAGCAATTTCCTGAGGAAAATCTGCAGATGGCTGAAATTTACGTTACCTAACATTACAAAATTTGATTACTAATAGCATTAGGTATATTAGGCTGATACGTACATATATACTGACCATAATTTAAATTTTTCTCTTCTAAAAGACGATTCACATGAGAGCGACCAACTAACTACGAACGGACGAATATTCGCGACTTTTGACTGTCCGTTCACATGAGCACTTTTCATGGTCGCGGAAGTTCGCGAATTTCAGCCATCAGTTTCTACCACCAATTTCTAATTTGAGATTAATTTCGAACGAATGTTTTATTCGCTAGTTTGTGGGATGCGGTTTAATTATGTAGATTGTGAATAAACTTTGGCAATTCGCGCGCAGGGTATTTTCTTTCGCGATAAGAAGTTTGGAATTCCAATTATCGTCCTTTAAACTGTTTTTAAACTTATTTTCTTATTACATTTTGATTGGATAATTAATTATCGTAATCTTGGAATAGTAAAATAAATGCATCAGAAGTGGTTTGTTCGTATTTCATCTATTCGTTCATTCTCTCTCATGCGAATGGTCCTTAACAGTGTAGTATTATCAAAATGAGAGTATATTTTCATAATAATCACCCCTATTGTCGTAGTCGTTTTCGACTCTAAACAGAAACGACACGACTGTTTGGTATTGGCGACTAAAAATAAACGACTTTTGTCGCGCCATATGTCGTCTGAAATGTCAAAAAATGTGGATTGTATTTTTCGACGACGATCGTCGGTATTGCATAAGTCGTTTTGTGGCGACGTTTGTCGTGGAAATGATACATTTCTGTCGTCGACTATTTTGCGGACGACTGTGTGATAATGTTAAAAAAAAGTATGTGTACTTAATTTTGAATTAACTAAAAGACAATTATAGTTATTTTGCAGAATGGAGATAACAAATAAAATACAACTTCTACATTTAGTGAACGAAATGCAGAAAAATATTCCATTGGCAAAATCGTTCACAAAGGGCCTAGCAAAAAGTGATGTTAATCGGCAATGGGGCGACGCAGCCTTATCTCCGAATTGTCTTGGACCACCTTCGACTTCGATAGTCTAAAATACATTTTAAATCTGAAAATAATTATTGTTATTAAAACAATGTTTGATATTTAAATTATTTCTACCACTCAGTTAACGTCGCGTCGGGCAAATCCAAGCGATTGGATTTGGTTCGAATTTCCTTTCATAACTTTACCAGCTCTTTTTTCTGGTTTTCTTCTTTCTTCTCAACACTCTTTTCATTTTTGATTTGTTTTATTAAATAATTGATCAATACACAAACAAAACAACAGACCAAATAAAAATTCGTTGACTGTAATGTCAAACAACATGTGTCATAGCTTGTGGAATGTATGTGGAATGTGAGAGTTCGGAGAGTCGAGTCATTTCAGTTACGCAATACCAAATTCCAAACGACTCGACACGACAAAAATGTCGCCAGTCGTTTGCGACAGACGACAACGACAATAGGGGTGAATGTTTTCTATGTCAACCGGAAGCAAATTAGTAGTGGTTTGAATTGAACCTAATTGTGACAAACAACATACACACTTTACCCACATCAAATTATGGATTGCTTAAGTCCTCTATTTAGTCGACTAAAAATACTGTTGCTTCCCCTTCGTGATAAGCCGCCAAAGTTCTTAAAATTTTCAATAACGATTCACTTATCATTTCGGACATTTTTATATTTATAATTTTGCGGTAGGTACTTTTCGTGACAAATCTGTAAATGAGGGACATTTTGCCGGCAGTTTCTGATGCGGGACAGCCATGTGAAATGCTGGACTTCTGGTCACTTTAGGTATGTATTATATCCAAGTTTTGCAACTGTTTGGTTCAAAACTGAGCAGATGGTATTACTATGAATTTAAGCATTACCTGCCAGTTACATTTTTATCATAATCGAAAATGGCGTTTTTGAGATATGAGCAGTTTTTTAAAGTAGCTATGTACTATTATTAGGGATTTGGGTGGATATCAAAGGACGCAGTCTTTTTAGCGAAAAACTGAGTTCATCAAGTTAAGAATGCCGATAGTATCTTAAAAAAAAGTTGTTGTTAAAATCGTTTGTACCGTTTTCCAGAAAAAGCCAATTTTCAAAAGTGGCATTGCTGGACTTTTCGTCTTCATTCAGGGATGGATTAGCAAAAAAAAACAGAAAATTCGAAAAACTCCATAATGAAAGGTAGGAAAACCGAAAAAAATCTAAATTTCCATTTTGTATAGAAATAACCATCAATGATCGTAAAACTCAAATTTTTGGCCCAAAGATGTTCCTGCAAGGTTTGGTTAAAATCCCATCAAAAACACTCTTAGGTATTGGGCCGGCAGTGTTCCGTTCCTGTGAAGTTTTCTCAAAATTGAACAAAATTAAATCACCAAACAAAATCTACCTTTATACATAGTGCGGGGATCTCAATGAACTAGTATTCGAAGATTGTTTGGGTTGGGATTCATAATCGCTTATGAAGAATTAAAAACAAATAAATTTTACTTTGTACGAAGTTTACCGGGTCATCTATTTGTTTATAAAAGTCTAGTGCCATCATCTTGAAACGGATAGAGCAAGCCACATATTTAAGTGACAATCTCTTTCGCCACACCACTAAAATTTAATTTACAAGTCTCTGAAATCTGTCGGAATGCTATACTCGTATTTTAGGAATTTGTCAACATTACTACATATTTCACCGTGACATCTATATAATAAATTTGTATTTCAATCTTATTAATTCTTCGCTTTGCCTCTGGTAATTTAATTTCTATCCCGCAAACAGTGCCAACTCGGTAGGAGATTGTGCAAATAAATAGGAGCAATTGAATATTATTCTGGATTCACAAAACAAAATGTCAAATCAGCAACAATAAATTGTATGCTGCGGCAAAGAGAATGCCAAACTTTTAAATTGAAATTAAAATTAGAAACGAGAGGAGAAAGATTTGTATTTTAATGTTGTATGAACCGGCATGACCTCCATTTAGGATAATTAAAATTTTTTTTATCCAACTTCAAGGTAGGCATTTTTTCGAGTTAAAAGAGTTTTGGTAATAATATAATAGGTATTTAATTACTTTAATAATAATTGCAATTATTGGCATTGTATTTCTTGAAAATGATACCTACCTGAGATTTAATGTAACCCTTAAAAATTAGAACATGGATTACGCGTATGGTAAGCATTTCTGTGTGTGATTTCTAAGTAAGAAGTTCTGCTTTTTTTCAGCTAAGGTACACGTGTGCCTGTGCATATTACGTCAATGTCGTTTTGATCTTAGCTAACCCATAATTAGCTGTCGGTTTTTGTAACTTCACAATTAAACTGGTGTATGATGCGCGATGGTTGCATGTGTCAATTTAATTTCTCTGCGGTGACATTACTGAAACGACTCTATGAGTAGTAATAATATTTTAAATGAATATAAATGGAACTTCACGATACAACTGGGTTCAGATTTAATGGCCCATGTCGCCTGTTTTAGGTATCATTATGAGCCAAATGTACTTAGCTATATAAATTAATTAAATTTTACATTAGGTCGAGTTACGTAGGCGAAAGTGATGCTTGTCAAGTCAAAAGTGATGAACATAGTCATCCCCGATGAAATACAAATAATGACAACTCCTCAAGGTAAAGATTTTTGCACCCGAATTTCCATTGCAACAATAAGTGGTATACCTATGACTTATAAATTTATGTATTTTATTGTTGTAGTTTCGCCTTCGTTAAAAGACATTTTTTTCTGCTTGCAGCTTCCTATGTAATATAACACTAAGCCTTTAATTGAGCCAAGAGTCTCAATGAAGTTTGAAAACTTTGTAAGATTTTAATTAGAAAGTGTTGTGCGAACTAGCTAGTTTCATAATCGTTATTGTGCGCTGCTTTTAATTCCCTACAATAGTGTTTCGGGTTTCTCGAATGCCGGATAATTACAAAAGGTGTTAAAGCAGAAACAATGCACAAAAACCTCCTGTATTACTATGTATAAGAAACTTCTTCTACAAACAGAAAATTGTGGGTGGGTGCACTTTTTTCTACTTACTCAGGCATGTTGGCATATAGCTACAGTTACAGTGTGTTGTGTTGTACGGGGTGTTTAAAGAAAATGAATGACAAGGACAACAAGTTTGCCTTACAAATAAAGTGAATTATATTGATGGCGCGGCGTTATGAAGAGTATTCTCGATAGTTCAAAGGCTTCTTATACAAAATTGAACATAGGAATATAATTCTACATGAACCTCAAATGCTTTTGTAACTTTACAAAATATTTTCTTATCGTTTGAATATCCTCTCGAACAATGTCGTCGAGTTCTTTGAAGAGTTATTTGTGAAATATTGAAACCGCTTAATATAACTATGTACTTAGCTTTAAAGGCATGAGTCCCACCAAGGATATAATTCATACTTTTTTAAAAAAATAAATGTTTGGTGCAGCATTTCCGTATAGGATCGTTCCGTATAGGGCGTACACGGTTAAATAATTTTTTTTCGAGTCTGAACGCCTGCATTAAGAAGTGGCGCACTGGAAAAAATTTGCAAATTCGCTTATATTAGGGAGCATCCCCTGACCAATTTCTGTAAAGCTAGAGGCGCGAGCGCGACACTGGTGTGGCAGTGGCGTGGTAAGGTAACCAAGTACCAGGTGGCACCGCTAAAGCCTATGTAAACAACAACTGTAGACGCGCGCATCCAAGCGAATTGGAGGCGACGTGACATTCAAGTGGCGTGACGCCAGTTTGGTGTGATTTTTCTCGAACAAGTTTAATTTTCGAGTGGCAACCAAGGCTTTTGATTTTTCCCCAAAAATTAAAAACATCTCAGACGACTATGAATTCAAAATAGGACGACATTTAAGAACTGATTAATCGATGGCACCATAATGTTATTTGTGACTTCATACCACTTTGCTGTCATTCCATCGCCACACCCTTCCTATGCACCTGCCACTTGGTTTACCACGCCACTTGCTTACCACTTCAATGCGTGCCTTGCTTGAAGCAATTTTTTCAAGCTTAGCATTAAGATGTCTTGAGAGAGATGAACTGATTTTTTGTTAACAAAGTCTTTGCTTATTATAACCACATATTTCGAAGTGAATTCGCCATTCATCTATCTATCTATATATATAAGAATGAAGATTCCGACTGACAGATCATCAACGCCCAGCCTAAACCAATTCCTCTAGAAATCTGAAATGTTGCTCAGAGGCTTCCTTTATGATGTATACAAGCACTAAGGAAGGATTTTTTGAAATTTAACCCGTAAAGGAGTAAAGGAGGGGGGGGTGTCAAAGTTTGTATATGAAGATGTTTATTTTTCATCCGATTGTCTTCAAACTCGGTTTATGTACACTCCATGAGAAACAAAGAAAACTAATTTCTCCGATTTTAGAAATTCAACCCTTAAAGGGGTTAAAGGGCGGTCAACATTTGGAACATTTTTATTTTTCATCCGATTGACTTCAAACTCGGTTTGTGTACTCTCTATGAGAAATAAAGAAAACCGGTTTCTCCGATTTTTTAAATTCAACACTTAAAGGGGTAAAAGGAGGGTCAAAGTTTGTAAGGGAAAACTCGGTTTGTGTACTCTCTATAAGAAATAAAGATAATTAATTTGTCCGATTTTGGAAATTTTGCTTGAGGTCCGAGTTATTGGTGATGACCCCTTTTAAGGGGGCCTTTTCTTAATTCACGAACCATTCGTCGTATCGATTTGAAACATTATAATGATGGCTGCATCTAACTTCATCGTACGTACTCCAAAGATATTCAACCAGAATTCTGTAAGAATGGGGTTATACTGCTAGAAAGTGGTACACATCCTCACAATCTTTCCGGTTGTATATGTTGCACAGTGTAGGAAGATCTGGGCAGTGTGGAATATAATTAAGGATTGGCTTACTAAGAAATACGTTGTGTTCCATAGATATTGGCTCAGTCTGCTATAATATGATCTTTGTTGAGATTTCCGTACTTCACAAACTAATTGATCATATCTATATTTTTGAAGTGTTTTCACCAATAGGGCGTTAGACATAATTTTAAGAGATACTTACTGCTCCTTAGGTACTTTATTAGGTAGGTTTCCCGCGCGTTATATTTATAGAAAAGACTGTGAAGCTGAACAAATCATTACAATAAAAAACCCTTTATCATACATTTTTTAAGTGATTTGTTTGAATTCTGACAGTCAATTCTTTGTATTATATTACTCTTAGGGATACATTATTAATTATTGTATTCCCCTTTTAGAAAAAAAACCTGCACTTCGATTTGCCATTTATTGTCTAAGCGATTATCTACGCCTTGTGCGTTGCACCACGCTAACTGAGCGTGAGAATAAGTTTACCAATTACTGAATAGAACAGAGAGTTTGACATCGTAATGCATTTTGTCATTGCTTACAAAGTTTGCCTATCTCTCCAGTCTCCTGTTTTAGTGAGATCGTCTAGGAATTAGTAATCACGTTAAGTTTTTTGACATGCAGTCAATTTTTAATGAAGATCCAAAGAGCGTTAAGGAAGCTTTTAACCGGTATGATACTGATCACTGGAAGTTAGCAATGGAGGAAGAATACCAGGCTTTACTTGCAAATGATTCTTGGCAATTAACTTCAATCTACCTCCAGCTCGTAAAGCTATACAATGCAAATTGATTTTTAAAACCAAAAAGGATGTCAAAGGAGCCATATGTCGATACAAAGCAAAGTTATCAAAGGAAACTCGCAGCGAAAGAGGTAACTAAACATCAAATTGCGGATGGACTTACCAAATCTTTAGACAGAGTAAAATTCTCTGAGAATAGAGATGCTATGGGACTTAAGAAGTAGTCGATGTTAATTTGAGGAGGAGTGGTGGAAATCACATTAAAATGAACTTTTATATCCACCTTTGTATTTTATTTATTCTGAAATAATCCTTTGATCTAAATTCAATATTCTCGATTATAGGATATGGTAGTTATTCAACCAGCCGCATTTTAATCCAGATGTAAGATTCCATATAAAGAAGTCTGCATATAATACATTTTCATTGGATCAAAGCTTAATATGTAATTCTATGCCAAGACAGAGGGTTTCAATTTTCTCCCTTATTTGGGTGTTTCAGTCCAGTATTATACCTAATGATATACATATTGGAATTCAACAAAAAAAATGTACATGGTCCATAGACCTGACAATATAACCTCAGCTCATTTTGATTAAGCGAGCCTGTAAACTCCAACTCGAATTATTCCGACCTTTCCCCAGGGTATATCGATAAAAATAATTAAAATGCAATTTTACCTCAGAGCAGATGTGCTTTTATTCGTCTTTCCCAGCTGTTGGGACGAAAAGTTTATCTGGCAATTGTAAGCAAGTCACAGCCAGCGACTGAAAAGATCCCAACCGAATGATCAACTAGCGTTGCAACATCTAATTAATGACCAACTAATTAGGAAACCGAGAACTATCTTAGTGTATGTACCTACACCAAGTAGCTGTGCATTTACCTATTTGAGTTGGTTGAAAATTGCATCCATATTGGAAAAGTTCACCGTATACGCAATGGCAGTGCTCATTTCTCAACCGCACATCTGATGAATGTGTATTACTCTTACCATTTCGAAAACAGTTAGTATCTGTACACTGTACTCGCTTTGCCTTCTCAATAGTTTCAAATATAAACCTCATTTAGTGAGCAATTATTTTCGTTTCTGTCTCGTCCGTCCTGCAGATGTGCACCACCCATCCCAAACAATTGCAGTGCCCCTAACGATCAATTATTTGTCTTTAAAAGAAAGCCTTTCCTATCTACATTGCTACACCATCTTGCGCACCCTATCCTTGGTTCCTTGGTTCGTTAAGTCATTTATAGAGGAAACAGACAAGGAAAAAAATGTATCTATCCTAGCGCTCCCGTAACTTTTGCAATTAATTAATCAGTTTTCACCAGTAATGAATTTTAAACCAACTGCATCCATTTAGGGGTATCTAGCTGCCATTTCTGTAGACGAAGTTAAGCAAAAACACCGTTTGCAAGGAAATCACTTCAATTTGCTTTCACTCTAGCCGAGGAAAAAAAAGCCTTCAAACGAAATTCCGCCAAACGATGAGCAAACTACACAACACTTTGAGCCAGAAAAAAATGTTTGCAATTACAATTTCAAATTGATACACAAAACGAAACTTAATTATCAAATGTACATCGTAAAACTTTCTCAAAATGCGAGTTAAAGGAAGGGAGAAGGAATATTTTTTTGTTGTCCCTTATTCAAGTTGGAAGGACAATGTTTACGATAAATTGAGGCACAGCGGCCTCATATTCAAACAAATTGTCCCTTCGGTCGAACTTTTAATCAGTAACTCAAGTGTTTGCGTTAGAAAACGTTAATTTAGCGAATAAGTATTATTATTCTTTTACATCAAAACATTCTAAGAACTAATGGAAAGTGAATTTTATCCTTTGAAAAGTGTTCCCACAAAATTTGGTCTAATTACTGGGTTTATGACACTGAGACCGTGGAAATAGTTAGTGCAGGAGTGGAGTTTTGAAGAGTTGTTCCTCCCTTTAACTTGTTGCCTTTTAGTTAGTGTTGTAAACTGAAAGCTTCGCAATGTCCCTAAGGGAATAAAACTGAAATTCATCTGATTTTATTCGAATTAAATCGATAAATTTTCTATTTGCAAAATCAGCGGCAGAGATTGCAATACCTACAAGAAATACAAGACTGGCCTTATTCCTTGTGTTTGTTGTCAAATGTGACTATAGTAGTAGTTCTGTGGTGATAAGTTGAAGTCGGCTGTGTCATTTTTTGAAATTTATTTTCAATAAAGTTATGACAATGGACAAAATGTATTATTTTTTTAGCAATAACAGAGTGGCTAATAGCATAATTGAAACTTAAGCTTTTTTCAGAAAAACTGTTTTAAGTCATTTAAGTACCTTAAGTAACATAAGATGATTGAAAAAATTTGAATTCTTTATTTTTAGGGCTTATGTCAATATAAGAACAATAATGACTAAATATAAATTTAGTTGAAAATAGCTTATGTTGACATAAGATACAAACTTCTTGATTTTTAAATAGCCTAAATAGCTTATGTCATGACTTAAGTGTTTTTAAAATAATATCATTTTTTAAAGATTTAAAAATGCTAATATTCTATATAGGCATAAGCTATTATGTTAATGTGAATAGTGTCCAAATAAACTTAAGCTATTACGTTTTTTTTTAAATTCAACGGTTTTTTAGTGGCGAAGAATTATGAGACCCAGACCAAAAAAATGCTGTAAAATCAGGGAATACTATAAGCAAAAAATCGATTTTCGCTTATTTCGACATAAGCTACTCCAACTTATTACCACAAAGTTAACGATAGTGAAATATATTGAACCTTATCCTTCTCTGTCTGCCTGCCCAAATGTATATGTATGTTTAGTCTGTGTGCTTTTAGCTTTTCACGACTAAACCTCTGAACCAATCGCATAATGAAGGTTCGGAAAGGAAGAGTTTGGGATCTAAAAAAGGTCTAGCAAAACCCGTTAACATAAGGTGGTAAATCGACAAGTTGTCATCACTGAACCAAATTTGGTAGTGATATTGACAAAAATGTACGTAAATTTGAAGAAATGGTTATCAATATAAGGTCAACACCTCCTGTCAAAATTAGTATTCTTCATTTTAAAAAAATTTCTTCAAATTGAAAAAACATTCTTCAATTCGACGCATCGTGCATTATTAATCAACAAATTTTTTTTTTATTTTTACGTATTTTCTTCTTAAAATTGAAAATCAATTCTTCATTTCAACATTTCACTTTTTTCATATTAAATAATTATTCTTCAATTGTATGCATCGATTTTCTTCAAAATATTTTGCTTATTCAAAACAGAAAAGAAACATTTTTTTAAGGTCAAAAACATTTTTTTTTTTTATTTTCATAGCATTAGGTAGGTAAATGTACAATTGAAAGTTTTATTTTAACTTACATATTTAAGTGAAGTGATTTAACTTGACTATGGTTTATGTCATAATTTGATTTTACTTGATGAAAGCAGATTTGGGTAAAGGTTTTAAATTTGAAAAATTAAGCAAATTGATTAAGGTTTGTTTATAAGGTTTGTTTATATTTTTATGTCATAATGACTTACAGCCAGAGAAAAAACAACGTAAAATCAAAGAAAATCACTTTGATATAAAGATTTTTCGGAATGATTTAGCTTCGAAGACGAAAATTGTAAAATCAATGTGTTATAACATGAATTCAAATCGTGTCCGTCAAATTTATCCATCTTTAAAACAATATTAATCAATATAAAACCAACCATAAGGCATCGTAGATTCAAATGCATTCAACTTTGAAATTATTATGCCTTGATTTTCATTTGACAATGATTCGTATAATCAAATGCACCTGACTTTAAAAATACTACAAATACATTTTGATACAATCATTATGCAATGTAGTATCCAATATATCTTTGGAAATAGTATGTTTCAAGTTTGATTTAAAGTTAATCCATTTAGAATAAGTATTTTTTAACTTTAATCTTACCATGATGCATCGTAGATCTTACTGCTTTCGATTTTGGAAATATTACATTTAATATTTGATTCAATCATACCGTACCATTCGCTGTAAAATCAAAACCAAAAAAAAAAAAAAAATACACCAATATAGCATTCATACATTTTATTTCCAACAAACAAAATTCTTAAATGTATTGACTAAAATATCTTATTTACTAATGTATCTCTTCAAAAAGTATATATTTTGGCTAAATAAAATTAATTAAGTGTTGTTATTAGTTGAAATAAAATTCTGTTTAATTAAGTCAAAAGCTTTGTAAAACAAAAAATTTAATTTCAAATACTTACCAACGAATTTAATTCAATTACAATTACCCTCTTGGCACTTTTAAACGAGAAACACAAATAAACTTGCTATCGCGACACATAAAATTTAAGAACAAACATAGTCTTCTTTATTCTACATTAAACTGAAAATGCAACTCCTTAAATTAACGTTGATCCAAACTTGAAGTTGAATTGTGGGAAAAAAATGTATGTTAGTATTTTAAAATAACGTTCAATTAACTATGCAAACTTTAAAAGTACGTAAATGACACTTTGAAATTTAATTTTGGACAAAAATTTGCATGTTCTACTTTAAAATTACGTTAAAAAAAAACTTTAAATATTACAAAATATGGTTTCAATGTAAAATTTACCACGTTTCAATTGAAACTCGGTTGCGTTTATTAAAAATTAGATTGCGTATTTAAATCAAATATTTATCAATTTTAAATTAAATATACTTCACGGCATTTTATTCAACTTAAAATCAAATGCGGTCATATTAAATTTTACGTTGCATTTTTTCCCTCAGTGTACTTACCGTCCAGTTATGGTGATCATTGGCTGAATGTCGTTTTTCTTGATTCATTTCCGTTTCACATACCCCACGGTTTATTGAACTAGGAGAAAGCTAGCCTAGAAAAGTATATTCGCTTTGGGTAACAAATTATAATAAAAAGTAAACGTTTATAATTTGAAAAATATTAACATTACTTACGTTTCTCTTATCCAATTGTGTTTGTAAAGTTTGCTCAGTTGCTTCAGTTAAATTTCTAATTTCTTTGACACGACTTCACTTTGTCATCACTTCACTTTCAAGAATAAAAGTTATCATCAGAAACTTCTTCGCATTGACTAATTTTCTTCAATTTGAAGTAAATACGAGAAAAAATTCATATGAATTCAAAAATATCTTATGAAAAATTGTTGATTTGAATAACTGATTCGTCAAAAATTAATAAAATATTTTCTTCAATATCACCAGTTTGTCAATACCTATGACGAAATTTCAATCGTTTGAATAAAATACTAAATCGGACCACAGTTGAAGAAATTTTATTGATTTTGAATATTAAATTTTCAATAAAACGAAAAATTTGATGAAAAATTGTCGATTCTAATAATAAATTCTTCAAAGATTGACAAAATATTTTGGTCAATATGACCTACGCGATTTCAGAAATATTTTTGTCACTTGTAGAAATTCATTAATTCTCAAATGATGTACTATAGGACTGTGATCTGATTTATTAACACATGTGCTACGGATTTTGAAATAGCAAGTAAAACTAACGTCGCTTTCTCCCTCATAAAATTCATTGGAAATCACGTGCTTATTGAATCAACGTATTTCATTATAATTTTATTTTCAACTGCGAAAGTTTCAAATCACACATTTTGTCATTTCTTATCTTGGCTTCCGTCGAAACGTGCCGACGCAACTTTTGCTCCTGCATAATTAATCAAACGTCCCTTTTGCCAGTCCTTGAAGATTGTATAGTACAGGCACTTTGTCAGAATTATAATAATTTACTAAGATGGATTGCTGTGAATTTGGGGCGAAGCTAACTGAATTTCATATGTATATGTCAGATACCTTACTATCTAAACTTGCCACACCCCTCCCCATTCTTTGGACAGAAATTTTTATTGTTTGTACCTGAATTAAAGAGTTTTTCCAATAGAATTTGTTTCAAAAGGATATAACTTTTTCATACTGATCTACCTGCACAATCTATTTTGTAAAATGTCAAATGTTTTCTTACATTGAGATTTAAAGCCTAAAAAGGGTCGTCTACGATTATATGGCGTAATGCGTTGATTTTGCTTTACCTACATATTTCAAGTTTTAAACCAGCACATAATTCATCCCAAGTTTGGGTTTTAATAAGAAAAACTGCATCTGCTGTGCTTGAAACAGAGAATCAAAACTATGACGGACAACATAATGGGCGACACAGACAGGCTATTTATATGCGATTTGAAAAATACCTGTCCAGATACAACCCTTCTGAAGGTTTATGAAAGTAAACATGCTGACAAGCTGGTCTTTCAATGCTCAGCCCTGCACTGTACAATTGCGGAATAAGTTTGCATTTCGGACTTGTATAGTCTTTCTATAGGAGGTAGTTTTACAGTCACTTAGATGTTATTTGCATTCCAAATTCCACAGATTAGATCTTGGACTTTAGTCCTTAACAAACTTCAATAACGAGGTCAAAAGACTCGTTGGAACAAAATGGCACATTATAGTGCTACCTGATGGGTTTTTTTTTAAAAACGCCCATTATAGGTACCTATACTTAGCCACATATCTACGTTTCCAAAGAGTAATTTTAAAATCTCCAAGCTTCTGAGTTTATATATATCTATATAAAAAAAAACAGTCGGGATGTTAAAGAATTAATACGCCATAAGTTAGGCAGCCGCGTATGTTTAAGAAGCATATATAAGGGGTTAGGTAGAAAGATATTGAGACGAACAAAGAATTCTTGTGGCACAGTCGGTGCTGAGAACATAGACTGTTCAACGGCGCAGACGACAAAAATTCCGCTGTCAGGCAGAATGAACTATTCAACCTGGGCGATGAAGGCCAAGACTTCCGTCCACTTGACCAAAATCAAGTGAGGATAGCAATATCCAAGCTGAAGTCCAACAAGGCTGCTGGACCGGACGGTTTAACTGTCGAGCTTTTCAAGGCAGCGACGGATGGTTTGGTATAGAGAGCATATACCAACTCGTCTCCAAGATTTGGTCAGAGGAAAATATGCCTGATGAATGAAGCCTTAGCATTATTTGCCCGATCCATAAGAAAGGAGGCCCTCTAAACTGTGCCAACTATAGAGGCATTAGTCTCCTTAACATCGCTTACAAGATCCTTTCTACCGTATACTGTGTGAATATGCCTAAAACTATTTGTCAACGAACTGATTGGACACTATCCGCATTGGTCTTAGGCCCGTTAAGTCCACAAAAAACCAGATATTCACACTACGGCAGATCGTGTAGAAAAGTCAAGAACTTCAGATCGATACCCATCACCTGTTTATCGACTATAAGGCTGCATATGGCAGAATTTATAGAGACATGTCTAGTTTTTTTGGTCCCTGCAGAAGATGTTGGAGAACTCTCCCTGCTTCGTAAAGGTCGGAAACAATCTCACCGAAACCATGACTTTTTCAACATCATTCTTGAGAAAATTGAGCGAAACTCGTAAGTCAACACCAGGGGCACAATATTCCAAAACTAGATGAATTCATCGACATCAGTGACAGAACACAGCGAGCTGTGACTAAGGTGGCGCGCACAAGTGAGAGGGGACCTCAACCAACTAGAGGCGGTTAGCCAAAGATCATGCTAACAGGAGAGGCATGTTGGTTGAGGCTCAGGTCCTCCACGGACTGTAAAGCCATCTAAATAAGTAAGGAAGTTAAGAAAGTATATAGATAAAAGTTTATATATTTATGTACCTAGTGGGAAACCATAGATTGTCATACTTTTGAATGAAAATATGAAACGCAGACCAGAAAAAAATTTAATTTCGTATTTTTTTAATTTTATGAACAAAACTGTATATGATTACCGAAACTATTTTTTTGAAGTAATTCGTTCAGTATTTATGTTCTTAAATGCTCTTTTGCCTTAAAAAAGCCACCCATTCCTAAATAATAAGATTATTTATTATCATTTTCTAGATTTGCATTAAAACCAATTATACCCTCAGTGAAACTGGTTAAGCCAGTTTTTTATAAAATCGAATAAGTCGAGCAATTGGTAAACCTTTATAGAATACAGAGCAGACTGTCAGCCAGGTTATCCTAATTATATTTTTTTATTTTAAGTGACTTTGTGAAAAATGCAGTCTTAAATTTAAAGTAAATACTAAAAAAAAACATTAAAACAATAAATAAAGTATATAGAACCTTTTACGGCTCATATACACCACTGTTTCAATTCGCTTCGCTAAAGTGCTTTCCGTGCGTCCTTTTTCATTTTCAACGAAACCACCATCACACGTATACCTTTACCACATTCAAAGGAGAGAAGCTTGTGAGATAAATAATCTCTTAAAATGCTTTTGAAATTCTACAGCTGAAAAGGAAATGAGATTTTAATTAGTCCTACACGAGAAAAGCGTGAAAACTTTGGCAATTTGGTGCATTTGCTTCTTTTCTAATTTCAGGTACAAGCCATTCACTGGCTAATGACTGGCACGAGGTGAAGAAGTTTCCTCACGGACGTAACAAGCCACGGGCATTGAATGTGTAAAATGTTGTCATAAGACATGCAGACTACTTTTGGATAAGAAATGGTTTTAATGAAAATTTAATTTGTTTGTTATTGCCTAAGGTTTTCAGTGTCTGTTTTACAGGCCTATGTTTAATAGAAACTTATTTTCGTATAGAGGGTATGGGATGTAGGTGGACTGTTTGCCTCGTCCCTGCGACATGTAATTAAACAAAAAGCAATCATACACCATTCCATGTTTGAAACTTTTGTGATGGGCAGAAGTTTTATTAAAAATTGGCATTGAAATATTATAATAATATCGTACTAGTCGTTCGCCAAATTGTCTTTTTCGAGTTACTTACGTAAATGGTAATTTTAATTTTCTAATTACAACCTCAACCTCAATTACATCAGATGTAATTGTTCTTTCTGAAACCGGATTAGATGAAAACTTTAAGAATGCCGAACTATTTCCTTCCAACTTCGATGTCAACCGTTGTGATCGAAATGAAGAAAACAGTGTCTACGACCGACTTGGTGGTGTGCTTATAGCCGTAAAAAAGGATTACAAGGCTAAGAATATTGATATTAATGACTTCTCTGATATTGAAATTTGCTGCAGCAGAATTGACCTGACACCATCTAGTAAAATATATATCGTATGTGTTTACATCCCTCCTCGGTCACAACTACATATAGTTACTAGGTACTTGGACGCTATCGGCTATATTGAAGGTCTCATGTCTACCTCTGATAAAATGTATGTTTTTGGTGACTTTAATCAACCCAAAATTAGCTGGACTTCCGGAGATCCTGATTGTACCTTCCTTAACGCTTTAAACCCTCTATCTTCTATTGGAACTGAGATTGTTGATTCTCTCCAATCACTCTATTTACTTCAGATGAACTGTGTAAAAAACTACCAAAACCGTACTTTGGACCTCATCTTTTCGAATAATAGTACTGAAAGTTTTGTATCTAGATGCCTCACACCTCTGGTCCCAGAAGATGCTTATCATCCTTCTTTACAGTTATTTTGTATTTTTGATGTTAATAATGTCTGTAGTTATGAGTCTTTTAAATTCGATTTTAAAAATGCTAATTATAATGATATTTGTGAAGAGCTTAGCAATTATGACTGGTGCCCCCATCTTTCACTTGATATTAACGATTTATGCCTTACATTCTATCGGGTTATTAATAATGTAATCTTTAAATTTGTTCCGGTAATTCGTGTAAATGATACCATGATGGATTTTTGTCCCTGGGATAATGAAGTCACTCGTGGCCTAAAAATTCAAAAAAATAGAGCTTATAGGAAATGGAGGAGTAGCTTGTTGAATGAGGACTTTTTGCTGTATAGAACATTAAAATCTGAATTCAAAACTTCTCTTTACCATGCATATCTTCTTTACGTAAATGATATACAAAATAGCATCAAATCCAGGCCTAATAAATTTTGGAATTTCATAAACTCAAAAAATAAGAGTGACGGTTATCCCACTACATTCTGTTTCAACGGACAGACATTGGATTCCTCGCCTGCTATCTGCGAAAATTTTGCATCATTTTTTCAATCTGTTTATTCAGATATTGATCCAATTATAGATAAAGAATTCTTTTGCTACCTTGGTGAATCGTCCACTCCTATTTTTAATAATGTTGAAATTTCTGAAGAAGACGTGTTAGCTAATTTATTTGCAATTGAACCTAGCTTTTCTTCTGGCCCCGATGGCCTGCCTTCCGTTTTTCTCAAAAAATGTGCTGTTCCTCTACATAAAATAGTATGCCATATATTTAACTTATCTTTAAGAACAAGTACATTTCCATCTATCTGGAAGAACTCGTTTATTGTCCCTATTTTTAAATCGGGAAGAAAAAATAAAATTGAGAACTACAGAGGCATTTGTAAACAGTCCACTATCCCAAAATTATTTGATATGTTGGTTACCGACAAATTGAATTTTCTTTGCAAATCTTTAATCTGCAATGAACAACATGGTTTTGTAAAGAAGCGATCGACTGTTACAAACCTTCTCTTGTTTACAAATTTTGTAATTTCTGAAATCGGTAAGGGAAACCAGGTGGATGCAATTTATACAGATTTTAGCAAAGCCTTTGACCGCGTGGACCACAAAATATTGCTATATAAGCTTGATAAATTAGGATTTCCACACACTTTCTTAAAATGGCTCTCATCATTTCTTTACGAAAGATGTCAATTTGTCAAGTTTCGTAATCACTTTTCCAAAAAAATTTGTGTGACGTCAGGTGTTCCTCAAGGAAGCCACATAGGTCCTCTTTTATTTGTTTTGTTTGTAAATGATGTTGTGAATTTTATTCCTGAGTGTCGTATGCTTTTGTATGCGGACGACTTTAAGTTGTATCTGTCAGGTAAACACGATGATTGTTTCCTACATCTAAATAATTGTCTTCAACGTTTCTATTTGTGGTGCTCAAAAAACTATCTGTCCCTGAATGTAAGTAAATGCTCTGTTATAACATATTCACGTCGGAAATCGCCCACCATGTATAACTACTTTTTTAATGGCATTGCTATTCCGCGTGTCTCCTTAATAAAAGACTTGGGTGTGCTTTTAGATACTAAACTATCTTTCATACATCACATTGATTATGTCACAAATAGGGCAAATAAAGCATGGGGACTACTAAGGCGCTATGCAAGTGATTTTTCTGACCCATACGTTATCAAAGTTCTCTATCTTTCATTTGTTAGATCTGTTTTAGAATATGCTTCCATTGTTTGGTGTCCCTTTTATAATGTTCATATTTTAAGACTTGAATCTATCCAAAAAAGATTTCTCAGGTTCGCCTTGAGAGGGCTTCCTTGGGCTGACGTTAGTAACTTACCCTCCTATCAATCAAGGCTACAATTGATTAGCCTAGAATCGCTTGAAAAACGGAGAATAGTAGCTAGAGTAATTTTTGTACATAGGATTCTTATTGGAGAAATTGACTCTCAGGAGATCTTACAACTTCTTAATTTAAATGTCCCTCGGCCAAATTTACGAATTAACCGTTTTTTTAATATTGCACACTCGCGTACTAATTATGGCAGATCATCATCTATTAACGGCTTATTGATAAGCTACAATGATAACACCGATTTAATAGATTTTAATTCATCGATTGCTACTATTAAAAGAAAATTACTAGATGGTGTTCAGTCATAATCGTTTGCTCTATTTTATTTTCTTTATCTTAATAATATTTTTGTTAACCAAGTAGGTATTGCTAAAATCTAATGTCTAAGAAAATCTATGTATTTTGTTGACAAGCAAATAAATAAATAAATAAATCTATTCCTTGCTTCGAAAAATTAATTAAAAAATAATCAGCTATGGATACCACTTAACTTATCGGTTGTTTTTTTTTTTTTTTTTCTGTCAGGATGTGCTCACGTACTCATCTTCATCGCTGGGCCATTCATTGAAAAACCATCAACCCATCTGTGAACGTGAACGTGAACTTCTGCTGTGATTTTCAATTATCAATTGAATGGGTCCTTATCTCAAGGATAGGAATGGAATTGTGTAACGTATTTCATTTCTTTTCTTCCTTTTCTAAGAAAGGATACGAAATTAATTTCAATGTCAGTTCTTCTCATTGAAATGGCATTTACTTTTGTTTGGCTTAAGAATACCGAGGACCTCACATAACCGTATACCTACCGTGAGCACACTGAACAGTGAACAGTCCGAAACAATTTTCGAAGCAGATGACCCGTTTGTGGACCGATGTTGAAATTCTCAGAATTAAATGAAATGAAATGAAAAATCTAGAAATCATTGCAGGTATTACTAACTTTAAGAAAGCTTTGATGAGTTTGAGTTATGGATTACTACTTCGGTTCCATCGTTCCCCATTATCCTTGCGTTGTGACAAAATCATTTTTTTATGAGTATTTTTGTTGTGTAAGGACAACGATGACGGTCAATGACAGAAGCAAAACAATTGCCATAATTGTATTTTTTGCCTTTTGTGTTGTTGTTGGTGAGCTTAAGCTTTGAATAAAGAATCCTACCAAGCGTTTTATTTATTGCCCATGGCTGCGTTTGTTATCCTTCTAATTCTTATTCTGATTAAGTTCTGTTTTTCTATAGAACCTTCTTTATAGCTTTTGAATATCCTCCGCTGAGGTTAGGAAAACATGTATGTATGTGCTGTTTGGGTCCACTAAGGCAATCGGATTACTATAGTGATTCTGTGCAAAGGAAAAAAAAATATCTTCCCATTAGACACTGGATATAGACAAAAGAGTAGCAGTAACAAAAAAAAAATACCTACCAACAAAAAAACAGCAAATACCAATGACATAGTGGATTATACCGGGAAGAGGTACATACTATAGGTACTATCTGTATCTTTGGGGATTTCGTGCCCTGTCATATAAATGTTGTGTGGTACGCGTTTGCTGGGAGGCAAAGGATTAATGAAAGAAGTAGGTAGCGAATACCTTTTAACTTTTTCGTAGATTTATGTCATTTTTGGATTTTGCTTTTGCTATTTCCCTTGCAGATGCTGTTTTTGGATGATGTTTTCAGGTGGTGTGGGTGTTTGCGTGTGGCAAACTTCAAATACTCAGCAAGTATTCATGTAATTCCTTTGATGTTTGTTAAATTTATGCATATGACTGTGAAATTTTGAAGCTATAGATTAATTTGTTTTAGAAGTACAAATGACATAAGGCGGGAATATATACACAGAATTTAGATCAACGAAGAATGTTTAAAGAGTTATGTTTGGTATGAGTTCTACCTACCTATATAAACAATTTGCATTGTTGATGACTGTAGTTGACGTGTGGATTAATGAGTAGCAAAATGTGGCAATTTGATTTCTTCCCTTTCATCTCAAATTATGTAGGTATAAGAGCAAGAGAAATGCTTTTAAAGCACATAACTTTGCATCTCTTCAACAAGGGTGGCAACAAATCAATTGGGGAGCGGAGAACTATTTAATTCGTAAGATATTGTTTTTTAGTGGTATGTTTTCAGCTATAAATAAAGTGACAAATTGTATCCGAACTCCAGGCCAAATTTCGAGTTCGTACTGTTTCGCATATCGGTAGAGCAAAGCTAAGGCTGCCGATGAAATGTTGTTAGAAACTAAAAAGCATGTAAATATCGAGTGAATCACATAAGCCAATCTTATCCATTGCAACATTGAATCTGTGCAGAGTTTTTCAAGTGTGCCCTTCGGTGGTAAAGATGCTGGAGAAAAATTATGACTATTTCTTGCCTGCCGGACAAAGGAAGCAATAGTAGACAGTTCAATGTTCAAGCATGCGATCCAAAGTAACTCGTTAACCCAAAAAGAAACAAGAGCTGTTCGATCGAGAAATATAATTGCAAAACCTTATTGATAATGAGACACGGCAATTGCAGTGGCAGATTGCTGAGAATACAATAGCAACTTACTGACTTGTGCTTTTAAAATTCGGGATAAACATTCGTATATTTCGAAAACCACAGAATCGATTGAGTTCAAACTTACAGATAATATTTATTACCTATCGGCCGTGGAGTGCTCCTGTAAAGATTAGTCAAAGTTGGACAAAGGGGCGTGGTACCTCCAATACGTAGTAGTAGTAGTAGAACGTTTTAATTTTCCACTTAATATCAAAAAAAAAAGAAAATTTTACATTATTATTTTAGCTTATATAGTTTGAATTAAAGTTAAAAATACAAAACTTACGACAATGACAAAAGTCGTATAAAGTTTTATGATCATGTAAGAAAATTATTACTGATTAAATTCTCTAACAAGTTCATTTCGGTATGGTAATGCTACAGTGATATAATTAATAAGCCTATCAAAATCTGTACTGTTTTCTCCATTGAGTATGTTAATAATTTCCGCATCTGTTAACCAAGCTCTCCCAAAACAACCCAGCCTGAATTCTTTTAACCCCGGACATCTGCCTAGGAAATGCTGGATGTTCTCTTCTTCCCTTAAGCTGCACACAGTACATAAGGATGTTTCGTTCTCCCCGAATCTATTCCCGTTAAGCTGAATTAGGTCGCATCTTGCCTTAAATATACAGGTGATTTTGTTTAGTTCGAGCCCACCGGTGATGTAACTTAAGCCTCTTGAATAATCCAGAAACCTGTAGATGCGTGTACTGCTTCCAGATGCCCTCCGTAGATTTTCCTGTTGGCCCTCCGATTTCAGCAGCCGCAGTAGCTCTAAGCTCTTTTGGGTCCAATCGCTATAGAAGTGTATCCCTCATTCCAATGCAGCCCAAAACTACCCCCAAGATGGTTTAATTCTTTGACCCAGAATACATTTTCCCTTAAAAGTATTTTTGTTAGTTGGTGTGGTAGTCTTCTTTCACTGTATTCGAACATTGTTTTTGCTGTGTATCTCATGTGAAGATCAAGGGTGTAGTAATGTCCGTCTTCTGCTCCTGTCTCTAATGATAGCGCGTAGTTTGGGGTAAATGGAGGTAACTTCAAAATTCGTTTCAAAAAGTACCATTGTAGTTTATCCACTTCTTCGAACATTCCGAAGCCCCAGACCTGAGCGCCGTAAGTCTGGATAGCTCTGCAGACCGCTTGGAACAATTTCCACTTTGCAGCTAGACCAATATTTCTCTTTGCCAAAAAATGTTGCCAGATCGAGTTTATGCTGCTCTTCGCTGCACTGTTTCTCTTCTCCACATGCTTTGAGAATGACATCTTCGGAGACAATAAGACTCCTAGGTATGTATAATTAGAAACAATACGTATTTCTTCTCCATTTAATATCCATTGTTCTTTGCAAGAAAGCCTCCCACCATTTCTAAATACCATAATCTCTGATTTAGATATGTTTACTTCTAGGCCCCATTTGTCGCAGTAAGTTTCAAGTCGCGTTATCATCTGCTGTAACACCTTGACATCATCCGCCAGAATAACCATATCGTCTGCGTATAGGAGCAATCTTATGTTGAGACAATCAATGTAGAGTCCTCCCCCTAGCACTTCATGCAAATCATTTATATATAGCGCGAAAAGCAGCGGCGAAAGCAAGCATCCCTGCTTAACTCCAAAAAGTGTCTCAAAGTATTCGGAGAGCTCCTTTCCTGTCCAAACCGCAGATTGAGTATTGGCATATATATGTAGCTTCGATCAGGTTGACGAATTTGGACGAGACTCCCATTGCGTGTAATTTGTAGATAAGCAATTTTCTTGAAATTTTATCAAATGCAGCTTTCAAGTCAACAAAAAATGCGTAAACTTTCTTTTTTTCTGCCAGCTTCAGATGAACAATTGAAGCCAGATTATAGATGTTATCCATAGTCGAATATCGTTTTCTAAAGCCCGCCTGAAATTCTGGCAAGTACCTCCAATACAAAAAAAATAAAAATAAAAAATTGTCGCCCGTAATTTTCAACCCATTAGTTTTTGATATAGACGTACGAACAAAATTGATCTCAGTGTGTTCGGACAGACAGACCAGGATCTATCTGTTTCTATATAAAGGTGAAGAAGACGTCCCGCGGTTGACGATCGGAAAGTATTCGGTCATACACATAATGTTTATGAACATCAAACACTGAAATGAAAAGGCTAAACGAGAGTTCGTGTCTTTTTAGTACCTACACACATAGTCGGATGAATTAAATCCCAAAATTGTAGCTGCGCCCGATATGTCGCACAGATTGAGACTACAATGGTGGCCATAAGTATTTTGACAAAACTAAAGTTAATTCTGCTCATAATTTGATCTTACTTCATGTAAATTTTGGCATCAGCATTTCTGAGATCATCCCATTCAAAAAATTATAAAAAAATATTAGCGAAGAGAATTTTGAAAAAAAATGTTTGCAGTCACTATTAGAATTATTTGAATCAAAACATTTTGATCAAAACATTTGACCGAAAAAAGTCAAAAAATTAAACTTTTACAAAAGTTATAAATTTTCAATGGGTACTTATACTTAATGGGTTAAGGAGACTTTTGTATCATTCAAACGGAATTTAAATGACCTTTACCTGCTTACCACCAGGTCTATCAGTCTAAAAATTATAGGCTGATGTTAAAGCTACCTACCGAATTGATATTTTTCGAATTCTTATGTTGTTCGTTGGTATTAACTAATTTATTGGCTGACTTCTAAAAAGAAACTGATGGTTTGCCATCAAGTGGAATCGCATTTTTTTAAAACGCTGGCAATTTGTGTGAGGGGCAATAGAAGAGAGTAAAACCTGATTGCAATCGAAATGAAATTATGTGCTTTGATTGTAGTGGTTATACCATGATTTCTAATGACAACCGCTGCGATATAACAAGTGCTATCATTGTAAATTGTTTGAAGCATTTCCAGTACAGCTTACTAAAATCTTTCTAAAAATTAAACCTAAGAAAAAAGAAAAACAATTCATCATTTTATAATTATTCTTAGAATCTATTAAATTTTCCACCTTAAAATTTAACAATTTAAGTGCGTATTTGAATCAATTTGAGTTAGGGCAACGCCTAAACCTTTTCCGCCACAAGATTTTACGTGGCTTTTTTCTTATTGTAACTTTCAATTAACAAATTGGTATATACCTACCCCAGAAATGTTCCCCATAATCCCCGCAGTTTTATGGGTGGCCAATAATTTTATGTCCTCGCATTTCGCTTTTATGTCGTCCTTAACTGATGGTCTGTTTCCCAAAATTTATAATGGAAATTAAACCAAAAGGAAAATCATAAAACTCCTGACCGATACACTTTCCACCACTAACATTATAATACTTTCACCAATCACAAACAGAACCTATCTCACGCCTGCAGGAGTTTACAATTCTCATCCTTTGATCGGCCATATAAAGTCATTCAAAGTTTTGCGCTTTGTCTAACGACTTTGCTTCTGTGTAGCCGAATGGTTTGCGATAAAATGTGCTCTTAAACAATTTAATTATGAATGCAGAGTCACAGAGTTATAATAGAAGGAAACAACGATCCAATGGTAGTGTTGGTGTTGGCCTTTCAGTCTAAGAACTTGTTGAAAGTGCGACGAGTTGAACACTTCGGGCAGTTTAACAGAAGTCTGTTAAGAAAACTAGATCTGGCAATTGAAGAAAAGTCGCGCCACAGAGAGACGCAAATAATCGCAATAATGACTCAAGTAGTTTAGCTTTATCTGAAGAGTGTCCTCTGGGTAATAATAATAAAAGTGCAGTATTTTTGGTGAAAGCATAAAGGGCGAAATGGCAGCAATCTTAAACAGAATTGATATAGGTATCTACATTATTTTTACTGCGTAACTGTAACCCTTACCATGGAATGGACAGGATATATAGCGGTTGTAGTGATTTGTAAAAAAAAAAGTTGTCCTTATTTACTTGCACCATTTCAAGCAAATTTTTTAAACACTAGGGAGGTACAATTTCTATGTAGATATGTAGTAATTTCTGGAACTAAAGACCCGAACCGAAAAATCGAGCTACCGCTGAGTGATATATAGGCTAATTTTAATTTTTTGGAAGGAGTAAAACAAAAAAATACATTCAAAACGCACAACTCAATTAATGCATAATATTATTAGCTCGCTCTACAGTCTATGTTCTGATCTCGTTTATTTTCGTGCCGATTATGCCACTGAATTTTATGAAATACGTACCTATTGAAAGGTGAATTTCTGCAGATGATTTTACGGATATTTATTTTTCAGAAACAAGCAAAATTTACAAAACGCAGGACTGTTGTTTTACATAAATAATATCTTCATTGGGTGTCTGTTAAAAAAAGTTCCCTGCTAAACCTGAAAAGGTTGATTTCCTTTCCCTTATCCGAAAAACAGAGTGCTAAGTACTACATATTAAACCATATACAATACACTACACACATTCACTAGTGACTACAATTACCACCATAAAGCCATATATTTAGGGCCGCTATATACATACATCAATCTAATCTCCGTAACACCCAACTAAATCCCTGTCTAATTTGACTAAGAACTCTAAATTTCCTTTCAAATGGGACATATCAGATATTTTATCAACCACGCGACCGACGCCCACTAGCTAACACCTCATAACCGAACACTTTACTCTACTGGAAACAATTTTACAGAGTCTCGCCCTCTCCATCCAATCGTCCACTTCTCCGTCATTCTGCTTAAGCAAATAATAATTTCCCACAATTTTTGTAGCCCAAATGGCCTGACAGAGGAATAGTGGGGGAAGAAGTGCATAAGTACTATCGCAAGCTAAAAATTATACAAAATATCCTTTTTAATGGGTCCGAGTACATTTTAGCCATTTTACGAGTTGTGTCACCGAGGCCACAGAGTATCTCTGACTATATCCTTCTTCGTGACCAAAAGTGTGGGCTGCTGCGTGTGATGAAGTGTAACGGAGCTCATTTGTATACTATACACTAGACCGGGTAACAGTCTGAAAGGGTGTCCCCTAAGTGGCGATAGTAATTTGTTATGGTTTTTTCGGTAAAGGAGCAAAAATAAATTTAATTTATGCTAAGTAGACAACGTTGATGATGGTGATTTTGGTAAAATTATTTCTATCTCATTCGTACAGGAAGATTGTTTTAAAATGTTAATGCTTTTGAAAAGGTTTCACGCTAAAATGAATGATTGCCTAATAAGGTTCTTTGTTTTTGTTTTCTCTTTTCAGGATAATTTACTTTGAGAACATTTTTTGGTGAGTGATTTAATGATTTTGTGTTTTTTTTTATTGAGAACAATGAGAGAGAAAGAAAGACATTATGGTATAAAATGATTAGAGGAAATCGTATTTAACATACAATCAAATGCCTATAATATCTAAAATTTGTAAGGCAAGTCTATACAGTGTTGTAGAAAGATATTTACTCTAAAATACGCCTGCCATTATAAACTATAACTTGAATTGAGATTTAAAATATGGTATATTCCAGTGCCACACTTAATGGACTTCCTTTTAAGGTGCTAGTACATTGTATGTAGCACGCCACATATATATGTAGCACTGACGTCATGTTTACGTCAGCAAATGGTCCCAATGGGTACATGCCGTGTACAAGCCCTCTTTGTGCACTCTCTGTTGACGTCAGAGCCACATATATATGTAGCGTGCTACCTACCGTGTACTAGCACCTTTATTCTCGCTATAAAGATCGGAGTGAATTTTGGTCGTTACCAAGACGTCTCTTTAACCACCACGGTCTCCTAGATCATTGAGGTAGCCTTGTTAATATACGTCATCAAAGGTGGGACTGTCTTGAATTTAAAGATGTAAAGTACGCTCTTTTGATATACTTACTTCCGCGCTACAGTCCGGGGTGGACCTGGGCTCTTCAGTTAGCACGATCTTTGACTAACTGCCTCCAGTTGCGCACTCCAAGTTGGTTGAGGTCCCCTTCCACTTCTGCGCGCCACCTAAGACGAGGTCTTCCTCTACTGCGTTGTCCCTCCGGGTTGGAATCGAAGACTTTTCGGGCCGGAGCGTTGGTGTCCATTCACTCTACATATCCTAGCCATCTTAGTCGACTGATACGTACTTTTCTGACCAAGTCGATGTCGCTGTACAGATCGTAGAGTTCGCTGTTAAATCTCCTCCTCCAAAGCCCGTCAACGCAAACGGGACCGAAAATCACTCGAAGAATTTTGCGTTCGAAGCGCCCAAGGAGATCTTCATCCGCTTTTGACAACGTCCATGATTCTGCGCCATAAAGCAGGACTGGGATGATGAGGGTCTTATATAGAGTCTCCTTGGAGTTTCTCGACAAGGCCTTACTAATCAATTGCCTTTTTAGGCCAAAGTAACAGCGGTTGGCAAGTGTAATTCTTCGCTTGATTTCTGATGTGATGTCATTTTCAAAATTAATAGCGGAGCCGAGGTAGACAAAGTCCCGAACTACCTCAAAGTTATAGCTGTCTATCGTGACGTTCTGTCCGATTCGTCGATGTTGTGTGTCCCTTCTCTTTGACAGCATATACTTTGTTTTGCTCTCATTCACCACTAAATCCATTTTTGCCGCCTCTGTACTGATACTTGCAAACGCACCAGTGACAGCTCGCTGTGTTCTGCCAATGATGTCGATGTCGTCAGCGTATGCAAGTAGTTGCACAGACTTTTGGAAAATTGTGCCCCTGGTATTGGGTTGCGAATTTCGCACAATTTTCTCAAGAATGATGTTGAAAAAGTCACATGACAGCGCATCACCTTGTCTAAATACTTTTTTGACATCAAAGGTCTCGGTGAGATTGTTTCCGACCTTTACGGAGCAGCGAGCGTTCTCCATCGTCATTCTGCACAACCTGACACGTTTGGCAGGGATGCCAAAACTAGACATGGCTCTGTATAGCTCGTCTCTATAAATGCTGTCATATGCGGCTTTAAAATCGATAAATAGGTGATGAGTATCGATTTGGACTTCTTGGGTTTTCTCCAGGATCTGCCGTAGTGTGAATATTTGGTCGGTTGTGGACTTACCGGGCCTAAAACCGCACTGATAGGGTCGAATCAGTTCGTTGACAAATGGTTTTAGGCGTTCACACAGTACCTACGGCAGACAGAATTTTGTAAGCGATGTTAAGGAGACTGATGCCTCTATAGTTGGCGCAGTTTAGAGGGTCTCCTTTCTTATCGATCGGGCAAACAATGCTGAGGCTCCATTCATCAGGCATACTTTCCTCTGACCAGATTTTAGAAACGAGTTGGTGTATGCTCTTTTGATAAAGGCAATCCATAAAGTGTCACTGGACTAAATGCTTATCTTTCAAATGGACTTCGCTACATCATTCTGGTTTGGATATACCTACCTCTCTTGTATCGCATCCGAAAATTTTATCTCTTTGCTGTAGTACCATTTTTGCATTTTCTCTATCTCATGGCCCTTTTTCCGTTGTCTGATTAGGTACATTTCGTTACCTACTTTTCACTTCACGTATTGTTCCTATCTCAAAGTTCTCTTGCAGTTTGGAGTTTTTGCTTGGAGCTCCCTCCCTCACAGTACTACCACTTGTCATAACAATTAGGCACTAAAAAAATGTCTCCACAGGCTTTAGAAGGCTACACCAGTAGACTGCAAATACAGTATTTCATCATTAACATCTCCACGATATGGCGATTCCCATCGTAATATCCATGGATATTCATATCGGCGGTATATATGCCACTATAATCATTATTATGGTACGAGATAAAAATACAGTGGAGTATTGTCTTCGTGTGATGGATTTCATTGGTGCCGGTTTAATCAGAAGTGACGCATCGATCCAATAAGCATTAATTTTTAGCAAAGGGCTTGGAGCCAAACTTTGTGAAATATTTTCGAAATATCAAGCCTATCAATCTTTGTTTCACCAGAGTTGTACCTATTTACAGAGATTGGTTACTGTTTATCGCAAAGAGAAGTCATCGCATCACCCAGTAGACCCGAAAAAATTTCGTGATTCACGATATTTTGTAAGCTGATGATTAATCAGATTTTCCTTGGCCTTGGAAATAATGGACGTAAATAAAGGAATTGGTCAGCATTACGGGCTAAGACGGTACGCCCGACACTTTTTAGGGATGGGGTAAACATAAAAGATAGGAGTTTTGCCAGAGTTTGTAAGAGCACCTGGTCATATCCATCTTGGTAAATGGACAGGCGTACTGAAGGTCCAGGTCGACCAAGAGCAAGAACTGTCGCGCCACCTAAGTAAGTAATACATATAGCTACTTGCTTCTATTGGAGAGCGATAATGTACATTATATTTGTCACGTGTTGTAGTCGTCGATGCTATCGAGCACAGGTGGAAAGATAATGCAATCTTATTAGAGCTAGCAGTGAATTGCACAGTGAGCAGAGTTGCCTTGACTAAAGCGCTGACAGCTGGAGTGCCATTTAAAACGATTGTAGGAATTGACGACTGTGGGCGCAGTAGCTCAGTGGTTAGTGTGCTGGACTACTGTGCGAGGGATCCCAGGTTCGATCCCAGGAAAAACACAAATTACATCTTAGGTTTTTTTCTACTGCGTCACATCTCGCGAATGTGACAAACATCCGCGAGAGTATGACTGTCCTGAAAAAGGTTCTCAATTCAGTCGTTCGGACTCGGCATAAAATTGTAGGTCCCTTCACACAAACGAATGGTTGCGAGAAGCTAGGCCTCGGGTGTCTACCCGCCTATTGCGCCATCTATTTTTTTATTTTATGAATTGACGACGTGGGTAGAGTTTTTCACTACTTTCTACTACAACTTGCATAATAGCGTCTTTTTTATCGCAACTTTTTTGGTCATGAGAAAACTTTGCACGTCGTATCTTGGAGTTGCAGTAATTATACAGAACTGTCAAAACTTTTCCGTTTTTTTTTTTCAGTTTGGATTTGTTTTACTATCATTTTACTGAAAATGAAACTCTCTCAACTTGATAGTCTCCTTGTAGCTCGAGTCAAGCTAAGCATACTCATGTGGTTTAAGCTTCTTATTGTGTTGAGAGTTGAGGATCTCATATCCAGGAGAATGATGTTTGTTATTATGTCAGCGGCATTATGCACGTCACCACTCGCTTTTGGTAAGCATCAGCCAGCGGCAACCGCAATCGTGTTGATGTTGCATGAAATAAAGATTAGCTATCCATCCCTACACCCACTTCAGCTTTCAGATCTCCCATACATTAGCAATTGTGAATAAAGTTCACTTCCTCGTTCAAGCAACATTATCGCTAGTCAGCACGCTCGTTAAATAAAATCCGACTTCCTTAGCTAACTCTCTTCGAGTGAGACTTTTTTTTTTGTGTTCTCATATTATTACTTAAATTTTCATTTCAGCACTAATCTGAAAAGTATGCGAAAAAACTTTCACATACTATCCACCCAAAAGGACATTATCTTCGCATACTAAGCTATAGCCATGAAAGCAACGGCAGCGTAGCAAGTTTAATATTTTTTTTTTTTTTTGCTCTGATTTTCTGCTGAATTTTATTCTTTTTTAATCCTTATCCAGCGGTTTTTATTCATCCTTCTCATGAAATATAATGCACCGAATGCATTTGAGGTTAATGAGCTCGAAATAAAGCACAAGTATATGCACGTTTGTGTTACTTAATTGGCTTTAAAAGGATCCGCAGATGGATTCCTCTAGCAAAAAGAAAAAAATATATTTTTTTATACCCCTTTGCAACGGCATGTACTGCTTAATTGTGCAGTTGTAGCGTTGGCATAAATTCTTCTTTGGATTATTATATTTTATACAACACAAGGGAGACATTTTGGGCGTTAATATGACGTGTCTTTTAAAGAGTTTATTATTTTTTTTGCTTATTTCACAAAATTTTAATATAAATTCCATTATTCGAGACTGATCATCATGGAATTATTCCCACATTGTCCTTAGTATGCATTACTTCTAAAATAAGGTGGGTGTACCATTATGAGTTTATGTATGTGTTTGTGTATACCCTATATTCAAATCTGGGCAGCAGTGACCTTTGTTATTTTGTAATACCATGATATTTTTAACCACCCTACCCTAAGGGTATAGTATTGCAACAACGAAGAAACGACTGTGTATCTTTCTTTATGTATCTAATTGACAGTTGCTCGTGTACACATCACTCGTTCTGCTTCTCAATTAGGAAATAATTGAGAAATTAGGAAATTCAGGAACAAAATTAAATAAGAATACAGAAAAACGAAAAAACAACAGGATGATGAATCCAATTTGTTATATATGTATTTTTTTTTTTTTTTTTTTTCATTTTCCTGTTGCCCTGAAGGCCATTAACAATAATCGAATACGAATGGCATGGGAGTGGCAGGCACTATAGTGTTCGTCGCTCAGTCGTATACACAGGCGGACAAGAGAGAAATAAATAATTTATTTTATTTTTTTTGGATCGATGGTTCTTCTGTGACGGGTGTGGGTGTGTGTTATGATTTTTACTTGTCTGTGTTCAATTTTTGATTTTGTTTACTTAAATTAGACACAGATGAGTTAAATTAAATTTGAAATTAATTTGGTTTTTGCAAGAGGACAAGATAACAATATTAGCATAGGAATTGGTGTAGCTATTTATTATTGTTGATTAATTTGTATCCATATATCCATATTATGGACCATAAGCATACATATTGATTTTTTTTGGAGTTAGTCATTTATTATTACAAAAGCTGTTGCGCCAGTAATAAAGTTCAGTTTGCAATTTACTTACAAAAACAAAACAAAAATAAATAAGCAGTAGACACCGCTAGATCTAGCTTCTCATAACCATTCGTTTGAATTTTGTTTTACAACGAATGGAAGCTTTTTGATGCTTTTAAACTCTCGGATGTTTGTAACATGTTCTATTGGAGGTACCAGAACTACTCGAAAGATATGACCCTATTTTAATACCAACCTAACGACCGACACGGTGAAAAGAAGTCCTCTCACAAAACGTAATTCTCCTAGGTCGATTCGTACGGAATCGCAAACACGTTATCGTGTTTTCACTTGCCTAATTTTGAGTCTTGACTTCGGCCTACATCTGTGCAAAATCTAGACTGACCTAGGAGCTTTAGACAATGCCACGCGATCACTGACTTAATTTTAGGAACAAATTATATTCTGGGTGATCACAGAATCCGTCGTATTCGGAATTTTGCTACGATACTCGAAAGAACTATCACAGAATCCGTTGTAGTGGAAATTTTTGCTACGAGTTAAATTCGTAGCAAACATTTCCACTGCGACGGATTAAATTCGTAGCACAAATGTTCACTACGACGGATTCGGTGATAATTTTTTCGGGGTTCGTAGCAAAATTCCGAATACGACGGATACTGTGATCACCCAGATTATCTTCAGCCACGGACCCAATTTTGGACAAACGGTTGGGTCTTTGAAATGGAGGGTCGATCTTCCTGGAGGTCATAGTAATTACTTGGAGGTAGATGAATTCCTTAACTACCTCGAAATTGTTGCTATAAATAATGAGGTTTTGTCCTAGGCGGTGAAAATATGCTTTTTTGTTTGTTGATAGCATGTATTTGAATATGTCCTCATTTACTTCAAGGCCGACTCATGCATGTTTGCAATAGTTCGGAGAAGCTACTTTCAAACTGCGCGTTGAAACGCGTGTTTTAAAGCGTACTATCATACGCGTCATTGAAGTGGATGAATATGGTTAGTTTCGACTTGAAATTCGTTGGTCTTTTCCAGGATTTGTCTTAGTGCGAAAATCTAGTCTTCAGTCGATCTGCCGCGCGCTGGAAGCCACATCGGTATGTGCCGATTAGTGGGTTGCATAATGATTTAGGATATGGCTCGATAGTTTGTGCAAGTCATAGCATCACCTTTTTTGTATATGAGGCATATGGAGCTGATAGACCAGTCATTTCTACTTTCTTCCACCCATAATTGGTTGGTATTTAAAAAGCTCCGCTGGAAAACTATTACAGCCAGCGGCTTTGTTATTCTTAAGGTTTTTTAAAGCTAAGCAAACTTCTTGTATACTGGTAGTGGAAGTGGTCCTTCATTGCCTGATCTCTTCTCCGTCGACTCAGAATTGTTTTGTCCCGGATACTTTCAGGCTCAAAGCTGCGGATCTACTTGATATGGGATCAATATCCAACAAGAATATCGCTATCTACATTGACAGTCAGGCTGCGCTGAAGGCGCTAGAGTCCTTCATCATCAAATCTGAACTAGTCAGGAGCTACCGCACTATGTTCAGAACACTATGCGGGCAGAACCCAGGTCAGATTGTGTTGGGTACTCGGACAATGCGATATTAAGGGGAAAGAACGGGCTGATGTTCTGGCGAAGACCGGAGCTGAGCCTCCACCTAATGAAACAATTGAGGGCATAAGACCACCAATAGCCGTGGCTAAGAGAATATTCTCAAGGATATCAAAAATAGGGCAGATCAGAGATGGTTGAATATAGTAGGGCACAAGGTCTCAAAGGCTCTGTGGCCTAAGCTAGATAGGAAAAAATCTGAAAAATTACTAAAGCTCAGCAGATCAATGCTAAGACTGGCAATAGGGATACTCTCCGGGCACTGTCTTCTAAGGAAGCACGCTATCAGATTAGGTCTAGCAGATACAGACATGTGCAGGTATTGCGAAGACTTACAGGCCACAGAGGATATAACTAATCTCCTCTATGAATGTCAAGCTATTGCTCGGTACCGGAGGAAATACCTTGAAAGGTACTTCTTGGACAATTTGGAGGAGATTGGCCTCGCGAATAAAATTGAGGCAATTTTCAGGTTCTGTAGGGAAATTAATTGTTTGGGCGAAGTGGTTTAGGTTATTTAACCGGTAAGGTTCCCCAGGGATGGCGATGGGTCCAATATGGTGCCTAGTCCAATGTGATGAACTCACACTCTATTCAACCTAACCTAACCACTAGTTTTAAATTTCGCACTATATGCAGTAATTGAATGTACGATACATAAAAATTATTGTAATTTCACAAAATTCATGAAATATTCCTAAACCCAATCATTTTTAACGCTCTTCTGTATTTCCTTTTTTCTTGAAACTTGATTAATAGTGTCAGGGTGTAAAGAGTTTACCCAACTGGCGTAGAGGATTATAGTTTTATATCAAGGTCGTTGCGTGTAACGTTCTGCAACAAAAGCCTATTATTATATTCCTCAAAAGCCTGTAATTGCTCGCTTCGTATCCTGCCCAATTTCGTAAACTATCTCTAGGCCCACTTGAGGGAAATTTAACACTTTACTGTACTTTTATTAATCCCACGTATCTTATTATTTTCATGAAAACAACCTCAACTTCTTTGAGAAACTTGTTCAAGCAATTAGTGATTTCGTAACGAGCCCCATGTCCTTGAATTTTCATCTCATTTGCCTTAACAATGTAAAATCACTGAAGAAAACAAAATCTTTTTTCCCTAAGGACATCTCAGCATAATATTCAACACACACATCCACAACAATTGCAACAAATTTGATGTTCGTTCGTATTCATTCTGTGTAGACAACGAGGATATTCCAAACCAAACGACGATAGTTATACGGAGCCAAGCCACGATCTAAGGACACACCACTAACAATGACATTTTTATAATCCATAATCGGACCAACTAGCGTAATTTACTCAACTTGCATACATACCAGTAGGTACACACATATTATATAGGAGTGCAGACGCGAAAGTTGTGGCAGGATTGTTAGTATAACCCGACGGGCAGGCGGAACTCAATAGCAACAATTTATGCCAGTACAGAGGAGAGACCTAAATATTCCGAAATAACTGAGAAAAATAAGGAGAAATAAAATTCTGTATGTACAATGTACATTTTAGTGTATATGGAGTGGTACTTTAGCAGCGAATTTGCTTGATCCTTGTCCTCCTTATAGTCGCTACAGTCAACTCAATTCCATTTGATAAGTCCTCAAATTGTGTGTTCGAGAAGAAAGAGAAGTTGTGAAAACCAATGTTGTGTGTTGTGACGAGCTTAGAGGTTATGTGTCAGGATATGTGTGATTGTGGATTGTGTTTTCTTTTTCTTTTTTTTTTGCTCTCATTTGATATAGAACGAAGGATATGGAAAATGTGTTTCTCCTTTTATGCCTCTATGCCAATGTGTATGTATACCGAGGGCAGAGGACAATTTTTCTTTTCATTTTCAAATTATACATACGTACAAATATTATTTCCATAAATGTCCCCGCTAGACGAATGAAGTTGATGGAGACTCCTTGTTAGCTGAATTGATGTTAAAAAAACAAAATGAAGTAGGAGTAAACCCACCTATACTGCTGTTCCCTCTCTTAACGATAACATTCCAACTTATGTTGATTTCTTTTTATTTCTGTTGCTATATCCTTTTCAGTACTCACTTAATGTGGGGATCGAATTAAATGTTTCTCATATTTACTTGAATGGCACGTTTCACAGTAACACAAATTGAATTCATTTCGTACGATTTCTTTCGATTTGAATAAGATATGATATCATCATCATTCATTCCGAAGTATGGGAAAGGATACTCCCCTGCACTTGTAATAATGTTGTGGACTGCTTACGGGATCCTCAATGTCACAGGCAGAGATGAACTAAAGTGTATGGGGGATAACAGATTTGGGGGGGGGGGTTGCCCTAACGAGTGTTCTTCATCATATTTGTGAAGAGTTTTGGTTGATCTATTATCAGAAGGAATATCGATACATAATCCGATTAAGTGGTGATTTATTTTGTAATTTGTTTTTGCTGAGGGGAATGAGCCGCAAATAGGACAGTCAATAGGCACGGGCTGGGCATTTTACAAATAGGGAACTCAAGTTGGATTTATTCAGCTTGTAATATGAACACTTTTTAAATGAATACTTGAGTTACGTCGCTCTCAGTAAAATAAAAAACAGAATTTAATTGAAAATGTTACGTATACGCCACCGCAATGGGGATTTTATTAAGATGCATAATAGTTAACCAAATTTGTATAAGAATATTGACGTCTTAAAATATATGTAGTTATAATAAACGTATTTCAAACAATATATTTTAACATTTGTGACAGCTTTAGCCTTTAAATTCGTTAAAATGCGGGATTCGAATGAAGGACGTGACAAAAGACAAAAATATTTCAAACGCTATATACATGCCTGAGAGCTAAAGCTTTGACATTTTAAACATTAAAGTGAATTGTCTTGATTGGCAAGAAAATGTCTAAAAAATACAAATCTTGTTCGCCAGCAAATCTGGTTTTTTTTTTCAACAAGTAGTATTGCGCCAATTCACAACTTCTATGGAAATTATAAGCACCTTTCCCAATTGACTAGCAAACTCGACGCACACATTTCTTGCAAATCCTGTTTCTTTTTGATCTGACGCTGATAGTAGACCGCCGTGTAAAGCCATCAATTGATCAAGGTCTTATATAGACTCTTAATTTTTGGGGATAGAGTTCAACTACTAGGACGTGTTATTATCAGACTTTGTTGAAGAGATTTTCTTCTTCGATGTAGAATGACCATCCTTGTCTTTCACTCGATAACTTCAAAACCCATATTAGCCGCTACCGTTTCTATACTGGCAGTGGCAGACATATCAGTGCATTGACAGTTTAGTATTCTTCTAGCAAATATGGCAATAGATAGCATCGGAATCATGAAAATAATTGTAAAGAATCTTTAAAAAAACTTTTTAACATTAACCTTCATTACGTTCCATTCATCAGGCCAATTTTTTTACGACCAAATCTTTTATGTTCTAGTTCGCCTTCTGCTGCCTTGAAGGCCGTCTGATCCAGCGGATTTTTTGGATTTGAATTTGAATATTTCTATCCTCACTTGATTTTGTTTCAGGTGAACGAAAATTTAGGCTTTCATGGTACAGATGATTTTCGTTCAGCAAGACTGCGGTATTCCGTTTAACTGTCAGCAGAAATAATTGGTTCATATCCTTAACCGACTGTATAATATATATACTGCTATAAGGTTTCCATGATCTTTTCCACAAATCTTAGTTCGAGTCTTGTTGCCTTGACATAATTCTCTTTAACTCTTGATAAAACTTAAGAGCGATGATATTAGCTCCTTCCCAAAAATTTCAATAAAGCGTACTTTAAATGTTTCGTCAAAAAATATTCACTAATTTTTATCAATTAGTCACAATATTCAGTGAGCGCGGTTAGTGTTTGAGGTTCGATCCCCCGAAAAACACAAATTACATCTTAAAGTTTTTTCCACTGAACCACCTCTCGCCAATATCTCACAAACATCCGAGAGTATAAATATCATGGAAGGCTTCTCAATTCAACCGTTCGGATTCGGCATAAAATTGTATTCCAAAAAATAAAAACTCACACAAACGAATGGTTGTGAGAAAAGCTAGGCCTAGCGTGCCAAATGGGCTGGTCTATCAGATTGATTTCAGGCCTGTTGACACTATCGAATGGTTCACTCTGGATCCGACTATTCAAGCGTTAGCCGGGATCAACTATTTCCAGGAGTTAAAAATCTACAAACCAATATCTTTTAGGCAGACATCTTTGCGACGCTTTTGGGGAAGATACAAACGTATGTTACAAACAGTCAAGTCACCACTTTTGTGCTATGATTACCGGCAGAATAGTGCCAATCAGTACAAGTATGCTAACTAGGTTGGGGAAGTGGAACCCTACAGCCCCTAATGGACATACCTATAGAAAACTATCTTTATCCTTGTAGTGAAGATTATTTGATTATTTTTGTACATACGGCCAGCCGCGAAAGTGGTCATTCATAAATAAAAATAGAACTCACTGCACATTCAATTAACGACCTCGAGTCCATCTCCATCGTCAACGCTCCTGCTCTTGCCATTCAAGTCCTATCTATACACAATTTGAATACAGCAGCATGGTTGAAATAATTTGTTGCTCATTCGCAGTGCACAGAGGATATCGTTTCCTCTACTCTCTGGTTTGTAATTGTTCGGGTGTATTCCACTTGTAAAATTCTCACCATCATCATCATCCTAATTATACTGACGCTCCCGATTGAGGACATTTGGCGGCGACAGCGACGTAGAAAAAAAAATAAATTAATTCATTCACTGTCAGAAGAGAAATTTATATTTTTTTGCTTCTTCTCACTGCTAGTGCAGAAAATAAGTGAACCATTGCAAAAGGAGCTCTGACTTTGGTAAGGATGTTATTTTTTTTTCTAGAAAACCTGAAACCATGATACTATAATTATGCCTTGGAGTTAGCGTTCCAGAAAAAAAAACATCTGACTGTGTAACAAAATACTCTAATAATCTTCTCAAATTAGGGTCCTTACGATTACACGAAGCTGTAAGTAGAACCCGGATTTAAACAGATGAAAAAGTTATTGAATTGCACTGCGCAGAGCGCGCTCTTGGTGGGTAAGGTCTGTAATTCTAGATGCAGTACTGTCCCATAGAAGAGATTTTAATATTGTTTGCTATTTCTCTAATAACATTGTTACCTTGTCATATTTACATTGCAGCACCCATTAAGATCGACTAATGTTCTAGATGCCGTCGAGGGCTAAAACCAAACAACCAACCAACAAACAATGCAAAAACAACGCCCTTAGATCCAACCGGGATTAAGGGATATAATTTTCCTAGATAGCTACTCTACTCGTATATAATTTTGCAATAGTTGTCTATCTGTGTGTGTCCTTTTCTCAGGTAAAACCGTGTGTATTTCGTTTTCCTATTCAGAAGGTGTGTATTAGTTGGATACACTTTGAGGTTGCTCTCGCTCGACACAGATCAAAGTGAGTGCAAGGAACGAGAAAACTGTGTGTATGGTTGCGAAAAGGAAGAAACTCATTAGTGTCGTTCATTAACTTAAATTGTGCGCCAAGTGTACTTACTTAGCAAAATCGTGTTTTCTTCTCTTTTCTGTAATTCACGACGACGACGCAACAGTTAGGGTTGTCAAGGATTTTTTAAAGGATTGCAACTGGATGAGTTTTTATGACTGCTTTTGAATTTCATTTATGTAGCAGGGCGGTTAGTTCTCTCGAATGTTTTGAGAATGTTTTTGACTTGTTAGAGAATTATGTAGTTAATTAATTACCTTGCTAGTTGTGGGATCCTGAAAAACTCATGTACTGAAAATAAACACGTTAATTATGCTTAGTTAATAGTAGATACAATGTGGCACCTATAATGTACTATGTATATGGAACAGAATTAAATGGGCTCCTAATTCTACTCTCGAACTTTTGCTTTGGCAACTATGTTTGAGTCAATTCTTTACTATTCCATTCCATTTGTAGCTATTTATTTAGCTTACATTGCTTGTCCAGTCTTTGGACATTTTTGAAAAAGTTCCGATGTGAGAGGTGCTGCTAGATTTTGTAGCCACATATTTTCGAGTTACAGTGCGATGATGAATTACAGTAGTTTGGGATAATAATAATAATAATTACAAACAAAGCATAGAAACAGCGGAAAGGATATTCTTGAAGAATAGTATCGCTCCACTTAAATTTTCCATCTAAGCCATTGTATTTTAACATTGTTTGAGAGATCATCGTTGCTGTATAGGCTATTGAGTTCATCGTTGAAGCAACAAACAACATCTTTTTCCACTGCGCCACCTCTCGCGAACGTCTGATAAAAATAGGATAAACTTTCATTCGTCGGATAAACTTTCATTCGTACTACACTTTTATGAAAAGCTAGCCCAGAAAAACATTTGTTGGATTGAAATGTTGATTATCATCGTCAAGGTTTAACGAATGCACCCTTTAAAAGCAGTGTTATTAGTTCAGTGTATTTAAATTTTAATCCAGAGGTATTGGGTCTCGGGTCTGTGGTAAGGGGAGTCGGTTTCCCTCGCTTGCATTTTGGTAACGGCCGCGACTCATTTTTTTTAGCTAGTGCAAAATCCTGTGTGTTGCCACCCTCTTTTATTTCCTACTCCTATTAATTCATCTTTTCGGTTCTCTCCCATGTCTCAATCTGCCCAAGCTACAACTTCCGTTTCCTGTCGATTTTTCGTTCCATTGGAGTTTGGAAGCACTGCCCCTCCAGAGATAAGATTTTTAAGATTTATCGAAGTTGAAAATTAATGCTTAAAGAAAAACAGTAAAGATCATTTGTATACAGTTGTGTGTATTTTATTGTTAATCCCCGCATTTAAATCGCCGTTATGCATTTTAGATGTAAAATCCTTCTGGAAATTAGGCTTTTCGTCATTATTTGTGTATCTTATTCGTAACCCTTCCTTCGAGATAAAGTTCAAGCAGATTTATCCAATCAAGTATCCTAAAGGAAGATAGACGTTAGGTTAGGTTAGGTATGTAGGCTGGCGAGGATTTCTCCGTGCCACACTCAGGTGACTCCCTAGGAATTTATACCTGGTGTGTTGGAGACTTGGGCAGTGACATAGGGAGTGGGTTCTATCCTCAATAGCTTCCTTATCACCGCAGTCTCTGCAAAGTTCTTCTTCCGTTAAACCAATTTTCTTTATATGGGACCGCAGAGTGTTGTGCCCTGTTATGATACCTACGAGGGTGGACAGGGATTTACTATCCTTCCGCATTATCTTCTCTGCTTTCTCATTGCATGGAATGCCTTCATGTCCCGGAACACAGCAGAGAGATACCTTGTGCTGTGTACCAAGAGCCTTGAGTTCCTAGACGTTCATCGCAGCTCTAAGTCTGCAAGTGCCAATTCTAGGCACCTTGTGGCCTCTTTTACGCCCCTCTATAGGTATTACAATGACTTGTATTTAGAGGAAGGTCGACGAAGTTACCTCTATCATTTATTTGAGACGATTTAGCCGACTCAAAAGCCTTTTGGTGCAGTGACTATGTGATAAAAGTGTGCTCGACTATAGAGCGAGGAGATCTCACAGGTTCGATCCCCGGAAAACACAAGTTACATCTTAGGGGTTTTGCCATAAGGGCGGAAGGATTTAGTAATTTTGTTAAAAGACGCACGCTTCTACTCCACCTCCTCAACAAACATAAATAGTTGGTTGAGGTCCCCACTATTCATTAACACCACTTTTTTACAGAAATAAAACGCCATATTTGTTACTTGGTTTGGTGTTCGATTTGAATTGACGTTAAGTTTGAAGACATTAAGAAATAAATAGATTTTAAAAAAAAATTATTCTTAATCAACTTTCCACAAAAGTTTGGTGAGGTCAGCTGATTAATAATATTTAATAACACTACACTCACAGAAAAAATTGTAAAGGCTTTACTATCCGAATTGTAAAACCATATATTTACAATAAAATAGCAAATTTGGTTAATTTACTAGTTTAATTGCAATTTTTTTAGTTCTACTCTTTTAGTTTATTTAAAAATTTGTCTTTTTATGATTTTTTATCGTGCTGGGGAACCGCGAGGGTATTTCCTGCCTTGTGACATCAGAATCAAAGCTATCCAGACAAAAGAAGTCGGGGTCAAAATATTGTAATTCTTCACAAAATGGATACAACCAAGTTGGCTTTGAGGGACCTATACATCGGCCAGGCAATACTAACAGATTTATCGCCGAATTATATAACTTCAGAAAATGTGGCCTCCCACAATCGATAGTACAACAAAATTCAAAGTAAAAAAAAACAAAATTGTGAAAAAATAAGGAGAAATTTAATATTAAATTATAATGACTATAGTTACAATTAAAATTTGTAAATTTTACGTAGAAAATTGTAAATATTAAAATTTGTTTCTGTGTGTGTATGCTCTTATCGTTTTTATTATTACATCGACTAAAATTCAGTTAGCCATAAGCAGATTTTTCAAACTTACCTTATTCGACATTGCATTTTATATTTTTAAATAGGTAACCACATGTCCCTATTCCTGTGAAAATAAATCCTTAAAATTATTTTTCATTCACATACATATTTATTAATACATGAGTAGATACCTATACTTCATTATAACCTATTTACATAAGCAGATTCGGGGAGGATTAAAATGTGAAGGGAATAAGGAAAATGTTTTGTATTTTTAAAAACGATTGCCGGGGGTTGGATTTTTTTTTTAATTTTTTCCCATTAACAAAAAGATCCATAGGAAAGATACAACACGATAAAATGTAAAATGGGGTTCTTTTTAATAATAGGTAAAACGTAAGTCCTATTCACATTCTCATTTAACGCTACCTTATTGGAGTAATAGCAGGCTTAATTCGGCGTTTATGCTCGGTCTTCCTGTTGCCGCAAAAATTCATATATTCATTCGTTATAGCCTTATTCATATTATAGGGTAAATTTATGTTGATATACATATTTTATAACATCGAAAAGATAAATATCTGCAGGATGTTTCTGTGAGAATCGTCATGTGCCTGAGCAAAGTTATGTCTATTCGTATATCATAGCTTTTTGTGCAGTAGCTTTTGGGTTGGGATTTAATTAAATATATTATAAAGACGAAACTTCTTTTTTATTAACGTATCCTGTGTAATGGAAGCAGGTAATATGAGTGTAAGCTTGCAGGTACTACGCGTCTTAATACGGAATGTAATTACATGATCCTGGCGATGCGTATAAGTATTATACTCAAAGGACATTTTTTGTTAACTTCTGAATTGCCGAAGCGATATGATTGATGCACCTCGAGATTGTGGTTGTTTGGAGATAGCAGTGCATTTCATGTCCTTTTACCATTTATGATAAATGATGTCTATACATAACTAGACACGATTTAGCAGCTTCTAGGGTGATTCGCATTCCTACCAAAGTGAAGGTGTTATTGTTGTTCTCTTTAATTTAATTTTTTTTAATTAAAATACGATTCTAACCTAACCTGAGCTATTCCACTGTAAGATTTGTAAAATATACCAATCGATACGATATCTACAGCTGCTTCCTTTCTTGTAAAGTTTATAGCGCAATGAATTCTTCTGAATTTGCATGGAATATGACAGGAATCGATAAATTGGTGTTGCTTCTCCAAGTTTATAGCGGATTCCTGCACCATCTAGCAAGTCACCGAAAGCACCAAACCTTCAATTTTCGGCCACAAATTTGTATTGCATAGAAAGTTTTGTATGCCGTCAAAATGGATGGTTCTTTTTTAAGACAAGCCAAAACCGTTACAGAGAGGTAAAAGGTTATTGTCTAAGACTCACATTCATTCCTGCAGCTCCAATAAGTTGGCCTATGAAGCATTGTCCCAGTTATTCTGTAGATATGCATATGAATGAATTTGTATTTATGGATGGTTTCGTTTTGTCATCCGTCATTTTTGAACCATCTACATAGGGATGTGTAGCTGTAGATTTCTCCTTTCTAGCGACATCATTTATTACCCATTTATCCCTGAAGAGTAAATTTGTGTCTGAAAGCTAGATAGAAAATTTCGCAGAGTGAATGTCTTCTAGTAAACAAAAAAAAAATTCTGTTCGCAATAATGTCTTTTTCCTAAGCCAGTGTGATAATCTGACCACTTGCAGAAGGCTTTAGGTCCAACAGGACTAAGAGATCTTATTGGTAAGTTATATAGCAGCACATTCAATTCAAATGTCGCACTGAACTTAACAATTGCTTATGCTTCACAATATTTTATCTGACTTTCCTAATATTTCTCGCTGTCATGTCAAATGAACAACGATAGGGTAGACTGTATAAAGAACTGCAGAAAATTATTGTTAGTCCTACTGTTTTATTTTACCCGTATAGAGTGGTATAGGTATAAAAAGTACCTACACAAAAAAGGGCATTGCAAAAAATTACTTAATCCGTTCGATTTGTGAGTTGCGCTCTTTAAAAGATTGGATTTTTTTTTTTTTGTGGTAAGAGTAAAAAAACTTAGCACTTTACCTTGGTGTTATACTTTTTTACTGCACGGCGTTGATCCTTTTCCATCTCCATTATAGTGGGCAATTATTCAAGCAAAGCCTGTGACTTCCAAATGTGGATTTAATACCATTTAGCTCTGTCAAAAACATTGAAAAAACCACATTAATACATGGAAAATAACGTACCTGTGTTGCAGAATATGACATAAGGCTTTCAAAGGCAAACGTATCCATTTACTTTTGGAATAAACATGAAGCTTCATTTTAATTGACAAATACTGTCATTTTAATGTCATTATTCTATAAAGGTATCAATATAAAATTCAGTTAAATTTTTAAGAATTATAAAACTGGAGGAACCATTTCAACTGCAAAGACCTAAACAGCTTTAAATTCACGAACTCTTGATTTATACAACAACCAAGACCCAATATTGTGTTATTTACTTTGTGCATTACTGACTATTTAACTATTAAATCTATTTCAAAAATCACGATAACTTCATAGGAAAAATGTTGTCAATAGGTTAACATACAGAACGTATCAGAACGGCGCCTTGTGCATTCGATATTCCACTTGTGCAACGAACTATAAAGTTAAGTGGTTAATTTTGAATGATATATAGAACAACATGCACCAACAACTAAAGTGCATAAGCGGCTTATAAAAAATGCTAATAGAAATGTTACCTGTGGTTATACTTTAATACTAGACACAAAGGGAATAATGTTTCCGGTATCAGAATCAACTATTGGTTAGAACTTCTATTTCTGTCGAAACCAGCAAACATTATTCGATGTTATAGAACATAATGGAAGGATATTTATCTATATTTGTAGTGGTAGTGAAATTGCTAGGAGTTGCGTGCGAGTGCATACCTCCATTACATTCTATATGGAAAAAGTAGAGTAAAGTTTCAGAACATTGTGTTTCATTTACAGTTACCTTTTCCACTGAACTTCTTTTGTTTTTGGTGTAACTCCAACTCCAAGTACATACAAGGTATGCATGTATTGCATTGTGTAACTCAGATCATGTCCTAATGCTTGAACATTTTGGCTTATTTTTGTTCCCCTTCCCATTTGGCGTGTTCGCGATAATGATGGAAGTGCAGTACATACGTAATTATATTATATCGATGATAACCACTATAAGAATTAATTCAAATTTACTAATAAATATGAGTTTGTGTAGAAATTTAATGGACCATTACTGACGGCGTAATTCAAGAACTTGGGGCAACATTTTTTGTTCAGATATGTACTGCAATTTTGACTGCAAAAATAATCCTCAAGATGTTCATAACATAACAATCGACTAAGCAAATAGTTGGCGAAGCAGGCCATGGAATCGCTTCTGACATTATTATTTACACGAATGTAAGGTCTTCCAAGTTAATGCCGCCTTCAAATGACCGTCACTGCGCTCACACTTTACTTTAACTATTATAAAATCATTTAAGTGGCCTCAACTCCAAATACTCGGGACGAAACGCATTTGGAGTTGAGGCCATTTAAATGTTTTTATAATATTAAATGCTTAACCACTAACTTTTAGATATTTATTTCTTGAATTTATTCTTGACTTGAAAACTGTTTGGTACTTTACTTTAACTACATCCCCATTATGTAACAATGATTAGGAAATTTGTTCTTACAAACATTAGGTCTGTTCCTTTACTTTTGTAGTAAAAATGGAAAAGACTGTCAAAATGACAATAGTGGGGATGAATTCTCTCTCAAAAAGAAAAACCTACGAAAACGTTAATACCCTATTCACACCAAGCCGAAAACCGAGTTTTCGTCAAAAAAGTTTAGAAAACTCGTGGATGCATTCACACCGAACACCAACTCGTTTTTGTTTGACGTTCCAATTATCTGTGAAACTAGCTATGAAATATTGTGGCGACTAGACTTTTATTTTAGTTACTAAACTTCGCTCTCACTCAGTCTCTCACATCCTGTCAGCAGTTTTGCTGAGCTCGCTGAATGTTGCAAAAGGTGTGTCTGCTTCAACAACCCAACGATTGTACTCGTTTTCGTGGCGTTTTCATGGAAAACGACCTCAAAAACTCGTTTTGAAAACTGCAATATGTATGGGAAAACTTCTGTTTTCGATGTAGTTTTCGACTGTTTTCGCGAAAACCCAGTTTTCGGCTTGGTGTGAATAGGGTATAAGGAACAGGGTTGTCAGATGTGGCGTTTTGAAATTTCATTTGGCAACACGAAAAACGGTTTGGGGACGCACCCAAAAAAAGGCGATATTTTTAGATTTTGGCGATTTACATTTTTTAAACTAAAATCCTCATATATTTTTTATAATTTTCACTCAAACCTTACGTCTGTGATTGACTTAGGGTCGGATTTTGAAAGAATCGCGATAACAAAAAGTGTTAGCACAGTGCATGTGAATGAAGTTAAGAAGCAAGTTAACGCTTTAATTCTTGCTTTACTAAGAGAAATGCGAAAAAGATTGTCTGACTGCAAAACACTTGTTGTTTCTTTGGGATATTTTTCAGGCGTTTGTTTAAGACAACTGCGAAAGCCTGCTTATAAGCTTGATTCCACCTGAAAGCTTACAACTAAGTCTCAGTGGGAAACATAATTTTCTGTCAATTGGTCAAATGAATTTTATCTATAAAATGTACTAGGAGAAAAACGTTTGGAAGTTTTGGAACAAGGTATTCAACATGACAAATGCCTTAGGACAGCCCCTGCCTTCTTTTTGATACCATTTTCATACCAATTTGTTTCGCATATCGCAGGAAATCAGAGACAAAAGCAAAAAACTGGTAAAAGGGTAATATCTTGCTCTCTCGAAGCCGCTTTCTTTTACGAATTTTTCGAGTTGAGGAACGACATTGAGTAAAAATGCGTAAAAAATCGTAAGATTTAAAAGTAAAGGAACAGAACTATTTACTCTTATATCCAGTTGGGATTTTATGGTTGTAGCATAATAGAAATAAATATTTTTATACCCTCCACAGGAAGGTATATTCACTTTGTCATTACATTACATTAACGCCGAGAAGGATTCACCGGAGACCCTGTAGGTAAAGTATATATATTCTGAATCAGGATCACATTCAGCCATGTCCGTCTGTCTGTCTGTTGAAAACACGATAGCGTCCAAACGAATCGACATAGGGGAACGAAATTTTGTGAGAGGACTTCTTTTTACCGTCGTCAGGTTGGTATTGAAAATGGGCTATGTCGGTCAAGTAGTTCTGGCACCTCCCATACAAAACCACTATTAGACCCATGTGTCTCTCTGTCTGTTGAAATCACGATAGCGTCCAAACGAATCGACATAGGCGAATAAAATTTTGTGAGAAGACTTATTTTTATCGTCGTCAGGTTTGTATTGAAAATAGTCCATGTCGGTCAAGTAGTTGTGGTACCTCCCATACAAAACCAATATTAAACACACGCGTGTACCTATACAGTACATACAGTGGAGGGTATCAAAGCATCTGCCCGGCCGATGATAACACTTTTACTTGTTAAAATTAAATTTGTGCTCGTGTTAAGCTCAATAAAGCCGGTCATGTTACGAAATCGATGGTCTGCAATATTGCAAAATAAGATTGTTCGTTTTTCAGAATCTTAATCGAACTGTAGGTAAGCCTGAAGGCTACAACTGGATGGCTTGCCAGACCACAGAACTGATAGTCACCAGTATGTTGAGATTCGAATTTAATTTCTCTTTTAAAACTCGAACTCATAACAAGAACCACGTGAAAACAACTAATGGGTTAGGTGCTGTTTACTGACTGGTAGAAAGAGGCCCACTGCCAAGGGTAGTATGGTTTTCAAGTTCGTTATCAGCTGAACCGGGCCCTATTACAAAAAATAATTATCACATTCTCTTCGACATCTTTAGGAATCCTTAAAAATCCTAACGTGTACTCAATTCTGCTGGATATTGCAGACAGCATTAGTAATGGTCGCTCAGACTGAAATAAGGTTACAAAAGTGGCACGATATGTGACAAAGAAATGTGCATTCCATAGATCTTTGAGAGCACTTCTGAAACTCCACGCAAGGAATAAGGTGAAATGTTTCATCATAAATTCCAACAAATTTATTAAAGTCGGCATATTTCTACAGCACGCTTTAGGCAAAAGTACCTTTTCTATGCATTGTATACCTTCACTTCTCCGAATATACGTACTACGTAGGACTTAGGTATATATATCTCCTCGTGGACTTATAACATTTTTCCTCGCAAATAAAAATGTGAAACTCCCTCAAAAAGGGTAAGCAAACAAACCTTCATATTCGACTCCAACTCTTGTAACTGAAAAATACAAGGCCAATGCGGATGTTTTCCGTTTTCTTTCTTTGGCAATCAACAAAATATGTTACACACGCACAAAGTCGTAGCTATGCCATATGGCGTTTTTCTTTGACTTTCAAACGCTAACACAAATAAACCTAACAAAGGACAAGGAAGGAAACACCAGACACCAAGTCTACAAGCTACACGTCTGTTCTGGGTCTTTGGCGTTTCCTTTTCGTTGTGCAGAATTTTTGTAGGCTCACAAACGTTGAATATCCTAAATTACCGCAACTTGAATTGTTGAGTTTTCCACTGAGCTGCACTCGAAAAGCAAAATAATTCGCTCTTCCCTTCCGAACAATTTCGAGTGACAATTTTCACGCCAGCACTTGAACACGTACAGCGTTATTTACCGCCGCATAAAAAAGGGAGAGCTAGAGTTGAAGCACAGAAGACAAAATAAAACATCGCATTCCTTTGCGTGCGATTAAGTTCAATTCTTGCACAGCAACAGTGATGGAATATTTCTCGACTGGGGTGATTCCCTCGTACATATAGCTATACGAAGTGCGACTTTTTAAAGGTATCCTGTGTAGTCGTCGATGTTGTCTTCGTTGCTTTTGTTAGTGGTGCTGCCTGGCACTAATGCCATTTTTGTGCTTGACCAAGTACAAGTGCGACAGTGAATTGAGTAACCAAACCAGGAGGCCTTTGCTCAACATCCTTCGACGAGAGTGTTTTTGTGTGGATTATTTTTTCTACTTACATTGTATGTAGGTATGTGTGCAATTTCTCAAGATCGAGTAAGCATACTGCGACGACAAAAAGGCTTTGAGTTGGATAAATTTCTCCGAAGAAATTGAAAGCAATTTCCTTAGGAAAAAGCACAAAAAAAGATGACAAGAAAAATAATAATGAGTTAAAGAAGAAGGAGAAACAACAAGGACGAATGGTTAGTAAAAAAAAGTATGAATGCTGTCAATTTACCCCGACTATACTTCGAGCTATTCCAGGCAAAGGCACAAAGGCGATGTGAATGAAATTCATTTAACTGGCCCAAAGACGGTGTGCGTTGTCATCAGTTTGCAAAATAGAGATAGCGCAGCGACATAGATCCGTGATAAAGCCAGACAGTAAAGGACAAGAAAGTGGAAAAAATCGAAGTTGTTGACGCCGCCGTTACGTTTTATTAACTTTACGCAAAGGGATATAGTACAAACTTTTTTCGTTTTTAAAACCATGATGAGGGGGCTGGTGAGGAAAAAGTAATAAAAAAGATAGAATTCAACTCAGACAGTTGCAGGAAACAACGCCGATGAAATGATGAAAGTCATTATTTCATAATGCCAAGAGCAAACTCCGCATCATGTCCTTTTCCGTTCGGCTGCAAGGATGCACATTGAAGTGGAAATAATTGGTTTTAAAGTGGCAACTTGTTTTTTTGTGTTTTCCTTCATTTTGTGGAAGGGATGCAAATATGGCAGACCCTTTTTGACAGAGACATTAATTGATATGCAAGACGACGCCAGCATGCTGAGAGACGGTAAATTTCACGATGATGACAGTGATGAATATCGCACCACGGTAATAATATTGATTATTGGTAATAATAAGTTTAATCAAAGCGAGGGAGATGAGGAGAATTAATTTCGGCTTTATCGGATGAAAAGTCATAAAAAGTAGGTACCACGATGATGGCACGATCTATATATTTAATGAGATTAAATTTAAGCGTAAACAAATACAGATTATGAAGTAGCGTGTCCATGCGAGAATTCTCTCATGTTATGCAATCCGTACCCGACATACTTTCCATGCCGCTTCTAAAATGGAAGCCCGCCGCAACCATTTCCCAATCAATTAAAAGCGTTAACGATAATAATTTCTGTTTGTTGATAGGTAGCAGGTAGCTATGTACTCATCTAATTCTTTGCAAAAACTTTTTTCTCTTTTGACCTCATTTGTACGTCACTGCGCAATCGAATTGTTGTGAGAAACTAGTCCTAGAGAGTCCCATTCACTCGGAAGCACAATATCACTCCACAGACGGAGTAAAAACTACTCTCATTTACAGTCACAATATTATATTTCACAAAAAAAAAATACTCGAATGACGAGTGCTGTTATTCGTAACAAGTTTGACAGAAGTTCTGTCAAACCACAGAAGCTTCATAATACGAAAGAACATTTGGATTTCTTCTTTTTAAACCAGCACTATCCTAAACTAAATGACAGAATACATTTTTGACCCAAAAGCTATGAAAGTCCACTAGACTTATTTTCAGTCTTTGAGTTCATCAGACTGGACAACTAGTTAAACCCGAAAATCGAATCCAACAGTTTTATAATTGTATTTTTGTGATTCGTCAGCATGTGGATATTTAGATACGGAGGAGCGAGAAATATCCATCATCGAATATTTTCTGTTATTGGAACGGATTGGGAAAGCCCCTCAATCTCAAAGTTGCAAACCAAGCTTTAGAAATGATGTCTAACCAGACTTCAGTAATAAGCATTTATTACAATTTTAGAAATTGTTGAATGTCCCACGTCAGACCACAGTAACTCTAATCCTTCTGAGAATCAGGCGAAAAATAGAGGCAACCGAAAAATGCAGCAAGTCTATCATCTATTCCCGATGAATGCACTTACAAAGTTATTCATCAATAAAAAGGCGGCGGACCTATCCTTAAGCTCGAAATGTGTCTCTTTATTCATAGGTATACTATGGTTATAAATGGACCCGTGGTTTCAACTTACTTACTTTCAACTCTTTCTTTCATTTGAATAGCATCATTTAGCATCGTCAAATATTTCAGACGCAACTGTTTATAGTCTACAATACAACAAATTGAAATCGGCACCTCTAGTAACTAATGGCATCAAGATAGGTCACAGAAGCTAGATTAAGCCGATTTTATTAATACATTTTTTTATAGTTTCCCAACATTCAACAACAGTCAACAAAATGTACATGGTTCTTACTTGAGATGCCAAAACACGAATCTGTTTTTGAAATAGTAGAATTTCGAGTACATACAGTATTTGAACCCTAATACAAAAACTAGGTCAAATGTGTTTAAACTCCTTAAATCCTCAAAAAAAAAAACAGAGCCTCAAATATTTTCCATTCGATAATATCTTGAATAACTTACTTGTACGTGTAGCCAAACCAAAAAAAAAGTCTCACCCTTCTTCCTACTCAAACCATAAAGGACTATGAAAAAGATTAAGCATAATTCATATTCAACCCTTCAACTCGTCTCATAAAATCGATTACACCTCTTTTATATACAATAATAGTAGTAGTAGGTACCTATATCTTCTATAGTAGTGGGACTATCTATATTCAAACTTTAGTTCAAGCATGTAGGCCATTCATGGGATCAAACACTACACCTACCTATCCTAACGAAATTATATTTTGATACTTGTGGATACGGCTCTCAATCTGATTATCTGGCTAAAAAATCCCCACACTGAGAGAATTAGCGTTTAAAATCCATGCGCAGTTTTAAAGAAATGAAAATAAATTAAAATGCAATTTTCATTCTATTTTATAAATTTAATCTGAATGAAAGAAAAGGTGTCTGCTATGGGAAGTTAATTTTATGTTTTAGGTGTTAGTAGTACTAAGCAGTGATGGGACTTCTACCACTTTTTGCTCAACTCAAAATTCTACCATTAAATCCAAATCTACCACTTTTTTAGATTAAAAACAAAAAAAAAAATAATAAAAATTGAACAATAAATAAAACAATAAAATAATAACAAATACCCACGACTTATTTTAGGAACGTCTTGTATATAGACTGTATAGAAATCATGAAAATGGGCCCAGCGGTTATCGAGTTATAACGTCATAAATTATATGTTTTTTGTATTAGATGAAATACGTTTTTTTTTTTTCAATTTTGGCCAATATTCACAGGAACTATCACGGACCAATACCTAAAATTGTCTGACGACCCCACCCGTCCTTTTTAAAATCGAAACTCGGAAAAGGTACAATAAAGATAAACAAATACTAATTGCCATTTGCGTAAGATAGAACCTTTGAAATGAAAACCTATACCTAATGAAAATCCAAACTCAATTCTTACATTTTGTTCCAACCTAATTTTTGGAAATTTATCGATTTGGCCAATTTTTTTTCAGTTGCTCAGATTAATAAATGTAGCTTCCTTGAGTTGCCCACTCTTGAAAAGCGTGCCCAATATAGCTATCACCTTTTGCCTACTCTCAAATCCCAACACTGGTACTAAGTCATTCCAGTTAAATAATTTCCAAACCAGTAGGTAGTCGTTTGGTTCACATATTATCGTGTCACGGTTAATGTCACGGAAATGAAATGAAATGAAACGTCCAAGGTCCAATCGTACCCTAAGCTTGGTAGCAAACAAAAAGAAAGGGCATCGGCCGTGCCTATGCATGCTTTGATACTTTTCCCTTCATAAACTTTACCGTACCTATACGAATGGGTCTTATATGGATTTTTCATATGGGAGGTACCAGAACTACTTTACCGACATAGACAAGGACCATTTTTAATACTAACCTAACCACACGGTAAGAAGAAGTCCTTTCACACAATTTCATTCGCCTATGTCGATTCGTTTGGACGCTATGGTGTTTTCAATAGACTGACAGACAGACAGACGGACATGGCTAAATCGATTCAGAATTTGATCCTGATTCAGAATGTATATAATATACTTTATGGGGTCTCCGGGTGACTCTTTTTTGGCGTTATACCTAAATACAAAGGTAACGAAAAAGCAGCTCATTTAGATAGCGGAAATGCTTTTTCATGTCGGAGGTTTCTTTAGGTGTTAATAAACGCCCTTAATAATAAAAAAAGGTTCCGTTTTGTCCGTATCGGAGCGGAACCTTGAAAATATATCCGCAAGCTGTTAAAAATAGATATTTTTCAATATTCGAAATAACTTGTTCTTTTCGTTAGTCTTAGGTCTTCAATAGGTTCGCTGGCTAAAAGTATACATAATGTATTGTAAGACTAGCTTCTCACAACGACTTGCTTGCAATGTTTTACCAAAAAGAGCACCTATGGTGATAGTAAGTATATACTTCCATTGGTTTGTTGCCCATCTGTAGGAAAGTACCTTTAACATTCACGCGGAAAGATAGTATTATGCACCTATTCTTTTGGCACATGTTTCAATGTTTCTTATTTGGTTGTCTGCTTCTATTATTACTGAAAAAGAATTCGATTTCTGTGCAAAATAGTTTTTCTAAGTGTATCCCAAAAATCCAATTGTTCAAGGGTCAACCGTAGTCGTTTTATTTTTTTTTGTTGTGGGTATCTTCTCTCCATTCAAACCTGATGATTTCTTTCGTCAATAATACCATGCCCATACTGAAACCAATGGAATGGTTATATCAATAACGAACATGGGTTAAAAGAAAATGCATATCAAACGTTTTACTATTTAGGTCAGACAATAAAATCCTTCGGAAGTCCGTGTCAAACAGAAAGGAGACATTTTGTGGAAAAAAAAAACTATTGGTTTGCGCTTACAGACACGAGGAAACGAGTCCCTGACAACAAGAAACCATCTGAGGACATTCAGATGAGTGTAATACTTCCGGTTGCTGGACACCTTTAGTCTGATCCGAACTGTAGAGAACATCGATTCACGACGAGATGATGTTTGCAAGTTTTTGTAAATGGCTGCGTTAGCAAAAAAAAAATTTAGTTTTTTTTTTTAGCAATCATAGACTTCAATAACTTGGTCTTCGGTGAGATGCAGCTCTATGGATACCAAACAGACATGGTGCGAATGAAGTCGTTTCGGAAATCTCGCAGGATGTATACGAACGTTGCACGCGATGATGATGCTCTTAGGGAGATTTGATTTGTCACATTGCCACTGAGGGGTTTGGTGCACTTTTGGCACAGATTTGCAAGGAGGAAGAGATGAAAAAAGTTCGTCACTTCTGCTTATTTTTATGGTGAAAATTGCTGAAATTGTATTTAAGTTTCAAGTTGTTCTGCTGTACGGAGGAGCGTATAAAAAAGTATTAAAGTGTATCTCGGAAAAATCGAAAAGTTTTCTATGAAATGTTATAAATAATTTTTTTTTTTACCATACCTATATATTAGGTAGGTAGGTACTACGTTTATATATAAACGAGTGGCTTTTGCTGAACGACATTGAAATTCTATTTAGAAATAGGTATGTATAATACTTTTTTAATAAATAAAAAAGTAAAAGTTTGCTGAACATATTTTAAAGTTTATACAAAATATTTGCACTTTAAGGTTATGGTGTTTCTTTTATGAACACTTTAAAGACATAAGCAAAATTAATTGTTGCGAGACATGTTCGTTTAAGAAACTTATAATAGAACCGGTAAGCCTGATATAAATATGGTCCAACATACTTTTAATCTACGTCTGTCAAATTTGATACTGTTTTGCAATACAATACTATATCTATTACATATAATGAAACTGTAGCAATTTTTGTTGTCAGATAAAAACTCGAAAACTACTGGACAGATTTCAATGAAACTTTTTTTAAATGTTCCTTAAGACTGTAAGATTGCTATAGGCTATCGTTTATAGCCACGTCTTTAGGAACAGTTTTTAGCCAAAATGTAATGGTATGGTAACAGTGTAGGTTTGTGGTAGGTATTTGCTAGGATTCCATAGAAAAAGGGGAAAGAAAGGAAAGGAAATACAGTATTATAAATAAGTAGCAAGATCTAAGAGAGGGAGGAATTTTCTTTTTATCCTAAAAGCGCGAAAACTACTGGATAGATTTCAATGAAACACTCGAAGTGTAATTTTAAATGAACCAAATGCGTCCAGCTAGTACATAAATATATTTTGTCCCGGGAGACATTAATTTATATGAAAACCAATAAATAATTAATAATTAAAGTTCCCCAGAAAAACACAAAACATCATCTTTTGGTTTTTCCTCTGCGCCACCTCTCGCGAACGTCTGACAAACATCCGAGTGTATAACTGCCTTAAAAAAAGTTTATCAATTCAGACGTTCGGATTTGGCATAAGATTGTAGGTCCCTTGACGAAATGAAATCTCGTTGATATGAATTGTCGTAGAAGTTTACTCACGTGCCAAAACCTCATGACATCTTGCTTATAGAATACAAATTCACATCCAGGTAAGCACCACTGCTGCTCATGCGTGGTCAAAGGTTTTCATACCTTATTTGGCCGGCGCGGCGTAGCTCATAACATTGCACCTCCTTATTTCTTGGTATATAGCAGACTATAGTTGGGCTTTTAGAGGAACGTTGCGCTATATGAATGTAGATACCTAACCTTTCCACTAAACTTATCGAATCACAGAACTTTGACAGTGACTGTACATAGCAGTTTAAACAACATCTACATACTTAAAAATAATACATCTACATACTTAAAAATAATATAGCTACGCTTATCCCATAATCATCAATTTTTACTTCAATTTATAAGCATATCCTTTTGCCAGTACCACACATAATAGGTATACCTAGAATAGCATCACAAATTACGAATAACCAACAAAGCAGTCTGACAAAATTAAATCCGTGCATTTGTATCCTTAATTTGATTGCTACCATTTGGCTCCACAATCCGCATTAAATATTTTGTTCAAAGGAAATCTGGCAAAATAATATTTTCGCTACAAAAATTCGATATTGTTATCTCTGGCGTATATCACACATACCAGAACAACTAATATTTTAGCACAAAATGTTGGAAATATTTTTACATACATTTACACCAACGCCAACGGCAAGTCCCCGGACTATTTGCCTATAAGATACTCTTGCCTTGCGTATTCGTATTCACATACTAAATACGCTCGAATCGATGTTCGAACGTGACTTAAATAAACAAAAGTTCATAGCCCGACAAAGACCATTGTGTGTGATGCCATACCCAATGGATACCAACCAGCAAGTTGTGTTTTTTTTTTTTTTTTTTTTTTGTAGGATTACTGTTGAAGCCTGTTCTGTGAAGGGGTGGTGAGCTGGTGGGCGGTGGGTAGAAAGAGAAACCACCAAAACAAGCAATTCGCCTCAAATGTTTGTGTATTGGGTGACAAGAAAAACAAACGAGAATAGCTCGAGCATGAAAAAAGATGGATTCCATCAGACTATATACGAGTATTAATATTCCCAAAGATGGAAGTAAACGGTGAGGACGAAGGACACAAAATATGATTATCGATGGATTAGGTCTAGAACGGATGATTAAGCACATCTTCAAGTTCCGCATGGGAATACACTTCGTTTATGACTTTTTGCTATGAACATTTAATTGAGTGCCAGTAATCGAGGGTGTTTGACCCGGGACACATGAGCGTCAAAAGCGGAGTACGTGGTACGTGCGATTTTATAAAGTATGCCAAGTGGAAGAGATATGATGGTGGATAGCTTTGGATGGCATTTGCTACATTGTATATAATTCCATATTGGATAAATGTTTTTATTATGACAGTATGTATAGAGATTTAGAAATCGATATGTAGGTAGTTATGTGGGAGGAAATGTTATTGTGCTAATAGGTAACTGAGCGATGGATTCAATTCCCGGAATAGCACAAACTTTAATGTTTCTATACTTTAAGGTTTTGTCCCATATATTGCTTACTTCTCAAAGCATTTGAGGGTGTAAAAATTCTTATCAATTCTGCTATTCGAATTCGGCACAGAGAAGCTTGCTAGAATTTTAAGTTGTGCCCATTATTTACCTAATTATGTTAGCTTTATGATTTGCTCAACTTTACTTCTAATATCTACAGACATTTTTAAATTATTCATCGACCGGCTCCGAGAACTGGCATTTTTCTGAGTACTTTGTGTATCATTTAAGGATTTTGGTTATATGCTTAGCAGGTCGATTTTTGTCCGTCAATGAAAAAGCTAATGAACTATAGAAAAACTGTTCGTAATAGAATATATTTCCCGGGCAAATGAGAAACATCACGGAAGTTTTGGTCGCAATATGACAAAAGCCGTACTTACCAACATCATTTTATAACTTGCAAGTTCATCGCTGTCTAAGTTGGTATACCTAAAGACGTCGAGGGGTCATAATTTCCTGAAGGCCGGAGTACACGGTATGAAGAAACACGACTCTCTCGACTCTCTACCATTTGAGCAACAGAACACTAACTTGGAAGTTACTAATTCTATTATAATACAGAAGCTTTCTAAAAACGATTCTAACTGCTAGGTTCCACATTTCACTTTCACTCGAAATGAAATCGGAACTGAATTTTAGTGTTCTACATTTCACTGTACATATTTGATTTCGATTTCAACATTTTCGGAATTGAGACAAAGTGAAATTGTGATTTCGAAAAAATTTCGGAGTTTCCGAATCGCTCGAAATGCAGAACACTGAAAACGAATTCAGTTATTATTGCAGTTTCTATACTCTGCCGAATTTAATCTAATTACTTTTATGCAAGCACTCCTATTCTAAAATAGCAAAACAGCCTAAGAAATTAAAGAATCAAAATATACTGAAACTGAACAAGGTCCTCTTGAGAGTGTGCGATATACCCTCAGTATACGGCTTCTTTTTTGCATATGATCGTAGATATCTAAATTTTTTAGTTAACGATTAAAAATAAAGAATTTTATTGAGGAAGACATACCTACTACGCTATTAATGCAAGGCCTTTGGCGAGCTAACATTTCTTCAGCCAAAAAATTTGTCAAGAGCAACCCCAACCATTCGAAAACAATCCTCTATAAATATTAATGCTTTATTATTTACTTTTCGAGTAAAAAAAACAATTAATAAAAAGGTGTAAATTTACTATGCATTTTATTTAAATACCTACCTACCCTTGCGCTTCCTATCGAGAAAGTTTTACAAACATCCGAGAGTAGATCTAGATAGGTAGTAGCTAAGCTATATATATAACTATGTCCTTTGAAAGTTTCGCAGCTAAGAATTTCGGATGTCTACGTCCTCGTCTACGTTGTAGGTGCCAAAAATAAGACAAACGAATAGGTTTAAGTATCCTATATGAATCTATTGTGCAATGTTTTTATTTTTTTTTTATTAAAATTTTGATCATAAAAAATTATATTTTGCTTATAATAATAGGTAATAATTGTTCCAAAAATGGGAATCCTTTACTTACCTCCCTTGCAAAAATGAGTTCAAATATTTTTATAGAAACAACTAAGTCTTTTAAAAAAAATTAAATAGCAATCACGATCTCACAAAACAAGCAGACAGTGAGGGATTTTTTATTTCTTTCACGTATTCCGATTAAATCGTGCAGAATTGGTTTAAATAAATTTCTTATTTTAATATTTTTTTTAAATTTTTTTATCATTCAAAAAATTTGCAGAGCCGGTTATGAGTGGTGCTCTTATTTATGAAATATACTATGTCAACCAATATGCCTTTCAGCACAGTTCCATTTTTGTAACAACAAATTCAAGAGAACTTGGAAAAAAAATTCAAATAATTCCAATTGAAATGTTTTCACGTCCTCAAAAATGGCAACAATATTGAATTTTCGATTCCAAAATAATGATTTTACTCTGTTTATTTTATTTTTATCCCATTTGCCCATTTCGTGTAAAGCAGATTTCGTTATGAATAGGTACCTACGTTCATTTTGTTAGTCCTTGCATCTGAGTTCACTCAACCAACGAATTAGGGGATGGTGAAATTTGTTGCTGATCCAATCTAGTAGGTATATCTACTAACGATATACACACAATAAAATACGTACCTACTGGTTCATTTATAAAATATTTTTTTTTACCGCGCTTTTGTAGTATCCAATTGTTTGCCTGTGCATTTATTTACATAAAAACCCACAATCTGTGGATTACGAAATGTATTCAATTTATAACTGAAAATGTATTTATGTGAAATAATAATTGAAACAACCTGCGGTCTGCGCTGAACAAAAAAAAACAACAATTGATTGTTATTTACACAATCGTCGGCGGTCATATTGTACTTCTTGCAACGGAAAATAATACAATACGAAAAAATGCAAAATTAGTCGAAAATAATATATACATTATATATATGCACCTGCACCTACTCAACAATTTGTTCTAAATAAATACTTGCAAATTATTTAAATCTCTATTAATTAGTACTTAAAAAATAATAAGGAACGATAACCATTCATTTCAAATACAAAAAAAAGAACATTTAGACGTTTACACTGTTAACATACTTTTTTTTTTATAGTTGGCGCAATAGGCAATTATACCTAGATTCTCACAACCATTCGTTTGAGTTCGTTTTATTTTTGGGACGAATGGAACGAATCGGAAGGGACCTAAAATTGTATGCCGAGTCCGAATGGCTGAATTGAAAAGCTTTTTCAGTACAGTTATACTCATGGATTTTTGTCAGACGTTCGCGAGAGGTGGCGCAGTAGAAAAAACTTTAAGATGTAATTTGTGTTTTTCCGGGGATCGAACCTGCGACCCCTCGCACAGTAGTCCAGGACACTAACCACCGCGCTACTGCGCCTACAAAAAAAAGTAACATAATGATTGATTTAAAAATAAACCATTAGATGGCACACTTTCTAAATAGTCAACACATTTTTTTGTGTGCATAAAGATAGTTAGGATAGATATTAAAACTCATCCTTGCCCTCACAGTACCTCAGAGTACCTATGATTTATGCAATGCATCTAGCTTTTGCAGCTTTTTGCACTGACAAACAACTCTCTTATTTCTTATTTCCAATTACATATATACATATATATATTTATATGGCAGTAATTTGAGGTTATATAGCACTTGGTTGTTCCTTTATTACAGCCAACACATTACAGTTGTTGCAGCTGCCGTAAAGGCGAATGCATTGTTTGCACGCAATATCACTTATTATTATTTTTATTATTAATCTTTTGCGGTGTCGGTGTCGTCATATCTACCAATTCTCTCAATTTTTTTTCATCTCTCACACAATCTTACTGAGGATATTGGGACAAAGAAATAAATTGGACAGAAGTGCACTCTTGCTTTTTATACTAATGGTGACAATAAACTTAAAGCTCCATAATATCCAGATTTCGCTTTGAACCAAACTATGGGGTACTAGAGGAGCAAATTGTGTCGAATGTCACACCAAATTCAAACAAGCAAAAATTCCCATATAACTTTAAAGAGATTTAACAACATTGTCCTCAAAACTTTATGCGCACACATCATGTCAAAATTTAGTGCCCATGAAATCAAACCCCTTAACTTAAGAAAGGGTGCTAAGTGCTAACATTTTGATTTAAACGCTTGTTAGCCAGCCGTAAAATCTATTATACAAAACCATAATACATAACCTACCTTTTGGAACTTTATCGCTATCGATTTGTTCGTTCGCATGTTACATTTTTGATCTATAAACCTCTACCAACCTCATCAAAGAGCATCCACTTGATAGTCAATATTTAGCCCAATGTAATTCACCATCCTATATCATCAATCAAAGCATTTCCATTACAAACAACATCCGCATAAAACGCTTTAAACGACTTAAAAGTTGTTTACAGAGAAAATAAAATATAAAAAGCATGCCAAGTTTATACGTCATTTATGTGGATATGTATTCGGATCCAGATTCCAGACTTGGAGACTGAAGCTATATTATATTCCTTCGATTAAACATTTTGATCATCAATTATATTATCTATCTATGTGTAGGCTATCATATTATGCATGCTTTGTGGGAAATGTTATTATCGGCTTATTTGTTTGTATAAACGAGTATAGAGGCGTTTATGCAATTTCCTTGCTTTTGCCTTTGTGGGGATCGGATAATGTTGAAAGGGAATAACAATAATTCTGAATTTGATTGGGCTTGACTTGGCTTTATTTAAAAATAGGACGGAACGCCATTAAAGGCAGATATGAAAAAAAAATACTACCGATGGTTATTGAGATAGGTAATGATCTATTTATCACAATCATGGTAAATGGTAGATATTTTTAAATTTTTTTTATATGTAGAAAATCCCATTGAAGTTGGGTTTCACATGTCCAAACTTACATCTACAATCAGAAAGCTTCTTTCTGTTCATCAAACCATAATCGGGTTTGCACTTTAATTGGCTTTTTCTCGGATATTATGTGGTTGCAACCGCAAGAGGCGCATTGATGGCTCATTGATTAATGTGCTGGACTACTGCGCGTCGGTCGTGCGAGGGGTGCTAGATTCGATCCTCGGAAAACCTCAAATTACATCCTTTTCCACTGAAAAAGCTTTTCAATAATTAAGCCGTTCGGAATCAGCATAAAATTGTAGGTCCCTTCCATTCGTCCCAAAAATGAAAACTCACACAAACGAATGGTCGTGAGAAGCTAGGTCTTAGGGTTCTTATGGCCTGTTGCTCCAACTATTTTTTTATTTACTTATTTTAACTTCAGGGGTGTTAAGTGCAGGTGGGGTAGTTGTCTACATCAAGAAGGGTGTAAAGCGACTTTCTTACATACGAAAATATAATATTAATGTACCTACCTACATAGTTAGAAAATTGATTGTATTTTTTTTAAACAGGATTAAAGAGTATAAAAATTTAGAATAATTTATTTCCGGCTTAAATACTATTGATGCACAAAATTATTCATGGAAAAGAATTGTTGAAAATGTGAAAATGTGTGCCAGTTAATTTCAGTATAGTTGTAGTAGCTATAGCGCTGTGGAAAACTTTAGTATAGGTATGGGAAAATTTCACACATTAACAGTCTGGATGAAAAGTGATGATATTTTAGTTTGAGCTTGAATACAATTATCCTCGGGAAAAAAGTAATACTGACACATTCGTGATGAAAACATAATATATTAGAAAACACAGAATTTCAATTGATTCAAAGTTTGAAATTAGAGAAATGTTTGTTTTAAGGTTAGAGTTTGGTGAATTTATCTTTCAACATTTACAAATTTGTGTAACAAAATTATCCGAAGTTAATAATTTATAGCAATTGACTCAGAGCCTAAACAAAATGAAATAAAAACAAATCTACTCTCACCGTACATTACTGAACTAAAAACCAACAGCGAGAAAAATAGAACAAATCATGAAAAAAATTTCCAAGAAGGTCTTCATCAGTTTCACAAATCTGTCATAGCATTACCTAAAACAAATTACCTAATTCAAAGAAAATGAAAAAGACACAGAATTGAAAAAATCATATACAATATACATATTTTGATTAAACCGCTCCCGTAATTTTCGGCAAATAGACAAAAAATAATTGTTAAATTGATTAAATTGATTAAAAATGTATTCTTCTTTAGAATATCTCCATCATTCTTTTAACAAACCAAAAAAATGTTATTGATCAATAAAAGTGACAAAATAAATGGTATGACAGAGTTAATGAATCTAATTCCTTGTTTTAGAGACTCAAAACGAGAAAAAGAAGGAGCGGAACTAGGGTATCAGGCTTGCCAGATTTCAAAGTGGTCGTGTCGCACCATTGGACACAATTTCATTTGGTGATGGTAAAATATAACACAAAAAGAACTACATATCTAAATAACATACATAGGTACCTACCTATCGCAAGTTTTGATCAAAAATAAATAAATAAAATTAACATTGCTTCAATATTGAGATACAAATAAAAATCACATTTGATTAGACTTTTCAGCATTGATAAGGTTCATGTTAAGGTATTTTATATATATGCAGCCTTATTTATAAACTTTATACACTCTCTATAATAACTCTAAATGCAAAAATATAAAGTTTATAAATAAGGCTGATGAAGTATAATACGACCCTTTAAAAATGTAAACTTTCAAATAAAGGGTTAAGAGCAATTTCGTTCTCATCAGGTTCAGAACTTAAGTACATTTTTGGATTAAAGTTAGCAATCAGCCCAATTAATGGAACGAATGTGTTGCAGCATATTGAGTTTACATTGGAATGGATGCGTATACGCATTAGCACATCTAATGATTCTATTACCAACGTGGAACGGCTTTTAGTTTTTATAGTATTCATGTAGCTGAATGCTCTTTCCGCAACCGCATTACTTGATGGTAAAGAAAGTGCAGATAGGGCTAATTGAAATTCACCTACAGCACTTTTTGTCTCAGAAACTTTCGCACAGAACTTAACCACATCGTCTTTGGGAATACCTTCGGGAAAGAATATCTCTGCCCAATTAACAGAAATCAGCTTATCCCACTATATTTCATCATTTACCCTGTCTTCTTTCCTTTCTAACAATGCTAAGGGGAGTTTCCTAAATGCTGGACGCAGTGCAAAAAATGTTCGAGGTATATTTAACCATCACATGGACGGAAATTTAAATGTACTTACATGGACAGTATGTACCGGGGTAGATAAACAAAATCTCACGCATTCTGTATGAGTTTCTTTCCACTAGTTTATAGCTTTCTTTCAGTATTAGCCTTTTGCGTTCATTCATTAATTTTTTAACTTTCTCGTTTACGTTTGATTGTGCCTATTTTCAAGATAACATCTTTTCTTTCAAGCAGAGCGCTCCCTTTTATCAAGCAACGATATCAGTGAGGCGCAATAAATCATATTTTATTTTTTTATTTGCTACGCATATTTGTACATATGTCTCATACAATATACCTACCTACTTTAGTTTATCTACTTTTAAGCTCTATTTGGTGCACACATGAATTTTTGTATAGACATTTTGCATGCAAATTCAACGAATATCTACCTGGGTAGACACTGTCCATGTAAGAAAAAAAAAGACAAAGCTTAAAGAATAGTATAAGAAAGGACATTCTCACTGTACTTTTTTCATAATTATCTTCAATAAAACAATAATTTAGTCACAGATTCGAAACTGCATTAAAATCTAATAAGAAACCGAAGAGATAGATGAAAATTCAAATATCTACCCGGGTAGATAGGTACTGTCCTTGTGAGAGTTAAACTTGTCAAAGCTCACCAAAACAAATTTAATTCAATCTTGTAACAAAGTAGGTACAACCATAACGCATTCATGGTGTAAATGTAAATGGTGTACAGATTATTAAATAAAAAGTAATCTATAATTTTTTATTATACAAATTAAAAAAATAAATAAATTTGGAAATCGGTGGAATAGTTCGTAATAAAGATTTTTGCGGACATACCTACAATTTAAAAATATTATATAATGCGCTTAAGCGGGTTAGGTGCTTTAGTTTGAAGCACTTATCCTGGTTTTACTGTACCCCATACCTGGCTGTAGATTTTTACTGTTCTTTTCGAGGACAATATTACACACCTACATTTTGTTTTTAATTTTTGTAAAGTAGGAAGTAGCAGAATTTCGATCTCATGTATTATCAGCGGTAATGTCAACAAGAGCAGTAACTGCTGCCCCATAATCCATACTCAACTCACATACATAATACATTATAACAGTACATTGTGCAACATTTATTACGTATATACCATCTTCCTATCTCCTATGAACAAACGCCCACGCGTCGATTGCTATTAACGGAATATAATAGCTTCCATTAAATATAAAACAGGATAAAAACCCATATAGCTACTTCGTAAATAGTCAAACACCTTGAGCAATGTTTCATTGGTCAATTAATTACAACAGCGTAAAAAAAACATAAATATTTCGCTATCTGTGTCAATACTTTGTAACAATGGTTAATAAAATTGCCAGCCTCAACCCCAAAAATCGATTGAAGGTAAAAATTACGACATAAAACAGTTCTGGGTAATACAAAAACAAAAAAATAAAAAAATACACGCGCATAATAAATTTATCGTATCCTTTCGCCAAATATGTTGCTGGCGTATGTTAATGGCCGTATACAACATCATTCGAGACTTACTGCGTTTTAATATTTTCATGTTTATTCCTTTCCACGTAAACAAAAGCCAAAATGGAACATTATATTTTCACTCACCTTTATACCGACGACACCGACCGACATTAAGTTCTCTACCACTTTCCATTCACCCATCACCATCCAACTCGTTGTTTTAATGAAATTCTTAACAAGTACAAGGACCAATAAGTGGAAATACAATTTTACTGTTGTTTTCTCTCGGTAACTCATAGTAAAAGGAGCATCCCATACGTGCCAGTATAGTATCCTCCAATTGCCTGATGTTTTCCATTTTTATGTCTGCTGGTAACCACTTTTAAATTAAATTTACGTCTCGCATTAAAATTAAGTGGAAATTTCACGCCTTTTTAGCCAATAAATTGAGCGAACAATTTCAATAACACAACTCACACTCCAGCTATAGTCTAGCTATATGCGTGCATAGGATATCGAATTATGTGCGCACATGAATGTATATATTTTAAAACATGAACGTATGTATGTATAGGGAAATGCCGCAAAATAACGGATAGTGACGATTTACTCGTACACAGAACAAGCAATAATGTGTCCTCTTTATCTTTGAAGCTATGCCAAGCCAAAGATCGGAGAAGCATGATTCAAATAATTTTATTCAAATTTGAAGGAAACATCCTTTTCCATCCATGCTAAGCTAAGTACTGCTAAATATTCGTTGGCATGGAGTACAGAAATTGGCCGGGTTGAAGGATATTTTGTGTCATCTTCAAAACTATATTGACATTGGTAAACATTGGAAAAACTGTGCTTTGGTTTGAATTATAGCCTCCGTGCCTATATTTTTCAAATAGTCTTGACATTGTTTGACCTCAAGTGTGTAGTAAAATGTTTGCATATTTATTGTCGAATCCCTATAGTTAGAACTAGAAGTGAGCCAGCAATCAAGGAAAAAAAAGCTTTAACTAAGTGAAGATGTCAAATAGAACATCGTCGGTTTTTGGAGTATAGGTGAATGAAGCTCTATATTTATTCAGTAAAATATGATGCCTGAAAATGTTCGATAGTTGGACAAACATAAAAGTGCGGCTCTTGAGGTTATGTTAATTTCTTAGAAGCAGTGGATATTATGTGGATACAAATAATATAAAGGTATGGCTATGGTTTAAATATCGAAAAAAGAAGGAAATACTTTGAACTGCGCCAACTACCAAAAATAAGTCCCTTGAATGTCGCATATAGGATCGTGTCACCTGTACCTGTTAACGCCTAACATCTAGACCGGCCCAGGAATTAAGGCCAGAAATCATTTAACTATGCTTTGACATAGCTAGTTCTTAAATTAATTGTACGGAACTCGCAAGTCAAAATCAGAACACATTTTGAGAGAATGTTTTTTCGGGTGATATTTGATCCAGTCTGTAGGGACCTTAATAAGATGGAAGCCAGCTAACTGCGACTCGAACTCCGATGTATCTTTAGGGCCTTGAGGCGGTGATCGACTCCCGCCTGTATGTGTAAATTAATATTGTATAGATTAAAACACCTGCTTATAGGCTTCTTCACTTCAAATAAGCATTTAACATTCGAAAAACATTGTTGTGATAACATTTTTTATTGTTTTCAACCCTTTTCGAAACGAAACGTTTCTGAAATATTTTTGAAACGATTCAAAAAACTTCAAAAAATATTTTCAGACATACCTTACCTATGTTTTTTATTTGTTCCGAAGTTTTAGTAGGTAGGTACTTAAGAAAATGTCTTCAAACGAAAAGATCTAATTTTTTCAGCTTTTTTCTAATCAAGAAAAGTATTTTACAAAAGCGAGAAAAGAGAAGAAAAAGCATGGACAATTTTTGGAAAACAATATTATTCATTCTATTTTTATATTCTTCACATCTTGGATTTTACAAGTTGCGCTTGTCTTCCAATAACTTTATCAATTGCACAATCTTTTCCTGGTCGAACGAGAAATAGAAACACCGCACTTGTTTCTCCGTTTGATTCGGAAAATTGTAAATGGCAACTACAGACTAGAAAAAGAGTAATATTTCATTTTCCCATTTCGAGTGGAACATTTTAGAAACATTTTGCAAACAAACGGAAAACAAAATTTAGCATTCACACAAAAATCATTTGGAAAAAAGCAAGCTATGTTGGAAACGTTTTGAAAACATTTTTGAAAAAATTTCCAAAATGTTTTTTTTTTGGTCTGGACAAACCTTTTCATATTAAGGAGTTATTCAAAAATTAATTGGAAATAACCCTGCAACTGCAACAAACATTCTCAGAGTCCAAAAATCTAATTTTTTATAGCCCTAAGTAAAAGCATTTCTCTCCGAGTTCATCTTAATTCAGGGTCCATAGACAGGCATTGGTGAAAAAAGTTGTATGCGAAATGCAAGGTCTATAAATCGTTAATTAAAACAAGTAAAATTGTTATCGATGCTTTGGTACCCCCCCACTGCATAGGTTAGGTTAGGTTATTTTTACAGGTTAACGGAGCAGGGTTCATCCTGCTATGCCACACTTAGGTCTGTGTGTAGACCCATTGTGATGCCCTTTTAAATGGGGGTTAACCGTCAATGTTGGGATTGTTAGCCTCATGTTCCCTCTTCTATTGCTTACTCATCGTCGTTCAGCCATCCTGATATCCTTAAAAATCTGTAGAGGCCAGAAAGGGAGACATCAGAAAGTTCTTGTAGGTCATGACTTCCAAGTGTTCTGTTCCTCAAGTGACAGATACTTGGGCAGTGACAGAGGAAATGAGGTATGTCCACATGAACCTCTTTGTCTCCGCAGCCTCTACATAATATCGTCATCTTTGAGATTTAGTTTCATTGTATGGTTTTTTAGGAAGTTATGACCCGTTAGAGCCTCTACCAATTTTGACAGCGATAACTGTAGAACTTTGATGGTCCAGCGTATTTTAGCTTCCGTGATACTTCACACGTAGTTAGTCCCTTCCACCTGTTGTTGGTTTTCAATTCGAATCGTGTTCTCCACTCGCTCCCTAAGATTACAATGTGGTCGACAGCAGTGCTCGATCATGATCCATTGCAGACCCATTACTCGCCAGTTCGTCGGCCCTCTCATTGCCGGCTTTGTCACTGTGTCCAGGGATCCAGCAGAGGACCGTGGCGTGGAGTGCTGCGAGAAAAAAACCTTAAGCTCTTCCCTTTAGCGATGAACTAACTTTGATTTTATTTCAATAACAGAAACTGCTTTAATAGCCGCCTGGTTGTCAATGAAAATGATAATATCATTTCTTGGTATTGCCAACAATGACACCTCCCTTATTGGAAAACCCTGCTGCTTTCAGGAAGCCCGATTGAGCAGTGTAGGTATATTTAATTTCTCCGAGAATATCCCGGCACCGGTTCCACAGTCCATCTTCGATCAATCTGTGTAGATATATCGATATCTTTTTGTTGGTTCATTTGTGTTCCATTCATCTCTGCTCGGAAACAAGCAGGAGAATGGTCTATCAAAGTTTAGATGTGAAATCATACAGTCCGAACTGACACCCCCCACTGCATAAAAGTCATGAAAAATGTTTGCCATGCCATTTATGTGCTGTAGTTATACGCATGGGCACGCATGGGTCTAATATTAGTTTTGTATGGGAGGTACTAAAACTACTTGATCGACATAGCCCATTTCCAACACCAACCTGACGACCATAAAAAGAAGTATTCTCACAAAAAACCATTCACCTAAGTTTATTCGTTTAGTCGCTATCGTGTTTTCAGACAGACAGACGGACATGGCTAAATCGATTCAGAATTTAATCCCAATTTATAGGGTCTACTCTGGTGACTCCTTCTTGGAGTTACAAATATAAGGGCAAATGGAATACAGATAAGTATAATAAGAGCCAAAGGTTAAAGAATAAATAGTTGTTATATGTGGATTATGATTATTACGTATTATTAGGTATTTCTCCGTAAAGAGCTAACTCTTATTGGTCAAATAATTACCAACAACCAACTTACCTTGGTAACAGAACACATTTTAATTTCTATACAGAATTTTTGGTAATTTTCGTAGAAATTTTGCGTACATCGTAGGAGACTCCTCAAAAATGGTGGTAGGTAGTATATTTTGCTCACCAAAGTCGGTCATATTTTCAAACAATGTATAGAGAAATTCGTTTTTATTATTGGTATCACGTTTCGCATTGCTTTACATAACCCTCTCCATGATCCGTATCTAGAAGAATCTGGTGGAAATGTTGCCATTGTTATCCAGCTCTTATAAATTCACCAGATGTTTCTTCCATTCTAAAGCTAATTCAGCATCCATGAGTAACATTGGCAGTATAGACTTCCTGTGTGTTCGTTCTCTTCCTATTAGTGGCGCAGTATTTCATGATGCAAAACGCTTTTATGTATCCCTTGAGCCACTATTAGGTACCTATTGTAAAATATTTTGCTATCTAAACTGAAGTGTGCTGTAAGGCAGGGAAGGCGTTATCGATTTACATTTTTTTTAACAGTTTCGTTATATGTGTTAGGACAGATACACATATTACAATCACTGATGCAATTAAAAAAAAATGTTTTGAATACTACCTATAGCATTAAAAATATGAATGGTTTTGGCGTCAAATACACCATAGCTTAAAAATAGTCTTTAATGATTCAAGTTGCATTTGAAAATGACCTGTTCATATATCAACATAATACAACTAAAGCTGTTCTCGATATAACGTTAACTGGTTTGGTTAGTTACTTATCGACAAGTACAATGGCAACTATATCAGTAACTCTTGTCTATATAGCAATTCCAAAAAAATAAAAAATAAAAATGTATGATCATCTGTCGACTCGATTGAAATCATAATACATAATTCGATTCGAAATAAGTTCACGAAATACTTCAGACATATCAGAATAACATTTTACGAAGAATCTTTCTCTCGAAGCGACCAAGGATTTCTTCATCCGCTTTGGAAGCAGTTCAAGATTCATCGCCATAAAGCACGACTGGAATGATCAAGGTCTTTGACAGACTCTAGTCTCCTTAGGTGTTCGGAATAGGGCTCTACTACTCAATTGCTTTCTTAGCGCAAAGAAACAGTGGTTGACAAGAGTTATTCTTCGTTTCATTTCTTTTGAATGTTGTTGTCAGAATTTATAGCAGAGCCGATATAGACAAAGTCCCTTACTACCTCAAAGTTATAGCTGTCGTTTGCGACGAGACATTCTGTCCGATTCTACGATGTTGGGTATCCCTCTTGCTGATGGCATATCTATACTTTGTTTTGCCCTCGTTGACCGCTAGACCCATTTTAGTCGCTTCCGTTTCTGTTTTAGCAAACATAGCTCGCTGTGTTCTATCCATTATGTCAATATAATTGACAGTCAACTTAATCTGGATCGGTCAAACGAAAAATGTTGCTGATTGCGGCAATATCGCTGGCGATACATAGCGCATGTTTAAAAGCAACAAAATATTGCTTCGTAGTAGCTTGTTTGTGAAACGTGCTTCGCTAAAGGTTAGCGCATACTACATACGTTTTATTAATATTTGAAAAATATGTTGGGAAATACAGTTTTAAATATAAAGTTTGTAGAATAGAAATAGTGGATAGTGGAAGAATATCCGTGATAGATAGATGGGCGCAGTAGCGCAGTGGTTAGTGTGCTGGACTACTGTGCGAGGGATTCCAGGTTCGATCCCCGGAAAAACACAAATTACATCTTAAAGTTTTTTCTACTGCGCCACCTCTCGCGAACGTCTGACAAACATCCGAGAGTACGACGGTCCTGAAAAAGCTTCTCAATTCAGCCGTTCGGACTCGGCATAAAATTGTAGGTCACTTCCATTCGTCCCAAAAATAGAAAACTCACACAAACGAATGGTTGCGAGAAGCTAGGCCTTGGGTGTTGTTTTGCAACGGAAAAATTATAAAATGAAAGAACGCAGCGATTCCCAAAACGTTATAAAAAAGTCAATTTATTTTATTCCTTGCAAATCAAACTAATTATCTACCCTATGGGCCAATGGTTCTTTGGGAGCGGAGATGTTGCTTCGTTGGTGGTTGCTAGACGAAAGAGACCGATTCTAATCTTCGTAACAGCGCGATGCCTCTTTGCCAACTTGAACCGTTTCGCATTATCACCTTCTCCCTTTCCGGCCATATTCTTAATTTTCCAGTCATCGGTGCATATTGGCGTACGGGTTTATGTTGGCTAATTATATGGCAAATATAACGTGCGTTAGCGGTTAGGTATCAAAAAAAAAAAAAAAAACAGTAAGATAATTATCTTCGACTATGCCGAAGCTCAAATACCCGGTACTATATTAATGTAAAAATAAAAAAAAATATTTAAGTATTAAAAAATTATATATTTGTATGGGAGGTATGGGTAATTTTAATTCGACCAAGCTCATTTTTTGTCAAAAATTTTTAAATATTATTAAAACAATATGTGCAAAGTTTAAACTTGATATCTTTATTGTAGCTATTTAAATTTAATTTTTTACATCAAAAAGCTATATAAATCCGATATTTTTGTATGGGAGGTAGTAGTAGTTTTCATCCGATCTTGCTCATCTTGGAACTTAGCCTCAGTTTGGTGGATAAAAGCTTACGTACCAAATTTCAAGTCGATAGCTCTTAAATTACGGCCGTAATCGTGCGGACGGACAGACGGACAGACAGACGGACATCGCTAGATCAACTAAGAAAGTGATGCTGATCAATAACATATATAGTTTGTCATACCTACAACGCCTCCTTATGTGCGTTACAAATGGAATGTCAAAGTGAATATACCCTCGCCACAGTGTGGTACCGGGTATAAAAATGCAAGAAAATAGTTTGGCAAAAGCAACATCGAAGCGCTAAAGAACCATTCGGTATGTTTACAAATGTTTGTTCATACAAAATTATAAATTCAAGTTAAGTTTATGTGTATAGTTGGGTAAATTAATTTCAATGTTTAGTAAGTATTAAAGTAGATCAATAATATTAGTCAAATTCATTAGTTAAGTTAAAAGCAAAATCAACAAACGTATTTTTCAATAGGTGTCTACCGCCAGTTGAGCCGCATATTTATTATTTATTTATAGAAATTTCTGGAAATAATGCTGCTTCAATGTGAGAATAGAATAATAACATTGCCTATTGCTTATTGTCAATTGCATAAGACATAGGTATAGATAAGCCCATTTACTAAAACGAGGAATATCCCAGGCTGGGTGTAAACGATTTTTCATCTTAACATAATATAATCATGAAACCAGAGAGAGAATATCCGTGGGTGGGATTATAATTGCCCCTCTTCTCACTCATGATTAAAGGTTGTGATGAAGATTGGTACACATATGCGACGACTTGGTTATTATAATTTCAGGAATTATCAAAGCTATCGATTTTATAAGCATAACATAAGCTGGGCTTGGTTTTCGAGTTAATTGGTTAATGAATGAGTAGGTACATAGTACAAAGTCACCAAATCTACTTCAACATTAATCAGCCCACATACATATTTTTACATTGCTATTTCCCAATTGGATGATGTCATTTTTATGAATAACTGACAAAGAGAATTCACTTCCATATGGTTTAGTATAATTCTCAAGGTCAAAGCATCACCATCAAATCCACAAGATGATAACAAAATATGGGTCGTTTTGTCCGCCACTTTTATTCAGATTTACAATTAGACGTCTTCCATGAAAAACCTTGAACTTGTCGCTTAGATTGAGACGTCATTCCTCTTAAAATTGTCCTTGAAGGCAGAGCCTTTAAATATCCCCTCAATATTCATCCTTCCGTTCGAGCGAAAAACATAAACACAAACATGTTGTATAATTTTATTTGCTCGCCCATAAATCCTTTCAATCAAAGGTCGACTACAAGCGTGTACCATACCAGTTTCTCTCAACGACTCGTTATGCCCGCCATTCTGTGAGCAGCATTTTCTCCTTCGCCTATAAAAAAACATATAAATTCTGGGATTTCTTTAACCTAGGTATCACAGAGAGAGCATCATTGTTGATGTTGATGTTAGATTGCGAAAAGAAGACCAACAACTACCCCCAGTTGCCTAATACTGGAAATTATCACAACCATGCATATACATATAACTACCTTACCCTGCACTAGTACAGCAGAGCCTTACATGTTTAGATAAAATAATAATAAAATATGTAAAAGCACATACAAAAACAGAAGCCAGCAGTAGCAAAGCAGGACATTGAGCGCGTCGGCTCTCATCCCTAGAGGACATGTTGTCTGTATGGCTCAGATTTATCGACAAGCGTAAATATAAAAATAGACGATATAATAACAAGGACGTCGATCTGTGTGTTGTGTGGGAGGAGTAAAAAGTACAGCACGCCCTGCCAACACTAAAAGGACCGAAAGCAAAATTGATTTTCATTTCAGAGGCAAGGATTATGTTTACGGGCTAGTCGGATATATTTTCATTTCTTTATTATGATGGAATCATAGACCTACGTATGATTTTGTTTCCAACTTCTGTATATAGCGTCAAGTCCTTCGCTACATACGAAAACAATTCGAAAGGCAGAGAAGAATGATGATGGGTTCTCTGATTTTTGTCAATAATCAGCGAAGAGGAAAATCCCCCCCCCCCCCCCCCCCCCCCAAACTATATGAGCCTGGGTGCGGCGGAAACGACTAGCTGATGAAGTAAACATTTCACAAGGATTTTATCATTAAGATCCAGTTATTTCAAAAAAATGCCTTTCACACATCCTTGTATGGAAATGCTCGCTGATTTTGTATGGAATTATTGAATTGGAAAAATTGCAAAAGGACGGAAAATTATCGTTAAAAATGGCTTTTTGAGTTAAACTTTGCTACACGTGGTTTGATTTAATATACGATGGTTTCTATTGAGTGGGTTGGTATTGACAGTTTTTATATAGTTTATGGCCGAGAGAATTTACAAATTGAGATGTTTTATCGTAATGAGTTAATAAATAACTCGAGTAGGTCAAACTACAAGCTTCAAACAGATCAAAGGACTAAGGACTAAGGACTAAAAGAGGTTGACGTTTTAAGTCTGATAGATGACCGCAAATTAAAGGGCGATATTGAGCATGTCGTTTGATTAGAGAAAAAGGACACTCTCGACTATTTCTTTGAAAGAAAAACCCCTACAAGCAAATTTTCTATCGATTCCAATTTATCAATGCAGGAGTAGATTGATTTTAGAACCTGTATAATTAAATCAACTGAAAAAGTCAGTCCATTGGAATATGGATCGAAAATCAAGGGGTTTACCTGCTACTTTTTCTAAATCAGCAAACTGTTTTCTTAGTAGACTAATTGTGGCGGTACCGAGATTAGTTGTAGAAATAGAAACCCAAAGGCGAGTATCCTTGGGTGCACAGTGGATTCATGAAAATTACTTGTTTTTAAAATGTAATCCTTTGAATTTCAATGAATATGGTTTTATAGGTACAGTTTGCTGTCGCATTGTATGGGGCATGGTGGCCCCTGCAACACCCAGTCATCGCAGACCCAATACAGTACATTAGGTATATATTATACTAGCTTTTGCAAGCGGCTTCGCTCGCGCAGTCCTCAGGATTTGGCACACAGAAATTCCTTCACACTCTTTTTTATAAATATTACGCGCAGGAAACCTACCTAAGAAAGTACCTAAGGAGCAGTTAGTACATATCTCTTGAAATTATGTCTAACGCCCTATTGGTGAAAACACTTCAAAAATATAGAAATTATCAATTAGTTTGTGAAGCACGGGAATCTCAACAAAGATCACACTATAGCAGACTGAGCCACTATCTATAGAACACAACATATTTCTTAGTTAGCCAATCCTTAATTATATTCCACACTGCCCAGATCTTCCTACACTGTGCAACATATGCAACCGGAAAGATCATGAGGATGTGTACCACTCTCTAGCAGTAGGCGAATTTTTTTGAGAATCTATAGCTGGCTCACTTTTACTTTTACATGCAAAACTTGTATACTCACTTTTGGTTTTGTTATACTCACTTTCGGTTTTACATGCAAAATTGTTATACTCACTTTTGTTTTTTTTTATACTCACTTCCCAAAAAAATACGCCAAGTATAACCCCATTATTACAGAATTCCGGTTGAATATCTTTGGAGTACGTACGATGAAGTTAGATGAAGCGATCAGCATTCAACAGCTATGAAGTTTGGACACATTACAATGTTTCAAATCGATTCGACGAACATTTCGTGAATTAAGAAAAGGCCCCCCTTAAAAGGTGTCATCGCCAATAACTCCGACCTCAAGCAAACCAAAATCGGTCAAATTAATTATCTTTATTTATATATCTAATAGAGAGTACATAAACCGAGTTTGAAGTCAATCGGATAGAAAATAAAAATCTGCCAATACAAACTTTAACCCCCCTTTTAACCCTTTAGGGGTTGAATTTCAGAAAATCCCTTCCTTAGTGCTTGTATACATCATAAAGGAAACCTCTGTGCAAAATTTCAGCTTTCTAGAGGAAATGGTTTAGGCTGGGCGTTGATGATCTGTCAGTCGGAATCTTCATTTTTATATATAACAGGTTCAAATTATGAATCGATTTGACCCTGTCTGTCTGTTGAAAACACCATACTTAACGTCCAATCGCCGGGTTGATTTTGAAAATGGATTATATCGGTCGAGTAGTTCGGGTATCCACCCAAACAAAACCCATATTACCCATATTTTGTTGTGTACGTACTAAGACTAACTCACATGCCTAACCTTTAGTCATGTTTTCTACTTTAAAAGAGTTCTGCACTACATTTGGGTAAATTGTTCTAACACTATGAATTATGATCTGCTATATAAATGACAGTATGTATATGTACCTACAATAAAATTATATATTAATATTAATACTAATTCCAATTTTAAAAGATATTGTCTTATGGTAACAGCTCTGTCTCCATTTGATATGTCATTTAATTATTTGACAATCTAATAAGTAGGTATTTCAATCCTTCGCAAAAATAAAATAACCTTCCTTCATTTCCACAACCACTTCAAAATGATTCCATGTAAAAAAAAAATATCCTGGAATAAATTTTCAGTTCGAACAAAATGTTGAAGAAGCAAAGACACCATAGCCAGTAATGAATATTTTATTACCGGAAGGGACCCATCACCACAAACCCCTTCCGATGGTCGCTATTTCGTTGGATATGAAACTACACGAAACTGAAGCCAGGCAAAGTGGGGTGGGATGCATAAATAAAAAAAAAAGGGATTTTGTTTGCTATTACCGTAATTCTTTTTCACTTGTTTTGATTACCCTTTTTAGGAATTAGTATTGCAATGATTTATTCTGATTAAAGAGACTGGAAGGGAAATATCGCCCATGCAGACATTGTTTTCATTTTTTTTCTCAAATTCCTTTCTTAATGGGAATTACAATAAGAAGAAGGAACATTTTGAAGGATAAAGTTGTAAGAATACGAAAAGAATTCTTGGGAAATCCGAAAGTAGGTAGGATAAAGAATTATTATGAACAGATACTTATAAAAATATTTCTATAGACATACAGGGTGGCGGACGAATCGTGCTACAAAAACAAAACGTAATAACTTTTTTTCTGTGTGAGTAATTAGGTTTTTTTTTTATTATTTGGCAGGTCTACTATTTAGATTTACTAAACTGAATGCTTGGGATACCGAAAAGAATGTTTGGAAGTGCGCAGCGGTACCATGCTTTGCAGTCCTTCATTTCCGTCCAAAGGGAATTTAGGCGGGAGTTTGGCGGCACTCCACCGAGTAGATGGGTCATTATGAGGCTGGTAAACATGTTTGCCGAATCTGAAAGCATCGCACGAAGACCATACCACCGAGATTCCTATCTTCAGGTTCAAGACACAATCGCGGCTGTAGCATCGTCAATTCAGGCAAATCCAAGCGTTTCCACTCGAAACTTATCGGCGTAAATTTGAATGAGCAGACGGTCATTACAACGGGTAGTTTATGACGACTTAAACTTGTTTCCGTACAAAGTCCAAATTACAAGACAAGTTAAACCCTCTGGATTTGCCTATTCGCTTGGAATTTTGCCAAAAAACTATTGCAAATTAATAGCCAGAAACTCCACTTTCCGCTGGCCCCCCATGGTTATGTCAAGCAAGAGGTGTACAAAAGGAAACCAAGAAATTTGACTGAATTGAAGCAGTCCATTCCAACAATAATTGAGGCGATCCCGACTTCAACCCTTCAGGCCGCAATGAATAATTTTCTAATCAAAAGGTGTAGCATATGCGTGGATGAGCAAAGAGGTCATTTACGGTCTATCATCTTCAAAAAAAAAAAAAAAAACAATTATATAAAAATAAAATTGAATTTTCTATACAATACGACTAAAAAAAAATGAAATTCATTGATTAAAAAAAAGTTATTTAAATTTCTTATTGTAGCACAATTGGTGCGCCACCCTGTATTAAAAATTATTTACATTTATAATCATAAAACGTTACTAATTATAGAACTATGTTCTTTTTTTTTGCAGGTAAGCTTGGGACTTAATATTCAATATTCACAAGTGTAAGTTAGGTCAAAATTAAAAAATTTAAAAACTTCAACGTTAGTCCCAATTTCAGTTTAAGTATTTTTTATATACTCTACTCAACAGTACACAACTGCTATACCATATTTTTAATCCCACTAGAGTATGCTTTAACAAACCATAGAGAGTTGCTAATGCGAACAAACAGTAGAAAACTAAATATCACTGAACCCGCATAATAGAACGTATCGTAGTAAACAGGGTTACAAGATCTGTTTGGATCTGCCGTCGAGTCTGCGGTGAAAATTTGAGTCTAAGACATGGGATGATATGCATAAATTGGCTTTATTCGCTTGTGCGGTTAGACCCATCGATCAACTATAATGACGTTATTTGGTGGACAAAGACTAACGAAGTCACTACAGTAAAAAAGCTAAAACGGGTCCAAGGTATAGCTGGAAACTGTATGACGGGCTGTCTACGCTCTACCCCGACCAATGCACTAAAGTACACGCATTCAAATGGAGGCAAGACTGAGTATTCATCGTCTGCTAGAACTCTTGCTCTTAAGGACCATTCACATGGGAGCGAACGAACGAATTGATGAAATGCGAACAAACCACTTTTTATGCATTTATAAACAGAAAATTCCACATTTTATTATTCCAAGATATCCTCCTCTTGGAATAAGGTTAAGTTCGAACGAATTTTTTATTCGCTACTTTGTGGAACGCGATTTAAATGATGTGGATTGTGAATAGACTGACAATTCGCGCCAGGGTGTTTTCGTTCGCGGAAAAAAATTTTAATTTCGAAATTTCGTTATTTAAACTGTTAATAAACTCGTTTTCTTAAAAATTTTTGATGAAATAATTAATTATCCTCACCTTGGAGTAGTAAAATGTGCAATTTTCTGTTTATAAATGCATAAAAAGTGGTTTGTTCGCATTTCATCAATTCGTTCGTTCGCTCCCATGTGAATGGTCCTTTAGTGTCGACACTTGGACAAGACTGTGTCTGTATGGATATTTGGTACTAGGGCCAGTATTTTGTGTTTCCACTGGTTCCGTTTGGGATAATTCTGTCATCGTTCTCGTATAATAATAATAATATAAACCCAGTGATTGATTATGGGCTACCTTTAGAGCAATGTTGGAAATGCAGTTGACTGCTGTATCTACTTCGTCAATTGAGGGAATAAGATTGCTATAACATATTTCAGATTATTTTCAGACTCCTACAGTTCTATGTCAGGCTTTGCCCCACCGTTAGTCCAAAAGTACTATGAACACTGTTTTTCCCTCTGTTTAACTCGAATACTGAACTGGATTTAAATTGAACTGAACACCGGTTGTCAGGTTATGGTACCGAACATCGAAGTAACTCTATACTTCTCAAACCCACTCTGCATGACTTACCAGCAAACAGAAAAAAAAATTGTGAAAGACAATTTATTTCCTGTTAATTTCTACAAAAAGAAAACCAAGCTAAAAGGATAAAAGCATTATTTATGTCTGCGCAATATTTATTGCTGCCTTTTACCCGTGTTTATGGGCACTCTTGTGTGAAATATAATTTTTGTATGTCATACCGTGTGATAATTTATCGATATCGGGTGCTTTGCATGAGGGCGAGAGATATAGGTACTATACCTACTTACAAAGGCCTTTGTTGAAAAAATCCTGTAAACAAAACAGTCATCGATTTTCCTTCGAACCAATGTTCCCCAAAGGCTGCTTTGTAGCATTCTTTGCAGTTCTTCCTTTGTCGATTATTTTCACAGAATTAATAGGTAAGGTATCTATATAATTGGATAAAAATCCTTTTATGGAGGAATAAAATCCGACAGCAAAAATATTGCCAACTCTTGTTTGTTATACTGAGTCGTGTTGTTCATCACAATAAAAATAATTTACAAGAAATCCATTGTTTAATGTACATTTCTAATAGGGGTCATGAAATAGATCATCCTATAGAAGTTGGTTTTCGTGTATGCTTGTATTGCATACCATATAGTCAGGAAGAAACAGTTTTCGAATTTTAAGACTTCTCCACCCTCTTCATGTGGTAATAGTTTTAAAAGCTTTCAAATTCAATTTCCAATTTATGGTCACTTTATATGTATATTGAATTTTATCGCTGTGCAGTGGTAGTTGGTCTACGGTTTCGACATAAAGAAAGTTTGTACTGCTTTTGCTTTAGAATATTTTCAGGGCTTCACTGCGGGTATAGAGTGAGAGTTACAAAATTGATATTATTGTATGTAATTTTTGCGTAGGGGATTTTGACTTTCACTATAATGAATGACTAAGTTATGTTATTAGTTTTGATTCGAAAAGTTTATACTCAAGTTCATCAAGATTTATGAGGTATGAGTTTTTTTTATTAAGTATAAAGCAACGACATATTGAAATGATTTTATCAAAATACATAATATAGGATCGTTAGTGGACTTGTTTTTGAGGGGTCAGACTGAATTTGCTACATGTTTGGAAACTTTTACAACAGTATTGTAAGCATAGTATTCCGCACAAAGTAAAAAATACTAGGTATGCATGCGAACTTTTCAAAAGCCACAAATTTTTGTAGTCTACAATCACTTGTAGGATTACATTAGTTTTACAAGTGTAGACTATATCTGTAACAAAAGAAAGTCTTTACAGTTGTATAACGAATACAAATGTCCTTCGCAATGATTGTATACATTTGAAAATAAAATGTATGCATAGTTAAATATTTTTCTTTGTTTGTGGTGACCAGTGGCCTATTTCACCAACTTACATAAATTTGTGTTTACAAGTATTTTTCCACAAAATCTGTAGAAAAATTACAAATTTGCTTTAAAAATATTTGTGGTGAAACAGAATTTGTTTATTTTCTAACAAAATTGTTCAAAAATACAATGTAAGTAAATACAAATTTTGTAAGTTGAAGAAATAGGCCACAGGTATTTTATAAATTAAAATATTTATGTTTGAGCTTACTGGTCGATGGTTTCCGAATCAAAATAGAAAAACTAGAAACTACATATTTCATTCTTTTCCCGACGTTTCGATGGTGTTTTTCTAACTTCTTTTAGGAATTATTTTCATCTTTATTTGGGCTGAAATTACAAGATCCTTAACAATATTGAATGCTTAATTATTTGAGAAATGGTTCTTACGTTTTACATCTGTCTAAGGCGGTGGTTATATAGAAACAAGAGGTAGCATGCGCGAGGTCGCGCTTTAAATTTTCTGCGTTTATTTGCATTTACAAGCGCGAGTAAAAAGTTGTTACATAACCACAATGCTCTGATAAAATGCATTTAACCGCCGCCCTAACCATTTTTTATGAAAACAAATAAGATACATATAATATATAAATACTAGGTATACAAACAATAATTAAATAAATAAATAAATAAAATTAGCAGACAAGTATCACAGCAAAGTTCAAGGGAATTATAATTTTTAAAAATATTCCGAATCTTATCTGGTTTCTCAGCAGATCATTGAAAACTCAGGGTCTCTAACGAGACCGCCGAAATCACATTTTGAAATTCTTTAGGACACGCACTCTTTTTCGGAACACTGAAGATTCAATACCGACTTTGAAGTAGAAGAGCAGGTTACATGCACAATCCCATAGCTTCAAAAAAATCTATAAGGAGCATGCAAAGGTGACTACTTTTTTTTTGAGTAGCTGCCGAATTGATGAAATATATTTACAGATAAGAGCTTTCAATAATATAGGGGGCCTTACATGCACATTTAGCTCTATATATTCGAAGGCAGCATTTTAAATTTAAAGTCTCTTCATAAATGAGAATGACCCCAGTCAATATAATAGAAATACTTTTATGTTTCTGGAGATCAAACAAATCTGTGGATAATATTTCGGACTATATGGATTTGTTGACAGTATTATTGTAAATCATTATAATGTATTACAATAATCCTTAGACATAATTGCATAATCTGCAAAAAATCGTTAATCTGACAAGCAACACTGGAATTAATGTAAAAATACCTCACATTCTAGACCTGATAAAATTCCATGTTGGCCACCATAATTACCCATTGGATTGTATATAGAATCATACCGACTAGAAACTTGCAACACCTGAATAATAAACTCCACCAAACTTCTGTCCAAAAATTTGTCAGTGGCTGCTCCCCAATTTAAGCCAGAAACTTTGTTACTTCACGATTTTCCCCACTCATCAAAACATGAATATATGAATAGCCTTAGGTCACGATGAAGGTGCGCCGGCTAATGCAACATACGCCTTCTGAAGAAAATTACTGTCAAGTCGTATCTTGCGTCTAGATCAGTTCTCGCCCTTACAACTACTGGTTTGTAACTTGCTTGTTGTCCCATGTTTGCTATCAGCTGAAATGATAATATTTTTGAGTAAGAGCTTTGTAGATTCATTTAGATTTGTATACGATGGTAACACGCCCTTCATAAACGAATACTATAAATGGGAAATGATCCAACGGCAAAATTGTTTCGAAATAAAAATATTTCTAGTTTAATATTGAGTTCAGTTTCATTGATTAAATTGAAATTATTATGGGCCAAACCCACTTCAACACAAAATGGATACATTTTTGTCAAAGAACCAGAGGCTATCTACATTAAATACATTGGCTTCTCTAGCATTATTAAATATAACTCCTGACCTTTTGCGGAAAATAACTTAAAGAAATATTATATCCAACATAGCTACTTAGCATCCTACGTAGACCTAGATACTCCTAAAAGGGGTACATTTAACCTTTTTTTTTTTTAAATTTTCAATTCGTAATCCGCCCAGTGCGATGCATTTGATATTATGTATTTATATATTTTGTGAGGTAGGGAGTGAAAGATACCACCACAGGAACATCTCTCATTCCAGCATAAAAGAGCGAACATACATATCACGCCCTATAGCATCTACAACATCTATCTATATCCACACCCGAATTATAAGTAATTTTTTTAAATTCATGCGGTTTATTTGATCATAACCACAGTCATAATGGTAGACCACAGCTGGTATAACTGGCACAAACAAACTCTAGCAATCCGATTTGTCTAGAACACGAAACCCCCATCAAGATCCACAATCACCCGTCATCAATTCAAATTCACCTCAAAACAACCCCAACTCTGTAAATGACTATAGATACACAGCAATACACCGAAACTGTGCACGTACCTATAGTAGAAACTCCTCAATCTGCCGATATATCCGCAACCAAAGGACACCCCATAAACCATATCGGATTCTCCCAGACAACAATTGACTTAATGAGACCCACTTTCCGATGGTGATGACCACTGTTCTTTCGCTTAGCTTAACCGAAAAGCTCCACCGCAGCTGACACAATAAACTTTAAAATTTATTTATACCACTGCCTAGAGTAGGAATTTGAATTGTCTCCAACATTGTCCTTCGGTATTTTCCTGTACGTTGTGTCCCTCTTACCCATAAAGATATATAATACGCTTCAATCGTGGTGAATGTTGGGAATGAAGGCAGCAGGAGTTACCTTCACCAACCGATGATGTAACACTATGCATAGTGGGGAGATGAAAGTAAAATATTTGAGAATCTACTTTCCGCAAAAAAAAAGGAGCATAGCCACACACATCTATCCTGACTCACACTCGGTTTTAATGAAGAGTACAAGGCCGCAAAAGTCAATTTAAGCATCCCTGTGGCGTACACACCCAAATTTCATTACAGGATTTTGCTCTAGAATTTTTCTTCTTTTCCTTGTTGGCAAGGTTGTCCTGCGGATTAATTTTTGTAGGAATCGGATTTTTTCGTTTCGAACAGGGAAACTTTCTATTTGCTTGTATGTTAGTGTGTGTGTGTGTGTGAATTTTTGGCCGTAAGGATGAGAAAAATAAGGACAGAAAAGCAATTTACATGTCAAAAAATAAAAAAAAAAAATTCTGAAAGAGGAATGCGAACGCCTATTCCATGGAACAAGGATTTTTTGTTCGTTTTCATTCTGTTTGTTTTCATATAGGTTTACCTTCCTACAGATCTTTCAATGTCTTCTGCCGGCCGTTTGAATGATTCTATTAAATCCCTCCTTTCTGGCAGAGATACATGACAAAGAAAGTTAAAAAGACACATTTTTTTGTCATATGAATTCGTATTTCCCATTTTTAAAAATAAGATTGAAAGTGTAATTTCTTCAATGAGTTTATTATGCATACGTTTGTCCAGTTTTGTATGCCAGCATTCCAATTGTGCAGCATGTGACTAGCCAAATGTTGGATGCCGTATGCTTTTGTATTGGCCCTTTCGGTTTGAGTTAAATTCTCAGAGCTATTTCATAATTGAGTAAAGGTTTTTTTTAATGTCGATACCATAGCAGGAAGTTCTGGTATTGTCTTTTTTTTAAATCGAATTTTCTGCCTTTAGATGACAGTGACAAAATAGTCTATAAAAAATAACTATCTGCTGTTATTAATATTGGTAATAATTCCACAAGATTTAGCATCGTGCTAACGTATTCACCCACATAAACGCGAAATACGTGGAACATGGTCACGGTCATTCTAAAAGTAGGCTTCAAAATGTACCTACAGTAAATTCCTACACACCAACGCAACATCGAGAAAATTCAAACAAACCGGGCCCATATCCGGCCAAAACCCAGTCATGAATCCTGAAATAAAAGGCAAATTTTCGATTTTGATTGAAATTGAAAGCACCATTGTTTTTCTTGGAAAAGATATCCATGCGGCCTCACATATGAAATTCTTTGAAATTCATTATACCTACTCGACACATATGTCATGTCAGATGCACGTATGAAAACAGGTTCTCCTTTAACACCGAAATGAAATTAATTTCCCGACTAATTTACATTTCTATTAAACACCTATGCCTGACACTTAACTCCTTTGATTCGAAAACCAAAGTCGTCCCAATGACTTCTGAGTTCTGAGTAACAATTTCTATAAAATAACTTTTTGTCATATAAGCTCCCGAAAGGTAGATACTTACTAACCTACAACATTTGTTTAAACTTTGAAATTGAAGTCCATCATAGCAACAAAATTTATGGTCAACAAATATTTTTGCAGCACAACCACTGCACAACTTGTCCGATGTCGCGTCGTCCGCTCGCCGCGTATAGGCCGGGGGACGCGCCGAGCTGCGTTATTTTTTTCTTTACTCTATTTTTATTTAATTTAGCACTTTTAACTCTTTGTAAACATTTCTTGATCAACATGACTTACTACGTGATAAGAGTAATTGTGGACTTATGGCCGAAAAGAATGACTTCAATAACTGTTACTTTGCAACAGCTTATCAAAATACAGTGTTGGGGCGTTTTTTCCATTATCAGGGAAGGAAAATTATGCCAGAAATATTTTTTTTTGCTTTTTTTTAAACATATGTTCTCTCTGGGGTTTTCTCCAGGTTCAAAAATGAAAAAAACGCCTGAAAAGTTTTTGGAAAAAATGCCTAAAATTTCGGAAAGATTACCAGAAAATTCTGGTATTTCATCCTAGGAAAAAGGCCAAACTTTTGTATAGAACAAGCTTTAATCTCTTAGTGAAAAAGAGCCACAGTTCTATGGGATAGTGTCTTCTAATATTAAAATAATTTTTGGAATCAATTCAGTTCTAGAGATTACCACCTGCATATAAATTTTGTCTAATAGTTAAATAAGTTAATTTATTTCATTACAAAATCTTCGGATAATTGTTTTTTTTGTTTTGGAAATTTTTTCAGCAATGGCACAAACAAATCTGCCTGATTCACGCAATAATTGTGATGATTTATAACAGGATATGTTCATAACTACAGTCCTATAAACCGATTCCTATAATAAGGCAGTACTTTCTCAATTCAATGTATAGACTTTCGAATTGAAAATACTCCATATTCTGGCATATATCATACCCAAATAGGAAACTATTACTTACAAGTTGCGTCTAGGTAAAACAATAAATCACTTAAATAGGAATTGTATTGCTCGCACAATAGTTTCTATATTTTACTAGCGTAGCCCGTGCAGACTTCGTAGTGCAAAATAGTTACATAGATAAACTGTTTTATTGTAATGCTCTGTGGTACACAACATTTTTTGTTTTTTCAGAAATCGTATTGCCTAGACAATATTAATGACTTTCATTATATATATCAATGTTACACATTTTAAAAACTTTGGTTTCCAATTCCAAGACTGTCGAAGAAGCGGTACCCGCCCGGCTTTGCCCGTGCACAGGAATTGTATTACTTAGGTCTTAGGTAATAATGTTATTTCGTAAAATGGCAGAAATGATAATAAATCAACTCGGTGGTATTTTCTTTCCGCCTAAACCTGAAATACAGCAATACGAACAAAACAAAAGAAGAATAATGAAAATCGGCCCAGAGGTTATCGAGATATAACGTCATCGAGTTTCACCCCATAGAAGATGTTTTTTGTATAGGGGGTATAAGATTTAAAATATTTTTATTTTGTATGTGAAGCGCTCGCCTTTGACCAAATTTGACAAATCTTCACAGGAGCACTCCAGGGCCAATAAATAAGATAATCTGTTTGAGCTCAATCGATTTGGTGGTTTTCGAGATACATATACAATTTTGAATGTTTTTTGTATGGACGGTGACACGCCCCTTAGTCCAATTTTGACCAAACTTCACAGAAACCGTATATGGACAAACCAAAATGTGTGAAAGTTTGGTTAAAATTTGTAAATGCGTTAAGGCGTGAATCGACGACAAACATTTTAAGGCTCAATTTTTATATATATAGATTGACATGAATATAATTTAAACCAAGAAGCGCACAGAAGTGGTATGGGAAATGTGTGGTAGTGACGATCCCGAGAAAATGGAAAAAAGTTTCTATTTGTTAATCAAACGAAATAGGTACCCAAGACGTAGTTAAGTTATAGTAGATATCGATAGCCATGATATAAACACTAAATCCTGTCTCATTAAGATATATTTGAGAAATTTATACGGATTTGGTTATTAGTTTGAACGTGATACCATAAGGCGGTAATGCGGCATTCAAACAGAAAAACAAATTTATAAGATAACATTAAGATATATGATGTCATAATCATCTAAAGAAGGATGCGCTCGATGTACAGTACATACTTTACTAATTGTCATACAATTTTGAAAATAATACTGAATCGCACAAAATGGGCCAATGGTGTTCCAACACTGGACCCAAAAAGTATGGTTTGGTTTGGTACGATGCGATGGATCAAAAGTACAATCTGGAGTCGGTGCTGGTGTCTATAATATACAGAGTCCAAAAAGGGAATTAAAGTCGACAGGAAACAAATCCTCTCGAATAGTCAAGTGGCCTTACAAGACTTATCGTCTAATACAATGGTCTCAAGACGATGCCCTGCAGTCCCTTTTCAAATACAACAAGGTTAAAATTGGTTGGATACCTGGCCTGACAATTAATCGGCGGACAAACTAGCTAGGCTGGATCTGAATCCGCGTTCTATGGACCAGAACCTTATTGCAAAGTCAATTGAGCTATACTGCTATACAACTACTTTAGGTCTAATTAACGATTGGAAACAACAACTTCGTCTGAACCACTGGGAAAATGTCCCGAGTTTAAGACAACCCAAACGATTAATAATTATATGGCCTACTCCTACACAAATAAATCGTTTATCTAAACAAAGAAATTATTAAAAAGCTGATGGGCTTTCTCACAGGTCATTTCGGCTTGAGATACCATCTCAAAATGAGTTTGTTCTCCCTTGAGGATGAAGAATCCTCTTTTCTCTTTTTCACTAACTATTTGTCTGGTTGTGCATGTGCATGCATGCCTCAGCCGGCCACTCACCTTTGAGTAAACTGACATCGTTTCGTCATCAATATGGTGTTCAAAGGAGAAGCATAGGAAGCTTAATTTTTAATTCAGAATAATTAATGTACTCACGGTTTTTCTTTCACATAAATAACGTTTTCTGAAAGTAATCTTTCAACATTTTTCATCATCAATAGTTGTAGAATATACATACCTACTGGACTTAATTTGACACATACTCTTAAAGCTTACTGACTAATTCTGCGAAAAAAAAAAATTTAATTACATTCTTAAGATAAGAACGTGGGTCTAATAGTGAGAACAAATCGTGTGAGCGAAATTAAATTGACTGTGCACCGGCAACCGGTTCATATTGAGATTCAGTAAAAAAACTCGGGCGCAAACTTTGTAAATAATCAATAGTTGATTCTAGTTGATTCTTCAAAATAATTTTTCCTCTCTACACTTTCTTAGATTGAGAAGGTAGGTACTATATGTAAAAACTAACAAATCCAAGTAAATATGAAAGTCAATTAGAGTAATGTATTTAAGTACTCTGAAAATCACATTCTTAATTTAAGACGTTTTTGAATGAAGTAAGGGAAAGTTAATCTAAAAAGCACTAAAATTCTGGTAGGGGAGAGTGGGGCACATTTGATTTGAAGTCTCATAAAATTTATATATATAAAAATCATGGTCAATTGTGTTTGTCGATAATGTTCTCTGTGATGCGTGAACCGATTTTGATTCTGGAAATTTCCCATGAAAGGTGACGTTGATATCATGGTATATAAGTTCATACGGTCTTTGTAGGTGTATTGGTTCATGAGTTATAGGGGCGTGGCACCTCCCATACAAAAAATGCATTCAAAATCTTATTCCTCGAATACCACTGGATCGATTGAATTCAAATTTACATACAATCTTAGGTATCGGCCCAGGAGTATTCCTGTGAAGATTGTTCAACATTGGACAAAGGGGCGTGGCACCTCCCATACAAAAAAAAACATTCAAAATCTTATATCTCGAAAACCACTGAATCGATTGAGTTCAAATTTACATACAATCTTAGGTATCGGCCCAGGAGTATTCCCGTGAAGATTGGTCAACATTGGACAAAGGGGCGTGGCACCTCCCATACAAAAAAAAACATTCAAAATCTTATATCTCGAAAACCACTGAATCGATTGAGTTCAAATTTGCGTACAATCTTAGGTATTGGCCCAACAGTATTCTTGTGAAGATTGGTCAAAATTGGACCTAGGGGCGTGGCCCCGCCCATATAAAAAAAAAATTAAAAATCTTATATTTCGAAAACCACCGAATCGATTGAGTTAAAATTTACGTACAATCTTAGGTATTAGCCCAGGAGTATTCCTGTGAAGATTGGTCAAAATTAGACCTAGGGGCGTGGCACCGCCCATACAAAAAAAATTCAAAGTTCTATATTTCGAAAACCACCAAATTGATTGAGTTCAAATTTACGTAAAATCTTAAATATTGGACCAGGAGTATTCCTGTGAAGATTGGTTAAAATTGGACCTAGGGGCGTGGCACTGCCTATAAAAAAATAACACTCAAAATGTAATATTTCGAAAACCATCGAATCGATTGTGTTCCTGTGAAGATTGGTCAAAAATAGATAAAGGGGTGAGGAGTCGTTATTCTTCGACAGTCATGGGAGCTACAGTTTCGCAAATTTTTAACATTGATGCGCATTATCCTGATAGACAAGAATATTATGTAGGCAATACGAATCCTTAAAAACCAAGTGTTGTGAATACAGCAGGGCATTACAATAGAAACTGTTTACCATTGATTTAAATGAATTTGAAATTGATTTTTATATTTTCATATTTTGCACTACAAAGTGTGCAGGGGGTTCGCTAGTCCTATATAATTATTGGGCTGTAAAATATTCTCACTTTGCAAAAAAAATTTGATTTGAACAAATAACTAGGTACGTAAATTTAGTAAGGGCGTATACTTTATTTTTATTTAAAAACGAAGTAGATCCTTGTATTGAAAACTACCCTCCATGTGAGGCAGTTTTGAACTAGGCTGGGGCACTTTTAAACAGCTGTATTTGTTATTGCTTTTGACAACTAATAAGCTACTACTTACAAGGATTGCATTTTTTAATAAAATTTAGTTTTTTTTTCAATAAAACAACAAAAACGAGTTAACAAAAACAAACTGAAATTTTGAAATAACTGAAATATTTTACCTACTTCACAGTTAAATGTGCCCCAGTCTCCCCTAGCGAATTTTTCCTCAGTGCACAACTACTCAACTATAGATAGGTAGATATCATTAGATGTTGTCAAAATAATAGTGTATCACAAAATTAATTTTCGACAACAACTTGCAAACTTTCTGTGTGCTTCATTATACTATCTACTTGGCAGTGCCAATGTAGATGGCATAGTTTTACGTTTCGCATTTTTATTTTATTTATTTATTTACTTTTTTTTTAGGGGGAGTGGGCATATAAAGTTGCCAGTATAACGACAGTTCTATAGTACATGCATGCGGATAAGTGTCAAAATTGTTGGTGATGTTCCAGTTTTGTTTGCATGTGAATTTGTTATCAAGGACGTATGTACATACGAATGAGATTATTTGGGACAGTGACGGTGCTCTTTAAAAATGAGTTGTCTGGGCCAAATGTTTGTTTAATGTTCAATGGGACGAGATGATGTTTTTTTTTTTTGTGTAACTGGCAAAAAGAATGTCCTCGGCACTCATAAGGAGATTATGGACCACTCAGCATGATGTCCTTGGTGTCAACTGTTTCTGTTTCAAGAAATACAATAGTGTTGAGTATATAGTGAACATTATTAGGAGCTTATATGTCAAGGTCAAAAGGTCGTGCGAAATTTTTAATCAACCGGAATATAGATGCACACATTCAAATAGTATAGTTATTTGGTAAGGGTTATTCTGCAGTGGTAATGAACATTATCAGAGTCAGTTTATTTTAAAGAAAAATAAAAAATTGTGCGGAAGTACGAGTATTGTTCAGAAAAAGAGATTTCTATCTGATTTGCATAGTAATTGTGGTTAGGTATTTATTAGTTGCTTATGAGGTTCTTGGAGCCATGCAATGTATCTAGTTACGCGTTTATGGCTGATTGTGTTATGGGGCCAATAAAAGTGAAGTGACTGTTGTGACTTGTTGTGGTTTCAGGTTCAATCCTCACAAAAGAAAACTATTACTACTTGAAGCATTACAATAATACCTAACTTGTAAACGTTTACTTTAATGTCTTGAATTTCTTTGCATCTTCTTGTGTCCTACAATTGTGTTGTGGTGTCATGGATATGTGCAAAGAAAGACGGCTTGTCTAACAATTTCGTCCAATGCAGAATGCTCTGGGATATGACACTGTGACACTGTGCAAGGTGTTGGTATCTCGCTAAGAAAAAGGCGACAGTATTTCTCCTCGTTAATATTAAAATAAAATGGTAATAAATAGGTACTTGCGATAGGTTTCCTGTGATATTTTATTAATCGACTCGAATACCCTTTACGACTTGATGAATAGCTGCTATCTCAGATTGAAAGATACTGCCGTTCGATGAGGTTAAAGTCTTAAGGAAAGATCTCAGCGCTGACTATATGCGTTGGGAACTTACAAGCCGTCTTTGAAGGCTGTCGTGTAGGATAGAAAAGGAAAGTGAAAAAGAATCATTTCTCCATCAGTTCCTGTCCGACAGTTCATAGTTAATGCCTACTTCGAAGTCGATTTTCGTACGAAATTTTTTTTGCAAACTTCTTTGTTGGTTGGACACTTACTGCCAATGTTAGTATATTTGCTATTATACCGAATACCTTATTCTAGGTTTTCCACTGCCGTCTTTATTGGTAATTTTTTTTTTTTTTTTGACACCTCGCGTGGATGTCTTATATCTATCTACTTGCAAGTCATAGAAGAGCAGCGACCTGTCTTCATAGTGATCTTAAGTCTTTTCTCTCTGATTTTCACCGCGAAGCTAAATTTAAACTTCGAACTACCAGCTAAGTCAGCTTAAATTCTCAAGAAGGCACTGAAATCACATCATTTCCTTCAACGCCCCATACTATTCATCATCCAAATGCAATCCGCACAAAAACGTATCATTCCATAAGCCGTCATTTGTTGACTCTTCAAATCTCACATTTGCACAGAGAATCCTTTCAGGTAACTCAATCACTATAAAGCAACACCATTGACTGACGTTCTTGTTATCTCCCTCAGTGCATTCTATCGCCCACATATTATAAGCCACTGCCAAACGACTATACACATCGATTCAGATTGACTTTCTTCTTCGTATGCATTGCTAGCCTGTCTGACTCAACTCCCTTTCCAATAGGGCTCTTGTTGACTTTTCTATTTCAAAGGAAAAAAGAGAAAAAAAAATACATAATACGTATACGCCTGCAGTTGAGTAGTTTCCTTGTTCATCTCTCAGCCAACAATGCGAGAGCATACTGCAGTGCAAATTCTAAACTAAACACTCTTCTCAAAGGACAAAAACAACCAACAAGGACATGCCGGAGAAAAAAAATAGAAATCCTAAAATTTATCGTCTCCTGTAAACAACGCCAATGATGTTGGCACTAATTCAAAGATTTTTCTTTATATTCCCATCACTACTACTGCCTTTTTAGCCAGACAGGATAAAAATAGCATTCTAGGAAAAACAACGACAACTACAAAAACCGAACACCCAAACAGCGGAATGACAAAACTTTTCTTCTATCATCCCATAGCTACCAATACTCATGTAGACAGAAAATTCATTGTCTTCCCGGAGAATGGGCTGTACGCTGTTCGACATGGAGCAGTCAAGCTTACCTAGGCTACTAAAGTGCAATCGAAAGGATGTCGAAGAATTGCAATCGATTGGGGTTTTGTTTCTCCGAGAAGCGACCAGTTCTAAATCGATTGGGGATATATTTGTTGGACAAATAATTTCGTTTGTAGATATTGCAAAACATGCATATACACGAAACAAGGTGCCTGCACCAGGTAGGAATTCCCTGTCCCTTCCCTATGGAAATGCATCCTATACAAGTACATATTATATCGACCATACTTTGGATGAGCACGTAATCTGTGGACAGGACTTAGGGGAAAAACTCGAGGCGGGATACTCCCAGATTTATCACAAAATATTTCTATACTGTGCACAGATTCTCTCCTTCGAGTTTGTTGGAATCTTCATTGAAAGAGCCAGCGGAGTTATTGGAAGAGTTTAAATCTCACCTCTCTCTCCACACCCGGGGGGAATTATTTATTTTTCCTATTAAGCCTTCGGGGAGACAGCACACCTTAACATTTATTTTACTTTTCTACAGAGCGGTTGGAGCCAAAGATAGGTGTTTTCTTCTTTTGCTTTAAAACAAACTATTCGTGCTCGTCGAAGGGACACTGCAGGAGCAAGACAACCCATTGAAATACGGAATGTGCAGGGAAAAGCAGAAAATTGACCTGGACCCGGGGATACAAAGCTTATTATCTTCTGGATTGGGAATCGATAGAACGATGAAATCCTTTGTAACTCCTCCTGTATCCCTAGATTTTATCTGTTGGAAAACTGTTATTCTTCGTTTGTCCTTTTTTCATGCTGCGGCTTTGTTGTTTTAGCTTGATTTTCTTTGGCAATCGATGACGTTGATATAGATGCGGGTAAAGCAATTTGTTCAATCAAACGGAGAGCTGATGATTTGTCTATATGTTATGAGAGTTCAGTGTTATCTCCATTACAAGGTTCTGTTTTGTTGCTTTTAGGATTAACTAAGGGCTCTCCATCGAACTAGTTTTGTGTTTTACTTTGTGATTTTGTTAAAAAGTTTAGTGCTGCACTCAGACCTGGTTGATAAATTGATTCTTTTTGGCTGTGTAGAGTGCCATTTACGTTCTGCGGTAGATAATTGTACGTTTTAAGACTCTATACATTGAAAGTGTGCATTTAGCAGACGGATCGTCAGCGACTTCTATACCTATTAAAAAAAAAAATATAAATAAACCCAATTAGCATCTATTAGGTGTGGGCGCAGTAGCGCTGTGGTTTTTGTGCTGGACTACTGTGCGAGGGATCCCAGGTTCGATCCCCGGAAAAACACAAATTACATCTTAAAGTTTTTTCTACTGCGCCACCTCTCGCGAACGTCTGACAAACATCCGAGAGTATGACTGTCATGAAAAAGCTTCTCAATTCAGCCGTTCGGACTCGGCATAAAATTGTAGGTCCCTTCCATTCGTCCCAAAACTAGAAACTCACACAAAACGAATGGTTGCGAGAAGCTAGGCCTTGGGTGTAACCGGCCTGTTGCGCCACCTATTTATTTTTTTTTTTTATTTTTTTAGGTGCTTGCAACATAGTCGCGAAATCAGTGTCAAGCCTATCTATTATTTTTAGATCCATTAATTTTTTTTTTCTGTAGGTATTATTATTATTATTAGCCTGGGCATAAACTGTTTTAGCAATATTTTTATCTATTGTCAATAAAAAACAGAAAATACTTACAAGTTTTTCATAAAGTTTAAGTCAAATTTCTCAAGAGTAACATGTTGACATATTAATCTTTTCCCGTATATACCTACGTGTTCCTTTAAACCCAATTTCATACATTTTATATTCCTCTATAAATTAATAAACACGCACGTGTAAAAGAACGTTCAGGCCATAAATAGTTTCTGAAAGAAGTCGAATAAATTCCAGATTAAGTCTTATTTTTTCCCAAAAAGAATATCCATAAACCTTTCATTTTTGTTTCCCCGTAGTTGTATGAAAGTTTCTCCGAGTCACTACAAACTGCAGATTGTCAAAATGTGGGTACGGCATTAAAACGTGAACAAAATCCATAGAAAAATGAGCAAAGTGTTTTGGGAACAAAGTCTGGAGAAAAAAAAATAGGTAATGCACCCGTCTGCCTTGGCATGAAAATGTATCCACGAAGACGGTTGTATTTCCTTGGCAAAAACTTTTCAACTGCACTAACTTAATAAAGGAGTTTTTCTAATATAGAGGATTTTTGTTTGAGAGACGCGTCGTAGTATAAGGTATTACCTAAGGTATACCTATAGCTAAAGCTATACAATAGTGAAAAAGGAGCGAAAATCGAAACACGAGCAACTTCCTGTTGTGGGAATTCGTGAAATGCTTTGAATTCCATTGGGACGACACTTTCTTGGTTTAATAAGATTTAGCTATGTATTTTTATTTTAAAGAACAAATACAGAAAAGTCAAAAGAAATATTAAAATGAAAATAGAATAATTTCTGATCCATTTCTTATGGTCGGAGTTATAGCCGTTTCGTTAGGAAATATTTTTTGAAATTTTAGTGATTTTATGAGAGCGAAAATTTGTTGAAAATGAGTTTATGATGAGGTAAATTGTGCTGTACAATTAAAGGAACATTATCTTCTATGAAACTTTAAAGGGATTTGAAACATTCTGCTTTTATTCTAGTTGTTTTATAAACTTACTGGACTAGAATGTCACAGCCATAGGTATCATCTTTTTAAAATGGCCTTCTTCCTTCCTCACTCATAAATTTGAAAATTTAATGTTTTGAAATAAAATTTCGACAAATCAAATAAAGGTCATGCAAGAAGTCATATTGATAGAAAGCACAGTTTTTTTTAAGTTTATGTGGATTCATAAAGTATCTATACCTACTATACATATAAAATCGTTGTCACAATAAGAGAAGCAGATTTGCTTTAAAAGAAAATGGTGGTCAGATGAATATGAAAAATTGGTCTATTCGTTTTGTTCCTTAATTTTTGCAGTACGTATAATGGACCAAAATATTGCACTTGTGACTATTTTTTAACTCTACCTACGTGTTGAAAGATTCGTGGGTGATGAATTGATACAAAAACGACAGAGTGTTTGGACAAAGGAGTGGGTGGCCCGTTGTCAGCGGGAATAATTCTACTCCAAATTTCAAGCTGAAAACCCGGAACTTTATTGCAAATTTTTACGAATGGACTGAACACAATTCGATGGAATTCTAGCTTTGGTGAATCCACACATCAAGACACCAATATGCGCGCGAGCATCCAGGAAATCGATACTTTTTCATTGGCAGCTTGACCCAAGTTTTTTTCAGTATTTGTCGAGGTGGCTTTTGAATGTGGATCGCGTCGGTGATCTACAAACCAAACAGACTACGGATACAGACACAGAAGACAATCATGTCATGAGAGAACAGCTCATCTCACTCACCTGTATCTTTTTTTATATTTTCAACAATTTTTGTTTTGTATTCTCTGTGAATTTGACTATTTTGAACTAAACTGAACTAAAATGAACGAACTAGTTCAGTAGCGTAATTTGAACTAAATTGATCGATCACTCGAATGAACTAAATTGCCCAACTGTAATTCGAAGCACTCCAGGTAGGAGTTGAACAAACTACTTTCAATTTTATTCAATAAACAGTTTAATGGTATGGTATACAATCCAAGTGTCAATTATTTAGGTAGTCCATATCAACTTGTCAATCATTAGTATCTCGATTTACGTTGAAACGATTTTGAGAGCATAATATGCATTATTATCAGTTTTTGTATAAGCTGCCTTGCATTTCTAATCATTTGCCACGATTTCATCGGAGTAGCTAAATAAAATAAATAAATAGGTGGCGCAATAGGCGGGTAGACACCCTAGGCCTAGCTTCTCGCAACCATTCGTTTTGTGTGAGTTTCTATTTTTGGGACGGATGGAAGGGACCTACAATTTTATGCCGAGTCCGAACGGCTGAATTGAGAAGAAAAAACTCGGAGTAGCTGCTTCTGCTATAAACCTTTATCTCCACGTTATTAGTGTGCTTCGATTTTGTTTTCTTAAAATATCAACCCACATCCACCAGCTTTTGGGTCAATTTTCGCCACAACCCACTGCTATTAACAAAAGCGTGTATGATTTTCCCGTGAAGTTTGTCAAGCTTTCCAGATTACAGATACTAGAGGCGGCATGAACTTTTCGTCAAGCTTCTGCAAATATAAGAATCCTATGCTACAAGAGAAAATTTCTTCGTTCATTCTCTCTTACCGCTATCTGCATAATATGTAATGTACTTACGTCATAATACTGGGAAAAAAATGTTTAAAATGAAATTTCACTCCAACATTTTCCATAAACGTTCAAAACATTGAGCTTTTGGAACCATATCGGATATGTATACCTACTATAATCATAAATCCAAAAATCCACATTCGATTATAATAATTCTAAAAACACATCTGGTAGTTGCCATTAATCCATTTCAAATACCTAATATCCAACAAAATGCAAGTCATAATTTTTCCAGATATTCAATGTCAGAGCCAGACTGTTATTTCAAATTCCACCATCACACATTCATTTCAATGAAATAAACATATTTATATTTATGAATATATTTAAACAAAATTAAGGTGAGCATTATTTTATTCACAGCCGTCTGTTTCGAATGTTATATTGAATTCCATGAACATTCACAGAACTTTTATCACTTACCAGGAATATGACAAAACCCATCAAATAACAGAGAATAAAATACCACATAATTTGCATTTCGCATACAGTACCAGCAGAACATTATTTCCGCAATTAAATTGCAAAACATAACTCGGTTAACATTTAAACGGATGCGGATGTGGTATAGTTGTGTGGCATGCAAACAGCCAACCCGCCAGCGGAACCACAAAAAGCGTTCACACTTTATACTTTACAGCTTCGCATGATAACGCATTATTCAATCATTTCAGATTCATAACCCATAAAATACACAGGAAAACAAAAAATCCTCAAGACTTATTTTTTCACAACACTCCGCTTTGGTGATCCTGGTGTTCCGTCCTTCGATGAATCGTTCAAGTAAAACATTGTATAGCATGTGGTCTAACATGCCGCACTACATTTTTTTCTGCCACCCCTAACCAGTAAACCAATCGTGGGTTTTCGAACAGCAAACGCTGCCATGTTTCACAATGTTTCAAGCAAACGTGTTTTATTGTGAATTTTGCTCTTCGCCCGACCCGTTGAATGCATGTTGCTGGCGTAGAAGCTGGGGGGAGGTATCGTAAAAATGAGTTTGGGTATATACGGCGAATTTACGACCTCATCAAAAATGATAAAAATTCTGAATAATTTTGATGTTTTTTTTTTTTGGTTTCATCGGGAAATCGAAAGATTGGGAACTGAAAATTGAGTAAAGGACACAAACATAATATTATATCATAGAACAGTGTGTGCCACAAGGCTCCTACTTAAGATCCGACAAAGACGCAAAATAAAACATTCTGCAACATAAGCTTTGTCTTCTATAATGTAACTACTTTGAATGTAATGAACATGAAATAGCAACAATTCCAGTCATAACGGATGGTTTTAGTGATGTCAACTTTTCAATCTACTGCTCAGAACTACTGGGTGGTATATTCACCAATGGAAATATCTTACAAAGTGGTATTTCCTTTGTGCCCTTCAATGGAACCAGTTGCGATTAAACTGCTAGAGGGGGAGTGGCATAAACAGTTCTTTATTACCTTAGGAATTCTGTTGCAATTTGCAATTAGCCTCTGACAGTCCGTTATTGAGGAGGGTGGCTGGTACAGATCAGGGAAGGCTGCGAAACAGTCTAACCCCCCGCCTATCCCCTTTGACGGAGTCCGAAGGTTCTGCGTGTGAAAATGAAAATTGACTGCCGTGGTCATGGTCAGCATCTTCCCGTTGGCGGTTTGTCTTCAGAAACAGACAGAGGGTGACCGAAGCAGTCTACCCCCCTTTGGTAGCCTCTGACAGTCCATTAGTAAGGAGGGTGGCTGGTACAGATCAGATAAGAAAGACTTCGGCAGCCGGCAGGAGGAATCGACGAAGGGTAACCGAAACAGTCTAACTCCCCGTCTATCCCCTCTGACGGAGTCTCAAAGTTCTACGTGTGGTCGAAAAATCTTATTCCAAATACAAAAATTTTATTTTGAGCTCGTTTTTTCAACACCACAAATCTTTAGTAAGCCTAAAAATCTCACTTCAATACCTACCATCTTATAATATACATCACATCATTCATTCACATAGATAGGTAATAATATTAATTTTTTTATGCTGCCGTATGAGAATTCACTCCGTAAGTGAGTGTGAATTTTAGGAACGAATAGAATGCAAAATATTCTCACGGACGTGCAAAGCAAGAAAAATGAAATCCGCAATGATTTTGAGCGAGCGAAAAATGTCATTTTGTTCGGGAAAAATTCGATTCGAACGTTTTCAACGATACAGTGTGAAACTCATTCACACATTACCCACGCGGGGAACTGTTTCGGATTTGACGATACCAAAATATTTTTTTCCGTGAATGATTCTATGATAGGGGTTACTTATGATATCTCTGCAAGATACAAAAGCAATGCGACATTGTCGGCTCTTGCTCACTTTTACGAATGAGGAGGTACGCGATAAGTTGGAGGAATGGAGGGTTATGAAATACCTACCTTAAGTAATTTTTTTTGCGGAAAAAACAAATTATTCCAGTCGACTATCAGGATTCTAAAATCTAAAGCATGTAAACTACCCTCTACGTCGAGTTAAACCTTATGTGCATGGTGTAGTGGTTGGGGGTGTTTGTTTTTTTTTTCCGAGCTAAGTTTCTTTACCATCACACGGGAGAATAAATTGCTGGAAACCATATTTCAAAACCTCATTTTTCCGCAGATACTGTACATAGACGCTACTCCAAAAGTAAATGTGAGAGTTTCGAGGAGTGATAATAATATCGAAGATGAGTGCGGTTACCATACCAACCAGCAGCGTTACCAAAACAACCCCCTATACACACAATGACGTGTCCTCGACACTACGTGTAATGCTTCCTGCTGTAGACACAAAATTGTGTAAGAGCCAGCTCTGGAGGATTGCGGTCGAGACCTTTTAGTCCCCGGGTGCACATGTGACAAGAGAGCAGCTCACCAACAGTAGTGAAATGATGGCAATTGTGCTCTCAAGTGTATGGCAGGGATATGAATTTGCTTGTAATGTTGGAATATTATTTCATCCAAAGTTGCAATTTTTTTCTTATTCTTTGCATTCCTCAGCGATTGCTCTTCTTCTAGTTGGCTCCAGCTTCCAACACATCGGGGGAAATCATTGTTTATTTATGACTGGTATTTGATCCGCGAGTTTCATCAGGGGATCTGTAGCTACTGCGATAGCAGGACAATTTTTCGTGAAGGCAGACTTTTCCACTTTTATTACAATGCTTGGTGTGCCACGTGTGGGGGATGAATTTAAGTGAGATTAGTAAACTCCTGTTTTGTTGCCCTCAATCATATTGTGTTATAACCTGCATACACATCTAGGTACATGTATGTGCGTAGTCACTCCAAACTCGTAGAAACAAACCTATATTGCTGTTCCTCCACCTTGCATGCATATTTTCGGATGAAATATGAAATAAATTCAGGTGAAACAATATATGAGATTTCTGATGGCGCAACTCAACGAAGTGAGTATGGAAGATAGAAGATATTATGGAAGCCGCAGGAACATGGGTGTGGAAGCAAGTGCGAGGGGTAATAGCTTCTGTGAAGGTATGCAAAAAAGTTATTAATTTTAATGTTTCAGCCCCATAAAAAGATATTTATGAAACATTGAGTAGGTTGTTGTGCGAAAATTATTTGCGGCCGGGTTGGCAATGGCAATAAGTCAAATGTGTTGAACGTCTCTTTGGTTTTTTTTTTTTTTTTTTAACAAGTATCTTAATAATTTTGCATCATGTGCCGGTCTCCATCCTATTATTTTGGGCTGTATTTTATTCTTTTGCTTCCTTTTCAATTTGCGTTCCATTAAAATTACTTAATGCATATTCTCCAGGTAGGGGAAGGAAATACATTTTCCGAAAATGTTGCTATGGAATGTTAATTTGGCCATGTTCATGATTTGTTGACGACTTCTGAATGTTTTACCTCGAGTCGTTATTCCGAATGGAAATATGTCATCCATGCGATGATGTGTAAGAGGAGTAGATACAGATACTCTCTAGGTAGATGATATTAAAATGTTTTATGAAATTCATATTATTACGCAATTTATGATTTTAAGTTGCTCATTTTGTGAAAAGCCATTTATTGGAATAGGTATGTGGAAAAAACCGAATAATTGATGTTGTATCATACATACTATAGGTATTTTATAGAACGACACGCAATCGAAAAGAAATAGCTTTGTTAGCGAAAGGAGAAGAGAGGACAATTTTATTGAGAAAGTTTATGACAGTCAGAATAATCGGGAGTATTTTCTTAGAATATTTCCGAATAGAGAATATAAAAAGCTATTTAATAGCATAGAGGCTTATAGTGTAAGGTGATCCAAAATTATCGGGTGGTCGGTTATGTATGTAAAACAGTATTTTCCTCTGAATATTGCATTGCATTATCCAAGCATCGAAATGGTGAGAAAGAAAGCCAAGAGAATATAGATAACGACTCTGATTTAGTTGGTGTTTTTTTTTTTTTTTTTTTAAGTCATACTGCAAGCTTAGTGGGTGCGCTCATCAGCAGACGAACCACGATATGCATAATGCACTGTTTACTCGACTCTTACCTAAACTAAAATATTTACATTTAATAAATGGTTGTGAACCAAAACTAATGAAAAACTTCGATCCAAGACGAAGGAATTTTGCCGGTTGAATGACGGAACCCTTTTCCGCATATTTTAGATTTTACTATCGCCTTTCAGTTGAAAACTTAGTTTTAGAGGTGTTGCCACAATATTCCATTTAATATTGCTTCAAGAGATTGCTGATATAGGTACTGCTTTTGACATAAGGAAAGACACTCGTATCCCCATCTCGCTCAACTTCCATTCCCAAGAAATATTGTAATGGGGTTTCTTCACTACCTCAAATTTGTTTGCTCTCTGCGATTGGATGTTGCTCATCTTCGAATATACTAAAACGGCGCACGGTTATAAGCTTAAAGTGCCACTCGCGGGTCGCGGCCAGGTTACTTTTGGCATTTATAATATTATTTGTTATACCTTAACACCGATCAGGAAACCTTGCATCGAAAGGTCCTTTCTTTTGCTGCCATATTACAATTTAGCTGACATACTAGAATTTACAAAGAGAGAGAGAGAGAGATGATGTCTCTGATAGAAAACTACTCTTAGTTAATAGTAGATTCGGAAATTAGACCTTTCTGCTTCGGTTTACCTGCTTAAGCACGGAAACAGCTTAAAATAATATTAAAACTGAATGTTTAGCATTGCGTTGCATGAACCCAAGGGCTCACTTCGTAATAAAATAATACAGACTGAAAGCTCTTTTATAGCTCTCTTTGACATTCAAAATCTTCTATAAAGCTTCACAAAAATTAGTAAAGTATTCAAAAGGACAAGTTCATTAAATTTTATAGTAGAATATGAAACTTGGCTTACTTTCCAGACTTACACTTAACAAAGTTTGTAAGAAACCGAAAGTCGGTTACTCTTTAAAGATTCCTAGTAGTATTTCCGATTGAACTATAAATGAAGCAGTTACAAAAGTCGTGGCTTTCAATAATTACTTTGCATAAAACTATATTGCAATAACTGAAGAAACCTGACACTTTTTCATTCGAATTAACCCGTTTAGTGAAAACAGAGCTGGAATTGGATAAGGTGATTTTTGATTTAGTGATAGTGACAATCAAAACAAGTAAAAGTGCTATCATCGGCCTGGCCGATGCTTTAATATTCTCCATTGCATTTGCATGTACTGTACAACAGGTACACGCATTCTGATTCTAATTTCGGCTTTGTATGGGAAGTACCAAAACTACTTGACCGACATAGCTCATTTTCAATACCAACCAGACGACGGTAAAAGTAAGTGCTCTCACAAAATTTCATTCGCCTAGGTTAAGTCGTTTGGACGCTATCGTGCTTTCAATAGACATACGGACAGACAGACAGACAGATGGACATGGCTAAATCGATTCAGAATGTGATCCTAATTCAGAATATTATATAGGTACTTTAAGGTGTCTGCGGTGACTCCTTCTTGGAGTTACAAATGTAATGGTAAACTGAATATACCTTCCTGTGGAGGGTATAAAAATTGGTCTGCGTAAAGTGATTATAACTGCGACAATTACATTTTTGTAATAATTTCATGTGATAGCAGTTTAGTTGGCACAAGAAACTATTTTCACATGCGACACTCACCTTATGCAGAACAATTTTGTTTATTGTGAGAATCAGTGTTATCAGAAATCACCTTAGCCGATTATACCCCAGTATTCAGGCTATCATTGGCTGCTAATTGTAATCCCGCTGGTTCTCTTTTATATCATCAAAGTGTACTAGAGGAGCAGTAGGTACTATACTACACTTAGTTCTCATGCTGGTCACACTGTAGGGTGCTTAAGATTTTTATGGAGAGCTCCCATTTTTACTAGTACCGTGATAGTGTAGATATATACAAATTTTCAGAGACAGAAGCAAAAGTAAAGTGCAGTGTTGTGGATTACACATGCAACGCTCGGTACATCAAATAGTTCAACACCATCCGCATATAACTCGTTTGCAGACACCCAAGTTGGTTTCGCTTTGTTACTCGTCCTGTATGCGTAAGTCAGCTGTAAAACTATTAATGGACTTTGCGTATCCTATTGCCAACGCTATTTTCCATTTTTAAAGTTCCATATCAATCTAATTGCCACTAATCTATATCTTTGAAACCGGTAGAAATGGAAATAGGACCACACACTACACACTCCAACTGTACAAATACGAATTTTTATAAATTATTAAGCACAGCCTTATTTTAATTGAAATAGTTGCGAGAATCCAATTTTTATAAATACGGTTCAAGAAGAGATGGGTTTAATTATAACTCACTCACTTTCGAATAGAAGAAATAAATATACAAATGTCCCTGAGACATTTCAAAATCGATTTATAACTTGTTTCATTCATCAGTGAAATCCTATTAAATCCTTGAATACACTCAAACCCCTTTTTTTGGAGAGAAATTCGAATACAATTTGTAGCAATATTGTAAGTCCTTTTAAGAACCACTTTCAACGTAGTATTCAAACCCAAATCCACCTTTCTGCGAATGGGTGCCCATAAATCCTTGACTACGTTCATTAATCCACTACATTACAAATGCAATTTGTTACCTACTCATTTCTATGCTGAAACATGGCGACAACGCGACGAGAACAGCTAGAAAAAGTCAAGATTAAAAAATTATATTTTGCTCTTTGGACCGCAGACAAAGGAAAATAATCTTTCTTGTGTCCTTTGTAGTAGTTTTCTTTTTAAAAAAACATAGGCTGATATAGAAAAAGGAAAAGGGCTCGTTTGGCAATAATTCACTTTCAGTAAACAGTGAAAGAAAAGCACACAACACAACGAAAAAAAGGGATAACCTTGATGCTTGTCGGTCTAGTCCCAATTTCTGGCATCAAAAGTAGTCACAGTCACTTCTCCTATACCATCAAATCCTAGATTATTTGTGTTTGACGTTTCGCAAAACCCTTTTCAACATAATTTAATTTCTTGTCTCTGCTTTAAAATGATCACTGTGCACGGAGGTGTAGGTAGGGATCACCGAAACCAATCGAAATTGCTTTTTGATTAGCACGAAAAAGGTTTGATATTAAAATTAAATGAACTCCCCCATGACACGATTGTGTCCTTGTTGCCCGTTCAGTATAACACCACTCAAGTAACTGTAAACGATAGTACCAGCAGCGACGGCGAGTTCACTTTTGAATAGCAGAAAAAAAGGACGGTAGGGAAAAACGACAGGCTTTTTGTCCTAATGCAGATGCCATTTTAAAATAGACACTTCCTGTCTATTTATTGATTTCACTTTGGGTACAGCTGGCGATGGCGACTGTCCTACTTTGTGTGTATGTGTATGTATGTTCTAAGGGATATTAGAAAGTCAAGTCAGAGCACCAAAGACAAATGATTCAATTTCTATTTTCTATTCCAAGTCATATTTTTTTTCTGTTCTCCTTTTGTGCATGTTGTTGGTCGTCTCCCCAAGCAGGACGACTTTTGTCTACCATTGCAGCTTCTCGTCTTGATCAATTTTCGAATTCAAATTAGATGGCATGAAAGGAATTTCTGATGATAAGTTTCTTGCGGATAAAAATGCGGGGTGGTCTAGCTTTGGGGTTTGATTGGTTGGGCGGAAGAAGTCCCGCTCTTGTTTTTTCGGTCTGGTTTAGTTTAGTTTATGGGCGAGAAGGAGGTGTGGATTGGGATTTTTATTTTCTTCCGGTTTTTCAATTTCATTTGTAGGTACGATGGTATTTTTTTTTTCTTCTTTTGTGTCCTCTTTATTTGTTTCGTTCTTTTCAATTTTATCGATGACCTTCGCCGATAGCGTTAGTTGAGAATTGAAATCGTGAAGGAAATACAAATTTATTCTGTAAGTACATCCACAATAGGACAGATTTGCGGGTGAAGGGATAATGTAAATGTGAAATGAAAAGGACGATGAATATTGCCAATGGAATGGCAAGAAATTTGTGAGGTGGACATTTTTCAGAGTGGATAATCATTAGATTCCTTTTGTTGTCATTTGTTATGCCTTGAGAATGCTTTGAGAATGCTTTGAGAATGCTGTCGTTAGCCGTGGTGAATTTTGAATTGATGTTTGGTATATTAGAGATATTTTTTTGACGATTTTTTTTTTACCATACAACCGAAATGATTGCTAATAATATAAGATATTTTGAGAATCTATAGCTAGCTCACTTATACTTTTACATGCAAAACTTTTATACTCACTTTTGGTTTTTTTTATACTCACTTCCCAAAAAATACGCCAATAGATGAAGAAACAATAAAGTGAAATAAAATGTTGCGTATACGCCTACGAATTGTTATATGTATATTGATTCACAGTACCACGGTAAATAGTGCGATATTGTTTTACTCAAAGACTGATAAGCTCGTCGTGTCCAGGGTTGTGAAAAGATATTAAACTTTGGCTCAGTGATCCATTATATTTATTACTGCGTTAAGATTTATAGAATATCTCTTGCCAACCTTTACACTAGGCCAGGCTCGAAAAACGTCTTCCTGTTAGAATTTTTGAATCTTTGAAAGTTGTACTGGTAAACCTCCGGCCAACAAAAATGTCAGTAGATCTATCATTCATTGTTATAGGTATAGGTATACATATTTATTATCTTATCACGTCCTAGCGTAGCGCAAGGCGCCCTCGTTTTAGTGCATGGAGCATGGTGTTTGCCAGTCGCACAAAATGTGGCATCAGAGAGACGTTAACCGGGACCGGGGGAGGGGACCTACATCGCTACTGCATAACCACAATAACCATATCGAGTATTGTAGATGTGGTTTGTGGTTTGCACCTACGAAACCCATAGTACTAACCTGACAGTGTAATCGATCAACAATGTCTGCAGACACTTAATAATTGTTGTAATTCGCTTCGTTACAGAATGGCAGCTGTAATTAAACACCTTGAAGATTGGCTTTCAATCGTCCATCCACTGCTTGGGTTCCTCTCCTTGCAAAATACCTACATTTTTCTAGTTTTCTTTTCTTTTATTTGTGCCTATTGCCTAATGCCATATAGTAGCTATATATTCGTATCATTATAACTGGTAATTTCCTTTTCTCCTTTTTGGGGAAAAATCGATCAAAAATATTCATATTGGCATCCGCAATGCAGACATATTCACAAATAACACGCGAGCAATAGCATTTTGAAAACAACAGAACATGTCAGTTCTTGGAGACATTTTTTTTTATTTCTCCCAACAATACGAAGAGTGCATAAAAATTGATTAAAGGCTCCAACTACAATTTCGACAAGAATTTTCTGAAATTCTTAGGACTCCTCGCATTATTCACAGATGTTGTCCTTGGGGCGTTCAAGAGTCTGAGGTTAGTTGGTATAGACTCGTGACTTAAAAGAACCCACAAAAATAAGTCTGGAGCGGTTAAGTTAAGGAATCTAGAAGATCAGTGCACATAGCCAAATCGAGAAATTAGGCGATCCGGAATTGCAACCCCTGCACTTTGTAAGAAGACATCTTATACAGTCTTTCGCCAAAATTATACGTATAAAGACCGCCGATTAATACCTAATTGCGTGTCACCTGTCTAGTCCTAACTGCGACATCTTCGCTGCTGCAATATTCTCAGAAGAACGGCTACTCCAGAGCCGGCCAGCGTTGCCAGCATCTCGTGTTGTCCCATAATCTTCTAAACGTGCGTCGTAGGTTTGCCCAGTTTGTGTTGGACGACCGGGAAAACTGCGCCGAATTTCATGCTGCGCCAACAAAGTCCGACGAATTACTCCACAAAAAATAACAAATTGGAAACAATTATTCCGCATTCGTCGGGAGTAATAGTGATTCATGTCTTGTTGACCTGTATACCTTGATCTATTTACTTCACAAAATTCAAAGTCGAATTCACAGAGTGTGAACCCTGCGCCACCTTATGTACATATGTTAATATCATAAATAATATAAACTGCCGCAGTTGTAATGACAACTCTCGGCCGCTGTTTATGCCCCTGTTAACACTAGCTGCTATGACCAGGCAGCGAAGTTCAGGAAAACCCTTCTTCGACTCCCTTGAGGCAATCTTGAAAGATAATATTAAGAAACTAGTAACCTATGTATTTGAAGTCCACAAGTAGGATCTAGATTCTAGACTTTTGTCTTAAACTTCAACAAGCACGTCAAATTGTTTGTGGTCCAAAATCGGTTAAAAATGATACTCCCGTTTTCTCAGTGTCATGAGTTGCAGTCCCAAAACAAAGCTTCAGCGCTAATTGATTACTCTGTCAGAAAACTGGGCCACGTATCTCTTACAAATGTATGTTAACGTCTGGTTTCAACAGCAAGAATGGCTAGGGATTCGCCAACATATTTTTGCAATGTAGGTCTAGGTACCTTCCTGTCTTATCAACGTATGGGCTGGGCAGGTACAATTATTTTTGAAATTCCATCAATATTGGCAAACTTCTCTCTCTATTACTTTTTTCAACTAAGTACAGGCAGTTGTATAACGAATATGAATATCTTTCTCTGCTTTATTTCAACTATAGGCAAAAATGTAGTACGATTACCTTACATCTGTTCAAACTTTTGGCATTTTGATTGGCACTCTCAATGCTACTCCTTCTCAACCACGCTCATAGTTGTATTACATTTTTCCATTCCATCATTCTGCTGACGCTGGATATATAAACGAGCTAAGTCGAACAACTGTGCAACAAAACCGACATTTAAGTGATACAATATTGCGTCCTTTAGAAACATTTAAGAGAATTCGTAAATTACGTCAACCCTTGAACGCTCTTGCGGTGTTTATTTAAAAGCATCTAGTTAGCAAGGCAAATACAGTGACATCTCATTAGCAGGTATTTCCACAACCTTCCAAATACGAGTTTAATTAGTTCTTATAAAATAAGTCCCCTCCCCTTAATGACGCTGACGCGCCTTCGTCGGTTTATATGGACTATATTTTAGTACAGAAAATGCTCCCACCTAAACGCCATCTACCCATAATCCAATCACCATTCGTTCCATTCATTCGCATTTTTTAGAACTTTATGTGCAGCATAAAATTGCTGGCTTACGAAAATTACCCGCACACGTAGCGCACTTAAAATGTTCGCACAAGATATTCCCATACATTCATATACACAGGTTAGACGAAGAAAAAAGAAGAAGCAAAAACCTTTTATCCTTATGCCACGTACTTTTCCATTAAAAATAGCTTCTTTCAGAAATGAAATGATGATCTTATCCTTTCTAGCTACTCGTACCTACTACCATTTGTAGGAGCATGGAAAAGAGGTGGCCTAACGACGATACCGAGAAGCAAAGGAGCAATTAAAACACAAAACACCTAGAAGTCTAAACAGATATTCTCTCCTCCACCTGCCAAGTAATATCTTGTACACCTGAGAAATTATCCTGTTCGCCATTGTTGGTGTATGTTGTGTACCATTTTTTTATTTTTTTTATATTTTTTTTCTTGTCTATTATTTTCTTTGGAAAGGATGTTGAAAACCTCCCAGGCAATTACTTTTTAATTAAATCCATAAAACGATATATTTATGAAATGAAATAATTTTAGCAAACGCATATTTCCAAAGAAATTTCTTATAGCGTCGTGAGATGACAGTATACGGGTGAAAGGTGAAGGAGGGACTGCGGAGATATGTGTGTTTTTGAGTATAGGTATTAAAGCATGTGTTTGCCTTTGGGGCATAATTTATGAAATGGCACTTTGTGTGCAATACATTTTTCTCCAAAGTCCTTCTTAACCGCCACGAATGAACGCCGAGTGATGTATGCGATGATGATATAAAAAATTATGTCAAGGATATATCCATGTCATGTCGTCGTTTTAAAAATGGAATGCAAACATCTTCGAATATTTTAAAACGGGAAATCCTTCAGTCTTTTAGCTGATATATCCTTTTTCGGTTTGTGTACACAAACATTTTTCTCAACACAAAGTGCAAACAAGTGATGATGCATAAAGCCGGGGAAGGAGAGGACGGAGAGTCGTCGTCTTTTTGCTGCTGAAGGCAACAAACTTTCAACAGACGATGCGTTGATGATAGGCGAATAAAATCTCTTATAATTTCCTTTTTCGCCTCGATTTGCATAGTTAATGATATTACATATTCACCAAGTCAGCCATATTTAATGAACACATTTTGATTAATATGAGAAAATGGTTGTTCGCATCGCAGTGCGGTTGGCGTGAGAGGATAAATGGTTTGCTACATGTGAATATACCTACTTGCCTAAGAACATTACGCGAGCTTGCAAATTTCTTGAGAGGAGTTGAAGTTGAAGTTGTTTTTTTGTTTTTTTTTTTTTATCAAAATATATCTACATACATATACCACAAATGTGGAGTGGATGTATATATATACTGTGCGGTGTTGAAAGCGATGTTGGGTGAATTCACCGGAAATTGTTGATGGTGGGGTTAAAATATTTATTGAGGGATATCAGTGAAAGCATCAGAGGATAATATGCGATGTATGGTTATGCATACTTCGAGGGGATTTTCATAGATATTTGGGTTAAGACGCTACACGAACCATTATGGGCATTTAAGGCCAATGATGCACTTTAATCAAGAGAGGTGTTTGTTGAGAATTTAATTCGATGTAGGATTAGATTGGTTTTATAATAATTGGAAATGATGCCAATGTACGGAATGGAAATTATGTCCAAATGGTTTAGTCAAGAAAGCTTAAGTGAAATGGTTAAGTGGTTAATATGTATATTGGCAAACTGTTTTGTGAGGGGTACTTAACTAATATTCCCAAACTAATAAGTTTGAGTGGTTTAGTCATTAATAAATTTTAGCAAATAATATTATTATTTACATATACATAAGTATATTATCTAAAGGGGATAGTGGGTATGTATGGGACACTTTGTAGTGAAAACGCAACTACTCGCAATTTATAAATTATATCTACACAAAAGAGTTTTCTTAAGATAGGATAATATTGTGGCAAACTAGTAAGAACACAAAAGTAACCAAACGGTTACCAGAATACAAGTTAAAATTCTTTTCATGCACCATGAATAAATGTGGTGGACTGGGATGGCTATGCGATATTTTTTATTTATTTATTTATTAAACTAGTAACTAATAATAAATTTAAAGTTAATACAAAAAAACTTATAGCGCTAGCTACCAGGGCTTTCGGCTATATGTACATGTTCATACTTATATTATCTAAATCTAAAAGTATTACATGCGATAAAAATAGACACTTGTATTTATTTTATAAAATATTTTCATTTTATATTAAAATATCCTTTTCATAAAAAAACCGATAAAATATCATTAGCTTTCTGTTTATTTAACAAAACTAAAACATAAAATATATTATTCAGTTCTAAAAAACAGATTTAAACACATACGTAGGTACGCAAAGTTTTTTTTTTTTTTTTTGTACAAGTCAAGTTTGTTTTTAATTGTGTTCTTGGAAATGTCTTGTTTTTTTTTTTGTAATTTTCTACCTACATTTTTTTCAGCCGTATCTGTTGAGATTTGCGTCTTTTCCGGTTTCCTGCCTTTTATAGTTACAAAACGCGGGTTTAATATGATAGGAACTAGATGTCCTCAAACCCTTACAATAAGAACTCTGTTATTCTGGGTTATCACAGAGTCCGTCGTATTCGGAATTTTGCTACGACCTACGAATCCCGAAAGAACTATCACAGAATCCGTCGTAGTGGAAATGTTTGCTACGAATTTAATTCTGACGGACTCTGTGATCACCCCGATTAACTTAATATTTTATTCAAGTCACTTCGCACCTGCAGTAAAACAACGACGTAAGTGCAAAAATGTTAATTCTGAGAATAACGCATTTGAAAATTTTTAAATTGTTTTTATTAAAAAATTATTATTATTAAAAAAAATAAGGAACACAATTCTTAAAAATATTAAAGTTAGTTGTAACATAAAGAAATTGATGACACACTTTCTGGTGTATAAATTCAATTTTAAGAAAAAATAAAATATTTAAGAAAATATAACCAAAATAAAAAAAAATTTTATGTAGGTACCTATTAAAAAAATAAGCACTTATGTCGTTGTTCCACTGAAAACGGAACAAAGACGCATCAGCCCTCTTGTGGTAGAATTAGTGTTAATCACGTTGGTCTTTGTTTTATTGGGAAGAACTATAATTTTTTAAGCTTTTGACAAACTCAGAAAGTCAAATTTTTGCACTTACGTCGTTGTTTTACTGGAGGTGCGATTTGAAGTATTTTGGTTTTTTTATCGTGTATTATTTACTGAATTTGTTTTCGTTACCAGTTGCAAAACCATATTTAAATTGGATGTATTCTCCATGATTGTGTACTAAATGTTCTTTTAAAATAATAGTATGTAGTTTCAAGTATACCTAAATGGCTTCAAAATAATTCATACCAATTTGACGAAACGGCTATTTTTAAAAACAGGGTTTTTATAATTTTAATGAAAATGTTTATGACAATTTAAAATATCAAGACTGAGTGAGAAAAATGGAAAATCGTACACTTATAATTAACCGAAGCATTATCCGCTGCGAAAGAAATACAATTAGAAATTTTGAGATTATTATTTGCTACGATTTTCAATTCAGGAACTGTCAATCTCAATATGGCATAGTTATAGAACAAAAAGAGTTATACCGAATCCCTTCTTCGTAATAAAACTTTTATTTAGCTGTTCGTAGGTAGTTTGGTAGTTTCGGAAGGTTTTATAGAATTTTCGGGAGACCGCGAGATTAGTGAAAAAAACGGGAGACTCCCGGAATATCGGGAGAACTGGCAACCCTACTTAAACACCTGCAAACCGAAAAAGTCCATAAGAATATCTACATTCCCAACAACCGCGTAGCCGGTACCATTTAGCCGGCTGCCCTGTATGGACCATACCTATAAGTGTCAGAAACATTTATCCACCTTCTTTCCTCGTAAATATTTAGTATAAAAAGTCACCTATGTCCTCCTTCCCAGACTATCTCTTTGCTAACTAATACGATCAGTTTAGAAGTTTTTGTTGTTGAAACTGTAACAAAGAAACAGAATTATTTTCCCACTTATATAATATATTAGTGCGGACTATTTTTTCGGAAATAGACACAAAGTTTCTGTATATGCATACAAATTTAACTTTCGAACTAAATAAACACCGAAACTATCTAACTGGATGGAGAACTTAGTGCAAACCTACATTCTCGTAAAATACGTAACGAGATACGAATTTAACATGTCTACCACTGCCGCAAATCCTGCGGCACCTATAAATGCGGAAGAGATTTCCCTACTCTCCTTCCCATAATAAATCACCGTCGCGTCAGTCGTTGGCAAACAATCTTTTAATTTCACTATAAATTTACCAGACAGCAAACAAGAAAAACAATTTTATATAAACATTGCTTTTGCAAAGGTGGGCGAAGTTCTGTTTGGTCTTGTATATACCTTATGCTTCCATCAGAATAACAAATCCGTGGCATTCTTTGTCAAAGCGTCAAGTCAATGTAAACACAAGTAATTTTTCATCCAAAAACTCCTACACAATATCTATCAAATCGAATCTAGTACCAGACTATAACAGTACACCTGACGCAAAGAAAAGAATCCTTCACCACGAGAAAATGCTATATGCCTACTGTGACAAAAAATTCCATCATCCGCTAGCCAATTTATTCACATCATCTTCTCCCGATGACACGGGAATTATTTAAATGAGGTTATTTCTAGGGGCCACCTCTACTGTTCAGGTTCACAGAAGCTCGGTCCACTGAGACTGAATCTCAACAATGCCCACAATTTTAGCAAGACGCGATGGATGGAATAAATAATGCAAGGATTCTAGGATATAGATTGGGCAGGAATAGAATCGACCTAATGACTCCATTAAAACTCAATATCCTGGGCGTTAACATTGCGTAAATTTGATTATGTTAGCTGAAGAAGTTTGAATTTGAACACGTGTTTAGAGCTCTGTCGTTGTCCTTTGGCTCGATTTATTTTTGTCTCAAGTTCATGACGAACCCGAAGAGCGTATATAAATCCATTATTCCTGCAAACATTAGTGTATGTGAATAAATATTCATGACCTGCCCTAGAATCCAATCAATTTCCTTGTAATGTCGTTAAGGGCTGCCGCGTGAAGGGCATCGTTCAGCTTTTCATTATTCATTAACACGCAAGTGATGTTCTCGGAACATATAAAAGGTTATTTTTGGGATGGAAAAAAATGTCACATACAATTTTTGTTCTTCTGGTTTTTTGTGTCAATGTGTTTTAGCGTTCGTTTTTAGTGCAAAAATGAAAGGATGTTGATTAGGGAAATACGGGAAAATTGTGAAGCGGCCAATGACCAATGGTAAAATGTTGTCGAGTTTTTCATTGATAAGTTGTTCAATTGGAATTATAGCTATTTTGAGCTACGACAGCAATTAGGGTTGAGAACAAAATCACAAGTTCTTAAATCACCAGTTTTTAAATACCGCTGTACTTTTGTTGTTGCTTAAAAATTCCTTTGTCGATCTCTCGAGTCTACTTCTCATTTTTTCTCTTCTTTATTCCTTTTCGCTTATCACTTATCACTTTTGACGATTACATCAAGATACAGTGTAATGTAAAGTTGTATTTAGGCGCTGCGCTGGTATTTTTTGGGTGGCGTTATTATTTTAAAAGCGATTTTTGGTAAAAACAGGGAAATCGCCAAAAAGTTCTTAATTAAAAAGGTATTTCGAGTTTTCCCGATTCCCCTGCTGGCTCTTGTTATGCGCTTCAATATGGTTGAGGACCGTTTTTACTGTTGCGCGCAATCTTAGTCGAAGCCTACCGATATACAGCATTGTACGAAGGGTCTGCGAACCGGAACGTTGATATTAATAAATTAGGTATACGTATTATAGACAGGAATACTCTTAGTATGCCTATATACCGATCTGTTGCGCCAACTACCCATTTATTTATTTATTTTTCGTACACTAGCGATCTTAAACGCACAATATGCATTTTTCTGAGCAGCTGATTGAAACTGTCTCATGCACATCACTTGTGTTTATTTCCAGTTCCCCTAGATAGCCATCGGATAGCGGCGGTCATGTCCATCCGAAGTCGACTTTCTATTGACAATGTGAGACTTAAACATGAAACAAATAGCAACACTTCCTCTGTCGAACTAGCTGAATGAATCTCAGAAGTCTAACAAGTATCGGTTCGAAAGAAGACGTACGACAGATGAATTCAGTGGGTTGAATCAACTGTATCGTCAATAGCGAAAGTTAATATGAATCTTTCAGGACTAGTCAGAGTGATAAAAAAAAAGATGGCCGGATTAATCGTTTATCATAATCCCGAAGTGAGTTACTGACACTGAAATATCCCACCTCAATCCGCACCAATGCTAAACCCCACAGATAAAAGAAATGGCGATACAAAAGATTGTTTCTACGAGCCGAACGCCTACATAAAGAATAAGAGCAATGATAATAATGTAGATAATCTGGGTGATCACAGAATCCGTCGTATTCGGAATTTTGCAGAATGATATCTTTGGTGGTAGAATCGAAAGCATAGCCTCATGACAATACTTCTGGAAACGGTAATAGGCAGAAATTAAAAGAAGAATAACTCATATCAATCGCTGTTCTATTGGGCTGAGAAGGCAATTGGGTAGTAGTATAGCCCTATTGGGAATAACTAAGGAAATTCTGTTTAAGACCTTTATTAACCCAGTTCGATTCTATTTAAAGTCGATAAAGATATCCACAGCGATTTCCAGAAAAGTTTCTTCTTAAAATTGTTGGGTGCCTTTGCTTTGGCGTGTTTGAATGAGTAGATTCAACGATGAAACTATACAAGCAAATACTTACTGTGTTGGTAGGCATTAATGGCTGATTTCTAAGTGGTGACTCACACCTCAATCGTCACACCAAAAATTATGCTTAGGACTTCAGCCTAATGACTGGGTTTCATGCAAATACAATTGATGATAATATTTTACTTTTTCTGCACGATTCATATGTAAAATTGTCACAGAAGTTCCGAGTCACAAAGCATCGAGCCAGTCTTCCAGCTGTTCATCTTGTTATTATTTTCATTTCCAATAAATCAGGAAATAATCAAATCAATTACCCATGACGCACTCCTGGCTAAGAAATACTCCCACCCCTTGGCATCGCTAGAGACACGCTTCATATTAATCTCAATCTACACACACACACCTACCTTTATGGGCTAAGTAGTATGACTTCAGGATATGCCAAAATCACTTATCCATACTCACACCATTGGGAATAGGTACCATCTACACCAAACCATAATTATTGTTGGTCTGCATGTTACAACTAATGAAGTGAAACGATTTTGTGGCCCAACAAGGCGGCTGACCCATTACGATTACAATGGTTCTAATATTCGATGTAAGCTAAGTGAACCGTTATTGTTACCCAAATGCTGTCCTTATGTACTCAACAGTGTAAGGTATATATGCTGCTATATAGCTCAGTGTTACATAATAATATTTAGTACAAGTATAATTGGAAACAGCTTTTGTTGCATTAAATGGTATTGAATTTATTGTTGCAATAATCTTACCAATTTGCATCAAGGTAGGTATTGTCCTGTTAAATGAGGCCACCTGAATGGATCCATGTTAAGTAAAACATCTTTCGCCAAGGGTCACATAGATATTATACATATTATAGAATATCTAAGTTTACGTCTGAATTCATGCTTTTGTTATGTTATCGATTTAATGGCTGATTACATTTTCAAGACAACTCCAGGGTAGGCACAGGTTGTATTGTACTCATATATATTGTGTAAATTGGTTTAGGCTGAGAATGGTTGATCGGAATGCAGGGACTGGGATGTTAATCTGAGTAATTATTCTCACTAAAAGGAATAACGTGTTTAAGTCGGGCAAGATGACGGATTTTGGGTCTATATGATAACATGCGAAGGACATAGACGCTTTGGAGGGATTATATTATTAGTGGTCAAATGATTCAACCGATAGGGCATTCTGTATAAATACTGAAAATGGGGTAAAATTTACTTTCCTGTTGACGATCCATGAAAACGATATATTATGGTAAATTACTTACTTACTTTTGATGGCGCTCCAGTCCGAGGCGGACATGGGCCTCAACCAACATGCCTCTCCAGCCAGCTCGAACCAACGCTAGCTGCCTCCAGTTGCGCACGCCATGTTGGTTGAGGTCCCCTTCCAACTGCGCCCGCCACCTTAGGTAAGGTCGTCCTCTACCTCGTTGTCCCTCTGGAGTAGAGTTGAAGATTCTACGGGCCGGAGCATTGATGTCCATACGCTCTATATGTCCCAGCCATCTTAGTCGATTAATTCGAATCCGCTTGACTAGGTCTATATCGCTGTACAGCCCGTACAGTTCTTCATTGTACCTTCTCCTCCAGACTCCTGAGATACAAACTGAACCAAAGATCACACGGAGAACTTTTCTCTCGAAGCAGCTAAGTGTGTTTTTATCCGCCCTTGATAGAGTCCATGCTTCTGCGCCATATAGTAGAACGGGGACGATAAGGGTCTTATACAACGTCAGCTTAGTTGCTCGGGAGAGGGCTTTGCTACTCAATTACCTTCTAAGCCCGTAGAAACAGCGATTGGCAAGAGTAATTCTTCGCTTGATCTCAGCGCTGATGTCATTGCTGGAGTTGACCGCAGAGCCTATGTAGACAAAGTCTTTCACTACCTCAAAATTATAGCTGTCCATCGTCACGTTCTGTCCAAGGCGCCGATGTTGAATGTCCTTTCTTGTGGACAGCATATATTTCGTTTTGCTTTCATTCACCGCTAGTCCCATTTTTGCCGCTTCTGACTCAATACTCACAAATGTACCACTGACAGCTCGCCGAGTTCTACCGATTATGTCAATTGTATCGGCGTATGCGAGTAATTGCACAGACTTTTGAAAGATTGTACCTCCGGGGTTGGCTTGTGAGTCTCGTACAATTCTTTCAAGTACAGTGTTAAAGAAATTACATGACAGCGCGTCACCTTTTCTAAGACCTTTTCTGACATCAAACGGTTCGGTGGTGTTTTTACCGACCGTAACAGCGCACCGAGAGTTCTCCAATGTCATCCTGCACAAACTGATGAGTTTAGCGGGGATGCCAGAACTAGACATGGCTCTGTATAATTCTTCTCTATACACGCTATCATAGGCAACCTTAAAATCGATGAATAGGTGGTGGGTGTCGATTTGAAATTCCTGGGTCTTTTCCAAGATCTGCCGTAGTGTGAAAATCTGGTTTATGGTGGACTTCAGGCCTGAAACCACACTGATAAGGACCTATCAGGTTGCTGATCATCGGCTTAAGGCGTTCACAAATTATTGCAGACAGGATCTATGCAATGTTGAGGAGACTTATAACTCTAGCGCAGATCAGAAGATCTCCTTTCTTATATGATAAATGACCTTTGAATATTTATGTACAATATATTGATCCCATATAGGCCAGGTAAACTTAAAATATAACAATAACTTTGGAGGAATACAAAGATGACATCGCCGCCATCGAAGATCTGCCACAGAATAACAATATAAATAAACATAGAGGCGCCACATGTCCATATAGACACTCTTGGTCCTCAAAATTTTGCCGAGTCCTAACGGCTGAATGGATAAGCTTTTCCATTACATTTATACTCATTGGTGTTTGTCAGACGATCGCGAGAGGTGACGCGGTGGAAAAAACGTAAAAATGTAATTTTTATGACCCTTCACACATAGTCTAGTGCACTAACCACTGTGCCCACCATTCACAACCAAGAGAAGCTGGAACGATGTCAAAAAGTCTATAGTTGTGTTTTTATGAAACCTTCCCAGCCAGTGGTTGCCAGTAGTTGCCAGTTGAGGCACATTTCATATGCTAATTAAAGCAACTACCTGCTGGCAACTGCTGGCAGCAACTCTTGATTTTCTCCCCAGTCGGACAGCTGCTGGCTGGCAGCTGGCTAAATTCAATTCACAATGAACAAACAGGTGGCGCTGAAAGCAACAAGTGGCTTAGAATTTCCGTACAATTTGCTTGGACATGGCGTTCTTATCTCATGCACACAACATTCCAGAGAAAAATGTCAGAATTTATCAAATATTTCTACCAAATGCATAATTTTATACTAAAACTCGGCTGGCTGGATTCATCTTGCTGGCAATTGTCCAAATGAACGGCTGGCCCGATCTTTTTCTAACCGCCTCCAGTTGCACACTCCAAGTGCGTGGTGGAGGGAGGTCCCCTTCCACTTGTTCGCGCCACCTAAGGCGAGGCCTTCCTCTACTGCGTTGTCCCTTATGGTTGGAATCGAAGATTCTTCGGGCGGGATCATTGGTGTCCATTCGCTCTACATGTCCTAGGCATCTTAGTCGAATGGTAGGTACGTACTTTTCTAACCAGGTCGATGTCGCTGTACAGCTAGCAGAGTTTGATGTTAAATCTTCTTCATCCGCCTTTGTTAACGTCCATGCTTCTGCGCTATATAGTAGGACTGGGATGATAAGGGTCTTATAGAGACTCGTTAGTGTTTCTTGAAAAGGCCTTAAGATTTCAAATAGAAACAGGGGTTGGCAAGTGTAACCCTACGTTTAATTTCTGCTGTGGTATCATTATCAGATAAATAAAGTCCCTAACCACCTCAAAGTTAAAACTGTCTATCGTGACGTTTTGTCCATTTCGTCGATGTTGTGTGTCCCTTCTTGTTGACAGAATGTACTTTGTTTTGCCCCCATTCGCCACTAAACTCATTTTTGCCGCTTCTGTGCTAATACTTGAAAACGAAGCTGTAAGAGCTCGCTGCGTTCTGCGTTTTACAATACTAGGTACGTTTTTAACCAAAAAAGAGTGTGAAGTAGTAGAGTAATTAAAATCACCCTCAGGATTTTTGTTTTAAAACTTCTAGTTTTTGCTGGTTTGGACTTGGGTTGATCGACTGTTGTCAGCAGTATTAAGTATAGTATTTGTGGGTATTTAAGGGAAGGCTGTAATCCTAGTTCTAGCAAAAAGCCTTTTAACATCTCAATTTAATAAAAAGTGTTCATTTATTATCTATACTTTATCAATCATTCTTCAACAATATTTTTTCAACCACCGTGCATCACAAATTAAACACAAAGTTACACAATAATAACTACCTAGATAAATAGAATTTTATTGGCTTAGCGAATCCGCTCAGCGTTCCGCACAATTGCATATTCAAAAGCAGTACATATCTATTCATTTGGAACGAAATAAAGGCGTCGGAAAGTACTTACGTATTCTTTCAAGGATTTACCTATTTTTTTTTTTTTTCCTTTCTTTTCTTGTTTGATGGTTCGACGTTAATTTGTTTGTCTTGCGAAGAAAACTTCAGAGTTTTCTTCAAAGGAGTATTCGAATATACTATCGCAGTTTTGTTGGCGTGTGATATCATGTCCTTTTAGTAAAATAGAATCAGACAAAGACGAATTGATACGTTTGGTAGTGATTTAAGGACCATCGTTGAAATTGGTAGTCGTAAAAAATAGTTTTTTTTTTTCGAAAATCCTTCTGCGTTTGCAATCCAAAGAGAAAGTTTTATTTCACTCCAGGATGTGTGCATTTATGTGGTAGTTGGAGTGCAACTGAATGTGGTACTTCATGATGGAGTGATTTCTCTTTCGTAAAACTGGGATCCTATTTGCAAAGTTTTATGTTTCATATCCTCTTTTATTTTCTGTTTACTCAAGTTCAGCCGAGTTTGTCCTTTGATTGTTCAGTTTGGCAGCTATGACTTTACAAAGTGTTTGTGTGTGGTTTTATGAGGTTTCCCACTTACCGCTTTAATTGGAATTGGTATATTTCAGCGAGAATAAGATCAAAGATATCACAAAGTTGCTTTGAAAATTATTCCTGTTGTGAAAGTAGTATTCGCCTTTTACACTTTCCTATCTATTCCAGCAAGGGATATCCTTCCTCAGGTGAAAGAAAGCAATAGCAATAAAAAATAGAATCCATGAAGTTACAAAATTAGCCAATTGACCTATTTCCTTCGAAACGAGTTTATAACACCAAGGACCATTTCACTTGGTGCTGGTCTGAGCTTCTCTGATGACGATTCGTTTTCTATTCTATAGTCTGGGCCTTAAATTAAAATATTTCGTATCTACTGACCGGAATATATATATAAAAAAAAAGCCCAACTCTAGAGCAAATTACCATCCTACAAAAAAAAAAAAAAAAAAAAAACATACAAGTGCCGAAGGATAACTTGGGTAATTTGAAATTGCAATTGCGCTTACAGTCGGTTGAATTTTTTTTATTATGTTTACTTTATAATCTGCAAGTGTAGCTCTATTCACTGGCGGGTAACTAATGCCGTTTTAAACAATGCAGTTGCATTAATTGGATTTTCGTTGGCCCGGGAACCAGAAATATCCTGAATGGATTAAGTCGGTAGAAATGGACAGAGCGCGAGTTCCTTTGGCACTGATTTCAATGTTTGTACACAGTGGAGACCTATGAAATGGCTAATTAAAGGCCACACTGTGGATGCTATAAAATGGCTAATTAAAGGCGAACTCTATGTACATTTATTTGAAGACTGTTTTATATATGACAATAATTGAGTTGGATGGGGATTTTGTTTTATATCTTTCAGTAGGAACTCGCACACAAGAAATTCGTGTGCAGCGCGAATGCAATTAGGACGAGAAATGGGTAAGGGGATGGGATGTAATTGCCAAATGCATGGGTTTGATGACACAAAAATGCTATAATTTGAGGAGAATTTAAGGGACTTTAAGAGTTCTATAATTCTCATGGAATTTCTCGATCCATTAGGGCGGGGTATTTTAATTTTAGGGGCAATGAAGCAAAATGATGTTAAAGTTCGCATGGACCGCAACATTGTGAGTACCTTCCTGTAGGTAAATATTTGCCAGACGTACCTTATATGAAGTAGCTCTTTGAATAAAAAGGCTTCATATGAATCATAGCTACAACTTGTTGAACAGTGGCTTTATGTAGATTGAAGATTGTGACGAACCATACGAATTTTTGTAGGACTAATTATTGTCTAGAAACGAAGGAAGCGAACGAACTCGCATTATGTAATAGGGAACGGATAGATTTTGGCTTTGCTACCTGCTTCGCTACAGCTTCTACAGCAGTCGTTGTGCAAAATACGCAGTTGCTTGCTGCCTTTAGCTTCTCTGGTTCAAGGGTTTTATACTCCATAGTGAGCATTGGAGTATTGGACACACATCAATAAGACGGACATCTACGGACATCTCCCTCTCATTTCGGTTATAGAGTTCACAGATTATGGGATGCTGAAGTCTACATATGAGGCACGTATAGTTTCAGTTCAGCAATTCCCCTCTTATCATGAATTCTTATCATTTCTGACTTCTTCTTATCAAGTATAGGTTTTTATTTTCTAAGGAGTGAACAACCTATCTCGAGATACATCATAAAGTTTGGAACGCTGTTGGCCAATCTTAAGATGCGCTTCTTACCAAATGCTTTAACCTTTCCACAGTGTTTGAGGTAGTATATATCCCCAAGCATGCCTACATAATGGGTTTGAGGTAACGGCTAGCCTATCCTCAGTAAATCCCACCCACAGGAGCCAGTGGTTAACACTCAAAACTGGATATGAATGGAGAACCATACGGAACTGTCTACTCCAGGTGGTAATGGCAATAGCCATAATCCATCCGTAGTCTTCTCGACTACGGCCGGGGCACGGATTCTGGAGGCCCCAACATTCATACCCGAACCCACATGCGACTCATGCAGCTCTATGTCCGATTCACTCGGCAGACTGAGCATGAGACAAGCTGTGGCTCACTGCACTGCTACTGACGGTCAGACACGGGATACCTTCATGGTTGAACGAGCTCCTGATGAGGCGGTCCTTGAGCTGCGCCTGTCTAAGGGACAGCGGAAGAGGAAAAGAAAGAAGCTGATGGACCTGCGGCGCAAAGATGCTCTATCTGCTAAAGGCGCCTGCACTTCTTTCAGCTCTTCGGCGGTGCCTTTGAAAAGGAACAGGTCGGTGGAGGTCTCAACAACTGAAACTAACCAACCCCTTGGATCGGGCACTGCCTCCTCTTCTGCTAACCCGAAAAGCAAGAAGAAGCGACCCAAGCTCGAAAAGAGAATAAACCCCACTCAAGTCTGTGAGTCTGTTCGTGCACGGTCTCCAAATGAAGCCGGTGCTACTACCAGCAATGGAAGTAGTACGGGCGGACGGAAACTGGACGTCGCGATCTCACCTACAGGCGAGAGCTCCCCAGGCTCTCCAATCGTTGGAGCTGCCCGTGCACTGGTAATGAATGATGCAGGTGCTGAAATCAATTCAGGTTTCAGTACCAGCGGACAGAACTTTGTCGTCGCGGATGGCTCTGATGGTCAGAGAGATAGTTTTGAACGCAGAACAGCTGAGGTGCGAGATCAGAGGCCGTCTTATAAGGATGCCGCTGTCTCCTCTTTGGCAGTTCGTACACCAGAGTTTACATCCATTTTGTTTACTCAGATCAATCTACAGCACTGCAAGGCTGCTACCGCTCTTCTAAGTAGGAGACTTGCTGTCAGTAGGACAAAAAACCGCATAACATCCATCCAGGAACCATGGGTGTGGAAAAATCGCATCTGTGGCCTGAGTGAATTGAGCGGTTCTCACCACGTTCTTTACGACAAACTGTCCGAGAGACCTAGGACATGTCTTGTTGTATCGAAATCCCTCACGGCAGTTAAAATCGAACGGTTTTGTGGCCAAGATTTGGTTGCTGCAGATATCACTTACCATGCAAACGGCAATTGGGAAACCTTTGTTGTTGCATCGGCTTACTTTCCCTATGACTCTCTAACTCCTCCACCACCAAAGGCAGTTGTTGAGCTCATAGAGTACTGCGAGTCTAAAAAGATTGGTCTTATCCTATGTTGCGACGCTAATGCCCAAAACACTGTTTGGGGCAGCAGCAAATGTAATATACGTGGAGATCGTCTTCTGGACTTCATCCTCTCGTCTGACATCACCATCAACAATGTGGGTTGTCGACCTACATTTGTTACAGCCAGGAGACAGCAAGTAATCGATATTACTCTGTCCAACAGGCACTCCAAGTCTATCAAAAATTGGAGGGTATCGCCAGATAGCACTTTGTCAGATCATCGATACATCGAATTTCAAATCTACTGTGAAGTTTCGCCTTCGCAAGAGAGGAGAAATCCGAGAAAAACGAACTGGGCACGGTTTAGGGAGGAACTTGGCAACTCTGTTAAAGTTCCACTTAAATTAAGATCAATTCAAAGGGTAGAGAGGTCTGCTCAGGAGCTGAACAGCGTCCTTATCCGTTGTTTTGAACAAGCGTGTCCGGTTACAAAAAACTCCTGTAGAAAACCGGTACCTTGGTGGAACACCGAACTACAGTGTATTCGTAGAGAAACCAGGAAGCTTCTAAATCGGTCTTTAAAAACCAACTTGGAGGAAGACTGGAATCTCTATCGATCGAAACAAAAAGAATTTAAGAGACTAATTCGAAAATCGAAAAATGACTCTTATAGGAAATTTTGTGAGGAGGTCGAATCACTAAGTGCAACCAGTAGGCTTGTTAAAGTCCTCAAAAGGGACGGACCAAGTAAACTGGAATCGCTCAAAAAATCTGATGGCACCTACACTGAGACAAAGGCGGAGACTTTTAGTCTTCTGCTGGAGACTCACTTCCCGGGAAATCAGGTCACTATGCGTTCTTCAGTGGTACCGGTAACGGTGGCCACTACGGAACTGACAAACTCCACGCGGCGTAGCTGGTATATTGCATCCAGAGTGGTGACGGATGACGCTATCAAATATGCAATTGCATCGTTTGACAGTTTCAAGTCACCTGGTCCGGATGGAATTTACCCGGCTATGCTGAAACAAGGTTTTAGTCAGCTGATGCCGACGTTGAAAAGAATTTTCACCGCTAGCTTGGCCTTGGCCTACATACCTTCCCTTTGGCGTATGGTTAAAGTCGTGTTCATACCAAAAATCGGTAAGACTGACTATACTCTCGCCAAAAGTTTCAGACCCATAAGTCTGTCTTCCTTCTTGCTGAAAAGCTTGGAGAGACTGGTTGAGTTGCACATGCGCAATTTTGCTCTTCGATTGCATCCTCTTTCTGAGACGCAACATGCTTATCAGCGCGGAAAATCCTGTGAGACTGCGCTTCAGAACCTCGTTGGTAGGATCGAAAGTGCTCTTGATCGGAAGGAGTACGCGTTGGGTATTTTCGTCGATATTGAGGGTGCTTTTGATAATGCGACCTTTGATAGCATGTGTAATGCAGCCAGACATCACGGTATAGATGAAACGTTGGTGTTGTGGATTAAAGCAATGCTAATGCACAGAACGTTGATTGCCGAAGCGGATTGTGGCAAATGCGTCATGACAGGGGTAAACAGGGGCTGCCCTCAAGGTGGTGTTTTGTCTCCCCTCTTATGGTGCATGGTAGTAGACTCTCTGCTGACGACTCTCAATCTTCCTGGAACCTATACACAAGCATACGCGGACGATGTCGCCGTTCTGTCTGTCGGTTCAGACCTTGGGACTGTCTGCTCTCTGGCGCAGAGATCCTTGGGTTTGATCGATGATTGGTGCACAATGAATGGGCTTTCAGTGAACCCTCTTAAAACTACGGTTGTTCTCTTTACGAGAAGGAGGAATATCACTGGTCTGTCTCAACTTGTGCTAAAAGGTGTCACTATTCCGATTTCTGATGAAGTCAAATATCTTGGAGTAATCCTCGATAGAAAACTTCTTTGGTCCAAGCATGTTGAATCAAAAACCGATAAAGCGCTGTCGACTTTCTGGCAGTGCAAAGGCGCTTTTGGGAAGACATGGGGCTTATCTCCTAAAAGGGTCCTATGGATCTATACGGCAATGGTAAGACCACTTCTCTCATATGCATCGGTTGTGTGGTGGAACAGGCTTTCGCGGAAACGTGTTGTGGCCTCTTTCGCCAAACTCCAAAGAACGGTTTGCCTTGGGTGCACAGGGGCCTTCCCCAGCACTCCGGGCTCCGCTCTAGATGCTTTGATGAACCTCCCCCCCCTTGATATTTTTATCATGGGGTGTATGCTGAAAACCATCTCTCGGTTAAAGAGAGGTGGCTTTTGGTACCACGCGCATTGGAATTTTGAAGAACTTGTGCGAGAATTATCCTTTGACCCCTGTCTTATGGATATGCCGTCTGACGCAATGACACCAGAAATCCTACTGCGACAAAACTACCACGTCAACTTTCCTCAGGCAACAGAATGGCTTCGGCCAGACTCGGAGCCAGGTAAGGAATGCCATCGTGTATTCACGGATGGCTCTAAAACCGGACAGGGGTCTGGTTCTGGAGTCTTCGTGGAAAGCGAGAACATTAGACTACACTACCCCTTGGGTAACCATGCGACTGTCTTCCAGGCGGAGATTTTCGCTATCCTTATGGCTATGCGCTATATTGTGACAAACAGGTGGAGGGCTAGAAGCATATGCGTTTGCAGTGATAGCCAAGCTGCATTAAAAGCGCTGCTCAACCCTCTTACCTCGTCCAAGTTAGTGCTCGAACTCAAGCTTTCTCTGAACTTGGTCGGTAGGCTAAACACGGTCAAACTTGTTTGGGTTCCAGGTCACACTGGTATCCAGGGAAACGAGATCGCTGACGAGCTGGCCAGGTTGGGTTCAGAAGAAGATTTCTTAGGACCTGAACCTGCGTTGGGTTTGCCTGCATCTGTGGTTAGGTCATCCATTGATACTTGGGTTTCTCGTGAACACGAGCGTCGTTGGCGTGACTGTGCTGGGTGTAGACAGACCAAACGACTGCGTCCGGACATCTGCAAGAGGTCCTCGTCTTTCCTTCTGTCTCTCAGGAGAATCGACTGCAGACTTCTTGTGGGCGTTCTTTCGGGCCACCAAGCTTTTGCCAAACACTTAAATGTGTTGGGCTTGAGCAACACCACCATCTGTCCTGCTTGTGGAGAGGATGACGATACAGCGGAGCACTTCCTCTGTAGTTGTCCTGCCTTTGCTCGCATCAGGTGGCGGATCTTTGGGGCTGACGTGGTGAGTGCCGAACATCTAAGCTCTTCATCACTGAAGCTCCTTCTCATCTTTCTTCGAAAGACGGGAAAACTAAGTACAGCAATGTAAGGTGTCTGTTTGGCAGTACAATGGACCAGTAGTTGTGTCTGAGTGCTCCATCGGATAGTAACAACCTCCGACAAAGAAAGAAGAAGAAAGATGCCTACATAAGGATAGTCTGCGCAGTCGATCGGATGATCGGGGCTATGAGATACATAATTTCCTTTGAATACAAGCACTCCAGACTGAATTGATTGCATTGCTTCGGACAGTTTCCTTTCGACCAATTAAGATACCTTTTAATATTCAGAATTGTGATAAACAGAACACCTAAGATAATTGTCTGGACTAAGGTACAGCTATGACTGCTTGCCTTTGTTACAACCAGTATTGTGGAATGGGAGCATTTTAACATAATTGATCCGATAAATTGTTACTGTTTTGTGGTACAGGCCCCAAGTCTCTTTTCTGAAAAATTACCCTCCACCATCTCTAAATACCAAAATTGTACTCTTTTAAAGGTTTACCATTAGATTCTAGGCATCCCTGTATAACTCTCAAGTTTATTGATTTTAAGTTACAGGTTATGTTAACCTAAGAAAAAACCTTCTGACAAAAAATGTCCATCCCAAACTTCTTATATTCAGTCGAACTTCTCAGTTAAGTAGGTACCCATACCAAAAATGCACAATATTCGCAAACTGATAATGAAGATGTAGCTAAAAGTCCCATTCAAGAGGATGCTCAGTAACGCATTCAATCACTAGATGTTGTATTTTTATAATCTTACCAATTTTCAGCCAAAATAATGACTTGTTAAGTAAAATGTGAATCTCAGTTTCAGTCGATTTCCCTGTTCTCGTGCCGGCATTTTAGACCAAAGCTCTTATCTTAGGACAACCCGGCAGCACTAGCTAATGGGTTTGACCAACAATTTATCCAGCTTTTCAAGAGCGAAAAGAAAATAAACCCATTGAGGACTTTTCTCTCTGCCCAAATTCGCATACATTCATGTACTTAACTATCGTATTTCATTGCTATCAACCAACAAGTTACATAAAATCTGCTTCTGAAGCACGGAATTCCATTTTAGAAACATTTTACACTACACCCTCAGGAGTAATAAACAAACAGCTATACGCCGCACCATCGAATGATCCACCGCAGCCGCACTGTTTAGTGTGCCAAATGTAAAGTCCTCACGATACACTGGGTACGCACACATACCTGAAAACCAGCAAGCAGAAAACATAGAAATCCTTTTTCGTATTTCACCCGAAATGAAAGTCCTGGAGAACGCACCGCAGTAAGTTATCGCCCCACCCATCTAGTCCCGGATACCCTTTGCTCCAGCCAGCTCACCCACTCCACGATGAATATTTATGGATTAAAATTTCCTGAATTGATGGATTTTTGAACTAAGCAGGAGGGGATGCCCTTAAACAAGATTGAAACTCCCCCGTATCCGCTCTCGGGCCCCCTATCGATTTACCGCATTTAATCCGCCGTGAAATGGAAATTCGTCCTCGTCGTCGTACTATGGTTGTCGTAGGCTGGTTGCACTTACTTCTTGTCGATGTTTATTCGAATTTCTGGCATCGAGCCTTAAATGTTTATGCAAATCGATTCGACGACGACAAGGAGACAGAGCAGGCACACACACTCACTCGTGTATCATCGAAGAAGTGGAATGCCTCGACTATCGGCAAATTTATCCAGGACAGCTACACACACTTTACCCAACCTGCTCAAAGAAATATTTGTCGAGGAATATGGTATAGGAGTATAGTGTCTTTCTTGATATTTTCGTATCGTGTCCTCGTTTACTTCCACCAGTCAGGCATCAGTGTAATCGTAAACAGGGTTTTTTTTTCATGTTTGCAAATGCGGTATCCTCGCACAGACATGCTGTTCCAAAAATGAGCTACGATACGATAGATGTAGGGAGGTAGATACACCCACCCGCAATCAACCTCCTAAGCCATCAAACTTTGTAGTTTTGCTGGCACATTGCTTCCATTTACTTTGCTGTTATGTTTGTTGTTGCAGCGGTGGCGGCAGCCACACCTTCTCTCGAAGTGCAGCAGTAGGAGAAACTTTTATCGCAGGCACTATGCTGCTGCAGAACCGCAAAGCCATTAAAATGGTATTTGGTGAGATAAACATGAAATTTTGGAGCAGCACCGCTTCCTAAGCCCACCTCTTGCCATCGCAAAAGCAACTTAGTTTGTGCAACCCTCTCCGTCGTCGCCATACAGTTCCTATATGTGCCGGAGTGTTAGGTGATGAACTTATCTGTGGCAGAATTGGAGCATAGGAATTGGAAGACAAGCATGTTTGTAGCGTACACAAGGATGTTGCTCGTTTTTAGCCTTTCTTGGTGCACTAGCATACATGTATCTATAATATGCATTTTCTGCAATTGCGATCCGCATGATATTTCGTTGTAATGGAATAAAATGATGGGTCTTGGGGACTGCAAGGGGATGAGAAATTGATACCGTTCGTTTGTTGGTTTTTGTGCACGTTCAGTCGGCGAGCATGAGGCGATGATGACTATCTCTGTTCCATAGGTATCCTTTTGCGTACGCATAGGAATGTGCAAGTTTAACGTTACTAACTGCTTTTACTGTTCTTTTTGTTTCCATGTTTATTTTTTTTGCAAACTAAAAGGATGTAGGACAGCATTTCTGATGATTGCATTACAAAACCAAACGGAAAGTGCATTTAAAGTAATAGTGTTAGCGTTTAAGGCATCTCTATGGAACATATAATATAAAAGTGAATATTGTCACAAAGAATGCAGAATAGAATGGAATGAGATTGGGTTTGGTATATGTTTTGAAATGGAGGTGAAAGCTGTTATAACAACAATCATCGCTTGGCTGAATATGGACCCGCACCGCAAGGATATGGGGGTAGACAAATGAGTGCTGAAAGTACAACGTAACGAGAGAGTTGCTTACGTAGGCGCATTTAAACATTTTAAATCATTCATAATAACTCATAAGTAATAAAGTATAGCATAACATATATGTATATTATTAAAATCTGTTCGAAGTGTTTAAAGTTGTTTTATTGAAAGAACCGCTCAAACTTCTAAATTCTTACAAATTATAAGCACAGATTTTCAGATTCCTTCTGCATTTAGTTCCTTAATTTGGGATCTTCTTTTAAACCTGAAAATGACAATTACACATAATTTGTAATATCTTTTTTTTCAATCTAGATAAACAGATTGACAAATTTCCCAAAAAAAAATTATTTAAAATTTTATACTAGAGCTCTAGTGCAAATGCTGAAACGTTGTTCGTTTTTTTTATATGGAGTTTGGCATGCCGCTTGTCATCTAGCGGTCACTTTCGTAAAATGCGAAAAATGAGAATTTTTTGAATTTTCTTTCTGCATAAACCTGAAATACAGCAATACGAACAAAGAGAAAAGAAGCATTTAAATCGGCCCAGCGGCTATCGAGTAGGATTGTGTAGTTCACGAACGAACTAGTTCAATGAACTGGTTCACTATAGTGAACTAAGTTCACACACTTAGTTCACTAGTTCATTTAGTTCACGGTTATTATTTTCAATTGGCCTTACCAATAATCATTTTTAACCTTCAAATTACTATATTTAATTATATTTTGACGGTCACAATAGGTAATTTTATATGGAAATTTTCTTGACTTCGTAAAATTTATCTTGGACTCTAAAAATGATTATAAGTACCGCGCAATGCTTTTCATACAAATGGAATAAACTAAAGCTAAGCACACACGATTTTCAGATCTGGCAATCCTCTGACAATGACTGACAATAAGCCTACAATAGCCAACTATCTTAAACACAAAATTATCCGTTCACATTCTGATAACGTTGTCAGGTTGAAAATTGTGTGTTCACACGGTTGAATATGAAAAATTGGTCTATCCGTTGTCAGACATTGTCAGACAAATTAAAATGTATGGTCCCTGGTTTTTGCAGTACGGCGATAATGGAACAAAATATTGCACTTGCGACTATTTTCACTCTACGTGTTAGAAGACTGCGACGATGATAGATTGACATAAAAAAGACGTAGTGTTTGGACGAAGGAGTGCAGGTGGCCCGTTGTCAGCAGGAATGATTCTACTCCAAATTCAAAGCTGATGAGATGGAACTTTATCACAATTTTTTGCGAATGGACTCAAGACTCAACACAATTCGAAGGAATTCTAGCTTTGATGACCCCACAGTCCACACATCAAGATGCCAGTATACGCGAGCATCAAGGGTATTCATTCCATAAAATTTAAGACGACAGTCGTCCAAGCGATAGTAGTGCACGAGATCGTCTTTTATTTGCTTCACGTAACTCTACCACCATCGTTTATTTTGAACAAAGTTTGAGAACTTTCGGTACCTTTCAGGAGCTCACAAACAGTAGACGACAATTGACAAATAACAATGAATTATTTTGTAATTTAAATCGTAAAAAAATCTGAATTCAATTGCTCGCTCTAAAATTCCTGTAAAAAGCTTAAAATTGTCTGCAATTTTAATCAAACAAATCAATGCATGACGATAATCTATCGTCTGGACGATAGTGCTCTTTAGATTATTGAGCTACAAGAAGCAAATGTTGGATCGTAGAAACGATGTCGTGGAGACGATAGCAATTTTCAATGTTACGTGATGCAAGGCTATCGTCGAAACGGTATCGTCATGCGATTATTAACTTACGTACGGAATGAGTGCCCAAGAAATCGATACGGTACAGGTATGTACAAGCATGTGTCTAATATCGGTTTTGTATGGGTGGTACCAGAACTACTTGACCGACATAGCCCATTTTCAATACAGACAGACAGACAGATGGACATGGCTAAATCGATTCAGAATGTGATCCTGATTCAGAATATATATACAATCGCTACTTTGTGGGGTATCCGGTGACTCCTTCTTGGCTTTGCAAATATAGTGACAAAGTGAATATATACCTACCTTCCTGTGGAGGGTATAAAAATAAATAGGTGGAGCAACAGGTGGGTATACAAAATACCCAAGGCCCAGCTTCTCGTAACCATTCGTTTGTGTGAGTTTATATTTTTGGAACGAATGGAAGGGACCTATACAATTTTATACCGAGTCCGAACGGATGAGTTGAGAAGCTTTTTCAGGACAGTCATACTCTCGGATGTTTGTCAGACGTTCACGAGAGGTGGCGCAGTAGAAAAAACCATGTAATTTGTGTTTTTTTGGGGATCGAACCTGGGATCCTTCGCACAGTAGTCCAGCACACTAACCACTGCGCTACTGCGCTAGAATGTGAAAGAGGAAATGATACACTGAATTTCAATTAATAAAATGTGTAAAATTGGATAAATCTCTGTTTTAAGATTCGAATTTGGTGAACTTCTCTTTCAACACTTCTACAAGTGTCAGAAAATTATCCGAGTATAATTATTTAGTCCAATTGATAAACGGCCTAAGTATAAATTTGAGCAACAACAATGATTAAATACAGTGCTGCCAGTTTGTGGGAAATCACCCTTTTTGAGGGAATTTTTGTACTCGAAATGAGCTAAAAGGGAAAAAGGGAAACTTTCTGTTTTCCAGAACAAACAAAAGGGACATTTTGTTCTTTGAAACTTTACCTTAATTTTATTGTCCCACCTTTGGAAGACAATTCATTTTATACACCTGACTGCTTTCATGAACAAGCGCTTGTATTGACACAAAAAGAAAGAAGATCTGGGGCCAAATAACGTAAAATGAAAATGACCGAACGATATCGTCTCTGTTTTCGTTTCAGTTTTCGTTTCGTATTTTACAGAATCCCACCCCTGTTTTTTGCAATAGACTGATTATCGTTTGAATACGGTACGGAATGAGTAAAAAAACAACCATCAACAGTGATCCACTAAGTAGTCAATGCATCACTGGCTGGAAAACACTAAGAATTTGTTAATTTCCTGGAAAAAATGAGGACATAAGGGAAGTTAGAAGATTTTTTTTTTTTTTTACACACATTTGGGTTTTCTGCATGTCTGGGGTGCTATGGACAGCACTGCTGTATAAACTGAACATTTAAGTTACTATAATTAACTTACCCCACATAATAAAATTTGAAATTTCTAAAATGACACTGACACCCATAGCAATTTCGAAATTTTAAAATCCGAAGATTATCCCTCGACATATTTTCGCTCACTCCAACAAAGGTTGAGGTGAGACCCGCCCATTTTTTATAATTTTAGGTTTTCAATTTTTATTTCAAGAAAAGTATATGCACACTTGTCTCATAAAGTCAGTAGTCATATTTTGTTGGTACTTACTCAGTGTTGACTAAATTGGCTTAGTTCAAGCACATGGGTATCGATTTAATTTTGAATAAAAAAACCATTTCCCACAAATGTATCCACATTATATTTTCCGCCTTATAATTTCACTTTTGATCCAAGTCATTTCCCATGAGCTCGTTCCAAATCTCATTGCATAGCAAAAAATTCGAAAAACAGAAAGAAATATTCTTGTAAAGTCTATTCGAACCCAAATCCTTCTAAATGTAAATTAAGCTGACTTCACACACGAGCCCATAATGTTCCCACACCTCTTCCTGAAGGGGGAGCAAAACCCAAAATGCTAACATTACAATTCCCCTCAAGGACGTGTCAGTGAATACAAGCAGCAGCCAAACGACGCACGCAACAAAAAAAAAAATGAAGAATCAAATACCAAAACGTTCCCCCACCGTCCACAACCACACTTAATCGAAAAAGGGATATGTGAGCAAGCCGTAAGGATCCCCTCGTTTAGTTTTTATTTCTCATTTGATACACAAATTTGATTTAATCATAATCCTATCAGGGAAGAGTGACTTAACCAAAACTAGTAAGACTCATGTAACTACGCATAAGGATAGCACATACACAGCAACAAAAGCGCCGAATGATGAATAAATTTACGATAATCGCTTTTCTTTTTTACAGTTCTACTGTTGCCAGTCTGGCCTCTTCTTGGTGGAGCAATAAAACCGATCAGTGGCATCGGCCTCTATATTATATCTTCTTTGATTGTAGGGTATCCTTTTTTTTTTGTTGTGCGTGTATCCCATTTTCAGTCTTAATATGCTTTGCAATATAAAAGAAGAAATGCGCCACTCGCAGACAATTCAATTCACTAACATAATTTCGAATGTATAATTTACACCCATCGAGTTAGAAAAGGACGAACGGGATTCGTAAATTTGTAAATTGAGGTAAAATCGAAAAAAGCGAAGCTTTTCCTTTTTTGACGTCCCTATAGTCTCGCACAGAAGATTTAAGCGAAGGCACTGGGGAATCTCATCTGAAAATGGGTATAAACAGGGTACAGCATATACAAACCTGGGATGGAGCGCAAGGTAAAGAAAAAAGGATTGTGCAGTGTGTCGGGGAGGACACACATTTCACACGAATTTCCGTTAAACTTATTTCCTTGGGGAGAAATGCCATTTTATCAGTCCCCATAGAGAAATGTCGAAAAATTATGCAAAAATATATTCGCTCTCGAGTGACTTGGTTGTAGGTAGGTAGGTAGTAAGGGACTTGGCATTGTCTGTGGTTCCACTGTCACAGCAGAAGTCGTCCTTCATTTTTGTTAACACTGCATTCGAATGGGATTCGCATTTACTTTTATAATATTTTCCATTTTTTCCGTCCGGCCGGAAGTTTAAGGGTTACGGTACATAAAAAAACGATGAAAGCCTACCATGGCTGCCTGCCACATCCTTTTCTGCTGCTTTCATTTTTTTGAGGAGTGTAGGACATGTAGGCAATTTGTGCCCTTTGTTGAAATTTCTTACAAAAGCAGAGTAGGTACTGCGAGCCATTTATTCGAAATCCTGATTACCATCTTGTGATTTTTGCTTACTTATAAAATCTATTTTCGTCCTTTTGATACAGACATGAGACAGTGTAAATTCTCTATTGTACGTATTTAATGCCACATTGATTTCTCTCTCCCTCTCGTCTGTACAAACGAAGAATCAAGAAAACAAAAAAAAAACACCAGTAGAATCAAACTACCTACCATTCCCATCCCTTGGTGTCTGGTGAAACCAACCAGTAGGACGTTGTCGCATACCGAAAACGTGTGAATAGAAAATAAGCATTGTTAGAGCTAATGGTCAGAGTCATTATCCTTAATGGTTTTGAAGGGTGCCAAAAGGACAATTTGTTTGAATTTTACTTTTATTCGACGAAATAGAAAAAGGACTCGTAATTGCGTAGATCGCAGCAAAGTGGTGTTTATAAGTTTGGTTAGGGGTCAAAAGGTATACATTGGGGCCGAGATGGAAATGAAAGGATACTGGCAGCCACCGCTCAAAAACTAATGGAGCAAAAGCAAGCTCGTTTGGGCACGAAATGCCTGTGAGCAACTATGAAGTTTATTTAACAGATAGGGTTCAGTGTTGTAGGTTGTGAATGGAATTGAAATAGAAGAGACGGGTAAATAGGATATCGTGAACTTAAAATTTCATTTCGCATAATGTTTGTTTTGGAAGAAAAACCAATGATTCGAGAACTTTTATATTGAACCTATGTAAATTGCAATGCAAATGATATTATGGACTTGATTTTGAAATGAAGATTGCCAAAACGAAAGCAATGTGAAAAAAATAGCTGGCAAATTGATTTTTGACTACACATCCTATTTGTTAAACTTAATGGAGAAACATATTTTTGACAATGTTTGGAATCTATGGATAAGGCGATATACATTGAGAACTTAGGTGTTTTATTGTTAGACTATAGGGATAGTTTTCTTGGCAATAGGTAGGTGTCAGCTAAGGTTTATTTCAATAGCTTTCCAAGAATTCAACAAAGTTTATATTAGTTATAAGAAATTTCATAATTTTTGTAGTATTGTGCATCTTTCGGTAGTTATACAAACTCACTTAATTAAATTTTAGGGTATAAAGTTAGCTCAGCCAAAGTTGGCATCCTTAAAGATTTAGCTGTCTATTGCGACAGATAACAAAATTTGTTTAAGTAATGTAAAAGATCGGCATCTGTCTGTTGAAGACACGATAACGTCTAAATGAATCGACCTACATAACATAGGTGAATGAGATTTTGTAAAAAGAATTCTTTTTACCGTCATCAGAATGGCATTGAAAATATCGTCGGTTCCATCGTTCAAGTCGTTCTGTCGTTTGTATGTATGCAGAGGGATGTATGAAAGCATCCTTCGGTCAGGAGGACGTTTTGTTTTTGAAGTGATTTTAAATCATTTAAAAAAAGCAACAAACAACATTGAATTTAATCCCATTTTCTAGTGATTTTAAAATTATTTCAAATCAGAAGTTACTTTTACGTAATACATACATAAATTTATAATCACCCTTATCATGGAATCCGCCGGGGGGAATTGTTCACGGAAAAGAATATTTTGGTATCGTCGAATCCGCAAATTGAGCAGTTATTATGTCATATAGGTAGGTATATACATATAATATTAACACATACTATTGGTAGAATGTGGTTTTTTTTTTCAGATTTCTGTTCACTTTTCGGATTCGACGATACCAAAATATTCTTTTCCGTGAACAATTCCCCTCGGCGGATTCCATGATAGGGGTGAATATCTCATTATAAAAAAAAATTAAATGGAAATTACGATTCGCTCACTCATTTCAAGTTGATGATTCACTGACTCATCAACGCTCAGCCCAAACCCTTTGCCACATAGAAAGCTGAAATTTTACAAAGGGGTTCCGTTTATATTGTATAGTGTATAGACAACGAATAAGGAAAGTTATATATTTCGAAATTCAACCCCTAAAAGGATAAAATGGTGGTGGGGTCAATGTATATAAAATTTGAACATTTTTAATTTTCATTCGATCGATTTCAAACTCGGTTACTCTTTATAAGAAATTGAGAAAATCAAATTTCTTCAATTTTGAAAATTTTGCTTGGTGCCCGAGTTATTGCCGATGACCCTTTAAAGTTGACTTTTTCATGACCTTACTTTATTCAACTTGCCATAATAGTCATCAATCTAAATCAATACAAAAAAAAGCTTGAAACCATTTTTGAAGCAATAATCCAGCACTGCACTTAAAAATTATTGATCACATCCAATTTGGCCTGTTTTCTCCAATAGGGTGTTAAACATATTTACTCCTCCTAAGGCACTTTCTTAGGTAGATTTCCTGATGCGTGATGTAGCTATAAATATAAAAGATGAAACTAACTGATTGTGAGGAATGTCTGTGTACCGTGTAGTTGCGGGAAAAAACATTTCCTGAGTCTAAGCCAAAAATACCACTTACCTATTCAACTTTTGCCTAAAGTTAAATTTTGATCGTTGAGTTTTACCTGTTCTATATTATAATTGACTTTTTTTCAGTGAAAAGAACTGATCCATATTTTTAAAAATAAAGAAAATATTTACCTATTTTAAAGGCTTGTTCGGGACTTAAAGGCTAAATAAGTTCAATCCTGATATAGCTATATTTTCTTGAACATATGTATTTTTAAAATTACCCAAATACTTATGTTCTGAATCCTAAGGCTAGCCGCACTTTGGATACGAATTTTCGTTTATTTTTAGTACGTCCAACCAATTCTTGTTAGTTCTACTTTAATTTGCTAAGAAAAGTCATATTGTCTTTGACATTCCACTTTGAAGACCTTACTTAAAATAACAAAATTATTTCTCTGGCCAGTTTTCAGCAAAAGCTCCGGGTTACGACCTGATTAGTGATTATACGGATGAACTTCTAAGAATGTTATCTCAGAAAGCAGCAACTAAGTTTCTTCATATTGCAAGATATTGCAAGCCTAAAGATTTGATTAAAATACATTCCGAGTCAAAGGAAATCATTCTGGTTCTAAAACCAGCTGAACACTGTGCAAGCATTGTAATAAGCGGCACGAAAGACTTAGATTAGGTTAGAGTGGCAGGCTGCAACAATTGCAGCCCAACGTAGGCCAGAGGAAGCCCATTGCGATACCACAGGATCTAATGATATAATGATCTCACAACCAAGAGGAGCTGAGAATGAAGCGTTGGAGGCAACTAGCAAGCATAGCATTAGTGAGTCCGTCGTGATTGTCGAAGAAGTATTCTCCGAGATTTATAGTTTTCTACGAGCTGAAAGGGCAGGGCACTTGAATAGGAGGTGAAGAATTGTCTCTTCCTCCCCCTCGTCCATGCAGCTTCTACAAAAATCATTGAGAGGGAAGCCCAGCCTGAGAGCATGTCTCTCAATAATGCAGTGTCCCGTGATGACACTTACTAATATGCTTATGTTGGATCTTTTTTTATTTTACAAAATTGTTTGAGCGCTTAAGATCCAGCATGGGCCATATCTGTTTCGTTTGACTACTTTTGATTAGCGGCGCTTATCGCATTTAATTTGATTAAAGTTTTAGTTTAATTAAAGTTTTACACGTAGTGAGAGGCATTTATAGAGATTCTCCTTTTCCGGTAGAATTGACAATGTTGTGCCATGCCTAGCGAGTTCGTCGGCCTTGCAGTTTCCTGGAATGCCTCTATGGCCCGGCACCCATATATGGCGAATTTTGAATTGTTCCGCCATCTCGTTAAGAGATAAGTGACAATTGAGAGCGGTTTTGGACTTAAAAATGACCGAGTCCAGGGATTTAATCGCGGCTTGACTATCGGTAAAAATCACGATATCCTTTGCAGATATTACATTATACCGTAGCCACGACAGGGCCTCCTTGATCGCCATTATTTCCGCTTGGAACACGCTACAGTGATTGGGAAGACGGAATGAGATTGTACAATTTAAATCTTGGAAGAAAACACCCCCCCCCCCCCCCCTTACTCCTGTTTCCGTCTTAGGAAAACGGAATGATATTGCACAATTTAAATCTTGGGAGAAAACACAGAATATACATAAACGTCATTCATTCATTTAACTTTAACCAACAATTATTTTTGTACACTGAGGAAGCATCTAGCTATTTATTTGTTAAGTCAATTAAACACACTGTGATAATGTGAAAGCTCGCAATTCGATTGTATTATTAAGCCCACTGTGTTGACAGTTCAATTAAGGAAAAGTTAATACCTTAATGATTGCAATCATGTGTTTCACATTCATCCAATCCTACGTTTCATAACAATGAAGAGGTAAAGCGAAAAACGATGAAAGCACTTCATCATTTATTTCTTATCTTTTGTACAAACATTTTTATATTCGCAATCTCCCGCTCTCATTACACGCAAAATGAAAATCGTTTATACTCCCCTACCATCTGTCACCATTAAACCCCTTCAACATCGAAAACACAAAGAAGTTTCCTCGAAAACAACAGGTGTGGAAGATAATCATACTATCGAGAGCATTGGCCTTGCTTAATGCAATTGGATAACCCATACCCAAAGAGGTCCCTAGAAACGGGCGTTGGCATTTTTTATTTCATAGCTGACAGTTTTGAGTCGAGACAGGTTGAGTAGCCATTATGAAGGTTATTCTTCCCCCTTGCAATAATCCGAAATGTAATCGATACCTACCCGCCAGTGGTCATGCTATCGGAGGAAAAGCTGGATGATTCCCTATCCGAAGGTGAAAATTAATCATCAGTGGAACGAGAGTGCAATGGTAAGCGTCATCATTCAACTTCATTGCCCTTCCCCGAACACGAAGAAAATCATCAATATTTGTCATCGATCAGTCGTCGGCATCGTTCTCGTGTCTTGACCCGCCCCAGGTGAGGTCGGAATAGTGAAAGCTTAAGGAGCACTGATTCACGATTAATTTTTTTTTTATTTTATGTCACTCCCCTCATGGCATTAGGGTGATTGTAGGGTAGATTGATGAATGGTCAACAAAACATCCGTCCATACCTTTGGTAAAAAAAAATGCTGCCTCAGTAAATGGAGGGAATGATGTCTTTAGGGCAGCTCCTGGGTATACACGGTACGAAGGAATAAACTAAATAAAAAAGGGAATAAATTTAAAAGGATTATTTAAAATGGGAAACGAGAAGTGCTTGAGTAATGAAAATTGATGTTGCGAAGATGGATAAATGTTGGGAATGGGCGCCAGGAAAGGAATCCTATAATTTCCTTAAATAAAAATGGAAATGAAATATGTACCGTCTAAAGAGGCAATCAATTTTAAAGAATTTTTTTTGGAGTGGGACGGCATGTCCCCTAGTTTGGGGGAACAAATTTTATTTTTTTCCCATTAAATAAATTTTATGTAGGTATACACAATGGAAATGGGAATAGGCCACGGCGATACTCTTGAAATATTATTTCAAGGACCTCATCTTCAGAGAACTGAAGTAAAGTAAAAAAAAATATTAGCGAAGAGATTTTTGAACATTTTTTTTGCTGTCACTATTAGAATTGTTTGAAGAAACTTTTTGCATCAAAAAATTTTTTTTTTGACCGAGGAAAAAAGTCAAAAAAGTAGACTTTTACAAAAGTTCCAAATTTTCAATGGGTACTTAATGGGTTAAGGAAAATTTTATATCATTCAAACGGAATTTAAATGACCTTTCCATTGATGCCAAAATTTACATGAAGTAATTTCAAATTATGAGTAGAATTAACTTTAGTTTTGTCAAAATACTTATGCCGACCAGTGTACATAGAGCTCAAAGGAGCTGTTAAAATCAAGTTTCGTATAATCTCCCTGATATCATTCTTAGTTAAGACAAGTGGTAAGCAAGTGGTTTTGCAGTGGCGTGGTGACCAAGTGACAGCTGACAGGTGTCATGGGAGTGGTGTTGTAATTGACTGGCGGCGAAGTGATATGTAAGTGATTTAACGCTGCACTGAAGGAGCAAACAAGCCACTAATTTATCAGTTCTTAAAATGTCGTCCTATATTGAATTTTTGATCGTCTCGCATGATTTTAGTTTCTGCGTAAACAAAAATACGCAGTTGTAATTTCAAAGAACACGTTGCCACAATATTATAGACGTCATCACCGCCATCTTGTCACTCGAAAACTAAACTTGTTCGAGACAAAGCGGCACCAGAATGGCATTCTTGGTCACCTGAAAAGTGCCACGTCACCTCCATTCCGTTTTAATACGCGCTTCAACATTTACATTGGCTTTAGCTATTCCACCTGCCACGCCACTGCCAGACCACTTCAGTATGGGCATTGCTTTAATTTTGTAATATCCGAAAATCGTTCCGATTTTTTTTAACCTGTATTGTATTATTTTAGAAACTCGCGTTAGAAATCAACATTTTTTATTTACCTATTTATTTTTATTCTCCTTTTTTCAAGGTAAGCCAAATGATTGTGCCTTCGTAAAACTGGTGTAAGTATAGGTCCTAGATACAATGCAAATTACGTTTCATTCCAAAAATGTAATAGCTCGTAGGGTCTTATCAGGCATTAAAATGAATTTCACGTAAAGATATAGCTATAGAAATAGAAGAAGATATTCCTATCGAACTGATATTTCTGATACTTATACGACTTACGAGTGCCTTACAAAAGACTATACCTAATCAAGTGAAATAATGGAATTCCGATCCGATCGCCCAATGCAACCTGTTAAAGGATTTTTTTCCAAACACACCAAGAGTAGGTAGTCTATTGCCTGATACCAATAATCGAAACACCACATCAGATACTGAATTTAAATTGCAAAATAAGAAGCTCTGTATTACGTATAGGGTACCGTATACCCCAATACGAGGATATAGGAATTGCCTTTCCTTTCAAATCCAACGTGTGTCTCTAGCAGACAAAGAATTCCTGGCTAAAGGCGGGTACCGGTACATACATATCTACAAGTACTACAATGGCGGTAGCAATGATAAAACAAGATAGTCCATGTATAGGAATTCAACGAACAAGGATACAAAAGAAAACACACACTGCTGAACGTGACATGTATGGATGCCTCTACGGAAGCACAACAACTTAATATAGCGCTCCCATGTGCTCAATTAAATTATTGTATACACGCGAGTACCTCTCCAGCGATACAATATGTGATATTACATTACCGTAAGATGAATAATAGAACAAAACAAAAAAAAAAAAGCAACTTCACCACTGACCTAATTTAAAGGGATTGTCTGTTTCCGACATCCTTGTGAAGCACAAATAGAAAGTCGAATATCCTCTACGCTTTTACTTGGAAAAGCATGCACCAAACATGCAGTCTTTATGAGCACGTTCTTAGCCACGGTTAAATTATATAAGGGAGTCTTAAAAGGATTCCGACAGGATTATAGATAATATGTTAAATACATGCCAGACAAAACGAATCGTATAAAGAATTTGGCATTCGACTACGTTCGCTTAAACTGTAGACGTTTTCGAAAAGCAAAGCATGTGCCCCTCGCCAAATTGAATAGGCCCTCAATTTGGTGGAATTATAAATTGAACTTGGTGTATATTTTGTGGTAGAAGTACCGTTCAATCCCATTTCAATAATAAACTGATCGTAAAGTTTTAAAAGCCATTTTACTCTTTCAATAATAATTGTCTATGGTACTCCCCTTTCCCCAACCTGTCTAAGATCATACCATTCACTAAATGTGTGCACAACAGCACTGCTGGCTGGACGCAAAAGGGATACGAGCAAAACTAGACAGACAGACAGACAAACAATATTGAATGGGCTACAAAGTGGATGCTTATGAAAAATGTTGATAACAATAATGGAATCCATGCAAGAATACTTTCCGGTGTTGGAAAATGGCTGCACTATATTCCATGTTCGTGTATACCCGTTACAAGCTTGCAAGAGAAGAATTCAACGATTTACTGATGGTAGAGAAGCTTGAAGTAGAGCAAATTGGATTTAATAAAGTTGTCGACTTTATGATGACATGACAATAAAGCTGCAAGGATGCGGAAGATACGGTTTCATGGATGTATACGAGGTGATGTCCAAACTTAATTTAATACTTAGATGCGAGCAGAGTGCAGTGATGGAGTTGGAGATTGTATTCGTAGAATAGATGAAAGAATGAGGTTATTATGTAGCTCATTCGTTTTGTGTCCTTTCAAAATGGAAGAACTTTTACTTAATATCACCGAAGTGGAAAATATGAGTTAGCCAGATTTTGAGCTTGTCTCCGCATTGGGTTGAAATTTATTAGAACTTGTGGACAATTTCGAAGGAATATGGATCTATCTTGTGACTAAAATTCTGTTGGCGCAATATATTTTGATAACCTTATTTCTGAAGGGGAGAGCCGCAGGCAGAAGAGAAAATTATGTGTTGTTGGTTTATTGCAACTTGTCGAAAGTGGTTGTAAAGTCGAATCTGGTGTTAAAATGCTACATCAAAATAATAGACATTAATAGCATGCTGAGGAAGTTGTGATCTGATGGATGGAGTCGGATTGAAGGTGGGTTTGGGGACAATTTTTGAAATTGTTATAGGTACCTACAGAATCAGGAGATTTTAAAAATCGAATTTAGAGTTTTCTCATGGTTTCAAAAGGCATTTAGATACCTTTCACCTGAGCGATCATGAAGGCGAGTCTTTATTTTTTGGGTCACATCAAAATGAAAAGTGTATTACAAATTCCAAAATGCGTGTTTTGGACATGCTGACGTGACATGATTTTGTTCTAAAGTTATTAGTACACAAAATCTGGCGTCGTTTTGCAGTAGTAGCATTTTTGCTGTTCTTCATTTATGGAATATCTGATAAGCAGTCTCAGAATTAATCCCGAAAAAAAAATATAAATTTTAATTTGTTTTACAATGCCTAACCTCTCGTTATATTTTAGGAATGTAGGTCTAGGGTACTATATGGATCTGCTGAGCAAACTGATTATATAAATTTATCTGTCGTTTGTACCTATTTTGCCAACGTAATCAGGCGTACTATGATTACATTATCTACTTACTTACCTATGTTGCTCCACAGTCCGGGGTGAACCTGAACATGGGGTTTAACCACTTACCACTTGTCAACTCCAAGTTGGTTTAAGTAATGTTTTCACCTTTGCGCGCTACCTAATGCAAAGTCATATTCCCTAATGCATTGTTCCTCTGGGCCGGATTAGTGGTGTCCATTCACTCTAGAATTTTTAGTCATCTTAGACGATTAATTCGCACTGTACTAACAAGGTCGATGTCGTTTTACGGTTCGTAGATTTCCCAGTTACCTAAATCTACAAGTCCGCTCTTACGACTCGATTGCCTTCTTTGGCCAAAGAACCAGCGATGAGATTGTCTCCGAACTTATTCGATCAGTAAATGTTCTCCATCGTCTTTCGTCGAGTTTGGCTCTGATCCTAGAACTGGGCATGACTATTTATAATTCGTTCTATAAATTCTGTCATATGCTGCCTTAAATTCGATAAAAAGATGGTTGGTATCAGTATGGACTTCTTGGGTTTTCTCCAGTATCCAGTATCTGCCATAAAATTTGATTGAATATCGACCTAATGGGAATAAAACGCACTATCAACGGCCCACTGAGGCCATCACTGAGTACGGCAGATAGGACTTTGTTGTAAGGGAGATTGATGCCTCTTCTATCTTCCCACCAAATTTTCTTGATGAGTCTGCTCTCAATAGAGTCGACTCCCGCTGCCTTAAATAGCTCGGCTCTCACGCTTTCTGGTGCAGTAGTAGCAGCCTTTGTTGGACTTAAGATTAGAAATAGCTATCCTGATTTAATGTTGACCGGGTGGACAGAAATCATTGCTTTCGTCCAGATAGAATTGGCTTTTTGAAAATATTCTGAAGTGATTTTTCCCTGACTTCAACACAGAATGTGACTCTATTGCAAGATTTTCTCATCTTTACAGGCCCCATTCGGGTCGTACACACGCTGCCTTGACACGTTGTACATTTTGGTAAAACTTCCGAACATTGCTCCTGGAGTAGTTCCTTTCTATTTCCTCGATCGAGCGTTTCTCATTTCTTTCTTTTTGCTCCTGGAAAGTTGATGTTCTTCTCTCCTCTTTTTCTCGTAGAGAGTGTCCTACTCGCTCGTTCTTTTCTGCTGCACCGATTTGTAGACGAGTTACATTTGAACATCTGACCTTGAGAGTCATTATTATATTAAAGATATAGGAAGGGAGATATATTTCCCGTTTGTAACTCTTTCCGAACTGTGAGAATTGTTAGGATTCTGCTTTGCTGTTGATCACTTCATATATCCAATTTCTTGTTTATCGTTTATTCTCAAATCCTCATTATAATCAAAAGTTTCTTCGAAAAAATAGTATTCCCCAAAAGTGGCTCACTGAAATTAGGTGTTATTGCTTTTCATTACGTATTCCAATCCTCCAGAGCTTCCCTTGCAATCCAAATTATTTGGTAATAATTTTCAGCTTCAGCAGACTCCTTGTTTTGCCAAACACTCATGCATAAGTTGCATTTTTCACACTTCTTTGTATAATTATTAAAGATATCCACAAACAATAAGTTGAACTGTCTGCACTTGATTTACAGAATTCCCTTTTGGACATGACAAAACAATTTAATTAAATCACACAGGATGCCGAAAGCTATTTTTCATTACACACCCTCTGTAGGTGTTCAAATACTATTTCAAAATGTCTGTATTTATTAAAATTAACATACAGTTAGACTAATTAAATCTTTCTCAAACCAGCCGCCACAGCGGCCCCTTCCCAGCACCATGCCATCCATGACAGAGAATATTTAATATGCTGTTACACTATTTATAATAAAACAATTTTAATTAACTTAATAAATCATCTGCCAGAAGCCACGAAAGCTTGCTTGCTTTCAAATTGCATTTACATTTTGCCCCGCATATGCTTACCTAATCACAGGATCCAACCAAGAGCAACACACATCATCATATCTGCAAACAGGAAACTACAAAACAAAATCATGACATACGCACAACCGCAAAGGCTATGCGATGGGTGGTATATGTCCCCTTCCGAGCAGAGTATACGTATAGGTCTAAAAAAAAATGCAAAAGTAAATAAAGTACACGTTTACTTTTAAAGTTACGTATTAACCAGCCGCACCATGCGACACTCCATACCAGGTCGCTGCCAGGAAACAATTTATATTTTAATCATTCGAGTCATGTTGATTGCCCTGGGCTTGTCCTTTTTTTTGCAGTACGCTTGCTTTGTTTTGTTGTTGCTTTGCTTCAACAGATCAGAGAATACCACACATATGGTTCTGAAAAAGAGATGTGAAATGAAGAAGTCCTTGCTCTCTGCTTGCGGTTCGCAGTCGTAGCACTGCCTTCCAGCGCAGCATGGGCATGGGCATCCAATTGAGGTTATAAAAGTACGTGCTTGAGCAGATGGAGCATACAGGAAACGAAAAATCTATGTTTCCACTTCTCTTACTCTGGATGTAGCATTCCGCAATCATCATTCATAATTGTCCCTAAGGACGTTTATCTGTGGGCTTGTTTGTTTGTTACAAGCCTGACAAATGACATTTCATATAAAGACGGTGAAATCAAAGTTTGCAGAGGGATTGGGAGTGGGACCAAAAACCAAAATAAATAAGAGGCACATTGTAATAAAATTAAGACACCACACAAGGCCACTATTCACTCAGTAACCGCACGCACAAAAAGGATACATGTGCCGTGAACGCATTACAAATTTATGTGACATTGAAGCAAAGAGCCCTTTATTCGCTTTTGATCAAATTAATTAAAAACATTCGGAAAAAATGGAGCATATGAAAGTATATGGCCGTCTGAAAAGGAATCGTACATTTTTGGTCCTTGAACGACAATGCTATGCAGGGTGAACATTTCCATTTATCAACCTTTTAGCGCTCAGAAAATCCATTCAATGCAATATCGATCATTCTTATTCTATCGTAGATAGTGGCGAAAATGATCAAAGCCACCAATGGCTTCAAGTGGTTTCCAATCTTTTTCATACAGCGACTCCCTATAAAGGTTGATATACATATATATATTATATATTTTTATTTTTTTTTTGAATGATATGTGAATCGAAGCTAATGTTACTGAGTAATCATACCGACTTTTGAGCACGGCGATAAACTGACGGCCTCGGGTTTTCCTGTTAGGTTACGTTAGGTTAACGGGTTGACAGAGCAGGTATAACCTGCTGTGCCACACTTAGGTCCTTGTGGACCCATTGTGATGCCCTTTTTTGATGGGGGTTAACCAGTGATGTTGGTATGGTTAGCCTCGTGTCCCTTCTTCTAGCGATTACTCGACGCTGTCCAGCCATCCTGATATCCTCAAAAACCTGTAAAGATCAGAAAGTGAGACATCAGAAAGTTCTTGTAGGTCATGGAAGTAATGACTTCCAAGTGTTCTGCTCCTCAAGTGACAGAGGCTCGGGCAGTGACAGAAGAAGTGAGGTGTATCCTCATGAACCTCATCGTCTCCACATCCTCTACATATATCGTCATCTTTGAGACTGCAGTGCCAGATCATGATCCATTGCAGACCCATTTCTCGCTAGTTCGTCGGCCCTCTCATTGCCAGCTTTGTCACTGTGCCCAGGGACCCAGCAGAGGACCGTGGAGTGCTGCGAGCAGAGAACCTTAAGCTCTTCGCGGCAGCGTTGAACTAACTTTGATTTTATTTCAATAGCAGAAACTGCTTTAATAGCCGCCTGGCTGTCAATGAAAATGGTAATATCATTTTTTGGTATTGCCAACAATGACACCTTACGGGCCGCTTCCGCGATTGCCAGAATCTCTGCTTGGAAGACACTGCTGTTGTCAGGAAGCCTGATTGAACAGTGTATATTTAATTCCTCCGAGAAGATGCCGGCACCGGTTCCACAGTCCATCTTCGATCCATCTGTGTAGATGGATATCGATTTCCTCTTTGTGGGTTCATCTGTGTTCCATTCATCTCTACTCGGGAACGAGCAGGAGAATGGTCTATCAAAGTTTAGATGTGGGATCATATAGTCAGAAGTGACAACATTCCCAATGTATTTCCCTAGAATTTGTGCGTGACCAAAGTTGCTCACGTTCCAAGTACCCGTTTGGCTAATCCTTAAGGCACTTTTGGTAGCAGATTCCTCCATGTACAGGTCTAGAGGAGTCAGATTGAGAATTGCCTCCAGTCCAGCCGTGTAGGCGTGGTTCTCATCATACTGGTTGTCCCTATACATGCCAGTCTTTGTATTTTTGTCATAGACTTGAGATTGGTCGCCCTGCCCGCGGCTTGCCACCAGACTACGCTGCCATATGTGAGTATAGGCCGCATACGATTGCCGTGTTCATCCATAGGATTGTTTTGGGGTTTGGTCTCCAACTCCTGCCAAAGATGCGGTTACATGCGTAAAAAGCATTAGCTGCTTTTTTCACTCTTTCATTGACATTCGGCTTCCAATTAAGTTTTCTGTCTAAAATCATTCCTAAATATTTCGCCCTATCTGTCACCTTTAGAGGTATTCCCTCGAGAGTTGGTGGCTCGAATAGTGGTATTATTCTCTTGTTTGTGAACAGGACAAGCTCAGTTTTCTGGGGGTTAACCCCAAGGCCGCATTGTTTTGTCCACGTATTGAGTACTCGTAGTGAGTTTCCTAGTAGCTCGCTTATGGTCGGTAAGAATTTACCTTTTGCAAGCAAGACTACATCGTCTGCATATGCAACTACCGTGATACCCATGTTATTGAATTTCATTAGTATCTCCTGTTTTCCTGTTACATTCTCGGCCTATTTGGCATACTTTTGACGTACAGGTTGATAGGTAACCCAACCAGTTTCTTCGAATTTGGAAACTCAACGTTCGAGAGTTGACTTTGAAGGGCCACTGCGGCTCTCGCTGCTCCCCGGCTCATTATTTGGACGTGTAACTTTCTTTACAGTGGACATTAGTGGCTGAATAAACACCAGAGACCAGATTAGACAGACAAAACCAAAACAACATGCCCGCCACATGGTTTTTTGTTTGGTTTTAGTCTCTATCAACGAGAATGGAACGCATAGATATAAATCTAAGCACACCTACGCGATAATAGGCGTGTTTTATTGATCAACAATATTATAGCAAAGTAAAATGTAGACGAATGTGCAATAAAACAGTTTCGAGTGGGATTTATGAATAAGATTAAGAATAAAATAGTACCCGCTCGCTGAAAAAGCTTGGCGCTGGAAGCCAGTTTATTAGCAGTGTCATGAACCATCTACTAAAAAGGTGTGATAAATATTGCATATCGCTCAAAAATTTGTTTAGCTTATGAGTGACAGTCCATCTTTCGACAGAAAGTATATTACAATTTTCGATAACCGCAAAGCCGAAAATGCTGGCCAAACTCTGACAAACTTCCACGACTCTTACGGCTAAGATAAAACCTATTCACCTCTTTAATATTGGAAAAAAATGCATTTTACGACTTACGAGTGGTTATTAGAAACTAAGTCTAAAGCAAGGCGCAAGTGGCGTGGCAGTGGCGTGATGATCAATTGGCAACTGGAATCGCTAAATCCTATGAAAACAAATAAAGAGGCGCGCATCAAACCGGATTGGGTGCGACGTAGTATTTTGCAGGTGGATGGCGTGATGCCAGTCGCGCTTAGGGGGTGCCACGTGCCACTTAGGTATCTCGTACAAGTTTAATTTCCGAGTGGCAAGCGGGTCGGGTGTGCACGACGCGGATTTTGGCATTGCAACTGTGTAATTTGTTTAACCGGAAACTAAAAAACGATCGACGAATAATTTAACATTTTAAGAATTGATGAACCGGTGGTAAAATACATTTTTATTATTTTTTTTATGAAAATGGAATTCCAAATCCTGAAACACTCAGACCTATCTCGGTCCATTGTACTTGTTACGTATGGCAACACTTGCCATTGCCATACGTGCTCTCATATTATTGTAAAATGATAATGTAACTATAGTAGTTAGTTCTTAATCGTTATCTGGCCGAGAGAGACGTGTATTTATACTTCGGAGATCGGATGCGGGTTTTTGTATATTTTCCCACAATAAAAGTCGTAGTTGTTCTAATTTAAACGGAGTATTATACAGTGGTAGCAAGCAGAAACCCTTTTTGGTGTAATGGTGGTCGGTGGCAGAATATTGCTGTCCACCGCCGGGGCTCGAACCAACGCCGCGCGCCGCTCGGATTTTGGAAATAGGAACATTGCGGGCATTTCGGTGTAGGAAGTACGACATATTTTTATAATTAGTATTTTAAGCAAACTCACTAAAATCTTGTTTATTTATACATTTGGTACAGCCCACTTATCGAAATCAATATACCCAAATGGATTTTACATTGATTACTCCTAGGCATAAATTATTATCGAGGACTTATTATAATACAGAGACCACACGCAGTGTAGGCGGGTAGGAAAAATCTACAAATTAATTAGATTAACACTGATGTTGACCACAGCGTGCAATTTGGTATGTGAGTGGCATTGTAATAAGGACATTTGTCAGGCGTTGGAATTGCTGATCCTTGGTTGTCTCAATTGGAAATTTATGTATAAACGAAACGTGACACTCAGTCAGTGTTGTTGCTGGGTCATTTTTTTTGTTTGTTGGGTCGACAGCGTCTCTCTCTCTCTCTCTCTCTCTCTCTGTCATTATTTTTTTTCTTTCTCTTGGTGACCTAGAATTTAATGAACGATTTTTACTTAATTAATCTAAATCCTTTTTGGGGAATTAAATTTCATCTTGTTTAATTATCCTGGGGTATTTTATTCCAATTAATGTTATTCCGAGTGTCACATGCGCTTATAATGTACGAGTACGACTGTCAATTATTTTGATTATGATATTAGATAACCTTGAAGTGGTTCGTTGTAGCTAAGGATTTGATTTTATGTGGCGAGAGTTATAAGCTCTTTAGCGAATGTGAGACATTGATGTAGGCTTTGGGGATTTTATTCAAATGTGATTTATGTCTGCATTATTTTGAATAAGCCGATAATACAATGCTCGTGCTGGTAGACTTAAGTTTTTTTAATATAAAATGTCTACGGAAATGAATGAATAAGCTTAGTGTATTGGGTATATTAATATAAGTAAGAGAAACCAATCCTTCTGAGGTTTTCGGCGTTATAAATTTTAAGAAATATTTTTATTATGTCATTGTGTCAAAGTAGTCATAATTAGCTAGGTTCAGCTATAATGCTAACTCAAAATACGTAATGAAGTATTGCCTTATACAATATACAATATACAAATATACAAATTTTGACCCCTCCTTTTCAGGTTGAATTTGGAAACATCCTTTCCTTATTTCTTGTATACATTACAAACGGAACCTCTGTGCAACAAAGTCTGCTTTTTATGGCAAAGGGTTTGCGCTGGGCGTTGTTGAGTCAGTGAGTGAATTATTCAATCGTAAGTTATCCTTTTAAAAAAGCTGTACAAAACCGGTGGGCGCAGTTGCTCAGTAGTTAGCGTGTTGGACTAGGTACTGTGCGAAATGTCGCAGGTTCGATCCCCGCAAAAACACAAATTAGGTACATCTTAAGGTTTTTTTTAACTGCTCCACCTCTCGCGAACGTCTGGACAAACATCCGAGAGTATGTAACTGTTCTGAAGAAGCTTCTCAATTCAGCCGTTAAGAATCGGCATAAAATTGTAGGTCCCTTCCATTCGTCCCAAAAATGAAAACTCGCACAAACGAATGGTTGTGAGAAGCTAGGCTTAGGGCGGCTACATACAGACAGTACGATGTAAATAAATTGGTCATGATGAGGAAAGTGTTGTGTTTGTCGATCGATGCCGATTTTTTATTAAAAACTGTGTATATTGAATCGAATGAGTTCAAATTTACATACCTAACTATGATCTTAGGTATTTGCTTAGAAGTGCTCCTGTGAAGATTGGTCAAAATTGGACAAAGGGGCGTGGCACTGCCAATACAAAAAATAACATTGCACATGCCTTTCTTCGACAGTCGTGGGAGTCAACGTTTGTAAAATTTGTGACATTGATATGCATTGTCCTGATAGACAAGAATTGTTATCTAGGTCGACCCTAAAGATGTTGTGTTCCATAGAGTAATACATTAAAAACTATTTAGGTATCACTGATTTAAATGAATTTGAATTAAATTTTTTAATCTATTTTGCACGACGAAGTGTGCAATGGGTTTGCTAGTTTATTATAAAGTAAACGATAATTAAAATAATATTTCTTAACGTTGTTCAAGTGCACATTGGTCGAATGTTTAGTAAAATAAACCTAATGATCGAATAAGTTTCGTGTGACCTAGTTATACACTTTACGAAATCCCGCCATGGCACAGTGCTTCTGACGGCACAAAGCTTTTACAAGCCCACCAAATCATGTTAACGTTAACGGCTTACAGTGAGTCTAGGCCACAAAAATTCACGACACCAACATAAATCCCTCACTTGAATAATAATTGACAGCCAATTCATTGCTGTCAGACTCACACACTAGCTATATAGCTATCCTTCCACTTATAGAATTGCCTAATTGTGCTCCACGTTGAATTCAACATCATGCATTTGTTTGCATCCTACCTTTATAGCATCAGGAAACCAATTTTATATTCTTTTATGAAATACATTTTTTTCCTCACTCACATCCTGTCAAACATTCGGGTGCCTCAGAGGATTTGGACATGCAAATCCTTGTAGGTATACCGTGCGTCGTGTTGGCGTCGCGTAGGCACGAAAATTTGTGCAATACGTGAGTTTTTTTTTTGTATGCCATTTTCTGTAGGTATACCTAGCTGTGGTCCTTTTTGTTCGTTTTTATTTGTTTTTTAACGTTAAGGTCAAATTTTGGGTATACAAAATATTATCGAGTGCACATAAGAGTGATGGCGGTCCCGGTGATATTATCCTATACCACGATAAAATTTAAACTTTTTGGAATGTTCTTTTTGGTAGCCCTCCATGAATAGTCCTATCAGCCATTTTCTATGCCTCTTTTTCTTCGAGTGTATCCCTCTGGCACATAATTGTATTTTTAACTTTCGTTTACTGTATTTTTTTCTGTTGGTGTGTAGTTATTGTGTAACCTTCAACCTTAGCATATTCAAAGTTGCTGGTGGACCTATGGAAACAATAATAAACACGTGCATCCCGAACGCATTGCCTTTGCCAGGTCAATGGTGAATGGTGATGTTGATTACCCTGTATTGAATCGGAGCCAAATTCCATAACGGAACACTTAACAAAAGCGCTATCAGTGTATAGGAATGATGTCATCAGCCATATTCAATGCCATTGGATTGTATTGTAGTCCCCTGGCAGTGGCCCCGTATGCAGTTTATTACCTTGAGTGGGAGTGCAGTACACACGCGAGGGTGTTATCTCAACTTTTTCCTTTCCGGGGCATCCTTTTTTTCGGATAAAATATCCCAGTATATTGCAGTGCAATTTATTTCAAACTTTGTTAGTCTTATTTTGTAAACGGGTGTTAAGTAAACAAAGAAAAAAAAATGCTGATGTAAACTTTGTAAGTAAACTAAAAAAGTTTTTACTTTGTTTGCTGAATGAAATGAAGAGGTTATCCTCGTTTATACTCTTGCTTGTTATGGAACAATCACTTAAAGTTGTTTATAGGTTTAGCTTAACTGGGACCCAAATGAGTATGGAATGTAAATTTTAAATTCAATTTGAATGTTATTATTAAATTACATAATATATTATGATATAACTTATGAGTAATGACTAATTACTATCAGCCTTATTTATAAACTTTATACACTCTCTATAATAACTCTAAACGCAAAATCCTAATACATATATATTTTTGCGTTTATACCTATTGTAGAGAGTGTATAAAGTTTATAAATAAGGCTGTATATCTCCAGCTACAAGACTTAAAAAACCATTGAGAAGGAATGAAATGCCTTCAGCTTCAGCTGACCTGAAGAGCATTCTAAAGTCAATATGTTGTAGATTTTTAGGTAGAACCATTCAAGGGTGCGTATTGATTTGAATCTAATGAAAAGGTGAATATTGAATAGCATAAGATACATATTAAAGACTATATTTGGGAGCATAGCATGAAGAAGAAGCCTCGGTAATGGATATTCGAAATGTTGACGACCCTAGCAAACGATTTAAGGACAACGAGCTTCGGATATGCACGTGGAATTTCCGGACCTTAAACAGGCCACGTGTAGCCGAGCAATTAGTAGAAACCCTGTGCAAGTACGAAGCCATGCTAAATTTCGGCATCCCTGAACATGCCTAAAATAACACCACAAAAGGTTTAAGACAATGTGTCGCGTTATCATGTAACTTCTTTAAAATCATTCTTGAAGCAATTGTACAGAACTCGCAAGCTTACATCAGATGCATATGCAGATGATATTGACATCATCGGGAGAACTCAGCGAGCTGTCAACGATGCGTTTGCAAGTATAGAAATGGAGGCGGCGAAGATGGGTCTGGCTGTCAATGAGGACAAAACGAACATCGGCGACTCGGACAAAACATCACGGTGGACAGATATAACTTCGAAGTAGTTAAAGACTTTGTCTACCTATGCTCTACAATTACCTCGCAAAACGACACCGGCGTAGAAATCAAACGAAGAATCCCTCTTGCCAATGGCTGTGTCTTCGGCGTAAGAAGGCATCTAAGAATTAAAGTCCTCTCTCGCAGGACCAAGGAGATATTGTACAAGACCTTAATCATCCCGGTCCTGTTGTATGGTGCGGAAGCATGGGCCTTATCGAAAGCTGATGAAAACCTCCTGGCACGCTTTGAGAGAAAGATTTTTCGAGTAATTTTCGGTCCAGTTTGTATCGACGGAGTGTGGAGGAGGAGATTCAACGACTCCTAAGACCGCCAATAAGTTGTCTAAATTTGTTTTCTACTGAGGGACACCAAGAATCGCACAGATTTCTTACAGATGTGCGGGATCATGAGTTCACTCTGCCCACATCCTGAAGAGTCATACCATAGCCATATACACAATTATTGTCTTTGTAAGAAACTCAATCGTCAATTTATTGGTTTCTGGTACTCACTTTTGACGGTCAATGTATCATTTCCCACAATGTTACAGTGTGACCTCAAGAAACTCTGAAAATAGTCAAACATCAAGACATTTTCTATCGAGAATTATTTGGAAATAGGTTCCCACTAGGTGGGAACTAACACCCTTAGTGGACTTAGTTCCCGGGGACTTATTTCCCTGCACCATCGTTTTCATTCATTTGTTTTTAATAGCCCGCATATCCGTTGAGTGGGTCGCGGGTGTAGGTTACTTAAGTGAAACCTTCATTAATTTCGATTTTCCGCAATCGACTCTAAATCATCAAAGGCAATCCGCATACATGTAGATTAGATATCATGGACTTAATCGCGCTGATATCTAACTTGAACAGCAAGAAGACATAGTTCAAATTTCAATGCGGTACCTATGGATTAGGTACATGGTACTTAACGCGCCCGCTCCTTCGCCATATATTCACCTTAAGACCTCTATGTCTTAAGGTCGATTCTGAAGAAAAACCATGAGATACTCATTTGCCGTTGTTCGTAATAATGTACTTTAAGCGAATATGTCCACAATTCCGAACATTTTCCCAAAAATACACAGCCCCAATGAAGTGATGTTACTGCCGCAATACAAACACAATTCCAAAAAAAAAAGGATTTTTCCTTTTTGTTGTCCTCATCGTCATCATCAACATCATTAATATTATGTATTATATTCATCAAAAGCACAAGTAAATTTCTCATTACTGAATGCTACATCTACATAATCCCGGTGTACAAAGAAATTATCCTTTCTGATCCTCTCAGAATAACAACAACACACCAAACCGTCGTCGCCACCTAAAGCAAAAGAAGTAGGTATACGAACAACTAAGTCAGTTTCATTTCATTCCAAATGACGGAAATAGAAAGGAAGAAAAAGAAAGTAAAATAAAGCAAAAGCAGAAACTTCTACTTGATGAAAAAGATTCCTTTATCCTGTCTTTTTTGCTTACAAGACAGCGGGACAGTTTTTTTTTTTTTTTTGTTGTTTCTCTAAAAACGACCAACTGCCACTAGGACACTTAGTATTTCATGCTGACCGCATTGTAATAATAAACATTTTCATTTAATTTATGAACGAAAGTTGTCCTTTGGGCATGTTTTTACGGACAGAGGGAGTGACATGAGTGTACCTACGATGACATTTGGTAATGTTTGAGTTTTTTTTTTTTTTGCCAACCAATGCTCTAATTTCAGGGTCAATTCGGTTAAGCTCTCGTACACATTTAAGAGGGGAAAGATGAAAAAACAATTTCGTATATCCTGATAGTTTGCAGGATTGCTATATACGCTGAATGTGTACGGGTGAATGAAAACGAATAAGATGATAATGAATTATCAAAGAATAATCGAACAACAAGTGGAGCTCTGGAGCTCTGGTTGTAGTGTATTTTTGTGACCAACGATAGCTAGAGGGAGCTTTAGTCAATCCCTCCTTTGTGTGATGGCAATGGATAGCTCGGCTTGTTATATTCTTGGTATTGTTGCTTTGCAATCTCATCCGGTCTTTCATTTGTCATTGGGTTGAGCCAGCAGCGAGAGGGGTCAATTCTCCTGGTCGAGCAAATGAGAAATAACAATATGCTTGTGCCTATCCGGGAGCTGTGTTGTATAGGATTATAGGGATATTTTGTGCCTTTTGTTGTGCTTATAACTCCTCGGATGAAAATAACAGCTGGAAAAGGATTGAGCACTTAAGCAGTAAGATTCGTTTGTGTACTTGAACGGTAGAATTATGTTCATCTCTTGTGGATATGAGTGGATGAAATTCTATTAGTTCTGTTCAAGCTGTGTAAATCAGTATTTGATGGTACTTAGCTGGGGTTGATTAAGTTAAAGGATATCTTCTTATATAGTCTCGAAAATATGGTCTGGTCATTCGATCAACAGATAGGCATGTGTTTAGTCCTTAACGATAGTGTTATTGTATTTGGCTGACAAATAGAATATGGGTTTGCTTTTAGATCTGTTAATTGGGTATCATAGAATTTCAGTTGCATGGCAACAAAGGGTATCCCTTACAGGAAACCAAGTCGATTAGAATAGGTTTGAAGAAGTCTTAAAATCCATACAGCACCCACCACCCTGTATATTGACACCACTTTAGTTTTTATTAGGGCTCTATTAGGTTTTTACTACTCGCATTCTTCACTCGGTTTTTTTTTTTTTTTCTACTGCGCCACCTCTCGCGAACGTCTGACAAACATCCGAGAGTATGGCTGTCATGAAAAAGCTTCTCAATTCAGCCGTTCGGACTCGGCATAAAATTGTAGGTCCCTTCCATTCGTCCCAAAAAAAAAAACTCACACAAAACGAATGGTTGCGAGAAGCTAGGCCTTGGGTGTCACCCGCCTGTTGCGCCATCTATTTATTTATTTATTTTCTTCACTCGGTCGAAATTCTGGCGAGGTCAAAATTATTTTCCTTTATTGGATTTAATTACAGATATATTCATTTTCACTCTAGAAGCACACCTTCACTTACAAGGGTATACTAAAAGCGCGGGCTTTTTAACATTTCCCAAACATTTTTTTTGCAGAATTTAAAAAAAAAAAGAATTCTGAAAAGCAGAATTTTTAAAAGCAGAATATTGAAAGCAGAATTCCGACCCGCTCCCTCTCCTTCTCTTCCCCATCTCAGCAACTTCTGCAGAAATCGCTGTATAGGGGATGCGCAGCCTTTTTGCGGATATAACGTTTTATAGTACCTATGGCGTTGTGGGGCTTAGTGGTTAGTGTGCTGGGCTATTGTGAGAGGATAAACCTAGGGTTTTTATGATCTGTTGCGACAACTATTTTTTTTAGTGTGGCATTGCTACCTCTTTTGTTTCTTAAAATACCAGTGGATTGATTCAGGCGGGTTCATCTAGCCTTTCTAAGATTATCAGAATGAAAAAGTTATTTTTCAATTCGGAAGCTCAAAGGAGAGATGGATGTCCAGTTCTTCCGAGAAGACACCCAGCACCTACCACCTACTCCATCTTGAGTTTTTGTCCCGTGCGTCGGTGAATATCGACTGCTATCTGTGGTATAAGACACCCTTTTCCCTCCAATCTTTCTGGTACAGGGTGTTTGAAACCAATTTTAAAATCAATTTCAGTAAACAGCCAATTTGTGATATTGGGAAGATGCCTTTTCAGCACGGGTATGAGTAATTGGGCATTACCAATATTTAACTCTCTCTCTCTATTGTCGAGAGTCTCTCTAGTACGAAATATGTACTACCTGGGAATTTCATATGAGCTCGTATTAAAGCAAAATGCCATGGTCATCCCTTATAAATAGTTATTTTGCCAAATTTTAGCATTTACTAGATACTTGAATGTCACATGTCTTTCTTTTCTTTTTTTTTCAACAAGTCTGCCATTCTACATTTTTATTGCGATGAAAGATGGAGACATTGAGTGAGGCATTGGTTCCGATGATCAATGGTAGTGCCAAATTTGATTTATTTACTTTGGCTCCCTGATTTAATTTAATCCATAATATATCATCACTGATATGACACGATGTGTCCATCTTTCTTAACTTAAACCATTCATGTCAAAGATGCGAATTTAACCTACATTTTAAAACTGTTTATGCCCAATTTAACTGTTTGCGCACCACAACGTTACAGAGCAAACCCCATGACCTATGAGGAAATCACTCTCGCGGTCGCGATGCGAAACTGATTTCAGTTAAGGTGCTAGTACACGGCATGTAGAAAGCCACATTCGTATGTAGCTTTGACAACAGTCAAAAGAGAGTGCCACATACCGTACACATACATATGTGTACGATATTTGTGTCAGAAAGAGAGCTAGTACACGGCATGTAGCCAATGGAACCACATGTTGATGTAAAAATGACGTCAGTGCTACAACGTATCTAGCTTTCCACATCCCGTGGACTACCACCTTTTGTCTTTTGATAATCTTTTAATTAACACAAGTGAGGGTTTACAAAAAAATTAACATTATTGTCTGCCCTTCGAAGTAAAATTGTTGTTGAGTTAATAAATTGCATTAGGTAATCGAAAGAGGGCAAACATCACTAATAGCAGTGGCAGAGGAACAAGTTCACACAGACAACATTATTTTTTAATTATAAGCCCTCATAATTAACAATAATTCCATTTCCCTCTTTTATATTATTTTTATAATGAAAGCAACTGTTTGCTATAGTATTTTTTTTATTTCCTTGCAGTTGGACACCTACACATAGAGGGAGAGACAAAGACTGCAGCTGCTGGCTGTAAGCTTTGCGTCAAAGGATTGAAAATAAAACAGTACGCATAACCGTGTCTAGTGTTACCCTCCAATCGATTTGGCCATTTGATGCTGGGTCCAGCAGAATTAAATTCCATCGACTGAGTCATGTGAGAACCACTACAGCTGTATGCCATTGGGTAGAGAGAAAGGAACAGAACAAGGGTGCCGAGTGTGTGTGCAGTGCAGTACAGAAGTGGAGTTTTAATTGAAAAATGAAGTTTTTAAGTTGAAAGGATCAAGGACATACAACTTAATGTTATCAATATGAAAATATATTGCGTTGCAATTTGCTTGTCAGGTAAGGGATAAAAACAATATTATTGTGATTTAATTTTTTTTTTTTGTGTTGATGTTTATATAATTTTGAGCGGATTTGGGTGTTGTAGCGTGTTGTTTATCGAATTAGAATGATTACTCGCGATAGATTCCTGGAAATTTCACTTCTCATTAACGGCTGATTAATATTTGAACAACAATTTTGCACTTGGCTGATTAATTGGTACTGGGAACAGGGATTTAGGGATGGTTTTTTGTTGGCGTTCATAATGGTCATGGCCATGGGCAATAATTGTAGATAGAATCTGAACTACACCCACGCTTACGCATACATTTACAGTTCGCAGAGTTTAAGATTTACAAATAATTATTCAATGGTGTTTTGAGCCACCTTTTAGCTACAAAATGTACAGCTCACTGATGGTTTGAAGGGAATACCTATCTACATACAAATTGGACAAATAATTTAGCGAAATCGAGCTCCAAGCTAGTCCGATGGCTTGGGTTAGTTTAAATCCAGTCGAATATTGTTATTCCGATACATAGTTTTGACGTGTCAATCATCCCCAAATATTTTCGATAATATTCAAATCCGGTGAGTAGGCCGGTCAGCTTAATAGCTCCACATTTTGGCTTTATATATACGTTTTAACAACCAGGAGTACCAGGACTTTATGTATTGGCGTATTTATCATGTTGTTAGATCCACTGCAAAGATCCAGAAAGGTTACAAAAGTATAAAAAGGTCTCTTTCCTTGTATAAGACAACGCATTCATTGTGGTTGACAAAAATTGCAATTTGCAGGTGCAATAATACGAAACGGCACCAAAACTATCAGACCTTCAATTCTGCCGGTCCAAATGCTTAGTCTCTTTGCAGAGGTTATAGAAATAGTAGCTATGGCCAGGTAATATCATGGTTTTAAACTAACCCAGGGCAGGTAATATGTGCGCGACAAAAACGAAGACTTTGCGCTTTTCGAACCGGGCTAAGGGGTGACTTCTTCTTGATTTTTAGTCTTTTCATATGCTTAGTATTCGAAATAATATGACGAATAGTTGTGACTTTGAGACTTGCTTTGATACCATATTGTTTCCCGATTTTTGGAAAAGAGTCGTGAGAATTTGACAAATTTAAATTTGACGTTTTTTTTTAGCAGTTTAGCAAGCATACCTACTGTGTAGTGTGTATGCCTTTTATAATTTTATCCATAGTTACACTCATTACTTAAAAATATGGATATGTAACGTGTCGGCTTCTCTCGATTTGCTAAGCTAATTTGGCAATAAATAGCCGAGCGTCGTTTAAGCTTTGATTTGTCCTTTTTCCGCCTGGGTTACATTTTTTTTCTTTACCCATTTTATTTTTTTTAACTAAATAGTCGAAATTAACAAAAAAATCTATCAAAGAAAAATGTGATTCCACGTGCCAAAGATAAAGGTCAAACTCATGTTCTTTTCAAGTGGCGCAAAGTTAGGTCCCCACATTTTTCCGGTTTTTAGCTAAAAAATTTTTGTTAATACTTAAAGCTTTAGTTTTGAATTTTCCTTCTGGTCAAATCACTACAATTAAATGAACTTTAATTTAAAAAAAATATTAAGTCTCTAGCATGCTTCGTTTGGGACCAAGGGGTCATCTGTTGTGTCTGTGTGCAAATAGTATTGCTCTACGAAATTTAATTGCCAATACCAAGATGTTAAGCGCTACTATATTTCAGGATTTCCCATGATGAATTGTCAATAATAAATATTGTTCTGCAGGTCTATTAAAGTTTTCTGATCCGGGATTTGCTATATTCTGACCAAAACTTCAGAAGATGCCTTTCAATTGATATTGGCTTTCGAATCTTACATATGTACCTACTCTATATTCCTTGTCTGAAATAAAAGACATGTTAAGTGCCCGATAATGATCTATTGCAGACATCTATCTCGCCCAGTTTGTCGGGCATTTCACTGCCATTTTTGATCATATTACCAAACATTTACCAATAACTATATAGATATAGCTGAATATTTGGCATTCAACCAAGGGGATTAAATTTGCCCTCCGGCTTTGCTTCAAAAATTATTATTACCACTTTTAATGTATATTTAAAAAAGTATCTCATAACTAAACTTATTCGGATGCGGCGAATTATGACACAAAATTTGTATTTGTCTTTTTGCAGTTGCTCTTCTATTCACCGCCCTTATCCCACCGACGATGGGTGATGATTGGTCAGCAAGTTGTGCCTCAAATTGCACATGCAAATGGACAAACGGCAAAAAATCGGCCATCTGTAGCTCACTGCAATTATCTACAATACCCACCACTCTGAGCACCGAGCTGCAGGTACTCGTCCTCAATGACAACCACATACCGAATCTAAATCGAGAAGAGTTCACAAATCTGGGACTACTGAACCTACAACGAATATACCTCAAGAAATCCGAAGTGCAGTACATTCACAAGGAGACGTTCAAAAATCTCAAGATTCTCGTTGAAATCGATTTGAGTGACAATCGAATCGAAATGATCGACAAGGACACATTCATGGGCAATGATCGGTTGAGAATACTCTATCTGAATGGCAATCCACTGAAAAAACTGGTGGCGTATCAATTTCCCATTTTGCCGCACCTACGAACGTTGGATCTGCACGATTGTCTGATAAGTTACATTGATCCAATGGCGCTGGCCAATTTGAATTTACTGGAGTTTCTCTACCTGAAGAACAACCTACTGGAGAGTCTCTCGGAGTATGTGTTTCAGCACATGACGAACCTAAAGACTCTGGTGCTGGACGAGAATCCCTGGCAATGCAATTGCAAATTGAGAAAATTCCGCACCTGGTATGTCCAGAACAAACTCAATAGTATAAGTCTGACATGTAAGGGTCCATATCAGTACAAGGATAAACATTGGGAGGTTGTGGACGAAGCGCAATTCGGATGTCCACCAAGAGTTGAGATCTTCAGCAACGAAGACGTCCAAAACATCGATATCGGCAGCAATACCACATTCAGTTGCCTGGTGTATGGTGATCCCATGCCAGAGGTTACATGGGAGCTGAATGGCAAGATCTTAGATAACGACAACGTTCTCTTTGACCAGGAGAACATAGCCAGTGACAAACTTTGGAGCAACCTAACTGTCTTTAATATGACGAGCTTGGATGCGGGAACGTATTCGTGTGCTGCCCAGAATGTTGTTGGATCTGCGTCGCAGAATATTAGCATTTACTTGACTGAAATCGTGCAGCATGTCCTTGTGAAGACTCCGGAGACTTTTTGGTACTTTGGCTTGATAATGGGAACATTCGGGACGGTCTTCCTTCTAATTCTTATCTCATTCGTGGTGTGTCTCTGCAAGAGAACGCAGCGGCAACGTCGTCATCCGAGTAAGAATATTAAAGGCAGTGTGAGCTTTAATGACCAGGAGAAGAAGCTGCTAGATCTCAGCATCACTACGACTACCAATGATCGTGGTGACAGCTGCGCTGGTATCGATAACAATGGACCCGCAATGAATAAAACAGAATCCGTCATCGGCTTTGAGCCAATCGAGATCACCGTTGAGAATCACCACCATCGTGGCTTGGGTCCCCATCACCAGCAGGTCGGAATTCCTATGCAGGGCGGTCCCTCCTCTCATATAACCAATCGACAGCAAATGATGTCACCGGAGGGACAGTGCGGAGTGGTAGGAATTCCGAACACAAATCCAAATCAGATTCCTGAGGAATTCCCTCTCAACGTCGGAGTTTTCCCACCGCCACCAGAATTCTGTTCAAACGTAGTCACCAATCCGGCCTACGGAAACATCTTCATATCTGTTTCGGTGACGCAGGATATGCTTGACAGCTCCGACATCAATATTTATCCGGACCTGTTGAATATTCCCAAAAGGGTGGTGGACGGCAGCACAGCCAGCAGCAGTAGTGCCAGTAGTTCAACTCAACAGCAAATGCTGCCGGTTAATGTGTCCTCCTTCGCCACACTGCCAAGAAACAATCAACGGCGAGGTATCCTTAAAAAGGATCCCTCAGTCCAGACGAATTTATATCCACACGACGAAATAGTGAGCTACCACAATTTGGACACGAGCTACAGCCAGGGGTACAATCAGCAAGAGCACTTACAGCACCAACAACAGCAACACCAACATCAGTTGCATGCGCTGCATCATCAGCAGCAGCAACAGCAGCAGCAACAGCAGCAGCTACAACAACAGCACTCGACGACGGGCGGCAGGTGTAGCAGCAACAGCAATAGTAGTAGTGGAACAGCGACCGGAAGTAGTTGTTCCAGTAATTGCGGCCTGAAAGCACCAACCTGTGTGAATTGCATGAAAGCGCCGCCACCGCCATCAGCTTACGCCAATGACTCGGATGGCACATCGCTCGCCTGTATTGGGGGTACAATGAGACCGTTGGGGGCAAAGAGCTCTGCCTTGGGTGGTGCTTGTTTGAAATACGACAATATGGGTAGACGGATAACAGCGAGTGGGAACTCTACGCTATCGCTGCCCGATGAGGAGCGGCTAGAGAATGAGACTCTGTTTAATGAGGGCACCCCGATGACAATGTTCCCTAAGCAACGTGAACAACAACAGCAGCAGGATAGGGATGCCCAGCAGCTGTGCTCAAACGGTGTTGCCGGAGGAGGAGGTGGAGCATCATCATCATCATCGAAACAATCGCAGACATGCGGCCAAACTGAAATGCAGGGTGGAAGTGATTTTGTATCACTGTAGTAGTGTAGGAAGACAAGAGTATAATAAACGTAGTGCTATGTAGTAAAAAAAATAAAATAAAAACATTTCGGGTAAGATTGTAAGATAGTTTTTACGTTTCGAAAGGAATACGTGGCAACTAGAGTCGTTCTTTGAGCAGCCAAGGTATTTTCATCTTAATTTTTTGTTCACTTCTAATTAGGTATATCTACTCAAGATATGTCAGAAAATTAAGTTAAAAAAAACTGATTGCAGATAATTTGAGTTTACTCCAAGAGGTTCACTTCTAATGAGTGAATAATTTTTTTTATTTTGCAAACACATATGGGAATGCAAGTCATGCCCATGATCGTGTGTCCATGCACAAAGTAAATCATGTGCACCAACTTGACGATGTAAAAGTTCGGATGGCTTCATCTTACTGGCAATTGTCCAAATGAACGGCTGGCTGGCGAGGTTTCAAAAAAACTACCCTAAATGTATGAAATGAGTGACGTTTACTTATAGAGCATCGCCGTTATGGGAACAACTAAAGTGAAGTTTCATTCGAACCAAGTCTCTTACTGCCGAGAGGTTTCCTCATCTTTGGAAACAGAAAATAGTCGTATAAGTCGATTATGCTACGAATCGGAAATGCATCAATCCAATAGCTCTGCAAATGACCTGGTTGGCCAACTGACTAATGCTTTTCTTCTTCAGCTACTTCGATTCACCAAAATAAATCCACTGTCTCGACTGTTCCTGCACCTCTTGTGTGTTGTGATGAATCCATGTTTCGCCTACGATTACGAAAGGATAAAGGAACTCATTCAGATTGTGATTGAACATGAACATCGCCAGACATTCCTTTGAAGTCGAAGTGCGACTGATTTTGTTCTTAATTGTGAGTAAACTCGGAACGCATTTGGTGGATAGTTATTTTATATCCAAGTGTCTCTGAAAACCTGGGATCGCCGATCCATGTGATAAGCCTTTAGCATCTTCAAGTTTGCACACCTTCACTCGCCTATCAAAACCACATAGTAAATTTTATCAACCATTTCTGGTTTCTGGCGACCTTAATAATGGGTGACCATAAATTACAGAGTCACTTATCCTCCATAAGCTCAAATAGACGGTGAATAATACTTCCAAGTTTTTATTTGGTTTGCGTTAAGTTTTTTTAATGAGCACAATTTCTTCAATTTCAACTTTTGTTAAATTTTACGAAAATTCTCATAAGCGTCTGTTTCCATTGGCTATCACAACAAAACTATTTAACAGATCTGTCTAACCAACCACCGCTGCGTTCTATTGAAAGATGCTATTTGACAAGCAAAGGCAATCTACTTTAATTTGCAGTAACTTAACCGCCACAGCCGCTTTACTTTAAAAACATTGTCAAGTTAATAGAATTATTAGCAAACTTCACTCATTTATGGATGCCGGAAAGTTCTCACGCGTGTATTCTAGTTCTAGGTCTTCGTAGTATATTTCTTTGCCTTATTTAATTTCCAATCATTTCCTCAATTCATCTACCCGCAATACACTTTAACAATAATTTTTGAGAACGTCAGAGAACGATTATAAGCCATTAATCCAAGCTTATCTATGATTTTGTAATAAATTTATCAATAATAAAAAAAATACTGTTATACTACATTCAATTAAAAATCAAAAAATGCACTTTAATAAAAGAAAAACAAAATATATAAGAGCTGTACATTTTTAATTAATATAAGAACAAAATGCAAATTTAAAAAAAATATTTACAATGCCATGCAAAATTAGAATAAATGTATCATTAGTGTAATTACAAAAAGTAGATAGTAACATAAAAAAAAAATCAAATCAATTAACACAAAACCAGCAAAGGATATCTGAGAGGAATTCAGAAAGTGAATAATGAATGTTGAAGACTAATGTTATTTAAAATGAGCATTAATTTAATGTATGTCCTTAATTTTTTATTTCATTAATTTATTTTATTCAAAGAGTATTAGTACCTGTTAAATAAGTAAATTATATATTTAGAAAACAAATTCAAAATTTATTCGAATACAAAATTGTCCAAGTAATTTTAGAAAATAAAATCAAGAGCCAAAAATAAAGAAAAAATAATAAAATTAATAATTTGCGAAATGTCTATTGCAATTTTTTCCCACATAGCTACATAGATAATCTCAAACCGAATTTTCTACACGTTCGATGACGATGAACAATGTGAATGCAAGAATATGTAGTCTAAAAAAATAGCTTAATTCATTTAAAGGATATTACAAAAATAGTTATTGTCAAAATAAACATTTATTATTTTTTTTAACTGGTTGACATGTTAGGAAGAAAATATTTTATAAACTAATACTGGTAAATGTTTTCCTTGTTAATTTATAAATCGGCTTTGGCAACGTTTTACGCGAGGTGGCTGCTTCGACCAATACTGTCGATATTAACTGTTTCGCAAAGTTATCTTTTATCTTCTCATTCTATATGCCACAGTTCAAATAGTTTGCAGTCACTGGATCTTCGGGAAGAGTGCTTGATGCAAGCTTACTCCAGATGGCGGTAGAGACTCAAGTTTCACAAACATATCTACGATTGGAAATTTAATTAGAGTTCTATACTGAAGGCATCGGCATTCCAAAGGCATTGCGGGCTTGTGTACAGATATCGTCGGCATAATCCAAATAGCTTTGCCTCTCAATGAGTATCCACTGGATACCATTGTATCTCAGATGACCCTAGGGATGTAAGCAAATACATCCTCTATGGCGCAGTAATAAGAGCATTGCCGACAAAAATAACACATTTTCTAACTCTCTGTCGCACTTCAAATGAGTCTAAAATCTGTCCATTCTATAGAACGAGACATACTGCGGAATAAACGGACTCTCGATAAAGTAAATACCGCTATCATAACATAACATAGTCCTATTTAAAAATAAAAACACTACTCCAAACTTAATGAAAATATTATTATATTATTATACAAACTTATGTAAAAAGTTTCTCGGACTAGTGTGCTGGTTGATAACCGAAAATATTTCCGTGTTCCTCTTGTGCGCTTAACGGATAATTTGCAGCTTTTGCCAAAAGTGTGGGATTAAACCCTCATCGCACCGAAGATCCTGAACATCAGACTCACTAACTTGAGGAGAATTTGCATAAAAATCTCCGAATATTCGCTTAAAAGGTCAGAAAATTGATGCAAAATGATTACCCGATGTTTCGTTATTGCTTTTCTGTTTTGACTTAATCTGTATACTTAATCGTGTAATCAATCGTTTTCGTGATGTTGTTTGGTCGGCACTCAAAAAGAATTTTAGTCAAGCTATTCGTGAAATAGGGCCCGAAGCCATAGAAATTTTATTTAAAAACTGGGTTTACAGGATGGCTTATCTTATATTTTATAAAATGTGTCCCTCTTGACTTAATTATAAACCACAATATATTTTTATTAAGATAGGGCATAGTTTATGTAACCTTATCTTCAAAATTATTCTATTGCTTCACTCCATCAAGTAGGTACATCTTCTAATGAAGCTCTACGATCAAATTGGGCCTATTTTGATTTATTTTTGTTTATTTCATCTACTAGCTAAGCTATACAGATTACAAGATAACTATACAAATTATATAAAAAAAATTCTTACGACTAAGGGAATGCAAAAATTAAGTAAAACACTTTTTAAGCGAATACGAGAGAAATGTAAATCAATGTAATTACAAACTTCATTGAATGAAATAATAGCACTGGACATACCTAGGCTCATTGTGGCCGTAATTAGTTTTGTGAACAGGTCGAAGGAGAAGATTTTTTTAACTTAAAGGTCTAGCCGGGGCATAGCAATCGACCTTGGTCTAAGAAAGATGGTCAGTTAATGTGATAACATAACATGTTCCTTACAAACATGATGTTATGAACAAATTCCTTACAAACATGATGTTATGAGCTTTTCTTCTCGATGAATTTCAAAGTCCCAGCTTATTTTCCGAAAAATATATTTAGTGAAACGCCTATGGACTTTTTCAATGCGGTCAGATTGAGTTTTGTATAATGGATTCCATAACATCAGCATATTCTAACAGAAACCTAACTACAGCAATAAAAAGTAATATAAGGGTAAGAGCGAGGATCCGAAAATTCCTTGCTATTTCATTTTATAAAACCGGAAAGTTTATTTGTTTTAGCAATAACTAGATCAAGGTGAACCTCAAATCAATTGTAATGCCAAGGTCTTTAACTTCTACGACTCTATTTAGTGCAATATTGTCGATTTCGGATTGAAACTCAAAACGAGAAGAGCTTCTATAAAAGGATATTATAAAGTGTTTTCTAATATTTAACATTAAGCAATCACTGACGCACCAAACAGATAGATTTCTTAGGTCATATTGCAAAAACTCACAGTCAAAACAATGGGAATATTTTAATACTAGTGAACTATCGCTGATAAAAATTATAAAGAGGAGTGCACCCAATTGACTACCCTGTGGTACTCCTGCTCCGCACCCAAAGATCGTGAAAAGTAGTCATCTATTTAGACCTTTTGAATTCTGCCAGTCAAGTAGAGGTGCTAACCACTCATGCATTACTGAGTGAAACCCTAAACTTTTAAGTTTTCTTAGTAATATATGATTATTGACGGATACGGAGTCAAATTACTTTGCTGAAGTCAGTGTAAGCACAATCGACTTGATAACCATCTTCGAAAGCATTAATCGCAGAGTATTTTCTTAATTAAATCGCATTCTGGTGTCATTCTAACCACTGATGCCATAAAAATACCCTAGTCTAGATAATGTACAAATTTAAATTGACAATAATGGTTTTTGTAATTAACTTCTTAATTATTAGTACCTATTATTTGACTTCGAAAAAATATTATTCATTATTTATCTTTTGTTCATTAAAATAATCTCTTAAAGCTCTCTCTCTCTATCTCCTTGTCAAATATTTTTCAGAGTGAATTTTGCATGCTAGTATTTGTATGGAGTATTGTAAGTTCTATTTCTATCAAAGGGAGAATTCAATCCGCAAACCAACAAAAAGCTAAATATTCCAAAAATGATTTTATATTTACACCATAAAATTTTGTGTCTACTACTTCTGCATAAAATAATAATTTACGAATCGTCAATCATCAGCCAACTTCTGACAAAACATCCTACAAATATTAACATGCAATTTTTGCAATAAATAAAAACTAATATTGAAAACTGTAAATAAATAAATGAGATATAGATATAAAATAAACTAATAATTATTTTAACTAAGATCAGAAATAATATTTATATTATAAATTAATTCTCCATTACGTATAAAGTGAAGAGAAATTCTACACAAAGTGAAAATTATAGAAAATTCAATAAAAAGAAAAAAAAAATTAAATATGTAACTGAAATCAAAGGATATTTTTTTCACAATAACGTTTTCCAATACATAGAACTTTTAGTGAGCCTTTTTGAAAACTTATAATACAAAACCAAATGTAAAATTCTATAATTATCTTGACTTTCATTATGTAAATTATAAAGTAAATCGAAAAATGAACGGAACAAATACCATTTCAAAATAAAAATAGAAATATTGATATAAATCTATACATATATTATAATTTATTCAGTTACACTTCAAGAATATAATTGTACATTAAAAAATATTATTATTAAATAAGAAAAACAAAAACAAACATTTTGTACTATAGTTAAAATTGAGAAATTAAAATGACGATGGAAAATGGAAAAAATAAAAGAAAATGGTTAATAAACGTAGTCAGAGTTTTGATTTAAAAAACAAAAAAAAAACTTTAAAATGGGAACAGTAGTTGGTTTTTTAAGTAAGTATATTTGATAATGCTGACATTTTCAGAGTCGTTCATCTTTATATTTAGGTAGGTAGTGGCTATTTGAACAAATCCATAAGAGCTCTTATGTCAAAGACGATTCAAAAAAGAGGCCGCAATGTCATGCGACTTCTTAACATCTTACCTAAAAGAATTGTCCGATGCTCTCCAGGCCGATGGTATTGACATAATTGATAGAACATAACAAGCTGCCATCACAGATGCGTTTGCTTGAAACAAAAGCGGCTAAAATGGACAAAACTAAGTATTATGCTGTCAACAAGAAGGGACACCCAACATCGAAGAATTAGAAAGAATATCAGAATCGACAGCTATAACTATGATTATTAATAAACATTTACATAAGTGACCTGGGGCTGGGGGCTAACTATGCACTTCGCCGTGAATCGCATAATTTTCGATTCATTCAGTTCGGTTCGCGGCGAACATGGAAACTATGCAAAACGATTGCTTGGAATGTCGACTTTCCAAGACATTTACACATTTCCCTAGGTACACTCAAAGAAAAATCCTGTGTAATATTGCCTTAACCGCATTAGGTAAATTTTTTTGTATGGATATTATTAGACAAGCATATTTCTCCTTAAAAATAAGCCCATTTATGTACGGCCTAACTAATGAGAAATAGGCTGAATTGCCTAAAAATGATTAGTAGTTTTAACCAAGAAATAACATGCCTTTTTTTAACTTTGCCTTTGACTGTCAGGTAAACTAAGTAATTTTGCCTTAGGTCTTAGGTAACTTTTTTTTTAATCATTTCGGGAGCTTTTTAACTTTACCTAAGGCCTGAAGGCGTTTTGCCTTAGATGTAAGCAGACACCCCTTTTATTATCTTAAACTGTGTAACGTTACCTTAAGCCTAAAGTAATTTTGCCTTACGCCTGGGGCAACTTTCGGAAGTGTAATAGTTGAATTCGCGTTTCATTGTATGCTTACATTTTTAAACAAATATTACTCCTGATACGTGATTAAAACATTAAAACTGCGTGCTGGCTTCTATTACAATTAGAAGGTGAGTTTTATAAATAATTTCAATAGTTTCTATTATGGACTTTAACTTTAACTGCTTATAAAAAACAACATCCTCTGTTCATTATCACTTGCTTTTTAGTTCTAGGAAAAATGTCCAAAATGTCCCCGAAGATCAACATTCAAATCATAGAAAAAATTAAGCTCAACAAAAATGTTGTCGAGGAATGTAATGAAGAAGGTAAGGTTTTGTTTAATAAAATGGTAGACAGAGAAATTTATGTTCAAAAAAAAAATATTTTTTTTTATAGATTCTTAGGATGAAACTGGTGACTGCTGGGATAATTCAATAAAGATGGAAGCCATTCGAATAAATGCAGAAATATGAACAAGGAAAATATTGATGCAAGCCTTCAAAAAAAAATTGTGAAACTGTCCGGTATATAAATAAAATATAATAAATAAAAATAAATAATTTGAATTTCAATTGGGATTATGGCTAAAAACCATCTATAATTTAACGCACTTTAGGCTAGCAAATAAACAATCTTGCAAAAATTAGGCAATTCCTAAGGCAAAAACATTTTATTATTACCTTAGTGGTTAAGGCAATTAAACACAGTTATTGCCTAAATATATTGGCAAAAATCACCTTAGTCTTAGGAAATATTGCCTTAGGAAAACATGGATAATTCAAGCTATATCTAAGGCAATTCTACACTGATTATGTGGCCGTGTATTTACCTAAGCAATTTAACCGAAATTGCCTTAAAACTAAGTAAGCTCAAAACGGCCTTAGGACTTATGAAAGTTAACACTCGATTTAGGTAAATTTTACACATGTTTTTCGTTGAGTGTATTTCTATAAACTTCCCCGTTGATCTGTCAAAATGCTTATGATTATTGGTAGGTATATTTTGTTTCAAATATTTGCGTGGGATTTAAGTAAACACTAGTGAATATTAAGACAAAAATGCTTTCGATAGGTGTGTATTTAAATTCTGAAAGGGGTGGATTAATAAGAATTGGCACATCGCCGCTGGATTTTCAAAACAACGAGGAACATTAAGAGGATTTCAACGACGGCAACGAAATATACGAGCTGTACAGCTGCAACAGTCAACAGATTGGGTTAGTAGTCTAAGATGGCTAAAAGATGTAGGGCGGATAAGCACAGGTTATTTCGTCCGTAGAGTCTTCGATTCTCGTAGCTGAGGAACAACGCATTATAAGAAAATCGCACCTTAAAAGGCGCACACAATATTAAAAAGAGGTCTCAACCAACTTGGAGTGCGTAACTGAAGGCAGTTGGCTAAATAGCGGAGAAGTGGAGCTTGTCTGTAGAGCATGACTGCAATTTTCGCAAATTCCATCCGATCGGTTTTTACCTGGCCAAACCGACATATTTTAGCATTCATTTAGCACACACTATGTCTGAGTCGGGTTGGGTACGAAAACTCCAAAATTAAAATTCCCAAACTGAAATCCCTAAACCCAAACCGCACAGCAATATAATGAAAGAATATTAGTTCAGTATAGCTTATATTCGCAAACTTTGGAATTTGTCATGGCAATGATTTTTCAGTAATAGCTTAGATAATTATTGTCTTATAAATTCATGGTTCAGCCGAAAACTCATAGTATTAACCTCTGCAGAGGGAGGATTTTAAGCATGTACCTACCTACATAGTCATACTGAGGACATGGAAAACCCATTTCTGCCGAATGTAAAATGACGAAGACGAAGACGACACGAATTCAACTATCAGGCAGAATGAATTATTCAACCTGGGCGATGAAAGCCAAAACTTCCTTCTGTCCACCTGACCAAAATGAAGTGAGAATAGCAATATCCAAGCTGAAGTCCAACAAGGCTGCTGAACCGGACGGCTTGGTAGAGAGCATACACCATTTCGTCTCCGCAGAGAAAAGTATGCCTGATGAGGGAGTATGGAGTGTTTGCCCGATCCATAAGAGAGGAAACGCTCTACATTGCGCCAACTATAGACGCATCAGTCTTACAAGATCCTGTCTGCCGTACTGTTTGAATGCCCAAAGTCATTTGTCAATGAACTGATTGGACCCTATAAGTGGGGTTTTAGGCCCGGTAAGTCCATAACCGACTATTCATACATCTATAAATCGATAGTCACCATTTATTTATCGATTTCAAGGCCGCATATGACAGAATTTATAAAAACGAGCTATAAAGACCCATGCCTAGTATTGGCATCTGCCCTGTAAAACTCGTCGTTGAGACCCAGGTCCACCCCGAACTGTATCTCTATCTATGTATCTATGTTTGTTTTGTTTGCGTAGGTTACAAAACACCAACAGTTACTCATTTATTCATATTTTACTTAAGTAGTTCTCTTCATTTGATTAGTTAAAAATTATGTTACTAGTCTACTCTAGGCATTTATTTATTTACGAGTTCAGCGATATTTCCGCGATTTTATTGTTGGTAGCTAGTATTGACAACATTTTAAACTAAGGGTGATTTTTTGAAAATTGTTAAAAATGACTATTTTAGTAACTTTTTATTCCTTTTCATACAAACATTTTCTGAACATTTTGAATGGGATGATCATTAAAAAACTCATAAAAAATGTTTGCAGTCACTATTAGAATTGTTTGAAGAAACTTTTTGCATCAAAGCATTTTTTCTTTGAGACCGAGAAAAAAGTCAAAAAAGAAGACTTTCACAAAAATTCGTACTTAAAGGGTTAAGGAAAGTTTTGTATCATTCAAACGGAATTTAAATGACCCTTCCATTGATGCCAAAATTTATATGAACTAAGTACGAATTATTAGTAGAATTAACCCGCCAATGGTGACGCGAATTTGGTTTTGATTAATTGTGACCCCGGTCTCACGCAACTGAAGATTTTTTAAAACGTGTTACTAACAGTTCATGTTTTTTTTTTTAATTTATGCTCTTTGACAATAAAACAAAGTTTTAATCAGTGTAAGCTTTTTTATTTCAATATTACAATTCACAAACATTTTTATTTAGAGCATTAAAAATAACAATTTTTTTAGTAATACATTCTTTAAAATTAAGAAAAAAATAAAAAATTACATAGCCATAAAGAAAAAAAACGGTCTCACGCACCGGGATAGTAAAAAAAATACACAACGTGTGCTCACTAAGTAGTTTCGAGCTGAACTGATGGAGGGGGATGTGCGACAGAAAACAATAACGGAGAATAAAGTTATTGGAATTTTTTAACACACCTGCTCTCACAGACCAGTAGGTCAGCATTGGCGGGTTAACTTTAGTTTTGTCAAAATACTTATGCCCACCACTGTAGTAGGTATAAACCTAATATTTCCACATTCCATTTTACGATCAGTAAATTTAAGACAAAAATTCCGAAACAAAGTAAGATGACCAGTGGCAGCAAGAAGGTTGCCAATATTATATCTTCCCTCCGATCATCATGAATTGATGTTGGTCATACAAAATACCATCCCAAAGTTCCAACTGAATGCAGATATTTCCTTCCCACCTGTGTATAGAGATGAAAGTATCTGAATCGATAAATCCGTATACTACATAACGTATACAACAAATATTACTATTTATCAGTTCCTAAGCCATTTGATATGACTACCTGTCGTTGTCTGTACGCAAAAATAACCGACGAAAGGAAAAGGACACGCGACAACATACCTACACAATATTTTCGTTATGACATCATAAAATGTGAGAAAATGAAAGTTATCATCTTGATATGCAACCATAAACACGACTTTCACGGTGTACACGTGCTTTATGGTCAGATTGCTAAGACCGCACTGACTGCCCTCATTGTTTGACCTAGCAATGGTCCTGGTAATAGTACCAAGAAATTCTTAGCACTATATCTACTTGTTTGGGTCCGATAGAGTCCTTCATTTCCTAAAGGAATTCTGTGCAGGAATTTGAAATGAATTTTCCTGTCTTGTCCTTTGTCGAATGACTTTTTTTTTATTAGTTCTGGGCATTCATGCACACAGTGAGTGGTCAAGTAAACTTGTACAACAATGGCCGGAAAGTGGAAAGGAAGTTGCCTGTTATACGTATATAGATGAAGGAAGATACTGCCACTTAAGATGGGTAATAATATTGTGAAACGACTAGACAAGTGAGCCATCATTTTCGCAAATGGTGTCCTTTGAACTGAATGTGTACAGATATATCTATAGTATGTCGGTGTTTGTTTGAATATTGAATTGTTCAAAATAGTGTCGTGTTAGCTTTATGTGATATGCAGTCCAGGTTTAGGTGATTTTGAATTTATACTATCTACCTATAAAATAATTTTAAATCCTACACTATTGTAGCTACTAACCTACTAGACTATCCATAAGCTATCAGAAATAATACAGCTTTGGTCCTATCTGAGAAAAGCGCAAATAACTAATTTATGCGATAGATACATGATCGAAATAATTGATTTTATAAAGGCCTTTAAAGTTACCTAAACTAACACATCAGTACCTATAAATGCGTATTACCAAAACATCAAGTGTCAACAGCCACTGTAGTCAACCGAAACCCTCATACTCTATCTTGCATCTATAGGCGTATTTTTTTCAGAATCTATAGCTAGCTCACTTTTACTTTTAAAAACAAAACTTTTATACTCACTTTTGGTTTTGTTACACTCACTTCCCAAAAAAATACGCCCTATATAATAACGGAGTAGGTATACTATGGAAGGAAGGATTTAATTTTAGAGGTTGCCTTGGTGTTATAGCTCAAAATCCGACTTAGGCACTGAAACTAGCCTGGGCTCTAGCTTTTTTTAGCCGTGCCAAAATTGGCATGACATCCGCGCAATCTTGGAACTCACTCAAAGTATTTCGCTGAAAAAGCAAGGTTTGACAATGACTTTCGAATATGTCAAACATTGAAGGTCACTCCCATTCGTAAAAATAACACAAATAAGTTGTGTTGTGGAAAGCTTAAACTGCGATCTTATACCGACCATTTTGAGTCAATTATTTATGTCTTACTAAACGATAGCTGGGATCCCAGGTTCGATCCCCGGAAAAACACAAATGACATCTTAAGGTTTTTTCTATTGCGCCACCTCTCGCGAATGTCTGACGAATATCCGAGAGTATGATGACTGTCTTAAAAAAGCGTCTCAATTCAGCCGTTCGGACTCGGCATAAAATTGTAGGTCCCTTACATTCGTCCCAAAAATATAAACTCACACAAAACGAATGGTTGCGAGAAGCTAGGCCTAGGGTGTCTACCCGCCTGGTATGCTTTTGTGGAAAAGGGTGGTTAAATTTTAAGGGCCGATGTTGAATGTGAACCACACCTAAACGTCAAGTTTTTTTCCGCATTTCATTTGACATTTCTCAATTTCAGACTAACTCAATTTGAACCATGGAAAGATATACAATCGAGCAACGCGTTAAAGTTATTCAGGCTTATTATAAAAATGGGCGTTCAAATCAAAATGCATATCGTGCACTTCGTGATTTTTTCGGTCAATTTAATCGTCCAAATGTGTGTACAATCGGAAAAATCGTGCAAAAATTTGAGCAAACCGGGTCTGTAGGAGATGTGAAAACACCAAGTGCATGCTCGTACCTACAGCTCGTACTGCAGAAAATATTGCTGCTGTTTGCGATAGTGTGGCTGAAGAGCCGTTCACCTCAACTCGTGGTGGTGTTCGCTATCGTGAGATAATACGAACTTTTTATGGCCCAAATCGGAAGATGGATGTGGACGATATGTAGTTTCAACAGGACGGTGCCACTTGCGACTTGCCTCACAGCTAACGAAACAATGGCTCTTTTGCGGGAGAAATTCAATGGTCGTGTTATCTCACCACGTGGCGATGTTAATTGGCCGCCATGATCATGAGATTTGACAACGTTGGACTTCTTTCTTTGGGGTTATTTGAAAGAAAAGGCGTACGTCGATAAGCCAGCAAAAATTCAAGAGTTAAAGAATGAGATAATTCGGCATAGAGCATAGAGGCATAGAGCCTCAATTATGCCTCAGCGTCATCGAAAGTTTGGACCATCGGATGGAGGTGTGCCGATATTTTGTTCCATACATAATTGAACCATACCAATATTATCATAATAAAAAGAAATGACAATAATTTCCTAAATAATTTGTGTTTTATTCAAAATCAACATAGGCCCTTAAAACTTAACCACCCTTTAGTTAGGCTATATAATGTAGAAAAGGTAAATGGAATGCAGACCGATTATGCAAGAGATGAAAGAGCCAACCTTCCATGAGATCCCCAATTCACAATCCCCTTGTGGCTGGTTCTTTACATTTTTTGCTGATTTTTTGTTTGTGTACATTATTTCGAGTCCAATTGAGGAATCAGAAGAATTTTACAAAAATAATGATGCTATATCACACCTAAGTCATTGAACCAATTGTGTGATACCTTTCTTCATTGAAATTGGAGTTAGCGTCGATTTGGCTTCATGTTTCTCCTTCTTTTGGTTACCCGATGCTGACAGCCATCCCAATATCATTACCCTGTAAAGTGAGACAGCAGAAAATTCTAGTCGAATAGCTAGTCTCTAATGCCTGTTAAGTGAACCGACTGCCGACCTTCATATACATATGACAGCAATATTCAAGCCCTGATGTCATAGTCTACTACATACTATTAAACTTTAGTGGCAGTATGGTTGGTATAGTAGCTCAGTGAACTCAGCAATGACAATCGACACATGATACGTTGCACACAAACATTTTTAACAAAGTCAACATCTTTGCGTAAATGGCGTTTATTTCGTTGAATCTCGTCCTTCGACAAGAACCTTATTTCTCTCTGATTTAAGGTTGCTACTGGTGTACACCTCTTTCAATATCTGTAATCAGCTCAGATCAATGCATCAATGAATCATTCGCCTTAAGATTTATTAGTTCATCATTGCTCAACTACCAATAAAGTACTCAACACTTGAGTGCCTTTATATTGTTCCCTGAAATTATCCTTTCACGAATAACTTTTCATTTTTCCTAACAAAAAATACATAAAGTACAAAATCAAGCAAAAGTGAATCTGCTGCTTTGTTCTATATTTGTATATACCTAACCTGGTACACACCATCACACCTCAGCTGCTCAACTTCACTCGAGTGGAATTCTTGTAAATCAAGTGGAAATTTTAACACCTTCTCTTCAAAATATAAAAAGAAAATATTTTAAAATATTCTATAAATTCTCCCTCGAGCCCGTTACATGTATATTCGAATGAAGGGATATCCGATTGTAATAAAAAAGGATTTTCCAACCATGACTAGAGCTATAGAAGATGACTTTTCAACATGAATGAACAGATTTCTAGAATTGTTCTATGCATCTACTCGTATAGATGTTGAATGATAACCTCTGACAACAGATGACGTTGATGAAGCTCATCGTACCGGCGGCGGCAGCGGCGATGATGGTAGCTGTGGATTTGTAATGCTGATGATGATGGCAACCCCTACGATGCCATAATAGGGGCAATTCTTCCCCTTAGAGTGCCGTCAATTCAATTCACAAAAATCCTCAAAAAGGGAACAAAGAAACTAAAAATATTTTACTCCCTGTTGCTGTCTAAGCCTTGCATCGTAGATTAAGTAGCTCACTCAACAGGCTGTGACTTTCGAAGGTTCAAGCGAGTTTTTCCTCGTGCACATGCATTTTTCAAATGTTCAATCTTACGACAGGAATTTATACTCTCCTTCAGTAACTACCTCTACAACCGTTGCGTTTGCAGTTCTCCTCTGTGTACCGTGCACCGTGTAAAGGTCTTTTGAAATAGCGTTAGCGCTTTTGTTTTGTTGTTTACGGAAAAGATGATGGAAAGCATAGACGAACACCACGACACCGGAGTTTTTCATTTATTTTTATTTTTTGTTTGGTCTTTTCTCTGCATAGCTTTAGCATCACTGTCTTTGATGCATGGTTGGGTGTGCTAAAATATTGTAAAGTGGTTGTGGGAGGAGTGGAACAGCAAAAGCTAGACAGAATAACCCTTCTTCATCCTTTTCATTGCATGACAGCATGAGTGTCAGCCAGATTGTTGAAGTCATGAGAAGATTAACAGTGCTGTTGTGTTGAGATGTGTTTACTGCGATGGTGTTCTGGTGTAAAGTTAACGGGTTCTAAGGATATAATTTGTGGGCGTTGGCTGTTTAATTGTTTAATTATTGTTTTATGTAAAGAAACAGTCAACCGAAAGACTTTGAGCTGTATGAATTTATTAGACAGGAATTTCGGAACAAAAGTTACTTTTGTGTATTTTGTTGAAGCTCCCCGCATTCCACAATCTATAAAACGCACATGTGAAAGCATGCATTATGCGAAATATCTGGGAGTGATCCTGGATAAGAAGCTTCATTGGGCAAAGCATGTCAAGACGATGAAATAAAAGGCGCTCTCAGTTTTTTGTCAGTATAATAGTGCTTTCGGTAAGACGTGGGTCTTATCGCTTAAAATGGTTTTTTGGATCTATGATAAGGTATTTCCTAGCCTATGCGTCGGTTGTTTTGTAGAGAGGGCTTTAGTGAGAGTATGTGACTGCCCCCTGCACAAAATTTCAAAGAACGGTCTGTCTTGGCAGCACGGGTGCTTTTACTTACCCGAGCTGCTTGATTTAGCTCCGGTGCATGTCATAACGCCCGGTGTCATAACACCCTGAGGCACCATGACAGAAATTTTTGTGTCATTAAGGCAAAGCCCAAAAAAGGGAACAACCCAAACCTTCATTTGACAGTAAACCCAAGCAGCGGTGTTGCAGTGGGCAGCATGCCCCCCATATGTTTGGGGTATTATTTCATTTTGGGGCGTTAATGCACTTCTTATAGTGTCATAAAGACCACAAAAAAGTGACTTAAAGCCCGGTGGGCGATATGACACATTTACTTACCCGAGCTGCTTGATTTAGCTCCGGTGCATGTCATAACGCCCGGTGTCATAACACCCTGAGGCACCATGACAGAAATTTTTGTGTCATTAAGGCAAAGCCCAAAAAAGGGAACAACCCAAACCTTCATTTGACAGTAAACCCAAGCAGCGGTGTTGCAGTGGGCAGCATGCCCCCCATATGTTTGGGGTATTATTTCATTTTGGGGCGTTAATGCACTTCTTATAGTGTCATAAAGACCACAAAAAAGTGACTTAAAGCCCGGTGGGCGATATGACACATTTAAAAGAGTCATAGCGCCCGAGGGTCTAAATGCACAAAACATCGGGCGTTTTTACATGTACCCATTTGGCTCCCTTTGGTACCTTTATGGGTTCTATTAAAGCAATCTACTGTCTCAGGTGGTTATTGGTATTATTCAAACTGGAGTTTCTATGACCTTGCGCGACACTTGTCTTATGACCATAGTTCCATTGACATGCCGTCTGATGCAATGACACCACAACTTCGCCTGTTGTCAACTTACCTTGTGTTCAGCCTTGGATTGAGCCAATGTCAAGTTTTTTTTATTTAAAAAAAAAACCTGTTTTGGATTGTAGTCAAATTTTCACGGATATTATTTTTTTGTATGGGTGCTGCCACGCCCCTTTGTCCAATTTTGAACAATATTGACAGGAGCACTTCAGGGACAATAACTAAGATTCTTCTGTAAGTTTCAGCTCATTCGATTTGGTGGTTTTCTAGATATACGATTTTGAATGTTTTTTTTTGTATGGGCGTTCCACGCCCCTTTGTCCAATTCTGACCAAACTTCACACAAACCGTATATGGACTAATACCAAAGATGTGTAAAAGTTTGGTTAAAATCGGTAAATGCGTTAAGGCGTGAATCGACGATAAATATTTTAGGGCTCAATTTTTATTTATATAGATTTTGTCACGTACAGCCACTGTATGCACTGTACCAGGGACACATACACACATGTGTCTTGTCTAATATTGGTTTTGAATGGGAGGTACCAGAACTACTTGACCGACATAGACCGTTTTTAATACCAACCTGACGACAGTAAAAAGAAGTCCTCCCACAAAATTTAATTTGCCTAGGTCAATTTGTTTGGACGCTACGCACAGACAGACAAAGACAAAGTGAATATACCTTCCTGTGGAGGGTATAAGAATTAGGTGGATATACGATTATCCGAATTTTTAACGAAAAACAAACAGTCATATTGGATATGTCCGCCTAACCTTAAATATCAATTTTGGTTCATAAATAAGTAGACAAATTTGTCTACGGACGGATTTTTTGGGGTCTCCTCTCCTGTCACCTTATCTATGTCAGAATTTTTAATTTTGTACAAAAAAAAAAGACATTAGTGTGCATACAACTCGGATAACCTAGTGCTTCAATTTCTACCCACCTTTGCAAAGTTATTTTGCACATGATCCTTCACAGTCATCTTAAGACCTTTAATGTTCTTGAAACTGTCAATGCGGGGAATTCAAACGGCAGATAACCAGAAGAGTGTGCTCGCCAAGAAGCGTACGAATGTTTAGTCAATTAGTTGAAGGTTTGCATACCCCTTGTTTTACTTTCCCTTGAAATTTCAATGGAAGATCTTTGTTTCAATGATGAATCAAAATTAAGGGATAATTTAATTTTTTGCCCTTTTTCACTTTTAGCCATTTCCTTTTATGCTCTTTCATTGCCATAGAAGTCCGTAAACACACAATGGAACCTTTTTTGCCTCTTTGAAGTAAATTAATGAAACGAACTTAAAAGCGAACGTGTTTCTGGACCAAATGAACTCAAACCAACTCGTTGTAAGCGTGCACGAGGCTAGTAAAAGAGAAAATTTACAGCAAATTTAAGTGTATCCCTTAAGAAAATATTTTCTAGCTAGCAATGTGAGGACATTAGCGGAATGCACATGTATATTATGTAGCATGACCTGAGGAGGTTATAAAAATCGTCATAACAAAGAGAAAACACAGACGAAAGTTTTTTTTTGTTTTGTTTTGTTTTAAGTCTAGTTGTGGTGGGTTCACGAAGGAGTCAAGTGCATACATCCTGCCTTTAAAGCAGGAAGCAGGTAATTAATTCACTTCCTTTTGCTGCAATTGCAGGAATAACGAAGAAAGAAATTCTTCCTTGCAATTAAACTGAATTATTTAATGAGAATAATTGTTGTGGAGAATAATAGAAGACGAGTCTTAGAAATAGGAAACGAGTAGCTAGTCCATAGAGAGTTTGGCAGGTGCTATTATACAAAGGAAAACAACTGCGAATGGAGTATTACAAGTATAGTTCTTTAGAATTCTGAGAAATTAGTTGAGCGAGGGAAAAAGTAACAAAGTGGATAATTAAAAACAGGGACTTAACATCATATTAATTGCGAATAATGTTTCAGGTAGTAGAGGAACAACCTCCAATCTAGAAATATGTATAATTAATACCTAACACTCCAACAGAGGTTAAAAGCGACATTTGTATGCGTACAGAGAGCAATTTAATATGTAGTGTATTTATTTGCAGTGCCCAAGGTAGGTAAGAATAAGTTGTAAGTAAGATTCTTTGATTAATTGCGACAGAAGAGTGGCCATTCTGCAATAATTTGTTTCTAACAAAATACCTACTAGTATAACAAACGCAAATTTTGATACCTTGCATCATTGGGACATAGTAAGAAACCCTCACATCCCGAAATACACAAACAAATTATATTGACCACCGAGCGATAGGCAATCGGCTGGGCATGCTTCTAGCGTTTCCGCCAACCGCACACTCTGAGGTATCAGCATTGACCTGGACCATTACCTACCAGCAGGCAAGGTATACTTGGTTAACTGTCCAGCAAGAATAATGCATAATGTACATTCAATGAGAAAGTTCCACGACAAACGACTGCGATTGTAGGTAACTGTAGGTGATTGTAGGAAGAAAACCTTGGTACCGAAAAGTGGGTCATAGTTTGTCCTTCGGGAAAAGTGTAGTATTCTGGCAACAGTAGTATCAATCGTCAAAGTCAAATAAATAATAAAATAGAGTATAAAATAGCTCGGCAGACACAGCAGAGAGCAGGCGTCATAGGATAGGACTTTATAGAATGCAAACAGTCTGTACTCCCCTGTCTATTACACCTGACGAGATATTTAAAGCGTCGAAATGAAGTTGATGTAGTTACCTCCTCCAGGAGCGGTTAGTCTTCAGCGAATGTAGGTAAAAGAGTGACCGAATCAGTCTAACCTCCCGATGGTAGCCTCTGACCAGTCCAGATAAAAGGAGAGTATTTGGGGCTTTCTGCTCCACTGTTTTGACGTTTAAAGGGTGAAATTTGTCTTCGGGAAGGAAGGCGGGTAACTAAAACACTCTGCCCTCGCCTATCGCCTCTGATAGAGACTGGATGTTCCAATGTTCGACATGTCAAAATTAAGTTGACCGATTTTGTCAGCTCCTCCCGGTGGCGTTATGTCTTCGGAAAATTGCGAAGGGTGACCGAAACAGTTAACTCCCGCTTGGTAACTTCTGACAGTCCACTTGTAAGAAGTGTGGCTGCTAGAGATTTTCTAGAGTCGCAAAGGGTGGCAACTTGTCTTCGGGAAAGACGGAAGGTAACCGAAAAAGTCTCCCTCCGCCTGTTGCCTCTGACAGTTACCTAGTCTATGAGGAGAGAGACTGGTGTCGAACAGAAACGGGTGATCGCCGCAAAACTATCATAATGCTTGACCTCGAAGAGGGTGATGTAACGATTAATGATTCATTCAATGAGTAATTGCGCATTGGTGTTTCAGTGAAGTCAGTTGGACTTTGTAACGAACTTGCCGCAAATATCGGTTCGAGACAAGTCGCTCAAGTCTTCAAAGAAATAGCCTTACGTCATGTATAGCAAGATCTGGGCAGGAGTAAAGGAGATGAGCGGTGGTTTCCTCTTCCTCCTCGTTCATGCCGCTCCTACAGAAATCGTTGTAGGGTATTCCCATTCTGGGGGCAAGCCTGCCTATCAGACAGTGTCCCGTTTTTTATGGAAAAGTGATTGAGAGAAGATTCTCACATCCGTGCCTTTCGTCATTTTAGAAGCATCTTGGAGAAGCTGTCGCATGTAGTGTCGTTCTCCCATTCGGATCGATTTGGGATTCTTGTTTAAGTAGTACTTTAGTACTTTATCTAGTCCGTTTTATTCGGAATTATACTGGATAGAATGCCCATGTGACCAACCTGAAAATTGGCCCATTTTTGACATTCTCTGTGAGTCTTAGAGCTGTTGTATTGTAGTTTCCAGTAGATATCGATGGGAAGAGATGCAGTATTGTGCTTAGAGCGGCCGTGGGAGTGGACCTGAGTGCCCTTGAAAATACCTGTGATGCATAAACTTGCTAAACTTTGTATGTAATTTGACGTTACAATTTCTCTCAAAAACGCTGGCCACTAGACCAAATGATACCGTCAAGTGGAATGGGTCTGACTACTGCGGTATAGAGCCAATTTGTTACGTTGGTTTGTAAGCCCCATATAGGGCCTAAAGCCTGTAGCCTTTCTTGGACGTTCCTGAATGTTAGCTGAAATTACTGTCTCGAATTATACCTAGGTATTTACCGTGTTTTGCGAATTTTAGCTCTTGGTCTCTAAGTTTAGATGGAGATATGTTGGGAACTTTGTATATTTCTTGTGAAAAATATTATAGTTCTGTCTTGGAGGGGTTGACGTAAAGTCAAAGATCTCTTATGGGAAATTTGCCAGAAATAGCAATAACATTGCTCATTTTCCAGAACGGTTAATGCTCTACCACCAAAATTCAATGTAGTGGCAAAAGTACGCCTCAATGGGGGGTACCCCTGCACACAGACCTGTGGGTTTGATAATTCCCTAGCTCGGACAGAATCATTTTACTGTTGAGCATGTATTCGATCCAAATGCGTATAGGCAGTTATCAGCCTCCAATCTGTGGAGTGCATTGGAGTTCGCATTTATGCACAGTCTTTTCATCTTAATCTTTTTTTTGACGGAAGCTTCCGAAAAGATGTTCTTTTAAAAGGAAAAGGTAATCGATGTTACCTGCTTTTGCTGTGCCCAATCATATTGAATTTTGTTGAAAAGGACGCGAAAAAAACTTATTCTATAAACAATATAGACTATCTCATGCTTCTGAAATTTTATTTTTCTCTGAATTCGTGCACAAGATTAGAATGCATTGCATAATGCATATTCCTTACGCATACACGACTTCATATCAATATGCATTATTCGGAATATCTAAAAGATAAGCGGTACGAGGTACGTATGAAGATCCACGAACATCAACTCGCGATAACACAAAATAATGTATATGCACTAAAAAGACCAAGTTCATCCACAGGATATTCCACTTCAAACTTAAACCAGCACTTAATATTATAGTCAGCCATCAAGTACCTATACATGAACTCCAAGAAAAGCGGTAGGTAGTCTTTGGAGCTGCACATCCGCAATCTATTTCGTGAATTTAAATTGCTAGTTTTATTAGTTCAAATGTCGTTCTCGAGCACCCTACTCAAATTAAATTCGAATACCGGCAGTAAAAGGAAACTACCGCACCATGCCATTTCTGTTTAGTTAATATTTGGGAAATAGGTTTCCCTAAATCATCCTCAAAGACACCTAATATTCAAAATGTATGCTATTACATTTTTTAACAGCGCCCTACGCCAACGCACATACCTACATCTCATGTGCATGCAGTGTCATGGAGGTATCTTAAAAATGATAAACGAATCTCGGGCACAACGAAACCAAAAGTTTTTCTCTTTTTTCGATTTTGGTGGGCCACCCATAGTCGGAGCATGCAACATGAGTTATGCTCCTTAATATCCTGTTGATACTTCTTTAGGGTCTTGTCTTGGGTTTTCACCGTCATCGCCACCATGTCATCCAACGTCGTCGTCGTCGTCGTCATCATCGCACTCTCATATAAACATGAGAGCTTATGTGAGACATGAATAAGTTAATGTTGGCCAGACGAAAGGGGATGGACCGATGTGTGGTGGATCCGTATCCATGTGTGTATATAGTGTATGCCGTATGCCGGAACGTTAAGTTCTCATTATGTCAAAGTTTGATGATGAATTACCATGTATAGTGGTGTATTTATTTTTCGTCTTTCTTGCACATAGAAAAATATCACAAAAATATGAGGAAGATTGAAATGGAGGTAGAAAGTATTTTCCCTGCTGGTGATAATACCCTTAACTGGCTCGATGCAAGAAGTCATATTATTTACAACTTTGGCGGAAGGAAAAACTGTCAAAAGCACAAGGCGCTCGTTAATACGAACGATCGCAATGTCATCGTTGTCGACTTACGGTTACTTGACTGACGGAAGATGTTCAATTTGGAGTACAACAATGGATTTTGAGTACAATTTTTCTTCGGAAGATGAATGATTCTGGAAACTTGCAAGTAGATTAATGGAAATTGCTTCTGTTGGTGCTGCAAATGCGATGGTGCTTTTGTCAAAGGCTGATGTAAGCTCATCAGATGGAGAGTTTCCAACAAAGGAACACGAAACTTTTTGTTGTGGTGTTAATTAATCGTAAGAAATATTTTCTGGTAACTACTTGTATTGCCTTAAACATTTTTATTAATTTCTACCGACTTAAATCATTCTAAATATGTTTTAGGTACGTATTGACTATACCTTGTTCTGGGACTTGACCCTGTCAATATAAACACATATTGTTCGGAGCTTAGTTTGTTTATAAATAATCAGCACCCATTAGAGTGGCGATAGGACTCACTGCTTACCCACATTCGAACGGTACTATGCCCAATGTAGCAGTCATTTCTCCTACTTGCAAGCATGTTGATACAGAAAACTGTGCCCATTGACGGACGACTTTATGCAGTTCGAAATCAAAACACATATCTACTTAAACCTAGACTTATACCTCTTAAGTTCGCTTTCAATTATTTTAACACCTACCTACCTAGGTAGCTACAAATTTAATTTTTACAATTTATTCACAATATTCACTTAATTTCCTATAGTTAAACTCTTATGTGCCTGCTCATGTAAAAATAATTTGCATATTTATCCAACCGGTAGGTATTGCACTTTTCCGCATTTGTAACCAAAGTACATAAATCCGCTCATGACTATTCTAATTCTAATGAAACCTGATTGCAACATTGTAACTCGACCAAAGTTAATTTTAGATACAATGTTGCCTAGAGTGAACCTAATCTTGATTAACCATGCAGTGAAATTATTCAACACCTGCCACAAGTCGACTTCCAGAAATTAGGTCACTGATGTTTATACTAACGCACAATCCATCGACTGCAAGTATAACTATATGATGCAGAGCACACAAGTCTACCTATCTAACCTACTCTGGCAATGAAAGCTGGACGAGAATATGTTCAAAGCCGACTAATTGAATTCGCTTCCTTTAGGCTGGCATTTTCTTTGCTTTTTTTTTACTTTCATTTCAGCATCGCTGTTATCGAAATATGTAACTGCTGCAGCAATTCCAGTTTCTGGACTGTGTTGCAGGTCATGGGTGTGTCTGCAAGGCATTAGAAATGCAATTAAATGGATAAAAGAAAGAATCGGGAAATCATGAAATGACGTAAAAATAATTGGTAAATTTTTTGTATTGCCCATCGGTACAGGTGATAGTTTTGCGTGTATTTGATTTTGGAGGCAGAGAAATTTATTCAGAAAAGGGTAAGGAAGAACATAGATTTCGGGTTTTGGCTTTGATCGCTTTGCATTAGAAGATTAGAAAACCAGTTTTGATCTGCAAAGGTGGCATTTAGAACGACTGTTCTTGATGATGTGGTATTTATGTGTAGGTAGTTTGTTTGTGTCCAAGACGAAGTACAGTTTATGGGATAGAGAACTGGTTTGGTGTCAGGGTTTATTGGTTTGTAGAGATGCGTATATGCAATCTATCGTTGATTTTGTCCATTCCAGAATGTTGTTATCATATTTGTTAGTGTCCTTTTAATCAAAGATAAAGTATAAATAAGCAAGAACCTTTTATGCAAGCGTGTCATGTAAACAAGACACAGCTCACAACATTTTCTAGGAAAAATGCATCAACAGTTCCTCAGATCCAAATGGATGCCCATCCAATCCATCGCAAGGACTCAATGCACCTTCTAGGAGTCACAGTCAATTCAGGAATAACATGGCAGGACCACGTATCCTATATCGCAAGATCGGCGTCCGCTAAGTTGAGCTAGCAAAGAGGTACTTTAGCTCCTGTTACAGGACAAGCAAACTTTGGAACTCGCTTCCTGTAGATATATGTATATTTCCAGAAGCGAGTTTTCCATTAGTATATCGTCCACAGAAAGGTATATAATATTATTTTCTATTCACTTTGATTTGTAGCTTTGGCTCTTGTTTAGGGACTATCTTAAAGGATAATCATTTTGGTTTTTTTTTTTTTGAAGTGCCGTGGCATGTAAGATGGCGATTGCTTTTGCAGCAAAATGTATGGATGACCATTAAGGTACCTAAGGATATACCTGCCTATTTTTGATCTTTAATCGAAAATGGAACTTAAGCGTTCAGAGTATTATTCTAAATCTATTATGCAAACGCAGAATATCAATCAAATTACTATTTATTTTTATTTCTTCTATTAAATCCAATTTAGTTTAATTTATCATAAATGCTGTCCCAGAATTCACGTAAAGTGTAATTTTGACAGAAAATACGAATTTTTAAGTATACAGATTGGGTTTATATATATGGAAAAGCACAACGGATAAATGGCTACGTAGGTACTCTTTTAATGAAATGTTCTATATGGCCGTTTCGCACAAATGTGGCTGAATTTCATTAATATACCCCCAATATCCTCTTAAAAGGCGTTGGTGGTTGTGGGTTTATTTTCGTAGACCTTTGACTTTAAAAACCCCCAAAGAAAAAGGTCCAATGCGTTAAATCGCAAGATATGGATAGGCAAATTTGATCGCAAAAACGGCCGATTACATGGTTAGGAAATGACTCATGCAGTAAATGAATTATTTCTCTGACTGTATGTCATGTGGCACCGTCTTGAAAATCATATCATGATAACGAAAACGAACACCATTAATTGTTACTGCCTGACCAGCCGCATTTTCGAAGAAGAATGGTCCGATTATGCCTAATTGTTTCTTAACAATTACTCGTGGGTTTTCTGAACTCCAAATGCGACAATTTTGACCATGGTTTTGGTCAAACAAACCTTTATTATTTTAAAAATTCTAATTTTTCGTAAATTATAATTACATCTTTTACATATTTAAATTTATTATATAAACAAATTTTAAATCGTAAAAGAACTATGTATATGGTACAACCATATAGGTTGTTACTGGCCTGATGAGTAAAATCCGATTTCAAGAACCGGTGCATGGAAAAGCTTATTCGATAAGTGTCTTTAAATTTTTATTTCATTTTCTGACGTGGTGAAGAGAGAAATGCTATTTTTGTAGAATATCTTTATACCTATATGCATTGCCTTTCTGCAACCCCGCCTCTTGGGGCCACTGTTGGATTTGGAATAGGCGCTAGATTGGGTTCTTGCAAATTTTTATTACCTATATCCGGATAGATATTGGCTCGAAGCGTTATCTTAATATTACTGCAGCGGCTAGGAGAAGCACAATATTCTTTCACAGCTTTGACGGGTATCAGGAAGCATAATGTTCTTTCTTACTGCAATTTACCTTCAGTCCATAGCAATTTGGATAGTAGTGACAAATGTTCTTGATACGCGCCTCAAATCTTCGAGCTTTCTCTGATGACAGAGCATATGGCACTGTATTGCTTTCTTCTATACATTAGATGGTTGATCTCTAACGTGTAGTGTAGCTACCTTCGTGTGCCTAGCCTGCTTTAATTTTGTTCCTGGAGGATACCTACCTCATGTACCTACTTGTACATAAAATATTCCATTTGTTAAGAAATTAATAATAAGCTCGCACGAAATTATTGGGAAACTCGAATTTTCTCAGCTTAGAAGTATTCCTTAGAAGTTGGCTGATATCCATCGACGTCTAAGGCGTTCGCATTTTTGAGAACTGTAACAACTTTGGAGACTTTCCGAGATGTTCAAAAGTAGGTGTTATTAGGTATTATGGTTATTATGGGAGCAAAGACAAATCTGCTAACATCTTGAGCTTCAAGTTAAAAATTGGTTCAGGTTCAAAAGATTTCTTGGAGTTACAACCTAATATGATCTCTGTAAGTTCTTTTGTTTTGGTGAACATTTCATTATTTATATTTTCGGCTAGCGTGACCTTCCAGAAGGCGTCTGGTGCTCAAGTACTTTTCTGATTTTATTTTCTCTAAAGGCTAACCGCTTGTCGAATTCGAAGCATATTATTTGTATTACATTTTTAGTATAAAGCTCCTATAATCATCGTTTCTTTTTTAGTTGTCTGTATCTGTGAGGGTACCTATAATTACTCAATGTATGCAGTGGTAGGTTTTCATATCTGTGTCTTCTGTTACGTGTACTTCTGTGTCTCCGTAAAGTTGCGGTCACTGTTTCGACTTGGTTGGTTGATCAGTCTCTAAAACTACTACCTTAAATGATAATTATGCACATTGAATAACTATTATAACTACACTTTAACTATGTTAATTAGTTAAAATATTCCCGTTAACATTTTAGAACCGATCTAATGCTCAAATGATACTGCCCTCGTTCCCTCTTCAATTATCACGTCTCACAGTGCCATACCTATAATACGTTCATTAAGCTAGTGGTTGTGCCCAGTGTGGTTGTTCGCCCTTCTATATAATCAACACCAAGCCCAAGTCCAGGCACAAGCACCGACCGACGCTTTGCTTCGCATTTAATTATGTAAAACCCGATGCAGACTATTCAGCAGAATACCCATGGAAGGAGAGATAGAGAGAAAGAACATGAAAAATGGCACCCAAAACAAGGACAATAACATTAAAGGATAAAGAATACCGCCAGCAGAACAGAAAACGATTCAACAACACAGTTGGTTTATCCTAGAGTATCTCTAGCCCAGCTGTGGCCACTAGAGCATTACGTCAAGGTGTTAAATTAATGTTTTGCCGTTGAGAAGAGAAAATTCTCATTAAAATGTAATTACCTTCCATAATTTTTAATTCCCGTGCGGTGGAATTGGGTTTCCAGTTCCATTTTGAATTAAAATTTTCGTTTTCTTTGAGTTTTGTTTCACTGAAGAGAATGTCACATATTTTCTGTCCTTGAAGTGAAGGCAATTAAGGATGAACAGTTTTGAATGATTCTGTTTTTTTTATTTTTTATTTTTTGTAGTTGGGGTTACATAGCTATTTTAATTCGCTATATGTCAAAGTCCTGAAAGAAACGTCCTTGACAGTGACACCGAAAAGTGAGTTTATGTTATTTTATTTGTGAAAAAAAAACACTTATTACAGTTAATTCTTCTCTTTAAAATCGTCTCAAGGGTGGCTTCAAGTGGATTTCGGATTTCGGTTTATGAAGTAGCTATAGATACTCACCAAATTCAACGAGGTTGGAAATTCCAAAACAATGTCTGACATAAAACGCATTAAAATGTCCTTGCTCATGGGCATCTTGGAGAGTCCTGGGAGAATTGAAATAAAAGTAATGCAATGTAGGTTCTCGGGTACTAAAGTGTGATTTTTTAAGCGTTTGGTTTTTAAAACTGAAACAAAAAAACAACGACAATTTGCAAAATTGAGTGAAATTTTTATTAGGGTCGATAAATCAATTCTTGCCATTTACTTCTTGAAAATTATTTCGTGTAAATGTTGACCCGCGACTACGCGTCAAGTGGTCCACCTGAAATGTTCAATTTTGACAAAGTTTTTTTTGAACATATCGACTTCTATCTCACCAATAACACGAGTTATGTTGTCTTCCAAGATGGCTTATCCCTATAGACAAGAAACTTTACATATTCACACAAAAAATCTATAGGCGGCCAATTCACAAGGTCTAAATCGTGAGATGAAGAAATACAATGATGCCACCGGCCCAAAACCACACCAAACGGTACTTTTTTGTGGATCTTAAGGTTTTGACATCTTAAGGTTTTTTCTACTGCGCCACCTCTCGCGAACGTCTGACAAACATCCGAGAGTATAATTATCCCGAAAAAAGCTTCTCAATTCAGCCGTTCGGACTCGGAATTTTATGCCGCAGGTCCCTTCCAATCGTCCCGAAAATAAAAACTCACACATAACGAATGGTTGTGAGAAGCTAGGCCTAGGGTGTCTACACGCCTGTTGCGCCAACTATTTATTTTTTTTAACATAAGCGACAATCAAAATCAAAACATCTGAAAATACCATTTAGTTGTGGCAGGTAGTGCTGCCGTTGTTACATTCTAGAAGAACTGAATAACTAGACCAAACGACAGCACTGAATGAGAGCCATCCCGTCAGCAGTTTTGCTGAATGTTGCAAAAGATGTGTTTGCTTCAACAACCCAACGATTGGAAGTCGTTTTCGTGGCGTTTTCGTGGAAAACGACTTCAAACAACTCGTTTTGAAAACTGACTGCTAGAGCCTCCATGAACCCAACAAAAGCAGCTGGAGATCGTTGCTTAGAAACTGGGCGGAGTGTTGCTCATATGTCGCATTTTAAGGTATCATTTCATAGGATAGGAATAGTGAAGTGATGTGTTTTGAGACCGAGCTTCATATATGCCCAATCCGATGACACACGATCTTTTATACAGCTAAGTGACATTAGTCACCGATGATTTCAGTCATGGCGGTTCCAGTTGCGCAGAACAAAGAGTAGAATAACAGCAAAAATATCCGTCTTTCTTATGGTAAGAAGCTTGTTTCAAACCGAATGCATTGAGTTCTGGTTTAAAACACCTGGGCCGAACTCCTCCAGACAATGCTTTCCAAAATCTCTCCCAGAAAATCTTACTCCTTCATTAATCTGGGCAAAAATAACTTGAGAATCCTAACAAAAATAAATAAATAATAAATAGGTGGCGCAACAGGCGGTTAGACATAGACACCCTAGGCCTAGTTTCTCGCAACCATTCGTTTGTGTGAGTTTATTTTTGGGACGAATGGAAGGGACCTACAATTTTATGCCGAGTCCGAATGGCTGAATTGAGAAGCTTTTTCATGAGAGTCACACTCTCGGATGTTTGTCAGACGTTCGCGAGAGGTGGCGCAATAGAAAAAACCTTAAGATGTAATTTGTGTTTTTCCGGCGATCGAACTTGGAATCCCTCGCACAGTAGTCCAGCATACTAACCTCTGCGCTACTGTGCCCACAATCCTAGCAGAATCCTAACAGGTACCTATAATTTTAGTGGATATGGCCTCATGAAAAAACATCTTTACCGAATTGGCGTCACGCCGGACACTACATGTAGACTTTGTCTTTAGAAAGACGAATCTTCTCTTCACATATTCATGGAATGTCCGGCTATATCTTGGCTCAGAAAGAATATCCTTGGCGAGGAAATATAGTTACTTCAGCAAAGCTTACTGACATACATCCAGAGAAGATCGTAATCTATCTTTCTAAGATCCGTCCTCTGAAGCTACTGATTCTGGGCATTTGCCATAAACCAGAACACGGGAACCATTGGGGGCATGCAATACCTACTTTTGTTAGTTATTCTCCCTTTGGTAAATAGTTTTGACTACTTCAATAAATACTTTGAATGCACCTATTTCCAAGACTTACAAAATTTAATCTATTTTGTTCACTTCAGTGGTTTGCCACATTCTTTGTTGAACCAGGGTTTGCTGAAGCCCGATAGTGGTCTCATGACCAGTAATAACTTTACATGAACGAAAAAGGAGAGCTCTAGGAGCTGAACTGCGAAATCGACTTCAACAGAAAATACATGTTATATTGTATAGTATAGATCAAGCCCTAAATGTCTTCTGGGATCATGTTAAAATTGCTCACTCATCGAGTTCTCAAACTTAATTTAGGGCTTAGGTTTTTAGTTCTTAAGTTTTTATTTCCTCACAGGCGTCCGAGGAAGGAGGAAGGAAACTATCAAAGGCGAAAAAAGTAAGACCGAATGTTTCCAATTGCTACACTAACTTAAGGCCAACAAGTTGATAAAGACCTTAACGCCTAATCCAATGCCCAACCAGCTTTTTTCATAATAATGTATGTACCCCAAAAAGAAAGTATACTTAGTATATTTGCTTGCAGAATAATGAAAAATTTATTTATTTTTGAACAACATGGTAATGTGATCTCAATATTATTTTCCTTTAACTTAACCATGAATCAAGGGTCCATGGGCAAGTCCAAGAGCTGGAGCAGCAACCAATGCTGGTCCATGTAATCCGGCGATTTGAACTGAAGCCAATGGCACTCCCAAATGGCCAAGAGCAACTGGTCCGATGACAGATGCTGAAGCGACAGCAAGGAGAACGACGAGAGCGAAGAAAATGAGGACCTGTGTTGAATATACCAAAGTTTAATTAAAATGTTTGCTTACTTTCAATTTTAACCGTTTAAGTGTACCTTCATTATTAGATTGAGTTTGTTGGTTACTGAAGTGACTTGTTGTCGATTCAATTGTGATTTTTAATGCTGCTAACGGGTACTATTTATATTAAACTGATCAAGTAATCTGCTCTAAGAATTGCATCAGCAATTTTTTTGCTGCGATTGGTTTACAATAAGATTATACTATACTTTGTTCTTGAAAACAATTTTCTTCGATATTTGGTCACGATTGTGAAGCTAGTTAGCATATTTACCGGTCGATGAGGAAATAAATCTATAGAGCCAAGGTTACAGCAAGCTTAAGATATAAAAAACTATGGTAGCAAACCCGCATAAGCATCTTGGGCGGCAAATGTCAAAATTCAGTGTCGTCGAAATCGTTAGAAAGTTCACTAACCTGTGGGTTAGTGCAATCGTTCGAATAAGCATCCTGCTTTCCTTGGTTTCCCAAATAGACCACAAGCTACCACCACCTATATTGTACAAACAAACCCACATATTGATCGTACACTGCGTGTTCGCAAGAGCACTATGATGATGATGAGTCGTTGCACTCGTTGGTCTAATAATAATTGCTCGTTCTGACGCGCTGAACCATACAACCGCGTGTTATTTACCATTTGTGCATTCCCACCGGTCGGTCCTTGCCAGATAAATTTCCATGATCTAAGAAGACACACCATTGTTTACCTCCCATCCTACCTACTGAGGTTAACCATTGCATTCTCAAATGCCACCAGTTCTTGGCAGCTAAATGCTCCCCCACAAAATCGGATATCAACTCATTTAAGCAAATGAATTATTCCGCAGTACAAGGTCAATAACCACATTTGGCTTCAAGGTGTTAAATAGCAGTTTGTGGCTGCCAGTCGTACCTATAGGAAAATGTCACAGGTGCCCTCGTCGGAAGACACGTTGCATGCAACCAACCACCTTTTCCAGTGGTTAGGTGTGCAAACATTTAGAGAATTCATGGAGCCTGAAAGCCACACCGTCTCATGTGCCACCGAGGGTATCGATTACAAGCCATCATAAAGTTGACTTCCCACTTAAATTCAAAAACTCTAGGATAGCAAAGAAGAAAAACAAAATATCCGGAAACGTGTGGCGCATGTTTTGGCACGTAAAACCTCTCTCTAACAAGGACTAAGGACACGGGCACACGGCCCCCAAAAGCATTCAGAGAGAAGCCAACAAAATGTGTATCCAGAGGGTATCTCTATACTCCCAGAAGAATTGTACACCATAAAGGAAGAGCGTTAAAGGTGGGAACGACCAACGACATGGGGAACGGGATAACAATCCTTTTTCGCTTTTTTTTTTTTGTCAGGAAAATAGGGAGAATCGGCGATAAATTTTGATGATTATTTGTTCCTGTCGCATTGCGGTTGTAATTTAAATCTCTCGAAACTCTCAGGGAAATTGCATCGCCTGCCTCCTGGAATAATGGCATACTCGTATTTTTCAATTGGGTTTGTATGCAGGATATGCCGCATGCATGCATGCATGCATGTACTATAGTACAAAAGTATGAGTGGGTGCTTGTCCTAGCAGTTGCAGTGGGCTGTTGACCTTACAATTCCGATAAATTTACTTTTTGCCTGTGGAAAAAGTTTTCCGGATACATTGCCAAAATCTTGGTTATTCCTGTTTATCCTCTGTCGTACAGTAGCTGTGGCAAGAGGAGCCCATAAGCCTATGCTCAATCTCCAAGCAGAGATTAAGTGTCCTGATTGAAAGGACAAAAACAACTGTTTTAGGAAGTTGCTTTATGGCAGGTCATTCTTCTTTTTCTGGGAAATTTATTGTAATCTCTGTGGAGTGTGGTCTGGCAAAAAGGGGTTGGCGTGTTGACAGCTTCCTTGAGTTCTGTTGTGAGTGATGAGTTAATTTGTATGATGGTGCACAACGAGCTTTATCTGATAGGTTGGTGTTGGTAGATGTGATACTACCATTTTCTTGGACAATTCAAATACGATGCGTACATAACTTTTTATGCCACAAGAAGTGATTTCGGCATTGCAGTAGCCAATTCACCAGCTGTTGTGATTCAAATAAGAATAATGCAATGAGATGTACGAAAACATTTAGGTACTAGGCTCACCCAATGGTCAAAATACGACCACGTAATAGCTTATCTGTGTTTGAGTATGAGTTCGAATTTAAATAGGGTAAAATTAAGTAAGGTATGTACCACAAGAAGAAGCATCGGCGATTAGCTAAATACAGTAGACGCTTGATAAAGTGAACTAATAAAAACCAGGTTTGCTCACTATATCGAAATTGTTCACTATTTCGAGCGAAAAAAAAATGTATCAATCTTGAAAAAGCACACAGATAAACACAGGAACACAGATATAAATATATAATTTTTTTCAATAATGAAATTTGTCACCTTCACTTGTGTTAAATTTAAATTTAATTTTTTCTTGTAAGCGTTTCATAACCAAAATATCAGAAAAACGGTAGATTGTTCTGAAAAATATTGACATGCAGGCACATTGCAAAACTGGAACATTTTTCTGAGTTCACTATATCGAGATTTCCATAGTTCACTATTTTGGTGGTTCACTATGTTGGATAGTTGACTATACAGAGGTTCACTATATCAAGCGTCTACTGTATTTAAATAGGTATCTCTCCCTCTCCCGTTAGTTAATTTATAAATGCGTATATCGCCGATATCTGAAAGCATGTTAACTCCGCGATGCTTGCAAAAAATCTGAATATAGAACGTATTCGTCGTTCTTGCAAAGCGGGGCAGCGGGACAGCAGACGTTGAATGGATTCCACCTCATCCTTCTGGACTCTCTCCTTCTGTGGTGCCTAATTGCGTACAGCGCGTCATTTGATTGCACTAGATTTTATCGATTTCAAGGCTGCTTGACTATTAACGAAGATAGTTATATCCTACCGATGAAAGTGACTATCTTCTATGTTTCTTACAGATTTTTTATTGATGGGATTTCAGTGTCGAGGCAGTGCCCAGGGATCCTAAGGATTAGGTCTTCGATAACAATACTTCCACCTAATTTTGTTTTCGTATTGAACTCGTTTGTGTATGTCCTGCATAATTTCTCCAATCGGTACTGAAGGGGATTTAGGTAGGTTACAAAGTTTTGTTGGATCTGGGAGAGGAAAAAAAGCCGTTATGCAGCCCAAAAGACGCTGATTGTCTTTTGGATGCATAACGTTTTTTTAAAGAGTAGACGAGTGACCATTTTTACGGTCGCCACTTGTTTATAATAACATGTTCTCTTGAGGTGTGTTCTCAGGTTAGGACTCCTCTTTGCACATGACCGTATTAGTGAGCACCTCTACCTTCGAAAAAGAACCGAGTTCAAGGCTAGCAGTCACGATCGCTGTAATTAAAGACTAAAAAAGTATTAAGTATGCTCTCGCATCCCTAGGGATCGCGATAGGCCCTTATGGTGCCCAGTGCTGTATGAGCCATCTCATACCCCTTTTTAACCTAACCTAACCTATGCTCTCGCATAAATTTCATAGAATGAAGGATGTTAGCGCACCTACCTTCATTTCTCACGTAGAGTCATAGATAAGATTGTGCACACATGGTTTTGCACCAGGGCAATGTCTTTTGCGTTTTTGTATAGGTAACCGCAGTAGAAAGACGGCCGAAGCCTTAATGTAGTGATGGAGGTTAATCTGAAGTAGCCTAAGCATCACCACAATTAACTGTATAGATACCTACTGTAGAGTCCGCATTCGGCTCTAAAAAGTGGGCAGTCCCATGAATAGGCTGTCGAGTCAGCTGGATTGATCCAAGCCCAACAGAGCCAAGGTTGTTCATATTTGGATCTATCCTTAAAACAGTAGTTTGAACAGGATGAAAAATTATATTAATAGGATTTAGTCGTCGGGGTGGTCAGTGTGTTTATACTGACCCACTGTTAATGAGGACAAAACGAAGTATATGCTATCATCGAGAAAGGACTCTCAACGTCGGCGACTCGGACAAAACGTCACGGTGGACAAATATAACTTCGAAGTAGTTAAAGACTTTGTCTACCTAGGCTCTAAAATTACCTCGCAAAAAGACATCGGCGTAGAAATCAAACGAAGAATCACTCTTGCTAATCGCTGTTTCTTCGGGCTAAGAAGGCATCTAAGACCTTAATAATAATGGTCCTGTTTTATGGTGCAGAAGCAGAAGCATGGACCTTATCGAAAGCTGATGAAAACCTCTTGGCACGCTTTGAGAGAAAGATTCTTCGAGTGATTTTCGGTCCAGTTTGTATCGACGGAGTGTGGAGAAGGAGATTGAACGACGAACTTTACGGGCTATAGTAGCGACGTTCACCTAGTCAAAAGGCTCAAAATACAGGGACTGAGATGGCTGGGTCACGTGGAGCGTATGGAAAACAACGCACCAGCCCGACGAGTCTTTGAGTCCACCCCTGAGGGACAACGATGCAGAGGAAGACTCCACCTCTTCGCACAATTGGAGAGCGACCTCAACCAACTTGGTGTGCGTAACTGGATGCAGCTAGCTAGGGACCGAGCTGGCTCGAGGGGCTTGTTGGTTGAGGCCGTGGTCCTCCCCGGACTGTGAGCGCCATCTAAAGTAAGTAAGCTCTGTTTTGTAGAAGTCCGCCAGCCCTCTGCAGCAACCACATGCGGTTGCTATCAGCTTCATATGGCTCTGATGCCATTCGCCGTCACAATCGACTAACATATAATCTCTTTACATTTCATTTGTTATCAGTATCACCCAACCGTTCCAAAACTAGAAATGCGGACTCAACCATCCACTCGCAGTCGTAAATTCTACAATACATGGGTTTAAATTTTAAAAATCATTCTCCAAATGCTGCTTCCTTTTTACAGACCTTGAATAAACTTTATATTCCCCGGTATACCAACTGGTTGTTATTCCTATGATGACCGTATTCTCTCGTATATTGTTCCATATTTTTCTACGTCTTACGTTTTTATGAGTCTAACCCAAATGGGGGGAAGAACGAAGAAGACTCCATTACACGGGCATAGATACATACAGTCAGGTATATAGCTATATTATATATGGCGGACGTGATAGTTTTCGGTGATTTGTCTTTTACTAAAGCAGATATGCTGTAGAACTGGCTCTGGCATGGCAGGCACACAAAATGCAGGTTTCTACTGTTCCTTGCTTGTGTTCACCATTAGGTAATCGAAATTGCGCACTGATTGAAAACAGCAGAAAGATTCTTTGTTTTTCGTTTAGACGGGTGCATTAGGAATCATGGTGTTCTTGGTTGGTTTTGCTATTTATATCTAATGCAACATGATATTACAACGCAATGGTGGTCGTGGCTGAAGCACTTTCAGAATGCCATACGTGCTTCGGAAACGAGTTGTGATTTTATGGCCAATGGCGGAAGTTGAATTATGAATGCGAATTGTGATTCAATGATAATGGAAATTAAAAATCATGGTTATTGAGGAGTGTTCTTTTATTTTGGATTCACAATAAGAAAAAACTCATCATAAGATGTGACAAAAGTGAAATGTCCATCCCGCCGCCGGGCTGGTAGATAAATGAATTGAGTTCCGAGATCCCATTACCCAGTTGTTGCCTTTTCTGTTTAGGTCTTATCCTAGGACAAAAGGAGGAAACCCAATAATTCTGAAACAATACCTGACCTCCAAAGGAAGGCATTCTTTCAGCAGTCATCAGCAAAAAGAGAAGAACAAAACCCATCTGAAAAAAAGGTACAAAGAAGAGATTAGTTATCAATCGAATGCTTCCTAATGGACAATCTTATAATGTCATTAAATACCGGTTACGACCTTTGACGTTGAAACTTTTCAATACCTCCTATAATTTTCAGTGGCGGCGTACAAAATATAAAACTGAAAAGATGGATCGCAGTAAATGAAAAAGGATAATTCTTTTTTACTTAGGATACTCGTAGGTACGTAGGTACTGCTGTAAATATTTCAAAAAATATCTAATTTTCTTTCAATAATATAGAAATTCGTGACATTAAAAGAACATTCGACAGCACAAACCACATATAACTAGACCGCCGACTTCCCTGATGCACCTACCCGATTCTCACCGGAATTAATTCCACTGTCTGTGAATACGTGTGGCCTAGGATTTTTCAAGTATGCGTGCGTTAATGGCGCTCCTTTGATTTTGTACAGCACCAATACATGAAAAATCCAGGGCCCGTAGGCAGCTCGTAGACAAAGTTCGTTATGTGGGAGGAGCCGACGGTCTATTCTATGTGGTTTGTGTTTATCGCTTCGGATGAAACCCTTTTTGCAACTAGTTCCACACAATTAGCTTAGAAATAAAACCCATCACAATTTTTATTGATGAACATTATTGTCGTATATGAGTAGTCGTTGTCGTCTTCGTCGTCATCATCATCTTCGACAATGTGTACAAATGCCTTCAGTTTGTTGTTGGGAATAAGCGGTGCGAACATAACATATTCCTTCTTATATTTTCTGATCGCACCCGCCCCGCAAGCAATTGTGAACCCAACAAATCAACGAGCTGTGAAAGGACAATGCTCAATGCTTTTATGTGGTTTCCGTTTCGGGGCAAAAACGATTTTTGCCATAATAGCGTCGAGTGTTTTCAGAATTTTTGTTTTGTTGTCCTTGTGCTTCGCACGAAATGTGTATAGGTATTTGCTTTAAGTCCTAAGAAATATTCCGGTAATTGTCAGTTATTCGCTCCAGAAAATCGAAGAATACGTTGACACTTTATATAGGTACAATATGTGAGTATAAGTTAGATGCCTCAATTTGAAATTTATTGCGGGAATTAGGGAAGCACATGCCAAATTTATTATCAAAAGAAATCGATAAGCTTTTCAATTAATCGGACACAAGTCTCTGACAACGATTTTGTGGACTGCGTATATGGGATTTATCTATTGGTCGTTGGTGAACTAATATAAGAACTGTCACGTTTGTGGTGAACTGGAAGGGAACGTTTAATCATTTTTATTGAAAACGACATCTGATTATTGGAATTGAGCTATGGAGTCGCATGTGAAAAATAATAGGGATACTTTGCGGTTTATCGCTAGAATACAAAGAACAAGAATATTTTCATTAAGTTTTGGCAGTGTCTATAATTCGCCCGCTGATTTTGTACTGACTGACGTTAACCGATGTTCGGGACACAACTTAGTACATAATCAACGTAAACAGCATTCATAGAGCAAAAGTGCGTATAGTTAGTTTGGGTCATCTCATATACCTACTATAAAACAGCCCAACGGTAAGAATTGGAAGTTGACATTTTCCTCTTCTTTTATGTCGAAAGTGGGCAGTTGGCACTTAAAAAAAGGGGTTTGCGGAAATTCGAACTCAAAAGTGAGGGGTCAAAGTTTGAATGTGACAGCCGATCGACTTGAAACACGGTTTATGTATGAGTTGGTATAGATCAGGGTGAACCCTACTGTACCATACTTAGGTTCTTGTGAACCCATCGTGATGCCCTTTTATGGTTATCCTCGTGTCCCTCCTTCTTGTATTTTTACCAACGCTGTCCAGCCATCCTGTTATCCTCAAAAACCTGTAAAGATCAGAAAGTGATACATCAGGAAGTTTTTGTAAGTCATAAGTAAGTAGTAAGTACTGACTTCCAAGTGTTATTATTTTCAAGTGATAAAGACTCGGGCAGTGACAGAGAAAGTGAGATATGTACTCGTGGACCTCTTCGTCTCCGCAACCCCTCCCATTTTACATATGTTGTCATCTTTGAGATGGTTTCTTAGACAGTTATGACTTGTTACAGCCCCTACCAGCTAAGGCATCAGCGTTTATGGGCTATCATATTCTGGGCGAAGCTATTGTGATACTTAACAGGTCGTTAGTTCTTCCCACTTGTGTTTGATTTTTATATGAATCTAGTTCTCTAAAATTACAGAGGGGAGGCTTGATCAACTGTATAGTGCTCTATCATTATCATGACCAATTGCAGACGACTCATTGTTACCAGAACGTCATCCCTCAGCAATGCTGGCATTGTCAATGTGCCAGGAGACCCAGTAGAGATCCGCGGTATGCTGCCACTCTAAAACTCTACGCGGCAGGGCTGAACTAGCTTGGATTTTATTTCAATAGCAGAGATTTCTTTTATAGCAGCCTGGTTTTCAATGAAAATGATAATATCGAAATAGAAAAAGAATGTCTCTAATTTTTGGAAGGAAGTATTGCTTGGGCGTTAGTTATTTATAAGGGACTGGAAAGGGGGGATTCCGATTCAGTATAGGTATATGGGGAACATTTTTGTCATTCTAGCGCGTAGCAAAGTACTATTTACTATTATGCCCTTGCGAACCGCCTGCTTCCAGTCAACTTTGGAATTCGCAACCAGTGCAATGCTCATACAAATATCAATAATTAAGACCCTCGAAATTTTGTGATCATAAATTTTCCAAAACACATTTGAAAAGTTTTTTTTTATATTCTTGTGGTCTTAAGCATACCTTGAAATAGTTATCTGTATCTCTCGTTTCAAATATACAAGTTATCGCATCATAGTATCCAACAGGCACATGATCATTGCCACACTATTCGCTGACGCAGCATCTCAAACATTCCGGCACCTTACACCAGCCCAGCGTTGCCATAAGTGCAGATTTGTCTGAATTTTGCAGATTTTCACCCCAGCTGCAGACTTCAAAAATGCAAAAATCTGGGTGGCAGAATTTGTCTGCATATATTTAGTTTGTTTAGTGATTCTGAACTACCTACATAGAAGGGAAAAGAAAAGTAGAGGCTTTCACCTTCCATGTAGAAATGTTGTCCACTTCTGATTTTATAAGGCTGTACAATGTATCAAGCACTAACCTGTCAAAATTAAATTTTTTTAAATCGCAATATTTATGAATCCAGATTTTTTTCCATAGAAGTCTGCATTGCACATTTTTTTTTCTTAATAATTGCAGATTTTTTGAAATGTTTTCTGACAACACTGCACCAGCCACATATGCACATTTTGTCACAGTACATCAGCCAGCTGCTGCAACAGACCCTCCTCACCTGTAAAATGTTTAGCTAAAAGAAAATGTAAAGTTTAGTTTTAAGTGGGATTCCGAATAAAGTTGAGCTTGCTCCGAAAACAAATTTTATTTATTTTATTGCACAGCTAAACATTTCAAAATATGAGATGATGTACGGTTCATGGATGAGAAGGCTTAATCAATATCAAAGCCAAAACAAAAATCAACATCAGTAGGTATCTACTTGTAGTCGAGCAATGTTTAAGAAAAGTCTGATAACATCTTGCCATTTCAATCCATCCATACATACGTCAAGACTTTCCTCTTTTGCCTGCTTTATGTTGAAAATTCGTTTGAGATTACTAGAAGGCATTATACCTCCCTAATAGCACAGACAAACCTTTGAAGCAGGCACGCTTTGGGTTGTGATACATGTACATGTACAAGTCTATATATGCATTGGGTAAATATTCCATTCACATATCCTTTCAGAAATACCAACCGACCATATTGGCTCTTGCATATTGGCAATCAACTACTTTGATGTTATCCACAATTGACGTTCCTGTGTCAGAATGTTGAAAACCTTCTCATAATTGATACACGTTGTCATCACCAGTTTATCAAAGAAAATGATTCGTTGAACTTTGATTGGCAATCTGCTGAAGGATCTGTGTCTCCTCTATGATTTTTGATTACATTTCAATTTATTGACCCAGATTTGAAGTTCATTAGGTGGCACCGTCAGACGGTCTAATTAGACCAACTTATCAGGTTGTCATGACAAAAATGACACTTCAGAAAGTTTCTCTCCCAGACACATTATACACTGGGTATCCATTTTTGACATAGTTATTTTGCTCAAGGGTATAGCACTACAACTATGTACCTACCTACTAACTCTTTACGACAAATAGCTCTTACAATCTGCTTTTGATTATCGGATGTCGACATTTCTCAATAGTAGACTGAATAATGTACTTCTTGTCGAGAAGTACACACTTGAAATGGATAAATGGAATAATCAACTTATTTTGTGGTGGTAGGGGTTGTATACTATGTCAATGATTTAGTTGGACAAGAGATTATGTGAAGAGTTGTCAATAAAACAAAATTATATTCTTAAGTATTAAAACGAGAAATTATATTGTTAAGCGCATATACAGTAGTGTCGAGAACTTTAGTCGTAGATCCACTTAATTAACCATGAATTCCATGAGCAAGTCCAAGCCCAAGTCCATGACCAGCAACCAAAGCTGGCCCATGCAATCCTGCTACTTGAACTGGGGCGGCCAAAGGAATTCCCAAGTGGCCAGCAGCAATTGGTGCTATAACTGATGCCGAGGCGACAGCAAGGAGGGCAACGAGAGCGAACAAAATAAGGACCTAATGAAGGAAGATTAAGTAAAATAGTTTAGACAAATCTTGCAAAATCATTTTACCTTCATTCTTAGACTGCGGTGTACGGTAGATTGGTACTGAAATGTTTTAATTCTGATTATTACTGCATCTGAGCGGAAGTATTTATAGTAAACTAGATTTGCAAGCTACTTCCAGAGTTGCATCAGAAATTTGCAGCCGTTACTTGAAACAACTTTCACTAAATGTGAAACAGAGAAGCCGAATATTTTATTTAATAGTGAACTGAATAGGAAATTGAGTCAGAGCGTTGACGCTTATTAAATAAAATGTTTTCTTTTTGGTAATACTTAACATAGCCTTATTTCACAGAACGAGCTGCATTCTTAGCTTGAGTCTAAATTTTGGATCATTACGGAGGTACGTTCATTATATCAGGCGGGCTGCGCTCGCCCCTTGCTTGGTGGTAAAAGATCGTCTCTGGTCTCTACTTCGTTATCGTTACCTAGGGCAATGAAATCATAACAGTGTTACGAAGCTATGTGTATAGATCTGCCCAAACTCTTAGGTACCTTACTCCATTTGTATTTTGAGTAGAAATTATGTCCTGCCCAGTGATGATAAGTAGGTTGGGGATCCCTACATTATCCCCTTTTCCAAAATCTTTCATTGGACATAATCTCTCTTATTTTTTCCTCATTTTCCAAAATCTCACGGGACGAAATCCCCTATGCCAAAATCTCCCACAAGCAAAATAAACTTTGCTTATACCCAACCTTCTACTTATACTCCAAATGCTACAGTGAGCACAAGCAGGGGGCAGCATGTCCCCATACGTATCTCGCATCTTAACACAATTTTTAGGTGTCGCGGCGACAGAATTAATAACACCAAATATAAAAATGGTGGATTTTGTCCCTGGGGATTTTCTCTTAGGGTCTTTTGGAGTAGGTAAGGGATTTTGGAAAATGAGATTGGATAATTCGAAGGGCCAGTTTCTAATGTTCCAGATAAAGTTTCGTACAGTTAGCCGACACCATAACGCTATCCACCAGATAAAAGTAGCTGATATATTTTTTCTGTTTCATCGTCAAAGTCTCTGATAAACTATCCGGTAGAAACATTTATCAGGCTCTAATTGTTTGACAGGAATGGAAATGATGTTTTTTATCGTTTATCACATTTTAAAGTGAACTGCGTTGTTCTAGTTTTGGTAATTTAGCATGGATAAATTTATTTATTCACTCATCTTCGATACCCCGCTTATCCCTTAAGTGGGTCGCGGATGTAAGTTGCGCAAGTTCAAGTGGACCCTCCATAGTCACGATTCTACGCCATCGACTACAATTTGCAGCAATTTAAGTGCAGAACTAACATACATCTGCAAGCATCTCGGGGCGCTGATGAAGCGTTATAGGTTTGCCTTTCCCGGGAGAAGTATTTAAAAAAAAAAAAAAAAAAAATCGACTGTAAATCATAAAGGGCAATCCTCATACGGAGATATTATGGACTTGATCTAACCATCTCATCCTGGGTCTACCTAGAGGAGTAGTAGTAGTAGCAGTAGCTGCTCGACATTGAGTTCCTCACGTGTTCTAGTATTTCCAATACGATCTCTACGGGTCACATCAGCAATACAACGGAGGAATCTCCTTTCGGCAGCTTGTATCCGCGATCTTATTCTTTGGGTAGGGTTGCCAGATTAAAAGCTACGAAAAGGGGGACATCGTGAATTTTCTAGGGGGAACAAGTGTTCAAAAGGGACAACATTTTTTTTTTTTGGAATACCAGAAAAAGCATCAACATTATTTATGTACATACTTTATTTGAGAGAAACAAAAGAAAATAAAAAGTAATTAATAAGCATTCAACTAAAAAAAAATTAATTAAAACAAAAACAACAAAAATAAAGAACAATTTACTAAAAACGAATGAGAATCATTTTATTAAAGTTATTTTCTTTTATTGAATTTTGACTTAATAAGGGGGACGGTGGTTTGTATTAGGGGGACAAACAGCGTTTTTGTATGAAAAAGGGAGACTGTCCCCCCTAAAGGGGGACGTCTGGCATCCTTATCTTTGGGTCATTATCCAAATAGGTAAGAGTTGGAACAAACTCCGAATTAACGACTAACAACTTAACAATTTAGCTTTGACACCAAGTTCAGTCCTCTTATAATAACAGAATAACAGAGCTGTTTCAAAATTGACCAACCTGACCAATCCTACAGAAAAACTTAGCATTGCTCCTTCCATCACTCGTGAGTATGCATTAAACAGGCGTTTTGGCGACGACCATCACTTCAGATTTGTTTACCTTTACTTTCATCTCAAGTGAGGCCTTAGCAACACTGACGGTAGAGCTAAGCATATTGTAGCGAACCATTGGCTTAACTGGATGCCTTTTAACGATGCCAGAGTTAAGGCGAAAGACCTAAAGATTGCATGGAGTGCAACGAAGTAGAAAAGTTGAAGGCTGATAGATCGCTCCATGCTGTAGTCTGTCCATCTACCAGTGTAAGAAAGTTCGCATCAGTTACAGCTTATACCAGCTAACCCATTGTACTCCGCTTTTTTTTTTTTTTTTTTTATTGCACCAATGGATGTGGTAATCTTCTAAAGATGCGGTAGCCTGGGCTACCAACATACACGATTCGCCCGAATAATCGATGCCAGGAGTGCGCTAACGTGCTAATCCACACCTTATTTTCTTTAATCACTCTCCTCTCCCCGCGGAAATACCGCAACTCATGCTAAATCATCTAGGTCCACCGTTTCGGCTCTTCTAAGTCTTTCAAGTCTCCTTAATTCTCCGTGTACACTTGTTATAATGGAGCATACCTTCAGCCAGTCATCTTCTGACATTAACATAATGGATTATGTATTAGACTTTGGCGGTTTGGTAAGATCGCTCTTTCCCCTGCAAAGCGCCTAAAATGGAACATTGCGTGCTCCGTATTTTCTTCTTCGTCTGGGCAGTCGGGACAGAAAGGCGAACTATCGTGACCATATATGTGAAGGTATTTCCGGTAGCCGCCGCCGGCCGTGCCCCGATAAGATCTGCGTAAGGTGGTAGTTGCAGTTCCCGTTTGTTCTTTTTGTTCAGACCTCGATGGTGGGTATCAGTTTGTTGGTCCATCTGCCTTTTGCCGTGTTATCCCACCTGGCTTGCCACAGTGCCATCGATGTTTCCCTCTCTTCTACTTTGACCCTATTAGGGACCTTATGCCGGTTGACTGTTTGCCTAAGGTAGATCTTTTGCATCTCGCTAGCAAGAATGTCGATGGGGAGCATTCCTGATATAACACAGGCTGCTTCATCCGATATGATTTGAAATCCCCTTATTGTTCGTATTGCGCAGAGTCTGTATGCTGACGAGAGCTTTTTCCTTGTTTCGTTTGTTTTTAGAGCCCCCGCCCAGACCGGTACAGCGTATAGAAGTATTGAGCTGGCCACTCTGGATAGTAGAACCCTCCTGGTATATCAAGGTCCACCAATGTTTGGCAGCATTCGTGAAAGAGCGGCGTGTATCCGTGAGGCCTTTCTGCCGGCCGGCGTACTGGATGTGCGTTTTTAAGTTTAGCCTGTTGTCGAGCATCACTCCTAGGTACATTAGAGAGTCCTTAGACCTAATGGTTTGATTCAAAATCAAGAAATTTGCTAATTTTACAGACTTTCGGCTGGTTATCAAGACAGCCTCGGTCTTGTGGTCAGCTAGTTCTAAGCCGGCGGACTTCAGCAATTTTTTTTTTGATTCTGGAAACTGCTTCATCCGTAGCGGACTCTATCTCGTGGATGTGTTTGGCCAAAAAATGCGTAGTTTATTTTCCTTTAAATGTAGGTAAACCCAGTTGACCCTTGTATTCTTAACGTTGTTCTGGCGATTAGACCTTCAGGCAGCCCTCCAGAGATTCAAATAGGGACCAGTTTACACCCGGATTTCTTTCTTCATCTGTATGGCATTATGACTTTTGGTTCTATCCAAACAACATACACAACTCACTTCGGTGGTCGACATCCCGTCTCTAGACCTTCTTATTAACAAAATACAGATAACCCTTAAACATAGTAAAATTTACTTTTATCTTGGTCATGAAACATTATTCAATACACGCAAAACTTTTTGTTAAACAGAAAAGCCACTGTAGGTACAGTATAAATAAATTAGATTACGTTGATTTCGTGTGTAGGAATACTCCACGAAATAAAAAAAAAACGTTTAACACCCCTATGTCCTATAGGTACACGTGCTCAGAGAATATGTTGTTATATGTTATCACCTTTGTAACATTATTGCCGTCGAGTCAAGTCAATCAGGAGTGTTCTCCATTCGTACGAAAAATGAATACCAAAGTTATTTTTCATAGCTCCATTGACATCATATACAAAAAAAATCAAGATTGAGTGTTTCTAGGTAATGTCCCTAGAAATACTCAATTTTATCGTAGAAGGTATTTGTAGCGCGCAGAGGATCGTGATTGCCATCACCTTTTGGGTAAACCTCTAAAGGCATCCAAATCCATCAGAGAAATTTGAATTTTCCATCCGAGGTAAACAGCGATTTTTTTTTTTTGGAATCAAGAAAATCAAGAAAGAGACAAATCCTTAGATACTGAATGTGATATGTATATCACGTTTTTCACATATTTATTTTCACCATTCAATGATCTCATATTAAAAAGTCGATAGAAAAATGGGTTTACAATTCCTATGGCATGTAAGGTAGACAATAAGTATATATACTTCAGTGAAGCTGAAGAGTATTGTTTGTAGTACCTAGGGATTTTAGTAAGTTCATATACTATTGTCTGATTTTTTCATAGACTGTCTTGAGACAGATTGGAAAATGTTGTGTAATAAATAATAAAGCTCAAGCAGGTATGTACCTACATTAAAAGTTCCTTTTAGAAATTAGTTCGTTAGCTCTTTACCTATGTTTTTAACTTTCTACGTATCTAGTAAGAGAAAGATATTGTTTTCGTAAAAAATTTTGAACTCAAGATTTTGATCAATTCTGATAATTACTATGATAGGGGAACTCAAAAAAGTGGGTCTCGCAATTCTGTCCGTCCGTATGTCTGTCTGTCCCGTAACTCTGAAATTAAACGAATTTGTTTCAAACTTCGTATTTAGAGTTTTTGGGCGTTCCGCTAGGAGGCGTTTTTTTTTGTTTCTTCTAGCGCCCTAATATTAACGGCACTTGTCATATCTATAAAAATTTTACAAAATTTTAAACAATGTGCGTTTTTTTTGGCTATTCTATATAGGCTTGGAAAAAAAAATTTTGTACAAATTTAATTTATCCGGGCTAACGAAATCTATATAGAATTAAATTTGTATGAAATTATTTTTCTAAGCCTATATAGAATAGCACCTAATTTAGATTTTTGAGAAAACGTCTCTAACGATTTAAACAAAAATAGATAGGCATGAATAACATTACTGCGTACCCAGTTTTTCGCTAAAGAATCCAAAAACGGAGCTTTTTCTCAAAAACGGTAAAAACAATTTTAACAAAAACTAACCTATTTTTAAGGTAATATCGTCATTCGTAACTTGAAAGCAGTTAAGTTTCTCAGTTTTTCTCTAAAATTACTGCCTGTTTTGATATTCACCCCAATCGCTAAAAATGGTACTTTAACAAAAACTGCTCATATCTCGAAAATGCCATTTAAGCCATTAACTAAGTACCTACATCATCACGTATTTCGGTCAGAAAACTCAAATATAGCCGTTTTACGAATATTTCTCCAGGCACGTATTCAGGGGGGCCTCAGCCCCTCAAAGACCCTTCCAAAAACCTAAACAAAAAGCATAAAACTAAGACTTTCTAATATGAATTCAAATCTATAAAAATAAGGAGACTATCCAAGTAGGTAGACAGTATCCAAGCGATAGGTATGTACACTGTGCAAGCCATCGCTTGAATCTGCCTCTATCTAATGCCAACTCGTGCAATTCATAATTGCCTAGTATTAGTGAGCTAATTTCTTCCGCAACCATTCAAATGAAAATATAACTTTCAAAAATGTCAAAAAACACGCACCAAATAGCGGAACAACTCCACTTCTACGCCTTTGTGAAAGAAGATTCATTGAAATGCATGACAGCATTTGACAGTATTATTTCCTTTAGCCGTTTAAATGCATCTCAATAAGTCTTAAAGAAACGAGCAGAACGTGGGCGATGTCTTCGAATGCATCAACACTTTTGGCAGCGGTCCAAAAAAGTGATTTCCTAGTAAGCCTCATTGTATGCAAAAAAATATTTGACGCTGCCCTTATCAGTTTTCTTACAGAACGAACCCTTAGATTTTGTTTATGCAATTGATCGCACAAAAGAAGTTCTGAATTCTCTTAAGAACATCAGAGAAAATGCTGAAGATTTTTTCAGAGTGAACGAAATGAAAAAGCTAACATGCTACTTTGACAATGCAATTTCATTGACAGCTGTGAAAGCTGTGAAAGCTTATATGTGACAGGACTTACTTTAGAGCTATAAACTTATTCCAGTGACCACAGATAGTGTTGAAAGAACTTGTTCAACTATGAAATTGGTTAAAACAGTATCCCGAAGCGTTATGCCAGATTAAGCTCACTTGCTGTGAAATTTCATTCGGATTTTAATGTGGATCCATTAAGCGATAAGCGCCACTAATCGAAGGTGGTCAAATTGCGCCACGTGCTCCATCACGAAACAGATCTGGCCCATGCTGGATTTTAAGCGCTCCAACGATCTTGTAAAACAAAAAAGATCCAACATTAGCACATTAGTAGGTGTCATCACCGGACACTGCATTATTGGGAGACATGCTCTTAGGATGGGCCTCCCCTCCAATGATTTCTGTAGAAGCTGTATGGACGAGGAGGAGGAAGAGACAATTCTTCACCTTCTATGCACGTGTCCAGCTCTTTCAGCTCGTAGAAAAGTATATCTCGGAGAATACTTCTTCGACAACCTTGGTGAACTTGCTAATACAGGCATAAGCTGCCTCCAACGCTTCATTCTCAGCTCCTCTTGGTTCAACGGGTAGTTGTGAGATCATTGGATCCTGTGGTAACACAATGGTCCTACTCTGGCCTAATTGAGGCTGTACTCATTGCGGCCTGCCACTCTAACCTAACCTAACCTAATGTGGATCCAGATAAGACAGGCATAAGCTGCCTCCAACGCTTCATTCTCAGCTCCTCTTGGTTCAACGGGTAGTTGTGAGATCATTGGATCCTGTGGTAACACAATGGTCCTACTCTGGCCTAATTGAGGCTGTACTCATTGCGGCCTGCCACTCTAACCTAACCTAACCTAATGTGGATCCAGATAAGATGATTGATCTCATGTCAAAAAAAAATTAATTAAAAATCAATGAATTGGAATATTCCTATATAGTTTTTTGTCTAAAGAATTCTTCAACTTTTTATATAGAAATAGCAGATTCGCCTAACTCTTTTTTAGATGATTTAAAAATTTTTCACTTTTTGACAATTTTATACTGATCTGATATTTTAAAAAACTTAAACATTTTTGTAATGTGTAGGTATATTTTCTACAATAAATATGCATTCTTAATTTCAACATGCTATCATAAGCACAAAAAAATTACACCACGCGCACAAAATATTAAGTGTCTTAAACTATAAATTGCGATTTAAACAACCCCAAGCCCATTTCCTTCATTGCAATAAAACATTTAAATCCCAAAACGATTTCTGTTCACCAGCCATCGTACTTCATCTTCTTCGATAGCAAATTCTGCACGTCATCAATTCTTTCGGCTCCGCATTATAATTTCTGCTGTAGAAAGATATACGGATACGCATACTTAACTTAAGGCTGTCCTTTTTGAGATTTTTTTTATTTAACCGAACCCGACCCATTCATCCCTTAAAAAGTCGTTTTTCATCGATTGACAATCGTCAATATCCTGATTATGATTCAAACTTCCGGTTTGTTGTCAACGTTGCCCAGCGTTGTACGAAAATAGTCATATTTCAGTTTTAAACATAGAGTATTATTATACCCTTCCAGAGTCGTGGCTGATGATCAGAGAGGAAATTTTTGTAGTTGCAAAGCGCCCACCCCATACACTGAGATAAATAATGATCCCTAATATTTTCTTACTATCCCCCATGCACGGTTTTTTATGGCACGATAGATAATATCTTTCGTTGGGATATTTTTGTAGTCCTCTGGGGACACTTTCGTATCAATATCCGAGAAAATGTTCATCTGCTTCTTGGGACATTTTTTTTTCTTGCCTTGTGTTCTCTCCCTCCTTTAACACTGTTTGATAGAGGATATGACAAAAGTGTATTTATGAAGACTTAAGTATGGAAAGGGTCTGGCGGGATTATTATTTATATTGGCACTTCAACAACAAGAAATAATATAAATGCGTAGGTGTAGCTATCTACGTTAAATGATGCACTGAAACGCTAAGGGACTCTGTGCTACTTCTATGAGTAATTTGACAAAAATAATAAAATCAATAACCCTATTAGGGCTTAAGACAATAAAATTGTTTTCGAAAGCAGCTATTTTTTGTATGACACTGCCCCGGCATAATGTCTTTTCATTATTTGAAGTTCGATTGTTTGATTATTGATTACTTAGGAGACCGTGATGTCCATGGTTTCTTTTTGGATCGTCCCTCCTCCTGAAATTTGTACCTAATTGATTGGGATTGACACGTGTTACTATGGACTGAATGAGATGTAAGTGTTTTTTTTCTAGAGATTTTTAAATTATACTCAAAGCAGATTCCTTTAATGAAACCGTGTCCTCAGTTGATGGCAGGTCTTGTATCACCTTTCAAAAGAAGTGTACCTACATTAGAAGAGTGTCTGGCTGATGTCAAAAGTTTCATGAGAATTCAAGAAAATTTTAGAATACCTCGACCTTTATATGTCGACAGGTTATATCTAACACTCATCACCGTCACGTCATTAGGATTCGACACTATTAAATTCAAACAAATCGTTTAAAATATTGCGATTTTTGTTTGTTTTAGGAAAGAAGGAAGCAAATCCTTTTTGTATCAATTGTGATATCTGCAAATGTGGGATTTCAAATTATAACAGTGAAGCAGCTTGCGCTGGTGTAAGAATTGAATGTCTATGCACTACAGGTAGGTATCTACGGGTAACTTGTAGACAGTATCAGCGGTATGCAATTTGGAAGGATATTTGCACTTGTCAGGCTAATGCGAGCAGTTCCTGGGTTTTTAGCATTTAGAGCGCAATCAAAGCTAAACAATTCTGCCAAAGAAAATTTCTTTGAATTCAGATATGGGATGTAGTAATGTCCTGCATATTATGTTCAAATCGGGATGGTTGAGACTTAGATGGCAGTATTACAGTATAGCAATACGCTAATGCTACTTCTTGGGCTTGTAGGGCATTTGTCTTACATGATAAAAAACAAAGAATAACTCTTTAACAGAGGAGTAATTGTACGTATAATAAGGCCCTATTCTGAACCATTAAGGAAATTCAGTATTTGAAGATGTCTGTCATCACAGTGCGAATTAAAGACAGATTCGAATGTTCAAAGAAAATTTTATTCAATCATAATCCTATCGAATAGTATATCTAATCTAATAATTTATTCAACCCCATTTATTTTGACGATTTCAGGAATATGAAGTAAACTCCTCTTCGATGGTTATTCAATGTTCCATGGTCAGGCAACCAACAAGGAGCTCGTCCTTTGGGTCGAAGACCGTATGCGCCGTATGCGAAGTTCCAGCCTTCACCTTTTTTGCTGCGCTCGGTTCGACGACGTCATCAGATCTGCTCCTTTTGCTCTGGAACTTCTCGCTGTCTCCCGCATTAACGGACTTTTCTCCACATGCTTCCTGTTTTTTGTCTGAGATAGTTCCACTTGTGGATGCCTGGCCTGGCTAGTTGCCCTAGCTGTATTGGCCGCTTCGGCTACCGATTTTCTGGCAGCCTCCGCGATCAAAGTTTCTCCGACTCGCTCTAATTGAGTCCTGTCCCAGGCACTTAAGGTCTTGACATCACATCCACTGCTCGGCTGATGTGCGCTCAACTCTTTCCCTGACTGGTCGACTTTAGAGTGCCCGGAGGCCACAGAGTACCTGACAGCTGTGTCTCCGGTTTTCTTGGACAGTTTCTTGCCATTAGCGGTGTTAGCGAGAGTACCAGTCACCTCGCTACTACTCTTGAGTTCCGATTTCGTTAAAGTCGTCACCATCAGCACCATCGTCGGCTGGCTAGAGTCGGGTTCCCTATTTTTGTTTGGGATTTCAAATTCTCTTTTTGCAATTTTTTGAAGTTTTTCCATGTAGTTCCCACGAGTATGGCCGGAAACAAAAGGTCGACCCAGGCAGCGCCGCCGTACCTGGGCAAGGCTTCATACAACAGCCCCTCGCCATGGCGTCTGAGGGAGCTCGTTAGAAGCCGGTTTTAACCGTGACTTTGCCTCCATCAGCACGGTTCACTATCTACTCGCTCCATACCACAGGCATCAGGTAGGATTTTAGGGTTTACTCCCATCTCAAACTAATGGATCACGACTTACGATTAAAGCGTAAACTTAAATCCTTGACTGGCACTAACCAGACAAGCTAGTTAGCCATTTTCAGGCGGGCGCCCGCGGGAAGGAAGAACAAGTTCAGTATTTTTGCCCAACCCCATTATCTATCCCCTATCTTAACAAGTTGCACAAATTGCTTTTAAGGAAGCAAATTAAAAATTCTGCTTTGCGATCAAACTTAAAATTAATATAAAAGTTTCATAAACTCCAGTCGTGCACCTGCACACTTCAATAAAGCACTATAAATTAAAGCAAACTTTAAATATTATGAATTTATATATGAATATGATTTTAAAAAAAAATGTCTCTGTACATTTTAAGTTGTTAGTGCATTACAAGCCACCAATTTTGAGTCATGTCATAGACGTAGATATTGAAACTCTTAGTATATTCTGCATAATATTGTTCACGTTATATTTTAACAAAGAAGTCTCAACATCCTTACAAACTGTATAATAATTTTCCTTTCTCTCTAACATAAAGTGGATATTACTGCAAACACCTACAGTCTATTACAGTACTACCTCGATAATGTGAACTATTAAAACACGGCCACTTAACATTTTCGAGGGGTTCACATTTCTGTGAACAAGTTCGTTGCATTTTATGCTTTTTAGAATAATCTGCGTCTTGATTTTTAAAAATAAAAGAAAAGACACAAAAATATAGTACATAATTAAAAAAAAAAAAAACTGGACCCTCCTTATGCCCTGTGCCGCATTCACAAACAAAAGAAAAAAGAAACTGAGTTCTCAGCGCCGCTTAGTTGTCTCGCTAAACAAAAAGAAATGACAAAAAACTGTATACGTATGTAGAAGGACACCAATGAATGATTTTTCAGATGCAAATTGCAGTTAAACTAAATACCCCTATTTCATAAAATATAATTATTATAAAATAAAACTTCACATAGTCGAGTATCAGGAATTGGTTTTGAGTTCACATTTTAGAGTATGCAATGCTAACTCTTTTCGGTTCACATTTTTGGATAATTCGCATTTTCGAGGTTCACATTATCGAGGTAGTACTGTATTCTCATAGGGAAATGAAAAAAAAATGCATTTTATTATCTGTCGCAAGCAGAAAAGCTAACTTTTCCAATCAAGCTTTCCATTCTACTCGACGAGCTGGGATGAGATTTTATTTTTCATTTTGCTTTCTTTATACTTGTACTATGGCTCTTTGAGCTGCCCTGCAGGATAATTAATTTCACGGCAATAAAAGTGTGTAAAGCGGTTAAGACCAAACACCATAATTCCGTGTCTGAAGTAGTTCAAGCTTGATTATGTTGCCAAGGAGTCGGTTCTATAGCGACAACTATGACAACGACATTAAGTGCCCTTAAGCATGAAAGATACGTTAATGAAAATTGCAAGGAAGAAAAACAAATCCTCAATACTTTATTCTTTATGTAGAAGTCCATCATAAAGAATAAAGTATTGAGAGGACTTTACAATTTTTATAAGGTTTTTTTTTAAGATAATGAAGGAAGTGATTTATTGCTGAATGGACTATAGAATGAAGAGAAAGTCCTTAATTGTCATATACCTCACATGATTTTATTGAACTAATCTGAAAGTATGAGTAGTTGTAGAACAATAGATGCAAAAGAGAATTGATTTTTAAGTCGAGCATTTGCTTAATTCTAATAAAAATTAAAGCATAAACCTATATTGTAATAAAGAAAAATATTCCAGTAGAAAGATAAAAGCCCAATTTTTTATACGAAATAAAAATATCTATCTATCTATCTAAAGCATAAATACTACAGACCTCTCCCGAACTAATCAGTGACAAAAAATTTAAGTCGGTGGTTGATAATTATTTCAATCGTTTAAAATTCTCAGGACTAGATTGTATTTTTCATGATTATAAGATAGAACATGTCCATGTCCTGGGGTCAGATCGCGTAAAATAAGAACGATTGAACGATATCGTTTTCACGCATGCTGTCTCTATCATATCTGTGGCAATAAACAGAGACTGCTATTGTCGAAACGATGTCGTTCAATCGTTTTCATTTTACGTGATCTGCCCCCTGTATTCTGAAATGTTACCTGACACTGTATAATATACTTATATTAGGCATGTTTTTTTGAAACCTCGCCAGCCAGCCGAGTTTTAGTATAAAATTATGCATTTGGTAGAAATATTTGATAAATTCTGGCATTTTTCTCTGGAATGTTGTGTGCATAAGATAAGAACGCCATTTTGATTGAAGCAAATTGTACGGAAATTCTAAGCCACTTGTTGCTTTCAGCGCCACCTGTTTGTTCATTGTGAATTGAATTTAGCCAGCTGCTAGTCGACTGGGGAGAAAATCTAGAGTTGTTGCCAGCGGGTTGTTGTTTTAATTAGCGTATGAAATGTGCCTCAACTGGCAACTACTGGCAACCACTGACTGGGAACATTTCATAAAAACACAACTATAGTGTCTTCTAAAGATCTATACGGAATTAACACATGCAAATGTATCTGCTATATAATTTCTGAACATATACTTTGAATCAGAATATTCAATCAACGCTTCATATTGAGGTATAGCTCTACAGACAACAAGCTCTTCCTAGAGATAGATCCAGTGGTTGTCACAACCATTACTTAAATGCTTTGCTCTTTACTACTATGTCTTGCTTTTCATTCTTTATTGTACTACCTACCTATTGTTTCACTCATGGCAACGATGTAGCTCATACCAATTTTAGCTTTTCTATACCTAATTCCAAATTACGCAATTGTCGGATCCTAATTCTAGCACCGAATGCTTATAATTTTTGTATTAGCATTGATTGTGGTTCCACGCTCCAAAAAACAAAGAGCAATGGTACGTATCTACTTACAAAACAAAGACCGCTTAATAGAATATATCTGTCCCACGTGTAGTACCTACCTACCTACCTATACTCCTCGTTTCATAAAATATTCAATTCCCTTACTCACGCTATTTCTAAAAAATAAAAAACCAACTTTTAAATTTCACATCTGAGTGACTGCCAATCCGAAACATTTCAACCATCATCCTCAGACTGACGAACAAAGAACAACACTACTCTCGCAGGACGAACCCTCACTCAACCCAAGTTTATAGGCAAATCCAAACAGTCTTATAGATATATATGTATACAACTGATGCCCGATAGCCAAATGACTTATTAATATACACAACTGCAATTAGGTAAGTACCGTGAGCGATTTTTCCATATGATTTAGTTTTTTGAATTTAATCCTCGTGTTTTATCAAAACTTTTATTGTTCAACTTTTACAAAGTTATCGAATGACTGCGGATGGAAAAAACAAATGATTTCATCCAATTAAAATCCATTGATAAGTTGTGGTGAACTACCGCTCAAGCCAATCCAATCGCCATCACCCTCTTGGGGTTTATGGACGATACACAATTGTTCTCTGCTTGGCAATGGTCATGGTTGTTTGGGCGTTTTGAGGTTAATTGTTCGCCTGGTGCTTTGTGGTGAAAGTGGTAAGAGATTAAAACGTGGCGCTCATTCGTGTAGTAGATATATATAGTTAGCATTGAAAGCAAACCCTCGTATAGCCAAACAACTAGAAAACTTATTTTAGCGTAAATAATAATTTTCCCCAACATTTTGTGTATAGAAAACTTTGATGAGTTGCGATTTAAATTTCCGCTTGATGGGTTCGGATCAAAATGATTTTATGAGTTCATTATTTTAAGAAAAAGTTATGTGTTTTGCAAACAATTTACAGAGTCCCTTGCGAGTGGCCAGTTGTTTTTTTTTTTCAGCCCTGATTTCAATCTATATAGGAGTACAACTCAGTATACTTAGGTTTTTTTTAAACTTAATTGCATTCACTATTGCTATTCATAATTAAATTTGGGTTCTTGGACATTTTTTGAATTCTGACGTTTACCAGATTAACTGAGTCGAAACGGGGGAAATATCTGCCCAAGCCCATCAATAAGGAATTTCCCATCTATTCTTAACTGGAGATAGGTAAAGATTCAATAACTATTAAATAGACCTAATAAAAAAATATTCATTCGTATCTTCGACTCACTTAAATACAAAACTTTAGGGCATGCCTCAACTATAATCGCGAGTTATGCGTTATATTAGAAAGATAATCGTAATATATTCACCAATAGCATAGGTAGGAAAAAATCCACTGTGCTCGCCTTACGGATCTTTAAAAATAATAAAACATTTCCCAGCTTAGGTACTAATAAAGGGTGATTTTTTAAGCGTTTAGTTTTAAAAATTGAAAAAAAAAATATACGAAAATTTGCAAAATTGAGTGAAATTTGTATTAGAGTCGATTAATTAATTCTTGCCATTTACTTATTGAATATTATTTCGTGTAATTGTTGACTGCGACTATTCCTCAAGTGGTCCATCTGGAATGTCCAATTTTGGTATACTTTTTTCCAACATATCGACTGGTAGCGAGCACCGTTGACCATAATGTTGTTGCCATCATCATCTTTGAAGAAATACGGCCCAATGATGCCACCGCCCCATAAACCACACCAAACGATACATTTTTGTGGATGCATTGGTAGTCCTTGCAATGCTCCTGTTTGGTCAGAAGACCATAACGGAAATTTTGATTATTAACGCAGCCTGCTGTATAGGACGATTACAATGATTTGCAAACGTTGTTCAGGCGTTGTTCAGGCTTAAGTCTATCCATGGTGAAATGGCAATGCTAACTGTGCATTATCTACTTGACACGTCGTGTCACAAATCACGCGCGAACTGTTAAAAAAATCAGGCCGAAAAACCATACAGCAAAAGAACCACCCTCGTTTTGGGGATAAACCAAAAACAAGTAGGTTCTACATAACCCATAATAACAACAACCTTACTTTCCTGATCGATACAGGCGCTGATCTATAGGAAGCAGGCTAATGGTACAACTATGGCAACAAAAATGGCAACTAAGTACACGAGGTTAAACAAATCAAAACATTAGAAGTCTACGGGATTTACCTTGTTTCTGAGTAGCTTTCCACCACCTCCCATCTGTCAAGACTATGCATGGGTGCCACTGCCATGACATAAACCATGCGACCTAGGGCCCATATATCAAAATATGGCTTAATTACACTTTCACAAAGCGACATAAGGCCATATTGCAACGTATAACAGTATGTCACTTTGCAAAAGCGTCATGTCATAAGACCACATTTTTTTGAGACATAGGGCCATATTTCGATCATACCCTGAGAAACAAAATATTGTGTATCTGAAATTGACTACATATGAGAGAAAGATACAATAGGCGAGGGTGCTGCTATGCATCTACAAGGTAGGTAGGTATTGAAAAAGCAAAACAAAAAACAACTGAATTAATTTAAAAATTTTAAATGTTGTAATATTTTTGAGCTATAGGTATTATACACCACAGTGGACAAGTGTGCACAGTCAGCGACACTACATACCACTCAACAACACACCCCGCCGTACAAGTGTGGTTCCGGCTTAAGTGTTCAATATTATAGGCACATTTTATTCTTGAGTGGTCACAACGACCATCACTAGTGTCGATGACAACTGACAATTGACATAAAATAATCGCAAAACAATATACATATATATAATTCGAAATCATTTTCAAAGACATTTTAAGTTGACAAAAAAATGTCCAAAAGTGTTATTCCATACTAATTGCCTACTTAACACATTGTAAGTAGGTCATTCGGGAGGAAGTGAAATTGTGTTTGCCTCTGCATTACTTATCATAAAACTAATAACAGCAATCAAGGGAAAAACTTTTTTTTCGCATAATACAGTTTGAACTCGAAAAATGTAGATAATCCTTTACTCACATCCTCGGACAGCAATAAAGTTTGCCAAATTTACAAAAAGGTTTCTCTAATAATAGTGAAAAGTAAACTTAATCCTCATCCACCCAAAAGACGTAATATCCCTCAAAGAGAAACAGGTGTTTGCGGTAAAGTGTTTATCACTAAAGTGCGAACAGGAAAATTTAGAGCTACATCAACTTTATTACCACTAACCTACAAGAGTGGAGAGCTGACAATGGAATTGACAGCGAAAATCAAGCAACGGGCACTTTGCTCCCACAGTCACACCACAACCATAAAGTCAAGCAATCACGTAAAGTCACTTTTGGTAATGCATGTGGAAAGCACACAATAGCATTGCAAGCGCAGTCCAATCGTGATGCAAACAAGCAATAATCCTTAAAACAAAATTCAAATAAAATATTTATCAGTATGTACCTATATGTACAGTATACAGCTATAGAATAGTCAGTTTCAGTTGTCATGATTCCTGGTGGGTATCTTTTTTTTTTCTGCCTTTGTCCAATTGGGCGAATATTTCGTCTGGAAGAGGATTTTTAACACCCAAAGCGGAGAGAATTTATTTCGCCAAATTTAACTGAGGAGATTTTATTGCACAAGGGCTTTCAACGAGACATGAAAATTGATATCATCCACTGGCGAAGATTTATGGTTCCTAGTTGTCGGCCCAATCGTTGGAAATCGTAGAGCTTTAAGTGAATTACCAGCAACCAAATGTATAAAAGAGTAAAGAGGAAATGGAAAAAAGAATAAAACAAACAAACTAGGGGTAGGTACTCTGGAGGACACATATAAACTATATTGAAATTGAGGTGCGGTTTGGTTTATATTCCTCACATCGAAATGGTTCTGAATTTTAGGGTCCTGCTGATTACATTTTATGACAACACGTGTGGATAGATGGTGACTAACAAAATTCACGCAAACATCTAATTTTAAATTTTCCTAAACTCGAAAGCACATCGGAAATAGTGTCTTCAATCGCAAAAGTTCTTTGAATTTGTTTGGACCCAGATTTGACCAATTGGTCTACTACTGTGCCATCTACATAATGTCGGTGTGTGATTTACTTTAGGGGTCTGATTGGGTTGTTTGACATGTTAGTATAGAGTATGTGCGTTGTGCAGGGACTTTGCTATTAAAGTCAGAAGAGCCTAGTCTAGCTGACCTTAATATTTTGAAAGGGCACAGGTACACTGAACGGGAACGCAGCATGGGCTAATAATGAGTTCTTTTTGTCGTGGCTGGGGTTAGCTCCCCAGATCGCCAAAATCCTTCCAAAGAAACACCAACATTGGTGACAGTCCTGGCGGTTCACAGGTATACTGGGAGGTAGACTTGGCAATTTAACTAGTTACCCGCAGGCTTATAGTATCGGAAATAGAGGCAGCTAAGGAATACGATCAGCTGTACCTACACCAGATTGGTATTTTCTCACTCTAAAGGTTGCTCGTCAGTTCGGCTGGTAACGAATGCTTCGTTACAAGATTTAAAGTTCAATCACTGATTTAGTTCTTATTATTATAAATACGTGGAATTTGGTCGATATTTAATTGACAATATCTGTCTGTTCTGTGATAGTGAGTTAATCGACAACCAACTAACTTCAGAGTCTATCGAACAGTCCGTGATTATACTAGGGGGTTATTCCGAAATGCGCGGCGGATCGTATTAAAAGCGTAACTTCGATTTCGACCGTCTTCGCTTTTGCTTATTCTCAAATGCGAACTGTGTTTTCCATTTTTTTTTCCAATTAGACTTCCAATTTTCCATTTATTTTCCCAAAAGTTTGACAGCTTTTTCCCGTCACAAGAATTTAGTTTTTTTTTTTATCCGCAATAAATCCGCCAGCAATCCGTCACCTTAATATCTATCGCTTTTGAATGGATCGAATCGCTTGCGGAAATACAAAAATACCAATCCACCATGAAAAGCGTTCCGCCTCGCATTTTGGAGTAAGCCCCCTGATGATATAGTGATCCGGGTAAAGGCAACATTTCTTTAATTCCATAGGCTGCTCTCCGAAAGTTCATAATTGGTGTATTTAAATTTTTGAAGCAAATGAGATTATTGAGTTGTTGTTGCAGCTGATGTCTCCATAGTGTTCGCCTTTCATGAGTAGGTAACCGCTGAGTGGCTAGCATATTCTGATAGCGTCTATAGGAAGGGCATTAAGCAAGGCTTATGCACTGCGGTGGTTGAAGTAGTTCTAAGTGGTCCGTTGATTTACAGATATACCAAATCGCTGATTACTTCCATTGGGCCTTCTGTCAGAAGCCGGTTACCATACCATACGTACAGAATTATAGTCTAATTACCATAAAGTAAAGCCAATGTCGATAGATACCGGACTCGGCAAAGATCCTTCTGTTAAAGTGGATAAACTTAAGAATAATCTGTCATAATATTGGCGACGAAATGTACACTGTACCTGTAGCTAATGTAACCCATCAAAATTACATCAGAGATAACACAAAACGCTGATTCTCAAGGCTAAGAAAGTATTTATGTAAATAAAGACCTCACTAAGACGATGACATACAGGACCCCAATTAACCCAATCTGTTATATGGCGGAGAAGCGGATGAAAAACTTTTTACGCATTTTGGGAGATATATCATTCGACTGATTTTGGTCCAGTTTGTATCGATATTTGAGATTGGTTCATTAGAGTAATTGTGATGTGCTTTTTCTGAGACCGAGGTTTCTCTCGCCGGATCCAGGATTTGCCCAAAGAAACACCAAACTTTGGTTAAGAGATTATCCTTTATTTAAATAATCAACGTATAAACTACTGTCTTATGATTAGCTTAACAATGATTAAATTCCTAAGCGACAAGCGTGGCTCCGATCTGCACAAGCGTGGATCCGATTTGAGGCCCAGCGACGAGCGTGGTTCCGATTTGTGGCCCAGCGGCAAGCGTGGCTCCGATTTGCGGCCCAGCGACAAAAAGTAGACAAGTCTACTCATGCAATTTCCTCAAATTACTCAGTGTGACTTATAAGTGACGAATGCAAATTTCTTGTCACAATCACAAATGTTGGTTGGTTGGACAGTCTAGGAAATTTGTGCAATAGCAGCAGGTGATGGTGTCTGCGATTGCCTATGTACAGTACTGGCCATACAAAGTGCTTACAGTGACGAACGGGGACGTTTCGTTACACCATTACGAAGTGCATTGGATAAGAAGATGGAAAAGACGGGGCAACATAGATTATGGGGGTTACTATGTTAAAGAAGATAGATCAAAAGCCGAAATTGCGTACTCGCGGAATAGGTCATAATAAAAATAATGTAATGAAAATAAATTTAGTCACTTATATGGGTTGGGGCAACCTTTGGACCATCTTTTAACGAAACCAATAGTAATAAGTTTGCTTTAAGAATTAACCATCAATATGCGAACGGACATTACATAAGCTACCTGTGGCGTATTATTCCAAGTTCGCTAATATATTAAACGAGAGATATAGGTACGTTCATCGTCTCCGTGGAAAAAATAAATTCGGGGACTAGACTCTTTTCACTTGATTTGCATTAAGTGCTATAATACCAACAAATGTGATATACCGCACGAATAATTGACGTATCGGAGCTTTTTTCTATCGACGACAATTTTTCACCTAAGATGGGATTAGCACCCGCACCTTGTTCTCATTACTTTTCTACTAAAAGCATTTTCTTTAATCTCTTTCGCATAATTATGAAAGCATTAATTATTGTAAATCATTGAATAGAGCTGATGAAAATTTGTAGTCCGAGTGCAGAGTATATTAAATAAATTTACATACGTGGGGTTGGGTATGCAACTCCGCAGTCCGATGTAATTGACAGCCTTAATTAAAAATACATTTCTGTCAAAATGGGATCATACTTTTTCTCATACCTACTGAAGTTTCAGTTATGAAAATGCCTCTGAAAGGTAAACTATTTTCAATGATTAATCTCCTACCGCGTATAATAATTATTACTCATATATCCACGTTAATAACCATATCCATTCCAATATTCCTTTTGAACTGTAGGCCACCAGTAAACTCGACATTGACCTCATTCTTGTGTTTCTACCTATAACATAGCGACAGATCGGAATTCTGTTAACATGTTTTCTTCATATATTATTATATGTTTTGTTCATAAACTTTAGTATAGAGATTATCTACGTAGATACAAAAATGATTCAGGGATATCATTTATAATGAGAAAAATGGGAGAAGTCATTATTGGTATTATTTGCAAGTTATTTTCTGGTATTATTAAAAACATCTGTACTATGACATTCTTTTTCAATGTTACGTACCTAGCCATGTAAATCATTCACCATAAAATTCCAACTTTGGAAAGGAAACAATTAATGTAAATGAGCTTTAGTCAGTATTACCAGGAATAACGTTGAAAAACGAATTGTGGTTCTAAATTAGAAAATAGCTACTTACAATAATTACAAGTCGCAAAAAACAGAATTTTATTTTGAAAATTTGTCAATTATTGTGAGTTTGTCAAAATATTATGTAACCTGGATGATCTTATTATACATTTACTAACAATGCTCCGCCCACCGGTTGAAAAACGATGAATAAGGCATGCAATAATTATTACCCGCGACCCCTTTACTCCTGAGCAATTCTCATCCACCCTACGGACTAAGTTGGCCACACATTTATAAATAAAAAAAAAACATGAAAATCGGACGAATCGTTCTCGAGTTATAAAATGCAACGTCCGTCTGTTCGTTTCCTCATAAGTAGTATTTATTTATTCTGAATCAGGATCAAATTCTGAATCGATTAGCCATGTTTGTCCGTCTGTATGTCTGTTGAAAACACGATAGCGTCAAAAAAAAACCGATCTAGACAAATGCAATTTTGTAAGAGGACTTCCATTTTTTACCATCGCGTCGGACATCAGGTTGGTATTAAAAATGGGATAATATCAGCCGAATAGTGTTCTGGTAGCTCCCATTCCAAACCAATATTAAAACCAAGTGTTGTGTACGTACTAACTCACATGCCTAATATTTTGCATCACTTTGTGCAGTGGATGGTATCAAAGCATGACAACACTTTTACTTGTTTAAAAATGCACCTATATGTACATATTTTACGTCTTTATACAGTCAAGGGTGGAATTTGGGATCAACCAAAATGTTAATCAATGTTTGCATACCAAGATGGTCCATCAAGGTCTACTTCCACTTGTGAAAGCAATATAAGGCCGCAGGTTTTCATCGAACATCCCTTTAAATGAGAATAGAGGACTCTACGACGCAGCATTATTACTAAACTAAGTTATTCCAGACTCCCAACAAAGCAAGATTCCTTTACTAGCTATATCGGGTCTTGTATAATTAAATTAGGGTATAGGCTCTGATTGGCATTAATTTGGTCATGTCCAGAGTCTTTGGAATTATCTCTTACTAAAACGGAAAAGTATGAAGTAGAAAATTTTAGTTTAAGCCCCCGACAACTAAATAAATAAATAAATAAATAAATTGCACAACAGGCGGTCTGATATGCTCTATCCATACCCATCAGTGGACAGCGATGATGCATTTAAATATTACTTCAACGTTCAACGAACTGTTTGACCAAACATGAGCAAGGTCCACGATAGGTATGCCATTAATATCGTCCTTGATGATTTAAATGCCTGATAGAATGAAATCTTCGATAGTCCAAACGGAAAGAACAGCTTACCATGGCAATACATCTAGAAACACACTTATACTATTAACACTATATTAACTTAGCAAGCCGCCGCTACGTACTTGTTAGGCGACATTCTTGCGGTTAGTAGAGAACTACCTGATGGCAATTACCTACATTTCTTTGTTTAATGCGCTTTGCTACTTTTTTTTTTTAATTAGATGTGCTTAAATAAGATTGTTCCCAAATAGGTAGCTGTTTAAAATACATTACGAAGTCTTTGCATAAATTGTCTACTTCCGTTAATTCACGTCTTTTCCCTCAAGTTCACGTTCCAAAATAATACACAATAGAAGGAAGTGAAAAGCCCCTGAAGAACCAAACAACCAGACTTATTTCTATATATACGCATCACCCGCTGGTATATATTTATATACATCACATGTTTCCTGTCTGTAACTGATGTCATTATTTCACAGACCCAGTAAATCAAAATAAAAAACTTTCCGGAACGAACAGTAGGTATCTTGACTGATGCACCACATGGGAGCTCCGATAAAAAAAAGGAAGAAAAGTTTGAAAATGGGACGAACAATGATCTCGGGGAGTATGTACGCACGTGCTAGGCTTCTTGTTTCATTATCTTTTCTGACATTTTTTCGCTTAGAATTATTATTTGAATATAATACCCCGTAGATTGGGGAATCCTATATTTCTATCCATTCCGCACGGGATTATAATTTTCCGCGTTAGTACACTCTGCCATTAGGTCATAATCATAATTTCTACCTACACAGCGTATCTTTGAATAGAGTATTTAATTTAAGATTATCCTCCTTTGGGTCGAGTGGGAGTATAAAACAACATGTTTATCTCAACTACATTGTCCTTTTCATATTTGGATTCGTTTCATCTTCGTTTTGTCTCAGAATTCATGTGCTATCTGTCTAGAACTTAATTGGGAAATGATTATCTTGTGCACGTTTTGATTTTCTGATTTATAATCCATTCAGTGTCAGACACACTGGCGTTTTCATACGTATACCTATGTCTGTGGATGGTTATTATTAAAACAATGTATCTAAATAAATGTAGTTCTGTAGAGATACCGCTCAAATATTTATGGTAGGTATAGGTATCCTTTGACAACGAGTTTGGTTTCCATATACACAAGTCTGACAAAATACCATAGTGGGTAATTATTTTGTATCAATGCTTTCAATCGATGTAAAAGGACACGATTCTTGTTTCTTAATCCAATTTAAATCGAAATTTTATGAAAAGCAAACAGACATGGCTACGTTGTCCTGCGGTTTAGTTTGTGATCATTTAGAAATTGGACCTAATTCTAACTTAGGGATTGTGAATATATCATTCTTTGTTTCCTTTGGTATCTGTTTTCTTAGTTTTCATTAAGTATTTATATTCGTTTAACAGGTACAGGTATTAACTATATAATTACATTTGCAATGCCAATAAGGAGCCACCGAAGAACCCATAAAGTATGTAGGTATATTCTGACTATTATGGGCCGATTTATGACATTTTTCGTCGCTCTTGCCAGAGATTCCGATGATAGGTCTTTCGTCTTTGCATTCTTGACGGATATTCTTTTTGAGCGCTTCACCAGTCTGAGCCTTGTTGACTTCAAAAACTCAATAAAAATAAGTTTGAATCGGATAATGCTGACGATCTTACCGGCCAATGCAAATCGCCAAAACGAGAGATTAGGCGACTCAGAAATGCTTGGGGGTCAACAGCTAACAGCTGATGCACTGTCTGCACCCTAGTATGGGAACGTCTTACAGTCTTCCACCAAAATTCTATGTAAAGACTATGCTGAGTTCCCGGTCAGAGAGATGTGTCTGGATATGAAAAAGCTGATGAGCTGGGTAAGAAAAGGGTCCTCCCTTGAACTAAAACAGGCCGACAACATAGTATCGATTGAAGAAAATACTAATGGCGACAAATAATAAAACATGCAGTAACCTCGACTCCTGTGGCATAGCAAGGAAATTGTGGCTAATTTATATAATAAACAGAACACTGAAAAAATCATACAATTGAAGAAGAAATCATTGTCCTCGATTGTGGGTAATTATCACCGCACACAATATGCAGAAATACCTACCATACCAAGAAAATAAGAATCAGTAGAGATGACCTGTGCAAAGGATACGGCTATGAGGAGATGCATGAGGACACCCTACACTTTCTTTGTCACTTCCCACGCTCTGCCACTTCAAGAATAGAATTCTGGGTAGTTACTTCTTCGAGGATTTAGATGAACTTTCAGACGGGTTTATTAAGGAAATTTGTAAATAAAACGGGTTGATTTACCAATCCTTAGGTATTTTATCGGCTTACAGTGTGTGGGAGTTATAAACCCCTAGGGCATCACAACGAATTTACATTGATATAAGTGTGGCACGAACAGGTTTCTCCCGTCTTGCCATTTTGGTATTTTATTCGACAAAGTCCTACATAAAGAAATTCCCATTTTGGGGCATAGTTCACATTCCCACTTTTGTGGGAGTTAGTATACGTGAGAGTAACAGGTCCACGTGGGATTTATTTAATGATGTGCTAAATTTCGTTAAATTAAAAAAAAACTGTATTTATTGCAGACCTATACAGTCTTTGAAGTTATTACAAAACGCATCCCAATGGGAAATGTTCTATTCCTCACCTTTCCCCGCTTATCTACTCCCTCGAAAATCATACGCACGCAATTCACATTTATCGATAAAGAACATGCAATTAACCCTGCATGATAGTCTCTTTGTAAGTAAACTGAAATCAATTTCAACGCTCTTCAATCCAACTACCATATTCGTATCACAACGATAAGTAGCTACTAAAACGTTTCACCCCCTTAAAATTTCAAATTCCGACACTCAGCTTGCCGTACCAAACATACCTCCTCATCGTTGTCACTTCTCATCGAGATTAATGAACACAATGTCGCACAAATTCCTGTATTATGGCCAATCGGGGCCAGGCACTACACGCTAGGATATCCTTGATACATTGATACAAGGATTTGCCTTCATTCCACACTATGCAACGCATAATGCATTTCAAATCAACATGGATGTGCCATCCATGTTTCGCAGCTAGCATTTCAATGATGTTGCAATCCTATTTGTGAGTTTGCATGAGATAATGATATCAGCGCCATTGGCCACTATAGCGGATGCTATATGATGTGCCCGATGAAGGATGCATGCTTGATGCAATTCGTGGTCCTTTGATGTTTAAGTGGGCCGTCATTATTCATCATGGGAGTATAATTACGCTCCTTATGTGCTGCAGTGTTCAAAACACTTTTGAAAAAACACTGTTTCAGCTTTTCCTTCGTTCACATTATAGTCGGGTTTTCGACCCCACCCAGTACAATGGACTACAATTACGAAGTAAAAGCGCCTCCCAGGCATACTCAAACGCGTACCATCTATTTTAGTTTCTTTTTTGTTGGTCCTTTCTCTGTGCCTCGCGCACCCTTCTCAGCTAGGACTTTACAATTTAAAACAATTTCTCGTTAAGAATTTTTCTTTTGCCGACTTCCCGTTCCCATTCCTGTTTTTAATGGAAATTAATGGCCTCCTGCGCGGACTACAAAAGTCAACAGCTAGAAACGGAAAAGAAATGAAATCCTAACTACAGGAGAGACAGAGAGAAAGCGAAAGGCGATTCTTCATAAATTACTTCCTCGTTTCTGTTCGCATATATGGAGTCTGTTTTTTTTTTTTGGTTTGTATTTTACAATTTTTCTGAGGCAGAAAAGGGAATCTGTAGCACTTGTGCAGTAAGCCTTTGCACAGAAAAAGGCATCCGTATAGGTACCCATTTATATCTTCTGATATATAGGACGAGCAAAAAAAAACGAGTTCATTCATCGTCGTCATCGCCGTCGACGTTGTCGTCAGCGTAACTCAAATTAAGGACACTGAATAATAAATGACCGGTTAGAGTCCTTTACACACATGTGAGTGACATTGTTTCATACAGGCAAGCAGGTGGCGTAATCATACCCCCCAAGTCCAAATATCCTTAATCCTCTAAGAGTTCTCTCACACTGTCTCGTTTCTAACTAATGCAGAAATTCACGCTGAGACAAATAATGTACAATTCAAATCCTTGAGAGCATGATATTCGCAGCACACTCACGCTACTTTACCCTGGGAAGCAGGTTAAGTGCGATTATTCGAAGTATAAAAAGCCCTGCACAACACCGTGTACAACCCTCGACTTATGCCGTTTCCCTTGGAGCCACCCATTTCTGTGTCTAGAAGGAGAACTTAATTGATGAACTGGGTGAATGTGTCACTGGCTAGAGTACCATGTGTGCGTCCCATTCGGTTTTCATTAATTTCCATAACGACACAATACCCCAGAAAAGGATCAAGGAGCTATCATCATTTAATCATAACCTGAAGTGACATTAATCTAGTCGGGATGCTATATGGACGTGAAAGCAGTCGAGTAAGATACTGATGATGATGTACATGAAAGAAGCAACTCTCTTCCTTTGAAAATTCGCAAATCCTTTCAATGCAGTTCCAAGTAGATGCTCTTATGATATTTCGCAACAGTAGACATCCTGTTGATTTTTATTTTCAACATCTTCTGATGTGATTTTTGTTACAGGATCGCACACTTAGTGTGACCTAATTAAAGTTTCATAGAACGGAACAAGACGAGAGCGCATAACGTAGTGGGTATATCTTTAGAAATTGCTTTCAATATTTTCCAAGTCCTTTGCCCCTTCCACTGTATATTCTGCAATAAAATTCGTTTATATTTGCAGAGAACGAAGAAATAAAAAAATTCTTTCCAGGACGCATTGAGAAATTATTCCACCAAGGATAGGATTGAGAGATATGCACGTATATATGGAGTTGTGTCTGTTTGGCGATAACAAACAACTTGTACCCCGGATATAGAACATTATATAAACAAATTGACTTGATTGTTGCTTTGCTGTTAACGGAAAAATTTGTGTAAATATTTGTTATATTCTCTTCGGGTAAAATGGGTCAGTACACATAGTCCTCGGAATGCAGTTCCGGATAGAAGAAGTACATACAAGGAGGTGGACGACAAGGACACCATGTAGATATGCAAAAAATGGGGAATGCGGACAGTTGTTAAGATGTTGGATATTGTTTGCTTATGCATTATGATGGACCAACGCTTTTATTGTAAAGAAAAATAAGACAAAGGGCGTTGTTTGCTTACCAAATACATAGCTAATAGAAAAGCCATGAGCATGTATTGCTAAAGGGCCGTTGAACGTTGAAGAATGCGAGTGGCTCTGATAACATCCCAATTTCCAGTAATTCAACTGATACAACTTGCTTATTTCAATTTTCGGGCTGTTCTCATCCAACCAGACCCGAACTGATAAATGTCAGTGTATCCACAGTGTATATTTAAGTGTAAGACCATCCAAATTAGGTAGGTACCTATCTAATTTAGGATTAGCTAGCTTCTGACCGAACAGATATATCAGATAGAAATTTTACAGATGTTGGTAAGATATGATTTTGCTATCATAAAAGATAAATGGATCAAAAAGAAAGGGTTTGAGGTACGGATACTTACTTACTTATTTAAAGTGGCCCTACAGTCTGGGGTGGACCTAGGCCTCAACAAATAAGCCAGCACAATCTTTTGCAAGCCGTCTCCAGTTTCGCACGCTAAGTTGGTTAAATTCCCCCTTCCACTTGCGTGCGCCACCTAGGTCGCGGTCTTCCTCTACTGCGCCGTCCCTTGGGTGTGTATTCGAAGATCTTTTGGGCTGGAGCATTCGCGTGCATTCGCTTTTCATGACCCAACCACATCAGTCGTTGGACGTTGGACCTTCACTCTTCTGCCTAGGTCGATGTCGCTGTACAGCCCGTAGGTACAGTTCCTCCATTCACCGTCTATGCAGACGGGACTGAAAATTATTCGAAAAATGTTCCTCCCGAAACAACCAAGGGTAAGTAACCTCCATGCCTCTGCACAATAGAGAAGGACTAGGACGATTAGGGTCTTATAAAGGGTCAATTTTGTTGTTCGAGACACGGCTTTGCTATACTCAGTTACTTTCTTAGCCCAAAGAAAGCGATTGGCAAAAATTATTTTTGGTTTATCTCAGCGCTGGTGTCATTGATTCAGTAGTTCACAGCGGAGCCTAGGTAGACAAAGTAGGAACTTAAACTCCTCAAACTACTGTCTATAGTGGTTTTGGGTGTCGTTTCTTGTTGACAGCATATACTTTGTCTGTCTTGCCCTGATTGACCGCCAAACCTATCTTCGCCGCTTCCGTCTCAATATTCATGCACGCGCCAATGAGGTACGGATACAGACAAAAATTGGGAAAAAATAATTTACTTATGGATATCAAGCTCGAAACCGAAAGCCTTTATTTCGATGGCCGAAAATATTGTACTGAAATTACATAGATAATTCAAGGGAATTTGAGAAATTTGAGTTTCTGTTGAAGAGCATAATTGCTCTTGAGTTGCACGCTATGTTAGAAATGATTCCCTAGTGATGGAAAATCAAAAAGCTAGTTTAAATGGAAGTGTTATAATGTAAGAAGCTATTGGCAAACCTTTAGGTACAATCTGTATAATACTAAAGCGGAAAAAGCGTTTTCCGTGTCATTCATTATTAGACACTGCCTGATAGGAAAACATGCCACAAGGCTAGGCCTATTAGCAAACGAATTTTGCAGAAGTATGGATGAGGAAGAGGAGGAAACTATTCCTCACCTGCTTTGTTCCTGCCCAGATTTCTCCCGTAGAAGGAACTTTCACCGACATCAGAAGCACAAACAGTAAGAATAGACCGTCGACTCCTCCCAGATAACGGACTTTGCCTACAAGCTGCCGGCGGGCCCAGGATTTTTCATGTATTGGTGCTGTACAAAATCAAAGGAGCGCCATTAACGCACGCATACTTGAAAAATCCTAGGCCCATGGTATAGCATGGAAAATCACTGCCGCCATTAAATTTGACATTTACACAGACAGGGTAATTTTTTCCGGGTAGAATCGGGTAGGTGCACGGGAAGTCGGCGGTCTTGTTCTTACTGGTTTGTGATCAGAAGCCTCTTACGCTTTGTGAAGAGCTCAAAATGGTTCAACTAGTATGGAGATCTCATACGATCCTTTTTCGTGGTATCACAATAGACCTATGCCGTTCTCCGTTCTAAGTCTATTCGTGTTTCCAAGCTGGCAGCCACTTTCAACCAACCAACCTCAAATATTAATTTTTGGTGTCAATCGTTAAAATCGTTTTTTAAAAAACTGAAACTTGCTTAAAATCGTTAGCTAGCTGTATGAGAAGTACAGTGAATATTTAGGTTAGCATATACAAATTAAAAAAATGTCCCTGAATTGTAAGCCCAAAAACTAAAAATTAAAGTTCGAAACAGATTCGTCCAGCTGTTTAGGCTTATATTCAGATAGACCGGATGGACGGAAGATGAAAGGAATTGCGAAACGCACTTTTTTGAGTTCGACGGTCATGGTAATGTCTCCGTAATCGAGAAAGTTAGAAAAGGCTTTAAAGCGGAAATTGATCTCTTCCGACTTGTAGTTCGCAACTGGTGGCAGTTAGCCATGGACCACGCTAACCAGAGGCATATTATTCGAGGCTTAATGTCACACCTTTTAAGAGCCGTTAACATAGACACTTTATAACACCTGATCGCATACAACACTAATATGCATTGCCAAAACAATACCAACTGCAGACAATAAATCAGGCATATCATTAGGTTAAAATAAACAATTTTGAAAACCACTGAAATCAGAGTTCACTGCTGCGTATGGTGATTACAATTAATTCCTTTACATCCTCTCACTGAATTCCAATTAAGCAATTCGATTATCCTTTAATATACATCTTCACCGATGCATAATTCAAATGACATTATGCTACATTTTCGACTGTAAAACATAAATTAATAGCGACAGGACATTCGATTTGCCAATGCATGCTATAGAGCAGCCATTGCCAACAGACTTGATACATGAAAACACTGCGTTCTGTTTCAAAACATAAGTAAGCTCTTCATGTAAATCCTGAATTATACAGTTAGCTTTTGATACCCCACGGCATCAATTTCCTGATATTTTTTTTACTAACAGGTAAATTTAGAAATCAATACTCAGTGAGGTGTTTAATCATACAGCAAACACATCCAGAACCATCCTGTGATTAGGAATGGCAAACGCGCAAATACCTGACCAAAGTTTATATGCACGTACGTGAAAGAGATGATGTCAGAGGGCAATCACCGTCTGCTGACCATACTGTAATGAGGTTATTACCTCGAATTGATAATTGGCAGCAACATTATCTACAGCAAATATGCATCCCCAATCGATGATATAACCGCGCTCAGGACATGTAAATTCACTGACAGCAAAGTCCATATTTACCCTATGGCTTATGACGATTATTATCATTGATGCGTGGCCATTGGTGATTCTATCTAAATAGGTGCAACAAATCCATTACCTGTGGCAGTGTCACTGAAAATAAATGCGTTCAGCCTAAATCGTCTACTGTTGTTTGGGGAATGCAAATGTTATTCCAACCGGAGCTGGAGTCTGGGGAATGGTCCTCATGTAGGTGGGACCATAGTAAGTGGACAAACAGAAATTGTGTAATGTCTATGTGTGTTTGCGAGAAAATTATGGAAACAGATTGCATTGGGCCGGGAAACTTTATGCTGTGTGAAGCTTGCCACATATGATTTTGTGCTGATTAAGTACTTTGAGTTAAAGTGTGTCCGGTATTAGGATATTGCCATTCGAACTGGAAGTATGCACATTTCAATATGCCTGCATAATTATACGTGATATTTGTTATCATGAAGGGGCGGCAGAGCTAACATTCAAAGCAATGTTGAAAATCATAATCAGTTATGGGGGTTGGTTTGCCCTTATTTTATTGTAAGATAAATTAAATTTTATTGTAAGATAACTACATATTTTTATAGAGAACTTAAAATAAATATGCTTAGCTGAATCCTCTTATGTGAGCAAGTTTAGCTCATTTAACATATCGAACAAGCTATAAGTTTTCACTGGTCAGAGTGCCCAAGTCTCTGCATGCAGTTTCTAAGAAATACTCATAGTGATGTGAAAGACAACGAATCTTCTCGAATTGGTCCCTGATGTAGAATATCACAAAGTGCCAGATCCTTTCCAACCGCATTGAACTCAACTTCTACAGATTTTTCGTATCGCAAGCAGGCCATCTGCCACACCTTGGATGTATACCAGCTGATCACCAAAAGTAAACCCAAATGGTTCAATGACAAATACTGACGAGTTCATGGCTGGCGACCTGAAGAAGAAGAACAGTGCAGTAGAGTCACAGCCGGTGGTGTTGTTAATTTTGAAAAACCGCAAACTATTACCGATGAATGGAGGAGATCCTTTGATCTGCGGTAACTTCAGATTCATAAGTGTCCTGAAAAAATAAAAAATCCTTTCCGAAATAATATCTGCGCGTACAGCCGAATCGATTTTAGGCTGGTAAAGTCAATGTGGTCAATGGTGCTACATTGTCTACACTACGGCAGATGTTGAAAAGACCCAGGAATTTAAAATCGACACCCACTACCATCTCTTTATAGATTTTAAGATTATTGGTGATATAACTTGTTTAGAGACAGAACCTTCTATCTAAGAATTCAACATAAATTGAGCTGATTGTGAAGGCATGTATTTTCAGGCCCAGGTCTAAAACACAATCGAGAATAAATTAAAATATTAGTATCAGTTTTTGTAGTATTTAGAACTAGCTAGGCTAGCCATCTGTTGGATTTTTCCCAAAAATAAAAACAAACAAGGGCCAAATAAGTATCCAATCCTAAACTGTATTCCGATTATATTTCAATTTCACCTAACATTCGTGCAGGAAGATTTTATATAAATTCCACTTAAAGTCTTCTATCTATCTATCAGCTTAACGCTTTGCTGCTGGCTCCCAATCAAATCCCATCTGACGTAAGCTCATTTCCCTTTTAATTGGCATCAAAGTTCGATGTGCCAACAAAAACGCCAACACCATCTCTGAATCTTCATCGATCTACTTTATTCTCCCCTTTGCTGGAATAAATTGCAATTAAGAAATCCTTTACATGATTTCGCTACTTTGGAATCCTTCATTGAAGGGCAACCTATACTACAACCACTCCGACTCCGCAATGGTCGTTCGAAATGAACATCCGCTTTAGGTTTAACTACGTGTAGATTTTACGTGAGTAGTCAATATTTTCCATGTAGATGTAAACATTTCGGTGGAGCAAGACTAAGTGCACCCCTTAGCTGAGAACGTTTTGCAAGTGCACATAGCAGAATACCGGAATGTTTATCAGTGATTTATGGTGTTAAGTTATGTCGTGTTACAGGAAATCAATGGATTAGAGTATTTTTGGCGCGAAGATGCTGCTTACTATGTACATACATTAATTCGCTTGGTGGTTAATTTTCAAGAAGATTAGTCGATTTTGCAATCCAACACTAAATTGGGATATTAGTGTTTTAGGCCGCGTATCTACACTGCTGCTGGTGGTAATTTGTAACCTGTGTCTATGCTATAGAACATATTCGGCACAATTCGCAGAGAATCGTAAACTTATGAGCGCTCGTAATCATTCATTTTTTCAATGATTTTTAATTTTGAAATTAATAAAACTCTTAATATTGGAATATTGACGAATGTAAAGGTACAAGTTGCCCCGCAATATCTGGAGGCGAGGAAAATAAACCTGTCATATCGATAAACGGTTCCTAGGTACGTGTATTTTTGTACAGGTTATTTATTTATTTAATAATTAATGAAAAACTATTTTATTTGATCTAAACGCCTTGTCGGTCTAAAATTCATGTATTGCTTATGGAAAATAAAATAACCCTGTGTGTTTAAATCGTTTAAAAGTTGAATGAAAAACTTGTGTTGGTTTCGTGTACCTAAATAATTTTGTTTTTGGGTTAGACTCTTTTGTAACTGTTTAATGTTATTTAAATTATTTTTAATTTTGTAATATCCCATATGTTGTGTAGCATTATCCCATATACCAATGGCGGACCCAACTAACCGAAATTTATTTCAGACCTTATCAATAACCATAATTAGGGTAACGACTGCAATTATTGTCACCCCTAAGGAAATTTTACAACTATGACATTTTCATTTATATAGTGATTTGAATCTGTCGTATACCTAAGTAAAAAGTATTAAATTAATCGTTGATTAAGTTTTATAAATAAGGGTTTTAAAATTGAAATTATATTTTAAATGACAATTTGTTAAAAGCTTACAGAAAACCACAATTATTGGCACCCCAAAAACTACAATAGGCGTATTTTTTTGAAAATCTATAGCTAGCTCACTTTTATTTTTACATTCAAAACTTGTATACTCACTTTTAGTTTTGTTATACTCACTTCCCAAAAATACGCCAAATATTACTGTCACTTAAATTTAAATGGTTCAAAATATATTATTTATAATTATATTTTTATTAATTATTTATAATTATTTTGTTAAATATTGAGTAAGAATTTCTTATTTTGTAGCTATAGATATAATTTCTTAGTTTTTCAAAAGAAATAAAGAAAAATTTAATTAACAAATTAAAATTTGTCATATAAAATAATTAAGGAAGCTGTTAGAATAAAATATATCACCGCAAATCCGAAGTAAATAGTTTTCACGTACGAGTATGAACCTACTATTATATAGGTTCTTAGAAATGAAGATCGTAGGGCTGACTAAGAGAATATATAACTGATTTTATTTTCATGGCATTAGTAAAATTTGGCCCCAACATTTATTTTAGATTGTCCGTTAGATTGTCAACGTAATAACAACATCGCAGGAGCTCTATAATTGAGCAAATCGCATACAAAATAATGCGGAACTATCGTTCAGAATTGCCAGAGATATTAGAGTTATTACCAGGTCAATGGCTGTCACAGAAAACTGAATAAAATAAGTTCCTGATATGTACGGAGTTAAATTTTCAACTAGTCTGAGGAAAACAATGCAATAATAATAAGCTATATATTATTTAATATGAGTTAAATTGCGTAGTTAAGCTACGATTACACGGCCATTTTTTCGAGTCATTTAAATGGCGTTCTGACGTAAAAATGCCGTCATAAAGCAGTCATTTAAATGTCGCTCTGTGTGATCGTTATTTTTGGCAGCGTCATTTAAATGAAAATGGCGCCCCAAAATGACATGAATTAAGTGTCATTTAAATGGCGAAAAAAAATGGCCGTGTGATCGCTCTTCAATGACGACTAGGTCAATGTCATCAACGGACAATTCTAAATGACTCGCAGTGTCCGTCATTTTATTTCGGGACACAAATGACGATGATAGTTATTTCGTGTCATGGTAGCTTATATGTCGAAATTTTTTCCTGACGTCACAACGCCATTTAAATGACTCAAAAAAATGGCCGTGTAATCGTAGCTTTACGTTTACACTTAATCAAGAATATTCTTATGATCATGAATACATTGAACCAACTCCTCTAAATATTATCCTCATGTGTAGACTGTGACTCCGATCCGATACTTATAACTCTGTTAATTAAAATCTGCATATGCGTAAAGTATTCATCAAGTTGACATATATGATGGAATACACGTCATTGAACATATGTTGAAATATTATAGCGTTCGCTGATAAATACTCAGTTGTCAATCAGTAGTCTAGTTAATCCATTGCCAAATATATACAGCGAAGCTATAAGTTTTAAAGAGGTGTTTAAGAGCTGGACAAACCAAGGATTAATAGAATGTTGCACTAAAAGATTATGGAACATTTTATTTTGTTTTAATAATGTATGAATGGCCTACGTCTAAAAAAGCGTCCCAAGATGCTTACAAATAGTTGCTTATTCTGGACCTAAGTTGTTGAAATTTGTAGGCTGTAGTCCCTTGGAAATATATTTTCAAGAATAGAGCTCCAACGTTCCTCGTTCTTATTAAATTCATTGATATTGTTGATGTGTAAATATGGATTTTCTTCCTTGGGGTATAAGCAATATAGTCGCATTTCGAGAAATAATCTAGTTATATTCTTCGTAATATTTATAGAATCTCAAAAGGTCAACGAAGGCTGCAAAATCCATAGGTATTACCAGTCGCGAACCGATTGAATGAGAACAATCTTTCAGAAAGAAGAATATGTCTTTTGAGAGTACGACATGTTGAACAGCTAAGGTATATGCACAGTAAATTGATACAAGCTCGGTAAGCATGCGTTGAGTTACTCGTATTCGCTGTTATAGTTATATTTGTCGTAAGTAAAATTCTGCGAAAAGTAATTTCTCATGGCCTCTACCATGTAATTTGCATTAAAATGTATCCAAAGTGAATAGTTTCCAAGTTAGATTTGTGGTCTTACATAACTGAAGTTTCGTATTATGTACTTCTTCATAAACTCTATTAACTTTTTAATTTGTAGTCTCTTCTTTTTTCCTTTTTAATAATTATGTAGGTACTAACAAACGAAGATTGTAAATTTGAGTGAAAACATATATCCGACTAATCATCATTAGTCCAATTTTTGTCCAAAATCAAATTCATCTTTTATCAGAGTATACACTGAAAATGCAAACTTTACCATCTGTAAGAAGAGAAAACAAAATGCACAAAAGCTGATATTTTGTCAAGTATAGCCGCATAGGTAATTTTGTATCTTACCGATACAAAAGTTTCCAAAGAAATTGGAAATAACTTTCCTGCAATAAATTTGATATCCTCCTGTGACCGATGCATGAAAAATAAACACAATCGACGAAATTTCATGCTTTGATCCATCCAATTCATATGGAAAATTGCGTCTGGTAGCCTCCTAGCTGTAGCCGTTAGATGGTCAACGCAGTAACAACATGGCAGGAGCTCTACAATTAGGCACACTACATACAAAATCCTTCCAAATAACGCGGAATTGCCTTTAAAAACTGCGATGCTTAGTACACTTATTCCCAGGTTCTCTGCGGTCACTAAGAACTGAATAAAGTAAGTTCCTGATATAGCTGGAGCTAAAATTTCAACTAGTCTGGGAGAGCAATGCACTAATTATTATTAAATATGCGGGTAAATCAGCGAAGGTATACTTACTTGAGTATATTTTTATGATCATGGATGCATTGAACCAAATCATTTACATTATCCTCTTGTGTAGACTGCGGGCCAGTTCCGATCCTAGATACTCTTTTAACTAAAATCTCCATATGAGTACTAATCAATTTGACATATATGATGGAATATACATCATTCAGCATCTGTTGGAATACTATAACGTTCTCTAATATATACTCAATTGTACTAGCAATTAGTAGGCTCCAAACCGAGTCTTGCCAGTTTACAAATGGAATGTACATTCCATTTGATGGTTTTCCATTGAATAGACCTCCCACAAAATTCAACAACGAGAACAGAAAGTAGAAACCACCAATTATGAGTACAATGCGATTGCCAAATCGAATGATTTTCTGCGATGCACGAATGTCCTCCGAATTCTTTATACGAGCATCAAGTTTATCGAGAATATGCATCATTTCGTAATAACGCTTCCTGTAGTATATGATGACGAGGAACTTAAAAGCGCACACAACTGCGTTAAGTGCAGATTGAACCGATATTAGTAATTCATGTATTTTCAGATTCTCCCAGCCAAAGTAGTAGCTCAGTGCGAAGCCTAATGGCACTATTATAAACAAGAGCAGGTTTATTATAATCGAGTAAATTACATAGAGCACTTTGAATCTCTCTGGCATTACCATGCCCGCAATACGAGCACTTTTAAATAGGTTTTTTGTTGCATCGTTGGTTCTCGGTTTAGAAAAAGACGGTGCCGGAGTGGTTTTCGAAGTCATTATTCGACGCGTGTATAAATCTGTATGGGAACAAAAGTTATGGACATTATAAGGTGTGAGATGTGATCATTGTTTTAATATTATATAAATAAAAGCATTAAGAATCTTAATATTTGCATAAATATTGTCGAGGTTATTACATTATACTTATGTGATTACAAAATCCTGTGTGCAAAATACCTATTTATGGGAGAAGAATCTTCTCTACTGTTTACACCAAAAATTGACAATGTGTACGAATTAGTCGTTTATTGGTACATACCCGGGATTGAAACCAGTTAGAACGAATTTGCTGATACAACAAACGTTAGTTTGAGACTGGTCGCCTTATGTCATATTATAATATAAGTTTCAATATTAGGTATTACTGGGTGCAAAAATCCACTGACACTCTAATTACATTTATGGTACATGGTTACAAGGTACATTCACCCCTATTGTCGTTGTCGTCTGTCGCAAACGACTGAAGACATTTGTCGTGTCGAGTCGTTTGGAATTTGGTATTGCGTAACTGAAACGACTCGACTCTCTGAACTCTCATATTTCACACACATTTCACACACATTCCACAAACTATGACACACATGTGGTTTGACATTTCTGTCGACGAATTTATATTTGGTCTGGTGTTTTGTTTGTGATTTGGTTAATTATTTAATAAAACAAATCAAATATGAAGAGTGTTGAGATGTTTTTTGAAATCAGTGAAGAAGAAGAAAACCAGAAAAAAGAGCTGGTAAGGTCATGAAATTAAATTAGAACCAAATCCAATCGCTTGGATTTGCCCGACGGGACGTTAAGTGAGTGGTAGAAATAATTTAATTTTCAAACATTGTTTTAATAACAGTAATTATTTTCAGATTTAAAATGTACTTTAGACTATCGAAGTCGAAGGTGTTCCAAAACAATTCGGAGATAAGGCTATGTCGCCCCATTGCCGATTCACATCACTTTTTGCTAGGCCCTTTGTGAACGATGTTGCCAATGAAATATTTTCACTATTTCTTTCTTTGATTTGTGATTATATTTTAAGGAATAAGTAACTATTGTTTCGTTAGTTAAATATTAAATACACATATCGTCGTGTATATGAGAACACCGCACAACTGACATTTTTTCGAAAATCCACTTTTTGTTATCAGCGTCATCTACTACTCAAAATACACATTTTAAGTCATTATTTGTGGTGGTGACATCTATATTTAAGTGAAAAAATTGGTTTGAAATACCGCACAAATGCAACCTCAGCATTTTTTGTTTAAGAAATTTAGCACATCTGCACATTTCCCGTGCATATGAGATGTGATTTGGCTAAGGTATTTTTGCTTTACGATTTCTGTTAGAATTATTTTGTGTTTGACTAATATTTTGGATTCATTGGTAAGCTATTTATCAATATACTTTTGTTATCTCCATTCTGCAAAATAACTATAATTGTCTTTTAGAATTAAAAATTAAGTACAGACACTTTTTTTAACACATTATCACACAGTCGTCGGCAAAATAGTCGACGACAGAAATGTATCATTTCCACGCCTTACGCAATACCGACGATCGTCGTCGAAAAATACAATCCACATTTTTTGACATTTCAGACGCCATTTGTAGATTCGATCGTCGCTGCGACAAAAGTCGCAAACAGTCGTGTAGTTTTTTTAGAGTCGTAAACGACAACGACAATAGGGGTGATTATGAACCTTCATAACCACTTTTATCCCTTAGGTATAGTAACACATCTAATATGAGAATCCAAATGGAGATGAAGAAACTGCATTGCTTTACTAGCTCACAGCAATACTCGAAGGGATGAAAAATATTTGTACAAGGTTAAACGACCAACAACTGCTCCTTCTCATTTTTCATTAGCAACGTCTTACCACACAAATGTCGTAAAACTAAAATCTTGCATGAATTTATATAGAGACTGAGCGTAGTGATATATTTTTATATTTTTTCTAATTTCGAACGGTAATTGGAATTTTATAATCAACCTACTTGTTATGTCACCACAAATTTAAGGGTCGTTGTTTTTATTTAAATCAATTAAATTTTATAAAATTGTTTAAAAGACTCTATAGCCACCAATTCTAATAATGCTGTAGGTACTAAGCATACATTTTGCAGATACCTTAGAAGATAGACAATAATATTAATTTGTATATTTTTTTAATAATAATTTAAATTAGACTATATTTTACTTATAAAAGGATCCAATAAAATTATCCAATAAGCGAACTTCTGGGAGGCCAAACGTGCCAAAAATAATTAGAGGAATATGAGTCCTTTTTAACGTATTTGGACTTTGTAGGTATCTTCTGACTAGAGACACGCCAAACTAATATCAAGATCTTAAAAAAAAATGTGCACGAGTGGGTCGCACGTAACTTTCTCGTTTATTGCGAATCTCGCAGAATCTCAGAGTCATTTCAGCAAATTTTACGTTTAAAATCATACGCACTCAAGATGTACTCAGATAACTGAGCACTTTTTAATTAACAACGTAATACATAGCGTTGCCGTTTTGAAATCCGCCTTCCAGTCAGATTTGACTGGAAAAAAAACAGTCAAAAATCTAAAATCCAGTCAAAAAAAACAGTCAAAGAAATTCTAACAAAAATCCAGCTAAAAATCCAGCCATGAAAGTATAAACAAAATAAAAATACAAGTAAAAGTTTTATCAATGGTCTGGCCGTTGCTTTTGATATCCTCCACTGGATACATTATACAAGTCATGCAAAAAGTTAGCCATGTGAGTTAGTACCTACGTGCAAACATGGGCATGGGTCTAATATTGGTCTGGTGTGAGAGGTACCACAACCAGAACTACTTCACCGATATAGCCTATATTTTCAATATCAACCTGACGACGGTAAAATGAAGCCATCTGACAGAATTTCATTCGCCTAGATCGATTTCTTTTGACGGTATTGTGTTTTCAACAGAGAGACAGACAGACAGACGGACATGGCTGAATCGATTCAGAACTTGATCCTGGTCAAAACCGGTGACTCTTTCTTGACGTTACAAACGCAATGACAAAGCGAATATTCCTTCAAGTGGAGGGTATAAAAAATGTATTAACTTATAAATGAACTTTATATAGCAATTTCTCTGTACCAACCAATTATTTTGTCAGGTACTTCGGCCGGTATAGGAAAGTTGAACCTCACACAGACACAACAACTGATAAATTTTCAGTTTCAAATATTTGTTTGTAAGTTGGCAAAGGCAATTGTGGAAATGCAAACGCATAAATTGGTTCATTGTATGAGTGGGATATGCTTCCAAGCTCAGAGCATCAAAAAAAGTGAAATTAAAGCAATATTTGTTCGTTTTTTTATTTTTTTTCTATTTCCACTTTGAATTTAAAAATGTATATTTATAGAAAAGATATTACAGGAAACATTTAAAAACAGTCAAACAAAATTCGTATCCAGCTAAAAAACCAGCCGGCTGGATTTTAAAAAATCTTCCAGCTAAATGCAAATCAATCCAGTCAGATTTGACTGGAAAGCAGTCAAAATGGCAACGCTGAATACATACTACATAAACATAACGTATTTACTTCAACAGTTACTTTTTAATTTCGCCCCGAACTGACACTTGAATTTCGAATTATATTGCCACTGAAGTTTTGGGCTTTGCAAAAATATACCGTGTGTGAATAAAGATAGGGATTTAGATAGTCATTTTTGAGAAATATTCATAAAACGTCAATATTCGAGTTTTCTGAGAAAAACTAAGTACGTGATCATGTTTAGAATACTTAATTTGGTTTAAATATGTATTTTGATCAAAATCGTTAGAGCGGTTTTTTTTGTAAAATTATGCTGACAAATGTTGCAATTTGGATTCGAAAAGCACTGTTATTAAACTGTTTAGCTGAAAAGTGAGTATACGACGTATTCGTCTGGATATAAACCAGGCACGTAGCCAGGGGGGGCTTGAGGGGCTGAAGCCCCCCCCCCCCCCCCCCCCCGAAAGTCTAGACAAAAAACTAAAATTTTCTAAAGCCGAATTTAAGACTATCGTTTCAGTTTCAGTTTTAGTTAAGTTATCAGTTAAGCTTGTTACAGCCGATTTCTTCACCAAGTACTAGCGCTAGTACCGGTATTAGACCAAAAGTTGATACTCAAATACCTAGGTATCAGGTCATTTCTTCACGAAGTACTAAGATGAATTTGGTACCAAGTATTAATTAGTACTCGGTATGAGCTTGACCCTCAAAATCGGCAGTCTAACGTCGTTAGTACCTGAATTAGATCGATTTCATTGCTTTCGCTCTTGCCTATTTTTGTCAAAAAGTAAATACATCGTAGGTTTAAGTCTAATGAAGTTGATTAGAAAATGGATTTCGACATTGAGAATGAGAATGGTGAAGAAGGGGTGGCAACTCGTTGATCTGAGCGGCGCATCTACCATATTATGCTACAATGGAAAACAGTAAATACTAAGAACGATGTGGATTTTTTTGGCGATTTTAGTTGTCCAGAGTAACGTTTTTTACGTTCGAACGTGGACGAATTGCAGTACGGTTAACATATTTTATATACTTTTAGTTTTAGTCGGTAATCGTTTTTATTCACGATTTTACCAGTAATCGTTAGATATTGCCTGAGCAGCAATTGGTGATCAGATCACTCTACGATTCATGACAAGTGGATCGATTCGATGTATAGTGGTTGCCGACGTCATTTGCGTAGCAGCCGCTAGTGTATGTCGTACACTGCCAAAAGTATGATGTATGGCCTAGACACGCCATTTGGACAAATTTATTCAAATGTCAGCAACATTGGAAGAACAGGAGGTGGCCGCTGCTGCATTTTATCGCTTTGCATAGTCTCCACGAACAATCAGTGCAACCTACCGCACTCGCATGTTAAATTGCAAACACCGAATTGGTTAGTTCAGTTCCATAATGTGCAATAATAGAAAAAAAAAAAAAAAAAACCAATCATATACGCTATCATATGCTATCCAATGCTGGATACCCCTAAACACACACTATTTTACAGCAGGAAAGCAACAAAAATGTTAAAAAAAATACTTGCTCTTATGAATAAAAGTCAGTCATCCTGTAAAATGATTGACGCCCAATGATCATAAAAATGTCACCGTTATGACATTTCAGTCAAAAATGGGTACTAGACCAGTTTTTAGACGTATTAGTCGTAGTACGGTTGATAAATTTAGCTCCGGTACTAGCAATGTGAAGAAATACACAAGTACTAAGTTCTCGTTAGTACCGAGTATCAGAAGAAATCGGCCGTTAAACCGATGACTAAATGCAAAAATGAAAGCGTTTAACTAAAACATAATTTTAACATAAGTTTTCAGAAGTTTTAGTAGATAAATCTTCTAACCTTCGGCTAATCACGAGTAAATTGAAAGCTCAACTGAATACTAGACTGATGTCTGTTTAACTGAAAGGTTAACTGATAGCTCAACTAAAACTGAAACTGAAATGATTGTCAAAATACCGCTTTAAGCCCTAAATTTAAATCTATAAAAATAAGACAATCCCGGTAGGTATACAGTATTCAAACGCTAGGTATGTACATTGTACACTGTGCAAGCCATATCTTTGACCTGGTTCTGCCAAGTCAACTCCTGCAATTCGCACTTGCCTTTGTGCAGTTTGGCGTATTTTTTGGGGAAGTGAGTATAACAAAACCAAAAGAGAGTAGAAAAGTTTTGCATGGAAAAGTAAAAGTGACCTAGCTTTAGATTCTAAAAAAAATACGCCTGTTAGTGAAATTTCTTCCGCAACTGCTCAAATGAATTATATTATAACTTTCAAAAATGTCATTACAAAGCACGCACCAGAGAGCTAAAAAACTCGACTTCTACGCCTTTGTGAAACAAGATTCATTGAAAATACATCTCAATAAGTCTTGAAGAAATAACGAGCAGAACGATGTCTTCGAAAGCATCAACACTTTTGGCAGCGCCAGCGGTCCAAAAAGGTAATTTCCTATAGTAAGCCTCATTACATGCGAAAATCTGTTCAGTTTAACGCTGCCCTTATCAATTTTCCTTAGATTTCGTTTCTGCAATCGACCGCACAAAAGAAGTTCTGAATTCTCTTAAGAACATCAGAGAAAATACCGAAGATTTTTTCAGAGAGACTTTTCAATCCGCATCCCAACTTGCAGAGGACTTATTTGAAGTTAAATTAAGAGCTCCAAGAACTTCATTGCGCGTTCCAATCCAGAAACCTTTCTACTGAAGCCTATTTGCTGGTTTTGCTGCAGTTGAGCGAGTGAACGAAATGGAAAAGCTAACAGGCTAACCCGTTACTTTGATAATGCAATTTCGTTGTCAGCTGTGAAAGCTGAATATACATTCTTTGGTGCGAAAAAAAAATCGTCGAGTGATACTTCTACCGAAGTTTTGAAATTGCTTGATATATGTGACAAGACTTACTTTAGAGGTATAAATTTCTTGCTTACAGTTTTAGCAACGCTTCCAGTGACCACAGCTAGCTAGTGTTGAAAAAACCCTTTTAGCTATGAAAAGGATTAAAACAATGTCCCGAAGCGTTATAGAGAATGCAAGGTTAAGGTAACTTGCTATGATATCTGTTCATTCGGATATTATTGTGGATCTAAATAAGGTGATTGATCTCATGTTAAAAAAAAATCAAGATCCCAACTAACATTTCAGCTTCGATAAGCTTCAATAGAGGATTACATTTAGTTTCCTAAAGAATCCTATAAAACTTCGGTAAGGTCCGAAAGGCGAACACTTATCGAAAGCATTTTATCTATAAAGCCTCTAAAACGATTCCTATTAGGACTCTTATAGCTCAATATTTCATTTCTAAGACTTCTAAGTATCAGAAGTATATTACTCATCATTATGCGCTACCTGTAATATGCATTTTACAAACTTAAAACTTAACCAGTTCAAACTTTTCTCTATTATCAAAACAAGCTTTGTTAAGAGTTCCATTCGCATTACATATTTACCTTCGGAAGCATTACATATTTATCTTCGGACCTTTAATCAAACTGAAGAAATGTTTGCCTACGATGTTTTGTCTTCTGCTTCAAAAAATGTGTGTAAAATTATTATTTAAGTACATATGTTCGTTTAAGTACATACGATTTAAAAACTAATACGAATCAATGAATTGGAATATTCTTAGTTTTTTGCTTCATAAGATTTGGATCAAGCCCCCCCCGAACCAAAATCCTGGCTACGGCCCTGATATAAACATTACTTAGCAGTTACATTTTTAACCAAATCGAAAATGGAGCTAGAAAACGTGTAGTTTTTAATGTACCCTTTATCAATTGGGATGGAAATCGAAGGACGCATTCATGGTTCAAAAAACACTGTTTTTCAACTGTTTAGCTCAAAATTGAGCAAATGGTACCTGTTAGTACGCATTTAAGCATTACCTGACAGTAATATTTTTATCATAATCGAAAATGGCGTTTTAGAGATATGAGCAGTATTTTAAAGTACTATTATTAGGGATTGGTGTGGATATCAAAGGACGCAGTCTTTTTAGGGAAAAACTGAGTTTGCTATCAAGTTAAGAATGACAATAGTACCTTAAAAATACGTTTTTTTAAAAATCGTTTTTACCGTTTTCGAGAAAAAGCCAATTTTCAAAATTGCCGCTGCTGGACTTTTAAGCGAAAAACTGGGTATGCAGTCATGTTAAGCATGCCTACATTAACTCAACGATCAATTTTGGTTCAAATCGTTAGAGACGTTTTCAAAAAAAATTTTAATTGTTTAATATTTCGTAAAATGTTTAGCTCAAAACTGAGCAAATGGTATTACTATGGATTTTGAGCATTACCTGAAAGTAACATTTTTATCATAATCGAAAATGGCGTTTTTGAGATGTGAGCAGTTTTTTTAAAGTACTATTATTAGGGATTTGTGTGGATATCAAAGGATGCAGTCTTTGCTATCAAGTTAAGAATGACAATAGTACCTTCAAAATAATTTTTTTTTTTTTAATCATTTTTACCGTTTTCGAGAAAAGGTCAATTTTCAAAACTGCCGTTGCTGGACTTTTTATCGAAAAACTGGGTATGCAGTCATGTTGTCTACATTAAATCAACTATCAATTTTGGTTCAAATCGTTAGAGCCGTTTTCGAAAAAATCTAAATTTAGACATATTTCGTAATATTTCGTAAAATTTGTATATGGGAGGTACCGTTAATATTAGGGCTAGCATAAAAAAAAACATCCCGAGCGGGAAGCCTACAAACTCTAAATATGAAGTTTGAAGCAAATCCGTCCAAGCGTTTAGATTCCCCCGGGGTGGGACAGACAGACATACGGACGGACAGAATTGCGAGACCCACTTTTTTGAGTTCCCCTATCATCGTAATATCAGAATTGATCAAAATCTCGAGTTCGAAATTTTGTACGAAAACAATATCTTTCTCTTACTACGTATAAGAGAAAGTAAAAAATTCGTGCATATAATTCAAGAATTCTATATTTTTAGAAATCAATTTTGTATTTTTTTATTGTAATATTTTCCAAATTCGCAACTAAGGAGTTTGTAAGTAACCGGCACAATAATTATAAATTCATTTGGTGCAAGCTTAGACTGCGAGGGTTGTTTCATTTTTTTATTAGTTTTTGTATTAATAATTTTGTTATTCAATATTGAAATCAAAAACTTGTACACTTATGTGTTGATTAATTCACAATTCTGTCACCGAACGAGATATTGTTATTTTGTTATAATAAATAGTTTTTTGCTTTATTTATATTAAAAGACGATACGCTTTCACACTTGACTTAAGACTAACGGCCTAAACATTTTGTACTGCCTTGTATACTAGTCACGAGTGTAGCTGGGTATTGATGCATCCTTAAGTGCCCAATAGTGTCACCAAAACGAAGTGACAACTTATTTATAAGGTAGTTCTAGTTTTATTGATTGATGTATATCATGTGAACTTACACCTGTACTCAGGTGTGCAGTGAATTCTTAACAAATGAAGGAAACTTACAGAGGTTCATTGAGTTTTGCACGCAATCAAAAAATTATAATAAGCCTTTTCCCCATCCAGTGTTGTAGGTATATTACTTGTAGACTGGACTTTTTCGACATAACCATCGCATAACCAATTACGTTTCGTTAATGATATGATATGCATGCGGTGTCGAACATCCGTGGGCCTTCCCATGTAATAACAAAGTCATTTAAATACTATAGTCTTGACATTGATGGCAGCTTTAGCCTTGAAATTTATTAAAATAGAATAGTGAGGCGTGGGGCGTGGTACCTTCCATAAAATATTTTTAATATTTTTCAAAATATTTCGGTTTTTTCCGAACCGTTTCAAAAACGCTTTCGCAATTTTTTGAGGCATTTGAATGTTTAATTAATTTTTTCCGAATTTTCCATACGCGAATAGCAACAGCAACACCCCAATGTATTTAACTAAAATAAATAATAAGAAATTAACACAAAATTTAACTTTTATGTCTGAAAAGATTTTATTGAACTCAGAAAAAAAAGTAATTTAATTAGTATTTTTGGGAACATTTCCGAAAAATACTTATTTTTTAAAATTAAAAACAGATTATGCAATTTTCATTGCGGTGCTCTGGACACATTGGCAACCCAAATTTTGTGCAAAATGTATATTATTTTTTCTGTCGCGATTTCTTGGACAAATGGAACATCTTAATTCTAATCGATCGAAAACTATTTTAAACTCCATAATTATGAAGTTCAATACAAAATCTCAGTTCGACCGCAGCTTTCAAGTTTCGATTACTACCAATTTGTTTTTGCTCACTCACTTTTTTTTTTTTTTTTAATAACTATTGGAGCCCTTTGCAGTGTTTGCCAGATAGTGATAAAGAAAGTGTTGATATGGACGACCATGTGTTGCCTAATAGAAATATTCCTAGACTAATTGGGTGAACTTGATACCACTCTATTAAAAAATGCGAACTAATTAAACTTGGACTCAAATGCAAGGAAATTAAAATGGTGACGAAGAAGTATGAACACTATTCAGATACTTTTTATATTATTTTCCTAGAAAGTGGCACAATTAAAATCAGTGAACTCAAAAAAAATATTCGCTCCATTTTCCATACGCAAGTAAATTGGAGCTTTCATAGAAAGCAGAAAAACAGATTGACGCAATGCCGAAACTGTCAAATGTTTGGACACGGTGAGAGAAATTGCAAAATTAAAACATATTGTTCGAATTGCGCTGGTTCTCACAAGACTGATAAATGCAGTAGCCCCCCCAATATGCACAAATATGCAAATTGCAGTGGAAACCATAAGTCCACTAACAGCGCATGCGTAAGCAGAAACAAGTATTTGGAGATGAGACAAAAAATTGCTAATAAAATACTCATCACTCTACACCACCCAAAAGCAATTACTAACAACACAAATAACGCAAACGTTTCTTTCCTCTCAATGAATGATTTTCCTTCCCCACCAAAACATACTCCTGTGAAGCGTGTGGAAATGGAGAAAAGCAGCATATCATGCCCTCAAGCATGGGATTGTAATGTACCAGCCAATGTACCAACTGTCAGCAACAACAACAATAATTGCAGCAGCGGTGACTTATTCTCCGTTGATGAACTAAACTCTCTAGTAATGGAGATGGAGATCGCACAATTAGCTACTAAGTTCTTATACTCTAATGTCAAGTAACTTATTTCATAATTATTTAAATATTATAACATGGAATGCCAGAGGCATTCGAAACAAATATGTTGAATTTATAAACTTTTTGAATAATAATATAATTGTAACTAGTCAGAGACTTGGTTACATTCTGGAATTAAAATCTCTACTGCTGAGTTTAAATGCTACCGAGTAGATAAAATTAATAGAAGGGGTGGTGGTGTTGCAATTCTAATGAGGAGATCGATTCAAGATATACGCTTTTATCTGTTGTGCAAACTCGATATGTGGAAAACATAGGCATTGAAGTAAAATTGAGGATTCAGAAGGCAGTAAAAATACATTGCGTTTATTTTCCTGGTGGACGTTCTTCAGAGGAAAAAAGGTTAGGACTTAAAAGGGACTTTATTAAACTCTTTAGTCTAAGATCAGAATTTATAATTGGTGGTGATCTCAACTGTAAGCATAGGGATTGGGGTTGTCTTAGGGCAAATTCTTGGGGTAATGTACTTTCTTGTCTTTCTGCGCTGTTGCCAATATCTGTTTCCTCCTAGTCCTAGAGAAGTGAAAAGAAAACTATAGCGTTCACTGATAAATACTCAATTGTCAATCAGTAGTCTAGTTAATCCATTGCCAAATATATACAGCGCAGCTATAAGTTTTAAAGAGGTGTTTAAAAGCTGGACAAACCAAGGATTAATAGATTGTTGCACTAAAAGATATCTACATATGGAACATTTTATTGTTTTAATAATGTATGAATGGCCTACGTCTAAAAAAGCGTCCCAAGATGCTTACAGATAGTTGCTTATTCTGGACCTAAGTTGTTGAAAGTTGTAGGCTGTAGATGTAGTCCCTTGGAAATATATTTTTAAGAAGAGAGCTCCAACGTTCCTCGTTCTTATTAAATTCATTGATATTGTTGATGTGTAAATATGGATTTTCTTCCTTGGGGTATAAGCAATATAGTCGCATTTCGAGAAATAATTTAATTATATTCTTCGTAATATTTATAGAATCTCAATAGGTCAACGAAGGCTGCAAAATCCATAGGTATTACCAGTCGCGAACCGATTGAATGAGAACAATCTTTCAGAAAGAAGAATATGTCTTTGGAGAGTACGACATGTTGAACTGCTAAGGTATATGCACAGTAAATTGATACAAGCTCGGTAGGCATGCGTTGAGTTACTCGTATTCGCTGTTATAGTTATATTTGTCGTAAGTAAAATTCTGCGAAAAGTAATTTCTCATGGCATCTACCATGTAATTTGCATTAAAATGTATCCAAAGTGAATAGTTTCCACGTTCGATTTGTGGTCTTACATAACTGAAGTTTCGTATTATGTACTTCTTCATAAACTCTATTAACTTTTTAATTTGTAGTCTCTTCTTTTTTCCTTTTTAATAATTATGTAGGTACTAACAAACGAAGATTGTAAATTTGAGTGAAAATATATATCCGACTAATCATCATTAGTCAAATTTTTGTCCGAAATCAAATTCATCTTTTATCAGGGTATACACTGAAAATGCAAACTTTACAATCTGTAAGAAGAGAAAACAAAATGCACAAAAGCTGATATTTTGTCAAGTATAGCCGCATAGGTAATTTTTTATCTTACCGATACAAAAGTTTCCAAAGAAATTGGAAATAACTTTCCTGCAATAAATTTGATATCCTCCTGTGACCGATGCATGAAAAATAAACACAATCGACGAAATTTCATGCTTTGATCCATCCAATTCATATGGAATATTGCGTCTGGTAGTCTCCTAGAAGTGGCCGTTAGATAGTCAACGCAGTAACAACATGGCAGGAGCTCTAAAATAAGGCACACTACATACAAAATCCTTCCAAAGAATGCGGAATTGCTTTTAAATACTGCGATGCTTAGCAGACTTATTCCCAGGTTCTCTGCGGTCACTAAGAACTGAATAAAGTAAGTTCCTGATATAGCTGGAGCTAAAATTTCAACTAGTCTGGGAGAACAATGCAATAATTATTATTTAATATGGTTTAAATAGCGAAGGTATACTTACTTGAGTATATTTTTATGATCATGGATGCATTGAACCAAATCATTTACATTATCCTCATGTGTAGACTGCGGGCCAGTTCCGATCCTAGATACTCTGTTAACTAAAATCTCCATATGAGTACTAATCAATTTGACATATATGATGGAATATACATCATTCAGCATCTGTTGGAATACTATAACGTTCTCTAATATATACTCAATTGTACTAGCAATTAGTAGGCTCCAAACCGAGTCTTGCCAGTTTACAAATGGAATGTACATTCCATTTGATGGTTTTCCATTGAATAGACCTCCCACAAAATTCAACAACGAGAACAGAAAGTAGAAACCACCAATTATGAGTACAATGCGATTGCCAAATCGAATGATTTTCTGAGATGCACGAATGTCTTCCGAATTATTTATACGAGCGTCAAGTTTATCGAGAATATGCATCATTTCGTAATAACGCTTCCGGTAGTATATGATGACGAGGAACTTAATAGCGCACACAACTGAGTTAAGTGCAAATTGAAGCGATAATAGGAAATCATGTATTTTCAGATTCTTCCAGCCAAAGTAGTAGCTCAGTGCGAAAGCTGATGGCGCTATTATAAACAAGATCAAGTTGATCATGATCGAGTAAATTACATAGAGCACTCTGAATCTCTCTGGCATAACCATGCCCGCAATACGAGCACTTATGAATAGATTTTTGGTGGCATCGTTGGTTCTCGGTTTAGAAAAAGACGGTGACGGAGTTGTTTTCGAAGTCATTATTCGACGCGTGTATAAATCTGTATGGGAACAAAAGTTAAGAGCATTATAAGGTGTGAGATGTCATCATTGTTTTAATTATAAATGAAAGCATTAAGAATTTTAATATTTGCATTAATACTGTCGGGCTTATTACATTATACTTATGTGATTACAGGGTTAAGAAGTTCATTACGATTATCCTGCAAAAATCTTTATATCGACTGCACAACTGGGCCGAATCAAACTTTATGGCCTACATTTGTATATATTTAATAGTTTGTAGTTGTATTATTTGAAGGAATCGACACTAATGCCTCAATTTTGTATTTATCTTTCATCGACAACAACCATAAATTTATTCTTACGCTAAAAGAATTAGGCCTTATGGGGAACTCTTTATATAACGCACCTACTATCTCAGAAGGTGCAGGAACTATATTAAAATTATTATGTGCCTGTCACATCCCGCAGTTATATAGAATGCTGTGCATCTGTGGAAGGTTAAAGTGCCCACTTTGACGTTTCCTTCCAGGTAGCTAATGCGATAGTGTGATAAGTGATAACCTGCATCATTATACGCCTGGTAAGGCACTGTACCTATAGGTACCACATGATTGTAGCATGGGCAAAGTGTAGGTTAATCAAATCAAATCGATTGATACAGTAAAACCCGCTTTAAAAAAAGAAAATACTGTTGCATACCTGTGAACGCAGCCATCAAGAACTCGTTGTTAGTCTGACAGCTCCCGCCTGTCAATTATTTTCCAATTATTATTATACATTGGTGTCAGAAGTGGGATTCTCGATTCGACATGTCGGAAGAATACAATAAGCATCTAGAGAAAATCTTCTCCAAGTTGAATCTTCTCACCCTACATAAGTTTGGAACAGCAGGGCGATGCGATCAGTCAGCTTAAACAGGAGCAGCAGCGACAAACAGATGGGTTGCGTACATTGAGCGGAACAACGTTCGTCGAAAAAGTTATGCAGTGTTCTACCCCCAACCAGAACTCTCCTACAGAAAAAGCCCACGACGATACGGCCTTACCCGTTGTCAATAAAAATCAAATTGATAACCCCCCGTCTCGACAATCTGGTCAACCTCCACCATGTAATGCACCTACTACTGCATGTACACTTCTTCCCCCACCGTTTGACGGCCATACTACACATTGACGCGACTATCAAGTAGTGCAATTTGACATTGTGGCCGAAACAAATGGATGCGGAATAACAAACAAAAGGCTCAAAGATTAGCATCCTTACTCCGAGGAGAAAGCGTCGCGGTACTAACTAATCTAGATCCTGCTGATCGTGCTGATTACGATAAGTTGGCTTCAGCTTTACAGCTAAGGTTTCTTAGTCAAGAAAAACATATTTCTCGCTCTACTTTTTGTTCTAGGCGACAACGTCTAAGAGAAGATCTTGGTGACTTTGCCAGCGATATACGGCGACTCACGCGCATTGTGTTTGAAGACTGTCCATCCGAAGCTCTGGAGCGAATTGCATTTATGCAGTTTGTGGATAGAATCTACGACAATTCTATCCAAGAATGTGTCAGACTTGCCGACCCCAAAACCTTTGCGGAAGCTGTGTCTAAGGCAATAACAGTGGACGCCGCTCGGGTCGCTACTCAAATCATACACCAAGCTAGATCCGTTGAAATTTCCAACGAAGAGGTACCCTCGACATCGACCACAACCAACAACACACGTTATCATAATCAACCACGCGGGAACAGTTCGCTGTATAATGAAGTGGTGGCAGTCGCCGAGTCAGGAAACGATTGGCAGTCAGCGACCAGGGACGCTGATGTTACACACTCGACCCCAAATTTACAACGTACATACCAGCCGTCACAGTGGGTTCATTATTCCCGTCCTGTTCGGCAACATTTCATGTAAATTTATTAGTTATACCGGTTCATCAGTGAAACTGGTTAGTTGAGCTATAGTTCCATTCAATGCGCGACTTAAATCAGTAAACATAAGCGTTCAGACGTTAGGCGGCAATACATTCCAGACAACGAATATTTGGCCTACGGTACTTCAACTCGGTAGATTTAAACGTCGTGTGAAAGTGATGGTGGTTGATTTTCCCCTGCCCTAGTTGTCACGGCATCCTGGGTATTGGTGTGCTACAAGCCATGAAAAGTGTTTTGCATTTTTCATCTCATGAGCTACAAATTGGTGGAGAACGCATTTCTCTGATTTCCGGGAAATTTTCCTGATTGAAGGCTGCCGCACTCATCTTCGTGGGGACTCGGCTGATGATGCTGTGCGAGTCGTGTTTCTCCGAACCGTAAATGAACTAACAATTTATCTTCGAGCCGAAGAGTTTATTCCGACAGCTGCATCTTGTTCAGCTACACTTTTGGAAGGTGTTGTATCGCCGATAGAAAGTAGTTTGCCGAAGGGCATTATAATTGGCAAATCAATGAACAAAATACTGGATGGTAATGTATTCGTACGAGTGGCTAATATCGCCGACCACTCGGTGGTATTACCAGGTAATACGCAAATAGCACTTTTTGAAGAGGCCAAGTGCATGGAAATGGAATGCTCGGAAAACGGGGTTGTCCCAGATTTTCTGGTCGATTTACTTCAACGTTCTCAAGAGCACCTGTGCCTGATGGAGCAACGGAAAGCCGCAGTGCTTTCTACGGGAGTTTAGGGATTTTTTTAGAGTGGGCTTGACGATTTGGGAAGAACAAACGCTGTTCAGCATAAAATAAATGTATGAGAGGCCATTCCGGCGGCCACGTCGTTTGCCATTGGCAAAACAGGAGGAGTCCCGACAAATCGTTGACGATATGCTGCGCCGAGACCTCATTGAACCGTGTTCGAGCTGCTGGGCATCGCCAATCGTGATGATCTTGTGGAGCGCATGAATCGGACCATACTGCATAAGGCTGCAGTTATAGCTATCAGAAAAGTAAAAACACGCAACAGAACAAAACTGAAACATTTAACCGTAGCATATCATAGGAATTCAGTGGAATACTTTGTGAAACTGGTTGAGAAGTTGAACAGAAAAAGTTTTTCGTACGAAAAAATAAAGAAATTCTGTTTTTAGAAAATTTAAAGATAAATTGCTTAATTTTTTTTGACGAATTAGTTTTATAATTCAAAAGCAAAAAGAGTCAGTCTGTAAGCTCCCGCGTGTCGATTCTTTTCCATTTTTGTATTATTCGATTTTGGATTGTCAATAAAGGTTAAGTGGCTTTTAATTGGGATTTTCCTAATTATTTTGGCATTTCATTTCATCGAGAACCCCCAAATTTAGCGAGAGCGCAACAATACAATATGGAATAATTGCCTCGATTTAATCTGATTTTAACAAAAGTACTTATACATTTCAACACCCGACACAATTTCTTACGTATCGAATTGTCGCCCCCGCTATTTGTTTTGTTATTCGGATCGGATATCAATTTTCATTTACATCCTGCTGTGGTGATGTTATATCTCGACGAAACTGATTGCTATTTTTAGGAGCGTGCTCTGTCTAGACATCGCCCTGAGCAACAGCGTGGGTATTATTAAATCGTTTTATTCCTGAAGGGTTTAATTCAATATTATGTACATACCTATGCTTAAATTAAAAGTCACTTTGAATGGGTGTATTTATTTTACTTTGCTAGCAATTTAAATTTATTATCCGATTGATATGATATAAACAATTAATATTAAAATATAGAAAAACATATTGCTGATGCATATCCATTCAATCAACCTCTGATTATCACTTGCACGACACGTACCACCATGCCATTGTTAACTTCACGCCATCACAAACAAGCGTTAGCTCATTAATGCTCCCTCGAAATATCTATCAGCACAATCAATGGTTTATCTCAAGCACATGCCTGCCATGTATCATACTACTAGTGGGTTTTATGGCCCCTCACTCTTGGTAATGATGCGCTAATATCTCAGAATGACCGTATATCGAAATTGCCTTTCACACTAATTAATAGATCGTTGCACTGCAGCATTTCGTTGCAGGACATCACCCATCGTTCACTGGAAATGCAGTTAGTTTAATAAATATTTAACTAAAGCACATCATCATCGCATTTAGGCCAAATGCCACGACAATCTGATTGACATATTCAGCAGTGCATTGCGCTACTAATATGACACTTTGAATGAAATTGAATCAAGGATATACTCGTTGCACACATGCAGGTGTGCAGAGGTCATCAGATAAGCATTTCGATGGATGTATCTGTGGTGTTACTGTGAGGAATAGAGAGACACATAATGATTATTGAATAGACATCGTCGTTGGTTAAATAAACGGACATCTTTATTACACTAATGCGGGTATTAAGCTAAGTGACCGGCACTTGAATTGCTTGGCATCGCTTGGAATAATTGCCGGCTATTGTTTAATGTGCTGCGTGGATAAGTGTGATGTAATCAACTGAAGAAAGCCGTTTAAATACAATTTATTCAAGAGCCACTGGGGGAATTGAAGGGCCAAATATTTGATAGAAATTATTTTACGGGTATGTATAGCACTAGTCACGCTTGTGTCTATGTAGGATGATCATTATTTAAAGTGGGCTTGAGTGGCAGACGTTGCAAGTACATCAACATTGTTTTATTGCCAATGCTGTCGGAAAGGAAGTAAGGAGATTTCATTATCTACTTTCATAGAAATGGCAGAAGTAATCGCTATATGACTTTCTCTCGACAACGACCATAAGAAATTAATAAGTTGGTGGAACTTTACTTAATTCGAAATGTAGTAGGTACCTTGCAAAAGTACCTTTATTTCGTCTTGTATTTTCGAAAACTCGTTTAAACCGAAATGAGCTCAAAATATTTGAACCAACACTAACTTAGTAATCCTTCATCAAAAGAACAACTCAGAACAACAAATTTTTGAATACAATCCGAACTATCGAAAAAACTTTACTGAGCGTGAGCCAATAACTATAATACAGCGTGAACGTTTTGGCAGGGCGCTTCAAAATAATAGGCTATGAATTGAAGCACGAAACAGTATTAAGTTTTATTCATCATAGACAACTACTTCCAGACGAGACCGTTAAACTGAAAATCAAATTGACCATACAGGGTGGGCCATCTTTTGGTTTATTTTAAATCGTAAGTTATTTTGACACTGACAGTTGTTTCCCGCTCGAAATCTTGACAGAAAGTCAGTATCATACTTCCGCAGAACGCTATGAGTCTCTTTTCGCTTGAGCAACGCTGGGAAATACTGAAAACGTATTTCCAAAGTGAGTGCTGTGTTGTAGCCCAAACAGTGCGTTTTTTAAAAAGAAGTTTTGGCCGAAATGAAGCACCCACCGAGCCTGCTGTATTCAAGTTTGTCCAAAAAGTTCGTGTAACTGGTATGGTAGTGGACAACACTCATGGTCCCCGTCGTTCTATGGTGCGCGCAAACAGATAGTGACAGTTGGACGCTGATTGTGGAGTGGTGGCATCGTTGGAAAATTATTCTTCGAAAATGAAGCTGGGAACAACGTTTTGGTCAACGTTGGGCGTTACAGAGCCATGTTGACCGACTTTTTTTTTACTAAATTTGACGTTGTATTCCATAATTAATGGAATTATTTGCTCTTACTTTATAAAGCCATAATGCATGGAACAAATTTAATTTTGTTCATTTTATTGCATTTTTAAAAAGAAACTTGTATTTGGGCCACCCTTTTTGAGCTAAACGATATTAGACGGCCATCCAACATCCTTAAATGTGCACACTTTCCGAGGAGCGAACGTCAATTTTGACCATATTCTTTCTGCGGAAATATTTATAGATTCAGGGAAGAAGCTTAAATTCGCCCAAAAGAACAATTTTACGGTGAACGCCTAAGCAAACAGGCCTACAGTAGTCACAGTCTACACAGAACTCCTGAGCGGCAACAGATGTTTCTGTATCTATTTAGAAATCCAGACATTCTCTCAACTTTACGACATGGTTGGTTGTTTTTAAGAAAACCAAGCAATTGCTGGCCGCTAGCCAATTTACGATAAGTAAACAGCAGAAAATATAGCTACCGATCATGCAGAGAGATTGAAATTGGAATGAGAAAAAAAATCCAATACAAAGTCGATAACGAAGAGGTTCGTTGTGCTATAAAACTGTCTTGAAAGCGACAAAACCGGTAGGCATTGAGCGGTGGGCAGTATGCTTTACGATTGCGAAAAATCAGTTTTAAGCCGGTTAAACTCATTGGATGCCTATAATAAATTTCGACTTACTTTATACTTTATTTCAATATTAAGGCTATACAATAATATACATACGAAGGTAAACCTTTTTAGATGATTTTAAAACGCTGCCGTATAAAATCATCGCCACACTAAATTCATACGGTCTAAATTCTATGAATCAACATAGAACAATAAAGAAAAAGTGACATGCCTTTTATGATCAAATATGACTGTCTTAGAAATGTTAAAGCTCTTCATCATTGGAAAAAGGATCTCAAACAGACTAAAACTGAAAGCATTATATTGAAGTCGATGACGTAGAAGTACCTGATCCTGAAAAAATTATAGAAGCAATTGTACACATGCAGCTGATGCTAATGATGGTTAGGAGAAGAATTAGTATGCGTATGTTGTATATTGAAAACACAATAATTGGAATACTAGAATCTGCAAGAGTAAAATGACAAATGATATACCGAACCAAATTCACCACTGCCTCTTTGAGATAGGGTAGAATTTTTTGCAACGAATCATGTCGCAAAGAAATTTTGTGTAAAGCAATTTAATTTGATAAATATTAAATGTGCCATAAAAGCAAGAGGCTTCACTGTGTTTATATTAATTTAACAAACAAAATAATAAATAGGTCATCATTATCTTATTATTCGTGGTAGAATTTGCACCCTTCTCTCCGTAGGTATAGGAGTTTAAAAATGTTGTAAACAAATTTTGAACGTGTCTTAAGTTATGTTCATGTAAATTTTGGCATCAATGGAAAGGTTATTTAAATTCCGTTTAAATGATACAAAACTTTCTTTAACACATTTTAGTACTCATTGAAAATTTAGAAATTTTGTGAAAGTCTACTTCTTTTACTTTGTTCTTCGGTCTCAAAAAAAATTTTTTTTTGATGCAAAATACTTATGCCGACCAGTGTAGGACACCCATTAATTTTACTACACATCCAATATGATTTTGTGGGTTAGTTCTTAAGATTTTCGTATCCATATTTTTTTTTTGATTTATTTTTTTTTAAAAATGCAGTTTAATTATACAATACTAAGTTTAGATTAATAATTTTTAAACAAATTTCGGATATCTTTCCTTGTTAAGAAGTTATATAGAAGTATATATGAAAGTAAGAAACATACAGTGGGGTACTTCCGTCAGGCTGTCGGAAGGCAAGAATATGCAGATAAACAGATAATAAACAGATAAAAAACCAATAAGACAATTATCTTCGACTATGCCGGAGCTCAAATATCCGGTACTATATTATTGTAAAAAAAAAATATTTTAGTATGTATTAAAAAATTATATATTTGTATAAGAGGTATGGGTAGTTTTTATTCGACCAAGCTCATTTTTTGTCAAAATTTTTTAAGCATATACAAAGTTTAAACTTGCTATCTTTACTGTAGCTATTTAAATTTAATTTTTAACATAAAATAGCTATATATTTTGTGTGGGAGGTAGTAGTAGTTTTCATCCCATCTTGCTCATTTACGAACTTAGCTTACGTACAAAATTTCAAGTCGATAGCTCTTAAATTACGGCCGTAATCGTGAGGACGGACAGACAGACAGACGGACATCGCTAGATCGACTAAGAAAGTGATGCTGATCAATAATATTTATATAGTTTGTCATACCTACAACGACTCCTTATGTGCGTTACAAATGGAATGTCAAAGTGAATATAACCTCACGACAGTGTGGTACCGGGTATAAAAAGACTGAATCGGAATATTAACAAAACGAAGAAGATTATGACAGTATAAGAAGAAACAATTTTGTTTTTTTTAATGTTGAATAATTTTACTAAAATATATATTCTGAATCTTATTTAAAGAATTAAGGTATATACCAAAAAATGTCAAACTCGGTCAATATGTTTAAAAAAATACCAATTTATAAAACTACTTTCAAAAATAATTAAAAAGCAACTTTTTTGTTGATAAGGTGTCGGAGGGTGCCACCTCTATTATAATTATAAATCAGTAGCCCTGTCCGCTAGAATTGACATTTCTTTTAGCTGTGATTTACCTAAAACACAACTGAAAAATCCAAGGTCGTGTGATAATGAGTAAAATACCCATCACAACGGCATTTAAATAAATTACAAAGTTGCTCCCGAATATTTGTGTTGGTCTCTTTCATTCTGATTCCGTAAAAGCAATTTACATTCAAAGCAATGAAGGATATCATTTGGTTTTAATTTTGAAAAGCATGACAGAAACGGTTGCTATACCATTCGTAAACACATTTTGGTTATTCATTTTCTTTAGACTGTCCATCTCTGCAGCTGTTTTTGCTTTCTTTTTTTTACCTCCCTTTCTATTCCCATTCCAGTTTAATTTCGATTTCTAATTAAAAGTTGCGAAATTAAAAAATATATTCTCCAAGGTAGTCGTTGTTAATTTCTACAAACATCCTCAAGGATACTAATATACTACTGTTAGCATTGGTCACATTTCGTATATATTCGCTGCCACAAAGACAGCAGAGATATAGCAATTAAAACTCCTCATAGCTAAATTAGTATCTCATTCGGTGTGTTACGTTGATAATAACTTTCAATTATTACTCCTTGGCAGTGAATTATCATCCTGGGACGTTTGGTTTGTTTTAATAAATAACAATTTATTCACATATTCACATGCGAAACGACTTAATATTTCCGAAACACCCTAACGCAATAACCATAAACTATAAATATTTACATTCCAAGGATTACCATCTACTCTACGCAGTATTACAGAAACCCAGTAGCCAGTTATGCAAAAGTTAAGGCAATAACAATAAATAATTTGAACGTGTTTTTGGTGCGCATATGTGCAACCGCAAACAATTATTCGATTTTAATCCTTTCGATGAGGTGCATTACCCACAAATTCGATAGCTTTTCCAGACACGTATGTCGTATATCTACGACACACTGAGTGTACACAACCAGTCTTAATGATTATCCTCCATCTAAGAGTGGGAGTGGGACATCAAGGGGGCGCAATAAACTGCAATTGTATAGCCACAGCCACAAGTGCGTTTATTATTCGACCAATTTCACTGCAATCGTAAGGACACTCCAAGCTGTATATAAGTGCACTGCACACCATAATAGTGGTCTCAAAGGAAGTTTAACAAAAAAAAAAACTGCCAAGATGAAGGCAATGGCACACTATACTTGTCGTCGTCATCCTCCTCCTCATCGTCTGACTCTTTTCAAAATTGCACTAACGTCATGCTATACGTATGTAACTTCTTGGACCAGCCAGCGGCACTAGGAAACATCGCAGCAGTTTGATTAAGTTGACGATGATGATGATGATGATGGGGAACACAGTCGAGGGAATACATGGAGATTCCATATCCCGGAAAAATATTCCCAGTAAATGCAATCGTTTGTAGAGTTTATTGTGAATTGTTCGTGGAGTGAAAAAAAAGAACACATGACCTCGCTTGACGTAAGTGTGTTCCAGGTCGCATACACCCATGGAAATAGTCTTTCTAGATCCTTTGAGAGAAGATGAAGAATTACGTTGGTCGACGCGACGACAACACAAACGTGGTAGGAACAAAAAAAGTGGAAAACAGACGACATTTAGACGGAAAATTTATGCGTGGTTGGATTTCAAAGAAACACTATGTCAGTTGCAGGTTAGCGATGAATGGCTTTGTTGTCAAGAAGGACTGATTCCCATATTTATCGGGCTTTTATTCAATGCCCTTGCATTTCTAAGCACATTACCTGAAATGACAAAATAAGTGATGTGGACATGAGTGCTTTTTAAATCGTTGCATGCAAATAGCCACAGGAATTGTGAAGTTATTTTTAACCACAGTAACGAGGCGAATATTTTTCAATTGTCGTGAATCACATCCGAAAGAACACTTTCTTTAAATGCCATAAGGGGTTCTCAACAACAACTGTTTCTTTTTTCATGGTTTTTCATGCGAACTTTGAAATTGTGTGGCTTCCGACTGAGGTCTACTACGGATATAATAAAAATAGTACCTACATACAACAGTAACAACAATATCCAGTCTGCCCTACCTAACCTATCCAACCGACAAAGTATAAGCACTATACTTACTGCAGATGTTGGAGATATCGAAAAGCAAAGAAGTGATTAAGTCCTATTGCAATACCTAGATGCCAATTTTTGAGATGAATTTTATTAGGGTACAGAAAATAATAATATTTTAAAATACTCTTGAATGTAGATGTAAATCAAAACGTGAACTCCCGCCTAAGCCGATAAAGTGACAAACAATACTGAAACGGAAATGTATGGGTTCATTTGAAACGGAAACAGATTTAGCAACATTAATACTTTTTTCAAAAAGAGGAATTAGTGACAGAAAGTTAACGTCTAGCGAAAAAAAAAGCAAATCTAAATAAGATGGAAGAACAACCGCTAGAGCTAGCGGAACAAAAATTACATTTGTTTTTTTTACTCAGTGGTTAGTATGCTAAACTGTTGTGCGAGGTATTCGATCCCGGGAAAAACGCAAATTGCATCTTAACCCTAGAAAGGTAATCATATTTTTTAGTAGGTACATTAAAGGTAAACATTCGTCGAATCGACAAAGTAATATTGGACTCCAATTTTTACGAAAAGTGTGCACAAAATGCTTGTTAATTTTAATAGTTAATATTAAAAGATCATAAGAACATAAAAGCTAACTGATTTAAGACCAAAAATAAAATATATCGCAAAAAAATAAAAAATCATTTTGAGCATTTGTTACAAAGCTCAACTTTATGTTCCCAGCCTATGCTTTGCTTGTTACGTATCGTATGATTTTTTGGTCAAGCGCCATTTGTTTTAAGGACAATATGTAAAAATGTTCCCTTTTCTTTACATTTATTACATCTACGTTGTCCTGTCTTATTTGTTCATTAATTTTGGTGGATTTTTTTTTTAAATATTAGGTCGAATCGAACACTAAAAGTTACGTAGAAGGTAATCTCTGTCGTGACAGGAGAGAAGATGCGATCTGCGATCGGAATAAAGATCGAAGAGAAAATCGAAAAAATAAAATTGATGTTCGTCGAATCGACGAAGATTACCCTTCTAGGGTTAAGGCTTTTTCCGCTGCGCCACCTCTCGCGATCGTCTAACAAACATCCGAGAGTATAACTGTCCTAAAAAAAGCTTCTCAAATTCAGCCGTTTGGACTCGGCATAAAATTGTAGGTCCGTCCCTTCTATTTGTCCCAAAAATATAAACTCACTCAAACGAATGGTTGTGAGAAGGTAAGTCTAGGGTCCTAGGCCATTGTTTCACTGTAAAAATAAATTTGTTTTCCAAAAAAGATACACCTAATTTAAGCCTTTAATTCATTTCAATCCGAATTTTATTACCGTATCCACCTTTAGATACTTTTTTTTATTTTTCCAAATTTGTTTACTTTTAAAAAAAATATATTGACACCTAATTTGTATCTATCCTGCCCAGGGAATTGTGCGCTAGATTAAAAATTTCATTGAATTGGATACCTATTTCATAATAAGTGCTACAGCTCTAGAGTAAAATAATGAAATGTCTGGTTTTTTTTCCATAATTATGGAGTTGGGCATGTCGCTAGTAAATTCATAATACCAGTTAATACCATGGTTTATAATTGTATACGGTCTTTATATGTGTATTGGCTCATGTGTTATAGGGGCGTGGCGCCGACCATACAAAAAAAACATTAAAAATCGTATATTTCAAAAACCACCGAATCGATTGAGTTCAAATTTTACATACATACAATCTTAGGTATTGGCCTAGGAGTATTACTGTGAAGATTAAACTGAATTTACTATAAAACGAAGGAGCTTGTGTTCTATTTCTGTTCCTGCGCTGTTATTTGTCACTTGCTGGCTACAAATTTTCCTTATAATCATTATCTAGAAATGTTTTCGATAAACAACTAAAAAATTTCCGAATACGGGTAGCGGGGTAGGTGTGAGAAACTTGCTTCTACACTATTTATAATAATTAAGTAAGAATACTTATAGGTACCTATACCTACCCCATGCAGTGTTTTTAACTTTTTTTTTTTTATTTGGAAATTACCTAATTGCCACAATGTTAATGTAAACTTTTTGGTTTTAGTATTAACGACAAATAGTTGAGTAAATAAATATTATATGTATTGTGATTTTTTGATTATTATTTTTCATTTCAAAAAGTGCAATATAAAACCCAAAGGAGTGTGTAAATAACCGACAAATCCATTTTTAGTCTCCCTTAACTGTTGGTTGTTACAATCATCCTTTTTTATTTATGAACTAGCTGGACCCGTGCTCGCCTTGCCCGCTCGCACAAAATTATATTTGGTTCATTTAAAATTACACTTTTGAGTGTTTCATCGAAATCTGTCCAGTAGTTTTCGCGCTTTTAGGAGAAAAAGAAAATTCCTCCCTCTCCTAGATCTTGCTACTTATTTGTAATACTGAATTTTCTTTCGTTTGTTTCCCTCTTCCTATATGGAATCCAAGGAACTACCTACCCCAAACCTACCCTGTTACCATACCACATATCGAATGAAATTCTGAAATAAAACCTGTTTTGTATTATACGTCTCTTTTCTTATGAAGATTATTAATATACCCCATGCAACTGCATTTTCTTTCCTTTCCTTTACTTCCCTCTTCCTATAGAATCCAAACAACTACCTACCCCAACCCAACACAGTTAATATACCACATATCGAATGAAATTCTGAAATGAAACCTGTTTTGTATTATACGTCTCTTCTCTTATGAAGATTATTAATATACCCCATGCCATTCTGCAGCACGCACGACTCACCCCATCCCCATCCCATAATATACATACCTACATAATATACAACTGACCATAGCACTCACTGCGAAAACAAATCAACCCTTATCGAATGTGTAGTATACGTATGCTAGTCTTGTTTTGTTTTTGTTTGACGATCGCAAAAGTACAAACATCCATTCGTAGCAAGGTATATGTGTATGTATATATTTTCACTTCAAAAAATGCATACGTCATATCAGAATGAAATTCCTACTGCGTTGTGTGGCGATATCGATAATGGATGTAATGTATTGGATATATGCACCCTCTGCATCGCCCTCCCTCGCCATACTCTTGCTACTTGTTTGTAATACTGCATTTTCTTTCATATGGAATTCAAACAACTACCCTAACCCTACCCTGTTACGGCAAAACAACCAAAAAAAATTCATTCACCTAAACTAATAACAATATACATACATATTTGAATACATTTATGTGTCTCACTTGTTTTGTTTTGTTCACACACAAACAATATAATCAAAATCAGTCCAAACGTTTAGATGAAAAAAAATAGTAAACTTCCTGGAACCCAATTGCAGCGCCACCTATCGGGTCCAATTGTGAATCTAAACCATCCAGGGACCCACTCAAACACAACAAAATTTCAGCAAAATCGGTTTTTTATCTCGCGAAGGAAAAGTCTGAACTATTTTTTTTTTAAATCAGAGCTTAATTTTTTCGGACTTACCTTGCTGATGAAGTTTAAATTCAGAAATCAATAGGTATCTATGTATTCAATTTCACTTCTAAAATCAATAACAATTCAAGTATGTATCTAACAATCGGCTTTCGTCTTTACTATGATTATATATGTATATTTCACAAACTGGCTGGACAGAAGTAAGTCACTCATACACAGTACCTATCTGTTCAAGAAAAATTGCTTTCGATGTGCGACAACAACCCCAAAGTAGAACTATGGAATCCAAACAACTACCCCAACCCTACCCTGTTACGTCATATCAGAATAAAATTCCTACTGCGTTGGGTGGCGATATGCGATAATGGATGTAATGCATTGGATATATAATGTGCACCCTCTGCATCGCCCTCCCTCTCATTGATCTTGCTACTTGTTTAATATACTGCATTTCCTTTCCTTTCCTTTGCTTCCCTCTTCCTATAGAATCCAAACAACTAACTACCCCAACCCAACACAATTACCATACCACATATCGAATGAAATTCTGAAATGAAACCTGTTTTGTATTATACGTCTCTTCTCTTATGAAGATTATTAATATACCCCATGCCATTCTGCAGCACGCACGATTCACCCCATCCCCATCCTTCATCGGACATACAATCATAATATACATACCTACATAATATACAACTGACCATAGCACTCACTGCGACAACAAATCAACCCTTATCGAATGTGGTTGTTTGACGATCGCAAAAGTATAAACATCCATTCGTAGCAAGGTATATGTGTATGTATATATTTTCACTTAAAAAAATACATTTTGGCTAAAAACTATTCCTAAGGACGTGGCTATAAACGACATAGCCTATAGCAGTCTCACAGTCTTAAGGAACATTTAAAAAAAGTTTCATCGAAATCTGTCCAGTAGTTTTCGAGTTTTTAGCTGACAAAGAAAATGCCTACAGTTTTATTATATGTAAGGATTAAATATAATTTGCAGTTCACAAATTGTGAGCTTTTATGTACAAAAACAATTTTAAATAGTAAAATAATAGCTACTGTTAATGTGTGTCATCCAAACTCAACAGAAAATCAAAATTCATTGCAATATAAGCAAAGGAATAAATAAAAACTAAACTGTATTACTTTTATATACAAAAAGACTTAACACTTACACGTTTAACTTAAAACTAAAAGCTAAGCAATTTTATCCGTCCTTAAATAGTCGATGTTGCATCGGTGTGTCCTTCGGTAAGCATGAGGTGAGGAGCCACATCGCTATATCTCACGTCATGTATTTATTGCGTGATGTTTATCGTGTGAACCTGCACTTGCATACTTATAGTGCAGCAAATGCTATTGGCTAACTTGTATAGAATTCTGTAACTTTCTCGTATACGTAGATAGTAAGAGAAAGATATTGCTTTCGTAGGAAATTTTGAATTGGACATTGTAATTAATTCTGATAAATTTCGATGATAGGAGAACTCAAAAAAGTGGGAATTGGATGGACTTTTTGCAAATTTTGTATTGTGATATAATTGCCATTCATATTAGTAGAGATTCATTTTGGAACAAATTAATTCTGTTGTTAGGCTTTGGTGGTCATTTTTAAGTATAATTTTTGTATTAAGTAATTTAGTAATCGCTAACTTGGAGTGCGCAACTGGAGTCGGGCAGTTAGCAAAAGACTGAGCTAACTGGTTGGGGCCCAGGTCTACATTGGACAGTAGCACCACCTAAGTATAGTATTATGCATATGTATGCTTTTTTATATCGTCTATCGCTTCTTACCGTTTAACTTGGACTTTGACCTAGATCGTTATCAGCATCAGCTTCATCATCATTTTCCACTTCAGTTCAGATACCCAAAATATGTATAATCGTAATAGAATCAATTAGATTTTCAATCATATCAAAACTTGTGCTAAGGATTTCCAAAATGAGTAGACAAAATTGAAATTAAAAAATTGTGAATGGGTTTTTTTTTACCGATTTATTGACTACATATTTAGCGAGATTTGCAATAAACGAGAAAGTTTCCTGTGACCCAGTCGTGCACATTATTTTTATACCCTCCACAGGAAGGTATGTGGGTGGTTAAATTTTAAGGGCCGATGTTGAATGTGAACCACACCTAAACGTCAACTTTTTTTCTGCATTTCATTTGACATTTTTCAATTTCAGACTAACTCAATTCGAACCATGGAAAGATATACAATCGAGCAACGCGTTAAAGTTATTCAGTCTTATTATGAAAATGGGCATTCAAATCTAAATGCATATCGTGCACTTCGTGATTTTTTCGGTCAATTTAATCGTCCAAATGTGCGTACAATCGTGCAAAAATTTGAGCAAACCGGGTCTGTAGGAGATGTGAAAACACCAGTGCATGCTCGTACAACTCGTACTGCAGAAAATATTGCTGCTGTTTGGGATAGTGTGGCTGAAGAGCCGTCCACCTCAACTCGTCGTGGTGTTCGCTATCGTGAGATGATAACGAACTTTTTATGGCCCGAATTAGAAGATATGATTGTGGACGTGATGTTGTTTTAACAGGACGGTGCCACTTGCCACACAGCTAACGAAACAATGGCTCCTTTGCGGGAGAAATTCAATGGCCTTGTTATCTCACGTCGTGGCGATGTTAATTGGCCGCCACGATCATGCGATTTGACACCGTTGGACTTCTTTCTTTGGGGTTATTTGAAAGAAAAGGTGTACGTCGATAAGCCAGCAAAAATTCAAGAGTTAAAGAATGAGATAATTCGGCATAGAGCATAGAGGCATAGAGCCTCAATTATGCCTCAGCGTCATCGAAAGTTTGGACCATCGGATGGAGGTGTACTTCATGTAAATTTTGGCATAAATGGAAAGGTCATTTAAATTCCGTTTGAATGATACAAAACTTTCCTTGACCTATTAAGTGCCCATTGAAAATTTGGAACTTTTGTAAAAGTCTATTTTTTTTTACTTTTTTCCTCGGTCCCAAAAAATAAATGTTTTGATGCAAAAAGTTTCTTCAAACAATTCTTAGTGACGGCAAAAACATTTTTTTAAAAATCTCTTCGCTAATATTTTTTTATTATTTTTTGAAAATTGCTAAAAATTACTTCTACTTTTTCCTCATTTTCATTCAAAAAATCATAAAAAATATTAGCGAAGAGATTTTTGAAAAAATGTTTGTGCTGTCACTATTAGAATTGTTTGAAGAAACTTTTTGTATCCCTTTTGTATCCCGATCCCGAGTCCGATCGCCTAAATTGAGAAGCTTGTTTAGGACAGTTATACTCTCGGATGTTTGTCTGACATTCAAGATAGGTGGAGCAGGGAACAAAACCTTATAAGATGTATTTTTTGTGACCCCTCGCACTCCCACAGTCTTACACACTAACCACTGCACTGAGCCAATGTGGCCACGAATCGACCTAGTAGGAGAATGAAATTTTGTTAGAGGACTTCTTTTACCGTCGTCGTCAGGTTGGTATTGAAAATAGGCTAAATCAGTGGAGTAGTTCTGGTACCTCACATACAAAACCAATATTAGACCCAAGTGTTGTGTACGTACGAACTCACATATCTAACATTTTGAAGGCCTTTTTTTTTGCAGTGGAGGGTATTAAAGCATTGGGCATGCCATTAATAATACTTTTACTTGTTTTAAGTTTAGTTAACAATAGTATCTACTATAATTTATTTCTATGAGATCAGTTTCACTTTCGTTGACAATGACAACACAAAATGAATATTTCCACTATTGCCTAATTTTTTGGTTACGTGCAGATGCAAGGATTTACCAAATAAATCTACGCTCATAACAAATCCGCATTTATCAACACAGATTACAGAATGAGAAAATCACAGAAAAATAAATGAAAGATAGAAATTGATGTGAAATCGAAAATCCATTTGTTATCGATTGTGAGAAGGTGGAAACATTTCAATTAAGAATATTATTTGATTTTTTTTAAGTCCTTTTATGCAAACGAAACTGCGGCACAAAGCAGTATAATTGTATGGTGGTGTTGGTTGGCATAGCATTTTTGTTTCTAACAAATCATCGTAATAGGTTTGTTTCTTTAAGAACTTTAACAAATAATTTTGGCATCAACTGAATTTAATACTAACCGAAAAATTTTCTTAGATAAATACAGAAATGGAAAATTTATGAATATCCATTCCGCCCAATTGAATAGCTGGATATGACAGAAACAAAAAAATCTCTCTGTATATTATTCTGCTTGTTATCTGAGATCCAGCCATCATTATTTAATTTTCTATTGAAAGAGTGGTATTCATTCATGCAAGTAAGCTGAAGGATTCCCATGGAAAATGATATACAACTCCTCCCTTGCCTCTCGTGTATATAGTGGTTGGATTTGAATAAGAGTATTGTACATAGGTAGGTGTAGTATAGGTGTACAATGAAGGAGTTTTAATATAAAAAATGTACAACCATTCGAGAAAAAGGAAAACCGATTTTTCTCAGATTACTTCGGTGGATTATCCTTTTTTTTCTGTTGGTTATTTTACCCATTCCATTATTCAGCAAAATGACGGTGATTTTATTTCAGTAACGTAACTAGTGTGCTTGTGTTGGATTGCATATATGGATGGTTTACTCTTGTTTAAAATGTGACACGAATTTTAAGCCAAAAGGATACAAGAGGAGATAGAGATTATGTTTCTGATTTAGTTGCAAATTATGAATTGTGGTGAAAATATTGTATTTTTGGTGGGGAGAATATCTATACCGAAACGTAATATTATTTCTTTCAATGGCTTTATGTATTTTTTGACTAATTAATGTCACGAAAATGGTATACGATTTCATTCATTCATTTTCATTCATTCATTCATTTTCAATGGTCCGCTTGTCCATTAAGTGGGTCGCGGGTGTAGGTTGCTCAAGTGGACCCTCCACAGCTCTCGATCCTCCGCCATCGACTCTAAATCATCAAGGGCAATCCCCATACGGGTAGAGGAGAGATTATGAATTTGATCTAACCATCTCATCCTGGGTCTACCTAGGGGACGCCTGCCCGATGGTACGGATTCCATAGCACGTCGTGGAATCCTTGTCGGGGACATGCGTTTAACATGCCCAAACCACCGAAGCATGGATCGCTCCGTCCGGAGAAGTAGCTGCTCGACATTGAGTTCCTCACGTATTCTAGTATTTCTGATGCGATCTCTACGGGTCACACCAGCAATACAACGGAGAAATCTCATTTCGGCAGCTTGTATTCGCGATCTTATTCTTTCGGTCATTACCCAAACCTCATGACCATAGGTAAGAGTTGGAACAAACACCGAATTAAAGACTGACAACTTAGCTTTGACACCAAGTTCAGTCCTCCTGATAACAGAATGACCAAGCTGTCTCAAAATCGATCCAGCCTGACCAATCCTACAGGAAAACTCGGCATTGCTCCTTCCATCACTCGTGAATAAGACCCCGAGATACTTAAACTTCTCCACCTGTTTCAATGGGACTCCACTAACATGCAGAGTGCATTGAACAGGCGTTCTGGAGACGACCATCACTTCAGATTTGTTCACGTTTACTTTCATCTCAGCTTCAACACAAACGGCTACAAACCGATCGAGTGCGCGCTGAAGTTCAGTCTGAGAGGACCCAAGGATGACCAAGTCATCAGCGAAGAGCAAATGACTTATCCTCAGATCTCCCAATTCGAAACGTTCTTCGCCAAGACTGCGCTGTAACATCCAGTCCATATAAGTAATGAAAAGGAGAGGAGACAAGACGCACCCCTGGCGAAGTCCAACGCCCACGGTGAAAGGTGTTGATTTAACGCCGTTTACCCGAACACAGCTTTTACAGTTTGTGTAAAGAGATTGAATGGCTCTCAAGAGAGAACCATCAATTCCATACTCCTGTAATACACTCCAGAGTTTCCCTCGAGGGACTCGGTCATATGCTTTCTCCAAATCTACGAAGCAAGCGTAAACAGGTGTAGCATACTCCCAAGCCTTCTCAAGTACCATTCTGAGAGTGAATAACTGGTCGGTTGTGCTTCTGCCGGGACGAAAGCCGCACTGCTCATCTCCTAATCGTGCCTCGACCACAGCTCTGCAACGCGTTTCCAGCACCTTGGCAAAGACTTTTCCGGGGAGACTTAAAAGTGATATACCCCTGTAATTGGAGCAATCCCTTTTATCCCCTTTCTTGAAAAGGGGCACAATCACCCCAATCTGCCAATCGCTGGGAGTTTCGCCGCATTCCCAGGCCACTTTAATGACACGAGAGAGCCATTTGACTCCCTCTTCACCTAAGGCCTTTAGCATTTCTGGCCGGATTTCATCCACTCCGGCAGATTTGCCAGCTTTTAGCGAATTGATCGCAAAAGTGACTTCCTCTACCGTGGGACTATTTTCCACCCTGCTTAAGGCGATGGATGTGTCATCCTCAATGCCCTGGATTGGATTGAGCAATTCGGAAAAGTGCTCGCTCCATCTGCGCAAGATGTCCTCCTCATTAGAAAGAAGTGTACCATCTTTGGATTTGACTCCTTCGATAATGTTCCACTTCCTTCCTCTAAGACGGCGGATGGTCTGCCAGAACACCTTGCTTGCAGATCTGTGATCACGGTCCAATTTTTCGCCGAACTCCTTCCAAGACTGTTCTTTGGCTGCTTTAACAGCCAATTTGCAAGTTCTTCGCGCCTCAATGTACCGGTTTCGAGAAGGAGAGTCCCCCAAGTGAATCCACACCTTGAAAGCCTTCTTCTTCTCTCTGATAGCTTCTTGAACTCCGGGGGTTTTAAACCACGCAGTTCTTTTCTCACCACCAGCCGCCACACCGAGCCGCTTCACTCCGCAAACATGTCCTGCAGAGGCAATAACTGCTGTTGAAAACAACTGCCATTCTTCCTCTACATTCAATGGAACATTTGGAATTTGTTCAAACCTTTCAGATACCTGCCGTGCAAATTTCTCCCGTATCTCATCGTTCTGCAGCCCCTCCCACCGTATGCGCGTAACCATCCTTGGTTTACGCTTTGGCAGGATAGGTATTTGATCATTGAGATACAATTTGCACAGCACCAGGTGGTGATCAGTTGACAGTTCAGCCCCTCTCAAAACACGAACATCACAAACCATCCTTTTAATACACGACGGTACCACAAAGAAATCTATCAGCGATTTCTGCTGCAGACTTCGACGGTACCATGTGTATTTATGGATATCTTTGTGTGGAAAGAAAGTGTTCATAATGGACATTCCATTTGAACAACAAAAGTCCAACAACCTCTCTCCGTTCGCGTTCTGATCGGGGTCACCGTGTTTTCCAATCGCGCTGCCCCATGTCGAGAAATCCGCACCCACGTGAGCATTGAAATCACCCATCAGGATATAAGAATCCATATCTGCAACCTTTTCAAGGGCTGCATCAACTTCATCTAAGAAAGCTGCGTACTCTGACTCCAGATTCGGTGCATACACCTGCACTAGAGCCAGAGTTGATCTTTCAAGCTTAAGCTTTAAGATCGCAACTCTCCCTCCTAATGGTATCCACTCCAATACTCTGCCTGCCAGCCTGGGACTTGTGAGTATCCCCACTCCCGCCTGAGCAGACATTGAAGGTGCTACTCCCGACATGAAGAGTTTCCACCCATCTGCAAGGTCCACAGTTCTAGAACCCCTTTGCTTTGTTGAGGAAACACCAACTATATCTAGTCGATATTTAACAGCCTCCCCAACAAGCTCCAGGTCTTTTCCCGTGAGCGAAGAGATGTTCCACGTGCCTATCCTAAGTCGATGCCGTTGTCGAGCTGTCGAAAGTCCACTTATGCCCCTATTGGTGCATAGCGCATCCACCCTCTGACCCCCATAATGGTTTGCGAGACCATTGATAGGAAGCTCGTAGCCGTTTCGGGTTAAACCCGGCCGACTGCCGAGCGTGACAAGCCGACCACCAGACGCTCGCAAACTGCCACCCTCCAGGCCTGGCTCCAAAGGGCGCCCTATTATGACAGGCTTGGCAATATCCGAGGCTCTTCTAGTTCTTCTTGTCATCGTTGGGTGTGTGCTTCGTCAGCCATGTCTAGGTAAACCTAGACATGTTGCCCGCCCCCCACCACGGGGAGGTCAGCTACATGAGGGGGCGTATACGATTTCTGTAGTGAAAATGAATGAATACAAATTTACTCTACGGGCCGAAGCATTTGTTCCCATCTTAAGCGACTTACTCGCAGTTTTTTGACCAGGTCGATGTCGCTGTACAGCTCGTATAGTTCGTCGTTGAATCTCCTTGTCCAAAGCCCGTCAACGCAAACGGGGCCGAAAATTTAACGAAGAATCCTTCCGAGTCCAAGTTTCAGCGCCATAAAGCAGGACTAATGATCAAGGTCTTATACAGAATCTCCTTAGGTTTTCGGGATCGAGCTCTACTACTCAATTGCCTTCTTAGCCCAAAGAAACAGCGGTTGGCAAGAGTTATTCTTCGTTTAATTTCTTCTGAGATGCTGTTGTCAGAATATATAGCAGAGCCGAGGTAGACAAAGTCCCACCCTACCTTAAAGTTATAGCTGTCGTCGTGAGGCTTTGTCCGATTCTACGATGTTGGGTTTTCCTTTTTGTTGACAGCATACAGTCGTCGGCATAATTATTATACACAAAAGTAAAATTAATTCCACTCATAAATTTGAACTTACTTCATGTAAATTTTGGCATCAATGGAAAGGTCATTTAAATTCCGTTTGAATAATACAAAACTTTCCTTAACCCATTAAGTACCCATTGAAAATTTAGAACTTTTGTAAAAGTCTACTTTTTTGACTTTTTTCCTCCGTCTAAAAAAAAAATGTTTTGATGCAAAAAGTTTCTTCAAACAATTCTAATAGTGACTGCAAAATTTTTTTCAAAATTCTCATCCCTAATATTTTTTATGAAATGTTTAAGGCGTTCACACCGTCTGGCAGACAGGATCTTGTATGCGATGTTAAGGAGACTATACCTCTGTAGTTGGCGCAGTTGAAGAGGTCTCCTTTCCTCTTTACCGGGCAAACGATGCTGAGACTCCATTCATCAGGCATGCATTTATCTGACCAAATTTTGGAGATGAGTTGGTGCATGCTCTGTACCAAGTCATATCCAGCTGCTCTAAAAAGCTTGGCAGGTAGACCATCAGGCCCTGCAGCTTTGTTGTTCTTTAGCTTGAATATTACTACCCGTACTTCGCTTTCCTCAGGTGGACGGTGCAAGTTGCAACTACTGCCAAATGTATTCAAAGTTCATATAAAATTTATATACGAAAACAGTCAGTTGCTATACTTTATATCGACAGAGCGATTCACTTTTTATTATCTAAAATAATAACGTGTTCCACAAGTCACAGATAAATTAAATATTTTTCTTATAATTACAGATTAGCTATTGGTAAACTTTCTATAAATCGATAAACTTTCTACCTACTATTATAAATTCAACAATAATTGCAAAGTGCGAAACTTTTAATATGAAGTGTAGGTATATGTAGTTGAGGAGGACATTGTAGATCCACACAATATAATTAACCAACTTGCAAAAGTAAATGAAAAAAAAAAGTCTGATTGTTCACCGATCGATTCGATTCTGGAAAGTACAACTGATGTGTAAGCCGTAAAGTTGGTGCAATACGCGCATTATTGTCAGAAGAAAACATACCCTACCCTACGTGAGCTACAGCAAGAAACAATCAACAGGGTCTTGAAAAATTGGAGTGACAGAATGCGCTACTGGTAAGCCAGCCGATGCAGCCACTTTAACGACGTTGATGTGTTCCATAATTAATGGGAATGTATGCTCTTACTAATAAAGCTAAAATAAATGAGAAAAATTTAATTTTATTCATTTTGTTGCTGTTTTAAAAGGGAACATATATTTGGCCCACCCATTATAAGGTTTTTGAGCTCCTATGTCGATAGGCAGAACTCTTGCGATTCTCCTTCTCTAGGCGACAAAACAATAATTATGCAAAGTACCGGCGCGTTTCTTCCTTAGAACCCAAGGCTTGTACTTCTTGTTCTTAAATACAAAGGTATCATGAGCTAATTTAAAGTTGTAAGTACATAAAAATAGATAAAATCTTAGTTTTGATGGAGTTAAGAGTTAATTTTTTCGATTATTTGGTGTTTTCCACCCTATTCTTGATCCTAAAAACTTATACACTTAAAAGTCCCGACAAGGAATTGCGTTTTTTGGTGTAAAGTTTGAAGTAACCCTAAAATTGTTTGTTTCACTAAGCCTTATTTGTTTCACTTTTTACGAGCATTAAAAGAGTTATGTATAAAATAGGCTCAGATATTATAGCAGTGAACAAAATCAGAATTTTCAGAATTTTCAACATTTTTTTATATGAGTAGGAAACATTAACATTGTTATGATTAGTTTAGACACAAGCTGTAAAAGGGCAATTATGTAGATTATGAACCAGGCTTCGTAAACACCACCCCGCGACTACCTCGGTTATTAAAGGTAACACCACACACTACATCTATTTTTAATCGGTTTTATAACACCCCGCACGTTTAAATATCCCATAAAACTTAGACTATCTGCTGGACCTGGAAAAAAGTTACTAAATATCAATCAATTTTCAATGGTCCGCTTATCCATTAAGTTGGTTGCTCAAGTGAACCCTAACTCTCGATTCTCCACCATCGACTTTAAATCCTAGTTGAGGACATGCGTTTAACATGACCAAACCAATAAGACCTTTAAAGTATAAACATGTCAAATCTGTGATGCAATGGGGTAAATCTCATTTCGACAATTTGTATTCGCGATATTATTCCTTTGGTCATAATCATAATCCAAATCTCACGACCATGGGTAAGAGTTAAAGCAAATGCTGAATTAAAGACAGACAACTTAGCTTTGACACCAAGTTCAGTCCTCCTTATAACAGAATAATTAATCTGTTTCGAAATTGACCATAGTACAGGAAAACCCAGCACTGCTCCTTCCATCACTCGTGAAAAAGAACACAGATATTTTAACTACTCCACCTGTTTTAATGTGACTCCATTAACATGCAAAGTGCATTGAACAGGCGTTCTGGAGACGACCATCACGTTTAATTTTATCTCAGCTTCAACATAAGCGGCTCGAAACGTTCTTTGCGAGGGACTCGATCGTATACTTTCTCCAAATCTATGAAGCATTCGTAAACAGCCTTATTCTCAGGTTCCATTTTGAGGGTGAATAACTGGTCGGTTGTGCTTCTGCTTAAATGAAATCCGTACTGCTCTTCCCCTAATTGTGACTCAACGCGTTTCCATCATCTTGGCAAATACTTTTCCGGGGAGACTTAAAAGTGATATACACCTGTAATGGGAGAAATCACCTTTTATTCCCTTTCGCCGCATTCCTAGGACTGTTTAATGACACGAGAGTGTCTAAGGCGATGGATCTGTCGTCCTTAATGTCCTGGATTGGATTGAATAATTCCCGCTCCATCAGCACAAGACATCCTCTTCCTTTCTCTAAGATTGCGGATAGTATGCCAGAACACCTTGCTTGCAGATCATTGATCACGGTCTAATTTTTGACCGAACTCCTTCCTTCTTTTTCTGCTTTAATAGCCAATTTGCAAATTCTTCGCGCCTCAATAACAATATACCGCTTTTGAGAAGGTGAGACCCCCAAGCGAATTCACACCCTGAAAGACTTCTTCTTGAAATCCCGGCCCTTTTGTCCTCTTCTCACCACCATCCACTACACCGAACCGCTTTATGTCCTGCAGAGGCAATGACTGCTGTTAAAAACAACCGCCATTCTTGAATGGAGCATTTGGAATTTGTTCAAGCCTTTCAGATGCCTGCCGTGCAAATTCCTCATGTATCTCATCGTTCTGTAGCCCCTCACTTTGGGAGGATATAGGTATTTAATCATTGAGATACAATCTGCACGATAACATTTGCTATTTTGATTTGATTTTAAATTCGAATCCCGACCTCTATGTGACTTCGATAGGTTGATGTCTTAAGTCTACTTGACAATTTAGTTTCAAAATTCCATTCCAGTGTACGTCAAGCAAATATATTATACATATCTAAGCTTTAAGTGTCAGGTTTCGATATCTTTCAACGGGTCGTCGATAGTCGACTTCTATGGTATTTAAATAAACTTTGGGTAAGCACACCTGAACGCTTACGTCCACCATGGTGTACCTATTTTGTTGGTGGTCTCCCATTTGTTAGCAAATTGAACGGCACAAGTGTACCTACGGTAAGTAGTAAAGCACTCTATACTCTAGAAACTGAGAGGATTGCCATTAAGACTTCCACATCCTGAATGCGAAAAATTAAGCATGCTTCAGTTCAAATAAACAGCTAGAAGTGGAACCAAAATAGAAAAACAAGTTCAAACTAAACATACTATGGGGGATGTAGCACCCTTCATAGAACGACGCCGGTGAATTGATTTGTCGTGCGGTATGGTACTATTCGTGGAATATACCACCGATTTCTACCGCCTTCACTATCATTTCCATTGAGGAATGTCCTTTGGGTATTTCTTTTTTTTAGCGGAATTGTTGATTGGCATTGTGTATGCAAGATACATTGTCAAAGCGCAACAGCAGGACCAACATATATATAGGTATTCAGAGCATATTTGCTGCAGCTGATGGTGGTCTTCGTATAGGTTTGGTATCCTGGTGAAAGGCTTCTCCTCTGTGGACAGAGATACCATTCAAATGAAATGACATACACATGATGTGCAATGTGAGATGTTGACATACATTCCGTGTGCAGCTGGCATTGGAGTGAGATTTTTCGATATATACAACATGAAGCTTGGCAGCAAACAGCTGCCTTTATGAAGTATGTACATACTTCAGATAGTGAAGACAGAAGCTGGGTAGTAAAAACAGCAGTATTATATTCTGGGAGGAATATTTGATTTGATTATGGTACATTTTTTCTGGTATATCTGGTCTCAACATTGTAGACGTTATCTGTAGCTGCTGGAGTAAATAGAAATGCTTATAGACGGATAATAAATATGTCATCCTAATCAGCATTCAATTTTATTTGAAAACCGCGACCGAGGCCTGTCTTTGACACTGTACATAGAACGAACGCCTTATGTCACCGAAACCACAACATTGGGATGTATGTGCTCATAACAAACTAGCAATTGACGTCATAACCCATAACATTCTGCCCCAGTGTCCGTCAATCCCAAATTACATTTTAACCTTTTTTTCACTGCGCCATTTCTCGCTAACGTCTGACAAAAATCCGAGACTACAACTGTCTTGAAAAAGCTTCTCAACCCAGCCGTTGGGACTTGGTTTCAATCGCCATTGCTTCGTCCGTTGACGGCCATTGTAAAAAAATGAATGCTATTCCATGAAATATTGACAATTTTTATAAATTTCAGAAACTGTTTTACATACCTAACTACGAAAAATGAGATATGTACGGACAACGAAGTGAAATTGGAAACCGCTGATCTAGCCATCAGTTATCGAAGCAGTTGGTGTGCTTCTTCCTAAAAAAATAGTTTCTCCAAAAGTTTTTAAAGAACTACTAGCAGGAGTTCAACTTCTTAGCTCCCTATTCAGCTCTATAGGGATTTAATGTAGAAAGTTGCGATTGGGATTGGAAGTACCTGTAGAAAAGATGTTTTTAGGGGAATACACGTTAGTACCATGCACAACTTTAAAAATTCATCAATTATTTTTTACAAAGTACGAACTTTCATGTCACATTTAAATGTCACCATGAAAATGTTCAGAACAAATATTTTCCACCAAACAAATATAATGTACGCTTACAAACCAAGAACCAATATAATGTATGAGCCTACCACGCCACGCCTCTGGCCATCAGTCATTATTATCTCCCCCCAGGTGTTATATTTCACTCGTAAAATGTTACCGCTGTGCGAGCAAATTTGTAAATATAGCTTTGCCTTGCCGCAAATATCGATATCTCCTAAAGTCACATGATAATATTTATCAAATGAAAGTTAATTCCGACACCCACGCCCCACGGAGCCTAGGAGTCACAACTTTTGTCGTTAAAAAGAATCGAGACTCATTTCAGTGAAGCACCTGTGCTTCTTCGCTATGTTTACGATACATCTCTTACACTATGCGCCTGCAGCGTTTGCCCTTTTAATGTGTCAACACCCTTAGAAATTGCTGTTTGACCAGAAACCTTTACTGCTACCTGAGTGAAGATTCAAGATTGTCGGCAATAAATCAGTCAGCCCGACAGCCAACCTCACCTCACGTTAGGCAAAGGTGTCGGTTTTTATTGCTTACCTTCGACTGCGTAGGAGTAGGCAGAAGATGCTTGTATACGCTTCCGTATATCCTTTTCCTGGCCTCTTTGTCTTTGTTATTTTGGGAATACAAGAAATGTTCATCCCTTTCCTTTAAGGTGTTGGTGTATGTCTCGTTATTGTAGGGCAATCAATCGACATGTGCTCCTCCGAAGGAGTAAAATGCTTTATTTTCCCAATAGGTATAGTATCTATATAGAATTGGGAAACGAATTGATTGTTGTTTTTGTTTTCTTTTTCTTTTCTTTTTTTTGGCAAGGATTGAATAACTTTCCGCTACCTGTCGTAACTAGTACTCGTAACTTTTCGCCATTTGACAGTTTTATATTATTGTTATCCTGGCCTGGACATCAATGGATTGAATTGAGTGTCCACACTTTGAGCTGACAAACTCAATTGTTGTTTGTTGTTGTGATTAGCTTAATGTCGTTAGTTTCGGACAGCTATTGTCATAATAAATGAGAATAATAGTGTACTCAGAGATGGGTGAGCCTCTAGCTTTATGCTTCATAAGATTCTCTGCATTAATTTTGGGAATTATTGCTGAGGCATCGAAGAAATCCTTTTTCAATACAAATTCCTTTCGGAAAATGTGTGCAAGTGGTTTGGTGAATGGGGCTTCTGAATGCAGAACGAATAGATCATATTCAATAGGATGTATGGACGTATATGATACACGGATGATGCCCATTGCCGGAATTGGGAAATGCAATTACATGGCAAACTGCAGGAACCGTATAACTTTGTTCAACAATTCGATTCTGAATATACCTGGCTGACATTTAATTAATGAAGAAATGATTCAATCGTCTATAGGTAGGTGCACTACTAAAGGTGTGGAATTTGTGCAGTTATGTTTTATGTATGCATCCCAATGTAGGTAATGAACTCTGAGCTTGCATTTGTGCATACATACATTTATTCTAAAAATGTTGCTTGTATGAGTAAACTCTGTAAACTGTACTTCCAATTTTGTTGGTTGGTTTAAGGTTGTCCTCGATAGGGTGTACTTAGACCGAAATACCTCAATTATGCTGAATTTCAGTTGATAATATAAGAAGAATAAAATAAGACGGCGCCGAAAGGCACCTTAAAATCTGACTTCTAGTTTCGCCAAGGACAGGCACGTAGCCAGGGGGGGGGGGGGGCTTGAGGGGCTGAAGCCCCCCCCGAAAGTCTTAAACAAAAGAAAAAAACTAAAATGTTCTAACTGATAGCTCAATTTTATTTTTTTTTTTAATTTTTCCGGAAAAGGCGAACTTATAACGCTTCAACAGCGCCCCGAGATGCTTGCAGATGTCTGTTAGTTCCAAATTTTGCTTGTCCTGTAACAAAAGGAGTTTTGGAAAGTTTATGCCCTCGCGGTTGTCAAGTGTACTGTATGCTCATGAGCATTAGCAGCCTGTCTTATGGAGCGCCCAAAAGTTGCATTTCGAGGAACAATGTCTTTGAGTTCCTCGGAACATCTGCCATGGAAGTACCTCAACCTGTAGAACAAGCAGAGGTCAGCGACTTGTCTTCTGTGCACCAAGGGTTGTAGATTCGATGTGAGTGAAGGGTCCACAATAAGTCGAACTGCTCGTCTCTGTATTCTGTCAAGTAGGCTAAGTGAATGTTTTGGGGCCGAGCTTCATATATGGGAGCAATATTCCGGGCCTGGTCTAACCTGTGCTTTGTACAGTAGGAGAATTTGCTAGGGGCTAAAGTACCTCCTTGTTCTGAATATGTAGCTCAACTTAGCAGACGCCGATCGTGCAATATAGGATTGTGATCCTGCCATGTGATTCCTGAATTGACTGTGTCTCCTAAAATGTGCACTGAGTCCTTAGGAAGGATTGGATGGTCATCCATTTGGATCTGAGGAACTGTTGAAGCATTTTTCCTAGAAAATGTTGTGAGCTGTGTCTTGTTTGCAACTGAAACTGAAATTACGGTCATAGGGCTTAATATAAATTCAAAACTATAAAAATAAGGAGACTATCCCGGTAGGTATAGAGTATTCAAACGCTAGGTATGTACACTGTGCAAGCCATAGCTTTAACCTTGCTCTGCCATGTCAACTCCTGCAATTCGCAAGTGCCTTAGTGTAGTTAGTGAAATAGCTAATTTCTTCCGCAACCTTTCAAATGCATATTATGTAACTTTCAAAACTGTCATTAAAAAACACGCACCAGAGAGCCGAAAAACTCGACTTCTACGCCTTTATAAAACAAAATTCATTGAAAGGCATGACAGTGTTAATTCCTTTGTAGAGCTCTTCAAATGCATCTCAATAAGTATTGAAAAAATAACGAGCAGATCGTGGGTGATGTCTTCGAAACTATCAACACTTTTGGAAGCGGTCCAAAAAAGTCATTACCTAGTAAGCCTCATTGTATACGAAAAACTATTCAGTTTAGCGCTCCCCTTATCAGTTTCCCTACAGAACAAATCCTTAGATTTCATTTCTTCAATCGACCGCACAAAAGAAGTTCTGAATTCTCTTAAGGACATCAGAGAAAATGCCGAAGATTTTTTCAGAGAGGCTTTTCAATCCGCATCCTAACTTGCCGAGGACTTATTTGAAGAACTTCATTGAAACAAACAACGCGTTCCAATCCAGAAACCTCTCCTTCTGAAGCCTATATTTTAGAGTGCCGATACTGATTTCTTGCATACATTTGTTAATACAAAATCTTACGGACAGATTCATGGTCAACGAAGAAGTTCTACAATCGTTTCAAGCTCTTCTCCCAGGTTTTGCTGCAGTTGAGCCTGAGCGAAAAGTTGGAAAAGTTAACACTTTACTTTGATAATGCAATTTCGTTATTAGCTGTGAAATCTGAGTACATTCTTTGGTGCGAAAAAAAATCGTCGAGTGATCCTTCTACCGAAGTTTTGAAATTGCTTGATATATGTGACAAGACTTACTTTAGACTTATAAATTTCTTGCTTACGGTTTTAGCAACGCTTCCAGTGACCACAGCAAGTTTTGAAAGAACCCTTTCAGCTATGAAAAAGATTAAAACAATGCCCCGAAACGTTATGGAGAATGCAAGGTTAAGTTCACTTGCTATGATATCTGTTCATTAGGATATTATTGTGAATCCAGATAAGGTGATTGATCTCATATCAAAAAAAATCAAGACGTCTTCTGCTTTGAAAAAATGTGACTAATAGAAATCAATGAATTGGAATATACATAGTTTTTTGTTTCGTAAGACTTGGAAGCAAGCCCCCTCCGAACCAAAATCCTGGCTACGGCCCTGGCCAAGGAGTAGCTTCGTTCTTGTATGGTATGAAAACTTTGGGCTTAATGGCAAACTTTGTGTCTCATGCTCATCAGAATCGCTTACAGACATGGGCTTGTATTATTCCCCATTCTGGCGATCTGAGAATGTATACATAACTTTGAAGTTTTTAGCTCTGTACACAATTTTTCTTAAATCCAGAATAGATTTAAGAAATGAATAGGTACAGAGTCGAGTCGAGTCATGTTCTCAACATGAATGAATGAATGAAAAAAATGGATAGGTACAGTTTGTGGAGTGTAAGCCTAAGCATTAAAGACTCGTATTAGGTTATTATTAGATGCGACTGATGAGCCCACCCACCACATCGGGGCAAAACGCAATTGGGAGCACAGGCAACTTAAAATGTTTAATAAGAGTTCGTAGCTTTGTTTAATTTTGCCTTGTTTCTATTGCATGACTGGATGGACTAGATTAAATTTGTCGTCTTTTTTCAGATGTAAAGTTAGAGGACTCGAAGGTCAAAGATAACATTCAGCGTTATAAAGTATGTGTTGTTCCCATTGCGCTCGTATTGCTAGTCTTTGAGGTTTTTCCACCTTTTTTGTCCAGACCGGTGCTGCATATGTGACAATATTCTTTAATTGGTGCTATATTAAGAGTTTCGATGTTATGATGTAGAAATAAAAACGTTTGTCTAGAAACTTATTTGGTTACTTGATTTTATTATTACATATGCGCGGAGATGCAAGGATCAGTGTTTTGACTTGAGAGTAGGCAAAAGGTGGTAGATATATTGGGAAACCAAAAAGTGGTAGAAAGTGGTAGATTTTTAAAACATACCATAAATGATGCAAAAAATTAAATAACGCTCTTTTCTTCTGCTAACAGCGAAACTTTCCCACGACTTTTCAAGAGTCATAAAATCAACTTGAGCAACTTAAAAAAAATTGGCAAAAACGAGCAATTCCTGTGAAATTTGGTCAAAATTGGACAAAGTGGCGTGGCGCTTCCCGTACAAAAAAAAAACATTCAAAATCTTATAATTCGAAAACCACTAAACCGATTGAGCTTACATTTTTAGGAAAAATTAATTATTGGTCCGGGATTATTTCTATGAAAATTGGTCGAAATTGGACAAAGGGGCCTGTCGCCTCCCATACAAAAAACACTCGGTTCCTATGCGTGCAATATGTCTTATAGTGTGTGGGTATTTATTATTATTTGCATTATTGTTCCATTTTTTTTTTAATTTAAAAAAGTGGTAGATTTGGATTTGAGGGTGGTAGAATTTTGGGTTGAGGAAAAAGTGGCAGAAATACCACTTAAGTTGTACAAGTCCCATCACTGGTAAGGATAGCCCAATCTCCTATATTAGGCAAATGCAATATTTGTCTGTTTCTTTATTATTTTATAATATTATCCCTCCTCCATTATCCGATTCATTTTGGTGATTTTTTAAGAATATCTATACTTACCACAATGTGAGACGTTGAGACCGTAAGGTCTTGCGCCAAAACATGTTAATAGCAAATAGCACAGAGGGAAGAGACTGCGGAAATTGCATTCAACACCGTTCTTTGTTGAAATCCTTACCATTTCCCTTTTTTCCATTGCCAAAGAAAAGCAATACGTAATACTACTTCCACATTATAGACGAACTAGCTGAACCCACGCCGAATTGGCCGGGCATTTTTTTGCTTTTTTAAATTTTACTTGTTTTTTTTTTTAATTTTTTGGCCTATCAGTTGATCACCGTAATCGAGATAACGTCATCAAGTTTCACCCCAAAGAAAATATTTTTTGTATATTAGGTATACGATTTTGAATGTTTTTTTTTTTGCATGGGCGGTGCCACGCCCCTTTGTCCGATTTTGTCCAATCTTCACAAGAGCACTCCACGGCCAATACCTAAGATTATCTGTAAGTTTGAGTTCAATCGATTTGGTGATTTTCGAGATATACGATTTTAAATGTTATTTTTTGTATAGGCGATTTTGAATTGACCGATCACTGAAATTACCGACATTTAAAAAAAAAAACAACGAAACAGCTATGGTGATTTAGAACACATTTAGAACACATTTGCACATTAACATTAGCGAGCGTAGCCCTACGATCTACTTTGAGTATAAACTTAACGATTGCCCCTCTCCAATTTTTGTATGCAACTGCAACCCCAGGCATAGCTTTATCTTAATTAATATCCTCGCTTATAAGAAGTAGGGTGCTAGGGTGTTCTTATGTGACATGGCTTTTTGCAGGAGAGCTTGGAGGATTCCACTTTTACCAGGGGCTATGGATAATTCTCACCTTCATAGACAATTTTAAGAATTTTTTTCTTCTGAGTCGGTTTTCTTTCTTAGCATAATTTAAAAGCACAGCCTATATTATTACACCACGACTCAAATCGGATTTATGCAAGTTGTTTTTTGTTGTAACTACCGTTTGCGTTCCATTCCAATTTCTTTCATTAATCTGCTTGGTCCATCGGATCGCACAGGGAATATCAAATTAAGCTCATTGAGCTCAGCCCGCAAATACCTATGCTATGCTTCCCTTATTCATCATTACTACTCTTACAACATTATTCAGCAGACCTTCAATTCATTCTCTATTTTTCTAATGACAAAGTGATAAATAGGTAGGTACTTAACAACGCCATCGAACTAGGTCAGTGAACAAACTTATTTATGCCAATGCCAGGCAAATAGCTGTCATTTTGAAGTTTCAAAATGTTTCCACAGAGAAGAGCAGCTTTCCGCGCTCAAAGCAACCGCGAGGAATGCAAACCAAATTCTACAATGGCACAGTTATTTAATTAGCACTTATTCTTTGTTTAGGACAAAAAAAAAAAAGTACCAGTCCTCTCGGTGGAATCGTTCATGTGTATGCCAGTTTTTCTTTTCCCTCGTTTTCATTTGCAATGAGCGAATAACTTCAGTCAAAGTATTCAATGTAATTTACAGTCAAATGGAAAATAAACTTTTATTCTTCATCCTATACAATTCGTCCCAATTCTTTCCTTTGCATTTTTTTTCTTTCTTTTCTCATTTTGCATCTCTTTAAGAATTCAATTGAAAACTTTTTAATTATCATGTCGATATCCTGTTCTTGCAGTTGGTTTTCTATTTATCCAATTTTTTTTTTTTTATTTCCATTGGACGTTGGACCCATTCTATGCATATGTACCTACTTTTGCTTTAGTTGATCGTTAATGATGATGATGACGAATAATGGAAATTTCGTCAAAGTAAAAGAACAAAAGGAAATGAAGGAACAAAACTTAATGAAACAAACTAATGAAGTACATGCACACTAAAGGATATCCGAAGGGACTCCGCTTCCACGTATACACATACATAAGACTATACCTACGTTGTTAGTAAGTATCCCCGTTGAGCTATTCAAAAAACAATGAGATCCCTTTTTGAAGGATAAGTTATGCAAATGATTGCCTTGCTATGCACCAAATGACGTATACAAACACATGGGGGTTGAAGGATTTCTAGCGAATAATTAAAATTTAGCGATTCCATCGATGAAACCATTCGATTTGTGCGATGCGAAGGCAGACTGTCAAGCACCTACTCAGTATGGCAAAGAAAATGACGAAGTTAATGCATCCCAATGGGTGAAACAAAGATTCATTATGTTTGCTGAAAACAGCATTAGGTACAGTAAACGATGAGCAAATGGATTGATTGCGCGAGCGAATGAGATTGTTAGTCCTTCGGCAAATGTGATTAAAACGCTGATTGGCATTTGCATGATGTATCTACTTTATATAGCTTGAGTGGTTTCAGCAATTAGAGTGATTTTTCTCAGCTCGTTTATCTGCTCGTACAGGGAATTTCATTGATTTAAATGTTAGAAGGGCAATTGATTTTTAGGGTCGTTGCGTTCGAATTTGAATCATGGGCGCCAATTGGAGTTTAATTAAATTCAATAAGATCGGAAAAACGATTAGATACCTACTTGAATTGGAAGTAAAAGTCGTTCTATAATTTCATCATTGCCATAAGCTGATGGAAATTATGACAACGTTTAAGATAGCACAAATTTCATATCTTAAAAACAAAATACAAAAATAAATAGATAGAGCAACTCTGTCTAACTTCACACAACTGTTAGTTTGAGTGCGTTCGATTCGAACACCTAAATTTAAAAGATTTTCGATGACAGTTATAGGTACTTACTAGCACAGTGGAAGAACCCTTGAGATGTAATTTGAGTTTTACAAGTGTTTGAACCAGCAAAACTCAAGAGTTCAGTGTTGGGTACACTTACCACTAAGCCAATGCGTAAACGTTTGAAAACCTGTAAATATCTTCTTTAGCTTAGGGGTGGAGACTGGCAGGCAAGTATGATTTCTGCTCTATAATATTATTCTCTATATGCTCGAAATAAATTAGCCGATGTAGACGATAGTACTTTTTACCCAATCTCTGTCGATAAGTGTCTCCTCAAACGAGTTCTAAGTGCTTATTTGGAACAGGATCTTTTTTTTTAATTTGTTTTTTCTCAGCATGTTGTTGTATTTATTTTCGGGCACCTGGAATAGTTTTGCTGTTTCTCTATCATGATTAAAGCGCACGGTAGAGTCCCAGCCAAGTTCTCTAGTAAGCACTAACCCTTTTCACCACAACAAACTCAGGCCCCCCTCTAATTTCGGAACTAAGTAAGCTGAAAACTTCAAACTTATAGCATTTACCAAGCTCATTAAAAAGGTCCACCTCACCAAATTGCATATCTTTATCATTAGTAGTTCTAAAAACACAGGACTTCGAAAATGGCGTTAGGCAATAACGCCCAAGGTAATAGCGCCCAAATCGTTTTGGAAATATCGCCCAAAAAAATGCATAGAGCCCTAAAATAAACAACAGGATGGAAATAAAGCTCAAAATAATTAACAGTTTAATACGAATTGGGTGCAGCATGCAACTACAACACCCCAGCTTAAGGTTACTGTCAGATTTGTATTATGTGCGAAATTGGATAATTGAAGATTTTTTTTGCAGTATGTACAAACTTTCACCTACTCCAAAATCCAACAGAAAACCCAGGGAGGTTGCAGGAGGGCAGCATACCCCCCATACTTATTTAACTGCCTATGCATTTCCACTTACTATTTTGGGTTTTACGGCTTGTAAAAAAAACGAACCCTGGAAAGGAAATAACACCCAAAATGACGAACAAATTTGGGTTTACTGTCAGATTTGAGGCCTTATTTCATTTTTTGGGGCCTTCAGTGGGCGCAGTAGCGCAGTGGTTAGTGTCCCAGGTTCGATCCCCGGAAAAACACAAATTACATCTTAAGATTTTTTCTACTGCGCCACCTCTCGCGAAGGTCTGACAAACATCTGAGAGTATGACTGTCATGAAAAAGCTTCTCAATTCAGCCGTTCGGACTCGGCATAAAATTCCATTCGTCCCAAAAATAGAAACTCACACAAACGAATGGTTGCGAGAAGCTAGGCCTAGGGTGTTTACCGCCTGCTGCGCCACCTATTAATTTTTTATTATTTAAAATTGGGGTATTATTTCAATATGAAATAACACACCGAATTTGGGGATTTATTTAATTTTCTCTTTTGGGGCCTTATTTCCTGCAGCCATTTTTGATAACTAACTTGGTCACCGATGCAATGTCCTCTTACAAATGGCACTGGCACTTGTGTCCGGAAGGTAAAAAAATACTTTTTACTTTCCTGCAACTTTTTTTTAAGACCCAAATTTTAACAAAAATTATAATAGGTATACATAAATTAATTCGAAAATGAGTTATTTTTATTTGTAAGTAAAAAATAATAATAATGCTTCAGATATTATATCAAAGCTATAGGTCTGTATAGGAAGCTTACAATAAATTTAAACTTAGTTAACATTCTTCGACTCGATAAGCAGCTTATTAGACGTATCCAACAGTATTTCCTTTCTAGGGTTGAAAAAGTAAAAAAAAAATCCTTTGTAGAAAAACGCGACTTTTCAAAATTTATTTCCTTTTTTTTTATAATTTTTTTCAAAAGAAATGAAATGAAATATTGACCTACGCGTGAATTAAAACGTCTATACCTTCTTCGTCGAACATCAATTTAATTTTTTCGATTTTCTCTTCGATCTTTATTCCAATCGCATCTTCTCTCCGTGTCACACCAGCGACCAGCCATCTCTAAGGTTTTCTAGTTTGTGGAATTTCGTCGAAAAAACTGTTTGGGTAAGTCTTGTTTTTATTGAAAAATGGCGCCAATGTTCGTCGAAACGACGAAGACTACCTTCTACGTAACTTTTAGTGTTCGATTCAGCCTAATATTTATAAAAAAATGTGACCAAAATTAACGAACAAATAAGAGAGGACAACGTAAAGTAAATTCAATAAATGTAGGGAACATTTTTACATATTGTTCTTAAAAAAAATGATGATTGACCCAGTAATCATACGATAAGTACAAGGAAAGCAATATGCTGGGAGCATAAAGTTTAGCTTTGTAACAAATGCTTAAAATGTTTTTTTTTGGCGATATATTTTATTTTTGTTCTTAAATCAGTTAATTTTTAAGATTTTATGATTTTATGTTATATTTTCTTATTTTCCTATTTTCTATAAAAAAAAGTATGAACTGATCTCAAAAAACAAGGGTTCCAACACATTTTTCAATAGAAATGCAAAAGTTTTTAAAAAAAGTTTTTTTTTTGTTTTTTTGCTTAAATGGTCTGTAAATATTAACAACTAAAATTAACAAGCATTTTGTGCACCCTTTTCGTAAAAATTGGAGTCCAATATTACTTCGTCAATTCGACGAATGATCTTTAATGTACTAAAAAATATGGTTACCTTTCTATGGTTAAAAACAGTCAGAATTATGCTATGCAGTTATATTTTCAAACATCTAAATCATTTTGTAGGATTGTACTCGAGCAAGACGTGCTTTTTAAATAATTGATAAAATTAAATCTACTCTAATTTTGAAAATATGTACGGAACACGAATTAATAGCTGACTTTGCAGTTGTTTTTAGAGTGTCATTTTGATTTTCTAACTAACGTAAATTGTCTTCCAAATTTATAAACCGATACTACAGAGCTAAAAACTAAAACTAAATCCTTGTAATGAATTTCTGAATATCGCTGTTTCTTACTAACTAAAATATATTCTTTATTTTATAAGCTCATCATTATTTTACAACCTCATGATATGATTCAATAGCTTTCGCGAAAAATTCTCTTGCTAAGTCGATTATCACAATTGACTTGGCAAAGTATCATCTACCTACTACCAAAAGTCATACCTACCTAGATCTCATAAAAAAGTACAAAAAAATATGGGCAAAACATTCAACTCTACCACATGTTACATCTCGATTTGAAACGAACATATAAAAACCAATTTCGTTAACACCATTGGGTACTTTTCTGATGATATCCTGTGAGTATAGCATATTGCTCATAAAATTCACTCATGCATTCGGTCTCATTAAGCCCAAGCCCTTGTCGTGCCTGTAGATATATACTATACATTATATATTACTGTTCTTCTCCTTTGATGATTTAGCCTCACCTCCTTATAATAAAATGCCATTAACATTTTATTATTATTTTTTTCTCTTCTGTTCCCGTATTATCGCAGCATTTAAGCTTCATTGCACGCACACTCATAGAGATCCTTAATGAGATCTTAAAGCAAAGTTATAACAAACTTAAAAAAAAAGGAACTGGCAACATCAACAAAAGACTGACAGTTACCCAATGTGAAAATGTCCCTCCATTTATCCCATCTACATATTTAAAGATCGAAAGGGTGTGTAAAGCACACAAAGAAAGGCACAAAAAAAAACAGGACTAAAGGAAAGCAAACAGTTTACTCCTTTTCTTTTTGTTGTCATCGTCATTGCGCTGTTGGAAAAACTTTCTTCATCAGCTGACTTTTATATACTCAAATTGATGATCGACTCGAATTAAAAAGTAGTCAGAGATGCGAGAACGATGGTAGCTATAGCTATCCGCTTCTACTTGGAGAGTAGTTTTTTTTTTTTTCTAGAGAAGAAAAAAAAAATTTAATGAGAAAACTTTCCATTATCCGATTTCGTGATGATTTTTTTTGGTTTGCCTGTTTGTTTGGTGGCTGTATAGCATTTACTATCGACCTGTTCAAATATATTATGTTTCCTCTGTACGTAGGTAAGAACTTCAACAAGTAAAACATGAAAAACAATTATATAAGTTTACGGATGTATCTACCTAGTATACTCTTTACCTCTTCTTTATTGAAGAATCAGAATTTTTTGAAGGTAAGTATGTACGTCTAAATAATTTTGTATAAGCAGTTTTTGTATGTCCAAGTCCAACCATCCTATAGGGCAATATGGCTTTGGACTTACAATATAAAGTTAGCCATTTTTGCACTGAGCACAGCTACTGTACATAAATAGTTTTTAAACTACTCAACCAACAAGCCCCTCCAGCCAGCTCGGTCCCTCGCTAGCTGCCTCCAGTTACGCACACCAAGTTGGTTGAGGTCGTTCTCCAATTGTGCGCGCCACCTAAGGTGGGGTCTTCCTCTGCTGCGTTGTCCCTCAGGGGTGGATTCGAAGACTCGTCGGACTGGTGCGTTGTTGTCCATTCTAGGACGCTGCATTAGTTAAAAAAAAAAAACTGAGCGGGACAGTCAACATGGATTTCAAAGCCGTCGTTTTCCTGGAGACTGCCCAACTATGCAAGCCACTAACTGCAAATTGTAGTCTTCTAGAAATATATCCCCAGGAAGCGAGTTCCAAAGTTTGCTTGTCCTGTAACAGAAGGAGTTTTGGAGAGATGATGTCCTCGCGGTTGTCAAGTGTTCTGTATGGTCATGAGCATTAGTAGCCTGTCTTGTGGGGCGCCCAAAAGTTGCATTTCGAGGGATAATATCCTTGAGTTCCTCGGAACATCTACCATGGAAGTACCTACTGAACAAGCATAGGTCGGCGACTTGTCTTCTGTGCACCAACGGTTGCAGATTCGATGTGAGTGTAGGGTCTCCAATAAGTCGAACTGCTCGTCTCTGTATGCTGTCAAGTAGGTTAAGTGAATGTTTTCGGGCCGAGATCCATATATGGGAACAATATTCAGGCGTGGTCTAACCTGTGCTTTGTAGAGAAGGAGAAGTTGCTTGGGGCTAAAGTACCTCTTTGCTCTAAATAGGTAGCTCAACTTAGCGGACGCCGATCTTGCGATATAGGATATGTGGTCCTGCCATGTGATTCCTGAATTGACTGTGACTCCTAGAAGGTGCATTGAGTCCTTGGGATGGATTGGATGGTCATCCATTTGGATCTGAGGAACTGTTGATGCATTTTTCCTGGAAAATGTTGTGAGCTGTGTCTTTTTTGCATTAAATACAACCAAGTTGTCTTTTCCCCACTTCAAGATTTTGTCCAGATCACCATTTAGATAACTAATTTGTTCACATCTCTGACTGTGTGATGTAGCCGCATTCACAGGCCCACTGTTCGAGATAGAGGATATAAGAGTGCTGTTATCAGCAAAGCTGTAGATATTATTATTTGTCGATCCAAGCAAATCGTTGATGTGGAGAAGAAATAGAGATGGCGAAAGAATAGATCCTTGGGGCAGTCCTGCATTTATAGCAATCGAATTAGATGATACACCATCTACCACCACTTGGATCGATCTTCAAAAAAAAAAATTTTGCATCCATCCGCAGAGTTGTTGTGGTAACCCATAAGACGCCAACTTGCCTAATAGGGCCCTATGCCAGACTCGGTCAAATGCCTTTGATATGTAAAGGCTACTGCTCTGGATTCGCCGTGTTGTTCAATTGCTTGCGTCCATAAGTGCGTTACGTAGCTTAACAGGTCTCCACTCCAGTGGAACTACGCCTCCGAAATCCGTATTGGCTGTCACTTATTAATCGGTGGCCTTCTAGATATTTTATTATTTCGACATTTATTGCCTTTTCTATTACTTTTGAGAGCATTGAAAGTAACGCTATTGGACCATAGTTTTGTGGCAGACATTTCCTCCCTTTCTTTGGAATAGGTTGAATGCGAGCGGTTTTCCAGCAACAAGGAAACGTCTTCTGGGAGAACGACATGCTAAACAGCTTACATAGCACAGGTGCAAGTTCTGGAGCACAGCTCTTGAGTACTATAGCCGGAATTCCGTCCGGTCCCGTTGCCTTATTGCAATCTAGTTCCTTAAGGATGCGTTGAATTATTAGAAGCCGAAATTTCACTTCTGCCATCGATGTTTGCACCCTCGGGATATTTGGTGGCTCTAGTTGTGCAAAATCTAGTGTGGAGTTCAGCGAAAACATGCTAGCGAAAAGGTCTGCCTTTTCTAGGAGTTGTTGCTAGCGTGCCATATTCTTTTACTAGAGGTGGAAAGGAAGAGCAACTAAAGTTAGAACTGATTGTCTTTGCCATGGCCCAGAATGCGCGTGAGCCGTTAGGACATCCAATTACTTTGTTAGTGACTCTTTCGCTGTAAGTTGTCTTCGCCGATTCAATAATTAGGTTGCATCTATTTCGAAGAATTATGAATTCTGATCTTTTTTGCTCCGATGGGTTTGACCGCCATTCACGGAAAGCCTTGTTTTTCGCTCCGGTAATTCGCTTGCATTCTTCGTTAAACCAGGGTTTATTTGAAGCTGAAAACCTATTATACGGTGGCGTTCGCAAATAGAGGACGACCTTCACCAATCCTGCGTACGGAACTATGCGGAACTATAAGGAATCATTCTGACTTGAGAAGCTTCTTGGTTAAAGAAAGAACTGTAGCGCCATCATAAGAAACCAACGAGAGGGTTGCTTAATTTTTAATAAGCCTCACAGTAATAAACAGGGCGCACAGCACATCCAACCAAAAAATATTCACATGATGTAAATCGGCTTACCTAATTGAATTAGGAAATGAGATGAGTTCCTATTCGAACTTATTTGGCCCTCAGTAATAGCCGACCTAGGGGTCGGACATGTTTTTACATTAATTAAACTGGATTGTCTACTCGCAGCATTGCCAACCAATTACTGTCCCTTTAAACGAACAACTTCATGTAGAGTTGCATTGACCCGCCAGTAACTGCATGGTACCAACATTAATCGCAATAAGGCAAATTTACCAACAACCCGCAGTTCTCTTTGTCTAACTAACCTTCACCTGCTCTAGGTTATGCCCTAAAATCAAAGCATTTTGCTATAGCTCAAGCTCATACGATATAAAAGTCACGCATCTCTGCGTTTGAAACATTGTTAAGAGCGGAATTTGACGGGCCATCCGCCCCCACACCGCTCATCATACTGACTGACACACTTGTCGGGAGCGCACACTAATTGACGCAACATATGCTGCTAACGATTGTGTTGATGATAATGGCATCACCCATACTCGCATTTTGAAAATATTCCATCCATGCTATGCGGCTTTCATCATCGCTTTAGGATATGCAAAGCATCCTTTGCGAGCAGATTATGTATTCAAATTATGTCAGGCGTCAGGCCAAAGCAGCTCTATACGATGCATCATCGCATCGAAAGTGTACACAATCTACATAAACTCTAGCATGGGAAAGCTCGTCTGGTACCCAGGTCGTGACGTTTTTTTTTTTTTTTTTTTTAATTTAGTTCACGAATTTTACATTTATAACGAAAAAAAGAAAATCGTTAGTCATCACCTTCATTGTTCTGCTGTCACCAGGCGTTATCCTTTCGTTTGCATTAATTTTTGGCCAATGGGAAAGCGGGTGGGAGCTGCGGGCTGAGGGGTAGTAAGAAATAACGTGACTTGAAAACTGCAATAGTTAAAAATCGTGCCGTAGACATTATGAAACGCGTATATTTGACAATGTAAGGTCTAGCGAACAGTGGGTATAAGGCCCCAGGACTTTTTTTTTGAAAACCATTTAAAGAGTCTCTGCATATTTTCGGTTCAAAGATTTTCGAGGACATTTTTATTGCAGCTATAAAGGAGTTTAGGTGGAAGAGGGGGATGGGGGATGAATTAGTAATACTACCCTTAGAGCAGATGTAATTATTTCTTCTCCCAGCAATTCTGGCCAGCAATTAATTCCATGGCAATATTTTCATTTACAACCATTGGACAAGCTTGAGCGGTGACACTGGCTGTGGCCAAAGTATAGTGGCAGGTGTTTGTGTGTTTTCCTATGGCACAATTGCTGCCACGTGGCCAGAATTGTTTCGTTTTTAGTGCTGTGCCAGTGGAACGAGTAGTAATGGTGGTATTGACCTAGGATATAAAGCAGAGAACGGGTGTTGGTTAAGGGAAGTTAATGGGTAAGATGTGATTTGACTGCGCAAATGGTAACCAATGGATGTCTAAGAGCTGGATGTTTTTGTTTTCAGAGTAATGGCCGTTTAAATTATCGAACATTGTGTAAACATGGAATTGGTATAAAGAGTGAAACCTCAATAGAAGTTGGTATGCAACCCTTAAATTGAGTTGTAAACTAATTAACTATAAGAAGAATTTAAGTTTGGAGAGGAATTTTCGAGTTGATTTATTTACCCGGTGGAATATTACAAATTTTTAACAGCAGAAATATTTGTCTGGCCCAGTTTGCTTCTTGTATAGCTATATCAAAAAGCTCCGAAGCAGAATAGTTTATGGAAGTCTCCGGTGAGATATGAGTGCATTGTGCATGTTTTAAAAAATTATGTAGTGTTCCATAAATTAAGCAAAAATGACAGAATTGATATCTCAATCTATTCATTTTTTGAACTACCGAAGATACCTTACCTTTGACCTACGTGACTTCTAGCCATCATGACCAATGCACACGCTTCTAACCATCAGATCTATGTCGCTGTATAGCTCGTAAAGTCCACCGAGTTCCTGAAAATCGCTCAAAGCATTTTTTGTTTAAAACGACCAAGAGATGGCGATATAGAGAGAGCACCTCGATCTGTAATGTCTTTTGTGCTTGAAGCGTCAGAAATTGGTTAGGAGAGTAGCTTTACTTAATGTAGCTGATAATACATACAGCAGAGGTCGTCTTTAGTACATCGGTACTTATAATTTCCTGAAAAATTACTTCCTTCTGATACCACAGAGGGCCGGGCTTTCACACATGATTTGCTCAGCTGTTTCGTCTTCCTCAAGATATAGTCGGCACTCCTGTGAGTCGACTAATTGCATTTTCTTTAGGTGATATCGTAACCTGTGGTGGCCTGTTAGGAAGCCTACTAAATTCTTGATATCATGCCTGCGTAGATTTAGGATCTTTTTGGCATCTTTTTAAAAAGATTGTATCGCCTTTTTTAGCTTGTCTAAGTCCAGGGATGTTCTCCCAATGTGAAATGCGTTCCCAGCTTTTTATGGCTTTTATGGCTTTTTGTTCTCATTTACTTTCGCCTGCTCTTCAATAACCGTAAACGCTTATATCACGCTACGCTGGGAACGACCGCACGGCTCCTTGCCGAAATCCTAGCAAGGTAGGTAGATTAAAGCTTACGGAAAAACCCAAGGCTTTCAATTAGGAAAAGGACGTCTGCTTTGGCCCTTACTATTCCCTTATCAATGAAATGAATCATCCACCACTGATTTTCTTCAAAAATTCCCTTTAGCAGTCGATACAAAATGTAAAAGGCGAAATTTTGAGAATATATTCACAGATGAATCTGCGTTTTTATTACCTACCATCAAAGCTTAAATCGATGGTTATTACTGAAACCCTACAAACTCTTTTTAGATGGGCATGGTTATTATTTCTATCCCAAGGCTTTCAATTAGGCAAAGGACGTCTGCTTTGGCCCTTACTATTCCCTTATCAATGAAATGAATCATCCACCACTGCTTTTCTTCAAAAATTCCCTTTAGCAGTCGATACAAAATGTAAAAGGCTAAATTTTGAGAATATATTCACAGATGAATCTGCGTTTTTATTACCTACCATCAAAGCTTAAATCGATGGTTATTACTGAAACCCTACAAACTCTTTTTAAATGGGCATGGTTATTATTTCTATCCCAATCCCACAGACAATTTTGATATAGGTCTGTGGTATAAAACTAGTGACTTAGTTAGCTATTACTATTGCACTTTAAAAAAAAATCGTGTACATTTTTGACATGGTCACGTCAATATTGCGTCAGATTTTGACTGCAAACCACTTTAGGAAATTTACATGATTTTTGGCATTTGTAATAGCAGCGTAAGGCCGTGTGAAAATTGGACTAAATAATTATCTTCGGCTAATTTTCTGACACGAAAACGAGTTTTTAGCTGTCAATAAATTATCCTATGGGCTAATTTTGTTGACGTATTCTTTTGCTTGAAACTTGCTAGAATGTTAAAGAGAGAAATAAAATACAGAATTTCAATTGATTAAAGCCTTAAATAGGGATTAAATAGAGAAATTTCTGTTTTTAGATTGAAGTTTGGTGTACTTCGCTTTTCAACACTCAGAATGCGTTAGAATTAACACATGTTGCATGATGGCCTAACATCAAATGGCAAAAATAACCGCGAATCACACATATTTATTTCTTCGAATATGGATTATTTTTTGATTTCTTAATTAAAAATTAAAAATGACGATTTATTTATATTTTGTTTACCAGATTACTGTAGAGTGTTTCAGGCGGAAATAATAGCGACTAAAAAGGTCTTATATTGGCTCAAGCAAAACGTCATATCCGCCAAAGATATCTGCATATTTTCGGACAGCCAAACAGCCATCAAATGCTAGAATTCGATCTCTATAACTTCTCTAGTAGCCCTCGACTGCCGATCGTCGCTTAGGGAAATGGCCGAACTGTTCAACATTCACCTAATATGAGTGATGGGGCATAGAGACATTCCAGGGAATTGTAAGGCCGATGAGCTCGCTAGAATAGGAACAACATTCACCTAATATGAGTGCTGAGGCATAGAGACATTCCAGGGAATTGTAAGGCCGATAAGCTCGCTAGAATAAGAAAAACTCAACCCATTCTGCCGGATAAAAGCACCATAGGCATACCAATAGCTACTTGCAAACAAAAATTGAAGCTGAATTCTATCGAGAGTACCCACAAATCTTATGTGGCACCAGTGTCTAGTGACAAAGCAAATTTGGCCTAAGCTGGATTTGAAACGCTCTAAGAAATTTATCTCTCTCAACAGATTGCATATCGGCTACAAAAGGTGTTATTACTGGACACTGCCTTATAGGTAAACATGCCGCAAGGCTATGCCTTTTCGCAAAGGAGGAAACCATCACTCACCTTCTTTGTTCCTGCCCAGCTCTCTCCCGTAGAAGGAAGCTTCACCTAGGAGCCTTCCATTACAACGACTTGTGCGATCTGACAAACACAAACATCAGAAGCCTCTTACGGTTTATAAAGAGCTCAAAATGGTGTAACTAGTAGGGAGATCTTATATGATCATTTTTCGTGGTATCACAATGGACCTATGCTGGTCTAAGTGTGTTGGAGTTTCCCAGCTGGCAGCCACTTTCAACCACCCATAGTGTATTTTTCAAATCCACCACTTATCTCTTGCCAGCTAAAGTGCTTTCTTTTCTGTCTACCTAGATCTACAGAGCTATTATACAAATTTGTTTTCAGCTAGTCTTTTTGAGATTCAGCCAAACCTACTTGTAAATTCACTCTCAAATGCATATATAGATAAAGATAACTAAATATAATTTCAGCTCGCAAAGAATCCTGCGAAATCTCACACTCCATCCACGGCGCATATTACCCAGATTACATTACCGTATTCCTCTGCTAGACAGACGTGTTGCATACAAATGCGTAAATTTTCTTGATACTCAAAACCTGAGCGCCCGCGTATACCCGTATACCCACAACCCACCTAGTCCGTGATTCTTTCGCAAGTAATAAAGATGCAAATGAACTCTTCCAAAGAGCTTATGATATTCAAAAATTCACTTAAAAATTTCATATGCTCACATGGTACCGACAACGACCTCGGGCAGTGTAGATATAGATACCAAACCAAACATCCACATTTTTGTCGGTCTCTTCTCGACCCCATGAATTAGCAATGCGATCTCTGAAGGCTGTCACTCAAGTCACTTCGTTTTATATACCAGGAAGTAGGTGCTGGAGGATGGGATACATATATATGTTGACATTGTAATCGATTAGCCAGTCTCAAGGGTCTAATACCTATACCGGCAGCTGGCGCATGTAGAACCGTCATTGTTGACAACGAAATCACTTAACTAATTCCACTGTCATACATGATACTCTCTTTAAAAGAAGAATTATGTGTATATAGATTCTCCACATCCCAGGGGAACACAGGCGGCGGAAACACAATTTTTTTTCCTCTTTCTCCAATTTCAGTGATTTTTCTCGTTTTGGCCAAACCCCCCTTGGAACGCCCAACACAACATACATCACATTCCCTCATCAAAAAGGAAATTCATTCGTTTACATTAAGATAATTTCTTTTTGCAGGTAATAAATTTACATCAACGTTTCCGTTTTATTTTATCCTTAAAGAGATGGTGGTGTGGGGGTAGGTGTTGGGTTTGGTGGTTGTTTATGGCTGTATGCACTTCGTGAAGCCTCATATAGAGTTGGGAATTGATGAGTTAACAACACAGTCGAGAGGAGAAGTCATAAATTGTTTAGCTAGAAAGAATGTAATCGATATCAAGTTAATGTTATGTTAGGCAATCTGATGACTGAGAAATGAAGCGAAGAGTGAATGGTTCGAGAGTGTTCATATCATATAGGTAGATAAACAAATATAAGGGCAAAACATATTGCCATTATGATACGCAGGGGACGATAAAAATGCATTCAATTTTGCGAGAGTAACGAAATGGGAAAATGTTCAGCGGGGGTGAGTATAACGGCGGATGGTTCCTTCAACATTAGCAATTCTACTTGAAGTTTGATTTTATAATTCTTTATATTGCTATGAGTGTCGATAAGGGGAATGATTGTCATTATGAAAATTAATTCTTTTTGTCATATCCATTAGATAAAGGGTGGTGATATTCTATTTTGATGTGCTGCTAGAATAAGAGTGATGATGAGGTTCTACAAGTCGCTAAAAAGCGCACGGTGAAATCACATGTGAAATACGATTCGAGGGAGCATCCACTTAAAATGTGTATACTTAAAGGACACTTAAAGAAATGGTTTAGGCCTTAGGCCACATAGGGTATCTTCGATGTAACTGTAAAAACGAACTGACTGTTCAGTTGTGTTGGAATATAATCCAGAAAGAAATGTTTGAAATGTTACTTTTCTCCAAATCTTCTTGGTTCCTCAACCCATGTCATCCGCGTTACCTTATCGACTTCCTACATCACTCATTAAAAAAACATATTACATTAAACTTATTCAATTTGTTCCAACTTAGCTGTCGTTTCAACAGTGACAAAATATCACACACAATCAAATGCACACCAGACTATAAAGGACACAATTTTCCCAAGAGATATACTCTGCACTGATGGTCATTGAACGGCGGAGTTCCAGGAAGGAACAACTATTCAAAAAGGGAGAGATAGTGAAGTGTATGTAGGTGGTGACACATCAGAGAATACGAAATAAACAAATAAAACTCTTCCCGCTAGGAAATCATTTCCGTTTATTTATTCAGATAAAAATATGAAAATTATCATCAGCAACAAAAACAAACTTCTGTTCATCCCGTTGCCGTCGTCGTACGTGACCTTTATTCCTCTCATTGGTTCATGGCCCCAGGGGGAGTAAGCCCGCTTCTTTGTCCACCCATGATTATTCGACATACTGCAGAATGGATATATGTACCTACGTCAACGCTTTGTCACTTGATATAAATGCGGCGTTTATTTGTCACATTTTATTGGAGTTATTATCGAATCATTGGCCTCCTTTCAGACTCAAGCTAACTACAAGCCTACGTTCCCGTTCTCACAACCACGCTCCTATCCGCATGTACATGAAGATACATCTGTGCCAAGGTAAATGTTCGTCAATTTGTACCTTGTCTGTGTCGACGGAATTATGCCTCGGGGAATAAGCTATACCGAATAAAAGTTGTCAACTTTTTTCCAGCACTAGGGGTAGCTTTATCTCTCCACAGCTCTTGATTCTGACAACAGCGGATGTTCCCGCAGAACCTACCTAGTTTTCTGTTTTTTTTTTTCGTTGCTTATTTCTTTATTTATTGTTATTTTATAAATAATATGGGTTCTATTTTTGTTGTTGTTATGTTTTGTTGTAATTGGTGGACCGTAACTAAAAAGTTATCCCAACTGCCCAAATTGACCTTTATTAATCATTTTATTGTAAACTGAAGTAGTATAGGACGTGAACAAGGATGTTCGAAACTAAACTAAGCCCATGGGGGCGAGTTTGATTTGTGTTCACCATTGATAGGGTTTTTATGAGTTGTCCTTTTTCATATTCTCGCAGTACGAAGTTTGTTTCAATTTCTTTTAGATGATATAGGTGTTTCATTAATTTTTAAGGGGTTTTGGAATTTCTCGACCGATTAAACCTCAAGAATAAGAAAGATTATCACAATAATACATATGAACCACGTGGGCTCAATGAAATACGATGCAGCGCTTCTCCAAGAAAATGTTTGGTAGGTATAGGTAGGTGTGGCGGTTTATTAGAAAACCCAAGTAAAGTGCCGTTTTGTTACCACAACTGATTTGACCTGGTTACTAAGGTTTATTGAATTTATTTTAAACTAATTTTGAGGTTATATTGACTGAGGTGATAGCCTTGATCGCAGTTGACTGTCAATGAATATGTTTATCTTTTGCCTATGTATTATCTTCGCGTGTATATAGTTTGATTAGGCGGCAGGCCTCCCGGATAGCAAGTATTTCGGCCTGAAACACACTGGCTGTATCCGGAAGCCTAAAGGATTTCGAGATGCTCAAAGACTCAGAAAATACACCCGCGCCTACTCCACAGTCCATTTTTGAACCGTCCATGTAGATTGTTAAATTCCAGTCCCTGATCAGCCGTCCCTCTTGCTACTCTAATCTTGAACGAAATTTTAGTTCAAAATGTTTTATGAAAAACATACCAGCACCCCGACTCTCTAAGTCTGATCGCGCTGTGTGCTGTGATATTTGTGATGTGAGGGTCTAAAGGTAAAAGACGCAGAAGAACTGTGAGGGCGTCTGACGGCGTTGACCGCTGAGCGCCTGAGGTACCTAAGCATGCCCTTCTTTGGACTCTGTTGAGCTTGGTTATGTGTTATAAGCTTTTCTAAGAGCCGGCAACCAAAGCATTGATCCGTCTGTGAGGATTGGTCGTACTACGGCTGTGAACATTCAAATGGTCAGTTTTGGTTGCAGGCCCCATCATAGTCATACAAAGCTATGCACACTTTCTTTACCTGTTGTTCGATGTTGAGTTTACAGTTCCCAGATAGGTACTTGGCGATAATGAGAGCAATTGGCCGTTTAGGCGATGAAGTCGGGAACTTTGGTCTTGGTGGTCAAAAGCATAATTTCGGGTTTTCTCGGGTTTACACCGAGACAACACAATCTGGCCCAGGTACTAATCTTCGACATAGCATTGTCTATAGTTTTGCTTTCCTGACACCAGCGTCATCATATTGTCCGCATATCTGACTACCTTGATTCTTTCTCTATCTAAACTATGTATTGAGTATTTTGTTCATTACTATAAGCCATAGCCATGGTGAAATAACACCAACTTGGGGTATCCCTCTGCTGGCGTATTTGGTAATGTTGCTATTTCCTATAGTGTTGTCAATCCTGGTGTTGAGCATAGAAACAGTCCAAAGACTAAGATGATTTCATATCCCTAAATACGTTAAGGACTCTTGAATCGCTTCAGTATATACATTGTTAAGAGCCCCTTCTATATTTAGAAAGGGGCGTTAGGCAATAATGCCCAAGGAAATAGCGCCCAAATCGATTTGAAAATAACGCCAAAAAAATGCATAGCGCCCAAAAATAAACAATAAGATGGAAATAAAACTCAAAAATAATTTGCAGTTTAATACGTAGGGGGGTGCATGCTGCCCCCCTGTAACCCCTCCTGCATCTACTGTATTACAAAACCCTTCGGTTAAAAAGATCGCAAACAACCAATGAATAGATCTATTTTAACAAGAAAATTACATAGAACACAGTCGTAGGACGTGCGTAGGTTCACTTTACTTAAGTCCATTCTCATTTGCTTTCATTATTTTCCCAAAGTTTGTATCCATTGAACATCATCGACATCGACCTAGAATTACATTTCGGTGGCTATGGTCGGTCAGATGGAACTACTTGAACATTTTTTTTTCCTCAGTCTTCGTCTGTAATCAACAACAGAAAGAGAATGTCGATCAAAGGTTCATGAATCGGCGTGTACTACAGGAATTTCAATTAAAATGAACCGTAGTGGAATCCTTTTTGCAATTGATCCATCGGTACTCTCAAAATACTGCAGCACGAAATGGTGGTTCGCGGATTTTTTTATTGAAGCATTTACCTAAATATCGGAACATGGTTTCAAAAACTATTTTACCGAAGAGCACCTGAATATAACAAAATGTTAGAGCTCTAGCCTTATCTATGTGTATTTGTTTTATGTGGTTGGTAAACTGTATTTTAAAAACACTATTTGCAGGAAGCACCTGCATGGCCCAAGAATGTGAGATGGAGTATTTATTTTGAATGCAACCTACCGAGGATGCAACATTGCGGTTGGATTGTTTCCCTTTTCATGAAAAACGCATTTTAACAAAATGAAATCGATTACACGAGGCCGCAAATCGTCCTCCGATTTAAAGGAACCAACATCCATAGGGGAATGCAATGCACTTGAAGAATGCAATAATGTCTGTTAAAGTTTTGTGGTTCAGGGTGATTCTCTATGCCAGCGATGTACTTCAATGTATTGCTGAATTAATTAAATTCAATAAATAAATGCTTTTGAGGATTGCGAAATTATTGGCGAGGGAATTCGAAAAAAAGTATTAAATTGCAACATTCCTTTGATTTTTTTTTTGTGAAATTGCAATTGGATTTTTCGTTTTTCAATTATTTTGTATCGACGCTGAAGCACTGTCCACGCAACATTATAATGAGACCTCATTTACAACTGATTGGTAGGGGTAGTGACGTAAGCTTAACGTAACTTGGGAGGTCGTTTGACTCACGGAAATTACAGAAATTCTTTTTTATAGTGTGTATCTGGTTACCTGGAGCTGGAACTCGATCTGTGAAGAGTATTTACCGGAGACATGTAGTAAACGTCCAATTTTGTCCAGTACGTTACTTATAAATTAGAGTTTCCGTCGTATATATGTCTTGCCTGTCTCAACTTTTAGCCTTTTTCTTGTGCCTGTAGTACAGCAGCGTTATGAAGACATTCTAATCAAAAGGTGTCAACATGAACTACATATACACTTAACCGTAGACTTGAAAATGAAATTGTTCCCAATTCACTTCTACTTGCAATAGATACCTCTAGCAGAGCAGAGCAGTTCTTATAATTGAGAAAAAATGTTCATTAAAAAAAGTAGCTACGTAGGTATAGCTGCTTTTGACATTGACGAACATTTGACGAGTTACGATCTGGACTAGCTACAACGATTAATAATAATATATTTTACGCGACAAAAATAGACAGCAGAATGCTTGTTTCTGCTCTGTTTCTGTTCACGTTCTCTGTCACGAAATTACCTGACGAAACCATATAAAAATCTTAAAAAAAAAAAAAACTTAAGCTACGATTACACGGCCATTTTTTCGAGTCATTTAACTGACGCTCTGACGTAAAAATCGCGTCACATAGCAGTCATTTAAATGTCGTTCCGTGTGATCGCCATTTTTGGGATACCATTTTCAGCGTCATTTAAATGACTAGGAAACTGGCGGATCAAATGGCATGAATTTTGTGCCATTTAAATGGCGGAAAAAAATGGCCATGTGATCGCTCAGCCTCCAAAAAATGGCAAGGCTCGAAATTCATGCTATGCCATTTTTCTACGCAAATGGCAAATGACAAAGCATTTAATACGATATCTGTGCTGATATCATTTGGATTTTTGACTCGTGGTGAAACGTGTAGATTAGATTAGATTAGATATTAAGTCGGGAGAGCCTTTATTGGGCTCTGGCACTGCGGCCTCTCTAAAGGGCCATATTGTGCCTTCCCTGGTACGTTCCTAGAGCAATCTTTTTACTCCGGAGACAGTCAGGAAGAAAAGTATGTATCTTCTCTGGGGGTATTCCATCAAAATTTGCTGAGTTAACGAGTTCTTCGCCAAGGACATTCTTTCTAAGGCAAAAGAGAGCCGGACATTCCGTGAGAATGTGAAGAGAGGTTTCGTCGCTCACCAGACATAGTCTACATGTGGGGAATATGGACGAGTATTTGCCTAGGCTGACTGAAAAGTTCGCTTGAGGCGATTCTCCATAAATGCCAGATACAGTCCCTGTATCCATCTTGGACCCGTCTGTATACCAGACTCTTACCTTGGAGGAATGATGATAGAGAGGTTTTTTGGAAGCCATATTATATTATTATATCAGGGAAAGGTGACCTCCGGTGGTAGAAATGGGGTGTCGATAATTTACGAATGGAAAAGAGGGTGGATACTCAGTCTTACTTCCATTTGAATGTGTACTTGAATAGGTAATAGGCTAATAGGCCTAGGATGACATTTAGTGCAGTGATCGGAGTAGGTTTACTCTTCGGGTCAAGGCGGAGGGCGACCGTAACAGTCTGCCCCCTGTCTATTGCCTGTGACGCTTCCGCTGAAGTATATTGGTGTTCTGTTTTTCGATGTGTGGCTTCACCAACCTCAACAAATAATCGAATTGATTGGCTGACATACGAAGGACATTGCGATAATGTTCAGGTTCTTCTTCGCGCAATTCGAGTAGTAATCCAGCGCAAAATCCAATCATCTCGCGACGGCTCAACCACTTCTTTTGCCAAATACTCCGCTTTCGTCGCGTTGGCTCGTAATCAAGATCGTCTTCTTCCAACACACACGCTGCTAAATACGCCGTCTCCGCAATTTCCACCATCATACCAAAAATTATTTTTGACATTTTTTATTTATGATAATAATTTTTTTTCCTATTTAATTTAATTAAAAAATTTGCACGTATGCGTCGTGGGCCGTGGCCGAGAGAAAAACTCTAAATGACAGTAGCTATATTTTTCTCATAGGTCATTGCCGTCTGATCACAAAACAGATAACTGACGCGAAATCTAAATAATAGGAAAGGTGCCATTTGCCATTTTGATGAGACAAGTCAGAACCGTGTGACCGCCATTTTTCACTCGTCATTTAAATGGCATCCCAACGAAAAATTCTAAATGACTCGCAGTGTCCGTCATTTGATTTTGGGACAAAACTGACGATGATAGTCATTTCGTGTGATCGCCATTTTTTCAATGACGAATCGTAGCTTCAATGTCGCTCTAATGTGACAGTTTTTCCTGACGTCACAGCGCCAGTTAAATGACTCGAAAAAATGGCCGTGTAATCGTAGCTTTATAAACGAAAACAAGAACAACTAGAATAGGTAATTTTTTATTTTGACATACGTATTCACAGACATGGAAATTATTTCCGGGGAGAATCGGGTAGGTGCACGGAAGTCGGCCGGCGGTTTAGTTCTATGTGGTTTGTGGTGCTGGACTACTGTGCGAGGGATCCCAGGTTCGATCCCCGGAAAAACACAAAATTACATCTTAAGGTTTTTTCTACTGTGCTACCTCTCACGGACGTCTGACGTCTGAAGCTAGGCCTAGGGTGTCTACACTCAGAAAAAAAACAGCTAAAATAAAAAATATCAGCGTCGACGAAAGTATGGTAATCTCGGAAAATCTTATTCCAAGTACAAAAATCTTATTTTGAGCTCTTTTTTTCAATACCAAAAAAATCTTCTTTTTAGATTTTTAGTGTAAGCTTAAAAATACTTCAATCCTCTTTAGGGATTATTTGAAGAATGTTCGTTCTTAATAAGAATTCAAAGGCTACGTTTTGGACCATTGTTAACTTAAATAAAGCTAGAAAATTCTTAAAACAAGACCAAAAGTCTTCTTTTTAGATTTTTAATAAGCTTAAAAATCTAACTTCAATCCTGTTTCGCCATTATTTTAAGAATGTGGTTCTTACATTATGCCAGAAACAAATTTATTTTGTGTATTCAATATCTAAACCTTGGATCATCTTATCATATATTATTATCACATCATTCATTCACATCAGTAGATCAGTATATACGTAATAATATTAAATTGCCTTATGAGAGTTCACTCAGTAAGTGAGTGAGCATTTTTGGAACGAATATAAATCAAAATGAATGCTTGTACTTTAAGTATTGTTGCGCTTCTTTCAATCATGCAAAAGCTTGAAATAATATTGTTTTGCCCTTATTTATGTGTTTCAATGTAATCTTTTAAGTTTGTTTCGGCTTATTTCAAGAACAATGGGTGTCATATTAAGATTTAGCACGTAAGAGTAAAGATTTTTCTTTCTCCGCCTGTTGTGCCACCAATTTATTTAGTCATTAGGATATTTAAAAAACTAGGGTAGCTTCTAATCCAAAATCGTTTAAATCAGATGCGGTGTTGATGATCAACTGTAATTGAGACGAAACGCATTATTTTTGAGTTTAGCGGCTTCTCAGATTCAATAAATAAATTCTGGGGATGGAACACGTCCTCAACCAACAAGGACCTCCAGCCAGCTCGGTTCCTAGCTAGCAGCCTGCAGATACGCACACCAAGTTGGTTGAGGTCGCGCATCTAAGGTAGGGTCTTGCTCTGATATCTACTTTATCGCTCAGGCGTATGGATTCAATGACTCGTCGGGCTGGTGCGTTGCTGGTCCATAGGCTCCACGTGCTCCAGCCATTGTTGTATCTGCTTCTTTTTTAACAGGTTATCGTCGCTATATAGCCCATAAAGCTCGTCGTTAAATCTTCTCCTCCACACTCCACCGATACAAACTGGACCGAATATCGTCCGTACTATTTTTCTCTCAAAACATTTCAAGAGGTTTTCATCCGATTTCGACAGAGTCCATGCTTCTGCACCACACAACAGAACCATAATATCTACTTGGGTCAATGATAGAAGGCTTTACCCCTTAGATGCCTTTTTAGCAATCGTTTGATTTCTGCGCTAATGTGATTTTGCGAGATGATATTTGAGCAGAGGTAGACAAAGTCATTAACTACTTCGAAGTTTTATCGGTCCATCGGGAAGTTTTGTCTAAGTCGTCGATGCGGAGTTCTCGTTGACAGCATCTTCGCCATTTCCGCTTCAATACTTTACTTGCAAATGCGCCACTCACAGATTGCTGCGATCTTCCGCCGATAATGACAATATCATCAGCATTATGCAGGCAGTTGAACGGACTTTTTGAAAAATTTTTCCCAACTGAATTTATACGGAGAATTGACTGTCAGAACTCAAACAATCACTTTAAATGAGTCTGATAATGAATTAGTGATGTAGTCTACGAGTTGTTGCTAATGTTATCTATTCTCTCAAAACAATAGTTTCTCTGATGTTGGCTTATGAGCTTCGTATACAATTGCTTCAAGGATGTTGTTAAAAAAAGTTACAATATAGCGAATATCACTTCGTCTCAAATCTTTTTCGACATCAAAGGGCTCTGTGATGTTTTTGCCGATTTCGACGCAGCAGCGAAATTTCTCCATCGTCATCCTGCATAGACGAACGAGTTTGGCAGGTATGCTGAAACGTGACATGGCTTTGTATAGCTCGTCCCTATATGCACTATCATTGGCGACTTTAATGTCGATAAAAAGGTGGTGATGTGTATATCGATCTGAAATTCCTGTGTTTTTTCTAAGATCTGTCGGAGTGTGGAAATTTGGTCGATGGTAGACATTCCTGGCCTAAAACCGCATTGATGTAATGGATACCCCAATCAGGTTGCTGGCAAAAGGCTTAGTCGTTCACACAATAATATATCAGAACTTCAAAGAACAATACGCTTGAATTCGACAAACTGTGTACCTATGAACATACCTACTTTACTTAAATATTTTCTTCAGATTGAGTCCTAATTGAATATCCCACATAACTTCTATAAGACACCGTATGATGAAACTCACATTAATCACAAGTGGTGCAATTATGCGTGTAAAACTTTTTCATTCACTCAACTTTTTTAGTTTTAATCAACGCAGTGTACAAACTTTTTCGGGCCGTTTCTGAGGCACTCCTTTCAAGATCCACTCAATTTTTCTATCAGTTTTTTTTTTTTTTGTCCATACCTTGGGCAATTTCAATTTTTAAAACCTTCACCAAGCAAACGTTCTACTGACACTGGTCGATTGATTTATTGCGCCATTAAAGTGTCACAGATTATCAACGAAAATCTTAAAAAAAAATAGGAAAAAAAAACTCCATGAATGTCCGAAATGATTTCCTCTTTTCTCATTTTTGTTTATCTTGGGAAAAAGTTCTTAAAAAAAAGAAAAACAAAACCACACCAATATTCTCCTTTATGGCCAATAAGTATGCTTCATCGAGAGTTTTTATTTTATTATTAAATCTTTTGAAACATCGAGAACTATAATATGGCGATTGGGGATGAGGAGGCGAAGTCTCTGCTGTTGAAAAGATTTTATTCAGCGTTGCCATTAATCACTTTAACACGCGCAGAAAGGCCGCATATTTATTCTCCAGACTGACGTCTAGGGATAAAGTTTTCAAACTTTTCGTTATGACTTCATATTTTTTCCACAAGTGTAAACATTAAGTTGGTCCAATATGTAGGCGAATGAGTGCGATTAAGACTCTGTATTACCTCCCTGGCAAGTGTGTTCGACAAGAAAATCCATTTAAGCCACTCAATTGTAGCTAACCGGAAATCCTTTCATGTTCAAATGATTAATTTATTTTAACCTCCCTCCACTAAGATGGTGAGAGAATTATTTCAATCGATGACATTCGCTTTGGCACACACCTGTATTATCCTGGATGTTGCCGTCACAAATCACGTTCCCGTAAATTAACATTACATATTACCGTATATGGAAAACCCGAAAGGCACCCAGTTAACGTGTGAATGCATGCTTGGGCATCAGCGCCAACGCCAGCCTCAGCGCTATCCGTGGAGAGGAATGAAGAGCCATGCTAATGACTGAACGTCAACTTGTTAGGAGATTAATGATGTTGAATTTGCATGCCATGGTTGGGATTTTTTTTTTAGGATGTCGGTCGTTTCGAAATCACCTCACCATCTAGTAGCTGGTAATTAGAGCGCCGCAATGGGAGGCGCTGTTATTGTGGTATCATCGAGGTTGTTACATATTTTTAAAAATTCTATTAATTGTACTGAAATAATTTGTATGCTTCCTGGAAATCATATACAACATACATGTAAATAATATTCGTGCAAATGAAATTTGTTACATATTGTAGCAGGCAAGAAGAAGAAGAAGAATAGGGAGAAGAAGTACATATAAGCAAAAGTTCCACTGAATGATAATTATGATTGTGACGTGACGTCGTGATGACGAGTCAGTCGGATACGAAGAGTGCCACAGGGAGGTTTTCAGAACCAGAAGAGTCGATAGTCTATAGAGAATAGTAATAAATAATAATTAAAATTAAACTTGAAGTGAGTTTTACTTTAAATAAGAAGAAAAGAGACATCTTGTGACAAAATAGCTACTGTAATCTCATTAAACACTGACAATTTAATGAGTTTTCCAAGAAAGAAACTCTGCCTGGAATACACTCATGTGTCCTGAAATCATTAATGACACATGTAGGTCTATCTCACTAGAGTATGTACCTGAACCTGTACCCTCATCCTTAGTTTTGGAATAGATCGAATTTAATTTTCTTTTGAAAACTCATTCTTTTGCCAGTCTTTTCTCTCTGCGTATAGCACTTCATATACTGTGTATCGGCTTCAATTGCACTCAAACTTTCATCAGGGATAGTGGAGAAAAAATTCCTTGAGTATGGACCTATGTCCTATCTGTCCAATTTTGAAGAACCCTGCGACAGTTAGCAGAAGCGCACTATAACGTACTCTGCATGTAGTTTTATTTATAGGTCCAGTGGTAAAAGATACATGATCATCTCAATTGCAGTTGTGGGTGTAGTGCGTAAAGCACCAGTGATGGTAGCGCAGGCTGTTCTTTGTACTTTGGTTAACATATCCCGTATATATAATTTATTTGTAGCTCTCCACCAAATAAGAGCCCCATAAGAATGTGTCTTACCACAATGATGTATTATAGTATGTATAGCCAATACATCATTAAATCCACACTTTTTTACCGCTGTCCTCTTACAGATAAAGTGATCATTCTGAGCCTTACGGACTCTTTCCTGAACATTAAATTGGCAATTAAATTTTTTATCCAGAACCGTACCTAGATATCTTGCGCTATCCGAAAGGGAAAAATCCACTCCACAAATCTTGGGTAGTTTGGAGGGTGGTACCTTGTATTTTGTACTAAAAAGTACTAGTTCTGTCTTTTCTGGGTTGACACGAAGACACATCATCCTAAACTGCGCAATATTACACTTCATATTATATGTCTCTACAAAATAAGTCCCACATGGAACTAACTCCCACAAAATTTGGGATATATAGTTTATGTGAACTAACCCCATGATTTTCAGGAAATAAAATTCAAAACCATCTTTGAACTAATGGGCGTTAGTTCCATGTGTGGGATCTTAGTTCGTAGGGCTATATTAAATACCATATTCGACGTTTGTTAGCCAAAGACGTTTACTTACACGATTTGAAATCCATTGTAAATAATAATTCGCACTAGGGACTGCATTCCAATGCAATTTTCATGTGTATTTGCATTGTCAAAAATTCATAAGGAAAACCCATTTTGCGCATCCATCATTAAAAACGAACAAACTAGGAAGCCAGCCGAGAATAACGTTATTTGAGCGCATTCATGTCTACTGCAATAGCATTGCTCGTATTTTACATTCCAGTAGGCAAGCACTTAACAAAACCTAGCAATCTGTAGGACCTAGGAAAAGGAAACTGATATCAGCATAAAATATGTATCTCCCGGACGTGACGTGTGCTGCACTACTTACAGTCCCAGCCACAATAGCTGACTGACATTTCACCAAAGAGACCGAAGATTCTTGATGCCTTTGTCCATGGCCATCTGTTGATGTCTCAATGGACAAAATGTGCTCGGCATTATGAGTGGCGTAAGGCATGAAGAAAGAACCCTTTTCAGCTTCCAAAGCTTCATGTGCACATTTTCTGCATCAGCACTTTCAATTACTTCTACGTGTTCGTTTCCATCTTCATTTTATATGTAGGTATGCATCTACTTCTTTGAGGTTTTCCTCTTTTCATCATTTAAGCGAGAAAATATTTTCCATATGATTGCCATCGAAAGGATTCACAGACGAATGGAATTACAATCAAGTAGCATACCTATCAATTTCATGTTGCAAATAAATTGATATTATAGGGAAGTGGTAGGTATTCATTGTGATTTTAATATCAGTTATACATCGAAAGCAAATGCGATCCACAGAAGGTATTGACACTAGCAAAAGAAGAAATCAATGGAAGTATAGCAATAGGAAGGATGCATTTGAGGGCATTTTACATTATACTTGTATGTTCTGATATGTGAATGCTAAAATGAAGATACTTTCAATTTCTAAAGGCTTTTTGCAGCATGGATTAACTTTTCGATTTAAATACGTTGATTCATTAATGAAGTGCACTATTTCTTACTGACGGTAATCATATTCTATGATCTATGATATAAATGTGAATAACTTGATTTTATACATATTTTGCTTATATTGTTTTCAGAAACCACCCGACAACCATTTTGTTGTATCTTGAACAAACGACATCCGTCTAGTTCTATAGTTTCGTATAAGTAAAGTTTTATTTTATTAAAACTGACATTTTATACAAAGTTAGCATAAACTAAACTTCAAACAATTTATATAGTATTTCGAGATACTACACATTTTAAAAAAAACATTAAGTGGGTCGCGGATGCAGTTTAAGTGGCCCCTCCCTAACTCTCGATTCTCCGCCATCGACTCTAAATCATCAAGGGCTTGATCTAACCAACTCATTCGGGTCTACCTAGAGGACGCCTGCCTGATGTGTATTCCATAACACCTCTTTTGATCTTGGTTGAGGACATGCGTTCAACTTGACCAAACCACCGAAGCTTGGTAGTTTTACGTCTGGAGAAGTAGGTAGCTGCTCATGTATGCGTTGTTGTAGCTGCTCGACATTAAGTTTCCCACGTACTTTGGTATTTTTTATACGACCTTTATGGGTCACTACAGCAATGCAACGGAGAAATCTCATTTCGGCAGATTTTATACACGATCTTATTCTTTCTGATAAAATAGAAAAGGACTTAGAAGAAAAACAAATATGCTCTACCATCTTCCTTGATGTAACACATGCTTTTGACAAAGTATGGCATGAGGGATTGGTCCATAAGCTACAAAGATATCTTCCCAAACAATACTCAGAAATACTAGAGTCATATATAATCCAGCGATCATTTAGAATTAAACAAGAAGATGAGTACTCTGAATTAAAATATATAAAAGCGGGAGTACCGCAAGGTAGTGTTTTAGGACCTGTACTTTTCCTTATATACACGAACGACCTACCACAAAATGACGAAACTACTGTGGCCACATTTGCAGACGATACTGCTGTACTTGCTGTCGGAAAAACCATGCAGGAAGTTACAGAAAAACTGCAAAGGACAGTTAGTGATATATCTGATTGGACCAAAAAATGGCAAATAAAATTAAATGAACTGAAGTCAATCCATGTTCACTTCACCACTAAAAACGTATAACACATACCTGTGTACATTAATAACAAAGAAGTTCTTCATTCGAACTCAGCTAAGTATTTAGGCATGACTCTAGACGCGAAGTTGCGCTGTAAAACTCATGTCAAGAAAAAACATGACGAACTAAATATACGATACAATAAAATGTATTGGCTCATAGGGAGGCATTCATATCTCTCAATATAATATAATAAACTGCTTCTATATAAGCGAGTCCTAAAACCAATATGGACTTATGGTTTCCAGCTTTGGGGGTGCACAAGTAAGACAAACCTACAAAGCATTCAATGCTTCTAAAACAAAGTACTACGCAATATTGTTAATGCGCCATGGTACATACGTAACGCTGATCTACATAGAGATCTAAAAATTTAAACGGTAGAGGACGAGGTCAGGAAGGTCGCAAGAAGACATGAAGGTAGGCTTCGCAACCATGCTAATTCAGAAGTAGTAGAACTACTTAATAACAACAACTTAGTTAGAAGATTACGAAGAGTAAAACCATTCGAACTAGCTACCTAGGAATAAAGAAAATAAACGCAATCACATTAACAAAAGTGGTTATCACTTTTGTTAGTGTGATTGTGATTCTCCAAATTAAAAAACAAAAGGTCAGTACCTTTTAGCATAGTATTTATTATAAGTATTAGAAACAAATTGCTGATTATTTTAACGACTAGGTGCGATTATTGCAAGGATGGCAACACCATGCTTCCCTCGGGTGTTTTTAGTGGGTGAGCTAACCGCAAGTCCCCACACTATCGCAAAGCTCGCATGCGATGTCGTTCAACGATTTTACATCCAGCTACACGCAAAAAAAAAAATTCTTTCGGTCATTACCCAAATCTCATGACCATAGATTAAGTCCTCCTAATTACAGAAAGACTAAAATTGACCCAACCTAACCATTGACCAATCCAGAAGGAAAACTCACTTGTGAATAAGACCCCGAGCTACATAAACTTCTCAAAAACGCATTGAATAGGCGTTCTGGAGACGACTATCACTTCAGATTTGTTCATGTTAACTTTCATCTCAGCTTCAACACAAACGGCTACAAACCGATCGAGTGTGCGCTAAAGTTCAGTCTAAAAGGACCCAAGGATGACTAGGTCATCACCGAAGAGCAAATGACTTATCCCTAGATCTCCCAATTCGAAACATTATTCACCAAGACAGCGCTGTAACATCCAGTCCATATAGGTAATGACACAAGTAAAGGTGTTATCATCGGCCTGGCCGATGCTTTGATACCCTCCACTGCATAAAAGTCATGCAAAATGTTTGCCATGCGAGTTAGTATGACGTGTCTATTATTAGTTTTGTATGGTAGGTAGCAGAACTACTTTACCGACATAGACAATTTTCAATACCAACCTGACGACGGTTAAAAAAAGTCCTCTCACAAAATTTCATTCGCCTAAGTCAATTCCTTTGGACGCTATCGTGCTTTCAACAGACAAACAGACAGACGGACACGGCTAAATTGATTCAGAATGTGATCCTGATTCAGAATATATTACTTTATAGGGTCTCCGGTGAATCCTTCTTGGCGTTACAAACGTAATGGCAAAGTGAATATACCTTCCTGTGGAGGGTATACAAATTGAAGGGAACTATCCAAAACCTGCATTTTTGAAAGAATTTGTATAACAAATCGTGAAATATATATGGCGGCATGCTATCTCCCTGCAAACCACTGCTTGTGGTCCGTATTGGATTTGGACTAGGTGCGAGGTTGGGCTCCATGAAATTAGACCCGATGAAAAAACGCCGCAAAAATTAATTAAAGAAGTCCCTAAAATTGGACAATACAATATATTTCATAATGAAAAATGAAAAATGGTTCAAACAAATAAAAGATTGCCCCAAAATAATGATTGTCAAACAACAACAAAAATTATTATGAAATTGGAAGGTATTCTTTTTTTGGGGTGATTTTTTATTTAATGGAAATTGTTTTAAAACAATTTGGGGCATTTTTAATTTTCTTATTTTGGTATCAAAACAAAAATTTACTAGAAGAAACCCGAATTATACCGTTGTTACAAGAACGTTACAGGTTTTAAGGTTTTATTTGCTAAAATTTGCTAAAAGCTTAAAACCAGCTCAGGTTTGGAAATATTTGGCTTTTAATTTTAGCTTTAGAAAAGCCAGCTCAGTTTGTGAAAATACTTTTAATTTTAAAGTTAAAATTGATAAATTCGATAAGTATTTTTAACTTTTATTTTCTAAAGCTTAAAACGAGCTCATATTTTTTTTATAATAGACGCGCAGTAAAGAGATTATGACTACTCTTTTAATGTAGAGTGAACTACACAGCGCGGCCGTTAGGAAAATGAGGATAGATGTGGTAGGAGAAACCGATGCGCATTGGTTTTAAATGTCTGTAAATTGTAACAAGGAGGAAAAACAGAGTTTGGTAAAGCATTCCATATTCGTGCTGTACGGCTTATGAATGAATCTCTATATTTCATAGTACGACCGCAGACAGGCTGAATGGTAAACTGATGAGCATTCCTAGCATGGCGAGTATTGCGGTTGAATTGCTGAAGGGGTGGAATGCAGCTGGCAAATTCGTTTGAGCACTGTTTGTTAAAAAAACGATAAAACAGCAAGAGGCACGTAATTTTCTGCGATGTTCAAGCGAATTAATAGAGTTCGCGATATTTATGTCTCCGATAAGTTTTAACGCACGATTTTGGATCCTATCCAGTAGGCGCAATATGGTTTTGGGCGCACCAGACCAGATATGAGAATTGTACTCAAGTTTTGGGCGAATGGAACGCCTTTTATATTCTAGCCAGATCAGAAGGGGTAAAATATTTCTTGCACCGTTTGAGAAAACCTAGACATTTCGCAGCATTCTTTGCGACTTCGTGGTCGGTTCGGTTTCGGTGATGCAAGTGCCATTCATGGATAATAGCTGTAGGTTCGGGTCTCGCTTTAGAGACAGCAGACAGCATTGTGTTTTTGAAGCATTATATTCCACTCTATTGGCTGAACCCCATTTCAAAATGCTGTTAAGGTCGGAATTTAATGAGCTTAACATACGTTGCCGTTCCAGTTCTACGTGAGTCTTGGAAAGAATATGAGAAGCTAAGAGTGATGTCATCAACGAAGAAATGAATTGGATTAGAAGTTGCAGACAAGAGATCATTTATAAAAATGAAAAAGAGAGTCGGAGACAGAACGGAACACCAGCATATATATGGTGAGTTTCAGACTTGAAACAACTTGAATTGAACGGCCAAACAGGTAGTTTCTAATCCATTGAATAAGAGACGCATCGATGCCAAAAGCACGCATTTTCGACAAAAGAGCTTGGTGCCAAACTCTGTCAAATGCCTTTGAAATATCAAGCGCAACAATCTTCGACTGACCGAAGTGATGGAGAGATTTGTTCCACTTCTCGGTGAGATAAGTCATCAAATCACCAGTGGACCTGTTGCCACGAAAACCGTACTGCTGGTCATTGAGGAGTTTCTGTGATTCAAGATAATTTATTAGCTGACGGTTTATCAGCGTTTCCATGACTTTAGAAATAATGGACGTAAGTGCTATGGGTATGGGTCGGTAGTTGGTGGGAGAAGAAGATTCACCATTCTAGGAACATCGAGCTGGCTGCGAACTGCGCAGCGAGCAGATTAGCTTTGTCTAATGAGCTGACAGCTGTAGTGTCATTATAAATGAGCGTTGGGATCGCTGATAAGGTCGAATTCTCTTATAGTATTTTTTGCCTCAACTTTTGGTCATGTGAGAATTTGACACTCTTTATGAGGGCATTGCAGTAATTCCTGGCTCGTTTAAACTTCCTTCGGTTTTCCTCAGATGGGTTGGCTTTGTAAGACCGAAAACTCAACTCCCTTAATCTAATATACCCTCTTTACAGCTCAAGTCGTACCACGCGTTTTCTTTTGGTTTGATGCTCTTTATCCTGTTAGAGATATTTGGAAATATGTAGCTTTTTCTTTATATCAATATTTCCTATAGAAACATTTGACTTCAACTGCACAATATAAGACCCCTTCTAAGACAAAAGAAAAAGCTAGCCTTTCGTTTGGAAAACTAATGGCAACTTATCTTACTTATTCACAGCCCACCTAAAGCAGGTAAGTCATCTTAAAAGATTTACAATATTTTTAAAACCCCCCGAATTTGTTTTCTATTCCTGAAATTAATTTTTTATATAACTGCCCCAAACAAATTAGGTATATAGGTAAAACCTTTTCTTGTTGTTTTTTTTTTTATTTAATGCAAATGAGCATCCACTCCAAAGGAAAAGCGTAATTCCTTTAAGTTGCGAAAGTTCTTTTCATCAAAAATGAGATTGCTCAACGAAAAATGTAGATTGCTTCCCATCCGGATAACACTTCCAGAAGGAGGTGTTCAATATTCTTAAAAAGGAAATAACATCCTTAAAATAATTTAATTTAGGTATACCTATCGTTTCAGTCAATAGCTAAATATATGTAGCAGGACCATTATTGGCGTTTTATGTTTCAATTGAATTTTAAGCTCGCACGTGCCACTAATAACACTTTCATCACCATACGACCCAGGATTCGATAGAGATTTACTCCTAATAAATATATATTTTTTTTATCATTTTTAGTTTCGTGAATCCTTTTTCGTTGTTCTCCTTTTTGTGTGTTTGCCAAAGGGTAACAGAATGAAATTTTGCTGATGGGATCCAAAAAATGATTGATTGACTTGGTAAGCGGCTGACTGCTCTCCTCTACTCTATGGTGTGAAGGTAATTTGTGTGTCTACGAAAGGGACTGATTTGCTTAACCTTTGATCCGTATAAAGTTTGGGGATATGTTTACTACTGATAGCTGTATACAGGAAAACAGGAGTCGTACCACAAGTACAAGGGTGACTTTGAGGTATGTATTGTATATGTACTAACCTTTCGAAATAATTCTGATGCAAGGGGGTGGATGTTCGGACGGTTGACTTGAAGTCACTTTGTGTGTACCTTTGCTCGGAAAAGGCAAAACTTTGTCGGTGGGAAAATTAGACTTGTTTAGGGTTTGTAACCGGTACACTCAGAGAAAAATCGCAAGCTAAAATGTAGTACCTGATCAAGCTGATTTTAAATTTTTTTATTCTTACGTGCTAAATCTTAATATGACACCCATTGTTCTTGAAATAAGACGAAACAATCTTAAAAGATGACATTGAAACACAAACAAAGGGCAAACAAAGGGCAAAAAAATCTTATTTCAAGCTTGTTGATGATTGGAACAAGCACAAAAATATTTAAAGTGCATTCAATTCGTTCCTAAAATTCAAACTCACTTACTGAGTGAATTCGCATCTACTGATCTGCTGATGTGAATGAATGATGTGATAGTATTATTTTAAGATCGTAGGTATCGAAGATATAATGTTTAGATCTTGAATACCAAAAATAAATTTGTTTCAGGCATAATGTAAGAACCGCATTCTTAAAAAAAGATTGAAGTAAGATTTTTAAGCTTACTAAAAATCTAAAAAGAAGATTTTTTGGTCTTGTTTTAAGAATTTTCGAGCTTAATTTAAGTTAAGTTAAGTTAAGTTAAGCGTAGCCTTTGTACATATTCTTAAAATAAGAAGGAGGACAAGTCCTAATGGTGCCAGTTAAAGCGATAGCAACGCTAATAACAGAGGCAAAAATGCCGCAATAAATTTGGAGTTAATGGTTCGTTTTAGACTGTCTTTATTAATCAACTTCATTCCTATTTATACAAAATTCTTATTACTTATCCTAAGCAATAAAATATTCAAACAGCATAATAAACTAAATTTGATCCCTTTGTCCCACATAGTGCATGGTGGGAGCGATGTACAAACTGTAAACAATAACAAACACGTGAACTCGTATGAACCTCTACGTAGCATGAATCACTGTCGATACCGATCGAATGCCACTTGACACTTGGCGATACAATGTTACGTAATGGTTCTTCGTGTTCAGTGTGACTGCATTGAATCACTACAGAACATTCTTAAAATAATCCCGAAAAAGAATTGAAGTAAGATTTTTAAGCTTACTAAAAATTTAAAAAGAAAATTTGTTGGTCTTGAAAAAAACGAGCTAAAAATAAAATGTTTGTACTTGGAATAAGATCTTCCAAATTTACCATACTTTCGTCAACGAACAGGCTGGAAATGACACTGATATTCTTGATTTTAGCTCGTTTTTTTCTGAGTGTAAGGACTTTTTTGTCTTGGGGGTTATTTGGTTGATTTTTATCGAAGGGTTAAATCTATTGTAGTATGTAAATATTATATCGAATTTTCATATTTCGGAATAACTGAAACTGAAAAAAGGATAAGCAGCTTTGCCTTTTTTAGGATTGAATAACTACATATAGTCGATATTATATAAATCTGTACTTAGAAATTAGTAATGTAATAAAATATTTCCGATGAGTACTAACTAGCAGAGCTTCTTTGCTTTACTTAGGAATTACTTATACAATTGTGAAATTGTTTAATATTCTAACGTATATCATTATTTGCCCAAAAATGATCCTTGCTTAAAATATCAGAAAGCCTTTTAAACGATTTAAAAGCTTTTGAACTAAACTGGCGATTTATTTTGGTTCTTTTGAATGCTTTTGTTTTGTCCTAAAGCAGCATTCTCATATACGGCATTTTGTTTCCAAAATGCACTTTGAATTTAACTTTTGTGAAAAAAGCCTTGTGTGTTGTGTCTAAAATCTCCCATAACATACCGTGTTACTGACCCTATTTGCTACTACTAACTCCTACTATGTTTCAACATTTTTTTAGTACATACGTGAGTTAAGACAGCAGATTAAAGAACCCCACAAAATTCTCATGTCAGCGCGACCAAACTCATGCCATACAAACTACGTAAGCTCCGAATCGAAAGGGACCATCTTTCTTTGTGAAATGAAATTAATTTACAACTTTTTTTTTCTTGTTTCTGACTTTCATCTCCACAGTTACATATTTGTCCGTTCTCATGTTCCATTTAGTGTGACATCCATTCTCCTGACATTGTACCTTCCTCAGGTATGCCATGCATATGTGCGCGTTTGAATGTACGCGCTTCGAAACGAAGGTAATTACAAAAAAACAGAACGACGAAGGGAATAAGAATTTAATGAAATTTTTGATCCTTAGCCATTATTTCGCTCATGTTGACACTTATTTTAATTCCAGAGCAGCTTCTAGTCTATGGAATTCAGACCAGATTCGAAGTAAGGAGAAGGAAGCGTACAAAAAGAGAACAAAAAAAACATTCCTTGTATGATCATACGTTCGTGATGAAGAGGACTACCTCGTTCCAACATAACTCACGTAGTTATAGTCGTAGTCACAGTCGTGGTGACTATCCTAACGCTTCATGCATTTTGACCTGTTGTATGTATCTTTCATAGCGGAAAACCCTTTTGCCATAATGGTTCCCGGTTCTTTTTTTTGCCTTAATTAAATAAAAAGAAATTTGTCACTTCGTGTCTTCTTTGTTGGAGGTAGTTTCGATGGTACCGGTAGATATAGTGTACGCGAAAGTATGCTTTATAGCCTGTGTATTTCTTTGCACCGTTGAAGATTCTCTTGCTAGGTACTCAGCCGCGTGTATATGAATTGTCGAAACGTGTTGTTTTTGCTATAGTATAGTGTCATGTTGAAAACGGAATAAGTAAGATGAATGACCTCAAGCCGAAAATGATTAAATCAGATTTCAGTTGACACATTTCCTTGATTTTGTCGAGTGGATTGTGATCTTTGAAATAGAATTTCGGAAGTAGTTTTGCTGAGGTGTATACATTTTTTTTTAACAACGTACCTTATTCGCATGATGGTGGTAGATTCGTCAAATCCTTTGGATGGTATGAGATTTTCGTTTAAATTGGATCTTCACAATGTATGCATGGAAAAGAGAGAATGTTGAGCTCTTCAACTGCATACAAGTGGAGTCTCACAGCAGCTGGGATTGTGCGCATAGTAGGCAAAACGATGCTTAGAATGTATTGTATATGTATCTAAATATTTGATTTTGTAAACGAAAAAGGAAACCATACATGTAATGAAACTATAGGAATTTTCTTTGGCCGTTAAAAACTCGAAAACTACTGTACAGATGTTGATGAAACTTTTTTTTAATGTTTCCTAGGACTGTGAGACTGCTATAGGCTAGACCTTTTATAGCCACATCCTTAGGAACAGTTTTTAGCCAAATTGTGTTTTTTGAAGTAAAAATATATACAAACACTACACATATACCTTGCTACAAATGGATGTTTAGTTTATACTTTTGCGATTGTACGACAGGACAAACAAAAACAAAACAACACTAGCACCACATTTACTATACATCCGAAAAGGGTTGATTTGTTTTACCAGAGAGTGCTATGGTCAGTTGTATGAAGTTTGTATATTATTTGTAATATGTATCAGAATTGATCAAAATCCCGAGTTCGAAATTTTGTACGAAAGCAATATATTTCTCTTACTACGTATACAAGAAAGTTAAATATGTTTAAGGGTACGCGTGTGTATTTAAATATAAAATTGTAAGGTAGGTATGTCCCTTTGAAAAATCTTTATACATTATCTAGAGGTAGAGGTGGATAAACCTCTAATACACATTTATGTAGTCATCAAAAATTTCTAATAGCGACTATTCAACCTATACAATCATCGTTCCTCCGTATTGACCACAACATGTCTATGGTACCTACACATAATCGACATTCATGACTATCTATGCGAACCTATCATCTTTCAAGTCAAATATGCTAGCGGTATTGAAAATTTGATATATGACCCTATTCCGCAATAAACGAGATACGATTCCCATTGCCACCCACACACACACATCCCATCGTGTTTAGATCGAAGTGCCAATTTCTAGAAATTGCTTTCGAACCCAACAATACCGATAGAGATAGTTTGCAAGCACTTAACTCCGAAACATTATGCGGAAGCGAACGCCAAAACGCAAAAATGAAAACCCAAAACAGTCGCCCACTTCACGCCGCCCATTAGATAACGGCCTTCACACTTTACGCTAAATATTTCGTTTGCATCCGCGAGAAGAAATTAATGGCTTCTCGGTATGCACTCGGGAAAGGGATATTCTCACTCTATCTCTCTCCCTCGTTTTCACCCATTTTGGCCAATTTTTGCATAAATCCTTTGCTCCTGGGAACGGTGTTCATGAGCGTGTATTCCTATGAAGCTATATGCTATCACCATACCATCCCGATTCGAATTTGATTTATGTTTATGTGTATTATATGTCCTGTGGCGTACAGACGCGCTTTCGAACTAATATACGGCGTGGTGGAAAATGCGAAGGGTTTTGGGCGCGGTTTTTGTTTCACAAAGTTTCCCGAAACAGCTAGCTATTCTTCGGTTGAAACTAAACATTGTTGCTGTGCTTACGAATTTCGGAGAAGGGTATGGTTATCATTAGTGCTGTGCGCTAAAGTGTTACACTGATGAAGAAGGTTAGACCGGGTATGCTGGATCGTGGGCTGTGGGAATAACTGGCGGGCTCCTTGGGATACAAACGCTTCGCTGCATATTGTGTTTTGTTGTTTGTTGGCCCTGTTAGTTCTCTGTTGATTCCACCAAAAGTTGACCTTTAGCATATAAAGTTCTGGAGCAAAAATCAGATACTGGTAGCTCGAATGAATTGCTTTCGGCATTACCGCAGCAACGTTCTCCACAAATTCAAAAGCTGGTGCTTGAGTGTATGGGGAAACATTAAAGAGCTTGTAGTTCGCATATAGCAAACTCATGTGGATGGCATAGACTGTTTGGGGTGTAACATTGGACCCAGTCTAAAATGTTGGTCGTCGAAGAAATCATTATCTCTTATTAGGGGGATACAATATAACAAACTGACGATAGCACACGACAGTGATATGAGTCTGTGGCCTTGGCTGTACGGACATTCTACAAACCACCTATTCCCACTTAAGTAACCTCCGTAAAGAAACTCATCATTTGGACGCTGCATAGCAGAGTTGAAGGTGTGACGGTGTGGGGGGCCGTTTCGTATTATGCAAATTACAATTATTGTCCACCACAATGAATGCGTTATCTGCCCCAGCCAAATTCTCTAGTAAAGTCACTTACCCTTTTTACAGGAACAAACTCAAACATTTACCATGCTCATTAAAAAGGTCCAATTTCGAAATTTCGTTATTTAAACTGTTAATAAACTTGTTTTCTTAATAAATATTGATGGAATAATTAATTATTCTCATCTTGGAGTAGTAAAATGTGCAATTTTCTGTTTATAAATCCATAAAAAGCCGTTTGTTTGCATTTCATCAATTCGTTCGTTCGCTCTCATGTGAATGGTCCTTTAGATGATGATCATCAAAATTATGAAGCACTAACGGCCATCATAGAATAGTAAAATTTGGCAGAATGCTAGATTCTGTGGTGCATTATACTGGGAAACGTCCAACATTTCACATTTTACATTCAGGAGGCGTGGAATCCGCCCACTTTTGAAAATCGGTTATTATTTATTTGTGCCACTTCCCATTTCGTCCCAGGGAGGTGTGAATTTTGAAACTAACAGGTGGTTTAAAAAAACATTTTATAATGAGTCCCAACCTCCAAAGATATTCAAGCGGAACTCTGTAAGAATGAAGTCATACTGCTAGAAAGTGTTACACATCCTCACGATCTTTTTGGCTGCATATCGTCGTCTGAGAATTGTTTTGTCCCATTTTTTTTTTTTATAATAGACACGCACTAAAGAGATTATGACTACTCTTTTAATGTAGGGTGAACTACACAGCGCGGGCGTTAGGAAAATGAGGATAGATGTGATAGGAGAAACCGATGCACATTGGTTTTAAATGTCTGTAAATTGTAACAAGGAGGAAAAACAGAGTTTGGTAAAGCATTCCACATTCGTGATGTACGGCTTATGAATTAATCTCTATATTTCATAGTACGTCCGAAGATAGGCTGAATGGTAAACTGATGAGCATTCCTAGCATGACGAGTATTGCGGTTTTTCATGTTTTATTAGTTAGCAATTGATCTCAATGTTATATTTCATGCTCTTTTCAAATATGCAATCCGTATTTCGCTGAATCTTATCAATCCTGAGATATCCACCATCGACTTAGTCCCATATCTCCATGGCGACGATTATGTTGCATATGCATAGTATGTTGCAGGTTGCAGGGTAAGAGTTCCCCCTTTGTCTAAAGATCTAAAGATGATGCTCTGCTCATCATATCGGTGTATTTGCCAGCAAAGAAATATTTTGTCTCGCGTAGATAGTGGCTCAGTCTGCTATACATAGTATGATCTATGTTGAGATGCAAGCGCTTCATCAACAAGTATTGATGATAATAACTTTTGAACTGTTTTCTCCAATAGGGCGTTAGACATATTTTACAGAGAAACTTATTGCTTCTTAAGTACAACTGTCTTTGGTAGGTTTCTTGCACGATATATAAATATAACAAAGTAATTAACTGACTGTGTAGGAATTTCTGTGTCCAAATCATGAGGACTGCACGAGCGAAGCTGCGGGCAAAAGTTAGTAGCATATAAAAATTGTATCCAAAGTATCTACAATGTGAATGTCTCAAACTGTTCTGCACTGAGCCTACACAGACAAGCTTGTTTTAAGTGTCGTGACGTGACCTTCCGCCTCTTCATCGACTCCAAAAGTACATAACAACTAAAGCTGTCATTGCCTGGAAGAGTGGAAATATTTTGGCTGATGTTCGAATATTGGATTCTGCCTTTTTGCGTGAACGTAGGCAAAGTATTACTTTTGGGAATTTTTATATATAATAACTAGTTTTTAAGCGAAGAATTTTTGTTATGCAATAATATCCGTAGATATTTAAATGGACTCACTAAAGAACTATCCTCTTTCCGTTTGTGTGTCACGAGTTTGACTACCATAGTCTCTGGCATTTCCTTGCTTAATTTTTTTTTTTTTTAATTTTTATGTGAGTTTTCCCACCTCATTAAATAGTTTAAATTTCGCCTCAATTTCTCATTATACTTATAAAATAGGAACATGATTTTGAGTATCCAGGCATCATGTACGTTCAAACAGCTTCCTTAATCTTTTTTAAAACGCCATACCTTGTACAAAACTTTTTTCTTTGCATAAAATTGATTAATCCGCACTACTTTTTGTAGTGAATTGTAACTATACTGCCTATGTATGTGTACATGTGTATTGTGTATATATGTTATTCTTTGAATAAACAGTCAGTCTTCAACCAGATCTCGTCTTTACATGACATGGTGTCAGAAGTGATGCGCGAAGTCCAAGTACTTTCAATTTAAAACGTAGATAGTATACGGTTATAAGCAATAAATCACTAAATCGGCTGAAGAAGCATTACCAAAATGCCAGAAAATCCAGGAAACGACAATGTCGCAACAACAAGTGGGACAGGTATAACAGAGGGATACGCAAGACCACCAAAGCCGCTGGAAATAACAGGAAACATGGCCATCACCTGGAAAAATTGGTTGCAGCAGTATGACTGGTTTGCTGCGGCGCGGGAGTTGGAAAAAAAATCAGCACATGTTCAAGTAGGTACATTTATGTCTTGTATTGGCCCTGATGCCATAGACATATTTAATTCTTTTACGCTAACAAGTAGCGAAGCAAAATCAATCACAAACATCAAAGCCAAGTTTGAAAACTATTTTACTCCCAAAACCAACACAACGTTTGAAAGATATGTTTTTAATAAAATCGCTCAAGCAGAGGGCGAATCATTTGATGAGTTTATCACCAAAGCCACGCTTCAAATCAAAAAGTGCAGCTATGGTTCTTTGCAAGACAGTATTCTCAGGGACAAAATCATAATAGGAATTAACAGTGATGCTCTAAGAGAAAAATTATTAGCCAGCGATGACATTTCATTAGATGAAGCTATCAAAAAATGTAAGGCAAATGAAATTGCACTAACACAGCTTCACACACTTCATAAAGAAGATTCGCATGCAATTCATGCAGTCTTCAATTCAAATACACAAAAAACAAAAAGGTCCCGTAATTATAACGCGTCATCATTTTCTTCACACAAAGCTAACGAGAAGAACAAACAAAAAGTCTATGTAAACCCTAGTAAAGCCGAATCAACAACATGCAGTCGGTGTGGGTATACACATATACAAAATCAATGCCCTGCATACAACAAAGTGTGCAATAAATGCAAAGGCAAGGGGCATTTCGCTAAAATGTGTAACAGAATGAGAAATAAAACGGTGAATTCGGTGGAGCAAAATTATTCTGACAGTGACTCAGATAAAAGCCTGTTAGTATTGTCTCTGTCAAGAAGCAAAAGTGAAGACGATTGGTATGAAGAAATAATTATCAATAACATGGCAATTAAAGTAAAACTAGACACAGGCGCGCAGTGTAACGTAATCGGCAAAGACTTGGCTATTAAATTAAATGCAAAAATAACACCTTCCAATACTACAAAGTTAATTGCGTTCAACGGTAGTCGTGAAAATGTATTTGGTGAAACGGTTATAAAATGCATAGTTCGGAAAAGGCGACAACATGTTTTGTTCAAAGTGGTAGATCATCCTGTTACCCCAATGTTCGGCAAGAGAACATGTGAAATGCTTAACTTGGTGATGCGTGTGCAAGAACTACAGGTAAATGATAATGTTTATAAAGGCCTAGGATGCGCACACAATTTCGTTTATGACATAGATCTTGTAAGAAATCCATCACTAAATATATACCCCGCTCGTAAAATACCACACCCCATTAGAGATGAAGTTAAGCGAGAAATTGACAGAATGGTTGAAATGGGGGTGTTGATAAAGACCACAAAAGTAACTCCAGCAGTGTCACCGATGGTTGTGGTCAAACAAAAAGACAAAATACGAGTTTGCATGGATCCATCTGATCTGAATAAAAATATTTTTCGACGACAACATCCGTTAAGAACGATTGATGAGATAACAGCACAAATCCGAAACTCAAAATTTTTCACACTCCTCGATATGAAAAAAGGGTTCTGGCAAATACCTGTAACCGAACGAACGAGCGATTATTTAACAATGGCCACACCATGGGGCAGATATTCTTACAAGAGATTGCCGTTTGGACTTGCATCAGCGCCTGAAGTTTTCCAGAACATGATGTGTCAAATTCTTGAAGGTTGTAAAAACACGGAGTGTGCGATTGATGACGTACTTATTCATGCTGAGACTCAAGAAGAGTTGAACCAACTCACGAATGAAGTAATTAAAAGAATCACACAAGCAGATCTTAAGTTAAATAAAACTAAATGCATTTATAACGCCAAACAAATAAAGTTCTTGGGACATATTTTGTCGTCCAATGGAATGAAGGTAGATGAGGAGAAGGTGAGTGCAATTAGCAGATTAAAAACACCACAAAATAAAGCAGAACTCATGCGACTCTTAGGTATGGCCACTTATTTAACAAAATTTACAAAACATTTTTCTCACATTACATATCCTCTGAGGCAACTATTGAAGAATGATGTCGAATGGCAGTGGACTCAGCAACAAACGGACGCATTTGAATCTCTCAAGCATGCACTCACCAATACACCAGTTTTAAGGTTCTATAATCCGAACGAAGACGTTACATTGCAAGTAGATGCAAGCCAACATAGCTTAGGTGCTGCGCTACTACAAGATGATTGCCCAGTAGCATACGCTTCAAAAGCTATGACTGCAACACAACAAAAATACCCGCAAATCGAAAAGGAGGCATTGGCTATGCAATTCGCCTGTACTAAATTCAGAGAATACATTTACGGTAAGCAATTAGTTATTGAAACTGACCATAAGCCCCTTGAAGCAATTGCCAAGAAGCCGTTGCACTCGTCGCCTCATCGACTGCAGAGAATCCTATTTGAAGTTATGCAATATTCGCCGATAATTAAATACCGTAAGGGTAAAGAAATAGCATTAGCGGATGCCTTGAGCCGCGATTGTTTAAATGAAGCTGAACCTGAACGATGCAATGAACTCGAAATTTGCTCCTCATTGCAAATTACTGACGAATCTAAAGACAAGTTCATAGAAGAAACAAATAAAGACGTAGATCTTCAACTGCTTAAGGAATGTATTCTGAAAGGATGGCCAAAAAGCATACAAGAAGTAGACGCAAACTTAAAGGGATACTGGACCTTTCGAGATGAAATAGGAATTGAAAATGATCTACTCTTCAAGGGAAATAAGCTCATAGTACCTAAGGGCCTCAGATCCAGCATTCTCCAAAAGCTACATTACGGACACTTTGGGATACAGCGTACGCTCAGCCGAGCGAGAGAACAATTGTTTTGGTTAAACATAACGAACGACATAGTCCGAATGATCGAATCATGCTCTATCTGTCAGAGACTACAACCTGCGAAGACTAAGGAGCCGCTTATGTTGAAGGAAGTCCCGTCATTACCTTGGGAGATTGTAGCATGTGATATCTTTCATGTATTTAACACTAATTATCTTTTAATTGTAGATAGCTACTCTGGGTTTTATGACTTCGTTGAACTCCATAGATCATCGTCAGCCGAAGTTATCAGACAGCTAAAAATTTGGTTTTCCACCCATGGCATACCGCTGGTTTTCGAGTCAGATAATGGGCCTCAGTTCTCAGCAAGGGAGTTCAAATTATTTGCCAAGACCTGGGGATTTAAACATCAAACTTCTAGTCCATATTATCCTCGCTCCAATGGACTGGCTGAAAGATACGTGCAGATGGCAAAACAACTACTGAAGAAATGTCGACTAGACGGCTCAGACGTTTACTTAGCACTTCTGAACTTTCGAAACACCCCCAGATCAACTCAGCTTAAATCACCAAACCAACGTCTATTCAGTAGACAAACCCGAAGTAACCTCCCAGAAGTAAAAAACGCACTGACTCCAAAAGTAATTGAAAACGTCCACGAAGAAATGACCGACATGCGAAGAATCCAAAAATCATACGCTGATAAATACACAAAACCCTCTTCTGTATTCCACCCGGAGGACAAAATCCGAGTACAACTAGGGCACCGACGATGGACATCAGGAAAAATTATCGAGAAATCATCCGAACCGAGATCATACATAATAAGGACCGACGACGCACACTGGGGCAGAACACCACTAATGCTGGCATTTAATACAATTTTGAAGTTGAGCTTTGATTTAAACTACCGTTTTATTTTCATTGTAAATATGATAGAGAATAAAAAATGAGAATGTGACAGTTAATTGGGAGCACGTGGTCTTTGCAAAATCGTCACGAATGTAGCATTTGGTAATTTTTTTCATCGAAGCCAGACGTGTTTTTTTGTTTTGAGTGACAACAGTTAACTGGGTGCAATTTCTAAGAACTTTTTATTATACAAAAAAAAAACTATTACAATGGAATCAGTAGGCTCAGGTGTGTTGATTTTTTTTATTTTTATAAGTAATTTTTCTTTTTGTCCTCTTAATATGTGGTTAAAGATTAAAAAAAAAATGGAAAAAAATGTGTTAATTTTTGTATTTTGTCAAATATCTAACCGTTTTAGATGTGTTGGCCGTGACATGACGTTAAGTGTTGTATCAATTTGTGACAAGTGGTTTGTCTAGTTTTAGAATCTGTAAAGTTTTTTTGCAGATATTTGCAGTTTTTTGTACAGTTGACTTTTTTGTTGGTGACGTCACTCTCGAAAAATATAGATTTTTTTTCTATTTGTTTAATTTTAATTACTTCTTAGACCGAACACCTTCCAAAACGTTGTCGATTACAAGGGAAGAGCTGTACACTATTATGAAAAGTTCAAATTTGAAGGGATTAGACAGTCAAATTGCGTTTTTAAGGGAAGAAATTCAAAAACGGGTCCGATGCAGCGATGATTCAAAAAAAGGTATTAATGACAAAGTAACGGAGTTCAAATCGAAATTTAAATCACGCTGGGAAAAAGCTTGTCGGATGGAAACAACATTTTTGAAAGCAAACATTGCGTGGCTAAAAACACCTATACTTTTTAAATATTCTGTAGACTCTAAACGTGGTCGTCCAAAGGTTGCGTTTGAGGAATCATCAGAAAGATCAAAACGTCAGAAAACGGAACTCTTGAGAAAGTCCACGTCTATCGCTCAGTTGACTTACGCAGCTGAAATGGGTTTGAGAGCTTCTGGGCAGTTAGATGCTGCAAAGTTAATGCATGACGTGACAACAAACCCAAATCATGCTGAAAAATGCAGAAAAGCTTTGAGGGACTCAATTGAACTTGCTTCAATGACTGGGGAAGAAGCTTTAGCAATGATTATTGAGGCAAATCTGTCACGCTTACAGTACGAAATTATACGATCTAAAGCTCCCAAAGTATTTCCATCATACAAAGTAGTTCAAGAGTGCAAAAAAATGTTGCTATCCGGAGCCTGAAAATATGAGTATATCAGAAGTGTCTGTATATACTAATTTACAAAGCTTGCTGAACCTTACAGTTGCTCGTTTGGTAACTGTTCAAAAAGATGTAATCCAAACTCTTAAGCCTAAGGAACTTAAAACTATAAGCTTATACTCCAAGTGGGGTTTTGATGGAAGTTCAGGCCACAGTTCGTATAAGCAAGCGTTTCATGGAATTGACGCCGATGACTCATCTGTTTTTATTACATGCATTGTTCCTCTTCGTTTGATGTCTGGTGAAAAAATAATCTGGCAGAATCCTCGACCAAGTTCAACTAGATATTGTAGGCCTCTTAAAATTGAGTTTCTCAAGGAATCTGCGTCCGTATCTGTGGCAGAAAAACAAAGAGTGGATAATCAAATCGAAGAGCTGCAGCCTAGTCAAGTTAAAGTTGGTGAAAATACTTTTAACGTTGAACACAATTTATTATTCACAATGATAGATGGAAAGGTCTGTAACGCCATCACTGAAAATTCCTCAACACAGAAGTGTTTTATTTGCAATGCCACATCAAAAGATTTTAATTCCATTGATGCAATGATAAATAGACCAGTAAAAACAGACAATCTTCAATTTGGTTTATCTGTGTTGCATGGGTGGATCCGTTTTTTCGAATGTCTACTCCACCTTTCATACAAATTAAAAATAAAACAATGGCAAGCTAGACAAGAGGAGCATAAAAAAATTATTGCTGAAACGAAAAGAGAAATACAAAAACAGTTTCGGGAGCGTTTGGGTTTGATTGTTGACAAGCCAAAGCCGGGCTTCGGAAATTCTAATGACGGGAATACGGCCAGGAGATTTTTCGAACATGCGGAAATTTCAGCTGATATTACTAAAGTAGATGTCGAATTGATTAAAAAAATGCATATTATCATGACAGTGGTTGCTTGTGGTCATGAGGTCGATTGCGAAAAATTTCGAGAATTTGCCCATGAAACTGCAAAATATTACGTTGCTAAGTATCCTTGGTACTATATGCCTCCTACAGTCCACAAGTATCTCATTCATGGAAATGAAATTATTTCAAAAGCTTTATTGCCTATAGGGCAGCTAAGTGAAGAAGCTCAAGAAGCACGCAATAAAGATTTCAAAAATTATAGAGAACACCACTCCCGAAAAAATAGCCGGAAAAATACAAATGCAGACATTTTTAATTTGTTCCTTTTATCATCGGACCCCGTTTTAACAAGTCTGCAAGGAGTTCCAAAAAAAAAACTTCAACATCTGCCCCAAGAAGCAATTAGTTTGCTCAAATCCCCAAACACACCAATACCAAATCAAAGTGGCATTGATGTAATAAATGAGAGTGATGAAGACGAAGAAGAATAAATTTGTATTTTGATTATTTATCTTGTTTTTGTTAATGTTAATTAATACGAAATATATGTTCCTAATTGTTAATATAATAAAATTTTTATAATCGTAAATATTTTGTTGTTTAAAAAAAAAATAAAAATAAAAAAATAAAAAAAGTAGGCGTTTTAGTGGGCGTGTCGGGTGGGCGGGTTTAAAAATATGTTGGTACTGATCTGAGAAGCTATCCTGAAAAATTGCAGGTTCCTAGCTGTAACGGCTGATTTGATGCCACATTTTAGGGCATTCTGCCCCACTTTGCGACGGCGGAGTAAAACGCCGTAACACGATACATCTTCAACATACTCGAGCAAATATCATTCCCGATCGAGCCATCATACCAGAAAATGACGACTCCGAACATATCAACACATCGAACAGTCAGCGAGAAGCAGAGGAAGTCATTCCATCTCCATATCTAACAACAGAAGGGATGGTATTACGTTCTGGAAGGACCCTAAGAAATCAATAAAAGCTAAAAAACAAAAATTATTAATTAAAGTTTTTCGTATATTAATCATTTTGAATTATAATTGAATTCTATTAATACCTACTACACTAAATTCTCCTTCTACATAATATTAAGTAACTTATAGAAATTTGTTTGAATTGGAATTTTACTAATTTCTTAATTATGTACATACTTGAATTCTATTTTTTTTAAATAAAGGGAGATGTAGTGAATTGTAACTATACTGCCTATGTATGTGTACATGTGTATTGTGTATATATGCTATTCTTTGAATAAACAGTCAGTCTTCAACCAGATCTCGTCTTTACATGACACTTTTTCCCTCATTGATTAAAGGACTTTCTGTCGATAATCTTCTCATTTTAAGCTCTCTTTTTCGTACATAACACGAACAGAGTCGTTATAAAAAAAATTGTATCCAATTCATTATGTTTCCTGGCATCTGGCCAGTCAAACATCTTTATTCCATCATCCGAAAGGACATCCAACCGGCAACCATAAGCATCCGGTGGCATCATCATAATCATCATCATCGTCATCACTCCCGGTAACCATCATCCTTAGGGTGGGAGTACGCAAATTCTAATGACTTTCCGGCAGGACTCAACCTCAAATGTATCCTGGTCGCGTTTTAACTCGCTTTGTTGAGAGCAGGGACATCGCATAAAGGAACGAAAAGAATCCTTTTGTGTTTGGAAAAACCACAAAAACGGTAAATTACTATCATTGCATGTAAGGCAAAGCGCCTGCGACGTTTAGTAAAAATAAAAAATAACAAGTAGGTACCTACCTACACAGCTCGTGGGCGAAACTTTGAAGAACGGCAAAAATTGTTGGGTTGACACGATGATAGCGGATTTTCAGTTAAAAGGATTTTTTTCGTGGTGCACCCCCATTGTTCGTATAAAAAATCGCGACTGGACAGGGACACAGAAAATAATCCAAATTTTCCCACACAAAGGGAAACCTACCTGAGAGTGGCTTTTGGTTTCATGTTATTTTTTATATACTTTGTTTTTTTTTTTGTGATGTTCGTTCTCAAAAGAGGGTTACATACAAAAATATTCCTCGAAGGAAAGCAGAAACACCTAATCGGGTTACAGTCTTATCGGCGTACAATAGCCCATCGTCAATGATTGACGTAGCTATCTACATTATTTATATTAAATGTGGAGAGAGTGTATGTGATCAGAATTTAAAGCGTATAATAATTGAATGTAATTAATCCGCAATTGTGAAGGACACAGGATGTCCTTTGTCAAACCCTATTCTGTATCACATCCTCATATGTGTACATAATTATATAATTTGTTTAAATTTCAAATTAAATCCCTGGAATATTCAATTTAACTCTGAGCTAGACATACTCGTGCATGTAATGCTAAGCTGGAGATACCAGAAGGGATGGTGGAGGCGGAAAAGGATTCCGGAGAACGACGACGACGCGATGTGGTGTTAACAATAACAATTTTAATTGTGTTTGCATTCGCTGAATCTCATTTTCATTATCAATTAGCTTGGTACTTAGAAATGCCCTTTGAAGTGGGGGCATGTTGGTAGGAGCTGGTGGAATGTCCTGTTTTCGAGAGCGAGTTTTATTTTAAAATAATTTTATTGTATACTTGACTTATGTAAGTATGGGCAAGGGCACCCTACTGGCACTCTGTTGCTACTTATGCTGCATACGTACCCTGGGTATTATGGGAGAGAAAGTGATATATGGAAGAGTCGGTTCGGTATTGTGTTTGTTTTTCTCATAATAAATTAGATTTAAGAATGCTTTAGTAGAAGGAATTGTAATAGGAAAAGGATGTGAGAGCAGGGAGAATTTTGTATCCTGCGCTAGAGTGTGTGCGGTTATAAATTTGTGTAAAAGAGTATTTTTCGTGTTAATATTTATTCACATTTTTTGTATCCATTATTCAATTTCATTTTTGGAAAATTTTAGCCATATAGTAGATTATAGGGTATCTTGAGGGTTTCATTCTTCATTTGTTGCCAAGAGCAGCGGGAGTTTAGAAGATTTATTTGTTCATTGTTATTACAAACGGTTCATGAACTCGACCTTCGGGATAGAAGACTAGAATATTCCGAAGGTAAGGTATGTCCGTTGTAAAAAGCGAATTGAATTCAAAATATTTTGCAAAAGTTAAAAAATCAGCCAATGACTATACATATACATATAACTAAACCCCAGTGGTATAGTATATCAGTTCAACTGATAAAATCATCTTCGTAGGTCTTATGGATTTCAGTGGGACCATTTATTTCCTAAACGTGAGAAGGCACCCGCATCTAAAAAAATAAAAAGTAAACAATTTACTCAAGGCAAAAATACTCAAAAGCCTATCCGATTGGGCAGAAAGAGATGAGTTTGAGCAAAATAACCATTCATTGCTTAAAGCTATAGATAACCTTAAGAAGAATTTTCAATTCATTTCATGTCGTTAATTAATTTAAATACATTTCGCAATATTTACGTAAAAGTTAAAACTCAAATTTTAAAAATTTAAAGAGAAAAAATATTGCTAGACTAAAATACATCATATCCAATTCTAAATAGTGCAAATTAAGCATATTATTAAAATTAGTCGACTCGTTAATACCGGAGAAAAATGGCTGCAAAATTGTATAGCCTATTCGGCCTTCGCAAGATGGACAAATGGTCTCACTAATGCGGCCTGGATATACCAAAACCCGGTTAAAACCGAGCTATTGCTATTCACAAAGAGCATCGAATTCCTCAAATCAATCCACATCTATATATATAAAAATCATGATCAATTGTGTTTGTCGATAATGTTCTCTGTAATGCGTGAACCGATTTTGATTCTGGAGATTTCCCATGAAAGGTGACGTTGATACCATGGTTTATAAGTTCATACGGTCTTTGTAGGTGTATTGGTTCATGGGTTATAGGGGCGTGGCAGCTCCCATACAAAAAATGCATTCAAAATCGTATTCCTCGAAAACCACTGAATCGATTGAATTCAAATTTACATACAATCTTAGGTATTAGCCCAGGAGTATTCCTGTGAAGATTGGTCAAAATTTGACCTAGGGGCGTGGCACCGCTCATACAAAAAAAAAATAAAAATCTTATATTTCGAAAACCACCGAATCGATTGAGTTAAAATTTACGTGAAGATTGGTTAAAATTGGACCTAGGGGCCTATAAAAAAACAACATTCAGGAGGTTAGGAGGCGTTATTCTTCGACAGTCAAGGGAGCTACAGTTTCGCAAATTTTTAACATTGATGTGCATTATCCTGATAGACAAGAATATTATGTAGGCAATACGAATCCTAAAAAACCAAGTGTTGTGAATACAGCAGGGCATTACAATAGAAACTGTTTACCATTGATTTAAATGAATTTGAAATTGATTTTTATATTTTCATATTTTGCACTACGAAGTGTGCGGGGGGTTCGCTAGTAAATTAAAAGAAATCCGTCTCAGCTTCTCCGTATTTGGTTCTGGATAAAAAGCTGAGCTGGGAACTAAACGTGCATGAAAGGTTTAGAAGGCTGCTAACGCACTCTGAGTATCTTGGGCCTCAGATGCGGCAGTCGGAAAAAAATGCTCTGGTTTAGTATAGCAGTAGTTATACCAATACTCATATTATATGCAGGTTTAGTGGCCAACACTTGACAAAATAAGATACTTAACAAAATTTAAAGATAGTAATTTTTGTGTGTAACTTATGCCCTTTGGACCACTCTAAATGCAGCACTGGAGATACTCTAAATACACGGTAGGGAGATAGCTGCAAAATGTTGGCACTACGTCTTAGGTAATCACTACAATAATTGAGCTGTTATTATACAGGGCTACACAGAGAAAAAAATTAAACTCATACGTGTTAAAATCAAATATAAACACCTATGATTTGGCGCCAAAATGGTTTCTCTTTATTTTAAACACGAATGTATTTAATTTTTTGAAACATGATTTCACATGGATTTCGATTGAATCGAAGTATTTTATAGTCGAAATAAATTTGTTCAATTTAATTTCTGGGAATAGGAACCTATTTAAATCAAAATGTTTACTGTTTGAAATGAAGATGTTAATTTTATTTTTTCTAAATAGAAACTTATTTAAATAAAACTGTTTTCTCTTTGAAATGAAAATGTTCGATTTAATTTTATTAAATAGGAACTATTTCAATCAAACATTTTTTTGTTTGAAATAAATACGTTCGATTAAATTTTGCTAAATAGAAACCTATTTGAATCAAACTCTTTTTTTTATTTAAAAGCATAACCAGTTTTTATTTAAAGCATATACATATTTGAAATTAACAAAACTATGAAAATAATTTATATGGCAATTTTAGAGGACAAAGAAAAAATGAAATGATTACCGATCCTTGATGGGTAAAGATAAAACAAAACTTTAAGGTTTACAATTTCCCAGGAACTAAGTCCATTGATGAACTCAGCAGCGAATTGAGTTTCAGCTTCGAACACATCCAGTATATCAACGATCCGAAAATAACAATTTTTCAAAATCGGTAAAGGACATTATACAAACTGAAAGATGGACAACTTTAATCAAAACAAAACATCCGAAGATAAACCCATTACTTTGGTTACTATTTTGTATGCGTCCTTGCTTTTGGCAGTGATGATACAGGCTCCTTCATCACATAATCTTCCACCTTGAACTCGTACCATGCTGTAGCCAGATAAAATTAAAAAAAAATGTATTAACTAGTATATAGAAGATTTAACTTACCGACAACTACAGGAAAGAGTGAAGATAAACTCTACTTCTCCAGAAGAACTCGCACATCTTTATATATCGAAACGTAATCACGTGACACTACCTCACTGCACATATTTTGTAATGCGTAAAATATATTTCCTTTAAGCGTTTATAGTCAATTCAAAGAGAACTCGGTTCAAGTTTTTCATTTTCAATCGATTTTACTAGAACTCTGTTCACAAAAAACTCGGTTGTGATTTTATTGATAATATCAAACATGAAAAAGATTAAACAAAATACGAATATATTTACAATATTCTTCAATTCAAAATGATACGTGTATGTACAGTACATGTTTGACTTAAACTAATCGATTATGTTTAATTCAAAAACGTTTAAGTTTGATTAAATACAAATCTATTGGAATATTTCGTTTTCAATTAGTTTGAATAGAATTATTTTTCAAATTAGCTCGTTTACGTTTTATTAATAGTAAAAACATAAACGAGCTTAAACCAAAGACAAATATATTTAAAATAACCATTATTTCAATATAGAACATGTTTTAGTTTGATTCTACCAGATTTTGGATTGAATTTTTTGTTAAGGCGACATGTTTTAATATGGAAAAATAAAATATGTTCCTTTTTGATTTTTTCGTTGCAAATTATTCTCAGTGTAGCAAATAACCTAATTGCCAATAATGCTAAAGCAGACGTTACGGACCACGTAGGACCGGTTCTGGATTTTTATATTAAGTACTATCTGACTCGTGCTGTTGCAAAAAAAATGGTTCGATTAACGAACACAATTCATTCTTTCTACCGAGCTCTATAGAGCGGCGGCTTACTTACACCATTCCAAAAGCAGGGTATCAACAACTGAAAATTTTTGATTTAGCATTGATTTCGTATTTGATCAACTAAAATCTGATATTTAACTAATTGTTTCTCAGCGTCTGGATGGAGTAAAGAGATAAGTGGTAGCTCAAAATACTTGGGAAGAATTGCTCATAAGCAATTAAACGTTTTTTCTGATTTGATTGAGATTTATAAATATAATCGACCAAGATATACTCGCGTAAGATCTGCTACTAGTGACGGAGTAAGAGTCGGGATTTTCTCAGTTTCATTCTTCCTAAACTAGTCTTTCAGACTAACTTTCGTGTATTTAGTATTCGAGAAAGAAAATCATTACGACTGCTCTTCAATTCAAAGTACAAAATCCACTTTATTAAATTCAGAAAATTTTTCATACAAAAGTCTGGCTTTCTTTCATAGGAAAAAGGGCAATCTTTCTACAATTTCTTCCAAAAAGTTTTCTGGCGTTTTTTCCATTTTCAGAAATCTGAAATCATAGAAAAAAGAAATCTGTTCGGAAAAAATGCCAGAAAAAAATTTCGAGCGTTTTTCCGCTTCTTGTTTGAAAACTGTAGTTTATAGCAATTTTTGGCGGTGGCCATGGTGTAGTGGTTAGAGTCATTGCTTGTGACCCGAGATGGGGGATAATAGCCAATGAATAGACGGTTCTTTTGTGATTTTTGGAATGGACAAATTCGATCTGCGTATATGATTTTTATGGGTTTTTCTGTAAATTTGCATAAAAAATGGCAAAAGTGCCTTTTTTGGTACTAAATGGTATTTTGACTTTTTGACACACTTATCGAAGAGCGACAAATTATTTGATTAAGAGGCTTTGTAGCCAATGAATACAAGAATATTTTGGGATATTTAAAGTGGAGAAATTCGCCCGGGGTAATAGGTTTTTGGTAAGTAGTATAAAGTAACTTTTTAAAAAATTGTTTCACCGTTTGACACATTTAGAGAGGAGCGACAAATTATTTGATTAAGTTGTAAGATAGCCTAGGCATAGACAATTATTTTGCAATATTCAAAGCAGAAAAATTCGAAAGGGGTAATCGTTTTTTTTTTAATTTTTCCCAAAAAAACAAAAGAGTTCGGTAGCGAACTGGGGTTTTAAAACTTTAACGGTTAATTCTGGCGGAACGGCTTGTCCGATCGGAAAAATTTTTGCATTTTCCCAGAGCAATTAAATCAGCGGTATATGCCTCATCTTCTTTTTTTCGAAAAGGCGATGTGGTGGATCCAGCTTTACCGGTAAGCTAGGTCCACCACAAAATTTACCACTTCCCGAAGAGCAAAAAAATCAAAATTACCGCAATTAAATAGCAACTAAATCCCACATACTTTGTTTGGCGATACTCGAATGTGGTGGATCCAGCTTTACCCACGTATAATATTATGTGTTATATGTCAGGCTTTACCACCAAATATTGTGATGTTACCATGCAAACACATGAAAGTATGCTCTGAGTGCAACATGAAGTTGCGAGCGCAAGCAGTTGCAGACGGACAACAAAATTATAAATACCCATGGTGCCGGCAAATCGTAGCAGATACACCTCAAGTTTACATTTAATAACATAATTGTATGTTACATATTGATAAACTGACAAATAAAAAGGCGAAAGTTAATACAAATTTTTGCAATTTTACATTTAACCCTCACATGGACGGAAATTTAAATGTACTTACATGGGCAGTATCTACCCGGGTAGATAAACAAAATCTCACGCATTCTGTGTGAATTTTTTCCACTAGGTTATAGTTTTTCTTTCAATGTTATCCTTTTGCATTCATTCTCTTTATTTTTTAACTTTCTCGTTTACGTTTGATTGTGCATATTTTCCAGATAACAGCTTTTCTTTCATGCAGAGCGCTCCCTTTTATCGAGCAACGATATCGGTGAGGCGCTTCAAAGCAATTTCGCAATAAATCGTATTTTATTATTTTATTTGCTATACATATTTGTATGTCACATACAATATACTTTAGTTTACTTTTAAGCTCTACTTGGTACACACATGAATTTTTGTATCGACATTTTGCATGAAAATTAAACTAATATCTACCTGGGTAGATACTGTCTCTGTAAGACAACAAAAATACAAAACTTAAATAAAATAATAGTTTAAAAAACTAAAAAAGCGCTTTTATAAGTAGGTACTGCACTAAAAGCAAACAAATAAAAATTAACCAATCTATTTTTAAGGTTTATCCTGGAAGGGGCTTAGTGTAAGCCATGTTTGTGTAGTTTAGACTCAAATAATACAAAACATAACTACAAACATGGCTTACACTAAGCCCCTTCCAGGATAAACCTTAAAAATAGATTGGTTAATTTTTATTTGTTTGCTTTTAGTGCAGTACCCACTTATAAAAGCGCTTTTTTAGTTTTTTAAACTATTATTTTATTTTTTGCTTTTTAGTGCAGTTTAATATCTACCTACATATTAGTTTATTGTATTGTCATAAAAACTGAAACATCAGCATGCAAAATTTCAAAGTCCTAAGTCAATGGACATAGGTATGTATTCCACATAAATGAAAGTTCGCGACAGGTATGGTTTGATTTATTTTACTACGCGTATCTACCTATACACTTTCCATAGCTGCAGATCTCAAAAATAAGTATGTACGATTGTGCATGTGCACATATTTACGCATCACAAACTCCTATATACGTACATATGTACATAGTTTGTTTTATCTATATCCATATTCCATACATCAAATTCAACTACGCCATACATGATATCGATATGAGCATACATTCTGAATTCCCGCCACAGTGACAATTCTATTTTTAGAACGCAAATAAAACTACCCTTCCTAAGCACAACTGCAGTCAAGATAGCAATTTTTTTCGCATTTGGCCGAATAAGATCTATTTTCAATTTATTATATCTTGGCCTCTAGATGGACTAGAAAGATGAATGTTAACTCAAAATACTCGGTGAAGAATTACAATTAAAAGGATTTTTTGAGTTGACCTACACATATTTATGAGTATAATGGCAAGTTGAGCGTAGTAAGGTAAAAATAGAAAAGTTTGCACCCCCTTTCTTCAGCCCTTATAGGACGAAACGGTACAAAGTATTAATTAGACATGTAATAGTTTTGACTTATCTATTGACATATAAAGTTTCAAGTTAATACGGCTAATGGATCATGTGTTATGAAAAAACCCCCCTTAAAGGGACAAGGGAAGTCAAAATCCAAAAATTATTTCTAAATATTGCATTGTCTTCACAACCCAACCAGCACGGAAAATTTCAAAGTTCTAAGTTTAGAGAAAGTGGTTCAAATTTGACTTGCAAGATTTTGACACAACAAATTTTTCACGAAGTTAAGTAAAAGCCTTTAAAAAAAGTAAGAAAGGACATCCTCACAGCACTTTTTTCATAATTATATTCAATAAAACAGTAATTTAACCACTGATTCCAAACAGCATTCAAATCTAATAAGAAACCGAAGAGATATTTAGAAATGAAAATTCAAATATCTACCCGGGTAGATACCTACTGTCAATGTGAGGACAGTTTTTTCCAAAAACTGATTCTGGCGTAATTTCCGGGAGCCCTTTGCTGGGTTTAGTTTATTTTTTTCATCAAACAAAGTTGGAAGTTGTTTAGTAATTACTTTATATTTTAGTAATAGTATAATAAATAAAAAGTAGACAACAAAATTTTAAACATTGCCGCCATTCGGGAATATACTCTGACTAAAATCGATTGTATGGCAAACATTATTGATTTCTCGTAAGCACCTAAACAGTCTTAAAAAAAATTGTTTTAGCATCATCGCATTAATATTATATTGAAAAATGAATGCCAAGATATCGGAACAATAAATATGATTAGCGAATATGTCACGAATGAACATAACCTCAAAGAACTTTCTGCGAATGTTAAGAGTCAAGATTTCAAATAATTTTATGCTGTATTTAAATGTCCGAATACATAATCTCTTCCAGCACAGTTATACACTACTTGTATGTTTGTCAGACGTTCGCGAGATGGTGGTGAAGTGGAATAAACCTTAAGAAGTAATTTGTGTGTTTCCGAGTATCGAACGTGAAACCATTCGTACCATAGAAAGCACTCTATCCACTGAACCACTGCGCCCACAATAGCCATGTTTCACGTTTCTCTGTATGTTTACGAAATTATCTGCACCAACCGCTATAACTAATTAATTGCGTATTACATCATTCGTCAATTCATCAAAGCATATACGTCTTACCTGAGTTACATATCTACATTACCTGATGAGCTAACCGCACACCCACCAAAACTCAACAGTGTTATCTGAAAGTTATATATGTGTATAGAGCAGCTAGTTTACTGCGACCAACCAATAATTGGTTTGGACCGTCTTTAATCTAAAAATACAAATATGTGCAAGCAATTCAATTAATTTAAACAAAAACCATTAAAGGCACCATAAATTTAACATTACGGACTAAAAGCATACAAGAACTTAGCTCATAAATTCAGCATAACTGCAGAGAAATTATTTCTCATTATCCTTGTTACCAACACAATACATAATAATGTTGTTAGTCCAACATCGAAACCATCTCAACTTATACCCACCGTCCACTTAATATACAACAACCACGGCTAAAGCCCATAAAAGAGGGAATGCCTGTACATGTATACATGCGTATCGGAGGATTGAAAAAACTTGATCAAATCAAAAAATGTTTTCAAAACAGCATTTTAGCCGTCCATCCGCTATAAACTCAAAACCAGAAAAAAACAGTACAATGCAGCACCAGGAACCACTGGTAAATGCAAAGCTTCCTGTGAAAAGATTCATCCGCGTTCGGAAAATATTTGAAAAGTGCACAAATCGATTTGGAAACAACCACTGTGAAAAATGGTTTCACAGACAATTTGCTTTAATTTCGGACTATGCAAAAGCAGAAGTATTAATGCCACGGCCGGTCGAATGCAACACCAACATCATCACCACCAAACGAGGTAAAGCAAATCCAAATTCAGCTGCAGCCTACGATAGCACCAACGATGTTTTGTGCCGAAGATGAAAGCATGTTGTTGCGAAACAAAAAAAAAAAAGAACAAATTTTCTGAAGCATACTGATATTGAAGCGTGTAAGGTTTAATTGTGTATAGTGAAGAGATGAGCCTCTGATTGAGGGTAATCGTTTTTTGAAGCTCTTTTCGGGAAATACGTTTCGATATGGCGCAACGCAGGGACTGTTTGTAAAAGAAACGCAAGTTATTTTTTTAATCAATTTTCTGGAATTTTTGATAGCCAAACTATTTTATACCGATGGTATAAAAAGCCATGCCATGATTCCATTAATTCCAAAGAATGCGGCAAACTATTCCCAGGATGTGAAGCGAAAAACTGCCTGTTTTTATTAAATATTTCTAATACATATACATAATAATTACATATGTTGATCCAAGTTGAGAAACCTTATGAAGAAACCATACGGTAAATCAAGCAGCTACATTTATTACTTTAGCAACTCAAAAAAAATCGGCAAAAACGAGCAATTTTCAAAACTAGCTCGAAACAAAATGTTAAAAAATGAGAAGTGAATTTGGATATTCATTGGGTATAGGTTTTCAAACGTGTAAATGTAAACAAGTCTGCATTTTCAAAGGTTTTACCTTTCGCAAATGCCAATTTATTTTTCTTTATTTATATTATCTTCTCCGAGTTTCGATTTTAAAATGGACGGTCGGCATCATTAACGACTGAAATAGTTAAAATTGAGCGAGTTTCGATTCGATTTTAAAAAGGCATCGGTAAATTTGTTGACTGAAAACCTTAAAATTAGAACAAGACTGGACCAAAGTGGATACTTTCCTCTGCGGGTTTGTTCGTAATTGCTATGCGAAGGTTTAGGAAAAAAGAAAAGTCGGAAAATTCTCAACAGGTGACGCTGTAGGCGCACATTTCGATATCTCGAAGACCACCGACCCGATTGAGCTCAAATTTATAGGTGGTCTTAGGAATTGGCCCAGGAGTGTTCCTGTTAAGATTGGTCAAATTGGACAAAGGGGTGTGGCGCCTCCAATACAAAAAAAAATCTTCTATATCAAAATCAATACGCCTCACCGTCCATAGCAGTGACGGAGGTCCTGGCAGTGACAACAGCAGCCCGTAAGTCTGTGGTAAGGGCAATACCACCTGGAGGTATTACCTTATATATCGACGCCTGGCTGTATGGCAATAAAAATAAAAGCCATAACTGCACCAGAAATAAAATCGAAGCTTGTGAAGTGCTATCGCGAAGAACTTAAGGCTGTTGGTACAGCAGCACAAGGTGAAGGTATCGCTATGCTGGGTTTCGGGACATGAAGGCATTCCGGGCAATAAAAAAGCAGACGAATTAGTAGGACAAGGTTCGACAAGGTTGTTTCGGAACAAGCTGATCCCTCTGTGAACATTCCGCCTTGCACTCTCAAGCTTGAAGCAGGGAGAAAAGCTACAAGAGAGGCGAACGATAGATGGGCCACCTTAAATACTTGTAATACCACAAGAAGGCTATGGAAGGATAGGAAGTCTCTGTCCACCCTCGTAGGTATCATAACGGGGCACAACATTATCTGCGGTACCATACGAAGAAAATTGGACTTAACGGAAGAAGAACTCTGTAGTGGCTGCGGGGATGAGGGAGCTCTTGAGGATACAACCCACTTCCTATATCACTACCCATGTCTCCAACACACTAGATATAAATTCCTAGGGAGTCACTTCTTCAACGACCTAGAAAAGATAATGAACTTCGTCAAATCAATTACCTATATGGTTTGTATGTATAGCAGTACCTACAGTAAGTAATTTGAATACAGGGTTATAATGGGTAAGGGACAACATCTTTCCCCTACAGGCATCACAATGGATCAGTATTGACCTGAGTGTGGCACGAAGAAATCCTCGACCTTGGTTTGTGGGCTACCTAACTTAACCTGTTTTGACGGGAATAAGTAATTATAAAAATCTGGTGTTGTTTGTAATATAAATAGTGAAGCAAACTTTTGCTTTCGCGAGACTTCTTTCGTTTTTTGAAAAGCGAAAGCGTTTTTCGTTTTTTAAAGAATCCTACCCCAGGAGTGGGATTCTTTCTTTCTTTCGTTAGCATGAACGGTTTGCTTCATGTAACTAAAAAAAACGAAAGGATTTTTCGTTTACGCGAAAGCAAAAAAAAAACGAAAGCCATTTCGTTAACGTTTTCGTTTATTTTACTTCACATATTCATTGACGTTTTTCATTTTCTTTTATTATTTTAACACTTAAATCCCATTTAGCCGTAAATTTCTAACAATTAAAGTGTCAAAGAGAGCAATATTTCTGAAGCATTAATGGTTTAAAATAAATAGTTGGCGCGACTGGCGTGTAAACACCCAAGGCCTAGCTTCTCGCAACCATTCATTTTGTGTGAGTTTTTTTTATTTTTGGGACGAATGGAAGGGACCTACAATTTTATGCCGAGTCCGAACGGCTGAATTGAGGAGCTTTTTCAGGACAGATATACTCCCGGATGTTTGTCAGACGTTCGTGAGAAGTGACGCAGTAGAAAAAACCCTTAAGATGTCAACAATGGTACAAGTCTTATGGTACTCTTCATCTATCATGACTAGAGCTTCACGGAAAGAACACCAAATTCCACTCGTACCTCGATTAATAGTACATAGTTTTCCCAGGCAGATGTTCATGTTGAGCTAACCAACCACATCACCACTAGGGCAAAACGCATTTTTCGAGTAGATGCCACATTTGATGACTATTTCGTTAACCTTTGATTTGACCATAGTACGCTCTGCATAGAAGATGCGGGATGAATACAAATTAGATAGCCAACACTTTCATAATGGAGAATGATGATCAAATCAAACGGGGTTATCCACTGAACTCTGTACCTAAGGTATTTTCATAACTCGGTTTTAGCATATGGAAAAAATGTTTGATGCGTGAATTTAACCAAATCTGGTCAAATCTTTTAGAAGCAGAAAAATCTGCATTCCGAAATTAAAATATGTTTATCCACCTGCATTGCGAATCATGATAATGATGATTTTTTTTAATAGATATTTCAAAAGGAAAAATTATTTGCCTCGTACATACCACTAATAACCTAATGGACTCTAGTGCTAACAGGTTTTTTTTTGCATCTGACAAAGTCCATATAGGTACATAGCTAAAAATGTAAAATCTACCTGCACATCATTCCTTCAAAGAAATTCCAGAGATAAATAAAATAATAACAGGATCAACATGAATGAAATGAATGAAAGGGTTGAGCAACATACAAAGATAGAATTAAATATACCCTTGCACTTTGACTCTGAAGTAGTCCCCTTCATAACCTATTCTATATGAAAATAAAATTGCGCTACTGTTTCAATAACAAAGGATGCGGGACTGTTGCAAAAATAAATAAAGACGCGAGGAGGGGTTCACGTTCAGGACATCCTTTGGGTTGATTTCCCTTACAGAATCCTTTATCATGTAGGTATGTGAGAATTAACAAAGAATAAACAAAAAGTGCGAAAGGGTAACCTTCCATAACAACCGACCAAACAAAGGAAATTATTATAAAGCGGACCGAATTTTTTGTGTTTGCTTTCTATTTTCCAAAAAAAAATAAAATTCCATATTCCTCTGAGTTTGGTAGACCCAAGAGAGGTCCTTATCGCGACAATTCCCCATGTTCCCCGTGATCACCGCAAAAGCAAAAACCGACAAGTGGAGACGTAATCCCCAAATATACATAGTATTCTCTGAAAGGATAACAGGGAAACACATTAACAACATGACTATGACTGTGTATAGAGGAACACCATCAGAAAAGAAAAAGGGAAACAGTCAGGCAAGGGATGTAATGCTGGACTCTCTCTCTGCATCTGCAGTGACCGCATAGGCATGCTGATTCTGAAACGCATCCCCAAGGGTGTGGGTTAATTTAAGTAACCAAGTCACTTCAATATTATTTTTACTTCCCCTTTTTGTTTTTGTTTGTTCCTGGCTGGAGATAGTTATGCCTGGTTTGGGGTTGCTTGGTTGGCTGAATGCCCTTCCTGCGGGTATATGCCTGTGTTACGTTACATATTCGTTATGCATAATTCCTGGGTGCAGGTCCAGGATAACGATGATGACAACTATACAGTTAAACAGGGATATGCTCATGTACCGCGTGTATGTGCTACAAGGTGCAGGATGTGGAGAGTACGTAAATAGTTTGCTTACTATAAACTCCATTCTGTACTTGGATTCCTGTTGTTCTCCGTATTTTTGTTATTTTTGCATGTGTTATCCAATGCAGTAAGCTTGTAACATTGGAGTCCTGATTTTATGCTGTATATAGAGACAGCTCTGCTCTGCTGACTCTTGAGTGTTGTGCAATTGCGTACGTACCACTTTTGGTCATTGTTAAATTTTTTTCAAGAGTGTGGTATAGCCGTACTCGGAAAGGGAAAACGATGTCTCATCCCCTGGGAGTAGGTGAAGTATTTCTGTACAGAGGAAAAGTGCAGTTTTTCTGCTTGAGTAAATTGCGTCTGTATAAATCATATGCGATGTTGGTTCCAAAGGAGCACTTGAGCTTAATTACGTTTTTTTCCTCCAACTTGAACAAGTACCACAGGTCCACAGGCCAACGGCTCTATCGTTCTTTAAAGAAACGTGAATTTATAGAGATACATACATATATATGGCCCAGGGGTATCTTGATGCATTAGATTGAAGGCAGCAGTCCTTTATGGACAAAGTAAAGTATGACTTCGATCTAGGGACTAAACATCATCTGATGTATTTAAACTAAAACCTTTTGCTGTCGGAGTACTATTAGCACTCTGAATGATTATGTCTAAAATGATTAGTTTATCCTGATAAAGCTTGCGAAATATTTCAAAAATTATTTGGAAGTTTTGTAGGGGGCACTACAAACGCCGAAGCTATAAGACATGGCGAATTGCTATTACCATATATAACAGACTAAAAGTCCCATAATATCTCGAAGATATAGCTATTGATTGTGGCGATTCGTCGAAATTGTTTGCCCCGTTGACCACCAATTGCCTTCTCTAAATCCTCTTTTGACATTAAAGGTTTCGTTAATTTCGACCCGAAAGCGTGTGGTTTCTCCATCGTCATCCTAAACAGACGAAGAAGTGTTGCAGAGATGCCTAAATTAGACATGGCTCTATTTAGCTCGCTCCAATAGATGCTGTCACATGGGCTTCGGAATCGATGAAAAGATAGAGACTTACAATTTGGACTTCTAGGGTTTTTTTCAGGATCTGTCTAAGTATGAAAATTTAATCGGTGGTAGACTTTCCTGGCCCAAAAATCGTAGTGTATAAGAGGCAAATCAATATATTTTCGAATGGGCTTAGGCATTCACAAAATATGGCAGATAATGAGAATGATGTAGTTGATGGAGCTAAAAAAAAAAAAATATTTGGCGCAACAGGCGGGTAGACACCATAGGCCTAGCTTCTCGCAACCATACGTTTTTGTGTGAGTTTCTATTTTTGGGATGCCGAGTCCGAACGGCTGAATTGAGAAGCTTTTTCAGGACAGTCATACTCTCGGATGTTTGTCAGACGTTCGCGAGAGGTGGCGCAGTCGAAAAAACCTTAAGATGTAATATGTGTTTTTCCGGGGATCGAACCTGGGATCCCTTGCACAGTAGTTCAGCACACTAACCACTGCGCTACTGCGCCCAAATTAAAGGAGTTTTAATTACTGTCAACCGGGCAAACGAAGCTGAGATTACATTCATCAGGCACGCTGTCTACCAATTCATCCAGAAGCTCTGCTTGTCTTTAGCTTAATGCTAAAACTTCGTTTTGATCTGGTGGACAGCAGTTTTGTCTATCGTCGTCTATATTGAATGTTGCGTTCAGGATAGCAGCAGGATTTTTCTCTTTGTTGCCATTTCTTTAATAGCTGCCTCTGCCTCTTGCATCAAATCCTTTTGTCGTTAAAAGCAATTGACTCCTATCTAGCTGATACCTTCACTACAATTTTGTTTACCAATTCTACGAAGTTTTCTTGTAGGTACGATGTTAATAATTATCAACTAATGATCTAAGTGAGTTACTTTGCCTTAAATTTATTATCGTTAGAACAGGGAAACGTAAAAGATCACACAAAAAATTGGCTGTTTATACCACCCCCTTTAAGGAGCATAAATAACAGCTTTATTACGTCAAAGAAATATTAATTAAAACCCTTAAACATTATAAACCCAAAAAATAGTGAAACGTTCTCGTATATAGCCCCATGCTAGAACATAATTTTAATTTCCTCCATCCATCTCAGACCAATAACTCAAGTCCTTCCAAAAATAATAACAATTAATTCAACGCCAAAACAAGCACCATCTTAAGGCCATGCATGGGGATAACAACTTCCCCTGTGTCCGCCTCAAAAATGGCAAATGAATTCCTTTTCATGTGACGTACTCTTTTTACGACCTCTAGCCACCCTCCATAAAGACATGTCCTCTTTGCCCTGTATACAAAAAAATATACACACACACACACAAATTTATCTAAACGTGCAAACCATAATTTTCGGCACAGCACCATAGATACTTTAACCACTCACCAGCACTGCTGGAACATAACGCCTCATTGCCATAGAAGAGTTATGCAAAAGGACGACAAGTCTGGTCATGCGAAGGAGGTACGATGTGACTATGCCCCAGTTCGAATTCTGGGTGACTGCATAGTGCCAAGCGGTGTGAAGCATATCAACATTCATGGCCAGCATCGCACATCCTGTTGCGAATTCTTAAAAAAAGAAAGAAGACGACAACAAATTTATTAGATTTCTCAGAAAGCCGCCTCGAATTATTCTCTTACACGTACGTTGTCTACAAAAATAGTCCTTCGTTTGGAAAAAAAAATTGGAAAGGAGGTCAAAAGGAGAAAGTGCGGATAGGTTTATATATAAGTGCTCTCACTGTTGCTTTTGTGAGATACACTTCGGGTACATGAGGTGAACTGCATCGCTTCGCAACATCAACTACGACGATAGTTGACTTAGACAAAGTGTAAGAACCAACGAGGAAAAATAAGAACGTTGTGGTTGTACCTACTACAGGCACGACCAACGTTCTGCCCCTTTAATGAGCGTTGAACTGGAAAATTTTCATGTGTCCCATGAAAGTGCAAAGTGGGTATATTGTGTATACAATTTTGTTTTTTTTTTCTGTTAGTCCTTGTATGGTGCAAGCCTATGCGATAGCATCTTTCTGGAGGACGACAATTAATTGCTTAATTTTGGTATAATAGTTGAAAATTTTGTAATGAAACAAGGAAAATTGAAATTTCAGAAAGACATGTGGCTTAGCCATATGGAGTTTTATGCTGCATAAATTATTCAGGATGTTGTATCGGAGGACACGTGGAGTTCTTATTCACTATTTGCTGGGGGTTAATTTAAAAGGTGTTACGTCATGTGAGCAAAATTCTTTAAAATAAAAATAAAAGTGTCTTCTCAACCAGAGATACATTCTCTAATACGGATAGACCAAATTGCCTCTTCATCCGGCACAGCAAAATTGTATATATATTCTCTAATGTGAAATTCATTTTATTAGCTGCACGATTATCCTTTTCTCTTATTTGATATTCTCACACTTCTGGCTAGTTTTGTATTCTGCCCACGTTTTTCAACTGGAAAATGTTTTATTAAAGAAATTGAAATACCCAGCAAGAGAAAAAGGAACTAATAAGAAAATATTTTGAAGAAACCAGAGAGTAGCTAGCATCTTAAATGTTTCGCATTTTATAGCAGTTGGGACCATTGTAGACATTTTTTTTTGCTATTTACGAAACAACGATTCGAAAACTACGTAATCACTTTCTGTTTATCCTTTTAAAAATCGCGTCATAATTAGTCTACAGGAAAAAAACTTGTTGGTAGTTTCAAAGCTGCAGCCAGTGGCTCAGTAATTAATGTACTTGACAACTGTGCGAGGGGTCCCAGATTCGATTACCGGAAAAACAGAAATTTCATCTTAAGGTTTTTTTCCAATGCGCCACCTCTCGCAAACATCTGACAAACATACCATATAATAATTGTCCTGAAAAAGCTTCTCAATTCAGCCGTTCGGACTGGGTATAAATTTGTAAGTACATTTCATTCCTCCCAAGATTTAAAACACACACAAACAAATGGTTGCGAGAAGCTAGGCCTTATTAATAGGCTGCGCCTTGTAATTATTCTTATTTTTCGCTATGGCGTATACGTAACATTTTGTTTCAACCGATTACGCAATTTTCGCAAGTGTGCTACTAGGTCACTGTGGCGTACACGTAATATTTTTTCCTAGAATCAGTTGCGGTAATGCAATGCATAAATCTTTGGGGGAAGCTAAAAAAAAGTTAACATCAGTTTCCAGGTTAAAATTAAAATATATTTAAAAATCATGTAGTGACTGTACCAAACCCACTAAAAATCATGCACAGTTCATGTCTCAATTCCCCGAAAGTCATTAATATTTCGGTGTAGGTAAACTTTTTTGTCATCGGCAAATCTACAGTTTGACCAGTAGATCGCTTTGTCAAACAAACAATTCAGCATTTCATTAAGTATAGCTTGGCTTCTGGGGAAGGCGTAATCGATAGTCTTACAAATGTCGGCTTCCTTTCGTTATGTAAAGAAATATTTTTCTTTTGACACTTAATTTCTTAAGATTTGTTGAGTTTGAGGGGATATAAAAGAGCGCTTCTCACTTGGGTATCTATGAATTAAAATGTTTACCTTTGAACTATTGAGGAAATGTTGTCTTGAAGATACCCAATACGTGGGAATCTTACTTTCGGTAGGTAATATATCGTTTCCTTGGCAAGTTTACCTATTATCAGTAGAATTACCTTAGGAATTATGATGAAATAGACCACTATTGAGAAAATATTGTCTTAAAGATACCCAATATGTGAGTATCTTACTTTCAGTGAGCAATATATCGTTTCCTTGGCAAGTATACCTATTGTCAATAGAATTACTATGATGAAATAGACCACATTATACATATAAACCAAATGTCCTGCGAAACCCCTAAAATTCAGTCTACTGATTTTATTCGGTCCATCTCACTTTTATGTTTTTATTTGTTAGTTACATTTTATGAGATAAAAACTGTTGCCTTGGATTTTTAGATACAATCCGATTTAAAAGTGAGAATGAATAGACATTTTATATTTTTTGTTTACAGATTTGTAAAATCCCATCACAATCACATTGGTCATCATTCTGGTCGGTATTACGGTGCAGTAGCTGTAGCCAAAAATCTCTTTATATTTCAAATACTACGAGTAGAAAATTTTCGGAATGAAAAATCAAAGTAGAATCTCCCGGCGAAATATCTATCTATATTGAAATGTATAGAATTACTTCGCGCACTTTTTTTTAACATGTTCCATCCAATAACTTTTAAAAATGCAAAACTATTCTGCTAATTAATTAAATAATCTGCAGATGCGCTATTTGCCCCGCCAACATTGGTATCTACGATACAAATTAAAAAAAAAAAAATTGATTTATGGATTCGTTGAAATTCTGTAGTGGTGGACCTATGCAAATGGCAATACTACGTTTACATTATTTTGTGAGGTAGAAAGGGCGCAGCGTAGATTTCGGTGCAGATATCCCTGTTTTCCGACACCAACTGGACGTTTAGTAAATCACACAGAAGACTATGGTACAACAAGAGATGCTACCAGGTCTGGCCAGCCAAGGAGCAGCCCATCGTGCTGAAAATATCACAGCTGTGGCAAAAGTATCTCGTGCAGTAGACCCCGGAGTATCGATCAGGCGACCGACGTGCCATATAACTGGCATCAATCGGCAGAGCTTTAGAGGGAATTTTGGTGAAAGACTATAAGATATACCCTTACAATGTGCAGACAGTAAAGAGTTGTTAACTGTTGATCGCCAAGTGCGTAGAAACAACGCTGAAATTCGATCACGAGGAAGACAACTTTTCATCGCATAATTTCTCGCTTAGACAATTTGCACTGGCTGGAAAGATCGCCTAATTCAAACGTTGCAGACTTCTTTGTGTGTGTTTTTTTGAAGTCATGAGTTTATGTGGACAAGCCTCAGACTCTGGAAACACTCAAAGAGAATATTAATTAGGAATAAGAGGACCTATTGCCGGAAGTTTTGGTAAGAGTGATAGAAATGTCATTAATCATGTTTCCCGTTTTTTATAAATTTGTAGCTTTTATGCTTACTTGTGTTAGAAAATCGACATTCTGCGTTATGTATTTGCGGAGTCAAAATTAAAAAACCGACTTTGGTATTTGGTTCTTTGCATTTATGCTGATTACGACTAGAGAAAATTTTGGGTTGGTTATTAGATCTAACCAGGTTCATTTTGAGACGCAATGTCATCTCAGACTGTGACGATGTGTCATGCGGTGTAGAGTTAGCTGAGCTGAGCGTATTTGGTTCTATACTCCAAACTCCATACACTGCTACAGCTACGATTACACGGCCACTTCCAGTCAACTGAACTAGTGGTGCAAGTGCAACTTTAATAAGCTATATACTCGTATATATGTGTGTACATTACATCTATAGTGATAAACGGTTTTATTCCGTGATATTCCACCGCAAAAGATATAATTAAAAAACGTAATAAAAATGAAAATCCATCCAAATCACCAAATATACATACTAAATTCGTCCAACAACAAAACGGAAAAATTTTCAGCATATATGAACAAATAAATTGGATTCGAATGAATAGTACACCATAAGGATATGCTCACAAAACCAATCTTCATTTTAGAAATTCTATGAACGAATCAGCCGGAAATTTGTCGCTCTTGGTATTTATTATTTTATTCATCTTTTACTGCCTACGCACTAATTCCATAGCAATGTCAAAATGTCGGTGTGAATCTTTCATAATGGTAAACATTTGTACAATCCGCAAATTAGAATTATCTCTCATAAAGCAAGCCAAACAAACGAATTGGTTAACTCAATAAAAAGCTCGCTGATATTTGTCCCCAATTACACTACTTACGCCTACCCATACTCATGCAGAAGCACATTGTCGTATTTATATCGTTATACATATTTAGGTCAACCGTCATCAGTAAAACTGCAAACATTAATTAATTTTTGTGAATTCCGCGAGACCACCAACCAACACGTCTGCTGCCACCACTGCTGACAGCCAGCCACCGATAAACGAACCAGGACATCCAATGAGACACAATTACCCCAATGAATACTACTACTACTACTACTAGTATTATTGCTGCTGGACTAGTAGCGTAACCTATAAAACACAACAAATTGCCACATTTATATTGTGACGCGATGCGGTGCTGTGCGTTGCGGTATAGGTTGATAGGAGTTCAGCATCCTGCCCATGTAATAGGGTGATATCTCCTATTTTGCATGAGAATTATTCAGAACACTATAACGCAAGTCCTTCGAATGCAGTGCAGGCAGTCGTCAATAACTAAATCCAATTTAAATATCTATACGAGTATAACATAAATTGATATTTTAATGGTGGATGAGGTGCGGATGGGAGGCGGAGGTAGGCAATACGAATTTTAGCTGCGTGTAGTGTTGAGGATATGACATGCATCGTTATCGGCGATGGGTGATGGTATACTTCATTTATCCTTCTGCATCCTTGATACAGAAGTTGAGAAATTTAACAACTGCATCATTCAATCAGTAAAAGTGTCATGTGCACTACCTGTTAATATTTTTCTCTGATGTTGTAGCAGCTATATTATGCACATGTACCTAACGTAAAAGTACAATTTGAAATGTTATTATTATTTATTATGTACTATATTCCCTATATTCAAAATTTGTATTTTGAATGTGATTAAAATTAATGATTAGTGTGTGACTAGATGGCAATGACTTTTTATTGAAGTATGACGTCAATAGTAATTGATTGTAGTCTGCAATGCACAAATTGCAATACGTTCGCAGAAAAATTACCTATTTCTTATTATTTACAATGTATTAAAAATAGAAAACAGGTATACGTATAGGCTAGGCCAGGAGGTCCCTAACTGCGCGTCGTGGCTCTTTCCTAAGGGCGCTTTTGAGATCGCTTTGATTTGAAATGACATTTTTCTTATTGTTGCAAGACTCTGAACAAAGGAAAGACATTGCGGTCCTTTTTACGAATGCCAAGAGCGAAGTCAAAGCGAAATCCAAATCCACATTATACAGTAAACGCTCGATATAGTGTACTAATAAAAACCAGACCTGTTTTTATTATAGAGTAAGAGCTAGCAACGTTTTTTCTCAAGTTATTTTAGCAAGGCTGTAACTTTGTGAGCTTAGTTCGTGGTGACTACTGAACACGAAAATACATTTCTGGCAGCAGTGGAACATTTTTCGTTGAATTTTGCGAAAAAAAAGTCTAAGTTCACTATTTAGAGTAGTCTGTGTAAAATATTGGTGGTTCATTATATTGGATAGTTCATTATACAGATGTTCACTATATCGAGCGTCTACTGTATAGCCACATTGCAGTGGAAGCTAAAGCGCATCTGTTTTTCTCGCATAATCCAGCCAGACTTGCTTTGTGGACTTGGAACGGGCCGATGTGGCGGCCAATCTGTTTATTATTCCGTCACTGGTGGAGGTAAGATACATGATTGAGCAGCTGGTCAAAATGATAATACTTTATTATCAAAATGTATGATCGTCAGTGCTGAGTGCAACCATTACGGCAGGCTTGATGGCCCTTCAAAGTCGCCTCTCACATGGTCGGTAGCCAAATTCTAGACAACCGGTTTGGTAAACAATCAGCCAATAATGGTTAGTCAAAGAAACGCCACATCGGCCGAGAACATTTCTGCGGTCTGTGAATATGTACAGGAGAACCCGAGGTAGTCAATTCCTCGCCGTGTACAAGAAGTCGGCCTTTCGAAGTTTTCAGCTTATTGAATTTTGCATCGGCACTAGGGCCTACATCCGTACTACTACTGATCCAGCAGCTCAAAGTTAATGATAATGACCACAGACAACGCCGTTGATCGTTTGGAGCGGAAGAGGACCCCAATTTTGGCCGAAAAATCATCTTTAGCTACGAGGAGCATTTTTGAGTGAATGGATATCTGTACTTTTAGAAGAGCGTCGCAAAAATATTTCAACCTGTATAGGGAGTCGCAGTATAGAAAAGACTGCAAACCCCTGGGCTAGGCATTCATTTTCAGAACCATTCGTTTGTTTGAATTTTCAAATTGTGGAACGAATGGAAGGGACAGTAGAACACCTATATACTCTCGAATGTTTATCAGACGTTCGCGAGACGTGTCGCATTGCAAAAAAAAACCTTAGGATGTAAATTGTATTTTTCTCTCACTCAGCTAACCACCAATTGCACCTGTTTATCTGCTGGAAAAATATGTCTGGCTTTTCTTTACTTTCCAAATCTGATTCGTGCATTGCGTTAGAACTGTTATTGCCATAAGGAATATCTAACAACATAACTTGAGTTAAGCTAAAATTAAGTTAGTAGTGCTGATATGGTATTAGAAAAATCTTAGCTATTCACTACCTATTATACAATTTTTTTTATTTTTTTATAATATTTATTTTATTATAATACCATAAGTCAAATGCTTTAATAAAAAGACAAAAAAATGACATAACTCGTGAATATTTCTTAGAAAGTGTAATTGTCGTCTTTATCAACGTTGAAAAAATCAAATATTAGAAGCACAAATTGACTTGTGGCCTATAAACGAAGCTGTGGAAGCATAAGAAGCTTCAACAAACAATCTGCCTACAAAAAGTCCCTGGCAGAACCCAGTAGCGATGACACATTAAACCTTGTACATAGTATTATCATCGGAATTGTAGAGATTTTCAAATGGCGACAAAAGCAACGATTTCGCTGTTATCCAAAACGTACCTATCAATTTAGACGGTGATGATGAACTTCCGTCCGCCTGATCAAAGCCCAATAATAATGGGTATATCCAAGCTTAATACCATCAATGTTGCTGGTACTGACGGTTAAACCTTGGTATAGAGCAGTACCAGTATAGAGCAACTGGAAATCGCTTGATAATAACATGCACTAATTCATTTCCAATGAATGATCAAGATCATGTAAAATATGAACGCATACCTGACGAATGCAATCTAATCACCGCTATACAAGCGGGGAAGATAACTACGGCGCCAAAAATTGATTGATTGATTGATTTTGTAGAGGGGTTAAATACAAGCACTTTTAATTATGGGAGGGGGGGTCTATCTTACTGCGTTTATGCTTTAAATGGAATCAAAATACATTAAAAATCAATGGCAACACTCATAATAAAGGACTATATCATTTTTGAAAGCCCGAAATCTGTCCTTTCATATTATTTTTAAATCAAGTTATTTCTGTTAATCATTTTCGAAGAAATTAATTTCAAACTTCAAATGTAAGGACAAAAGTTGGGGTGAGTACAATAATTTTGGCGATGAAGTCTAAAGATAGTTACAACAAAGAACTATAGTATTTTTCAAAGCCAGGAATCTGATCTAACTTGTCTAAAATGCAAATCAGGAAAATTTTGTCTACCCATGTGAAATTTCAAGGCGCAAGAGTAACAATTTGTGCTTTAATCGAAGCGACATACCTACAAACATTTTTTTTTAAATTTGTTTCCTTAGGCGGCTCTCAGATTGAGGCAACAAGCAATAAGCAACTATAGTTACTATAGCAACTGCCAATAAACAATCAGCAACATTTTTCGTTCGAGCAATATTTACTTGCTTCGATGTGAGACCTCTAATTTAATTCAAAGTAAAATAATTGTGAGCGATAATATTGCGTGTTTCCTATTGCCAGTTGCTTATTGAATGTTGCCTCATGGTGAGAGCCGACTTAGATTTAAGTTTGAAAGCATTTTTTTCAAAAACTATTAACTGATATAACTTGATTTAAAAATAATATCAAAGAACAGTTTCCAGGCTTCCAAAAAACCTAAAGTTCTTTTTGTAACTGTTGCCATTTTTTATTTTTATAATTTTTTTTTTTTTTTTTTTTTTTGTTTTTTCATTTTAAGTGTTATTTTTTTTTAAATTACCCCTCCCGCCTGAATGAATCCAGAGAGACCCCCCCACTCCCATATTAAAAAAAATGCTTGCATTTAACCCCTCTACGAGATACCATTATCAATTTTTGGCGCCAAATTGTGCAAATTTAGTTTGAAAATCATGGTTCTGTTCGAAATACGTATCGCGCCTTACGTCTATTTTACGGTCAACATAATCGTCTCACTTTTGGTTAAATGGATACGTCAATAAACAAAACTGCCGTATTTGGAGTGATGATAATCCTCAAGTGGATGTTTAGACACCGTTACATCCACAAAAGCTGACTGTTTGGTGTTTGGTTTATGGGTTGGGGAGGTGGAATAATTGGTTCGTACCACTTAAAAAACGATGCTGTTCAGAACGTTACAGTCAATGGTGACCGCTATAGAGCCACCATTACTGACTTTTTCGTTCATCAATCAAACAACCATGATGTGCAGGTTGCAGAAGCATCCCTCGTGTAATAGCTCTGCAATGTGTTTCGATGATTTTTCCTTCCAGCGAACCTCCAAACATAAAAACAAAAAAAAATGTTCAAATAGTTTTTTTTTCCAAGAAATTGTCTCCAGTTTTAAGATACTACCTCGTATTCGAACAGTTGATACAATTTATGTAGATAGTATATTCTCTTAAGCTTGTGAATCATGTTGCAGAATCTGGATATGTTCAGGCCCGCTATTCTCAGTGTATTTTTCTTGAAAACACAACCAATGTCTTAAATTCTAGCCTGATTATTTAAAGCAGTTAATGATATTTTTGCAATGTACCTACATATCCTAAAATATGTCCTAAAAATCTTTTTGATTATGTTTTCTAAAAGTTATATGTACAACGAATAGCTGAGAGATCCCCGTATTCTTAAAAGCTTCTCAGCTTATTCGTTCAAACAGCGATGCCAGGGTGTGGGGATTTTTCCCCATTTTGGGGATATTTCAATCAAATGGGGAAATGGGGAAAAACACACTTGAAATGGGGAAAAACCAAATTCTACTTTTCCATTATTTATTGTAATTTTAAAATAAAATGCTTTCTCATTTAGAAACAAAAATATGCATTTCAACGACGACTCTTATTATGAACTTAAAAAAATTTGCCTCAGGACAAACATGTATTTCAATAGGTGGATAGAGCTTCAGCGGTTGCTCCCGCGCAACCAAATTTGGTATGGTTCGCAGAAAAAAGTACTACAACAAATTCTGTACTGATTTATATCTACTTAATATCCTTCCTGTTGCCATCAAATAATATAATGCGCCATCGGAATATCGGATGCATGCTGACAAAATTCATAAGTTGTGTATTGTGTTTAATACCTAAGAACTGAGTTATATTCTCGGCAGCTTTGTTTGAGTTCAATCAGATCGCTATGTTGGAAATTATATTTAGTAAGGTGTAGGAATAGAAACAATAGAAAGACTAGATAAATCGGGCTGACTGAATGAACATACCATTCGGTGATAATGGTTGGTGGCAACCTTAATTCATTTAGTTAGTACCTACGATGCTGTCTTCAATGGCCGCGGTAGGCCGTAGGGCATCAAGCACACTGGGTCGGTTCGTAAGGATCTATATCAAAAGCCCAAATATTGATTTGATAGAATTTTCGCAATACTCGCTCTACCTAAATGTCATTACATTTTTTTACGGGTTGGTTGACACGAAAGTTGGCAGGATATTTATGATCAAAATTTAAAAATTATGAAATCCAATCCGTTTGGAATGAAATTTACAAGTATTTAAAGATTTTAATACCAAGTTTGTCTGGCAACCCGTATTTATGTAGGTAATATGTCAGTGGTCTTTAAAATGCATTTTTTTTACAGAAATAACTGTAGATTTTACTATTTGGAATACTTCCAAATATGTAGGTACTTGAATAAAGATCAAAATGTCTTAAATTTTAAATTATTAGTGGATTAATGGGCGCAGTAGCGCAGTGGTTAGTGTGTTGGACTACTGTGCGAGGGTTCATCCCAGGTTCGATCCCCGGAAAAACCCAAATTACATCTTAAAGTTTTTTCTACTGCGCCACCTCTCGCGAACGTCTGACAAACATCCGAGAGTATGACTGTCATGAAAAAGCTTCTCAATTCAGCCGTTCGGACTCGGCATAAAATTGTAGGTCCCTTCCATTCGTCCCAAAAATAGAAACTCACACAAAACGAATGGTTGCGAGAAGCTAGGCCTTGGGTATCACCCGCCTGTTGCGCCACATATTTATTTATTTATTTATAGTGGATTAAATTACATAGTTTTTTACATAATCTGAAATGGGGGAAAAAGTGGGGAAAATCGAAATGCAAAATGGGGAAAAACTCTTATTTTTGCCTCCAAAATGGGGAATTTCCACTGAAAAAATCTGGCAACACTGCGATCAAACATATAAAAAAAGAGAATTCCAAATCCTGGAGCACTCACCCTTTTTTTGTGTGGTGGTGGAAAAACTCTGATATTATTCGTTTCTCTTTAAGGTCGGTGGCAGAGTATTTCCGTCCCCGCCGGATCTCGAACAAGCAGTGACTCTAACCACTTCACCATGGCCACCGCCAAAATAGGTACCTTAGTCCTGGCTTCTCCTAACCATTTCAATTGTGTGTTTTTTTATGGAATGGAAGAGACCTACACTTTAATGGCGAGTCCAAAAGACGTCTGAATTGAGAAGCTCTTTCAAGATTGTTATATTTTCGGATGGAAAAAGACCTTAAGATTTAATGAGTGTTCTTCCGGGGATCGCACCTGGAACCCCTCCCACAGTAGTTTATCACAAAAAACCACTGAACCACTTCGACCTTATATCCCAATATAAAATAAACAAATATCGGGCGCAAAAATTCCAAATAGAAGCACAGCCTCAGCTTCTTAGAATTTTTCGGGTGTAAGTTTGTTTTTATTACGACAGTAAATTTTGTTCTCTCCAGAGATTAAAACTGAGGAAATGGTATGGTATACCAAAACACTAACCGGAATACTGCACCGGCACCGATCACTAAGCTTCCATTTGCTTCGAATACCATGTGAAATAATTCCCAAATGCCGATCAACTACCTACCCACTACCTCACTAATAATATCAAATTCACGTATGCATAATATCCGCTTCTCTATATGAAAAGGAAATCACTACTACTGCCAATAACTCTAGGGTCCTGAAGCATAACTAACTGACACTCAACTCCCATTATTCCATTATTAGTCGCCGAACTGTTACTACACTACACCGTCATCTGTGAATTTAACTATACGGTGAATCAAGAACAACACAGTCAGATAGGTAATTGTTAACCTCTCTACCTCTCCACTCGAGTAGGTGTATTTCCTTAACGCTCACCCCAAATCATCCGGTCTTGTCATCCGCTTGCAGAGTCCATGCACCTGACTGCATTTCCTTCTGAAAATTACCCTAAATTAGTCTATGGTAATACCTCCATCTTCGTGCATCGACTATGACAGAAAATGTACAATACGAGTAGCATATCTGCTTAGATTGACGGTACAAGCAAGTTCTCAATGAATCCTTCGTTTCACTTATAGCATAGATAAGAAAGGATGACTCTCCCATGTACAAAGTAAGAATTTCAATTCAATTTCCTTGTCTTCCTTTCCGGCATCCGATGGATGAGCGTGCGAACTTGTATAAAGCTACTTGCACACGTGATTCCGGGCAATTGTGATGCAATGTCATTTTCTGGAATCCTAAAACAGGCGCCGGAGGATACTCTGGGAAATAAGTAGAAGAACAACATACTGTTGTCGAGGGGGCACTACACTATAGTGATTGACACATAAGTTTGCCTAATTATTCGCTACTAAGGATTGCCTCGCCCCAAAGCAGTTATACAGACACAAGTAGGAAATTTAGGTGGAACAGAGCTGAATGAAGCATGCCCCATAAGAATTATCTCTTGATAGTTTAGGGATAGATTTGTCAGCTCGATTACATCGTTGAGATCTTCATTGGGAAGGAGACCTTTGGTTGGAAATTCGACTGCATATACCTATATAAGTATCTGCAGTGTGGAATGAGTGGAGAGCGATAGATAGATAGATATTCCTTATGAAATTCTTTTTTATTCACAGTGTATGCGGTCTTTGGGATTATTTCTTCCGGATCCTCTGTGGTATGTGCGGTATCGTATGTTAGGTATATGCCCTTCGGTAGCACTGTTGGTTAGAACATAAATTCGAATTTTCGAGGTGGGTTTTTGGTGGTATCCCACCCGCCTGCTTGGTTAGTTGAGCTCGCTCGCGTTCGTGTCCTTGAGGCATTGCTCTATACAGTATAATCTGATGTGAGTGGGTGTGCGAGCGAAGTTTGGTTTAAACTAATTGAAGCAAAAGTTTTCGGCTTAATCTCTCCAGGGGAGGTGTGATATAATGTTTGATTTTCGGTACTGAAATAATAAATTTTAAAGGGATTTGCGTATGCAAAAGTAAAACGCCCCTATTGCCATATTGGGCATGGGTTCAACTTAATCATCTAATTGCATATGGTATGGTATGGATGCATATGATGGATTGTGCGCCGAGCTAATATTCATGTCTTTCAGAGGTTAAGATCAAAAGCGGTGTGCCGGGTTCGTGCATGTAGATGTGGTGACAATGAATCTGTTCTTAAATGGGTGAAAGGGTTATAGGAAGTAAGACACGAAAAATAAATTAACAGGCATACATTGCATTAGGGATTATGGATCTACCTCAACTAGAAGTTCAAGTTGTTTCTGTCAGACAGATTTTAAAGCAAAATTTAATCGTTTCATGGAGGCTTTGGCAATGCATATAAAAGGTGGGCCATCTAGTGGTTTCTTTTTAAATCATTGGTTATTTCGACACTGACAGCTGCTTCCCGCTCGAAAACTTGACAGAAAGTCTGTATCATACCGTCTCGGAACGAAATGAGTTGATTTACAATTGAGCAAGGTTGGGAAACATTGAAAACTTATTTACAAATTGAGTGCTATGTAGCCCAAACAGTGGTTTTTTTAAAGGTGTTTTGGCCGAAAGGAAGCACCCACCGCGCCTCCTGTAGGCAAGTTTGTGCAAAAAGTTCGTGAGACTGGTATGCTAGTGGACAACACTCATGGTCCCCATCGTCGTACGGTGCGCACAGATGAGAATGTGGCTGCTGTATCCGAGAGTGTGACACTCAATTCACGAACATCAATTCGCCATTGATTTCAACGGCTCTACATTTCACGCACTTGCCTGAGGAGAATTCTGCACAAAGATCTCGGCTCGGACTATTCGCTTACAAGGTCCAATTGACTCCGCAGTTGAAGGCGCACAACTATTAGCTTCGTTATCGCTTCGCAGTTTGGGCCCTAGAGCAGCTTGAATTGGACAACAATTTTTGGCGAAAAATAGTCTTTTATGACGAGGTGCATTTTCATCTCGGCGTCTAAGTTAACAAAGAAAATTGCCACATCTGGGGCTCAGAAAACCCGCACGTTATTGTCGAGAAGCCAATGCATCCACAGAGAGTGACATTTTGATGCCGATTGTGGAGTGGTGGCTTCATTGGACCATTTTTTTTTTTTTTTTTTTTGAAAATGAGGCTGGGAGCAACGTTTCGGTCAACGGTGGGAGTTACAGAGCCATGTTAGTCGCCTTTTTTTACTAAAATTGAAGACATGGATTTGGACGTCCTGTGGTTCATGCAGGATGGCGCACCATGCCAGACAGCCCATGACATAATCGATCTTTTGCGCACAAAATTCCAAAATCGTGTTATCAGCCGTCTTGGCGATGTCAATTGACCGCCTTGGAGCTGCGATTTGACCCCTTTGTGCTTTTTTTGTGGGAAACATTAAAGGACCGATGATATGCCAACAATTCGGAAACGATTCAAGCACTTAAAGCCAATATCATCCAAAAAATGCGTGAGCTACAGCCCAAAACCATCAACAAGGTCTGGGAAAATTGGAGTGACAGAATGCGCTACTGCAAAGCCAGCCGGAGCCGTCACTCGAACGACACGTTGTGTACCATAATTAATGGAAATGTTTGCTCTTAATAGCAACGCCATAATACATGAACAAAATGTAATATTTTTCATTATATTAAATTCTTAAAAATGACCCTTTGGGGGGTCCCTTTTGAATTTGCAGTATGTGTGAAATTTTATAAAGGCTAATTTTTTTGTTTGGATTTTCAGCCAGATTTTTTTTCACGCCTGATTCCTGATCGTGACATGTATCAAAGTAAAAAATGCTCAGTTAGCATTGCCATTTCAGCATGGATAGACTTACCGCCCGAACAACATTTAAAAATTATTGAATTTTATTACCAAAAATCGTTCTCAGTAAAAAATATGTTTAGAGCACTGCGTCCATTTTATGGTCGTCGTAGTCATCCTACTGAGCAGGCTATTCAAGATCAAAATTGTCGTATAAATGGTCTGCTGAGCAACTGCCAATGCATCAACAAAAATTTAACGTTTGGTTTGGTTTATGGGCCGGTAGCATCATTGGGCCGCATTTCTTCAAAGATGATGATGGCAACAACGTTACGGTCAGTGGTGCTCGCTATCGGGCGATGATTTCTGACTTTTTTTTTTTTTTGCTCAAAATGGAACATCTGGGTTTGGTCGATGTGTGGTATCAACAAGACGAAGCGACATGCCACACAGCTCGCGCATACAGGGACATATTGATGCGAAGCGAACTATTTTTTTATTGGGATATATGAAGTCTCTCGTCTATACGGATAAGCCAGCAACTATTGCCGCCTTGGAAGACAACATAACTGGTGTTATTGGTAAGATACCAGTCGATATCTTGGAAAAAATTTGAGGCGTAGTCGCGGTCAACATTTACACGAAATAATCTTCAAAAAGTAAATTTATTTATTGATTTATCGACATAATAAAAATTTTACTTAATTTTGCCAATTTTTTTTTTTTTTTAAACAAACGCTTAAAAAATCACACTTTATATGCAATGTTTATAATGAAACATTGCATACAGGTGTATTCAAGGTGTTTAAAATATCTTCAGAGGTGGGGCGAATCTCTGGATGAGTTTGGTTGTTTGACATGAATGGATTTAAACAAAATTCCCAACAAATTAAGCGAAAATAAATTGTTTGACCAATTTTGTAACCTAAAAATATTTGTAGAGCAAGAACAAAACAATAATAACTCTTTAAATGTACCTGTGCATTACAATATTTAATTACACAGTGAACTTATCATACCTACATTGCAGAGTTTGTTTTTTTCAATTGCTGTACAGTGTCCTCTTTTTGGTGGGCGTGGATCTGGTCACCCTAAGCATACCCCTAAACTCGCATCAACTCGAAATCTAAAATATTCTGGGCGTTATATAAAACAAACTCGGTAACTCGGGCTGCAAGCTGAAAGTATCTCACATATATGTAGTGTGGATAGATGTATCGGTGAACAACACTTGTAAGTTAGACAGAATTAGTTGTTGAAGCTGTGTCAAATGTTGATTACGAGTGTCAACAGTTTGGAACCAATGAACTCACACATTCGCAATGCAAGTATAAGACTTCAAATGAGAACATCACAATGGGCATGTTCTAGAAAATCTAGAGTTAGCTGTTCACACAAAACTACGTTTTTTATTAAATATATATAGACAAAGAGCGTACTAAAATTTTCCCATATATTCAATGTATTTCAATTTCAATCAACTATGCAATTAGTTAAACCATTCACGCACAGTACCTACGAAATAATTCAAAACCATTAATACGAGTACATCTGAAATAAATAAAAATCCTATCGCATCAATTATTTAGCCAATCATCGTTCCAAAATCATATCTAACATCGATGCTACACAATTCATCAATAAATGATTTACATAAATTCAACATCGACATCTTGTCACATTTGTCACCATCAGCAATTCATTGACATTGCTGCTCTCTCGTGCTGCTCCCTCGTGGTGTCGCCGCGTTGCTGCAAGTATATCGGCGAAATGATGGCGAACTCTGGCATGCTAGTGGGTGGATGCCTATCAAATATTCAATTTGAATTGTTTCAGTGTCGATTCTTTTAAATGACATCGAACTGATGACGTCGTCAAAAATGCAATAACTCAATTCGGTTAATAAATTGCCTGGAATAACAATACATCGAAGCAAAAAGGTTCAGAGGATACAGAAATACACTCAAAAAACACACACAACACCATGACAAGCCCATGCTACCGTGTGCGCTTCTAAAACTCCCCGCGGCATAATTCTAACTGATTGAAATTTATTTATGAAATATCCATTCGCCGAATGATTTGAATATGGACGGTTACGGTTCGCAATGTTCTCGTTGCGCATCGGCCACTCCAAATGGAATAAATTATTCTCAGTCTAAAAATCAATGAAAATGATATTGATGAAGGACTAAGAGCCGGATATGTGACAGTTTTTATGTCTGTTTTGTGTGTTCTGTGCTGGAGAATTTTTCATACACATTTTCCCATGATGCTTTTGTTGAAACGTATTGTCCCGTAAATATGGGAATGTCTGTTTGTCATTACAAAAAGTATTTGCATATACAGCCTGCTATCGTAGACCGGGCTTATTTTACTATGTGAAAGAATACTGATTAGAATTGATATTTTTGCCGGTTTGATTTTTAGCTAACAATAAATCTAGCTTAAAAGTTGCCTAAAAAATATTTCGATTTGGCGAAGGAGTGAGGACTGCTGGCAATGTAAATATTTATGAAAGGATGGGCAACTGTCGTATTGCTATTTTTATTACGAAAAGCTTGTGCGAATTTGTCGAGATTTTTGTATGTCTATGAAGTATTTTAAGGTTACGGTTTTGCATTTAATCAATAAAATGTCACTTTACATAGTATGAATGTTCGATTTCGATAATAGCTGTAATACATATTAAATATACTCTTTTGTATTTTTATAGGCTTTTCAAACATGGAAAGAAAATAAAAAAATAGGACCCTTTGATTTTTTATTTTCCTTAAAATTTTATATTACTCAGGCTCCCGACCGGTGTAGAGTCCCTGCCTGAGACACTGCAGCCTTCCATTCTCTACGATCCCACGCACGCTGCTTATAGTTCTCCAGACCAAGCGCTCTGGCATCCGCTATGGATTGGTCTTTAAAATGGAGATTCGGTCTTCCTTGTCTTCTCGAGCCTGGGGGCTGGGATGGGATTCGAAGACCCTCTTAGGAGGGAGCATTTTTGACCATTCGTTTGATATGGCCGACCCATTGTAGTCGTCGTGTTTTAGCTTTTTGGATTTGGACTACCTACATCCACATCTAGGGTATGAACTCCTTAACTACCTCGAAGTCGCCGTTAAAGCTTCTATCACGGCACGCTGGGAACGACCGATGATATCAATATCTTCCGCATACCTCAGCAGCTATGATCGGATCTATTGAAGATATGTAGTGTCTTCCGTGTTGACAAATGCCCTGCGCCCGATCTGCTCCAGTATACGATTAAAGAAGTCGCATGACAGCGCGTCTCCTTGCCGAAATCCGGTGCATGTTTGAAATAGTTCGAAGGAGCTACTTTCAAACTTCACGTTGCAGTGCTTGTTTTCCAGCATCACGCGACACAGCTGGGTCAGTTTTGCTAGGATTCTTTAATAGGGTCATCGCCATTTAGAGCTCCTGACGATGAATGCCATCATCATACGCAGCTTTGAAGTCGATGAATAGGTGGTGTGTTTTGACTTGAAATTCGTTAGTCTTTTCCAGGATTTGCCTCAGTGTGAAATTTTATTCTATGCTCTTCATTACGTTGGATAGGATCTTATATGCCACATTAAGCAGGGATATGTCTCGATAGTTCTTGCAGGATATAGAATCGCCTTTTTTGTAGATGGGGCATATGGATCTGATAGTTCAGTCATTGGGTAAGTTTTCTTGTACCCATACTTGGTTGATTCAGTACATGCTCTCTACCAAAACATCACCACCGTATACAGCTCCACCAAAGCCTTCAGCCTTGTTGTTCTTTTTTATAGCTAGGCCAACTTATTCTATACTATAGGTGGTGGAACTAGTTCTTCATTGAATGGACGTGGGTTCTCCTCTTGCCATATCACTCTCTCTAAATGATGCCCATCAAGAAGCACTAGAAGGACTAGGTTTCCTTCGCTGTCTCGAAGAACCTGCGTTCCGGTTTTATAGCAAGCTAAACGAGTCACGACCAAGTTTTAATTTTAAACAGCTCTAAATGGAGTAAACTGCCAGATTTTTTCCGCATATCGAGACGCAGTAACTGATGTGATATTTTGTACCCAACCACTCATAGGAAGCACTTGGTTTGATGAACCTGCTCTATAGTAAATAGAGCAGTTTATGAGCTCTACAAGCAAAACAGAAGTGAAGAATAGGCGAATAACCAAAAAAAAAAACACGAGAAGTGGGTGCTGGCTCTACGAACCTTTCCACTCTGTAAAACGACCGACGAAGACGACCCAAATTCCCATGTAAGACAGAATGAATCATTTTATAAGGACGATGAAAGATAAAAGATTCGTCCACACGAATAAAATTATGTCAGAATAGCAATATCCAAACTCTAGTCCAACAAGACGGCTGGCCCATATGGCTTGCCAGCCGAGCTCTTTACGAGTTGGTGGATCAACCACCTCATCAAATTTGGTCAGAAGAAAGTATGCCTAATGAATGGAACCTCAAGTAATGAGACATATTGCGCCAAATAAAGAGGCAACAGTCCTTCACATCGCATACAAGATCCTCCCCGCCCTATTTTATCTACGCCTGAAGGAATTTATCAGCAAGCGGATAGGCTGCTACGAGTGCAATTTTAGTCTAATGTCAACAGCAATATCATCGATAACTTCGATATCTGAAAAGTTTTTACACAAGGTGATGAACTGTCATTAAACGTATTCACCATCGTAATTGCGAAGATTTTGCGAAACTCCAACACTATATAGGACAGGCACCATTTGTCACAAGTCTCTTTACAATTACGTACAATGAGTGAGCTGTCACTATAGACGGTCTGCAAATATTGGGAGACCAAAGCGACGAAACAAGTATATGCTGTCAGCCAGAATCAGCACACAGGTGGAATTTCAGCGAAGCAGACTGAGCATCATAATAGTCAGTTAACTTTGAGGTAGCTAGGGACTACCTCGTATCTGGTATACACTCTGAAAATATTATCATATTTGAAATGAAGCGATGAAATAATGGTGCTAATCACAGCTCCTGTGGCCTATAAGAAGACAATTGAACACTAGTAAGAAACACTAAGCAGACTTTATAAAAGACCCTCATCATCCCCTTAGTCGTTCCAACTCGTAGAATCTTCGACTCCAACCCAGTATATTACAATGCAATAGAAGAAGACATCGCCTTAGGTGGAGCTCACAAGTGGAAGTCTATACCAATTTAAAGAACTACGCAACTTGAGATAGTTCGTCAAGCGGAGAGGAGTATTGGTTCAGGCCCAGGCCTCATGGGACTGTAGCTTTACCAAAGACAAAGATTTAATAGCTTTGAGTTGATTGATGTTCGAAGGATGTTCTCCGATATCCATTTATTTTTAAAGTTTTAGCCGGGTGTAATTTCCGACATAAAAAAAATTACTAATATTTTGTAAAATTAATTTCACAAAATGCTTCCCCGCTAGAGCTAACTTATTAAGTGAAACAAAACTCCGGCTCATTCCATTGTTACACTTTGTTATTATCTTGTTGTTGTTTTTTGTATTATTTTTTTTTTAACCTCCAAACACTCTCACTGTCCATTGTCAGAGATTTCCAAATAAAAAGCCATGAATTGCCAAAAACTTTTTGCAACACAACAACACAACCGAGTACGACATGACCATCCTGTGGCTGTGGCTTTAACGAAGGATAAAAATGTTCACTTTCAATGAAAAGTATTTTCGGTGTATTATCCATCTTTAGTGGCGAAAATACTGAGTAGCTAGCACACTGCATTGGCATGTTTAGTTGATTATCCTTGAAAGTTTTCCCATCCTTTAGTTTTTTTTTTTGCTTTATAAAAAGGGTCATACAATATCCAGTGCATGTTTCAGCAAAAGGGTTTTTGGACATTTTGTGTAGGTATATTAAAAAAATAATCTTTGTTGGACAAAGTTAACCCTTTTTGAGTCGAATTAACATTGTATGTTGACTTGGAACAAGGAACAAGTTAAATGGAAGATAAATAAATTCAAATGTGATTTACTAATAAATTAACAATATGCCCTGCAATAAATGAAGGAGGGCACTCAAAAGAGAAAAGAAAAACATTGGTCTACTACGTGCTGGATTTGAATGTGCTTATATTTGAAATTCATTTGAAATCAATACTCGAGAACGAGATGTATTGAGATGGAGGTTATGAAAACTTACCCAGGGATTTTCTGTCAATAATTAAACTGGCTCTATAAACTTTTTTTATTTAAAAAATCTGAAAATGAACATCCTTTATTAGTTTATTAGTTGCTTATTACAAAACGAGCTACTAAGATAAGCTTTTCACTGTAAATTAACGCCTTTTAGTGACTGGCTCGATCTGGCAGCAGAATTTGGTGTGGAACTAAACCTATTAACCTAACCCTTGAAAATGTCAATGACCGAAAATATAAATTTTATGATTGTATAGCGCAGATAGACTTTTATGAGAACTGCCTGAATAGGGTGCAAACCTCCGACTCTAGAAGCATAATATAGAACTCTAAGGCTACACCAATCAACCCCATGACAATTCGAGGACCCCGTCAGAGGCAATAGACGGGGGGTTGGACTGTTACGGTAACCCCTCGCCTTTTCACCAAAGACAAATCACGACATCTACTGTCGGTGCCATGCAGCAGGTTGGAGTTTCAATCAAGCTTTTCTGCTCAGTACCAGTCTCTGTCACGTCAAAGGTTGCTCCATCCTTTTTCCAACAGACAATCTATCCATTGACTTTTGGTCAAGCAGCTAAGCAGACTGGTTGAATCAGCCACCTCTGCTACGCACCAGTCCCCCTTCCTAGTGATGGCCGCGTCAGAGGCAATAGGTATGGGACAGACTGTTACGGTCGCCCTCCACCTTGACCCGAAGACTAAGCCGCAACCAGGTGAAGAAACTTATAAAAGTTTACCTCTCAGGTAGGATACCCAAATTCGCAAATTGCAACAGAATTCCTAAGGTAACGCCCGGCACAAAAAACTGTTTAGGCCACTTCCCCCCCCCCCCTCTCGTGGGTGGACCATTGGACCAAAATTATGGTCTAAGTGTGTCCCCTTCGGGACAGCCACCTAACCTAACCTAAGCCATTCATTGCACACAATTAACTATTTTGAGCAATGAGTTAACAGCCTACGAAATCAGCATAATCTTTAAAATCGGAACTGAGATTTTAGGCCTAAATTTTGTACCGCAAAGATCAATGATCATGATCAATGATCGCAAATGATCTTTAAAAAACATGCAACCTCTGCAATTTAAATGTGGCGGAGGACGTTTTCCATTTCCTCTCAGAATGTCAAGTATGTACTTCTCGAAATTAGAAAACTGTATTTCTCCAAGTGTTTTCTCACACTTCAGGAAGCACAAGAATTGTTGAACGGTCGTTTTGGTTGGAAGTTGCTTTCGCAATATAAATAGTATACACGCCTACAAGTAGGTATCATAATAATATTGAATATGTAATTTGTAAAATTGTACAGTATTAAAAAAAGAAAAAACTGAAACATAGGTACAGTCAGAACTATTTTTTATTTATTTATTTATTTTTACTCTAATCAACTTTTTTATTATATTAATTTTTTAATTTATAAAATGTATAAATTGAATTTATTTAAATAAATTATAATAATACTTTCTTTCCTTTTGTTGTTTTAATTAATGTGAGGGCTGTAAGCCCAGCTGAATGAGTTGCATTTTTGGAAAGTGCAAACATTTGATCCAAGTATCTCTGTGACATTCCATTACTATTCCCTATCTCTATATCTACCTCTTTTCGCTATGATTTTACTTGCCAATGGTTGATGTCAAGGGGTACAAATTCATATAAGTTTGATTACTGAGTCGCTATGTTATAAGCCACATTATAATGCTTGCAGCAACTAATCCTGTTTGCTGCCGGTATAGTATATAAACTCAATTACGGTATAACAAACATCAAGGCGTTCATTCCAGAAACCGTAAGCACCACTTCAGGGCACCACGATAATTATCGCTTGCTTCATCTATCGATTTGCGTAAATTGGTCATTTGTATGGTGTGAATCACACGTTTGTGCGGTCGAATGAGATTCTACCAATGCCAGTGGCAGCTGAAATACGCACACAATTGTGGTCACCCCAGGGATTCTTGTGATTGCGGTACGCCTCGACGCCTAAGAAAATCACCTTATCCACTGAGCTTTGCAATCAAGTGAAATTGCTTGGTGGGAATTTTCTCCTTTTTTTTTTTTGGTTCTCTCTTTTTTCACAGGGATTAGCTTGAGTTGCCGCTCCTACCTGGGGAAATCCCTGAAAGTAGGTACATCCTTATTCTGTCGGCCCTTTTGTCCTTTTATTAGGTTGGATTTTCTTTTGTCCCATTTGTTGTGAAGAAACTTTTCGGCTAAAAATTAACTTCGTGTTGGTAGTTTCTTTTTTTTTATGCTGCTTTGCTTTTCCTTCAAGCGGAAGGTTACAGTTTGTGTATATACCAGGTGAGTTGTAACAATGTGTGCAATATAGTGAAAGAGTGCGGATTTTCCTGTGTAGTGAATTGGGAAATCACCTTGTGAATGTAATGTAAGTGGTGATTGAGGTTATTTTTATTTGTTGTTCGAGTTCGAGTTATCTTTTCACAGAGCCAAGAATGTTAATCAGTTTAAATGGGGACGACAATGATGAAGAGAAGGATAGGTGTTATTGATTCATGTTGTGGCTGAGAACTTCGATTTATGGAGAGCAGACTCGTTTATTGTTAATTTTAATTTAATTAATGTTTAGGCGTACACAAGCACATGTAACCACATATGGCTAAAGATTGGCTGTTACAGCAAGCAAACTGTTTGCAAGTTGCTACTACATATTATGACTTTTATGTTTTGTTCCTCTTACTTAGAATGCATTATTTAAGTTCAGTAATTGGAAAAAAAAATCAGTTAGGAATTTTAAATATTAACATTCTGACTCTCAATATGGCGATATATAGAAAGCACTTCGACCTGTAAGATCTTTATGCTTGAAAATTTTTAAATATTACTAAAGTTGCGTTTAATTAACAATTTTTGAAATGCTCAGATATGGACAGATACCTAGCCTTCAACCAAACTAAAGAACTATGTACTAGGACTACAAAAGGGAGTCTGGATCGATGGGCGCATGGAAGACGATCTTAAAGTCACATATTCAAGCCATGGAGCAACTAAGGAGCAAAAACAAATTCTCCCAACAACAAACCCGAACTGAATAGTATATGTGAGTTGGAAAAATACTAATGGCTGCGCTGTTGTCTGCACTGATGGAAAATGTTTGCTGTATAATTCGATGATTTCTTTTGAGCATTGCTTAGCTTCAAGGCTACGCAGGTCGATGTTTTGCAGCTTAAATGAATCAGGAATGAGTTTGACAAAAATATTTTTCTTTGTTTTTAAATCCAACAAGCCATTGTGTAGATGGAGCTGTGTAATTACTTATTTACTTAAGGTGGCGCTACAGTCCGGGGTGGACCTGGCCCTCAACCAACAAGCATCTTTAGCCAACACGATCTTTGGCCAACTGCCTCCAGTTCGCACGCTTAAGGTCCCCATCCACTTGCGTGTGCCACCTGAGTCGCGGTCTTTCTCTACAGAGCCGTCCCTCAGGTGTGTATTCGAAGATATTTCGCGCCGGAGCATTCGCGCCCATTCGCTCTACATTACCTAGTCACCTCAGCCGTTATACCTTCACTCTTCTGACTAGGTCGATGTCGCTGTACGTACAGTTGCCCGTACAGTTCGTCGTTATATCTCCGCCTCCATTCACCGCCTATGCAGGCGGGACCGAAAATTACTCGAAGAATTTTCCTCTCCAAGCATCCAAGATTAACCTCATACGCTTTTAATAGAATCCATGCCTCGCCTCTGCACCATATAAAAGGACTGTGATGATTAGGGTCTTATAAATGGTCACTTTTGTTATTCGAGGGAGGCTTTGCCACTCAGTTGCTTTCTTAGCCCTAATAAATAGCGATTGGTAAAAGTTATTGTTCTTTTGTATTCATCTCAGCGCTGGTGAAATTGTCTGAGTTCATAACGGAGTCTAGGGTCCTCCTAGAGTCCGTCGGTTGACAACAGAGGAAGAGGCATGGAGTTTGTTTTTTACCACTGAAAAACTTTTAACAATAGTGGCATATACCAACGTTGAAATCGAAAGACAGAGAGTCCCATATAAAAAAGACAGGGCTTCCCGGCATATGAAATACGACGAAAATGAGGATTTATCGACTTCCACCAGTGTGCGCCCTTTGCTAAGGACACGAGTATAAGAGAAATAAAGACGTTATTTTGACTGTATACTATTTACCAATAGTTCTAAACAAGAGTCATGTAACTGCTATAAGAAATTGTTCGACAAGTTGAGTAGGTACTAGTGTTGGTTATTTTCATGCCAGCATGACTCAAGCAAGATATGAGTTCCTTACCAATTTTTTGCGCTTTGATAAACGCTCTACAGAGAAGAACGTCGGCAAAATTATAGACTGACACCAATAAGAGAGCCTTTTAATTCCTATATAGTCATTGTTTCGAGGGAACTGTAAAGTGCTTCAAACTGCTGTACTTTGGACGACATTTTATTGGCATTCAGAGCTATGTGCTGGTGCGTGTTTAAAATGTAATGTAAACCGGATAAGTACGGTATAAAAATCTTGATGTCATTCGACTCCAAAACAGATTGTATGCTAGATCCTTTCGTATATTTGGGGAAAGATTCAGCTCCTAAAAATATTCCATCTGCGCTTTCTTATACCTACTATGAAGTTGACGGAGACAATTCACGGCAGTAACCGAAATCTCACTTGCGATAACTGGTTTACATCAATCCCAGTAGCAAAGTAATTGCTACAAAATAATAGTAAAAATTGTAGGTACGCTGCGTCGAAATAAAAGAGAAATTCCACCTTCATTTATTGATTTAATCAATTGCGATCGCAACGCAGCCAAATTTGCTTTTTGTAAAGAGATTGTGTTATTGTCGTACTGCTCACCAAAATCCAAATAAAAAAAAATGTTCATTTATTATCAACAAGGTTTAGCCGTAAGCCCTGGCAGCTAGTGCTATATGTTTCGATATTAATGTAGTAATTCATTACTTGTTAATAAATTATAATAATAATAATAATATCAACAAGGCACACCAAACAAATCCTGATGCAAGGAACTAATTACCTGAGATGGTGGAACTCTACACTAAGACAAAATGTGATGTTGATTTCATGGGCAACTTTGTCATGGCTGATGGTTATATTTAACGGTTTAATGAATGAAGTGGGTGTTAACTCATATGTTCTTCTGAAAAAGGCATCAAATCAATGCCAAAAAAGGCGCCATTTGCTCGAAAAACTTGCACTTGACCTCATCACGTCCCAAATGGAAGAACGATTTACTTTACCAACTTTACCTACAAATTTCCAAGTTCTTCTCAGAGATATTTTAAAAAGAAACTGTCATTAGTTGAGCTCAATCCATCCGTAAATGGAGAAAAACCGGAAGACGAAAATTAGATGCGACAGGTGCAGAAACCCCCTTTGCGGCGAACATAGCCGGTCTGCATGCCAAGAAGGTGCCATGAAATAAGGTAGATAGAAATAATGTCGAATTGCACCTTTTTTCGTGGTCGACTTTATTTCCAAAGCAAAATAGTAATAAGGCCGAAAAAAATTTTAGTTGTCGAAAACTAAAAAAAATAATACTTTAAAGCAGTGAAACATGTACTACAACCCCCCTGCTTGTTTTTACTGTCAGATTTGGAGTAGGTGCGCTGAAATGGTCTTATTGAAAGTGATCGACATTATTTCCATTTTTTTTAAATTCGACATTAATTTTTTTTTAATTCGACATTATTTCCAATCTGAAATGGAAATAAAGACGATTCGGCCTTATTTCCTTCGACTTTAATTCACGGCACCGCCAAGAATACCTCGATTCTAAACTTTAAGGTATTTTTAATATTCAACTAGGTGTATGATCTTAATAACAAATAAAATAAAACTAGGTATATTGGGATTTTTTTAATATTGTAATATTAATAGTACATAATAGGTAATAGTGTTTCCCAGGGAATGGGTAGGACTTAAGGGTTAATGAATAAAGCTATGAGTACACGACGGGTTACCCTTATTTCGCAAAATTCATTTGGCTTTTTCTTGTTTTGCTTTAGTCGTTAAATACTTCGTTTATTTCGCAATTCTGAATTTGGCAATTTACGTTAGGCATTTTATTCATTAAATTTTTCAGTAATTACGAGATTACCATTGGGCGTCTTTATCTTTTGCATTTGTTTGATATGATTTTCGATCATTTCGCAAAATTCATTTTGCAATTTGTTAATTGGCATTATTCTATTATCTAGTTTGTTATTTGGCGAGTTATTATTTTTGCGAACTATCGTTTCGCCGTTTTATTATTTTCGACGTTTTTCGACTTTATTCTATAGTTGGTAGTTCACACATTGGCGTTTTTAAACTTGTTTATGAAATTCAAAAAAAAGAATTTAAAAATGTACAGATAGCAATAGAAAAGGCTTCTTAGCACCACAAAAAGAAAGAACAATCCAGGATAAAGAATCAAGAATAAAATCTATTTTGCAAAATCAACTCGACAACACTGATCTTGGGTTATTAAGCACTTGCGTTCAACATTCGAATATTTTGAACACGACATCAAAGTTTCATATATTCAAAAACTAGCAACGCCCGCGGCTCCGCCCGCTAGTTTCTTTTCTATTAAATTAAATTCAAATTTATTTCAGCTATCAATGCACGTTTGCTATACCCTTCACAGGAAGGTATATTCACTTTGTCATTACGTTTGTAACGCCAAGAAGGATTCACCGGAGATCCTACAAAATATATACATATATTCTGAATCAGGATCACATTCTAAATCGTTTTAGCCTTGTCCGTCTGTCTATGCCTGTCTGTCTGTTGAAAGCACGATAGCGTCCAAACGAATCGACTTAGGTGAATAAAATTTTATGAGAGGACTTGTTTTTACCGTTGCCAAGTTGGTATTAAAAAATACCCCCGTTTCCCCTTCCCCCATCCACACCCTAACTAACCTATACTGATCCGGAGGATGTAGCCGGTACAATCTTGAAAGAATTTTTAAAATCGACCAAATAGTTCCGGAGTTAGTCCCTACCACCCCTTTACCCTTCCTCCGTCACCAACTTAGTCCTTACGTAACCTGTACTGAACCGAAAGTCCTAAGTCAATGGACATAAGATTTCACATAAATAAAAACTCGTCACAGGTTTTCTAATTATTTATACTACGCGATCATATCGTTAAACTTTCCATAGCTGCAGATCTCAAATTCATATATGTAGTAGATATGTATATATCACTTACGCACCACAAACCTCTTATATCTAGGTACGTAGACGTACATATATACATATTAAGTTGGTTTAATGCATATCCATTGCCTACATCAAATTCAACTACGCCATACATGAGTATGTACGTACAATGTACATTCTGAATGCCAGTCGTGCGAGTAATCATATTCTATTTTGGGAACGCAATATAAAACTACCCCTAAGCACAACTGCAATCGAGAAATCATTCTTTTCGCACTTGACCAAATAAGATCTATTTTCAATTTATTATAATATCTCACCCTGTGGATGGACCAGAAAGATGCATTTTAGCTCAAAATACTCGGTGAAGTATTGGCTAACAAATAAAAGCATTTCTTGAAATGACATACGTAGATTTATGAGTATAATGGCAAGTTGAGCGTAGTAAGGTCAAAATAGAAAAGTAGGGTGCAAACGTTTTTCAACCCTTATAGGTCGCATTTTAAAAAACGATGAATGAGGCATGTAATTATTTTGATTTATCTATCAACACACAAACTTTCAAGTTCATACAGCTAACGGTTCGTGAGGCCCCCCTTATTCCCCGCGACGCCTTTACTCCTGAGCAATTCTTACCCACCCTACGGACTAAGTTGGCCTCACATCTACAAATCAGAAAAAGAATCATGACAATCGGACGAATGGTTCTCGAGTTATGGAGAAACGAACAGACGGACGTTGCATTTTATAAGTAGTATGGATGAATAAAATATTTTCATTTTTAAGTGGAATTAATTAATATTTTGTTATGTTAATTTAATATATGAATAAAAAATTTAAAATATAAAGGATATTTTTCGGTTTTTGTCACGTTCTTTAAATTTGTGTTTCATGATAAAAATGTTGGGTATGTACCTACGTAAATAATTTTTTTGCATTCAATTCGTGCCAGCGTTATGAGATGCATGTATTAATTTTGTTAATATTTGGCGTATTTTTTTGGGAAGTGAGTATAACAATTTTGCATGTAAAACCAAAAGTGAGTATAACAAAACCAAAAGTGAGTATAAAAGTTTTGTATGTAAAAGTTAAAGTGAGCTAGTTATAGATTCTCAAAAAATACGCCTATTCTTTATTTAGCATTTTGCCGAAATTTGGCTTGAATTTATATTATAGATAGATATATAGATATTTTTTTAATTGGCATATAATTGTTTTGCGAATTTTTGGCTTTTAAGATATGTAATTTAATGCAAGCCAAAAATTCGCAAAATAATTATATGCCAAATAAAAACTAGCGAAACAACAAAATGCCAAATAAAGAATTGCCAATCGACAAAACTTCAAATCAAACAAAAAGCAAAATGAAAATTGCGAAATGAAAATTTGGGAAGCGATGGTTTGTCAGATCAATTAAAAAACAAAACAGAACTTGCCAAACGTAAAATGCCAAACAACAAAATGCTTAATAAACAAAACGCAAAACAAAAAACTGCGAAGTGAACCCCGGCGAAATGTCAATTCGCCAAACAATTTTGGGCAAACGTACCATACCCGTACACGACATGCCAAACGCGACATATGCATGCCATACTCTGACGTCACGATAATTACTCGACATATTGTAGAATATGTCACGTTTTATTATATTGTGGCATGTGCGAAAAATGTGCCGAGTACACGGCATCTCGCACGACATGCACGTTTTGTCTCAAAGTTGGCATATTCGTATGTCGACGGTGACTGGCAAAAAATCTATTCAATTGAAGATTTCTTGGACGTTTTTTTAATCCATTGACATCGTAGCCATCCTTTGATGGAATTTTTTACTTTAAGACTTGACGTCAGATTGGCATGGTACGGACCCAATTTTATTGTAGGTATATTTTATTTATAGTATCCATTATATATTTCAAACTAGCTGCACCCGAGCTCGCCTTGCACGCTCGCACAAAATTATATTTGGTTCATTTAAAATTACACTTTGAGTGTTTCATTGAAATCTGTCCAGAAGTTTTCGCGCTTTTAGGAGAAAAAGAAAATGTCTCCCTCTCCTAGATCTTGCTAGTTATGTGTAATATGGACTGCATTTCCTTTCCTTTGTTTCCCTCTTCCTATTGACTCCAAGCAACTACCTACCCCAAACTTACACTGTTACCATACCACATATCAGAAAGAAATTGAGAATTCTGTTCTGTTATATATATTATACGTCTCTTCTCTTATGAAAATGAAGATTATTTATTAATATACCCCTTGCCATAGTGCAGCACTCACCCTATCCTCATCCTGCATCGGACATACGGTCATAATATACATACCTTCATACAACTGACCATAGGACTGCGAAAACAAATCTACCCTTTTCGAATGTGTAGTATATGTATGACAGTCTTGTTTTGTTTTTGTTTGTCCTGTCGCACGATCGCAAACGTATAAACAACCGTTTGTAGCAAGGTATATGTGTATGTATATATTTTCACTTAAAAAAATATTAGCTAAAAACTGTTCCTAAGGACGTGGCTATAAACGACATAGCCTATAGCAGTCTCACAGTCCTAAGGACCATTTTAAAAAAGTTACATCGAAATCTGTCCAGTAGTTTTCTAGTTTGTAACGGCCAAAGAAAATTCCTACAATTTTATTATATGTATAGATATGTACAACATTTTCTAAATAAAGTAGTCATCTCAGGAAAAAATTGGGGAGCTGAGCCCATATAATCAAGTTTGCCAAACCAGATTTGTATTTCAGCCATCTAAATCATACTCCGTATTCCGTATACACATATATAGACATGATGTAGATTGTAGACATTTGCCTCTAAAGGCAATGTCGAAAAATACAAATTGCTTTCAGTTTAAAACTTCCTACAAACCCCAACTGCTATACATAATCACTACATTTGTCTCACAAATGACATCATTCAATCACATGGCTAAGAACACATACACACACATACACACGAGCAAACCTATACACTCTCCGTTTCCAACTAAATCCAATTTTCGTGTCGTTTTTTCTGCATAATTAATTGTGCAATTAAATAAAAGCACTTAATTTAAAATTGTCGACATCTCCTGGATACCAGCCCAGTCTGCCTCTCTTTGATGTCATAATCTGAACACAGCCAAATATACAACACCCCCATAATGCCCGTTACCCTTAGAGTGCTAGTGCTGCCTTATGATCTGTCCCTGCATCATGTTTATCTTCAAATAACAAAAAGAAAATTAAATTATTCCCGGAAAATTTGTGTCCTTAAGTACTTGGAACGACTGATGGAATCAGCTTCTCCCACCGAATAAAACTTTGTGGGTGCGTCTACACTCGTATAACGAAAGAAACCGACAGATAAAAAATAAACCGAAAAACATTTCGTTAAATATGCAAACATTTTAATGGGCGGCGAGTGAAAAGTTTTCTGTGTTGTTTTACAATTTTTTTTACAGATTTCTTTTGGTTTCTGTTTTTTTATATCTTTATTTGATTTTTCTTACTGTATGCTGCTGAGCAAAGAAAAACTTTGCCATGACTAAAAAAAAAGTAGGTACGCGCAACAACTTTTTACTTATAGAGGTAGCAGCTACTAACGGATAACAATGTCGACAAGTAGTATAAGATTTGTAAACAATTTCGCAGGTCTCGGCAGACCTTTGGAGAGGCATTGCCTGGTAGGTGGAAGGTTTTCAACTGAAATTAGTAGATGCGTAGAAAAATAGCAAACTAATTTTGAAAGCATTCGCATTCGTAGAGTACCTTCCTATTTGAAAAGGATCTGACCAGAGACAGAGTCTTTGGAATGGAGAGTTTTGATGTCTGTGATGTCTAAGTTGGCGCAAATCGTTTTTGAGAGTCAAGGAAAGTTTTCACTTTATTTCCGTCGCTATTGGTTGCTCTTTTTGCAAATTGATATTTACATTTTGGAGCAGGCACTTGGTAGTGAAATGTTTTTGGCTAAATTTTATTAGAATGAGGCAATTCACAAAAGTTTCGCTCAAATGGAATGTGGCTATACAGAGAGTTTCAAGGTAATTTTGACATGAATTCGTGATGAATAGATACCTTTAAAGAGGATTACTGAGAATTAGAAAAGTATTTTAAACTTTCTGAGGTGGCCTTTGCTTAAAAATGTTCACCAGCTAGAACATTACAATACATTTTGTATTGCAAAAACCATAGGCAGCCAATGATTAGATTTGCATTTTTCAGATATGGATTTATCTACTTTGAAGGACAATCGACGAAGAGCATCAGCGAGCATCTCGCTGATGCTCTTAATTACTTAATTACTTAATTGTACCAATGAACTGTTGTACTATCTCTACTATCTGGATGCTCGAGTGGACCCTTCATAACTATCGATCTTCCGACTTCGCCACCGACTCATTATCAGGAGCAATCTCCGTATAAATAGGGATTAGATGTATAACTTTATTAAGATACCTCATCGTGTGGGAACCTAGATGACGAATGACGCCTCAAAATATTTCACGGATTAGATAGAATGTCTTCAAATATAGTTTGAAGTCATCAAAATAAATATTATATGCACCACCTGCGCCAGTGTTGATGTGCTGGACTACTGAGCTGACTGACTACTGAATTTCTTTCGGGGGTTAAACCACGGGTTGAATACACGGTTTTTGTACTGCACCGCCTCTCGCGAACGTGAATAATATCTGAGGAAGCGTGAAAGATTGTAGGTCCCAAACACAAAAAGTAAGACAAACGAATTGTTATGAGAAACAAGGCCTGTGGTGCCTATACGAACCTTATGCTCCAACTGTATGTATATGTAATTTACAGGCATCATAGCAAGACACTGTAGTTTCAGTTATTTGAAATGTGACTAAGTTTTCCTCATTCATTCATTAATTTTCAATGGTCCGCTTGTCCATTAAGTGGGTTGCGGGTGCAGGTTGCCCAAGTAGACCCTCAATTGCTCTTGATCTTCAACCATCAAATCCAAATCATGAAGGCAATCCCCATATGGGTATGGGAGAGATGATGGACTTGATCTAACCATCTCATCCTTGGTCTACCTAGAGGATGCCTGCCCGATGGTTTTCCTCTTTGTTATTATTGCTGATAGTTCTGCTGACCTCTATAGGTAATTGTTGGTCTTCTATCTCTTCAAGCAGCGGATGGATTTCATTCGATGGACTACTTCATCTGTCTTCCTCAGTGTCTTACCAACACAACGCTATTTTCGGCGCGTAATTTAGCTGTTGGCGGCTCCTCCTCCTCCTCGTCCATGCAAGTTCTGCGGAAATCCCAATGATAACTGCTATTGCTATTAAAGATATTTTAGAGTTATATAAGATTCTTGGAGCGCTTGAAATCCAGCATGGGCAAGATCTGTTTGGTAGATCACATGGTTAAGTCCGACCTTGCGATTATTAGCTTTTACCACATTTTATTTGATTAACGGTTTGCAAATTGCAAAAGCATATAAGCGAGAAGCATAAACATTTTACCCTTCTCTGGTAGAATCGGCATATTTATGTCATACCCATCCGGTTCGTCGTCCGGGCTGTTAAGTATGTACCTGCAAATTCAGGAAAATTATAAGTACCGATGTAATAAAGACGACCTCAGCTGTATTTATCATCAGCTACATTAAAAAAGTAAAAACGCTACTCTAACAAATTTCTGACGCTTCAAGCTCAAAAGACCTTACAGGTCGAGGTGCTCTCACTATATCGCCATGGCGAGTCAGAATGTTAAAGAAAAAAAGTACATAGAATGTTTCTGTGGTTATTATGGAGAGTATTGGGTTTGAATTTAACCAAATATAGGCGTTCTAACTATCGATACAAATTGTGATATACCATGTACCATATACCCCTTGCAGACATCAGATACATTGTACCGCAACCACAATGTGACCTCTTTAAGAAATTTGTCTCTGGCAGCAAAAGAACAAAGACTGTTATACGTCAAACATGGTGAATGACCGGAATCTTCACTCGACGCCATCTAGATTAACTCAACAAATGCTAAACGATACACGGGTGCATTCGACATTCGAAGACTATTCGTCGTTCTTCGCTAGTGCAGTCCTCATTATTTCGTTCACAGAGATCCCCTCACAGTCAATTAGTTTCCTCTTTTATGTTTATATAGCTGTACCATGCCCATGCTCAGGAATTACATACAATGCACATCAATGTTCCAAGTTTGCAGCTTTAGCTCGTATAACTGTTGAGAAAAAGCGTTTAAAAAATGTTGGTTTTGTTTCTGAGGTGCCACGCCCCTTTGTCCAATTTATACCAAACTTCACAGAAACCCTAAGCCTTAAAGACTGTCTGAAAATTTGAGCTCAATCGGTTTTGTGGCTTTCGAGATGCAAATGCAAATTTAAATGTAATTTATATAAACGCCTTTTGGGGGACCCTATATCACAACGCGACAAGTCTTATAGGTTACTGTTGTCTAGTCTACAATTGGTAATAAGATTTATATTAAACTTGTAGGGATGTGTTACACAATTCACCACATCTGCAGTATACCATTACTTATAAGATATTATGTTATAGACCACCGCTGCATAAACCTAAATATAATATGATTATGAATGCGAGCACAAAATATTTGGCTCTATAAGCTCTTGATTATCCGAATTTATAGATACAGACATTCGAGCCAACCTCTTAAATGACCACATTAGCGAGCTCAACCAAAAGCTCACCATTCATGATATAATTACCGTGCTCAAGGTACATGAGCTAAAATAATCCTAAAATGTGTACTTTTCTACAGTATTTAAACTAAAGCTCCTACAAATCACAATACAATTGCCTTACCCGCAGTATGACCAACAAACAGTGAATTCATTAAAATTTTAAGCCCACCTTCTAGCCATTAAGGCGATTGCAACTGTCTAGATATGATAATAATAGAAGAACCGAATAATTAGGCGAAAAAAAAATCCCCAAAATGAGACGAAATTAATTTGATATTTGTCCCCATCAAAAAATGAAACACGAGTCCATGTTCATTTGAAAACTCCCGGGGCATCAAAACAGTCCACCTTGCGATTTGACAAAATGTGTTTCATTTCAGAAAAAGTAATTTCGCACAGCGCCTCCACCTATTTAAACCTACTCCAGGCGACTCTGTGTATAGCCTTAAGCCGATTATGGATATGAAAAATCGCACCAAAGTCAGCGCGAATATTTTCTAATTACTTTGCTGTTGAGTGGTGAAAGTGTCCTCAAAACTGAAAAGCACATCCCCAACCCTATACGTTCACAACAAGAGCCAAAATTATTGCTTATTTTCATTTGTGGGGACTATAATTTCACCGTTGAGTTTAATTGAAATTTTCCTTCCATCCTGGCCATCCCAAACATCCTCTTAGTCAGCCGGATGATTATTTTGTGCAAACTAGTTTTATTTTAAGTTAACGCCGCGCCGGGATAGTGAGTGAGGGCAGGCCAGGACCCTCTGTTCAAATGGTATATGAAAATAGTAAAATTAAAGACAAAAATTGTGAAAATTACTCCAGACGGGAGCGTAGCTACTTGTGTCCTTTTTCCTTTGTTGGGGCATGGTTAAATTAGAATAACTTTGCTGAGGATATTCTGAAGGAAATTTTCGTTAAGTTCAAGAAATTGTGTCCTATTTCGCTTATCTGTTGAGTACCATTCATAGGTTTCGCTGGGTGGTGGAGATGCGATTGTGCAAGGCAAGATAGAAAGCTGTTGCTTCCTGTTGGATGAGCAAGGAGTGTTTGCCATTTTATTTTAATTTTTTTTCTTTTCAGAATTCGCCCTCTGTATTTCATGGAGTAAGATTCAAATATTTGGTTGAAAAATTACACGAGAGCAAAGTCATTTGCAGGATCAAAGAAAATACAACCGCAGGGCTGGTCGCTGATGTTTGAGGGGAGATCACTTTAGGTTTTCAGGACAGGCCAAATGGTGTTAATTTTTATTGTAATTGCGTTTTAAGGACTTGGAGCTTATTATGGACATTTGCCAGAAGGCAGTCGTCGACATGATTTCCGGGAGAAGAAGCATGCTAAGCAAAAATGTTCTTGGATCTTAGATAAATTCTTGGTATTTCGACACTCTCTGGGATTTGGAGAGAAGAAATATTTGATGTCAAGGATGTTGATAAAAAAAAGGTAGGTACTCTCTGCTATCTAAATTCCATCGCCAATTTAAGTTATAATTTGCGAGGTGAATTTCTAGCAATTCCCGGAGGGATTTCTAATGAAACCGATGGGGAGCATTATTTAGGGTGTCGAGGAGCAGTCGGAGATACCTTAAGCATATTGCAGAAGACGCAGTTTAGCTACTAGAACCTACAAGAGGTAAAAGGACTCGATAAATGAGTTACTCTAATTTAAATTTATTATCAGGTTTAATGGATTTAAAGCAATTTTATTACCACACCAAACGTTTGTACTCACCTCCTTGATAGTAGGCAACATCGACCGTTACCATCCGAGTTTTATTACAGCTTTCTTTGAAGTAGTGACTACTTCAAATGCCGCATATTTGTATACTCATAATAAATTGTTTGGAAGGGTTCTCACAATAAAGTATCAAGGTAACCGCACAGCATGTATCCTAAATCCTTCCTCAATTGAGGTATCCCTTACGAGAAATTTACTGCCGCATATACTCACTTTCTGAACCGCAGGTTATTTCCGAATCAAGTTCACCAACATTAGTATTAATTTCATTCAATTAACATGCCCATCTATATCCTGTTGGCATTATCATTGGACCCGATCCAGCCACATATGAAGTAATCAATTACTTTCCATACTCTGCAGACATGAAAAGGACCCACGTTTGGCGTGTGTACGATGGAAGCCATAATTTCTTCTGCTGCGCAGAAAAACACACAAAACTACGAAACAAAAACCGAGACATGATTACTCGTCTTGTAATGGACCAAGCGCATCGCACTAAGGATGAATTCGTTCGAAATGTTTCTACAGCAACCAGGCCACATGGGAAAGTTCCTAAGGATTTATGGAACTCACTAGCGCATAAGCTCTCCTTCGTTCTATATTCTGACCCATGTTACCATGGAGAAGCAGCACCAAAGTGCCTCGCCGCATAACATCATGTCTTTGCAGTATACCATAGAAGGTCCTGTCAGTGGCAAGAAATCCAGAGAAGGGTGTTAGCAGCAGCAGTAGTACAAACGAAATGAAGGCAATTACATTTTAATGAAATTTTTGTGCCTGGGCCCCTAATTTAACACGTTGACACTTGTTTTAATTTACCCATTCCATCCGGCAAGTCAGCTAGTCGACTTGGACTGTGAAACATTAAGTGGGTGGCGTTGTGGTGAGGGTGGCTCCATGTATAATTGTATAAGGATACTCACATTCCTCCATCAACGGAAAGGAAACAATTAAACGAGTGTGAAGAGAGTAAGCGAACAAAAAGAACAAAAAAAAACCTGCAAACGAATGAAAAAACTTAATGGTGTGCCGCACCTTACAAGGACACCGTGTGTGTCAGCCATTGAAATGCACACGGGGAGCAATTATCATGAGTTTCTCTCTGGATGAATTCATATAGCCAGCTGCATGTCGCTAGACATTCATCCTAAATTAGGTGGAACGCACATTTGTCACACGTCAGCCGAGTGAAGTGGAAAGGTGATTCGCTTGCATTTGCGTTGACGCGAAGTCTTAAATGTGAGTTATGATGGCGAAGCGTTGAAGTTACTCTCAGTGATGTGATTACCCTGACGTGATGAATAGAATGCCACAATGTCAAGGGGAACCACTGTACTGTTTCCGAATCGGTTTTGAAAGTTTAAATTGAAAATTAATTCATTGCCCTGAAGCGAAGTTATATAATTTCAAAATGACAAGGCAAATGCCGCTGACAGCAAATGCACACATTTAAGTAGAACTCATTGTCATTACTCATTACATTACATTATGTACTTAGTTGAAGTTTTGATATTTAGTTTTTAGGGTGGAAAAAAAGGAGAAAACGTTAAAATGATGCACAAGACACTGTTTACAAACTTTTCAATTCAATTGGGGCAGATGTATCTTTAGGTAGTTGCTAACTTCGTAAGGGAAAAATCTTTCCTGATAACACTTATGCGCAATAGTAGGGGAAGCGCATAATATTGGAGTAGCTTTTCGTTTTAGAGAATGAATAAAACAATGTACGTAATGGCCAGGGAACGGATTTTGTTGACCTAAAAAATCAAAAAGAGGCAAAACTAAACTGCAAAAAAGAAAAAATGCCTTTTATTTAAAAAGAAAAAGGTTTTAAGACTTATAATGACACTATATACAACCATATAAGCATTTTAGAATTTACTGGCAACAAACGCCTGCGATTGTTCCTCAGAAAAGCTTTGAAAGAGCTAAAGAGAGGACATGGGCAGAGACAAGTGGAGACCATTTAAAAGACGTCTTGTCATCGATTGCAATATTTGGAGGCAATTCGAACTTTTCAGCGCCATTTACTACATTATTTATTTCTTTGATGGTCTTGATCTCGAGTCTTTCATTTAAAGAAAAGAACAACTTCAGCTGTTTGCAATTTCTCATCGATTCCCCTTAAAATATTGAAAGTACATATCTAAAATCAATTGCACACAGGACACAAAAAAAAGATAAATAAATAGCAGCAGGTTCGTATATAGGAACCCTACCTAGGCCTAACTTTTTTTGAAGGAATGGAAGGGACCTACAATTTTCATGCCGAGTTCGAACGGCTGAATTGAGACAATTTTTCAGGACAATTATACTCTCGGATGTTTGTCGGAAGTTCGTAAACAACGTGTGCAAGTAATGCTTTGGCGATATTTTGTTTAAATTGTACCTACTTGTACGAAGAAAGTGCACATGAATTTCAACTATAACCAAAAAAGGCAGAAAAAGCCAATATGTATTAGGAAAAAAGACAAAAAAGGCAATGTGAGTAAAAAAAGGCAAAAAAGGCAAGGTCAACAAAATCCGTTCCCTGGTAATGGCTTTAAAATCCTTTTTATTTATCTAGGTACAATTTTTATATTTTATACATAATATAGATCCAAGCAACCTAAAAATAACGACCGTAAGTGCACGATCTTTAAAGCAAACCTTGCAAGGGATTCAAAAAATTGATAAAGAGATAACGTATTTCTTTTTTAAATAAATGATGCTCAGGATTCTGTGGAACTATTTGGAAATGGATTCCATCATTTGTAATTAGTAGTAGTAGTTTGTGTTGGTAACAATTATTTAAGATATATTAATATTATTATATTATCATTCCTGGTGTTCCCTAAGGGCCATCTTGGGCCTTTCATTTTAATAATATTTGATTGTTGATAAGATTTATATGGTAGTATATTCTGATGGTAAGCGCTGTGTCAGAGGCCACCAACCTTAAAACCATGACAAAAATTAAAAGAATGACTTGTATGCCACCAGCCCCGCAGAAGCGCTAGAGGCTGGGCTCAATCTTAAAGCCCTAAACCCCTTCAGTCTGGTGCAATTAGCGCCCTCCGGCCAAAAGCTGGAAACACAGCCTGACGGGACATGCACAAATTCTGAGCACATACAAGGGCAATAAATAAGGTATGCACGGCCTGCACTACTCCCCGGCTAGATTTTAAAATGCCATTTACCACGTGTTTTCCCAGCAGGGACGAATGGTACGATGATCAGCCAACATCCATCAGATCAACCATACCCATCTAAACGGATGGATTAAGAAAGGAATTCGACGTTGGCGCGGTTTTCTATTCCGAACATCTCAGACTATCTAGTTCAATCAGACTTCCTGACCACAGCAGTGTATTCCACGCTGATTTACTAGCGGTGACTAAAGTTGCTATACAGGTTCCAATGATGAGAATAGCTCATGCAGCTATTGCCCTTTTCATTGACAGTCATACGGCAATAAAAGCAATCTCTGCCGTTGAGTTGAAATCAAAGCTTGTAAGTGAAAAAGCTGATAAGCTGGCAAGAAAAGGGTCCTCCCTTAAACTAAACAAGACCGACAGTAATGATTCCTCCTTGTAATCTCAGACAGACGATTGGGAATAAAATACTAATGGCGACAAATGAAATATGGAGCAAGCTCGACTCCTGTGGTATAACCAGAAAAATCTGGCCAATCTATCACAAACAGAAAACTAAAAAAAAAACCTTCAATTGAACTAGAAATCATTGTCCTCGATTGACGCAATGCGCTTAAATACCATACCAAGAAAATGCGGGAATCAGTAAAGATGACCTGTGCAGAGGATGCGGTTATGAGGAGGTTCTTGAGAATACCCCACAATTTCTTTGTCACTGCCCAGCGCTCTGCCACATAAGAAATAGAATCCTTGGTAGTTACTTCTTCGAGAATTTAGATGAACTTTTACACTAGTCAATTAAGGGCCTGCTTAAATTTGTAAATAAAACGGGTTGGTTTGGTTTTTATAGGGCATCGCAGCGGATCCACGGCTAGCCTTAGAAGTGTTGTTCCGGCCTAAGACGATTCCCTAAGAAAGGAGTGAACATAGGGGAGATTCTACTAGGGGAAATGGACTTAATAAAATCTTATCGATTCTCCTGATTTACCTACACTTAAGCGCCCGTATGTTTCACGGAGCCTATATCACAAGCAGTGCTTAATTTCTACGTTCAGGTAAACTTAGTGAATTGTCGTCCTTTTAAGGGCGATTATAATATTTTAAGGGATTTGAAAGCGAATCCACTAAAATACAATTTTTTTTTGCAAAATTTCGAAAATTTTCGACATTTTTGAAAAAAAAAAATTTTTTCAGATTTTGTTTTTCGACGTTTTGTGCTTTCGAGGTTTTTTTTGGTGGTTTTCCAAAAATTTCGAAATTTTTTTTTCAACACTTTGTCGTTTCGAGATTTTTTTGTCGGTAAAATTGGTGTTCCCGGTATTTTTATACCTAAGGCTAATTCTCTTCTAAGAAAGCTTCCGAATTTAGCGGTTTGGACTCTTCATAAAATTGTAGATCCCATCCATTCGTCCCAAAAATAAAGACTCACAAAAACTTGTGGTTTTGAGAAGCTAGGCCTTGAGTGTATACACGCCTGTGGCGCCAACTATTTATTTATTTATTTATTTATTTATTTATTTATTTATTTATTTATTTATTTATTTATTTATTTATTTATTTATGTATTTTATTTATAGGGCCGAAAAATCTGGTTTCGATATAACGAATTGGCTTAACATTATAGGTATCTTTCTTTATACTAGATATTCAGTGTATTGCCAAAATTGTGACACTTTGAAAATGATTTTGTACCGGAGTAGAGGTACCCGGCTAGTTATCATAATGTTGTTTTTATTGAAAGCTGACCATTTGATCGTCATAATGTATAAATAGCAAATTAGAGCTTCTGAAAGGTGGTAATTTATGCCACGGTTCAAAAATAATTGGTATTTTTGGCGATATAGATTATTGTAAAAAATGTCTATGTCTAATCTACAATAGGCGATCTGGAGTACAGGAAGCTGTATTGGTACATATACGCGGATTGTGTTATTTGCCAAACGTTTTGAGACATTCAAACACTTCAGTGGCATTACAATCTAATACGGCAAATTTCAGCATCAGTATAATGACCATCATCGAGTAATTCTTTCCTTCACCCATGCAATATTGTAGACAAGTTTTGTTCGCCCTTCTAAGCCATCAAAGTTGGTGGTCTTGTTGCCCTAGTACTGCCTCTTCATGCTGCGTTTCAAAAGCTTTTGGGAAACGTTGCTTAAATACTTTTTTGACTGAGTTTCTTTCGCTGTTACCAAAAGCCAGTGCTCCTATCATAAAGCCAGCGATCATTTATGATCTTGGTGTCTTAAATGATTGTCATTTAATCTGAAAGCAGGATATACTCTTTAATAAAAAGTAACTATTATACCTTACTTCTTATTATGAATAAACCGGTCTACCGAATCACATAACCCATCTCTATGTGTTTATAGATTTTGATAAAGCCAGTGTTTAGAATACACCAACAACACCATTACTACCACAATTAGAGGCAGTCAATCGTTTGATTTAATTTCGTTGTGGATAACTGCCCATTTAATGCTCTCATCGTTTTCATCGGCAATTTTGCCAGGCGTTAGAGACCATTAATGAACGTTTATTTTTTCCCAACCCGACAACATGTTGTCATTATTTTCGATGAGGTAAAACACAAAGCTGGCGCAGGGAAATTGTTATGAATTTTTTTTTTATTTCCATTTCCGCTCCAATTCAACTAATTGCCCAAACACAGCTAGGCACATCCCTGAGCATGCAATTATAAGAAAAAAAAAAAACAGATTTGTAACAAAATAACTATGTATGTCATTGTTTCCACCAAAGGACATTGCTGAAAAGAAATTCCGCTCGGCTATTTGATTTTCTACTACCAACAGTTTCATTTTGTATTTTCTATGCGTCATTTAAATATATATAATCGTTTTTCATAGGAATGTCTGTCCTTAGTGTCCTAGGGGTTTGATAATATCGATTGCTTCATTTCAAAAGTCTACCCTGTTCGAAGAACACAAGACATTTCTTTTAGATGAAACAAAAAAAAACATATTTTCATATTTGGAATTGGATAACTGAATCATAAAATAGAGAAACTGCATACCAAAGGACAGGGCATTTATGCATGGACCTGAGCATCTGGTACTGCTGCAGCAGTAGCCGAGCAATTTATGCAAATCTAACCATTCAAACGGAAGCAACACATTTGCGGAATTTTCAAGAACTACGTCATTTGAAAATGGCAGATGGGCGGCAAATCCTGGTCACGACAGGACACAACATACTGCTAATACTTTGCCACCATATTGAACAGAGAGTGTGTTGGCTTTGGTATGGGTGTGTGTTATCCTTTCGATTTATTTAGTTCAATGCGGTTGCGGTTCTATCGAATTGGATAATGCCGAACCTACAATTTGCCCATGAGTATTTTTTTTTTTTTTTGGTCGAAGTATTCATTGTTGAATTTTCCTCTTTAGTGGGCGTGCTTAGATAGATAAATAAATTGTTCGGAAATTTCGATTTTTGGTCATGAATTAGGCGACATTTTGGGCGCTGACAGCCATGGTATGAGAAGTTATTGTTCGCTTTAATTTCAATTGAAGGGGGACATCGGTTATGTAAATTTTTTGAAATGAAAACGATTAGCATTTTACTATGGCCTTTGTAAAGCAACATTTAACTGAGACTATTTAAACGTGCTTGTTTTCGTAAAAAGATGTGACTTGAAAACTGAGTAGCTAATGGGACATGACGTATTTTATGATTCTTCTGGAAAACTCAGCAAGTGCAACTTCTGGTCACAAAAATGGTTTTTTTTCGACTACTATTTTATGTAGATTCCTGACCTGGCTGATAAACATACCATTTACATTGAAAATGCGTTCGCTTACATTCAGGACACAATTATGTATGGGCACCTTCATCGGATTTCCATGTTCGGATTCCTCTTAATTAATTATGCAAAGGAACACATCCAATCTGCGGATAGCAGCTCATTAGCAATCGTTTTAGATAAATTAATAGAACTTAGCATATAATCCTGAGCAAGCATACGCTTACTCGTATCTACATTATTTAGTTGAACAATCTAGTTTTATCCCAAGAGAGCTATGAATATTATTAGATAAACCATACGTCTGTGTGGTAAAGAAAGTAATTTCCATAAAAATCTCCCGCCAGACACGAGGACACATCATCCAATGACAAAAGGGATTCAATCCAACAAACTACATAAATGAAAACTGACATCAAACAACCACATAACATCATATTCTTATCTATGCTTATAAACGATACGAGTAAGATATATGTTTGGTACTATACATCCAGGCCGATCCGATCACTGACTGCTACAGAGAGTCTGCCAACTTAATGCCATGCAAATAGATTCCAAGCAAAATGGCAGATAGTATACAACCCAACAGAAAGGAAGACGATACAAAGATCCAGAAAAAAAAAAAACAATTTTTTTTCACAAATCACCAACATGATTGCGATTACCATGAGTTCAAAGGACATACCACCACACCTCCTACTTTGGATATGAGGAACCAACTTACAATGTCTTCAACTTCATCTTGGTATTATGGCGGTTTATCTCAACCAGTCGCCAGACTCACATCTCACATGACATTTCTGGTTTATTAGGAATTGCCAACAACACTAAACCACCAAGTCAAACAAAGCCCATAGGAAATAATGCTAACAGTATTAGTTTGTCGGCCGTCGCCGTCGTCTGCCAAGGACAATTTTCTTTTCCTCGCAAAATGGATTTTCCTTTCATTCAAGAGCGCTGGTTTTGTGCGAATGAAAAGGAGTTAAAATGTGAAAACCGCTTGCAAAGACTTTGTATAGTTGTGGCGTGCTAGCAACTGCCGGATTTAACTATAGGACAATGACAAAGGAGTTAAACGGAAAACTCCTGAATTTATGCAAAAAAAAAAACAGAACTTTCAGTCAGAGTTTTCTATGCGCACCGACGAAAAGATTTGCGATGGATAATAAATCTTCATTTCGATTTCGGGAAACAAAAAAGTTCATTTGAAAAGCGTTCCGTTTTCTTCTATGGTTTGGCAAAAAAGTTTTCACGACAAAAACTTACACTTCCCAGGAAGAGCTAGCTATGGGTGCATTTTTCTATTCAAACAAATGAGTGCACATTTGAAATCAGTGAAACGTTTGTTGTGGTTTTCCGGATGATTTCTCTTTCACAGCACAAGCTTAAAAGTTTGAGATTCATTTACTGTGTGGTTCCAAAATATATTATACTAGCTTTGTAATAGAGTACAAAAGTTATTGGTTAAAATTAGAGAATGACAGATAATCAGCGTTAATGCAAGCATTGATGGGAATTGCAGAAAGCAATAATCCTGTCGTCGTGGGCGCAGTAGCTCGTAGTTAGTGTGCTGGATTACTTCGTTCCCAGGTTTGATCCCCGGAAATACACAAATTGCATCTTAAGTTTTTTTCCACTGAAATTATAATCTTAAAAAAAATCAAAAAAGAATAAAAAATATGAGAACCTGTATTTTAATGATAATATGTACTTTCTCAGTCGCAACTCAACGGTGAAACTAAAATCATTTATCAATCTTTATTTGATTGGTCATGATTAAGAAGGTGTTTTTAGTGCGGTTAGAGTCCCACACTACTCTGGGTTTCTAATCCCCTTGTGTCTTTCAAGATTTTCATCTTCTTTTGTTTTGGGACGGGCTATACCTGGACCTGGAAGACGCTTCTATGTCAACAAAATAAATAAATACATAGTTGAGGCAACAGGTCCGTATAGGCTAGGCACCCATAACGAATGAATGAGAACATACAAATGTATGCAGCTTTTTCAGAACAGTTAGATTCTCGAATATGTTTGTCAGAAGTTCGCGAGTAGACAAAACCTGGGACCCATCGCCACTGAGCCACAATTGTACCTGGATGAATAAAATGAATATAATAATGATTGTAAAATAATTGTTTTCACTGAGCAACTTGGACTATGATTTTGACATGATCAGTCAGTGACTAACTATATCAACAGGGATGGTAATTACCGAGACTGTGTGGTGCCGTGAAATAAGGGAGATGGAAATAATTTCGATCGACTTTATTTCCATTTCAGATTGGAAATAAGGTCGAATTGCTCCTTTTTTTGTGGTCGACTTTATTTCCATAGCAAAATGGTAATAAAGTCGAAAAAATTGTTAGTTTTCGAAATTATGTCGAAAACTAAAAAAGTAAACCCCATAAGCAGTGAAACATGTATGGGGAGGCATGCTGCCCCCTGCAACCCTCCTGTTTGTTTGTACTGGCAGATTTACTAAAGTAGGAGCGCTGATATGGTCTTATTAAAGTGATCGACAGTATTTCCATTTTTTAAATTTTTTTTTTTTTTTGAAATACAGTCAGCACCAATTTTTGTAATTCGACATTATTTCCAATCTGAAATGGAAATAAACGCGACTCGGCCTTATTTCCTTCGACTTTAATTCACAGCACCGACTGTAGCACTTACAGCACACATGACTGAATTAAGTCGAGTAAAAATTGATCACAAAATTCCACTGCCTATACTGTTGTTCTAAAAATCTAAACCATGAAAATCAATGATACAGATCATGCGGATAAATTAAAAAACGCATAATGTATAAGTTCGCAAGTCATTTTTTTTTTTAAATCATAGAATTTGTCTGTCTGGTGCAAGCATTTTTTTCCAATTGGTAATTAATGCAAACAAAAGTGGACTAAGTGTAACGACCTCTTCGAAATGTGTACACATTCCTGAGCCAAGAATATTCGATGAGCGTAATTCGTTTTCTTTCCACATTTACATAGGTCGTAGTGTATGGCTCCAGTTCGGTCAAAACCCTTTGCTATCTGAAATGTTTTGTTAATTTAAAATTATAAATTCTAAATAACACGGATCGAGTCTAGCTTTCGTATACCAGCTATTTCTTTAACGCACTTCAAACGGGCGTGTTGTGTCTGAAGGTTGGTGAATTTAAGGGTTCCGCCTTTTAACCAAAAAAAAAAAAATGGCTTTGGTCGTCAAGTATGCATACAGTCGGATATCCTATTTCTTTAGCGAGTATAAGGGTGAATTTCAAAATATATAATAATTTTTGTGGTGCTTTTAACAAATTGATTTTTTTTTTCAAGATCCCCGAGTGGAAAGGTTCCCTCTGTTGGGCTCACCTTGGCCTATGTTCGGATTCATAGCGATATACCTAATGTTTGTCCTCAAATGGGGTCCGAAGTGGATGGAGAAAAGGAAACCGTACAACTTGAAAAATGTTATTCGGGTGTACAATGCTGTGCAAGTGATAAGCAATGCAGGCATTTTCATTGTGGTAAGGACATTTAATTTGATTTTTCTGTTTTTGTGATTGCGATTAAATTTAAATCAAAAATGCACCTAAAAGGGCATTCAAAACTCGTACTTTCAAAAGGAGTTTAGCCTCTTCTGTCAGCCACTGGATACGACCAATAATCAGCCATGGATGCAGAAACTATTACTGGCTACATATGGATATTACATCACCAAATATGTGGACCTTCTCGATACAGTAAGCAAAATCAGATATTCAATAGAATACCGTAACTCCTGTCACTCGTTTTAGGTATTTTTTGTCCTGCGTAAGAAGAATAACCAGATTACATTTCTTCATGTCTACCATCATGCCGGCATGGTATTCGCTGTTTACATATTCACAAAATTCCTTGCCGGTGAGTGAAATCCTTATTAACTAGATAACTATCGATTTTACTGCTTGCGTCATCTCATAATTATAGGAAGTCACTCAACAATGCTGGGCGTAATAAACCTTGTCGTACACACGGTTATGTATTCCTACTATTTCATCACCTCGGTACATCCTGAGAGTCAGAAGAGTCTCTGGTGGAAGCGGTACATCACTCAGATGCAACTGGCGCAATTCGGCTACTTGGTGTTTCACTTTGCCATCGTGATTGTGAAAAACGACTGCGGACACCCGGTCCTGGTATCATTTGTAGGACTCATTCAGAACCTCTTCATGTTTGTGCTGTTCTTTGATTTTTACCTAAAGTCATATGTGCGAAAGCGAACGAAGAAGGAGTAAACTGCAAAACTACAAACAAACAAAAAAGAAATAGCTAGCCCATGAATTAGTAATTAATTTATTTTTTATTACTTTTTATACATTTTTCACATTTGAATTCATTTTCGCGGTTCGTCTTTTTTCCCTCGAATTTGTTTCTACATTTCGTTGTATAATATTCGCATAGTATTAAATGAATAAATAAATATATTTAGCTGTTGGTTGTTGTTGTTGTTTTTATTCAACCCATTTAGGCGAGCGAGCTGAAACAACATATAGGGATGTGAAGTGCACGCAGTCGAAAAGAAAAAACATTTTTTTCATTAAAATACAATTTGTTATGTAGGTACGATGAACAAAAAAAGAAAAAAATATGGAAAATATGCACGTTAATTATGCTGTCGTTGGATGGGATTTTCGGAATTTGTTTTCAACTTTGGCATATGAACTAGGCGAAAGTTAAAGGTTGTGAATAAAAATCCATTTAAAATTAAATTTTTTTTTTTATATTTTGTGCAAGAAAATCATTGAAATGAAAAATTAAGGTATCGGCGTCGGCGATTGCTGCCATTTAATACAACTATATTTTCCCATAGGTATGGCGAGAAAAATGTTGCGTTGCATAAATTGTACCTTGCTAGTTCCTAGTTGCTACTCGTAATACAAGGTTATGACCTTCTGGAGCTATGTGTATCAGTGGCGTGTCGTGAATATTTTTAAATGGTAAGTCGAAGTGGAAAAATATCAAAATGTCGAAGGGAAGATGTAGTAGACCTTCAGTTAATTTTTTAAAGCCATAAAATCGAAAAAAATTAAATTAATAATTTAAAATAAGTCGCGGAAAAAAAATCGGGCGTTGAACAGAGCTGACCAAACTCAGAAAATCGCAAGTAAAGGAAAGAGAAAGGAAACAAATTTGTTTTATCCAGCTTCAGAGATTTTATAATCCGACATAATTTCGGGTTGCTTAAGATTTGGCTTTGGATACCTGAGAGTGTGGGCAGTATTAACACTAATGTAATGATAATAAAGGGTGTGTTTGCGTGTGTGCTTGAAGTTCAATTGAGTTGGTGGGGTCGGGGTGTGTAGCTTGCGCAGATGAATAAATACATATTATTTAGATTATCCCGTAGGTTTTATTCTGTATCGTAGGTTTTGTTCTGTTTCGTGTTTTTACGGATGCATTTTACTGATAGCTATAACTGAGGCCTAAACGAAACGAAAATAAGCGCTCGGAATTATGTATTAGGTAAGTAAAGCTTGTAAGCTATGACCTATGAACAAAAGAGCAAAAACGAAAAAAACGAAAATGGGTTTCTCAGTTCTCACACCGCGCACGCCGAGCTGCTACTTCAAGAGCAAATGTACTAAAAGAGAAAACGAAACTATGAAATTGAGTAAAGAAATCTTGTAGAAGAATCATTCATATTATTCACATTGTCGGTGTTTAGAATACAGAAATAGTGCTTCTGTTGAAAGAACTATGTATTTGGAAAACTGTGCGAATGTCCACAACTCACAAAAATATAGGGAGCACAATTTTTCAAAAAAAAAAACCAACGCACAAGGTGGAAGAGGACCTAAAAAAACGCGCCACTGGAGGCAGTACAGTTAGCCAAAGAGCTAATTGGAGAGGCGGTTGGCGGTTGGTTATTGCCCAGTGTTGCCGAAGTGGCACGATCGTGCTTTTTGGACACGCAAATTTATTTGTGGCACGGTGGCACGCAAAAATTGAAAAGGGTGCGTTTTCTTCATTTCTCAGTGTAAGTACACCATTACATTTCGTTAACAGAGCTGGATGCGACTTTCAATTCGATTCAGTTAAATACGTATGAAAGACCCCCCCCCCCCCCCCCCATTCTTCTAAATCCGATTATGAATGCACTTATTTCTTTACAATCAAAAAATATACGTAGATCTGTCTCTGTCAGAGAATATTTATTTCGTTTTTCTTTTCTCTTGCGGTGTGGTCGTATGGAAATGGAAATAACCAAATAAGATACAATTTACATGAGAGCGACCAACTACTTACGTATGAACAATTATTTGCAAGTTTTGACAATCCGTTCACATGAACACTTTTCTAGGTAGCGTCAGTTTGCGAATTTCAGCCATCCGTTTCAGTTTCTACCCGCAATGTCTAATTTGAGGTTAATTCCGTACAAATGTTTTATTCGCTAGTTTATGGAACGCGAATTAAACGATGTGGATTGCGAATAAACTTTGACAATTCGCGCCAAGAGTGTTTTCTTTCGCGGGAAAAAGTTTGGAATTCGAAATTTTGTTGTTTAAACTGTTTTTAAACATGTTCTAGGTATTCATAGATTTTAATGCATAAAAAGGGGTTTGTTCTTATTTCATTCTTTCGCTCTCATGTGAATGGTCTTTAACTGCATTTTCGTTTTTTGTTTCGGTTTGGCGTTTGCTTGACGGTGTAAAATGTTAAAAAAAAAAACTTTTTTTTTTGACAACGCTGTTGTGGCCCCAATATGCATAATCCCTAACAGAATTCGTCGTTTCTAGTGACGTACTTTGACAGCTTTTACCGTCCAATGTAAATGGAGAGATTCTTTGATACAAATCACTCGATTCTTACAGTCGAATGCATGTGCTAGTTTTGCCTGTCTAGGCCTTAGCTATCATTGAAATGCATCATTGGAACAAATCAGTGGAATGGTGGTTTAATTTTTTTGACAAGTCGGTTATAGCAATCATTGAAAATTTCCTGTCAGTGGAAGTATCTGCCAGTGACTTTTCAAAAAAACAAGTATAGGTTTTGAGGTTAGAGTTGATTATTGAAAGCAAAACTGACAGCTGAGAATAGAATGAGAATCGAACACATCAGTGAAACGATTGGGTTCCAAATTAGAGAAACGAAAATCAGCTGTCAATCAGTGTAATAACAAAATTGATTTAAGGAAAAGTTTTAATCAAAATTAAGTAATTTCTTTTGCAAAAAAATTCCATATTTGATTAGCTTTATTTTGATATGTACAAATCAAAGCAAATATATTTTGATTAATCGTCTGAAAATCGGAAATCAAAATTTTCAATGATGCATTTCAATGATAGCTATAACTGGGGACTTAATCTCCGAACATCAGCTTTTTGTAAGATTGTAAGCTTCTCTGCCCATTAACATTACGAAGATTGGAAGCACAAATAATTTTAAATTCTCTCTTTTAAAATATCTAGCCACTGGAACTGTCACAAACATATAATTTTAATTTAAAATAACCTTATAAACTCTTCTATTGAAAAAATTGTTTTTTTAATTATGTTATAAACTCCACTTTTTCTTTTCTTTTACTTATATTGTTTTATTTCTACGTGTACCTATTAAACTACGCAAAATGCTTGTTGTCTTAAATTAAAAGCGATATTGTTGTTAATAAATTGATAAGTATTGAAAAAAAAATTTCAGCGGAGAGGATTAATTTAATTTTCAATTTGTTTTTAATTTTTACTTTTCGATATATTTGGCTTGTCGTAAAATAACTAATCTATTTTTTAACAATGAAAAGTTTATTTAATTATAAAACAAAACCGAGAGCTGAATCGATTTAACTCGAGTTCAAGAGTTAAATCGATTAGGTCGAAGAGCTAACTTAAGGTCTCGAGTTATTTGTTGGTTACTTGCATATTTCTTCACGTGTTTAAACCATTTGCTAGCCGAAATTATATCGAAAAATATCGCAGAGATAGTATAGAGTGATATGTATTTCTGTAAAAACCTTAGTTTTTCGTCATTCCTGTTCCTGTTTCATATTATTTGGCAACGGGACGCAAATCAATTTCAATTTTGGTTGAGGAATATATTAGCTGAATGCGAAAATACAACAAGCATAACCAAGCAATTGCAACAGCAACTACCTACTAAATACCGTAAAGACTTGTCCACACCAAAGGAATAAGGGACAAATGTTCCATTCAGATAAATAAATAAATAATTAGTATGCGCAACAGGTCTGTAATAATTAAGCCAATTTAAATTCTGTAAATAATAATCGAATATGTCACTCAAAATTGGATTAGGGTTGACGTATACTTTCTGCCGGGAAATAATAATCCAGCTCGTCAAAGTCTGATGTAGGAAATTTGTACTGAAGTAGAATTTCCACATACGCCACCCGCACTGTTGCGCCTTTTAAAGTAAATATGTATATGATTTGTCAGGAAGGTGGAGATATCTTTAAATTGCATGTTCCTTTGGTCAAGTAAAGCTACTATTACGTATGTCAAAAATCGTATCATGCTGACGTCAATATTATATATTGATTGACGAATCTTCACTTTATATACTAACCAAATTTTGCAAATCTCAGAGGGTCGTTTATTGATACAATAAGCCGACGAAGTAGCAATCGTTGCCAGTAGTAAATTCGAAAGCAAGGTTTCAAAAATACTGCAAAATGTCCTATCCGTACCGTAGTTTAGAGATGCTGTAGGTTAAGTTAGGTAAGGTGGGTGTCCCAAAAAGGGACAAGTAGGTACCTGGGAATAATCCTTGCCAGTAAGCTACCATGGAAGAAACAAACAAGTTTCAAAAAATTAGCCGAAGATAATTATTTAGCGCGGAATAATAAATTGTAGAAATAGTAGTTTAAAAGAATTTAAGCATAATCCGTTTCATTCAGTATTAAAAATTGTCAAGCATAGTTTCTCTTTCCGGGTTTTTTCTCGAACAGTCCTCATATAACGCATTGTAAACAGGGTCACCAGATCCTATGGATCTGCTCTCGAGTCTGGTCTGCTGTGGTCTGGTGGACAAAGACGAACGAAGTCGCTACAGTCAAAATGCTAGAACGGGTACAAAGTATAGCTGGAAACTGTATGACGGGCTATATATACGCTCTACTCCAACTATTCAAATGCACATTTAAACGAAGGCAATACCATTCAAAAAACATTGACCCATATTCCTAACATAGCCTGAAAACGCAGTAAACATGTTTCTAGACGACATGCTACCAAAATATGGCTTCCACAAAAACTTCTCTATCATCATTCGTCCAAGGAAATAATGAGAAAAATACAAACCCAATCCATCACAGATGGTTCTAAGATGAATTTAGGGACTGGATCTGACATTTATGGAGAATCATCTCAAGCAAACTATTTACTATGCCTCGTCCATATTCCAGGCTAAAGTCCTTGCCATCAACTATGGCGCTAGAATAAATATTATTTCTTATACACGTGGTAAAGCTATAGTAATCTTTTCAGATAACCCAAGCAGCACTCAAATCTCTTTTCTCATCTGTCATAAAATCGAAGATGGTCCTGGTAAGAACTGTATGCCAGTCGATTCTGGTTCGGCGAAAAAGTGAAATGAAAATATTTTCACTCTTTCACCGCAAATTCGAATCTCGTCCTATGAAAAGGTGAAACCAAACGTCAAAAACTTTCATATGAATAATCTCTTTTCACGCGTTGTAAGTGAATCGATCAGTGAAAGAGTGAAAATGGAGATTCCCATAAAAAAAACAAGGGAAAAAACGCCACATCAATTCAAAAGGAGTATTAGTGAAGTTTTTAGAAATAAATTTGGAAATTACATGTTCAAATTTAAAAACCTATTTCACCGAGCTTTTATTGTTTTTGTATATTGGTACAAAACGTAAGAAAGCCACATTGTCCTCCTGACCAATAGCTCGTTGAAAGCGAATGTGAAAACGATTTATTCGATTCACTCTTTCGCAGAACCAGAATCGACCCCCTGGACCCTTATGTGGTGTCAATAAAAAACATTTCAGAAATAACATCAGGTGCTTGTCTTGAACCGAGTACAATGAAGTCTGGCTTAAAACACATGCGCACAACTGCACAGGACTTAAAGCCAAAAGGGGATACAAAATATTCCTAAGCCATCTATGGTTAGCAGTTTGATAGATGATGACGCTCATATAAGCTACTAGCTAGTATTACATAAATAAACAAGCATTATGTAAGCGGTAATTTTTTTTTTTTAGATAATTTGTTCAGCTATAGCATCCTATTTAAATGCAAATGCAGAAATCGGAATCTAATATGTCATTTACTCCTATCCATCTAAAAATCACATTCCTTTATGACGTGATGATTTCATATAAATATGTTGTATACCCATAGCCTTTTAGAAATAGGTTTTCTGTAGACCATGATAACTATAGAAAGTGGCCGTTTAAATGATAACTAAACTAGTAACTACAGTATAAATATACAATGCATTGCTCGATGCAAAAGCGAAACATTGCTGGCAATGTCAAGGTCAATAGCAGTACCTACTATACCAATGTAAATGTATTCCTATGCATTCAAATTATTCCTTCACATTGTTCAAATTAAAATTTCAATTTACTACATTACAGCTCAGTCTGACACACAATGTAGGTGTCTAATCAATACTCATACTATGACTGTTATAATATTATGTATATCATTTTCAGTCTCACTGTAGCCGCTGTCTTGTCACTCTGTGCCTTAGCCTAGCACCATGCACCAGAAAGGATGCTTCACACCTGTTCGAGACGACTGATCTAAGAAAAGGCGGTCATAATCATATACTTATCTTGGTTTAAAAACTATAAATGTATATCTCAGTTGAAAATTGCATAAGAAATTATATCCAATGTAGCAACTGTCGAAACGACTCTACTTCATTTCGGACCGCCCGGCAGATCGAACATTTACTAAAATGAAAATCCTGGAAAAATGCCAACAATTCAAGTTCAACCCTAACCAAATGTTAATTTTCTGTCTCAACTCTATAAAGTCGTATTATGACAATATTCACCCGTGGAGGTTCTGTATAGCGATAGTCGATAATCTAGGCAAAACTAGTCGCGTGACGCTGCAAAAAAACACGCACTTAGAAGCACAATTTCGAAATATTATACACGTAGCTATTTCGAGCTATCGCAGTCATAAATGATGTGACTTCTGCTTATGTAGGTATATCTCTTGTGCCCAGTTTCACAGCGAGACTTTAACCTGAAATTGAGCTAAAGCTTTACAGGCTTATTTATAAACTTCATACATATATATAAACGCAAAAATATACATTAGATTTTTGCGTTTAGAGTTATTATAGAGAGTGTATAAAGTTTATAAATAAGGCTCTTAATCTTTTGTTATACTCGTTTTGTGTCACAGAATAATCCTAATGTAATATCTCATAACAGTTTGTCCTGACTGATTTGTGATCAATTTCAAACGGTTTCTTACTATGAAGCTGAAATTTTGAAACAAATTTCCTTTTATGGTCAAAGTAAGCAAATAAGCAATTTGGGGAAATTCGAACTCTTAAGCAAGGCGCGCAGTGAAGTGGAGTGACAGTGGCGTGGTGACGAAATGGCATTTTGCAGGTGGCGTGGTGACGACGTGGATTTTTGTTTTTTGTTTAACCGGAATTCACATACAGAACGATATTATTTAAGAACTTATGAATCGGTGACATCATAAGTTTGCCACTTCAGTGCGCGTTAAATCACTTTCATACCACTTCGCAGACATTTCAGAGCCACATTTTTTTTTTTTATCGATTTCAAATCGAGTTATTATTATCAACGGAAAAAAGAGATTTGTATAGGAAACCTTTTATTCAGCCTATTGAGCGAGTAGGATAGCACACTGTGTATGTACTTCTGTATGGGCGGGAGCGAAGCGCGGGATAACTAAAGATATCAAAGGGAATGCGCACGGTAGTGCCCCAGCCAAGTTGTCTAGTAAAGGCACTTACCCCTTTTACTGGGACGAACTCAGGCTATTTTCGACCCCCCTCTAACTGGCATTTACCAAGCTCACCTCACCAAACTCCATTTCTGTAGCATTACTGGTTCTCAACATAGGTACAAGACTTCAAAAATCACAAAAACCGTAACTGACTCTCTCACTCACTCACTTAGATGTTGATCATTATCATATGAAGCACTTCCGGCCATCCTATAATCGTGAAATTTGGCAGAATGCTAGATCATGTGGTGCATACACTGGGAGATGTCGAAAACTTCAGATTTTCTATTCAGGTGGCGTGGTATATGACCACCTTTGAAAATCTATTATTATTTATTGTTGCCATTTCCGATTGCCGTAGAGTGTGAAAATTTGGTAGAGCTGTAACTCTCTACCAAACAGTGTACAGAAAGGAGAAATATAAAAAGACTAAAAATCAAAATGTGCCAGTAATGCCATTCTATCAGCAACGCTTCCAGAATTTTGGCCTTCTTACTGGCCAAATTTCCTCTGGTTATGGAAAAGTTTTTCGAATTAATTTTATTGTGCATTTTTCTGTTTCAATTTTCTCTGCTGTGCCAAAAATAAAATTGAAATTAGAGGCTAACCATTAACCAATCACAGGCCCCTACTCATCATTGATTATATTTTTCTCAGCCCAAAAATAATTTGCAGTTTAATACGTATGGGGGGCATGCTGCCCCTACAACCTCCCAGTTTGGGGTTACTGTGAGATTTGGAGTATATGCGAAATTGGATATACATTTGTGAGGTTTTTTTTTTTTTGCATTACGAATTCCCACCTACTTCAAAATCCAACAGAAAACTCAAGCAGGGGGCTTGCAGTGGGCAGCATGCCCCCATTCTTATTCCACTGTTTATGCATTCCCACGAACTATTTTGGGCTTTACTGCTTGTCAAAAAGACAAACACCCAAGGAGGAAAGGAAAGAACACCCAAGACGACGAAAAATTTTGCAACAACAAATTGTACTAGTTTTTTTTTTTGCGTTATTTCCAAATTGATTTGGGCGTTATTCTATTTCAATTAACTTCCCTAAGAAAAATGTTCATTAACACATATTTAGCTCATGTAGCGGAAAACCTTGAGATTAGCTATTTCAAATGCAATTGGATTTATAATTCGAGGTTTGCAGGAAAAAAACAAAAACCGAGAGTTCCTAGTAAGCAACAAAAGACATCAAACTAGCTATTTTCATAAATATTCAAATGTCAGCGAGCCCGATTTCTCTGAGTATTTTAGCTTTGACACAGTCTCAGTATATTTGCAATATGTGTTTCAGTTATTCCACACTTACACTGAACTTTAATACAAAGTGCAAAAAAAAAAAAAAAACAGAACTTGCATTAGAATACAGTAGATAGTATCTAATACATTAAATTTATATTCAAATATACTAGAGTAATTGCAAAACCAAATGAAATTGAATAGATCACCGAATTTGAATTAAGTACCCCGCAGGCACTTTCTAACGCTGCACATTCAGTAATTTTCGGTTGATCGGAACGGAGCTAACACTTTGCGAGTAGCTGACTTTGTTAAAAAATTATTTATGTAAATTAGTGTTTGAAATCATATTCGAGTGTTACCCGTCCGTGCGGGATCTTGTGGTATAATCAGATTAAAATGGCTCTGGTGCTTAAGAATTTATATCGTCAGCTAGTTGATTTTAGTGAAAAATATCCCCAAGGTAGACATAGATCGGAGGTGTTGAATGAGTTGAAATTAAAAGGATTTGATTACAGATCCACGAGTTAAAGGATATCCATTAACTGGTTCACCTGTTCCTGCCCTATTAGTGCTGATACTTTATGTGTTGTTCGTTAAGAAATGGGGTCCCAATTGGATGAACGATCGGAAGCCGTTCAATGTGAAGCGTTTAATTCAAGCTCATAATGTCCTGCAGATAGTGCTAAATACATATACGTTTGCATTAGTAAGTTAATATTTTACAAGATATATTGTTTTGATTAATTTTTGCCTGGGTTGCAATTTGTCGAAAGGTATTTTTGACCTCGACCAAGGATAGGCTTAAACTTTTAGATTAAGGCAAGGCTCAATGACATACTTCGGAAGGTATGCAAGCTTTTGTGATATAGTGGTATAAACAGCTATATTTTTGTGTATATGCCTTGAAACTTTGTTAGGTTTTCGATAATATATAGGACATTACAATAATAATAATGAACTAATCCAAACTAGGGCGTTAGGCAATAAACGCCCAAGGAAATAGCACCCAAATCGATAACGCCCAAAAAATGAATAACGCCCTAAAAAAAATAAACAACAAAAATGGAAAGAAAGCCCAAAAATAAGTTGCCGTTTAAAAAATGATGGGGGCTTGCTGCCCCCCCCCCCCCCCCCCGTGCTTGGGTTTACTGTCAGATTGGGGCGAAATTGGATATATTGAAGGTTTTTTTTACAGTACAAACACCCACCTACTCCAAAATCCAATAGTAAATCCAATCAGGAGGGTTGTATACCCCATGTTTATTCATTTCTATTTATTATATTGGGCTTTACTGCTTGACAAAAAAACGAACCGTAAAAAGGAAATAACACCCAAAGTGACGAAAAATTGTACGAGATTTCTTAGGGTGTTATTTTATTTCACAATATTATGGGAAATATGTAATTTTATGTTCGATCCTCATTAACCTCAGCTTCAAAAATGTCGGATTAATGTATGTATCCGCCATCTTCAACTCAACCTAAAATAAGTACTTCTGAAACTTTGCTTATGAGCACGGGAATTAGTGTGAGGTTAAATGTTCACGGTCTGCAAGCAATTTTCGAACTTATTGGTATGTGCTGCAAATACTTAACATTTTAGATACGTATTTGAGAGTTTTTTCCCTTTTTATGAGTTCCCGATTTGTTAAGAGAGAAAACTTCTTTGGGGTGGTTTTCGGTCCTGTTTGTATCGATGAAGAGAGAAGATTTAACGACAAAATTTAATAGCAATGACGCTGACCTGGTCAAAAAGCTAAAAATACAATGGCCTAGACACGTAGGGTGGGTTGTGGAGTCATTCAGTCCAGGTGGCGCGCACAATTGGAAAATCTACAACCTTTGGTGCATAGAAGACAAGTCGCTGACCTTTGCTTGTTCTATAGGTACATCCATGGTAGATGTTCCGAGGAACTCGAAGACATCATCCCTCGAAAGGCAACTTTTGGGTGCCCCACAAGACAAGCAGCTAATGCTTATGACCATACAGTACATTTGACAACCGCGAGATTATCAATTTTACAAAATTCCTTTTGTTACAAGTTAAGCAAACTTTGGAACTCGCTTCCTGGGGATATATTTCCAGAAGACTACAATTTGCAGCAATTTAAATGCAGAACTAACATACATCTGCAAGCATCTCGTGGCGCTAATGAAGCGTTATAGGTTCGCCTTTCCCGGGAGAAGTATTTAAAAAAAAAATTGGTGAGCGTATCAACGGCTATTCATAACCGATCACATAGTAGCATTTGTATGGTCATGCGTATGTTAATGTGTCCCAAAATGCATTTTGTGCTCACGTTGTCATACTGTGACATAGCTGAATGACCATGTCGAGTATCCAGCACATGACAGGCGATTAAACTGCGTGAAACAATTGACCCGATTGTATTTTGTACTACAATCTACTGGTGCTTTCGTTATGAGTTTAAACAAAATAAGGAAAGTTCGTTTGAAGTTTTCCAAAGTGCTTGTTAACAATGTTGTACTGTTTGACACCTCAAAAACATGTTTTGTTATATAACTAAAACCTATTTTTACAGCACAGATCTGTTGCGTGCTGTTGTCAAATCAAAAGGGCAAGCTGTCATTAGGACGAACAACAACAACAAGAGAAAAACATGTCAATCCTATAGCGTGCTTGACACTGAAAATCATTGCAGCGTCATCGCTGACATGCTGTCATAAAAAGACATTTTGTTCAGTCAATTTATCGTGACATTCAAGTCGTCATGGGGATGTATGACAGAAGAACCTTTCTGATTTTAGTTTTGCCAGAACAGACTCTTGGATATGGTATTCCGACTCAGTAGAACAATATGCACATACGAGTGAATTATTAAAACTTTGAAAAGCTGTTTTTATGCGAAAGACATCAGCTGGGAGATCGCGCGTAAAGCCTTAAAGCCAAATTTCCAGCTGTATAGGAAGACACGGATAGCTAGTTGAAATGTTTTCTATTTATCATAGAACAGAGCCTATAGTATGTAATAAATTTTTAAATAGGCAAAACTTAATTATTGTTATGGACCGTTTATGTAAATTTTATTTTTTACAACATTATAATTGTCAGCCATTTCAAATATGTTTATAATATCAAATTTATTTAAATTTCCCCAGGGACTTTGGTACTCCTATATGCAAAAGGACTTCAGTATAACATGTAGGAACTTTGATTACACTGACAGATCACCTAAGAATATTCAATTATTGAAAATAACTTACATCTACTACATTTCAAAATATTTGGATCTCTTCGATACGGTAACTATTAGTATTTTCTTGATAAAAATACTAAAATGCAAAATAAAATAAAAACCTTCTGCAGGTGTTTTTCGTTCTCCGCAAGAAAAACAGTCATGTGTCATTCCTCCACGTTTATCATCACTCCATTATGGTAATGGCTGTCTGGTTGTACATAACCTACCTGCTTGGTAAGTAGATAAGATACATTGTGATGTGCAATATAGCTGTTTTTTCTTGGAATACTTTTACATTTTTATTCTGTTTGTCTTTATTTAGCATCTCATGCCACAATGTTGGGTGTACTGAACTCATTCGTCCATATGGTAATGTACACCTACTACTTGGTTTCGTCATTGGACCAGAAGATTGATCTCGTCCCCTGGAAGAAACGGATAACTCAAATACAAATAGCGCAATTTTGTTTATTAAGTTTGCACTTTCTAATGCCTATTCTTGACAATTGGTGCAAATTTAGGTATAATTTCATCCATGCAGTAGCGGTGATACAGAATATTTTTATGACATTCATGTTTTCTGATTTCTACTATAAAGCATACTTGAAGAAAGATAGAAATAGAAAGAAAATAACGTGAATAAATTTAGTTTTACTATTTTATTATAAGGTACGATAACAGTGAGTCACTTTTCTTTGAATGAGTTTAGACGGGTAGTGAGTTGGATCACCACCAGTAAACAGCGGAATCGAGTTTAAAATGTATTTAAATTAAACTCCAGCAGGGTTCTCTCACTTGTAATCGCATGATACTGAGAGTGCATTTTTGAGTGCGACCCCCAGGATTCAAACAACGAACTATCTTATTGGCACCGTCAATTGGAGCATACATTTAAAATGGCAATGGACAAAAAAAAATAGATTTTTACTTCAATGTATAGGTCAGTTGCAACCTGTGTCACAGAAAAAGCACGTCTCGGTGGAATAAAGTGCGCAAAAGAAATGCTAAAAAAAAACATCCGCACCTTACCAATGGCGGATTAACCACTAGGCTCGTGAGGCTCGAGCTTAGGGCGGCAACTTGTAGGGAGGCTGAAAATTTCGTATGTTATTTAATTTTTATAACCAAAATAAATGATGCAAAAAAAAAGTGGGGTACTCATTCTTGTTGATATCTGAAAATACAAAATTTAAATCTCGTGTCTGATTTTCCCCTATCCTTGAAACGTCTATTTGCGCGAACGGTTCGAAAACACGTGATGACAAATCGACCGATAACAAATTATTGGCTACGCGTAACGCATGAGAAATACGCGGCCATCTAAATAAGAATAAGTCAAAAGTTTTTCTCACTAATAAGATACGCGGATACAATAGTTCATCAGTCAAAAACTGGAGCAAACATTTCCGAATGTCTTCATAGCGATTGGAATTTGTCTTTCCGTGGCAATATCCAACTGCACCACTGAAATAAGTTATTTTCCGTCCGCGCTTAAAAGAATAAAAATGTATTTACGAGCCAACTTACTCCAAGGAAAACTCAACGCTTTGTCCATACTGTGTACTAAGAATTGCATCACAGACGAATTAGGCTTTGACGACTTGATAAATGATTTTTCCCAATTAAAAGTTCGAAAATAATTGCATTAAATCATTCGTACTCTTTATTAAATTTATAGATTGTAACTTGAAAGATTTTATGTAATACAATATTTGAATCAGCTATCCTATACCCGATTACCCATCACTCTTCGATGTTAGCCCATTCAAGTTACGATCCTTTGATAGTATAAAAAAAGGGGGGGCGGTAAACACTAAGCGTGCCTCAAAGCGGCGAGAAGGTTAATCCGCCACTGATCCGGACTAGACCATCGAGTTGTCTATAGGTACTAAAGAGACAAACCTAGTCCTGCTATATGGGACAAAGCCATGGTCTTTTGGAAAGCAAGAATTTTTGAGTCATTCTCGTTCCCATTTGCAATGACCCGAGAAGAAAATTGAACAGCAAACAGTACCAGCTATACAGCATATCATCTCGTCATCTCTCTCCAACCATACAAACACATACGTACGTTAAAAACATCACATTTTGTACACGCAAAAACATTGTCCTTAACCGAGTGCGATTTTTGCTCTGCTAAAAATAAATCGGTTAAAATTAACCAAATCTCGGTTAAAAATAAATGAGTACTCGTTGCTAAAAACAACCAAGTTAATACTGTTAAATGAATACGGTTAAAAATAGCACACTAAACGGTTGTCATTACTAAATAGTTCGGTTAAAATTAACCGAACTACTTAGTTTTCATGTTTGTTAAATTGTAATGAGTATCTAGGTTAAAATCAACCAACTTATTTCGTGTTTTTAACACACTGATTGGTTATTTTTAACCGTTTTACTCATGAAAATTCAAACGAATCTATGTTTGCTGAAAACTCACATTCACTCTGTTATAAACAAACGATGAGTGTTGGCTAAATACAACCAATAGCTCGGTTGTTTTTAATCAAATCACTCGGTTAATTTTATCAAAATATATTACTGAGCTTATTCATTGATTTTAACCGAGTAACTCGTTTGATTTCTACCAAGTAAAATAAAAACATTCGTTTATCTACGAACGAATAGCTCGGTTGATTTTAACCAAATCACTCGGTTAATTATCAAAATATGCTATCGAGCTTATTCATTGATTTTAACCGAGTAACTCGTTTGATTTCTACCAAGTAAAAAAAAACATTCGTTTATCTACGAACGAATAGCTCGGTTGATTTTAACCAAATCACACGGTTAATTATCAAAATAGGTTACTGAGCTTATTCATTGATTTTAACCGAGTAACTCGTTTGATTTCTACCAAGTAAAATAAAAACATTCGTTTATCTACGAACGAATAGCTCGGTTGATTTTAACCAAATCACTCGGTTAATTATCAAAATATGCTATCGAGCTTATTCATTGATTTTAACCGAGTAACTCGTTTGATTTCTACCAAGTAAAAAAAAAACATTCGTTTATCTACGAACGAATAGCTCGGTTGATTTTAACCAAATCACTCGGTTAATTATCAAAATATGCTACTGAGCTTATTCATTGATTTTAACCGAGTAACTCGTTTGATTTCTACCAAGTAAAAAAAAAACATTCGTTTATCTACGAACGAATAGCTCGGTTGATTTTAACCAAATCACTCGGTTAATTATCAAAATATGCTACTGAGCTTATTCATTGATTTTAACCGAGTAACTCGTTTGATTTCTACCAAGTAAAATAAAAACATTCGTTTATCTACGAACGAATAGCTCGGTTGATTTTAACCAAATCACTCGGTTAATTATCAAAATATGCTATCGAGCTTATTCATTGATTTTAACCGAGTAACTCGTTTGATTTCTACCAAGTAAAAAAAAAACATTCGTTTATCTACGAACGAATAGCTCGGTTGATTTTAACCAAATCACTCGGTTAATTATCAAAATATGCTATCGAGCTTATTCATTGATTTTAACCGAGTAACTCGTTTGATTTCTACCAAGTAAAAAAAAACATTCGTTTATCTACGAACGAATAGCTCGGTTGATTTTAACCAAATCACACGGTTAATTATCAAAATAGGTTACTGAGCTTATTCATTGATTTTAACCGAGTAACTCGTTTGATTTCTACCAAGTAAAATAAAAACATTCGTTTATCTACGAACGAATAGCTCGGTTGATTTTAACCAAATCACTCGGTTAATTATCAAAATATGCTATCGAGCTTATTCATTGATTTTAACCGAGTAACTCGTTTGATTTCTACCAAGTAAAAAAAAAACATTCGTTTATCTACGAACGAATAGCTCGGTTGATTTTAACCAAATCACTCGGTTAATTATCAAAATATGCTACTGAGCTTATTCATTGATTTTAACCGAGTAACTCGTTTGATTTCTATCAAGTAAAAAAAAACATTCGTTTATCTACGAACGAATAGCTCGGTTGATTTTAACCAAATCACACGGTTAATTATCAAAATATGCTATCGAGCTTATTCATTGATTTTAACCGAGTAACTCGTTTGATTTCTACCAAGTAAAAAAAAAACATTCGTTTATCTACGAACGAATAGCTCGGTTGATTTTAACCAAATCACTCGGTTAATTATCAAAATATGCTACTGAGCTTATTCATTGATTTTAACCGAGTAACTCGTTTGATTTCTACCAAGTAAAAAAAAACATTCGTTTATCTACGAACGAATAGCTCGGTTGATTTTAACCAAATCACTCGGTTAATTATCAAAATATGCTATCGAGCTTATTCATTGATTTTAACCGAGTAACTCGTTTGATTTCTACCAAGTAAAAAAAAACATTCGTTTATCTACGAACGAATAGCTCGGTTGATTTTAACCAAATCACTCGGTTAATTATCAAAATATGCTACTGAGCTTATTCATTGATTTTAACCGAGTAACTCGTTTGATTTCTACCAAGTAAAAAAAAACATTCGTTTATCTACGAACGAATAGCTCGGTTGATTTTAACCAAATCACTCGGTTAATTATCAAAATATGCTATCGAGCTTATTCATTGCTTTTAACCGAGTAACTCGTTTGAATTCTACCATGTAAAAAAAACATTCGTTTATCTACCCGTGGTGCGTCATTTTCGTATCGTGCCTGCATTATATTTTTTCGTTACTCATCGCACAGATGAGACGAAAAATATAAAAACCAATAAGTACCTATAGCACACACCGACAGCCGACACCACACACCATGGCAGCATTTTGCCCCAGAGAAAAAACACAATACCAAACAGATGAACACATCTCTTACAAGTTTTCAGAACATTTTGTAACTACATACATATAAGGTACAGTCGTACAGTCTCGTCATTAACTGTCTGCGCATTTGCTTGAGTTGAAAGAAACTCGTTTATTTCTTACTGAATACTTGGTTGAATTTAACCAACTCGTTGCAATGCACTGCATCAGTGCTGTCGTTTGAAATTTGTAAGAGTGCTGTGAAATCTTTTTTTTGGAATATTGTTTTTTATATTTTTGTGGAAATAATTATAGAGGGCTATAATCATTCGCCTGGAAACTGAAACGTAATCTGGAATGATGCAACAATACAAAAAAAAGCATGGCGAATAATTTACTGCTAAAGTATTGCCCGAACCGATGTACGTTTTAACATATCACCAAGTAGGTATGCAATTGCAATATATTTATTCACTTTCTCCATATCTTTTTCCTTTTTCAGACTTAACACTGAACAAGGTCTTTGTATTGGTTCTCACATTTCAACACGCACATCATATGAATAATCTTCCTTTATGCATTGCCTGCTTTTTACACAATCCAAAATTGATTTGTTTTTCGTTTGTAAGAAAATAACGATAGTATGAGATAAACGCTGTTTTAATAATTTCAACTGATTTACAAGTTTTTTTTTTCTCATTTTCTTTTAATTTCCACTGATTTTTGATATAAAAATCAATTATATTTAGATACTAAAATCAAGCCGACGTAAAATGTTGCGATGACGTTGGTAAAGTTCACTAAAACGTAAACATACTCTGCGAGCTGTTAAACTCAAATGCATTTGCATTGGTAAATGTCGAGCAACTCTGAAAATAAATCGAGTTTCGGAAAAGTCATCTAGATTCCAAAAAGATGGCTTTTTTGTGCCAATAAAAAGTGATCTAGATCAAGAAAAAGTGTGCTTGCCTGCCCAATCGAGTACCACATCATATTACTCAAAATGAAAACCGCATGAAGAAACAAAACCACTTCAATATTTTTGCGTTCATTCCAGTGGGCAATATGGCATTACGCACCGAGCAAAAGTATTGCAAACGTTCGACAGCACTGTAGTATCCACTACGCAGTATCTTGATGCAGTATGTATGCTGCTGCTGCTTGATTTGACCAGGGTTACCGTGTTGGTGACATTGTCATTAGGTATATCTAGCGGAAATATCGCGCATAGACTGACAATCATTTATTGTAGAAATTCTGGTAGTTGGCTTAATTATCTTGTACTAGTGATACTTTTTTTCAATTAAAATAATTTTTAAAAACTAAATTTTTTAACTAAAAATTAGATTCTGCCAGAGCGATTGACTTACACCTTTCAAATAAAAAACAAGTAAAAGTGTTGTCATCGGCCTGGCCGATGCTTTGATACCCTCCACTGCAGAAAAGTCATGCAAAATGTTTGTTATACCAGTTAGTATCTATGTACTGTACACCTACACGCATGTGTCTAATATACAGGTTTTGTATGGGAGGTACCAGAACTACTTTACCGAAATAGACAATTTTCAATACCAACCTGACGACGATAAAAATAATACCTCTCACAAAATTTCATTCGCCTAAGTCGATTCGTTTGTACGCTATCGTGTTTTCAACAGACAGATGGGTCAAATAGTGGTTTTGTATGGGAAGTACCAGAACTACTTGACCGACATAGCCCATTTTCAATACCAATCTTACGACGGTAAAAATAAGTCCTCTCACAAAATTTCATTCGCCTAAGTCGATTCGTTTGGACGCTATCGTGTTTTCAACAGACAGACAGACGGACATGGCTAAATTGATTCAGAATGTGATCCTGATTCAGAATATATATACTTTAAAGGGCTCCGGTGAATCCTTCTTGGCGTTACAAATGTAATGATAAAGTGAATATACCTTCCTGTGGAGGGTATACAAAAATTCGTTTGAATTGAAGATTTCTTGGACGTTTTTTAATCCATTGACATCGTAGCCATCCTTTGATGGAATTTGTTACTTTATGGCTTGATAAAAAGAAGACGTACCATATTTTGGGATATATACTATATTTATTTCGAAATGTCACCAGAAAGCCCTAAAATCTTAATTTTTCCAAGTGAAAAAAATCACTCAAATTTTTTATATTTTGGGGCTATATCCCAAAATATGGTTCGTCTTCTTTTTATCAAGCCATAAAGTAACAAATTCCATCAAAGGATGGCTACGATGTCAATGGATTAAAAAACGTCCAAGAAATCTTCAATTGAGGCGATTTTTTGTTTGATCTCCGAAATAGCCAATACGGATGGAAGTGCGTGACATTTACTGACGATTTGATATCAGTTAAATAATATTTTTGTTCAACACCTTTGCGGATATTACTAATTTTAGCTAATATTAGTAATATCGTAATGAATACTAATATATCAGTCACATCCCTACAATTATGTATACTTATCAGAACAAAAATGTGTTTCAAAATCTTCCACTAATGTGTAAATTTATAAATCGATTATGATAATAATATTATATGTTAGAATTATTAATGTATAATATTTTGGATACTCGGTTAGTGACTCTTATTTTAACCTAGCGGCAACACTGGATTTTACTCGTTCTTCTGTACGATGCGCACTGAATACAGAACAGAATACCTAGTACAGTCAGTTTGTTTCTGGTGGTTGTATTCTTCGGTTGTGCTTTACCCTTCGGTTGTGTCTAGTGTTTTTAATTTTTTTGCAATAAAAGTTTTTGCTGTGTTAAAAGTGAATCGAAAGCGAATCAACTTTATAAAAACTATACCTACATAGGTAATTAAAGGATTTCAATCGTTTGCCCTACAGTGGTAATTCAAAGATTTCATCTGGTAAAGTGGTAATTTATTCCATCGTTTACCCTACAGTTCAAGGATTTCATCGTTTACCCAAGGTAACTATAATTTATTGCATATAATTCAATAATATTACGTAGATACTAATATTTTTCTGGTAGTTGCAATATGCAATTTGTGTTTTTTTTTTATTACGTGACAAATTATTCGTGTTTGAACTCGTTTTTCTTTCAACCCAGCCGTGGCTGATTTTAACCGAGATCTCGGTTGTTTCTTACCGAGTAGAATTACACTCGGTTATTTTTTACAGTTCACTCATTTAAATTTAACAAAGCCAAGTTGACTGATTTTAACCGAGATCTCGGTTGTTTCTTACCGAGTAGAATTACACTCGGTTATTTTTTACAGTTCACTCATTTAAATTTAACAAAGCCAAGTTGACTGATTTTAACCGAGATCTCGGTTGTTTCTTACCGAGTAGAATTACACTCGGTTATTTTTTACAGTTCACTCATTTAAATTTAACAAAGCCAAGTTGACTGATTTTAATGCGAATCAACTTTACAAAAATTATACTTTCAGTATTAATTCAAAGTCGTTTACCCTACAGTGGTAATTCAAGGATTTCATCTTGTACCATACAGTGGTATTTTATTCCATCGTTTACCCTACAGTGGTAATTCAAGGATTTCATCTTGTACCCTACAGTGGTATTTTATTCCATCGTTTACCCTACAGTTCAAGGATTTCATCGTTTACCCAAGGTAACTATAATTTATTACATATAATTCAATAATATTACGTAGATACTAATATTTTTGTGGTAGTTGCAATATGCAATTTGTGTTTTTTTTTTTATTACGTGACAAATTATTCGTGTTTGAACTCGTTTTTCTTTCAACCCAGCCGTGGCTGATTTTAACCGAGATCTCGGTTGTTTCTTACCGAGTAGAATTACACTCGGTTATTTTTTACAGTTCACTCATTTAAATTTAACAAAGCCAAGTTGACTGATTTTAACCGAGATCTCGGTTGTTTCTTACCGAGTAGAATTACACTCGGTTATTTTTTACAGTTCACTCATTTAAATTTAACAAAGCCAAGTTGACTGATTTTAACCGAGATCTCGGTTGTTTCTTACCGAGTAGAATTACACTCGGTTATTTTTTACAGTTCACTCATTTAAATTTAACAAAGCCAAGTTGACTGATTTTAATGCGAATCAACTTTACAAAAATTATACTTTCAGTATTAATTCAAAGTCGTTTACCCTACAGTGGTAATTCAAGGATTTCATCTTGTACCATACAGTGGTATTTTATTCCATCGTTTACCCTACAGTGGTAATTCAAGGATTTCATCTTGTACCCTACAGTGGTATTTTATTCCATCGTTTACCCTACAGTTCAAGGATTTCATCGTTTACCCAAGGTAACTATAATTTATTACATATAATTCAATAATATTACGTAGATACTAATATTTTTGTGGTAGTTGCAATATGCAATTTGTGTTTTTTTTCATTCCGTTACAAATTATTCGTGTTTGATTACGCATCGGATTTTAACTGCGCAATTACTGGTATTTGACTTTTTCTTCTTCTCCTGGGGTCAGATCACGTAAAATAAAAACGACTGAACGATATAGTTTTTATGCATATCAGTGGCAATAAACAGAGACTGCTATTGTCGAAATGATGTCCTTCGATCCTTTTCATATTACGTGATCTGACCCCTGGAGAATAACCCTTTAATGCAAGATTTGTTCGTGCTTTCTGAAATAGTTAAGAATTATTGTCTGTTTTATAGACATAAAGCTATGGACGACGACGTCTGCAATTTATTGCGAGAGTGGGGCTTGGAAAATTATATTGACGTTTTCAAGGGTATGTTTATAATATATTCATTTATATATACGAAGGAGTATCTTTTATCATTCTATTACTATAAGGGTATTCACTTTAACGCGTAAAAGCCTCATAAACTGCATAAATTTACCACCTCGTAAATCAACTGTCAGATTTTGTATGGAGAATAGTTTAATAGTTTACGCAGACCTCATAATTTTCCGCGACGATTTAGGCTGGGAAATCAACCGCGGAAAGTTGTGCAAATCACAAATGTCAAACTTTGACAGACAGTCGTATGAATTGTTTGTTTGATTCCAGATTTACAGTCAATTTACGCTATTTAAGCAATGACATTTCCGAGCGGTGTTCACTTAAAGCACCGCAGAAATTTATACATTTACGAGCTGCATACATTTATCAGATTAAGTGAATACCCTTTATATTATTTTGGTTACACGGTACGCAAAAACCAAATTCAGTTTTCATGAAACTTCACTAAAATCTACTTGTTCAAATCGTTTGATTCTTTCTTTTATAACTCTGATAAAAGATACAAAAATGTTAAATAAGAACTAAACTAGAATTGTTTTCAATATGACAGAAAATGCCATAACGTCAATATCTTTGGCGCTACTAGGCCATGCCGAGATAAGGGAGATGTTCCCAATCATAGGACATCGTGTACTTATTATGCGAAATTTTGAGGAATGGCGAAAGGCAATGCATCCAAATGCTGCTAACACTTCGGTTAGTTGTTATTACAGAATCATTAATATTTACATCTACTGATGGTAGCAATTACTGTTGTTCATATACAGGTCTATGAAATTCAAGAAACAAATTTTACCAGTTCCCAAGACCAAAGCACAAATGTAAGTTTTTTGCTGAACGACATGCTACCTTCTTTTGAAGTTAGTGATAAATTTGAATCCACAAGTTCAAATTTATTGATAGATGCCATTGTTACACCTACTACTTCCGAGAAATCTCTATATGGAACAGAAGAAGTTGTAAGTATACAAGTTGAAAAACATACTGTAATAAATAACAAATAAAATCTGAGATTAGCCTACGCCTGTGGCTCCGGTGCAAGCAAATAACCCAATTTTACTGACGCGAATACGCAAAGCTCATTCAAAAATACGCATTTCCTTTGTTGTGGTTCATTTGTATAAAATTTATTCGTTCGAATTATGTAAGCGAATGAAAGCGAGTGAAATTTCCCAAAGCACGACACTTCTGCCTGCCCCTATTGTGTAAGACAACGAAACAGTTGAGTTGTCTCCTGGTTTTATGTAATTCAAAATTCGGTATTGTCCGTATTGTCATAAACAACCTTGATAGAAAAGTTGTCTGTCAGTTGTCTATAAGTTGTTAGTTAGTTTGGGTTGTGTGAAAGTTGAGTTGAATTGAAGACAACTCAATTCAACTAAGTTGAGTTGTGTTCTCCAATAGGGGCATTCAAAACGCGATAACTTAGTAGGTACTACTTAGTGTCCATAAATATTTCGTTTTCACTACATACATAAATAGTTCGCGAGGGTAGAATTCACTTGCACCGGAACCGCGGCCATATTGATTCCGTTTTGGAAGGTGGGCAGCAAAGGTTAACATAGCGTTAGTTCATTACTGAAGATCATAATGTGCTATGAAGTTTTTGTAGTCCTCATGTAACTACAATGTACCTAAACAATTTGTTAAATGGTTACCACAATTAAAAAAAAAAAAAAAAAAAAAAACAGTGTCTAGGAACAGATTTTCCTAATTCGCAGTACTATATTGTCTTTCTAGAACCTTCAAAAACTTCTCGAAAATTCCCTAGAGGGAAGAGGTATCTTAGCAATAGACAAGACCAAGCCACTTGAAAATGTCGCACGGCTTCGATTGGTGCGGATTATATGCACACATATACTAAAAAACAGCCCCGAGCGAAACATCACGGCCAAAATTTATGGCATGTGGACAAATGAAATAGCTCATTTGTTCCCTTCTGAACACAGGTCTGTGTATTTTCACAATAAAATCGTGGATTCGGGTCGTGGGATCGTTAACCGATTGGCTGGAAAGTTGCCAGACCATATCAACAATTTGAAGCGAAAATACCGTGAAACGGGTATAATATCTAAACGGAAACGTTCTTTGTCATCGTCACCTTGCTCGAGTCGAAGATCATCTCCCACTCCATCACAAAATCGTCTACTATCTACTACTATCCAAATAGTAGAAGACGGAGAATCGTCAGATGAAGATCTGAAGTGGCTAAGGAATTCCAGCAATCCCTGGAACACTACAGAGGAGAAATGGGGAAAAACCACTCGTGCTCGCCTTGAACTTTTGAAGGAGATGACAATATCAAACTATTTTGACGAATTTCCGGCTCTAAAAAACGTGCTCGGGTATAAACTGGTAATAATATTCGATTCAACTTACACACTAAATACAAAATGCATTCTGATTCTGTTGTTAATGTTGTAGAAATGGCAGTGCCAGAACAATTTGGGACTTCCTCCAAACTATTTACTTATTATTCGTAAAAATTTGTTGTATAATTTCACCAAATATATTTTCAATTTAATTTTTAACAGCTGGAAAAGGATTTCAACACCCTACACAGCGATCATTCTACAGGATTGATGCAAAACTTTCCATCTTTAAAAACAAACATATACAGAACTGCTACAAAAAAAGCAAATGCGAAGGATATCTACTTGCAAAACCTTCTATCGCTGGAGAATTGTGAGTGCTTACTTTCATTTTTTCTTAATTTTCGTAAACTAGCGTACCCGTGCTAGAACTCTCGCATGTGGATGTTGTATGTCCGGGTTTTTAATTTTTTTTCATTTCAACATATTATTGTAATATTTATATATGTACAATAGTAATACCAACTTTAGTATAATCGACAAAATAAAGGTTCGAAAACTCTGAATAAAAAAATTACTAGTTTAGTGACACAGTACTCAAAATCGAATGCAATCTTACTTTAAAAATATAAAATAGGTTCTTTTCTGAAATGCTCGATAATGAATATAGAATACCAGTCACATTAATACCATTTAAAAAGGAGATGGCTTTCTCTTCACCTTCTACCGCTTTTAATGCGGCAGTGTTTCTTTCACCGAGAAAAACTTTTTCCAATATTTTGAAAATTCGTGAATGCCAAAATTCACGTAATTTATAACACAATCTTTTTGTTTGTAAAATAAAAAGTATATTGTGTCGCCATTCGCCAATACTCGGGTCCCAAGCCAAATTTCCAAAATCCCAGAAATTGAAATTGATTTTCTTTATCTCTTCCCCCTTTCCCCAATTGGAAGTTTCAAAATAGGGAGTATCTAACTAAGGAAATATCTATATTTTAAGATTTGAGTTTATTGAACTTCTTTTTCCAACACTTTCATATGTGCCAGAAAATCACCCGACAATAATTGAATTGATGAGTAGAAGAATAGTACATGTACAACATATCACTTTTGAGAAAAACAGAAAAAACTGTTTCACGGAAAAACTATTTATTTTCCTGTCTAATAATGTATGAGGGATTTGAAGTATCCCTGTTCCCTAATAATATGTTCATGAATGAATAACTCACAAAATTCTATACTGACAGGAAATATTTAGACAAGAAGTCCTTGTACTTGTACTGTTCTTCCACTCAATTACAAAAAAATACACATTTAGATTCACGATTCGGTGTATGATACACCGAATCTTGAATACCCCTATTATTTTATTATTTTATTATAATAAGGGTATTCAAGATTCGGTGTATCAGGTCTAGTATCATTGTGTCCGGGATTTTCATGCACGATAACTACTTTCTTCAAATTATTTCTGACAACCCTAATGTAGTAGTAAAATTCAACTTGTTTTTCTTAAATTTCAGTGTCTGAAGATATAAGTAACCTAGGTGCGTTTCTGCTGATTCCATCGCTTTTGGCAACATCAACTATACGCCTAAAGGGGACCAACAAGAAGGTTTGGCGGCCATCAAAATCGGAAGCCCGCGACGGATTCATCACTCATGTTTCCAGCGATGCGGAGATCAATGAAGCGATCTCTATAAGGCGTAAAAAACTTTCGGAATTCGGACTGACTCTTCAACCGTTCATCCTCATAAATGGTGCGTCTTTAGATAAAATAAGTAGTTATTTTGTTGTAGTTAACGATACAAAATATATACTACCGACTATCTTAGAGGCGGTCGATATTTGTTTTAAAATTATATTTATGTTGAACGCAAAATATCCTGTGGAATCTAAATCTGCATGGGTGTTTATTCAAAGAGCATTTTATAAAATAATAACTGACTTTGACAAAGAATCCACTGCATCTAATAGTTTGCTAGGGGAATTAGGGATTGAAGAGTGTTAATTTACATTTTTTTCCATTTGGGCGCAAAGCATTTAGATATTTTAAAATGGTTGTTTGTTTTTTATGCAGATCCGACTTTAAGGATCCAAAATGTCTAAGACAGCACTTTGAATTTGATCATCACGGCCACGAGTTTATACACTACAAATGCTCGGAAGGAAATTGTAGACGATCATTTTCTATTTTCAATTCATTCAGAAGACACATTAATAAAGAACACGCTTCTGAAAGTCTAAATCAACCTTCAAGCTCTTATGTTAATGAAATTGAACCAAATGAAATTGTATTTCCTTCACATAAGAGTTTAGAACAAGTCAAAAAGTCTGAAATAACAGAAGCACCACCGGTTAATGAATCATTATCGATTTTGATTGCATCTCTTTATGCGAATGTACTTTTGCCTAGAAATGTAGTACAAAAAATAGTTGATGGCTTAAGCGATTTTTTAGGTTCATTGAGTTCAGCTATTGAAAACTGCGTTGATGAAGTTAGTCTTGAAAGCTCCCTATCCAATAATGTTTCAAGATCATTAGTCGAAGCACTCGTGCCTTTAATCATTTCCCCCTTAAAATGTTTACAAACAGAACGAAAAAGGATTACTTATTTTACTAAACGAGGATCGTATATTGAACCCCAAGGAATTTTAATTGGCCAGAGATTCGACAATATAAAAAGAAATGGGTTAATACGTATGGAACCTGTGGAATGCAAAGAACATTTTATTCCTCTTAGACATGTAATGCAATCTTTTTTTTCGTTAAAAAACGTACTCTCCGAAACTTTGGAATACATGGACAGTCTTCAATACAAAGATGATATGGAAAATTTTATTCAAGGCACTTATTGGAAACACAGAGTAACGCATCATTCGAATCGAATAGTTTTACCTTTATTTATGTATTTCGATGATTACGAGATTGGAAACGTTCTTGGAAGTCATTCTGGTATTCATAAATTAGGGGCAGTTTACGTCTCAATTCCGTGTCTTCCGCCTTGGCGATCATCAGTTCTTTCGAACATATTTCTTGTTTTGCTATTTCATTCATCTGATAGAGTATCTTTCGGCAATAATGTTATATTTAAACCAGTTATTGATGAATTTAATTTCTTAAGCGAAGAAGGTATACAAATAGATATTCCAACTTTCAAGGGAACTTTATTTTTTGAGCTTGCTCTAATCCTTGGCGACAATTTAGGATTACATTCTATGATTGGGTTCGTAGAGAGTTTCTCTGCAAATTTTTCCTGCAGAGTGTGCAAAGTTTCAAAGCGAATATTAAAAGAGCAACTGTATGAGGATACATCACTTCTTCGGGCAATTGATAGCTATGAAGCTGATCTTGCTTTAAATGATGTTTCTTTAACCGGTATTAAGGAAAAATGTGTTTTTCTGGACATTAAGAACTTCGACTTGTTTCAGCAGGTTGGTGCTGATATTATGCACGATGTGCTAGAGGGTGTTGCAAAATACATTTTAAATTTCATACTTTTGGAGTACACTGAAACTAATAAACTTTTTTCCTTATCTCTTTTTAATGACAAATTATTAGCATTTGCATATGGGCCTGATAGTAAAAATAAACCTTGCAGTATCGAAAAAGAACATTTGAAGAGGGGGAATATGCGCTTATCTTCTGGAGAAACGCTTACTCTTTTACGATTTCTTGGATTACTTGTAGGCGATTTTGTACCAAGAGACAATGCTATTTGGAATATATACATAACATTAAGAAAAATTCTTGACATACTTCTTAGCGTGAGAATTTCAGTTGGAACAGAAGATTTATTGCAAGTGTTAGTTGCCGAACTTAATGAACAATATATTAAAATAACCAAAGACTCTCTTAAACCAAAGTTTCATAACCTGCTTCACTATCACACCGCTTTAAAAAAATACGGTCCATTATCATCACTGTGGTCAATGAGGTTCGAAGCTAAGCACAGACATTCTAAAATGTCAGCTAGATCGTCATGTAATCGAAGAAATGTCACTTTAACTTTAGCAATTAAGCATCAACTTCAACTAAATGAAATCTTCCTAAGGGGGAAACTTTCGAACATACTTGACGTAGGCCCCATAAAATCTCCCTTGTCACCCGAACTTAATTTTTTGCATTCCCAGCTACCACTGGACCCTGAAAAGACTTTGACTAGAGTGAATTGGGCGACGATGTCTTCTATACATTATAAAAAAGGATCAGTCTTAGTAAAAAGTTTAAGTTCAGATTGCTATCTTTATGATTTTTTCGTATTGGACAAATTATATTTGTATGAGTCCGATCGCCTAATCTTAGCTGGAACTTTAGTGGACACTTTATGTTTTGATGAACATTATTATGCATATCAGGTAGAAGCTCCATCAATAGAAAAACGGATTTGCCTGTTTCTTGAATCATTTATTTCACCAATTCCAAACACGATAAATATTTTACCAAATGGAAGGCAGTACGTAGTCTTACGAAGCCCATTATAAAGTAATAAACATAAACTTTCTTAAAAAAATAAAATTTCACAATGATGCAGTAGAAAAATATTCATATGTTAATATTACATTTTTAAAGATGTAAATTGTAAATTGTGCGATAACACATTAAGAACGGAATAAATATATATATATTATGGACTAATAATCACCGATTGGTTATATTTTTATCACGGTTTCAATACCAAATTTTGTAATTAATTCTTAAAAAATAAATATGTACCAAACGTACAAATCATTTCACAATGATTATGTTAGATAAATATTATATAATACGATAAAAATATAGAAAAATATTTATATGTTAATATTACATTTTAAAAGATGTAAATTGTGCGATAACACATTATAAATTAAGAACGATTGGTTATATTTTTATCACGTTTTTAATACCAAATCTTGTAATTAATTCTTAAAAAATAAATATGTACGAAACGTTTTACTTCAAAGTGTTTAATTGCATAGTTTAGATTGTTTCTCTCTTAAAAATTATTAAGTTTTCAGGTGCATGGACGTTTCAAAAGGATGCTGTCGACGGCTGGAAAAAAGGTTTCCTTGGCTAAGTTTAACCAAGTAAGTTGGATAAATTCAACCGAGTAGGTTGGATAAATTCAACCGAGTAGGTTGGCTAAATTCAACCGAGTAGGTTGGATAAATTCAACCGAGTAGGTTGGCTAAATTCAACCGAGTATGTTTGCTGAATTTAACCGAGTAGGTTGGCAAAATTCAACCAAGTAGGTTGGTTAAATTCAACCGAGTATATTTGCTGAATTTAACCGAGTAGGTTGGCTAAATTCAACCGAGTATGTTTGCTGAATTTAACCGAGTAGGTTGGCTAAATTCAACCGAGTATGTTTGCTGAATTTAACCGAGTAGGTTGGCTAAATTCAACCGAGTATGTTTGCTGAATTTAACCGAGTAGGTTGGCTAAATTCAACCGAGTATGTTTGCTGAATTTAACCGAGTAGGTTGGCTAAATTCAACCGAGTATGTTTGCTGAATTCAACCGAGTAGGTTGGCAAAATTCAACCAAGTAGGTTGGTTAAATTCAACCGAGTATATTTGCTGAATTTAACCGAGTAGGTTGGCTAAATTCAACCGAGTATGTTTGCTGAATTTAACCGAGTAGGTCGGCTAAATTCAACCGAGTAGGTTGGCAAAATTCAACCAAGTAGGTTGGTTAAATTCAACCGAGTATGTTTGCTGAATTTAACCGAGTAGGTTGGCTAAATTCAACCGAGTATGTTTGCTGAATTTAACCGAGTAGGTTGGCTAAATTCAACCGAGTATGTTTGCTGAATTTAACCGAGTAGGTTGGCAAAATTCAACCAAGTAGGTTGGTTAAATTCAAACGAGTATATTTGCTGAATTTAACCGAGTAGGTTGGCTAAATTCAACCGAGTATGTTTGCTGAATTTAACCGAGTAGGTCGGCTAAATTCAACCGAGTAGGTTGGCAAAATTCAACCAAGTAGGTTGGTTAAATTCAACCGAGTATGTTTGCTGAATTTAACCGAGTAGGTTGGCTAAATTCAACCGAGTATGTTTGCTGAATTTAACCGAGTAGGTTGGCTTCGAACACCGAGTAGGTTGGCTTACGAACACAATTTAACCGAGTAGGTTGGTTAAATTCAACTGAGTAGTTTGGCGAAATTCAACCGAGTAGGTTGGTTAAATTCAACCAAGTAGGTTCGCTAAATTCAACCGAGTATGTTTGCTAAATTTAACCAAGTAGTACTAGGTTACTTATAACCGAGTAGATCTGGGTGGGGAAGTGGGCAACTCGGTTATTTTTAACCAATTTACAATAAACGAATTGTCTTGGTTAATTTTAAACGAGTAATACTGTAGGAGCTATATTAACAGCATCACTCGGTTATTTTTAACTACATTTCGGTTGTTTTTAACCGTCACGTTTTTTGAGTGTAAGGAGTAAATAACACATAGACTGCACGTGCACACGTGCACGGCCATAATCAATTAATTTAAAATGACCAACCATTGCCCTGAAAGTCCTATTGAATTCTGCAACTTTCTGGGAAATCTCTGCTTCAGCTCAACTTTCTTAAGAAATGTAATCCTGCCAAACTAACCACTTCTATAGAAAACGTTTGGACACCAATCTGACACTTCTTACCCGTCGATAAATCATCATTGGCCTCAAGCCCTAACTCAGAAACATTCGTATCTAGCTAGTAATAATGGCGCACAACTATCGCAGCCCGAAATATATACCTACCCCAATGGCATATCAAAAACTTTTCCAAAATATTCGCTTCACAAAGTTAATACCGTTCGGCTCTCAATTGCCTGTCAAACTTTTCTCGCATCCGTATAAACTTAGAGCGTATGTGGGTAATATTTATGATTCATGTTTCACCATATGGAAGCACAAAGATGTTCGTTTCACACTTTACGACTGTTATTCATTTTGACTTTAAGGCTTTCACTATAACTCCAATTGTTCCGTACAATTGAGCCCGCATGCAACCACATCCACCACCACTGCCGCTAAAGTAATTTGGTCTTCCGTTGACGAGTATATACACACCAAGAACTAACATTAAGGATGACAAAAATAGAGCAGGGTTTCCGAATTTCACTGTTCAACTGAGAACTTTCAACATCAAGATGTAAATCAATGCCCTGAAAAAGGTCGCTATATAGCCACAGCCTGTGAATCCGGCAACAAATGTCTCGAGACAAGTTTACAACTTGCTTTTACATACACACACAGGATTCAAAACGCCATGTATGGGTGGAACCAACGAGGTGACGTGCCAACATTGACAGGAGGAAAGTTCGCAATCGCAATCCTTGAGCGTAAATTCAATTGTATCCTCAATTTCGAAGAGAATTGTTTTGTCCTTGTTCTAGAGAATTCGTTAAGCAGAGGACGATTACAATTTGAGGACGAGATAATTTTAAGGATTTCTGTGTCTTCCTCCCACCCGGCACGTAGGATCGAGGGGGAATGGCAAAATACATTTAATGATCCGCAACGCATAATGGGTCACTTCCATGACTAGTCTTCTTACCACCGACCACCGGTATAGCTGCATCCGGTTACATATTTTTGCTTCTTCTTTCTCGGAGTCTACGTACAGTAGACAAAGAAGGGTTTGTATAAGAATATTTCCATTTCCGGTTTCTGCTTGTGGTTGTCAGTGTAGGAATTGTTTTTTTGTTTCATAATTTTCCCTAAATTCTGTAAGTTCACTTCCGACGATGACAACGACATCGTAGTAAGGACAAGGACGACACGACACGATAGGAGAAAACAGAAAATATATAAGATAGGTAGTACATATACATAGCAGTACTGAAGTTGAGTGTATCCTGCAATAACTAATCAGGATGTTGAGATTTTGTTGGCCATGGATAGGTGGTTTCAATTTTCTCTATGTTTCCCTGCATTTGCGAAGGACTTTCTTCCGGAAATAGTACTGCTGACGTGTTATTGCCAGTGCGACGAGCAAACAATTTGGTTTTGTTATATATGTATGTACTTGTACAAGGTATAGGACGTATGAAAAGTAGAGCTAATTACGAAATGAACAGAGGTAGTGTTACTAGGACATCTTAAACTTCACAAGTAACTAAAATTAGCATAACATTGTCAAGTATGCGGTTTAAGGCAGCGGTTAGCCGCACGGAGAAACAATTTTACAGGCATTGAAGAGATTTTATTAATAGCATGTGAGAGTAAGTGCAGTAAAGCTTAAGGACTGCGTGATAAATTTAGAATTTGCTTAAATGTGGGTGATACAATACTAGACTAGACACAAGTAAGTTGAAAAGGGGATTTTAAAATAGAAAGCCGAGATAATTAAGGATATGCGAAAATATGATGCTGAGAATCAACAGGAGATAGAATCTAATGACGGCAAAGGAGGTAAAAGAGAGAACAATGGAAGAGGATAGCTGAGTTCTGTAGATAACAATTGTTTTTAAAACATTTATGTTTTAAATGTTGTAAAAGACTAGAGAGTTGATCGAGTTGGAAGAAGAAGAGAAATGAATATAAAAAAAAACAGAAAAGTTTCACCAGGGCGTATACGTACTATTAGTGTACACTGTACATATTTGAAAATAAATGAGATAATACCGAAAACTAAAATGGTAGATGAACGGATGCAGGCGGTCAGCACGTTATCAGTGCTACTTCAGTGGGTGGGGTGGTTCTTTGCCTGACCGATCCAATCTTTAACTTCCCTTCGTTTACAAAAAAAATTAAACGTGCTTTGGTGTGTTATGCGAAGCGAAAATGTGTGCTGTTTTAAATAAAATTTCAATTCTCTAAGCTAAGGTGTATTAGCTTAGGTAGCCCTCCCTTCCTGAGTAGACCCAAAGTCTTCCCAAAAATGTTTACCCTTAATTACGTCACTGAACCAACCAAAAGTTTACGTAGGCTAAGCTATGGTAGACCAAAATCGCGGAAATTAATTAAGACGAAAATGAGATTTTATAATTACAAACATGTTTATTACTGGATCAAACGATGGATCAATCAAAACTTAGTGTAGATAAATATTTTATTGATAATTTCCCAATGGTATTTATGATGGCATAATATGTGGATACAAAAACGCACCGCAATGAGAAAAGAAAATTAAGTAGAACATTAGATAAAAAAAATTGCTTTACTTCAAAACTGTGATCTGATTTCTGATCGTTAAAATAATAAATAGTATTTTTAGATCTATCTATATGTGGCTTTGTGGTTTTATATTCTTGAATCACGAAAAAAGAAAATTAAATCGACTTACCAATAAAATTCAGCTCGAAGATGGGCCCGCTGTCGAGATGCTGTTTGATCTAATTTATGAGGAAAAAAAAACACACTCCCATCCTCTTATCACCGGTAATCAATTAACGGATACCTTTTTCCTATGAACCGATTAAACTTCGTTGGATTTTTTTTATATAGCTCGTTATAAATACTTTGTAACGTTTATATGTATATAAATATAGATCTTTAGATTTGGTTAATTTTTTTTGTATGTAATTAAAATTCACTTTATGGTATACATATATGTATTGTATATAAAAAAAATGTATTTTAATCACTCAGAACACTGATATCCATGGGATTTTAATGAAACATGAACAACAGAGTATTATGGGTGACTTCTGCTACTCTTTGATCGATCGCTGGCAGATTTGGGGTTAATGCCGCGCTCGAAAAAATCGTTGGCTAAGAGCTCGAATACAAGTAGCGGGTAGCGGCCTTAAAAAAAACGAGGAATAGCTTATCCAGCATCTGGGGGATTTTATTTTTAAATAGGTTTATCTCCTTAAAAGGATGATATGTGTCCTAGAGTGGTATATGCACTTTCTTCGGTGGTTGCAAAAAAGCGCAAATATCACTCACGGAATGGACCACAAAGCTAAATTTGGAAATACAAATTATTGTACTTTATGAAACAAAATCACCGAACACCGAGCATGCGTACAGTCTGGTATGCAAGAGAGTAATCAGGTATAAATAGTTTTATTTTATATATTTTTATTATTGTTTCCTAAGGCTTTTATTTAATAATACATGACAGTAGGTACAATGCAAGATGGGTACATGATTACATACAAATAACTTCGAGGCACCTACTTACAGTGATAGACATGTTACGGTTCTGCGATGTTCAAGCGAAATTACCGAAATTCATGTTTCCAATTACTTGTGTAATGTGGTTTTTGGCGCCTTATTATAATTATTGTAGTCGGATTAGAAGATGTTAAATATTTCTTGAACAAGTAACATTATAGCAACACAAACACTATCAGAACTCCTGTAAGTTTGTACAAATTGCTGAAGTGATTAAAAAGAGCTAATAATCAAGTATACCAGGGCTGGGCAGTCGGTCTATCGCGATCAACCGGTCGACCGCAAGCCCATTTTTAGGCGACCGCGCAAGAGTTTCAATTAAATATTTTTAAATAAAAAAAAGCGATTTTTTTTTCTCCTTCTGTTACTCTGATTTTTAAAGACTACTACTACTGCTACTATTGCACAATGTCAAAAGTGAACCCCTTTGGGTAAGTGGCCTTATTGCTTGACGGCCACCATACGAGACTCCGTAGTTCAATATAGGTCTTACTAGCCGTGTATACATCTACAGCTTAATTTTGTGAGATGGTTCCAAAAGTTTTCCCAAAGATTCTGCTGCAGAAATAAAAAGCTATTGTGTCTTTCTTTCATTGGTTTTCAATCTCTAATAGCCGATGACTACAACTGAAATAATTAATACTTTGTAAAAAGTTGTGCTCGAAGTCATTTGCAAAATAAATAACCCCACACGAGGGAACATTTCCATTTGCTCAGAATCTCATTTGACTATAGCAATTGCGCGGAGAAGTTTTCTTTTCTCCCAATGCAGACAGCTTTTCCTATCATTTCCGTATTCATTTTCCATAATCCCTCGCTAATTATGTTTCCATTTCCATTTGGCCAAATTATGCGCCATCAAATTGTGTTTAATTGCAAAGTTCCCCTTGCGAGTGATTTGAAATTCATATTTAAGGGTTGGGTATCCTCCAGAGACAGACCCCGCTACGGTATAGGGTAGCATCCGCTTAATTTGCGTTAAATTTACGTTCAAATGCAAATTTCAATTATGCCAAATTATTCGGGGCAAGGTAATTTCTTGTATGCGGCATTCGAGACAAGACTCAATATCCTATCGTCCTTATTTGTGGCAAACAGAAATTCAGTAATTTCAATGAAAAGGGACATTCTTTCTTTCTTAAAATGTTCAATAGTTATCCGACGACCAGTTAGGGGGAAGCACCTACAAAGAAAGAATTCAATATTTAAGAAAATAATCAATACCGATCGACATCTTGTCAGAATTGTTTTTCCCATTGATTGTATTGAGTTCGTTTAGTGGGTGTATGAGTGCGTATAATTCCTCTTCTAAGAGGATTAATTTCATTACCAAATTGAAATGTGTCGACTAAGTGGATTTTTCTTATTCCAAAACATGTTTGTCTTGCAAGATGTTTGTGTGCAATCCATAGACATTAGCATGCCGAAAAGACGAATATAATCAAAGAACAATTTTTTAAATTAGCATTGCGCACATGTGTATACCACTTACGGTGTGCATAAATTAAGCACTAACATTGCGAGCATGTTTGAGGGGTTGAATTAGTAATTTGTTTGTGTTGCGAACTTTTAAAAACCACATCCAAATAAACACCAAGTTCTCAGAAAGGAGTAGCTACGTAATATAAATCTACATAAGTCAAAAAGTATACATGAACAATGTTCGACAGTAAGAAAGAAATGAAAACATAAAAAAATATGAGATAATTTTGAAAGGGATTTATGGGGAATAATTTTTTACATCAGAGGCATTCTGAAAGTTAAATAAATATTGCGGGTCATGTTGAATGTTTGTCAAGATCAAAGTGAGTAACATGATTCATCGCATGACATTTTTAAGTTATGGAAGAAGTTGCTGTCAGAAATTGTTATTTGACTTAAAATTAGTCAGTTACAATTTATCCCTTCAAATGGTTTTCAATTTTATCAGTAGCTACTATTCTTAGAGCGCTTATTTCAAAAACTAGCAGTTTGTCTTCAATAATTCTCTGTAGTGTTTTCACTATAGCATATTTTCGAACAACTTTGCCAAAAAGAGCTAACCTTAGTAGGCGGTTTGCATAGTACTTTCAATATGCTTTAAATACCTATTTAAACTTGAGCTAATTGTATATGTATACCTTTTTTGGAAGTTGTTCAAGGGTTCCCCTGAAATGATCCCAAACACTGAGGCTTTATCTGTAACAGGCGGAATTGGTCTTCATTGGTCCAACCCCTTAGTGATAATCTTCGTAAGGTTGGAATACATCTTCAAGATGTTCACCAAAAAGTTTACCGTTATGATTCTCACTGATGGAATACTAGCTATTGGCCTGCATGTTTTCTTTGTTGACTTTCATAAAGAGTAGCCGAAACAAGCATAATTTTTATTTTTAATCATGACTTACTGAACTTGCCGCCGCCGCATGCATTGTAGAATCTAGGGAATCTCTCCTAAGATCACACACTGGATCTACACAGTAATGGCCAGGCCCATTATAACATATACGCTGCGACAGTATGAAGCAACAAAGCCAGGCATCAATAAGCTCAATAAGATATAAAGGCTCGCGTATCCGGGGTCTTCCGAAGCCATGCGTATGGCATACACCTGTCCCACGTGGCTATTGAAGCCTTAATAGGACTAACACCCATCCACATATATAACCATAGAAATTTGGCAAGTGCCGAGTTTGATACAAGCGAAAGAGTTAAATATTAGCGAACAACCATAACATCCATAACTAGCTTCCTGACCTTGGCATGATCTGTGCGGTCACAGACCGTCTACCAAAGGCACCATCCACCATGTTTCAGGAAAAATACTCTCCATGGAGATTACAAACCTATAATTGGATTAATATCTAAATAAACGGATTGAAAAAATGATGCAACATTTTCGCAGATAGCAGGCGAGGCATCCAATGTCTGTCCGTTAAAACGGAATGTAGTGGGATAACCATCACTCTTATTTTTTGAGTTTATGAAATTCCAACATTTATTAGGCCTGGATTTGCTGCTATTTTGTATATCATTTACGTAAAGAAGATAAAGAGAAGTTTTAAAATCTGATTTTAATCTTCTATACAGCAAAAAGTCCTCATTCAACAAACTACTCCTCCATTTCCTATAAGCTCTATTTTTTTGTATTTTTAGGCCACGAATGGCTTTTTTATCCCTGAGACAAGAATCCATCATGGTATCATTTACACGAATTACCGGAACAAATTTAAAAATCACCCTATTAATAACCCGATAGAATGTAAAGCATGAATCGTTAATATCAAGTGAAAGATGGGGGTACCAGTCATAATTGCTAAGCTTTTTACAAATATCTTATAATTAGAATTTTTAAAATCTTATCTAAAAGGCTCATAACTACAGGCATTATTAACATCAAGAATACAAAATAACTGTAAAGAAGGATGATAAGCATCTTCCGAGAGGTGTAAGGCGTCTAGATACAAAACTTTCAGTACTATTATTGGAAAAGTTAATATCCAAAGTACGGTTTTAGTAGCTTTTTACACAACAAAACATTTTTTATTTTCTCTAGCAGCACTCTAAGCTTTGCAGGTTATATTTTGAGTTAACCTCAAAAATAGTCTGTGGTTACGCTAAACTACATGTAATACCAGGCACCACCAACAAAGTTAACTTTATCTGGGTGCGGGTAATCCTCTCCAATAGTTATGATGCCAAAAGACCAACCTGGAGTATTCCGGAAACTTTATAAGTATACAAAATTACAACATATCCCGTTTTTAGTTAGACGAAAAAACATGTTTTCAAAACTACCTGCAACTAAAGTAAATTACTTAACTATGTTCATTGTTCAAATACATTTGGATACCCAAATATGTGTTATGTTATGTACCGACTTCAATAAGTCAGCTTATTTACTTGAAAGCTTAATTAAAATAAAACAACCCCATACCGACCGTCATGATAATATAGATAACTTTAGGATTATTCATTACGATTACTCTTACTTCCACAAAATGCATTATCAAAGTAAAATCAAATAGTAAATAATTTAGAGACAAACTACTCTCAAAACCGTTTTTAAGGGAAGAGCAAAGGCAACAACCGAAATAAAAAAACAAGAAAATCATTAGGAGCTTAACAACACTGATTGCCATTTAAAATTCCTCCATTCAGCCTGTCAATTTGCCAAAACATTTTCATTGATTAATTTTCTGTCTCTGGTTCTCAAGTCGTTCACATTGAGGAGTCTCCCTCCGATCCAACTCAACGACCATCCTCGCTTATCGGCAGCAAATATGTTCGCCGTGAATTTCCTGACTTGATGTTTTCATTATGAGCCAACAAAACAACCGCAACTAAGGCTATACCACACCCCCGTCCCTACACCACCATATAGAGCAACAGCACCCGGTAAAACACATGTCCGATGGGCAAATAAATGAATGAATGAAGTGAAGCAAAGGACCTCTGAACAAACAGAACACAAACGCATACATCTAAAACCAACGCGCTACTGGACATGGCCGGGCTTCGTTTTAAATAATTTATCACCTACTCTCTGTGAAGAACGGCGTATGTGTGAGAGTATATCGTCCCTATACATACATTGAAGATTTATTACATCCCTGCATTTGATTTAGATTTGTTTTGCAAGGACCTTGTACGAATATACATATATATGCGCTCAGTGTGGGTTGTATATTGTTTGTTCGTTTGGTTTGGCAAGGTGCTGTCGCTTCATCTACACCTAGATCGTTCAGAGCCGATGGCTGACAATAGTCCTCTTTGAGGGGGCGGGCGGGAAGTTTTGCGGTACATATACAAATATGTATAGTGTATAGGAAACACTATTATAGCCGCAGAGAACGCATATGCGTTTGGATATGAAACCAAAACAGGGTAAACGGTGATACGATAGCTAGGCAGAGAACTCCTAAGCTACACCATAGGCATGCCGTCAGGACCACCACTGTCATCTATCATATACTCAGCCTCACATACATTAAATAAACGAAACGAAATTTGAAACAAATACCAAGCATACACAGAAGTGCAGCACCAGCAGGAGTATAGCTGAGGCACAAGCGTATAGGCCATATACCAAACAGTCACGATAAGGACGATAGAGTGGCATAAAACCATTGGTTTTGCCTATTAACCGGCACTGGAATGCCAGAAGCCTAAAATGAAAGGACATGACGTTTGTTATTGGCAATGAATTATCATTTTCGAATATTTGAAATGTCCAACTTATGGCAATAACTGAAATGGAGGGCCGGCAGGAAGGTAGGTTCTCGGAATTTGATTTTAAATGAGAGGGGGAGTCTTGTCATAAAATCAGGTAATGAAGAGGTTCATTGTGTATGTAGGGATTCTGATGAATACTAGCTTATTTAAGAAGGATAACGTTCCAATTAATAAGTCCATAACAATAACAGAGATTTAAGTAGGTTACATAGTGCTGTCATTGGATTGAACAGAATATTGCATTCACTGCACGAAGGATTGACTGTACAGTTCTGCTGATTTACAGTGAGCGTCAAAAGTAAGTGAACACCCATGCTGTATAGAAACAGATTTTTTTTATTAAGCTTTTAAAAAACTGTTTGATTATTTGATTGAACATTCATTATTTTCTCATGTTTATTTTTTTTTTAAATCAGTATGTATTAGAAGCTTATCTTTCTTCTAGTGATGGGACTTGAATGACCTGAGTAAATCATAGCTTTTCTTTTGTGGATCAACCTTTATTTGAAAGGTTTGTGTGTATGTATGTATGTATGTATGTAATAGAGACATTAGCACAGGCCTCGGCCCTCATTGAAGCTAAGCTCTGGGCCTCCGGGTATCGTAGAATAGCGCCAATACAAACGGACAAACTAAACACGTAAATAAGCTGATTGAATAATTACAGAGACGTAAATATTCAAGGTTCTTACATATAACCATATTTATCAGGAACATAGGATGTGGAGGTCCCATTTGTTGCAAATCTTGAAATTACTTCGATCGAGTTCTAAATTTCTTCCGTATAGTTTCTTCATCAGCTCTTTATAACTTTAGAGAGTTCAGGGAGCATATTTTTGAATGATTCCATAATTTGGGAACTTCTTGAATCTTGACGCTGAGTTTCATGTCTTTCTTGAAGAAGTTGAAGAAGTCTTCTTCCTCATTATTTTTGTAGATTATTTCAACTACCGGAGCGAAGTCTCCAATTGTCAATAACACCAACCAGAAAATTTACATTTTACAAAATAAAAACCCTTTATTTGAAAGGTTTGTGTCCTTAAATCTTGCTCGATAGGTGAGCATGAAATCAATTTGCGTTTTATAAAAATAATACTTCCCCATTTAATTAGCTCTCAAACACATGTGTTTAATGTCTGCATTACCACTTCAACTTTTTTGGGTTGTTGGGAAAAGGCAAAAGTCAAACATATGCCCAAAAAGAATAACCCAATATTAATAACCGATTTTCGTAAAATAAGTATCTTTCTTGTGAAACAGATTACTACTATTTCAGCCGTTTTAATTTATTATCGCCAGTACAAATAGGTTTCCGTCCCAGTCATAGCTGTTCTACAGCTACGTGATCAAAGTGCTTGACGATATTCGAATCCAATATGAGAAGGAGTATCTTATCTTTCACTGATATGCTTATTGGACCTCTCAAAGGCCTTCTAAATGGCCAGTCATGAGGTTGTTTTGTACAAAATTAAAACTTTACTTTGGTTTGAGTGTGTCTGATTGGAAACTATCTTACTAAAATCGCGTTCAAAGGATAGATAATTGCTAATCTAAAATACTCCCAACCTAAAAGTATACTCTCTGGAGCTCCCCAAGGTTCAGTTTAGGATCAGTTTAGGTCCTTTTCTGTCTTTTTATTAATGATGCAGCACAAGTGTGTCGAAATACATCTGTACATTTGTATGCTGATGATGCGCAGATATACCTCTCTTGACCGTCTGGGTTGGTGGAAGATCTTGTGGCTAGATTTAATTTGGACTTTTCACATATTGCAAAATGGTCTCTAGATAATGGACTGATTTTAAGTCCAAAAAAGAGTCAGTTAATTTTTATTTCAAGAAAACTGGATTGCGAAAGCTGTGGCTGTTATCTAGTTTTACACCTTTTAACACCAAACTGAGGTTGATAAAATCCCTCCTTTTGTCGATATTTAATTACGCTATAGTTATCTATTTTAAACTTGTTTTCGTTTCCCAGCACAAATTACTTGTTGCTTTTAACGATATGTTTCGATATGCCTTTGAAGTTAGAAGATATGACAATATATCTCATTATACCATATGCATGTCCTTGGATGTTCATTTGAAAATTTTTGGGATATTAGATGCTGCGTGTTTTTACATAAATACATGATCGATCGCATCAAAAATTAAAATTTGTTCAGTCGCCAAGACCCTGTGTAGATATAGGTATCTATGTACATTATTTAATGCATCAGAGAATTCTTCCACAAAAATCTCCAAAAATATATTCCACGACAAGAAAAGTGGAAATACATAGCTATTGTTATTTAGTTATTTATTTATGACTTTTTTGTACTATTTTGAACAAATTTCGTCTTAATTCGTGTATTAAAAATAACAATTATAAGCATAAAGGAGTAGACTTTCATTCCGCTCTAAATTCGTGTATATTAACTAAACCAAATAGAACTTTCAGAATGCGTGTGCGCTCTGAAGCGACGTTGACATAAAGTATCGTAAAGTTTTTAAAACGCCTGACAACGCACGCAAGCGGTAAAGCGATGTTGTGAATTGGCCTATTAAATGAAAGTACAAATTTTGGTAAACATTTACTAACAATTTTTATTGTGTGCTCTCCATAAATCCCCTTGTTGCGGTAATATTGGGTCTTTGTGTATGACTTGGCTGAACTAAAAAAGACAATTTTGGGATTTATCGACCGCTACTTACGACGTACTCTAGTTAATTATAATAAATGATGAAATATAATCAAATAATACGAAAAATAGTAAATATTAACGATATGTGAGTTATTTCAACCCTTGAAAAAAAAGTCACGTAAATACTACACATTCGACTAATTGACTACGGTCATACAAAATCTCCAAAATTAACGACCGCACTATCATAAACACCACCTACGAGTCATTAACGTGACAAATAAGGAAGTTACTGTGCGTGGACCAAAACAAGCTGTTGAAACCCAGTCGCATCGAACTAGCGAATGTCCATGTGGTGCTTAGCGTAGTCTGTAAGACGAATGTTTAATTATCCAGTTAAACATTCATTTAATTGTGCTCCTTATTTTCCAAAATTAATTCAATGTGCATAAATATTTTCTTGTAAGCTTTCGTCTACTAAAGGGTCCGCCATCTAACGTTTTTTTTTTTTTTCAACTAGTGCTTATTTCGCGAATGGTAACACTTAGATCATGTCTGATTTGACAGATAATTAGTTTTATCCTTCCGCTGAACGAATATGGTTGTGTATACGCTTGAACAACGCTGGGAAATATTGCGACATTACTTTGAAAATCATGGTAATGTTGCAGAATGTGTGCGAAAATTGCGTACGGATTTTGGAAGAAGAGAAGCACTGTCAGCTCCGTATGTTCGTAATCTTGTGAAAAAAGTGAAAGAAACTGGCATACTCATCGATAAACCAAAGCATGAAAAGCCAAAAACAGTGCGTACACCCGAAAAAATGACTGCTGTGGCCAGGGCCGTAGCCAGGATTTTGGTTCGGGGGGGGCTTGCTTCCAAGTTTTACGAAAAAAAACTATGTATATTCCAATTAATTGATTTTTATTAGCCACATTTTTTCAAAGCAGAAAACGTTTTGATTTTTTTTGATATGAGATCAATCACCTTAGATATCTGGATTCACAATAATATCCGAATGAACAGATATCATAGCAAGTGAACTTAACCTTGCATTCCCCATAACGCTTCCGGACATTGTTTCAATCTTTTTCATAGCTAATAAAAAATAAATAGGTGGCGCTACAGGCGGTAGACACCGTAGGCCTAGCTTCATAGCTGAAAGGGTTCTTTCAAAACTAGCTAAGTCTAAAGTAAGTCTTGTCACATAATCAAGCAATTTCAAAACTTCGGTAGAAGGGTCACTCGACGATTTTTTGTTCGCACCAAAGAATGTACTCAGCTTTCACAGCTGATAACGCAATTGCATTATCAAAGTAAAGTGTTAACTTTTCCAACTTTTCGCTCAGGCTAAACTGCAGCAAAACCTGGGAGAAGAGCTTGAAACGATCGATGGTAGGACGTCTTCGTTGACCATGAATCTGTCCGTAACATTTTCTATTAACGAATCTATGCAAGAAATCAGTATCGGCACTTTAAAATAGGCTTCAGAAGGAGAGGTTTCTGGATTGGGACGCGTTGTTTGTTTCAATGAAGGTCTTCAAATAAGTCCTCGGCAAGTAAGGATGCGGATTGAAAAGCCTCTCTGAAAAAATCTTCGGCATTTTCTATGATGTCCTTAAGAGAATTCAGAACTTCTTTTATGCGGTCGATTGCAGAAACGAAATCTAAGGATTTGTTCTGTAGGGAAACTCATAAGGGCAGCGCTAAACTGGGAGTTTTTCGTATACAATGAGGCTTACTAGGCAATCGCATTTTTGGACCATTGCCAAAAGTGTTGATACTTTCGAAGACATCACCCACGTTCTGCTAGTTTTTTTTTCAATACTTATTGAGATGCATTTGAAGAGCTCTACAAAGGAATTAATACTGTCATGTCTTTTAATGAATTTTGTTTCACAAAGGCGCAGAAGTCGAGTTTTCGGCTCTCTGGTGCGTTTTTTTTTATGACAGTTTTGAAAGTTACATAATATGCATTTGAAAGGTTGCGGAAGAAATAAGCTATTTCACTAACTAAAATAAATAAATAAATAGGTGGCGCAACAGGCGTGTAGACACCCTAGGCCTAGCTTCTCGCAACCATTCGTTTTGTGTGAGTTTCTATTTTTGGGACGAATGGAAGGGACCTACAATTTTATGCCGAGTCCGAACGGCTAAATTGAGAAGCTTTTTCATGACAGTTATACTCTCGGATGTTTGTCAGACGTTCGCGAGAGGTAGCGCAGTAGAAAAAACCTTAAGATGTAATTTGTGTTTTTCCGGGGATCGAACCTGGGATCCCTCGCACAGCAGTCCAACACACTAACCACTGCGCTACTGCGCCCACTATTTCATTTCACTAACTACACCTAGGTAATTGCGAATTGCAGGAGTTGACATGGCAGAACCAGGTTAAAGCTATGGCTTGCACAGTGTACATACCTAGCGTTTGAATACTTTATACCTACCGGGATAGTCTCCTTATTTTTGTAGATTTGAATTTATATTAAGCCCCATTACGGTCATTTCAGTTTCAGTTGCAATCAAGACACAGCTCACAACATTTTCTAGGAAAAATGCTTCAACAGTTCCTTTAGATCCAAATGAATGACCATTCAATTCATCCCAAGGACTCATTGCACATTTGAGGAGTCACAGTCAATTCAGGAATCACATGGCAGGATCAAATATCCTATATTGCACGATCTGCGTCTGCTAAGTTGAGCTACCTATTTAGAACAAAGAGGTACTTTAGCCCCAAGCAACTTCTCCTACTGTACAAAGCACAGGTTAGACCAGGCCCGGAATATTGCTCCCATATATGGAGCTCGGCCCCAAAACATTCACTTAACCTACTTGACAGCATACAGAGACGAGCAGTTCGACTTATTGGGGACCCTTCACTCACATCGAATCTACAACCCCTGGTGCACAGAAGACAAGTCGCTCACCTCTGCTTGTTCTATAGGTAGAGGTACTTCCATGGTAGATGTTCTGAGGAACTCAAAGACATTGTCCCTCGAAATGTAACTTTTGGGCGCCCCACAAGAAAGGCTGCTAATGCTCATGAGGATACAGTACACTTGACAACCGCGAGGGCATAAACTTTCCAAAACTCGTTTTGTTACAGGACAAGTAAAATTTGGAACTAGCAGACATCTGCAAGCATCTCGGAGCGCTGTTGAAGCGTTATAGGTCCGCCTTTCCCGGAAAAAGTATTAAAAAATTTTAGTTTTTGTCTTTTGTTAAATACTTTCGGGGGGGGCTTCAGCCCCTCAAGCCCCCCCCCTGGCTACGTGCCTGGCTGTGGCAGAAAGTGTGCGTGAAGCGCCATCAACATCAATTCACCGTCGTTCTCAACAATTGAACATTTCGGAGACATCATTGAGACGAATTTTGCATAAAGACCTTGGTATGACGCCATACAAAGTCCAATTGGTTCAGAAGTTGAAGCCAACTGACCATCCAATGCGTTTTCGCTTCGCTAAGTGGGCATGCGATCGACTTAGAGAAGATGCCGATTTTGCCAAAAAAATCATCTTTTCAGATGAAGCTCATTTTGATCTTGGCGGGTATGTAAACAAGCAAAATTGTCCAATTTGGGGCACAGAAAACCCACACGCATACATTGAAAAGCCGATATACCCAAAACGAGTCACTGTTTGGTGCGGATTTTGGTCCAGAGGCATAATTGGGCCATTTTTCTTCGAAAATGAGGAAGGTACGTGGCCGTTACAGTGAATGGCGATCGTTATCGGGCCATGTTGAACGAATTTTTGTTCACAAAAATTGAAGAGGAGGATATTGGCAACATTTGGTTTCAACAGGACGGCGCTACGTGCCACACAGCCGAAGCTACATTCGATGTTTTGCGCCCTGTTTTTGAAGATCGCATTATCAGCCTCAGAGCTGATGTCGTTTGGCCACCGCGGAGCTTCGATTTGACACCGTTGGTATATTATTTGTGGGGTGCTGTAAAAGATAAGTGTTATGCCGACATGCCAGAGACAATTGACGCTTTAAAGGACAATATTCGTGAAGCCATTGGTGAAATACAGCTGCACACAATCGATAATGTGCTTACAAATTGGACCGATCGTGTAGGCTACTGCATGGCCAGCCGAGGCAGCCATTTGAATGAAATTATTTTCCATTATTAACCGGAAGGATTGTACTTTCATTATAAAAAGAGAAATTTGAGAAAATATTCAGTAGTTTTTTTTTATAGCATTTTCAAAAAAAAAAAGTTATTTGGCGGACCCTTTATATAGGTAACGCTTTCTTCAAGGATAGTCTTTCTGAGGTGAAAGAGAGCCGTGCATTCCATGAGTATGTAAAGAAAGGATTCGTCACTTTCTAGACATAGTCTACATGTAGGGTCCGGTACGAATCCAATTCGGTGAAGATGTTTTTTCATGAGTCCCATGCTACCTATATACCTGTCACGAAGGTCACATAGGTTATTTTTGTAAAGATTAATGAGGAAATGTTATTTTCTGGGGGAAATGTTTGGGGAGAATTATTCTAAAGCCCACGACAAATGAATGACGCACCTGATGCCTACCTACCTGATGGCACGCATTCCATAGGAAGTCTTGGAATCCGAGTAGGAGACGAAAACATTTGTTTACCAACATACAACCATTGCTACCTATAAGATTTCATGATTACATGTTAACCGTCAAAAAATGTCATACGTCACACATGATGTTTTCTTACTGCAACAAATCCTTACAAATCCCAATTAAAATCAAACCGCTATCATATTGTTTCCTGTAGATATAAAGACTGACCCACATTGATACTTACTTACTTACTTATCGGGCTCCCGACCCGTGAAGAGTCTCTGCCTGAGACACTGCAGCCTTCCATCCTCTACGATCCCGGGCACGCTGCTTCCAATTGTCCAGACCAAGCGCTCTGGCATCCGCGATGGCTTGGTCTTTGAAACGGAGGTTCGGTCTTCCTTGTCTTCTCGAACCTGGGGGCTGGGATTCGAAGACCCTCTTGGCTGGAGCATTATTGTCCATTCGCTCGATGTGGCCGAGCCAATGTAGTCGACGTGTTTTGGCTTTTTGGACTACATCCACATCTTGGTACAGCTCATAGAGTTCGCGGTTGTATCTTCTCCTCCATTCGCCCTCCTCGCACACAGGACCAAAAATCCGCCGAAGTATTTTTCTTTCGAAGGAGCCCAGTATCAGCTCTCCCTTCTTGCTTATCGTCCAGCACTCGGCGCCATAAAGCAGAACTGGCAGGATAAGGGTTTTGTAGAGCACACATTTCGTCCTTCGAGTTAGGAGTTTTGAACCCAGTTGTTTTGCCAAACCGAAGTAGCAACGGTTTCCTAGGGTAATTCTTCGCCGGATCTCCACTAGGGTGTCATTCGTGGAGTTTACGTTTACTCCGAGGTAGGTGAACTCCTTAACTACCTCGAAATTGTTGCTATCAATAGTGACGTTTTGTCCTAGGCGGTGGACAGATGCTTGTTTGTTTGTTGATAGCATGTACTTAGTCTTGTCCTCATTTACTACAAGTCCAACGGATTTCGCCTGTTCTTCAATCGCCGTGAACGCTTCTATCACGGCACGCTGGGAGCGACCGATGATGTCAATATCGTCCGCATAGCCAAGCAGCTGGATGGACCTGTTGAAGATAGTGCCTTCCGTGTTGACACCTGCCCTGCGCACTATCTGCTCCAGTACGAGATTGAAGAAGTCGCATGATAGAGCGTCTCCTTGCCGAAATCCGGTGCATGTTTGAAAAAGTTCGGAAGAGCTGCTTCCAAACTGCACGTTGCAGCGCGTGTTTTCCAGCGTCACGCGACACAGCTGAATCAGTTTTGCCGGGATTCCAAATTCGGCCATCGCCATATAGAGCTCCTGACGATGTATGCTATCATACGCGGCTTTGAAGTCGATGAATAGGTGGTGAGTTTCGACTTGAAATTCGTTGGTCTTTTCCAAGATTTGCCTCAGTGTGAAAATTTGGTCTATAGTCGATCTGCCGGGCCGGAAGCCACACTGGTACGTGCCGATTAGTGTGTTGCAGAACGGTTTTAGACGTTCACACAGTACGTTGGATAGGATCTTGTATGCGACATTTAGCAAGGATATGCCTCGATAGTTCTTGCAAGACATAGGATCGCCTTTTTTGTAGATGGGGCATATGGAGCTGATAGTCCATCGGGCATGTTTTCTTCCACCCATACTTGGTTGATGATTCGGTGCATGCTCCCTACCAAAACATCACCACCGTATTTAAAGAGCTCCGCTGGTAGACCATCAGAGCCTGCGGCCTTGTTGTTCTTAAGCTTTTTTATAGCTAAGCCAACTTCTTCTATACTAGGTGGTGGAACTAGTTCTTCATTGACTGGACGTGGGTTCTCTTCTTGCCCTATCACTCTCTCTACATGATGCCCATTAAGCAGCTGCTGGAAATGCTGCTTAAACACATCTACTATTCCCTGCGCTTCGGTGACTAGGTTCCCTTCGCTATCTCGAAGAGCCTGCGTTCCGGTTTTGTAGCCAGCAGCCAGTTGCTTAGCTTTTTTATAAAACCTCCGGATGTTATTACGATCGCGCGACTCTTCGATCTCCTTGAGCTGGGAAGCTGCGTAAGCCCTCTTCTTTCTACGCAGGATCTTCTTTTCCTCCCTTCTCCTGGCTCGATACTCTTCTCTCGCTGCCCTTGTTTTGCGCTGCAGCGCTTTCTTGTGTGCATCTTCTGTCACCTTTTTTCTGTACACGCATTCATCATCATACCACGGGCTCTTTCTCTGGGGTGGCTGGTACCCTACGGTGGTTTCGGCTACCTCTTTGATGATGTCGCGATACTGGCACCACTGATTGTTGGCGTTTGTGGTAGGTGAGTGCACAGAGGAGAGTTTCATACTCAGGCGCTCGCTGTAGGCTCTGGCTACTCCAGGTGTGCTAAGGCGTCCAACGTCGAATTTCTTCTTCTGGGCAGTTCGCAGCTTCTTTTCGTTGGACAGTCGAGCTCTGAATTTAGCCGCAACAAGAAAATGGTCAGAGTCGACGTTTGCCCCTCGGAATGTGTGCACGTCGAGGATGTTGGATGCGTGCCTCGCATCGATTAGCACATGGTCGATTTGGTTGGCGGTTCGACCGTCTGGAGAGCGCCAGGTTGCTGTGTGGATCCTTAGCCTTGGAAACCTAGTGCTACTTATCACCGTATTACGAGCTGCTGCAAAATCGATTAGTCGGTAGCCGTTGTCTGTTGTCGTTTCGTGGATTCTGTGCTTACCAACTAACCCGCCAAAGATGTTTTCCTTTCCGACTTTAGCATTGAAATCCCCGAGTACAACTTTTACATCATACTCCGGACAGGCTCCGTAGGCTCCATCCAGGAGGTCATAAAACTCCTCCTTGATGGGATCTTCAGCCTCGTCGGTAGGGGCGTGTGCACATATTAGGCTTATGTTTTGGAAAGTAGCTTTGATGCGGATCACAGAAAGGCGATCACTTATCGGCTTGAAGTCAATAACTTTTGTCCTAAGCCGATTTCCCACGACGAATCCGCATCCTAATACATGCAGCCTTTTGTTGCAGCTGTAATAAATGTCGCAATCTTTTCTTTTCATCATGCCTGATCCTATCCATCGTATCTCCTGGATCGCGGTAATGTCTGCCTTGTACCGCATGAGGACAGACTCAAGTTTTTGAGTGGCACCTGGGGTGTAGAGTGTTCTTACATTCCAGGTACATACTCTTAAATCATAGTCCATTGACGTTCCGGGTCTGGTTGCCATTTGAGGAGTTCCGTTATCCGAGGCTGGTTGCGTCTCTCTCATAACTATTTAGTTTTTTCCATGGTCGGGAAGTTACCCCGACGGCACAACCCCCAACCTGGAGGGCCAGGCCCTGTTTTGACCCTAGGACAGCGGGTCGGATATTCCGATGTCAGTAACCCAATTTTGGGATATGAGCGCTGCCGTTGACCTGTTTAGGGTTCGTCCGCCACCAACTCTTTTCCAACACCCTGGCTCAGTATTGGAGATCCCCATAGACCTGGTATCCAAATATGTCGAAGCAGCTCATACAGGGATTACACTTTAGTTCGACCTGACCGGAACTGTAGACGCCACCGTTGATTCCATCTAGGGAATTCATCCGCTGCCGCCTGAAACAAGAGGAAGTGTCTTAGTGCGTAGACACTCCTCCCCCCCTCTCTCGTTCGCTGCCACCAACGACCTTCCACAGGGGTTGGTTACCCCATCTCCAGTCGAGGTACTAGGCACCCACCAGTCACCAACGTGGAGGTGAGAGTCGGAGTTGATAGTGAGAGGCTAGAGTGGGAACGCTTGTGTTCTCATATAATCGCATCACTACCCTTAAACCAGCAACCACATTGATACCTTTCCCAAACGACCAATTTTAATGCAGCAGTCGATCAACCCCTCCATCCTGCCTTCGAAACCGCGTGCTGCACAGGCACACCCAGTTATGGTAACGATATTAAACCAAAAATGATTTGTACGACAATTTCAACTGCCATATTTCGTGAAGATTTGTTATTCACAATTGACATGTACAATTCGCCCATGGAAATGAATCGTAACCACCAGATCCATTCGCCAGGAGGTCCAGGTCCATGGCTCACATTAGAATACCTATCTTTGTAAGTCCAAAAGCCGCAATGGGAAAATGAGCACCACATACTAGAACTAGAACTCGAACTCGAGCTCGTGTGTACTCAGCAAGGGTATCCATTATAGGTACGTTATCCCCGCACATACATTGAAACAAAGTATCGCGTGTGCAAATTTATACATGCGGCCATCAACCATTGAGAAGGATATCGAGGACGAAATAACTTGGCAAATGTTCAAAATGAATTATCGTAGAGCCATTAAGCCCAGGTATCAACTTCAATTTGATTTGCACTGCGCGATATGATGGTAACCTACATACTCCTACTCGTACGCGTACCTCAATAGGAAGTTTGCCATCGCTTGCAGTACCTTTCTGCTTCGTCATTGTCATTATTTCTGTATAATATCGTGATGTGTAAAACTCGTCATCCTCTCGTCATCATTGCTGCTGCAGAGATAGCATCATCATCAATTCTCGACAATGTTCAAGTATTAATAACGTTGCGCGACATTAATTTTCCAATGAATCGCAGCAATTACGATTCAAATGCCGCTGAAGGACTCCCAGCGAGACTACGCTACGTGCGATGGTGGTTGGTTGAAACTTTTCAAATTTCCACTAAACGGGGTCAATTTGCGTTATCCTTCGGCAAGTGCCCGTAGAAGGAGTGCGAGGAATGTGGATCGTGCACAAATAATTAAATACACTTTAGAGGGATTCAATGAAAAAGTATTTATGGGCTTATGAATTGTTAAAACAGAGTAGAAATAAATTCTGCATTTTATTGTTTAGGGATCGGAGACCATTTTGAGGGGTTTTCTTTTTCGCGAAAGGATATTGTAAGGGTTGTTTAAAATCGCTACTCTGCAGACCTTCTGCATGAGAATTAATAAATTTTCAATTATTACGAAATTCTTTTTTTGGGTAGAATTTAAAGTTTTTGTTTTTTCCCAGTCCTTTCTAAGAAAATAAAAAAAAATTAAATTCCAAGCACGGTGAATGAAAAATTAATCATAATGATCCGCAGATTTTTGGGAAAGAAATTCTGATTTATGATATCTAAGTGATTCTTTTTTTTCTACCCGATACGAGCCGCGGAATGCTAATGAGCTTTGATGTGCATGTAACTGAACTCGCAGATAATGGACGCACTCAGGGGAAAAATAAAAGATAACACTTTTGTATTGGCATCGAACTTTTTTCAGAGCTAATGCATGTTTGGTTAGGCGTTAGAAGAATGGGGAATGTTTTTTTTTATTCTAATACAATCTCCCTTTGTGGTGTTTATATAATTCACGTAAAATTTTAATTTTGCGCCATTTAATAGCACAGTGATGCCAACGGAAAAAAAGATAAGAATGTGACAGCTGACAGTTCGGGGTTAGTAAAAATGGAGCGCTATACGAAAGAACAACGCATTTTTATTGTAAAGCAATATTTTTAAAATAATGAAGGTTTGTCAGCTACAGTCCGAAATTTTCGAACAATGGTGCGGATTTTGGCATTATCGGATCATTCTTCTTCGAAAATGCGGCTGGTCAGGCAGTAACATTAATGGTGTTCGTTATGCTGACATGATAACCCAGTTTTTGGTACCTAAATTACAAGATATGGATGTGACCAACATATGTGGTTTCAATAAGGCGGTGCCACATGCCATACAGCCAGAGAAACAGTTCAATTACTGCATGAGTCAATTGCTAATCGTGTAATCGGCCGTCTTTGTGATCAGAATTGGCCATCCAGATCTTGCAATTTAACGCCATTGGGCTTTTTTCTTTGGTCTTTTTGAAGTCAAAGGTATATGCAAACAAGCCCACGACTACTAACACTCGACTTGAAAGAGAAAATTGGGAGGTGTATTAATGAGATTCAGACACATTTATACGAAACTGTTAATAAAAGAGTACGTACTTGCCGGCAAAAGTGTGGCAGTCATTTATCCGATGTGCTATTTCATATACATAACCCCAATCTGTATAGTATACTCTATGAATCAATAAAAAGTGTACGCTTTCTAATTAATTAATTTTTGTATTTTCTGTCGAAATTACATTTTCCGTGAATTATGGGACACCCTTTATAAGATTATCGTCTCTATATTACTGTGTAATGAGCCATGGACTTATGGTAGTGACTCATAAATCATAGTCGTTTGTTTGGATGGTGACTGTCAATTTGACACATGGCTAGGCATATTTTCAACTTTATTTTGGGACGCTAGTCCTTCATTTCTATCAGGAAGACGAGCTTCGCTGCTTTTTTAAATCAGATATACATGCAGGTAAGTACTCTAGCTAGGATGTTTGTCTGAAATTTGATTGTGCAGTAGTTAGGCAACAAAAAACCCAAATTGCAATTTTTCGAGAGCAACAGGGGTAATTTCGGTTTCCGTCAGAAGAGGCGACATTTTTCTAGTTGCTCAGCTCATACCGCCTACTCAAGAAGCTTTTATTAATGGAAAATAAAACTACATAGCTTCAATTTGTGTTTGAGCGGACGTGAAAACTTTTAAGTCAAAAGAAAGGAGAGAAAAGAGAATGAAGAGAATAAATTAAACCTCCAAGGATTTGTATCATCATTCTAAACTATCTCTTAATCTAGATTATAACTACTTAAGGTGGCGCTATAGTCCAGGATGGAACTGGGCCTCAACCAACATGCGTCCCCAGCCAGCTGTCTACAGTTTCCTGTGCCACCTGAGTCGCGGTCTTCCTCTACTGCGCCATCCCCCCGAACCACTCACGTCCATTCGCTCTAAATGGCGTAGCCACCTCAGTCGTTGGACCTTCTGGCTCGATGTCGCTGTACAGCCCGTACAATTCGTCGTTGTATCCCCTCCTCCATTCACCGTCTATGCAGACGGGACCGAAAATTACTCGAACAATTTTCCTCTCGAAGCAACCAAGAGTAACCTCATCCGCTTTTAATAGAGTCCACGCATCTACACCATAGACAATGACTGGGAGGATTAAGGTCTTATAAAGGGTCAATTTAGTTGTTCGAGAGAGAGCTTTGCTACTCAGTTGCAGCGATTGACAAGAGTTATTCTTTGTTTATTCTCAGCGCTGGCTGGAGTCTTTGTCTGAGTTCATCTCGGAGCCTAGGCAGACAGAGTCCTTAACCATCTCAAAGTTATATCTGTCTATAGTGGCATACTGTCCGAGAAGTCGGGGTTGTATGACCTTTCTTGAACAGCATATACTTTGTCTTGCCCTCATTGACCGTCAAACCCATCTTCGCCGCTTCCGTCACATGACAGTGCATCGCCTTGTCTTAATTAATCCTTGACGATCGGGCAAGCTGATGTTCCATTAATTAAAATTTGTAAGCTTCAATTAAAAAATTCAAAAAGTACGAGGAATGCAAAATTCTGAAAACCGAAAAACGTTGAGTTAATTTTGTACATTACTATCGAAATTTCGCTGCCATTGTCCTATCACAAATTTAAAGTGTAATATGTAGAATATCTAGTTCAATAGATGCTCTTCATTCAATTAGGTTAACACAGTAACCTACTCATAACTATACTTAGGTAACCTCAACAAAAATAATTTAATTAACGATATCTTGACATACAGATAGATATTGGAATATAGCACCCAGACCCCACCCGATACTGTTAGTAACATACATAAGCTGCTCTTCAAATAGGTAGATATTAAAAAAAAAATAATAATATAAACAAACCACAAGTATTCGTGTAAGTGCAATGAAAACAGTTACCGCAGCGCTATCGTTCTGTCAACTTAAGTGTACTAACTATAGCTACTTTTAACTTTTAGGCTGATAGCACAACCATGATTTGCTGACTGCTGATACATACAAACATTTCTAACCAAAATTTGCGAATTTTCTCTTGCGCTCTCTTTGAGTAACTGAACTGATAAGAAAAGAAACCGCAATAAAGAATAAAGATAGTGAAATTTAGCTGATTGCAGAACATCCACTCATTAAAACCACTCGTGGATTCGGTAATGAGCAGACTTGCCAGACTTACTTTTTGCCATAATTTATATCGTATACATTTTAGTTGAATAATATTGCCTTTACATTAATTTCAGCTTTTTATAATTTAAACTCTTAGCTATTTTGAGACAGCTTGGACTTTCTGTTATTAGGAGGACTGAACTTGGTGTCAAAGCTAAGTTGTCAGTCTTTAATTCGGTGTTCGTTCCAACTCTTACCTATGGTCATGAGGTTTGGGTAATGACCGAAAGAATAAGATCGCGGATACAAGCTGCCGAAATGAGATTTCTCCGTAGTATTGCTGGTGTGACCAGTAGAGATCGCATCAGAAATACCAGTATACGTGAGGAACTCAATGTCGAGCAGCTACTTCTCCGGACGGAGCGATCCATGCTTCGGTGGTTTGGTCATTTTTAAACGCATGTCCCCAACCAGGATTCCACGACGTGCTATGGAATCCGTACCATCGGGTAAGCGTCCTCTAGTTAGACCAAGGATGAGATGGTTAGATCAAGTCCATAATCTCTACTATACCCGTATGGGGATTGCCCTTGATGATTTAGAGTCGATGGCGGAGAATCGAGAGCTATGGAGAGTCCACTTGAGCAACCTACACCCGCGACCCACTTAATGGACAAGCGGACCATTGGAAATTATGATGATGATGATGATGATGATGAAACTCTTAGCTAAGTTCGTACATATTATAAGACTAGCTGGACCCGTGCTCGCCTTGCCCGCTCGCACAAAATTATATTTGGTTATGTGTATGTATATATTTTCACTTCAAAAAATACATTTTGGCTAAAAATTGTTCCTTAGGACGTGGCTATAAACGACATAGCCTATAGCAGTCTCACGGTGTTAAGGAACATTTTAAAAAAAGTTTCATTGAAATCTGTCCAGTAGTTTTCGAGTTTTTAGCTGACAACTAAAATTGCTACAGTTTTATTATATGTATAGAATATATTTCACAAACTGGCTGGACAGAAGTAAGTCACTCATACACAGTACCTATCTGTTCAAGAAAAATTGCTTTCGATGTGCGACAACAACCCCAAAGTAGAACTATGGAATCCAAACAACTACCCCAACCCTACCCTGTTACGTCATATCTCTCATTGATCTTGCTACTTGTTTAATATACTGCATTTCCTTTCCTTTTCTTTGCTTCCCTCTTCCTATAGAATCCAAACAACTACCTACCCCAACCCAACACAGTTACCATACCACATATCAAATGAAATTCTGAAATGAAACCTGTTTTGTATTATACGTCTCTTCTCTTATGAAGATTATTAATATACCCCAAGCCATTCTGCAGCACGCACGACTCACCCCATCCCCATCCTTAATCGGACATACAATCATAATATACATACCTACATAATATACAACTGACCATAGCACTCACTGCGAAAACAAATCAACCCTTATCGAATGTGTAGTATACGTATGCTAGTCTTGTTTTGTTTTTGTTTGACGATCGCAAAAGCACAAACATCCATTCGTAGCAAGGTATATGTGTATGTATATATTTTCACTTCAAAAAATGCATACGTCATATCAGAATGAAATTCCTACTGCGTTGTGTGGCGATATCGATAATGGATGTAATGTATTGGATATATGCACCCTCTGCATCGCCCTCCCTCGCCGTACTCTTGCTACTTGTTTGTAATACTGCATTTTCTTTCCTATGGAATTCAAACAACTACCCTAACCCTACCCTGTTACGGCAAAACAACCAAAATAAATTCAGTCACCTAAACTAATAACAATATACATATTTGAATAGTACATTTATGTGTCTCACTTGTTTTGTTTTGTTCACACACAAACAATATAATCAAAATCAGTCCAAACGTTTAGATGAAAAAAATAGTAAACTTCCTGGAACCCAATTGCAGCGCCACCTATCGGGTCCAATTGTGAATCTAAACCATTCAGGGGCCCACTCAAACACAACAAAATTTCAGCAAAATCGGTTTTTTATCTCGCGAAGGAATAGTCTGAACTAATTTTTTTTTTTAAATCAGAGCTTAATTTTTTCGGACTTACCTTGCTGATGAAGTTTAAATTCAGAAATCAATAGGTATCTATGTATTCAATTTCACTTCTAAAATCAATAACAATTCAAGTATGTACCTATCTAACAATCGGCTTTCGTCTTTACTATGATAATATATGTACCTATATTTCACAAACTGGCTGGACAGAAGTAAGTCACTCATACACAGTACCTATCTGTTCAAGAAAAATTGCTTTCGATGTGCGACAACAACCCTAAAGTAGAACTATGGAATCCAAACAACTACCCCAACCCTACCCTGTTACGTCATATCAGAATAAAATTCCTACTGCGTTGCGTGGCGATATGCGATAATGGGTGTAATGCATTGGATATATAATGTGCACCCTCTGCATCGCCCTCCCTCTCATTGATCTTGCTACTTGTTTAATATAGTGCATTTCCTTTCCTTTCCTTCGCTTCCCTCTTCCTATAGAATCCAAACAACTACCTACCCCAACCCAACACAGTTACCATACCACATATCGAATGAAATTCTGAAATGAAACCTGTTTTGTATTATACGTCTCTTCTCTTAAGAAGATTATTAATATACCCCATGCCATTCTGCAGCACGCACGACTCACCCCATCCCCATCCTTCATCGGACATACAATCATAATATACATACCTACATAATATACAACTGACTATAGCACTCACTGCGAAAACAAATCAACCCTTATCGAATGTGTTTGTTTGACGATCGCAAAAGTATAAACATCCATTCGTAGCAAGGTATATGTGTATGTATATATTTTCACTTCAAAAAATACATTTTGGCTAAAAACTGTTCCTAAGGACGTGGCTATAAACGACATAGCCTATAGCAGTCTCACAGTCTTAAGGAACATTTAAAAAAAGTTTCATCGAAATCTGTCCAGTAGTTTTCGAGTTTTTAGCTGACAAAGAAAATGCCTACAGTTTTATTATATGTAAGGATGATGTTCTCGTGCTTGTGTTTTTGTTTGGTTATACCCTCCACAGGAAGGTATATTCACTTCGCCATTACATTTGTAACGCCAAGAAGGAGTCACTGAGATCCCATAAAGAATATATATATTCTGAATCAGTATCAAATTCTAAATCGAATTAGCCATATCCGTCTGTCTGTTGAAAACACGACAAGGTCCAAGCGGGTCGAACAAGGCGAGCGAATGGATTTTTTTAAAAATGATTTTACCATCGTCAGTTTGATTCAGAAAATGGGCTATATCGGTATGATACCTCCCATACGAAACCAATATTAGACCCATGTCCCATGTGTTGTGTACACGGCATGTAGAAAGCCACACTGCTACATATCTACGTATGTGAGTAACATACATGCCGTGTACTATGGCCTTAACATTTTGCATGACTCGTATTCAGTGGAGGGTATCAAAACATCGGCCAGATCAATTATAACACTTTTATTTGTTTTTGTCATTAATTTTTTTAAACTTCTATGACATTCGCTCTCCAACACTTTTACTTGTTTTTGTCATTACATTTTTTTCTATGACATTCGCTCCTAATTTTGCATTACATACTTTCCAAACAGCATTAGCGAGAGTACCTACCTATTTGTAAATCTCTAAAAATATCGAGATCTGCAAAAAGTGATCCGGATCAAAAAAATATTGATTTTTTGTCCCAATCAATTTGATTTTGAATTGATTGAAATTTTGAAAATACTGGTCTCTGGTCTAATGGATTGCAACCACTCCACACGCTTTTTTTTCTAATATGTAGGTAACTCACTTTGGGACGAATGGAAGGGACCTACAATTTTATGCCGAGTCCGAACGGCTCAATTGAGAAGCTTTTTCATGACAGGCATACTCTCGGATGTTTGTCAGACGTTCGCGAGAGGTGGCGCAGTAGAAAAAACTTTAAGATGTAATTTGGGTTTTTCCGGGGATCGAACCTGGGATCCCTCGCACAGTAGTCCAACACACTAACCACTGCGCTACTGCGCCATTCGTCCCAAAAATAGAAACTCGCACAAAACGAATAGTTGTGAGAAGCTAGGCCTTGGGTGTCACCCGCCTGTTGCGCCACTTATTTATTTATTTACGTAACTCACTTTAACTAAAATGTTCGTCTTTAGCCTTAAACGGCAATAGAAAGAAACCTATTATTATAACTAACTTCCTAAATTTGCATGTTGTCGTATCGCTAAGCGAGTTTCTGCTAGTGAGCCAAATGATTGTACCTTAAAATAAATTAAAACACCGCCAAGCCATTAGAAAGCGAACATTAAATTCGTGTATGTCACAAGTCTGGCAAGACTGAGTAACGAGTGGTGCCGTGGTGTGGGGTGTGGCGTGGCATGGGTTGCCTCACTCAAGTCAGCCACACCACTCAGACTCAACTCACTAGCACCACAAACCAATACAACAGAAAGTAGCGTGCTTCGAAAATAATTCAATAAAACCATAAAATTTCCACTCAGAGAAACAGTTCGCCTTTGACTAGGTACATAATTCCATGCACGGAATATCTATAGTAGAATAATATTTTTTGAAATCATTTATTAACTTTTGAGAATATCAACAAAATGCTGACAATAGCTGAAGATGCATTTGGTAGCGCTAAAGATCCGATCACAAAAAAACTGGAACCTGTGCGTCGCTTTACATTTTCCAATCTAAATGGAATGGTTGTTCAGGTGAGTTCAAAATGTTGAGCTGTATCAGTAGTGCTCTGGCCTCTGGGTCTGGTTAATTGAAGCCGGGGGCAGGAGGCAAGACGACGTAGAGATAGACTAGGCGAGATGCTGTTAGCACATGTCACATTTTATTTGTTATTTTTAATAAAGTTGATCTATGTTGATCGCGTAGTTGGATGATGTGGGCTAAATGTATCAATATCTTCTTCTATATATAAAAAATGGTGTGAAAAATGTATGTATAGTAATTCATCAATAATTGAGAACGGAGATTGGAAAAATAGAAAATTGATTTTTTGTATGGAATTTTGTGTGCAATAATTCCGGAATGGCTTTTTGAATGGAAAAATAGAAAATACCGGAAAAACGCAAAAAATTTGATTTTTTTCGACGAAATCTTGCATTTTATCGCATAATTTGATCATTTTGGACGATGTAAATGTGGAAAATTCGTTGTGAAGCTTGCAAAATTTCGGATAATTGTGAATTCATTTAGATAAAAGACATTTTACGTGCATTTTGGGTGAAGAAGTTAACGAGATAAATAATAGATGGCGCTGTGGTGCGATCAATGCTACAACCCGATAGATGGCGTTAGGTATTCGTTGATTTAAGCTGTGAGCAATATGACAGGTATCCTTTTCGCGTTGTCATTTCATAATTGAGCTGCGGAATCTGAATCATCCGAAATTGTACAACAGTACGCGGTTGTCCGTCAAGAAACTGATGAAAAATGTAATTCAAGTGACGATCATCAAGGGCAAACTCAAAGGAGAGGCAGTCCTTATTCCACGATTTTAAGATGACAATCAATAAATCGCAAGGCCAATCGTTGGAAGTCTGTGGGAATAATCTCGAATTTCCCTGTTTATCGCACGGTCAGCTGTACGTTGTGGGCGCAGTGGTTAGGAATTCTTAGATTCTTAGTGGAGGAGTAATATCTTACTCAAATGCGTAAGAATTAGTAAAAATTCGTAAGACTTAAAAGGAAGATTGTTGGCGAATTTTTTGCCGATAGAAAAATAAACTAAATTCTTGTCACGGGAAAAAGCTGTAATTTTTTTGGGAAAAATTAATGGAAAATTGACGTTATAAATAAATAAATAAATAAATAGATGGCGCAACAGGCTTAGCTTCTCACAATCAAACTATTTGTTTAAAAATAAATAAATAGCTAGCGCAACAGGCGTGTAGACACCCTAGGCCTAGCTTCTCACAAGTCACAACCATTCATTTGTGTAAGTTTTTATTTTTTGGTACGAATGAAAGGTACCTACAATTGGGCCTGTCAGCCAGAATGAAAAAAATGGGAAACACTCGAAATCTCATTTAGCTTTTGAGAATAAGCAACAGAAAAGACGGTGGGATTTGATGTATGTACTTATCTACCTATCGTCGATTGGCCGCGATTTTATTTTTAAATCGCCCTGAATTAATAACACCCAGACCCTCCTTGTTTAAGGTGGACTATCAGAGTTTCTCCACTACTCTATGAATGGTGGTGGTGTTTCGAACATCTCCCAGTTTTTGCAGGTAGCGCTAGGGAGAACTTTTTGCAAAGAAGTAAAAAAAATATGCTTGCCTATGCGTGTGAGGCTGCACCTTCTACTCAAGTCATTTCGACTTTCGACGAGTCGTATCAAGTGCAGATTTTACGAAAATTTCCTTTTGCTTGATGTTTCTTTAACATGTCGTTTTCGAATAAGAGAAATTAAAATATGCGCTTACGCTTATACATAACAACATTCAATACTATTATTCATTGCTTAAATTTAATCAGCCTTATTTATAAACTTTATACACTCTTATACTATTATAGCTCTAAACGCAAAAATATATATTAGAATATGCTGAATATGTTTATATAATTGTGTTTATGCTTAACTGCTTCATGTAATTTATATTTGCTTAGCGTAATTAATTAAACTTTAGCTTTTGCATGGATTTTAAGTTTGTAAAAGATATCCACCTTAAAATAAAAATTAAATGAAATTTAAGATTTATATAGAACTTACTGCGACAGAATTTTTTAAAATGACAGCAGTACATATCCCTTTTTTGCGGCTATCGCACAGTAATTTAAATTACTATAGTTGCACAATTTATTTGCCGAGAACTGTGAAACGACAATTTCACATCAGACAAAATCGATTAAAAATTCAATTATAGCCACAAAATAGGTTCATAAGCAAAATCAAAAATAGAATAAATGACAACTTCCTGTTGTGATTCAACTCCCATATTGTTAACCCAAAATCCACAGCAACTCAATAGGCAGACAAAACCGCATTCGATTTCCTATTCCCACAAAGCCCATACGCAAACACAATACGAAAAGAGCAACTGGCCCCCGTTCCCCGTTCCGACACTATCGCCTCGCCATCAAGAATCGCATCGCAATCCAATGATATAGTTTGCACATATCCCTCCTCTCTAACCCACAGGTAATAACATTGGGCGCCACAATCACCAGCATTAAAGTTCCCGATGCTCGAGGAGCTGTCGACGACATTGTCCTTGGCTTCGACGACACTGCAGGTAAGTTTCAATCACACGCATATCGCCCACCCTCATTCTCCATATGGTTGTAGGTTACACTAATCCCAAAATGAACCCCTATCTGGGAGCTACTGTGGGCCAAGTTGCTAACCGCATTGGCAATGGACGTTTCTTGCTCAATGGGAAGGAGATAAAGGTCAGTAGGAACTATATGGACAAGCATACCCTGCATGGGGGTTTCATTGGGTTCAATAGCTTCCATTGGACGGTCGCGGAGCTAGTGCATGAGAATTGTTCGTTGAAATTGCAACATGTTTCGCCCGATGGACATGAAGGATTTCCGGGAGAGGTTACAACGACGGTACTCTTTCAGCTTACGGCTGACAATTGTTTCCATGTGCGTTTTAACGCTATCACTACAAAGCCTACTCCGGTCAACCTGACCAATCATTCGTACTTCAATTTGGCCGGTCACGTAAGTGGAAACTGGGACTAATTTGTTTTATATTCATCGGCTGTATACTGTACTTCTTTGCGTGTCGTGTATATAGGGATCTGGGAAGGATGCTATATACGAGCATAGCGTGTACATTAAAGCGGATAAAATAACTGCTACGGATGATGATTCCATACCGACTGGTGAGTTGCAGGACGTTCAGGATACCGCATATGATTTTAGAAAACTCTCTGATCTTGGTCAGCACATGAGGCAGACGGATGAGCAAGGATTCGATGACAATTTCTGTGTCAACTTGGATAACAATGGTATCACAGTGATTGCAAAGTAAGTGCGGGAGTACGGATGTGTTTTATGTCAACTTTGTTACAAGTTTTTTTTTTTTTTTTGTGCTTGTAGGGCAGTTCATCCGAAGTCTGGCCGTTGGATGGAGGTGGCTTCCGATCAGCCTGGCGTACAGTTTTACACGGGCAATTCTCTACCAAATGCTGTGAAGAAGGTAGGCTTTTAAAATCTGAAATCAAATGCTGGGCTGCTTTGACAATAGTGTAATTTATATAGTCGCAATGCTACTGATAGTCAATTCAATGCAATGAATTAATTTATTCGTTTTTTCGTTCATTCAACTCTCCCCATTTTGTTGGAGTTATAGTACACAGGGATTAATTTCACGTGGATCTTAGTTCATAGGGCTTAAAATTCGATGGGAAACGCGTACGAGACGGTTGCACTGTCCTGCTTTTGCTATTAGTCGATCATCGTTCTGTAGAACTCGTTCACAGTCATAATCTGTCCTCAACAAAATATGCATCTGCCACCTTTTTACATAAAATGCTTCACTAAGCAGGGATTTTACCTGCAATCAAAGCCCCAAAAGAATATTTTTTTTTGTTATGTCCGGTCCATTGTCTTCGAGGAGGGGCTTAAGTATGATTGGCTGGTTGGTATGGTACCACCAAAACCACTGACAACGTCGAAAACATTCAAAAAATTAAAAAGGGATCTTTTTAATTAAACCTCGTTAACCTCGCACTCACGTTAAGCTATACACCCCAACAATACTGTTCAACACTCAACAGGAATCAAATGCATACCATTTTCCTTGACTACATATATTTCCAATCTCAACACGCTCCAGTTAACTTAAGTTATTAAATTAAATGCCAATATTCCTGATTGCGTTTGTGCCCAATTTTAAGTGAATCGTTTAACATCCTTTTCTATACGCCAGCTTTATCCTTTCTCACGTGCGCCCACGTTGATTTTATAATATAGTCGAAGTTTTCGAAATGCCCCATAAATACACAATAAACAGTTAATTAACGAGACCCAATCACAGCGTCTCCACACGACCCAAAACCAAATGTCATTTCGAAATCTCTTTCCCGATCACAGTTGTTGTTGTGATTTCATAGCCACTTTGTCCTACCAAAAATTGCCGCCATCAACATGTTTTCCTATCCAAAAATTCGAAATCGAATCTCGTAAATATTTATTAAAATCACACGCATTCAATTTTATTCACGTTACGGCCTAGTGAAATTGGTTCCTTTTTTTTTTTATTTTTTTGCAGGAAAATCCCATAGTTGGGAAAGGTGGTGCAAATTACGTGAGACAGGGAGCATTCTGCTTCGAGACACAAGGCTATCCGGATGCTGTTAATCATGTAAGTTGGAATTGATTTATGTTTTTAGCAACGCATTCTGTATCAATGATTTTGTATTTCAGTCAAATTTTCCATCAACTATTTTGAATCCGGGCGAGACTTATGAGCATAATGTGATTTACAAGTTTGGAGCTGTTGTACAACAGTAGTTCATAATTTAATTACCAATGATTTAATTTACAAAATTTAAAAATTTTTCTCAACATTAAACTTATTTTATAATGTTAAAAAACCGTTTACTTATTTTGTGTTTAGAATTAAAAATGTATTTAAAGAAAAAGGAAGTTCAGGTATTTTTAAATTTTATTTATTAAGACGGTTAGGGCTAAGCCAAGTCAGTTTTGATGCGAATAGTTGCTTAACAATAATAGTTTCAAAATTGACAAACAATTGAACATTATGCGAAATGAGCAGAAAGATGAACATGAACATTTTTTGACAATGGTATTCGAAAGATTCTGGACATTTCATAACTTCTTATCTGAACTAGAAGAGAACTGAATGTTGCATTTGGAATCAAATAAGTCTTTCTGTATGTTGTTAACTTTTTTTATATACCTATGTATTGTGATAGAAAATAATGTAGGATCCACTATCATTTCCGTCAGGGGACACTTAGTCGAGTCCTTACCCCGTTTCATAGTAAGGAAGGATGTTCATTAAGACTGGACCAGAAAATACTTAAGAACTTTTGTAGGCAATGGAAAGCAAACACGTGCAGCTTCTTATGATAATAAACACATTGCCAAACCTCAGTAACTCAATTTTATTAGTCAAAAGTAAAAGTATCAACAATTGGTCCTTACCAAAAATCGTTTTTAGTTTTCAATTTAAATATTTGGACGGTCACAATGGAAGATTTCATTTGGAAAATCATGCCATTATGAATTCAAAATATTTAACTCTTCGTATGAAAATCTTGGGAACAAACAATTTGACCGCTTATCGCATCTGAAAAATAGGATTCTGTAACTCCACGCGAAAAAACAACCGTTGGTTGAAAACTGAAGTTTCAACATCGTTTTTTTTTTTATGTACTTCATTTCCCATATGTATTTTAATAGCCTCTGGAAACCCTTTAAATATTCCTGGGGAATTAAAAGTTACCAAAGGTTATATCCGTTTTAGCAAAGGCAAAGCAAAGAAAAAAATATGGACACATATATATTTTAACAGTCTGTGTAGATTTTTAACTTTCTCGTATACGTAGTAAGAGAAAGATATCTACTATTTTCGTACAAAATTTCGAACTTTCGAGATTTTGATCAATTGTAATATTATGATGATAGGGGAACTCAAAAAAGTGGGTATCGCAATTCTGTCCGTCCGTATGTCTGCCTATCTGTCCCATAGCTCTGAAGTCTAAACGCTTGGACGGACTTGTTTCAAACTTCGTATTTAGAGTTTATGGGCTCCCCGCAATTTTTTTTGTTTTATTCTATCCTTAAAATTAACGATAGCTACTTTCCATATAAAAATTTTACAAAATTTTAAACAATTTAGATTTTTTCGAAAACGACTCTAACGATTTGAACCGAAATTGATAGTTGAGTTAATGTAGGCATTAGTAACATAAATAAATACCCCGTTTTTCGGTAAAAAGTCTAACAACTGTACTTTTGAAAACTAGCTTTTTCTCGAAAAGGGTAATAAATAACTAATTTTTAAGGTACTATCGTCATTTTTAACTTGACAGCAACCTCAGTTTTTCTCTAAAATGACTGCGTCTTTTGACATCTACCCAAATCGCTAATAATAGTAGGTACTTTAAAAAAAATGCTCAAATCTCAAAAACGCCATTTTCGATTATGATAAAAATGTAACTCGCAGGTAGTGCTTAAATCCAAAATGATAGTACCTTGTTCTTAGTTTACAGGTAAACAGTTGCGAAATAGTGTTTTTTGAACCATGACTGCGTCTTTCGATTTCCACCCCAATTGTTAATACTGATAGATACTTTAAAAACTGCTCATCGGTATCTCGAAAACGCCATTTTCGATTTGGATTAAAATGTAACTGCTATGTTGTGCTTGTATTCTGAACAATACGTTGTACTCAGTTTTCAGCTTAGCAGTTTGAAAACAGTGCTTTTCGAATCCAAAGTTGTAACATTTGTCAGCATAATTTTACAAAAAACCGCTCTAACGGTTTTGATCGAAAGCATTCTAAACATGATCACGTACTTCGTTTTTTTTTCAAAAAACTCAAATAGCTATAGCCGCTTTATAAATATTTCTCAAAAATTACTACCCGCAAATCCCGATCTTCACACCCGGACCCGGTATATTTTTGTAAAGCCCAAAACTTTAGTGATAATACAAATCCAATAGCGGCGATAATACCCACTTTTACGATTCACAATAAACGACTGGGTCGTGCACATTTTTTTTACTTATCTACTACTGGGACTCCACTGCGCCACCTCTCGCAAACGTCTGACAAACATCCGAGAGCATAACTGTCCTGAAAAATCTACTCAATTAAGCCGTCCGGAATCGGCATAAAATTGTAGGTCCCTTTTATTCAAAAATAAAAACTCAAACAATCGAATGGTTGTGAGAATGAGAACTAAGAAGCTAAGCCAAAGGTTCCTATGACCTGTTGCACCAACTGTTTATTTATTTTATTTTTACTGATACCCTATTCACACCAAGCCGAAAACCCAGTTTTCCTCAAAAAAGTTTAGAAAACTCGTGGATGCATTATTCACATCACACCGAACACCAACTCGTTTTTGTTTGACGTTTCAATTAGCTGTGAAACTAGCTATGAAATGTTTGTGAAGACTAGACTTTTAATTTAGTTACCTACTAAACTTCGCTCGTATTGACATATTATACAAACAAAATTATTTAAGCTACTTGATATTTAACTTATGGTTAAATGCATAAACTAATTAACATAAGCAACAATTAAAATCAAAACATCTGAAAATACCATTTAGTTGTGGCAGATAGTGCTGCCGTTCTAAAATTATAGAAAAACTGAATAATTTGCTCTTTATGGTGCAAAGATAACAAGGGATTTCATATTTGTAAACAACGGCTTGGTGTGACGATATAAAAATCGCCTCTTACCCAAAATTGTTTAGTTCACGTGGAGCATCTACAATTCTCCCCCCGCAATCATTTTTCTATATTTTTTTTAATTATCTATTGTGATCTACAACAAACGTAAACTGAATATTAAAAATGTTTATTAGTAGGTAAGGCAAGGCCCATTATTTCGGCACATTTTTGGCCAATATTCCAAAAGCAGCCATAGCTCTGTCGATTTTCATTTCATTTCATTTTTCTATATTTTTTTTTAATTATCTATTGTGATCTACAACAAACGTAAACTGAATATTAAAAATGTTTATTAGTAGGTAAGGCAAGGCCCATTATTTCGGCACATTTTTGGCCAACATTCCAAAAGCAGCCATAGCTCTCTCGATTTGGCTCCCAATATTCTGCTCGAAATTACAATCGGTCCAGTTTATACACTGGTGGGCATAAGTAATTTAAATTCCTTTCCTTAACCCATTAAGTGCCCATTGAAAATTTAGAATTTTTGTGAAAGTCTACTTTTTTTACTCTTTTCCTCGGTCTCAAAAAAAAAAAAAAAAAAACATTAAATACTTATGCCCACCACTGTATATCCAAGAATTTATAGAAGCTCTACTCTCTATGTTAACCGGTTTTCTATATCAGTAATTAAATAATTATTATTCATTAATTATAGTTACTATAAATTAATTATAGTTACTATAATTAAGTATAATTATAATGGATATACTCTGGTCTATAGCAATTCATCATCAAAGATCAAAGCTGTTCGAAAACTGATCAATCAATTAGATCCTACCGTCATCATTTTGCACTTGACATTTGACCGTATAAATTTTTATTCAAATAACTTGAATTTTTGCTTTAGAGAATTTTAATTTTTTTGGGCGATTGTTCATAATTTCCATTTAGATCAGCATGGATAAGAAGCCTTTTCTAAATAGCTAAGCCCGACATTTAGCAAGATCTCAGTTCCATTTAAAAAAGTAAAATGAAAGCGAGCGAAATGAATTCATAATTTTTGGGTTACCTTATTTATGTCCATTTTAAATTTAGGGGGAAAATCCTTGGTACCTAAAGTAAAATGGCATGGACCAGTGTTTTTGTTAGTAGTTCGCGTTCGCCCCATGATTACAGCAACAACTCACGTACATTATTTTCCGATTTGAATCTCCCCATTAATTATTGCTGTTAATCTGCTTTCACACTGAAAACTCTGCAACAAAATGGCAACCACAGTCAGTGGCGAGAGGGACAAAGCAAAAAGTGACAGAGCTTTTATTCACTGATATAAAACCCACTCCATTGGGTTAGATAAAGTGACATCGAATCCACTGCGAATCGCGGCAAAAGTGTTTGATTAGGGTAGGTTTGCCATGGCTGTTTTTTTAGGGATTATAATCAGATCTCATGGTGATGATATCAATCAATTAATTAATTAATAAAATGACTTAGCTCAGTAGGGGATACAACAAGATAAGTAACTAGAACATTATATCGCTAATGGCACTGCAAAATGTGAAAACTTTATATGGCTTAATTGGTGCGATGTCAATGGTGTTTGATTACCAGGTCTACAAGAAAGCCTTTAATAATATTTTGGATTTATCAAATATGAATTTTTTTGATTTGAAAATGGTTGTATTTCAGCCGTTCGCGAGAGATGGCGTAGAGGAAATAAGCTAAGGTGTAAAGTTAGTGTTATATTGTGGTATGAGCCCGAAAGCCCTTACTCAGTAGTTCAGCAAACTGAGTCCCTACGTCTACAGGTTAAATATATACTATCTATACGTATATTATCTAAGTCACAGAAGAATTATAATGTTAAGGGACTCCAGTCCAGATCTGATAACAACCTCTTCTATAAGCTATTTAGTAGATACAACATACAAAAGCGTATTAAGTATTATTTACATTCACTTAACCTACTTGACAGCATACAGAGACGAGCAGTTCAACTTATTGGAGACGCAACACTCACATCGAATCTACAACCGTTGGTTGGTGCACAGAAGACAAGTCGCTGACCTTTGCTTGTTCTATAGGTACTTCCATGGTAGATGTTCCGAGGAACTCAAAGACATTATCCCTCGAAATGCAATTTTTGGGCGCCCCAAAAGACAAGCAGCTAATGCTCATGCATGATCATACAGTACATTTGATAAACGCGAGGACATCAATTTTCCAAAACTCCATCTGTTACAGGACAAGCAAGGAATAATATTTCCTCCGGAATGTTTCGGTAATAAATCTGATTTTTTTGTTGACTAGTTAGGCAATATAAATTGCATCGAATTTTATTCACGATACCCCTGAATATAAATATTTTCCGTAAAAAATTAAGACTCGTTGTCATGAGTCTCTATATTCATGGTGAAATTGCAAACTTAAGTTCACTTAAGGTCAGTAGGTGCGTGGCTCGAGCTAAATTTTAGCTCCCATACAAAATTCTTCCCAAAATTTTGCTAAATTTTAGTTGAGCTAGAGAGAGAAAAACTTGAGAACAGGGGGTCAATTCTCAAATTCCGCATAACGTAACTCGTATACAATCAAATCCGCCTGAAATTTTCGCATAGGTAAAAAATTGGTATTATCAGTATCAATAGTTGTGCGAAGTTTTTTTTCAGCTCTGCGATAATTTTATTCACCTTTCGCATGAGGTAGAATCCTTCGTCAAAATGTTCCTACTGGTTGTGCAAAGAATGCCATAATAAAAAATGCAATTCCAATTGGCTAAGAAATATTGTGGATGTGGGTTTTGATTTGCGATTACCTAACAAAAACAAAAAAGCATTTTGTGGTTGTGTGTGGCTCTAAGTTCAATACAAATAGACCGAGATATCCGAGAACCCCAAGACTGCTTTGAACACAAAATTTATCAAATTATTTTGTTTAAAGAAGCGCTTGGAACAGGAATTCATCGATTTCTTGGATCCTCTATAATGATTGACCAATTTAGATCAAATAAAACTAATTGACATAGAAAAATCCTATATCTTCAGATTCTGATCTCTTTCCGATTCTTTGCAATTGGAAGTTATCAAAACTGTATTGGTTGTCGTCAGTAAGCAGAACCTTACATCAAATGTTAGATGCCGTCGTAGATTTCTCAACGAATATGTTTATTTTCATAGAAATTTACAAGAGTTAAATGCTGCACGACAAAAGTTATATTCATTTCAATGAATTCAATAAGTGACTTTTTTTAGTCGTTGGTCAGTGACCAACGACTAAAAAAAGTCACTTATTGACCAATGGTCACATGACCGGTATTCTTTTTTTGTTTACCTTCCATTTTAATTATTTTTGCTTCTTCACAATAAATTATTTCTCACAGTAACGACTCGAAGCGTCAAACTCACAATTCCGTATTGGAGAAGCAAATTCCCCTAGAAAAGGCTGACAAATAAACGGATACAGAAATCAAATTCTATTAGCAACGATCAACAAATCTCTTTTTCTCTCTTTATATTTTTAGCACCATTAAGGACCATTCATATGGGAGCGAACGAACGAATTGATGAAATGCGAACAAACCACTTTTTAGCATTTATAAACAGAAATTTGAACATTTTACTACTCCAAGATGAGGATAATTAATTATTCCATCAAAATTTATTAAGAAAACAAGTTTATTAACAGTTTAAATAACGAAATTTTGAAATCCAAATTTTTTGCCGCGAACGAAAACACCCCTGGCGCAAATTGTCAGTCTATTCACAATCCACATCATTTAAATCGCGTTTCACAAAGTAGCGAATAAAAAATTCGTTCGAACTTAACCTTATTCTTGGAATAATAAAATGTGGAATTTTCTGTTTATAAATGCATAAAAAGTGGTTTAATCGCATTTCATCAATTCGTTCGTTCGCTCCCATGTGAATGGTCCTTTAAAGTTGGAGCACAGAATTGACTTATTATAGGTATATGGACTGCTAGTGAAATGTCAGTTCATACAAATTTTTCCCAGTAAATGACGCCAACATAAACTAGCGCTCTTGGTTCGGAGCGAAAAATAAGTGAAACAAAATGACGAACCATCTTTTATTTCTCCATAGAATGCTAGAGGCACCTATTGATGCGTGACAGAATTTATGAGGTAAGACATTTAAAATTGAAATTGTTGCGTTACTGTTTAGGGTAGATGGCATTGGAAATCGGGAGCCAATGCTAAAACCATATTTTATTTCTCCATAGAATGCTAGAGACACCTAGTGAAATTGGCAAGTAAAACGGTTGAAATTCAAAAAAGTGTAAATTTCCAAATTATTCCGCTCCGAACCAAGAGTGCTGTGGTTATGTTGGAACCAACGCGAAGACGTGTGCTAGCAGTCCATATATAATAACATTTTGAGAGTCACTAGAGCTTACTGAGATTAGGGAAATTTTAGGTTAACAGGATGAGCTAATACACGAATTTCTCCCTATGGTTGAAATATTGGATCTGGCTCTAGGATTAACTATAAAATCTAAGCACTGGTGTATGTATGCGATAGACCAATCTCTACACTGCACAGTTTTAGGGCCACAGAATTGTTTGGATTTATTCTCGGATAAGATGGATGGTATGCAATGTATGATGTACTTACTAACTAGATTGGTGTTGAACCAATGGAAATACATTCCATTTTTAGCACCGCCTAGGTGTATGCAACGTCGCTTTGTTCTTGTTTACGTTGTGGGTGCTAACATAAGAGTGTCCGAAATGAAATTGATGTTGTAACAAAAAATAGTACTCGAAGTAGGTACTAGACTAGCGAAAAATAAAAGATAAAAAGCAAATTCAAACCTGATGGAATTCCGAGGTATTTTTATGCGTTTTGTAATTGTTAAGTATACTTGTGTAATTGGTGTAACCTAGATTTCTTATACAATATTTTTTTCAGCAAATTCTTCATTCATTCATTCATTCTTTTCAGGTAATTTTTAACTGCCATAGATTTTTTTGTTTGCATAGAATAAATGAGTAACCGGTTATTTTTTTGACGTTCTTTGCTTGACTGATCAAACTGATCTATCAGCATCCTATGCCTTATAAAGAGGGTTGAAGAACTTTTTAGCTTTTAAAATGACGCTGATTTTGCGATATTGGATAGGGGGCCAATCTTAATCCCCAATTGAGGGCGGGTAAAGTGGCATTAACTTCTCAGGCGATTTTAAAAATTCGCTTTTAAAAGTCTTTTTTCAACTACAAAAAATATTGCAAAGCATGGCTTTAATTTTGTGCGTCGTGTCATTATTTCTATATTTATTACCCAATTCGATGTGAGCCATTTTCCCAAAACAAAGACAGGTCTGCTTGGGAGTATGAAAATTTAAACAGCTCACTTATAGGTCTTGTTGTAACCTTTTTATAAACAGATGGCTACTCCAGTTGTGCAGAATATAAAGTATCGTAAGGAGCTTCAAGAGCATTTATTTTTTGGGAGGGAAAAAGACCTACAATTTTATGGCGAGTCCGAACGGCTGATTTTAGAAGCTTTTTCAGGGCAGTTAGAGCTTCGAATGTTTGTCCAGACGTTCGCGAAAGGTGGCGCAGTGGAAAAAAACCTTAAGATGTATTTTGTGTTTTCCGGGAATCGAACCTGGGACCTCTCGTACAGTAGTCCAGCACACTGACCACTGAGCCACTGCGCACATCAGGCATTCTAATAGATATGGTGGTATATAGTTCCAGACTTCGTTTATGATTTCGAAAAGCTTCAGTTTTTTTTTTTTTTTTTGGTTTAAATGATCTTTCGATGTCGGCCGTGAGTTTTTGATAGAGTTTAGGTTCAACAAACTCCTTAATTTTTATGGACATCAAAAATGGATTGGCTCTATGTAATTGTCCGGTAAATCTTTCTTTGGAGTAGTTTTGCGTCCAATCTCCTTTCTTTTGCGGTTCTCAAAACTTCCGGTCTTCTTAGAAACTTGCATTTCCCCAAAAACAAGCTTCGTAAAACAACCAAATCTTTTCGCTATCAACGCTATTGAATCGTTTCCATTTTGATAGCTCTGAAGTTATGAAGTACACTGTTTTTGTACTGTGTAATCAATACACAAATTCCATTGCTGGGAACAAAATGACAAAGTTTCAGAAGCACAATAGCTAGTCTGATGGAATTTTCATATTTTTTCAGCTTTCTGCGTAGCACACATCGGGAAACTCGGCCTTAGATCTTAGCGGAGACTTTTATTTCATAACTACCTGCCTCTACTGTAAGAAATAGATCGAGAGGATCCTTGAAATCTATTGGATTGTCTGGAATCAGCATGGACTCGTCTACAAACTCTGTAAGATTACATAATTCAAATATTGTAAGTCGAAACACATAATAAAACGATGAGTGTAGGTTAGGTACCCAACACTGACAATTTTTCCAACACTGACAATTTTTCCCTGAGGAAATACCAAGATGGCTGATGACAAACTCACATATTGTTGACATGAATCAAGATAACGATAATGTAGATGTCATATTTTAGGTTGTTATCTTTGTATACCCTCCACAGGAAGGTATCTTCACTTTGTCATTACATTTGTAACGCCAAGAAGAAGTCACCGAAGACCCCATACAATATATTTTGATTTAGCCATTTCCGTCTGCTGAAAATACTGTAGCATCCAAACTTTTCGAGGTAGGACTTTTTTTTTCGTCGATCGACGGCGTCGTAAAGTTGGTATTGTGATAAATATCGGTTGAGTATAGTTATGGTACCTCCCATCTGCCAGCTTTAGTATTAGTTCTGCATTCAGGTCTTCATTTTATGACAAATATTATATCCAGCCATCATTTAAGGTCATCATACTCCATTGCCAGATCCTTTTTGTACAGATAGTTTGAAAAATCGTTCGTGAAATGGCTACAAATAGATTTAGTACATCTATAGCTTGCAAACTTAGTTAATTGATATTATACGTAGTCATGATCAGGCATATTATTTCTGTAAGAACTTGAATCTCTTTTTGCAAATTACCGAATAGCCTTATCAATCGATTATATCAATTACGATCGATCCCATGATTATGACCTACTTAATCAGGAATGGAAATCAACATTATACAGATGATCTTGATCAATTTCAAAATAATTATGCGGAAAACCAAGTTCACGATCAACCCCCGCACCGGAAATAGCTGTATACTGCACAAAAGCCGCTTAGTACTATCTCCTACCACCAACAAATGGTATATAATTCAATTCTATTGCATAGGGGGGGGGCTTGAAATCATCATACTGGACGAGAGTCCCCCGTCAACCCTTAGGAAATGTATATCAGAATAAATATTCAAGCTCAATGAGTTCATCTCATTGTACCTACCGCTCACCGCGAACATTCAATGATCAACAACTACACTGCACCCCCTCTTGACCACTGAATAATGACCATTTTGCGGGACAAAAGCTTACTCAATCTTCAGCCCAATCACATCCCCTTTGTCTGTCAGCGTCTTTCTATCTCAATTAGCCAGTTTCATTCATTTTTATCTTTATCCACTTGAGTGCGATTTTCAAGCATTTCGTCGGCTATCCGCCCGCCACCGCCGCTGATGTTCCATTCCTAGTGTCGTAGTTAGTTTACAGTACTATGATCTTCAATAGGCATTATGAATGATGGGATACGATGTCTCCATATCGGCTGATCTCTACTGCTAAATTTACTACAAAAGGGGGCTTGGTCATTCGATTTCATCATAAAGATACCAGGAGTAGATACTTGGCCGCATATGAGTATGACCGCAGTATTGCTTCCATTTCCTTTAACCTTTGTTGGGTAATCGGTCACAAAAACACAAGAGGAGCAACGACGGGAGTCAATAAAATAAGGAAAACTAAATATTTCAACTGAACAGATACACTTTGCGCTTGTGGACATGGACTGGACACTGTCTACATTTGAGATGAAATGCATTTTGTTATTCATTTCTCCCTCTATCTCTTTTTTAATGGATTTTGTGAGTCAGTGGATTAGCCATAGCATGGGCTGGGTTGGAGGAAGCTATATTGTTATTCAAGACACGGTGATATGCGTTAGCTGGACGGTCGTTTGGGTGGGCAATATACTTGTGACTGCGACTAAGAATGGTAGTGCTATTACCCGTGTTATTGCGTAGTATGTGGTAATTGAAAAAAAAATCTAATGGCAACAGCATGCCAAAGTGTTTGGGTATAGGCGAAACGTTGCGATGTGATAGTTGAAGCATTTGCCGTACATAGGTGTATAGAGAGTGAAAGATGTCACGTAGACATTATTTGACTGATACTTTAGTTTATACTTTAATAGCCTTTTATTATTTTTTTTAAATAATTATTAATTAATTTCTCACTTGACACTAGAATTGTAATATACGATGAATTTGAAAATAGCCACCCGCAAGCAGCTTGTGGGCAAAGTGGCTCAGTGGATCCAAGAAAAAACTCAAATTACATTTTTTTCCACTGCGCCACCTCTCGCGAACCTCTGACAAACATCCGAGAGTAAAACTGTCCTGAAAAAGCTTCTCAATTCAACCGTTCGGACTCGGCATAAAATTGTAGGTCTCTTCCATTCATCCCAAAAGTAAAAACTCACACAAACTAATGATTTTGCGAGAAGCTAGGCCTAGGGTGTCTTGTCTACACACCTGTTGCGCCACCTATTTTTTTTTTAAGCAGCTTTTACTGGCCAAAATAGAATAGAGGAACTCAGCGTTCGATTCTACTGAGAGATGAGAGATGATGAGAGGCAATATTCTACCGAGGTTGAAACGTTCTTCTCGAATAGAAAGCCCGAACAGCCCGAGCTCTGGGATACGGTAATAGATTCAATAATAGAGTCAGTGATGAGGATTTGGAAGAACACTTCCAACAGCTAACTATCAGCTCACAGGTGCCTATGTTATGTTTGTTACTGTCATTGTTAGCTAATGTTAGTTAATATTAGTCCACCCAACTAAATAATGTGTGTGTGAGCTGACCATTCACTATCGTATCTCCAAAATTTGGTCAGATGAATGTAACCTCAACATCACATTTCCCACCTACTAGAAATGGTGTACTCTGAAAAACAGAGAAATAGGTCCCCTTAATGTCGCCCTATAAAACCAAGTTTTCTATTTCTTATTGCCTATGCGCCTATGCCTAATACCTTTCGCTACCTTATCTGTCTATATTAGCTAGACCAGGAAAGTCCTATAATCAACCAAATCTTGAGACTCTGGCAAATCTTAAGGTGGGTTTCCACATGTCGGTTGATTGACAAAGTTTGACAGCCCTCGCGTTTATGTCATTGAACGACACCAATGTTAGTTCATTTCTACTTATGCCAATTATTGGCAAAAAATCGGTTGTCAGTTGATTGACCAACTTATGAACTCGATGCCAATTAAATTTTCTCTGTCAATGATAGACAAAAGTGTTTGACAATTCAGCAATTTCCACTTGTCTAGTGTTTTTTTTTGTCAGTTATTGACAAACGCTGTTAGTCAATTCATTGACAAGCAGTTTTTCGCTATTTCCACTGATAATTTTTTAATTGACATAAAAATACGTCAATTGTCAATTTGAAATCGACAAGTGGAAACCCAGCATTAGAAAAAACATGACACAAAAACATGAGCGACAGACTTTAAAAATTTTAAAGTCATTTACGAGAGCGTATTTTTATTGAAAGGAATTATTCCAGCCGTGTCAAGTTTTGGCGTTTGTCCCATATGTGCAGGATGGCGATGGGGAAATCTTGTCAGAAAGAATACCACTGATTTACAAATCCAAAATTCTTAAAGCAATTGTATGAAACTCTCAAGCCAACAGAGGAACAACTTTCCGAAAGTCTGTTAAATGATTGACCCACTGTTTTTAAGGACTTTAACGTGTTTCACCCGAAAATGGTGAACATTTTAACAGCTTTTCGGGTCATAATGATATCCGGCTAAGAGATATTGTGATTAATGTTGCAATGTCTATTGCAGTTGGGCTCTATTCTAATGGTTGTGAGCCAGAATATGATGGTGCTCCTACTTTGAGTCTATATAATACCGCTGGGGTTTGTTACCCTACAAGTTTCTTGGCTTGCCTCATGCCCTTTTCATTTTCTCAAGTTTGCTGAATTCTTTCTTCAAGGTTAATATGGTTGAGTTCCCTTTCGGAGGTGTCGTGCAAGCTATGCTTTCTGACAGTAGAAAAAGTGTCCTCCTTTCCGAAAACGCCAAGAACCATCTTGACACTTTCGACACTTATTGTACCTACTTTTTTGACTAGATCTAAGCGCTTCTTTAAAATTGTTTCTTTTTTAGTTCAGAGCTAAACTCTGCATTTTGAGTGTGCTCTGAGCCGAGCGTACTCAGATCGGTCTGATTTTTTTATGAAACACAATTGAGCGCATAGCTGTTATATGGTTATTTATTAATTTGGTTTACCTTCTGTGCCAGAATATCAAGGCTCGTCCGCCATTTCAACTATTTTGTTTATCCTGTTTATTTTTCTGTCAAATGTGACTGTAAGTGCGTAATCAGCTATTTACTCAGCCTGCTCAGTCCATTTATTCTGAGCTCATAGAGCGCGCTCTGATCATTCTCTGAACGAAAAAAGAAACACAGATTCTGAGCTCAAATCTGTGTTTCTTTTTTTGACATTAGAGAAACACAAACATTTGTTGACAGTTTAGGTTCTGCTCTGAACTAAAAAAGAAAAACGCCTTTAAGCTGCGTCATCCTACTTCTCTGTGAGGGATTAAAAAGAGATTTTAATGATTTTTAGGGAATAACAAATTGTGACATCAACAGTATAAACGCCTCTCCCGAAAATCAGGAATAAGTCTGCGGTATTACTGCTGTCTTTCAGCACAAATGACTATAGACAAATTATTGGCGTTCTTACAGAACACTTTCCTTTTGCAAAGCTTCTTGTGATAGGCTTAAGTAATACCACTGTCTGCGACACTTGATGAGAGGGCGACAATACTTGGGATCATTTCCTTTGTTATTATATCCGTTTTTTGCTCCGATCAGGTGGCATCTTTGGCACTGATATGGTGAGTGCTGATACTGTAAGCTTCTTATCGTTGAAGTGCATTCTGGGCTCCGAAAGTCGAAGAAATTCCATTAAAATAGGTATTTCTGGATTTGCTTCCCGGTAGTTCAATGGACCAGTTTCGACAGAGTACTCCATCGCAGTGTTTCCTAGCCCGTATCCTTCACTAACCATTGCCAATTTTGTATAAATCCAACTCAAACCTCACATATAAATGGGTATGCAATTCTCCAACATCACACAGCACCATGTCCATTATTCATCCACGCGTGAGAATTTATCAACTAATGCTGTGAAATAGTGACCTATTGTGACCTACCTCGGCCACTTCCCTTAGAATTCTTGAACACGCATACCTCATACCTGTATTTAGGTCAATTTGATTAATACCTAAGTACTTCTATAACAATTCGTCATAAAGCTATTTGGTAATTTAACAAAAAGTGCGCACTTATTATCGCACGATAAAAACTGCGAAAAAACTTTTAATAGCCGAAATTACGGGCTCATAGCTCACATCATTTATACAAAAAAAAAGTTTCAATTAAATGCCAAACACCTTACTCCTGACACTCCGGACTGTGTCCAATCAAGATGAAAACCCACCATACCACTGTTTGGTTAGGTGCGAGAACAAATGAAGTAAAAACCGATACCTTACCGCACCAATACGTTGAATCAGTAAATCAATAGTATTCCCCACGTACCTCGAATGTCTGACATAGTCAGGATGTTTATTACATAGGATACCAATTCGACGTAGGCCAATTAGGAATTCCAAAGATACCCTCCGGGGTGATGGTTTTTTTATAATTTTCACTTTCTTCGTGTGATTTCCATCGAACAAATGCGAAAGGTGACAGTCAGTGTCACATTATAATTCAAAATATATTAATTCGTACGTCGCGTCACCTGGCTGCAGTGATTTGGAAACCTAAATGAATAATAATTTCCAAGTCGAGGGAGGAGTCGTACAGTAACCAGAGTCATAAATGGTGGGCCAATGGGTATTATTTCACCATGAAATAATATTTAAATTAAAAAGGTTTTCCTATTGACATCAGTCAATAATGGCTGTGTTTATATCCATTAATACAGGGCTGGGCAAACGGTCGATCGCAATTTTCAGGCGACCGCGCATAAACTTGTAAGACATTTTAAATAAAATAAAAAAATGTTGTTCTCCTTTATTCTTTTTTATATGAATGAATTTTTTCTTCAATTTTAAAATTCTTCTTGAATAATTTTTATTTCTGAAACACTGCACACTGTCCACGCACTCATTGTTAAACTTGTCTTGTGACGTGGCAGATATAAATTTCAAACCAAATTTCACAAATTCTGACAATTAAATCTTGTTGCGCACATAATTGCTTGCGGTTGTTGTCATTTTCGCAGCTGTCATGCAGATTTTTAAAGACCTAAAGCTACTATTTCACAATGTCAAATATCGCGTCAATTTTTGACATGCTGGCATAAATATGGAGTCGGACTTTGTCTACATACAACTTAAGGCCAGAACCTTACAAGATTGACAAGATTTTTGACATTTATGTAATAGGTAGGTACTAGCCTAACAAAAAAAGGACAATTAATGACATTTATACCCAAGAAAGATGTGAAGGCATTTATGCTGCTTTAAAAAAAAAACATGCTTTGAAAAAACAATTTACAAACTTAAATGAATCAATGAATGTAAAGGCATAGCGACATATCTCCGCCCGGTACACTTTTCGAGAGCAATAATGTCGCTTTTTCTGGCGGAGTTATATCGTTTTGAAAACGTCATATCTCCGCGAATGAAATTTTTTTTAAATAAAATGGGTAGGTATTGAAAAATGTAAACAAACTCCAAGCGTACTCGTACAAATACGATAAGCGGCCGACATTGCTTGACGATAGTCCTCATGTAGCATGCATGCTGCGACGATTACGCATAGCGTACGAGTCGTGTGCTGTTTTCTATTTAAATACAAGTGTGCGGCAACAAATCGTATGCCCCTCGTTCATCGAACCGCATACGCTACGATGACGATATGCCGAATTTCTTAAATTCAGGTTCAGCAATAATGAATTATTTGTTCATTTGTTAAGTAAACTTTTTTCTTTTGTTAATTTTGTTCACCTGAAAAAGTTTGCCCACCCATGCATTAATACATACATTTTAGTCATCGTTTATGGGAGCCTATTATGATAATGATGTATGATTAATTTCATCGACCAACTGAATGTAAGAAACTAAGGCGGTAAAAGATTTAAAAAGATTTAAAAACGTCTTTTGTGTGTCATAAGGCCCCAGGGCGTTATCCTCTTTTAATACCCTCCACAGGAAGGTATATTCACTTTGTCATTACGTTTGTAACGCCAAGAAGGTGTTACCAGAGATTGCATAAAGTATATAAATTCTGAATCAGGGTCAAATTCTGAATCGATTTAACCATGTCCGTAAGTCTGTTTGTCTGTTGAAAACACATTTTGTGAGTCGTCTGATTGGTTCTAAAAACGGTTTATAACGGACGAGTAGTTCGCGTATCTCCCATCCAAAACCAATATTAGACCGTTGGTTTTGTCTAGGTACTAACTCACTGCACGACTTGTATGCAGTGGAGGCTAACAAAGCATCGGCCAGGCTGATGATAATACATTTACTTGTATTGTAATCACTGTTCTTTCGGTTTCACAACAGCCGTTATTCTATATGACCTCGGTGAGGAGGTCCTTTCAATATTATTGTATGTAATCTCTCTCCACTCGTAGTATTTAAGGATTTTCTATATCTTTCTGTAATCGTTTCTTTTGCTGCGGTTACCACCTAATTGGACGTATCTTAGTGTTTCAGGTACAATCGAGCAATAATAAAGATTTCAGCTAAAGGAGGAAATTAGTATCTATGATATACTAGTGTTATACACAGATCGAATTTTTCTTTACCAAAAATTAAATGTGTTACCTATGTAAAAAAAGTAAATAAATTTTGGAAAACAAATGTGGTAATAGTGATACCATGTTGCCTATAAAAAGAGAATAGATAGACTAGTCTGAATTTATTCATGCCTATACACGTCATAACGATAAAATTGTCATGAAACACAAATAGGTATAGTATATGGATGTCTGCAGTTAGTTTGGAAAACTGCTGGGGAAGCTCGTCATAAAAACGCTATAAAAGATTTACATATATGCAACGTAATCCTTACAATGTGTCATTGCTTATTAGCCATATGTAAATAATATTGTAATCCAAGTTGATAAGGTGCATGCTTTTAAAAGATTTACAACCAGGGGTAAACCTGTGGTTTTTATTCTAATCAATAGTCCTGCACTAATGGTGTGAACTGCATGTGATGTGCGTGATGTTTTCACGTGATCTGGTTTATAAAGAAGAGGCTACCTATGGTATGATGGTTAAGTGAGAACTTTAACGGAGTATAATGTTAAACTGCGTATTTTTCCAGTGATAACTGTGCATGACGTAGTGGCTCAGTGGTTAGCTTACTTAACTTACTTACTTAGGCGGCTCTACAGTTCAGCTAACAAGCTTCTCCAGTCAGCTCGGTCTTTAGCTAACTGCCTCTAGTTGCACACTCCTAGTCGGTTGAGGTCGCCTTCGACTTACGCGAGCCACTTAAGGCGGAGTCTTCCTCTACTGCGTTGTCCCTCCGGGTTAGACTCGAAAACTCTACGGGTCGGAGCATTTGTTTCCATCCGCTCTACATCCCCTAGCCATCTTAAACGACTTACTCGCAGTTTTTTGGGCAGGTCGATGTCGCTGTACAGCTCGTATAGTTCGTCGTTGAATCTCCTTCTTCAAAGCCCGTCAACGCAAATGAGACTGTATATTAATGGACTGTAATTTTAGGAAATAAAAGCACGAGATATTTTTTTGTGGGATAAAAGAGCAAGCTCTCAAAAAAATCCATGTTTATTAGCCGCTGTCCAGAAGAGAAGTGATACGTAGAGAAAAGTACAGTCGTACGCGCAGTAGTACGACGATACTCTCTCTTTGTATCTGTGTACATTTACATACAAATTCTTTTATACAATAAACTCGTATGCCAATACGATACAGAGACCGAACATTTTACGTAGAATCTTTCTCTCGAAGCGACTGATGATATTTTCATCCGCTTTAGGTAGAGTCCAAGCTTAAGTGCCATAAAGCAGGACTGGAATGATCAAGGTCTTATACAGAATCTCCTCTTAGTTGTTCGGGATAGGGCTCTACTACTCAATTGCCTTCTTAGCCCAAAGAAACAGCGGTTGGCAAGAGTTATTCTTCGTTTAATTTCTTCTGAGATGCTGTTGTCAGAATTTATAGCAGAGCCGAGGTAGACAAAGTCCCTCACTACATCAATCTTATAACTGCCGATCGTGACGCTTTGTCCGATTCTACGACTGTTTTGAAGATCGTGCCTTATGTGTTGGCCTGCGTGTTTCAGACAATTCTTTCAAGTATGATGTTGAAAAATTCGCACGACAACGCGTCACCTTGTCTAAATCCTCTTTTGACTTCAAAGGATTCGGTAAGGTCGCTACCGACCTTGATGTAGTAGCGAGATTTCTCCATCGTCATCCTACACAATCGACACAGTCTCTATGGTATCGATTTGGACTTCTTTGATTTATCCAGGATCTGCCTAAGTATGAACATTTTATCGACGCGACGGTGGACTTTGCTGGCCTAAAACCGCTTAACTAAACCAATCAGGTTATTTACAAAAGATTTAAGGCGTTCATACAAAATGGCAGACAGGATTTTGCATGCGATGTTAAGGAGTCTGATACCTCTGTAGGTGGCTCCTAAAACATTGTCACTGCTTGAGCTTGTATGCCATAGTAACGATGTTAAAACTGGTGAGTAAATTTATCAGCAAATCTTTTGTGTTATAAAAAGTGACAAAGCAAATTTATCCAAAGCTGGATCATGAAAGCTGTTGGAGTTTAATGTCACTCTTGACAATCATCCAGCTGTAATGTCAAAAATATTAAAACAGATTTTGCAGAAACTGTATAAATACGACAAGAAGGAGGTTAAATGAAGGTTGATATTTTTATTTGTAAAAAATTTAAATAAATTTACCTTACCTGCTTACTTACATATATTGCAACTTTCTTACTTATACACTAGGGGATGAAGCGATGCCTTAATTAGCAAGCCTCCCGAGAAACCCTTTTCCTTAGCTAACTGCTTACAGATAAACACTATAAGTTGACTGAATTGGATAAGAACTTCCTCTATTGTGTTTTAAGGATATATGTATAATAATAACCAGTCAATGGAAATATTCTCCATTACGTCATCATCATTTGCACAGCTGATCAGATACAGCAAATATCTTTGTCATTAATTTCTTTACGTCCGATTTCTTTGCATACATTCCTTATTCAAATTTATTTAGTATAGATACACATGCATTAGTTCCCACAAAATTTAACGAATTGCACATCTAAATATTTTGAACTAATTAAAACCAAAAGTTTGTTTTCATTTGCTTGCATATACATAGATACTATATGCTATATGCATAATGTATATGTATGTACATTGTACATCCATAGATCTGATTGAACGTCTAATATAAAAATAAATTCATCTCGCAGTATATTGAGTGTTTCATCTGCTTGACAAGATAGCTAATAGTCAATGGTTTTCAGAAATGCAAAGATAAATGAGGAAGTTATTTTTGGTATTATGAATCTCTTACAAACTTGATAACGTATGTACATCGTTTTGTTAATAATGTGGATGCCTTTTGGCTGCAGTTAATCGTGGACGAACTGACAGCGTAACGTAAGTACAGTCATAAGTTGACCTTCATTAATGGTGGTCAAACAGTAGTCATTGTAAATGATAACTGGGCGCTGTGTTGTTTTATTTATATGTATATCCGACTCAATAGAAGTTGGAGGATTGAAATTTTTCTTCATAATTCCATAAGAATGGGCGCAGTAGCGTAGTGGTTAGTGTGCTGGACTACTGTGCGAGGGATCCCAGGTTCGATCCCCGGAAAAACACAAATTACATCTTAAAGTTTTTTCTACTGCGCCACCTCTCGCGAACGTCTGACAAACATCCTAAAGTATGACTGTCATGAAAAAGCTTCTCAATTCAGCCATTCGGACTCGTCATAAAATTGTAGGTCCCTCCCTTCCATTCGTCCCAATAATAGAAACTCACACAAAACGAATGGTTGCAAGAAGCTAGGCCTTGTTGCGCCACCTATTTATTTATTTATTTTTTTTATTTAATTCCATAAGACCAATAAACCATTTCACAGTACTGCTGTGCTGGGTTCCTCTAGATAAGTTGGTCGAAAGAGAACCAAACAGCAGATAAGCTGGCCAAATGCGGCTGTGAATTGGGTGAATTATTACCTGATAAGCAAAGTGTCACCAACTTTCAATTGAGCTAAGAGGTTCATTGGTAATATCACATTAAATTTTGTTAAGGAATGATGGACCAAAACCAGCAGCTTGTGGCCCGTAATTGACACTAAACTGTCAAAGAGCCTATTATCTTTTGATTGAAACCAAATCCGAATACTCATAGGAGTTTTTATCGGACACTGCATCAAGGAAAAATGGTCAAAAGGCTATGTATTTTACAAACGACTTCTGCAAAAGCTGAATTGATGAAGAGGAAATACAGCCCTTAGAATATTCATCAACAGATTTCAATTGTTTTGCTGATTGCATAAACTCAATGGCTTCTGGATGAAAATTGGACATCGTGCAAACTGCACCCTCAACTAACCTAAGCTAACATAATAAGTTCAAGTATGACAAATTGTATTAAAACAACTACTAGCATGTGTTGAACAACAACAAAGATTAAGCAATTGCTATTCACAAAATATTAATGAAATCTTGACAGAAAGTCAGTATCATACCTTCGCGGTACGAAATGGGTCGTTTAACGCTTGAAAAACGTTGGGAAATATTGAAAACTTATTTTCAAAGTTAGTGCTGAGTAGCCCAAATAGTGCGTTTTTTTTAAAGAAGTTTTGACCAAAATGAAGCACCTACTGCGCCTGCTGGACGCAAAAAGTTCGATAGACTGGTAAGCTAATGGACAACACTGGACTTAGTTCCCATGTAAGGTGGGAACTAGGTCCACTTTCTTATGGGAACTTATGGGAAATAAAACCACTCAGAGTTTTTGGAATTTATTTCTCACCTTACATGGGAACTAAGTCCACTTCACGAAAGTGGTTTTATTTCCCACTAGGTGGGAACAAATTCCCTCAGTGGGCTTAGTTCCCGGGGACTTATTTCCCTGCACCGAATGTGGCTGCTGTAGCCGAGAGTGTATGAGACTCAATCCATGAACATCAATTCGCCATCGACGTCAACAGTTCAACATTTCAACATTTCACGCACTAGCCTGAGGAGAGTTCTGCACAAAGATCTCGGCTCGGACTATTCGCTTACAAGGTCCAATTGACTCAGCAATTGAAGGCGCACGACCATTAGCTTCGTTATCGCTTCGCAGTTTGGGCCCTAGAGCAGCTTGAATTGGACAACGATTTTTTACTGAAATTGAAGACATGGATTTGACCGACCTCTGGTTCATACAGGATGGCTCACCATGCCAGACAGCCCATGACACAATCGATATTTTGCGCACAAAATTCCCAAATCCTGTTATCACTGGTTATCAGCCGTCTTGGCGATGTCAATTGGCCGCTTCGGAGCTGAGATTTGACCCCTTTGGACTTTTTGCTGTGGGAACCGTGAAGAATCGATATTATGCCAACAATCCGGAAATGATTCAAGCCCTTAAGGGCAATATCATCGAAGAAATCCGTGAGGTACAGCCCGAAACAATCAATACTGCGAAGGCAGCCGATGCAGCCACTTGAACGACGTTGTGTTTCATAATTAATGGGAATGTTTGCTCTTAATAATAAATGTATTATGGAAAAAAGTTAATTTTGTTCATTTTATTGCATTTTTAAAAATAAACTTGGATTTGGCCCACATTGTAGTATACTAAACATCACAAATATAAAAACGGCATAAGTATAGATAATCAATCGGATCGGATCTACATTTCACAAAAGTTTATTTTCCTATGAAGCAAGACATGTCTTTAATTTTATTCGCCCGATGATACTAATTATTGCTGCTTATTTCTGTAATCCAACAACTAGACAGGCCCTCTAAAAATTACCGCATACATCAATCTGAGAAACTATTGTTTATTTTAGGTGGCCCAAGTAAACTCTGTCCGTTATCGCCAACAGTTTCGTATGTTTATGCGTAAATCTGTTCGCAATCTAATGCCGTGTGAGATTGGATTCCAAGAAAAAAACATAAACACCAACCAAGCCAATACAATGTCCTGCACACGTAATTGAAATAAAAGTAATAGCTTCCCTTGCTTGTTTGAATTTTGAAAAAGCCAGATACATGAAGTGAAACCATAATAATAATAACACCTACAAAATGCGTCAGATGTGCCATCAAATTTACGTGAAGGAAAGCTTTTTATAACAACCCAATTTAATTAGCCAAAATCTAACGTTGGCCATCAGAGATCAGATTGACCGCTCAAAGGGATATTATAGAAATAACCAAGTGATATATTGTTATTGATATTATGATGGCGCGTGCGGAACAGCTGAACAGTGAACAGTCGTATTCAGGGGCGTAGCGAGGGTTCGAGCCGTGGGGGGGTGACTTTCATTGAAATGCCGACTTATTTCAGGAACTTGCCGACTGTATCGGGGCAGCGGTTAGCGAGTTATAACGTCATCGAGTTTCACCCCATAGAAGATGTTTTTTGTATGGGAGGTGCCACGCCCCTTTGTCCAATTTTGACGAATTTTCACAGGAACAATCCCTGGCCAATACCTAAAATTGCCTCAAAATTTGATCAGTGGTCAGTTCAGTTGTTTTCGAGATATAGGATTTTAAATGTTTTTTTTTGTATGGGAGGCGCCACGCCCGTTTGTCCAATTTTGATCAATCTTAACACGAATACTCTTGGGCCAATACCTAATACTACCTGTAAATTGGAGCTCAATCGATTTGGTGGTCTTCGAGATATCTAATGCGGGGCTACAGTGCCACCTAGGGATGCCAGACGTCCCGCTCAGTGCGGGACTGTCCCGCTATAACCCTTTTGTGCCGCAAATGTCCCGCAATGAAAATTGTCCCGCAAAATGTCCCGCATTGAAAATTTGTCCCGTAAAATGTCACGCCTTTCAACTTGTCGCCCTATATTATTAGTACATACAGTGGCCGGCATAAGCACATATTTTGACAAAACTAAAGTTAATTCTGCTCATAATTTGAAGCTTACTTCATGTAAATTTTGGCATCAATGAAAAGGTCATTTAAATAGCGTTTGTATGATACAAAACTTTCCTTAACCCATTAAGTACTCATTGAAAATTTAGAATATTTGTGAAAGTGTACTTTTTTTACTTTTTTCCACTGTATCAAAAAAAATGTTTTGATGCAAAAAGTTTCTCCGAACATTCTAATAGTGACTGCAAATTTGATGCTTTTTTTAATATAAGTCACCTTTCCGCATTACTAAGCACACCGTGTATTCAGCAAATGCTAAAATAAATTGGAAAAAAATAGAAACGCGTTCAAAAATATACCATTATTTTATCATTCTGCTTTGGAGATATGAGTAACTGTAAAGAGAGTGTACACTGTAGGGTGTTCTAATTCAAGTGGCGATGTACAAATATGAATTAAAAGACATTTACTTGAACCAAATATTACTTATTACAACAAATAATATGTAAACTAAAATAAAAACGTTTTTTTCACTTCAAATGCAAAAATGTCCCGCCAGCTAATTTTTCAGACCTGGCATCCCTAGTGCCACCTGTTGAGAATTTTCCGACTTTTTTTTCCTAAACCTTCGCGTTTCAATTACGAACAAACCAGCAGAAGGAAGTCGGCAAATTCAGCGATGCCGACAATCTTTCTTAAAATCGAATCGAAACTCGCTAAATTTTAATGTGTTCAGTCGGCAAATTCACCGATGCTGACCGTCATTTTTAAAATCGAAACTCGGAAAAGGTACATACATTAAAAAAATATAAATTCGCATTTCCGAAAGTTGGAACCTTTGAAAATGACGTCTTGTATACATTTACGAGTTTGAAAACATATACCTAATGAAAATCCAAACTCAGTTCTTATTTTTTAACATTTTGTTCCGAGTCAAATTTTAAAATTTTTTTAATTTTTTTGGAAATTTTTATACATTTTTTTTTAGCTGCTCAAGTTAAAATGTTACTTCCTTGATTTGCCGACTCTTAAAAACGGTGGGGGGGTGTCGCACCAGAGACTGTCGCACCCCCCCACACCCCCTCCTCGCTACGCCCCTGGTCGTATTCGATTGAGTGGCATAATATTGTTGAAATATTTTCTTCCCACGCAGTTGTCAAATTTTAATAGTCAGCATAAAGGAAGTGATTGCCGAAACAAAACAACAAAATCAAGGTCAGAGATGGGAGGTAGTAAATAAATTTATTTTTGGTAATACACATCGCGTCGGTGGTCGGTCGTCATATTTGATTGCATTTTTTGGGAAAGCCGCAAACAGTAGAGAATTCAATTGAGTTCTGCGACAAACTTTAGCTGATTGTGTAGCGGATTAGGTTAGTGGATTCTATTCTAAGACTATGTTCGATTGGCAGATGGGATGGCCAAATAAAATACAGAATGGACTGGACATTCAGTAATTGGTGGGTATTTTTATTTTCTGATTTATCTTTATGTTTTCGATTTTATCTCCGAGAAACAGAGACTGCGAATAGACTATGCGGTCATGCTCTGTCTTTATCTAACTTAAGCACTCCAAGTGGGTTGAAGTTTGATTCGCAGTGGACAATACCATTTTATACTAGACCCTCCCGAGTCGCAATCCAAGACACATAGGGCGGAGACAATTGCGCCTTACATAGATACTATAGACAGGTGACTGATTCGTTCAGGTCTAGTATATCGCTGTAGCTATAATAGGTCGTAGATTACAGCTCCTAACTACCTCATAGTTATATAGCTCTATATTGTGGCACTTTTTCCCATTATTTCTTAATGTACTTTATGAAACCATTTATCAACTAACTAACCTAAACCTAAACCAGTAGATAAGGTTAGGTTAGGGTGGTAGGCCTCAAGAAATGCAGCTTCACTTAGGCCCGAGAAGGCGCATTGTGATAACACAGGATCTAATGATCTCACAACTACCCATTGAACCAGCAGGGGAGGAGAATGAAGTGTTGGAGGCAACTTATGCTTGTATTATCGAGTTCACCGAGATTGTCGAAGAAATATTCTCCGAGATGTAGTTTGATAAGAGCTGAAGGGGCTGAGCACGTGCATAGGAGGTGAAGAATAGTCTATTCCTCCTCTTCGTCCATGCAGATTCTACACAAATCGATGGGAGGGAGGCCCAACCTGTCAATAATGTAGTGTCCCGTAATGACACCTACTACTGTGCTTATATTGGATATTTTAAGTGATATAAGATCGTTGGAGTGGGCGCAGTAGTGCAGTGGTTAGTATGCTGGACTACTGTGCGAGGGATCCCAGGTTCGATCCCCGGAAAAACACAAATTACATCTTAAGATTTTTTCTACTGCACCACCTCTCGCGAACGTCTGACAAACATCCGAGAGTATGACTGTTCTGAAAAAGCTTCTCAATTTAGCCGTTCGAACTCAGCATAAAATTGTAGGTTCCTTCCATTTCGTCCCAAAAATAGAAACTCACACCTATGGTGTCTACACGCCTGTTGCGCCACCTATTTATTTATTTTATTGAGATTGTTGAAGCGCTTGAGGCCCAGCATGGGCCAGATCTGTTTCGTGATGGAGCACATGTTGCAGTTTGACCACTTTCGATTAGTGGCACTTATCGCATTTTGTTTAGTTAAAAATGTGCACATAGCGCGAGGCATATAGAGTTTCTCCTTTTCCGGCAGAATCGACGAAGTTGTGCCATGCCTTTCGAGTTCGTCGGCCTTGCAATTCCCTGGAATGTCCCAATAGCCCGGTGGATTAAAAATTGTTCTGTCATCTCGTTAAGAATCGGTAATTGAGGGCGCGGTTTGGACCGAGTCCAGGGATTTAATCGCGGCTTGACTATCGATAAAAATGACGATATCCCTTGCATATAATACATTATACTATAGCAACGACAGGGCCTCCTTGATCGCCGTGATTTCCGCCTGGAACACGCTACAGTGAATGGAAAGACGCAATCAAAAATATAAGCAGTCCGACTCAATTACGTATAGGTTACGATTAAAGTATCTTTCAAAAATATGAGTTGTTGTACCTACCAATTTTCAAATCTCACATGACTCTATCATCTTTTTATCTGTATGGACATTTTTGCGGCAAACTTCTCACTAGTTAGGGTGCGATATTTTGAAGTTGATCAGTGTCGTATCGACCCACTATTTTATTTTGTTTCATTAACAATCAACAATCAACAAGCTGATCTGATACATGATACCTTCCCGCTCTTTATATTCTACTCGCAATCTCATGCCAATTCGTCTGAATGTGTAGACTATTTTGATACCAACCATAATAACCATCGTATCCATCGTATATCGAAATGACGGAAATTTCAACACTCTCTTGACTATACTCGCAAAAGCTTTTCTCGCCCATTATAGCAACTTTACAAATACCTATACCTACTCGTAGTAAATATACTTCCAGTTCCAACCGCATATAGAAAACCCTCGGCTACGTTAAAATAAACGGCAACAAACCACCCTCGCGTATACCAACAGCTCTTTGGGGATGAGGTTGAGAACAAAAATGTATCTCAACATTCAATTCAGTTTTCCTACCCAATTCACCCGCGCACAAGCCCTCCATTGCTTCAATATAGCACATAACGTACTCATCCGTTGACCGGAACAGTAGTCGTTCGCTGTCATTACCATTCGTACGAAATAAATCATCCGCGCGCCGCTATTCGAATTTATCGGTACATTCTTTGTGTACATTTCGAGATACATTATTTTTTTTTCTAATTTTCCTTTTTTTTCTAATTATAATTTAAAATGTCCTTGTCCTTTAATTTCTCGCAATGTTTGTTTTAAATTGTGTGCGCGTCAGAAAGGGATTTAGACCCGAAGAGTGCGCCGGAAAGAGTGTCCTAGGAGCATCCTAGATAAAAGTGATGAATAAAAGAAAAGTGAAATAATTTCTACAATTAAGCGGCTCAATTTAGAGTGAGAGAATTGTGCAAGTGATAAATACCCTTACTCATATCTAGATACAAAATATTTTCTTAAATAATTCCAAAGTGTCTACATAATCCACATGCAAACACACTATCAGCGTGGATTAATTAATTAAATTAAAAATTTCCTGTTTGAGCTGGAAGAACTGAGTTAAAAAGATTCACATACCCGAGAGATTTCTGAGATTTGTGATCTAGCTAACCTCATTTGGACAATTGAAATACGTAAGTGTAGGCAATAAACACATCGTTTATCTGTCGAAGAATTTCTCTAAATTTTTATTTAAATGGCCTTATAGTATTATATTTCAGCATAGGTAGGTCTACTTAGTCTTTTGTATAAACATTATGTGATCTGAGACATAACTACGGTTTGCTTGGTGAAAATACACGACTGTTCTTCGTCAAGTTCAAAGTCGCTGCGGAAGTGGATGTACGATACGATCCAGGTTGTATAGTGGCCATTGAAACAACCTATCAATGAAGTTCGGTTAATTTGAATGACACCTGTTGAATTTGAAATTTATTTGGTGTTGTAGAAATTATGCTTCTTTCGTGTTGCTTGTTTCTGGATATTAATTTAACAACAAGCACATGATTATTCTGATCGCGGTCATCACTTAGCACCTGGCAAAAATTTTGTTGTTATTATTTGAAGGTGGTAGATCGTATCGGTGACAGCTTCAGATTGGGTACGGGTTGATAAATGTGTGTCTATGTTTATTTATTTATTTATTTTAGGTTTGGTCGCTTTTTGGAAGTTGCGTTGTGCTGCTTTTTTGCGAGGAAAATTTTACAATTCGACAACAAAATGGATACAAACTTTGTTGTATGGAATGTCGGCAATGAACATATTATGTTTAGAAATTCAGTCACCGACCGAGTAAATTTGTGAATTGATATGGCAAATAGTTTTTAAGAAATTAGCGAGTCGGTAAGTGGCAGAAAATCAATAATTGGAAAGTAGTGTGGGTTGTTTTCGAATGTTTTTCTCTATAAGCTTTTCGAAACCGGAGTAAGTACATGCGTGTATCAGTGGACTTATTTCGTTAGAATTTTGGTGGTTTTTATACAGATCTTGCTCTTATAAAACTTGAGTTATACGAGTTTAAAATTTCACACGAATTTGAAGTGTGATTTTAAAAAAGTTTACCCATCCCTCGGCGGAGTAATCGTTCATTTTGGGTTAAACATGGTATTTTTTTTTATTGGTTATAAATGTTTTTTTTTCTCGGGAAAACACAACAATTCACATACAGTGCTCAGATCCAATACTAAATCTCATACATATATTTATAACAGTGGGTACCGTAGAACCAATTGAACTTTTAAAGTCAAAACGAAGAACCTAAAAAATTTCCCTTGAAAATACACTCAACTTCCCTGTAAAATCTGTAGTTCTAGTAGGTGTAGCTTAATTCGCCAAAAGTGCTCAAAATCGAGTAAATTTGTTACATCCTTTTTGGCTTGTATATGTTACCATAGAATCGGTATATATGCGTGTATGTAGATCAGAATCTTTTGGCACATTTCCCAGTAGGTATCCGAAAAGATTCAACTATCTGTCACCGATCTAAAGTACTTTTCCGACAGATGCAAAGTTCAATGATGTCCTTAAGCTTAAGCAATGGATCAAAAATGTGGTGATAGTGCCAGAATATATATTTAGTAGTATTCCGTTTCGTCCAAAAATGAGCTTCATTACTTAAAATGACGACAATTATTTGACAAGCTTGCCAGTTACGCTCTATTTGCTATAAAATAAAAAAAATACTTAGTACTTTAGCAATTGATTAAATAACTACCTGCCTTTCTTTGAAATGACACTGATCTCAGAGGACTTTTAGGAATTAGTATGCACAAGCACTACAACAAAAAACAAGTGTAAAAATTGTATAAAAAATGTCTTATGCCGTGTACTACCTTTAGAAGGAAAATAGTGCTACCATACCAGTGCTGGAGTTTATAGTTCTAGTCTTCAAATAGCACTGTTAAGATCACTCTGCATGAGGATCTTGAACATGATAATCTATTTAATGTAACCTATGAACAGTCAAGCAAATGTAATGAAAGTTTTAAAGTTTAAGTTTAAGTGTAAAAACTTTAGCAGTTTATACAAAACTTCCGATGTAAAAAAAACTAAGAATCTTTTGTCGCATCCTTTTAAAGTTAAACTTTCTCAAAAAATACTTGACAATGGACTAGATACATCCAAGCATACCTTTGCTGTATGTATGTAGTATGTAATCAAGTCGATGTTGACACCTGGGAATAAGTGAGAACTCAGGTAGAGGTTGTGGGGGCTACTTTTTTTTACTGTACTTCACTTTTGATGGCTCTACAAAGCGTGGTGCTCCTGGGCCAGACGGCTCGATTTCTAGCCTGCCGTCTCCAATTACGCACTCCAAGCAGTCGGAGGTCTCCTTCTACTTGGTCGCTCCATCAAAGATGAGGTCTTCCTTGGTGTCTGCTTACCTCTGGTATATGTCGTCGATGACCTTACGCGCTGGTGCATCAATGTTCATCCACTCTACATGGCGCAGCCATCTTAACCGCTGGATTGGATACGGATTTTTTTACTAGGATTATGTCGCTGTACAGAACGTATAGCTTGTTGTTGTATCTTCTTCGCCAAATATTGTTTTCTTGGTTGACGCAAACAGGACCATAAATCGTTCGTAGGACTTTTCTCTCGAATACAGCTAGGGAGCCTTCATCCGACTGGGTAAGGGCTTCTGCACCATATACAACAGGACCGGGATGATGAGTGCTTAGTATCCCATCTCCTTCGTTCTTCTCGATAGGGCTTTATTCCTCCATTGCTTACTTAGCCCAACAGCGATTAGCAAGAGTTATTCTACGTTTGATTTCCGCGCTGATGTTGTTTTCCGCATTTACAGCAGTGCCCAAGTAGACAAATTCACGGACTACCTCGAAGTTATACCTATCAATTGTCACGTTCTGACCAAGTCGGTTGTGGGATTGGACTTTTGTTGATGAAATCATATACTTCGTCTGGTCCATAATCCATTTTATAAAAAGCAATAATAATGGCGTTGTATTTATCAGTCATACGCATACCTTCTTCTGACCAAATCTTGGATGCCTTAATAGTTCGACCTGCAAGCCATCTGGTCCAGCAGCCTTGTTGCACTTAAGTTTCATCGACCAGATTAAATGGTTCGCTTACAGCAGAATTAGTTTTCCTAGCTGCAGTTTCCAGAAATCACGCCAAATTTTTTTTTAAATGCCAGAAAATGTTTGTGTTTTCAAATTTGAAAATTTGCTACCTGCATTCTTCACGAAGCCAAGGCTTTTTCGTGGTCGGGTGGATCCTACCACATTTGTTGCGACACGCTTCTATGATGGCTACTTGGCATCTTTTGGCAAAGTTCAGGCGGTTTGTCCGGGCCATCCTATCATACTGTCTCGATGACAGTAATGGCTGCTTTGTAGCAGTCAAGTGTTTTCGCTATTTACCTGTTCGCGGCCTATTCACAGTTCGAACATTCCGGTTCAATTAACCCACTTTGGGGATATGAGAGCTGCAGTTGGCACAACAAGTATTCATTCGCCACAATTCAGCACCCTAATTAGTACTGAAAAGTCCTCACTGACCCTAGCTCCAAATATCTAGAGATATGTTGGATTAGGTCAAGTAAAGTATTTGTCCTGTCATCTCGACTTGTGACAGCACTATTGGTTCCATCCAGAATGAATTCATTTGCCATATACGTCCTCCTTGTGAGGGGCTCATTTTACTCCTGAGACTCATTTAATTAGTCAATTTCGACAGAGCATTATAGTGTTGCCATTTTTTCGTGCTCAACACTCGCGTTTATAAATTTATCAAGACGCGTCCGTTTACTTTTTTAGTAGAGCACAAACGTAGGTACTAACGGATCCAGGTAGGTAGGTAGGTAGAAGTGGTGGTTCATGCCTTTGAACCCAAATAGCACTATGGTGTGCCGTTTTGTTACCACGCCTCGTGTGACCTATTTTGTGGTGATTGGTAAGAATGTGGTCTGGTCGGTGCCTATAGCCAACCTGTGGAATTGAGAAAACGGATAAGGTCCTGTATCCCTTTGCCTGAGATGTCGCTAAGGTCGTCGAAGAATGGTTGGTTTAGTGCGCGCAGTCTGGCTCTCGCTAGAGCTGGACATTTACAGAGGAAGTGAGAGAGCGTTTCTTTTTCATTTGCATTTCCGCAGCTGCGGCAATGAGGGTTGTATGGGATACCCAGTTTGGCGGCATGGTCTCCAATTGGCCAATGCCCCGTGATTATTGTCGTGATTCTGGCGATATCTGGGCGGGTTCTGTTTAGTAGGTTATTTGTTCTATTTTGGTTGTAGGTAGGCCATATCTTCCTTGATATGACGCAGTTTGTCAATCCCGACCATCGGAGATTGGCTTTCTGCAAAAAATGTGAATGTATTTGTCCCTTAACCGCTCCTAGCGGGATGTGGACCTTCGTTGAGAGCGAGGCGTGGAGTGCTGAGCCCTTCCTGGCCAACTCGTTCGCACGCTCATTGCCTGCTATGTCACTGTGCCCTGGAACCCAGAGAAGTGTGACCCTGAAACGTTCGCTCAGACAGGCTATCTCGTTCCGGCACTCCTGCACCAGTTTGGAGGATATGGTAGCCGAATCGATGGCTTTGATGGCGGCTTGGCTATCTATAAGGATAGCAATGCTTTCTTTATGCGTTTTGTCACGCCTTAGTTGCGTGCAGGCTTCTCGGATGGCCAGTAATTCGGCCTGGAAAACGCTGGCAAAATCCGGTAAGCGAACTGAAATTGATATTTGCGGTGATTCCGAGTAGACACCGGCCCCCACACCACAGCTCATCTTAGATCCGTCGGTGTATATGACCGTGTCGAAGCCCTTCACTACTTCGTCCCTCTTCCACTGAGCCCTTGTTGGGAAGCCGACGTGAAAGCCTTTCGTGAAGTTTAATTTGGGTGTGATGTAGTCGGTTGGAGACGTGACCATGCCGCTTGGTAGCGAATCCAGGATGTTACTATGGCCATACGGCCTTGCAGTCCAGCATCCCGACTCCTTGAGTCTTATAGCACTGCATAATGCGGTATATTTTGTGTGTAGGTCGAGGGGTAGAAGATGCAAGAGCACAGTAAGGGCATCTGTTGGGGCCGACCTCATTGCCCCCGTGGTACCTATACTGGCTGTTCTTTGCAATCTTTTCAATTTCGTGAGGTTGTAGACTTTGCTCAACGCAGGCCACCATACTAGTGATCCATGCGTGAGAATTGGACGCAATACGGCTGTGTACATCCACAAGGTCATCTTTGGTTGAAGACCCCAAGGCCCGGATCCAAGGGCAAAGAATGTTATCTAAGTCAGGGTGTGGGAATGTGGCCCGATGACAAACGACAAAACGGGCCTCAAAGTAAAAAATCATTTTAGCGTGGTTTTCGGATCAAGGTTACTGGAACCGCTTAATGACAAGAAGTGGTTCCTTGGTCAGTGAGAAAGAAAGTCGTTCTACGATGTTTATAGTCTGGCGATATTTTAAATCGACCAGAAGGACCCCGAAGAACGAAAGCAGATGTAAAGCATGCCACTGCAAGATGAGCGGGACGGAAAACGCAATAATCTATTGATGCTGATTGCGCTTGGCGAGAAGTCCTAACTGGTAAATAAAATTACTACAAATCCACTTGAATATTATGAAATATATTTATAAGTGGGAGCATATCTCAATAGCTCACTTCAAAATCGAATAAGTAAAGAAAATAACATCCGTTTCAGTTACATAAACTTGAAAAAATTTCATTCCAACAACAGTTAAATTTTCTTGTTTAAAATCCCACTATTCACAGTCTCGCCGCTTGACGGAGAAAAGGCTTTTGATAAAAAAAAATCATTTTTACAGCTATTCCCCGTTGATACTTACGCAGACATGCAACCCACTACAAGCAATGGCTACTCGTAAATATGGACTTGCTATAGACTACTTCAGGTGAGCGAATAACAGTAAATAAAATATTGGCGCTTATTTCCACAACAGCTACTTGTATTGTTGTTGGAAGATGGCTTATCCCTTGTTCCGGACTAGGAGAAATCAAACGAATTCCCAATTCATACGGTACAGATGATTACAGGACTGTGAGTGTGTAACCCGGTTAAGGAAAATACTCTCTCTTAGGCAGCTTAAAATTAAAATAAGTTCCACTTTTCGCATTACCCCACAAGCATAACGTTATCATAAATTTATATCACCATAAGCGTAAATAAATTACACATAATCATCCACTCTATACACATAATTTGATGTGTGCCTGTGCAGTGTCATTACTGTAGTCGTCATGGCTGCAAATTGTGTGCTTCCCCCCATAAACGCCATGCATTCTTAAGCTATCTGCTCGAATGAAAAGGATGATTCTTGGAATCAACAGGCAGGCAGTTGAATGGAACTAGTTAAGCAAACGTGCTGAACAAATCAATAGATTTAAATTTTCTAAACTTTTTGTCAAGGAGGAAGTGCATTCAAGTAAATGTGCAGCGGGCCTGTGCCTGTGTTAGGGAGAAGAAGCGCCTCTGCCAGATAGTTTGAAATAGACTCGTGCCTAGCATGCTTACAGAATACACTTATGTTGTAGTTGTCTAAAGTGAATTTGTTTATTTATTCAATTTGCGATTTGGATCTCAGTTCGGATAGCTTTTCTCGAATGAAGCCGTCTTTGATTGGGTATTCACATTTCAAGTGCACTTGGATTAGTTTTAAGTAAGCTATTATTTAAGTGAATGATTTGCAAGCTCGTTTGTGTGCACTGCATTTATGGACTTGTGTAAATACGTTTGTATTGCGCAATTTTGTCATAAAGTTGACAGACTATGGGAGGATGAGGAATCTTACTTTTTTGTTAGAAGATCCTTCGTTTGATTTCGTGGGGTGTGCAGAACCATCAAGTACATACAAAACAAATATATAATTCAATTCAAATTTAATAAAAACCATTAGATTTGAAGATTTTTGGTGGATTTGAAATTTAGGATTTACAAAATTTGAGGAGTATTATGTGTAGGTCTTTTGAGAAGTATCTCACAAGGAATTTGTTCCTGGTATATTTGAGACATTCATGAAGCAAGTGGGTCCTCAAGAACTCCCTCATCATCACCGCTTCTACAAGGTTCTGCTTTCGTCAGGAAAGTTTCAGTACCGCAGATAGTATTGTAGAATGTTATGTTTCCAACTCGGGTACCTTTTATTCAATGTAAAAGGGTTGTTAGTTTAATAGATTATTTGTTAAGTTTATAACCATTCAACCTAGGGGATGACAGCTAAGTTTTCCATCCACTTGACCAAAATAAAGTGAGGATAGCAATATCCAAGCTGAAGTCCAACAAGGCTGCTGGACGCCCTGTCCTAACTGGCTTAACTGCCGAGTTTTTTAAGGCAGCGGGAGATGGCTTGGTAGAAAGCCTACACCAACATGTCTCCAATATTTGGTAAGAGGAAAGTATGCCTGAGCATTATTTGCCCGATTGCCAAGAAAGGAGACTCTCTAAACTGCGCCAAGTATAGAGGCATCCATCTCCTTAACATCGCATACAAGATCCTGTCTGCCGTACTGTGTAAACGCCTAAAACCCTTTGTCAACGACCCGACCAAATATTCACACTACGGCAGATCCTGGAGAAAACCCAAGAAGTGCAAATCGATACTCACCATCTATTTATCGATATTAAGGTCGCTTATGACAGCATCTATAGAGACAAGCTACACAGAGCCATGTCTAGTTTTAGCATCGTCAGATTGTGCAGAATGACGATGGAGACCGCTTGCTGCTCCATAAAGGTAAGAAACAATTTCACCGGACCGAGACCTTTAATGTCAAAAAAGGATTTAGACAATGTGATGCGCTGTCATGTGATTTTCTCAACATCATTCTTGAGAAAATTGTGCGAAACATGCGAGCCACCAGGGGAACAATTTTCCAAAAGTCCGTGCAACTACTTGCATACGCTGACGACATCGATATCGCAAAAATGGGTTAAGTGGTGAATGAGAGCAAAACAAAATATATGTTGTCAACAAGAAAGGACATACAGCATCGACGAATTGGACAGAACGTCCCGATAGATAGCTATAACTTTGAGCTAGTTCGGGACTTTGTCTACCTCGGCTCCGCTATTAAATCTGAAACATCACTTCAGAAATCAACAGCGAAGAATTACACTTACCAACCGCTGTTACTCCGGCATAAGAAGGCAATTGATTAGTAAGGCCTTGTCGAGATACAACAAGACACCAAGAGACTCTATAATAAGACCCTTATCATCCCAGTCCTGCTTTATGGCGCAGAATCATGGACATTATCAAAGGCGGATGACGGGCTTTGGAGGAGGAGATTGAACAGCGAACTATACGAGTGATACAGCGACATCGACCAGATCAGAAAAGATGGCTGGGACATGTAAAGCGAATGGACACCAACGCTCCAGCCCGTAAAGTCTTCGATTCCAACACGGAGGGACAATGCAATAGAGGAAGACCTCGCCTTAGATGGAGCAGACAAGTGAAAGGGCACCTCAACCAAATTGGAGTGCGAAACTAGAGGCGGCTAGCCAAAGATCGTGGTAACTGGGGAGACGTGTTGGTTGAGTGACAGGTCCACCCCGGACTGTAGCGCCATCTAAGTAATTAAGTAAGTAAAACGAAAAAAAAATCTGCGAATAACACACACAAGCGACTATTTAAGTTTTAAATTTGAGTTAGTGAATTATTTTTTTATGTAATTCGCAAGAACCAAATTCAAAAAATGTACGTAACTCCTGTGTAAGCCTTTGATACATTTTACCCCCACTTTCATGTAGTTCCCACTTTTTCAATTATTTGGTGGACTTTTTTAAAATATCTAATTGATTACAATAAAAATGGTTTTCAGCTTCCCTTATGGCTTTAACCGAATTGTTTTCACTTAGTTTAGGTCACATTCGTGACTCCAACGAGTAGTTTTAAAAATACTATACAGTAAATTATCTTATCAATTATTAAGGTAAGCAATGATGAATGTACACCAAGGGCAATAACAGCGAGAAATGATTATCTAAGAGTATTTCACTAAAAAATTTACCTTGAAGTCTACAAAAGGGGAAACTCCCTTTTCTGACGAGGGTTCATGCAAAATTAATATTTTTTTATATTAAGATAAAAAAATACGTTTTTTTGAGTTGTCAATATTAATCGTAAATTTAATACGTCACACTATGATAAGCAACCCCATGCATTTGATTAAGAAAATAAATATTACCTTTTATGGAAACTAAAAATAAATCAATGGTCATTGCACCCTTTTGGCTTGTGAAACAATTTCACACGTAACTGATGATATGCAATGCATGCTATCCGAATTAAATAAATTGTTTAGGTAAGTCAAAAATCTGCAAAATGCACTGATGGATATTCAAATCTATGTCTATTACATATGTATAATGGTGTTACAACAACTTCAAGATACCATTCCTAATCAGAGTCGTAAAAAGACAACGAACCTGTTAGGACTATTTTCTTGAGAATCGATAAGAGATTTTTTTACTATTCGAAGTGGCCCGATAGGCATTTTGAAGTTGAAAATTAGACACAGGAATTGGACAAACAAACAAACAAAAATTTCCAATAATGAATGTAGAGTGAAATCTATTTCACTTTGCAAAATTTGGAATTTCCTCAACACTAAATGATATCCAAACAAAATGTTGGACAGTAATTATCATAGCAATAATTGCAAAACCGTAACGAATGATATTTGACGTAAAAAAAAAAATAAACGTGCTTCTCTTTCAGTGACGTCAAGTTAATTGATATTTCAAGATCAAGTTACTTATCACATTTCTTCGGCATTGGATCTGATTTAAACGATATTTATTTTATTGATAATTGCATTAAAATTGCAGCGGAAAATTCCATTCAATCAAATTTTATTCTGTATGTATGTATGTTAAACAATAAAAATAGGTAAATGAAAAATTGTGGCAGTATTGTATGGAGATCTTAAAATGCAAGACAGGAATCAATGATTCCTAGCTTATTGTGTTGGAAATCAGTAAATGTAAAGATTTCAATTTTATTTAGAGGTGCTGATTGCAAACATTTTTCCGAAAAAAATCTTTGACAAACACTGAATAAAGTCGTCAAGATCGCCAGCCAACTATGCATATGTTTTTCAAAAGGAAAAGTTCTCGAACGGGTGATATTTTCCACAGAAAAGGTGAACTGAATATAAGGCATTTGAAAGGAAACAGCAGCTTGATTGCAATTCGGCTCCTTACTCATACAATGAGTCATATATTTAAATACATCCGTCATCTCTGACGACGAATGCATGATCAATAGGGCCCTAGTTCTATATCCAAGAGTATTAGGTACATTAAAAAAGATAACAATTGATATCATAAATGAGGGCGTTTATTGATATCATTTATGAATCTTTATGATGATTTAAAAATGATTCAGTCAATATTCACTTAAGTGAAGATGTATCGTCACATTTTACATGACACTTTCCATAAGTAAACATTCTTAAATTCATTTTAGTGAATGTTTCTCCAATCATTTATGAATCATTTGAAAGATTCATAAATGAAGGCCCATTTCTCAGGAAAATGGATTCAAATTGAATCATAAATGAATTCATATCTGAAGGTTTTCCTCATTTTGATTCATTTTTGAAGAAAAATGTTTGCTGAGAATTTTCACCAAAAATAAACTGTATAAGTATGACTCTTAAATATGTGAGGAGATTATGACATCGGCAAGAAGCCGACAGGTTAAAATTTCCATGACTCTAGTGTATAGATCAGGTTGAAATTGACCAATGGCAGGACTTTAAAGGTAACTGACTGACATAGACCCGCAATTTAAGGAAACTTTAAGAAAAAATCTAATTAGGTAAAATCGCACGATCTTAGTGGGCAGTGCTCATCGCATTGCCTCTGCGTGAGATAAACATACCCTCAAATAGCTCGTGCAGAATCTAACTTTCCGTTTTGTTTTAAGCACTCATATTATTCAAATTGGGCCAAAATATGTCGGTTATTTTGTCTGCAAAAGGCCCAGTTCTGCTGCGCGGCGCATAATTTATTTCGGGAACTTTATCCCCTTTTTTCTCTTCATCCAAAATCTCCCGGGACAAAATTTGCTATGCCAAAATCTCCCATAAGCAAACATAACTTTGCATTATAAACAATCTTGCACCTACTCCAAATCCTACAAACACAACCAGGGGGTTGCAGGGGGCAGCATGAACGTATCTCACTTTTAAACACCATTTTTAGGTGTCGCGGCGTCAGAATAACACCAAATCTAAATATGGGTGATTTTGTTCCGTAAAGATTTTTTCTTAGGGTTTTTTGGAGTAAGGGATTTCAGCACAGGGAAACATTCTGGCCAAAAACGGAGTAGAGCTTCGACAAATTAAAACTATTGAGGGCATAAGACTATAAGCCCTCGGCTTCTCGGAATAGAAGAAAACACCTTGGAAGTTTGAAAATTTAAACCATTTTTAGGTTCTGTAGTGAAATTAAATTGGGCAAATTGGTTAAAGTTTTGACCGTAAAGGTTCCCCAGGAATGACGATGGGGCTAATGTGGTGCATTTTCTTCTATGATTAACTCAAACCGTATTCCACCTAACCTAACTTTATATAATAAGTTAGGTTAGGTGGAATACGGTTTGAGTCCATCAGTTCAATTTATTCCCGCACTCTGAATACCAGCAATAATGTAATCCATCATTATTACTTTATTACATAATTACTCTGGAAATCATTTATCCATTCATATCCCTATCGACACTCTCTTAGATGAATATTACTTAACTAACTCTGTTGGTTTATTCTTTCTTTAGGATTTTTTTTTAATTTTGCGCTCCATGTCATTAGCAACCGCTGTTACCCGACAACAGATTGATGGATTATTTGTAGGTATCGGTACCTACTTAGCGATACAATAATTTAAGTGAAAATCAGTACCAATATTGAAGACTGCAGTTAAAATATGATTGCGACATCACGTGAGTCATAATACAAATAACCGTGAATGATAAGATGCCAAATTTTGTAAAAATATACCCTTCAAAAAGTGACAGACTTCTAAGGAACAATATATGAGTACAATTACGGCATCGCATCCTAATGTGCGATTGGTAGCAATACCGAATGGATGGTATTCGATTCCACTACTTTTGCGAGAGCTGAGGATGATGGAGGGGTCAATAGTGCGCACTTACCCTACTCTCAACAGTATTTGGAAGGCCATACTAGACCATTTCCTTTACCATTGTTGAAATCTTGACGAAGCCGGGGAAGTTGAGCATCTACAGCTTTATTACAAAAACAGTGATTGGTTCCACAAAATACCAATTTTGGTAAGTGCACCCCTTCCATTCCAGAACCACCTAAAGCCAACCAACCTTTACAGCATAAAATGCATAAAATAAGAAATGGACAGCATCATCCAATTAAAAACTATTCCACACAATAGATCGCATGTGCACTCTATACCTATCTAGTTATTTTCCTACTTCTCGCAATATAAATAATTGGGATAAAACGGAATTTAATGAGGAGTTGGATGAGTACTTCAAAGTTCAAAAGAAAATAATTAATTTGATCAATTTGCATCATTAAATCCATTGACGTGTATTCAAAAAAATATTGAATGATTAGCTCAATATACATTTCGATTGAATGTAGCTCACATTTTATCTGTATTTCCTTTGAATTTCTTCGTCTAAACATAAACTCTAACTTCAAGTAAAGATCTATTTAAGATACATTTTACTGGAGTGCGTTTCGTTTATGCAAAGTATACTTATAAGATGAGTCTTCGCCATTGCTATCCAAACTTTTATTCATTTTGCATAATATCTAATAGCAAAACGTGACTAGTCATAGAGATTTCTGAGAAAAAATTACGCACATACACACACACACCACCAGCTGGCTGATTGCAAAGCTACACCATTGCTACGGCAGCAAGCAAGCAAATCAAAACCAATGAACTGACACTTGTCATTGCTGGAATGCCGAGTGTGTGCATAAATAGGATGAGAAAATGAAACACATTTCCGCACTTTATTTCGCTCAGTAACCTTTTTCTGAGCTTAGAATTATCCGTTTATCCTTAGTCCTTTTGTGCCTCACACTCCTTTTATGATAAGGACAATATAAACAGTGTAGGTTGTAGGATGTCTTGTTGTCTTGGCATTTGTGGTTTTTTTTCTTCTTTAATATCATCGTATCTCAAAAAGTTGCTGGGGGTGGGGGCGTTTACATTTTATTCTACCGATTGTTACGTAGGGAACAAAGTCATATCGGACACAAGTAGCACAGCCACGTCCTTATTATCGAATACAGTCAAACACAAACAAAAATATGTTAACATTTTGTTGATGGTCTTTTTATATTGTTGGGCTTATGCGTGCTTCTGCATTTGCTTTAAAAATATATTGAGACATATTTTCGTATCTCTTTTGGTTTGAGGTTAACTTTTTCCTCATTTTGTTATTTGATGTGAATCTAGAAACGATGTAATAGGACATTAAACCGATATCGAATACACTTTATTACATAATGTTTATGTAGACTTACTTGGTAGGGGGCATAATATTCAGAATTGTATGGCGCATTTTCAAAGATGACCTCTTCAGATAAACAATGCAATAGCATATTAAATAACACATTATTTTTGTCAGGGCAGCAGTAAGTTGCCTCCCTCTCTACGTTGAGATAAGGATACATTCTGTTTGATATAGTTAACTACTTACATAGTTCTTGGTATCAGAAACTAATCGATTGGTAATGACGCAAATAAATATCTGCATACTTCATAAAAAAATTTCGGCAAGAATATCTAAAAAAAAATTTTTTCAAGACCAAAGTTGTATTAGGGAGATCTTGGCCTGCTTAAACAAAGATATTCAGTACGTCCTGCGTTTAGTTGGCTAGGTTTCCCTTGTGCGTTTCGATCTTATGGCCAACAGCCATTTTATCTCATTCAGAATGAACGCTATTTCTTCTATTGTCTTAGGCTGGCTCGATATCCTTTCCATGCTGTGAGTCTTGTTCTTCTCTTGGCTCGATATACTTTCCTTGCCCCATTTTATTTTACGGTAGAATGTTTTTGATGTTTTTACATGTGCCTCTTCTGGTATATCGTATATGATATGTGAATACGAGCTTCTCCACGTTAGACATTAGAGCTCTGAATCTTAACCCAAAAAAATAATAACCAGAATTTAATTATAATAGATGCGTGCCTAGCATCATTAGCGCATGGTTCACGGTTCATTTCACAGTCTGGGTAGAGCTAGGTTACCGTGTGCCTTAGCCGTTTAACCCTAGTGCTACTTATCACAGTACTACAAGCTATGGTGGAAAATGTAATATGTCGAATTTTATCATCTTTACAAAAAATTTACGAAGACATCCGAAAACATACCGACGAAAACTGCTGAATACTTTCGAATGTCATTAAAATGAGATTTTTCCAATTTTCCGAAATGGCCATTGTGTAGGTATTGCTGCATGCATATTTCCTTTGATTGGAAATTATTTGACAACTCGCGCTAGACTCGATCTCGTTCTCATCTCGCTCTCTCGCTGCATTGTAAATTGGCCAATATGCGAGTGTAACGTGTTGTTAAAGTTGTAAAAATGTTAAATTTGAATAAATGGCATGAGACAAATTTATAACGATTAAGGACACCGTTTTCCCAAAACAATTTTGGTCAAAGGGCAAGAAAATTTGGTTCCTGGGACCCATATTTTCAAAGGACTATAACGTATAGCACATTAAATGCAGAACTTCAACTAGCTATTGTTAGGTGGTTTAGATAAATCCGCATGCTTTCGAAAAATTTCCTGTGACTAACTAGTCTAAAAATAAAACAGTATGATTAAAAAAAAAAAAAACAATTCCCATTATTAGTGGGAATCAATCAATAAATATTCCCGATCGAATTTTATTTATTTTCGATGCTGTCACAATTTTCTTTGACACTGGGTTGCGAACGAAGAGCACAAAGTGCTCAATCAAAAGTAAATTATGCATTCTTGGCACACTTGCTCGTCTATATTACCAATTTGCAGAGTACATGCATTATTTGAACGCCCTATGTACTTGTACATGTATATAGGTATAGTTCATTGTCATGTTAAAATTAAATTATCAATAAATTTCTGCCACCGCAGATTTCGCCCCATCCCACAAGTAATGAAATGATTTGGCGCCTGACACTAAAGTACACAATTATGTACTAAAATATTATTCCCTGGTTTTTGAAGATTTTCCTTTCAACAACATCATTGAAGTGCGAAAGCAAAATATTGACTTTGGCGAAATTTTTCAAATAGGACCTTTGCTTAGGTGGAGTTTATAAGCAATAATAATCCCTCGAGCTTGAATTAGGGCGGCATGATTGTGGTTGTAAAGGGATATCGCTTTAGAAACAGTATGTTTACAGATATCACTTGCTTTTGTTTTTTTTTTTTTTTGAAAGTCCTAACAAGGGTAGGCAAATATTGAGTATGGTGTCCGAAATGTCACTGTCCTTAATCGTTGGTCATCGAAGAACCATCACCATCGGTGTCAAATGTTTGCTTTGTATCTACTAATTCGCTCATACGTGTAATTTCACACATTTGGAATGTAACAATAAAACCTATTTCTGTTACAAGGATAACAGGGATATAATCCCCAAATATGTATTTAGTTCGATGAGTCAGTTTTTCCCATATAAATTTCTTTTCCTTTGAAGGAGATATGGCGGAATTGTCAACTAAATTTTGAGGTTGTTTGTATTTGTTTAACCTAATTGGCTGGTATGAATTTATTTCTACCTATAAAGGAGAGATCTACTTAAGGAAGAACTAAACAATGGATTATAATCTGATCTGGATCAACTTGGAGTATAAAAAGAAGAACACAAATCAAGGTTAATTGGCTTGTCAAAGGAGATTTATTCGAGAGTCAATTCATCTCATCAGTTGGATAAATAACTGCTTACCAATTTTAAATAGTTTTTCATCAAAGATGCAAAAAAATCAAAGAATTCTCTTGTGCACAACTTGCGCAGGAAAAACAAACAAATTGTGCGATTAATGGGGCGATTCAAATACATTATAAAATCCCATTAAACAACACACACCGAAATGGTTTTCGATTCACAGATATTAATTGTGTAATTAATCACCATAGTTTTTTTTTATTAGTACTATACGAACCAAATGAATATAATTTTTCAAATCTTTATGTTTAATAAGATACTTTAGGTAATGTGCCACGTGCGTTACCATTTTTGGGTAACACACATACGGTACTCTTATTGTTACCAAAAATAGTTGGTAATCAAAAAAAAAAATAATAATAATAGGCGACAGGCAATAAACGAGATGACAGCATGCAAAATATACGAGCAAATAGATAGCTAACCAATAGACTGCGCGGAATAACCATTTCAGTGTGTATCAACGTCAGCTGCTCAGCTGCTCAGTTGCAGGTTGCTTGATTGGGATTCTATAGCCAAAATAATAATAAGCGTTGACATGAATGAATGGAATGCATTAGGAAAATCCGTTATTTTGATGAATAATAGTATAAAAATATTCTTTTATGTTATTACTAGCGAACCCGTCAATACGCTGCTATTGCTTAATTGGAGCACCTACATCTATATAAAAAGGAAGCCGTAGCTTACCAGGTACTTCGTAGAAACATTCGTGGTATGATGATAAATCTTACAATCGAAAATAGTGCACTGGATGTAGACCGCAATCGTAAGACCAATTCTGACCTATGGCTTAAGAATCTCAACGAGATACAAAGAACTACTTGCATAGGTTTAACGGGTTCACTAAATTCTACACCACAAAGTCCACCTATCAATCTATACATTTAAAACGTAGCAACCAAAGGTGCTCTCAGACTATACGAGAGAACAAAATCTGAAAGCCCGAATTATTCGGTCACTAGCACATAATATAAGACCACATAATTGATCAGAGTGGACTCATGCCACTCACAGACTACAAGAAACCGAGGTATGACTTTGACAAGAAATTTACAGTCTGTATACCGAACAGAAAGGACTGGATCTTCACAGATGGCTCAACGACGAAGAATGGAAATTGATTTGAAATTGACAATTGACGTATTTTTATGCCAATTTAAACAATTGGCAAGTGGAAATATAGAAAAATTGCTTGTCAATGAATTGACTAACAGCGTTTGCCAATAACTGACAAAGAAACCACTGGACAAGTGGAAATAGCTGAATTGTCAAACAAAATGTCACTTTGTCTATAATTGACAGAGAAAATTTAATTGGCATCGAGTTCATAAGTTGGTCAATCAACTGACAAACGATTTTTTGCCAATAATTGGCATAAGTGGAAATGAACTGACGTTGGTGTCGTTCAATGACACCAATGCGAGGGCTGTCAAACTTTGTCAATCAACCGACATGTGGAAACCCACCTTAAGTGTCAGCCATTCATACCGACTAGCAGATCAGTGCAGCGTTTTTCAGGCAGAGATCTATGCGGTTAAGAAAGCAACTGAAACTGTCTTAGCAAGGGAACTACCAGCAGTGGAAATTACCTTTTGCGTGGACAGCCAAGCAGCACTTAAAGCGATTAACTTCAATCTGGTAAACTCCAAATCCGTAAGTCAGTGCCTCTCGGCATTGAGAGCATTAAACCATTACACAGTAATGCTGCGCTGGATTCCTGGACATGTTGATGTAAAAAGGAACGAAGAATCAGATAAACTGGCCAGATGAGGCTCTGAAATGGACGTACTATTTGCTGACAGACAAGTACTACCAGCTTTCAACGCAGCTAAGGGCGTTATTGACAATGTCACACTAAACTTGCCTAAGGAACGATGGAACAACACTTCTGGTTATACTATAACTCGTAGCTTGTGGCCACAATTGACACTAAAAGGTCAAAGATCCTAACATCTTTTGATAGAAACCAAATCCGAGTGCTTTTTGGGGTAATAACCGGACACTGCATCATTAGAAATATGGCCAAAAGACTAGGTATCTTTACAAATGGCCTTTGCAGAAATGAAGAGAAAATAGAATCTTGGGAACATCTTCTGTGTCACTGCCCAGCCCTCCAAGAACGCCGCTACTTGTATGGGAGTCCTTCGACGGCTTGGAGGACCCAGCAACGATACCTCTATTAGATTTAAGAAAATTCATCAACAGATCCGAATGGTTTTGTTAGTTGTATGTATAAAATGGTAATCACAATGAGCCTCAATGGCTTCTGGGTAAAAATTGCATATATTGCAAACTGCTCCTCGAACCTATAACCTAACCTGTGATGTTGAATGCGAAATCTATCAGTCAAAAGGAGGGAGTGGCAATCTTATGCGGAATCCAAAAGCTTTCTCAGGACAATATTATACTCTCAAAAGTTTTTTGTGTGTCAGCGTAAGTAGAAACCAACTGATAATTTTCACATATGACATAACCAAACTTACTGCAATCATTTTCATTGAATCGGCTTGCTTTTCTGCGAGACTCTATAATAATATTCCGCTTTCTCTATCAAGAGAACTCGTAGCATCATTAACGGTTAAGCTTGCCTCGATTGATCAGTTCAAGGTTACCCAGATTTGGGTTAACGTTCACGTCATAGCAACGTTTATAAAAACGAATGTGTTAATGGGTTGTCCTGGCAACTCTCGGCCAACCACTCTTCACTTGCGATACCAGTTAACTTTTCGATTGGTGCAGGCAAGCCAACAATTTTCTCAGAATTTTTAGTGAAAGACCAATCTCAATGGAGAAAATTTACGCCTGACGAAATGTGTCATATATGGGCAAATATCTCCGTTTCAAACGCTTTGGTTGGACGAAGCTGAGATTCTCGTACAATACGTTGATCCCGAACCAAAAATTCATAAGCTGTTGCTTTGACTGCAAACTATACTCTTCATCATAATGACAACCATTAAATTTGTATATCCAAGTTAAAGCACAATTTTCTGCCTTCAGTGCGAAAGCTAACAAATCCCTTGTGAATGTATTAAATATGTGACCTTACTCTCTTTCTATATCTTTCTAGCTGAACCCCCGCCAGCTTCGCCAGGCCTTTTGTTGCTTTTTTAATTTTTTATTTTATTTTATTTATTTTCGGGCGACAATGTTTTAATTTTTTTGTATTAGAGGTGCCACGCCCCTTTATCCAGCTTTGAGAAACCTTCACAGAAGCACTCTACGGCCAATACCTATACGTTTATCTGTAAGTTTGATCTCAATCTATTCGGTGGTTTTCGAAATATACGATTTTGAGTGTTTTTTATGAGCGGTGCCACGCCCCTTTGTCCGATTTTGACCAATCTTCACAGGAGTACTCCACGGCCAATACCTAAGATCATCTGTAAGTTTGAGCTCAATCGATTCTGTGGTTTTCGAGATATACGATTTTGAATGTTTTTTTTTTTTTTTATGGGCGGTGCCACGCCCCTTTGTCCGATTTTGAATTTGTTTAGTCTATCACCCAATCACCGTAATTACCGACATTTAAAAAAAAAATCAACAAAATCGGTTGAAAATTACGGGCGACAGAGGGAAACAGTTTTTTCCACTTTGTTTTATATAATATAGAGATCGAGATAGAGATTATTCTTATTCTGTCTTATTCATTTGATATGTCTTCATTAGCCGTTCACCTCAACGGCTATAGTAGGTATAATAGACCCATGATTTTATTACTACACCCACAATCGGTATAATATTCACCAAGTTCGTAAATCGTTTATTTGAATGTATATAGGTAACTTTGTCCGTATTGCCTTTATGAATGTCTCCATAGATTTACCACCTTTACCACGGCATGCCGTAATTTCTACCCAACAAAGCACCATCTCACACCTATTGTTCCAAATCGACTCCCTCAACAGGGACCACAATTATAATCCGCTGAGATATTTAAGAAGCATGGTATTACCGTACGTCAATGCCGTGCTGCCACTCTATTAGGGTAAATACATGGAAATAGATACCTAACCCAATTCACAAAGTAACGTCGGATAATTGCTCAATTTCATTAAACCTACGTACCTGAGAAGCTTGCACATTCCAAAACGAATTTCAAATAAGAGTTAATTACCAAACAACTATAGAGTTACTACTGTCATGTTTAAGTATGTTGACTATAATTCCAAGGACATTGGCATTGACGTACGAGTACGACAGCATCGACAAAACGTTCTCCTATGTGAATTTGGTATCCTCCAGGATATTTCTCCATTAACTCTGTCAGTGGGTGGGATGTCTGGGTCACAGATGAGTGATTTAACACATGCAGATCTTCAATGATGTGCTAATAAATAAATGGATCGATTTTAAGATTTGACAGTGGGGTATGCCACTCAAGGTCAAACCGTTGACCTAATTCTAGTTCATCATGAACGTCTTTGGAGTAGGGTAGGGATTTAATGGACTCTTAAGTTAGAGTTGATGACACGAACAAGAGCCCAACATGAAAATCCTTTAAGGCTTAACCTTTAGTTGTATTATCCGCTTTCGTTCTAATTCAATCAAGAGTTGATGACACCTCTTACTCTCTTTGGGACATTTTGACGGGCGATTTGGGCAACAATTTTCAAAACAAATTAAAGTCGTAAAGTTCAGTGCTTGGCAGCTGTAGAAAGAGAATAAGTAAGAAAACTTTCAACTGACGGGATTTAGGATTTAAATTAACTAACTACTCGCTTAGCATTTAATTGCCTAGCCTTCGAGGCTTTTATAATAAAATCACGACATATTTTTGCCTTGAGTATATATTCCATTGCATAGTTTGAGGGGGTAATAATAGTAATTAATTTTATTGCTTTTGCATGAATTCACTTTTTTATGTAATCAATTGTAGGGACTACATTTTTTAAGCGAATAGAGCGCGTTTGTGAGAAATTTGTTAATGCTAAGTCATGAATAACTTGTTTACAGGTATATGTTAAAAGGCGCTATATTCTTAAAATATTTATTTACCTACTAATAGATAATCCGAAAGGCAAACACATATGTATATTGATGTTACTACATCTCCTTGCAATATACTGAACTAAGGACCGAATATCTCCGAATTTTGTTGGGTGTGATTGCCGCTCCCGATATGGGTAGTAGGGATGATACGTTTTTTATGATAAATTGCTTTAGAACTTGCTCTTCGGGCTTAAAATTTATATTGCATGATATACCGTCAGCGTTAAAACGAAGCACATACGAATGTTTTTTTAAAATTTTCTTTAGGACTTTGAAAAAGTTCTGAAAAACTAACAATCTGTAAAACATTTTATGAGTAAACGAATAACAATAACAAAACGTGTTTCAATACGATAGCTTGAAGTAATTTAGAAATATTTAAAAAAAATTGGTTAGAAATTCCAAGAACTAATGTTGTGCACAGAGGAGACAAATTCCTCTCTACTTTTTAGGAAATCATCAAGTTTTACAGTCATCATACCTACGCCAAATAAAGTTTGAATCTACTGTTTAAGATGCTACTTCACTAGCTGTACCCGCCTGACTTTGCCCGTGTTCAGGGAATTATTGTGTTGGTGAAATCAAAGGGCACGGTAGTGCCCCAGCCAAGTTCTCTAGTACAGGCACTAACCCTTTTTACAGGAACAAACTCAGGCTGCTTTCGACCCCCCTCTAACTTCGGAACCAATTGAGCCAGAAACTTCAAATTTGTAACATTTACCAAGCTCATAAAAAAGGTCCACTTTACCAAATTTAATCTCTATAGCTTTAGTGGTTCTCAACATATAAGATTCAAAAACCGTAACTAACTCACTCACTCACTCACTCACTTAGATGATCATCAAAATTATGAAGCACTTCCGGCCATCCTAGAATCGTGAAATTTGTCCTGTGACATATACACTGGGAAAAGCCCAAAACTTGAGATTTTCCATCCAGGAGGCGTGGTATCCGCCCACTTTTGAAAATCGGTTATTATTTATTTGGGCCACTTCCCATTGCCGTGGAATATTAAAATTTGTTAGAGCGGTAGGACTTGCAGTGTACAGAAAGAAAAAAATCAAACATATATATATATATTATATTCTCTTTCAGGAAGCGTGGTATCCACCCACTTTTAAAAATCGGTTATTATTTATTTGGGCCACTTTCAGTTGCCGTAGAATGTCGAAATTCGGTACAGCTGTAGGACCTGCATTGTACGGAAGGAGAAATTTCAAAAATTAAAAATTGTCCATTTAACGGGCGTGGAATCTGCCCACTTAAAATATGAATAGAAGGCAATCTACCTGCTGAATATAATTTTAATGAATAGTTTATAAGAAAGAAAGCCAAAGTGATGGTAGTCAGTGTCTATTGACATATTAAAAAGCGAAGATGTTTCAACGTTGTTTGGGAAATCTAATAAAAAAAGACTTTGCAAAAAGTAGTGAAATCACACCAAAAATCATAAATGTAAAAGAAAGCGCTAAGTTCTCATAAATAGAACAGCAAAAATTAGGTGCGTATAGTCAGCCACGAAAAGTAATAAGATCTTAGTTTAAGAAGGTTAAAAGTTAAAAAAATATTGGTGGGTTTACCTACTTAACGCGGACACATAGCAACGTATAGTCGCTAACTAACTTGGTCACCGATGACCTCTTGCAGATGGCACTTATGCCTTGTATTTAAAAAACGTATTTAATTTGTTTAGTCTTTTAATAGTGCGTGGTCATTGTCTGGATAAAAGTTTAGCTTATTAGGGGTAGCCACCAACATTAGCCTTCTAGGGTTAAGTTCTTGATCAAACATTTGGTCGAACTGAAGACGAATTAGACAACGAAACCATTGACTCTGATTAAATTTAAAATATTAAAATATTCATTCATATTTATTTATTTATTTTACTATATTTGGGGCAGTGGCTCAGTGGTAAGCGTGCTGGACTACTGTTCAAGGGGCACCAGGTTAGATCCACGAGTTTAAGGTTTATTCCATTAAGTCACATCTCGCGAAATTCTGACAAATATCGGCGTTAATCTATTCATCGTAGACTAGCAAAACGTACTAACCATAAATGAACTTTCAGCTGTCAAATCGACAATCTATAGAAACAGTGTTGCCAGTTTAAAAATCAAACGTCTAAAAAAAACACCCCTTATTTCTAAAAGTACTTCCATTAATTTGCCCCTCATTAACATTTGCGGGCGGAGCACTTCAGGGATATAAATGCGGCATGCAAATCTCCATGCACCCCGAGTGTAGTCAATCGAAAATGGTAATTTTCCATCATTAACTGCTGGTGTTCGCAAAGACTCTCCTTCCCCCCTAAAGCTAATAAAAATCAATTATACTCCAAAACAAAAATTACCATATTAACATTAGGCCTGCGGTATTAGTTTCTGTTAACATGACACGTGCTCTGAAGATTAATATCCATTCGAAGGGCACATTCAATGTACAAAACAATAGTGAATTGTCGTTCATTGATATGAATCACACTCAACTTGATTTGGTCACTCACTCAGTACGTTCTTGCTGTACATTGGCACACGCACCAGACAGCAAGTCACACAGCCCACTATGCGAATACAATGTCGTTGTCGTCGTCATTTCTGGTGCGAATTTTCGCCAAGATAAGCACGTGTTGTCAACATTCGAGTACTATGCCCGACACTATCACCAGCGGTATCAAACGGCTGGATTTCGAAAAAAGAAGCGGGACAGGAACTTAGCTTCTTCGTGCGCGTCGATAACAGTAGTAACTGTCAAACAACCAAGTTTGTTATTTGATAGGGTTATTTTAATATTGCTGTTGTTAGAGGTGTTTAACAACGCTAATCGATAGTAAATCATGTTTTCCCCTTTATATCTCAATTCGGTGCACTAGAGGCTCATTTATTGGGAACGCCACTCGTCGCGCATATGATCGTCGGTCATGAGCTGTTATCCTGTAGACGCAATTAGTGTGAATGAGTGTTTACGATTGGGGAATTTTGTAAACAAGATGATTTTGTAGATTTTTTTTTAGGTCATGTAAAGAAAATGGAGCTCATTAAGTAGTGCTGAACCTTAAGGATAGGTGCTACATTTCGGCATGGTTATAGTTTTCAAATAGGAAACACAAACTTTGAGAGAAAGAACAGTCGTTCTTTTAATGTTTTTTTTACTTCTGGTTAGAGACCATTCAATGCCTCTTAATACTCTGAATATGGGTTATGCTATAGGCTCAGTTCTTTATCATCGTCAGCCATTCGACGGCATTAACTTTATAAGGGCCCAGAACACGTTGAATAAACTGGCAGTCTGGTACTGTTGCTATACTCGTAGGTCTCTTTCAGTTGCCTTCAGAACTCGCAGCGACTGTTGTATTTGTGCATTAGGCAGCAATGGTCCAACATCCTGACATATTATGACCATCTGAAACCAACACCGTTCTCAAACAGCCCGAATCCTTGTCACCTCGGGACCGGCGGCTTTAAGGCATAACTTCATAGGGATGGTCTAAAGACAAAGCTTACTCTTTTATTCGATAGTAGAAGTAGATGCATACTATTTGATGAATGCGGCAGTTCTTCGAGTCTTAGTAGCTCTTCTTCAAGGTTGTTCTTTCGGAAATTTCGAATGTGCACCCAATTGTCCTGACTTATTGCGATTGCCCGGCGATTGCTCTTAAAATACTTGCAAATGTGTTTATCTCCCTTCCAATGCAGACCAAGCGAATATTTCACCAGTTGTCTTTTAGCCATTTGGATTATCAGCTAAGCCCCGGAAGCTAAGGCTACGGCATACACTTTTTCCACTTTTCAAGTAAAATCATTTCAAGAAATGGCTTTCGGTTTCCGCCAACCTTTAAAGATAACAGTTTCATATAGATTAAACATTAAACTTCTGCTCTTTATCGAAATTCAGAGCAGCATATCCTTGTTGAAATGCTCATAAACTATATTTAGCGTAACCAATAAAATATATTCATTCAGGCTATGTCGCACATGCATAATCCCACTCCGGTCGTATATTTCATCACGTACAAAGCTCGATATAGTCACTCTTAGATTAACTTTATATGAAATGGCGCCACGCTCCCCCTAGTCATTTGAAGTCCAAGTTTAATTCTTTCTGTCCACCCACACAATAAGTCAACGTTTTCACCTTTCAATCGGCAACCAAGGATTTTATCACGTACGTCAACTTCGGCCGGATTTTGTTGTGCGTAAAAAAGGCACATGGAGACCATGGGTTATATAAATACATCAGCATTGGTTGGAACATCCCGATAGCATTGCGCCAAGGACGAAGTCAATATTTTGAAAAGGAAGACTTGTGTCCTATATGATGAAATTAACTCACCTTCATTTTTCGTTACACCTGAACTCCACTTCATCGCACCCCTCGCATGAGTCCTGTCATCTCGATGACAACCTATGCGAGTTACTCATTCACGCCATTAAAGGTCAACGCAGCAAGTTCGATATCACATCCTGACGGAAATTTTAACGAAGCAATTTATTCTTTGCTATTGTGTGGATATGTCAGCGGGGGTGGGATGATTTGCAATACATTCTACATGATGGCAATGCTTTAGAAGGACTTTGTCCAATGGTCGAGAGGAGTTTCTGTCTTGTTAGTGTTAAGCAATCATGACCTGCAAAACTCCCGCACCCAAGGGTTGAGGCAATAAATTTCAGAGTGTCTAAGGATACACTCTGTCGATCTCCCAAAGGGCGAAATTGATATACAGCAGGATGGGGATAAGGATATCATTGTCTCTAAATAATGGACTGTTGATAATGAAACATAAACTTTCATAACGACATGCATGTATGAGTTTTAAAGAATATTTATTAGTTTGGTTGGTGACATGAGTGTAAACAGCAGACCATTGACTGACAGTTGTCAGCAGAGTGGCGAAATGACAAAAGTTGGTAAGCCCGTCTTTTCTGATGTGTTTTCGTATTAATTAAAAGTTCTGGGCTTAATGGAGCGACACAAATTCGCAGGGGACGGTTGAATTGTCTTCCTTTTACATGAGGTTTATATAGAGGTAAATACGTACGAGCTGGAGGGAAGAATTGTGTTGGGATCTGTTGGGATTTGAATAATTTTCACCACTCTAATGCGATTAAGGGCTTAATGAAGGATAAATAAATTGGATTAAAGGAGATTTTACTCAAAGTGAGAGAAGAACGATTTGGCAAACTCTAAAAATACTTTTGAATACGTAATGATATGGCCGACTTACATAGAAAGGTCAACTGGATGGAGAAACAATAAAAGGTAATTTTAAACATTTGTTTATGGGGCTTTGTCTTTTCCGAGAAAGTATTTATGGAAAAGAGAAAGTTGAGCTAAGATGTATGTGAAAAGTTGTAGAAAGAAGACTGCCTACACAGTCAACTATATAGCTTAAGGAGATTAGAAGAATCTCGCTATCAAAACATCATCTGGAGGTCGTATAATAAAGCCAAGCTGATCATTTTAAGATCAGCAAGTAGGCTCTTCAAAACAGTAAATTGAACGAAACGCTCCACCAACTTAAGTAGTTGATGTGGTGAACAGCTAAAGACAATCATCTCTTTTGTACAATTCGGTATTTGTCACTACATATCATTATAATGATCTCTTTATTCCCGTTCTATAGCAGATAGATAGACCAGAAGGCAACTATCTGGTCTGTTAAAATATGGTATTAGGCCAAAAATAACGCATGATACGACTCGAGCTGTAAAGAGCATGTTCGATTGAGGGAGTTTCGTTTGCGGTCGCACAAAGCAGGCCTATCTATAAAAAATTGAAAAAAAAATCAAGTGCGCAAGAAATGACTGTTATGCCCTCAATAAACGTGTTTTATGACCAGAAGTTGAGTAGTAAAAGCTGTTGGTGATTGATTAATATAGAATATAAAAAACTCGGCATCACCAATGATCCAAACTCTCATTTCTGCTCCGCTGTCAGCGATTTAGACAAAACTAATCTGCTTAGATGCACGTTTTGAAAACAACTCAATACTTCTTTAATGCCCTTTGCCTTGGATTATACTTGAGAGTTTCGAATATAACTATGGGATAAATCAGTTTTTTCCTTCGTATAATGGCAAGAGATTTCATGATTCATTCTGATCCAGACTGATCCCCATCATTCTTAAGAGGTTTTCTTCTTCCACTCCAGCAAAACCCTTGCGTAAGCTTTTTTATCTCTCCTATTCTGCCAGAGTAAGTACAAAATATGGCCAGTCCGTCCCGAAAAAGAGGAGTCGTCTTCTCCCACCAATTACTGGTCCATAGCATTTCCATTATACATATCTATAGGTATCTAATGTCAAATGGAAACTGATAAATTGTCACCTTATGAAATATCTTGAATCAAGGAAACTACTTGAAGATCGACAGTACGGTTTTGGTGGCAAGAAATCCATTGGTGAGTTGATGGCTTATCTTACCGAAAAGTGGAACCGATCTCTCCCTTACTCCGATGACAGCAAGGCCGTATGGCCATAGTAACATCCTGCATTGTCCAACTGACTACATCACACCCAAATTAAACTTCACGAAAGGCTTCTACATAGGTTTCGAAACAAGGTATCAGTTGACGAAGTAGTAAAGGGCTTCGACACGGTCATATACACCAACAGATCTAAGATGAGCTGTGGTGTAGGGGCCGGAGTCTACTCGGAATTACCTCAAATATCAATTTCAGTACGCTTACCGATTTTTGCCACCGTTTTCCAGGCGGAATCACTGGCCATCCGAGAAGCATGCACGCAACTAGAGCTTGACACAACACTTAAACAAAGCATTGCTATCCTTATAGATAGCCAAGCCGCCATCAAAGCCATTGATTCGGCTACCATATCCTCCAAACTAGTGCAGAAGTGCCGGAACGAGCTTGCCTGTCTGAGCGAGCGTTTTAGGGTCACACTTCTCTGTATTCCAGGGCATAGTGACATAGCAGGCAATGAGCGCGCGGATGAGCTGGCCAGGAAGGGCTCAGCACTACACGCCTCGCTCTTAACGAGGGTCCATATTTCGGTAGCCAATCTCCGATGGTCGGGGTTGACAAACTGCATCATATCAAGGAAGATATTATGGTCTACTTACAACCAAAACGGAACAAATAACCTACTAAACAGAACCCGCCCGATATCGCCAGAATAACTGCAATAACCACGGGGCATTGGCCAATTGGAGACCATTCGTCCAAACTAGGTATCCCATACAACCCTCAATGCCGCAGTTGGGGTAACACAAATGAAATAGAAACTCTCTCTCACTTCCTCTGCAATTGTCCTGCTCTAGCAAGAGCCAGACTTCGCGCAATGAACCAACCATTCTTTGACGACCTTAGCGGCATCTCGGGCAAAAGGATACAGGATCTTATCCGTTTTCTCAACTCCACAGGTTGGCTATAGGCACCAACCGGACAACATCCTTAACAATCACCACAAAATAGGTCACACGAGTCGTGGTAACAAAACGGCACAGTGCTAATTGGGTTCAAGGCAAACCACCACTGTTACCTACCTACCTACTCCGATGACAAGATGATTGTTGCGATTGACTTTTTAAAGGCATTTAACAGAGTTTGACATCAAGCTCTATTGTCGCAAATGCAGTTATGCAGTACTTATGCCATCAACAAATATTTATTCACCATCTAAAACAATACGTCCATTTAGATTAATTTAAGCAGTATCTAACTGACCTTAGAACCTCTGCTACTTTGGTTTCTTTCTATGTCAACGTCAACTCTGCTTTGTGGCGCTAAATGATGGCATACGCTGGGCTCCTATACCATTGCAAAAATATTTTTGATCGATTTTTCGCCTTTGATACTATTCAGCCAAATCAAAACAGATTGGTAAAGTAACGTCCGACCAAATCGTGCACTGTAATCTCAAAGAGTAAAGTCATTCAAGGTCAAACTATTTCTTTATTTATGACCAATTAGCTTTAAATTTGTTTTAATTCATTTATAAGGAACTAGCCCACCAATGGAATTTTATATCTCACGTGCAACCATTGACTAGACATAGACACAAATAATATTTGCTTATCTAATTTGAAATCATATAACAAACACTACTCCTATCTAGTCGCAGGCAGACTTAAAATTCTTTGGGCGCAGAAAATGTCATATATTCAGCATAATTTTGCACAATCGTGCTAAATGCCATAATTCAATCGATTCGATAACCTGTCAATACCAACACCCCACCATACGAATACAATATAATATTTAAACGGTATGGAAATAAATCTACCCAAAAGCCACAAAGTCATTTTTCGACAATGCGCGCAGACTGAAAAGAGGCTAAAATTCATTGAACCGTACACGATTGTCATTGCCAATGTCAACAGTGCCATTATCATTCGATTATATTTATGGTCATTATCATAACTAATAAAACTACAGTACACCAATCTATAAGTGGAAATGTATTCCAATTCCAAACGATATTACATTGAAATTGTACGTGATGCAATGAACTCGATTTGGGCTAGAGATATGTTTACCGGCACTGGATTGCAATACGAAAAATGTTGATGGAATAGAAGAAAGATAGAAAGTTTGTATTTACTCTGGCATGGCTACATTTACCTACTCTTTTGTAAATGTGCTTGAGGGATGTTCTACCTAAAACCCGATAACAAAAATAAGGTGTGCACTGTGCAGGTTATTAAAAATATAACTGGCGATAAGGGTGATGTCGAAGAACCGCAATGAAAATTGGGTTGCCCTTTAATCTTGATGTTAATGTTTTTCTTTAATTTTAATGACTATATGCATGGTAAGAAATTTATTTTAAGAAATTTTTATTAATTTGTGGTTCGGATTTATTATAATATGTGTCATGGGTGGACTTGGGTTCAAAACAATAAAGTTTAACAAGAAGCTGAGGAACAAGTAAAATTTAGTTGACAATGTAAAGAACATGGATTAATTTTATTTAACCCGGCAATGCTTAAGTCGTCGATGTTGAGCATAGACGTCGTTTTCTGCTCTTTAATAGCCAGACTTTATTTGAAAGGATTGTGCAAAAGCGCCACCGACAACTCGCTTGAGCTTTTCCAATCATGAGTAGTTGAACGGACTTTTGAAAAATTGTACCAGTGATGTTGGCTTGTGTGTTACGTACAATTGCTTTAAGAATGATGTTAAAGAAGTCACTTTGCATTCAAATTCTTTTGACCTCAAAGGATTCGGTGGTGTTTTTGACAACTTTGATGGAGCAGCGATATTTCTCCAGACGGATGAGTTTGTCAGGTTTGCATAAATTTGACATAAAGTGCGTTTTTTTGGCTATTCTATATAGGCTTAGAAAAATAATTTTATACAAATTTAATTCTATATAGATTTCGTTAGCCTGTTTGTATTAAATTATTTTTCTTTGCCTATATAGAATAGCCAAAAAAACGCACCTATAAATGGTTTTGTATAATTATTTAAAGTCGATAAAGTCATTGCGTTATGTCGTTGTGTGTATCGATTTGGAACTCCTGCTTTTTTTTAAGATTTCGCGGAGTGTAAAGATTTGATTTTGCTGGCCTAAAACCGCACTCATTTCGTTTTAGTCAGGTGAATAGACATTTTTACTATCACCTTACCGGTTAGGTTAAATGGTTCATACTGCCTGCAGAAGTATTCTTCAGTGACTTCAGTGACCACACTCCAAATATTCAGCAGTGACTGTGGAGTGTGGATCTACCACCTTATTCCCAAATCATTGACAAGATCTTTTTACCCTCCTTTTATTCCCCTGCAATAGTGTCCCTCAATAGATTTAACCACTCGCTTCTCGTGCTCCTTGACTGATGTTCCTCTATTCTTTTTCCACAGTAGAGCTCGTGGAAAGCTTTCATAGCAGCTCTGGTTTTGGTTCGCAGCATCGATTGGTAGGCTGCGTTCTCGGCTGCATTGCATATGCCTTTATTATTTGAGGTAACCTAGTAAAACTATGCACATCGGTGGCAGTAGTTTTGACAGTGCATTACCGTCTTGCTATACTCATCTTCCGCACTCAATGCTGGTAATTCATTTGCTGAGCAGTTAAGGGAGACGCGATCGCCCTTGTATACATTAAGGTGTAGGAATCGTGTGTAGTTAACGAACTTGTCTCCTTTGTCGGAGGTTGCTACTATCCGATGGAGCACTCAGTCAGACACAACTACTGGTCCATTGTATGCCAAACAGACATCTTACTTTACTGTACTTAGTTTTCCATTTCCCGTCTTTCAAAGAAAGATGAGAAGGAGCTTCAGTAATGAAGAGAGAGAGAGATGTTCGGCACTCACCACGTCAGCCCCAAAGATCCGCCACATGATACGAGGAAAGGCAGGACAACTACAGAGGAAGTGTTCCGCTGCAGGACATATGGTGGTGTCGCTCAAGCCCAATACATTTTTTGGTCTTTCTACACCCAGCACAGCCACGCAACTGACACTCGAGTTCGCGAGAAACCCAAGTATCAATGATGGATGACCTAACTACAGATGCAGGCAGACCCAATGCAGGTTGAGGTCCTGAGAGAGCTTCTTCTGAACTCAGCCTGGCAAGGTCATCAGCGATCTCATCTCCCTGGATACCAGTGTGACCTGGAACAAGTTTGACCGTGTTTAGCCTAGTTGATGATCAGATCACGTTCCAAGTACAATTTTGACATCGTACTTCAAGCACGATTACGTCTTCTCGAGAAGATCGTAGAACGCTTCTGCGGTGCATCATGCATCTGTTCAATGAGCTGTGGGCACAGATAAGATTTATATTCTTCAACTTGGTCTGGACGTGGATTGTGAACACCTGCGGGAGATTATAATACAAAAACCTATGGATTCTTTCCTAAGTCTTTCTCAAATTGCAAATCCACATATACAAATGGACGCAGAGCTTTCTCTCTGTAGCTGTCGCTGTGGTGGATCACATATAGGTTTTCAGCTTTCTTGGGTTTTTTCAATTCCATCTCATTTCCTGGATGTCTATAATATAGACTTTGTACTTGTGCAGGGTCTCTAGTAATTGGCGTGTTTAATTTTCGGACATTCCAAGTGTAGCTCTGAAGCTGGTTGCATTAAGTCGTTTGCTAGGGCTTAATTCTTTTGGGTTGGTGATGAAATCTCCTTTTCCAAAATCCCTTACTCCAAAAGACTATAAGAGAAAATCCCCATGGTATAAAATCCCCTATTTTTAGATGTAGTCCGTTATTAATTCTGTCGGCGCGACACCTAAAAATGGTGTTAAAAATTGAGATACGTATGGAAGGGCATGCTGCCACCTGCAACCCCCTGCTTGGGGTCGCTATAGGATTTAAGTAGATGCAAGGTTGGATATTTATGCAAAGTTTAGTTTGCTTGTGGGAGATTTTGGCATAGCGGATTTCGGCCACAAACCAGAGAGAATAGACCACCAGCTTCGGCCAAAAATGAGAGATCCATAGAGCCAGTTTTGAAATAATTAGCTCCGCCTCTTTTTCTATCTGTGAATACGTGTGAATAAGCAAAAAAAATAAATTCTAAATGGCCGGAGGTGAAATAATTGAATTGTCATCAAGCTGTCATAATGCCGTGTTGAATTTCTTTTCGTTGACAGTTCAGCTGAAATAAAAATATTTTTTTTGTGCAAACAGTTGCGTATTTTGCGCAAAAGTTATTTTAAATTGTGAAAGTGCTTCATAAATCGTGAAAAATTATAGCGAAAATGACGAGAACCTAAGTGCGGACTATCAGCAGCTGCAGGACACCATAGTCGAGTTGCAAGTTCAGTGCAAAACAAGAAGCAACGGGAGAAGATTCGCATGTTGGAGCAGCAGGTTGAGTGAAATTGCAGTTCATAGAAAGTGCTGGTGTAGAATAAAATTTGTTCTTTGTTGCAGAAATTTCATCCACAGACACGACATAACAGTCCCATTTGACGACCATGCAGCAGGAGATGGCATCGCGAAGCAGTAAAATTGCGTTGTCCGAAACAGGACTCGCGGTTGTCGGTGAAGACACTAATAGAGACTATCGAGAATAACAAACAAGTGAGTTTAGCTGTCTTTTTGTTGTATTTTGCTGTTCTAACATTTAGCCTTCCTTGTAGACCAAATCCGAAGAATAAGAGTCGCGCTACAGCTCCACATCGAGTCTAAACAGTGCGAACTCCGATCTCGCCCACGTGACAAACCCTAACATTCCAGATCCGTATTCCCACAACGCCTGGTTTGAATACGACCAGCACAACTCCCACGCCAACTACAACAAACACCACGACAGCGACAAGGACGAACAACAGTACCAAAGGACAATTGCGGGAACAACAGCAGCCAACTATTGTGCCCAGTAGTATGCATTTCAATAGCATAAACAATGTCTCAGTCATCGTTGTTGCGCAGCGGCAATGTGGTGTTAAAACAAGACGATTGGCTATAGAAATATTGATACATATAACGAACTTTAGCTCGTCGTGGAATGATGGGTTGGCGTTTTGTGCGATTTTGCATTCCTACTTGCCGGATAAAATTCCCTACGATATGTTGAGTCAGGCGAACAAGAGGCGCAACTTTTCGATGGCCTTTGCAGCGGCGGAATCGGTGAGAATTCCAACAACTTTGGTAAGTCATTCATTCGATGCTGATACTGTCATGAATATGAATGCATACCAGTGGCATTTGCAACAAAATCAGTGGCTGGTTAGGGCATTTAACATAAACGCCAGATATAGGTAAGACAGATATTCCGCCATTCCATTTTAACTACTGACGACATCCTCCTGAGGAATCAATTTCGACGAAGCATTAAGAGAGTTGCTTTTTTCTACATCTTCAACATTCGAATTTATAAATTTAGCAATTGTAGTCTAGGTAGACTGTTATTGCATCGGAAGTAAGACACATTTTACAATCGCCCCAACCAATATTCAATTTTTAAGTAACGTTTTCCGTTTTCTCTTCCATTTCAGAACATCGACGACATAGGTATTGTGTCAAACAGAGCGGCCCGACTGGACGCAAGTGATGACCTATGTTACACCATCTACAAGCATTTGGAGACCTAAACGGCAAACGATGCAACTAATATGCAGCTGCAACTAAAACAACAAATTATCTGATTACATTTATTATTTTTATCTTAATATCATTAATATTTTGTATATAATAATTCTTATTTATACGCCAAGGAAACAAATTTATATATACAACTACAGATACTACAGTGAGAGCGTTACATCGCATTACACACACGATACATTTATTAAATTGTTTTTACTAAGCCACTAATCGTAACATAACCGCTGATAAACAGAATGCATACATTTTGGTTAACAAAAACAAAGAGGAACATGAATTAAATATTATTTTAAGATTCGTAATGTTATTACATAAACAGAACAAAAATTAACAATTCGATGAGATTAGGCGAAATTAGTCATATATATTGATGCGATTTAAATTAATTATTTTCTATGAATGCATGATGGAGAGGGTAGGAATGGGAAGATAAATAAAAAGCAAACAAGAGTTGAGCTTCTGTGTTTTTATTCGGTTGTAGAGATTTAGCAGTTCGTCGTGATTCATCTCCCAATTGATGTCCTCGCCAGCGACGGTCTTTAGTTGGAGTACAGCGATAGTTCTTTTTTCTTTTTGCTGGCAATGCATTTGATAAGCACTCCAATTGTCCAAGGTATCGACTAACTGGGTAAAATAAATTGTATGAAGGCTTATTTTGGAAATATTTGTGCCAGATAGAGCAAAGGTAATGCAAGGTTTAAGCAAGATGTACCTATGATTTATCTGACACACCAGCTCTCAAATACTTACAGTCACCAGCTATTGCGAAAACTGTGTCCCCTGCATACAAACTGTCGATGTAGTTCAAATACATTTTAATGTCCGGCAGAATAGTATTCTTCAGTGGTTGGATCTCATCGTAGGTGACAGATCGGTGGTCGGCATCTTTGGCTGTCGTGCATTTCTTTGCACCTATCTTTTTGCAAATTCAGATAGAGTTTCACCGAACTTCCATCTAGCCATTAAATAATCTTTATGTATATTTTTGATAACCTAAAGAAACACAAATAAAATTAATATAAATATAACAAATGTAAAATGCATTTCCACACAACCCATGAGGTATGCACTTAGCGCGTTAACCGATTTTTTCTATTGGTGTTCGGTTTCCCCAGTAGGCATATTGCACCAAACTTAAAAATATAGGTGTTAGTATATAAATTAAAATAAATACAAAGTATATATAAGTGACTAGTACAATAGGTTCTAATAAATTGTTAGGAAAAGTTATAAACTAATAATGTATGTACATACTTACAAGTGAGCAACACAAAGAAATTTACTCCTGAACGATGGATCACTCATATCCCTGTTCAGAAATTTTAGCGCAAAATGGATTCGCACTCTCAAGAAATACTTTAAAATGTAAAACATTTCTAAGTTTTCGCAGCAGATGTAGGGGGGATGAACTTTCAATGTCTGGAAAAGATGTTCAGCCAGACCCTTAATATGACAATGCTGTGAAAATAATGTGCAAAATTGACTATCAATTAAGCGAATATATTTAACAAACTCCGGAGGTGGCATAAAGAGATTGCAATTGTCATATTGCTTGGTGGTAGTAAGAAAAAAGCTCGTTGACGATTCAGAACTGGTAGCCAATGTAGGGGCAGATAAGTTGCATCTATGACTTTCGTAACATTTTCTAAAAAGCCAACCGCAAACATAGGAAAAGGCGTTTTCCTGCAGAAAGTCTGCACCATCTATATCATTAGTTAGATTAATATCGAAAATGTTACTCTGTCCAGGCGCAACTTTTTCTCGCAACCATTCAGTATTACTTACCAAATTGTTATTTGACGGATCCCCAAGGACTTCAATTTGGTCATCTGGAATGGGTTCACAATTTCCAGTTCTGACTGCTTTGAGATATTGAATACCCCAAAGCTTTTGAAAGGCACTTGCGAACTGCATACCAGTCGGACGTCTGTTATTCCCCCCTGCACTTCTAATAGCGCCGAAAAAGTGTTCCAAGCAATCCTGATTTAGATGCCTGGTAAGTAAAAACTTAAACTGGCATTGCTGGAGATGTTGCCACAGCGAAAACAATGATGATATATTTAGCAACCATCCCTTAATAAAGGAAAAGGTGCTAGTCACATCTTTGCCATCAGGAGCTATCACTTGCATCGATATTAAGAAGTGCCTAGCCTTTCCCAAAAACTCTTCCTGCTTTTCACATATGAAACGCACTGGGTATGATGAAATTTTGCAATATTGTATAAAATGCATATTTGGCTACATATCCATATAGTGCACTGTGAGACGAACTCAGAGATACCAAAATGAATCTGATAGCTCTTATGAGTGTCTCAGGATTGACAAAAATGTATACGATTTTAGGGTACCTACATATGAAACGCACTGGGTATGATAAAATTTTATAATATTGTATAAAATACATATTTGGCTACATATCCATATAGTGCACTGTGAGACGAACTCAGAGATACCAAAATGAATCTGATAGCTCTTATGAGTGTCTCAGGATTGACAAAAATGTATACGATTTTAGGGTACCTACATATGAAACGCACTGGGTATGATGAAATTTTGCAATATTGTATAAAATACATATTTGGCTACATATCCATATAGTGCACTGTGAGACGAACTCAGAGATACCAAAATGAATCTGATAGCTCTTATGAGTGTCTCAGGATTGACAAAAATGTATACGATTTTTGGGTACCTACATATGAAACGCACTGGGTATGATGAAATTTTGCAATATTGTATAAAATGCATATTTGGCTACATATCCATATAGTGCACTGTGAGACGAACTCAGAGATACCAAAATGAATCTGATAGCTCTTATGAGTGTCTCAGGATTGACAAAAATGTATACGATTTTAGGGTACCTACATATGAAACGCACTGGGTATGATGAAATTTTGCAATATTGTATAAAATACATATTTGGCTACATATCCATATAGTGCACTGTGAGACGAACTCAGAGATACCAAAATGAATCTGATAGCTCTTATGAGTGTCTCAGGATTGACAAAAATGTATACGATTTTTGGGTACCTACATATGAAACGCACTGGGTATGATGAAATTTTGCAATATTGTATAAAATGCATATTTGGCTACATATCCATATAGTGCACTGTGAGACGAACTCAGAGATACCAAAATGAATCTGATAGCTCTTATGAGTGTCTCAGGATTGACAAAAATGTATACGATTTTAGGGTACCTACATATGAAACGCACTGGGTATGATAAAATTTTATAATATTGTATAAAATACATATTTGGCTACATATCCATATAGTGCACTGTGAGACGAACTCAGAGATACCAAAATGAATCTGATAGCTCTTATGAGTGTCTCAGGATTGACAAAAATGTATACGATTTTTGGGTACCTACATATGAAACGCACTGGGTATGATGAAATTTTGCAATATTGTATAAAATGCATATTTGGCTACATATCCATATAGTGCACTGTGAGACGAACTCAGAGATACCAAAATGAATCTTATAGCTCTTATGAGTATCTCAGAATGGACAAAAATGTGTATCCGATACATTTTGTAAAATACGATGAAATGTGACTGGCTTTTTTTTTATAAAAGAAACCGAAAAATGTATAGCTTTATACTTATTTATATTCTTGGAGTAAGTTAAGTTTTATTTAAGTGAAGTTTTCTATTTAACATACCTTATCAAATCCTTGGGAACCTGGAAGGTTTGATCAAAATTGGTGCAGCCAAGCACACACTTCGGTTCCCACGATGTCAGCTTTTTTGATGTTTCTGCTGGGCTATCCATCTATGTATTATAATTTTGAATGTTGAACAACACTATCAGTAAAATATATAAATACTTTTACCTTATCACAATTATATTTTCAGTTTTCACAAATTTTCACAAAAGCGCGCAAAACATTCAATTGAATTTTTTTTTATTAATGACAGCTGAAAGTGTTTATGGTGAGTTTTGAACAGCTGATTGCAGTTTCAAAAGAGATTGGATGCGTTCGAAAAATTCAATTTCGATTTAAGGTTTTTTTTTTATTGTATCAAATTATTTTTTTCCTGAATTGTGTGAATCCGTTTACATTTTTAAAAGTCGTGATATTTTTAAGATTTACACGGACTTTCACTAATACTAATGTGTATGACATGCGGCTGGGGTTTGTGAAATTATTTAATGTCGGTTGTATACTTACTATATGTTTTTGAATTTAATTTGCCCTGTTGCAATTACTAAGAGTCGGGAGATGTGTCCAAATAATTTGGATTATTGGTAAGGGAAAAAAGGGCATTTTTGGCTGCTAACTCAATACAAACTAAAGTATGTTAAATTCGGTTTTTAAGTTTGATTGATCAGCAATCAAAATTTCAGATCAATTGATTTTTTTGCGTATACTTTTGTTTTGCATAGTACAATAGTACAATAAATCATGTCGGTGTGCTGCTTTTATAACCGATAGGCTATTCAGAAGTTCAGGAAATGTATAAAAATTCTTTCGTTTTTTAGAATGAAACCAATTATTAATCCTAAAATTTAATAAAACATAATAATAAATAACATTTGGGTATTTCTGCCATTTTAATTCTCGTTTTAACGTCCATTTACTATGCACCTTTACTCCGGACTTTTCAATGTTGTTCTTCAAATCATATTTGGGACTAATTAATATGATTGTGTTTTTTTTGGCTATCCTATATAGCTTTACAAAAAAAAAAAGACTATCGAAGCTTAGCTTTTTCTTTATAAAAGTTTGGCAGCACTCATATCACAGAAATTTGTTTAAATTCCTATGACCAATTTATTTGTTGTTCAAAATCAATTCAACACATTTTCCTTCTACACAGATGAAATAAAACAATAAGCATATTGGGCCTCCGCACACGAGAAAACACACGGCAGAAAACCGGCTTTATAACATACTTCAAGCGCACACGGGATGATTTCTGCCGGCGGAACTAATTATATATATGAACCCCTTTTCATTGTGTAGTATTATTTTCACAATTAAAATATTTTGAAAGTTGTGTAGGTATGTATTAGTTTTATGCCTTGTTCAACCGCTCAAACTCAGCAGAATCGGTTTTATGCTGGCAGAATTAATCTCGCGTGCGGAGGCCCAAGCCTGACAAAACAAATTTTCCTCTGCTTTTTTTAAATTATTTATTTCAAAAATCAGTACACTTTAATAAAATAAACAATCAAAGAAAATAAATAAATTTTGGTTAAAATATATCTATAGAAAAAGGTCTAAATTTATATCAGCAAAACTAAAAAAATTATATTTGATGATTTTTTCTTGATGTGCGTCATTCATTTTAGTTTTGCAGCTTAAACTAATATTTTTGCGTAAAAATGTCAAAGGAATTCACATTATTACAGTAACTACCCATACACCATTTTATATTCTTTTTAATGAAATATAAGTTGGTAATAAATTCACCACACCGAACACACAATTTGCTTAACACGTCCCGATAACGGCCAATTTATTTGAATTATTTGAATTTTTTCAAAGTTACCACCGAATAACGGTAAATGTTACTATGTGCCAGTGTATGCGTGACCAAATCCACCCTCCGTTTACTTTTACATTGCACCCATACTTAACCACGCAGTAACTTTTTGAAACTGGCTCTATGGATCTCTCATTTTTGGCCGAAGCTGGTGGTCTATTCTCTCTGGTTTGTGATTTCGGCCCGGGAGATTATGGAAAAAGAGAAGAAAAAAAATTAGAAATTTTGTCCAATACAGGATTTTGGAAAAGGGGATAGCGTAGGGATCCCAATTTTTCCCAAGTTCACAAAATGTAATTCTCTGAATAAACCCTTTTCCGACTATCTCATATACAAAGCAGCCCAAACGACAAGACATAATAGGAAGATTACATTTTGAAACACATTTCCTCTCATTTCCAAAGTAAGTACTTAGGAGCAAGTTGGTGAAAATCGAACTCCAAAATGGAGAAAAGGGGGATCAGATTTTGTATGAGAAAATTCGTATTTTTCATCCAATCGACTTCAAACTTGGTTTGTAGAGTACATAAGAAACAGAGAAAATGGATTTCTCCGATTTTGAAAATGTTGCTTGGGGTCCGAGTTGTTGGTGATGGGAAAGCGGGAATTTATTATATATGAGAGACTTTTATTTTCAGCCTATCAAGCGCGTAGCAAAGCACACTGAGTAATTCTTTTACGGTAGCGAATCCGCGGAATAATGCTAGTGAGGCTGTAAACTAATTAAATTTGAAAACTTTTGTCTCAGCCCAAAAACAGATTAGCTACAAAAGGGTGTTTTTTTAGAGGTTTGTTTTTGGAATTGGAATCATTTGTTCGAGCGACAACGTTTTCTAATCTAATAAAATACTTTTAAATCAGAAATAGATCTAAGGCTGAGTTGTTTTAATTTGAGTTTGTCATTATTTTACCATGAAAAGACTGACATTTCATCAGTACAGATTTAAGGTACTTGCCACAGCTGCTTGAAAAACTAGTTGAAATGTAGGACATTTGTGCCCAAAACCTATCTAAAACGAAGTAATACCATGGTCATTAGAATTTCCATATGTTATAATTTATTTTAAAATGCTGTACCCTTAAAAAATACCCTATAGATATATTAACAAACCATACATGCTCTTGATATGAAAATCGCTGCTAGTATTCACAAGAGCTATTACGTTTCCTCCCATGAAATTCATAAAACTTCACTGCTAAGCCTGCATATTAATTAATATCCCTGAAACAAAAGATGCATGTATAATATTGCTTCAGGGTATCCTTTATGTTTTAATGCTTTGCTAAGCCAGTCTACAACAGTTTTTTGATGTCGGGCATCATGACTGCATTTTATTGCAAAAGCCTTTCCCACTTCATTTAATCTTCTACCGCCTGCATGAATTAATTTTAACATTTCAATTTAACTACCATGTTATATGTATAATCGAAATGAGTTCCTATTGTTACTGGGGCTAAAGAAATTAATTTATTCTGGATTAGAACTTTAACATTCAGACGTCATAGAAAATGCTCATCATTTAGTAGTAGTCTTCATAAATGCTAACAGTAAAGAGAACACAACCAGTAGTTTGTTATGGACCTTACCAATAATCATTTTTCATCTTCAACTTAAGTCATTTGATAATTTTACATGTAAATTTTTACCATTGTGACTTCGTAAAAGTTAGACTAAGTATTAAAAGATAACCAAAAATTCAAAGATCTATTTATTTCCATAATACAGGTCGAAAATCTCGCACCTCTAAGGTTGACCACAGTTCTTAATTGAAGGTAAACGAGAAATAAACACTTTTAACATTAGAGAAACCAACACAAAGCCAATACATAATATTGTGTTAGTTAGTGTTACAAAAAATTGTATTTTCTTCTTGACGTATCAACTTTAAATTTTCATTTCAAAATTGTTCCTTGTTTTCCTCATAGGCACTGTTGACCTCAATATTAACTGCTCTTGCCACTTTGTCAAGAAACCACACACCCTAGCCCAAATGGTATGGAAAACATTAAACGTATTTCCATTGCAAATAAATTTGGTTATTACCCCTAATGATGCGTGAAAAGATACATTTCTGAGCACCACTACAACAATTCGTATTACAAGTGTATCTGTTGTTATTAACATACGAACGGTACGTACTAGATGTGTCGTTTCATGTTTGCGCATTTTCATTGTAAACTACGGTCGGTGTCCGATTTCGTAATTATACTTTTGGAGCTCATCCGACGGGATATTTTAATTATGATTCAGGATAATCTACGAGTTTTTGCTGGAAAATAACATCAACCTAAAATGATCTCTAAGAACTAAATATGAAACGCTTTCGCATCAGGAACCAGGTTAAGCTATAGTAAATCAGTGAAAAGTTTATGACTTAAAAGGGCCGGTAATAAATACACAAGCAAACGCCTTTGTCGACTCGATTTTTATGGATTTATACTTTGACCGGTATATCGTTGGCTTGGTAAGTCTAAGTATCCTTTTGCACTCTAAATGGCATTCAGTTTGTGTTGACGTAAATCTTCTCTAATGAGTTTGTTTATATTTTGTGTACTGCGCAGTCATTCTACTTAGCAAACTAACAACAATGGAGAAAATAAGGTGTGAAACTTTTTTCAAGGATGCGAGTATCTTCTACTCTTGTAGAGCCATGCACGTTTTTCTCTCATGATGATATTGTGACCGACATAAAGAAAGTGGTAAAGAACTGAAAAGGATAAGTTTGGGATGATTTGGGGGTAAATCGCTTATTATCCTTTTCTTGGGTGTAGGTGTGACTGTGACCTATATGTTCCTACTTGATAGACTAGAATGAATTTAAAGTTTCTGATTTAGAAGAATTTTTATTTTAAGATCATTTTATGAGATGTTTCTGTCAACAAACAGTTTGAATTAGAAAACGTTTCATTTAATGTTCTTTTACCTTATTTGTTGGTACCATCTGATTTCGTGGCTTATTGCGTAGCTTGACTGAAAATGTCCCATAATTCGCGCAAAATGTAATTTTGATAGAAAATACAGATTTTTAATTAGACAGCTTAAATTTTGTTTTGATTCATAGAGTATACAGATTGTGGCTATGTATAGAATAGCACATCGGATAAATGGCTGCCATGGCTTTGACGTACGTATACTCTTTTATTGAAAGAATGGCATAAATGTGGCTGAATTTCATTAATACAACTCCTAGTTCCCTATTTCAAGAGGTTGGTGATAGCGGACTTATTTGCATAGACCTTTCATTAAAAGAAAATCCCAAAGAAAAAAATCCAATGGCGTTAAATCGCAATATCTGAATGGCCAATTCTGGTCGCAAAAACGACCGATTACACAATTAGGAAATGACTCATGCAGTAATTGAATTGTTTCTCTGGCTGTATGGCATGTGGCACCGTTTTGTTGAAACCACGTGTTGGTCAAATTCATATCTTGTAATTTAGGCATTAAAAGCTAGGTTATCATGTAACGATAACGAACAGCATTCATTGTGACTCCCTGTGCCTGACCAGTTTCATTTTTGAAAAAGAATGGTCCGGTAATGCCTCCACCGCAAAATCCGCACCAAACAGTCATCACAGTTGTGGATGAATTTGTTTCTCAACAATTACTCGTGCGTTTTCTGAACCCCAAATGCGACAATTTTGACGATTAACGAAGCCATCAAGATGGAAATGAGTTTCATCATTGAAAATTAAATTATTCAAAAATTGCGGACTGTAGCTGACAAACCTTCATTATTTTTAAAATATTGCTCAGCAAAGAAATTGCATTGTTTTTTCGTAAATCGCTCCATTTTTACAAACCCCGAACTGTCGGCTGTCACATTGTTATCTTTTTTTCCGTTGGCATCACTGTACTAATAAATGGCGCAAAATTAAAAAAAACGGCTTTTGACTTTCACAGAAAAATCTGCTTGGCATATCTACCAAAGTTTTCCATACAAAAAAACTTAAAAATAGAATAACTATCTGCCTAATTTTCACAGCGCAGTAGCACAATAGAAACCTAAGAAAAAGCAAATTTTTCATATCGGCCCACCTCTGTAGACTTCATGGTCATTCTGGGTTGCTTATGAACCTCATAGGTCATTAGCAAATGCATCAACTAGCAATATACGAACCTTCTATATTGGACTAACTACGATTAGATTGTGGACTCTCGGTAATTATTAATTCCATATGCTACCAAATGGTAACAATATTGAGCTGAAAAAGCTTCTGAATTTCATATAGTACAACTCTGAGTAGTTTTGAAGAGTGCAATGGTCATAATGACCATTGACCATATGTGTTTATGGTAAATGCCTTCACACAACAACTAGTTGCAGATGAAGTCAGACTTTATTCTGAGCATTCTACACTTTTTAATGGTTCGTTTGGTTTCGTGTTTATTTTAAACCGCAATTTATGAATACCAAATGCGGTTAAATTCTAGAAACGACCATTCATATGGCAACTGCATGTTGCACAAAATCTTTTCGCCCCAAAGTGTGAAAGTGGATTACTCTCCGAACAGTTCGATTATATTTCCGATCGGATTTCATCCCCAAGTGCATTCCTTGTAAACTAGCAAACACGTATGTAACTGCAAAACTATCGAAGGATATGAGTTTTCTATCCACAACCACAATCATACATAACCGCATTGTAAGTGTAGATATCTCGTTTGAACTCTTATCAAGTGCAGATGCATTTCCCATTTCCTTTAAAGAAATATGGCAGCTATCCAATATTTTTTCCCCATCTTACTGCCACTGACAGGAAAATTCGAAAAACTTTAAAGTTAGCCTTTGAGACTTATGCATGATATACGCCCCTTTTGTGATAACATTTGCTTTTTTGATTGTAAATTCAAAAGGCCCACTTCCACACAGTTTTCACCAACCAATTTATTTCCTCACAAGAAGTATGTCCTTGGAGACCGGTAGCATAAATTAATGAGATAAAGAAGAGAAGCCAGAGAATAGGAGGCACTCATCCGTATATGCAGACAACGAAAAATGATAGAAAGTCAAAACCGCATTAATTTATTCTCACAAAAGGGCATAGCAAAAGCACAAACCAAATAAAAAGGATACAGCATGCAAATCCAATGAGAATGAGTGTAAATTCTCACCCCATTAAATAATAAGGGAAATGTATTTGTACGAATGCTATGTACTTTGAAGTTGTTTTTAATCTATTGTTCGTTTTGTGTGCTCTTAGTTAATGAGGCAGACTATGTCAGAGCAACATCTTATTAATGCTCTGGTCGACCTTTGTTGGTAATTGAAAAATTCCTCTAGAAAATGTTGAAGCAATTTTTAAAAACAACAATTCAACAGGTTTGTTATTTTTTTCCAATCTGTCTACTACTTAACGTATGCACGTAGCGTAGGTAGGTTGAAGATTTTTTTTTAGAATAATGAAAATTTCTGTCTTCGTATAGAAATTAAATTAGCAGTGTCCTGTTATTTATTACTTGTTGCTTGGGAATAAAAAAATAAATGGGGATAAGGATGTGATTTTTTTAAGGTCAAAAAGATTTCTTTAGATGCTAAATACCATACTGATTCCCAAAAAAAATTTACTGACTGGTTCTCTATGAATGCCACAAATTAACAGTCCCAATTTGTGAAATATTTTCCATTTAAGAGTGAACGCAGGTCCAATGGCCAACGCTTGCTTATAAACATTTTGAACCAACTATTCATTCACGGCTTAACTGCCGAGCTTTTTAAGGCAACAGGAGATATCTTGGTATGGAGAGCATACACCAACAACATGTCTCCAAAATTTGGTCAGAAGAAAATATATCTAGTAAAGACCGGGTAAGTCCACAACCGCCCAAATATTCGCGCTACAGCAGATCCTTGAAAAATACACAAGAAGTGCAAATCGATACTAAGCATCAATTTATCGATTTTAAGGGCGCATATGGCAGCATTTATAGAGACGAGCTATACAGAAACAGAGCCCTGTATGCTGTATCCCTGCCAAACTTGTCAGATTCTGCAGACTGATGAATGATGAATGATGCTCGCTGCACCATAAAGGTCGGAAACAATCTCACCGAGACTTTTCGTGTCAAAAAAAGAATTTAGACAAGGTGATGCGATGGCATATGTCTTTTTTAACATCGTGCGAAAATCGCAAGCCAACATCAGTGGCACAATTTTCTAAAAGTATGTGTAACTACAATTTGCGTATGCTGACGGCATTGACATAATTGCCAGAACAAATCGGACAAAACGTCGCGATAGACAGCTATAACTTTAAAGTGGAATTTTGTCAACCTCGGGTCTGCTAAGCTCTGACAATGATAAGACAGCAGTAAAAACAAACAAAGAGTTACACTTGCCAACCGCAAGAACGCTGTCTGACTAGTAAGGCCTTGTCAAGACACACTAAGAAGACTCTATATAAAACCTCTTTCATCCCAGTCCTGCTCTATGGTGCAGAAGCATGGACGCTAACAAAGACGGATGATGGTCCTTTCGAACGCAAAATTCTTCGAGCGATTTTTGGTCCTGTTTGCGTTAACTGGCTTTGGAACTCTACGACCTGTATAGCGAAATCGACCTGGTCAGAAAAGTACGTATCACTCGACTAAAATCTGTAGGACATATTATAGAGTGAGTGTACAATAACGCTCTGTCCCGAAGAGTCTTCGCAGTAGAGAAAGACATCGCCTTAGGCGGCGTTCACAAGTAGAAGGGGATTCAACTTGGAGTGCGCAACTGGAGACGGTTAGCGAAATATCGAGCTAACTGGAGAGGCGTGTTGGTTGAGGCCCAGGTCCAACCCGAACTGTGTAACTAACTATAAGTTTTCAATTATTTTACAATTTTCAAGTTTTCTAAACTTCAATGAAAATATGCTAATAGATAATTCAGAGAAGTAGAAAATACCTCTCAGATTAAAAATTGCCTATACATAAATAAATACACAGAAACAATTTTGATAGACAATTTCCCATAAATGCAAGGCTGCTGTGTTGAAACTCTTGCAAAGTATAAAGAATAACAATAAATGCCAAAGTGTCGTCGATGTCCACAATCAGAAAGAATCTTTTCACAAATTTCATGTAAACAAAAAACCAATTTCGTTTCAAATTGTTTGACACTTTTTCTTAAGTAATTGCCTTTCCCACATTGGTCTTTGACATTTTGCAAGAAATTAATTTGACTGCCTTTTCTCTGATCCTTTCGTTGAAATTGGTATAGAGGCCAATGAAACGAATCATATACATAAATTTAGGTTACGAAATTTTATTTGTAAAAAATATTACGTATACGCCACCGACTATCTGAAGAAATCATTTGGTATGCGATTTGGTGCAGTGATTTTTATCTCAAAGAATATTTTCCAAAGCAGTTTTATGTCAATCATAGTCAACTGTATTAATAATCGATGTAGTAATAATTAAATCAAAAACAAGAGTATGTGTGTGTTTGTGTTCTAAGCTCTTATTAAGACTTAAGCTATGAAGCAAAATTTTTTGATTAAATTCGTTCTAGAAGCGCAACAAAAACTAAGAACTCAAATTAATCATCCTCAGCCGTTGAGGGGAAGATGAAATAAATAGTCCCGCCAACTCGAATGGACAGTTTATAAGGAAATCATTTATGTACCTTCTGAACGACGGTATTTCTTATACGGCCACATGCAAGAAGCTAAATTAAAGTACACACTCAAATCGACTTCCCGCTCGGTAATCTTGTATAGTCCAAACTCCAAACCTTGAACATGCCGGATGGAATCTTTCGTAATCCCAGATACTGAACAAGTGAACATCCATCGACAATCAATTTGATGCATTTGACGTGTTGATAAGCAGTTTTAGTGAAAACATTAAATGGAGAAACCAAATATGAAGAGGATGATCTGAGCAGAATGTGTTTTAATAAGATACTGAACGAAGGGAAAGACTCGATGGTTCCCTTGGAGTTGAAAGGAAGGAAACTACTATCAGTATGTAGTAGGTAATAAGCTGCGAACCTTGTCAAATGATACCCCAAGCGAAGGAGCCTTTGCTGTAATTTATTACTATGTTGTCGCTGAGAACACGTTATGTTAGTTTTCACTCCAACAACTATCCTTCACGGCAGTTGAATATGAGTAATGTGGGCCATTCATATTTTTCTACTTTGGTGAAACGGATCATTTGTCCTTGCGACGTTTATACAGCTATGATTATTATTATTATTCAACAAAGTGGACATTTTAAGGCTTTAAGAATTCGAAGACTCGAATTTATTTTAATTAAAAATAATTATTTATCTTTAGTGCTAGCAAAAGGGGTGGGAAGAAAATCGGCTTCTCCGGAAGAGAAAGAAAGAGCATGAGAAGAGCGCCGTCGAGGAAATAGAAATGTGTTACCTACTTCAGGAACAATGTTCGGAAGTTTTACTAAAAGGTAAAAAGAACGTGTCATGGCAACAAGACCCAACCAGAAACGTGTAGATATGAACAGGGAAACCTTGTGGAGTCACAGTTGGTGCTGAGGACATGAAAAAACCATTTCTGTAGACTGTTAAACGGCAAAGACGACACAAATTCCGCTGTGAGGCGATGAGAGTCAAGACTTCCGTCCACCTAACCAAACTGAAGTGAGTATAGCAATATACAAGCTGAAGTCCAACAAGGCTGCTTGACCAGACGGCTTAACTGCCAAGCTGTTCAAGGCAACGGGAGATCACTTAGTAGAGAGCGTACAACAACTCGTCTCCAAAATTTGGTCAGAAGAAATTATGTCTGATGAGTGGAGCCTCAGCATTGTTTGCGCGATCCACAAGAAAGGAGACCATCTAAACTGCGCCAACTATAGAGGCATCAGTCTCCTTAACATCGCTTACAAGATCCTGTCTGCCGTACTGTGTGAACACCTAAAGCCCTTTGTCAACGAACTGATTGGACCCTAACAGTGCGGTTTTAGGCCCGGTAAGTCCACAACCGACCAAGTATTCACACTACGGCAGATTCTGAAGAAAACCCAAGAAGTGCAAATCAATACTCACCATCTATTTATCATTTTAAGGTCACATATGACAGAATTTATAAAGACGAACTATACAGATTCATGTCTAGCTTTAGAATCCCTTACAAACTCGTCAGATTGTGCAGAATGTCTATGGGGAATGCTCGCTGGTCCATAAAGGTCGGAAACAATCTAACCGAGACCTTTGATGACAAAAAAGGATGTGGACGAGGTGATGCGCTGTCATGTGACTTTTGCAACATCATACTTGAGATGATTGTGTGAAACTCTCAATCCAACACCAGGGGCACAAGTTTCCAAAAGTCTCTGCAAACTACTTGTATACGCTGACGATATCGACGTCGTTGGCAGAACACAGCGAGCTGTCACTGGTGCGTTTGCGAGTATCAGTACAGAGGCATATATTTTGTTTTACCCTCATTCATCACTAAACCAATTTTTGCCGTCAAGAAGGGACACACAAAATCGACGAATCGGTCATAACGTCACGATAGACAGCTATAACTTTGAGGTAGTTCGGGACTCTGTCTACCTCGGCTCCGCTATTTACTCTGAAAATAGGATCACTTCAGAAATCAAGAAGGCAATTGGCTACTTAGGTCTTGTCGAGAAACACCATAAGGAGGCTCTGTAGAAGATCCCCATCATCCCAGTCCAGTGCGCAGAATGAAGATCTTTCTGTGTTTATTTTGTCCATCTTTTTATTTCTTCGCTCAGCGAACGACTGGAAATTAAAAACAGATTTGATTGCTGAGCGATGTCGCTCTGTCGCTTAAAAAATCGCTCAGTCGCTCATGGTTTATGTGTCCACCTCCATACGATTTCATGTGTTTTAATTTTTTTGCGTCGCTCAGCGACTCGTCGCTCATTGCATGGCCGAAGCCTACGAGTTATACAGAGACATCGACCTGGTCAGAAAAGTATGCATCATCGTCTAAGATGGCTCGGACATGTAAAGCGAATGGACACCAACGCTCCAGCCCGTAAAGTCTACGATTTCAACCCGGAGGTACAAAACAGCAATTAAAAAACATATTAATAAAAATGCTGAAATGACAAAATGCGAAACGACGATAAAAATGCTGAAATGACAAAATGCGAAACGACTAAAACGAAACAACAAAAAAAACGAGATCAAAAAGACGAAAAAAACCATATCCCCAAAGCTATTATTTTAGGCAAATACCAAATGTCAAGACACACACCCCATAATTACAGATTTCACTTTATCAAAAATGCTAGCATACGTTAAGGCTGATTCAAAGCTCTGAATAATTTGTTTGGTTAAACATTTTGTAAATTTTACTTTGCTTTGCTGAGAACGAAATTTCGCGTCGAACAGCGATACTTTAATTTCGACCAGTCCTTCCCAGTTTTTTTCCATTCTGACTTCCAAATGGGCATTTATCACAGGAATTAAGTTTATTTTTAATCCGTAAACAATCCGTCAGCAATCCGTCAAGTGAATCGCTTTTGGAAGCTGAAAAGTCCACTATCCTATCCATCTAGGCATATCGTGTGCTCTCACCTAGAACATATAGGACACAGTGGTTTATTGAAATCTTTGTCTCATGCTTTTGTAAAGCGTAGCAGCTTAATAACAATAAACGTTTTATTTTTTTTAATGATATTGCCCATATCTTTAATGTTACAAAATTGTTTATACAGCTCAATGTAATAATATTTTTATTGAAAAACCATAAATCAAAATATTAAGGATGTGAATGACTTATTTGTTGTAGGAGTCTTAAAACAGAAAAGTATTGCGAAATTGCTTGCAAACCACAATGAAAATCGAATTATTTGAATTTGACTACCAAAAGCTTAAAAAAATCTATCATATCATTAACCTATAACAGCTTTATCCCTTTTCTTTAATAAAATTGTAAGCAATCAAATAACAAAATAAAATTCATTTGTATGTAGCTTACATCATTGTGGTAGATGAAAATAACAGAGATTTATGAAATCTCGTGTATACCCATATTGAGCACGCTTTTGTGTAGGTAGTCTAATTCCATTTTGCATTGTGTGCCACAAAGTCTATTTATAATATTACATAAAATTATTCATCTTCCTGAATAGAATATCTACAAATAGGACTTAAAGTCTTATGGCATTTCTGTAATCTGTTTTAACTGCATGCATGCACATTGCAATAACTTGAGAGAATTTTAAAGTTCTTAATTGAATTAATTTTTTTTATTTTAAATGTTCTTACTAATACTTTCCACAGTTGGCATTAGACTTCGTCAGGTTCCTGGTTATGATTCAGTATGGTAGATAGTAGGTACGCCAAACTTATACTCAAACTAATATTTTATTGGCATTTATATTGGTGCCATATTTATACAGGACTTTTTAAATAACTAAAGTAATAGAACCTTACCAATAATAATCATTTTTAATCTTCAGCTTAAATGTTTGTTGGTCACAATTTTCCAATTTTGTCAAAATATACTTTACATCCTATTCTCATATCTCCCAAATATACACAAAAAATTTCATAAAAATTGAGATTTTTATATAGTATTTTTATTATCTATTTTTTATATTATTATACAATCCAATATAAATGCAGGAAATAAATTAGCATTATGTTTGAATTATATTAAGTGTAGAATGTAGGTACCTAGGTTAGAAATAATTGTCTTACGATTTTTAAAATGATCAGATAATGAAGTATTTAAATTCTAAAAATTAAAAATGAGCATACAATTTAAGAGCATTAAAAATTAAAAAGAAAGATAAATAAAAAATTAAACAATTTAAATTCTCTAATTCTCTAGTGAAAGCAAAATCAATAAAAGATCATAATAAAAGAAAAAAAAACAATCAATGAAAATGAGAACATATTTTTTAAACCTTTCGCCATTCTTCTTCAGCCGTATTAATTCGAGGGGCAAGGAGTTCTAAAGGTTTGCGGCATACACAGAAAATTGCTGCTTTGAACAACTAGTAGCATGAGGTTGTATCACAGCCATCGAACGCTCAGAGCGACAAAAATTAATAAAGTCATACAAATACTTTGGTGTCTTTTTTCCCATTAAATCTCGGAAAAACATAAGACTTCTAAGCTTTAAATTAGCTCCCAGAGATTCATCTAAAATTCATCTACTGTACTCTAAAATAGGCTACAATTTTTTTGTCTAAATATAAATAAAAATATTATTTGTGTAAGCAATTCACTTTGAAAAAGTTACTTGACGAAAGGGGAATTTAATATAATCAACTAGGATCAAATCGGAAATGATGAAAAATTGAAAATAGGAGGGCATTCGAGAAAGTAAATTCAAAGAAATACGAATTTATTAAAGGAAATAAAACTGAATTAAAAGGATATTCGTCTTTTATTTGTCAGAAAAAAAATTGGAAACGTCGACAAAAATCGAAAAAAAACGTCTGAAATTTAATAGAAATCGTCTGAAAATAAATAGAAGTCATGAGAAAATCAGATATTGGAAACGTTCGCAACAATTTTTAAAACGTCTGAAAACAAATACCTAGTATTCGTCTGAGAAAGGTGTTCCTTTTTACCAACAGTGGAGTAGAAGGAAAGAATAAGTCTATAAAATAAAAAAAAACATAGATGAATTTTGAGAATCGGCGTTGCGGTCTCCTAATTCTTTAAAATAAATGTTTTCAGACGATTTTTATATTTTTCAGACGATTGCTATTTGTTTTCAGACGAAAATGTTTTAACCCTCTGAAATATGGTCAAACCTGAGAACAGAAAGTATGAATCTTGCACAATTATTAAAAGTCACATTCAATTTTCTGTTTGAGACAGAGTCCAGGCTACAAAACACTTGAGAGCTATTAAAAATAATTGGTAGAACAAAAAGCATTTTAACAATTTTGGGAAGAAAATTTCTCATTACGAAGAGATCATGCAGAGCGCCATTGATTTTGCATACGACTCTTTTGATATGTTCTGGCCAAGACAGTGACTTATTTAATATTACGCCAAGATTCTTAACAGTATTTTCAAATTGAATGACAGTATTACTTAAAACAGCGAGAGTGAAAAATGAGGTGTCAAGTCAAGCTCATATCGGTATATAACAATGTTTTTTGCGATTTCACTAGATTAAGGATCAACTTATTTTCATTAGCCCATTGGGCAATGCCATCAAGATCATGATTCATAAGATAATAGCGTTTTCCAGTAAACCCAAGGGAAAATGTATATAGAGCTGTAGGTCGTCAGCATAGATGTGAACTGAACAGTAGTTTGGCGGCATAAATAAAATAAAAAGCAGGGGACCGAGGACGGAACCTTGGGCTATACCACTGTTCACACTGAGAAACTCTGACAATTTGTTGTTGACAAAAACAGCTTGAGAGCGCTGTTTGATATAAGAAGACACCAGCTTTTTTGCTGTTTCAGAAAAATTAAACGGCCTTAATAATTTGGATATAAAAGGATATCATGAACCATTGATTGTCATTAGATATTTGCCATTGTGACTTCATAAAAGTTAGCCTGGATACTAGAAATGATTATTAGTACCACGGATAAACTTAAAGTCATGCATTTAATTTTAGAAGTAGATACCTATATAAGTTTAGAACAAAATTCTTTTCCCTATGGAGAATATATTTCCCCTTGCACCCTATTTTAGCAAATTATCATTAGTTTGCCCAACAGCTTAAATATCCCTTTTATTATATTCGCCTTCAACTACGAATATTAGTAAACTTTATTCATAACCAAACAATCCATTCGCAAAGCAAAAACCTAATCGATGAAGTTCAGTTGACCTAGATTTGTTTTTATGCTGTCAACACCAAAATGCATTAAGCATATTGCCAACGTATTCCAACACGACTTTGTCAAAGTCTGTTGTAGGTAATAACTCTTCATAGGAAGTCAAGATGTGTCATTTAGCCGCGTTTCTCTGGCAAGTGTCACGAAATTGCTATCCTCAATATGATATTCCCAAGTGATTGATTGATGTAGTTTGACAGATGCAAGACCAAAGGGCTACTTCGACTTAAAAATCGATAGCCCTTCGTTATGCTTCACATGCAGCAGCAGTCGTAAACTAATGTTACTTCTACTGCCGTTCTCTTTTGAGGTCCTTTTTCCAAATAATGAGCCTTATGAGTACCTTCGTGTCAATAAAGTTGTATCTAATAACTCAAATGACTTGAGTGTTATAATTCCCCAATCGCTTATGGATCAAAGTTCAAAGGACAAGGGAATATAAGTCCACAAATGTCCTTGATGTTACGCTATTTACTTTATAAGTTTTCAATTGTCGCCCATGGAAGCGGTACATGAATAATACTGGTTGCGTGCAAATGTATTGTTAGGTAATTGGAAATATAATTTCAAATGAAACTTCTTGCAAAATGGGCTTTTTTTCTCATGAAGCCGATGGACTCGTTTAGTCGAAAAATTTTATTATAATCGTAAATCCTTTGGTATTGTAAATGTCTGTCTCATGAGATACAAATACTGATGTGGTCCAACACTTTCATTTTGAAGATGACATAATTCTGAGATAAAAATATAACCTAGACGACTAATCGCCAAATCCTATTAAGCTTATTATTGCCTTCCTATACTCTGCTCAAGTGCGTCATTTATGCTCTCAGGTACGCAGTTTATTAATTCCCTTTACTTACGGTGTCATTTACCTAATACACGACATATCAGCTCAAACCATGGCGCAAAAGTGTGTAATTGGAAATGCGACAAATTTTTCGCATAGAATCCCTACAATGCTTACAATATACAACATTTTGTATTCGTTGCCATCACCACACAGTGGTTATATTACCACCATGCTTCGTCATCGAATCAAGTCGCGTACTTCCTCTAAGCCAGTAGACTTACTGCGCTAAAACCATTTTCAATTTAATTGCTTCTTGGTAATTATTTTTGAAGTTACGCAGCCAAATGAGAAGAAGAAAGGACGTCTGTAGGATTTCCTTTTTTTCAGCCCTTAATTCGTAAGCGAATCTATACAAAATCAATTTGTTTTCTTTCAATAAGGTTGTTGATAAATAAAGTTGACGTTAGAGTGTCTCTTAAAATTGCTCGTTAAGAAATGTAAGAAAACTTTTCCATACAATAGGCCACAAGTATTAATATCGGGCGTAGTTTTTAAAGAGTTGTATAAACCTTATAGGTTTTATTACAACACCTTAACGAAGTACAAAATTGCTAAGTTAAACATCGCGTAAGCATTTATGTAGCCAGTACCTATGCAGCTTTGCTGAAAATGTAACATTTTTTCTAACTTTACTAAAAGAGCTTGGTGTCTAAATAAAGGGTTTTCATTAAGACAACTTGTTTTTTAAATAAAATGCAAACTACTTGATATATCTCAAAAAAAAATTATATTGGCTTGAATTACTATCAAAACATTTATGAATTCGACTTTGTTCATATATGTCCACCACGGGAACGTATGCAGCGGTCGATACGTTGAACCCAATTTTGGATGACTCGGCCGCACATTTTGACCGATACGGCCGCTATTTCTCGTTCAATATTTATTCTGAGCTCCTCTAGCGTCGCCGGCTTGTTGGCATACCCCAATGATTTAATGTAGCCCCATAAAAAAAGCCTAGAGGCGTTAAATCATACAAACTCGGCCGTTTCTCGAGATAATACGTTCACCGAACTGAGACTCCAATAACAGGTTGGTGATGAAATCTCCTTTTCCAAAATCCAATGTGCTAAATCCCTTACTCCAAAAGACCCTGAGTAGGTATACCATTTGCCATAACGTGACGATAATTTTCTTCGACGAAAAAAAACGACCCAATGACGCCACGCACGAAAACAGCAACATACAGTGACTTTTTGAGAATGAAGTGCTGTTTTATGAAGCACATGAGGGTTCTTTACCTGTCCAGTAAAGCAAATTTTGCTTATTGACAAAGCCGTTTAACCAAAAATGCGCTTCATCATTACGGCCGAAAATTAACGTTAACGCTCTTAAAGTTGCGACCACCACCGACTCGGAATTTCGGTAGTAAATTTTAATTTTTTGTAAAGTTTGTTCCTTTGTGTACTTCACCATGATGAAAATGTTGATTTTACGGAATATAAATATCAGGACAAAAATGTAGTAGAATATCATTTAGGTACTTCTGTCACTGGTATTAAATGAAAGTGTTTGCCGTTGACACCAACTCAATGCCCCAATTCCACACGTCCTGACTCTCTTCTTCTATCCTTTTACACATACATTCATATTTATTGGAGTTATACTTAATAATCATGTTGCCATGTTAACACTGGTTTTCGTCAAAATTTTGTTTGTCTGCTCCCCCTTTTGCAGTTCTACCTACTTCGTTTCTGTTTTTTTTTTTTTTTGGGCTCAGAATTCTCATCCCTAACTGCCCAACTGGTGTCGGTCGGCATGTATTTTTTTCACCCATCCGTAGAAAAAGAGCAGATCCAACTTTTTTTTTCATTTAGCAGCCCTATATCAACGTTCGTTGTGTTTATGTACCTTTTAAAAGTCGCGTAAAGTTAAGCAGACTCTACAATGCGCTTATTAATAAGGCTGTTAGAAATTGAAATAAAATAAATGCCAATATACGCAATTGCACCAATGCTCGATAGATGGAATATATGGCCACCATGGGCGCATTTGGGAACTGTATTCTGGAACTCCAATTTTCGATAATTTCTTTTGAGCCCTACTTAATGAATGGTGCGCTCAATGTTGGCATTCAAAGGCTGGAATCATTAACGACTTCAAATGCCCGCATGAAAAATAGGACAGGTTATTTCAATACCTCAATATGGTTTACTGTTAAAACCTAATGTACTGTAGACCACGTGTACGCACTTTTAGAAAGCAACAAATTCCTGCACCGGAGCGGACGCCAAGAACGCTGATATTTGGACTTTCCTAGTTTTTGAAGTCTATTATGCCGCCAAATACCTAATGCATTTTTGGCGTGCATTGCGGCAATTTTTCTAATAAACAACTTTACGATAGAAAAATTGGAAAACTGTTTAAGCAGCTGAAGTCACTGCACTGGATGAAATCAGCTGTCTGAATGTTGCCATATTAAAAAAATAAAAATACGTTCAAAAAAAAAAATGCCCTTCAAGTTACAGAAATTGGCTATTAAGAACTATTTACATGGGAGCGACCAACTACCTACGAACAATTCGCGAGTTTTGACAGTCCGTTCACCTGAACACTTTTCATGGTCGCAGGCTGCTGCGCCGAATTTCAGACATCTCTTTCTACCAGCAATTTCTAATTTGAAATTAAGTTCAAACGAATGTTTTATTCGCTAGTTTGTGGACCGCAGTTTCATGATGTGGATTGCGAATAAACTTTGACAATTCGCACCGGGGGTGTTTTCGTTTGCGGCAAAAAGTTTACAATTCGAAAATTCGTTTTTTAAAAATTCTTAATATATGTTTTTTTATGGGAAAATTAATTAACCTGCTCTTGGAATAGTAAAACGTCAAATTTTCTGTTCATAAATGCATCAAAAGTGATTTGTTCGCATTTCATCAATTCGTTCGTTCGCTCTCATGTGAATGATCTTTTAGCATACTCCGTCGCATCACTCCACTCTCTAGCACACTTTGTGAGACTCTGATGTCCATATGCTAAAAGATCATTCACATGCGAATCTTTCTAATTGTAACTACAAAATATAACGCGACAATGTATGCATTATGCAAGCTCATATTGCTTACATGTCCTATCCAAAGTGAAGACAAATTTATACCTAGGGAATTTTTCCGCAATCGATAGGCATTGTGAAGCCGACTGTGATGTAATCCCCATTATATATTCGTATCTTAGTTGGAAGTACATATTTCGGTCAAACCCGACAATATGCCATCCACGCCACAAATTATAACTCAAATATTGTCATTATTATCAGAGTCTCCTGAAATAGTGAAGGTAACGTGCAGCATTGACGTATCCTGATACTTTCAGAAAGCAAACCATATTTACGTTTTCGCATCTGATTTCGAATTCCGCTGCTATGCACCCTCAACAAACAGACCGTTAATTATCAACTTATTTACACCATGTTCTGCTTACTGCGCGTTTAATTAAAACTCAATAAACCCAATTAAATTCACATTCAATTCATTATACAGACTAACCCCTCACCACTCCGTTATACATATCTCCTTTCAGATACAAATCAATTATACAGCAGGATACTTCCAAATCATGTTTGGTCCTCGGAAAACTTAAGCAAAAGGATAATTACATCGGAGCACGGAATTTAATTTGAAAATATCGAATGGATTCATACGTGTACCGCGGCGTCAGATCGATTTGCATTCCGACAATGTCCTGCGCCCCCGTTAAGCTGTGCATCTATGCAAATCCAGTATTGCGTCCCATAAGAAAATTACTCGTCAATTATCCTGCAAAGAATTATACATGAAAATAGAAGCACATCTATCTATCAGAAGCACACAACTTGTACACGTGCATTTGAATCATTTCCGGGCTTTTGTCGCCAAGGACATATGAGAATAATATCAGGTTGGAAAGATACTCCGTAAAGAGCACAAACAAACTAATTCCACCTCAGTGACAAGTAGATAAGTCCTTGTGGGTAAAACAACACATTAATTTAAACAGAGCCAATTTTTCTTCAAGTGAATACACGAAAATAAACAGAATTGACACAAAAAAAAAACGCGGTCCCGCTATGTCCGAATTTCGATTTTTCTCTTATACCGACTTCGAGTATCACACAAATCGCTCGGAGAGCCTTCTAAACCTACCCTTTGGTCCATATCAGCCAACCCGACGTCCATCGAGTATCAGTACTGACGACGAAGAGGTTTCCACAGAACTCAACATCCCCTATGCAGTATTCGAAATCCTCGTAGCCATATTCGCTGTGGTCGGCAATCTAATGGTAATTATTGTATTTCATCGCGAACGAAAGCTGCGTAGGCGGACAAACTATTACATTGTCTCACTGGCAATGGCGGACTTTTTGGTCGGATCGTTGGGAGTGCCTTTTGCTGTGCTGGCTTCGGTGGGGCTTCCAAGGAATTTGCATGCATGTTTGTTTACGGTGTCGCTGCTGGTAGTGCTGTGTACGATATCGATATTTTGCTTGGTAGCCGTATCCGTAGACAGATATTGGGCAATACTCTATCCCATGGCCTATTCGAGGAATGTACGCACGAAGACAGCTATTGGTGAGTATGTTTGCATACATATTTATATTGATTTATATAGGGATGTCTATAGGTTGAAGAATAAGTTGAATTTTTGAAAAACGTTTAGTACCTACGAAAACGCGATTGAAAATAAATCTCTAAATATGAGAAGTTTTTCAGTCATCTCCTAAAAATTGAATAAAGTAACTACATACACATACGTAACCTACATATTACGAAAAATTACTACAGTATCCAATCCACACAACACTGTCAGCCTAACGCCCTGTCACATTGAAAACGGTCGATATTTAAGGTATTTAGGAATGCTAGGCGAGTTTTTTTGGAAGATTATTTCGAATTCCAATATTGACTTGCACCAATTAACATTTCCCTTTATTTTGTTCTTCTTCACATTATTTTGTTTTAATATTCTCGTTTTTACATGGCAGGCAGTGTAACAATGGACTTTTTGAATGAATTGTCATTTTTTTACAATGGGAAGGAAGAGTAAAAATAAACTGCAGATATGCATTAGTTTTGTCATGTCAGTGTCAATAAAGTATTTTTGTCTATATTTTGTGCAGTTTTTGTATTTTTTTCCTGCCGTATCCTATAATTCTCTTCACAATTGTCAGTAGTTTTTTTTTTGTTCATGTAAAGTGCCAATAAGTGTTTTGTCATGAAAATGCTACCAAAATGTAAATAAAGGGAAATGGGCCAGTGAAATATTTGAATGCAAATAAAAAATGTTAAGGTCCTTGTAATCTAGCATTTTTATTTAAAAGTCCATATTTTTTGTTAATAATGTATATTTTAAAAATGAGCACGTAGAACTTGAGGAATATATTTTAGGGTCTAGAAACCACTTACCTACAGAAATGTTAAGATATTAAGCTAGTATAATCTTTTAAGCCAATTGAATTCAGAAAAGGCTGAATTCTATTTGAGAATTGGCGCAGTCAGAAATGTCAAAATTAAAACAGGAATTTTAATAAAATCTTTAAGGCTCCGTGAATTAGGGACGTAAGAATTTAGACCGCTACCGAAAGTGAAAAAAGAAGAATAAGATAAGAAACTAGCTCGTGCGGCCTAAATTCCTCAGACGATATGAATTTAAACTGCGATCGAAAATAATTTAAGGGTGAAAGTTTTGGCGGATACAAGCTGCCGAAATGAGATTTCCCCGTTGTATTGCTGGTGTGACCAGTAGAGATCGCATTAAATATACCAGAATACGTGAGGAACTCAATGTCGAGCAGCTAATTCTCCGAACAAAGCGATCCATGCTTCGGTGGTTTGGTCATGTTAAACGCATGTCTTCGACCAGGATTCCACGACGTGCTATGGAATTCGTACCATCAGACAGGCGTCCTCTAGGTAGACCAAGGATGAGATGGTTAGATCAAGCACATAATATCTCCTCTAGCCATATGGGGATTGCCCTTGATGAGGGTCCACTTGAGCAACCTACACCCGCGACCCACTTAATGGACAAGCGGACCATTGAAAATGAATGAATGTATGAGTTTTAAACTCCCAGAATATAATTTTCAAGCTCTAATTCAGCTATTACACTGCTCGTATTAAATTCATCGGCGGTAATGAATTTTGACCGCAATCGAACGATAAAATTAAACCACGCGGTTTATTTCAATATTGCGTCCTTATATAATTTTTAAAATTATTAATTTAGAACACCGCACCAAATCATCCTCGGCCTAAATTCATACTTCAATATTTACTTTTGATGGAGCTCACAGTACAGGGTGGACCTCTATGTCTAAGAAGGAGGCTAGTGTGTATTCTTTATACTGTAGGGATATTTCGATTGTTCGCACTACCTCGTGGAGAGCTTTCAATAACGTACACACTGAAGCTATTCTTGAATCTCTGATTGAGCTGGGCATAGAGGAATTTATTAGTCAATGGATAGTCTCTATGCTCAGGACAAGAACTATTCAGGCAACACTAGGCAGCAGTCATATAACCAAATTCGCCCATAGAGGAACGCCGCAGGGTGGCGTCATCTCGCCTCTACTAAGGCTAATGGTTATAAATAAAATTCTGGTGAAACTTGACAGGGAACGGGTTAAAGTTGTCGCGTATGCGGACGACGTGGTGATACTAGTGTCAGGGAAGTTTCCCACCGTGATTAGTGAAATTATGGGGGCCGCTCTAGACAAGGTAAGCACCTGGGCTGCAAGTTGTGGCCTCGGTGTCAACCCGAGCAAAACTGAACTGATGCTGTTTACTACCAAAACCAAAATACCCGATTTTACCCTACCCCGTCTAAACGATCAACTACTCACACTGTCATCCAGCGCTAAGTATCTAGGTATCACGCTCGATCCAAAACTTAGCTGGAAACATAACATTGAACACAGAGTAAGGAAGGCATCGGTCGCTTTCTATGCTTGTAGCAAAACCTTTGGAAAGAAGTGGGGTCTTCAACCAAAGATGACCTTGTGGATGTACACAGCCGTAGTGCGTCCAATTCTCACGTATGGATCACTAGTATGGTGGCCTGCGTTGAGCAAAGTCTACAACCTCACGAAATTGAAAAGACTGCAAAGAACAGCCAGTATAGGTACCACGGGGGCAATGAGGTCGGCCCCAACAGATGCCCTTACTGTGCTCTTGCATCTTCTACCCCTCGACCTACACACAAAATATACCGCATTATGCAGTGCTATAAGACTCAAGGAGTCGGGATGCTGGACTGCAAAGCCGTATGGCCATAGTAACATCCTGGATTCGCTACCAAGCGGCATGGTCACGTCTCCAACCGACTACATGACACCCAAATTAAGCTTCACGAAAGGCTTCCACGTCAGTTTCCCAACAAGGGACCAGTGGAAGAGGGACGAAGTAGTGAAGGGCTTCGACACGGTCATATACACCGACGGATCTAAGATGAGCTGTGGTGTAGGGGCCGGTGTCTATTCGGAATCACCTCAAATATCGATTTCAGTACGCTTACCGGATTTTGCCAGTGTTTTCCAGGCGGAATTATTGGCCATTCGAGAAGCTTGCACGCAACTAGGGCGTGACACAACGCTTAAACAAAGCATTACTATCCTTATAGATAGCCAAGCCGCCATCAAAGCCATCGACTCGGCTACCATATCCTCCAAACTGGTGCAGGAGTGCCGGAACGAACTTGCCTGTCTGAGCGAGCGCTTCAGGGTCACACTTCTCTGGGTTCCAGGGCATAGTGACGTAACAGGCAATGAGCGTGCAGATGAACTGGCCAGGAAGGGCTCAGCACTACATGCCTCGCTCTCAACGAAGGTCCACATTCCGTTAGGAACGGTAAAGGGACAAATACATTCGCATTTTCTGCAGAAAGCCAATCTCCGATGGTCGGGGTTGACGAACTGCGTCATATCAAGGAAGATATGGCCTACCTACAACCAAAGCAGAACAAATAACCTGCTAAACAGAACACGCCCCGATATCGCCAGACTCACGGCAATAATCACGGGGCATTGGCCAATTGGAGACCATGCGGCCAAGCTAGGTATCCCTTACAACCCGCATTGCCGCAGTTGTGGTAATATAAATGAAAAAGAAACTCTGTCTCACTTCCTCTGCAAATGTCCAGCTCTAGCGAGAGCCAGACTGCGCGCACTGAACCAACCATTCCTTGACGACCTTAGCGACATCTCGGGCAAAGGGATACAGGATCTTATCCGTTTTCTCAATTCCACAGGTTGGCTATAGGCACCGACCGGACCACACCCTCAACAACCACAACAAAACAGGTAACACGAGTCGTGGTAACAAAACGGCACATTATAGTGCTAATTGGGTTCAAGGTGAACCGCCACTGCTACCTACCTACCTACAGGGTGGACCACGGCCTCAACCAACAAGCCCCTGCAGCCAGTTCGATCCCTAGCTAGCTGCTGAGGTGGAGGAGTCTTTTTCTGCTTCGTAGTCCCACCTCTCGCGAGCGTCTGACAAACATTGGAGAGTATGACTGTCCTGAAAAAGCTTCTCAATTCAGCCGTTCGGACTCGGCATAAAATTGCAGGTCCCTTCCATTTGTCCCAAAAATAGAAACTCACACAAAACGAATGGTTGCGAGAAGCTAGGCCTTGGGTGTCAACCGCCTTTTGCGCCACCTATTTATTTATTTATTTTTTTGTCCTTCAGGATCAGGGATGGACTGAAAGACCCGTCGGGCTGGTGCGTTGCTGCCCAGTGTCCATACGCTTCACGAGAACCTAGCCACCTCAGTCGTTGTGTTTTCTGGACCAAGTCAACGTCGCTATAAAGCGTGCAAAGTTCGTCCTTGAACCTCCTCCTACGCACTTCATCCGATACAAACGGGACACAAAAAAAAAACACGAACAATCTTTCTTTAAAGCGCACCAAGAGGTATTTACCTGCCTTCGATAAGGTCTATGCTTCGGCACCATACAGCAGGACCGGCATGATTAAAGTTTTGTACGATATTTCCTTGGTTCTGTGAAAGAGAACTTTAATTCTAAGATGCCTTTTTAGCCCGAAGAAACAGCGATTGACAACAGTGAGTCTTCGTTTGATTTCTGCACCGATGCCGTTTTAGGAGGTAATATTATAGAGCCTGTGTAGAAAAAGCATTTAACTACTTCGAAATTATGTATGTCAATTGTGACGTTTTGCCCGAGTAGCTGAGCTGACAGCTAGCTGAGTTCTCACGATAATGTCATTATCATCCGCGAATGCAAGTAGTTAAACTGACTTCTGGAAAATTGTACTTCTGATTTTGGCTTGTGAGTTTCTTACAATTGCTTCAAGAATGGTGTTAAGGAAATTACACGCTAGCGCGTTGTCTTGTCTTAAACCTTCTTCAATATCAAATGGTTCGATAGTCTTCTTTCCCATTTTGACGGAGCATCGAGATTTCTCCATTCTTATCCTGCACAGACGGACGGCCGAAATTTTAAATAGTTTTGTATAATTCTTTACTACATACTCTATCATAGGTGACCTTAAAGTCGATAAAAATCTGGTGTGTATCGATCTAGAATTCCTGCGTTTTCTACCAGAGTGCGAAGATTTGGGCGGTATGTTGACTTTCCTGGCCTAAAACCGCACTGATATGTACCGATAAGGTTATTAGCGAAAGGTTTTAGGCGTTCATACAGTATAGCCGACAAAATCTGATACTAGACTTTCAGGGTACTTAGTCCTCTATAATTGACGCAGTTCAGAGTATCTCCCTTCTTGTGGATGGGACACGCACGATGCTGAGGTTCCATTCATCGGGCATATTTACTTCCCACCAAATTGTTCATATAAGTCGGTGCATGCTCTTTATTAAGTCATCTCCCACCGCTTTAAATATCTGCTACAACACCTTGTCTGGGTTGAATAGTGCATGCTGCCTGACAGCGGAATTTTGGTCGTCTTCGCCGTTTAACCAGTCTAAAGAAGTGGTGTTTCCAAATCCTCAGCACCGAAGTTTTCCCATGCTCATCTCTGCAGTCTTCTGTTCGGGCCTTATATCCTTGGAAAGATATTTTTACCCTGTGGTAGGACTTTCGAACATTGCTCCTGCAATAGCGTCCCTCAATAGGCTCGACCGCTCGCTTCTCATGCAGTTTTTTTTTCCTTCTGAAAAGTCGATGTTTCCCCCTTCCTTTTTGTCCATAGAGCTCCCGGGGATCTCTCGTAGCAGCTCTGGTTTTGGTTATTTAATCTTTAAATTCTAACTTTCTCGTTTATTTAATATTTGCGTGAGAGAATTCAATCCAAAATGTGGGAAGTATGAGACTTAGGAAATATTACATCAAAGAGAAACAGGAACCTACCTAAAATAAAAATCGTATTCTAAATTAATGTTCCAATTTGCCAACGATTTTTTTAAACACTAATGTCTGGTCGTTTTTATTCTATAAAAGAAAACTACAGTTTCCTATTTATAACCCAGCGTGAAACCCTAAAACTGTCCCCGACACATCCTGTATCAATCATTAGCTCTTATATCAAGAGCTCATTGACAACAACCAGAACAATGTAATTATCTTTTTGCTTGCATATATATACTGGTAGACTACGTCAAACAGCCAAGCCTCCTTCGAGCTTCGAAGTGCGTTACCCCTTTTTCTGACGTAAATATGATTAGAATCGGGTATTTCTATTTTTAAAATTTTACGCGCAAGGATGCAGCCTCGAATCAACGGTTGTTTATCATTAGCTCAGCTTTACATATATCTACTTATGTATAGGTACAAGACACCAAGGGCGTTTTCGTTTTATGTAAGAACTATTCATTGTTTGCACATAGCCCTTTGATGCTTTCTTGTCCGTTTTTCTGGAACAACTGACTGTATTGTTTCACATTAAATTTGTCAGTTCGTCAGAGCTTTATACAAACACTATCTGTCTGAGGGGGTGTGGTTGTAGTTGTAAGTAGGTTATTTGAAATGAATGATTAGCGTTGTCGTTGTGTCGGTCGTTACTTGTCTTACGCGCTAGGATACGGAGGAGCAAGTTGCAATTTATTTGCAAACTTCTGATGACATGTTGCAAAAATTAATTAAATTAACACGCGAAACTCTATGAGGAGTGGGTTAACTTCGCAAAGGAGGGTCCTTTGCGAAGTTGAAAGATGGAAGGCGGTAATGGATATTATTACTAGTATAGGTATTAGCTTTTAATGGGTGGGGTTGGAGCAATTGAGAGAACGTTTTCAGTCTAGCAAATAATAAATTCACGTCGCTCTTGGATCGTTATCCTGTACCTGTACGTGTCGATATGAATAATTTGATTACATATCTACAGGTGTTTAGTTTTATGTTAAGTGTCAGGTGTTGAAAAGGTCAGTTACATTAAGGTGATTCATTTCAAAATATGGAAGGTGTAGTTTCATGAGATCAGTAAATCTTAAATGCATTCACTTTCTGAATACGTGTAATTGCATTTAGCAGAGCGGCACGGGTGCTATAGAAAATGTTACTAACTCCAGTTCTGCTAGAAGTGAGGCAGCTCATGGATAGATATTCAGCGTCGCGGCAGCGTGGCATTTTTCAGGCGACGTGGTGCCACTTGTCTCAAAGTTTCATTTTCGAGGGCAAGAAAGTGGTACCGACGTGGAATTTTAAATTAAAAATCCGTACAAAATATTTATATATATAAGTTGTAGTTAATATTTTAAATATTGTTCTTTTATGAGTTAGCAGAATCATTCCCCTTCACTTTCCATATCGTTTCATAGAAATATTTTACAATCGTCCTTACGATTGCGTATCCTTACATACTTTACTTTTGCGGGCGCTTACAGTTCGGGGTGGTCTCAAAAACTCGTCGGGCTGGGGCGGTGCTGTCCATAAACTCCACGTTCTTCAGCCATCTTAGCCATTGTATCTTCAGCTTCTTAACCAGGTGTCGTCGCTTTAACTACTTTAACTACTTCGAAATTATATCTGTCAATTGTGACGTTTTGCCTGAGTAGCCGACATTGAGACTCCTTTCTCGTAGGCAGCATATACTTCGTTCTGTTCTCATTTACAGCCAGACCCATATTCGCTGCCTCCGTTTCAATACTTGCAAATGTGCCAGTGACAGCTCACTGCGATCTTCCGATGTCAATATCGTCAGCACATGCAAGCAGTTGAACAGACTTCTGAAAAATGTTACCTCTGATGTTGTCTTGTGAGTTTCGTACAATTGCTTCAAGGGTGATGTTAAAAAAGTTACACCATAGCGCATCGCCTTGTCTCACTCTCAACCCTCAATGCTGAGGTTCCATTCGTCGGGCATGCTTTCGTGCGACCAAATTTTACATATGGGTTGGTGCATGCTCCTCACCAACTCATCTCCCGCTGCTCTGAAACGCTCGACCAGAAGGCCATTCGCCGCCGCAGCTTTGTTCGACTTTAGTTTGGATATAGCTATCCTCACTTCTTGTAGGTCGGGTAGACAGAATTGTTGGCTATCATCGTCCAGACTGAATGGGTCATTCTGAAAGACTGCGGTTTGTTGATCGTCTCCTCCGATCTTTGTTCTTTTCAAATCCTCAGCACCGACTGTGAGTTTACTATTTTCGTGTGAGTCTTACAGGTTTCTGCTCGGGCCCTGTATCCTTGGATGGATCGTTTTACCCTCTGGTAGAACTGTCGAACATTTCCCCTGCTGTATAGCACACACATCAATTGATTCGACCGCCCGCTTCTCGTGCTCTTTCTTTTTCCTTCTGAGAAGTGGGTGTTCCATCCTTCTTCTTTGCCCGTAGAGCTCGCGAGCAGCTCTCTCTGCCCCTCTGGTGCTCGTCTGGCAGCGTTGACACTGGTCCTCTGCACTTAATTATGCCGAGGTTGACAATGAGCTTGCTGAGATGTTAAGGGAAACGCGGTAGGCAAAGTTTTTGGCGGCCTCTTGCGATAGTAGTTTTGCGACGTCAAATCTCCGCACAGTATCCGCTCGGTGTTGTGGCGTTAATTATTTGAATTATTTATTATTATTATTATTATTGACACACACCCCTACAATACAATATTAATTCATATTTTCCAATTCCAGGAATCATTTCCATGTGCTGGGTTGCCGGCGTAATAGTTGGCTTCCTCCCACTCTTTGGTTGGCATGCCGACGTTAAGCACAACGAGGCCTGTCTTTTTGTGAAAGTCATGGACTATGACTACCTAGTTTTTCTCTATTTTGGCACGATCATAACACCAGCAGTTCTGCTTCTAGCATTCTACGGCCACATTTATCGAGTCATTGTCAAACAGGTTTGCATTTTCTTGTTACATAAATTTTTGGAACTAAATTTTTACAATCCTCTCACAGGTACGACAAATTGTGACCATGAATCCAGTTGGTGATAGTAGTCGAAGATCTTCAACGGCTCAAATACAAACAACACCGGGCCGTATGTGCCACGGAGGTACCATGCTCCGTGTCTTGGGTGCAGCTAGAAAGCGAGATGTTAAAGCAACACAAAATCTGTCCATTATAGTGCTGTTTTTTATGATCTGCTGGATACCATTGTACACGATCAATTGCATTAAAGCCTTTTGCCCCAACTGTTTTGTCCATCCAAAGTTGACATTTTTTTGTATAATTTTGTCGCACTTGAATTCTGCCGTCAATCCGGTGTTATATGCTTATCATTTGAAAGACTTTAGGGCTGCCCTTAAAACTCTGATCTTAAAGATAATTGGTGTGGAAGTGGATCAGCCGATAGATGTAACGCATAGATTCTCTTTAGCAAGTCAACATCGGCTACATTCAATCGACAACAAGCGATCTTCACTGCAGGCTAGGATCTATGTTGGTAAGACGATTAAGTAATTTTGAAATTAATTCGTGTGTCACTGAATGTATTTGTTTCTTTTAGATTCTCCGATTTGGCTTCGACAACAACAACAACAGAGTCTTAAAAGCGATCTCACCGCCCAAATTAGTCCTTGCAGCGCCCCTTCGATCACCAACAGCCTGGCCGGAGTTCATCACACCGTTGCCGCTGTCGCATCTGTAACAGCTGACATCGATCGCGATATCTGGAATATTATGGAAGCGTCGAGCGCTGCTGAAAAATAAGACGACACTCCTAAGCATCCATCATCTTCCATCGGAGGACGCGACAGTCCGTACTCCTATGACAACCAAAATTACTCATCCAGTCCCGATGATCTGGACTACGATGACGTCTTCCTTAGTGTGGAACAAAATGATTATCAAGCTACTACCGAATGTTCTATTCGCGACAGACTTCGTTCCGATGATGACTCCTTCAATGAAAAGTACAAATTGGCACAGAGGGCGCTGACAGATTCTTCTTTCAGTGACTACGAAATTCCCAAGAGTCATCTGATACCCGCTTCCAGTGAGACTACTGTCAGCTTTACCCATTCAAATCCCGGTCTTGAAAACTGTCCACCTTTAACTATGAACACCGATAACAGACACTCGTCCAGCGTCTTTGTGATAGAAAATGATACAAATCCTCTGTCACCGGGTCATAAGCCGAAATTTCGAAAGTCTCCACGACTAGCTGCAGGTATGGGTGCTACTCGCACCAAGTCCAAGATAACAAGATCGTGTAGCTGTACGGGCGACACGGAGCTAGCATCGTCAAATAGTAATAATAGTATAAATAATTTAAGTAGTACTAATAACAACAATAATAATCCTAGTTTTGGTGATCGGTTTAGCCCGTTAAAGGCTATGAGCAATTTTATCTTCCCACCTGTCAAACATTCCAGTTTTATTCATATATTCGCTGGGGGAGAAAATCAAAAATCAGAGCAGCGAATACCCAGCCAAGAGAGTTGTAAGTCAAACGGCGGCGGTGGAGCAACGCTGGTTACTGACAGTTAAAATAAGTTAGAAATGTGTGCGCGTGTGTGTGTTTTGTTTAAGGATTTAAGAATACTCAGAACATTCGCTTTATACATTCCATAGAATAATTCCACATAAGTTAGTCATTAGGTAAAATATGTGTTGTGCTATTTTTGAGAATTTGTCAAACTGGAAAAACACTGGGCTTTGTTGTGAATGCAATTGGAGATTTCTACTGTACAATGTTCAGTGTATATGACTTTAATTTGTAAATATAGTTTAATCTAGTACATTTACCACACAATTGACCGGATCTACTCCACAAAATTGTTGACAAGTGAGAGAAGCTCTAGTGAAATGAATGTTCCGAAAAGTTAAGGTTACTATAACAACTGGATTTCTTACTAAACCTTGCTGAATAAAAGCATTGGCCTAACTTTAAAAACTGCTTTGAATGCAGTAGTGATGGACTTTTACCACTTAATTGGTATTTCTTCCACTTTTTGCTCAACCCAAAATTCGACCATGCAAATCTAAAATTTTTTGAGATGAGAAAAAATTGAACAATAACGCATATAATAAAAAATACCTACGCACTATAAGACTTATTTTCCATAATCCACACAATAGAAACCAAGTGGTTGAATAATTTTAGATTTTTGTGCACTGGAAAATGCACATGAACTTTCAACAAATAACTCTGTGATGCTTTGTGAGGTGACGTTTATAGAGCTCAAGAAAATTTGTTCTGAATCTGAATGTTTTCTACCACTTTTTGGTTTCCCAATATACCACCTTTTGCCTAGCCTCAAGTCCCAACACTCAATAGGCCTGTTTTATTGGCAATCTATCTCAGTGAAGTAAAGTAAAGTAAGAGTCTTCTGCACCCTATTACAACAACTATATATAGTCTCGAAAGTGTCAAACAGTGTGGTTGTTGTAATTGCGTGTTAAAGATTCTACTTTACTTACTTCACTGAGATAGATGTTCAATAAAAAAAAAGCCTCATACTAAGGCCGTGTGTCAATTGAGCAAAATAATTACCCTCGGATAAATTTCTGACACTATCGTGGTGGAAGATTAGCAAGATTATCATACAAGCTAATTTTTTAACATTCTCTTTTGCTAGAATGTTAAAGAGGAAATAAAACACTGAATTTCAAATAATTAATAGCGTAATCCCCAAAACAAACGTGCAGAATTCACTGTGCAGCAAGATTAGAATACACGTGTTCTTATGTGGTGATACAAATGTAAATTCTGCACCCATCATAGAACTGCAACAGGTCCCTATTTCTAAATCCACTGCATAGCAACGCAGTGAATTAAATGAAATAGACTTGGCAGCTCCGAATTTTTAAACTCAGCTAGGTACTGATGCATACGAGGAAAAGGGAAACGGGAATTATTTGTAGTCTGTATTGCACTCTCGTATTTTTCCCCGCATTGACAGCAACCGATGCAAAATGAATTCTGCACATCTTTTTCATCTGCAGTACTGCTTGCAGTGAAGAGTTCAGAATTTCTGCACATGTGTTTTGAGCATAAGAGTCGATAAATCTCTGTTTTAAGATTGGAGTTTGGTGAACTCCTTTTTCAACACTTTCGTAAGTGTCAGAAAATTACACGAGGATAATTATTTAGCCCAATTGACATGTGGTCTATATATTCTACTGACGGTGAGGGACAACAGCACTTAAAATGCAAAAAATATTATGTTGTCCGTATTTTGATTGGCCATGTAGTTTATGTGATACGAATTATGGGAAGGATTATGTTTACAATTTCGTTGAACTTATTAACAAATGGAACAATAATGGAATTGTTTAGTTTTTGCAAAAGTAATGTCGTTGGCCGGAACTTTTGTGTGCTTCCGTTTTATTTGTCTATTACTCCGTTTACATTATAGCGAAATCTGATCAATTCGAATTCAATTTCAATATGTATACATTAAGTTGTTCGTTCACGATACTTTAAGTGCGTGGACACGCCTTCTCATGAAATTCGTTTTAGGCGAAACAAGTAAACTTTTAAGTTAGTAGTCTCTTCTCTACTCATTTCAAATCGACTTGTCTCGCCCGAAACGACTGGAAGGCCTGTATGTGTATGTACTAAAGTAATGATTTATGATCTGATTCTTATGTCTTGATAAGCATTGATCTCTCTCTCTCTCTCTCTAATGTCGGTCAAGAAATTGCATGTATAACATATGGTAACAATTTCAATGTTTCATTCCACATAATGTGCTTAGGCTGTTTCATATACCTAATGTAACATTTTTGTCCAAATTTAAATTCAAGTGATTAAAATTTTAATTTAACTAATTTAGTATAATATTTATTTTACAAAACTATAGAACTATGGACCGCATTAAATACAGTAAACCAATAGAAATCTCCAAAGCCAACACTTCCCCAACGGAACACCATCAAAATGGTTTCTTTAAATATGCCAGAACTACATAAATATCAAAACAAAACATTTAGGAACTAACAACAAACAATTATGTATAAATGTATACCTGTAGTAAAACAATGTCTGTGATTAAGGTCTAACAAAACAAATCAAAGAATAATTTTAAGAGAGCGCAAACTACACTATATTAAGTTAAACTTCAGTTTAAAAGAAGATATGCATTTTTACATCTAACAGTTTGTTCTTATTTAACTAAATTGTTAAAGCGAATTAATTGCTCAAGTATTAAATTATGTTGGTGTACGTGTTAATGGTAAAAAGTTTTGTTATATTTTGTATTTATGCAGCTTAAGAAATTACATGCTAAAATTATATAAACATGTAAATAATATTTACGTACCTTTATAATCAGTATACTGTAGAATTAGAGCATAAATGAATATTTAATAAAGCGAATTGCTTGTGTATAACGCAGCATGTAGAAATTACTATTTTTGAATGTGTATTGTATTTATTTATAGAAATATATTAACAATTACTGTTGTAAGAATTAAGTCAATGGAGAAGACAATGTCATGCTATTTTCCAAATAAATGTTTTAAGTTATTATAAATGAGTGTTTTAATTGGGTTATTAGGAAATTTAGACAGCCAAAACTAAGATAAAAAAACACAAATAAAAGTGTCATCATAGGGTTAGCCGATGCTTTGATACTCTCCACTGCATACAAGTTATGCAAAAACTTGGCATATGCGAGTTAGTACATACACAACACATGAGTCTAATATTGGTTTTGTATGCTACCTCGAACCAGAACTACTAGGCAATACCAACCTAACGATGGTAACAAGAAGTCCTCTCACAAAATCTTATTCATCTATGTTGATTCGTTTGGACGCTATCGTGTTTTCAACTAAGGCCTTCCGCACACGGCTCGTATCGTCATCGTCACACCATGAATTTGCCGTGCAGCTACGATAACGATACGCGTATTAAGCCGCACAGGAAGCAATTTCCAATCGTCAAAATACAAAGATATCGCCTAATATTTTTTTTGAAATAAAATAAAAATACGTAGGTATTGAAAAATGTAAACAAACTCCAAGCGTACTCGTACAAAGAAGACGGTAAGCGGCCGACAACTGCTTGACGATAGTCGTCGTGTGCGGTTCTCCATTTAATACAAGTGTGCGACAGCACATCGTATGCCTCTCGTACATCGCACCGCATACGCTACGATGACGATACGAGCCGTGTGCGGAAGGCCTAAGTCGATTCAGAATTTTATCCTGATTTAGATTTATTGGATCTCCGGTGACTCCTTCATCGTGTTACAAATGTAATGCCAATGTGAATATACCTTTTGGGATGGTATAAAAGGGAATTTGACAAGACAATGCGTTGTTATGCCGGCTCATTCTTAAAAAAATTAGTCGCTGGCAGCGGCAGAAACAATCAATACAGACTTGTTTACGGTCTTTCGTCAAATGGACACTTTTCTGTGGCTAAATTCTGTTTCTTAGAAAAAAAATTTTCTGTTCCTAATTCTGTTTCTGTTGCAAATATTATGGGATTCTGTTTCTGTTCCTGTTTCTGTTCTTTGTCACTTTCAATCAAACCAAAAGTCGCAAGAAACAACAAAATATATCATCTTATAGGACTTTATTAATAATGTCACTCTGATATGCTTTATTTAACATTTTCGTCTACTTTACTTTGCTCTTCTGAGGTAGACGTCCATTAAAATAAAACTTTTTTACATAATTTACGACAATTCAGTTACCTACAGTTATAAGACATAAAATGTAAGCTCCCCATTAGGGGATAGAAGAACTACCATTGTGAACTACTCATATCTACAAAAATTGACAACGAAAGAACGAGAGGTTATGTAGAAACGTCAAAACAAAACCAACTTTCTCACGTGTGCAGATGCAGTACTGAATTAAACGCGTTTTATTTAACTTCTTAAGAATTTCTTTACAAAATGTCCTCGTTTTTCCTCAAAAACAAACCAAAAACATCAAAAAAACGAAAGGTAGCATACACTCAACTACCGCGAATGCATCTAATTCATTAAATTTCAGCATGAAGCTCCAAGGCCATCAAATTCTTCAAAGCAATCCAAGAAACCTTCACATTCTAAAGACGAGGAAATCGACAGCGACGATGCTTTCGATAGTGGCGAAGGCGAAGCCGGCGGTGGCGCTAATAACTACGTTAGCGATGAAGAAATACCAGAGACGCCACAAGACAAACGTTTGCGTCTGGCTAAAAAGTATCTCGAAGAGATCGAAAAAGAAGAGAAAAATCGCGCTGAGGACAAGGAAGTTTATGATCATGTGTCGCATCGATTGCAAGAGGAATACCTGGAAAGTGTTGGCAAATTAAGACGTCAAATTGCCGTCTCCATTGTTGGCTACAGCAAGGACACAGTGCTGAAGCATAAAAAACAGAAACTTCCACTTACCTCATTGGCACTGACTAGCAATGGTAAATATCTGTTTACCGGCGCTAAAACACAGTATGTGGTGAAATGGGACATGTCAACGCTGCGACCGGTGGGTACGTTTGATGTTCAACCGCATACAGAAGACCCTGATCGGGGTATTAAGCGACGATCACATGTAATAGTCATGTGCTTGTCTACGGATATGAAATTCCTAGCGCTCGCTGAGGGTGGTAACAACATTCAGATTTGGTGTCCTCAAGAGCTGAAGCATTTGAAGACGTTCAAAGGCCATCGCGATGTAGTTAGTGCGCTGGTGTTTAGAAAGGATACACACGAACTGTACTCTGGTAGTAGAGATCGGTCGGTAAAGATTTGGTCAGTAGACGAGATGGCATATATTGAGAGTTTGTAAGTAGTAATCTTTTGAAAAGATTTGGTCATTCGTGTGATGGTTACCTTCTGCTTATAGATTTGGTCACCAAGCTCCCGTTACAGGAATTGACGCTCTGTCCAGAGAACGTGCCATTACATCGGGCGGTATTGACTGCAGTCTCCGAATATGGAAGATAACAGAGGAATCACAGTTGATCTACAATGGCCACCGAGGAAGTATAGAGGGCGTCAAGTTCCTGAATGATGAGAATTTTGTTTCATGCGGTGACGATGGGTGAGTACCATCGGATATTGTTCTTGACACCATGATGGTATGTCGGAATATTTTTAGATCCCTCTGCCTATGGAGCGCATTAAAAAAGAAATCGCTGGTCACACAAACAACTGTGCACGGCATGCAGGCGAATGGCGATGCTAACTGGATTTCTGCACTCGCTGTTGTTGTTAATACTGATTTGGTAGCCTCAGGTAAGTGGAAACATGGTGTTGACTCCTCTAGACTTACTCTCGCTTCCTTAAAACACATCTTTATAATATTTTTCTACTCGATGGTCGATGCTGCACCATCTTTGTATGACTGTCTCAAGATAAGATCTATTGATCTTGAGTGCATCCCATTGTTGTTTGAGTGACCGTGATCTTCAATTACTGTCGTGCACATCGATCATTTCCAGATCCTTCATATCTCCGACATGATTGATCACTGCACTCCTCTAGATGCATTCTTTCCATTGCTGTAAGAGTGTCGTGACTGCATCACCGTCGATCGGTTTGATTAGAGGATTCTACCCTTAAACTGTTAACCCTTTAACCTCTATTCTATTGACTCAAATACTCTTGTACTTAATCAATTTTCGATTGCATTTATTTCTCTCATTTTGCAGGTTCCTGTGATGGATTCATTCGGCTCTGGCGTATGAGCGACAACGGCCGCAAACTCACACAAATCCATGAAATTCCCGTGACAGGATTCGTTAACAGCCTAGCATTCACCACAGATGGCCTCAAGCTGATCGCATGCGTCGGCCAAGAGCACCGTCTAGGTCGCTGGTGGCGAATAAAGGAAGCAAAGAATCAAGTGTTAGTTATCGACTTGAAAACCAATACAAGCTGAAAAGATAGTTAAAAAAGAAAAATACTCGGTCGTTTGTATTTTGTGACATTTATTTAAAACTTTTGCTTGAGACTAGAAAATGCGTACGTGAGTACCTACATTGAAATGTAGACAGTACTCTATCCTATGTCCGAGCCTCCGCCCTCGCCTACTACGTCCGTGATGGTGGCCACCAATCGGCGGCAATGTTCAATCGCACAAGTGGTCGTTACCAGACCCAAATGCATGCAGAAAATCTCATAGCACTTGATCTTCCCCGGCGGCGTTTTGGGAAATCCGATCTCGGTGAACTGGTGATAGAAGTCGGAGGCGAGAAGCCCTGGTGCGTGTTGTGGCTTCGCCGCGGAATGATTATAGAAATGGCTCTGCAAATCGATGGGCTTCATGGCGACCGAATTTTGGTCCTCAAACCAGAGGAAGTATGAGTAGCTGAAGGTCTTGTCCTTCCACATGACGGTTGTGTGTCCTTTTTGCAGGTAGGAGCGAACAAATTCAACCATAGACCAAATGCGTGGAATCACGGGAACCATTTTTTCCTCTTTGGTGAGATCTGGCGCGATCATGGTGCCTTTGGTACGATTAATGTAGATAAAGTGAACTAGGCCGGGGAATTCCTCTAAGTACGATTCGATGGTGAGGTTCCGATCGGCTTTGACGCTCAGGAATTCAGAGAATTCCAAGAGCTTTCCCTCGACGAAGGAGGCAACGTCTGGGATGTGTTCCAAAGAAATTTGACTGCTGTCGCAACAGGTGCAGGTGAAGAGAGCTTTAAGATCTTCGAGAAATGGTGGAATGTTCGATTCTATGCGCACGGCTATCTCCTTGTCGTAGTTCTTGAAGTACTCACCGTACATTTTCTTGATGTTGTCCCATTTGGAAGCGAATTTCTTATGACTTCCTTCGATTTCATCGCCACGGAGTTTAGCCTTTTTAAGGGCATCAAGCGTTTGCTTGACATAGATCTCCAAATTGTCGAAGGATGATTTGACGGCGTCCGTATCTCCCTGAACCTGGATATTAAGAATTTTTTGCAGCACAAAGAACGTATCATACATGCTGCTTGCTACTTGTAGGTTGCAATATTCAATGACGAAGATCACAATGACACCCTTTTCTAGCTCCGCGCAGTGTGCTATGCATGGAATACATCCCGATACACTGCTTGCATGGTCTCCCTCTAGAAAGATTGCCACAGACCGATTTAGCTGCCTTGTCTTTTTTGTTTTCTGCAGTGTTTTCCCCAAAAGCGACAGAAATAGAATGTCGGATGCACTTAGTCCTTGTGCGGTCCGTGAGGAAAATGAACCTACAAACTTGTTACTTACAAATAGCAGGGCATGGGAGCGATTTGAACCCACGTCTTTCAGCTTTTCGGTGGCCACCTCCAGTGTACGTTTTATGGAATTTTTTATCTCTACGTTAATCATCAACTGAGGCATTGCCTCCACATGCATACCCTGATCCGTACGCGACAGTGTCTCATAAACATCAATTAAGTCATCATACAGTTGTTCCTGGATTTTATCTCCGGCAAAGAGAGTTGGTCCGTAGAGATGCCGCGCCAATGATATACCAACGTCGCAGTTTCTGCGCATTACTTCAATAGGAACCTGTCCGATTTTAATGAAGGAAAACCCAAGATAATCACCAAATGTGAAATTTAAATCTTCCTCACATTGTATACTACTATAGGTATTATCGAATTGGCAGAACATTATTCTTTGGGAGCTCACAAGGGGTGAAAATATTTGGAGAATTATATTCGAGTCAATGGGAGTGTCTGCGTCGACAAGTCCCTGCTTCTCGGCGATATCATGGATTTTCTCGTTGAGCTCATTGTTAAATTTCTTAAATACAACATCACTAGAACTATTAAATGCTATTACGCCGTTCATTGTGGATTCTAATTGACTTTTGTGAGGATTTAATTCATTTTTTCTTTAATTAATTTGGGTGATAAGAAAATTAATTCACGTAAACAATTTTTTTTGTTTACTTTGACGTATGTCTTTGTGCAGGTATGGTATGAGGTTTGGATTAGAGATACAATTCACAATAAAGTAGCCACTCATATAATTGTTGAAATGACAAAAATCATGAATTTTAATCAAGTGGATTCTGTCTAGAAAGGCCTATTTTAAACGCATGTTGTACGACTCGTGAATGCGATGGTAAAGGGGATGAAAAGTCCAGGCGATAGCTGAACACGAATGGGCCGCAAATTCCCATCCGATTCTTGTGTTCTTTTCGCTCTCTTCGTAATTTTCAGCGTCTGCTTTACGCTTAAGCCGTACTCGGTCGCGCTAGACGTCTGCATTTGCTCTATTTTCGAATTGTGTGCGGTCTGCGCTTCGAAAATGCAGCTACCACCGCGAACGACGAATGAGAAATAAAGAAAACAAAGACAATTTGACAATTAAGGCACTAAAGTGAAAAAACTGGACGTATAAATGCACCATAGGTGCCCAAAGGATAATTAAAGGACCATTCACATGGGAGCGGACGAACGAATTGATGAAATGTGAACAAACCACTTTTTATGCATTTATAAACAGAAAATTGCACATTTTATTATTCAAAGATGTCCTCCTCTTGGAATAAGGTTAAATTCGAACGAATTTTTTATTCGCGACTGTGGAATAAACGCGTGGAACGCGATTTAAATGATGTGGATAGTAAATAGACTGACTATTCGCGCCAGGGTGTTTTCGTTCGCGGCAAAAAGTTGGGAATTTGAAATTTTGTTATTTAAAAGGTTTATAAACTGGTTTTCTTAAAACAATTTGATGGGATAATTAATTATCCTACTCTTGGAATAGTAAAATGTGGAACTTTTAGTTCATAAATGCTTAAAAAGCTGTTTGTTCACATTTCATAAATTCGTTCGTTCGCTCTCATGTGAATGGTCCTTAAGAAGTGTCGTACGACGAAGCACGCATTGTATAACTCGGGTCTATAAGTTTTGACAGTTCGTTGAAATGAACACTTTTCTAGGTCATGCAGTTCGCGATTTTAAGCCATCAGTTTCTACCCGCAATGTCAAGTTTGAGGTTAAGTTCGGACGAATGTTTTATTCGATAGTTTGTGGAACGCGAATTAAATGATGTGGATGCTATGATAAACTTTCACAATTCGCGCCAAAGGTGCTTTCGTTTGCGCAAAAAGTTTGGAATTCGAATTTTCTTTATTTTAACTGATTTCATCAATTCGTTCGTTCTCTCTCATGTCATGCTGGTTCTTAACTGAGCAGCGTCGAAAATCGGTGAACAATCGCTTTAATATTGTGAACTATTGAAAGATAATGCTGAATGAATCTTTTTTTATGACAAGTATGATAACAAACGTTTGACGGAAGCTGTCACTCAAAACTAAGACGAGACTTGTGATTAGCAATTGAGATTTGATCTCATCACACCACAGGATTTTCATAAAATTAAGATAATGGGAAAACTAATCGAGGAACACGCTCTGCAAGGTCATAAGGGTCGAATTTGGGGCGTCGATTGGCATCACAAGGGAAACGCTTTTGCTTCGTGTGGCGAAGACAAAACCATTCGAATCTGGGCTCTCAGTGGTAACAACTGGTCGACAAAAACTATTCTCTCCGATGGCCATCGACGCACTATTCGCGAAATATCCTGGTCACCATGCGGCAATTTCCTTGCCTCTGCCAGTTTTGATGCAACAACAGCTATTTGGAGCAAGGTATCAGGTGAGTTCTACAAAGGAGGGCACAGTCGCAAAATATCTAAAACACTGAATATTACAGGAGAATTTGAATGTAATGCGACACTGGAGGGTCATGAGAATGAAGTAAAAAGCGTGAGTTGGTCGAAATCTGGTGGATTGTTGGCAACGTGCAGTCGTGACAAGTCCGTGTGGATTTGGGAAGTTGCTGGCGATGACGAATTTGAGTGTGCCGCCGTAATGAACTCGCATTCACAGGACGTCAAAAAAGTTGTTTGGCATCCATATGAGGAGATTTTGGCATCAGCGAGCTATGATAACACTGTAAAGTTGTACAAGGAGAATACCCTGGACAGCGATTGGGAATGTACAGCAACCTTGGCATCGCATACCTCAACAGTTTGGAGCATTGCCTTCGATCAGTTTGGCAAACGCCTAGCGTCGTGTTCTGATGATAAAACGATCAAAATTTGGCAGTCTTACCCTCCGGGTAATGAGGAAGGTATACCTACACCCGACAATGAGACAGTTTGGAAATGTGTCTGCACGATTTCGGGCGAGCACACGAGAGCGGTATATGATATCTCTTGGTGCCACCACACTGGTTTGATTGCCACAGCTTGTGGTGATGATTCGATCCGCATATTCAAGGAAGACGAAGGTTCGTCGAAGAATGAACCCACTTTCTCCGTGGTCACCTCGGTTGATAAGGCGCACTTGCAGGATGTAAACTGCGTTCGATGGAACCCTACTACGTCCGGCCAGCTCCTGTCGTGTAGTGATGACGGAAACATCAAGATTTGGAAGTTTGTTGAGTAATGTGGTGGAAGGAAATATAGGGTTTTGAAAAAAAAAAATCGGATTTATTTGCTCATAAAAGGTTCGTGGAGGGTTTTGTACAACTTTTTGGCTTTTCTTGGTCCCAATCCAGTAATAAGGGACAGCCTGTCTTCACTGGCGCTGATGATATTCTCGAGATTGCCGAAATTCTGGAGTAGCGAGACAGCATCGGTCTTGTTTACAGGTTTGATGTTTGTTAATGCCGACACAAGCTGCAGGAAGGAGAAACATTAGATCACATACACACAGGATAATTCAAATAACCTTCTGGTGAGGATTTGACTCTACACGTTCCATAATCAAATCGGGCGGTCGATTTTCAAAAAGTTTATAGGTCTCGATTATTTTCCCTGCCTCATCTGCATTCCATGCTAACATTAAGGTAAGATCTGCCAGCAGACTTATCCTAGTAAGACTCTTCAATGCGTTGTGCGGCTCCTAAAAACGGCAACATATAAATTTAAGTTCACCAACTAGAATTGTATACCTATCAGTACTCACCGGAGCATCAACTTGTACGAGAAGAATTCTTAGCGCAAACTGTTTTCCAAGGTCTTTTAATCTTTGACATATGTATTCTGGATTGAGATTGTGATACTTGAGGGAAAGATACAAAATACAAGAAGTCTTTCCAACTTTATAATCGGGCACAATGTCCCTAAACTCATACGGGCAGTTGAGAATGCTCTTGAGCACAGGATTTCCTCTCTGCTTCGGATTCACTTGAATGCAGTGAGAGTTTGCCGGTGCAATCATTTTAGGTTTGTCTTCCGTGCTTGTTGAAGCGGCTGATGCTGCTGTCGATGTCGAGATCGTCGAACTGTTTGCGGCTGTTTGAATTTTTGCTATTTTCGGTGGTGAGGGAATGTCAATGTTGGCAAGAGCACTGTCGATTGAATCGTCGAAATCATCATCCATTTTCAGTCGTGAATGTTTCAGAAAAAACTATAAAATCGAAATTTAATAATAAATAATTTGCGAATTGTGACAGCAGATGTCAATTTGGTTTTGTTTATTAGTTAAGATTCGAACCACGTGTCGATGACTAGTTCCGTTTGTATTGTACATTTTCTCATAAGGGTACGGCTATACCTAGAATTATATTTTGCACAAAAATGTGCACATAAAAATAATAGCGCAAAATCTTTTGTTGTGCCAAAAAAAATAATTCTCCGATTTCATACGAATTGGAGGATTTTTGCTTCGATGTATTCTTTCGAACATCTTTTCGGAACTCCTTTCCGACATATATGCAACGCACACTGGCGTTTTGCGTTTCAGTGCGATCAATTGCGTTTTTACTGATATTTTTAACAGGTTCATAGGAATTTCCTTCCGATATACTCCGACAGGAATTGGTTGCGATTAGCAGTGAAATATTGATAAATGAAATGATATATGAGTAGTGTTGCCGAGTCGCTGTCGATTTTTCCGATATTTTCGCGCGATGTTTTAACATGTAGCAAACTTAAAAATCTGTGTTTTTTATGTTTACCCCATCCCCCTACCTGAGATTCTTTGATGCACTCGCCGGCAGATATTGAGATCTTCTTTCGGGGAACTCCAATGGAATGAAATGTGTGAGTCCTTTGGTTTGTTGAAGAAGCACAAATAATTGTCCAAGCGTCTTTCAATTGCTGTATCTGAGCCATCATTGCTGAATAAAAAGGATGATACATAATGTATTTCTGTTGCTACAAGTTTTATTGTAGGTAACATTTTCGATTTATTCTTCGTTCGTGTCGTGTCATTTGTTTCATATATTAGTGATATCTATATCACGATTTTCCAACCGCACTGTAGTCACACATGATTGATGTGCGAACTGCATTCGCAGGGATTTAAATATCTCATTCATCTAAAAGACGAGATGAATTATTGTGTCCCAATAACAAACAATATTGCAAACAAAAGCATGTTCCTCTCTCATACCTTTGTAATTGCGGACATCCAATGTAAATGTAACTATTTAAAAGTATAATACAACTGTCGGTTGAAAAAATCTTAGAAATGTAACTCTACCTGATTTCGCATTCCATGGTTTCAGTTGAAACAAACTCACACACCCTCTTTTTGACCCACCTCTCGCTGCACCAGATGCCATTGATTGCGCAAATTACTTCTCACAAAAGTGATCGTGCGCCATTAAGAATTGGATACATTTACTCCACAGCAGATTTAAAATAAGAGACGGCAAGCGAAACTTTCAATTTCATCGGATCAGCGAAATGGAACAATTTCCCGCTTTTCTGGTCGCCTTCAGCAACCTTCAGTCTGGAAAACTTGATCGTAACGGTTAGAGAGAAATATTTTTGTATGGCTTACAGATGGGTGCGAGTGGGTTAAGAGGAGATCAAGTGGATTAAAGTATATACAGACCTGAAGTGTGCTGTAAAATAGTGGGCAGCGAATACAGTAAATGATATTTGACATTCGCATATTTTAATTGATCGGTGATTTAAATTAGGAATTTTTCTAGAAGTGGGCTTGATGTGTGGCAGTGAAATTTATTATACTTATAGCAATAATGGAACACACATAGAGTAGATCTGAAACAATTTAAGATCAATTGTTATGGAGTGCGGCGATGTAGTTGAAGGTGTGGTATTTGAAAATATTTGCTATAAATGGAATAAATATTAAATGATATGTTTATCTTCGAATCGGTATTCTTTACAATTATTTTATATATAAAAAAAGTGGATATAATGAATGCACGCATTCAAAGAATGGTTAATAGATGACACATAAACGATTGACTTTTGATTTAAAAAATAAATTATTGTTAGGGATTAACCGTCATTGCTGGGGATGAGATAGCATCACAATAGCCTTCCTGAAGTTGTGACTTGTGATTATATCACTTTCTGGAAGTCTGATTGATAATCTGGTAAGATGTGAATGAATCATATTAAGCCCCTTAAAGTAGCCATGACTGTTAGTTCCCATCTTTTGCGAATGCGAGGTTAAAATTTGTAGGATAGTTCTTAATCATGATTCTACTTTAGGGTAATGGGTACATATTGAAAGAATATTAACTAGAACAAACAATGTGCTGAACCACACATGCCATGAAAGTCGTGCCGGGCGAGACTGGTAAATTTTTAAATTAGTTAAGAAAAGAAGGATAGATTACACCGAAAATTTCTTCTCTTTTCTACTCATTTAAAATCGGCCTGTCTCGCCCGACATGACTTTCTATGTTAGAACGGAACGAAAGAGAGGCATGCGAAATTTATACTGAACTGATCTGCCTTTCCAAAAATAAAAGTCGATAAAGGTTTGTTTTACCGAACTTATATCTCAACTTAGCAAAAGTAAAGTAAGGATGAATAAGCAATAAAAAATCATCATCATTTGGTTTCATGGATAGTTTCAAGACTGTAAATATTCATATACAATACATGCTTTTGTTTTTGAAGGATTTGCTTTGTCTTCGACTCTTCTTCACATTGGGCCTCCGCACACGAGACTAATTCTGCCGGCAGAAAACCGTTTTTATACCATACTTCGAGCGCACACGGGATGATTTCTGCCGGCAGAAAAATTATATATATGAACCCCTTTTCATTGTGTAGTATTATTTTCACAAATGAAATATTTTGAAAGTTGTGTATGTACTAGTTTTATGCCTTGTTCAACCGCTCAAACTCGGCAGAACATTTTATTCCGTTTGTTTCGCCTACCTTCCCATTGCGGAGGCCCATTCTCATTAATGTTTTCCTGTCTGCAACTTCAAAAAATCTAAAACGCATACATTCATTTTTCTGTTTACTGTTACGCAAGGCCTTCTATTTCAAAATTAATTAGCATTAATCAAGCCTCTTTTCAAATCTTCTACACTGTACTTTTTTACACCGCATTTTATCCGTATTCTTACCAAATTTTGTTTCTTCCTCGGTTCCGCAATACTTTCATATTTTTTGTTCATATTTTTTAATGAATACGTTCAGGGACTAAGTTGTTAAATTTTTCCATTCCAGAGAGCAAACAACAAATCAAAGCGTTTGCTTAAGCATAATTTCTAAATTCAACAGTGACGCAATTTTGCCAAACAAAAATATTGCAAAGGCAATATTAATGCCCAGAAAATGTGGATGACAAAAACCACCATTATCTTAGGCTGGCCAGAGGCGGCTTTATGACACACACTGCTTCCCACATGCTGTTCACAAAATGACTAATTGTCTCCTAATTCAGAATTCTTCTTTTCACAAGACAAAAATTAAAACTCCCACAAAAACATCCGTTTTAGGTATAACCTAATTTATTTTCGTGCAACATTTCGGTCTTAAAAAAAAGCAATAAACAAAACAACTACAACTACATGAATGCCATTAATAAATTAATTAACATCTGCCATCCACATTCGTAACTATATACTGCAACAGCATCGCGCTCCTCATCTAGATACCCTTGACTTTAGCCTTATTCTGGTCATTGTACTTTTTCTTAACTGCAATGACAACATATCATTAATAATCACTTCAATCAAATCTACAACCACTTTCGAATGCTAACTTGTAATCAGTGTATCCGGATCCTCTTCCTCGTCTGTATGTTTGACCTTCTTGCGGAGTTTTTTCAAATACGCCATCTTGTATTCTTCACTTGGTTTTCCACCTAGGCCATAGCTGACTTCGAAAACCGTTAAAGGAATCACAGTCGACGAAACGGCCACCAAATCTGTAAACAAATTTAATACTTTTCAAGGCTTGCACTTTCACAAAACAGAGAACGCGGACACAAACACACCTGGCTCATATTTATCATTATCGTTCTTTTTATAAAGCATTGGGGTGGCCAAAGCAGTGCCCACCAGAACCGCAAGGACGAAAAACACACAAGGATTGCTCATTTTTTATTGTATTGAACGCACAATTAAAATTTTAATCATTTAATCCGCACCACAATCACGGATAAGCGTGTATAATCGTTATGAATCGAAACTGCAAACTGAATGGAAACCAGGTCTAGAGGCGTTTTGTTACCTTGGTGCTGGTGGATTACAGACAGCCCCATGAGATGTAGGTATAGCATAGTTAACTTAGTTTTGGTTGTGCTTGCTTTTGGTCAGTAAAAGAAATACAACAAATTGGCTTGTAAGCTTTAAGCGCCGCTTATACTCTGTCTCTTTCGCCTACAGGTGGGAGGTTGAAGTTGTCAATCGTATAAGTATAAGCCATTGGCATTCCATGAAGTATTTATTTTTTTTGTGCGTTGCGTTTCTTCAGTTATTTTTTTTCTTTGTTGTGGATTTTTTTGTTTTTTTTGTTGTATTGTTCGATCTGTTTTGCAGTGTTTTTCTTATGTTGCGGTTTGTTGCATGTTATTACCTAATTGTATACAGAAGATGAAAGTGAGAGTAAGAGTTGACGCGAATTATAACAGCCGGAGGTTTTTGTTTTCTTTCGTGATTGCGCTTTAAATGAAAAATATCGCATTCGGGCTACGGGGCGTATGTGTAACTTTTTTTACTGAGAACAATCTTATTTCTTTTCTGTAGGCAAATTGTTGGAATCTAAAGTGGGGATAAAAGCAATAAATTATTGCATTTTAAACTACTGTGCCTCAAACAACGACCCTCTCCCTCTCTTTGACTAACCACCTCCAGTTGCGCACTCCAAGTTGGCTGAGGTCCCCTACGGCGAGGTCTTTCTCTACTGAGTTATCCGTCCGGGTTAGACTCGAAGACTTTACGGGCCGGAGCATTGTTTTTTTCACCCACTTAACATTTCCTAGCTATCTTAGACGACTGACTGGCAGTTTTTTTTTCGAGAAGGTCTATGTCGCTGTAGAGCTCTTATAGTTCGTCGTTGGATCTCCTCTCCAAAGCCCGTCAATGAAAACGGGACCAAACGTCCGATGATATCTTCATCTACTTTAGACAGAGTTCAAGCTTCATCACCATAAATCAGGTCTGGGTCTTATATAAAATCTCCTTAGTTGATCGTGATAGAGCTCTAGTACCTACTCAATTGCCTTCTCAGTCTATAGAAACAGCGGTTGGCAAGATTTATTCTTCGTTTGATTTCTTCTGAGATGTTATTGTCAAAATTTATAGCAGAACCGATGTAGACAATGCCCCTTATTAGCTCGAAGTTATAGCTGTCGATTGTGACGTTTTGTCCGATTCTTCGATGTTGGGTGTTCTTTCTTGTTGACAGCATACGCTTAGTGTTGCCCTCGTTGACCGCTAGACCCATTTTAGCCGCTTCCGTTTCTATACTAGCAAACGTGCCGGTGACAGCCGTGCTCTACCAATTCTGTCAATATCATCGGCGAATGCAAATAATTGAACGGACTTTTTTTTAAAGATCATGCCTTTTATGTTGGCCTGTGAGTTTTGGACAATTCTTTCAAGTACATAGGATGTTGAAGAAGCAGCAATAAGACGTAGCGCCACCTTGTCTAAATCATATTTTGACATCAAAGGCTTCGGTAAGGTTATTACCGACATTGATGCAGCAGCGAGCTTTCTCCATCGTCATTCTATACAAGCCAACGAGTTTTGCAGGGATGTCAAAGCTAGACATGGCTCTGTATAGCTCAGCTCTACTTTGAAATCGATGAAAAGGTGGTGTGTTTCGATTTGGACTTCTTGGATTTTTTCCAGGATCTGCCTAGGTGTGAGAATTTGATCGACACGGTGGATTTTGCTGGCCTAAAACCGCACTGATAGGGGCCAATCAGATTTTTTACGAAGGGTTTAAGGTGTTCACACAATATACCAGATAGGATGTTGTATGTAATTTTAAGGAGACTGATATCACCGTAGTTTGCGTAGTTTTCTCTTTCTTGTGGACCGGGCAAACAATAATTATGCTCTTGGATATTTCTATGTTTGCGAAAGAGGAAACAACCTTAAGACGTAATTTATTGTGTTTTTCTGAGGATCAAAGCTGTGACCCCTCGCTTAGTAGTCTGCCACATTTATTACTGAGCTACTGCCCCCAGTGAGGAATTTAAATGAGGAAATAGCAAAGTCAATCGAATCCCTCAGGGTAGATGGCGCGGTGCAAATGATCAAGAATAAATTGGAGATCAGAAAAGGCAGTGTCCCAGATTAAAACGTGTCCACAACGTGTGCTATACAACTATATAATGTTTGTATTGTCGAAGTATAAATTACGATAACAAATTTAAGTTCAAAACCATCGATCGAACCATTACTTTGGAGCGATGACTGATTTACTCTTACTACACAGTTATCAACTCCGTTATTATCTCCGTCTAGTTACACGTTTAAAACTGTCATCAAATAGAATAGCATTTGAGGAACCATAACTCAAATACATAAAATAAATTAATAAATAGCAACAGGCGGGTAGACACCCTAGGCCTAGCTTCTCGCAACCATTCGTTTGTGTGAGTTTCTATTTTTGGGACGAATGGAAGGGACCTACAATTTTATGCCGAGTCCGAACGGCTGAATTGAGAAGCTTTTTCAGGACAGTTATACTCTCGGATGTTTGTCAGACGTTCGCGAGAGGTGGCGCAGTAGAAATAACTTTAAGATGTAATTTGTGTTTTTCCGAGGATCGAACCTGGTATCCCTCGCACAGTAGTCCCGCACAATAACCACTGCGCTACTGCGCCAAAATAAAATAGAAAATTTAAAAGATTAATAAGACAATCGATATCATTGTTTAAGTATACATTTATTGCATTGTTACTGCCGTCTGTGCCTACACAATAGTTTAACAAACACCATTTCACTTTTATTACATTTGTTTTGTTTCTGTTGTTTGTGTATACTTTGGAAAAAAAGCATTTAAATAATTTTTTAAATAAACCAACATTTCATAAAAATAATTTCTTCTGTTTTTTATTTTTAATATATATATATATATTTTTTTTTTCATTACGTTTATAATTTGTGTTTAGTTATTCCATCTTCGAAAATGACTTTTTTGTTTGTTTGTTTAAGTTTTAGTTTAGTTATTAGCTCAAATAATTTCATATATAATGTATATATATAATTTTTATATATTCTCTTTTTTTTTATTATTTAACAAACTATTTACACATTTATTAAAAATTAAATAAAAATAAAAAAAAAATACTACATGTTAACTTTCGTACTCAAACAATTCGACTTCACGTTTCATTTGTTTTTGTGTCTAAATTTTCCGTTTATTTTTATTATTTTCTTTAAGGTATTTTTAATTTTTGTTTAAATGTTTTCTTTGTTATTTTTTTTTTATTTCTTATTTTGATGTTGTTCTTGATGTTTAAGTTCAATCGGCAGTGTTTTTAATTTTTTTTTTGTTTTGTTTATTTTTTTTTTTTAATTGTATTTTAAACAAAATATCGTTTAAAGCATTTTTTTATGGATTCCACTTCTTTCTGTAGTGTTTTTGTTAATGTCTGTTTAAATAAACTTTTCTTTGTTTGTTGTCGTTTTTTTTTAAATATTTAGAATTTCACATTTATAATAAATATATATATATATTTTCTTTAATAAAAAAGAATGATTATCTACAGTAAATTTGAAAAATAATTTCCATTTAACTACAACTTTGTTAACAAAAAAAAAAACAATAACCTATCTTCATGCACAAATACGCGCAGACATGTTTAAAAACAAAATTTATTCTTTAATGTATAACAAATATTATACATAATAATAAGCGCTTTTTGGTTTAGTTTTTAATATACATATATCATTTTTAATTGAAACTTTGAAATGTTTAACTTTGTTCATTTTATTTTGTAATGAAAAAATAAATGTAAAATACGAAAATTTAGCAAATTAAAAATAACTGTTTTTCATTCGTTTTGTTTGGGGAAACTTAGATATCAATTGGTATGTTACTTAATAGGGGAGATAGAAGACACAAATACCAACGTAACATTTAACATTTAACACTTTGTTTGTTTAATTTTGTTCGTTTATTTATTATAGTTTATTTATTTAACTTCTAAGTATTATTTATTCATCTTTTATTAAGAATGATTTGATTTTTTTTGTATTTTTCGTTTTATATTAGTGAGATTTAGATATATATATTTAACACTACACACATATTTAGTATATTTTGTTTTAAATATTCAAGTTTATGTTGGCTTTGTTTCATTTTATAGTTGCTTACATCTTTGTTTGTTGTTTTTGTTTTTCATTTTCAATGCGAAAGCAGAGATAAAATTAAAAAAAAAATAAAAAAATTTTAGTTATTAAGAAGTTTAATGGTCTCACCTTTCTAATAAGCTTTCTACATTACCGAAACTACTTTTATTAAGATTATAATGTTGTTATTTTAAAAAGACCTGTCTGATTATCAAACAATCATTCAGGTCGTGTAGGACAGAGTTTTGAAAACTGCTCTGTGGAAGGGATAATAGAGCGCAGTGTCGCTAGAACAACATACCGCATTAAAACGTACCTATTTCAAATAATATACAAAGGTACTCTGGCGATTCTTTAATATTAATTAACGGCTTCTCATTATGAGTTTCAATAGAAAATTATAAGAAAGGATAAGGTTAAAAATGTGGAGAACAAACTAAAAAGTAACCTTACAGAGTATGAGAGCTATTATAGCCCACAAAAAGGTCGAAAACGCTTTAAGGGTCATTGAAAAATAAAAACACGTTCCGGACAACATCTTCACAATCAATTGAAATCATTTCCATTACCGCTTTAAGATATGCCATATGAAGGTTAGTTTAGGTAAGTGGGTTGGCGACACTTAGATCAATGCAGATCCGATGTGATGCCTATGGCACCCACCACACTCTGGAAACGTAGGAAGTATAATAAACCAGCCCGAGGTACTTATTTACAAACATTTAAGTAGGTCATCTATGGACCTATCGGAAAGTTCTTTTAAGTCCTCGAAAAAGTAACTACCAAGGATTCTATTTCTTATTAGACAATGCTGCGCAGTGGCAAAGAAAGTGAGGGCTGTCCTTATGCACCTCCTCCTAAACGCATCCTTTGTGTAGGTCATCTTTACTGATTCCCATTTTCCTAGTATAGTATTTGGTGTTAATACCCACAACCACAATCGAGGAAAATGCTTTCTCTATGTTTCATTTATCGACATTAGTATTTTCTCCCCAATACGCCCCCCCCGCCCCCTTCTTGCTAGCTCATCAGCTTTTTCATTTTCAGATACACCTCTGGGTGCCATGAAATAAAGTCTTATGCAAAAAGGTTCAAAACGTAATTTTGGACTTTATTTCATTTTTGAAAGTGCAATAAAGCCATTGAACATTATTGCACTCAGCTATTTAAAAGAAAGACGAGCAGGGGGGTTGCAGGGGGGCAGCATGCCCCACCGTACATATTTTACTGTTTATGCATTGTGGATTTTATTTCCGCTTCGATTTGGACTTTATTGCACTTTTGAAAATGAAATAAAGTCCAAAAATCGTTTTGGACTTTATTGCAATTTCAGAAGTGCGAATCATAAGGAAGTTCCACGAAATCATTCAATGCTCATCTTAACCTGTCTTGTAATCTTCTCTGAGAACACTGATCATTTTGTTCTTCCTCTTATGCTTTCAAAAATAGAGCTGTCTATTACTATACATACTATATACTTTATTTTTTATTTAGATCACTTTTAAAACAAACTTTTCTATGCCTCTGACGAATGCAGCTAGGTACACAGATTTGTATTTACAAATGAAAGACAGGCGTTTGACAGTGAAACTACCTTTCCCAATCCCAAAAACGTGTCGATAAGGAAACGTTTCCGACGGATTCCACGATAGGGGTGATTGCTCGACTGTCAATAAAAAAGGTAATACATATCTGCATCAGGTATTACCGCCACCTGTTTAGCTGTTGTCGTCACTGCTGGGGAAACACGCGGTAAATGGTCTTGTGAAATCTAGCCGGGGAGTAATGCAGTCTATGCATACATTATTCTTCGAGAGTTCAAGATTTGTGAATGATCCGTTAGGTTGTGCTTCCATCTTTTAGTCTGGATTAACCGAAGGGTGCTGTTTGCAGCAGATTCCTGTATGAAAAGGTCTTAAGGTTTAAGATTAACTATAGCTTATGTTGTTAGGAGGACTGAATTTGGTGTCAAAGCTAAAAAGTCAATCGTTAGTTCGGTGTTTGTTATAACTCTTCCCTACGGTCATGAGATTTGGGTAATAACCGAACGAATAAGATCGCGGATACAAACTGCCGAAATGAGATTCCTCCGTTGTATTGCTGGTGTGACCCGAGATCACCAGAATACGTAAGGAACTCAATCTCGGTTTGAGCAGCTACTTCTGCAAACGTAGAGGTCCATACTTCGGTGGTTGTTTGGTCATCTTAAACGCTAATAACTAAATTTAGATTCGACTTTATCCGAAAAGTGTAAACTAAATAAAATCGCGTAGCAATAATAAATAAATTTATCCTCGAGTTAACTCAAGTTCAAGATCTCCTCGTGAAACAAGCCTAGACAATGTGTGAACTTGTGGGAAGGAGTCATTTTTAAAGCCCAATTTTTAACAAAAGAAGCACCAAAGACCGTAGGTTTCTGGTATAAAATGTTTACAAAGTTACGCCGGATAATAGCTAGTTCCCCCACCCTCTGTGTGAGAGCCGCCTCAAATTTAAATTAGTAAAATTTTCTATTTTGGTTTACTTGGCTTTGCTCACTTTGGAATGTTTTTAAACCAAGTAAGTAAGTTGACTGTCGAATTATTATTATTTCCTAAATTACAATATATTAAACAAACAAAAAATGTACACAGCCGCACTTTGGAATGCATAAGACCATTAGACCCTTTAACAATATATAGTAGATATAATAAAAATAAAATTAATTTTAAAATACATAATCATCTTATAGAAAACTGTGGGAAATTATTGGTGGTATTTAATTCATTTAATTTGTTTTAATCTCGGTTTGAGTTAATTTTTTTTTATATAAAAATTTAACAATTTACTTAACAATATATATTTGCCTTGTTTTGTTTTATTATTAAATTTAAAAGTATGTATAAGTACTATTTTTATATGTTTTTCATAATTTTTTCTTTTTTAGAAAATGTTATACCAGGAAGTTTCAAGTTTTTTATTTGGAGTTTTCTATTTGCTTTTTTTTTGTATTCATACTTTAGAATATTGAATTGAAATCATTTTTAATGGTTTCCTCGTTACGTACGTTAAAATAAAACGCGTTTGTATGTGTTTATTCTTGTTTCGTGTAATATTTTTTGAAAACTATTAAAAATAAATTCCGTTTGTGTCTCTGTGTAGCGCAACTTCCTTTCGCATTTTTTGGTTTTTAAAATATTTTGATTTGTTTCCTTGTTTCTAGTTCATTAAGTTAATTTTTGTTTTTTTTTTTTTCATTGTTTTTAAATATAAATGTTACTTTGTTTTTTTTTTGTTAACTTATTGCTATTTAAATATATATTTTCTTCTTTGTTTACTTGTTTACATTGTTTTTTTTTTTTTTTTTAAATTGAACTAGGACTTGGATGCTAATGTTTTAAAGGACTGTTTCCATTTCAGCAATTTCGGTTTTGTAGGACCTGAAAAGATGGATTTGTCAAAAAGTTGGGATCTAATACTGTTAAATGGGGAAATTATATATACATATATGTAAATTTGGGGATTTCTAAAATTTTAATTTGTAAAGTAAAAGTATCCTTAATGAAATTGTGTTGTATTATTTAATGTTTTAATTACGATTTAAAAATTTGCATCGCATGTATTAAATACATAAATAGCACCACTTTTTAAAGGAAGCAAATAACTTGACTTTAAAAATGCCAATCAAGAAAATTTCAGTATAAGGCCACACAATCAAAATACCGGACTTAAATTATTTTGTTTAAAGTGGGTATTCAAGTCCGGGTTTTGAGTGGTCTTACTCGAATAAGTGGAAACAAAACTAAAAGTAAAATACAAAATGTATGTAGGTACTTTGTTTTGCGACTATGTTGAAGACTTACTTCTGTATATAAAATATAACTTCACATAATATTGTAAGGGGATATTCATGCTTAAAAAACATGCTTCTAATAAAATTGAACTCGAATTTACAATATCTAAAAATCCATCTAACATGCGCTTGAAATTAAGAAAAGTCTCAGAAGAGTAGGAAGCTATATCTTTTAAAAGAGAAATGTGTTTCCAAAAAATATGCTGGCAACAAGAAGGGAGGTAACTTTGAGGTATTTTGGGACTTTGTCTACATCGGATCCGCTATTAACTCTAAAAATGACATCACATCAGAAATCAAGCGAAGAATTACACTTGCCAACCGCTGTTACTTCGGCCTAAAAAAGCAATTGATTAGTAAGACCTTGTCGAGAAACATCAAGAAGAGTCTATATAAGACACTCATCATCCCAGTCCTGCTTCATGGCTCAGAATCATAGACGTTTTCAAAGGCGAATGAAGATCTCCTTGGTCGCTTCGAACGCAATATTCTTCGAGTCCTTTTCGGTCACAACCAACTTGGAGTGCGCAATTGGACGCGGTTAGGCCAAGATCGTGCTCGAGGCGTGTTGGTTGAAGCCCAGGTCCACCCCGGGCTTTAACGCCATCTAAGTAAGTAAGTATAGAGCTACAACTAGGACCCTAAGACTCAAGCTAAACTTAATAATTTGAAAGACTTAACTTCGAATTTCGTTTTGAGCCAGACCGCAGCGTCTAGCTCACAAGCTCTCCAGACATACTTCCGTAAGTCAGAGAACGCATGTTTGAATAGTTCTAGATTTCCTCCTGAAACAAGATCCGAAAACGACTCCTCCCACAAAACAAACTTTGCCTACAAGCTGCCTGCGGGTCCAGGATTTTTCATGTGTTGTACAAAATCAAATGAGCGCCATTAACGCACGCATACTTGAATAATCCTAGGCGCACGGTATATCATGGAACAATCATTGCCGCCATTGATTTTGACATTTCACACGTATTCACAGACAGGGGAACTAATTCCGGTAAGAATCAGATAGGTGCACGGATATTGGCGGTCTATTTCTATGTGTTTTGTGCTTCCTACAGATATTCATGAGTGTATTATTCTTCAAGTCTTTTATGATTAAGAAAATTCATTCAACATGCACATGCACATTCCATTGCAAGCAACAACACCAAAAAGAAACAAACTTACCACCTGTATAAATCTTGAGCACTGCCTCCCAGGCTTAAATTTCCCAGCAGTGGTGGACGTTCCTTCATGTGATGATGATTGAGCAAATCTGACGATGATGCTAATCTGTTGATGATAAGAATAAACACAATTCAACAGTCCACTTTCAATTTAAAATTCCTATAAAACCTACCTTAATTGTGGCGGCTTAATGCCATGCTTATCCATGGCCTTCTCCAATTGTCGGACTCTCAGCCGGGCCATGTCCAACTCATGTTTAACTTTCCACAAATGCGTATCACAAATTGGATCGTTACACCGATGTTTCTTGAGAATTTCCGTCGCCTCAAATACTGCGCCACGGAAAGTCAATGACTTGCCCATTGACAATGAAATGAGGGCACAACAACCGCCCCGATCGGTTTTCGCTAAACGCTTGCGGAAATACTTGAAGTACACATGCTCTAGCAGCAAAAGTAAGGCGGCCAGCAGAATGCCGGCCATTAGTAGAAGGAAGGCTGATAAGAACTGCTCCAGGGCCAATGGATCGGATGACTTGTGCTCCTGTTTGCCCGGTCTACAGCTTCCGGTCATCCAATATCGTCTCAAACGTTCCAGGTCACCATTCGCCCGGAATTCCAAAAGACGTTTGTTGAACATTTGCACGTACTTTGAGTTACGACTGAAGGCTAGACCGTAGCCTGTAAAATAAATAATTTCAATCAACATTTCGACACTAAATATTAAAGTTGTTTCTAACCTGTCATAGCGTACCAACTACCAACTGTCAGCAAGCGACAGTCTTCGTCTTGTGCCACGAGGTAGTCCAAAACAGTTCCATCGTATATAAACGAGTCTAGGTTTCCATTGAGAACTGAAGCGACTCCTTCCGCTACACTAGTCTTGTTGAACCTTTGAAAGCAGACCTAATAAGAATATATCTGTGAATAGTTGCCATGAACTCACTCCTTCAGGTAGTAATGCATGTCCTTGAAGTACTTTTTGATGGTGGAATCTGTGTGACTGTACGGAATCGTGCCGAACTTAAATGGAGGCTTATGCGAGTACGGGTGAGTCAGGCGGGAGTCATTTAAACCATTAAACTCATGAAATTCCTCTCTGGAAAAGCAAAAATCATAGAAGGGTCTATAGTCATCAAGAATTGCCTTACCTAGTTATCATGAAGGCAGCCAAGTTGGCAGTGTAGATAGCCAAAAATACTACAGCAAATAAGGCCCAGACATTGGTCATGAAACGGGATGTGAAACCCCTGGGAGAATCTACATGAACAGCTGCTTGAAACAGTACTGCCCAGACAAGCCAGTACGTTCGGAACAGCGAGAACCTATACGGAATCACAGAACCTGTTTGCAAGGACAGTTTCATATCAAACCCACTCGGTGAGAGCCATTCAAAGAGAAATATCATGAATGTGGCCGCCTGAATGGCTACTATTCCCACCTGAAAAGCAAAAGTAATGAAATACATGAAACAACATGCAAGAAGACAAAAACTTACCAACATCCATGACGCTGTATCGAAAGGCTCCAGAAACGCTGTCGGTGAAATAATACCCGTCCTTTTGGCCACAACTATCGCGATACCAGTTTCCATGAATGGTTCACTAAAATCCACAACAGCTTCTCGTTCGGTGTTAATCATTAGCGAAGTAAGAACCATATCCGTCTTTCGATTGACCAACTCCGCAATCAGTCCGTTCCATTTGCCATTCTCCAAGGTACCCCATTTGCCGTCTTCCACTCGTACCAGCTCATATGTGAAACCAAGTTCTTCAGCAAATTTCTCAAGCAGATCTATACAGAATCCACTGCAACACTGGTAAAACGATTCGTTGCGATGTGCTTGTCCAATGTCGACATCATCCATTTCATGGTCGGCAGCCATGCGACAAAGGACACCTCTGTCCATTAGACATTTGCCGCTAACCGGATCTGCTGGCGAGAGATTGATATAAGGCGCTTCCTCCAGGAAGGTAATTTTTAGATGAAATTTCTCTGGTACACCCTGTGGTGGGGCGTGAGAGTTTCCCGGCCATGCTATGTCGCGGATGTCTAACTTCTGGGTTTCCCATGATTTCCATACGCCAATCTATGAGACAAGGAGTTTAAATATTTGTGATATATGACGGAAAAATGTAAAAATGACAAAAAAAATTAGTTCGCGCCATAGGAATAAATGGAAGGGACCTACAGTTATATGCTAGCTCCGAACGGATGAATTGAGAAGCTATCCCGCAAATACTCTCGGATATTTGTCAGACATTCGCAAAAGGTTCAGCGCATTGGGACTAGCCTCAGTGCGAAATTTTAGTGTATACTCGATTTGATTGGGCAGAAGTAATCCTGATGGTCATCAGTGTGCTTGCAGAGCTCTTTTAGACATTCACATATTACGTAGCTATACTTAGCTTACAGCGAGCGCCTGAGTATGAAACTATCCTCTGTGCACTCACCTACCACAGACGCCAACAATCAGTGGTGCCAGTATCGCGACATCATCAAGGAGGTACCAGCCACCCCAGAGAAAGAGCCCGTGGTATGATGATGAATGCGTGTACAGGAAAAAGTGACAGAGGATGTACACAAAAAAGCGCTGCAGCGCAAAACAAGGGCTGCGAGATATGATATGTCTTGCAAGAACTATCGAGGCATATCCCTGCTTAATGTTGCATACAAGATCCTATCCAACTTACTGTGTGAACGTTTTAAACCGTTCTGCAACACACTAATCGGCATGTACCAGTGTGGCTTTTGGCCCGGCGTGACGCTGGAAAACTTGAGCTGCAACGTGCAGTTTGGAAGCAGCTCCTCCGATCTATTTCAAACTTGCACCGCATTTCGGCAAGGAGACGCGCTATCATGCGACTTCTTCAATCTCATACTGGAGCAGATAGTGCGCAGGGCAGGTGTCAACACGGAAGGCACTGTCTTCAACACGTCCGTCCAGCTGCTTGGCTATGCGGACGATATTCTCATCATCGGTCGCTCCCAGCGTGCCGTGAAAGAAGCGTTCACGGCTATTGAAGAACAGGCGAAATCCGTTGGGCTTGAAGTAAATGAGGGCAAGACTAAGTACATGCTATCAACAAACAAACAAGCATCTGTTCACCGCCTAGAACAAAACGTCACTGTTGTTAGTAACAATTTCGAGGTAGTTAAGGAGTTCACCTACCTCGGAGTAAATATGAACTCCACGAATGACACCCTAGTGGAGATCCGGTGAAGAATTACCCAAGGAAACCGTTGCTACTTCGGTTTGGCAAAACAACTGGGTTAAAAACTCCTGACTCGAAGGACGAAATGTGTGCTCTACAAAACCCTTATAGTGCCAGTTCTGCTTTATGGCGCCGAGTGCTGGACGATAAGCAAGAAGGGAGAGCTGATACTGGGCTCCTTCGAAAGAAAAATACTTCGGCGGATTTTTGGTCCTGTGTGCGAGGAGGGCGAATGGAGGAGAAGATACAACCGCGAACTATATGAGCTGTACCAAGATGTGGATGCAGTCTAAAAAGCCAAAACACATCGACTGCCTTGGCTCGGCCACATCGAGCGAATGGACAATAATGCTCCAGCTAAGAAGTTCTTCGAATCCCAGCCCCCTGGTTCGAGAAGACAATTAAGATCAAGCCATCGCGGATGCCAGAGCGCTTGGTCCTCTAGGTAGACACAGGGTGAGATGGTTAGATGAAGTCCACAATCTCTCTTTTACCCGTATGGGGATTGCCCTTAGTGATTAAGAGTCGATGGCGGATAATCGAGAGGTATGGAGGGTCCATTTGAGCAACCTACACCCGCGACCCACTTAATGGATAAGCGGACCATTGAAAATGAATTAATGAATATTTCGCTTATAACTCTTCAACAATGGCCCTAGATAATTTTCCAATTAAAATTATTTATATCAATTTCACTCATCGTCAGGTTGACGCCAATTAGTGTCTAACCTATTCATACGAACAGAACAGAGAACCACAAATCGTAGGCATAGAAAAATGCAAATTCAGTATATACGAATATTTTTAATTTCAATCGATTTTCCATAAATCTTGATACAGATGCCAAGGACCATTCAACGGCCAAAAGTGATGACTAAGGAATATTCTAATTGCAGTGAAATTCCATATACCATCTCTTTATTGGAAAATTATGCATAACAAAAATGCTGGTGCTTCCTTAATGGATGCCACATACTGTTTTAGCATATAAAATATTACACTACCATTCAGTCGGAAATAAGACGACAGGCAACATCATAACATTCGACCGATTATGAGAATATAGTAATAACTCGAAGTGACGTCAGTAGGAACATGTATTAGATGGTCAACAGTTATTATGACTTCCACAAGCTGTGTGTGTGTGTGCCACACCCATATGAACAACCAACAATCTATACGAAAATCAAACATTTCCCATTTATTTGAACACGAAATCACCAAGTTTCACAGAGATTTGGGTACAGTTTGTTTCAATTATTAATCCTAACAAGTCCTTCCAATCATTTTGAATTAGGAAAAAAAACTCTAATCGAACAAGTTCTTCGAAAAGTAATCGAAAACTTATATCTTTTATTTGGTTTGAAGGGTAAATAACTTTTTCCTTTCACTTACCTCTTCCCAAACTAAATTCTTGTTATTCGCACTTGGACGGAGGTTCATAATTTTCAATTCAGCAGACTTCAGATCACCATCGGCTGTGAACTCGATGTTTGGCTTATTTAGGTCACCCTCAATCGATACGTTCCGTAGATACCTAAAGAATCTGTAAAAGAAGATGAAAAAAAAATGAAACAAGAAGACAAAGTTTAACCCGAAATTCTTATATCACTCTCATCCCCATGACGTCCACCAGCATCATCATAGTCATCAACAATATCATCATTATCATCATCATTACCATTATCATCAAGGGCAACATCATCATCATCATCATTAGTGTCAATTCGCATCGTGTTTACTTACATTTCTCCATTGTCCCATCGGCCTCGACCCTCATCCTCACATGACAGCGACTGGGTTGTCAGCTTTCTCCCAGTGTTTGCCGGATCTGTCAAGTATGCTTCCACTCCATAACCATAGATCTTAATCGCATTAGAAATCTCATTCATCAACGCTCCACTGCTGGTGTCAAAATGCACTCCCAACATTCCAACCGGAAATTGGGGATGTGCATCCTTCTTTTCAATTACAGACTGACTCACCACCCATACGTAGTTCTCTCCCGTTAACTTCAACTCTTCAGCCTGTCTAAGGATATTGATGGCTTCACCTTGAGTGGCATAGAGGAGCATTACTCTGGCTTCACTGTTGACCAACTCCACAAGGTCACTGGTGCGTGTAACAACAATTGAATTTAGAATTGTGAATTTGAAATGTTCCTGCATCTCGGCGACACGTTCTCGTACAGCTTGGACGAAATCATCGTGCCCGGCTATCTGAGAGGTGACCACCGAGAATTGATGCCACTTGTAACGTTCGAGAATGCTCAACATGGCCGCACTTTGGTGTTCTATGCTTGGAGCTAGCTGAAGTTGAAGTGTTGATTGGGAGGCACGTCGTTCGAGGCCAGAATTGTCGGCATTCCACGAGATGACTGGAATGCCCAAATAGCCGGCCAATTGTAGAAAATATTGTGCTGATGCTGTACTATGACCAAATTGTTCATTGTTCATCATATATAGAATGGCAGAGACGTTGACGTGGAGGAATTCCTTGCAGAGGGTGCTCAGGATTGCTGCAGAATAAAATAAAATAAAAATTTAACGTTTTGTTCAACTTCATTGGTATTACATACTCGTATACCATGTGTGTGCATAAATTTACTGGGAAATGTGTATTAATGTGTTAGAAAACAGAGGGTGGTGTCATTTGATTTCTCAAAATAGCTACACGTATTGGAAGTCTCTTGGGGATAAGTGGCCTTGTAGTGGCATCTCTACCAAGTCTATAAGGGGTGCAAAGCACATAAGAATGAAGGTATCTCCTGATATACAAGAATGCATTGTAGATTTTGTTTATATATACAAGTGAATGAATGGTGAACTTGTTGATGCGTTAGGGGGACAGATTAGGCTGAAAATTCAGTTTTACTGTGGTATGAGCTGTAATTTCAAGACAAAATACAGCGTATGGTTGCATATCCCTGACAGATAAATGCATAACTCAAGGCACTATAATAACCAAACTGTTTGTTAACCACACCACCTTTTTGGATAATTGGAAATAGAAATAAATTGGGTTATACAATCTCTGTCTAAAACCGATTACACCAACTAGGATTCTTATAGATCTAATCTTATTCACAAACAGAATGCGGGTTATATTGATTTTGTAAACAGATCAAAACCTTCAGTTTTAATTATAGGCTAAGGGATTGAAAAGGTCTATTTCTACTTCTAGAAACACTTACCAAGGGGATACTTTAGTTTCCTTCTTGAGGATGTGATCAGAAATTAATTGTTCTGTTTACTGGGACTATAGAAGAGCAAAAACAAGCAGCTTGGTCTTGGACTTCTTCGACAGCGGCTATAAATGAGAAAGTCAAATATGCGGCTGCATCTTTTATAAGTGTTTAAAGTCTCTTGGTGCCACACACATACCATCCCCCTGCGAATTCATAGGGCAGTTCTTATAACAAAAAAGTGTAAGGATGACTACTCCCTCCCGAAACTTGAATTTCAAAGTCTAACCTCTTTCCTTTCGACCCAAGAAATATAAACTCACACAAAAAAATTGTTGCTAGAAGCTACTCCTAGGGTCTAGGGTCGTTATATGGACCTGTTGCGCCAACTATTTATTTTATATTCACCTCTTTCCTGCTGAAAAGCTTGAAAGATGGCAATCGCCATTAGCACTGCCAACAGCCGCCAGATCTACGAACTAAGACGTAATCAGAGCCCGTCCTACCCTTCCCTCCTTTTTCATCCCGTCACTCCCCCTGGGCTGGACTCAAGGTGTCAACCGTACCGTGCCGACGATCTATTTACTGGTGGGCTGGTGGGCCCAGGTCTCAACAAAAATAGCACCAAGTGGCTAATGGCACGTGCAGATACCGGGCGCCCTCTGGCTCATTTAGCCTTGTCTGCATGTGTCAGATCAACTCTTCTTTCCCCAGCATTTCATCCTTAAACGAAAAAAGAAAAAACAAAAACCAACCCTGGCTGTCCCCATGCAACGCGTGGAAAAGCACCTGTAGGAACTCTGCATTGAAGATGCAAAAACAACTGCTAAAATGTGCAGCTACCCGCACGTTTCCCCACACCCACTCTGGCTGACCTCAAGAACAGGTCGCTTCGTCGAGAGACCAAGGCCGCTCTGCGCATTCTGGCACATTTTCATTCGAAGGTGGAAAAGAACTACAGCGAGACGGAAAGCAAATCCTGCTCATGGGGAACGCCCTGGCAAATGGATCATGAAATGAACCGGAACGACCTTCCCTCCACTTCGAAGGTTTCCATTCCAGTGAAATCTTTTTTTTTTAAGGGATAACCTACCTCGCAAGGTCGCCCCCTAGTCAACAGCTCATCGAGCGTTACAGGAGGTAGGCACACAGCGGATGGGCCCTGGATGAGGTGTCCAACGCTTCTAAGAAGTCTAAGAGCTCCACCAAGAGCTCTAAATCTTTCTCAGATGCGGTCAAGGACAACCTCATAGTCGCAGTAGAGGACCTCTCAGACGAGGAAGGTATAGAATCTCCTACGATAAATGGGGAATTATCGAGAATTTAATAATAAACCGCCTCTGTGAGTAGGTACCTTCTCACTAACCAGCAACCGATCACTTTTAAAGATGCAGTATGCAGAGGTCAGTAAATCTGATCGTCTGCGATGACCAACGGTCGACCGATTTCATTAAAGCAGCCATCGGTAGGTATGCACAACGGGCCGACAAACTAACTAAATAACTTCTTTCCCAAATGCTGTTGAAGCTCTGTTGGAAAAACCTGTCTTCAAGAATGTTTTGTGAGTTGATTTAGGCTCAGTTGATGAACTAGGATAAGTGGCCGACAAATGGACAGCTATAACCTACAGGTAAGTAAAGGAAATTTTTCTCCCATTCGTTGTTAGGTCTGAAAACGATATATCCTAAAAAGTCTTGCCAGCCACTGTTTCATATGGGAGGGACAAAAAGCAGAGAAGACTCTGTATCAGAAGCATGGACTGACTCAATCAAAGGCGGATGGGCAGAAGGCAATTCTGGTGGAGAAACTATGATGTAATTCGTTTCTCTTCACGGTCTGGCAGAGTATTGCCAGTCCCCCGGCGGGGGTTGAACCTACTACACCACATCGCCACGGAAGTCATAAATATCCTTAAATGATTTGAATGTAAGGAACAAAAAGAATTTTTTTTAAAAATGATGACCTCAAAGCATGCCAATCCTAAACATTTAACCGACCGAACGCAAGGTAATATTCACGCGACATTTATATACCTATATCAATTCATGAAACTGAATACATCTTCTCATACACCGATAAGCCAATGTCAGCTCAGCCGTTTGAACACAAGCTCCCTTTTCCTTGTTATACATAAAGAAATGAAAACGTTTATCTTCATTTTTTATAAGCCAAATGACAACGTTCCATGCATTAAGATAACATCTTTAGGAGTCACACTTTTTTTTATAATTTATGAGCTAAAATTCGGTGTCAAACTGAAAGCCAATAGAGCTAAATAGGTGGAAGAAATTCAAATTAAATTTGGCATAAAGTGTAAACAGAGCTCATACAAAGGAAAACTTTTGATGTTCATTTTATGTTTTGAATAAGAGGATTTAAAATACTTTAAAGCTTTCTGGAAATCATTTCTGATTCATGACTTTTCTTTCTGTTGACTGGGCAATTGGATGCTTTTAAAATGCCTGACCAACAAATTGTAAACCATAAAGAAATACAAATCCTCCTCAACGCAAACGATACTTTTGATAGTTCGGGCGATTCACAAGATATCGAATTTTCATTTCACAACCGCTATTTTTTTTTCTTTGCGTCGCAGTGTAGAGGGTTGGCTATATGTATACAAGTATCTATGCCTGTTCCTTTTATAGATGAAAGTAAAATAGGGCGTGCTACTTCCTCGTGATAAAGGCACAGTGTCGTCTTGTGCTTGTAGGAGGATGTTGCAGAAGATTTTTAAAACCCATACTTCGTATCTGATTGAGTTTGCTCCCTTTCCATTATATTGTACCTTTCATCGCATTATCTGATATTGACAATAATTTATAAATAAAATCATTTAATACACGCCAGACCATAGCCCAACAAAGTAAATGTAATCAGAGTCTTCTTCTAAAAGATTTTTACTTAAATGGGGTGAAAATGGAAGGGTTTTTTTTTAATAATTGAGTTAAAATTGTTTGGTAAGGAAAGATGAATAAATTTCACTTAAATGATCTTATATAACATACGCAAAATATTTGAACTGAATTAGATATTCCAAAGAAATTAAATTAACATTTTTTTGACCCACCTACAAGGTTCTCTTTTATGAAAATTGGTGGTGTAATTCAATATCGTTGTAATTCGTATCGAAATTGCTGTACTTGCTTGGGGTTCTCATAGCAATAATTTCACAAAAATTATCAGTGAAAACCCAAAGTCCCTGATTTTTCTGCTAATGATGGTCACTAATTCTGATTTTCCTTAAAAAGTTGCATACTTTTGATGATTCCAAAACTTGGGGTACGGTGTCAGGCGGCATATATTCTAAGAATATAAACTTACACGTGGACGTGACTCTAAGACTTTCGGACATGCAACCGCAGTGTGTTCCAGGCAGAGTTCTTGTCGATGACATCGATTACAAATGCGTCCAAACGCATTTTATCTTTTAAGAAATTCGTCTTAGTTCGCAAACAGGTAAACCTACCTAAAATGGTCAAGTACCATATTAATACATTCTCCCCATTCAAATCCCATGAAACGGGGATAGGTGCCGACTACAATCGTGAGGCCAATACTCACATATGGCAGCATGATCTGGTACCAAGCGGCAGCAGTCAAGGCGACCAATCTTAAGTCAATGACAAAAATACAAAGATTCGCATGCAAAGGGACAACCAGCAGCGCGATGAAAACTACACCTACAGCTGGACTGATGGGAGCAATTCCTAATCTGACTCCTCTAGACCTATACATGGGGATAGGTAAAAATAATTAAATAGGTGGTGCAACAGGCGGTAGACACCCTAGGCCTAGCTTCTCTCAACCATTCGTTTGTGAGAGTTTCTATTTTTGGGACGAATGGAAAGGACCTACAATTTTATGCCGAGTCCGAACGGCTGAATTGAGAAGCTTTTTCAGGACAGTAATACTCTCGGATGTTTGTCAGACGTTCGCGAGAGGTGACGCAGTAGAAAAAACCTTAAGATGTAATTTGTGTTTTTCCGGGGATCGAACCCGGGATCCCTAGCACAGTAGTCCAGCACATTAACCACTGCGCTACTGCGCCCACACATGGGGATAGGTGCCGTGAAATAAAGTCGAAGGAAATATTCGAATCGTGTTTATTTCCATTTCGTTTTAGCCAAACTAAAAGTTGGAACACAGGTAATTTTGGTCACGCACAGATTCTAGGGCAATGCGTTGGGAACGTTGTCACTTCTGACTACATGTCTCCCCATCTGAACTTTGATAGACCATTCTCCGATTAGAAATGAATGGACCACAAATGAACCCACTAAGAGAAAATCTAAGTTCATCTACACAGACGGATCAAAGATGGACTGTGGAACCGGTGACGGTATATTCTCGGAGGAATTAAATATTCATTGCTCTTTCAGGCTCTCTGATAGCAGCAGTGTCTTCCAAGCAAAAGTTTTTGCAATTACCATTTTCATTGACGGCTATAAAAGTAGTCTCTGCTATTGAAATAAAATCCAAACTAATTCACCGATGTCGCGAAGAGCTCAAGGTTCTTTGCTCACAGCCGCCCACGAATCTCTACTGGGTCCCTGGACAAAGTAACAAATCCGGCAACGAGGGGGCTGACAAGCTGGTAAGAAAGGGATCTGCAATGGATCATGATAGAGCAATACAGTCTATCAAGCCTTCACTCTGTAATCTAAGAGAAAGAGTGAAGACCAAAACTCGTATGAAAACCCAACAACAGGTGGAAATAACTAACGACCTGTGAAGTACCTATCACGGAAGCTTTGGCCAGACTATAATTTGACAGGTCATCGCTGTTTGAGCTGGTAGAGACTCTAACATAACTTCCTAAGAAACCATATACAATGAAACTAAATCTCAAAGATGACGACACATGTAGAGGCTGTGGATACGAAGAGGTCCATGAAGACACACCTGACTTCCTCTGTCACTGCCCGAGTCTCTGTCACTTGAGGAACACTTGGAAGTTATTACTTCCATGACTTACAAGAACTGTCTGATATCTCACTTTTCGATCTTCGCAGGTTTTTGAGGAGCGACAAGAAGTAAACCACCTTTAGCACTAATGGTTAACGCCCCAAAATAGGGCATCAACATGGGTCCATGAGGGCCTAAGTGTGGTATAGTAGGGTTCACCATGCTACTCACATATAAACTACCGCAAATTATTGTTTAACTAAATTATTCATTGCTCAGATTAATGTGGGGTTAAAAAATTTACCCTCAAATTGGTACAAAGACCACACAAATACAGAATCAATCCTCACAAACTTTTCTCATTACAAAACCATTAATTTCTAATTTATCCAACATTTACAAATCCACTACAAATTTCCATCTTTTCATCCATTTAATGTCAATAATGTTAAATAGAACACATTTAAATACAAAGCATCGCCTTTGCGTCCGGACATAAAAACAATCCCTTATCTGCATATTTTATTTTGCAAGAGAAATCCAACCTTCACTAACAAGTGACAACTACATATACAGAGCTACAAACGGCTCGAGTGTTATCATTTAAATTAAATTCAAAGGAAGTTGTAAGGCAATACATATACACAAGCAACTAAACAAAATGGAAATTCCCAGTGGACCACTCCAGTAAAACTTCTACAAGTGTGTCTCCAGAGATGGTACTCAAGTAAAATGAGGAATCTCAATCTGAAATTTCTTCTTAATGACTTCTTCATAAACAAAAAAAAACACAAATTTTCTTCTTAAATAGAATTGTGAGAAAAAAAAATTAATACCATTCTCATACGAGATCGACGCCGACGAACGGTTTCTTATGACAATTTCAACATCATTAGTATGAATGACAGACAAAACCCATCAACTAAATTAATGACGAAACTACTTTGCTTTCATTTTCATTTATTTTTGTGCGCAATTATGTCCTTGTAGAACAATTAGTCGAAGGAGAAACGTCAAAAAGAAAAACTAAAAAAAAAGTAATTTCAACATTTTTTCTCCCTAAATAGTTTCAACTCACTTTCATCATTTTTAACGGCTGACATTTTGTGAAGGATTACGGTACTTTCATCGCCATTCAGCAACTATGTGCTCCAGCCAACTATTCACAATTTTTTGGAAACAGTAAAAAAAACTTAAAAAACATTTCACAGATATTGCACTCGATTACTGAATTCCCTAAAGTTATTAAAACAAAAACAAGCCTTTGAGAATTCAGAATGTCTCTTTTGCTGATATAGACAGCCAGTAGGTGGCAAGAGTTGCTAAACAGCTTGGAGTGATGACATCTCAAAGGAGAAGGATGACAGAGACGTAAAAAACTACACTAAGAACTATGGACTGAATAGTGCCAAATTGCCAAGGGAAACTCTTTTTTTTTTTTTGCTTTGCTCGCTCCACACCCGCACGCGGTGTAAAGTTTTTCCAGCTATTCCCTAGATTGGGAGCTGCAAATGTTGTGTTGCATGGATTTGTTGTTGTTTTGTGAGATATAGTTGTTCTTCGTTCAGCACATGGAGGATGAAAGGACTGGATGAAAATTGTAGTGATTCCTGTTATGGAGAATAATTTGTCAAAGACAGGAGAGTGACAAATTGCAAAGTGCGGAATCTTTATTCTGTGTGTCAAGTGAACGCTTGGACATAACCTATACTAAGAGAGAGTTGTTTTTTAAGTCGTTTTGACTTTATTGCTTGCGATTGGTAAATTGACGAATGTAGGTCATGGCAGACATTAGATATATCAGGTATGAGAACTCTTAGGAAAATTGCTGTACAATATGCTTCTATCCTGTAAGAAGAGAAGAGGTCACTGCCAGGAACACTTTATCAAGTGAATAACAGACAAAAGGCGGATAAACAATATTATGTTAGAGACAGAGAGGACTTGCGTATATGTCCTTTTATTTGATCGATGGCAGAGGTGTCAAATAAGAATTCACTTGGGAAATATAGTGCCTTATGCTCACTGATGACAATGTGAGATTAGGCAATAATGGATTCACATCCTATTCCACAGAGGGTACAAATATTGACATATATGCATAACGATGAAATGAGTAAGATTAGTGCTCTTTTGGACACTACATTATTTGTCGATAATAATAATTCATCTAATTCATCAATAGGGGTAATAATAAATGATGAGATTTATTTTTCTGATGAGATTAATTTTTCGTATTTTGTTAAACTGACTGAAATGAAATAACATCCGCGTAGACATTTCTAAAGTATAGCAATATTGAAAGGAACGAAAAAGCAAATAAACCAAAGAACGATATTAAACATCGATTAATAGGGATAGAGAATGTTACATGACCTCGTAGACTTTGTTATATTCCAAAGCTGTAGGATGTAATTACAAGCTGGCGCAAGAGTATTGGCATTTTCAAAATTGTCTTTCGTAGAACTGATAATGTAGTTGCAAAGTATTTCTAAATATACGCTTAGGTTAGGTTGGGTTAAGCTGAATAGGGTGTGAGTTCATCGCAGTAGACCAGGCACCATATTGGGCCCATCGCCATCCCTAAACCAATTCGCCCAAGCAGTTAATTTCCCTACAAAACTTAAAAATTATTTAAATTTTTTTTATGAGAACAACCTCCTCCAAAGGTACGTCAATGCCACATACGTATATGGCTTTCTACATGCCACGTACTACGGACATGTACCAATTTGACACGGTCATCTAGTATACGGTAGGAGCTAGGAAGCTGATATTTGGAAAAAATAAATACCACTACCAATATTTAATAAAAAAAAAAAAAAACTATTTCGAATCCTGTTCGCTGTGATTCGATATTGGTAAGCCAAAGTTTAGGAAGAAACATATCTGCGGGTCCGCTAGTCCATTATAATTATTGTAATTAGATAGCTTCGCAATTCAGCCATTAGTAAACTTAGAGATGAACTAAGAAGCGACCTCAAAAATGGTTGCAATACAAATAATGTTCTGTTTATTTTCGAAAATGCCTTTTTAAAGATACTTTTGAACCGAGAAAATCCGATTGAAAGTTAAGACACCAAAATGTCAGTTATAAAAGAGGTACCCATATCTTAGTTGGTAAATGAGGCTGCTTAGTTTTTATCGTCAAAATATTTAAAAACTCTAACCTACAGGAATGACCTACTAGTTCATGTACGATTGACTCCAATAGTGAGTTAGATTAGATTAGATGATTGGTCGGGAGAGCCTTTACCTGCCCTGGCACTGCGGCCTGTCTAAAGGAGCCTATTATGCCATCCCTTGTAGGGTCCTAGAGCCATCTATTTACTCCGGAGACAGTCAGGAAGATAAGTACCTTCTCTGGAGGTAATTCGGCAAGATTTGCTGAGGTAACGATTCTTTCTAAGACGGAAAAGAGCCAGACATTCCATGAGAATGTGAAGAGAGGATTCATCACTCACACAGTCTACATGTGGGGTCTGGTGAGACTCCGATTCGGTGAAGGTGTTTTTTCATAAGACAATGGCCAGTAATTATTCCTGTCAGGATTCTTAGGTTGTTTTTATCCAGATTAGTTAGAAAATAGGTTTTTCTGGGGGGGAATTTTGGGAAGAACTGGTGCACTTCTGCCGGGTGTTTTAAGCCAGAGTTCATTAATTTCGATTTAAACTAGGCTCCTAATGTATTCCCTGAAGCATCACTTGCTGACACAGCAGAAGGGTTCAGGTCCGACGAGTCGCGTTGTCGCGCCGACTTTGGACAGAGAGTCAGCCGTTTCGTTTCCAGTAAAACCCCTGTGGGCTGGAATCCAGTGTAGGATGACTAGGTTTTTCTTTGCTAGTTCGTAGATGGCCATGTAAGTTTCTAGGACCAGCTTCGATTTTATAACAGATGAGTTCAGAGCTTTAAGATCAGCTTGACTGCCTGAGAAGATAAATATTTTTGTACCACTTGTATTAGAACATAAATTTATTCTAGCGCAGTGGTTGATGGCAAGGACTTCAGCCTGCAATATGGACGAGAACTTGCCTAGGCTGACTGAAAAGTTCGCTGGAGGCGATTCTCTAAAAATGCCAGATCCAGTCCATGAATCCATCTTGGAACCGTCTGTGTACCAGACTAGTTCAAGTCGCGATGGATCGGGTTTTGTATTTTTTCCATTCTTCCCTTGGCGGGATGATGATAGAGAAGTTTTTATGAAAGCCATATTCCGGTAACATGTCGTCTAGAAACATGATGAATGCTCTTTCAGGCTCCATAGTGGCAATCAAAGACAGGTGACCTCCATGAATAGGAATAGGGGTCGATATTATGCGAATGGAATAGACGATGAATGCTTAGTCTTGCTTCCATTTGAATGTGTACTTGAATAGGCGATAAGCCTAGGATGACATTCAGTGCAGTGGTCGGGGTGGAGCGTTGACAGCCCGTCATGCAGTTTCCGGCTATACGTTAAATCCGTTCTATCTTTTTGACTGTAGTGACTTCGTTAGTCTTTATCCACCAGACCACGGCAGCGTAGGTGCGTAGGTACATCATCCGGGGTCTTATACCCCAATTGTTACCGCATATTCGACGGCAGATCCAAAGAGATCTGGTGGCTCTGTTTGCGATGCGTTCTATTTGTGGATTCCATGATAGTTTACTGTCAAGGATGATTCCCAGATATTTGGCTTCCCGTGAAAATTCAATGGTTTCGCCATACGTACATAGTGAGGCGAGTTAGGAAATCTAGTTTCCTCCGTTTGGTAAAAGGGAAGATAGTCGTCTTTTTAGGATTTACAGAAAGACCTTCTTTGTTGCACCATCTTTCAACTATGGATAGTGCATGCTGCATTATTTCTGAGACCGTGCTTTCAAATTTGCCACTGACAATGATTGCTACGTCGTCGGCATATCCTATAGCATCAATCCCTAGATTGGCCAGGGATTGGAGTAGGTCGTCAATGACAAGGGACCATAAGAGGTCCCTTGAGGACACCTTCTAGTCGTTAACGCCGAAAGTTCCACATCGTCGATCGGGTCTGGATTACTCTTTTATTGAGCATAGCCATTATCTATTTACCTATGATTGGGGACAGATTCATGTTATTGAGAGCGCTGTTGGTGGACTCAAAGGATGTGTAATTGAAGGCTCCTTCAATATCCAGGAAAGCGACAAGGCAGATTTCCTTTCGGTTGATGGAGTACTCAATTTTAGTTAGTTATTGAGTTCTGACTCGGTAGATTTACCTGGTTGATAGGCATGTTGGGATTTGCTGAGCGGAAAGTTTCGCAGTGCTTTGTCTCTTATGTGTCTATCAACTAGTTTCTCCATGCTTTTGAGGATAAACTACATGAGGCTGATGGGGCGATAGGATTTCGGACTTGAATCCGAGTTTCTTCCTGTCTTGGGTAGATATTTGACTGTTATTTTTCGCCAGGCTTCCGGTATATGACCATAGGTCAGGCTACAAGTAAACATTTTGGCCAGTATGGGTGCTAGCGTGTCAGCTCCCTTCTGTAGTAGTGCCGGAAATATGCCATCATCTCCTGCTGCTTTGTACGGCTTCAGGGAAGATAAGACCGAGAACATAATAAGGTAATTAAAAATTTCCTAAGAAACTGTGCTAACGTGGTCGGTACTGAGTAAATTGAGAAAAAAAATGATAAACCATTTCCCCTCTTTTAATTTTTTCGGAAATTTCTACTCGCCAATTTTCGGCTTACTGATAAATTAAAAATGAAAATTGGCAACTAAGTGAAAGCTTAAAAGTTTGACAAATAAAACTTTATTTATTTTCGTCTTCAACGATGTTGGAGAAAAAAGTTATAATTGAATGTTCTCCCAGAAAATATCAGCGCATTCGAAATGGTAAGTTTAATAGGTATTTAGCTTTTAAAAAATTAAATTCCAACTTATTTTGTAGGTGCTGCCTTTAACGTCTATTATACGATAATGTCAAAATGACATTTCTTAAACTTTCTGTAAGAAACTTTCTCTAGAAATTGAGAGATTTCTCCCTCGATTTTTGAGATTTGACATTTTTTCATTTTTCTATGCTGAAAATACACGAACGAACCTATAAATGTTTAGCTAGAAACGAATGACTGACTATAAATATGGCATTAGCTATTTTGACAAAAATATTCAAAACTGAAATAGGCAGTTATTTTTATTTGTTTTGAATGTTTTATTAGAAACCAATCGTGCTAGTCAAGTAATGCCAAAAATATGACAAAATAAAATGCCCCTTTTAGCGCAGAAATATCATTAGCAACAATAAAACAAATTCCTCTAAGGTGGCATAATTAAATTAATATTTTCACGCATTTACAGGATTTCTTGAAGCACAATAGAAATACTGTTTGGCAGCCACCCCAAATCTAGTCATGCCTTCCTCTTATTTGATAATGTAGAGGTAGTAATGAAATTCAATTAATCCATTAGCTCACAACACAACGTCTCGGCTATGGCATAAGAACGCAAAATACCAACCCCTGTCCGGGAGAGCAAACGCCCTATGCAGTAATTCGATTTTATTGTAACCTCTGTATATTTACGAACCATAAAATATGTACATTAATGCCGTTTATTAGAGGCGAACTAGATATCTAAATCATTTGAGATATTTCCGAAAAAAAAAATGCTATCTTTCGTTATTGTCCAAGGGGGAACCCCATCTGCTTTAGGGACAGGCACAGGATACTATATAGTTTATAGGTAAACAAAATGGACATGGCGAAGTTTTCGCCTACATCACTATATATTTGCATTTGTGTGTCAATCAGATTTGTGTGCTTTGGCTCTCCCTTCGCAACCCTTGGAATATATTATATTCAGAACCATAAGCCGTAAAACGTCAAGATGAATAATTAAGGCTCCATAAGATATAATGTAGCATGAAATAATTTGCTGCCGAATTTCGGTACATCGTAATATTTACCACCTTTGATGACTTAAATTAATTACCAGGTCGTTGGAGAGTGTAAACCAAAAATTATAAGCCTATCAGTGAGGAAACCCTTCCACTTGTTCGCACCACCTTGGGATAATTCTTTGTTTACCATCAGCTGGAGGAGGTATCATGATGTTTGAACACTGCTGCGAAAATATTATTAATTATGTAAAACTGAAAACTGCGTTTGTTATACAACATATCCATAAATATGAAAACAACACTAACGCGGTACTAATAATCATTTTATTGTCCAGGCTAACTTTTACGAAGTCACAATTGCGAAAATGTTCATATAAAATTATCCACTGTGACCGTTAAAATATAGTTATAAGCTGAAGACTAAAAATGATTATTGGTAAGGCCCAATGTTAACTTCCTTGAGTTTAGTTATAGGATATATTTAGCAAACATGTATGGATGCACAACAAAGGAACAGTTGGTAAAACATAAATGTACTGAGTTCTGTCTCCTGGAATGGAGTCAATGATTTTTCAGGACTTCAACATATTCACATTAAGGAAACTTTTCTTACGCTTTCTTAGTTTACACGGAGCATGGTTTCGTGATTAATGTGTGTCGAGGAAATAAACACGATTCTTGTCATTCTACATAAGAGTGTCAATTTGAGAATGGGATAACCAACAAACTCAAAACTAATACACGAGGTGTTACATTACTAAACGGCTCGTCACGGGTATCTTTTTTTATCTATCACACAAAATAAACACAATTAAGGTACGGTAATTTATTGACAGTGAACTTTTAACTTAACGGTAAATAGAGAGTGTTACCTATCATGGGTAAATTAATTAATTTTTTTGGAAATCAGGATCTTAAGTCAAATTGGATTTTCAAGAGTCGGATTTGCAGTACAAATGAAATAGATACAATTAAAGTACCTACAGCCGAAATCGTAATTTCAGTTGACGACAAAGTTCCGTATTCCTTTACCTTACAAGAGATTTTACCTCAAACTACCTAAAGGGTAGTTTTGATTGTGCATGAAAATAAATAACAGGTTACGTCTACCAAATATGCCTGTACTGTACATTGTGTTTGCATTTCAATAAGGCTACAAGCATTATTTCGGAAGGAAGACGGAGGACGGAGGACGTTGCCACGAGTTAATTATTCCAAATTAAAGAGAAAACAAAAGGAAATGAAACGAATTGTTTGTATTTGCAGAAAATTTGATTTGTTTTTGAAGGCTTATATTTTCATCGGTTTACATTATTTTTCAGGAGATAGAAAATATTCAATTGGAAGGAAACATCAGTGGTTTTATTTTGTATTTTTTAAAGGCTTTTACTTAACTTCGTGAAAAATTTGTTGTGTCAAAATCTTGCAAGTCAAATTCGAACTACTTTCGCTAAACTTAGAACTTTGAAATTTTCCATGCTGGTTGGGTTGTGAAGACAATGCAATATTTAGAAAGAATTTTTGGATTTTGACTTCCCCTACCCCTTTGAGGGAGGCTTTTTCATAACGCATGATCTATTAGCCGTATTGACTTGAAACTTTATATGTCAATAGATAAGTCATAACTATTACATACCTAATTGATACTTTGTACCGTTTCGTCCTATAAGGGCTGAAGAAAGGGGGTGCAAACATTTCTATTTTTACCTTACTACGCTCAACTTGCCATAAAACTCATAAATATATGTAGGTCAACTCAAAGAATCTTTTTAATTGTTAGGCAATACTTCACAGAGTATTTTGAGCTAACATTCATCTTTCTAGTCCATCCAGAGGGCAAGATATAATAAATAGAAAATAGATCTTATTCGGCCAAATGCGAAAAAAATTGCTATCTTGATTGCAGTTGTGCTTAGGAAGGGTAGTTTTATTTGCGTTCTAAAAATAGAATTGTCACTGTGGCGGGCATTCAGAATATATGCTCATATCATGTATGGCGTAGTTGAATTTGATGTATGGAATATGGATATGGATAAAACAAACTATGTACATATGTACGTATATAGGAGTTTGTGATGCGTAAATATGTAGGTATGCACATGCACAATCGTACATACTTATATTTGAGATCTGCAGCTATGGAAAGTGTATAGGTAAGGTAGGTACGCGTAGTAATATCAATCAAACCATACCTGTCGCAAATTTTCATTTATGTGGAATACATACATACCTACCTATTTTGTCCATTGACTTAGGACTTTGAAATTTTGCATGCTGATGTTTCAGTTTTGATGATAATACAATAAACTTATAGTAAAACCAGTAAGAGAATTATCTTCGACTATGCCGAAGCTCAAATACCCGGTACTATATTATTGTAAAAATAAAAAAAAATATTTAAGTATTAAAAAATTATATATTTGTATCGGAGGTATGGGTAGTTTTAATTCGACCAAGCTCATTTTTTGTCAAAAAATTTTAAATATTATTAAAACAATATGTGCAAAGTTTAAACTTGCTATCTTTATTGTAGCTATTTAAATTTAATTTTTAACATCAAAAAGCTATATAAATCCGATATTTTTGTATGGGAGGTAGTAGTAGTTTTCATCAGATCTTGCTCATCTTCGAACTTAGCCTCAGTTTGGTGGATAAAAGCTTACGTACCAAATTTCAAGTCGATAGCTCTTAAATTACGGCCGTAATCGTGCGGACGGACAGACGGACAGACAGGCGGACATCGCTAGATCGACTAAGAAAGTGATGCTGATCAATAATATATATAGTTTGTCATACCTACAACGCCTCCTTATGTGCGTTACAAATGGAATGACAAAGTGAATATACCCTCGCCACAGTGTGGTACCGGGTATAAAAAAAGCTTTTGTGAGTATGTAGGTAGATATTAAACTGCACTAAAAAGCAAAAAATAAAATAATAGTTTAAAAAACTAAAAAAACGCTTTTATCAGTAGGTAGGTACTGCACTAAAAGCAAAAAAATAAAAATTAACCAATCTATTTTGAAGGTTTATCCTGGAAGGGGCTTAGTGTAAGCCATGTTTGTAGTTATGTATTGTATTATTTGAGTGTAAACTACACAAACATGGCTTACTCTAAGCCCCTTCCAGGATAAACCTTCAAAATAGATTGGTTAATTTTTATTTTTTTGCTTTTAGTGCAGTACCTACCTACTGATAAAAGCGTTTTTTTAGTTTTTTAAACTATTATTTTATTTGTATTGCTGTTCAACACACGGATACTAAAATCAATCGATTCTATATGAAAAGTAAATAAATAAAAAGAGAAATACTAGTTTAAGACTATATCATCAAGACTATATATAACTTGATCATAATCTTCTATATCTAAAAATGGTGTGAAAAATGTATAGCAATTCATCAATTAAGAACAGCTGGGCCGATTTGTTTCACTTTTTTTTCAGTTGTTAGTAATAAATAAAGTAGTTTCCAGGAGAAGGTTCTTCTGAAAGAAAATTTGGGAAAACCGTCCGGAAATGTTGGAAAATAGGAAAAATCGAAAATTGAGAAAGACTGAACCGATTTGGCTTAATTTTTTTTCAGTTGTTCGTTATTGCCAGGAGAAAGTTCTTCAGAAAGAAAGTTTTTGCAAAACCCTCCGGAAATGTTAGGAAATTGAAAAAATCGAAAATAGATTTTTTGTATGGAAATTTGTGTGCAATTCTTCCGGAATGGCTTTTCGAATAGAATAGTTTTCAAAACGAGTTGTTTGAGGTCGTTTTCCATGAAAACGCCACGAAAACGAGTACAATCGTTGGGTTGTTGAAGCAGACACACCTTTTTCAACATTCAGCGAGCTCAGCAATGCTGACAGGATGTGAGAGACTGAGTGAGAGTGAGAGTTTTTTTGTTATCTTTGCATTGCACCATAAAGAGCAAACCAGGTAATTGCCACAACTAAATGGTATTTTCAGATGTTTTGATTTTGATTGTTGCTTATGTTAATTATTTTATGCATTTAACCATAAGTTAACGATTATCAAGTAGCTTAAATAATTTTGTTTTTATATTATGTCAATACGAGCGAAGTTTAGTAACTAAAATAAAAGTCTAGTCGCCACAAACATTTCATAGCTAGTTTCACAGCTAATTGAAACGTCAAACGAAAACGAGTTGGTGTTCGGTGTAAATGCATCTACGAGTTTTCTAAACTTTTTTGACGAAAACTCGGTTTTCGGCTTGGTGTGAATAGGGTATGAGACTGCTATAGGCTATGTCGTTTATAGCCACTTCCTTAGGAACAGTATTTTTTGAAGTGAAAATATATACATAATCATATCCCTTGCTACAAATGGGTGTTTATACATTTGCGATCGTGCGACAGGACAAACAAAAACAAGACTAGCATACGTATACTACACATTCGAAAAGGGTTGATTTGTTTTCGCAGTGAGAGCTATGGTCAGTTGTATGTATGTATATTATGATAGTATATCCGATGCAGGATGTGGATGGGGTGCGTGCTGCAGTATGGCGTGGGGTATATTAATAATCTTCATCTTCATAAGAAAAGAGAGGTATAATCAATACAAAATAGGTTTCATTTCAGAATTTCATTCTGATATGTGGTATGGGGACAGTGTATGTTTGGGGTAGGTATTTGCTTGGATTCCATAGGAAGAGGGAAACAAAGGAAAGGAAATGCAGTATTACAAATAAGTAGCAAGATCTAGGAGAGGGAGGAATTTTCTTTTTCTCCTAAAAGCGCGAAAAATAGTGGACAGATTTCAATGAAACACTCAAAGTGTAATTTTAAATGAACCAAATATAATTTTGTGCGAGCGGGCAAGGCGAGCACGCGTCCAGCTGGTAACATCTAAATTTGTAACAATCGCGTTTAAAATAACAAATCTACGCTTGTTTAAACTCAAAATTACCTTATGGGTGCCAATATACTGTATCCGTTACGCTAGTGTACAAAAAAGGTTACGTATACGCCACCTATATCTAAATTTTTAATACGGTTGTACGGATGGCTTTCCATTATTTTTATTTTCCTCAGAGTTCAAGCATTCCGAGCCAAAATCAGTGTATATAGCTATGTAGGCATAGTTTTGGACTAAAACTCTTTCAGGGAACAACTTTTCAGCCATAAGCTTCACATATATCCAGACTTGTTTGAGGTACTTACTATGGTCATTGTGTACGAGGAAAACATGCTGCGAGGATAGGAATCCTCGCAAATCATTTTTTGTAGTAGCTGTATGGATGTATGATACTGTCTGGCAGTATATTCTTGATGAGAAAGCCGTAAGAGGCAATGAACAACCCTATCACCTATGACCTTGATCATTTCTGGCCAGTTTGATTAAAAAAATAAATTTCTCTACTGCAAGACTATTTTCTGATCTCCCCAAATTGCCCTGACCTGGATTACGTAACTCAGAAAAGTGCTCGCTCCTGATTCTTATAAAATTTCCTTCTCATAGAAAAGAATTACACAATCTTTGTAGTTGACTTTTTCAATGATATCCCACTTTTTCGTCCTCCAAGAAAGCGGATGACCTACTGGAAGGTCCAGCTTCTCGCCAACCTTCTTTTAAAATTAAGTTAATTGATCAAGTACATATTATTTTTGTATTATAAAGGTTGGGCCAAATACCAGTTTCTTTTTAAAAATGCAATAAAATTAACAAAATTAAATTTGTTTCATGTATTATGTCTTTATTAGTAAGAGCAAACATTCCCATTAATTTTGGAACACAACGTAGTTCAAGTAGCTGCATCGGCTGGCTTCACAGTAGCGCAATTTTCCAAGACATTGTTGATAGTTTCGGGCTGTAGCTCACGGATTGCTTGGATGATATTGGCCTTAAGTGCTTGAATCGTTTCCAGATTGTTGGCATAAAAAAAGGTCCAAAGGGATACAAATCGCAGCTCCGAGGCGGCCAATTGACATCGCCAAGACGGCTAATAATACGATTTGGGAATTTGGTGTGCAAAAGATCGATTGTGATACATACTAGTCTCACGAACGTGTTGCACAAACTTGCGTACAGCAGGTGCAGTGTGGGTGCTTCATTTCGGTTGAGACCCAGGTCCACCCGGAATGTAGCGTTACCTAAGTAAGTAAGTACAAGTATAAATTCTGACTGCCAATTCTCCGCATAAATTGCTCATCAACAGAAGCAATCAAGAGCTCATTAAATTTCGCCGAGTGACTTATGACAACATCCCCATATTCGACAATCAACGTCACCTCAACCTAAATAATTGTGTGCACCCATATATAAATCTGATAAGTACATCATTTAAACCAATTCCCTAAGAAGGGGTAACCACGGTGTGGCTTGTCTTCCTATTCCTGGAACAGTTGTAGAAAACCACATAGCTAGTTTGTGGTTACGTCATAATACACTCATGTATTTACGTCAACCGCGACGCCACAATAACCAAATCGACAGTAATTTAAACCCACATTTCTCGTCCGAAGGATAGAAGTTTTGGTATTTAGCCCCCGCAAAAAGAAACAGAATTGATATTGTCTTCCGCCCTAAGTTGCCTACCCAAGGACACATGATGATTGCCCATCTATTTTAAAAAAAAATTACAGATTCACCTACCGTTGTATTGACTGCTTACAATAAAATACCGCCTTTCGACAAGAATTTTTGTTTCTATCGTGGTTGCAAAAATCTGACTGACAAAATCTAAACTAATTGAATTCAGAGCGGGTGTTATTTGTAGGAAGAGTTTTTTATATCCCAGAACGGGAAGCCATATCACACCTAACGCATAATTTATGAATCGCATTCTGTAAAAGTTTTTTTAAAGCATTATACAAAACAAAAATGTTGAGATGGAATGTCATCTGCAGGTTTTATTGCCTCCCAGGCGAAGGGGCTTTTCACCCTACAGCAGTGTAGATTCGAACAATGGGGACAAGTGTTCTATATCCTGCACAGACACTTTCTGGCAGATGCCCCACCAAAAATTTATTTTGCAGGTACATAGTATACAATACATGTACACATTTTATTTTATAAATTACCTCCACTCTTGCCGAAACTAAAACTAACATCCTCAGCAAAATCCACAAGTATTCATTCCGAAATATGCATCATATCATAGACTGTGTATGACAAAATAATTCGAGCAACTGCAGAAAATTTAATTAGAACACAAACTGCGGCTCTATGAATTCACTACCAAATGTGCCTTTGGCAAATAACTCAATAAAGTCAACTTAGCCCCTAGCAAGTAGTGCAAGACCACAAAAGCACTTTGCACATCTCATCGTAAAGTATAAACAGTTTAGTCTAGCTCAAACATTCAACAATATAATTGCAAACTCCGACAAATTTCAAAACCACCAAAACTTATGTACTTCCTGCACCAAGCACCCTCCTCGACCTAAAGATTTCACTTCATCCGCCATCGCTCTCAAGCACTCTCTAATTATCTCATTACTAAGCATATTAAGCACCAAATGCATTTCCCATCTTTGCCATTCGCTTCTATTATAGTCTTCTCTCACCCAACCTAACCCAGCCCAACCCTACTTTGAAAGACACTTTAGAAAATACATATAACAAAAAAAAATGATAATCAATAAATACCCATCTCACTTTACCATTGTAGAGGCGTTCAACAGTTTCACTTTAAATACTATACTTGCCATACCAACAACAAGAAGCACACTTTTGTATGTCACCTTCCCTGTCAGCGTTATCCACCCCACCGGCCACCATCAGCCCCATTCCATAGAGAGCTCAATGAGCGCGCGAACATTATGTGACACACAAGCTAAATAGAATCCTTTTGTATTCACCTCATGCATAATAGCCATTAATTGATGTTAAGTAGCAATTCACCACAAGGATTCCCATTTTCCTATCAACTGCGGATGTGTAATGAGCGGAAGCCATCCATTAACACTTTGAATGGAAAATGAGAAAAACTTTTTCTCATGTCGTTTGTTTGTCGCAAAACATTTTTCAACTATAGAGAGCTCAGCTAAATAGGATCAGCCAGCCTCCTCTCAGACTGGTTCACATTTCGGACATGAATACTTGATAGGTCAGCATCGCCATCATAAGGAGCAGGGGGTTGGTACACCGAGCAAAACTGTTTTTTTAAGTGCACCACCGACATCGGGTGGGTCGGCACTTCACACAAGGGGTCGGGGACGTATCAAAAAATGAGAGATGAATTTAGAATGAGAGAGTGCACCCCAATGATTATACTATAGATACATATATACTAGTGCTACTACTCACCTGTTGGACTTGGGGTCAACGACATCATGTCAAAGTGAATATTCCTCGGCTCAAAACTGTAGTCTCTAAGGAATGTCAGCTTGGCGCCACGTGTCTTCGTCAGACCTTGAACCGCAGTATTAATGGCCCTCAGGTACTCGCGCTTGCCGAAATTCGTGTGTGGCGCTATCAGTCCGATATTCAGTTGCTCTTGACTGGCGCTCGATGGTTTGCCAACTCCGTTTGTCAGTCTCAAGCCCGCCGCTGGGTGTGGTACACACAAACATAGAACAATAGCCAATGCTATCGGAAATATAAACTTCCAGATCTTAACCATTGTCGACAGCATCATCATCATCATCATCGTCATTGTGTCAAAAAGTTTCGAATATGTGGTTGGGATTGTTGTTGTTGTTATTATTATTATTGCTACTGTTTTCGTTAGCTATGCCATGTATTTATGTATAAACATTGTATAGAGAGTGTTTGTTCTAAAAAATTGTACTTTTTTTAGTACATTACATGTCGCCATTTAGAGAGAGAGTGTGCAGAGACGAATGACTTTTTTTTTCCTTATTTCCAACATTCAATTGCTTGAATTTCCTGAAAATGTTATTTATCAATTTCCACGAAGTATTTGTAGGAAATGCCAAAGCACCAAAAGAAGTTATAACTAAAAGCATAGCCCATCCCTGCGCGTCTTCGTTCGAAACCGTTTGCGACCGATAGACATTTTATAGTACTCGCGAAGGCTTTGCATAATTTTTTGGGCGTTCACTGCTTTTCATTGCTAACGCGGACTCTAGCACTTTTCAAGGGAGCACTTCACTTTGATTTTAAAGGAAAATATTTCGCAAACACTTAGACAATATTTTGAAATAGTTTTTGTAGATTTTTATCACGAATTTCCCTGAAAATTTTCACATTTTCTAGCAGCGATATAGGTCCACACCCAAAAATGTTATCTTGTTACACACACGCGAGCTATGAAGCCATAGCCATGGAACAGCAGTAGAGCACAGCATCATCGTCCCGAAGTTGGGGATAGAAAATTTTCTTTAGTACACATGTATTGTGTACTAAAAATTCAATGTACTCTAAGAGTTTTTCCACTTCCCCTCCAAATGGACCAAAACCAAACCCACTTTGACAGTTGACAGTGAAAGTTAAGGGTGTACGACACAATCCGTGGAGGGTAGTGGTAAACAAATTACTGGTACGCATGGTGTCAACAGTAGGGAGACCACGTGTTGCATATTGTTTTGATTATGCGCAATGGCAACGCGGGGAAATGTTTTTAGTAAGTTTTGACACACAAAGTTATTTCATTGTATAAAAGGGAAGGGCGCCGCGGCTGTGGAGCTGGGATGCTGGAATTTTAAATTAAGCTTTGCCTTTGGCCGTGTGACGTAAATAGTTTTGAATGTTGTCCTCTGTGTATCCTTTTTTGTTTTTGCTTCTCGGCTGAGTGGTACAGATAAGTCAGCTGCTGTTTTTTGCCATCCTTTATTTGGGGTGGTTTGTTAGTGGGTGTAATCATTGTGTTTGCACAAAAAGGACTTGAGTATTTGCACGTGTGACCTAGAAAGAGGGAAACAAAGGGTAAACGAGCGACATCTGTATGTGATAATATTTTGCATAGGTCTATGCAATACAAGTTGGCCTCTTTTGTCTCGGATCGGAATGATGAATTTAACATTTAAAGGGGCCCGGGGGTGTAAAGTATAGTTAGACTTAGACAAAGGCCACCTCGGTCTGGTGATGGTTGGTGGTGGGTTTAACTTGTTAATGATGTCGTGATTCTTCAATCAAGTAAATGGAAGTTACGGTCTAAGAAATCGACTGAGGGATGAGCACGATATAAAAAGAAAGCATCGTAAAGTTTTGTCATGCTTCGGAATAAGCAGCCGGATTGCCGAGGGTTTCGATGTGTTTTATTATATTTGCTGAGTGGATGGTGTTTTAGTACTTATTTTTTGTCTGCTTTTGTTTTTTTATTTTTTTCTTGTGTTCTTAACGCAGTGTTTTATCGGCATTGTAAATGGGATTATTTTGATATTTTTGGGTAGATTGTGTTTGCCTATGAGATTTTGTTTAGCAATTGGTTTAATTTGTTCAATGAACATAAGAACACTTTTGGGTGTGGACTAAGAAGAACTCTCTTAACATCTCCTTATACACAAGCTGTTAATTATTTTCTGAATAGATTTGGCTTCGGCAAGGGAGAAAAACCATTATCTTTATATGATGGTGCGGTGTGGGGACACTGAGAGCTTATAACTGCGGGCACTGGGCAAAGAAATTGTTTATTAATTCAGTGATAGAGGATTTGGTCGGATTATGCTTGTAATGCGGCAAGAATTTAAAATTAAGTCTTCCGAATCTGACAAGATAAGTAGTATCTTAAGAAAAGGTTTTCGAATATTGTCAGGATAAATGTGACTAGCTTTTTATAGACATCTTTAGAGAAAAGATTTAGGTGCAGCTAACTAAATGAGGGATACGGGGAGGAGGACATCAATGTCTTTCTTTGACCATATAAATTGTTACCGTACTTGCTACATTCCTAAACCTTTAGTCGTGTGCTAGTGGAGTCAGCTTTTAAATATCTATGGTATGGTAAAATGCGTTAATCCTACAAATACCGACTTCTATAACTGAAATTAAATGAAGATACAGATTTTGAGACTCGACGCTTTACAATGGGGTGTAGTTAGATTCATTGCTGTGACCCAAGCGGCGTATATTCGAGACCCAGCCAGTGTGAACTAGCAATATGTTTACGAGTTATATCATAGTTTCACGTCTCCACTACACTAGGAGAAATAAAAAAGAGATCCAATATTTGACGGTTTTATTCGAATATCTCTAAAATAAAATAAATATGAACTATCGATGGTGCGGATATACATAGCATAGCTATAGCCATAATACGATATTCTTGATATTTTTACCTTTACATGTTTCGTTTGTCAGAAAAAAATGGTAAATTAGTACTAATACCATTACATTACATTACATTACATGGCCTGTGAAATATCAGTTTCATACAAACCTGCGAGGAAAAATGAAGCCAACATAAGCACTAGCCCTTTTGGTGCTGCAGTCAGTGAGGCGAAAGTTTGAAACCTCTGCGCGTCATTGCTATTTTTTTCTGCGCGGCGGCATACTCAGCGCTCAAACAAAATCGCACAAATTGCTCGATGACATTTGAGTGTTTTCGCTTCTCTTCACCGTGCACCAAAGGAGCTAGTGCTTATATTTGCTTCAAGAAAAAATTAGCTACTATCAAAGCCCATGCATAGTAGTCAATGCCAATAAGAAACAACATATTACATATCTACCCACACCCAGATCCACTTGTGGTCAACCTCTATACCACAAACCAGTAAGAATAGACCGTTGACTCCTCCCACATAACGGACTTTGCCTACAAGCTGCCGTCGGGCCCAGGCCAGGATTTTTCATGTATTGGTGCTGTACAAAATCAAAGGAGAAAATCATTGCCGCCATTAATTTTGACATTTACACGTATTCACAGACAGAGTATTTTTTTCCGGGGAAAATCGGGTAGGTGTACGGGAAGTCGGCGGTCTATTCTTACTGGTTTGTGGTCTATACCATGTTACTTTCCTCCCACTCCCACTCTTTCTCTGTCTCCCTCTCCTCTCTCTCTCTCTCTCTCTCTCTCGCTTCCTGTTGCTTGTGCTCTTGTGCAGGAAACTGCAAATATTGCAAGTAGTCTAATGCCCAGTTTCACTTAAGTATAGTTTGAATTTGAGTAGAGACGACCAGACTTGCCTGCACTTAAAAAAAAAGTCTTCTACAGCATAATTTGATAATTTATTTAAATTTCAAAATAGATTGTGATCGCCAAAGGACGGCGTAAAACTACACCACTAAATAATTCGTCACTATTCACAGTCACTTCCAAATTCTAAGTCATAATCTGAATCCATATTTACAAATTGTTATCATAAATTTTTAGAATATCAACAAACACAAAACAGTAAAAGATTATATTTCATGTTCAACAAAATTCAATATAAACGTCAACTCATTGACAGCTGAGTAACTTGCCACCTGTCAGAGTTACGAGAACGTAAAACTTGAGTATCCAATGTTGGGTACTTAAGTTTTATAATTAAACTCTAAATTTCGATTTTGAGGAAGTCGTGTCTAAATCACGGTTTAAATATTATAAATGTCATCGTAGTAGTGTCATTTAGGATAAATGCCAGTTTTCCATTCCATCTTCTTAATTTTCATTTGAATTGTGATTTGATTAGATTTCATCCATTATTAAATTTAAAATTTAATAAACCTGTTGGCGCCGGCGCGCGGTAGAGTGAAAGCATAAAATCAAATTTTGTGTAAATAATAAAACGAAAAATATAAAGGCAATATTTTCTTTTCTCTGTTTGGAGTTTGTGGTTTTCTTTTTATGACACATATTATTTTAATCATAGCGAAATGCGTGTTAGGCAAATTCCAAGAGAATTATGATACTCTACAGAACATTTTTCGTCCTTTTCGATTTATTGTAGACGCTCTAGAATGTTCAAACCAAGAAAGTAAAGCCTAATGCGCTGCTGTTGTGAGACGAAATTTTCCGGTGGTTTCCAATTTCACAGCAAAACGTCTGCGAGAAGACAGCGGACAATAATTTGTGGAGAATGCCATCAGCTGCTACACAAGTGACATTTTTGACAACAGGAAGAATTTGTATTTTGTAATTGAAAGCAATTATAATTAAAATAAGAATGTAAAACGAGTACGAGTTCTTTTGATTCTTCGCTTTTGCTGCACTGTTTCCCTAATGTCGGCGGGTCGGTTTACTGGAAATTCGTACCGGTACGAATATCCGACAATATATCGGAAATTCGCACCATGTGCAAAGTACTTTTTATCTTATATTGGAATCGGAAATTCGGACCCCCAACAAAAGCCAGTTTTGATGGTCCGAGTTGGTCTTCTTAAAATAGAACTTCCATTGTTTCTATTGTGATCTGGAACATTAAGTTGAAGTTCTCGATTCAGAGGTTCTCCATTAGTGTTGCTTTCTCATAGCACTCAAACACTTTTCGTTGGTGAACAACCGAAAGCTGAAACTTCAAGTGAAGAGTCTACGTCGAAAATAGACACCTTCATAAAGTCTATCATCTAACAAAAGCCCTCAAGAATCGAATCGCGCGAGTGTTGGGGGTGCGAATTTCCGATTTCTTTTAAAGATTGCGGGTCATCTTCCTGATGTTAATGCTCCAATTTTTCGGAATATAAATATTCAATATCGTCCACTTCGTGTGATTACAAAAAAACAACCCCGAAAATAAGAAATGTACAATTTTCGTAAGCAATTATTGTCCCGGACAATAACTATACCAAGCAATCTACTACAATTACCTACTTTTCGCCATCATTTCACAGCATGATTTCGTTGTGTCACTTTTGTATGGGATTTTTCTTTCCACAACAGCAGCGTACTAAGCTTAAGGCATAAGCTAAGTACGCAGCTCGAGCGAAACTAAATTTTAGTTGCTCTCCAATTTTGTTTTCCAAACATTAGCTAAATTTTGACATGGAGTGCGTCGTGGATATATAGTGCCATACCAAATTTAGACTCGACTTTAATGCAAAAGTCGAAACTAAAAAATAATTATCCTCGAATTAACCCTTATGGCTTATGTTGACTATCAGGACTTTCGATCCTGATAAAGTCGTGTCTAACTCATGGTTTAAGTATAAAGTGTCATCGTAGTAGTGTCATTCAAAGGTGGAATGTCAGTTTTCCAGCCAAAATATTTTTATTTTTCATTTAAAATTCTTTAATAAGTAGTTATATGATTTAATTTGATCAATCAATAATAATTTGCGTTAAAATTGAATAAATGTTAAGCAAGGCAAAAGTTTTCGTTAGTTATTTTTTTCATGGTTGGTTTGTGGTTTTTGTTATTTGTGGCTTCTTATCAAAATCATTCGAAATGCATATTGACTGGGATCACCTACGTAACATTTTTCGTCTTTTTGACCTGATTTTATTTGAAAAGGAAATATTTACCCAAAAGACAAAATGTGTTTTCTGCATTTCATTATACGGTCAGACATCTTTACTCAATTTATTATCGAATGTGTAATTTTATTTGCGTCCTGATCCTGGCTCCTGATAGGTATACCAAGAAATTGTGTGAAATTCTGCAAAAAATACTGACAATTTTGCAAAATTCGTACAAGATTAGACTTCCATTGTACTAGAATTTGTACTTAAATCGTGTTTAGTAAACCCTTCGATTAAATTGGTTATTGGTATGGCAAAATTAAAAGGCGAAATGAAACTTAGTTTCGAAATTAGTAAAACTAGTGTCGCAGAAAACAAGTTTTCGCTGAAAATAGCTTCCTTTAAAAATATATCGACGTGAAAAAGTTTAATATATTTTTTTGCTATTTCTTCTTTCCAATAATAACAGATCTGTCAAAATTTATCTTGAGAAAATGTGCCGAACCATTAATGGGCGCCCTAAATTTTGACAGATGAAATGAAAATTTGATTTTTTTTAGCTTAAGCAGCGTATCGCTTGGCTAAATGGATGGAAATGAATTTGCTTAAATTTAGCTCAGCATTAGGCACATACTTGTTTTTTATTTTATTATTATTATAATTATTTTTTTTTTTCAGATTCTTGGCGATGTTTTAGTACAATACTACTTTTATTTCATGCAACCACACCCCAAGAAAGTTGATCTACTACCTTCTCGACGAACTAGTAATCTATTACAAATTTGAACAAAATACAACGAACCGAACGAAAACTGGACCAATGACGATTTGACAAAAATGCCGCTCTGCCATTTTGTTCTCGCTCCCAGTGGCATACACAACGTAAGTTTTCATTTTCTTAACATCAACTAGTAATTATTACAAATTTATTAAGAAAAATATAAAAATCCAATGCAGTAATTGATTGTATACACATATATTTCCATTTTGCAAAAATTACATTACATTTGCTATCATAATAGTGTAGTTAATAAAAATGCTTGCCACGTGCTTCGTGAAAAACGTAAAGGTTATCAAATTACTGATATCAAATTTGTAATTCCAATTTTTATACAGGTTCTCGTAACTCTTAAAAAACGTTACAATGTCGGGAGGTTTGGATATTTTATCCCTTAAAGAGGAAGATGTCACCAAGATGTTGGCCGCATGCACCCATTTGGGCAGTGAAAATGTGAACTTCCAAATGGAACAATACATTTTCAAGCGTCGTCCCGATGGCGTTAACATCATCAACTTGGGCAAAACCTGGGAAAAGCTGATGTTGGCTGCTCGTGCTATTGCTGCCATTGATTTCCCTCAAGATGTAAGTAATTTATTCTATTTATAAAAATCCTATCGCAGCTCTAAATGATGATTTATCTACTAATCTTTCGGGTCTGAAATTTAATGACGACACCTTATCTACTGATTGCAATTACTTCACAATTGCTATTACATTAATAGAAAGCATAAACTAAATAAATTTCTCTTGTTTCGTAGGTCTACGTCATCTCATCTCGTCCAGTTGGGCAGCGTGCCGTTCTTAAGTTCGCTAAGTACACCGATACCACTCCAATTGCTGGACGTTTCACCCCTGGTGCATTCACCAATCAAATTCAGGCCGCTTTCCGCGAGCCACGTTTGTTGGTTGTCACCGATCCATCGACCGATCACCAGCCCATCATTGAGGCATCGTATGTGAACATTCCAGTTATTGCCTTCACCAATACTGATAGTCCACTCCGTTATGTTGATATCGCTATTCCATGCAACACCAAGTCTCCACATTCGATTGGTTTGATGTGGTGGTTCTTGGCACGTGAAGTTCTCCGTCTGCGTGGAACAATCTCTCGCCTGGCCGATTGGGGAGTCGTCGTCGATTTGTTCTTCTACCGCGACCCTGAGGAGAGTGAGAAGGAGGAAGCCGCAGCTAAGGAGTTGTTGCCACCACCAGTCAAGGTTGAGGAGGTTGTTGATCATCCAGTTGAGGAGACCAACAACTGGGCTGAAGAAGTTGTTGCAGCTGAAACTGCCATCGCTGGCGGACCTGCTGTTGAGGACTGGGCTGACGATAACGTCAAGACATCATGGGGAGGTGATGGAAACTTCTAAACAACAGTAGCAGTTGTTGCTGAAACATTTTTTACGCACCAGAAATAAAGCATTTCGAATGTGAATTTGTTGTTTTTTCTTTGTTTATTTGTTTTCGTTTTGACTTTTCAATTTCAAATGTGTGAAGCTTACGGATGACTCGAAAGGCAATTTTTAGCTTCGTTAACTAGACGCTTGACTGGTGCTTATGAGCCGTCTGGTAAGAATACGAAACAAGTGCAATAGACACTCAACATACTCATAGGTGGACACTCGAGCTCGTTCATTGGTTTCCTTTAGTCTAACAGCGGAATAGGCTATGATGTTAGTATAAATGGAACAGCAGCAACATATTTTATATAAAAATAGGCTTGTATTTGGACATACAGAGCAAGCATTGCATTGAAGCACTTATCTGTTGCATTATACGATTTTGGCCCAAATTTAGAAAATAAAAACTGCACGCGTGGTGTATTCACAAGCACTAGCCTAGTAGTTTGTGATTGAGAAATTCCTGCTTGACCTTACCTATGTTAAGTGGGGTGAGTAAAGATGGCTGATTATAACAACCCGGGCGGGGGCAAATCATGTATGACGGTCGTCATATCGATATCTTAATCAAAATCTTAACGACCATTACCTACACGTTTTATTTTTGAACGTTTTCGGTTAATTACATAATTCATTACAATTCTCGACACTGATCTGAATGATGGTCTCAAACTTTTATGTATAATAGGGCTCCTAGCATTGGGCGTTCATGGTTTTGACGATATCCGTCTGAAAAGTTACGTGATTGGGATATAAAGGCTCATGCGCGATTTTGATACAACGTTTTCTAGGCTCTCAGACCCTCGCTCTGACCTCTAAAATGTCCATGTCCCTGAGCTTCTAATGAAAAGTCTTAGTAGTTGTGTTTGTTAGATCGTTTTATAAGTAGTACAAAGCTCCGTGATGGAGTTTTCGTTTCTGGGAGAAATCAAGTACAGATGACGTTAGGTTAGATAGGATCATGTGAGTTCACGGTAGCTACAGAAGGAACCTGTACCCGCCATATTTAGATCAATGTAGATCCATTGTGATTCCTTTGGGTTTTAAACTTAGAAAGATATAGAGAAATGGAAGCCTATATACATATATATATCTAGTTAAGAATTGTTGAATACTTCCCTATAAGGTAGTGTCCAGTCCAGTGATGACACCTATAGTAGAGCCCCAGGGGGGGCATTACTCTGTATTTCGTTCCGAAAGTGAAATGTTCCGTATTTTGTACTCCTTATTTCGAAAGCAAAATGAAATCACCAAAATGTCAAAAGCATTGAAATAACTAAGGAAAATCTCATTCTTCAACAAACGCGATAACGGAATGGTTCCTGAATCCAGTTGTTGATATGACAAAGTCGACATGTTTTGTACATATTTTGAAAGTATTACAGAGTAGCAATCCAATAGCGGAACGATAAGCAATTTCGAATAGGACTGACTTTCGGAACGAAATACAGGGGGTTAACTATGCACATCGCCGCGAATCGCATAATTTGCGATTCATTCAGTTCGCTTCGCGCCGAATAGGGCAACTATGCAAAACGATCGCTTGGAATGTCGACTTTCAAAGAAAATCACACTATTTCTCGCTGCCGTCTATTTTTTTTACCATGCAAATGCACCGCTGACAACCTAATTCGCAATCAAATTATCTATCTCATTTCGCGTCGATAAAATGGCGTTGATGGTACCAAAATGCGAAATCGATACAAAATGCGCTTCGCGGCGAAGTACATAGTTAGCCCCCAGAGTAGGAGCCCTGGTATGCAGATTGTCGAGAGAAAACGTTTCAGATCCAGGTTTGTCTTATGTAATCTCCCTTTTTTGTAGGCATGTGTTGTGTCACTTGTTCACCTAAGGGGGCTTATTCCAAAATGCGCGGCGTATCGCTTTTCATGGCGGGTTGGTATTTTTGTATTTCCAAAACCGATTCGATCCATTCAAAAGCGATAGCTATTGTGAGGTTTGTTGGCAATAAATCCGCCAGCAATCCGTCACCTGAATAGCTATCGCTTTTGATAGCTTTTTGAAATACAAAAATATCAATCCGCCATGAACAGCGATCCACCGCGCATTTGGGAATAAAACACTAAAAACGAATTCACTCGATTTGCAATTTCGATTTGACTCGATTTCTGGAACCTACATAGCTGCAAATTCCACTTTTAAATCAATTTCGATTTCATATCGAGTGAATGTGAAATGTGGAACCTATCACCGGCACCAAGCAACGGTGAAAATTAGAGAAAAGCGACAGTCTAGGCCTCTAGGGCTAGGTACAACATTGAAAACGGAACAAAGTAACAACGCACTGTTTTCATTTTTTATTTATTTTTATGTAAAAAATAATGTATTTGATATTTTTCATTTTATTTGTTTGTTTCTTATAAAATTAATAATAAAATTATAATAATAGAAAACGTTTGCAATTTACCACAACTTGTTATTTTTATCTTTTGTTACTTTGCCGATTTTCTTCGTATCGGTTAATGTTATCATTTTTTTTTCTTTAAAGTACTTTTTTTTTATTATTTATTAAATGAACAATTTTATTTATTCAAAAAAAAAAAAAAAAAACACAATTCGAGAGCAGAGAGAGAAAAAACATGAATTTCGTTTATGAATTTTGTATCCAGAAGTTGTCCGGAGAGACACAGTCGTTTAATATTTATACGAAAAAAAAAACAAAAACTTTGAATTTGCAAAACGATTAGGTACGAAAACAATTATTTAACAATTTAAAGATGTGTTTCATTTAATAAGCATTTTCTTTTTAATAATTTAATGCTCTTCTCTCTAATATTTATATAACAAAATAGTGAAGGATAATTTCAAACAAATAATATATATTATGCATTAAAAATAATAATAAAAAAAGGAGAAAATACTAAAAAACAATCTTAACAACTATTATTAGTAATTTGATATTTATATATATAAATGTATAGGTATAATGTGTATGTTGTTAGAGTAAAAATTAATAATTAAGAAAAATACAAAAAATTAATTAAGTATATTTTTTTTATATTAATATTTGAAGGGATTTGGTCGTGCTTTGAAGGATGCCAGCTTTCGAAGTTCTTTAACTAATTCCTCCTCACGTTTCTTCCGTTCTTCTTCCTCCTGAAAGTAAAGGGAAAACAATCAATTTTTTTTAAGTTTTTAAAAGTGAAATTTAATATAATACCTATAAAAAAAATAACCCCTAAAAAATTCCCTAAAATGTTGTAAATATTGTCGAAATAAAAAAAATCGAAAAAAGGGCTGTTTGCATTTGCTTTTTTCTAAAAGGTTCATTCAAGTATTTTCAGAAAAATGCAAAATGTCGAACGTCAAAGATCTAGAGAGGAATTCCTCAATTTTAAGAATAGAACATGAACGCTTTAATAGGTTGGTTTCGCTACTTTTGCACCAAAATTCGAAGATTGTCACATTTGAAAATTGAAAGTGTAGGTAGGGATACATATCTCAGATAAAGACAAAGGAACATACAAGTTAAGGAATGCGATGAGCAATTTTTGATCCCAACCACATTTCCTTGGTCTGCTGTTTTCACTAGAAAATCTGTCTACCAAATTCTTATGTGTATTCAGACCAGATGAGTGAGTTTTCAGCATTCGATACTTTCACACTTCATGATTTGGAATGCAATCTAGATCACTGCCCTGTGTTTCCACCACTTTTATTGCAGCTTCTTCTCTGTAATCCTCGTTAGGGAAATGTTTTTTTCTTATGTTGAAACTCTATAATTTAACGTATTACCAGTTTGTATACGCGCGGAAGTTATTAGGGGAATATTTTATAGACAATTCGTGGCTTTCGTCCACTGTTTTATTTTTAAACAAACAAATTTACATAAATAAATGTTTTGTTTGACAGACCTTCTCATAAGTCTGTTTAAAAAATTTCTTGGACAAAAGTATGAGATTTTGATATTGGTATAGAAATTCACCGACACGCCTAAGACAGTAAAGTCACAAACTTATAGAAAATAATTCAAATAATAGTAATAAAGTGATAACCGAACTAAGAACACCGAAAGTTCGAAACCAGCATGAATTCAAATGTGGAATTCATCACAGTGGTTAGTATCACAAAAATGTTTTTGTTCATTATTCACCCAATTCGATTTGCGTCCTTTAACAATTTTCAGCTGCCAAAACGTTTCCCTAAAGCGTCTTATGCAGAGTTAACATAGAGTTACATAGAACATTACATTTTTGTTTGTTGATCAGTTGAGTTCAATCCACTCTAAATGCAGATTTTGCTATTAGCGCAAATTTAATTCTAGTTTAATTTGACCTACAAGAAGGTTTTAGCTCTCAGAATCTATTTGGAAGGCTGATTGAACTGCTCATCAGCGAGTTCAAGAACTGCAGGAGTATCGACATTCGAGTTTCGAATCCGGTTGGTATCCAGTATTCCAGTGATGCATGGGGCGACATGGAATTTGACTCAAAATTCGAAATTATCGAACCTTGAACGAATAGTAGATTGTGTAAAAAACGTATTTTGTTATGGTTGAGGGAATTCCCAAAGCGAGCTCGCGCTTTGCTATATAACCGCCGCCTATGACCGCCGCCTTTGCTCTCAAGTTGTGTTTAAGTGCCTCAAAAATGGAAACATATACTTGTAGGTATACGTTTTACTGATTGCTATAACTGTAATGCCCAGTTGTACAGTCAGAGTTTAAACTCTCGTTTTGGTTTAAACCTTCGTTCAACAAATTTTCGGTTTTACTGTGTTCGTTTAAACCCAAAGTGGAGTTCAACTCTGGGTTTAAGTTAAACGCCTGCATTCTGCCGTTTAAACTTTCGTTTCGCATTTTGAGGTTTATTTTGACAGCTGCTATTTCATACAGAGAGATAGAGAGGGAGAACAGAAATGAGAAATTGTTTGGGTGCTGCACTTCTTGAATTTATATGAGTGAAAAGTAGAGCTATGATTAGTTACAGCATTACTGCGGTAAACCCACTGTCATCAGAAAATTTCAATAGATTTTCAACCAATATAATGTACTTTTCAATGAAAACGCCTTTTTTCAAGTGAACATCAGGTAGATCTTAGCCCAAACATAATAAATTGTATTGAGGTTTTTTCAATACAAATTATTTCTTTTCGTGTGTGGAAATGACGATTATTTTTTTGTAATGTACTAGTGATTTCTTTAGATTCTTCGCGAACAAAATATATTTCTATACATACTCAAATCTTTCACATTTTGTTTTGGCTGAAACAAGACACTACCCACTCTATTCTTTTTACAATGCAATTTGTTTGTCCGATTTTGAACACACTTCTCGGGACAATGCCTGTTCAGTTCAAAGGTTTCGGAGTTCATACCATTTGTGTATACAGATCTACATTTTTTGTTTAAAAAAAAAGTAAAACCAGAACAAGATAGCGCAGATTTTCGTAGAAACACCAGCAAACAACTTTACGCCTACCTATTACCAGACAATGACCCTAATTAGAGGCTCATAAAATCCTTTCAATATTTTACTGGCGACTGGTGATTGGATGTGGTAAAAACCCAGCGAGTTGCAAGAAGCAGTACCTGTGATCGCATCCGTCTGAATGCCACATACATTTCAACAACTAGATATATTATTATTGAAAAAAGAAAAGAAAAGAAATAATAGCTAATTACTGCAATAATTAATTGGTGAAAGTAGATGACAGTTCAAACATGTGTCCAAAATAAATCAATTCACTTCGTTAATACCAAAATACACAATGTAATAATATTGCACACATTTTCTTTTATTTACAAATGGTAAAATAGATAAAGTAGAGAAAAGCAATAACCATTTACTTGGTCAAAAGTGCGCTGGTTGAAAAATATCCCCTTAAGGGAAATTGTTCTGCGCTTCCACAACTGCGTTTAGTTAACTGTCAGATTATTTTGTACTGTGAAACTGAACGAGTTAAACCAAAAGTTTAAACTCTCGGTCAGGTTTAGTTAAACTTCAGTTTAAACTCTGACTGTACAACTGGGCATAAGTGACTGTTTTGGATATTTAGCAGTTTTTATGTTACTGAATATTTGTAGCAACGTGTATACACGCTAGGCCTAGCTTCTCAGAACCATACGTTTGTGTGAGTTTTTATTTTTGGGGTAAATGGAAGTGACATACAATTTAACACCGAGTCCAAACAGCTGAATTGAGAAGCTTTTTTAGGACAGTTATACTCTCAGATGTTTGTCAGACGTTGGCGAGAGGTGGCGCAGTGCAAAAAAACCGCTAAGATGATTTTTGTGTTTTCCGGGGATCGAACCTGGGACCCCTCGCACAGTAGTCCAGCGCACTAATCACTGCGCCCACAACTGCTATGATAGCTTTAATAAATTTATTTTTTCAAAATACCTTGACCTTGCATTATAAATAGAACAGTGTGATTAAATATTAACAATGCAGTAGTTTAAGAGTTCCAAATCGATAATCACATTTTGTGTTCATTACAAAATCGCCTATAGTTACAAAGTTATTTATATATAGATGTCTGTCCTTTAATATGAATTATGTCACCAATTGTTTGAAGTCTAGCACTAAAGGACATTTAAAACACATTAATGAGCCCTTTCACGAATTCCGTCGTAATCGAAAATTCGCCACGGAAAATCTGCTACGAATTTCGAAATTCGTAGAATCAGGTATCTCTGAATCCGAACGAAACGGAAAATTGACCTCTTTTTCTACGACAAGTAATTTGTGTCGGAGACTGGGAAAAACGATGTTTGCACAGCAATAGGTTGTGTTTTGTATAAAAAAAATAAGAATTTACATTTTTGTTGGTTCTTATTAATATTTGTTGCTTTAATAGAAAAAACACAACTAATAAGCCACACATTTATTGAACACGAAAGCACACCTGAGATAAACTCATGTTCCAGTCCTCTAATTATTTAAATGCCGGTTAATTGAGTCGAACTTTTCTTCGAAACCAATAAGTTTATTAATCTTTTTAAAACATAAAAGGAATTGATTTCTCTATACTCGTACGGTGGCTCATCTAAGTCAAAGGGATCACAAGAGACAAGAGTCGAGAAGTATTTTTACCAGAATTTTCAGATTTCGTTTCGACTAGAGGTCTCTGTTCTACCAGCAATTATTGAGGAGAGAAGGCAATCGAATCCATTTTTAAACAACTTATATTTTAAATTTGTTGTTAAAAAAGAAGAATTATTTAATTATTTAAAAGTTTACTCACAATTCGTTTCAATAATTTTCACATATGAACGATGTTTTGACACAAAACAGCTGATTTCGAAAATGAGAATGAGAGCGGTTAATGAGGCAATGGCCGCGTTCCTTTGACCGCTAGGCGCTAGTCATCTAGCACATAATATCCCTGATGGCGCTAGAGATCTAGCGGCAGCGGCAAAGTGACATTAAAACCAATTTGAATTCGTATTATTTCATCTTCATGAGAGTCAAAAATGTATTTTGTGCCATCATGCCGCATATTTATGAATACACTAGAATTTAAATAAACAAATAAAATGTATATTAATTACATAGAAGCTTGAATTCCCATTTTACACCAAATTTTAAATATTTGACTTCTGCACTTTCACTTTTTTTTGACAGTTCGTTATTTTTTTTTTTTTTTTTCAATCTAGCAGTTTTATTTGCGCTAGATTGAAAAATTTGCCACAAATGGATATTTCACAATATGCGCTAGAGCTATATCGCAAATGCGGAAATGTCAGTTTTTTTTTTATATGGAGTTTGGCATGCCGCTAGTCATTTAGCGGTCAATGGAACGCGGCTATTGCTTCTGTAGATTCCATTCGGATTTTGTGAAGTAAATTTTTCGTAGTTCGTATCGTAGCTAGCTTTCATTCGGGGATTTCTTACGAATGCATTCTGTGATAGGGCTGAATATGTACAGTGCGGTTCACATGTTTAGACGCACAAGAGTTAGGTACGTTTTATTTCTTGTTTTTTTTTTTTCGTATTAGGTATGTGGAACTTATTTGGCAGGAAGGTACATTCATATAATGTATACAAACAAACATAATTTCAAACTTGATGATAGACCAATAACTGTAATTTTAATCATTTTTTCCTATATCATGCAAAAACGTATGCATTTTTTTGGTTCACTTGAATAGACGCACCGGTTAAATTGGTTAATTAAGAAAAAGTGCTCCGGCAAAGGGCAGTGAAAAGTTAATTTGAAAGTAAGACAACTATTACTTTATATTAATTTTATTAAAATAGGCAGAAAAAAAGCGAAGAAAAGGCAAAAGTTAAAGGTTACCCGTTGGAAAGCTTTTTAAATCCTGAAATGGCTCATAAAATTGCTCGAAGTGAACACTTGATCAGCCTTATTTTGAGTTTCGCCCGAACAATATTCCACCCGAAAAAAATGACATTTCACCTTTTGCTTATTATGAGTTCCGGGCGAATGATTGTTGATGTTCAAAAAATTCCCCTTATTGGCATCACTTTTTCGAGCCGTATATTAAATTTTCCATTATTTTTTTAGAGGCGAACAAGAGAAGAACAAGCAGCGACATGCCAGTTAATTTACTTTAGGGTAAAAAATCATTTAAGGAAGTGATGAAATGATTTTACTTAGGTGTACCAGCAAAACATTTAAACTGCATTTTCGTTTCCTATTGTAAAATAAATGTTTATTTTCTGACTACAAAATTTAACATGCCTTCCATCAGTGCACCCTACAACACTTGGCAGCCTGTTTTTTGCATAATAGTTTTGAGTGATCTCGCGTTGTTCATTCGGTGTTGGCCAAGCTATCTACTGAAAGCAAAGTGGCAAGGTGTTAATAAGCACATTTGCTGGTTTATTACTTCTATAATAAAGATGATATCTAAAAAAAATGAGCACAATATTTATTTACAAATATGTATGCAAGAAATGACTGATTGTTACAATCGTTCGGCAACTCCAAAGGATTGCATTTATCTCGCAAGTGCCTTCGAGTAACTCGTTCCTAATTATTTTCTTGCTCTTCCTTTTGTAAGGGCCGCAGTGTTATGCATTTCTAATCTAATGGAATCTAATCTTTTCCTTCTAAAATAATAAGAATTTTTAAACATTTCTTTATTTTCTTTTCAAAGCTGTCAAAACACATATTAGTGTGTTTGCCTGTGTTCGAAATGTCACTGTCGATTCGAAGTCTGCATTCGTTCGGGCGAAACTTGCAATAGTTTTTAAAAATTCGGGCAGACATAATTTCGCCAAGTGTAAAATTTTCCGGGCGAAACTCACAATAAGACTAAATATGAATTTTTGTAAAAAATAGGGTATCTTATGGAAACAACTGCATCATACAAGCACCACAAAACAAGCTGAAAATTCATAGACTATTTACAAACAAAATTATGGGATTTGCTACGTTTTTCTGTAGCAAATCCACTCGAGTTGTGTTATTCTCTCCGCTTTACACCCAAATTTTACAAAACAAAAAACGAAGCCTAAACAAGCACACAAGCAACCTACACCTTGAATTTGCAAGGGTTCATATGGCATGGGATATGAAGATCAAAGTGGTCTGTAGAAATTGGAGCAAAGCCGACTTTTCAAACAAAATTGAGTTAAACTTAGGTGGTCCTGCAACTACAACTATTACTTTTATAATCTCCGGGAAAAAAAATACTTTGAACCGTTAGCGTTCGAAAATAGGTGGAGTTATTCGATTGAAATCGTTTCCAATAAAAATTACTAGTATTTCTTGCAAAACTTTTTTGGAAGTAGCTTTTCCCACAGTAAAGGAAGGACCTTTGTCCTATACACAATTCACGCCTTGTTTAATAATGGATTGCCAGTAAAAACATTAAAATATTGAACTGTCCGCCACATTCGCCTGACTTTAATATTTTTGAAAATCTTGTCACGGTAAAATTTATTGAGGCAACAACCAGTATCAAAAAAATAAAAAGCTGATTGCGGCGATTACAGCTTCTTAAGGGAATATATCCTTGAATAACTTTAAAAGTTCTTTGAAGAATACAATTTTTGAGATTTTATCCAATGGTACAATGGCCTTACACATTATTAAAATAAAATAAAATAAAATTGAACCAACAAAATGCATACGTTTTTGCATGGTATAGGAAAAATTGAGTAAAACTACCGTTATGGGTCCATCATCAAGTTTGAAATTATGTTTGTTTTATAGTGTATAAATGTACCTTCCTGCCAAATAAGTTTGTTTTCTCTTTGTTCCACGTAAAACGAAAAAAACAAGAAATAAAACGTAGCTCTGTGCGTCTAAACAAGTGAACCGCACTGTACGTTCATAGGTGGCACAGGGGATGTTTGAACAGATAAAATAATTGGAAAATAGCATTTGTACATAGCATAGCCTATAATATTATGAATATATTTATTTTAGATGACAGCTAACAAGTGTTTACTAAAAATTTTACGCGTTCGTTGTCGCAAATTCACAAACTATAAAATAAACGCGTATTTCCAACTTTAGGTTAACCTTTAAACAACCGGACTAGTTCCTCCAATGTATTAGGTCCATTATTGGTAAAGGCTCTCTTAAGTGACAGTAGGCAGTATTGTTTGCAGTTTTATTATATAGCGTTTAATGCATCCCGACCGTTTAGAAATTACCTATATGAGCTTAAGCTTTGTTCAATTGTGCTTGTTGGTGCTCAAGGTTTGTTCACAGGAGAATTGACTTACCAAAAAGTTTATTTCAATTATGCCCACACTTCTAAGAAAATATTTATCGCATGTAGACACATTGTTTGTTGGTGAATTAAGTACCATCATAATTCATAACCGACGACTTATGATAATGTTAAACAAACAAAAAACAATGCATTTGTTGCTATGTGCTTGTGTTTTTGATATGCAAAAGCTTGCAAAACACTTGTTAAATGCACTGCATCAACATCAGAAGTTTCCTTCCTCATTCGGAGGAGGCAAATTATTATGAGTTAGTGACCTTTGACAATGGAAGCTTCGCACGCCACTCAAGATTATTGTGCTTATATCGTGCACGATTTGTAGTAGAGTGGCGCACAACAAGTGATGATGATAACAAATGGGTTGGGATTTTGTTGAAACAAATTGCATTGTTATAATTTAATCAATTGCACAGATATGACAAGGATTTAGTAGATTGGTGTCAGTGATTTATTTTGTTGATGGGTACGGTTTTAATTGATTTTTATTATTTTTTTTAACCCTTTAACATGTTCTATACGAATTTGAAGCACAAGTCATTGAATTAGTTCTACCTGCCCCGTAAATATATAATTAGCATTTCATATCGTGCGGTTGTTATCTTTATTTATATTTCGTATTAACATGGCAAGCGTAGATTAGGTGCTGTTTTGACTGTTCGATCGAGTTATTCACGTGATTTTGCGAAAAAGAATTTAGTGCTGCTACAGACAAAGATAGCCCATGATGTGCGTACAAATCGTATAATGCTTTGATTCGGGTGTATATTTGCCTTTTGGAGAAAACATTTTAAGCAAATAAAATTAGTTTCTGTGAATTTGGAATCTGTGATTAGGTTTTATAGATCTCTCTATCAAAAACAAACAAATTTATTAAACAAAACGAAGGAATTTGTTTTTATTTTAAGAATATGTTACCAAAATAAAAGTGACAAGTGACAACAATGTTATATTGCCTCTTCTGTGGCTGCTCAATAAAGACCATCAAGGCTCTCAAGATAGTAGGGACAAAGACAATAAGCATTCGCATGATATTGCAATCCTAACTAGGGGAAAATATCTTCCTTCTCTATAAAGCGTCTGATCAATTATTCTGATCAATTATTCGCGGCATGTTTAACTTGTCGTCCCATCTTGTTGAAACCACTTTTGTAACGAGTAAGATAGATGTGACATCCTCTTCGACTATTTACCTTGCCGTGGTGTGTATGCTTAGTACAGGTACCCAGTGATACCGGAGGGCGATTGCAGCAGGTATTCCCATACTGTAAGGTTTCCGGTGGAGGGTAGTCCGAAGCTAAAGGACAGTCAACCCAACTCCAGTGGTGGTGTGAGCGTTTTATGCAAAGATGCCCAGGGATGAAAGAAAGAAAGGATGATTTTAGTCAGTCACTAACGAGCTCTTTCAGGTGCTTTGGCAGGGCCTGCCGTATTTAGCGCCTTACCCCAGCAGAACCGGCTATGTTGGGGCGGACCTCGTGGGAATATATATGGACCTTCAAAACAAACCAAAACCGTCGTGGGAATACTAACTGGTCACTGTCTGATGCCCGCAGAATGGGAGTACCCTATAACGATTTCTGCAGAAGCTGCATGGACGAGGAGGAAGAGGAAACCACGGTTCACCTTCTCTGCTCCTGTCCAGCTCTTGCCACCTTACGCATGGCTACCTTAGGGGCTTATTTCTTTGAGGACCGAAGCGATCTGTCCCATACCGATATTTGCTGCATCAGCAAGTTTGTTACAAAGCTGAATTGGCTTCACTGACATATCAACACGCAACTCAAACATTTTTGTCTGTTTCTAAATACTAAACCGACAACGCCAAGACCTCACGCGTCGAACTTTCAGACTCCGTCAGAAAGGCTGGGCGGGGGGTTAGACTGTTTCAGTCTACCCTCGTCGATTTCTCCTGCCGCAGTCTTTCTTATCTGATCTGTTCCAGACACCCTCCTTACTAACGGACTGTCAGAGGCTTCCAGCGCCAGTGGGAGGTTAGACTGTTTCGGTCACCCTTCGTTCGTCGATCTCTCCTGCCGCAGCCTACCCTGATCTGTACTAGCCACCCTCCTTAATAACGGACTGTCAGACGCTACCCCCTTTGTTCTCCCTGAAGACTAACCGCCAACAGAAGAAGCTGACTACACCAATTAACCTCATCTCGATAATTCGAGGACCCCGTCGGAAGCAACAGACAGGGGGGTCGGACTGCTACTGTCACCCTCCACCTTGACCCGAAGACTAAGCCGCAACCAGGTGATAAAAACTTATAAAAGATTCGACTGCCTCAGTCACCACCAAAATAAAAAAAAACCGCTCAACGAGGTAGAATACCCAAATTCGCAAATTGCAACAGAATTCCCAAGGTAATGCCCGGCACAAAGAACCGGTTAGGCCACCCCCCCACACTTATCACAATGGACAAAATAATGATGGTCTAAGTGTCCCTTTGGGACAGCCACTTTACCTAACCCTAACCTAACCTAACCTAAATTGTTTATATGTAACAGGTATTTTGAAAGTCTGCAGTCTGCGTTAGCTGCTATACTAAAGTTGATTATGGAAGGAGTTTTCTCTGCTTTTGTCTGCCCAATTAGTTTTTATATGAGTTGGGCCATCTGTTGGCTTCTTTTTAAATTATTATGTTACTTTGACACTGATAGGCGATTAGGCATTGAAAAAAAATATTGGTCAAGCTAAAATGGCCTACTGCGAGGCAGTGATTTGATTTGATTAACAGATGGTCGGTCCCATACATTTGCTCATATTACTAAATACTAGGAATTCATAGGCGTTTGCCGCAAAATAATGAATCACATCCAATTGAAAACATGTTCCCTATAACAACCATCAGTTTGTAGGAATGCAATTTATTGCATACGATATACGAATGAGTCAATGCGCCATCAATGAACTTTTCCATACAATTTCGCAAGCGCTTTGTTGAAATACCTGCGCGATATAGCTTTGTGAACGGTACATGTGGGCCAATATCCTCCCATTTTATATATACACACCATAATACGCCAACAATACAACATCTATGTATGTATATACAAATTCAGTAAGCTGATAATAAAAAATCGAGTGGTTGAAATAAATCCTAAAATTTAATTATTCCGGTACTTCAAGTCTATACGGATCAAATTATCACCTAGTATAGTTCGATATCGAAATGAAACAACGACTACACCAAAAAACATACACCTTTATTACGGCAATGTAATTCGTTTTCCATACGCCCATTCATTGGATAGAAGTTACATATACGGGCTGAGTTGGTAGCCTTTGATTGCTTATCAGTCCTATACCTATTGCCGCAATAGACGCAATTTTATGACAATTCCAGTCAAAACGGACACGAGGTAATAATGAATGATGAATGAATAATAGGCATTTGAGTGATAATGATTATGATTGTGACTCATTGTGGCGAGATTTGAACAGTGAACTGGAGATGATTTATAAATAGTTCATGATTGTCATTAATATTTACATACGTCATTCGATTCGCTTATTATACGTCAATCGGTTGATAAGCGTTACATGCTCCAAATAATGTTTACTTTGTATGAGCCGCTTTTGAAATCTCACTGTCGTCACCAAAGGTCGTATGACTGTGTTATGTAGGCATAATATATTAATTTTACCGAATATTGCCAGAAGTTCCAGAAAAGCTCAAAATTATCTCAGTCTTCATTTGTATGTACATACATTGCGTGCAAAATGATTTAAAAAATAGTAGTAACTATGAAGTGGTTCCATTTTTGTTTTTCTTACGTAATGGCTTTAGGTTTAAACTCCCAACGATTTTGAAGAACAATATAAAGAAGAAGAATAGTACATACTAGTAAGATTCAACAGTGTTGTACCTCTTAGTTTTTTAACTTCGAATGGAGGTTGTTCATGCTTCTAATTTATTTATTTACTTATCAATTAGCTTTGGCGTACCTACGTACTCGTATACTGCTCTCTAGAGCTTATAAATTATTTATAATAACCACAGCAACGAGATAGTACATCTGACAATGAAAAGGTAAAGTGCGCAGCTACCCGATATTTGTAATGTGAAGTTGGGTATAAATGACATCTGTTGTCTGCTTTCTGTTTTACTCGAAGATTATGGAAGCTAGATAATTTTCTCTGATAGGTTGTGCCTGCTCCGGAAATACCGGTGAACATTTTGACATTTTTTTAAGTTTGAGAGAGAGTGGGTACATTTTTTTAAAAGTGTTTGTTGACAAAGAAGTTGGTTGAATTATTGTTTAAGAGAATAACATTAACAACAACTCGTAGACACAGTCACTTTGGTAGGAATGATAGCCAATGTAACTGTGTCTACTAGTTGCTGTTAATTTTATTCTCTCAAACAATAATTCATAAACTCAAATTTCTAACAGAAATTGTCCCATTCCCAACTAGCGAGAATCGTTGTTACTTCCTTCAGTGAAAAATTTGATTGGCGATCATCTCAAATTATTTTCCCTAAAATTAAATTTGTTGTCCCTTGTCGCAATACGTTTTCTGCTTACATTATTCAAAGTGTGTTCGATTTGTTATATCTCTCGAAATTATTTAAATTTGTCAAAATAGTACTTCTCACGATGTTTGACTAAAATTTGGCTTTTGGTGATTTTACTAAAAAATAATAATAAATAAACTATGAGGTAGCAGCGAGATCAACAAAAGGGATGAGTCTCTAAAACAATTTATTTTAATAATAACTTTTGTGGATTCAGTGGCTCCGTGGTTATTGTTCTGGACTACTGTGCGATTCCCGGAAAAACGCAAACTATGATTGTCGATCAGCGATCGTCACGACAATTGTCGATTGCGTCGATTGGTTTAAGCTATTCGTACGCACAAAGTTTTTTCACTTCCAAGACAAAGCATCGATCAGACATTGGTAATCGACTACAAGCGACTGTCAAATCGACAAATATCAGTCGCAATCGACAATCACAGTTGTCGATCGATCGACAGTTGTCGCTCAACGATCAACTATCGACACTCACAATAGGGGTCTATATCTTAAGTTTTTTTTCAACGGCGGCATCTCTCGCGAACGTCTGACAAACATACGAGAGTATGACTGTCCTGAAAAGGCATCTCAATTTAGGCGTTCGGACTCGGCACGAAATTGTAGGTCCCTTCCATTCGTCCCAAAAAGGGAAACTCACACAAACGAATGGTTGCGAGAAGTTAGGCCTAGGGTGTCTACCCGCCTGTTGCGCCACCTATTTATTTTTTTAATAACTTCTAGTGTCGATGCGCGACACGTTAGTTGTTTAATGTCACCGCTATTGCGTGTTGCAATATGCTCACAACAAATTGGGGTTGTGCATACACCATTCGTTTAAAATATTATTATTATTATTATAATTAATTAACATATAAATAAATTTACATGCTAAAAAGGAGAGAGAGCAAACGTTTAAAATAAAAGTAAGATTGATTTAGATCAAGGTCCTTTACGGTTTTCGTCGCTGGTGCGTTTTTAATGTCTTGAGGCTGGAATAAACATCTGTTGAAGTGGTGTCATCTTATTTGGATATTACATGTGTTCTGATGTTTATTGCACTTCTGCAGCGTCTGTGCATATTAATGGAACATCTGCCGATTTTCTGAATATGATAGTGACAAGCCAGTGACCTGTAATTCTTTTTTCAAATGGAGAGTAATTGAAGGATATATTTTTTATTGGTACAGCTGATAAACTTTTTGGCCTGATGCAATGGAGTTTCAATTCGATTTAGAAGTTCCAGGAGTCCATCTCTGATTTGATGGTTGGCAGACCGCAAAAATAGTCTGGGTCATGAAATATGACTTAGACGAATTTAAAGATATTCGAGCGGGTGAAAACTTTATTTTTGTGCAAGACAATGCTCCTACATATTCGCACGACAAGAACAGTCCTCAAATGGTTTGAAGTCAGCGGGACAAGGTGTATAACGACATCGTGGATTCCTGATCTTAACCCAATCGAAAACATGTGGCGGGTCATTGCTAGAAAAGTGTTATCGAATGGGAGGCAGTATAGAAGCTAAAACAAAAATAACCCAGGCATGGAACGAGCTCAATAGTGAAGTTTTACAGAACTATATGTCGAATAGAATTTTTGGAGTTATGTATGGCTCGTACAACCGTACTGAGTAACAGTTTGATAGGTAAAACCTCGCAAAACGACATCGGCGAAGAAATCAAACGAAGAATCACTCTTGATAATGGCTTTTTCTTTGGGCTAAGAATGCATCTAAGAAGTAAAGCCCTCTCTCGCAGAACTAAGAAGATATTGTACAAGACCTTAATCATCCCGGTTGTATGTTGCAGAAGCATGGACCTCATCGAAAGCTGATGAAAACCTCTTGGCACGCTTTGAGAGAAAGATTCTTCGAGCGATTTTCGGTCCAGTTTGTATCGACGCAGTGTGGAGCAGGAGATTCAACGACGAACTTTACGGGCTATATAGCGACGTTGACCTAGTCAAAAAACTCAAAATACAGCGGCTCAGATGGCTGGGTCACGTGGGGCGTATGGTCAACAACGCACCAGCCCGACGAGTCTTTCAGCTAGGTTCCAGAAATCGAGTGAATTCGTTTTCAGTGTTCTGCATTTCGAGCGATTCGGAAACTCCGAAATTTTTTCGAAATCACAATTTCACTTTGTCTCAATTCCGAAAATTTTGAAATCGAAATCGAATAACACAAAAATCAATTTCCGATTTCATTTCGAGTGAAAGTGAAATGTGGAACCTAGCAGTTTGAGGAACCTGAGGGACAACTAAGCAGAGGAAGACCCCACCTCAGGTGGCGCGCACAATTGGAGAGCGACCTCAACCAACTTGGTGTGCGTAACTGGAGTCAGCTAGCTAGGGACCGAGCTGGCTGGAGGGGCTTGTTGGTTGAGGCCGTGGTCCACCCCGGACTGTGAGCGCCATCGTAATTGTTCTAATGTTCTCTCTTTAACCCTGAATAGTGACAAGGCATCATAACGGAATTTCTAAAACAAAATTGTAGTGACTCATATGTCTTGTCCAAATAAGAACATTTTGGTAACTTGTGGAATCAAAAGAATAAGGAGAGCTAATGCAAATTTTAGTGCATTATTATTAACAGAATGACTAAAGCGATACCGCTTTTGAGACAATTCAATTACAATTAAGTACATGAGCCTTTTCGGACGAATATGATTTACATTTAATGGGAGATGCCACGATAACATTTAACAGACCTAATCCATGATAAAAAAGAGAAGGCCTCTTCGCCAATTACAGTTCAATCGGTTATAAATTCACTAGATTGATGTACATTCGTAATTTAGACTGTGTTGACAAAAATGTTGGTTTTTCACCTTTTCATTTATTATGACTGTGACGTATTGGAAATAAATTGTATTCAATATAAAATCAAGAAGCAAAAGGAAGGTACGTACGTAAAATTGTTGTTAATACTTTCTTCTTATTGGAACAGCTCTATTTCCACTTAGTGAGCTTTGTTGTTGTTTTTATTGTTCGTAGATTGTGTGTTGTAGTAGTAGTAGTAATGTTTTGCGTTAAAATAATGTTAAATGTGTCTCGTCCTTCGCCAAGCAACAAAATTGATAACAGTTGCCAGCAGGCCAGCCGCTGATGTTTCCTCTTCCTCTGCGCGTCGTTCTCTGGTGCTTACATCTCTTCCGCTTCGGCGACCTTCCAATGATACTCTACTTCTGTTTTCCCCTCCCCCGCCGTTCGTATTCGTTATACATCACTTGCTGTTGGTGTTGTTGTTGGTGGTAGTGTTCGCCGCTGGCACGAAACCTCCCTCCTCGGCCCTTTCGGATATGAGTGAAGCATCACCATAGAACGTTGGCTCGTCGTGCTGATGTTGTGCATGCTTCTGATGCTCATCCTCATCACCATCTGAGTCATCTTCACCGGAACTATCAGCGGTGGCCGCAACAGCTGTGGCTGCATTGTTATTAGTAGCTTTGCCCACCGAAGTAACTGCAGAGCCGGCTGGTGCAATGCCCCCTCCTTTAATGTGTTCTTGTGCCTTGGCTTTGTTCAAGTTATCATAGCATCCGAGGCAAACTCTCACTGACTTGGTGCTCTGCTGTGGCAATAAGAACTTCTTCGAAGAGCATGGACCACACACGACAGCTCCACAATTGCGACAATGATGGCGACGAACGATCATCGTGAATTGAGTTTTTTTGCAGTGCATACACACGGATGCCTCGTTATCTGGCACCCAGACGGCTGCGTGATTTTCGACGGGTTTCTTGCCGCTCTTACGGAGTAAATCTTCAACACACTTGTTGATATGTGCCATCCATTCTTGTTTTTCTGTGCTAGTTGCAGCGTACACCACAAATGATTTTGTGGTCGTTCGGATAAGCCACCCGTTGCGGAACTGTCCATTATCGTCGATGCTCTCCAATTGGACCTCTTCGAGGGGCATGATGTGTTGCTTGTTGTACTTCTTCTTGCCAATGACTATGTTGCCGTATACTAAAATATCATTGAAGAGGAAGAACTGGCGGCTCTTTGGACGTTTGCGACACATTTTTGTGAGAACTCCCTCGCCCACTAGCACACGGCCGGGGATTGCTAGTGGCTGTCCAGAGCTACCGAAACAGCTCTCCACCATGGCGATACGCCGAGTATTCGCCTCGCTATTCACTAAGCGGTCTACCATTCTCCTAGTAGATGGCGTTGCACTGATTTCACTTTTTTTCACCTTTTGTTGTTCAGTTTTGTGTTTTTATTTTCCAGACTTTTATCGGATTAGGTATTTAATTTCGTTTTTTTCACTTCGTCATACAAAGAAACTGACCGCATACAAATGAAAATAAAAATTTTAAATTTGGAAAAAAAAAGAAAAATTCACACAGAAAAATAAAAGGAAAAATAAAAAAATATTTTTCTGTTGATTTCTCCGCAAATTCTCGCACTTTCCACTTTTGACAAACTGGGCGAAGGCGAAGATGGTGCAGTGCAGTCAACTGTGTCTTCTTTTTTTCTTCCTCGTTCTTCTAATGACGTTTTCCTTTTCTTTTTGCAGTGACTCACGAATTGAATTGAAAATTTCTTGTGATTCTGAAAGATTTCTGGCGAATTTACAACCGAATACGTGACGCGAAATTAATGAATTCTTATTTGCAAATACGAAAATATACCCACATCCTAAAATTGTGGAACGATTGCACCGTGTAGTGTTTTGATGAACGACGACGACAAATTCACAGACTCGATGGGTAGAGGGAAATTTTTTTTGACATTTCGTTGACAGATAAAGTGCTGAACTGCGAAATGGGGTTATTTCAATAACCGGGCGTGTTCGTTAATTGCGTAGAAAAAATTATTGTAATAGCTGCTCAAATTTTGAAAATATTTTAATACCTACATATATTTTAATATGTATTTAATAACTTGCGAGGTCTGCAATAAAATTACTTTTACAATAACATCTGCGGATTTGCTCTGCATATAAGTGAAAACTTTATTTTATAATTCATAGAAAACTTTAACAGTTTTATAGGTAATAATAAATTATTGTCAGAAGTTTTGAGAAAAAAGGAATTTTAAGCGAACAAATTTAACAACAATTGTTTTTATAATTTGAATTTAATGATCTGTTCTCATTACAGTAACCTTTATCACAGATCTTATTTTCCAGGAAAAAAATATAAAATAAGCCATTTATTCATTTCATTCTGATTTTTATCGACGAGCTTCACCTCTAGTTTATTTTGTTTTTCCAAATTTATTTACTTTTAACCGAACTTTATTGACCTCCCTTGAAAGACTATTCTGCATTTGCTAATAGCACAAATTAATGGTGAACAGGCTTTAAGCTATACCGGACCTACAATTTTACATGATTTCTCTCGAGTTCATTCCAATTTAGTTCACAGTCCCAAGACGGAAGTATGTATGTAAATTTGGTTTTCAAGGCACTTAGGCCTCATTCTGGGCACCAAACCAAGCTGGAAACCCAAAATCCTGCAGCGAATTAAGAAAGCCACCACTTGTTCACTGCACAATTTCTAGGAGCCTCCGCTAAGGCGTATGTGGCAATCATTACTAATGAGCTTTAGGACTTTGTTCGTGCATGAGGGATAATCTCTTTGCTACTGTACAATGTTTTGAAAGTACTTTTCCGTATTTAACTTTTGTACGACTAAAGTAGGTATCGAAAGGATTTATAAAATGTAGGTAGCATATGGGTCCCGTTGAATTAAAGTGATGAGTGCTCAACACCAATAGAAAGCAAATCTTTAGTATCAGACTATTCTCGAGTTCAATGCCGCATTGTTTCAAACTATGTAGTTCCGATTTCAGAATTAAAAAAAATATGCTAACGCTACTACAAAACTTACCTGTTTTTTCTTCTCCTCTGCAGCTCGCTTGTGCTGCTCATCGTATTGCTTACGCTCTTCTAATCTCCGTTCTACGTGCAAATTGAAAGGTTGCATCTGAACAGTTTGTCCTGATTTCTTGGGCCTAAAGGGTTCTTCGCGAAGAACGGCGGCCTCTCGACTGGTAAACTTGATTGGTGCATTATTCTTTTTCCATTCCGCCAGCTATGGAGAAATACCAAATAAATTAGAATCAGTTAACAAACTGCAGTTATTGCTAATTACCCGCTGTTTGCGTCTCTCATCAGCTTCACGTGAATTCTTCAATACAACTGGGGTTTTCGCTGCCGTAATAAGACCACCGCCGCTCTCCTTTCGTGGACGTGGGACTGTTACTGATTTGGGCACAGGTCTACTGTGAAAAATCCGATTCCTTTTTTCCTCCTCCAATAGCTTTTTCATCATTTCTTCCTTTTTCTTTTGATATATTTCCTGAAAGTCGTATGCGTGCGGTGGTTCAACCTTTGCAGGTTTTCCATTCTTACCAGCAATAGCTGAAGGAGCGCCGCTTGATTTTGCTAGAGGTTGCGGTGTTTTCGGACGTGTTAGGAGATTTGCCGGCCGACGAATGGTGTTGGAAGTTGTAACAGCTGTAGTTGTTTGGTTTTCCGATTCGTTGCTCTCAAGTTTAGGTCCAGCTTTTGCCGTTGGCAAGGTGGGTCCAATTAATTCCTTTTTCGACTGACTGCCTGTGGGTTGTGGGGTTTTCGATCGTGAAAGTACATTTGGTTGCAGGCGATTGCCATTTGTGATTGTAAGAGAGTTTGATGTTTGCTTCTTTGAGTCGTGGGTCCCAACTTTAGCTTCAGCCTTTGACACTGGCAGAACAGTTTCAATTGCTTGTTTTTCTGGTTGATTGATAGTTGGTTTGGTATTTTCTTTATTTTCCTGGCACTGAATAGCTATCTCATTGGAGAAAAATTCATTTGGGTTGCGAGTTTCTGTGAAAATGGACAAAAAAAAAATGCGTAAAAAAATGATCATGTTTAGACGCAAGTATCGACTTACCCATGGCTTGGAATATATGAAATTCTTCAGAGACCTTTTCGTGTTTACTGTGTCTTTGAGCTGTGACGATAATTAATTACAATTACAAATTTATTATATTTCTATTCTCTTCTAATTAGGTACTCAGTACTCACTAAAGAAATTTTCCGAGTGATTTAAATCGAAACGACCGATTTCAATATCGTCCCAATTGTACCTGATTTCAGCTTGCATAATATAATATTATTAATTTGTTTTAGTCGCTTTCGGCTTTAATGGGAAGCAAAAAATTCCACAGAGTTGGATTTGTTTGGGGACGTTTGAATTGAGATTTGAATTGAATAAAATCCGCAGCCTTGCGTTTGACATCGATGTACTGTTTTATGAGCGGGATAGATGATAATGATAAGGTGGTGCATGTCATTTGTTCGCTTATGATGGTAATGTGGGTTCGGTTTATTCTAGCAGTTTGGGATGTGTTAAGAAAGTCTACCGGTCGTCGTAAAGTGACTACAGGGGCTCAATTAAAATTCAAGAACAAAACTGAAACATTTTTAGCATAAGGATTTCATAGGAATTCATTGGAACATTTTGTAGAATTTATTGAGTAGTTTTCGTACGGGAAAATAAATAAATTCGTTTTCTACAAAATGTTTAGAGATCATTATGCTTAATTTATTTTTGATGATCTAACTTTAGATTTCAAAAGTAAAATATTAGGACCAAAATTGAGTTCGACCATTAAGCTCCAAAAAAGCAATACATTATTTTCGGTTCTATATTACGTATTAGGTATCATAACTGGGGCTTAATAAAAGGAAAGGATAACTAACCAAAATCAGATCTCTCGACTGATAAAAGGACAATCATTCACCGCCTAAAAACTGACATCACAACAATGTCTTGCGGAATAATGTGAATTGAAGATAGGAGTTAATTTTGTTAAGTTGTTCACGGATATAATACAATACTGTGTTTTACTCTGTACACGAAATCTGGGAACAAGAGGGTACATTAATTTGTCAGATGCTGTGTACAGAACAAAATTCACTTCGTTTCAGAGCGCAAGTTTAAAAGTTAAACAAAAGAAACAATGGTAAATGGACGAACAAAAAATGAAAGCCAATGTAAAACTAAATTCAGCCTTCGGCTAATAAAAGAGAAACTAAATGAATTTCATTTACTTAAAACTCACAAACGTCTTTCAGAATCACGTGGATTGGTATGTATAAACGGAAAGTGAGGGTGAGTTTTGTTAAAGGGCAAAATATTGGTGTATTCGAAATGGCTATAATTGCTACCGATGTGACCATCTTCTTAACAACAACTATACTAGACAAAATTGAAAAATAATTCCCACCAGTAATTTAAAATCGGAAACTTACCCAACCCAGTTCCCACATTTCTGTACACAAATAAATCAACATTTCTACTTATACCTTCTTACATATAGGTGGCACTGCCTATACATTCCGGGAGGGACATTTGCCTCTCCAGTTAGCTCGTTTGGCTATCTGCTTCCAGTTTGCACACTTAACCACTTGTGCCTTGTCTCTTGATTCTTGAAGTTGAGCCCGGGCCCGGCCCGGACAGCCAAGGGTCGATTCGCTTTACATGTCCTAGACATCTTAGACGATTGATTGCTGCGCAACTTTTTTTTTTGACTAGAGGTCGATGTCACTGTATAACTCGTATAATAGTTCGTCGTTGAATCTCCCCCAAAGCCAGTCAACGCAAACGGGCTCTAAAATTTTACGAATAATCTTTCTCTCGAAGCGACCAACAATGTATTACTGCGTTATTTGACAGTACATCAGCTGTGCAAATTGTTTTCGTTAGTCGATGGAAACATACGAACTTATGTCGATTTTCATTGGGCTTTTACCGTTTTGCTTTCAGATCTAAGATTTTCCCTGTCCCAATGGAACATGAAATGAGATTACTTTTTTCTGCATTGGTGTTAGTGTGTTATTTGACAGTCAGCGATTTTTTTTATTGCATTTTGTGTTTACAAATGTCTCTTGCTTTGATATTGGTGAAAGTATGTGTGAATCTCGCTTGCGAATCGAGATTCGCAAAAGCGACCTGAATCTTAAAAAAAGTGTTTTTTTTCCGCCCAATGGAAAACAATTTGACAAACAGCTGATTTCTAGAGCAGAAAAATTGGTCTGAATATGAAAAATTGCTTTTTCTTGCCCAATGGAAATCGACATTAATATGGATGGTCATATCGACGATGAATCAAAGTCCACAGATCAGAAACCAGTAAGAATAGACCGCCGACTTCCCGTACACCTACCCGATTCCCCCCGGAAAGAATTTCCCTGTCTGTGAATACGTGTAAATGTCAAAATTAATGGCGGCAATGTTTTTCTATGCAATACCATGCGACCAGGATTTTTCAAGTATGCGTGCGTTGATGGCGCCCCTTTGATTTTGTACAGCACCAATACATGAAAAATCCTGGTCTCGCCGGCAGCTTGTAGGCAAAGTCCGTTATGTGGGAGGAGTCGACGGTCTATTCTTACTGGTTTGTGCCACAGATGACGAGAAAAAAGAAGATGACGAAGATGTTAGCAACTTGTTCCAAAATTAAGCCCATGTCCAATATTTACGTTTTTGTTCTAAATAATTGCTTTTGAGGCTTTTCTTTATTTTATTTTGAAAACAAATTCTGAATGATGTAAAACAGCTGTGCAAGATTTATTGGTATTAGCGAGCATATATGACGTGTAAATCTCAAAAAAATCTCGAGATCTGGCGATATCAAGTCAGGTTTCGCGACCGTTTCAATTGAAATGATCAATGCGCGAATGCATTTATACAAATTCTATTACATACAATTTTTTGTTACTGTCACTAACAACAAATACCAAAGAGAACAACATTTTGTGACTTTAAAAAGCCTTTATTAATTTTTACGAGTGTACCTACATATTCTTTAAATCTTACTTTCTCCTTTTCTTCTTCAAAAAGTCATCGTAATCACCACCAATTAAACCATTGTACTGTATAGGAGATGGAATAGCACCAAACCCGATACCAGGAGAACTGTAGACAACTTGTAATCCCGATGGGGATGGAAAACCGTATGCAAAATTACGTGGCGGTGGCGCTGGATACGCTATTGGAGGGCTGTATGCTAAAGTCCTATAAGGTAGTGGAGCAACATTGTACACCCTAGGGTAGCTAGGCCTTGGGTAAGCTGATACTGGATATCCTCCAGGAATCGCATAGGGGTACGGGTTATACACTGCAACGGGAGGCAAATAAGATGCAGTTATTGGTATTGGCTGTTGCTGTATATTTCCAAAGTCCACATTTGGATCCTGGGAAAAGCTCTGCACAACACTTCTCGGTACAGAAAAGACTTGTCTTTGAGAATCGATTGGCTCAGCTTCATTAGCTGTTCTTGGGATCGCAGGCTGTGGTGGTGGCGGTTTTATAGCCACTGGTTTCTTGTAATCTTCTGCTCTGACGACGTTAGCCTTGAAAGGTTCCGCTGGCGGTACTGTATGTTCTATTGGAGGCGAAGGTGTTTGAGTCGTCTTATAAACATCGTGTAGTACTCTTGAGTATTGCCAGTCATTTTGAAGTGCAGCTTTCTTTGTCGTCTTGGTGGTAATTGGTGCATGCTTTGGTATCGGAGGTGGCGTCTTTGGCAATATCGCTTGTTTAGGCGTTTCTGATGTTGTATCGTACTCCTCTTTAGGGTTTTCTGGGGGCTCTGTATCATTTTCAACTGGAGGTACGACTTCATTATCAACACGGATCGACTCGCCACATGTAGCTGTAGCCACAATGAGCATATACAAAAAGATGCGAAGCTTTAAAGTGAGAAGGTTTTTAAATTACTCTGAAATTTGCTGGTTTTAATAATAGGTGCTTACCTCCATTGTTGAGATGTTACTGATTTAAACAAAGCGGCGTCTTACATTTTATAGTCTTAACTTTTGTAGATGGACAAGGCATGTGTGTAGGTGTATTTATACCGACATTCATTAATTGTGCTGACCTGACATGATCTTACTTTGTTGGCTTAAGCTAACATTATCTGTTGTCAATATAGGAAATTTCACCGAAAGATAAAGTGACGATTAATTTAAATTTGGTATAACAAACATGCAGTTGCTATAAATTTCACTGATCGACATTCAATCGGAGACGGGCATGAGTTTGACTATAAACGAGTTTTTGTTGTTCTCCAAACAAGTTGAACATAAAATAAATGAGACTACTCCAAATGGACTATTCGTTGCATCTTGCTGTGTAATTTAGAATTTAGATTATTATCGGAAAGGCAAGAACCATTGATGTTGCGTATATTTAATTGGCTTTGATGTATGTATGTACTTGTACACCTTTTGAAATACAACACGTTTTGGATAAAATTAGACTTTAGGGCGCGACAATTGTTATTATCTTAAAGGTGCTAGTACACGGTATGTATCACACCACATATATATGTGGCTCTGAGTGCACAAAGAGAGCTTGTACACGGTATGTAGCCATTGGCTCCATACGCTGACGTCAAAATTACGTCAGAGCCACATATATATGTGGCGTGCTACATATCGTGTACTAACACCTTAAGGCTACACACTCATTGGAGGTTCTATTATTACCGCGAAGATGAATGTATGCCTATATGCGAAGATGATCATAAAGTGCATTTGTTTTGTAATCTACTTTCCGCTTTCTACTCATTTAAAATCTTCTTGACATGAAGTCCATGTATAAATCCAGCATTTTATTAAATCCATTAAGAAGTGAGAAATACAATAAAATTTAAAATTTAAATTATTAAACAGAATGTAAAAGATATCCCATAATTTTAATTTTGCGCCATTTAATAGCACAGTGATGCCAACGAACATAAAGATAACAATGTGACAGCTGACAGTTCGGGGTTAGTAAAAATGGAGCGCTATACGAAGTAACAACACATTTTCATTCTTGAGCAATACTTATTTTCAAAATAATGAAGGTTTGTCAGCTACAGTCCGCAATTATCCATCTTCAGTGATGAAGTTCATTTTCATCTTGATGGCTTCGTTAATCGTCAAAATTGTCGGATTTGGGGTTCAGAAAACCCACGAATAATTGTTGAGAAACAATAATGCCTCCACAACGCGTGCACTGCTTGGTGCGGATTTTGGGCTGGAGGCATTCACCCCTATTCCGGTTGGCGTTTGTCGTAAACGCCTAATATTTTATTTCGGTTTTAGGTCAGTGTTTGTAACTTTTTTAAGAAACACTTTTTGAAATTACAGTGAACACATAGATAATGAAGTACCTAAAATCAAAAGTTCGAAAAATGCCAGAATATCGCTTTTACAACGACACGAAACATGCGTCGTATACGACAAACGCCAACGGGAATAAGGGTGATTATCTTACTATTCTTCGTCGAAAATGCGGCTGGTCAGGTAACATTTAATGGTGTTCGTTATCGTGACGTGTTAATAACCCATATTTGTTAGTGCGTTAATTACAAAATATGGATGTGACCAACATGTGGTTTCAACAAGACGGTGCCACATGCCATACAGACAGAGAAACAATTCAATTACTGCATGAGTCATTTCCTAATTGTGTAATCGGACGTTTTTGACCATCCAGATCTTGCGATTTAACGCCATTGGACTTTTTTCTTTGGGTTTTTTTTAAAGTCAAAGGTCTATGCAGACAAGCCCACGACCATCAAGGCCTTGAAAGAGGAATTTATCCGATGTGTTATTCCCTACATGATACATGACCTTAATCTGTTTACTCTATGAATCAATAAAAAAATTAAGAAGACTGTTTCGGTCATTCCCTCCTTTTTCCAATAACAAATCGTGAGCCGTGAGGTACGAACTATGCGTCAGTCACAGAGGGTCTCCTTCCCTATAGACGGGCTGGAGTGTTATTTGCTTCGTTCATCGTTCGCCTTCCCGAAGACAAACCGTCACTTGCTAAAAAAAGTCAGTAATTAGGTTGACTGCTGCAGTCACTCTTTGAGTATCTTAACGAGATATTGCCAAAAAGGCTTCCACAAGTACCTAAGTCCGGCCTAGAATCTCTGCTAATAACCCTCCCCTTCCCTTATGTGTTATTACAATGGATCTACATTTTTGGTCTAAGTGTATCTACCGAAAGTCGCCTAACCTAAAAAAAAAAACGCCCATGCGTAATCAAAATTGAGTCAGCATATGGCTAAATACCATGAGCTCAGGAGCTTTCAATGAGCTGGAGATGAAATAGTAGAAAGTTGAAAATATGTTAGGTAAAAATAATTTCTTCATCGTTTCAACTGCACTAACAATGTATGTAATGACAATTCGCTCGTCTTATACTATCGCATACAAAATTGTATTCTCCGTGTCTATTTTATTTCAATGCCTGAACGTTTTTATCAAACGCAAGGATATGGTCAGTATAATTTTTCATTTTAGGACAGAAAAATAGGTAAGTAACTGGTCAAAGTCCCGCTGCAGAGAAGATTTCCCTTGAAGGAAAGTTCACCAATTCCTAAAAAGCCGCCACCTGGAATACTAAGCCATTGATTAGCGAATTCAAATTTGATATACCCTTAGCAAAGGCAGCGAAAAGAGTTAATAACAAACAAAAGCTTTCTGCAAATGTTATTTATTTAATGATAATAATAATGATACAATTTATTTCTTCTTCTTAATAAAATCAATACCATCCAATCCAGACCATCCGTCCAACCCGGATAAACCAGAAAACCCAGAGATTCCCTGCAATCCTGTCCAACCACCGCCAATTAATCCAGTGTTACCTCCATTTAAGAAACCTTGTCCCAGACTCAATCCCGAGTTTAAGCCAATACCATTGGATAAACCAACTGGCACAAGCCTAAATTGTTGCCTAACTGGAATTTGTGTTAGACCAATCGATGGACTGGCGATAGTCCTCAATCCAATACTAATGGGCCTATAGGCGATTTGAGCTTGATATTGAGGCACAACAACAGGGTTGCTAACTGGCGCTGCAACTATCCCTCTGGCAATACTATACTGAGGCTGATATTGAACTTGATCTGCTCCATGTGAAACTGCAGCCACAATTACGAAAAATGCTACTTTTAAGAACTGTGGATGGACAAAATTAGCGTTAAGTTCTCGTTTTATGTTCAAAATCCTTATGACTCACATTCATCTCTGTTGTTTGGTTGATTATTTGTTAATTTGAATGCTCAACTAGAATCAATTCAATGTGGAAGATGTATACTCTATTTATACCCGAAGATGTTAGATGCCGTCGGTCGCCGCCATCCTCTATTCTTCTTCATAAATCTCCCTCTCGTTTCTCAAATATTAATTATTTTTCAATGTTGCTGTTCAATAAATAAATGTGCTAACATAATAATAAAAATTCTCACTCGCCTGATTTTTAGTTAGTGACCTAACCCGTCCATGAGCAATTTGTTGATCAAATAGCCTAATTAATTTTGTTAACATGAAGTTATGTGACAGCTTGTTACTTGAAGATTTGTTAACTAGCTACGTGAAATAACAAACATGTTGATTGACATCCTATTACGCTTTAATGTCCGAATTTATTGTTTCGAGGATTAGGTGTTGGATTTAACATTTAAGCTAAGTGGATCCCGGACAGAAGAAGAAGAGTTGCGGGGTAATGAGCGGACGCAATGAATTCACACGGAATTGCAACAGTACGGATGGAGCTGACCAGTTATTAGTTGAAATCTTGTCACTTAAGTATATAAGCAAAATGATGAAGTAATTATTATTATAAAAATGGGATGGGATGGGAATGTATTTTATTTCAAGGAAAGTAGAATATAACAATCAATTGGTGTACGTTAGTCTCGCAAAAATTTAAGAACTGATACCTACCAAACCGATTGAGCTCAAATTTTTAGAAAATGTTCTTTGATTGAACCAGAGAAGTTTCTGTAAAGTTTGTTTAAAATTATACAAAGGGGCGAGTCACCTACCATACAAAAAAACAAACTTTAAAAATCGTGTATCTAGAAACCAACTCAGATTGAGCTCAAATTTTGAGAACAACTTTTTTATTATCTCGAACAGATTGAGCTGAAATTTGAGGTATTGGCCTGGGAATGTTCCTGTGAAGATTGGTCAAAATTGAGCAAAGGGGCGTATCACCTCCAAAACTGAACTACAAACAAAATCATTTCTATTGCGGGAGCTAATGTTGTACAATTGTAAACATTGACGTGCATTGTCCAAACAAACAACCGCGCGAAGTTTGGGTGGGATTGGAAAGCAGGGCATGCCACGGCCCATACAACAATGTTTTTTAAAACATCATAATCTTTACCAACCGTAAGGTTGGTAAGGTAACATTTTCCAGTTCTGAATTAAAATCTATATTTACCATAACATAAAACATAAAATTGTTTTCAGTTGCAGTTACAAATTTATTAAATTTATTCATAAGTTAGCGTCATTTTCGCAGAATTAGGTGTATTCCACTGATCGAGTGAGCTAGTAAATATTTGTAAAATTAAATAATTCACTTCCAACATTTTATACTTAGTTGTATTACTCTATTGTCTATATACTCAATCTTTTACCATGTTCTGCAGGGTTAATCATAAGCTGTTATATTTATTATGATAAAAGGAAAATTAACATCAACAATTTTTAATGATAACTTATTTATCATAATAACTAACACTTGTAACCCATGCATTTTCGGCCATGGGCCGATTCTAGGAAAACACGTCGGGAACGTTGTCACCATTCTTTTGCTCTTATCCGAGTAGGGATGAATAAGCCACACATGAACAAACGAAATAAAATAAATAAATATCGCCATCTATACTGATGGATCAAAGATGGACTGTGGAACCGATGCGAGGCCGGTATATTCAAAATTTTTATTCGAAGCGGCTGGAAATATAGTTTCAGAGCATTCTTTCGTTAACGGGCGTAGACAGCAATCCAGACTAACATGGATATGTTTGAGTTTTTAGAAGACAAATTTAAAGAGTATTACGATCATATAATACCGCCCCGTAGGAGCAGAGTATTTCGTCCAAGGCCAAATTATTTTGAAACACTCGACCGTGAAGATTTCAGAATATGATTCCGGCTTATTAAAACGGCCGAAAACGTGACTGTTGAAGCAAAATTTTATTCACTTTTCTCCTAAACCTTCCTACCACGAAGAGGCGGTCATCTTGACATTGCGTCCTTTTCTGGACGCTGGTGGTGTGGAGGCTTAAGTTGTAATGATTCCACAGGCTATGCTGTCGGCGGCTTTAGTCGCCAGTAGGGTCACCTATGACAGACAGGCTGTTTTGATGAACAACGAACTAAAGACTACCCAAAAACTCTTAATTGGAGTGCTCGATACGCCTGCAAAGCGTATCTACTCCCCCCTCTTCTCCTACTCATATCCGCAAATCAGCCTTCTCACTATTCTATACCCCTTTCCCCTGGGTTGGGCTAAGGTGTCATACGACCCGTGCGGATAGTCAGCCTGGTTGGGGGCCCAGTTTAAAGAATGCCTCAGCCGCAAACGGTGTATGCGGATACCTGCTCCAGTTAAGGCCTTCCGCACACGACTCTTATCGTCTTCGTAGCGTATGCGGTGCGATGTACGAGGGGCAGACGATTTGTTGCCGCACACTTGTATTTTTAAATATAAAACAGCACACGACTCGTACGCTACGCGTAATCGTCGCAACATGCATGCTACATGAACATGACGACTATCGTCAAGCAGTGTCGGCCGCTTATCGTACGTATTTGTATGAGTACGCTTTGTACGAGTTTGTTTACATTTTTCAATACCTACGTATTTTATTTAAAAACAAAATGTCAGGCGACATCTTTACGCTTTGTATTTTGACGATTGGAAATTGCTTCGTGTGCGATTTAATACGCGTATCGTTATCGTCGCTGCACGACAAATTCATGATGTGACAATAACGATACGATGACGATACGAGTCGTGTGCGGAAGCCTTAGAATTATTTTTTTTTTGGATTTTAGCTGCTTCAATTTTTCTTCCGTTAATTTATCAAAGGTAATTTTTCTTTTAGATTTAAAACAATAACACATATTAAAACAAGTAAAAGTGCTATCATCGGCCTGGCCGATGCTTTGATACCCTCCACTATAATATTATATACTGTACTTACAGGTACATTGCGTGTATAATATTGGTTTTGTATGGGAAGCACCAGAACTACTTGACCGACATAGAAAATTTTTAATACCAACTTGACAATGGTAAAAAAAAGTCCTCTCACAAAATTGCGTTCACCTAAGTCGATTTGTTTGGACGGTAAGGTGTTTTCAACAGACAGAGTGATACATGGGTCGAATATTGACTTTGTATAGGAGGTAACAGAACTACTTGACCGACACGGACCATTTTTAGTACCAACCTGAGGACCATAAAAATAAGACCTTTCACAAAATTTCTGTCGCACAAATTGATTCGTTTGGACGCTATCGTGATTCGTGGTCTAATAGTGTTTTTGTATGGGAGCTACCAGAACTACTTTACCGACATAGCCCATTTTCAATACCAACCTGACGACGGTAGAAAGAAGTCCTCTCACAAAATTTCATTCACCTAGGTCAATTCGTTTGGACGCTATCGTGCTTTCAACAGACAGACAGACAGACAGACGGACAGACAGACAGACAGACAGACAGACAGACAGACAGACAGACAGACAGACAGACAGACAGACAGACAGACAGACAGACAGACAGACAGACAGACATGGCTAAATCGATTCAGAATGTGATCCTGATTCAGAATATATATACTTTATAGGGTCTCCGGTGAATCCTTCTTGGCGTTACAAACGTAATGGCAAAGTGAATATACCTTCCTGTGGAGGGTATAAAAAGCAAACTTAGTGGCTGATACATTTTGCCGCAAGTTAGTTTATCAGAGACTTTGACGATGAAGCAAAAAAAAAATATTACTAGCTTGTATCTGGTGGAAAGCGTTATGTATCAGCTTACTTACTATCCGAAACTTTATTCGGAACCTTTGAAACTGGCCCTAAAACATATAAAAATAAAATTTTTGGAATTTACTGGAACTATTTATTTATTATTTACATTTACAATACATATTAAATATTGATTAGAAAAAAGCTGTATTTTGTCCTAGACTAATTCCGTTTGCACCTGAAAACACTGATCCAAGAGCAGAGGCAACAATAATAATAGGTTTACTGATTAAATTCCCCGCAATGCCTAAAACAGATGGAAAGAGCTGTTGCTGTGAATTTCCGGATGTAAAAGGTACACGCGCATTTCCAGATACTGAACCTCGATTTGAAATTCCTTCAAATCTTTGTACAATGACGTAAGTATTCACTGATGAAATTACTATTAGTATTAAGACGGCTACGACCTGTAAATTAAATATACATAATCATTGTTAAAATATGTTATTCTCAAAAAAATGAGCTTACCCTCAAATGCATTTTGTTGTTAACCTGGCCGAATATTTTATATTAAAGTTAAACGCGTCTCATTCACATTTCATATTTATATGAAAACGAAACAGAAGCAAAACCTAATTACAGCAATAATTGGGTGAACTTAAAATGAAGCAAGCCTTTCAAATGAATATGAGTTCTCATTCTTAATGGCAGAAAGTTAACATTAAGTTAAAAAAGTAGGTGATTCACCCGCTGAATTTATTATTTTTCATATCGAGACAGGCGATTCAGCCAAAATCAATTCAATACAGAAATAAATACAAGAATCAAAAATCGATAATAAGAGAAAATCGATCCAGACGATTGTAGGTAGTCACAAATTAGGCCAAAAGATTGGACCAATATTTTCGCAAAATTACTTATGGATGATCACTTAGGTGAATAAAATTCATATTACCATATTACCAATACCTATCTCAATAACAGGTTGTCATATTGGCGCCTTAAATTATGTGTCGTTGCCTTAATTTGTTTTCCGAATGAATGAGGTAAAAACTAGGGTATACAGTTTGGGGAACAATAAATTCATTAAACATGTAAACGACGATTGGTAGAAGGTACAAGTAAAGTCTTGCCAATTGTTTTCGGAAGATTATAAAAGAGTCAACTCTACTGAGCTATTATGGGGGTTTGTGGTTGAAATTATATTCGACTTAATTTAATAACAACAGCAATACAGTAGATTTATATTTGACATGTTGTTATGTGAGTATTTAACTTCATTTATGCATTTGTCAAAAAAAAGTCGGCTTTCATGTATTAGGGTCGTGATTATTCTCTGCCACTGACAGGTCTCTGCATTGGCGTTCTCTAAATAATAGCATTGTACTGATAGCAATTTAACAAACGTTTCAAAAATGTAAGATGTAACCTGTAACCTGTGAAATTGGTTTGTGAAATTCGTGCAATCGCTTCCAGAATGATGTCGAAGAAGTGAGATAATAGCGCATCATCTTTCTTAAGCCGTTATCGAAATCAAATGGTTCAGTTGTGATCTTGTGCACTTGTGTTAGTGCTTCTTGAGTGGATTCTGACTTGAAATCGAGAAGCGAAAATCTCTCCTCAGAATCAACAGGAGAGTATTTTTTGCGCCAATGGAAGAGTTTCAGAAGTGATTTTGTTGATTCTGGACGCTCCCGGACGCTTCTTTTGCCCAATGGAAAACGACATTAATCATCCACACGAGTGGAAAGTCAAGGCATATTTTGTCATTTGCCTCTTTGAAAAGCTTGGCCGCTAGGCCACCAACTTTAGCAGTCTTATGTGGTTTTCCATTAGGACAAAAAATCAATCTTTTTTTTTATCCGGATCACTTTTTGCAGATCTCGACAATTTTTGCCATTTACGCATACTCTCACAATATATTTGAATTTGAATTTGAATTCAAAACGAACTTACTAAAACCCGCCGACCACCCACTGACAAACGAAAACAATTTGCACAGCCGATGTACTGTCAAATAACGCACTAATACATTTACAAGAGCAGATCAATCTGTTTTCGTGTTCCATTTGCCACGAAAAATCTGAGATCTGAAGTAAAAATCCAATGTGCGCAATGGAAAACTACATTAATATTAGTGGGGTGAGTGTAAGCTTTGGCTGTCATCGGCAAGATTTAAAGGACCATTCGGCCTGACAGCGATTTGTCAGCTGTCTCATTAACAGTTTACAAACCTTTTTTAGTTTTCAAATGCTCAGCTCATATTCACATGATTATCTCTGAAGGCTTATTTTCGGAATGTTTGGGTAAGCCGGTCTTCTTGCGATAGTATAGCCTTGCGATATGTAATCTTCTTACAGCATCCACTGACGGTATGTATCTACATTCCACATGTAGGGCGTGAGTTCTTTTGTCCTAATTTTAAGTTTGTCGTAGCTAAGCTAAAATTAAACGATTTCATAGCTAAAAAATTAAATTTTCATATCCGATCGTACTTTAATTATCTCTCAAAATTTAGCGTACATTTCCTTAAACTGAATTATGACAGATCGTGTTGATTTTATGTACTTATTTTGTTTTTTGGGTTGCAGAAAATATGCATTTTTCAATGAATACCTCGAGGAGAAATACTTAAAAAGTAAAAAATGATTGTGATTACAGAAAAGTCCTTGAAGCAGGCAAGGAAAGAAAGAAAGTTCATTTTTGAAGGAAGTTTTTTTAAATAAAAGCTGCTTTTATCTTATCCATATGTCAAAATTTAGCAAGAATGTTATCTAATGGTTAAGGTGCTAGTACACCACGGCATGTAGCAAGCCACATACATATGTACCTCTGACGTCAACATGCATAAACAGAGTTTGTACACGGCATGTACCCATTGGGACCATTCGCTGACGTATAAAAATGACGTCAGTGGTACGTAATGTGGCGTGCTACATGCCTACATGTGTATTTAGAAAAAAAAAATGGAAAGCGACTAAAATTTTGTTTCGCTTGAACTGCGTTTGCGTATACCTTCTCCAGCTTGACGCAAATAAATTTTTCGCAATTGACTTTTCACAACGAAACTGCAGTCGAAAACAGAATCGAAACGGAAGGCCGGCTCGGTTGTTAGATTTGTGCATTTGGTGGGAATACATGGCCACTTTGTAGATTAATTTTATTTAATTCCAAAAATGATTTCCATATTTTCAGAGATGCTTGCATAGACGAATATTGTAACACGCATGCCATTTTTAGTCAGGATAACAGACGATTTGCCCCAAACTAATTGTAGTCTTCTGTTATGTTTTTTTAAAAAAAATATCATACATTTCGCACACAATTAAGCGATATATTTAAACACCTTTTGTTATGGTACGCCACTTCATAAGAATTAAATTAGTTTTCGCATTTTAATAGAACAAGTTCTAGTTCAAGGTTTATTGTTTGCTTAGAAAAATACAAATTTCTCAAACATAAAATGGATAAAGTGTTTCTAATGGCTTGCTCAACAATCCTAGTTCTTCTCATAAATAATTAATTTATACATACGGGAATATTTGTCTGTTTATATATATCGTCTATGAATTAAGACACTTGGAAGAGTCTAAATTTTGATGACTCATTCGATAACCTAAAAATAAAATATAATGTTATGTATAGATACTAGTAGATAATCTTGAAATTTTTAATTTATTACCGAGAGATATTCTTTATTGTATTAAAAATTGTATTACTTATAGAACAAAAAAACTCTAAACTGTTTACAGTGTCCCTAACAAATTTTCTCTAAAATTACATTCTCTTTCAGAGTTTTATATAAAAAGCGCCTAGACGAACTTTGAAAAGCTTTCAGTAGGTACCTATTTGATCATACAGAATTAGTCTTCAAAATGAAAGTAAGCTCTTCTAACTAGAAAGTATATTTTCACAAAACTACAAACTATATTCGCTTTCCATTCCTAGATATTCCTAGCTCTTGCTCTTCTCATTGCTGGTACCGAAAATCACTTCGAGAATTTTGAGTTCAAAATGAACGATATCTTTATCAGCCTTCCATACTTCTGAGCCTTACTACTCAATTGCTTTGCAGGGCATATGTACTTTCTTCTGACTAACTCTTGTAGAGGAGTTTGAGTATGCCGTCTAAGAAGCCGCTGCCTTAAATAGTTCTGTCGGCTGGCCATCTAGTCCAGTAGCCTTTATTGGATTTGAGTACAGATATTCACCCTTATTCCGAGTGGCGTTGAGACGTTTCATTTTAGAAGCCTTATTCCCTAGCTTCCACGAAAGGGTACGACGTCATCAGTAAGTAGTTTACATTCCACATACGATCCAAATGAGCTGATCTACAGCGCTAAGAGATAAATGGTTGTATCAGTTTTTTGGTTTTTATCTTTTTCGAAAGAAATTCTCAGTTTATATCTTAAAAATCAATATTCAATAGTTTATCAATACTTTGGAGTAGTGATGAAGGCGTGGTCATAAGACAAACTGATCTCCTTCGCGTCCGGGAACAGATAACGACAAAATCCAATCCATTTGGTCTACCACTCTACCAGATGTCAGTAAAAGGGCAAACATTTATTTGAAAAACTTTATTTAATAAATTATTTTCGGATTCAAATATTTATTTTAGAATGTCGAAAAAAATTTTCATTGGACGAAATAAAAGGTAAGCTGGGTTATAGCTACGTGTATAGTCCCATTCGATCTTGGCGTCAAGATTCAAGACTCTCCCTTTACAAATCCATTTGCCCTTTTCTTCTATCAATTCGATTAAATTGTTTCTGGCTTGTTAGTTTTACTACTTTTACTTTTACTAATTTTAATTTCGTTATTTGAATAAATAAATGAACAATTCAAGTAAATTTACATATTCAATCTTTTTTCCTTACTTGGCGTTCACTATTTTGTCGTTTTGTGGCGTTCAACGCCTTACAGAATGACAGTTAAAATTTCTCACATGACTTTCGGCGTTCACTAATGGGATCCACAAGGTGTTTAACGACAACTGGCGTTCAACGACCAAAAACGCCCATTCGTGTAATTTCAAATTCAAATTGGTGTATCTTAAATCGTCGTAAACGCCACACGGAATAAGGGTGATTGCCTTTCATCTTCCAAATTGAATGGCTCGTTCTGCCTGACAGGCGAATTTGGGTCGTCTTCGCCGTTTAACAGTCTGCAGATGTGACTCTGCTACAAGCTTTCTCTGTCTCTGTTCTAATCTTGTAGTCAATATACCAACGTTCGTTTAAGTTCTTACTAAAACCTCCTAAAATTGCTACTAGACAACTCAGGCCCTTAGCATCTTCGATTTAATCAATAATGTGTGAAGTAAACGTAAACAATGAATGATTCATTTCATGCTAGGAAACAGCTTGTTTATGGCCGTTAAACTGTTCAGCTTCTGTCACAACCCTTTTACATAATTATGTATATATGTTAATTTGATTTATGGTTTGCTAATATCAATTATAAAATTTGTAGAATATCATTTGAATTGTAATTGGCATAGGGTTCGATTTCAGTTCGGATCAATACTAGGTAGCTACTAGGGGTAGGTATAGGTACTTGGTATGTAAGCAGAGTAAATGTTGAATATTGAATACAAAGTGGAAATTATAACTGAAGTTTGTTTGTTTAAATAATCTTTTTAATTATGAATTCTTTTCATTTTATGGATGTGATTATTTGCATCTTGCTCTAATGATTTGCAAAACGGTTGAAGAAATAAAAAAAAATTATCAAGTCAGATTAAGAAATTAGTTGCTTTTTAATTACCTTTTCTTTATTTATATATTTTGTGCGAATTGATTTAATTCAAACAAAAGCCATCGAAAAGGTTGTGGGAGTGGCGAATTTTTAGTGTAGTTTCTGTCATTAGTGTAACGAATTCGAGGCATCTATTTGAAACTAACTGACCCGACGAACTTCGTTCCGCCCAAATTCGTTGATTGTAATGAAAATAATAATTCTGAGCATGCACATTGCACATCATGCTGCTTCATGTAATTCGGTGAATTCAAATTCTTTATTTTAAATAAAATGAAAACAGCAACAACCAACCTTCCGCTCTTCACTGTTTTATGGTACACAACATTTTTCGTTCTATTCTCGGATGCGTTGCGGGAGTTTTGCCGACAAGTGAGCCCGCCACTCGCCACATATAAATAATTGACCATATGAGAAACAAGGGAATTCAAAATTAATCCCACAAACATCCAGCGTTTGTCCTTGCGATTTATTAATTGCCAAAGCAAAAGCGAGAAGCACGGGAAATTGAAGACGCTTCACAGAAACACTCCCGGGCGAATAAATCAGATGGTCGAAAAATGTTAGCCCAATTGTTTCGAATTTTTTCGAGATATACGTAGATATTGTATGTTTTTTGTATGTAAGGGTGCACTCCCCTTTGTCCAAATTGTTTTTCCTATGTCCTTCCATGGGCCAATTGAATCCATCAAGCCCAAAATCATAGACTAGTTTCGCTCGCGCAGTCCTCTGGATTTGGTACACAGAGATTCCTTCACAGTAATTTAGTTTCCTCTTTGAAAGTACCTAAGGAGTAGTGAGTATATCTGAAAAATATGTTTCAATTTATTAGTGAAGCGTTGGCATCTCAACACAGATCATATACTATAGCAGACTTAGCCACTATCTACGGGACAAAACATATTTCTTAGCTGGCAAATACATACGAAATAATGAGTATCAACTTTAGACTGAAACTCTTAAAAAATAAAAAATAAATAGGGGGCGCAACAGACGGTAGACACCCTAGGCCTTTCGCTTCTGTGAGTTTCTATTTTTGGGACGAATGGGATGGACCTACAATTTTATGCCGAGTCCGAACGGCTGAATTGAGAAGCTTTTTCAGAACAGTCATACTCTCGGATGTTTGTCAGTATGGCGCAGTAGAAAAAACCTTAAGATGTAATTTGCGTTTTTCCGGGGATCGAACCTGGGATCCCTCGCACAGTAGTCCAGCACATATTTTTTTAATAATATGTACGAGTAAAAACAAATATTTCATTTACTTCAGGAGTCATTTCTTGCTTGTAAAATTAAGAGCCCAAAATATATTTCTGCACATTTTCTACGTATAAGATTTACGTAAGTTTCAAATTTGAGTTTCCTACACCTAATAGATTCCGAGTTATTTTCAATCTGACAGATGATTGATTACCTTACAAGGGACGGAACTGATCATTAATATAGGAGGATCATCCACGACGGTATTTGCTTTTTTAACTCGTAGCATGCCATCCGCCATAGGCAGTTAATTAGGCTGTCTGACATGATTAAATCATTCGTCATCATACGTCATACAGTCAATTATTCGAATCTCACTGCCTTACGCGATAGTCGCATCAAAATGGGAAAGCGCCATAAGAACCACAAGTCTTTCAGCTAATTATAATGTGATATACAGGTGTCGTGTTGTATTCAAAAGCAGATTAAGCCTACTTATTTAAATAAGTTTTGCTACCAATGTCCGTGACAATGAAATGCGATCCAATCTTGGTATTCATTCTCTTTATTGAATTTCAAATGCTTTCCTTTTATTAAAAGTCGAATACTTCTACATTATAATAATTTCCTCAAGTGGGGATTTTGTAAAGAAGAACTAAATCATCTTCCATTGATTGGTATGACGCTCGCTTAAGCAACTATATGATGTCATTTAAATCAAACAAATTTGGAATTAATAACTGGTTACCAATATTAATAGGACCTGGTTGCGCTATTATATCTTCATTTTATCTTACACCAAAATTGTATATATAGCAGAAAATCTAGACTTCAGTCCATCATTCGTCTTCACTTAGCTCAAGAACATAACTAACCTCAACCTTAAAATGAAAGTAAGTTCAGAGAAGGCCATCTCATTGGTAGATTTTGTAATTTAATTTTGATTTCTTTAGATCTTCATTGCTTTCGCACTGTTCGCTACAGCAACAGCTTCATTGATTCACTCGCCATTGGTTGGATACAGCTCATATGGATTAAGCGCTGGCACTCCTCTGTTGTCAAATGTCAGAGCATACCAACCAACGTTCTATGTTTCACCAGTTGCTACCCGAGTTGTTTCACCCATATCAACGATTGGAGTAAGGACATATCAACCAGTTGTAACCTCCTTGGTTAATCCAGTTGCGACTAGATTGGTATCCAGTCCAGTTGTTACCGGATACAGGACAATCTCCCATCACAGTTCAGTTCCAGTAGCTACCAGAATTGTGTCTCCAGTTTCAGCTTATAGTCTTCACTCAGCACCGCTAGCATCAAATATTGTAGCACCCAGCTTGTACTCCAACCAAGGATCTGGACTTTACGCAAGTGGATACCTTGCCAAAAAAGTGTAAACAACATTTTTAAATCGAATAAATTATACATATATGAAATTATAAAAAGAGATTTTCTTCTCATGGTCAAAATGCGATTTTTAGTTAAATTACAGTTCGAACACTATTCGAGCAGGCCCTTTTATAATTTTTTTTTAAATAATAATTATTTAGCGCAACACATTACAGCCCGGTTCTGCTATCTATCGGGGGGAAATTTATTGCCAAACCTATCGACATCTGCAGGAGCTGCATGGACGAAGAGGAAGAGGAAACCACCTCCTCCGCTCCTGTCCTGTCCTAGGCAAAGAGGGGCTTATTTCTTTGAGCTGAGCGAACTGTCCCGTACCGATATTTGCTGCATCAGCAAGTTCGTTACAAAGTCGAACTGGCTTCACTGAAATATCAACACGCCTATTTACCTATTAAAGAGACACCAATCGTCACCCCCTTCGGTGTAAAGGAGCAGGGTAGATTGTTTCGATCACCCGCTTCTGTTCAAGACCAGTCTCTCTCTCTCTCTCTCTCACAGCATACTAACTGATGTCAAAGTCAATAGGCAGGGGTATTTTTTTTTTAAGGGGATTCCAAATCTTGAAGCACTCAGACGACTCAGAAACCCCTTTTTTGATGTAGTGGTGGAGAAACTCTGATATTATTCGTTTCTCTTTATGGTCGGAGGCAGAGTATTTCTGTCCCCCGCCGGGCCTCGAACCAACGCCGCTCGGGTCACAAGCAATGACTCTAACCACTACACCATGGCTACCGCCTAGGCGGGGATATACTGTTAGACTGTTTCGGTCACCCTTCGTCGTTCTCTCCTTTCGCAGTCTTCCCTGATCTGTACCATACGTCGAACATTCAGACTCCGTCAGAGGGTGTAGGCGGGGGGTTAGACTGTTTCGGCCACCCTTCGTCGTTCTCTCCTTTCGCAGTCTACCCTAATCTGTACCCTGTACCAGCCACCCTTCTTACTAACGGACTGCCTAGTCCGTAAGAATCTGACATAACTGCTTAGTACACAGCAGTATCTTATGAAAGATTTCCCCTCCGACTTACACAAAAAAAAAAACTAACGGACTGTCAGAGGCTACCAGCAGGGGGTTAGACTGCTTCGGTCACCCCTTTGCTCTACTCGAAGACTAACTGCCAACTGGAGGAGCTGACTAAATTAATCAACCTTATCTCGACAATTCGAGGACCCGTCAGAGGCAACAGACGGGGGTTGGACTGCTACGGTCACCCCTCGCCGGCCGTTTCACCAAAGACAGATCTCGACCTCTCTTTCGGTACCAAGCAGTAGGACGGAGTGCTTCAATCAAGCTTTTCTGCTCAGCACCAGCTCTGTCAAGGCAGACTGCTACGGTTACCCCATCCTTTTTTAATTGACAATCCATCCACCTACTTTTGGTTTTGGTTAAGCTGCAAAGCGAACTGGTTCAATGCGACACATGTTTAGCACAAGAGAAATTCCTGTTTTAGTTTATCCTTTTTGTTTTGATTTTTCTTTTAAAAAATCAAAATAAACAACAGTAAAATGAAGATTCTCGCGTACTTTTCGCACTCACTCGCTTGAAAAAGTGGTCAAAAGAGTTTGTGTGCGAGTGGTTTGCGAGAAGCTCGCATTTGTCGCATAATACAAGTAAAGTGTTTTCTCGCATCGCATCACTTTGTCGCACCACGCACTGTGTGCTTAGCCGGTGCCATGAAATAAAATCTTATGCAAAAAGGTCCAAAACGTAATTTTTGACTTTTTTGGACTTTATTGCACTTTTGAAATTGTAATAAAATCCAAAACGATTTTTGGACTTTGTTTCATTTTTGAAAGTGCAATAAGACTATTGGACATTAATGCACTCAGCTATTTAAAAGAAAGACGAGCAGGAGGGTTTCAGGGGGGCAGCATGCCCCCCATACATATTCTAGTGGTTATGCATTGTGGATTTTATTTCCACTTCGATTTGGACTTTATTCCACTTTTGAAAATGAATTAAAGTCCAAAATTACGTTTTGGACCTTTTGGCATAAGACTTTATTTCATGGCACCTGCTTAGCCTTAGGCGCTTATTGTGACTGTCGATCAGCGATCGCCACGACAATTGTCGATTGCGTCGATTGATTTCAGCTATTCGTTTGCACAAAATTTTTTCGCTTCCAAGAGAAAGCATTGACCAGACATTTGTAATCGACTACAAGCGACTGTCAAATCGACAAATATCAATCGCAATCGACAATCACATTTGTCGATCTATAGACAGTTCTAGGGGGCTTTAGTTTGATTTATGAAGAATCATTCAAAGTAATGGAAAAACCGAAGAATGTATCTTCTAAGGCGTCCGTCCCATCAAATTGTGAGAATAGTCTCACATCACAAGACTAATTTAATTAGTAACTTTCAAGTTCAAGTGAACCAAAAAAATGCATACGTTTTTGCATGGAATACGAAAAAATGAGTAAAACTACCGTTATGGGTCCATCATCAAGTTTGAAATTATGTTTGTTTTATAGTGTATGTAGTGGTATGTACCTTCCTGCCAAATAATTTTTTTTTCTCTTTGTTCCACGTAAAACGAAAAAAAGCAAGAAATAAAACGTACCTAACTCTTGTGCGTCTAAACAAGTGAACCGCACTGTATATTAAACGGACCCAATGCTATTTGACTAAAACCTTCTATAGCTTTTACATTTCTGCAGTGGTAGTCGTTAAAAATCAATTTGTCTTTAAATTTTTCTAATCGATTGACGTCTTCAAAGCTTCATACTTACCTGTTATTTAGCATAAATAAAATGTTGCTTCTAAATGCGTCAGTGATTTTTTTCACCTAAAACAAATGTGCGAATTATGCTTTCTGTATTATTATCTGCATGCATGTATAATGTCTTAAGAAATATTAAAATACAAGTCTACAAGTTTTACAAGTGGCTGTTTCATCCGTGCAAGGATTTGTATCCAGTGTTGCCAGAAGGTTATGATGGAATATCCCAGATCAACCGTTAAAAAATCCCTTTTCGATGGACTTTATTCCTTTTTGTTAGAATACTAGAATACCACCCCCCCCCCCACCTAACAAAAAAAAAAAAAAAAACAAGAAAATAAAAGAAACGCATTTCAAACAAAAATAACGTTTAATGACTTGATGTTTGCACTTGGCCTTTTCCGAGTTTTCTGCAACCCTCGCTATCCAATCTTTATATTTATCGTCGTCCAACTCGAACAAAATTTCTTCTTATACGATCGCTGTGATGATTCTCCCTTTTCCGCTATTCTAAAAACAAGCAATGAGGAATGGACTCTCAAAAAAAAAATATGTACCTAGTTTTATTAAATTTACCTGCCGACAAAATCAAACAGTTTGAAAAATATGAACGACAACGAACTAGTTCTAGATGATTTTGTTTTGCTTTGAAGTGAGCACCATTTCATTTCTTTTGAGGTATGTTCGTATGTTGTAGGTATTTTACGCGTTTGTGGGATCTACCAAAACATAAATGGCTGCTTTATCACTAGAAAGTATTGTCTTTACCTTCGGTTCACTTGTGTTTGAAAATCGTTATTATATTTGTTACTATGAAAGAAAATCCCTTTAATAGCTAAAATGTCCCTTTATCCCTCGGACGTATTAAAATTCGAAGAAAATCCCTCAAAAAGGGATAAATCCTTCAAAATGACATCACTGTTATCCACTCCCATCCATCCAATAACTGAATCACTGTCCTCTCCAAGTGACCTAAATAAGTTGAATATCTATTGGCAATACCGATTCCATCCGTATAAATCTTATGCCTCAATATTTGTGTGTATACAGTAAAATAATAACATCGAGAGTCCTATTTTCATTAAGTCTCTCTGCCGTTGTACAGTGTACATAAATAAGGGTATTCACTTAATCTGATAAATTTATGCAGGTCGTAAATGTAGAAATTTCTGCGGTGCTTTAAATGAACACCCCTCGGAAATGTTATTGCGTAAACCGCGTAAATCGACTGTAAATCTGGAATCAAACAAACAATTCATACGGGCTGTTTGACATTTGTGACTTGCGTAACTTTCCGCGGTTGGTTTCCGAGCCTAAATCGTCGCGGAAAATTATGAGGTCTGCGTAAACTATTCTCCATAAAAAATCTGACAGATCATTTACGAGGGTGGAAATTTCTGCAGTTTACGCAGTTTACGAGGCTTTTACGCTTTTAATTGAATACCCCTATTATAATCCCTATAAAATATGCATAAATGTATATGAGCGATAAGTCTTTTAGCGTCTGTAGATTTGATGCAAATATAGGATCTTCTATTTATCGCATTGATCATGATCATCTCTGTATATGCTGTCAAGTCAGTTGAGTAAATGCCGAGCTAGAGAATAAGAAGCTGCTTCGAGCTAAAGTACCTCTCTCCTCTTAATAATTTACTTAAAGTTGAGAACGCTGATATTAGACAAGTTTACAAGGATTTGTATAGATTTCCAAATTTTGAAGCAGTTCTTATCATACCAAACTAATCACCCACAATCATCAGAGTGGCGCAGGATTCTAAATCTTTTAATAATGCACCACTTTATTATAATACTAGCAATAAAAAAAAATTATTACAACTTTAAATCGTCCTATCGCCTGATCTGCTGCTCCCACTTTTCTTATTTTGTCACGCGCTGCTATCGCAATTTTCATGTTCAACCACCGGAATCCTAAATCTCAGTCATATTATAAGTTCAGTGAGAAAATATTTTTCCTTTTCTTATTTCTCTCTAGCAATTTCTCTTTTGATTTCCGGCATTTTGGTTCATAGCGTTCATAATAGTTGATGATGAATATGATTTCTGATTGCAGGTCATTTTCATAAATAATGCAAACCAACCCATTGCGCTTATGATGATGGTCATGCAAATTGTATATAGTCTACCATAAATTAGTAATCAAGAAAGTACCATTCAAATCCAGCAATAATAATGAAAGTAAGTAAAGAAAGGATCAATTAAAAAACATTTCTAACAGGTTTCAGTAGTTTAGTTCTGCTTCTGAACCTTTTCCTAGCTTTTTTTTTAATTTGTTTTTATTAAATTGTGTGGGAATAATGATTTATGGATCTGAATTTTGAGGGTGAAAAGGGATATCAGTTGTTGTCTGGCTTGGCACGAGTACGATTACTACGACGCCAAAAATTGATAACGGTATATTGTAGAGGGGTTAAATACAAACATTTTTTACTATAAGAAGCCATAGGGCTTCTCTGGCTTCATTTAGGCAGGAGGGGCAATTTAAAAAATAATTTAATATCTACTTAATATCAAAAAAAAAAATTAAAAATTAAAAACAATGGCACCACTTACGATAAAGGACTTTAGGATTTTTGGAAGCCAGTTCTGTTGTTTGATATTTTTTTAAAATCAAGCATGCCCCCATGCATATACCACTGTGCCTACGGAAACCACCCCCCCAAGGATCAGTGTTGGATTTGAATTAAGTACGAGAGGTTGGGTGTACCTATGTACAAATTTTTTTTTTTCGACGAAACAAGTTAAATTAACTAACTCCCACTTTTCTCAAATTGGAACTTAATTCATTGGGAATTTGTTCATAATGAACTACAAACTATCTCTCAAATATGTATCTGAACTAAACCCCACTGCATATTTGTTGGGACTTAGTTCATTTGGCTAATGGAAGTTACTTCCAGTTGGGACTTAGTTCGTAGGGCCGTGTGGTAGGTGTGGTAGTTTAAATTGCAAATTGAGTATGTTTTCCCTAGTTTTTGAAAAAATCACTCGATTAGAAAAAAAAAATTATGCTATTCACTCATCCACATAATATTGAAACTATATAATAGAAGTTAGAGACTACGTTCTACGGATCTGGTTATAAACTTCAATATTAGCTACTAATACTAATAAGCTAATACCAGTATCCCCGATCGACAGCAATGGGAAGAGAATATGGTAATAGAAGATAACACGCTAGAAATATAAACAGATGGGTCTAAGAGGGATAACGGAGAAGAAGACGGGATTTTCTCAGTTCCATTTTCCATAAATCAGCCTTTTAGACTACCAAACAACTGTAGTGTCTTTCAGGCAGAAATATTGGCTATTCCAATCGTTTATCTATCTTCCGAAACGAAATCCCCTATGCCAAAATCTCCCACAAGCAAACTAAACCTTGCATATACCCAACCTTGCAGCTACTCCAAATCTACAGTGACCGCAAGCAAGGTGCAGCATGCCCCCCATACGTATCTCACTTTTTAACACCAAATCTAAAAATTGGACATTTTGTCCCTGGAAAATTTCTCTTAGGGTCTTTTGGAGCAAGGGATTTCAGCACAGGGGATTTTGGAAAGGGGATTTTGTAATAAGGATTTTGAAAAAGGAGACCATTCCGTAAGAATCACCGCTACCGACCTTTTTCGCAGTTGCATGGATGAGGAGGAGCAAATACCTACTATGCCTGATTTACATGTCGTTTCTGTTATTTGTTCCGAAAAGATAAAAATTACAAGATTAAGTTGACGAGATAGATACGTAAAACAAATCTTCGAATATTTCGACTGTCGAATCGAGCAAAGTTTGAGAGCAATATTATGGATGAAATAAGTTCGAATGAATATAGGTATTCCTTCTTTTTATTTATTGTTCACAGATAAATGTGCATTAGTTGACAATATAAAGAAAGTCCATATTATGGTTACTCACTGCTTTGTTTAAAAACCTTAAGAAAACCAAAATAAGTAGGTACAGAACATTTTCGTATTTAGCAAAAATCAGGCGACATTCTAATTTTATTGAGAACCTATCGAACAAGAAACCATTCCTTATCAAATCCGAAACTGGACCAACAAGCTTTACAATCGCTCTGTTTTATGTAATTGACATAATGACCACCTATTGTATAATTTACCAGATGAGCATTCTCAATCATGCATATTCTAAGGTCAGTAACCTATCGATTGACTTAACTGTAGTCGACAGCTCATAAAAGAGCTATTGACCTCGTTTAGAAACGTCATGGTCAATAAAATCGAAACAGGTTCGTTAATTGATTAGCTTGCCACAAAATGCTTAAGTATAGTTTTAGGAAACAGTTTTGTTTACGATGACCATCTTAAGTGTATAAATAGTCCAACCGAATGAGCTAAACATCTTAAAATCGAAATGAAAGTAAGTGTAGAACGACTACCCGGCCCGGATGCCGATTATTAAAAACTCCTTAAAAACAAAACAACTAATTAATTGTTACCCTTTTTCTCTTTTGAGGTTTTAATCGTACTTGTCCTGTTCTTAGCTGCGGCAACAGCTTATTCTCTTGGTTTTGGCGGGGTACGACTTGAAAATGTTGCAGCACCGCAAATTAGAAGGAGCATTAATATCCAACAGCCATTTGCAGCGCAACGATTCACATCAAATATTACTCCACCAGATTTAAATCCTTTCCTGCCACCATATTATGATCCCAAGTATTAATTTCATAGCATATAAATGTAGAATAGTCTAGAATAAGAAACAAACATTGTGAATAATATTTATATATACAGAAAAGTGTTAATTAAGCCATAAATCACTTTCCATTGTGACTTAAACCTACCTTAACAATTTTTTATTCGTTATACTTATTGTAGGTTTAGTAGAAAGCGACCAAAGGAGATTTATGAATATGGTCCATGGAGGCTTATTTCAAAAAACGCGGCAGATCGCTTTTGATTGCGGAGTTGTATCTTTGTATTTCCAAAAGCAATTTGCTCCATGAAAAAGCCATAGCTAGTTAGGTTACGGATAGTTGGCAAATTTTGGGGATAAAAAAGAAACTCAATTTTATGAATAAGCAAGAGGGAAGACGAGAAGGAAATTCGGCTATTGCTTTTAATACAGGTACGATCCCCCGCCACTTTCTTTGTGGGTGTCGTCCGGCCTTAGCCAAAACCGGAAACCGTTTAATAGGCAATCCGTTCTATGATGACCTCTCTGAAACATCAGGCATCACATTCAGTAACACCATTCATTTCCTCAATTTCAACGACCGGTTTTGAGCTTAACTTCCATTCCTATTCTGTTTAGTCGTATCTTCTGCATGTCTAGTCAGTTCCTGTTGTCGTCTCAAAACGGAACTGAATTGCTTATTGTTTTTCCTGACAGGAGGCCGCTAAATAGCCACATAGCCACAATAGCCGCATGGGTCTAATATTAGTTTTGTATGAGAGGTATCAGAACTAGGTACCTATAGTATACTTGACCGACATAGACCATTTTTAATACCAACCTGACGAACGGCAAAAATAAGTCCGCTCACGACATTTTTTCTAGGTCAATTCGTTTGGACGCTATCGTGTTTTCAACAGACAGGCGGACATGGCTAAATCGATTGAGAATTTGATTCTGATTGAGAATATTTTTATTTTGTGGGGTCTCCGGTGACTCCTTCTTGGTGTTACAAATGTAATGGCAAATTGAATATGACTTAGATTTAATGTTCAAAACACAGCAAAGCTGAATAAGGACAACGGCTTTCTGATATTCACGTAGAATGTTCGTACACTTAACAGACCACATGCAGCTGAACCACAGAGACCGTAAATTGCATTTTGCCCTTGCCTTGAGCTGTAGTCTCGTTAGTGAACGTACTAGGACATTCCGCATCGCGGCTCAATTGGGCAACATACTTATGTCCAAGTACAACGATGTTAAGATTAAGACGTGATGTTCTGTGCTTATTAATTTAAGCGCGAGCAGAATAATAGGCTTCGCGTATAGATTGTGAAAAGTATTTTAATTCGTCTAACATCAGCATTTTATTTGAATACTGAAGCATTAAGTCATAAATAAAGTTGTGTACATTCGCATTATATATATAGAAAATAGAAACCCTGAAACACCCACCCAATTTCTGCGACCAAATGAATAGCGAATGAAGTATCAAAGGGCACGGTTGTGCCCCATCCATAAATTTTCTACTAAAGGCACTTACCCTTTTCACAGGAACAAAATCAGGCTGTTTTCGACCCTCCTCTAACTTCGGAAGCAATTAAGCCAAAAACTTCAAACTTTAAACATTTACCAAGCTCATTAAAAACGTCCATGTCATTAGTGGTTTTCAACATACAGGACTTCAAAAATCGCAAAAACCGTAACTGACTGACTCACTCGCACTCACTCACTTGACTTAGATGATCATCAAAATTGAGAAGCACTTCCGGCCATCCTAGGATCGTGATATTTGGCACGATGCTAGATACTGTGGCGCATACACTGGGAAAAGTCCAAAACTTGAGATTTTCCATTCAGGGGGCGTGGTATACGCCCACATTTGAAAATTGGTTATTATTTATTTGGGCAACTTCCCATTGGCGTAGAATGCTGAAATTTGGTAGAGCGATAGGACTTGCAGTGTAGTAAAGGTAGGTTTACTTGGCAAGTTTTTCATTTAAAACTTCATTAAATTGTACAACATATTAGAATTTAAAAACTTGACCAGTGAACCTACCAATTTTTTTACATTTAACCTTCTTAAACTAATAACTTGGTATATATTTAGATTTCATTATTCATAGAACTTTAAGTTGGCATTTTTAACTGGCGGCCATTTTGTCAGCTGTTAAGTTATTTTGAGTTTGGTTTGGCATTTCATGGCATGAATAGACTGACGCCTGAACAACGCTTCTAAATTGTGCAATTTTTTTTTTTAAATTATGGTTCTGTCCGAAATACGAATTGCCGTTGATCCCAATTTTCATAAGCGAATTTTGTTTAGCGATGAAGCTCACTTTTGGTTGAATGGATAATAATAAACAAAACTGTCATATTTGGAGTGATAACACCGTTACATCCACAAAAACTGACTATTTGGTAATATATATATATAATGGAAATTATATTAAAATTATAATCCCAGAAGATTATCGTTTGAATAAAGTAAATTTCATGTCAATTTAGAAAATTGTCTTTGTTTTATTCTATATCAAAGTTATACACCTCTAAAAAAAAACACCCTTTATATTATAAGAGAACTTGGCTCCTTTTTTTACATTTATGTTTTTGGTGTGATCAAAATTAATGAAACAGTATAGGTATACCATTCATCCCTATAAACTAAGGCTAAAAACCGTCTTCACCTGATTAGCATGAGATACGTTTTAAAAAAATCAACCATCATAATGCGTTAAAAAATTATTTTTTATTCAACATTCAAATAAAAAAAGCAATACTAGTTGTCATACATGTAAGAGCTCAGAGTTCATGGTAGTATCAAGTTTAACCAATAACCTTGACGCCTCCCACCAGGCCTGGATGAATGATTCCGGGAACACCCAAACCTCCGACAACAACACCGGGAGCAGCTACTGGCACACCCAATGGAGAGATGGCGACTCCACCCAAGCCCAATGGACCAACTCCGACGACTGATGCGGAAGCGACCGCCAAGCAGAAGAGAGCGAAGAAAATGAAGACCTTAAATGGAATCCAAAATAAGGGATAAATATCCTTCGAATCCTTTTCAAAACTATATAAACTTACCTTCATGATTAGTGTTGTTGGTTAGATTTCTGAGTTGACTGGTAGTCGATTGAATTCTGTTTGATTACCAGATCCATTACGGATATTTATAGAGACCAAAATTGTAATTCTTATGAAAAATTGCATCATGTTCATGCATCTGATGCTGTACATAGAAATGCATATAGTGCGACTATCTAATCTACCTTCTTAGGTGTAATGAGATTAACTTGTCCCGTGACACACTCGCATGAACTTAATTGTGTTTCTAAGGCAATATCAGGTTTTTGGTGGGCGTCAGAAAAAGCGACCCAATATGACAATGACTTTGTCTCCAAGTGACAATTGGTGCAAGTGCAGTCACTTCTTAAGCGTGGTAAACTGTTGCACATATCACATCTACATTATGATATACATTACTTATGAAAGACATTAACTCAAGTTGTCGGTAGAATGAACATCGGTGATTGCTTACATTATTCAAATTTCTGGTTTGGTTTATCTAAGGGGGTAATAAATTAGTCAATCAATTCCAACTTTTACTAATGATATATTCTATTAGCCTACGGACAGGTTTTTTACCGATCAGAGTAAGGAAATTCAGGTTCAAGTACACACTACACAGTGTAGGTGACATGTTTAGTTTTAAAACAGCAAATTGGTATTCAAACCAAAGCTGAAATAACTCTTTTTTTTAAGTCGCCTCTAAACTAAATTCTCTCTAAGAAAATGATTGAGTATATTGTGGAGTGGAGTTCACGTCCATTATTAACCTTGTCCTGCATATAGTCATTGACTATTTCATAACAAACACACGGAAACAAACAAAATAAAATTCAAACTGCCGTTAATTTGATGTTTTCTTGTATTCTGAATGAATTAGGTGTGTTTGATTTAAAAAATATAGAGAATATAGCTATTGTCTTACTTTTGCTCAACATAAAATAGGCCTTAGGCACTAAGGGCAACCAAATGATTTAAGCAGCTGTCAGAGACACCAGACATAATGATTTTAACATTAACAATTTTTAACATAATATTATCCCATAAAATAGGTGTCCAAAATTATATGAATATTTTGGCGGCAAAAACACGCCTTCGACAAATGCTGTTATAGTTTTAAAACCTCAAATGAATAAATCCATTCTTATGAAAGCAAACGCAACCAACAGAGAATGATGCGGTTGATAAATCCAGCATTTTATGGGCAAATGCCCTGTGCTCAGAGAACTCAGATGCAAATTCATGCAGAGGAATATACTCTCATGATCATGATCATGATAGAGCACTACAGTCTATCAAGCCTCCACTCTGTAATCTGAGAGAATGAGTGGAGACCGAGATTATAAATTGGTATGGACTCTAATGGGTCATAACTTGCAAAGAAATCATACAATAAAACTAAATCTCAAAGATGATTATATATGTAGAGGCTGTGGAGACGAAGAGGTCCATTAGGACACACCTCACTTCCTCTGTCACTTGAGGAACAGAACACTTGAAAGTTATTACTTCCATTACCTAAAATAACTTTCTGATGTCTCACTTTCCGATCTTTACAGCTATTTGAGGATATCGGGATGGCTGGACGGCCAGCAGCATCTGGTAAATACAAGGAGGGACATAAAGTTAACCAATGATTAATCCCACATGAAAGGGCATCACAATGGGTCCATGAGAACCTAAGTGTGGTAAAGTAGGGATCACCCTGATCAACCAACCCGGTAACCTAACCTAAACTAAGCTAAAAGAATTTGATGGTCAGGTTGTGTATCTTTATTTAAATTTCTGCTGGAATATACATCAATGATATCCCTTCGAAGGCGATATTTCTCCCAGATCATCAATTTTGTATGTGCATAACTCCACCTACCCCTACTCCTCATCTTCCGAGATTTAAAACTCATTTTTTATATACCCTCCATAGGAAGGTATATTCACTTTGCCATTACATTTGTAACGCGAAGAATGAGTCACCGGAGACCCTATAAAGTATATTTATTTTCGGAATCAGGATCAAATTCTAAATCCAATTGGCCATATCCGTCTGTCTGTCGGTCTGTTGAAAACACGATGGTGTCCAAACGAATCGACCTAGGCGGATGAAATTTTGTGAGGTGACTTATTTTTACCATCGTCAGGTTGGTACTGAAAATGGACTATGTCAGTCGAATAGTTCTGGTACTTTCCATACAAAACCAATTTTAGACCCATGTATTGTGTATAGGTAGCAACTAAAATGCCTAACATTTTGCCTGACTTGTATGCAGTGGAGGGTATCAAAGCATCATCGGCCAGGCCGTTTTTTTTTTTTTTGTTGTTTTTTTCTTAAATTTTCCGAGCTACCTAATGAGTGAAATATTATTCCCGATAGGATTTGCTGAAACCTATTTTTCGGTTCGGTATGAGTTGGGTATTAACTTATGCTCATCTAAATCTCATTTAAAGATTTGCGGCAGTGCCTGACCAATTTAGATCTTAATATTGGTGATTCGAGAGCTTTAATATAGCTGCTGTCGGGGTAGATGACGATGTCTGAATTCGATATCGATCTCACCTTCAGCAGTTCAGCGGCTTCGCAATAGATGACTGCTTGGAAGACCCTACAGTTATTTGGTAGTCTAAAAGACTGGTTTAGGAAGAATGGAACTGAGAAGAACCCGGCTCTTATTCCGTCCTCTATCTTAGACCCATCTGTGTATACTTCTAGCGTATTTTCATCTATAACCATATTCTCTTCCCATTGCTGTCGGTCGGAAATACTGGTCTTGTATTTAATATTGAAGTTCAAGACCATGGTTAGTCTGTAACTTAAACTTTAACTTTATTAGGTTTTAGAATATTGGCATGCCCTGTGTCATTGCTCCTCCGTTGCAGTGATTCTCTCAGACGCAATGCCGAGTTTGTGGGTCACATCACAATAAATAATTTTACATGAAAAGCATGGTGAGAGAAATAACGCCTAGCGTTTCTGAAAGCGAAATAACGCTTGAGATTCGGCCTTATTTCGCTCGGCGTTATTTTACGGCACCCGAAAATGTCCCCATTGTAAATTCGCAAAAATTATCCATTGTGACCAACAAAAGGTAAATCCCAATATTAATACCGCACACTGTCTACCTTGTACGAGTGTCACTTGCATTTCCTATGTAATTATAACTTCGATTTTCATCGCAAAATTTTTTTTTTCTTTAATAATGATGTATGTATTAATATGCATGCATTTTATTGAACATGAGGAACTCTTATCCGCACGAAAAGGTAAAATAGCCAAATCAACTTGAAGTTGAACTGCCTACCTACGTCCAATCCTTCCCAACACCAATAGCTAAACTGAAGTTATATTATGTGATGCAATTTTGCATAATAATTACAATGCAGGTCAGTATATAAACCACCACTTGGTCTCAGTACGAATCATAATTGAATCGACTACCAGTCAACTCAGTAAACCAAAACAATCTAATCATGAAGGTAGAAGTCTGCTTTTACAACAATTTTGCAAATTAATATTCATACACAAAATGCTCTTTGTTTTTTCTTTAAGGTCTTCATTTTCTTCGCTCTTTTCTGCTTGGCGGTCGCTTCCGCATCAGTCGTCGGAGTTGGTCCATTGGGCTTGGGTGGAGTCGCCATCTCTCCATTGGGTGTGCCAGTAGCTGCTCCCGGTGTTGTTGTTGGAGGTTTGGGTATTCCCGGACTTATTCATCCAGGACTGGTTGGAGGCGTTAAAGTTATTGGTTAGACAATGATATGTAAATGAAACAAAAACAAGCCCTCTATACTGCCGACAATTTATTATTTCACTTATACTTTTCGTCAAATCTAATAAAATTTTGTAATTTTCATATAAAACAAAAAAAAAATACGGTCTTGTTATTTTGCACTAGTAATTCAAAGTCATTCATAATTTAACAGCTAACATGAAAAAAAAATTAGGTCTAAATTATTTAGATTAAGCTTTTGCCATGCATTTCGAAAGGAATTTCACTCCACGGCCATCTTTGCACCTTCCAGCATTTCTCGAAGAGGTGGACGTGGAATCTAAAGTACCAGAGGCAACTAGAGCTACCGAACACATCACAAGGTTTTTCAGGGAAAACCCTGCAAACGATCCTGAAAATAATAAAATGTTCACCAACACAGAGGAAGTTGCAGTTAAGCGGCAACTCCAAGAAATCGTCTGAAACTGATCAAATTTCTGACTTTATGCTCAAAAAGTTTCAAAAATTTGGCCATGTTCATAATAACAATAATACTCAACAACTATATAAACAACAGCTACTTTCTACTATGTTGGAAAAAGACACTGCTAAACCGTCTTGGAAGTCGAGGAATACCGGCCAATATCTTTACTATGTTGTGTTAGAAAGATCACAAAGTTGCTTATACTAAGAAGATATAAGATACCACCTATGTGCGGAGAGGAATTTTATAAAGACTTTTCAGTTTGGATTTAGGCCCAAGCACTCCACCATACACCCGGCTGTTGAAGTTACAAAACGACATCACTATGGGACGCTACAAGAAGGAAACAACTGCTGCATGCTTGCTGGACATAGAGAAGCTCATAGAATTCGGCTTTCCCAAAAGTTTGTTAATAATTTCCTGAAAAATAGAAAATCATCAAAGAAATGGATCACAGCAAGAGTACCCCAGTGGCCTATTTCACCAAATTACAATTATAATTACAAATTTGTATTTGTTGATTACATTTTCAAATACCTATGTTAACTGATTTTCTGTTTCACGAACTACAAACTTAATTCCAACAAATTTGTTAGAAAGAGAAAAAAATGAAGGGAAATTGTATTTGTTTTTTACAAATAGAAAAACAAACCGTTTCACCGTATATTTTTCAGAGTTGTAAACAACAACTGTTTTTCATAATTTTGTAATTCTTCTAACAATCTCACTGATAACATCAAAGAACAAAATTAACAGAAACAACATTTTTATCGGTTTTATTGGCGATAAGAAAAATGTTGGGCGCAGTGGTTAGTGTGCTGGACACTGGACTGTGCGAAGGGTCCCAGCCCCAGGTTCGATCCCCGGAAAAACACAAATTACATCTTACTGCGTCACCTCTCGCGAAAGTCTGACAAACATCTGAGAGTATATAACTGGCCTGAAAAATCATCTCATTTCAGCCGTTCGGACTCGGCATAAAATTGTGGGTCTCTTCCATTAGTCCCCAAAAAAACTCTCAAAACCGAATGGTTGTGAGAAGGTAGTGTATATCTATACGGCTGTTGCGCCAACTATTTATTTATTTAAGCAAAATATTTTTTTCGGCACATTTTCTAACCTGTTAGAAATTGATGTAAGTATGTTCATATAGGTGCCAGTGCAAAGTTTATTTTCAGACTGATTTGCAATTCGACGTCCAATTTGTCTTAGGGACTATTCACATGAGAGCGATCAACTACATACAAACGAACGAATATTCTCGAGTTTTGACGGTTCGTTCACATAAACACTTTTCATGGTGGCGACAGTTCACAAATTTCAGCCTTCAGTTCCTACCAGAAATTTCTCTAGCCGTTTAAAAATGTGGATTGCGAATAAACTTTGACAATTCGCGCCGCCGATGGTATTTCCATTCGCGGCATAAAATTTGGAATTCCAAATTTCGTTGTACAAACTATTTTTAAACTTGTTTTCTTAGTACATTTTGATGGGATAATAATTAATTAGCCTCCTTTATAGCAAAATTTGCAATTTCCTGTTCATAAATGCATCAAAAGTGGTTTGTTCGCATTTCATCAAATTGTTCGTTAGCTCTCATCTGAATGGTCCTTTATTTCCTCTGGCTTAGCACGTTTTAACTGAAACTTTTAATTGAAAACAAAAGAATCTGAAATTTCGTAGTTTTTTCTTCGTCTATTTAGCACAAACTTCGGTGCTACTATGCCTTCGACGTTCCTTCCTTTGAAAAATTACAAATTGTTACTAAATCGACACACGATATTTCTAGTGTAAGAAATTTTCAGTAATTGAACAAATTTGTAAAACTTTTTGATTTGGTGAAACACAAACTTGAAAAAAAATATGAATTTTAACATATTTGTACTTGTAAGCAACAAAGAAAATTAACTTTTGGTGAAACGGAAATAATGAAATTTCTACAAATTTCCCATTGTAAATCACAAAAACAATTTTGTAATAAAAAATTTTTGTGAAACAGAAAAAATCGATTTTTGCACAAATTTGTTAAAAAAAATGCCTGTAAACAACAATTTGTAAGTTGGTGAAATAGGCCACAGGGGTCAAGACTTGGACCTATCCTCTTCAACATATACACATCAGATCAACCACTCAACGTAGGAAGAAGCAATACGCTGCTATATGCTGATGATTCAATAACATAATAGGTACTTCATCGATATCACCAGATATAGCTGCTCGAAGGGTTGAGGAGCATATCGAGAACCTTTGGCACTTCACTGCTCAAAGTGCCAAAGGTTCTTGATATTCATCTGCTTCCGCCCGTCACAGCTGTAAGAGAACGACGTGCTTTCGCTTACCGCTATAGCAACATCAAAATTACGCCTCCAGATAGCACCGAGGTTTTGGCGAAGAGAACTACGAAGTATCTAGGCATCAACTTCACCCAGTAGAAAGACCACAGAGATCACTTTTCTTTAATGCGGGCTTTTTATTTTGCATAAACCTGTAATTTCAAATCTAAATAAAGTTAAAATACTCTATTTACATAATCGGAAACAATTAAAAACGAGTTATAATAATAAATTATACCTATAATGGTGTATAGAAAACACTATATAGAACTGGCAATGACCCACCCTTTAGAGTTTTAATTGATTTATTTTCATTGGTGTCCACATTTAACAAGTCCAAAGTTTCCAAAATACTACAACTCTCATCATTAGTTTCCGCCAACCTTTTCATTCATATTGTAGTTAATTCTAAAATAAACTATTCTAACTAATTGGTCAGTTAATGGAGTAACAATAGATAATTTGAATATAATAAATATGTATCTCATTTATTAATGAACAATTAAATTTCAATCAATGATATGCGAAACTACTCGTATTGGTGACAAAATAAATAAAACTCAAGTCTAGACTCTTCTAGAGCAACCAATCAACCAACCATCATCCAAATAATACTCACACTCTTGACTGGAATAAATTTGTTTATATTTCAAATAGAAAGGTGTTTTGATTGGACTTTAGCTTGACGTTGTTTTTAACTTTCTTGTATGCGTAGGAATAGCAAGAGAAAGATATTGCTGTTGTACGAAATTTCGAACTATAGATGCTAATTATTGGTTCGGACATTACGATAATAGAGGACCTGTCCGTCTGTATATCTGTCTCTCTGTCCATCTGCTCCTGAGCCTAAATGCTTGGAAGGATTTGTTTTAAACTTTGTGTTTGGGAGTTGTATTGTTTACAGTTGTTTTACTGTTTTACAGTTGTTTACAGTTTACAGTTGTATTGTTTACAGTTAGAGGCCTTTTTTTAATTAGCGTGTTAGCCCCAGTATTAATGGTAGGCAGTTTTAAGAAAGCTAGATTATTTTAAAAACGGCTTCAACGATTGAAACAATTTAAAATTTTAGTCAGCGACACAGTGAATATGACTGCTGCATACAGGGTGGGCGCCATCTAGTGGTTTCTTTTTAAATCATAGGTTATTTTGGTACTGACAGCTGTTTATCGCTCGAAATCTTGACAGAAAGTCAGTATCATACCTCCGCGAAACGAAATGAGTCGCTTTACGCTTGAAGAAAGTTCGGAAATATTAAAAACTTATTTCCAAAGTGAGTGCTAGCCCAAATAGTGCGTTTTTTGAAAAAAGTTTTGGCCGAAATGAAGCGCCCACACTGCACCTGCTGTACGCAAGTTTGTGCAAAACTACTATGCTAGTGGACAACACTCATAGTCCCCGTCATGGGCTTCATCTTCATCCACAGAGAGTGACAGTTTGATGCGGATTGTGGAGTGGTGGCATCATTGGCCATATTTCTTCGAAAATATTTAAGGCTGGGAACAACGTTTCGGTCAACGGTGGGCGTTACAGAGTTAACAGGCTTATTTTTTTACTGAAATTGAAGACATGGATTGGAAAAACCTCTGGTTCATGCAGGATGGCGCGCCATGCCGCACACCCCATGTCGCAATCGATCTTTTGCGCACCAAATTCCCAAATCGCGTTATAAGCGGTCTTGGCGATGTCTATTGGAAGCCTTGGAGCTGCGATTTGACCCATTTGGGCTTTTTTTTTTTTGTGGGGAACCATGAAGGACCGATGTTATATCAACAAATTGGAAACGATTCAAGAACAAAGCCAATATCATCTAAGCAATCCGTGAGCTACAGCCCGATTAACAAGGGTTTGGAAAATTGAGATATTGAACGACTTTGTGTTCCATAATTAATTGGAATAATTGGTGTTACTAATAAAGCCATAATACATGGAAAAAATTCATTTTGTTCATTTTACTGCATTTTTAAAAAGAAACTTGTATTTGGCCCACCCTATGTATAAAAATTTTTGTTCTTCGGTTTATGGAAATGGGCAAATTATAATTTCCTCACTATCCTTGAATTATTTCCTTCAAAATAAAAAAAAATCGATAGCGCTCGAGAATGTCGAGTTAACGTTTTCTTTTGCGAGTTTGTGACCCTCTCACTACCTTACCCTTACGTCACGCTCATTAGATTATTGATACGCACATTTTTCAGCATGTAAATAACTCTATATAAAGGGCTTAGATATGGTGTAGGTACTCAACTGGGTACAAGGTATCCCCCATATGTTAATCGACCGTGCTTGAGTAAATTCCAAAATTTTATCTCATAAAAAAGAAACCTCCAACCAAACTTCCAATAACCGAGAACATTTTGTACGGCTCTGTCGTGCACTTTATTTTTCTATCGCATATAGTTTGAAATTAATTCAAATAGTAAAATGTTAACTTTAAAAATATGTTAAATTATGCTTAGGTAGGTACATAAAGGTTAGACTTTTGTTCTTAATATATCAAGTTTTCGGTAATATTTTATGCAAAAATAAAATGGAATTTCCGAAAATGGTTCAGAATTGTCCTTCGCATCCAACTAATGCCGATTGTACTATTTATTAGTATATTATTTCATTTCTAGATTATTTATTATAAGCTCATCAATATAAATATGTATAGTAGATTCATTGTCAAGGTCAAAAGTGTTTATAATGCATTCTTTTGTCTTTCATGCATAAAAAGCGCTAAGCTAAAATTATATTTTTTGCACTACCTATAAACTAATTTTTGCCGATTAGTATTCAGATTATAATAAATTTACATAATTCCTGCGAACAACTTTAATTTGTTATGCAGAAATTATACAATAATACTGCTACCTACACAAGATTAGTTAACGTATTCATAAACAAACAAAAAAATAGAGTAATATGCTAGATGCAATATTTGCATGATCTTACGTACATTATTATCTATTATTGTTTATTTATCGAAGACATAAAATATTATTTAAAAAAATATGTGTCTTTAAAATTAGTATTATTATTACTAACTCCGTACAGATTATAAATATTTTGGATAGATAGTAAACATGTATGTAAATTGGGAAAGGTCATTGGCGTGCATCATAAGGCTCAGGACCTACCAGGCGATCTAAATTATCCAGCTGGAATTGACGCTTACGTGACTTTTTCAAGCTCGTTCTACAGCAGATAAAGTTCAGGTGTATAGCCTCGTTTAGTCCGACTCGGAGTAAACATCAATTCTATGAATGCCACCGTGTAGTGGAGATCCAACAACGAATAACGTTAAAGAAACCTTGCATTGAAAAATACTTTTCGAATAGGCAGACAAGTAAAATCTAGCCGTTTTATTTAAGTGCAGACGTTACACCTATCTATCTTCAAGCATCTGGGGCGTTGCTGAAGCGTTAAACAGTTTTCGCCATTAAACAATTTAAATATTTCGAAAACAAAACAAATGCATCTTTAATTATTTTGTGGAATACCTGAAAAAAGAGTAGCAAGAAAATTAAGAAATAGAGAAAATGAACATTGCCAATAACATTACGTATGTTTGTATATCCCATCTTCGATATACCCTTTATTACAAATTTAACGACCATTTATCTGATGCTGTGTAGAGAAAAACGGTCGCTAAAATTTAGAGCAAGCAGAATACTGAGCTTAATCAAAAATTTAAACAAAATGTGTTTTCAAAAAAAAAAACGAATTAAACTTTATTTAAAAATAATAACAGTCCATAAAATAATCTACTTTTTCCATGCGCCATAATGACTCAATCCACCGTAGCCACTCAAACCTAGCCCAGAGTGGCTGCTCAAACCGATTGGAGTAATGATTCTGGAGGTGACCACTGGAGCGTGTACAGAAACCGACCTAATAACTGGAGTATCGACAACAACTGGCGATACAACTCTTTGGACGACTGGAGTCACGACATTCCTGACTACTGGGGTTACAACGGAAGTTACAACATTATGTGAAACTGGTTGAATTGTCCTAACATTGGATACAACATGAGCGTTGCCGACTGGTACAAGCCCGACTCCGACACCACCATAAGCGGAACCTCCGAGACCAAGAGATGCTGAAGCAGCAGCTACGAAGAAGGCGAGGACGATGAAGGACTGAGGAAAATTATAAAAATGTGGTTAAATCCTTTCAATGTCCAGTTGTTCTTTACTTACTTTCATTTTGGTTAAGTTATTAGAATGATACTAATTGAATACTGCAGTTCAGCTTGACTATTTATACAAGCTGCGTGAAAAGCAAAACAGAACTCTTTCGTCAAACGACAAGTTATTTTTGGCAATATTCTCAATGAACTCGAACCAGTTTAGTTTTTAATGGCCATGACGGCTCATACACTCTGATGATTTCGTTATACATACAAATATCCGGAGTAGTGCAAGCGTCCTATTTTCACTTTCACTAAGCACTAGCAATAAATTTAACAAGTTTGGGGCTACATATTTAATGCGTCTTGCCTGAGGCTCGATTAATGACAAAATATGTAGATACGTCAATACTGAATTTTTGATTATGCAGCTTATTCTAATGTGCGCCAGTCGCATTTGTCAACATCAGAATTTCAGATTCAGACGGTTTAAATTAAACAAACGAAATATGGACACATACATTTGAAAAATCCTGTGATAAGCCATTATTTGGCCATGAAAGTCCTTACCGTAAGTTATGGCATATCTAATTACCCAATTCGATGCAATTAAGGAGCTGCTTAGAGAGGCATGTTAACTGAAGTCTAGGCCCGCCTGGACTGTAGCGCAATCAAAAATAAAGTTAGTAGAACGGTAGAAACTTCATATTCATTACCATATAATGGCTTATCACAGGATTTTTCAAATGTATGTGTCCATATTTCGTTAGTTTAATTTAAACCGTCTGAATCTGAAATTCTGATGTTGACAAATGGGACTGGCGCACATTAGAATAAGCTGCATAATCAAAAAATCAGTATTGACGTATCTACATATTTTGTCATTAATCGAGCCTCAGGAAAGACGCATTAAATATTTAACTCCAAACTTGTTAAATTTATTGCTAGTGCTTAGTGAAAGTGAAAATAGGATGCTTGCACTACTCTGGATATTTGTATGTATAACGAAATCATCAGAGTGTATGAGCCGTCATGGCCATTAAAATATAAACTGGTTCGAGTTCATTGAGAGTATTGCCAAAAATAACTTGTCGTTTGACGAAAGAGTTCTGTTTTGCTTTTTACGCAGCTTGTATAAATAGTCAAGCTGAACTGCACTAATCAATTAGTATCATTCTAATAACTTAACCAAAATGAAAGTAAGTGAAGAACAACTGGAAATTGAAAGGATTTAACCACATTTTTATAATTTTCCTCAGTCCTTCATCGTCCTCGCCTTCTTCGTAGCTGCTGCTTCAGCATCTCTTGGTCTCGGAGGTTCCGCTTATGGTGGTGTCGGAGTCGGGCTTGTACCAGTCGGAAACGCTCATGTTGTATCCAATGTTAGGACAATTCAACCAGTTTCTCATAATGTTGTAACTTCCGTTGTAACCCCAGTAGTCAGGAATGTCGTGACTCCAGTCGTCCAAAGAGTTGTATCGCCAGTTGTTGTCGATACTCCAGTTATTAGGTCGGTTGCCGTACACGCTCCAGTGGTCACCTCCAGAATTATTACTCCAATCGGTTTGAGCAGCCACTCTGGGCTAGGTTTGAGTGGATACGGTGGATTGAGTCATCATGGCGCATGGAAAAAGTAGATTATTTTATGGACAGTTATTATCTGTTTTTCAAATAAAGTTTGATTATTTTTTTTTTTAAACACTTTTTTTTTATTTAGCCCATTATTTTGTTCTTCTCACAGTGCTCGCTAATTTTGTTATATCATGATGTACAAGAAAACACGTGTTATTTTTTTTATTTTATGTACGTTTTCTTTCTATTCGCATATTTTTTGTTTTGGAAGTGCAAAAATTTATCGAAAAATTTAGTGTAGCTACCAGACATTTATTTCAATTGTTATTATAAAGTTGTGGAGACATTTTGTGAGCTGAATATAAGAGCTTTGTCACTACAAATACCTACAAAATATGGTTATACCCGGCTGATGCGGCGTTTAGTGTAATATATATTTAGTGTGCAAAAAAGGTAGGTACCTACCGCCTTGGTAAACTGCTTGGCTATATTTTTCTTTTTATTTGTTAACACTTTTGTATGAGGGCTTAAATATAGAGCGAACAGGATACTGGGCTTAAGATGTCACTAAGATCTGCACTAGAACAAGACGAAATAAATAGAATAATGACCTGTGCTGAATGAAAAAGAGAAAACAAATCATCGAACATATTAACACTTGCACATTCCCAAAAATGTCAAGTTAATGAGACAGGCAGATTTTCAGTGAGTAAAATGTAGAAAAATAGAAAAGGGTAGAGAAGGGTTACTTGAGAGAGTGAGGGCCCTCCGGCTCCGCTTAGAACAAAATTGTTTTTTTTTTTTTTAAATACTTCTCCCGAGAAAGGCGAACCTAAAACGCTTCATCAGCGCCCCGAGATGTTTGCAGATGTATATTAGTTCTGCACTTAAATTGCTGCAAATTGGAGTCTTCTGGAAACATATCCCCGGGAAGCGAGTTCCAAAGTTTGCTTGTTATGTAAGAGAAGGAGTTTTGAAAAGTTGATGTCCTCGCGGTTGTCAAGTGTGCTGTATGGTCATGAGCATTAGCAGCCTGTCTTGTAGGGCGCCCAAACGTTACATTTCGAGGGATATTGTCCTTGAGTTCCTCGGAACATCTACCATGGAAGTGCCTATAGAAAAACATCCTAGAATCAACGGTTGTAGATTCAATGTGAGTGAAGTGTCTCCAATAAGTCGAACTGCTCGTCTTTTTATGCTGTCAAGTAGGTTAAGTGAATGTTTTACGGCCGAGCTCCATATATGGGAACAATATTCCAGGCCTGGTCTAACCTGTGCTTTGTAGAGAAGGATAAGTTTGCTTGCGGCTAAAAGCACTGTTTGGGCTACACAGCGCTAACTTTGGAAATAAGTTTTCAATATATCCCAACGTTGTTCTAGCGTAAAGCGACCCATTTCGTTCCGCGGAGGTATGATACTGACTTTCTGTCAAGATTTCGAGAGGGAAACATGTATCTATCTATCTATCTATGGGAATAACTTGTTCTTTTTATTGTATCTATTTAAAACTGCGTTATTTTAATGTTTTCACTTTTGATATAGTATCTGCACTAGATCGAGCTTTAGTCGGCCAGAACTTTATACCCAGGACTTTTGTAAATCCCTCTTATGTCACTCAAGTTCAGAACTTTTTAGCTAAAGGTTTTATCTTAACATGAAGTTTTCCCCTTCATCTTTTTATCAATCTTTAACTAAAGGAAACATGCTATATCAACGTATCTACATACAGCATAAAGGTGTATAAATAAAAATAAAAATTTGAACACTTTCGGCACTTTGGGGACTCGGATACTATTAACTGTCTACCACAGAAACATTCCATAATAACAAATTAATATAAAAAAAGCAACAGTGTGTTAAGTTAACCAGATAATTATATGCAAAATCTGTTCGAAGACACATTTGGAATTTTTATTTATACATATTACCAATATTGTGTATTTTTTTTTCAGCAATGAAATCTGTTCACAGACTAGACATTCAAATGGAAATGGCACCTGCTCAGGGACAACCACTTACTATACAATACATACATGTTCGCATACTGCATAATATTCGTGGTACTTTGCTCCATTTCATTATTATTCATGAACCAAGTAGAACAATAAATTTAACTTCAACCAAATAAAAGAAAGTCTCAAACAAGTTTCCCTGGCAGTCGCATAGTTGTCCCTTGTGCAAGATTCTTACACAAAATAACATTGAATTGTGCTGTAGAACTTTTGAAATGGTTGCAGTCAGTCGCATAAAGTATCCATAGGAGTTGGACAATGTCAAAGAAAGGAATTCACGTGATGCAACTAAAATCCAATCAGTTTTATTAAGTTTTTGACTTTTATTTCTTGTAATATTTGATCGAAGTAAGAGATTCCAGAACAGAATAAAATATACTTTTTGTATATACACCGCAATACGCGTTCTCTAGTGATCGGAAGAACTGCCATTACATGCCCAATTGTATCCTTTATTGTGAACGACTATAATAGTTATCACTAGTCACGGTGATTAAAAAAATCCGCTTCTTTAGAAAACTCATGATAAATGTGACCATGAAACTTGAAGAGCCAAATAAGGATTCGTATACCATAAACAATTATAGAGTGCTCGAGCCCACGGGCATGGAACCAACATCTTTCAATACAAAACTCAAAGGATCAATAGCTATAGCTGAATATTGACAGCCGCTGTCATTCTGTAACTTTTGTGCGCTCCAAAATCGGTTTTAGTTTCCCATGGCGACATTTTATGCCTTATAATAAATTTAATATTAAGGTTAAAGTTAAGCCAAATGATTTAAAAAGATTATTATTAAGATCCTTTGTATTATAAGATGTATTATCTTTGATCATGTTTATATTCAGCGCGAGCGCACTGTCTCATTATGGCATTTAAATGTCTATTTATGTCTTCCCCATGTCTGTATAAATTGTGCTAAATTCCAAGTAGTTCTACAAACCGTTTGTAAGACTTTGCATCGTCCAAAAGTATGATTCCAATATACACACAGTTGTTTATGCTCTCCTCGATACATTCTTTCCTGCAATGATGAGCTGAGATTTGTTATGAAGTAGCTTGAAAATCTTTATAAATAAAAATGAAATGATGTTCGTTGGTCATTCCATCACTTGAGAACGTTTGGTTTTTAAATACTTATTCGTAACATATATCTCGGAAACCACCGAACCGATTGAGCTCAAATTTATCGACAGCATTAGGATTGAAATAGTGATTTTCACTCTAAGCATGAGTCGAGGAACATTAAAATGGGTTGTGGCATTAACTACAGGACATGGTAATTTCGGGTATCATTTAAGGAAGATGGGACGAGAGGATGATACTTGTAAACTATGGCTGGGACAAGATTGGGTCGACTAGGAATCGAACCCAAGGAAAAGTCTCTCTGGGTAAGATTTATAGTGGTAGAGTGACGAAAAGAAACCCGGCAGTGATGGTCTCTCGAAAAATCTATATAGGTATTGACCCCTAATATTCCTGTGAAGACTGGTTAATATTGGACACTAGAATTGTGAGATAAAATTTGTAAAATTTGGAACATTGATAATATGTATTGTCCTGATGATAGAAAAGAACATTATCTAGGGAGGCACTAAAACTTACTGGGTACGAGCAAAGCCGGGCGGGTACAGCTGTACTTATATGTATAAATGTATATAATTAGATGTTATAGGTATGTATGTATGCTAGACTCCGAAACCACCTTCTCTTCAGCATTAAACCTACAGTGACCTGTAAACTTTGGTTAAAATAGAACAAGTCGCGTCCTACGATACAAATAAAAACACTCAAAAGCTTATATCCCGAGAATAACCAACCGAACCAATTGAACTCAAATTTTCAGGCTATCTGATATATTTGCTCGGGGGTATTCTTGCAAAATTTGGTCAAAATTGAACAAAGGCAATACCAAAAATAATTTTAAAAAAACTACAAAAATATCTCGATATCAAGATCAACCGAACCAATTGAACTCAAAGTTTTAAAAAATCTGATTCGTTTCCGTCAATTGTTTGTGAAATCACATCATCAAAGGAAGAACTCATCAGCAAAGTATTTCCGAATATAAGTCGCAATTGTTTGAACAACGTTTTGCTAAAAGTTTCGTCAAACAAAACGCGTTATTAACGCCGCGGTGAGATTATTTTACGCGGCGGTAAGATTATTTTGAGGCGACGTTCTCAACGCCGCGTTAGACGACGTCAAACAGATAGCTATTATCAAATTCTCTCAAAATGTCAAACAGCTCGGATTACGAATTATTAATTTTATTTGCGGTGCTACGAAATTTTTGAAAAAGAAAAAAGGATGTGCGCGAACACGACATAAATAAAAAGAGAGAAGAAGTCAGAGAATACCGTTTTCATTTAATTCCATTGCGATTGACTCCGATATCACGCTTTTTTCACGGAGTTAAAACGCGTTCTGTTTTACGGAGCCTTAGCTGCGAAGAATAGGTACGTCGATGATTTAAATTGCATTATTCAAAATTAAATCGCATGCACATTCCAATTACATTCGTTTTATGCGGTTGATCGCGTAACATCTCATTGCGCCACCTACTGGAAAGTTCTGGAAAACATTTCTTGAGCCTGCTATATAGTCTATGTATTTATAAAAAAAATTGTTTCGTCTTTCCTCTTATTGTTTTCTGATTTCCTAGTAAATTTTCCACCAGAGGATATTAAATTTAAACCAAACAGAACAATAATCCATTCTATGAGTATGTATCTTGTTCTTGTTATGGTCAAGCAATGTTCAGTTCACTGAGCATATTTTCAGTAAACGTTTTTTCATCCATGTCAGCATCTGAACCAAAAATGTCCTTGCTTCTTCTGCATGACTGAAAGACTAAGCAGGATGCATGCTATAGTTCATAGATGCTGATGTGAATTTTCCACAAAAACTGAGGTACGTAATATCTGCAAAAGCTTGTAGCCATAATATTAGTGTTATTGCATCTGTGTTTTCCACACAAACTATAAATATCTATTTGAATTTGCCTTCAAACAACAGAAATGCAAATTTTAAACAGTCTTACAAGGACTCTTTCCGAACGAAAGCGTATAATCGTCGACACAAAATGTGTGCACACTCTTCGTGCTTTTTTTCGACCATACTCGTACAGATATTTTAAAAGACTTACTGTTTGTTGAAATGAAAATTATTTATTTGATTGATGTGAACTTTAATACGTGGTCAATTGCAATTTACCACAATTGTCGTGAGATTTAATAAAATAAAATCCATATATGTAAATATGGACCATTTACATTATCGATGATATCGATGATATATTCCTACACAAGGACAGGGCTATAAGAACAAAAAAAATTTATCTCGAATTCAGCCATGCAGTCACAGTCATGAAATGGTATGCGTATGATATAAGATATTGATGCGGTTCGTAACCTAGACATTTCCTATTAGTGAAAATGAAATTTCTGTCATTTGAATGCCTATTCCACTCGCTATTCCATCAGACGTAGTTGAAACGAGTACTCAGGAATGACAAATATACACCTACATTGACATTCCTTGGGTCATGCATGAATAATGAACTTTTTCAAGGTAGGTATTGAAATCGAATTCATATTATCATCCGTTTACATCATCCATCCAGTTAGAATTGAATGACAGAGGTAGAAATACCCTGAGTTGTGATATGGTCCTTCATCGTCTTGTGCCATGGCGATGACACTATTGGTTCAATGTTTTGTGCGCAATACTTGTCTGCAAAAGTCAGGTACATACTTCGAGATTGTGTTCATCGGTGGACGTTGATAAATGTATTGTGTACCATTGCGATGGCGATGATAGCAAAATATGGTTATGAATGGAAAAGAAAAAAAAGCTGTTTGAATTAACAGATTAGATAAATTAAAACTAATATACAAATTTTGTATAGCGTGTTATTGCACGTCTAGCATATCATGGGCAAGATGGAAACTAGCCTTCTGTATTTGGGTCGCCCATATGCTTAAAATTTCTTGTGTGGATCGTTGAATGTTTGCAGCCCTTCCCACTATTCAAGTCTCCTGTATTGGTGTACTTGAGATAAGACCATAAATACATCACACCACATATTTACTTGGCGCTATCACGTCGGGACTGAACCGGGACCTCATACAATATACTACAATATTTAGATATACCCTACAGCCTACATTTTAGAAGCATCATAGTCGTAGACATACTATAGGTACATAATACAAAATGCGACTTAGTTTTGGTATGTATAATTGTAGGTGCCATGAAATAAAGTCTTATGCCAGCCAAAGGTACTATCAGATTACGAGAGAACAAAATTTGGAAGCCCGAATCCTTCGGTCACTCACGCATACTTTACATCTTTGAGTAAAGCGGATTCATGCCACTCACATACTACAAGAAACCGAGGTATGTCTTTGACAAGGTATGTCTTTTACAATCTGGTATACTATGGACAGGAAGGACGAAGGACAGGCTCTCCCCGAGTACTGTCATAAAGGGTAGGTATATTATATACCCATCTTTACATATGGCTCAAAGACGAAGAATGGAACGGGAGCACGAATCTTCTCAGAACAACTAAATATCAGTCATTCATCATTTAGAGATCTACGCGGTCAAGAAAGCAGCTCAAACTGTCTTAGTGAGGGAACTGCCAGCAATGGAAATTCTCTACTGCGTGGGCAGCCAAGCAGCACTTAAATCAAATAATTCCAATCTGGTAAACTCCAAATTCGTAAGCCAGTACCTCTCGGTATTAAGAACATTAAGCCATCACACAGTAATGCTGGGTTCCTGGACATGTTGGTGTAGTAGGAAATGAGGCAGCGGATAAACTGGTCAAATGAGGCTCTGAAATGGACGTACTAGCTGACAGATAAGTATTAAAAGCTTTCAACGCAGTTAAGGGCGTCATTGACGATGTCACGTTATACTTTGGTTAGGGAATAATGGAACTACTTCTGGTTATACTATAACTCATAGATTGTGGCCCGCAATTGACACTAAAAGGTCAAAGTTCCTAAAATCTTTTGATAGAAACCAAATCCTAGTACTCCATATACACTGCGTATCATTGGAAACATATTCAAAAGACTAGGTATCTTTACAAATGACTTCAGAAGAACTTGCAGACTTGAAGAGGAAATATAATCTGTGGAACATCTCCTGTGTCACTGTCTAGCCCTAAAAGAACCCCTCTACTCTTGTATTTGTATGCGAGCACCGGTTCTTCAACAGTTTGGAAGACATAGCAACGATACCTCTATCAGATTTAAGAAGATTCATCAACAGATCCGAATGGTTTTGTTAATTGCATGTCCTATCATGTACTCTCATAGGGTAATCACAATGGGCCTCAATGGCTTCTGGGTGAAAGTTGCATAGCAAACTGCCCCTCTGACTTAACCTAACCTAACCTAACCTATAATCTGATAGTTTTGCAAGAATAATCGTGCCATATTGCTGATATATCGGTTAATGAAGAACATTCTTTAAATGGACAGGATAAGGATAACAATGACTGCCCTGCCTTTAAAGACACATTGGCACATCTTTTCGCAATGAGTCTTCATTTTGTCTTAACTTTCTATGTCTCTTTTAATATTTGAATTCGTAAACACTGTTTTTCGCTTTTGCGCAATTAATATTTATGCTTTTGGGAGAACACAAGAGGAGAAACTATTCTCATTCTCGGATAAAAAAACTCTCCAATGGAAATAGAAACACTGGGAACAATAGGATTCCCCTTAAAATTTCGAATATGGAAAAAGCTCTAAGAAGTTTGCAGCAAGTAGGTAAATAAACATTTCCCAGAACTTAAATTTAAAGATGTTCTTCTTTTATTATGTACATATATTGTGGTTGTTCCCGCAGGTGGGCTCTGTTTTGAAATGTAATTCAACATTCAAATTATAATATGATGTGAGTACTCGTACTGTTCATTTGGTAGCACTCGCCGTATCTACTAGAGATATGTGACAATATGCTCTTCTGTCACTAACACCACTTAAGAAGGTGATGACATTCTTTTTCAGCAAATATTTTCATGAGATATTTTCTACACATGAGTCTCACAAATAATGCAACTTTATCAATATAAAAGGTTAAATTCATCAACACAGAATGAAAAATAACAGAAACGAAAACAGCCATCGCTATAGTTTGTTATTCAAATTTCCTCAACTATGATCTGTACCGCTTACAGACAGTCGTCTAAAATTAATGTATACAAAATGATGATGGATTAATTGACATGGCCAGAAGATGTTCAAAGCCCTCCTTTCCACGACCGGAACCACCCTTTTCACCTCTTCTAAATCAGCAATAAATTCAATATATTAAAAAACTAAAAATACCATAAAGGTTCATATTGGGAGCACTGCCTCTAGTCCAAATATTTTCTAGCACACTTGGAACAGTAGTTTTTATCGCCTTAACGAGGCAGGAGCTTAAAAAAATGGTTTGTTAGCTCTGGGCAAGTTTCAAATATACCTTTAAATATCCGTACTCTGCTTTCATTACCGGAGGTTTTTCTAAAATATGTATTGGACTTTTATTGTACTCTTCTACTACCTACATAAAAGTGAATGACATATAGCATCTGCGATCTTTATGTTTGTTTACTTGTCGTTTATAGGTTTCGAGAATCCTTATCAGATTATAGGATCTGATGCCTATAGACCATCGAATATCCGTGGGTCTTTTGAGTGAACAATTCTATATAATGAACAATTCAAGGCGCTAACATTTGTTTACATAATAACTTCAAAATACATATGTAACTCAGGACACTACTTTTCTTTTTTCTGCCACGCTCTTATGGACTATGCTGTCCTTCTGCCTGAAATTAATAGACCATCATTAGCTATCACGAGGTAACCTTGAATCGAGCCTTGAATACTCGCAAGTACAAAAAAATCATTCGGCCCAATATAACATCATTTTCGCATTAAGGACATTGATTTCTTTACACCTTTCCATATCATAATTATTTTGTATACTCTGCAATATAATAAGAATAATCACAGAAACTTGCCCCACAATGAATCGCAGACTGGACCATATTTATATACCGTCTCAAGGATGTGCGATATAAATCATTGGATCAAATCTAAAAGTCAAATACATTGGTTTAATACTAAACGTTTATGTGCACATACACTCACATCTAGTGTCATTAAATTGGCATTAGATTTTGTGATCTTTATCACTTAATGGATGCTAAGAAAAGTCATAAAAGGCACTTGTGTGACAAGCAAAACTTGTAAATTATTAACTCACTAGATGGTCCAATAATTACGCAGACTAGCAGATTTTTATTGTCTCAAGTGAGTCTGCAAATTAATTTGTTCGTCTTAATTATTCCAAAACATTAAATAGTCTATAAACAAATCGTTAACAGAGCTAAAGTGAAATAAAAACTATAAAGTGAAATGTTTGTTTTTTATCGATCTTGTGTTATATACATACACCTAACCCACATGGATATGTTTTTGTTTCATAGTGGTATTTAGTCATAATTTTTTGTAAAAATAAACTTGGGTATGATTTTGGAAAGAGCGGAAAATGTATGTGTTTGAATTCTTTTAATGAAGGGATGGACAGTTATAGAAGAAAATAGTTTTAATATGAAATTAATTCTGTTGATTTGAATATTGTTTGTCTTGAAGCAACTAAGCGGGTTAGCACTTTGATACCAAAACTCAATTTTTTAATTTGTTTATTTACCTCCCTGGATTAGTCTGACCATCAGAGTATGACAATCACTATCGTAGTTTTAAAGTTTCTATAAGTGTTGTGCTTTAAATCGAAAAATTAAAAAAAAAAGTTGCTCCTTTGAGACAGCAGTTATAATAAGATAAAATAGTCTTGTGTTTTAGGAAAATGCTCAGTAACATAATGCAATTTTCAAGAGCGATCAAAGTTTGACTTTTTAACTATGTATTAAGGTGGGTTTCCACATGTCGGTTGATTAACAAAGTTTGACAGCCCTCGCGTTTATGTCATTGAACGACACCAATGTCAGTTCATTTCCACTTATGCCAATTATTGGCAAAAAATGGTTTGTCAGTTAATTGACCAACTTATGAACTCGATGCGAATTAAATTTTCTCTGTCAATTATAGACAAAGTGACATTTTGTTTGACAATTCAGCTATTTCCACTTGTCCAGCGGTTTCTCTGACAGTTATTGACATACGTTGTTAGTCAATTCATTGACAAGCAACTTTTCGCCATTTCCACTTGCCAGTAGCGCAGTGGTTAGTGTGCTGGACTACTGTGCGAGGGATCCCAGGTTCGATCCCCGGAAAAACCCAAATTACATCGTAAAGTTTTTTCTACTGCGCCACCTCTCGCGAACGTCTGACAAACATCCGAGAGTATGACTGTCATAAAAATGCTTCTCAATTCAGCCGTTCGGACTCGGCATAAAATTGTAGGTCCCTTCCATTCGTCCCAAAAATAGAAACTCACACAAAACGAATGGTTGCGAGAAGCTAGGCCTTGGGTGTCACCCGCCTGTAGCGCCACCTATTTATTTATTTTTTAAATTTTTTAATTGGCATAAATATACGTCAATTGTCAATTTCAAATCGACAAGTGGAAACCCAGCATTAGTTAATAATAGTTAAAACCTTTTTACGCAGATTAGTGGACATTTTTTTAAAGAACATTCTCCATAAGTCAGCTAACATTGATTTGAAAAAAACAGTAAAGTAACGGGACTATACGGTAATGTAGCGTGTTGCTTTAAGGTAATCCGGTAGCACTATATCCAATTCTGCAACTGCAAATATCGAACCAATTTTCTCAATCGAGTTCTAAAAAAAGAAACCAACTTTGCAGTCCAACGAGAGGCAACGAATTCGCCATTACTCGATAATAGCAGAAACTGCACAAATTCGCCACAACTTTTAAAGGCCGCGTTGCGAGTAGTAGCATAACCCCGATCCCGACTCGTTGTTTGTTATTTATTTGAGTCGAATACTAAAGGGTGTTTTTTTTTAGAGGTATGGAACTTTGAAATGTAATAAAATAAAGATAATTTTTTTAAATTGACATGAAATATACACGGCTGGCTCGGATATAGTCTAATCTGGAGGTCCAATTTTCAATGACTTTTTGTAGCCGTATATAGGCAATAACGCGGCGAATATTGTCCTCCAAGTAGTCAATCGTTTTGGGTTTATCGGCGTAGATTAGCGACTTCACATATCCCCACAGAAAATAGTCAAGCGGCGTTAAATCGCACGATCTTGGAGGCCAATTCACGGATCTACAACGTGAAACTATGCGGTTACCAAACGTTTCCTTCAATTAATCAATTGTGGCACGAGCTGTGTGACATTTTGCGACATCTTGTTGCAACCACAGCTCCTGTGCACATCATAGTTGTTCAATTGATGAACGAAAAAGTCAGTAATCATGGCTCTATAGCGGTCACCATTGGCTGTAACGTTCTGGCCAGCATCGTTTTTAAAGAAGTACGGACCAATTATTCCACCAACCCATAAAGCACAAACAGTCAGTTTTTGTGGATGTAACGGTGTCTCAACATACACTAAGAGAATTTGCATCACTCTCACTCCAAATACGGCAGTTTTGTTTATTTACGTATCCATTCAACCAAAAGTGAGACGATTATGTTGACCGTAAAATGGGCGTAGTGCGCGATACGTATTTCTAACAGAACCATGATTTTCAAAATAAACTTGCACAATTTCGAAGCGTTGTTCATGCGCCAGCCTATTCATGTTGAAATGCCAAAAGAAACTAAAAATAAATCACTTGACAACTGACAAAATGGCCGCTAGTTAAAATATTGTTGCCAACTTAAAGTTCTATACCTCTAAAAAAAACACCCTTTACTTGAGTCGATTAAAACTTTAATAAATTAAATTAGACAATTATTAACTTCAATCCAATCATCTGTTTGGCCTTAAGCCTGTAGCTCACTTAACTGCAGCCTAAACAGCTTCGCGGATTTGCATTCAACTTCAAAAAACATACCGACTATCTTCCTGCAGCCGGTATAAAACAGCCGCGAATAATTATCCGCCAACGAAAACAGACATAAAATCAATACTCCCTTGCATTCTGCAGTATCCATTATCCAACGAAAAGGCCCATAAAAAGGTATTCAATCCCATTAAATCAAAGAACATATTTTTGTGTCTGTGCATTAATTTAATTAAGTAGGTATAGGTACCTACCATAAAAAACCTTCTGCCTCATACAATCCTTAACCACACTTAATTCAAAATATAGATGGCTACATCTAGTATCTAGTGTCAATAATTGCAAAATTTGCGTATCTTTTCGGCCTATGATGGCTCATAAACTCCTTTATGGCAATGACATTATGATGATTAATTTTCTTAATTGAATTCGCTATACAAATTTAAGTTTTTGATTGATTAAAATTATTGAAACAAATTGCCACTTCAACCTGTAAACGAATCTCTTTACCACATCATTAACAATTGGTTAAACTAGACTCTGGGTTATGTTCGTGAAATTTTATATACATTTATCCCTGAGACAAAAATGTAAATAATGTTTTTCCGCTCAACAAGCGCTAAATCCTATTAGCTTTTTACCGAAAAACGAATCACAAAATACCATTCGATGGTACATGAAATATAGACCATACATAGTTAGCGGGATTCAAGCTGTGTTAACCAAGAGATACATTGTTATTTAAGGACTTTGCTTTGTCTTGCCCATCAGTATGAGGGTGTGTTTTTGTTTGCGTTTCTAAATTTTGAATGAATGAAGTTAATGCCATGGTGTAGGGTGTATGTAAGCACAGTTCATATCATTGAACTTTGGCTACTGGTTGCATCTGATTTAAGCCTGTGGCCTTGAATTGCGCGGTTGTTTACTGACGAAAGGATTGTGGAAGAGGTGTCGTGTAACCCTCACTTGTAAACTTGGCCATTAAATAATGAAGTTTATTTTATGGACCCGGTACGTCGTCCGGTCCTCCTGATTTAAGTTTGAACAGTGTCTGCCGCGTTAATTTTATCCATATTTCATGAAATTTGTTTAATTTATATTATATCTATATACAAATTGATGTTGTGCTATCACACAAGCCACAAGACTTTTAGGGTTAACTGAAAAACAATGGGTTGATGGGTTTATACTAGGACTCTTGGAATCAGCCAGATTTTGTTATGTAGGTACATTACATTTATACCTATAGGTAATATTGGTACCCGATGAATTTCTGTGGATTGCAATAAGACCACAAGCACATGAACATTTTGATGTATTTAAAATTGCCTTGCAAATGCAAAATCATCAATCGAAACCATGACTTCCAGGGGTACTCTGTCAACTGAATGACTCTCATCGTCAGTTTGTGAATTGGCATCAACTGGGCTAATACCATACCAAACCAACGATTGCAGAGTGCAGTCGTATAGAGTGGGTATTCTCCATGAATACAAAACACAGACGTATTCCAATTAAAATTTCCAAAATAAACAATACATCTATACATACATATATACAATAATATCTGCAAATGCAACTGCAATAAAAACCCATGTCCGTTAGTGACACTTGAAACTCGAAGGGCAATAAAAATGATGAAAATATTGAATTAAAATTTTACCAGCATTTTAGTTTATTTTTTTGTTTGGCAAATTTTGTTTTTATAGGAACTCTGTTTGACATTTCGATGTCGCATTTATGCATCCACAAAAAAAAACAAAAAATAAAGAATGCATGTATGTGCATACCATACATACATAAAACTGAATTGTGAAATTAAAATCAACAGGAGGAGGAAATTTAAAATTTTCTTTGGGTTGATTCTTTGTTTAACGATTTATAGGTTGGCAGTTGCGATTTTACCTACGATGACGAGCGGCAATGGTGTAGTGGATAGTGTCATTGTGGGTTGATGATGAAATGTCCTTTTCCAAAATCCCTTTTTCGAAATCCCCTTTCCAAAATCCCCTGTGCTGAAATCTCTTACTCCAAAAGACCCTAAGAGAAAATTCCCAGTGACATAATACCCAATTTTTAGATTTGGTGTTATTAATTCTGTCACCGCGACATCTAAATATGGTGTTAAAAAGTGAGATTCGTATGGATCCGAAACCCTCCGGCTTGGGGTCACTCTATGATTTGGAGTAGGTGCAAGGTTGGGTATATGCAAAGTTTAGTTTGCTTGTGGGAGATTTTGGCTAAGGGGATTTTGTCCGGGGAGATTTTGGAAAAAGAGAAGAAAAAAAAATGAGAGATTATGTCCAATGAGGGATTTTGGAAAAGAAGATATCGTAGGGATCCCTAACCAGCCATGTCAACTTCTCAGTGATGTAGGTCTCAGACCTCTACGCAAAACATTTCATGGATATAATGTGCACCAAATTAATAGTAAATCTTATAGAAAGGAATATATTCCGTCGTCTTTTGCAAGGCAAGTTTTATGAGCGCTGAATTTCCCTAACGGAATATTCAACCCTAATTTCATAAATCACGAAATATATAATACAAGCCAATCCATATTTTTACTAGTCACTTTTCCTAACCTCTATCTTAAGATCCAATAAATCATCCTTGTGAAAGCGTTGCTCACATAATACGTGCTATTTTTGCAATATCTCAGAGGTTCCGTAAAAATGTTTTCGCCTTTAAGAAGTTGTCACTTGACAAGGGTGTTAATGGAATGCAAATAGATGCAATCTCTTATCTTATAGTATTATCGAAAAAAATGTTGCTCCATTTTAATTAATATGTCTCGCAAACTCTGCTTTGGAAACCTACGAGTCTATCTGGACATTTCCGAAGAGGCTGCCTTTATAAACTCCAAGCTAACATGATATTTTTCCAATACTTTTATAAGAACTAACTGAAAATCGTAGTCATCCAAAGAGATTAAAAGTATCCTCGTAAAATAGCAATCAAAGCGAATATCAACTAAAGAATATTATACTTCGGTGTAATTGAAAAAGGATCCGATTTTCAAATAAATGCTAAAAAAGATATATGTATTTAGTATCGGTATCTCTTTCATGCTTTTGATATGTAATACGAAGGAAAAGGGATTTCATCGGATTGCATTTGCTATGAGTGGACTATCTCTCCTGCTATTTAAATGAATGTTCATAGCATTTTATTTCAGTTCATGAGAATGTTAGATGGTAATGTTGGAAGTCTTATAACTCTAATTAAAGAAGAAGAAGTGAACTTGATTTTTTTTCTTATTCAAATCTTTTACAAATAATGATTCGTTGGAAGTAATTAAGTTTCCCTTAATAATGGAAGGAATTAAATAGGGAAATACCTATTTATCTCAGCAACGAGTTATAGCTATTTATATGTATTACTTGATCGCGTTTTTTTCTAAAGGATTTTCTTCAGGGTTGCAGTTCATGTCATGCCATCAACATTGTCTGCATTCGATATAAGAACTATAAAACATCCAAATTGCATAACTACTGCTCTCTTAGTGGAGAAATAAATAAAATGAAATGGAAATACAATTTGGACTAAAATATTACGTATACGCCACAGTATCCGGAACGAGATACTTTACTCTAAATATTGTCTAGATTAATGAGTTTCAAATATCTGTCTCAATAGTTTAAACATTTTCTCTGTAGGGTGAATCAGTGTAGCTAGTATTATTTTATTGTTTGTTCTCTGTCCTAATAATAAATTTGTAATGTCAAAAAAAAAAAAATTCACATTCCAGTTCGCCAAGTTCAGGTCAAAGCAGTACTGAAGTAGAACAACAATTTTGTGGACATTTTTACAGTGCTTCAGAGGTACATCGGTACTATAGTGTAGCGCACGGCATTTGTGCGTTTTTTTAAAAAGATATTAGGCAAATGTCTTCCTCTCTGGTCGACCGACACCCTGAGGAAGCCCTTTTCGGATATTTTCGTGCACTCTCCAAACAATCAAATTTGAGTCCGAATAATGTTCCTGTGGAATGTCGAGGTTTGGGGACGATTGATGTAAGCAAGAGACTTATAACTCAACAGGAAATATAATTTATATACAATGAATCTAACTTAAACGTATTTCGCATGAGTGATACGATAGTGGATATAATAGTAATAAAATTGCATCTAACTACCTCATCGAACATGAGTTGCAGAGTTTGTGTTACAACTTTAAGAACTTTTACCAATGTGTCCATCTAAACAAATGTGTCAGAAGAAATTAAGAATAGTCTCCGCAACATGTATAAAAAAAACAAGTAAAAGTGTTAGGCCTACTGTCCACGTAGCTGCACTTCATACGCACGCTTTCGTCATTTGCATCTTCCTTGCAGCTGGCATATAAACAAACGAAGCTCTGTCCAGGGAGCGGAAAAAAAGCGCTTGTCGTCATTTGCAGCTTGCATTGCCGCTTCGTAGACAGTGGTTCGTTTGTTTATATCGAAGCTGCAAAAAAGCTGCAAGCAAGCGTACAAGAAGATGCAAATGACGAAAGCGTGCGTATGAAGTGCATCTACGTGGACAGTAGGCCTTATCATCAGCCTAGCCAATATGCGTCGATATCCTTAGGCTAGCCGCACATTGGATACGAAATAGCATCGTACGTAAACGTATGAATATGGTCGTAACGAATTGAGCGCGCACCCTGAATACGATTTTCTGCGTAAAATAGACGCGTCCCGTGTCCCATACCCCCGTTTGTGACCATACACATCCACCAGGCATCAGAACTACTTGACCGACATAGAACATTTTTAATACCAACCTGACGACGACTGTAAAAACAAGCCCTCTCACCAAATTTCATTCGCCTAGGTCGATTTCTTTGGACGCTATCGTGTTTTCAACAGTCATACAGACAGACAGACGGGCATGGCTAAATTGATTCAGAATGTGATCGTAATTCAAACTATATAAATATACATAATATACTTTATGGGGTCTCCGGTGACTTCTTCTTGGCGTTGCAATTGTAATGGCAAAGTGAATATAACTTCCTGTGGAGGGTATAACAAGTGTATGTTCAGCTCAAGGAAATTGCTATTTCTACTTAATAAGTAGAAGCAAGAAATTAAGAAATAAGTCATGTTAGAAGTCCTAGAGCCTACCAGAGTGAGTGGTTAAAAGAAAGCGTTTAGTCCGCCACGCCAGGCCGCGCGTCTTCAACTTAAGCTGTATCCCCTACCTAAGATGAGTTGATTTCGATGCTCCATTGGGGGAAACAATTTTCCAAAATATACCTTTCAAAAGATTATTGTATACAAGGTTAATCTACCATCAGCACCCAACATTTTCCAAAGAAATATATCTCTTTTTGTAGGCTTTGAGGGAATCGTGACTTTTACGGACGATGTGTTTGGTGGCAACACCTAATATGACAAAAAATTTAGTTAATCCGTCGTAAAATAAAGGTCAGCGAAAAAAGTGTAATTATGTCAATTGTGAGTCAATCTTACATCGCTAAGCACAGCTGTGGTTGGTGTGATGAAGTGTTCATGGATTATGCTTATGTGCCCCATCCTTAATCTAATATGGATACAAAGAAGCACCTAAACAATTTGTACTAGTTTCTTACAAGCCGCTTATTTCAATTGGTGTTCCTGCTATTACAGCAAACAGATTGCAAACAGATATTATGAATAATTTCTTTCAGCATACCAATACGATGTTGAATATGTTAACACTAAGAACTACGTAGCCGAATGTTTTTCAAGTCATCTAGTAGATAGTCCAGTAGAAAATAAATAAAACTGAAGTTGATGCATCAGCAGGCACTTGTAGGAGTCTCGTATGTATAGTCTAGGCCCCTAGTCTTGTGTTCTTCGATCCATACTTCCAATAGTATATATGAAAAGTTAATTCGACCTTTTTTCTGGGTTAACTGAATAATTCTATCGAACCAACCACAAAAAATAAAAACAAACATCATGCCGATCACCTCTACAGCGTCTCTTAGAACCAGCAACGTTGGATTTGCCAAACATTTTTCTCCCCTCCATAAACGACCAAATAAAAAGACAATTTTTATTACATCAATATAAATATAAAATAAATATACCTACGTATAGTATTTATTAAAATTATAATTTATGGCTTACAAAGTTTCTTTTGTAAAGACATGAAAATACAATTGTATTCACAATTGGATTAAGAACACAGAAGAATTTTACACAGAGATTCATTAGTTGCTATTAAGGGCTGTGGGGAAGAGGTTTTACACACATTTTCGTGTATTGAGTACATTTAAAGCTGTCCATCGAAACTACATACTTAGTTATAGTAATTGATTCAAATGCCGTCTCTGCATTGCGGCACATAAAATGTGGCGCATGTGCACTCCCAAGTGGGCTTGGATCGTTCCCAGTCAGTCTGTTGTGCCCACTCTTTGGTGATGATATCATATGTCTGAATGTTTGACGAACAATTAATGGTCTCATCTGAGAGTAACCCTCCAACGAAATAGATTTTTGTTTTCACTGCTGTTATGCCAGCATGAAAAGTTGGCACTGGATTTCTGGTCTCCAACTTCCAAGTATCTGTGTGCACATCGTACACATCGATGTCCCCGATCAGGATACGAATTTCAGTCTGGTGATCTTCATACCATCCCCCACAGGCGTAAATCTTATCGTCAACAGCAACTAGAACGTGATCGGCTCGCGGCTTACGCATGGGTCGAAGCGGTTGCCATCTGTCATTGTAGGTGTCGTAACGCCAAAACGATGACAGGACTAAATGACGATCAATTCCTCCTGCAAAAAATACAATCAATATGAGAAAATAAATGCAAAAGATCACAACTTACCGGATATGTACAAATATTGTCCCAGTCCGACACCAGCGTGTTGGCTTCGATTCTCGTTTAATGGCGCTACATAATCCCAAATATCCTCACTTGCATTGTACCGCTCGCAATTCGATGTCTGCCGACCGTATGGCCAGTTATCATCTGTGCCCTCAACCAAGTCACATATCCCGCCGACGGCGTATAAGAACTTGCCAACAGCATTCAGCGAAAAGCGACACCTATCCAATTGAATTGGCGCAATTGTATCCCATTTGTTGGTGGCCGCGCTATATCGGAACCCAAATCCATGAATGTACTCCTTCAGGCAGACGTCATACGAACCACCCACAACAAACAGATCGTTGCGCAACACAGCGATACCATAGTTGCACTGCTCAATGTGCGGAATCGCTGTCAACTTGTGCCATTTACGCTCTTCGGGTATAGCGAAGCTAAGTTGGTTATGAAGTCCGTTCATGTGAAAACCCCCGATCTTTACAAGAGCCAACTCCATGCCACGCGAATTAGTCAACAAATTGGTAGTCACTGTGTCATATGTATTGCCGTACCCGTTCTTTTTCTTGAATGCTTTTTTTTGCTGAAAACCCTCCACTCGCATAACATTGTAATACGGCGAGTGCACTGACTCGTCTACATAATCAAACCGTGGCCATACATGAAGATCAACCGTCTTGATTTGATTAAAGCGTATGTTCGCAAAAAGCCTCCTAGCCTCTGGCAGAGTAACTCTTTTCTTCACACAATACTCAGCTACGATCTGCAAAACCTTCACCTCCGTACAATCAACCGGAAAGTTGCTGCTTAGAATGTACTCCAGTTGACCACAGTTGACGTTGTTCATCTCGGAGGTCTTCGAGAACTCTTCCAACCGAGAACAAATAAAACGGTATGTCTTATATTTTAATTTTTCCAATGAGTAGAGATCAGCTATAGAAGCTATATCGAGACAGTTCTCCAAGTCGATTTGAGCTTCCAAATAAGTAGAGCACAACGTAACAACGGCATTCATCTGGACATGAGTAGCAGCGGACAAAATGTCTTGGATGTTACTGCGATCCAACTCCAGCTTGGATGTGTAAGCGTATTCAATTAGAGTTTGCATACCGCGTGCGGTTACACCGATTAATTTAATTTCCGACTGTCTGGCTTCCTTCATCGGATCTGTGAACATGGCAGCAAAATAATCACTGCATGCGGCTAGAACTACGCGATGAGCCTGGAATTTTAAAAATCTAAATTTAATTGGAGTTAGAGCACATAGATGAGTCGGAATATCTGTTAAAATAAGTTTATGTGTGATAACGAGTGCAAGGTTGAGATTTGCGTACGAAATGCATGGACGCTCTATCAAGGACAAATTTGATTAGTACTCAGTTCCATGTTAAACCAAAATGAACTGGCAAAATTCATCTCAACTTCCTGACCAGGCTTTTAAACGATAGACATACAGTGACTCGAGTGGAGATGTCAGGACCACTTCAGAAGTTGCTCAACAATCGAGAAACTTGCCTTATTACACGATAGGTACTTAGCGGTATCAATGCAATTTATATGTTTATTACCCGGGTGATTCTAATAAAGCCTAATTTGTCCATGATGCGCTTCGTGATTAAAAATGTATTGAACGGACCAGCATCATTAAGACGATTCAATAACAATAACAATTCTTCAAATTTAGCTCGTTTGTCAATAGACTGCGAAATAGACACTCGCCTATTATGAAAACAAATCATCTGGCGCAAACCAAAAGTGAAAGAAAAAGCGTGGGACCCCGCGCAAAAGCAGTTTCTTATTGTTAAGCAAACAGCGCATGTAACAGTTTATGTAATATGTAGTAACAAAGAGCAATTTTTATAACAAGAGGATCGGTAGCTGTGGTACACGACACGTATACTAAAAATATTACTTGTGTATCAACAAAATAACTTACCTTGATGGATATACCTTCCACCAGCAAAGTTATATCCAATAGCTTATTGGCTTGCCTCAAATTATTTAATCCCATCATAAGTGCGTTTGTGTGCGCTGCTATAATGGTTTCAGAAACATCCATCATAGTTCCCTTTTCCACGCTCTCAGTCATTTTCTAGATTATTATAGATATGAGCTAGTTTGGAGGTAATTAAAATGCAAATAATATATATCTACTCACCTTGCGACCGAAAGATTAATTTCACACAGAAACTGGGTCAGCTAGGATTGAGAATTCGTGTCTACTCTATCAAATCAAGATTGACTTCCCTATTGCAATGGCCGTCTCTTTCACCTGCTTTTATAGGCAAGCTCCAGAATCTATCACGAATAAGAGCAGCAGACATCCAGCAAGAAAATTAAAAAATCAATCAATCACCCACCCAGACGTTCGCCTTCGATATTCCTTTTAGTCGTCAGCCAGTGATTTGCTGCAACTGATTAAAAAAAAACAATACAAATATGTATGTACTAAAAAGCGAATGGCCTTTGTTATCAACTAAGATTTAAGGAAGGTCGGGGAATACGTCTTATCAATAATACGTATGGTTTATTATTTTTGTTAGCTCACTCACTGAATCACACGCTAATCGCCGCGTAGAATTTATAAACAATTGACAATTGCTTTGCTATTTCTTTGTGGGGAATCCCGTCCCAAATACCGACTTGCAACTTAGTGTGACTACACTACTTTTAGTGATCAACAGCGGTTGGCGGTAGGTATTGATTTCTGTGGCCGCCTGCGCTCTCATCACTTCACAGAAAACTTCACTGGAAAATGGATGCATATACCACTGTACCAGTACCACTCTACGAGGCGCAGAAGGCACGACAGAAACACTATTCAGCTACACTGAACTGAATTGACGTCTAATAAATAAAGGCTTGTACCGAAAACTGATTTATGCCTTGAGGAAGTAAAAGAAGGTATATAGCTACATAGGTTCATTTATTGTAAACCGCCTTTACTAATTACTTTTATGATTATGATTAATATTATAGTAGGTACAAAGTGCAAAATTTTAAGACCAAAAATCCAATTGTGCAAGTTGCTCTTCTTGATGATAATTAATTTCGGTAGGAACACTTGTGGTGCTTTTGTGCTTTCCAAATTGAAACACCTGTCTGTAATGACTGCGTTCAGTGAGGGAATTTGTTTTTGCGATTGAACTTGTAGCATAATTCCAGATTGTAAAATGGTGGGCTTATGTGTCATGTCGGTTGATTGTCATGAACGGTGGTGTCGTTAATTTTCACTTACGCAATTATTGGCAAAAAATCGTTTGTCAGTTGACTGACAAACTTATGAACCAATTAATTTTCACTGTCAATTATAGACAAAGTGACATTTTGTTTGAAAATTCAGCTATTTCCACTTGTCGATCAAATTCTTTGTCAGTTATTGGCAAACGCTGTTTGTTAATTCATTGACAAGCAATTTTTCTCTATTTACACTTGCCAATTTTTTAATTGACATAAAAATACGTCAATTGTCAATTTCAAATCGACAAGTGGAAACCCAGCATTAGGTACCTTCCCATCTCGCTCGACACGGCTTTCATGGGAAAGCGTGTGTGGCCGAGCACTATTACCGTATTTGATTAGGATTCTCATCTCTCATGTGGTGTCCCATTGACAAAAAACTGTTTTTCTTACCCTAGATCGCTTTTTGTATTCGATTGACACAAAAAATGAAATATTTTCTGGAATCGAGAGCACTTTTGCGGATCTAGACTTTTCTCAGAGTTGCTCGAGATCTACCAATACAATTTACTTACATTTGATTTGACATTTATTAGTTTGGGAAAAACATAATATTAAAATAAATAATTTAAGCCAACATTGAATAAATATGGAATAAATAATAGATCATCGTCCACTACATCCTCTTTGGATAATACTGCTTCGTCTTCGTCATACGAGTAATTTCTATAGTTCGCAACATTGAAATTTATTTTCTCTTGAACTGTCAATTGTAAATTGGAATAGTTCGCCAGCTTTAAACTTTGTTTTGTTATAATGTAGCTTGGACTGCGTACTGCTCAGCTAAACTCTATCTACCTATGTCTTTGTACGGAAGCTAGAATTTCTTTTGTGTTAAATTAGTTTTTGTGTCAATTTTAAGCCACCAAATTTGATAGCCAGCTAATTGGATTTCGGTTTTTGATTTCATTGCATTTTTTTTCACATCCTTATCGGCCTTTTGAATAAATACAATTTTCACAGAGGCGGAAAAAAACTGCCTACAGCTAGAATACCGCAATTCTTTTCCTATGCTGACGGATTTGCTCGCCATGCAGATGGGTATTTATTTCAATTAGAAGTGACTTGGGAGCAAAGCAATTATTATTAAAGGCTACATCAAAAAGAAATTCCGGCTAGTAAAGCCTCTACTTTCAGGGAAAATTATAATTAATCGATTTTGATATGGATGCTTATTTTCTGCGACCCGGTAAATTGATTTCAGCTGCATTCACTTTTAGCTAGCGAGTACTTACTAAGAAATGCTGAGACAAACATGTCATCAAGGTAGGTATACAACAAAATAGTCATATTAAAAGACTTTATACCACAACGACAAACAGATTTGGAGGAAGTAACATTTGAATTGATTTATTGGGCTTTTGTTTACTTTATTTTACTTCTTTAAGCCAGGTACGCTGTTCCAGTTAAAATTGAGCACCTCTCCAATGTTTCTATCTCCCTCCACCTTGCTAAATGTTTGCTAAATTTTTGACATTTCAACGCTCAGAGATATTCCTGCAATAAAATTCTCTCCATTAAAAAATACGTTCATATATTATTACGATTTCTGTGAAAAATTATGAGGTCTGCGTAAACTATTCTCCATACAAAATCTTACGCAGTTTATGCGGCTTGTTACATATCAAGTCGTAGGTAAAATAAAATAAAAAAACGTTCAATTACATTACTACCATTAGTGTAGCGCTGATTCATCAGAACGATTTAATTGCACTGCCTTACCGTCAGTATGTTTTCTTTCTCTTCTTCCATTTTTTGGAAGTCATTTGTCAACTGTCAAATATTTCCCGGCATTTGCAGTTTGCACTTTTTAAAATGCGCTTTTAAATTTTACTTGTGGCTGATTTTGTACTTTCATTAATTTTCCTTATCTCATTGTCGTATATTACTACTTTGTGTGCTGTCTGTAAAAAAAAACTGCAAAGCCGGAATCATAAGCCATGGTGTCGCTGCAGGATCTGTCGACCTTGGCCTCTCCAGGCAACGTGCCTGTCTGCGAAAGAAGTGGACGCCTTTGTACCGTGCCCCAATTCGAAGTTAAAGGCAATTCCTATGTGGTAAGCGTGGAAAATATATCCCAACTATTTTTTCAGCTATGATTGCTTATTTTAGCTGGAATACTATCCTGAAATCAACATAAACTGTGAGATATTTAGTGCGGCTTCGGTAAAACCAGTCGATTCGTATCGTACAGTAATGGTTCCTGTAAATGAGCGTGTCATTAAACGCATAACAAGAACCTTCTTTGAGAGTGGTTTCATGGAGGCACTCAATGAAGCTCGAGATCCAGCCACAGCTGCGTCATGTCCAATAGTATGTTCTGCGGCAGAGTGCACATTTCGAGCTTTGGATTTCTTTCGCAAGATTAAGCTGATGGTATTTCCACATCTAAAAGAACAAGGAATCGCCAGCATTGCCAAGTACTCGGAAACAAGGTTGTTAAATGAAATAATTTATTGGTTGATTATTTATTACCTATTACATATGCAATTTAATCACCCCTATCCCGTTGTCGCTTGCCGTAGTTGTTTGTAACTTTTTTTTTTGTGAAACAAACGATTTAAAGTGACAGTCAAAAACAAAGGTTTAAAAAGTTTACAACAACACAACACATAAGTCGTATACGACAAACGACAACGTGAATACCTAAGGGTGAATATTAAATTTGCATTCAATATCTAAATTACTGGTGTTGCTTCTAGAGACTGGATTAGGAGTAGCATACGTTACATAGTTTGGCACCCGAATTGCTTCAAAATTGCAGTTGCTGGCTCTGATGATGTTATCCGCATATATACAGACGAACCAGCTGCTGTTCCAGTACTCAAAGTAAATATACATTCTAGACAATAATTTGGCTTAAATAACAATAAAAAGTATTCTGCTTCAGAATCCCCTACAGAAAGGCATCACTTCAATGGCATGGCGCCCATACAGCGCAGCTGAATTGGCTGTTGGTTGCCAAAAAGGCCTCTGCCTATGGACCATGGACAACAATTTGCACATTACTCGATCCTCGTCGCAAGCAGTTTTTTTAAAACAGTAATGCCATCATAAACCATTGCTGCAGTGGCAAATAAGTTATCCTTCATTTTCTTTTCAGCCCGAACCACAGTCCAATCACTTCAGTACAATGGAACTCGGATGGTACGCTCCTGGCCACAGCAAGCATTGGTGACACCGATGTTGTCATCTGGAATATTGACAAATCCAACAGCAGTACTCTAAAACGCGTTGGACCACCGTGTTCTTTGTTAAAGTGGTCACCAGATGGTTCGTGTCTCTTCTCGGCTACAATTGGAAATGTGTTTCGCGTTTGGTCAGCCGATAAGCACTGGGTGCCAGAACGGTGGACTACTGTCGGTGGAAATGTTCAATCTGCTTGTTGGTCACCGTGTAGCACTTTTCTTCTGTTTGTCACTTCTGAGGATCCAATTCTCTATCGACTTCAGTTCTTCGAGGAACAACTATTCGCGAGTAAGTAGACCAATCCTTGTACCACGCTTTTGGCTAACAGTTGTTAAGAACCACTTCCTGATTTGAGGTTAACCTAGCAACTGACTGCCTAGAAAAAGAATTGTGAGGGGCAAGCTACAGGTGAGACATTTCACGAGCTCAGAAATGTCTTGTATAATGCTGCCGACATTTTACGCATTTTGGATGACAGATTTTTCCCTTTCCCCTTGTCAACATAAACGCCGATCACAAATTATACATTTCTTTCTCTCTTCTTCAGCATCAACTCTGCCCAAACAAGCGCTTCCAATTGCCGATTTAACAAAATTCACCATCGGACATCGCGAGGTCGGTGGCCAGCCGCAATCACTCGCCTGGGATCCCAACGGTCACTTCCTTGCCATCACATTTAAGGACAGTCCTTGTATTGCGATATTCTCGACTTGCATAGTAAAACATAATCTGAGCATCTCTCCATCGTGCTTTCTCACCGGTATCGGCACCGAATATCCCTCGTTCATTTGTTTCCAAAGTAAGAATCGAAAGAACTCGGACAGTGTATTGACGATCGGCTGGTCAAGTGGAAGGATCCAATATTTTCCATTTGTGAACATGTAAGGCCTTTTTATAATTATATACTTGTATTTATCACTTTGTATACATAAATAGTTTACATAACTTTCCAAGATAAAATATCTAAATCTTTATAATAAAATAGTTTCAAAGAAACGCTTGAGTGTGTGTGTATAATTCTTTTACAGCCAAACCCCGCTGAGTGTACAATAATGAAGCTCTATACTTTCTTGTTCTCTACTTATTAGTCATAAAAAAAATCGTTACAAACACGTTAAGAGTAAATACTTTACAATCACATCAAGAGCTAATGGTTCCCTCCTGACGGAATAACCAGATCATCGTCGAAGGATACATACAGAAGATTAAAAAAAAAAGCTCGCTCAGACTTCTCCATAAAAATAACCCAGGGCTGTGGCTGCTTTGACTCGAACAACATGACTTTCATCCTTCAGCAGAATGGCAATTTTATTGCCAACAGATTCGGTGTGTTGGGTCTTTTCGGTAAGGAAATTGTGTAAAATACCTGAAAAGATAAAGGAATAGTTTGAATGTAACCCCAAACTGTGTGTGTTATGCGCTTTTACCGATAACGATCGCTGCATTGCCTCGAACTTCAATCCATTGACTGCGCAGCTTTGGTATGCAAGAGTCGATGAAGTCTTGAATGGAGTCAGGCAGATCTGCGGCCTAATGGAGGCCAGAGTTAGAAAATATGATGAGCAAATATCAAGAATCTGTACTTACTATAACTTTGACGAAATCGACAATAAAGACGGTGTAATTCAATTGACCGTGATCCAGTAAATGCCTTTGAGCCATTTCATTCACCTTCGGGGCGTTCAGAAGGGCGCAGACCTTTCGGAGAGTCACTTTGCATGCCTGGAAGAAGGTAGGAGCGAATGTTATAACCTTGAGAAAACGAATTGATTCTTAAGCTTCGTGCAATTTGTTTATACTGGGACTGTAGAGTTAGTTAAGTAGTAACGACAAACAAACAAAGTATCCTAGGTCATTATTGCCGCATCAAACTTAATTCGAATGTTGTGCTTCTGGGCCCAACGTTTGCTGAAACAGTTACATAACAAATTCAAATGATAAACAATTCTTACCCTTATTATTGTTGGCTCACTTTCGCTTAAATGCAGAATAAGTGGAAAGAAGTTTGCAAAGAGTTGTTCTCTCAATGCTTCCGATGAACAGTTTGGTGTCATACTGCCGTCGCTGTTGGCCATTTTTGATTCGCACAAATCGCCGAACAGAATAATCGCCGCTTCACGTATTTCAATGGAATAACTCCCAAAGAACGGTCGTATGCGAATGGCCAATGACACATGGAATGATTCCACGCGATCGCTTGGCAGCATTTGAAGGATTCTCGAGAGGCCACGTTTGCTTTCCAAAGGGATGTTAATCAGACACTCGCTAAAAATATAAAAACGAATTTCATTAGTCACAAATAGAAAAAAAAAATAACAACTCCCACCTATTTGTGTCATCTATTCCCTTCAACAAAGCCGTGATTGCTGTGTCCGTGTAATTATCGATATCGTCTTCAGTCAAATATCCCACATAGCCGAGTCCCTGTATACTTAAACCACGTACAGCAGGATTCGGGTCGCTTAGTGCCGAACTGAGATGAATCATTATTGTTGATGAGATTTCACCGCAGGGACGCAGTGGTACCAGTCTTGAGTAAAGGCCAATAGCGGCTACACGTTGTCCATCGTAAGGGCTCGAAACGTACTTACTAAGCGACGTAACAATTTGTTTCATTGCACTCGAATTGACCGTAAACTGATTGACAATACCGATTGCCATCGGAGTAAGAAGTTCTATGAAGTTCTTCAGATCAGTGCTGGTTGATAGATTATTGCAAACAGTCAGTACGGTGGAGATTTGTTCCATTTCGAGGTTTGCCAAAAACGCTTGGAAGGTCTCCAACACGATTTGACAGGGATTTAGTTTCACAGAGTCCTTGTTGGGGATGAAGCCAAATTTATGTTTACTTGACGGTAGCCCTGGCGTTTTTCCTGATGTCGGTGAGACTTTTGTCGTTAACATGGGTGGTGCCAAGTTGGTGTACGTTGCCAGCGACGTGACCAGCATTGTGAACAGTTCCGGGAATTTATCTTTTAGTTGCTAGAATTAGAGAGAATATGCATGTGTAACCAGTCGCTTTGAAGATTGAAGGAAGTCTTTTATCTTTATCGGTTGGCATTGGAATCGCATTTCCTCCAATGACACCCGATTCATAGTCCTTAGCTTATAACTGAACTCCGATCAATTCAGCAGAGAGCATTTGTTTCTAAGCAAAAACCGGTACTTACGGGATTGATTTCCTTGCACGGAAACATTTCGCGCATTGCGCAAAAGATTGCAAAAGGTTGAACGCTAGCGATTTTCTGCCTATCGCCGGTGGTCTCGTTCGGCTCATACAAACAGGACGATGAAAGAATTGTCAGAAAATTATCCAAAATGTGTCCAGTTAGCTCCGAATCAATGCAGATAATGTGCCAGTACTCGACAATGTTGCTGTTGGACAAAATACAAATCGCATCAGATGGAAAAAGATAAATCACAATTTGTAAACTCACCCTTCGAAAGGCAGTGGCTGTGACAACATTTCCGAGCACACTAGCTTTGGATGGTGTTTGGTTAGTGCGGCGATCGCTTTAAGTACACCCGACTTTGCCCTTGGGATGTCGCAGTCATTTATGGCCGTCAGGCTGTCTTTAACGAGATCGGGAATAGCATGAAACAGTTCGGAGCCCTTTTGCTGGATGAAAAACTTCAGCACAACCGATGCACCAATTGCCGAGCTCTGCTCAGTGTCCTTCAGACAGTTAAGAAGGGTTTTACTGCAATGAAGAGAATCACAAAAAGGTGCTTTCGAAAATCGACGCCGAAACTCACCAAAATTGAAGATATTGAAAGTTTGACATTCGCAGGGCGATGATTTTTGCAATATTTCCAGCCAAATGATAGATTTTCTTTGGATCGTCCGTGACTATGTTCTCCTTGACCATTTCGATTTCCTTTACCCAATCAACGGTGCTATCGGCTATTGTCAGCGTCTCGTAGATACACGATATCTCCAAAGTCTTTTGCAAAATCTCCACAGATACCTGACGCACTGTGGCATTCGAATCGATGCATCTGGGCACAATCTTTCCCAACATCGAGCCGGTCTGATTGAATTTCGATGGCGCCTCACCGCCAATGCGCATCGATTTGATGTAAACTTCCAGGGAATTATTCAGCACGTGGCTGGCACAAATGCGCACCTCACTGTTCGCATCCCTGGTCCAGCATTCGAGGATAGAAATGATCAAATCTAGTGTCGCTGGTGATGGATCATTTTCAATGATCACCTTCACGAGCGAGTTCAATTCGGGTAACGACTCATTCAAGTGCTTCGCAAGGAAGCTGTTCTTGTCATCCTCCTCGGCCGACTCGAATTTCGTTCGCAAGAACCGAGCGCACGTGAAGAAATTCTTGCACGCGATCTCGAATATCACGCCCCCATCGAATTCACCCCCATTTTCTGAGTCGACGCGGACAAAGCTCGTGCCGAGCTTGAGAATTGTCGGCAGCAGTGGTAGTTCGTCGAAGGGCGCCTCTATTTGTATACCGAATACAGCGTCCATCATCGGCTTGCGGAACTTAAGCGGATTTGTGTACTCCTCCTTGCATCGCAGAATCTGACTGCAAATGCAAAGCAGCGTTCGCAGGGCCACCTTCATCATTGTGTGGTCTTTAGTCTCTGTTAGCTGCTGAATGATAAAGGACAGAATGGTGTCGTCAATTTGAGTGTTTCCCACTTCGTCATCGTCCATCATGTGGCCGTAGGACTTTACCACCAACAGGTTCGTCTTGTACATTTCAATTTCCTTGTGAGTGTCTTTGATGAAGTGTAGGTTACTGAAGAATCCTGTCGAATGTTTGCGAGCACCCAAGTTCGCCAGTTCCGAGAGCTTTTTAACAACCAACGCTGAGTGGATTCTGGACGTGTAGCCTAGTGCTCGAGCTGCACTACATATCTTCTTTTCGTAGTCCTCGTGCGACACGTGCTTGTCGAGTTTCTCTTGCTTCGCGGAGCCAATGATGAGATCTATCTTTGAAAAAACTGTTTGCTGCTCAACTATGTGACACAGCGTCAGTCCGATGGCCTTTAGCATCATACCACGTTCGTCGCTGAGTTGGGAAATATGAAACTCATGAGCTGGCACTTGGATGGGGTACATAAGCATCTGATCGGACATCTTGTTGACCAAACGCTCCGCAAAGTTCTCATCGTTGCGCTGCAGAAACTCCACTGTTTCATTGATGAACTGCGTGAGAAAGATGTAGAACGTCTTCTGTACGCCAATGTACAGTAGAAGCTCGGGGATTTTCTTGTCCCACAAGCTGGCCAATTCAGGATTCAGATGCGGGTAGTAGAATTTCAGAAATGAAAGAACATTTGAAATTCGTTTTATGTCGGCGTAGTTGCCCAGCAAGGCTAGACTTCTTGCGAACACGGTCTCGGCGCTGGGAACGGTGATCTTCGACTTTGTATTACCACCAGCTTCATCGTCTGGCTCGGGGTTGATTTCGAACTCGATATTTGGATTTTTGCCAAACAGACTAGCCATACACTTCGTGATGTTCGAACAGATGTCGGTGTAGTCCAGCAGAACGTAGTAGTTCAACAGCTCACGCTTCAGCAATTCGTCCATTGTGCCCACAGTTGAGGACAACATGAAGAGAGAGTTCTCACAGGATTGCACGAAATCTTGATGCTCCTCGGTGGAGCCGTGTTCGGTGTTAATCTTGCTGTATCTGCAACAGTGTCGCACAATATACCAAACAAATTCCTTCTCCTTGATGAAAGACTTCTGTGCTAACGCCACAATTGCCTTCAACAGAGTCATCTTCATTTTTATTGACTTCTCGATGAGTAGCATCTGCTTTAGGACATCCATGAAGCCTGGAATTTTACTCTCAATATATTCAGTGGATGTGTTCGTCAAGTGAGTGAGAATCAAGAGAGACTTGATCCGTTCGCGTTCGCTATTGTTTCGCAGATGAATTAGCAGCATGTCCATAATCTTCGCGGCATAGACACTGGACAGCAGATGAAGACATCGCAACACTTCGTAGTGTCCCTTAACCGTCTGGGGCTTCTCATAATCCGGATACACACAGACCAGGTCGAAAAGATTCGTCAGTAGGACGTCAGCGATCGGATCAAGAATATTCGGCTGGAGTTTAATATTCGTCCTCAGAACAGACGACAAGAACTGTGTAACAGAGTTTCTTTCAATCGACCTGCGATAGAGATTTAAAATACTGGGGATCAAACGCTGAGATTGATCTTGGATTTTCTCCTTCGGCAATAGTGGATACATGCTGGAGAGTGCTTGCAGGATCTCAACGCAAATTTTTGGTTCACGAGAGTGTAGCCATTGATTGAAGAGAACATCATAGGCGACCGAGATTTCAGTAGAGCAGGAGACATCTGCCAATTCAGCTTCAGATTCAGATTCGGAAGCCACTTTGTCGGTTCTTTGCTCGAGCAGGGCTTCACTAAAGCGACCAATTGCTGTAGGACAGAAAATCGATATTATCTTGCTTGGAAGTGAGCGATGTGTATTAAATTACCAAATGCATGCGCCTGTTTGACGTGGTCATGCTTGATGCCGCCCATGTTGGGAAGAATTTTCGATAGAATGGTCTTTATGAATGGAATCGTACCGGAGACGTTTGCCGTTGCCAGGGTACCCATACATTGCATTACCATAAAATGAGCTACGGCTCCATCTTTGGAGTTGGTGAGCAATGCTTCCATCACCTGGGGAAGTTAATATTTTTGTTATGCACATTACACACATACATACTACTATCTTTCTAAACTATCAGCTTGGTTCCAGAAATCGAGTGAAATCGAAATTGCAAATCGAGTGAATTCGTTTTCAGTGTTCTGCATTTCGAGCGATTCGGAAACTCCGAAATTTTTTTGAAATCAAAATTTCACTTTGTCTTAATTCCAAAAAATTTTAAATCGAAATCGAATACAGTGAAATGTAGAACACAAAAATTCAATTCCGATTTCATTTCGAGTGAAAGTGAAATGTGGAACCTAGCAGTATGTGAGGCTTTATAATCACGCTTGCATCATGGTGCAGTTCTGCTTCGCAAAGCTACGAGTAAGTCGAATTGATGTCAGAATGGAATGCGTCGCTTACGTGAAATAAGTTTTAGGTGCTGCTGGAGAGTAGCAAGGTCTCAGGTCCTATAGAGCATGTTGCTAAACGCGATGAATGTCTTGCTAGTCAATCAAATGGGATATAAAATGCGAGATCTTTCTTATTCTGGACTCTTTGGATATACTAAAATGTACATTGAATCATGAGCTTCACTGAGAGTAGGAGAGGGAAGGCTTAAGACAGAGGGTAAGAGCATGATGTACATTCGGCGATAAAGATGAAGATAGAGAGAACAGTAACTAAAAGGTGATGCTGATGACATCGTTTGAAATAGGGACGCAAAGTGCACTCTCATTTTCTTGGCCAAATTTCAAGCGAGACCACTGAACACTCTTTTCGGGTTTGCTCCGAAGTTGTCTTTGTTGCGTCAAAGAAGGAGATCAAAAATGCTTTAGTTTTAAAACTCCTACAACTATTTGTCTGAGACCCTCAGCCGACTAAGCTGAACAAAATTTGGGGAAAACGTTCGACTCGCTTCGATTAATTTTCAATCCGACGATGCTGACGAAAATACAAAATACTGTTGACAGAGTTTTTGAAGCGAAAGATGCCTCAACAAGGGGTAGTTCAAAGATCAAGGCAAGGCTATCATATGACGAAAAGATAACAATGTTTAATGACTTAGCACCCCTCCTTTCACAAGAGCTCGTTTGCTACTGAGCGCCAATTCATCAAAACACCTCCTCGAGATCATGATTTGGTAGAGAACATGCACCAACTCATTTCCTACTAAACACCACTACGCTTCAAAAGTCAGTTGATAAGTTCGCAATCATATAGGGGAAACAAAAATGTTTTCCCAGCCAAATGTGAATAGCTGACGTCTTTTAACATAATTCAACATTTCTTCTCTTTTATTCCTATTCTAACCTTCCATTCTAATTTAACAAAAATAAGTGCAGAAATGAGAGTTGTATTCTCATTGCAAACAAACCTAACAATATACTTTATATCTTACCAATTTACAGTCTTCTCTCCCAATAGCAACCAAAATTGCCAAAGCATGTGATTGAATCGACGGCACACTCTCATTGGACCTTGTAAGTTCATCGACCGCCAGTAAAATAATCGCTCGATACGTTTCTGTTTTGATTGTCACATTTGAACTCACAACCGTTTCCAGCACTCTATATGGGATGGTGTTTTGTTATTAATTTTGAAATACTTCCACAATCGTTAAATATTTACCTCAACAATATAGCAATAGACTGGTCACTTAGTTTTGTATGCTTTGCTCTGTAATCAGCCACAATGGCTGTAGATTTATCTGGATTCTTTTCAAGTACTTTGACCAATGAGTTTTGTACAGACAAACGAACGGTTTCATCTTTGTCGGACAGACAATCCAAGAGGCTGTTAAGAATGCCTGAAATGTAAAGAAATAAAAACAAAATCATGAGTGCACTTACATCTAGGTAAATCCAAAATCTATATAGAAATGAATGCAGGTTTTCTTTCTTAATGAACACGGAGGTAATTCAATACATAAAAGTGTGTCAGGCAGACAGTATGTCAGTACGAAGTAAACAAACATTAGCGAGAAGCCATAGTAATGATCTAATCGCGTGTATTTGGATTGCAGTACAATTAAAATATAATACCTACGATTGCAGACTTTGGTTCCCTTATATCGAAGAGAAATCTGGCCATACGGGTTTTAAAAGGCAATTAATTTACTTCATTCCTATCTAACTACGACAGATCCTGGAGAAAATCCAAGAACTGAAGGCAAGGTGATGCGCCCTCGTGTAACTTCTTCGAAATTAAACTTGAGACAATTGTTCAAAACTCGAAATCATTTTTCAAAAGCCTTTGCGGTCAATAGAACACGAGTTGGCACTGGCGCTTTTGCAAATATTAGACAGAAGCGACAAAAAATATGGTAAATTGTGAATGAGGGCAAAACCGAGTACATATATGACATATATGTGTCAAAAAGAAGCGACACACAAGACAAATAACTTCATAAATAGGCAACTATAACCTAGGTCGTTTATACTACGAACTCGGCGTTAGGCTATAACGCCCAAGGAAATAGCGCCCAAATCGATTTGGAAATAACGCCCAAAAAACAACAAGATGGAAATGAAGCCTAAAAATAATTTGCATCACATTTGGAAATAAGCGAAGATAGTTACACTAATCGCTGTTGGAAGTACAGGTTAGGTTAGGGTGGCAGACTGCAGCAAGCGCAGCCTCACTTAGGCCAGAGGAAGCCCATTGCAATACCCCAGGATCTAATGATCTCACAACTACCCGTTGAACCAGCAGGAGCTGAGAATGAAGCGTTGGAGGCAACCTATGCTTGCTTTAGCGAGTTCGCCGAGATTTTCGAAGTAGTATTCTCCGAGATATAGTTTTCTATTGTTGAAGAATTGTCTCTTCCTCCTCCTCGTCCATGCAGCTTCTACAAAAATCGTTGGAAGGGAGGCCCAGTCTGAGAGCATCATGTCTTCCAATAATGCAGTGTCCCGTGATGACACCTACTAGTGTGCTTATATTGGATCTTTTTAGTGTTGCAAGACTGTTGGAGCGCTTGGGATCCAGCATGTGCCAGATCTGTTTCGTAATAGAGCACGTGAAGCAGTTTGACCACCTTCGGTTAGTGGCGCTTATCGCATTTTCATTAATTAAAAGTTTACGCAGTTTAAAGAACAAGATCTAACACCAAAACAACGACCCGTACAGCAACATCGACTTGGTGGAAAAAAACGCATCAGTCTCCTTGCCTCCTTTTTATTTTAGCTCAGGTGTGGACTGTTACAAGGGTCGCGGGCATTACATGTTTACGTGGATCCTCTGTAACTCTCTGTCTACCGCAATCGACTCAAAGTATAATCCATATACGTGTAGAGGAGAGATTTCGTAATTAATTTAAACATCTCATCCATGGTCTGTCCAGTAGTTGTCGAAAAACTTTAAGTTTCGAGTTAAACCTGGCGGAACTTCGCAGACAGTTTTAGTAGTGGTTTCCCTCTTTGGAACATACTCAGAGTGTCCATGAAAAAGACCATAAGCGATTAAAAATTCAACTAACGTTGCGCTCGACTTCTTAAAAACAATTGTAATGGTTTCGATGTTATGGTTTTAAGTTTGCCAAGTTGCACATGTAGTTTAAACTACATCAGTTTTGATTGATGTACTGCCCACTGTCCTGTTCAAATAATCGCTGATTTTGCCGGCAAAATTGTTGACCTAGTTATCGGAGATTATACCTAATTATTACATCAAACTAATTTGCTAAAAGATTATTTTCATATGGCTAGCAAGTACAAGTAATCATTTCTCAAAATGTTTAATCTGCCGAAGTTGTGCATCTCAGTATACCTTGCCTCTGCTCCGAAGAGTGTCTTATTTATTGTCAGTCAAATGTGCGACAGGTTTAGTTTCGTCATGTTTTAGTAGAATAAATAAAATACAGAACAGATGTTTACGCTTAGAGAATATGATTGAGCTGACATTTTTGTTTAGGTGGAATTAAAGCAAATATTTATCAACATTTCCATTGTTAATACGTTGGTGTTGATGGAAAACAAATCTATTAACGAAATTAGTTCACTTTTCTACTAAAATTTGGAATGAAATGTGTTATATTTTATGCTTGGGCGATCTTAATAGACACACGTCTGCATTAATTGGCCTTGAACCTATCAGAGCTGATGTGTACGTTTTCTATTTGACGACTTCACAATCAAGAGAGCACGTGCTTGCTACGAACTGAACAAAATGTCTGTTTAATTTTGGTCCTCTATGAATCAGTCACATGGAGGCTTTGCGTTATGATAAAACGTAACGAGATAAAAAAATGAAAAAAATGGGTGGCCTATTTATTAAAGACATTTTATGCTTCAATATGCTGTTCCAGTTATCCAGATAAGATAAATGTAAAATTGCCTAATATATTTTTGTACGATGCGGATTAGGTAGGTTTTCACGAAGAAGTTATTTTCCTTTAGTCTAAGCTTTTCTTCCTTAGGTCTTTTTTTTACCTATTTTCAGAATTGATTGCAATTTTTATATCATATCTGACTGGCTGTTTATAACCGCATCATCCCTGCTGAAACTTGTTTTTTTTATTCTGCTGATAGGGCTCTATACCAGCGTTCTTGCTTCCACGCAGCCTCGTAGGTATTAAATCCCTCTTATTTTTCCGCTTGTAAGTGGAATTCGCTTTATCAGAAGAGCATCGGATTTCTGATAGTATTTTTCCACTGTAATTATTCTGCAATATTTTTGCAAAAGGATCGATGAAAATGGAAATTTCACTCCTTAAAGATGTATACCTTCTGTTCTCATAGTTTTGCTGTAATATTGTGTCTCAGAGATAGTGGCAAGTAGTCTGAATTGTTTCTGTCTGGTGGAAATAATCTAAACAAACAATCGAAGGTTTAACAACATAAACCAAGCAGTTGGGCATTCGTCAGCTTTATTTATTATACATTCTCACTTTCAGTAACATAATTATGAATGAACTTTGTTCCCTCCCTCTATAGAACAAATATTTCCTAAGAGACGTGGCTGAGTGTCGGCATTTCTAGCCAAATAGACTGTATATAAAGCATTCGTCCCCGACAAGATCCTTATCATGAAAGACAATCATGCGTATTATTCTCATGGCTCATTTACCGTGCCATGTCAACTATACATTTATGTATATTCATAGTTGTTTATTAATTGTAATGAGTAAATATAAAGAAATTATTTACAAACGAGAATAAAAAAATCACCACACAAATGCAGCGCAGTGAGTCATATTTGATTTAAATTTGCTTCGAGCAACATGTGTGTAAAGATAAGAAGGCGCTCTCTATTAAAATACCCCATCTGAGCATGTATCTTATACCTATTCCGAACTGCAAGATAAAATAGGGAACTTTACTTTGAAATAGAGTCAACCGCAAATATGTGTAGGTATGCAAATATATTACTTCTGCTCCAAATATCAACGCGAAACTGTGTCGATAGTATGAGTTGAGTATCTACGAACATTATACTATGAATTAAGGCAGCGAATAGCAACAGGTACTTAAGCCATCCGTAAAATGGCAGAAAGAGAATACGCAATTAATATCCAGTGACGTTAAAATTACTTTTTTTTCTGTTATAAGAAGATAAAGATAACTGTACGTAATCGAGCGATATTTATCTATTTCGGGATTCAAAAGACGATGGATGGATGGTTCATTTGGCATTCAGGTTAAACTTATACCCACCCACTAATTTTAATTAGATTATGTACAGACATCCAAGAATAGTTATTTCATTTCCATAATAATGTATACTTTGCACATCCTTAAATGAATGCAAGGGTGAACAACCAAGCAATTGTTGTTCCATTGTTGTTGTGTATATTCACAGATAACCGATAACTTACCTTCCAAAACTGAAGCTTTATCAGCGGTTGCACTTGGTGCTTCCATACTTTGTGAATTTTTCTGGCCCGTACTTTTTTTTCACTGAACTTGTTCGTTATCTAAAACTCCGTTCGATGGTGAAATTATTTGCACTGTAATTTTCTCTTTCTTCTCATCTACTTTACGTATTTATTATTTTATTTTGTTTTTTCGCAGTTTTACTTTATTCCCCACATCAATCGTAATTTCCTTTTTTAATAAACCAAGTTATGAGGTAACGAGTAGATGCAGAGAAAACGCATTAGTCAAATCCTTTTGCTTAGCCACCGTTTTTATTCGTTTTTCATATAGAAAAGTATAATATAACTGATTTCAGAAAAAATATTTTAGATTCCATTTGTCTGATTAGGATTATGTATTTATTATTGGTTCTTTGTTTCCGCAAAGTTCGAACCGACCGATTAATTACAAAACACATACGATACAAATACAAAAATATTGCGTTGTCAATTTCATCAGCTGAGCTGACATTAGGCAAACTGTCAGGTTGTGAACGTTTTACGTGACATCTGGGAGTCGGAAATAGTAGCACATGAAGACCTAGGGACCGCTTACATCTCCTTTTCGTTTTTTTTTTTTTTTTCAATTTTTCACTTAGCTAGGTATGTATTTGCAATTAGGTTTACCCATGTGGTAATAATTATTATGAACTAATTAATGACATGCGTATTCGCTGTTGTTGTTGCAAAATTCACCAGGTTACCGAGATCAAAATATACGGCAGTCCGAAATTCCGCTGGCAGGCACAAGAAACCATTCAATCTGGGCGATAACGACCAAGATTTCCATCCACCCAACCAAATCTAGTCAAAGATTTCTCCGCAAGAAAGTATGACTAGATGATGCTCTAAACTGCGACAACTATAGAAGCATCAGTCTTTTTAACACCGCATAAATAACGTGTGTGTCATACTGAGTAAACGCTTTGTGCACAAACCAGTAAGAATAGACCGCCGACTTCCCGTACACCTACCCGATTCCCCCCGAAAAGAATTTCCCTGTCTGTGAATACGTGTAAATGTCAAAATTAATGGCGGCAATGTTTTTCTATACAATACCATGCGACCAGGATTTTTCAAGTATGCGTGCGTTAATGGCGCCCCTTTGATTTTGTACAGCACCAATACATGAAAAATCCTGGTCTCGCCGGCAGCTTGTAGGCAAAGTCCGTTATGTGGGAGGAGTCGACGGTCTATTCTTACTGGTTTGTGGCTTTGTGTCAACGAATTGATGGGTCAGTGCATGGGTCACACTACGACAGATCATGGAGAAAACTCAACAAGCTCATATGACGTTTTCATAAACACCAGTACCGTGTAAATCTAAAAAAAAGAACTCATAAAATTTGAAAGTTTATTTATTTTATAAGATAACACTTGGAGACTTATGTCCTGAAAAGAAGAGAAATTTGCTTCTGGATTTGAATTCAGAATCGCGGAGAGTTTTTCCGGACGGTTCTGGACGACCACCGAAAACGACGTCGAAGGATCAGCAGAACATCTTTTGATTGAATGTAACTGTTCAATCATAATACGTCATCGTGATTTAGGTATCTAAATTTTAATTAATTAACTCACCAAACTATCTGTAGTTATCAGTTATTCAGGCATCATGAGCGAGCTTTAATTGGAAGAAAAATCACAATAGGCCCATTTGTGTCCACAGTGATATGGGGACATACTCCCACCTCCCTCATTTAATCTTAAAAAAAAAAAACTTCACAAATCCTAGAAAAATCCATGGATTTCAGATCTATATATTTACATACCGACCATCTCGTTAAATTTCATAATGGCAAAGTTTGCCCTATAAAATTATCTATTGTGAACTAAGCACAATCGAAAAAAGAAATAACATCCGTACGTATTAAGGATTCCCAAAAAAAACTGGGGGGTTATTCCCAAATGCGCGGCGGATCGCTTTTCATGGCGGATTGGTATTTTTATATTTCCAAAAGTGAGGATTGCTGGCAATAAATCCGTCAGCAATCTGCCACCTGAATAGCTATCGCTTTTTACAAAGACACTACAGCGATAATAGAGGGGTCAATATATCTTTGGTTCTTTGAGAGAGACAATGGGCCTCATAACAAACTACAACGATATTAACCCCGTTTCTAGTACAATTGTGACCTACTAAATGCGGCAAATAAAAATGATAGTGCTATAAGAAGTTATAAGGTCCATCGACCTCAACCAACTGGATTATGTGCAACTGGAGGCAGGTGGCTTGGCTAGGGACTGTAAGCGCCATCAAAAGTAAAGTACCTAAGTAGACGGTATGGATTCTTTAATTTTATTTATTAAATGTTGGGTTAATTGAAATTCTTAACTATATCCAAAAAAAAGACGCAACTTATTTAATATATTTTTCCATGAATTTCTTGTGAAATTCCGATCGCAGTGAGTCATTAATAAAATGCGACTTCTTCTCTGGTTCAGTGCGAGCACAATTCTTAAATACAACATCGTCATCCCATCGCCGTTTTACCTTGAAAACAAATAGAAAATGTAAGCACAGTTTTATCAGTAAACGTACCCCCATAACGTACCTTTAAATCGCCACCCTTGCTTCCAGGTGCGTAGTTGATTAGCGGATTGCCAGACAAAATATTCTCCATTCGAATGCGTTCGTCTTCCTGTTTCTTTTCTTGTTCTTTTCGTGCATTTTCCTGCAAACGTTCCTCTTTGATTTTATTCAATTCAGCCAATAAAGTTGCGGTATCATCTTCAGAGTCAGAATCTTCGTCTGAGCTTTCATTGTCAACGGGATCGTCAGCATCTAAGTTGGCAGGAGCAGCCTATTAAGAAGAGATATAAAAGCAATTAATAACTTTTAAATAAATGGCATTTAAATGTTAGTTTACATTGTCCAACTTTGCGCGTTTGCTGCTGCTTGCGTTGTTAGCTTCAATGGCCTTGCGAACAATGGGAGGAAGATTTTTTGATGGACGTGCTTCGCGTTCGCGTTCTTCGAGTTCTTTGCGGAAATCACGGTTGCGGAGTTCTTCAGCAGTTCCTTGTCCTGTTTCCCTATTATATAAAATTGGTTGTAGGAATTAAATTAATCTCAGAAAGAAATGCTGCAAATGCCTACCTGTATTTGAGTTTTGTGTGGCCAGGCAAATCTCTGCTCGAGTATTGCTTGCTGAGAGCACTTAAATCTTTTTCACCACGTCCTGTGCCACCACGGGCTGGATCAAAGGTTGGCCTAGCAGCAGTAGTCATTATTTATGTAAAATTTTGTATTTAATATAGTTGTTAAAATTTTTTAATTTGCAAAACAAAAACGTTTCTCCTCTATAAAATGTTGACAAATGGTATTTTATTTCTTTCTTTTGGAAAAGTGACAGCTTTTTGGAGGTGTTCTGAATATGTCAGTCGATATGTGACGATGAGTGCATTCAGTAAATAAAATTATTTCTATTGTAAGGCTGGGTGTCATGCGTTAATAATTAGGTAGGTAGGTAGGTACCTATCTAGACAACAAATTTAAATTTATTTACTAAAGTAATAAAAGTTTGCTCTAATCCATAATTATGTGTAATACATAGTTTATTGAGAGAAATGATTCTATATAAATAAATGAAGAAAGGGAAAGGTGTTTCCACCGAACTTGACAGTGCTCTCAATTCCTGAAACTTTGGAAAGTTCTAGATGGAAAAACTAGTCTTTTTTAAAAACAAGTTTCACTTTTTTTTGTTGAAAATGTATGGTAAAACACGTAATTAATGAAATGATTAAGCTAAAACAAGTGGATTTAACTTAATCACATCGGTGGGAGCATGATATTAGCGAAGTGTGAGTCCTATATCTATATCTATGTACGTAAATTTGAGTGGGTCCTTGAATAGTTTAGATTCACAATTGGACACTTTTTCATACTGCAACTCCATATTGAAATTTTTTCGCGGCGCCTTTCTAAAATCACAGATATGTGAGTAGAAGCTGATCTTACTGAAGATTCACTAAAGGGCTTTTCAATAAGGACATGTCGACGTTGAAATATCGTCGTCCCATATTTATGCCAGTTTTGCTAGTTCTCATACCCGCATTCATCTAAAAATGCGCCTCGTCGCTAAAGTTGATTTTTCCGCCAAAATTGAGGTCCTCTTCCAAATGCTCCGAAACCAAGTCAGCGAATAAACGGCTTTGTCTATGTTCATTAACTTTGAGTTCCTGGATTAGTTGTATCTTGTAAGGTAAGCCCAGAAGCTAGTCAAAATAGAAATGCGGATTGGATCGAAGATCTTGCTTAAAACGTAATGCTTTTCCTTTCTTCGGAGTCTTACAAGTGAAAAAATAAAACTTGCGACGCCCTTAGAATAATGCACAATTAGGGAACCCCTGATAAAGTATATACATACATATATTCTGAGTCGATTTAGCCATGTCCGTCTGTTTGTGTCTGTTGAAAAAACGATAGCGTCCAAACGAATCGAACTAGGCGAATGAAATTTCGTGAGGGAACTTCTACCGTCGTCAGGTTGGTTTCGAAAATGGTCTATGTTGGTCAAATAGTTTTGGTGCCTCCCATACAAAACCAATATTAGTCCTATGCGTTTACATACTAACTCACATGCAATGTTGACATATTCATAGTTTTAACTGTAGGTAAATTACAGTTTTTTTTTTTTGACAAGCTTACAGTTTTTTAAATTACCTCAGTTATTTTAAATTTAAGATTTGAAAGAATAAATTAAAATGTTATCACACGGCAAACATTTTGCATGAACTTGTATGCCGTGGAGGAAAGCATGGATACGCGCATGCTTTTAAGAATAAAGGCTCCGTCAAACAGAGCGCGTTTTAACGCAGCGTTTCACCGTCGCGTTGTAATTATACTGCAATACATATCCCCTGTCACACAGAGCGCGTTGTCGGAGCCGCGTTGAGCTCACCGCGGCGGTCAAACGCAGCGGTGAAACGCTCTCTTGTAAAAAATTGCAGATTATTTCTCTGACGCGGAGCGGTGAGAGTAATTTTTGCAGTGTCAAATGGAAATATTATTAATTAGAATTTGAAAGAAATTAGCCATGTCTTTACGATATGGTTGATGAAATGTATAAAAACATTGTTTTAAAGGGTGATATAGGAGACAATTGCAGAGGAATTAAATGAGAATGGTATTCTTGGACTTCTTCTCTCTTTATATTTAATTTATGTCGTTGTTCGCGCACCCGCATTCTTTTTTCTTTTTCGAAAATTTCGTAGCACGGCAAATAAAATCCATAATTCGTCATCAGAGCTGCTTGACGTGTTGAGAGAATTTTTGATGATAGCTATCTGTTTGACGTCGTCTAACTCGGCGTTGAGACCGTTGCGTCAAAATAATCTTAACGCCGCGCAAAATAATCTATCCGCGGCGTTAATAACGCGTTCTGTTTGACGAAGCCTTAATTCACATGAAAGCGTTCTCGCATAACATTTTTTGCGGGTCTTACATATTCGAATTTTTTTTATAAAGGTAACACCTGTTTTTAAATGCTCAAAAAAAAAAAAGAAGACAAAAAAAAAAAAGGTTTCATCACATTGCGATCGACATTTGGTAGGGAACTGATCTGCCAAAAACCCCGGAGATATAAGTCAAGTCAATATTGAGTACAAGATTCTGTAATAATCAGGTGAACGTCGAAAGCCAATTTTAACGAGACCGCGCTAGAATTAAGCGAAAAATAACTCTTGCATTGCTTGGGGTCACTGTTAGGTTTGGGGGTAGGTGCGAAGTTGAGAATATTCGAAATAAATTCCAAAGAAGAGCTGTACGGTGATATATAGGTACCATGTCAATAAGATTGGAATCAACTACTCCAAAGGGAAAACGCGGTATTGGAGCTCCCAGTCGGAAGGAGACCTTAAAACAAGATGGTGCTTGGATAGCAATAAGGATTGTCTGTATAGGAACAATTTCAAGCCACACAATGCAATCCAACGAGGGTGAAAATGAAAACTTGTGCAATACATAGAACCTAAATTTGCACGTTTTGTGTGGCACGTAATACAAATTCGTGGGATCACATGTGGCAGACATAAATGAATCTTCGATTATGGTAAACCCTTAACACTGTGCCACATCTCTATCTCTAGAATGGAAATTTGTTTGCTGATTGGTGCATACACTACACGCAAATATTATGTTGTATTATACACATAACACAACTCAACTCATTCATAATTACATTACCTACTTTTTTCGTATACCTTAAGAACAAATAAACAAATAGATATACATAATGTAAGTGCATGATGCTATTCAAGAATGCAGCAACAAATAAAACAAAATCCATTCGCTCTTGTTTCCAATTTTCTCATCATAATTGACTTCTGACGAAGGAGCTGCTCGCATCGTATTAACCTGACGTCCATTAGCATGTCGAAGTTCGCAGCACACGTAGGGCACGTAGCTATAATGATGATTGCGTCTTATACGCGTTTCCTTCGATCCCTGTTCCAAAGATCCGCATACTACACACAGTTGTCCATTGTATATATGCGAAATTGAAAGGAATTAACCAGACCAGCAGTAGGCACCTATAAAATCTCGACGATCATTCAAAACAAAACTTCTGGATCAAAAACGTGAGGCAAAACAAAAAAACCATAGCTACCGAGATTTTCTTGCGGTTTCACACTTTTAACCAAATAACCATGCGAATTTGCTCCTGTTGTTGATGCGATGAACTCTTTATAGTCCGATCTTCACTCATCAGTCATTGGGGGCAGGCAGCTGCAAAAATGTCAGGTTAGAGGTTAGAAATGTTAATTCCATGTTATTCAGCATAAGCTACCTTACGTGCTTAGATGTCTGTCAATTAAAATTCTGTTATTTCTTTTAGCGTGAAGTCTCTTCCTCTTCTCACACCAAAAAACAGGCGGTTAATTCCAATCAAAAGTCATGGACAGTCAATCATGGCTGACAAGGCCAATTGTCGACATCCGGTCAGTGTTGTATTGGACCTGCATAGCGTGGATGCAGGAAGAATCAATCTGCAAGTCAATGATCGATTGAGTATTGAGATATCTCGTGCGTTAGAGAAAAGAAAAATAATGGAAATTGTTTAGGTTTTATTTTTTGCTTGGTCGTTGCTGTGAGAAGATTCGTTTTTTTGATTGCTTTGCAGCTTTGTAGCAGGATTTACTTAATACCATATAGGGGGTCTTTTTTTCTACAGTGCAGCTTTAAAATTAAATCAAACACATTTAATGGTATTGTATTGAGGTTATTAAAAAAGTAATTGTAAGGGTGCACCTCTTGGACATACTGCAGGTTTGATGAAAGGTATAGTTCGGCAATAGTCTATGAATCCGTTGGTTGATTTTCATCAATCGCAGACATGATAGCATTCACTGAATTGGCATGTACCGATTGCATTAAAGAACAATTCTCATAGCTTTCTCTTGCAAAATGTGAAGTTGTTTTAAGCTCTCAATATTTCCCATGAACAGGATTGTGGAGCAGAACTCAAAATCAGGATTTATAATGGTATTGTATATATTAATCGCACAAATTGTTATGTTATTTCTAATTCTTCTTGGGAAACAGATTTTTTGAAAATTTTGTTCGTTATATAATTCGCATGGCTTTTAAATTTAAGTTCATTGTCTAAAATTATACCGAAATATTTAATTTCACGGTGATAAGTAGCACTAAGCACTATGTATCCAAGGCTCAGTATCCACACAGCAACCTGACACTTTCCAGACTGTCGAAAAGCCAACCAAATCGACCATGTGATAATCTATGCGAGACACTCATTCTACATCCTCGAAGTGCACACATTTCGAGGGGCAAACGTCGACTCCGTGGGCGCAGTAGCGCAGTGGTTAGTGTGTTGGACTACTGTGCGAGGGATCCCAGGTTCGATCCCCGGAAAAACCCAAATTACATCTTAAAGTTTTTTCTACTGCGCCACCTCTCGCGAACGTCTGACAAACATCCGAGAGTATGACTGTCATGAAAAAGCTTCTCAATTCAGCCGTTCGGACTCGGTATAAAATTGTAGGTCCCTTCCATTCGTCCCAAAAATAGAAACTCACACAAAACGAATGGTTGCGAGAAGCTAGGCCTTGGGTGTCACCCGCCTGTTGCGCCACCTATTTATTTTTTTTTAAACGTCGACTCTTGTCGTGGCTAAATTCTGAGCACGACTGACAACGAGAAGAATCTGCTACCAGACCTACCGCAGACGCCTACAATCAGTGGTGCCATTATCGCGACATCATCAAGGAGGTAACCGAAACTACTGCAGGATATCAGCCACCCTAAAGAAAGATGACGAATGCGTGCAAAGGAAAAAGGTGCAGTGCAAAGCAAGGGCAGCGAGAAAAAGAGTATCGCGCCAAGAGAAGGGAGGAAAAGAAGGTTCTGCGTAGAAAGAAGAGGGCTAACGCAGCTTCCTAGCTGCGATAGTAACAACATCCGGAGGTTCTATACAAAAGCCAAGCTAATGTCTGCTGCCTTCAAAACCGGAACGCATGCTCTTCGAGACAGCGAAGGAAACCTATAGTCACCGAAGTGCAGGGAATAGTAGATGTGTTTAAGCAGCATTTCCAGCAGCTGCTTAATGGGCATCATGTAGAGAGAGTGATAGGGCAAGAAGAGAACCCACGTCCAGTCAATAAAGAACTAGTTCCACCACCTAGTATAGAAAAAGTTGGCTTAGCTATAAAAAAGCTTAATAACAAGAAGGCCGCAGGCTCTGATGGTCTACCAGCCGAGCTCTTTAAATACGGTGGTGATGTTTTGGTAGGAAGCATGCACCGTATCATCAACCAAGTATGGGTGGAAGAAAGCCTGCCCGATGACTGATGGACTATCAGCTCCATATGCCCCATCTACAAAAAAGGCGATCCTATGTCTTGCAAGAACTATCAATGCATATCCCTGCTAAATGTCGCATACAAGATCCTATCCAACGACGTACTGTGTGAACGTCTTAAACCGTTCTGCAACACACTAATCCGGCACGTACCAGTGTGACTTCCGGCCCGGCAGATCGACTATTGGCCAAATTATCACACTGAGGCAAATCCTGAAAAAGACCAACGAATTTTAAGTTAAAAGCCGCGTATGATAGAATACATCGTCCGCCAAAACTGATTCAGCTGTGAAATATGCGCTGCAACGTGCACTTTGGAAATAGCTCCTCCGAACTATTTCAAGCTTGCACCGAATTTCGGGAAGAAGACGCGTTATCATGCGACTTCTTCAATTATGGACGGGAGCAGATAGTGCGCAGGGGAGGTGTCAACACGTAAGGGACTATCTTCAACAGGTCTCTTCAGCTGCTAGGGTATGCGGACGATATTGATATTATCAGTCGTTCCAGCATGTCGTGATAGAAGCATTCATGACGATTAAAGAAACCGAACGAAATCCGTTGGACTTGAAGTAAATAAAGACAAGACTAGTACATTGTACATGCAATAACAAACAATCAAGCATCTGTCCACCGCCTAGGACAAAACGCCACTGTTGATGATAGCAAATCATTTCGAGGTACTTAACTACTGAATGTCACCCTAGTAGAGATCCGGCAAAGAATTACCTTAGGAAACCGTTGCTTCTTCGGTTTGGCAAAAGAATTGGGTTCAAAACTCCTAACTCGAAGAACGAAATGTGGCCCGCTTATCCTGCCAGTTCTGCTTTATGGCGCCGAGTGCTGGGCGATAAGCAAGAAGGGAGAACTGATACTCAGCTCCTTCGAAAGAAAAATACGTCGGCGAAATTTTGGTCCGTGTGCGAGGAGGGCGAATGGAGGAGAAGACCGAACGTCCGTTTCAAAGACCAAGCCAACGCGGATGCCAGAGCGCTTGGTCTGGACAACTGGAAGCAGTGTGCCCGGAATCGTAGAGGATAGAAGGCTGCAGTGTCTCAGGCAGAGACACTTCACGGGTCAGGACCAGAAGCCCAATAAGTACGTAAGTACAGGAAGGTATATTCATTGCCATTTTTTGTAATGTCAAGAGGAGTCATCGGAGACTCCATAAAGTTTATAATATTCTGGATTAGGATCAAATTCTGAATCGGTTTAGTCATGTCCGTCTGACATGAATGTTGTCTGTTGAAAACACGCTAGCGTCCTCAAACGAATCCATAAGAGGGTCTTCGAAGGTAGGCGAAAGAAATTTTGTAAGAGGACTTCTTTGTATCAAAGCATCTGCCAGGACTATGATATAGCACTTTTACTTGTTTCAACTAATATCAAGCCGAAAAATAAGTAAAAATCTTTGACAACTATACGTATACATATATTGACATCTTTATTGTTTTCGCTTTTGCTTACACCTAAAGTTGTTAGACGGCATTTCAACGAACAATTTTTGTTGTGTTGTTTTATTTTTTTTTCTGTGGGTGGTATGCCGTGATGGGGTCTACCTTCGTGAATAATGTAAACGCACTTTACGCTACTCTACCATACAATTTTATTTTGTGGTTTCGAATGGGATACTGTCGGTCCGGAAGCCAATACATTTTTTGCCAGTTGGTATTAATAACAATAATTGTCCTGTACAATCAATTTATACACCCAACTTATTACTACTATTCAAGTACAATTAGGGCTCATATGACGGGAAAGTTGTAAAATATCACTATACGTATGCAGACCCATTGCTTGAATGATAAACTGCTTAGAATTAATCTTCTGAATTTATTAGACACTAAATGCCGATAACTTCCATATGCTGTCCACCCGAGTGAGCATGTGCTTGCTACTGTTTACCATTTGACCCATTTGGGTGGGCCGTCTGCCTTCCAGGCAGAAAAAAAAACTCAAAAACTGCATATTCTTCGCAAATGTAAACTACCTATGTCGTAAATGTCAAAGGCATCGAAAATTATTACGCCTTTGGATGACTTTCATTGCCTTTGGTGTATTTATGGTAAATTGCCCACCAGTTGCTTTGTCTATACTTGTACATGTACACCTATCCCATTTTCTACATAAAAGTCTCTGAGAAAGAAGCAACCATCCGCTTAGAGTAGGCTTGCAACTCGAGTAGCATAATCCTATTGTGACTGTGATTAGGCGTATTAACATTGCTCACAATAGCTTGCAAATGCAGTGTGCTTTTGGTAAACTTATCTGCCGCCTTCGTATACCTAATTGAGCCTTTAAAAGACTACTTAAAGTTATTTAGTTCAGGTAGGGTGGCTCTGCGGCTCTATAGCAGCTACACACTTGATACTAAATATGTCAGCGGGTGTGCACTGTGCACTGTGCAGCGTGTAAATATGCCAGAACCAGGCGACGTCCCATTGCCATATATTTAATAAAATTGTCAGCATCGCGCGGCCCGCAGTTGGTCCTTGTCTCTATTATCCTGTCGTTAAAAATGACTCCTGCAACAACACTGCGAATCACTCGCGCTGTTGCAGCAGCATAAAATCAGTTGCTGTATAAAATTGACGATGGTAGAGGGGCTTAAGGGTTTTGTCGGTGGTGGAGATGGTGTCAGCTCTTCGGTTGAGTAGCCTGGCTAACTACAGTTACGATACTGTATTGTGTAGATATACTCTATACATTAGCTGTATTTTCTGCATATAAAATTTAAATATATTTCGTTAATGCGTCCACCGCCACTTCACATGTTTTTGTTTTTCCGGTTGGACAGACTGGCATAGAGCTGGCTGGCTGGTGGCGGACGGCGAGGCGGCGGCGGGTGTGCTTGTCGGAAAGCCCATTACATATGTTTCGTGGGCATTATTTCGTGGTCAGCCGATGTTACATGATAGTTATTTGTCACCTCTCGAGGTTACACTGGATAGTTGGAGCAAATAAATTTAAGTGGCTGTGCCGTGTGGATGAGAGCTATACGTTACGTAGTACTGGGGGTAGGGCAACTTTTTGGGTTGCAATTTGTGGTGGACGAGAGGATTTTTTTTAAAATTCAAAGTAAATTTTGCCTGTTTCAATGAAGACGCACTTTTTTTTGTTATTCCGCGAAGCCCATTATAAAATTGTTATACATTGCACGATCCTTATTATAGGTACAGGGTGGGCCAAAAGTTCCACTCCTATGTACGAGTGGAAGAGGAAGCCCTAAAGCATTGTTTTGTACCGATCCCCATCGCCCATAACCATAAGACGAAGTGGGTGTTACAAACATTGGTCTATCTAGATCTAGACCCTGGACTTTTGGAGTCTGCCCTTAAAATCTGTAATTTTACCATAAATTTTTCGTCATTCTCAGTTTTATTTAGGGCAGTGAATTTGTTCTACATTGCGACTAAGTACTGCCAGCAGAGTTTTGAGAGTGGTTTGACTCTAAAGGTTTTGCTGAGTCAAATGGATAAAGCTGATGTTGGACCAATTGGATTTTGTAAGGTATACCTAATATTTGCAGATATTTTTCTAAAATCGTGCCACACGTTTGAACGCTGTCGTATTGATGCTTTAGTTTTACGTTTACGTTTTTAGTTTTTTTCATACGTCCCACATGTCAAATGTTCCCATATTGCTCATATTTGAAAACTGTAACATAAAATTGCCGGTGGTGACGAGCCATTTTCAAAAACTGAATGAGTGAATGAAAATGAATTTTTGAATAATATACGAATGAATGGTGCAGGGAAATAAGTCCACGGGAATCTGCTCCACATGGGAATTTACTCCACCCCAAGTGGGAAATAAGTCCACTTTTTCAGTGTGGATTTGTTTCCCACACAAACCGTGTGTTCGGGTAAACGGCGTTAAATCAATACCTTTCACCGTGGGCGTTGGACTTCGCTAGAGGTGCGTCTTGTCTCCTCTCCTTTTCATAACCTGGACTGGACGTTACAGCGCAATCTTGGAGGAACGCAATCAAGGAACGTTTCGAATTGGGAGATATGAGGATAAGTCATTTGCGCTTCGCTGATGACTTTGTTATCCTTGGGTCCTCTCAAACTAAACTTCAGTGCGCACTCGATCGGTTTGTAGCCGTTTGGGTTTTTTTTTAAATACTTCTCCCGGGAAAAGTGAACCTAAACGCTTCATCAGCGCCCCAAAATGCTTGCAGATGTACTATGTTAGTTCTGCACTTAAATTGCTGCAAGTTGCAGTCTTCTGGAAATATATCCCCAGGAAGCGAGTTCCAAAGTTTGCTTGTCCTGTAACAGAAGGAGTTTTGGAAAGTTGATGTCCTCGCGGTTGTCAAGTGTATGAGCATTAGCAGCCTGTCTTGTAGGGCGCCCAAAAGTTGCATTTCGAGGGATAATGTCCTTGAGTTCCTCCGAACATCTACCATGGAAGTACCTATAGAACAAGCAAATGTCAGCGACTTGTCTTCTGTGCACCAACGGTTGTAGATTCGATGTGAGTGTTGGGATTCCAATAAGTCGATCTGCTCGTCTCTGTATGCTGTCAAGTTAAGTGAATGTTTAGGGGCCGAGCTCCATATATGGGAACAATATTCCAGGCCTGGTCTAACCTGTGCTTTGTAGAAAAGAAGAAGTAGCTTGGGGCTAAAGTACCTCTTTGCTCTAAATAGGTAGCTCAACTTAGCTGACGCTGATCTTGCGATATAGGATATGCGGTCCTGCCATGTGATTCTCCAAATTCGCTGAACTCCATTTTGAAATGCTGTCAAGCTTGGAGTTAAATTAGTTTAATAACCTAGGAATGAAACCCAAATTTTCTGGGAGTTGGTTTTGGCTAGTGGGAGTTAGATTCAATTGGGACTTAGTTCGCAGGGCCAAAATCGATGCAACTGGTTTTCAGCACTTGATGCTAGGACTGATTGAAGGAGTTGCGACAATATTTCTGACGAATTGTAGATTTTTTTTCTAAATACTCACTGGCAATATTGGTGTTTATAAGTTATGTCTCCGAGAGACAACTTGTAAACTGATTTCCCCAGTCTTTCTAGTTTTTTTATATTTAAAAAGATTGATTCTTTTTACATGCGAGTTCGATGTCGATATCCTTCCAAATCTACCCGTCAAACCAAATACCACTTTGCCTGTTGCACTTCCATCACTCATTCATTGTGAGGAAGCAAACCGTGAAGGTGAAACATCATATCAGAAGCTACTCTTTCATAATTTTCAAATCATTACGTTGGCATCACGTGCAACCTTATCCTGAGTGCCTTGCTATAGGTACTACGTTTCCAATTCTGTTGGCATATTTTATTTTCTTAAAATTGAAAACAAAATGCAACTGCAACTCCATTGCTTGTCGAAGTTAATTTCCCTTCGAAACGCCAACTCTAAGGCTAACAGAGGGCTAAAGCTGCAGCCACTCTTAGGGGCGATTATGCCTTGGTATCTTCAACTTGATCTTCTTCAGTCGCCCCCTCTCTGCTGCCGTCTAGTGAACGTGAGTGTAATGCACCTGAACCTTAATTTAATTCCAGTTTCAATTTGTATACGCGCGCGCGGAAGCTGGTGGGTTCTCTTTTGCCTCTGCTCTTCTGCCCGCATGGAAACAATTTGCACACAAGAAGTGCATCTAAAGTTTGATTGAATTGTGAATTTAACGTCTTTGACGTGATTGACCATGGATCATGGTCATGGGATCGTGAATGGATAACTGTGTGGTAAATTATGTTTTGCCAATTTCACACCTTAAAATTGAGACGACAAAAAAAAAAAAAAAACAATTCCTAGACTCAGTGGAATCAAAGTTGCCTTTATCACGGGAAAGGACCGTAAATCAAATTCATCGCCTCGCAATCAGCCATTTAACACTTTGTAAAGGACAAAGCTCGCCTCCCGTTTGTATAAAATCCATCATCGTAATGATTTTCCGCTTCTCTCTTGCCTTATTTTTCGCGCGTTTCCATCCATCGTCATCGTAGTCGTGTCGTTCGTCCTACTGCAGAATTAATTTTAATTAGTGGCCTGCTTCCATTGTATACCACTGAGACTGGTACAAGGAGTATGCGGTTTGTGGGCTGTCCAAAGTTGGTTAGCAGGGCCAACTGCATGGGCTCTGTATACTCCTAAGTTTACATTCGATCGTAAGTTGTTGCGGGCAAAAATATTGCGTAGGGAGTTGTTAAGTGCGCGCTGAATGAAATATTTTGTTCTGTGCGAGACACCATCGATTCGGAATATGAATGGAGGACCATAGTGGGCTGGCTAGTAGATTGGTGGGGAATTAAAAAATGCGGTTCGCGTTTTGATGGATTTACGAGCACACGAAGAATAATGATGTCGGTAAGATCGTAAATCTCATTTTCAGGCATTTTGTCATTCATTTCGCAGTCGAGATGGAGATCAGGAAGTTCCCTTTGATCAAGTGGAACAATGTCTTAGGATTATGGAAGGTGATCTGAAACATTGGAAACATATACAACATTTAGGTATAGTAGGTAAGTGACCGCTAAGCATTTGGAGTGTAGGAAGATCTGAATTTTATGACTGAAAGGAGGACTTGGCACACGGAATTATACTTTATTGACGACCGATGGCTATAGGGTTTGAACTATTGGATTTCGGATCAACATTTTAGACTGTCGTAAAGACAGAGTCCTAAAAACTCCATATACTACCAACAGAAGCGAGGGTTCGAGGAACTTAATAAGGACTTAGCGAGGCAATGTGGATCGACGACAGAGTGGATTTGAATAAACAAACGGAAGCTTAAAGTTACAAGTATTCTGATAGCAGTTAAGAGCCCTAACATATAATCGAAAAAGAAACAATTCAACTTGATTACGGCTGTCAAAATTTCAAAAACAATTTCGTCGAAGCGAATATCTCTCGAAAACCAACCGCTAAATTTCAAAGTCCAAAAGAATATTGATCGTAAACTTTGACTTACAATATACACATACACATACACAGAACCGTTATAGAGATATGCCTTAAGGTTTCGTCAAACAGAACGCGTTATTAACGCCGCGGTGAGATTATTTTGACGCGACGTTAGACGACGTCAAACAGATAGCTATTATCAAGTTCTCACAAAATGTCAAACAGCTCGGATTAAGAATTTGGCCTGAAACACACATGCGATTTCAATCGCGCGACTTCTTAGTCGCAAAAAATGAAACACACACATTTCAATGTGAATGCGTGCACATAATTTTGGATTTTATGTGCGCGCTGCGCGCATTCATATTGAAATGTGTGTGTTTAATTTTTTGCGACTAAACAGTCGCGCGATAAACAATGTTTTTTACATTTCATCAACCATCGTAAAGACATGGCGAATTTCTTTCAAATTCTATTAATATTCCAATTTGACACTACAAAAATTACTCTCACTGCTCCGCGTCAGAGAAATAATCTGTAATTTGTCACAAGAGAGCGTTTCACCGCTGCGTTTGACCGCCGCGGTGAGCTCAACGCGCTCTTTGTGACAGGGAATGTGTATTGCAGTATATATTACAACGCGACGGTGAAACGCGGCGTTAAAACGCAATCTGTTTGACGGAGCCTTTAAGAACATTCTCCATAAGACAAGGCGGTGTGGCAGTGGAGTGGCAGGTGGCGATGGAATAGCGGTGACGTCGCATTTAGAGTGATTTAACGCACATTAAAGTGGCAAACAACGTGTATAATGCCACAGATTTATTAGTTTTTAAAATGTCGTCTTATGTTGAATTTTTGGTCGTCTCGTATGTTTTTAGTTTCCGGGTAAGCATAAAATACGTCAAAATCCTCTACAAGGGATATGCCTCCACAATTCCACGTGGTCACCACCCGCTTGCCACTCGAAAAGTAAACTTGTTCGAAACAAGTGACCGCACGCAATCTGAGAAATGCCACTTTGCGTCGCAGGCCGCCACTCCACAACCGAGGAGTTCGGTTAGTGACAATTAAAATACACCGAATATTCTACAGACATTCTGATGATATTCTTCTGACAGTCTTCATATATCCAGATTATGATTTATGACATTTAGACCGTCACAAGACGCCTTCTCGATAGCGATTATTTTTAATTCCACTGCAAGTCAAGCTCTCGATGAAACTACACCAACTGCTAGGTTCCACATTTCACTTTCACTCGAAATGAAATTGGAAATGCATTTTTGTGTTCTATATTTCACTGTATTCGATTTCGATTTCAAAATTTTCGGAATTGAGACAAAGTGAAATTGTGATTTCGAAAAAATTTCGAAGTTTCCGAATCGCTCGAAATGCAAAACACTGAAAACGAATTCACTCGATTTGCAATTTCGATTTCACTCGATTTCTAGAACCTAGCTGCAAAACCTCTTTCGAATTCGATCGAGCAGTGATCGAACTTCGAAGCTTTAGTCAAAGATGACTCTTATTATCATGTCAGATACTACACTAAACGTCATGTTCGCTAAGTTTCCATTCTATTGTATGCCAACATGCAGTTCGTGTCATTTTTTGTCAGTCAACTGCATCAGACCAAATCTATTTCAATAAGGGAAATGGAGCGTTGAATGTATATTTTCTCCGCATGGCCCTTAACTCTTTTGAGGCGTTCGCGTTCCACGATCACATTTGGTTTTGTGCCAAATGTACAGCGGGCAATGATGGAACGTTTGGCTAATACAGGGTGGGCCAAATACAAGTTTCTTTTTGAAAATGCAATAAAATGAACAAACTTAAACTTATTTTTTAGTAGGAAGAACAAACATTCCCATTAATTATGGAGCACAACGTCGTTCAAGTGGGATGTGGTATAGCGCGCCATCTTGCATGAACCAGAGGTCGTCCAAATCCATGTCTTCAATATCAGTAAAAAAAAGGTTGGTTAACAAGGTTGTGAAACGCCCACCGTTACCGAAATGTTGTTCTCATTTTCGAAGAAAAATGGTCCAATGATGAAGATGCCACCAATTGAATCTCACACTCTCGGCTACAGCAGCCACATTCTCGTCTGTGCGCACCGTACGACGACGGAGACCATGAGTGTTTGTCCACTAGTATACCAGTCTCACGAACTTTTTGCCCAAACTTGCATACAGCTATAGCAGGCGGAAGGTGGGTGTTTCCTTCCGGCCAAAACTTTTTTTCAAAAAACGCACTATTTGAACTACACAGCACTCAATTAGGAAATAAGTTTTCAATATTTCCCATCAACGTTGTTCAAGCGTAAAGCGACTCATTTCGTTCCGCGGAGGTATGATAATGATACTGACTTTCTGTCAAGATTTCGAGCTGGAGACAGCTGTCAGTGTCAAAATAACCTATGAAATGATTTAAAAGGAAACAACTAGATTGCTCATGCCCAACCTTTATATCGATTAAGTAATCTGCTCTGAAACAATTCGCAAATTAAAAAGAAGAGTAGGAATGTATAACGTTTAATTTAACAATTTAATCGCAGTAAAGCGTCTGGCGGGCCAGACTGTAACTGTTAGCTTACTTGTAACCTTACCTATATAACCTTACATTTTTGAAGTCACATGAAGGTCATTAAGAATAATTAAAAATTAATATGGACTCTAAAAATGATTACATTAGGTACTGTGGTCAAATGTTTTGCACACTTTCTTGAACTGAAACATCAGTTGAACATCTTCTTTCTGGCTCTCTCGGTTTGCTTTGCATCGCTTTTCTGACTTTAATGTTTGGCGAGCTATGCTGATCTTTGCTACTCGTATTTCTTTGACTACTCCAGTCATTGCATTCAAAATTTGCATTAATAACCTTATTCTCGTTCGAAATTCTTAAGCTTGACCTCAATATTTGTCCCCAAAGCATTTCTAGCCTGGATGTGGATCTCGCGATTTCGATCCAGCAGTTTAACCTCATCCGCCATTATTCTCCAATGAATTGCTAGACCAACTCATTTCCCATCCTTATAAAACAAACAACAAAATCAATGTCTATACCCAGAATGTCTGTCCTTTCAAAAGCTAATCGATGTCATATACGCATTTTATAAAATATACCCTACTTGTCCGCTGCCTGTGTAACAACGTCCGGCACTCAATGGTCATACATTAAGCAGGATGGTGAAATTGACTGCCATTCGCATCCACTGGGTACACGCAATTATTTAGCCTGACCTACGCACCACCACCCACATAGGCCAGTAAACTGGTCATTTCCTTACAATTTCAATGTCCTGCAATTGGATTACAGGACGTAAAATATAGTAACCTATCGTTCCCGTAGGATGCACTGTTACACTCAGACTAACTATTGTGTTCTTTTGTCGCAGGCACATAAAGTCATCACACAACATGAAAGTTCCATTTCTGTACAAATGCGTTTTATTCTCACCCGGTGCGGTGTACATTTCTTTAACCAAAAGACGACCTTGTTATGGATGCCGTTTTCCATATAGCTAGCTAGCCACCTAGACCTACACTGCTGCTGTGCTATGTATGCAAAGACAATTTTTGTCCACATTCAGTATCAACACACTGAATACAGCAACACCAGGAGCATCGCGATTAATATACCCTAATCATTAACAGATGTTGTCCTGTTGTAAAACAAACGTGTCCGATGGACAATTTGTTAGCTTTTTTGAGGTATACGCACTTGGCTGCTGGGACAGGGATGTGTACCATGCAAGTTTTACAGTATCACGACAATCATGTTCATGTCCTGTTGTAGCGAAGAGACCAACATTCAAAAATTCAGAAACAGGAAATGCATTTTCCAGACTGCTGCGGAGGAAATGACTTTTAGTTTTTCCGTTCATCCGTTGTTGCATTCTCTGTATAATGGAATGCATATACGAATTTACACATACGTATACTCGTTCCTATGCATGTCCTTGATATTCAATTAGCCATACAGGAACAGTTTTAGTCTATAGAGTTGGCTGCATACATAACATAGTAAATGTTTTGATTATAGTTTCCAGAACGTTGTCCGTGTCAGATCGAGTGTGGGATAATCAATTTTAAAGTACCGTAGGTTGGGTACCTGTTGTTGAACTTAAAGTTGGCAAATATGCATGTAGATAGAATTCCAATAATAGGTCGAAATAGCCCTTTTTAAGTTTATTGTAGTTCACAATAGTTAATTTTGTAAGAAAAAACAATTATCCAATGGAGAGATCGTAATTGTAGGGTTCATACTGTCGTAATGTGTGAAATGATATGGCCGGCCGTCCTTCGACAGTGAGGCTGAGAGAAATAGGAAAATAGCTATTAGGAGTTAACTTAAAATGTTTGTAGGAATTATTAAGCGATACAAGTAAAATTGAATACTCTGTTGTATCCTAGAAGCAAAATAGCGCCTGATGGAGAAAGAACTTTTAAGAAATTCTTCGTAGTGATACACATACAACTTAGCTATACCTACCTCCATAGTTACGCACAACGCACACGTAGTCGGTTAAGGACGTTCTCCAAATGTACGCGTCACCTCAGGGGTAGTCTCAAAGACTCGAACTCGAAGTGCTGGTGCTTGTTGCCCATAGGCTCCACGTGATATAGCCATCTCTCAACCATTGTATTTTAAGACCCGTTGTCGTTTGGGTTGATCTTAGAGATGAAGTAATTTTTCGAGGTTTTTAAAGAGCATAGGTAGATAAAGCCCTTGACTACAATTCGAAGTTGTATTTGTCCATTGCGACATTTAGGCCAAGTCGCCGGTATTGAGAGTCTTTTTTTCGATGACAGCGTACATATTTCTTCTTGTCCTCATTAACAAGTCAGATCCATCTTTGCAGTTTTAATACTTGCAACCGCGCCACTGACAGTAGCTATGCGCGTTCCCCAAACTTGATGTGTATAAACAGGCATGGGTGTATCGATCTAGAATTTCTCTGCAATTTTTCTAAGATTTGCCGGATTGTGGAATTGGGTCAATGGTTGACTTTATTGGACTAAAATCGCACCAATAACAATGGGTCGATTAGGTTACTAGCGAAAGGTTTTCAGCATGACAGAATCTTATACGCTACTTTCAAGAGATATGTTTCTCTGTTATTGGCGCCGCCGCGTCGGTGGGAATATCTCCATTCTTATGGACGGGGTTCAAGATGCTCCTTACCAAGTCATCTCGCGCTTGTTACAGACGTAAGACCATTTAAAGGGTGGGCCATCTAGTGGATTCTATTTAAACCACTGTTAAACCACTGTTTGCAGCTCGAAATCTTGACAGAAAGTCAGTATCATACCTCCGCGGAACGAAATGAGCCACTTTACGCTTGAAGAACGTTGGGAAATATTGAAAACTTATTTCCAAAGTGAGTGCTGTGTAGCCCAAATAGTGGGTTTTTTGCAAATAAGTTTTGGCCGGAAGGTAGCACCCACCGCGCCTGCTATAGCTGTACGCAAGTTTAAAAAGTTCGTGCGACTGGTATGCTAGTGGACAACACTCACACCATACGACGAAGGGGCGTATGGTGCGCACAGACTAGAATGTGGCTGCTGTAGCCGAGAGTGTAAGATTCAATTGGTGGCATCTTCATCATTGGACCATTTTTTTTTTTCAAAATGAGCCTAGGAAAACGTTTCGGTCAACGGTGGGCGTTACAGAGCCATTTTAACCGACTTGTAATTGAAGACAAGGATTTGGACGACCTCTGGTTCATGCAGAATGGTGCGCTATGCCACACAGCCCATACCACAATCAATCTTTGCGCACCAAATTCCCAAATCGTGTTATCAGCCGTCTTGGCGATGTCAATTGGCCGCCTTGGAGCTGCGATTTGACCCCTTTGGACTTTTTTTGGTGGGGAACTGTGGAGGACCGATGTTATACCTCTGGAGGCTTATTCCCAAATGCGCGGCGGATCGCTTTTCATGGCGGATTGATATTTTTGTATTTCCAAAAGCCGTCTAAAGCGATAGCTATTCAGGTGACGGATTGCTGGCGGATTTATTGCCAGCAATCCTCACAATAGCTATCGCTTTTGAATGGATCGAATCGCTTTTGGAAATAAAAAAATACCAATCCGCCATGAAAAGCGATCCGCTGCGCATTTGGGAATAAGCCCCCTGGGTAGAACTTTCGAAAATTGATTTTGTTCTTTTTCTTTCTTTATCAGAAGTCAATATTCTTTCCTTGTTTTTGCCAGTAGGCTAGTGTTCTTAGCTGTATGTGCCAGCCCTCACTCCTAATCGAAGCAGTGGTTTTATCGCCCTCGCCTAATCAAACCCAGAACGTCGCGTGCGTCGGCGTCGGTGGCTGCACTTCTGATAGCATTTTGACAGCGTTTTCGCATTGATCCTCTGCGCACTTAATGCTGGTGAAAATGAAACTGAATCTTAAAACTAAACGTAGGGAATTTATTAGGTTTAGTAAAAAGAATTTAAAACCCAACATTAAGATTATTTCTTGAAGTAGTTGTTACCTTGCAAATTAACCTCAGTTAACTGATGTAAGGGTACAGCTCCACAGCATACCCTAAAATGCGCATAGTATTTATAGACTCTGCGGCCATTCTCTGCAAATCGATTTCCTCCAACACATGCATTTTAACTTTAAAGCAAACGCACTATATCCTATATCCAACATTTACTAACGCTTATAGTTAATTTATTGCATGCAGTAATCGACAGAACAGTTTTTGATTTCCGATTGGATTATCATTCCCAATCCGAGTGTCCCATTGGATGAGTTAATGAATATTTTGCTTCCTGACGGAGTGGGCTTATTCATTTTGCATTCCTTACCACGTCAGTGAGCCTCCGGATACAGATAATTTATTATTACTCACTGAGCGGCACTAAATGTTTAATAGGTAGGTACAATTTAAACTAACACTCAATCGGAGAGATACATTTTTTTTTTAATTTACGCAACAACCATCTGACAAAGGACTTGATGTTGATTGATTGTATACGTCACAACACTTGACCACTGAAACCCTTTAAGGATCGGTTCACCTCATCTCCCACTTGTCAGTTTAAATGTGGCCGTATATAACGACTTCTCGTCCGGGTGTCATGATTTACATGGTTTCTTATGAATAATGGAACTTTTGTAGAGCATACGAGTTGTATGAAGCCCTTCGCCAGATGGCAGTACATTGGTGGTTAAAACTAAAGCCACAAACCATAAAAATTTCACTTTTTATTTTCGCATGTGATTATTCCGTTGCTGGATGAATTTTTTATTTTTATTTTTTGAATTACAATTTGAAGTTAAACACTAACCGCAGACCTTTTAAAACGTTGCTCGTTTCAGTCATACACTCGCCATAGTAACTTAACAGGCAAATTGTTTAATTATTCTCAATAGTTGTGCAATATCTTTGGTGGTGCTTGGTATACACTTGTGTACGTGCGTGTTCTGTGCGTGGATATAGTTGGATTTTCCCGCATCCGAATTTAAACATAATTCGCTTGCATAATTTAGAATGCCAGAGTTTCTTTTTTTTCGAAATCCACTTCCAACCTGATTTGTATTCATGTAGTGTGAAACACAGAAACCGCACTTAGAAAAACCGCATTCAGATGAACAGATTTTATTTGTTTATTTTTTATTGTGATGCGTTTTTTTTTAACGGAATAAAGTTTTAATTTCTTGCAAGTATTCATTATATTGAAATGGTGGTTGGTCTCGGGAGGCGAATGACTATAACTGAGGATTAGAATTCCACAGCAGATGGAAGTGTAGCATTTTTTAATGTGAAGTGCAAGATTTTAGGAAAATAGGGATGGAAATATCATGGTTTACAAGGTATATAACTTTACAAGGTATATATCTGTCTGATAGTCTCCGACCTCGAGGTGACATTTGGGATCCTGAGGTCTTAGTGCTACGGTTTCTGATAATTTACCGCACCACTTTCACTTCACTTTATATTTTAATAAGTGAAAAGTGTTCAAGAAATTTTTTTCTTTTATATTGTTTTGTTAGTTAAAAAATTATATAATTCAGTTGGTGTTGCTCATCCCAAAAGTTTTGCAGGCGATTCCCTTTAATGTAGTCCATTCTAGTCCAGATCCCGACATTTTATTCTTACTGACCTCAACCAACACCAACTGCCTCCAGTTGGGCACTCCATGTTATAGTTGGTTAGTTAGTTTAAAGTGGCTCTCGGTGAGAGAAACACTTAGGCCGTTAGTCGGCCCATTGTGCATACCACTGGGATTTGGGGAGCTATTCCTCTACTGGCTACTCTAATATAATGTAAGCGGTGCTGGTTAGTAGATCACTGATGTCATTGAGAAAATAGTTTCCTAAGTGGTCCTTTCTTTTGGCTAGGGCAGGGCAACTGCAAAGAAAGTGAGTGACGGACTCGGACTGCAAAAGTCATTGTATATAGTAGACCGAGCCTTTGCGCATGTCTACCTAATATGCAGTGCCCGGAGATGACATTAACGACTTTCGAGATGCTTTATCTTTTAAGTCGAAAAAGCTCCTTGGATCTTTTTGTATTCAGAGCTGGCCAGGTGAGCCTGGCAGTACCACAGTATCCACGCCAGAGGAGCTTCGCCTTGCTAGTTCGTCTACTGCACAGTTCCCTGGACGTCACAGTGACCAGAAGCCCAGCAGAGGGTGAGGTTGTAGATCTTATTTCGCTGGATGTTAGGGATTTGATTGCAGCCTGTCTATCAATGTATATGACGATATCCCTTTGTGATACCGAATTAATCGACAGCCACGCTGTAGCTTGACGAATAGCTGTAATTTTGGCTTGAAAGACACTGCATTGTTTCGGAAGACAAAAGGAGAGGCCCAGATTCAGTTCTTCTAAAAAGACCCCAGCGCCAACACCCTCCAGTATCTTGGAACCGTGTGGGAATATTGACAGTGATTTGTCGCAGAGGACCTTTTGTGAATCCCATTGGTTAATGTCCGGTATTTCATGGGTGAAGCCTTTTTCGAAGTTGATTTTCGTAGGCACGTAATCGGATGCTGGTGTGTCGGGTTGGTTACCCTCTCCAGTGTTTCCCTTTCCTTAATCTGATTGCCACGTTTGTGGTGTATTCTTTGCTGACGATGTCAGTGGAAGTAAGTTAAGAATGGTTTGTAGAGCGGCTGTTGGAGATGTCCTCAATGCGCTTGTGATGCACAGGCATGCTAAGCGCTGAGTCTTGTTTAAGACCTTTAGATTATAACTTTTGTTCAAGGGCGCCCACCACACAACGATGCCGCGTTTAATTAATTATTCCACTGTTTACGCATTATTATTTTGGGCTTTACTGCTTGTCATAAAAACGAGCCCTGGAAAGGAAATAACACCCAAAATGACAAACAGTTTAGCAACTATTTCCAAATCGATTTGAACGTTATTTCCTTGGGCATTATTGTCAGTTAGAACATGTAGATGTAGAACGAATGGACACCAACGCTCCGGCGCCAAGAGTCTTCGATTTCAACCCGTAATTGCTTAACGCCGTTCTACCAAGGTTGACTGATACGTACCTTCTTGATCAAGTTGATGTCGCTGTACAGCTTATATAGAGTCTCCTTAGTGTTTCCGGTGCTGTCTGACATCAAAGGTACATCAAAGGTCTTTCAACCTTTATGGAGCAACGAGCGTTCTCCATCGTCATTCTACACAATCTGACAAATTTGGCAGGGATACCAAAACTAAACATGGCTTTGTATAGCTCGTCTCTATAAATGCTGTCATATGTGGCCTTCAAATCGATAAATGTGAGTATCGATTTGCAATTCTAGGGTTTTTTCCATGATCTGCCGTAGTGTGAATATTTGGTCGATTGTGAACTTACCAGACCTAACACCACACTAATAGTGATCAATCAGTTTATTGACGAATGGTTTCAGGCGTTCACACAATACCTACAGCAGATAGGATCTTATATATGCAATATTGACGAGACTGATGCGCCTATATAATTGGCGGAATTTAGAGGACCGTGAAATGTTGTATTCTTATTTTGATTTTCTTTTATTCGTGATTTGCAAAAAATAATACTTTATTAAAATTCCAATGTGTCTAGTTATATCTACCTCACGTTACACAACGTCTAGATCGACAGCAAATCGAGATTAGCTTTCCACAGTTGTGCGATTAATGTGTCTCAACATTTTGTCTGCCATCGTACATAGTTATTGCACTATAATTTATCTTATCCCACAGAAAAGCGAGATACTGGGAAGAGCAGGCCATTCGTCATCACACCCGGTTATGTTTTTCCCACAGAAAAATCATTATTGTAAGCAGGTGCCGACGTATACAGTTTAACTCCCGCAATCAGTCGACACCGGAAATTCCTTCAATCACTAACGAGTTTCACATTGCCTCTCGATTGCCTCTCCACTGCTTGATTACTCAATCATCGAAATCGAGACCCGTTCTGAACATTTTATCAAAACAATCAAACGAGTACATAATTTATCCGCGCCACTTGTGCGGGCGAGTTGCTCTTCCCACCTGCTGGTTCCTATACTAATATGAGTCCATGTGTATGTTATGTAGTGCCATTTAAAGGAATAAACTTAATGATCATATGGCGCCACGAAATGGTTCACAATTCCAATGATATCCAAAAATACTGTCACTTGTCATTGTGAAACGCTTTTATTTGAATTCTTTGCGGTTTATCAAAAGCAGTTGCAGGCATGGTGCAAATATTATCAAAAAGTATGGTGCGCTAGACGATTTGTTATTTCCTTAAGAGTGACGTAACACGTAAGATGTGCGTGTTCAGTGCTACCAATTATCCTCCCGGTCATAGGCATCAAATGGTCCGCTAATCTTGTCCGGTATCTGCCTTCTACATTTCACATATTTGGCATTGGCATCCACTCAAACTTCTGGGTATTATGCGCTTGGGCATGTCCTTTATGCGAATGCGTGTCTGGAACCAATTAATCAGGTGTTATCCTGTCTAACAACCGAAAACATCCCTTCTCATTGGTAGTGTGTTTTGGAAATATTTTGACGTTTTAAAAGAAATTTTTCTTTCTGATGTTTCGAAACTCACCGAATATGCGTGTAACGTGTCAGATGATATGATGGCAGCAATGTTCGTCTTTTATTTTCTTGTTTTTTGTCTTCAAATCGTATAATTGCTTAGCTCAGGGTGAATGGTCAACACAGCCTTAGGGGTAGAGATGCATTAAATAGGAGCAAATGTGCAAGATCAATGAATATCCCTACAACACTGACAGAGGAATACCGCAGGCCGGAAAAGAATTACCAAAATTCAGATGCAATTTCAAGTCAGATGCGCCAACCAAAAGATTACATAGCCGGAGAGGTATAGTTGGATATGCGATTTCCTTTTACATCTTTTCGGATAAAATGTAAAATAGTGTCTCATCGTGAAGAGGACATATAATTGTTCTATATGAGTGTCAGATGCATTGAAACTGAATGAGGATGTGCAGGCAGTACCTGTGGTGTATTGGTCCTTGCGGGGAGCACAGTGGGACCAATATAGGTATATATATGGTAAGTCATACTCTAAATAAACTGTCTTAAACTATCGTAAGTAACCCAACCGTTTATCGCATGACTGATGGTGGATCCGTGTAGGGTATAAACAACCGAGTCAGCAAAGCTATAAGGCGTAACTTTAAACCATGCTGCGACTGCGACTATTTCGGACTGTCTGTGACTGTTACAATTATAATTATCACAAGAAAACTTCAAATGTTTGTTTTTTGATGCCTAAGAAAGATCTTAACGATATTCTGTTCTAATCGTATCTCTAACGAATATCTTTACCCACAGAGTGTCGCATAAGGATTCCGACCTGCACGCTGTCTCATTGACACGCTTTCAGCCGTCGCTCCCTTGGCCCTATAGCTTTAATTGAGTCGATATATGTCTTGAAAAAAAAGAATACCTTCTAATCGGAAACGGAATATTTACTTTATGGCTCAGCTTGGAAATAGCGGTGCAATTTTGTTTTCTATTTTCTATTTTCTGTTTTTTTTTATTTTTTTTTATGAAGAATTTTTGAGGTTTTATAAAATATCCAAGCAACTGGCTGCTATATTCAAGGTTGGAACTCAACGAACTTTTCGAAAGAAGGAAACCAAGTCATAGTCCAAGGATATTATTATGTTAAAGCAGCATTTTCAGGGACTGCCAAATGGGTTTCGTGGTAGAGAGAGCAGTATATGAAATACTCTGAATAGAAGATGTTGGCCTCGCTATAAAAAACTTAAGAATACGGCTCTGATTGTTTACCAGCGGAGCTCTTCAAAAAGGTATATGTATAGGTAATGTTTTGTATATGAAAAAAGGCATGCTAGAGGTCTCTAGACTATCAGCTCTAAAAGGCAAGATCTACCTCCAAGTTGAGGATGCTCACGACTCACGACCTTTCATTGAATTGGAACCAGCATATAATAGCATTTCCAATGTCAAGGGGATCTTCGAAACACAGCCCCTCGGATGCAGACGACATAAAATTAAATCAGGCTGTATCTCTGATCGATGGCTTCAGAATCTCAATCAGTTAGGTACCTAACTTGAATATCAACTATGTATATGATTTTAAAGACTTTTTGCACGAAGATGCTTTAGCTGTTTAAAACGATTTCATTCCCTCCTATTTTTGTTGTTATCATTTTCCGAACTTTCCTACAAGTACGTTCCGTGTTTTATGATCTGCCACAAACCTACAATCAACATCTTTTAACGTCTACCGGTTTTGCTATACCACCACCACGGAGTTTCAAATTGGCGCAGAATTTATACATTTATAGCTAGATGTCTAGTCTTGTCTACACCGCACCGCCAGTTACCTCGTACTCTTTTATGGTGCAGGAAAATAAGTCCCCGAAGTCCACTGAGGGACATATTTCCCTGATATTTAGCAACAGAAAAAGGTCTTCATTTAAAGTCTTCCGGATTTGGCTTACATTCGACCATAATTCCTTAAGTGTAGGACTTAGATTTCTAAAGTAAATAAATAGTTAGCGCAACCTTAACACCGTCTGTCCGTCTGCTGAAAACACGATAGCGTCTAAACGAATAGACTTAGGCGAATGTAATTTTGTAAAAGAACTTCTTACCGTTGTCGTCCGGTTGGTACCTATTTAAAATGGGCTATGTCGGTCGAGTAGTTCTGGTACCTTCCATACAAAACCACACATATTAGACCCATATGTTGTGTACGTGCTAACTCACATGCCTAACATTTTACATGATTATAGATATAGTGAAGGGCATGCAAGCATCGGCCACGATTTAAAATGAGTATTGCTCAATGCAAAAGTTGCGCCCTTTTTACGGCAAACGCTGTGGCTCTTCAAAGTCGACGCTTGATGGGCAAATTCAAGATAATCGGTTTGGTAAGCAATCAACCCGTACTATACAAAGGAACGCCAGATCGGCCAAGAATGCCGCAGTCCGTGTACAGGAAGTCGGATTTTGAAGACATCAACTTGGCGAATTTTGCGTCGGGACTTGGGCCTATACCCGTTCAAGATCCACCTGACCCAGGAGCTCAAAGTTAATGATAATGATTAATGACCATATACATAGACATCACCGCTAACTGGGCTCCGAACCGGTTTGAAATAGACTCCAATTTTCGCTGAAAAATCATCGACAAGGCGCATTTTTGAATGAATGGCAATGTTAACAAGCCAAATTGCCATATATGGGACGACGCCAACCCACACATGGTGGCAATTCATCCATAAAAAGCTGTTTGGTGCGGATTTTAGACCCGCGGCGGCGTCAATGCTCCGTACTTTGTCTTGAAAATGACGTTGCTTAATCTATTACCATCAACCGCGAGCGCTACAGAACGATGCTGACCGATTTATTTTGGCCCAAATTAAAAGATATGGAGGTAGATGACATGTGGTTTTAGCATCAAAACGCCCAAGCAGACGCGACGATGGTAATTTTGCATGAACGATTTGAGGATATTATTATCTCTAGCAGATGTGATGTGAATTGGCCGTCAAGATCGTGCTAGATTTTTCCTTTGGGGTTGCCTGAAGTCGCAGCTCAATGCGAATAAACCGCATTCGACTAATGTCCTTAAATCCAATATAACCAATGCCATCGCTCAAATTCAGATCATTAATATTCGGATTCGTGTCACCATGAAAAGCTGCGGCGCATATTTAGACATGGTGTTACATTCCCTTCAATAATGGCATACATGGGCCTAATACCTCGCACAGAGCTTGTTTTATTCCATTGCAAAGTCGACCCATCCTTATTTAAAAACCCTATAGTGAATCTTCAGTAAGCTCAGCTTCTGCTCACATATCTGGTGCTTTGTTCCGTTGTATACTTTTATGAGGAGCGTCGCAAAAATATTATAACTTGTATAGGAAGTCGCTGTATATAGAAAAGATTGGGAACCGCGGGCCTAGATAATATTCTTGTCTTTCAGGACAATACATGATGTTACAAATCTTAGAAACTTTAGCTTCCAATTCCAAGACTGTCGAAGAATAGCGTTTGAAAAATTTTGTTTGTGTGGGCCGTGCCATGCCCCTTAGTCCCAATTTTGATCAATCTTAACAGGAACACTAATGGGTCAATACCTAAGATTGTCTATAAATTTTAACTCAATCGATTCTGTGGTTTTCGAGATATAAGATTTTAATCTAATTTTGTCTAATTGTGACCAATCCTTACAGGGACACTATGATGGGCCAATACCTAAGCATATCTGTAAATTTGAACTCAATCGGTTCGGTAGTTTTTGAAATATAAGATTTTGAATGTTTTTTGTTTTAGTATGAGAGGTGCCAAACCCCTTCGTCCAATTTTGACCAAACCATCATTACAACCATCTCGGCCCAATATCAAAGATTGTCTGAAAATTTTAGCTCAATCGGTGCAAACATTTTCGAGTTTTTTATGTATACACAAACCAACATAACCAAACTGAAAATTAGCTTAAACTTTACATACCTACAACCTAGGTAGGACCCCACTGTTTTTCCAACATTCCAAGAATGAGGATATATTGTCACGCATCGTTCTCTTGTTCGAAGTGCAATTCGTTTAGCATTTAAATGAGCTTTGCCTGCAGTTCCTTGCATCTTTAGAAATACCCACCAGAAAAAGGACAGTAAACGCATCGTTTGTGCATATGGCATCCTAGAAAATGATTTGCATAAAGGATATCTCTATTTGCAGGACGCAAAAATAGGTACCATACCATCCAACTGCGAGTATTGTCATGCAAGACTAACACTTGTAGCTTCTGATGAAGCTCTTTTGTGCGATTTTGACGATTAAATTGATCTGCCATGTCTGCATGGAATACTAATTAGATAGCTGGAAAGTGATACGTGCAACATGAAGTGTTATACGCGCGCTATATAGTGATTCATTTACACACATTGACATGGACACAGCTTTAAGATACGTAGAATTGAAGCGTACACTACGGCAGTACCTTTTATTTTGTAGATCACCAGCACCATACTGACGAATTATAGGAAATAAAATTAAACGAAATGACGCCTGGGAATTCCAAGTTTACTTGCACTTGTTGTGTGTGTTTTTTTTATTCCTCGGAATTATAATTGAGTTGTATCTTGTATGAGTGTATGAGTTGCGTTTCCAAACACTATACTATTGGGTGTCTTGCAATTAATCATTATTTAACCTAAGTACGTGTTGTGTGGATGTTAAGTACAATCGTGGAATATTTACGAATAATTGGGCCACAGTCGTCACAGCTGGTCGTGAGAAAATAAGCAAATTGGTGTAGAGAGTGAGAGTTTGTGGGATATTATTGTGACCATCATGTGGTTTCTTAAATTCGATTAGAAATGTAAACTTAAGGTCAAAACCAAGAATCTAACCTTTAGGCACTTGTTTGCTACATTGTTGATGGGTAGCTGGGGGTTGCATAAATGTCTACTGCTCTGTTAGCACCCTTTATTAGCTTGACGTCGCGTCGCTAGTTAATTTTACAGCAAAATACCGTGAAATGAAAAGATTTCCTTTATGCGGCCGTGCATGTGTTGCATTCCTGTGAGCCAACCTCAAGCCAATCAATTCAAACGGCAAACGGATCCGCATTAAAGTAAAACAAACAAACCTCTAACAGGCCTAACCACGTTGACCGCCATAATCAGCGGTTAAACGTTTTCAAATCGTCTCCATATATATACTATACCCAGCCTGTGGCAGGCGGGTGTCTCTGTCTCGGTGTGATGTATCATTTTCAAAACACAACAAAACAATTTGCGACCACAAAAATTTGGCAGAAAATAAATTTGATTAGTTTTTCGCCACTGAGTGCAGTTGTATAGTATGTATTAGTGTTTCGGCTATAATGTATATATGCAGCTAATAGGACCCCTTTCCGATTTGGAACGCTTACCGTCGCGTGATTATCCCGCGTTTAAATTAGGACGTGTGCCTTTTTGCTGCGTGCTTGACAGCTGGCCAGGGCAGGATGGTGGTTTTCTGTCAGTCATGTTGTATACTTTCCCTCTCCATCTCCATCAAGCCGGTAGGTATATCGTATATGCGCTTAGAGTGTGGATAGTGCGTGTTCGCGTTTTAATTCGCGAAATCTGATTGAAAAGTTTAACCTCAACATGTCACCGATTGAATGGACGATAGATTGAACCGCGGCAAAGTCTGGTAGCTAAGCGCATACAAGTGAAAAGCGCGGTAAAATGAGGTGGAGTATAGGTACCTATATCCGCTAATTTATTTCCAAACTCGTGAAAGGTCGACGCGCCAGAGAGGATGTCCCGGATGAGAGGATGCTGTATAGGCATGTACTATGGGAATGTGGGTTATTTTCATTGATTGACCTGTGAACTTGATTAGCGGTTTTGTTCAAAAGCTGATTGTTTTTAGGAGATTTTTTTTTCCTGCGGTGCGTTTCTGTACGGTGCATTTGAAATTCCAACGTGTTTGCGGATGCGGTTTGCATCCGGTACGATGTGTAGTTGTTGGACTCTGTTCCGACCGCTAATTAGGAGTGTTTAGGGGCACAAAGTGTTCATGGTGAATTTTTTCCCACACTCTTTGATGCAAGTGGATACCTACTTTGTGCTAGTTTGACAGGTTGCGGAAATGTGTGATGAAAGTCAGTAGTTAGCTTATTAAGTGGTTTGTATTTGTATAGGTAGTTATAGTTGTTTGACAAAATGTTGGAAAAGGTATTATATGCATGCAGGGGCTGTATAGCTACTAAGTTTGCACAAAAGCTTCACACATCCGGGTTGCGAAGGAATGTATTGCATATAGGTACAAATTGGTGATATAATTTAGCGAAGTCGAGCTCCAAGCTAGTGCGATGGCTTGGACTAGTTTAGATACAAACTAACATTTTCCATGATATTTAAATCTGGTAAGTAGGCCGGTCAGCTTAATACGTACTTCCACAATTTGGCTCTATATAAATATACGTTTTAAGAACCCGGGCTGTACCTATCTATTGACGCTTTATCATGTCGTTATGAAAATATGTTAAAGCCTTAAAAATTGTAATTTGCAGGTACCATATAATACGAAACAAAACCCCCCCCCCCCACCATCACACCGTCTACTCTGCATTGCAGCCAAATGATTGGTCTCTTTGCGGAGGTTATGGAAATAGTATGTATAGCTATAGCCATCCGGGGCTTCCAAATTCAATTATTTTCATCTGAGAAGACCACGCACAATGCTTCTACTAAGCCCAGGTCACATGTGCGCGACAAAAACGGAGGTTTTGCGCTTTTCGAACCGAGTTAAGGGGTGATTTCTTTTTGATTTTTATTCTTTTTATATGCTTTATATGCTTCGAAATAATACGACGAATAGTTGTGAGACTTGTTTTGATACCACGTATTTTCCTGATTTTTGGAAAAAAGTCGTGAGAATTTGACGCCTTTTTTAATATAAGTCGCTTTTCCGCATTAGAAAGCAGTCTATGAATATGTGGCCTTTCATGTTCTTATTCATAGTTAGATTCATTAAAAATATTGATCCTGGCGGCTCCTTTCGATTTTCTTAGCCAATTTGACAAAAAATAGGCCAGCGTCTTTAAGCTTTGATTTGTCATTTTTCCGCCTCGGATAATCCTAAAAGGGTAATCTTCGTCTATTCGACGAACATGAGTATAATTTTTTCGATTTTCTCTTCGATCATTATTCCGATCCCATCTTCTCTCCGTATCACACCAACCATCTCTAAGGTCTTCTAGTTTGTGGAATTTCGTCGAAAAAACTGTTGGGGTAAGTCTTGTTTTTATCGAAAAATGGCGCCAATTTCTACATAACTTTTAGTGTTCGATTCGACCTAATATTTAAAAAAAATTCCACCAAAATTAACGAACAAATAAGAGAGGACAACGTAGGTGCAATAAATGTAAGGAAAAGGGAAGATTTTTACATATTGTCCTTAAAAAAAATGGCACTTAACCAAGTAATCATACACGATACGTACAAGGAAAGCATTATACCTACTGGGAGCATAAAGTTGAGCTTTGTAACAAATGCTCAAAATGAATTATTTTTTTTTGCAATATAGGTATATTATTTTTGTTCTTAAATAAGTTAATTTTTAAGTTCTTATGATTTTATGTTATATGTATTTTCTTATTTTTTTATTTTCTATACAAAAAAGTAGTTATGAACTGGTCTCAAAAAATAGGGGTTCAAAGGTTCCAACACATTTTTCAATATACCTACATAAATAAAGGCAAAAGTTTTTAAAAAAATGTTTTTTTTTTGGTTTTTTGCTTAAAAAGGGAAATGGTCTGTTAATATTAACTATTAAAATTAACAAGCATTTTGTGCACACTTTTCGTAAAAATTGGAGTCCAATATTACTTCGTCGATTTGACGAATGATTACTTTTAATGTACTAAAAAATATGATTACGTTTCTAGGGTTAAATCAATCTATCCACCCATTTATTTTTTTTTTGTAAATTAAATAGTCGAAATTAACAAAAAAAATCGATCAAAGAAAAATGTGAGTGCCAAAGATAACTAAACTAAATGCATATTCTATTCAAGTGGTGCAAAATTAATACCCCACATTTTGTTAGCAATTTTTTGTTAATACTTAAAGCTTATCTAAGTTTTAAATCTTCATTCTGGTCAAATCACAAAAATTTGAACTTTAACTTAAAAAAAATTATAAGCCTCTAGCTGGTTGCAGTGCGGGCAATATAAAACCAACCTTAGGGGGTGTGTTTTTCAAGTGGCGCGAAGTGTAGGGCCAAAATCCAAGCAGATGACGTTAATTTTTGGCAAAATTCAAATCAATGACTGGCGGCGATAATGTTTGGGAAACCATACTACAAAGCGCCAATTCTGTACACAAATTGATCCAAATAGGTGAACTTGAATCTCCCCTTAATTAAAATTCAATAAGGTACTCGCCGTATATCTTGTGAGTAAAAAAAAATAACTCTACTCGAAATAAAAAATCACCTGCTAGTAGTCACGTATCCTATATCTGTCTCTAGCTCTACTGATTTATTTTCAAAGCACGTTTATAAAACTTAGCTAGTTTATAGGGGCCCTAAATGGTACGATAGAATAGGGTTTACGCATCAATAGGTAAATTTGACATCCGAAATAAAAAATGTCAATCCGGTTGCACATCGTAGGGGTAACTCAATAATCAACCCCAAAGTTGTCGTATTAGCTCATAAGTCATAACAGAACTATCCCAATCCAGTAACATTCATTTATTGACTCAGGTCTGAACAAGTTCCACAACAAAATTATTTATATACCTACGTTCCCCGATCGTTTAATTGAAAACGTAAACAATAATCTCAGCAATTCAAATTCCAATAAAAAAATCCAAGCAAAATATAAACCCCCTTTTACGCGGACACTGATATGACGTATGCTTTGGAATTGGATTAATACGCGAATGTCAGTCAATGTGTAAACGAGTATGCGGCATCTACTGTCTTAGATTAAAATAACCCCAAAGCAAGATTTATATTTGCATTAGATTATTCATACGGGTACTAGTTTAATTCTCACTCCCCAGTTAAATATAAATTTAATGTGTTAAGCTGGCGAAACGTGTCATGTGTCACTTCTTGGAACGGTTTCAACAGCTGCTGGTACATTTTGTACTTGACGTTGTCGTTCGCAGATTGAAAGCTTGTGAGTTAGTAATCTTCTCTCAATGAAAAGCTTTATTGAACGCACAATTCATTTCGAAGGGGAAATGTTTGAAGTTAATTCAACCTCAACGCTCAAATCCGCTGAATGTGGAGATACGGTATGACAGCAGTAAAATCTTTGGCTCGCCTGTGGATGTGGTTTGTCCCATCCATCTGATGTCTTTTCACTAGAACAGGACCAGTTGCTTAATGAGAGAGTTTTGAATTTTGATTTTGAAGTGACTCTGGGTCTGGCTATATGGGGCTGTGGCATAGCATAAGCGGCTAAATAGAAGTTCATAAACACCACTGCGCATATTCGATTAGAGGCGTGTCTTGCGGGTGGGGAATGACGCCCATCACATTAGTCCTGCGGAAAAATACAAACACATCTTTTTTTTAACCCACTGCGAGTTGGTATGGTGGGATTGTTCGTTTTTAATCCGATTGTGAACAAAAAAAACTGAAAAATGTGATTAAAGTATGTATGATTGGGACTTTCAGGGAAAAGTTGATGTTTAACATAACCTACCTATGAATATTGTGGGTTTATTTTGCCAACTGATGACGTCGTATTAATTAACCGTCAAGGTAAGGTGGATGTGCAATTTTTTTTGTTCTGTCAATGCTGCTTTAAATAATGAACTGCGACTCATTTTGTGACACTGGTGGTGGTGAGTAAACTTTTCGAAGGAAAATGATGCTGTTTCGGAAGCTGTATTACCTACAAATTATAGGTAGGTAGGTACCTATGGATTTTTTTTTAATTCCCTGCCCAATTGGCTGCGATGTTTCCAATTGTTAATATTAGACCTATAGCAAGTAGTGCATTTGACTCTGCAGTAAGGTTCTGGCCCACAGAACGCGAATTCAGATCCAGCTTTAGCTAGTTGGTCCGCCGATTCATTGCCCGCAATACCTATGGATATATACTATTAGGATTTAGGCGGAAATAAAACACTTCATTTCAATTGATTAAGAGCGCAAAATTACAGGAATCTGACAGGATATTGTTGGAAGATCAATATTTAAAGCAACAGGGAGCCTACCTAGGTATTATTTTTTTTAACACGATGACTTGGAGGTTGGAGGACGAAAATTTACAACTTTATGTACCTACCAACCTATTTGCAATAGCATTTTTTTTTACAAAAAGCAGGAGGTAGCTACCCATTTTATGGGGAAAAATTCACGATCCGACTTAAAATCAGTTTAGTTAGGTATACCTAGGTACCTGAACTGAAACCAAATAGAGAAAAAAGAACTGAATTTAGCGCAGATCCGATATGGAGGAGGAGGCAGATAGAAGTGCAAGGTAATACGGTGTGGGAGTTATCCCATCTAAGGATTCTTTAGTCAGATATCCTAAAGAAGAGTTTCCAAGAAGCAAGTTTATGCTTTAGCAGGCTGTTTGATTGGAAAAATAAAACGTATACCCTAAGAAACCGTGAGAAAGGTGTTATTTATTAGGTACCTAGGTGCCAAAGAACTAGAGTGGTATCACCGTTTGATTCCTAAAGTTTATGGTAAATATTATTATCCATCAAGCACACTTCTTCATGCGTTGATCACATTACAATTATTATTAGATACCTTGCGTATATAAGAGTCAAATCTTACTTACTTACTTACTTAGATGGCGCTACAGTCCGGGGTGGACCTGGGCCTCAACCAACACGCCTCTCCAGTTAGCACGATCTTTGGCTAACTGCCTCCAGTTTTGCGTTCGAAACAACCAAGGAGATCTTCATCCGCCTTTGACAATGTCCATGATTCTGCGCCATAAAGCAGGACTGGGATGATGAGGGTCTTATATAGAGTCTCCTTGGTGCTTCTCGACAAGGCTTTACTAATCAATTGCCTTCTTAAGCCAAAGTAACAGCGGTTGGCAAGTGTAATTCTTCGCTTTATTTCTGGTGTGATGTCATTTTCAGAATTAATAGCGGAGCCGAGGTAGACAAAGTCCCGAACTACCTCAAAGTTATAGCTGTCTATCGTGACGTTCTGTCCGATTCGTCGATGTTGTGTGTCCCTTCTTGTTGACAGCATATATTTCGTTTTGCCCTCATTCACCACTAAACCCATTTTTGCTGCCTCTGTACTGATACTTGCAAACGCACCAGTGAAAGCTCGCTGTGTTCTGCCAATGATGTCCATGTCGTCAGCGTATGCAAGTAGTTGCACGGACTTTTGGAAAATTGTGCCCCTGGTGTTGGCTTGCGAGTTTCGCACAATTTTCTCAAGAATGATGTTGAAAAAGTCACACAGACATCAAAGGTCTCGGTGAGATTGTTTCAAGAGGTTATGTGGTTATGTTAAATCTTTATGTGCCGTATCAGCAACCGGCCCTAAATGTCAAAGGATTAAGGTCATTCTTGTCTCAGCCTAATATCGTATTGTAACTTATTTCTTCTTCTTAGAAAGAACGTCGCGTGCGTCGTTCCAAGGTGCCGTTGTTGATTTTTTTTTCTTGTGGGTAGGTTTTTACATAATTTTATTTTACTTTTGATTCACAGCATTAATACTTTCTAAGGCACAACAGCTCTCCGAGTTATTCCGTTCCTATTAGGTCAATGTCATTGGCGAATTTGACTCACTGTCACTGGAACAGACTTTTATTGTAGATAGTTCCGGACTTGACAAGTTGTGACTCGTGAGGTTTTTTGTAAAAAAATATGCACGGCTGATCGCTTTTCATAGTGGTTTGGAATTTTTGTATTTCCAAAAGCGATTTGATCCATTCAAAAGCGATAGCTATTTAGGTTGAGGATTTCTTGCGGATTTATTGCGAATAAAAATTCTTGTGATGGCAAAAAGCTGTCAAATTGGAAGTTTAATTGTCTAATTCTTGTATCTCTGCACTGAGGGCGACGATGGTTATCTGGTGTTTAATCTGTCGGCACGGGTTTTCTTGAGAGGTAAAGGAAAACGCGGTGGTCAAAGCCACTGGCAGTTTCTTTATTCGCAAGAGTATCTAGATCTACCCATAATTTGGCTATAGTCAGTGTCAATATTGGCACCTCTCAATGTGCGGACGTTTACAATGCTCTAATCATGACTTCCGTATGACAATGTATAGTTTTTCGTCTTTTGATCAAGGGACCGTTGGTATGTATTGTCATCTTTATTCTCCGTCGATGCTTCATTGCCTATATCAGCACGATGTTAGCGAATTTAGATTTAATTGCTAACAGGCTTGCGCTATAACTAAAGCTCAACATTTTTTTCTTAGTCTGCTTCCAATGACATATCACATATTTGGAGTCGGTGTCCCGACTATAGATGCCACATCTTTTACATTCTTTTATACTCGGTCCATCCCATTGCACCATCATAGTCAGTCATCTTTGTATACCCAAGCATCAGGTGACTTGTTAAATGTTTTCAGGTTTCCACATCATCATTTTCTATCCATTATAAAAGAAGGTATATCGCTGATGTTGGGTGAAGTGGACCTTTCCTTTCACAGTTCCCGATCATTTGCCATTGATTTTGTGTATGGTTAGCCAGCAATAAAATTAACCTTTAAGTGTGTACATACTTTACTTAGCTCTTAGAATAGGTTAGGTCGGTACCTATGGAAAATTTATTCAGCTTTCCTTTATTTTGGGTGGGTTGCAGAAAGTTATAAGTCCAGTCTTGTAAAAATTTTAAAACCTATTCGCACAACGCAGATGCCAAGAAAAATGTACTCAAAACTCTTTAAAATCAATGTTATTAAAGGCTTGTACATTCAGACAAACTTTGTGATCCCTGAATCGTCGTATCCTCAACAACCAACCCCATGGTCAACCATAACCTCGGCTTGCACTTAAGCTATTTTAAAATGTTAGCAAAAACTCACTTACGTTCCGGCAAACGCCTAAAATGTAGGCTTAAAATGTTCGCCTAAAATGTAGGAACTGCTTTCCTATAACCATTAATGGGCAGGACATTATATACTTTTTCGATAAAGCTATAGATTGGCTTATACGCTGGCTTATTACCATTTAATTCTTCTACTTACAGCTCGCAACCTAATTCTACTAATATGGTATCAGCTAAAAGAAAATCGTGTCCAAAGGTGAAATTTTGCGGTTAGCATTACCTAGCCCTTCTAGTTTTTAAAGCAAAATTAACAACCAAATGGAGATTCCATTTTTTTGGTAGGTTAAGTAGGTACAAACAGCCAGCCGATGAGTTCGACGCAAGTCCCCAATTATAGATATTATCATATCTTGTAAAGAGAATCATCTATAGGTTCAAATCGAAACTTGGCTTACCACCATGTCGCATTAAAAACTGAAGCTCCTATGACCACTTTATTTAAAAGAGCTCGGTATTTATGTAAAGCCATGTCCATGCCAAAGACCCATATTGAATCAATGAACATCTTTTTTCATGACCAAATGATTAAATCACGTTTACCCTCCCCGAGCCCACTCGCTTCCAAGCCTTAATAGGAAATAACAGAACCTGCACTAGGGTGCTATATGTATATGTTCATCAATCGGCTGCGCACCACCCACGTGCACATTCTCGTTCGTGTAACACTCAATTATCATCCACAGGATCGGCTGGACCCTCCGACTCGCATGAGCCACTGGACCTTTTCATTATAGACATCATCATCGTCCTCTGCGTGTGCCATCGTTGTCGTCGTTGTTGCCGTCATCGTTGTTCTTGTTGTCATCACCGACCTTCTTAATCGAAAGAAGCCGCTCGCGATGATCACAAGACAAGCACTGCTGCAGCCGCACAATACAATAACAACATCAACAGTATCTAAAGACGACGAACAAAACAGTGTTTATCCGTCACCATCGGCTTCTGTCAGCACTTCAGAGGATCACCTTATTGAGTTACTCCACTCCTCCATTGTTTTTGTTGTTGTTGTTGCATTCCGCGTTTTGATTAGAAAGTTCTTACCGCAAGGTGATCAAATATTTCCCATTTACCTATACCTATACCTACACCTAGCACAATCTAGCATCTATCCAGAGCTCGCTGCACGGGCACAGTCATAGTGAATCGTTAAGTCAAAGCCGAGGCACAGGAAAATCCAATAAAGTGAAATAAAATCTGGAAAACAGAGAACATGGTATTTTTCTCGCATTCGCTTGGGTTTTGGCATCCATCCGAGCCCGGTGTTGCCTCCGATTGATCGCGCGCTCTTTGTCGTACTGTGAGCAGCGAATTTGATATCGAGTCGAGCGTCGTCGACGAGATTTTAATGTCGCTGTCGATTTTGCGCTCGAATGGAGATGCACGTCCGTCCGATCCGAGTGCTTGGTGGCAGTGGTGTGCGCATGGTGGCGTGTACTCTCCGGCTTTCGTTTGGCTTCAGTTGCTCCAGCTTTGACAAGAGGCTGTCTTTTTCGCTCCTCTTCCGTCTAAGCTCAGATTGTATTCGAGTCGAGTTCGAGTATACGTGTTTGCGACAGATCGGTGCGTTAAAGTGGCGTATAGTAGTTCTATAATTGGACTGCTTATGTGGATTGTAATTCAGCTCCTCAAGTAGATTTCATAACAACGACTCTGACTGGCAACTGGCGGTGACCATAGAAAGATTCAGAATTTGATTGGATGTGTGGTAGGTGTTTAGAAAATTAAAAAAAAAAAAAAACAGTTTGCTGGATCGCGAGCGCGACTAGTGGACATGAACATTCATATACTCGTGTGGTAATTTGAAGAGGTGTGTGGTTCATTTGTGTGGTTCGGTTGGTCAGCAGGTTGGTAGGAATAGGAGGTCTTGAATTGAATGAGATTTTTTTTAAACAGCCTGGGTTGCTTTTGAACGCCGAGGTGTCAAAAATTGCAATCCTATTTACATTTCTTACGTTGGGGTAACGTTAACGAAACATTATTTGACAGGTATTGATAGGTACACCAACAGTAATAAAATGGGAGTACTCGAAATGATTTCGGAATTGTTGGAACAAGGAAGAAGAAGAAACCACTGTTATAGCGTCTTTTGAATCTTTCGCCAGCTCTTGCCATTTTGCGCAAAGTTGAGATTACTTCTTTGAAGACCTGAACGACATGTCTCGAACTGACGTTTGCTGTACATATCAGTACATTCATTACAACGCCTTCAGTTGGCTTAATTGATAATCAACACGAAGCATCTTAATGAATGACTAATGGCCCTTATTGTAATTGTCGATCAGCGATCGTCAGGACAATTGTCGATTGCGTCGATTGAGTTTAGCTATTCGTACGCCAAAACATTTCTTCACTTCCAAGAGAAAGCATCGATCAGACATTTGTAATCGACTACAAGCGACTGTCAAATCGACAAACATCGATCTCAATCGACAATCACAGTCCTCGATCGATCGACAGTTGTCGATCAACGATTTACAATCGATACTCACAATAGGGGCCTATACCTTATGTGGTATCACAATGGACCTAACCTAACCTAACTTTAGAACAATTTAGTGCAAAACAAGAACCCATCTGCAAATAAAGGGTGGATCATATCTTTAGTTGTTTCTTTTTAAATCATAGGCCATTTTGACACTGACAGCTCTTTTTCGCTCGAAATTTTGACATAAAATCAGTATCATACCTCCGCGGAACGAAATGAGTCACTTTACGCTTGAACAACGTTGGGAAATATTGAAAACTTATTTTCAAAGTAAGTGCTGTGTGGCCCAAACAGTGCGTTTTTTGAAAATAAGTTTTGGCCGAAATGAAGCACCCACAGCGCCTTCTGTAGCTGTAAGCAAGTTTGTGCAAAAAGTTCACCAGACTTGTATGCTAGGTGGACAACACTCATATAGTCCCCGTCGTTGGACGTTTTGCACAGACGAGAATGTGGCTGCTATAGCCGCGAGAGTGAGACTTAATTCACGAACATCTCTCGCCATCGATCTCAATAGCTCAACATTTCACGCACTAGCCTGAGGAGAATTTTGCACAAAGATCTCGGAATTTTTGCTTATTGACCAAATTATAATTGACTCAGCAATTGAAGGAGCACGACCATCCGCTTCGTTATCGCTTTGCAGTTTGGGCCTTAGAGCCGCTTAAATTGGACAACGATTTTGGGCGAAAAATCATCTTATCTTTTCTCACGAGGCGCATGCGCATTTTCATCTCGGCGGCTACGTTAACAAACAAAATTGCCACATCTGGGGTTCGGAAAACCCGCACGTTTATTGTCGAGAAGCCAATGCATCCACAGAGAGTGACAGTTTGGTGCGGATTGTTGAACATGGTGGCATCATTTGACCATTTTTCTTCGAAAATACGTCTGGGAACAACGTTTCGGTCAACAGTGGGCGTTTCAGAGCCATGTTAACCGACTTTTTTTTACTGAAATTGAAGACATGGATTTGGACGACTTCTGGTTCATGCAACACTCCCCATGCCACAATTGATCTTTTGTGCACCAAATTCCAAAATCGTGTTATCAGCCGTCTTGGCGATGTCAAGTCAATTGGCCACCTATGAGCTGTGACCACTTTGGAAAAATTAATTTTGTTAATTCAAAGTGTTCGAATACGTGATCTCCGCCTTAGCAATGAATTATAGAAATTTATCAGAGGCTGCTCCCCAAATAGGCGAGAATCATTATACTCCCCGGTCCTCGCGTTCCAACATTCAAAATATGTAACACTTTTAAATGCCAAGTCCACACTTTCCTTGGGCAATAACGCCCAAGGAAATAGCGCCCAAATCGGTTTGGAAATAACGCCCTCTTTTCCATTCGAAACAACAAGTTTCTCAAATTTCTTTCAGTAAAACACATCACTTCGATATATATTATCTCTTATATAAATGGCAATTTATATTTAATAGTTTTTTATTTAATTTTTAAGTACATAAATTATGTGAAATTTATTTACACTGATCTAACTAAATAAACAGAAATTTTATTGTTTAATTTTACATTTACCTAACGCATTCTTTCTTACACTTAGCAAACAGTGAAAGTATCGCCTAGCTACCTACTTACAGACTATAGCGCATATAGTTACATAAAAAATTAATTAAAACTTATTACAATATTACAATGTTTTTTTTTTTTAATTTAAAAGTCAGATTCAACAAGTAGACTCAAAGAAACGGTCCTAGTTCAGTTCGATTTCAAAATAATTCACCGACGGTCAGTAGGGTCGCCAAACACTTCCCGGATCCACAACATCGTCATCGGTTCGATGGTCCTGAGGCACTTCAGTCTCATGCTGTATGTTGTGCGGGTGTTGCTGTTGTTCTCCAGTCTCGTTGGTCATCATCGCCGATTCGTGGTCCGATGTTCCGATACCAATTTCGATGCCTGAACGATTTCCACCTATAGAGCTTATGGTTAGGGAGTTCTCGGGACCCAAATACTGTTCCAGCTTATCGGTGCCATGGAGGTGTAAGTGAATCTGATTTTGGTTCACAGTGGAATACAGTTGTGGATATAGGACCATTGTGGGGGCTGTATGTCCCGGATATTGAGCTTGTGCCGCACAGCTTCCGTATTGGTAATTGTTGTAGCCATTCGACCAGTTGTTGTACGATGGATACGATGCATTGAGGGAGTCAATCTCAGACTTTGTCGAACCATAAGTCGGGCTGCAGATGGGCGGTTGAGTGTGGGGTATTATTCCACTGGACGCTGCAGTGGGCGCTATTCCCGTGTGATGGTAGTCCGATGAAGCGCAAAAGGGTTGCATGTCTGTCAGCACAGTGGGTAGATGAAAATTCGTATGATGATCTGGTGGCGGCGGTGGTGGTGGGGGTGGTGCCCCCGGTGGGGGATTTCCCGCTGTGTGACTATCATAACCATAGGCGGCGGCTGCCGCTGCTGCTGCTGCTGCCGCCGCCGCACTTGATGCATTCGTCTGCAGTGGCTGGTACGTGTGGTATGAGCCGACACCCGGTGTTGTTGTGCTCGGCGTGTAGCCCGTCCATTCGGCAGCTCCCATCAAATTGTTTTCTGCAAAGAGACATGCAAAAGTATTAATCAAAACCTGTAATTTCAAATTCACATAGAAAGGGACATATAGTAGGTAGGTAATAGTTATACAGATGGTGTGCACGACTTAATAGAGCTATTACTGCTAGCGGTGGGTATATCTCATTAGGGGTATAATTAAGGGGGTTGTCGTGCAACGATGACAGGTCCTTCGCAATTACCAGACGTCAATTGAGGGCAAATTAATAGCAATCGAGTAAAGTCGAAGAAAGGGGTTGGTATATAGGTATAGTCTTCTGCAGAAAGTTTGCTACTTGACAAATTGAAATATTAAGAATCTGTGACAACTGTTGTGTTCACCTGGGAAAGGTCGAGTTGGTCGGAGATTAATAATTCAAAATGTGTTTTGTGTATACGTGTATTGATTGTTAAAAAGACAAATTGCGATTTATTTGTTGGTATGTCCTGCAATTTAATAGACTGTTGCGAATATAAATACATAATGTAATAGTTTGTTGTGCAAATGTTTTCTGGTTCACTGTAAAAGGAGAATTGACTGTCAGAAACTATTCAACAAACAATTACTTAAAAGGAGTATGATGATGAATTAGTGGTGTAGTTCGAAATAGCTATCGTTTTATTTCCTTTTTTTATATGGGAGGTATTACCAGAACTACTTGACCGACATAGACAATTTTCAAGAACAACCTGACGGCGGTAAAAAGAAGTCGTCTCACAAAATTTCATTAACCTAAGTCGATTTGGTGTTACACTATCGTGTTTTCAACAGACAGAGGAACACATGGGTCAAATATTGGCGTTGTATGAAAGGTAGCAGAACTAACTGGCCGAAATGGACCGTTTTTACTTCCAACCTGACGACCGTAAAAATAATTCCTCTCACAAAATTGTATTCGCCTAAGTCGATTAGTTTCAACAGACGGACAGACGGGCACACTAAAAAAATATTGGTAATCATATTATGGCAATCGGTATAGCTGTTAACTGGTTTCGGACAGGTAGACAGGCATTGGACTTCGCCAGGGGTGCGTCTTGTCTCCTCTCCTTGTCATTACTTATATGGACTGGATGTTACAACGCAGTCTTGGCGAAGAACGTTTCGAATTGGGAGATCTGAGGATAAGTCATTTGCTCTTCGCTGATGACTTGGTCATCCTTGGGTCCTCTCAGACTGAACTTCAGCGCGCACTCGATCGGTTTGTAGCCGTTTGTGTTGAAGCTGAGATGAAGGTAAATGTGAACAAATCTGAAGTGATGGTCGTCTCTAGAACGCCTGTTCAATGCACTCTGCATGTTAGTGGAGTCCCATTGAAACAGGTGGAGAAGTTTAAGTATCTCGGGGTCTTATTCACGAGTGATGGAAGGAGCAATGCCGAGTTTTCCTGTAGGATTGGTCAGGCTGGATCGATTTTGAGACAGCTTGGTCATTCTGTTATCAGGAGGACTGAACTTGGTATCAAAGCTAAGTTGTCAGTCTTTAATTCGGTGTTTGTTCCAACTCTATGGTCATGAGGTTTGGGTAGTGACCGAAAGAATAAGATCGCGAATACAAGCTGCCGAAATGAGATTTCTCCGTTGTATTGCTGGTGTGACCCGTAGAGATCGCATTAGAAATACTAGAATACGTGAGGAACTCAATGTCGAGCAGCTACTTCTCCGGACGGAGCGATCCATGCTTCGGTGGTTTGGTCATGTTAAACGCATGTCCCCGACCAGGATTCCACGACGTGCTATAGAATCCATACCATCGGGCAGGCGTCCCCTAGGTAGACCCAGGATGAGATGGTTAGATCAAATTCATAATCTCTCCTCTACCCGTATGGGGATTGCCCTTGATGATTAAGAGTCGATGGCGGAAGATCGAGAGATATGGAGAGTCCACTTGAGCAACCTACACCCGCGACCCACTTAATGGACAAGCGGACCATTGAAAATGAATGAATGAATGAATGAGACAGGCGGACATGGCTAAATCGATTCAGAATGTGATCCTGATTCAGAATATATATACTCCGAACGAATCCGACGGACCGACTCAAGGATTCACCAGGAACTGCATTATGTTTCTTATTCTTCGAGTGTGGAACGAGCCTTATATGTGGAACAATTCTACGGTACAAGCAAACGAAAATTTAAAAAAAAATCAAATGTCATCTACCGATGAACACTTGAATATATACATATATTTTTGTCAAGAATACAACAAACAGTCCGAGCAGTGCCTTTGTCGACACGCCCATATACACCCATTAACACTCACGGTTTGGTTTGCTTTATGGTCTGGTGGAATTATAGGCCCATATTTCTTTAAGGCCAGAATGCTACCCATAATAATGAAGAGCGCTATAGAAATATGATTTCTGACTTCTTCGTTCCTCAGTTGAATTTTTTTGACGTGACAGAGCTTTGATTATTCAACAAGATGACGCAACATATGCCACACGGCGAGCGACACCATCAATTTTTTGCGGAAAACATTAGCTGAGCGCATAATTTCGGGTAATGGACCTGTGAGCTGGCCTCCACGATCCTGTGATCTCACACCTTTAGATTACTTTTTTTGGAGGTATGTGAAGTCAACATTCGCCGTTTTATTGATGATTTACGGCTGATATGCTTCCGAAGTAATTTTTAAACAGTAATGGCATAAAATTATCTATTAAATAAAGGTAATATCATAGACATTAACATTAGTTTCAATATTTCATATTGAATTTGTATAGCTACCTCTAAAAAAAACCCCTTTACTAGAAGGTATGTCAATGATGGAAGTGTAGTAGAATTTAGTACAATGTAGTAAATATTTGCCCGATGATAACTAATCATCGCATACATTTCACTCACTCGACTCGATCATTGATGTGCATTACTGCATCAAGTTGGTAAAATAAGTCCACTAAGGGACTCAGTTCCCATCTATAGTGGAAAATAAAAGCCATTCCCATGTAAGGTGGGAACTAAGTCCACTTCCCGAAAGCGCTAAGTATCCACTTTCTTATGGGAGCTTAGTACACATTCAAAAATAAGAAGAGGGAACTAACTTCCAACATTTAGAATTGGACAAATCGATTTGAAAATTACGCCCAAAAAAATGTATAATGCATAAAAAATAAACAACAAAGTGGAAATTAAACCCAAAAAGAATTTGCAGTTTAATACGTACCAGGGCAACCCCCCTATCAGACTTGCAGTATGTGCGAAATTGGATGTGTGGAACCTGTTTTTGAAATGCAAACATCCAACTACTCCTAAGTCCAACAGGGTTGCAGGGGGCAGCATGCCCTCCTATTCCACTGTTGACAGTAAGAATTCACTTCACATTAAGAGCGAAATAAAATCACTCAGAGTTTTCGGAATTTACATGCGGTAACTAAGTCCGCTTCACGAAAGTGGTTTTATTTCCCACTATATGCAGGTGGGAACTAAATCCTTTAGTGCACTTAGTTCCCGAGGTCTTATTTCCCTGCACCCATCAAGTCTACATCAGAAAAAGCTTTAATGGACATTTGTTTCAAATTGGATATCATAGGAATTCCAATAACTTTAATATTCCCCTTGCGATAGATATACCCTTCAGTCTATCATGAGGCACCAAAATTTAATCAATTTTCTAGCTAAGCGAAATCTTCTTTTCTTTTGACTCACTCTTCAAAATCAATATGCAATTATAATTCGGGTGTCAAGGTAATTTCATATCGCTCCGCTAAATTGGTCATAAATAAGATCAAACAAAGTTTCATTGCTCAACCCAGCCAAGACTCGTATTTAAACTATCTGAGTCACCCAACGGCAAAGCTGTTAATTTATTCAATCAATAAATTGTTAAAAATTATATTCTACAGATGAGCTAGAGACTCATGAACGAGCCTCCGCGGGACTGCCCACACGCATGCATCGCTGTCTTAGCGCACAGATCTATAGGCAAAACATCGCTCTATCTGTATGGTTCATTCATAGAACCAGCTTTTATTAGCGATAATTTTATAACCAGGTATACGAGTATTTTGGGACATATTTCTTTATCACGAAGCCGAAAAGTAGCCGTGAACACTCAGCGCGCACAATAACAACACCATCACTAATAAATGGCCGGAAATGCTTCATTTTTTCATCATCATACAAATCTGGGAAAAAAAGAGCAACAATCTGACTATTATCGTGAGAGGCATTAGCAAGTTTTGGATAAGCGTTTAGCATATACAGAAACTAGAACTGCCGGCATGTTGGCGCCAATTTTATCAAGAAATTAACTTCAACCAATTGCGGATATCCGCAAATCAATCAAGATGCGGTCACAGATGCAAAGATATATCTTTTTGATTCATCAAGTCATTTATTGGAAGGCAGAAAACACTCCATAGAGTGCAGGTAATAATTTAAGATTACAGTTATATGTCCTAATGCAGTCCAACACCAAACCAACTAACCGACAAAAATAAATGCAAACCACATCGTTCTGGCCCCCGAAACGAAATTGTGGTAAAGCCAAAACCACATCGACTTCCGTCTTGGTCGACAATTGCCTTGCCAAAAACTTAATTTTCCAGGAGTTGGATGGGCAGAGTGTCATCCTACCGGACGGCCAACCAGTCAAGCAGCCAAGTGTGCAAACACTTGACCCCTTATTGCATCTTTTGTTGTGGGCCGTAAAGTGTGAGAAAAATCGACCGAAATTAGACTGGAGCCTTGAGCACTTTTCATGACACTTTCGCCGAATGAAGGAAGTTGCACGCATGATCTTACTCAAAGATGAAGAGGGAATATAATGTTGGTGCCCCTGCCCGCTCCTGTATAGGTAATTGCGATTGTAATCAAATACCTGAGCTGAGCAGAACTCATTTCAATTCAACGATGATGATGATGATGATGATGACGACGGGACGACCACGGCCCCCCTTTATTGCATGTCAATTTCTCTCCTGCGAATTCAGTTGATACTTTGATAGGTTGCCCACTCCTGTAGGGTCGTCGCGTCGGTCGTCGGTTTGATACATATACACTACCGCTATGCTACGGCCGACGCTGTTGTATGCCACCAGACCAGAGTGACAAAGAGCTCGTGGAGCGAATTCCAGGTTGAGAATAGTTGGAGGTTCACGTTGCTTTTTTTTTTGTATTCGTTATCGTTTTCGCTCCAATGAGTATCGCTTCGAAGTGTATAGCTTGCGCACTGTGAAGCCAGTAGGACGAGTCATGGAATATCGCATGCTATTGTTGTACAAAGGTGAAATTAATATTGCGGCAAAATATTATTTTCCAATCGGTAAACATACACTTTATTGAACCGATTGAATTTCAATTGTCGTCGTCATCGTCATCATCAACATCATAAACGTCGTTGTTGACGTTGATATTGTGTAGCTGATGCAGTTGGGGGTTGTTTTGTTATTGTTAATAGCTTGCTTGTGACTTTTTTAGGCTTCGTATACTGGTAGCGACTTATTACAGTGGCATACGCAGTTGAAAGAGAGAAGCGTGCGCCAGCAGCGTCTTCAATTTGTCGAAGCATCTCTGATGAGTCTGGCTGATGATGATGCTGATGAAATGTCATCCGTTTCGATAGTGATTGAATTTCTATGACAATATTTGATGATCGCTTCTAAATGCACCATATTAGGAAAGTATATTGTTCACAAGGAAATGGAATTATGTACTTCTGGACGCAGTATCCCTATATCCAAATACTATCGTACTTGGATTTGATCACAATGTGGTTGGGTGGAAACAACGATACACTACTTTTCAGAAATTCATTCAAATTGGTGACGGTTGCACGTACACGAGTGAGCAATGACACTGCAGATACCGGATGAGATCACTTCCCAAAAATGTATGGTTGCTACATATTCTAAGCTGATTTTGCGACGAACGTGTGAAAATTAGAGACACGATTTTTGCGAGTGCTATTATTCATAATCAGGGGCGTAGCAAGGGTTCGAGCCGTGGGGGTGACTTTCATTGAAAAGCCGACTTATTTTAGGAACAATATGCCGACTGTATAGAAATCATAAAAATCAACCGAGCGTTTATAGAGTTATATCTTCATCGAGTTTCACCCCATAGACGATTTTTTTTTGTATGGGATGTGACACGCCCTTTTGTTCATTTTTGACCAATCTTAAACAGGAACACTGTACGTAGGCGCAGTAGCGCATAGGTTAGTGTGCTGGACTACTGCGCAAGGGGTCTCAGGTTCGATCCCCGGAAAAACACAAATTACATTTTAAGGTTTTTTCTACTGCGCTACCTCTCGCGAACGTCTGACAAACATCCGAGAGTACGACTGTCCTGAAAAAGCTTCTCAATTCAGCCGTTCGGACTCGGCATAAAATTGTAGGTAGCGCCCACTTAGCTTAGCTCACCTATCATTGGATCCAAATCAGTATTACACTGTGATTATTTCAACACCCTTCAAAGGCTTAGGGCCAGCTTCAAGAGGTATGAGAGCATACATCGTCAGGAGCTCTATATGGCGATGGCCGAATTCGGAATCCCGGCAAAACTGATTCAGCTGTGTCGCGTGACGCTGGAAAACACGCGCTGCAACGTGCAGTTTGGAAGCAGCTCTTCCGAACTATTTCAAATATTTCAAACCGGATTTCGGCAAGGAGACGCTCTATCGTACGACTTCTTCAATCTCGTACTGGAGCAGATAGTGCGAAGGGCAGGTGTCAACACGGAAGGCACTATCTTCAACAGGTCCGTCCAGCTGCTTGGCTATGCGGACGATCATCGGTCGCTCCCAGCGCGCGTGCCGTGATAGAAGCGTTCACGGCGATTGAAGAACAGCCGAAATCCGTTGGGCTTGAAGGGATGGAAGGACAAGACTAAGTACATGCTATCAACATACAAACAAGCATCTGTTCACCGCCTACGACAAAACGTCACTATTGATAGCAACAATTTCGAGGTAGTTAAGGAGTTCACCTACCTCAGAGTAAACGTAAACTCCACGAACGACACCCTAGTGGAGATCCGGCGAAGAATTACCCTAGGAAACCGTTGCTACTTCGGTTTGGCAAAACAATTGGGTTCAAAACTCCTAACTCGAAGGACGAAATGTATGCTCTACAGTTCTGCTTTATGGCGCCGAGTGCTGGACGATATGCAAGAAGGGAGAGCAGATACTGGGCCCCTTCGAAAGAAAAATACTTCGGCGGATTTTTGGTCCTGTGTGCGAGGAGGGCGAATGGAGGAGAAGATACAACCGCGAACTCTATGAGTTATACCAAGATGTGGATGTAGTCCAAAAAGCCAAACCACGTCGACTACATTCGCTCGGCCACATCGAACGAATGGACAATAATGCTCCAGCTAAGCCCCCAGGTTGGAGAAGAATAAGAAGACCGAACCTCCGTTTCAAAGACCATGCCATCGCGGATGCCAGAGCGCTTGAACTGGACAATTGGAAGCAGCGTGCCCGGGATCGTAGGGGATAGAAAGCTGCATAGTGTCTCAGGCAGAGACTCTTCTCGGGTCGGGAGCCCGATAAGTAAGTAAGTTCCATTCGTCCCAAAAATAAAAACTCACACAAAATGAATGGTTGTGAGAAGCTAGGCCATTTTTAACAGGAACCTGAATATTTGAGCTCAATCGAGTCGGTGGCCTTCGAGATATCGAAATGTGCGCTTACAGCGCCACCTGTTTAGCATTTTAAGACCTTCGAGTAGCAAAAACGAAAAAACCCGCAGAAGTATCCAGTTTGGTATAGTCGTTTTCAAATTCTAAGGTGTTTGTTCAGTCGGCAAATTCACCGATGTCGACCGTCCTTCTTTTAATCGAATCGAAACTCGCTAAATTTTAAGAGGTTCAGTCGGCAAATTCACCGATGCCGACAGTCGTTTTTAAGATCGAATCGAAACTCACTAAATTTTAAGGAGTTCAGTCGGCAAATCCCCCTTTCGGAAATGTATACATTTACAAGTTTGAAAACCTATACCTAACGAAAATCCAAACTCACTTCTTATTTTTTAACATTTTGCTCCGAGCTAATTTTTGAAAATTGCTCGTTTTTGCCGATTTTTTTTAGTTGCTCAAGTTAATAAATGTGGCTGCCTTGATTTGTCGACTCTTGAAAAGTATCGATTTTATTTCTGGTGCAGTTATGGATTTTATTGCTGCCTGGATGGCGATAAAGAAAGTAGTACCTACAGGTGGTATTGCCCTTACCACAAACTCACGAGCTGCTGTTGTCTTGTCATTACCACTACCTCTGCTTAGAAGACGCTTCTATGGACGGGAGGCGTATCGATTTTGATATACCCAGCGATTCAGAGAAGACACCAGCCAGACCCTACTCCAGTGTACATTTTATAATCGTCTGTAAATAGGGCTATGATGGTTTGTATGTTAGGTACGAGTCCGTCTTTCTAATCTTCCCTTCGGGATAGGAGCTCGAGAAAATTCGTGTAAACTGTAGATAAGGCGTGACGTTAGTCCGTGATAGGTACATGGCCAAAATATTTCTGTAGGATCATCGAATGACGCCGAACGATTGAGGAGAATCTGTATAAGACCTTGAAAATGCCTCTATAAGACTTCCAGCCACGTTTGCGTTAAAGTCGAGAGATTTAACGACAAAGTAGGTATATGAGCTGTACACTGTACAGCGATAATAACGAATGACGTATAGTAAAAATTGAGCATCAGTCGTTAGGAATTTAGCACCAGCGATCTGGCTCGAAGTCTTCTATTCAAACCCATTAGAGGGACAATGCAATGCAATTAGCATTAGGTGATCTCAATCAGGTTGAAGTGGGCAGCTAAAGGAAGTTGGATAAAGGCCGAGCTAACTCGAATAGAAAAAAAACCTAAAGACAAACAAATTTTATTTTTGCTTAATGCATGACTTTATCCCTACCTCAACTTTTTTTTAAAGCGAGTGAATGTTTATAATCGGGAAGCTAGAAGAGTGACTGAACAGGTAGGACCTTGGCTTTTCGGTTAAAATAGGTGCAGGGAAGTAAGTTCCCGGGAACTAAGTCTACTGAGGGACTCAGTTCCCACTTAGTGGGAAATAAAACCACTTTCGTGAATTGGCTTAGTTCCCATGTAAGGTGGGAAATAAATTCCGAAAACTCTGAGTGGTTTTATTTTCCCTTCAATATACCCAATTTCGCATGCTACCCCATACGTATTAAACTGTTGAAGTACTAAGTTCCCATAAAAAAGTGGACCACTAAGGCTAATTTCGCTGCGCCGTTAAAATAGACCTAGAGCAAAACAGATGTGGCTGCATAAGACTTCTCCCGTTTGTATAGTAAAAAATAAATAGATGTCGCAACGGTTCAGGCACCAGTCGTTTGTGTGGGTTTATTTTTTGAAACGAATGGAAGGGACCTTCAATTTTATGCCAAGTGTTGAATTAAGAAGCTTTTTCCTGACATTTGTACTCTCTTAGGCTCTAGTTATAGCTATCATTGAAATGCATCATTGAAAATTTTGTTTTCCGATTCGGTCAACGGTGGGCGTGTCAGAGCCATGTTAACCGATTTTTAGTTACTAAAATTCAAGACATGGATTTGGACGACCTCTGGTTTATGCATACCACACAGCCCATGCCACACTCAATCTTTTGCGCACCAAATTCCCAAATCGTGTTTTCAGCCGTCTTGGCGATATCAATTGGCCGCCTAGGAGCTGTGATTTGACCACTTTGGACTTGTTTTTGTGGGGAACCGTGAAGAACCGATGTTATGCCAACAATCCGGAAACGATTCAGGCACTTAAGGCCAATATCATCCAAACAATCCGTAACAATCAACAATACATTTTAATTACCTACACATAAAATCACTCAATTGAATTCTAGAAGTACATGTTAGAGGTAAATAAATTCAGTTTGTCTAAATAGGTCAGTAACGACTTTACATGTACAGTATACCTACGTCAGTACACATATTCACTGAGGTTAAGGGTGCTAAACGATTCGATGAAGTGCAACTTCAATTACACGTAGCAGGTTTTCTGCGTACAAATCTTCATCACTGCGTCGCTACGTTAAAACAGCTTTCGAAAACGCAAACATCAATTAGAAAAATTAATTGAAAATTATTATACACAGTCAAATGATGTTAATTTAAAATCTCTCAGTCCTTGATAGCTTCTCCATATTACACGTATATCTACTTGTAGCTACACCCATGCCAGATGAAAGGGTTGAAATGAAATACATATTCATATGTACCTACTATGCATATACAAACGAATATTGTTTTGTATCCCGTGAATATTTTGTGATAATAAATCGAAGCATTTCACCTTCACGTCAAAAATGTATGACGATGCCAACGTTAATGACGACGACGACGACGACAACAAAGTCAAGATGTCATTCAACAAACTGATGTTCAAACATATTTTGATTAATTAGCCTTTTCGTCGACAGAATGTTTTCATTACTTAAGTCAATTACTCAAGTTCGCGAGACTACTTTTGGGGGATTTCAATGATCCAGTGGAATGGTTAAAGTATTGTGCGTCTTTGAGAGATTAATTAGGAAAATTCCCCAAGAAAAAAAAAACTGCAAAAGAATTTATAAGACAAGTTTGGGGAAAGGGCGCAAACGACAAAAATGGACTAGCTTTAAATTTGGCGGCGAAACTAGAATCAAAAAGAGCTGCTCCCTTAAATGAAATTGCTCAATTTAAACTGTATCGACTGATGAATAGAAATCGCTTTATAATTATATGCGGCCAGAATTAACTACTGCAATTAAGGACAAACAACCGCATTTATCCACTTAGAGTGCCCATCAAGGGAATTAATCAAATAAATAGGAGCACAACAACTCTATATACTCCTACAATGTCTCCATTAACGGAATAATCACATTTTCTAGAAAACCTATCTCAATCTCACTCCCAATCTAAACTTACCTTGTATCTGTGGTGCATTGGGCTTGTAGCCCTGACAGTCGGAATTTATTGTACTATTGGAGGATGAGTGATTGCTGCCTAATGGTGCTAGCGATGAGCCAGTAGGAGCCTTACGTCTTAATGTCTCTAATTCACGAAAATGGCTGGAGAATGGAGCATCGAGGAATGGTCGTTGACCCAGACCCAAGGCGCGAAATTGATGACCACCGGGCGGACCTGAAAACAAAACAAAAACCGTAATAAATGTGAAAAATTAGTTCAATTGTTGTTGGATGTATAAATGTATATACTATAGAGATAGACATAATGTGTGCACCCCTCAAATGAATACATTATTATTTGTCTGAAATGACTGCACTTGTTTTTATAGAATTTCTTTCTTTTTTTATTGTTCAAAACCGCAACGAACAGCAAACAATGACGTGCTGCTGTGTAGTTGGAGTTGCTGCCATTGCGTCAGAGGGTAAGTAAGAGAGGAGGAAAAAAAAATTGCAAAAGACGTTATCCTGACACAGTAACCCACAACATGCCACCACCACTGGAAAAACCCAAGCACCTACATTATGGCAATTGCGAGAGCGGCGGATAAAAAGGGCTCTAATTACACACAACTTCCTTCACTCCTAGTCAATCTAATGTTTTGACGTGGCATTAATAAGGAAACCGCCTTCGTTTCTTTTTCGGTCATAATTATAATTGGCACTTACACTATGAGCGAAAGTGACATAACAATAGAGCGCGTCAAGGCTGTATCAAACAGATGCTGGGGTGTCCATCCATACACATAGGAAGGACACTTAGGGGTAGATTATAACAGCAGGATGCTCGAATAATTATAATCGGATCCATGTTTAAAGACTGTTTTATGTTGATGAGTTTTGAGAGATTTTTTAAAAAGATTTTCTGGGTTCTGTTTTCGTTTTTCATTCGAATTGCACGCCTAAATTGGGCTATTGGTATAATTTATGTACAAATTGCATAGCCTTTCAGTCGCATGATCTGCGCCAGAAAAAAAAACCACTCACCAGAATATAGGTCAATCCGTTGGATAGTACAAGACAATTCATTATTTAGGTAAGTAAATATTGCATGCGCGAAAAATTCGCTGCATCAGCCACCAGCTGTCAAAGTGATTGTCGCTGGAAATAGTGCTGCCAATTCGAAAAACAAATTTCTAATAAAAAACAAGTAAAAGTGTTATTATCGGCCTGGCCGACGCTTTGATACTCTCCACTGTATGTACTGGTACAGGTACACCCATGTGTCTAATATTGGTTTTGTGTGGGAGGTACCAGAACTACTTGAGTACTTGACCGACATAGACAATTTACCAACTTGGCAACGGTAAAAACAAGTCCTCTCACAAAATTTTATTCGCCTATGGCTAAATCGATTCAAATGTGATCCTGATTCAGAATATTATACTAGGTATATAGGGTCTACGGTGAATCCTTCTTGACGTTACAAACGTAATGACAAAGTGAATATACCTTCCTGTGGAGGGTATAAAAGACAACCTAAAAAAAATTTCCCACAAACGATTTGTGACGTTCTAAAAATGCATCGATATCCTTAAATTGCATAAATATGTAGAAATGGATGGAAATTTAAGAAACGATGCATAGTAAGAAGATACATGCTAAATAGATTTCCTCTTGATCACCGTCAGCATGCCTACAGAATGGATAGGTTCACAGAGACTGCTCTGTACCATCTAACTGAGATTATTCAAGGCGCTTTTGAGGTATGGGTATATGTACTGTGTGTCTTCTTGGACATCGAAGTGGCACATCTGAGCACAAGATCAGCATAGACTCACACTTCATACATCAGAATTCAGAATGTATTATCAAGGTTAATACAACAATAGGTTTCCCACAATGAGGAGTTTTATCTTCCTTAATGTGAAGCTTTGTAGTGGATGAGCTGTACTTGAGAAATTGGTCATCAATTTTCAAGTAAAGGATGTCCCATAATTCACGCAAAATGTAATTTTGATGGTAGAAAATACAGATTTTTTTATTAGAAAGCTTACATTTTTTATTTATTCATTGAGTAGGTACAGGTTGGGGTTATGTATGGAACAGATTGGGGTTATGTATGGAATAACACATCGGATAAATGGCCGCTCAGGTTTGCTAACAAGTATAACGTATACTCTTTTATGGACATTTTCTATAACCGTTTCGCATATGGCTGAATTTCATTAATACACCTCCCAATTTACTCTTTCAAGGCGTTGGTGGTCATGGGCTTATCTGCACAGCCCTTTAACTTCAAAAAACCCCAAAGAAAAAAGTCCAATGGCGTCAAATCGCAAGATCTGTATGGGCAATTCTTATCGCAAAAACGGCAGATTACACGATTAGCAAATGACTCATGCAGTAGTTGAATTGTTTCTCTGGCTGTATGGCATGTGGCACAGTCTTGTTGAAACCACATGTTGGTCACATACATATTTTTTAATTTATGAACAAAAAACTGGGCTGTCATGTCACGATAATGAATATACCATTGATTGTAACTGCCTGGCCAGCCGCATTTACGAAGAAGAATGGTCCGATACCTTAAGCCCAAAATCCGCACCAAACAGTCACGCACGCGTTGTGGATGCATTTGTTTCTCAACAATTACTCGTGGGTTTTCTGAACCCCAAATGCGACAATTTTGACGATTAACGATGCCATCAAGAAGAAAAACAGCTTCATCACTAAAGATGATTTTGTTCGAAAATTGCGGACTGTAGCTGACAAACCTTCATGATTTTGAAAATATTGCACAAAAATGAAAATGTGTTGTTCTTTTGTATAGCGCTCTATTTTTACTAACCTGGAACTGTCAGCTGTCAAATTGTTATCTTTTTAACTTTCTCGTATACGTAAGAGAAAGATATTATTTTCGTACAAAATTTCGAACTCGAAATTTCAGTTTGTCCCAAAGCTCTGAAATCTAAACGCTTGAACGGATTTGTTATAAACTTTGTATTTAGAGCTAATGTGCTAACCGCTATAGAAGCCGTTTTTTTTTAGGTTTAGCCCTAATATTAACGGTACTTCCCATATAAATATTTTCCAAAATTTTAAACAATTAAGATTTTTTTGAAAACGGCTCTAACGATTTGAACTAAAATTGATATTTGAGTTTTTGCAGGCATGCTTAACATGACTGCATACCTAATTTTTCGCTAAAAAGTCCAACAATGGCATATTTGAAAATTTCGCCATTTTCGATTATGATAAAAATGTAACTGGCAGGTAATGCTTAAATCCAAAGTAATACACTTTGCTCAGTTTTGAGCAAAACAGTGTTTTTTGAACCATGAATGCCTTCGATTTCCGCCCCAATCGCTAAAAAAGGTACTTTAAAAACTGCTAATATCTCGAAAACGCTCTTATCGATTTCGATGAAAATGTAACTGCTAGGTAATGTTTATATCCTGAACAATACGTTGTACTTAGTTTTCAGCTAAAAATAGTTTAATGACAGTGCTTTTCGAATCCAAAGTTGTAAGATTTGTCAGCATAATTTTGCAAAAACCGCTCTAACGATTTTGATCAAAATACATATTTAAGAAAACATAAGCATTCTAAACTAATATTGATCAAGTTCTTAGTTCTTCTCAGAAAACTCAAATATGTATAGCCGTTTTATGAATATTTCTCAAAAATGACTACCGATCTCCCAATCTGTATTCACACACGGTATATTTTTGTAAAGGCCAAAACTTCAGTGGCAATACAAGTCGAAATTCATCGCCTACTTTGCCTGCTTCAAGTGTCAGTTCGTGGTCAAATTTGAAAGTAATAAAGTGTTGTAGTAATACGTATGTTTATGTAGTAGCAATGTTTTTAATTAATAAGGGTTCAGTTACTAAACTTGAGTACATCTTGAGTGGGTATGATTTCAAACGTTAAATTTGCTGAAATGACTCTAAGATTCTGAGAGATTTGCAATAAACGAGAAAGTTTCGTGCAACCCAATCATGACCAAAATCACAGTCACAACTTGCACCATTCTGCCAAACCATCGATGCACCCAAGTCCTTTAAAAAAAAATTTTTTTGTCCTACAACTTACTTGTCTTTGATCGTGGCTCCCGTGGTCCATCTACCGTAACTTTGATCGCTTTTCCGTACGTGGCTACCTGTGGCGGACTCGTTGACACGGTAATAGTCAACGTGAAGCTCTTCCCTGCGGAAAAAAAAGAAAGAAAAATCCAAAATTATTACACTTTTAAGTGAACGATAAATCAAAGTAACTCATCCTTCCACAAGACCACCAAAAAAATATTCAAAAGTGCCGATCGTAAAACAAACGCCTAGCGTGTCTGAACTTTTACCGTCACAATCGCAACAGTCAAATTAATTTAAACTACCTACCAAAGCGTAGAGCACACTGGCAACACGTGTCGGTGTGGCACACTCGCTCGCCGCTCGGACATTTATTGCAACAAATTATGTGATCATTCAAAGGATTTATGTCAGAACAATGTTCCCCGAAAAAAAAATTACATTCCTTCTGAGTTATTAGCAAAGGGAAACCAATACATTGTTGCAGGAGTTCCGTTCCCTTTAATTAGCCACCGGTTGTGGAGAATGCATTTGCTTCTCGAATTTATTTTTTAATGAGCTTTTCATGGCCGCCTTCCCCCCTTCGCAACACAAACAAGTAGGTATATAGCTGCAAACGTCATTATCCTGGTAATAGTATGGCACTGCACAGCCCTGTAACCATAAGGCTCTTCAAAGGACATTAATTCGTATATTTACAAATAATAAAACCGCAAAGCGTTTCGCCAAACTACATAAATATTCCAAAAGGGGGAGACTGTGCCAATGTGCTATACCACCCGCCCAATGCCACTCCCTCTCGGCGCTGGCAACCGGCCGGTCGTATCGGTAGAAGTCCAAATAACCGCAAAAACCTCAGCCAGGATAGCAAAACAAAACTGCAGTGGAACGCGCACAAGGACATCGCAAGCAAGAGTGGGTGGAAGAAGACATAACCAAATACATACAGGACATAAATACTCAGACTCACTCATTGCAGGACAATCACTCGTTTAGCATACAAAAGGAGGGGTAAAAAACCTCCAACGTAATAATAACTTCGCGGAAGAGGATTAACGTCTCGCTGTATACAGTTACAGTGTATTAAAAGTGTCCTTTTTTTAAGGACACACGTATTAACTGAATCTCCAGCTGTCAGTGGCAGGTATAACATTTGATTTTGATGTTGATCACTGACGAGTAAATTGAAAAACTGGGCGGAAAAAACAGTTGTTGGTGGCTAATTGTCGGACGATTTGGACTGGCAGTATACTTTGAGAGAAGTGATGACCCCTTCTGTTTGTGAAGGAGTGAGATAATTGGAATTTCCATTTTTTTATTATAGGGGAAACTCAAAATAGACGAGAAATGTTGCGTAAATGTGGAGCAGAGTCCGTGACATATGACCCCCAAGTGGGAGCTATGATTGAAGTGACGCGCAATCATAGGAATGTCCAGCGACATGAAATCGAGGATGTAATTAGAATTTTAGGCATTTTTCCTATTACACAAAGTTGGCTGTATATTTTTTTTAAGTAGCCATTTTTATTCAGTACCTAGACATTTTGAAGGAAATATATTTCGTCCAAAATGTTTTTAGGCTCACCAAATAATTGGCATTAGCCAGGCAGAGTGTGATGTGGAGATGCTCAGTGTTGTTACATCATATAATGCGTGCTTATTTAACCTCCAAGCCGTAAACACCGTGTGATGGTATTGACAATTCGGAGCGGAGTAGCTAAAAGCTAACACGATGAGATATGGCAACGCTATCCTGTTAATTTTCAGTTTGTTGAATGAAATCTTGACTTTGTTGTCGTCGTCGTCGTCCTTGACGTTGACATCGTCATACATTTTTGACGTGAAGGTGAAATGCTTCGATTTATTACCACAAAATATTCACGGGGTAGATTTACTAGAAATTTGCACCCTTCGTACTAGAGTGCGAAAAGAAATCGGAAATTCGCACCAGGAGCGAATTTCTTTATTTCTATATTGAAATTGGATATTCGCACCCGGGGTGCGAATTTCCGTACTCTTTAAAAGAAATCGGAAATTCGATGATAGACTATATGAAGGTGTCTATTTTCGACCTAGACTATTCACTTGAAGTTTCAGCTTTCGGTTGTTCACCAACGAAAAGAATGTTCCATGTTTGAGTGCTATGAGAATGCAACAATAATGGAGAACCTCTAAATCAAGAACTTCACTTTCTACTATTAAGGAGTGTTTTTGAGAATGTGGTTTCTTGAATCATCAATCAAAAATTAGACTTCCATATGTTGCTCTATTGGACGGTCTAAGTTTTTCGTCTTTTATGGACCGTGACTGATTGTATATTTCCATATGGTTTTCCCGAAGTCGATTGATGCTCTACTAAGTTGCTAAGTAGCTCAAACTAAAGTTTAGATTCGTCAATTTCCCGATCAATTGCAAACCAGAGTCCTTAAAGACAAATATTCATGGTAATTCGTATAAGCACGAATCCTAGCAACTGACCATCGTACCTTAACTGACAGTAGCCGCACACAAATCTGTTGTTCATTCTTTGACTAACTTTCATTAAAATCGAAATAAAATACATTTAACGAGTTGCTTTAAAAAAAAAACTTCTGTGAAAACATAAAATTCTTAAATGGTCCAGAGCTAACTGAAAAATGTGAATTAAACACGCGGCAGTCTGAATCTGAACTCTCCACCTTTAAATCTCCGCATAAAGAAAACCAAATCAAATAATGACCATTGCGGCATCTTTTCACAAAACAACGAAAAGGCTTTTCACTTCAACACTAAAGTTATATAAATGAGCTCCAATTTGCTGTTGTCGTTTTGTTATGTATTTTGCTCTCCCCCAAGTGACCGACACGCGTCATCAATAAGCGCCTTTCATTCACATCCCTATTTAAGATCAACTGATGATGACTAATTTAGATTAACCGAGACTTCCATCATCAAAGGAAACCCTAAAAGAAGACAATTTTCGACAATGACCCAAAGTCTGCCTCTGCCTCCCGCCGAAAAGCACAAAACGTTGAAAATCGTTTCATTTATACCTATACCTAACCTACCGTGCTGATGCTGACCGCTTTCTAAAGCGCACGTCACACCGCGCACACTCTCCGCCAGCGATTATATTGATGAAAGGAAAGGATTGTGATTGGGTTGGGACTGCTTGTTGTTTGGTTGCCTTGTATGTTAGTGTTTGGAAGTACTTAAGTGATTTATCTCCGCTGATATTTAATAATAACCACCGACCGGTGAGGAGGATGCTGATGATTCCATTATGAAAGACAAAACACCACCAGCATCACTAGCACCATCGTGTATATACAGATGTTTCATTCGATTACGATTGAGATTTGATTTTGAGATTTGCCTTTTATTTTGTTTCGTTTGTTTTTTAATGATTACCGCTTTTTAAGTGCGTGCGTCCAACATTATAAGTAGATTAGGGTAATGTTGAGATTAATATGTGAGCAATTCTGATTTTGGGAATTTTCTATTTTCTATTGTTTTGTTGGTAGTTGAAATGGGAGTGAGTTGTTTCTGTGTGGGGCACTTGCGGGAATAAAGGACACCTATTCCGAAGAATGATTGCACTTTCTCCACACTTTGCTGATGAAGCAAAATTAATACCACAAACTGTCGTCAATTTGACATTCGAAAATTGTCCATTAGATGATATTCAAATAAATATTTATAACAATTTTAAATAATACATATTACCATTACTACGAGTATATATTTATAAAGGCCACATTTCAAATAATTTCGATTTTTTTAAGTGGTAACAGACTCAAGTGAGTTTTTCCTTTTTGAAGGATTTTTCGTGCTTAAATGTGAATTTCTGTTTTTTTTTTTAACTCTATTTAAAATACTTTTTTTTTAGAAGAAGAGAAAGAATATATGTTATGTATATTGAAATATATATTCGAAAATATTGTTTTACACAAATTTCCTTAACTGAGATTCAGTTTGCTATAGAAAGCTGAAATTTTAATACGATAATTGAAAATTATACCGTTAAAGACGTAAAATAGGCGGGTAAACATTTTCGGGTATTTTTCAAAATTTGTATGAGAACTTTTTTATTTTTCATCCGATCGACTTCAAACTCCGTTTGTGCACTCTATATAAGAAAAAAAAAAATGAAGTTTTTGATTTTGGGAATTTTGCTTGGTGCCATATTTTATTGGTAAGTAATTACGGTATGATTTTACTCAAATGTTTTGTAAATTCATATACATATTTTAAGGCATTCAAACTGAGACAAGAGGAGGGGCAGTATTAGCTCAAGAAAAAATGAGGATCTTTTTAGGATACGTTGGAGTTCCTGAATTTCAAGTTGGCGTTGGTGAAAATATTGGTGTAAATCAAGTACTGTTTCTAGAAGAAAAAATTCTGTTGCAAAACTTAAAGCCTCTCATTTAACAAAGTTTCCTTTCCGAGGAACACTTGAACGCAAAACATGATTGGCTTAGCAAATACACATTCCCATCATGTAGGTATAGGAGCCTTGAACTGCACTCATGTAGAAATAATGAAGCTTTACTTCCATTTAGAAGAATATATTAGTCGTAAAGGATATCCCTCCATCAATATTCAAGCAACATGTAATGCAATGGAATGCTTTACAAGTGTGGATTGCCAATGGCCAGACTTAGTTGACGATTATAGAATTTGGAGAAACAGTTTTCTTGAACCTGTAATGCGAAATTCCGCTAACAGCGTTTTGTTGGGAGATGAAGGGTATGGAATTTCACCTTGGTTAATGATGCCTTTTAAGAATCCAAAAAGTACTTAATCAAGAAAAGGCATTCAAAAACCATGTTTTGACCAGGTGTTTCCGATTCTACAAAACTGCATACTCAATTTAAAAAAAATATTCCAAATACATATAATAATTGTGTAAATGACGATAATGCGCAAAAGCCGTAACTGAAATGATTTTACTCGGTATGGAATTTTATATTCCACATTGCATCAAAAAACTAGCTTCAAATAAACCCTGGTTAACAAAGAGTGCAAGCGAGTTACCGCAGCGAAAAACAAGGCTTTCCTTGAATGTCTGTCAAACCCTTTGGAGCAAAAAAGATCTGAATTAGATGCAACATAATTATTTAATCGGCGAAGACAACTTACAACGAAGGAATCACTAACAAAGTAATTGGATGTCCAAAAGGCTCACGCGCATTCTGGTCCATGGCAATGACAATCAGCAATAACTTTAGTTGCTCTTGCTTTCCACCTCTAGTAAAAGAAGACAGCACGCTAGCAACAACACCTACAGAAAAGGCAGATCTTTTCGCTAGCATGTTTTCAGAGAATTCCACCCTAGATTCTGCACAACTAGAGCCACCAAATATCCCGAGGGTGCAAACGTCGATGGCAGAAGTGAAATTTCGGCCTCGCATCCTTAAAGAACTAGATTGCAATAAGGCAACTGAACCCGACGGAATCGCGGCTGTAGAACTCAACATCGCCCAATAGCGATAGTTTCAATGCACTCAAAATTAATGGAAAAGGCTAATGTCGAAATAATCAAATATCTAGAAGGCCGCAATACGGATTTCGGAGCCGTCGTTCCACTGGAGACCTGGTAAGCTACGTAACGCACTTATGGACGCAAGGAATTGAACAACACGGCGAATCCAGAGTCGTAGCATTGGACATATCAAAGGCATTTCTCTTAGTCTGGCATAGATCCCTATTAGGCAAGTTAGCTTTGCTGATGACAGCACTCTTATATCCTCCATCTCGAACAGTGGGCTTGTGAATGCAGCTACATCACACAGTCAGAGATGTAAACAAATTAGTTCTCTAAAACTAAATGATGATCTAAACAAAATCTTGAATTGGGGAAAAGACAACTTGGTTGCGTATTTAATGGAAATAAGACACAGCTCACAACATTTTCTAGGAAAAATGGATCATTAGTTCCTCAGATCCAAATGGATGACCATCCAATCCATCTCAAGGACTCAATGCACCTTCTAGGAGTCACAGTCAATTCTGGAATCACATGCACATATCCTATATCGTAAGATCGGCGTCCTTAGCGTTGAGCTACCTATTTAGAGCAAAGGGCTACTTTAACCCCAAGCAACTTCTCCTTTTCTATAAAGAAGAAGGGTTAGACCAGGCTTGGAATATTGTTCCCATACATGGAGCTCGGCTCCTGAACATTCACTTAACCTACTTGACGAGGAGTTCGACTTATTGGAGACCCTACCCTCACATCGAATCTACAACCGTTGGTGCACAGAAGAAAAGTCGCTGACTTTTGCTTGTTTTAAGTACTTTCATGGTAGATGTTCCGAGGAACTCAAAGACATTATCCCTCGAAATGCGACTTTTCGGCGCCCCACAAGACAGGCAGCTATAATGCTCATGATCCTGACCATACAGTACACTTGACAACCGTGAGGACATCAATTTTCCAAAACTCTTTCTGTTACAGGACTAGCAAAGTTTGAACTCGCTTCCTGTAGATATATTTGCAGAAGACTACAATTTGCAGCAATTTAATTGCTAATGAACCACAAACCAGAGAGAACAGAATGTGCAGAACAAACATCGAGCATCTCGGGGCGCTAATGAAGCGTTATAGGAATTTCCGGAATTTCGTAGTACTATCTCCCTCCCGGTTTATTGTTGTTTTTATGCAACCAATTAGTTCCCAAGTGCAAGCCCTTATCTTTGATTGTACTCCACTGTTTCTAGAAAAAGATGGAATACCCTCTAAAAACGAACAAAGCAGCTAAAGCCGATGGGCTACACGGAACTTTTCAAAAACGCTGAAGATGACCTGGTTAGGAGCATATACCAACGGCACTCATTTACAAAATATGGTCGGAGGAAAGTATGCTTGAAGAAAGGAATCTCGGAACCATCTGCCCGATCCACAAAAAATGAAATCGCCTACGGTAGCCGGTGCTTTCACTATAATGGAGTCAGCAGCAAGCAGAATGGGACTGACTATAAACGAGGACAAGACGAAGTGCTTTCATCAACAAAAGCCCAACCGACTTGTCAGAACGTGACAACTGATTGGTATAACTTCGAGGTAGTCAGTGAATTTGTCTATACCTGAGCACTGCTGTAAATGCGGAAAACAACATCAGCGCTACCATGTAGAGCGGATGAATATCGATGCTATAGCGCGTAAAGTCTTCGACGCCATACCAGAGGGAAGGAGACACCAAAGAAGACCTCATCTTCGAAAGCGATCAGGTAGAAGGAGATCTCCGACTGCTTGGAGTACCTGCTCAAGCCGGCTGGAGGGGGCATAATATATAAGCCCCAGGCGCACCGCGCTTTGTAGCGCCATCAAAAGTAAAAGTAAAGTAAAGTAACTATGTATTTCACTTTTTTAAATTGTCAAATAAATAAAACTGTTGGAAATTTCAAATACACGAGTTTTACGTTTACAGTGACGTACAAAACAGGCGAGAAAGGTTAAACCGTTAAAATGCATTTATTTTAGTATTCAGGGTCTCCTGTCAATTTCCCTGAAAACAATGTGACTTCAAAACATCACAGAAAACATGATTCATCTGTACGTAAGCTAAAAGCCCAAACAACAAAAAACAGCTTACTTGTAACGCCTTTGATATCGGCCTCGAACCCAAAAGCATCTCTAACCGCTTCTATACGCAACTCTTATCCGGTGACTAAGTGGCCATCTGCCACAAAGTTTCAATATTCAAATTGAATATGTTAACTTGAGCCATTAACAGTAATTAAGTTGTGATCGGACATAGAGTATAGTCACTCGAGAAACACTCATTCAATTCTTCCGGTGTAAAGGGACTTTTTTTCGTCACCCACATTTCGCAGACAAAGATGAATCAAACCTTAATTAATGCAAATTTAGTTAAATCATTGGAAAATGAAATAACCACTTCAGACACTGACCATCTTGCGTTACTCATTTACCCTGTAAAATTATTTCTAAGTGCGTGAGCTGGCTTACATCCACCCACCTCAACCCCGCATCAGGGACAGTTTTTGAAGGCTGATAATGATAACGCATATTTTCTGAAAATCGATTACTAACCTCTTGCGTGTCAAAAATGAACTGCTGTTGCTTAAATATTGCATGATAGCCGGCAGCATTCTGTTGTGGTGCAATTGTACCTACAGTCTGCGCATGTTTCTTTTTTCTTTAGCAGTTTCATTATCGTCCCGACCAAATGTCTCACACAGTGGGCAGGCATGCGCAGAAACATAGTAAGTAAATGCGCAACGAGATAATTAGCAAATAATGATGAAGATGATGATCGTCTTGGTCATTGTGTTGGCGCATGCCATATTCTTTTGTCACATATGGCAACGCTAGATACATTAACAGAAATTTTTAGGTAGAAAAAGAACACTTACCTCGACCGCTACGTCCGACGAATCGCAGGTCATTGAATTTGGCAACTTGGTTCTTCATTACCGCTGTGCAGTTCCTTAGTTCGGCGCAGTAGTTCTCATCGTTACCAGCACGTATGGTTACTATTGTGCCGTCTCCGACATCGACTAGGGCGACAACTTTAAACGCCAGCGGAAGCGTTTTATTCGATCGCCAATGTGTGGGCAGGGCTGAGCAAAGGAAGTAGGGACTACCCGTTCGAACTGGAAGAACAAATAATGGTATTATTTGGGGAATAAATGTATTTTTAATTAGAAAGGGACATTACCAACGTAGATTGAAGGATAGGGGTAGAAAGAGGTAGGCGTAAGACTATATTCGCTAATGATGCAATTGGGAATAGGGAACAGAAAACTAGTGTTCCAACTTTGAATATCCGAGAACATCAGTGGTGGGAGAAATTGTGAATATTGTATATACAATATACTCCTTCGATCTTCAGTATAGTGTCTGAGAGTTTTATTTATGCAAAAATGTGAGGGAAAAAGAAAATATATGCTATCAACAAGAAGGACACACAAAATCGACGAATCGGACAGAACGTAACGATAGACCAGTGTTGAAGAGTTACATTTGCCAACCGCTGCTTCTTTGGCCTAAGAAGGCAACTGACTAGTAACGCCTTGTCAAGAAACAATGGACGTTATATCGAAGGCGGATGAATAGCTTTTTGGTTGTTTCAAATGCAAAATTCTTCAAGGGATTTTCCCGTTTTCCCAATTGCGTTGACGTCCTTTGGAGGAGAAGATTTATCAGTGAACTGTAGGTATAAGCTGCATAGTGACATTGACCTGGTCAGAAAACTACGTATCAGTCGATTTAGAGGGCTGGGACATGTAGACCGAATGGACACGAACGCGTCGGTCCAAAGAGTCTTCGATTCCAACACGGATGGACAACACAGAGGAAGACCTCGCCTTAGGTGACTTGGTTAGCCAAAGATCGGACTAACTGGAGAGGCGCGTTGGTTCAGACCCAGGTCCGCCATGGACTGTTGCATCGTAAGTTAGAAGTCAGTATGTCAGTATAAGGAACATTATTTTGCAATGCTCAAATCAAAAACAGCTTTCTATCACAATACATTACACAACTCACTCTTTTTTTGTTTGCTTGTCATTTATTGCAATTAGTTATGGACTTAATGTTTTTACTCGAGAGTTTCTATTCACAGTAGTTTTTGTTTAATTTTTGAAACATCATACCAAATAATATCCGCTCCACTGACCGATTTTATATTTCAAGTTTGATTTCTCATTTAGCAGTCGATTTAAAACCTACATTCATCAATAACTGCAAATGGGCATACTCCCCAACCCTAATGTCGTTTTCGGTTGGTCGTCCAGAATCATCCGGAAGAACTCTCCGAATCGGGTTGCCAATCGAACAAGCAAACAGATTGATGACGAGGAAGATATGGTGAAGAAGATGAAATTGAATTGCGAAATTCCATCGGAATATCCAATTTAATGTTATTTTTTGAAATAATTACTTTTATCTGATTTAAAATGCAAAACTATCAAATGCGACACAAAGAATTTATATTCAACGGTTTTGAAGTTTAGTATGAATGTTTAAGTGCATCTGGTTTCGATTTTAATTCAAATCCAGAAGAAAAATTCTTTTCTTTTCTGGATATCGAAGGCTTTCAGAAGCGTTCGATTTAATTTCGGACGGTTCTGGATGACCAATCGAAAACGACATAAGTAACTGAACAAATCCGCTGTCAATAGAGTTATACCTTTTAGTTAAAATGACATCTTGGAATTCGACATGAGAAGCGACAAAAAGGAGAATAATATGGGCTAAGTTTGACGACTTTGAAGAGTGGAGATGTCAATATGATAGATCGACCAGAACATTCAGTTGTCATTCAAGACTTAAGTCATAACATCAATGCGTGAAAGTTTTCGTATACAAATTGTCTATTCTTTCAAAAGCATTACAGTCGATTTTTCATTGACAACATATTGTGAAATGTCATAACACAATTTGCCCAACTAAAGACATATAAATTTGGCACACGCACTAAATCTGAAATAATTCAGACTCATGGGGACGCGGGTGTGATGTCATTCTCACTTTAAAAAGTTGACGTTTTCGCCGAGTCTAGTTTTTGTGTTCAGGGTGAATCTAGTACAAACAAATCAAGTCGACTTAAGCTTTAGAGGCTCGCTGAAAGACAAAAATCATCGAGGAATGCTTTTGCAATAGTAAGGGACTTTAACCCGATTTAGAAAAACCTCTCGGGGACTGACTTTAGTTATCCCGAATGGTATTGCGTTTAGTCGTTCGAGTAATTCTCAATGTTGAGTACTCTGTCTCCTGTTTAGTTCTGAAGAACTGTTATGTAGGTACGTACATATATGACTCCAGAATTGTCGAATACTGCTTCGGCAGTTGCTTTTGTAATTTTTGTATTGGTCCTTTGTGGAAGGCTTCATCAAACCCAACGTTTAGAAAAAGTGTTTCCGAATTACATAATTGAGCTTTAAGTATTTTCATAAATTTGTTAAAAATATACAATTTATAGATATAAATCTCCCCAGATGGGCAACCCAGAACTGACTTTTTTTGAAGAACTTTGTATTGTTTTGTAAAAACGTCAACTTATCTGTCAAATTCACTGTCAGCTTTGATATATTGATAGCTTATCTCACCATAAATCGAAGGAAGAAAAGCTCTTTGTTAATTGATTTTCTTTGGGCTAAGTAAGGACCTCATCTGCAGTAAGGAGTTTCTTTATATGACTTTAATAATATCAGGTCCTGCTTGTTTGGGATTGACCCTGACAATTTATGTTGGGAAATTTTGTCGAATTTCAGTCTCTGAATTATTGTTTGAGAGAATTACATTAACAACAACTCGTAGACACAGTAACTTTGGTAGGAATGATAACTATTTCGAACTACACCACTAATTCATCATCAGACTTCTTTAAGTGATTGTTTGAATAGTTTTTGTCCACTTGGGAAGACATTTCTGTTTTCCCCTGTCAGGAAGTGAACTTGCACCTCGATTTTTCTCAATTGACAGTTCACTTCCTGACAGGGGAAAACAGAAATGTCTTCCCAAGTGGATATATACGGAGAATTGACTGTCAGAATTCAAAAACTATTCAAACAATCACTTAAAGGAGTCTGATGATGAATTAGTGGTGTAGTTCGAAATAGCCATCATTCCTACCAAAGTGACTGTGTTTTCGAGTTGTTGTTAACGTAATTCTCTCAAACAATAATTCAGAGACTGATATGCGGATGAATGTCATTGGCCGTTTCGAGATAAAAAATCTTTGTAAAAGATTTCGTCCCGTTTGCTTTGACGGGTTAGTCACAAAACTGCGCATTGGGCGTTTCAGATAGAAGGACTGAGGACATATACCTAGACAGAATGACCATAAAAGCTAACATACCTAACTGAAAGCGAAGGGCTGCAATGCATTGTGATTGCTTATATCGTCTCAGAAAAGCATCGTAATAGGTAGGTATAGAAATATAAATATAAAAGGAACTGCTGTGTTATATAACAAGTTAAAGGGATCGGCGAACTGTTGTACATAAACTCCGACAAAACTATACCTACTTGACCCTTTCTTCAGGAAATACAAGTACAGGCTTGAGCTAATTTTTTTGTTATTTGACAGAAAATTAAACGGGAAATAAAAAACTACATGTAACTATTGCACTTTTCTCGTACAAAAAATCGATCGGGAATAAATCTTTTCGAGACTTCAAGCCGCCGCTACCGGTTACATTTTTTTTATGTAAGCAATAATCGCTGAAATAACCAGCGTCAGTAAAAATAGTGTAGATATGCACAGTAAAATAGTGTATGCACTAGTAGTGTTTGTTTTCAAAGCTGAAATGAGTTAGGGTCTGAGGAATGCGGATATATTTATTATAGGAGCCGCACTAAAGATTTAGTGGTGGAAGATCGATAGTGTTATGAACGGTCCACTATTGAGCATCCTTCATCCGTAACCCTTGTATATAATGGTTTGTATTAGCAATTTATATGGTTATAGAGTCAAATAGTAGGGGATGTTGGGATTTACACAAGCGCGTCAGATTTGTATAGTGTACATGCCTCACGTGTCTCTGATGTCTTCAATAACTATTTTTTCTTACGAAGCCTGTAGATGCTTCCCCACCACTGAAAAGGTGTTCATGACATAACCCATAACCTTCTTTCTATACCATCTAATCTTTAAAATCTAATAGGTCCCCACGACGCTCGAGTAAATCCACATTTAGCGTCGTGGGCTGTCCTATACTGTAAAGCATGCAACTGCATTCTACTATTTTTCCACTGTGTTTCACTGAGCAAAATTTATACAAAAAATAATCCTTTAGATATACCTAATGCTAAAAGGAACTGAACAAAAAATCTGGCGCGCGTGAATCAAACCCGATAGCTGACCGATCACATGATATTGATATTGTAATGTTATTGATCCATAAGAGCTCATATGGCTTCATTCATATTTTTACTCACAGTGTCCTGCCGAAGTATTATTTTCTTCTCTTATGTGCAAAAGAAACACCGAATCCAAAGAAGAAGGTAGGTGTACAAAAAATCTGATATTTTTGTCGAAATAAAAGAGTCCTTCACTTGAGCACGATATATGATACGATTATGTATAGTTTGGCAATGATACCCCAATTCGGTCCGATAGTTAAAAAGTGTGGGAGCGTACCAAATTTGTATGTTTTTTTTCTTCTTTTAACGCGTGGCCATTAAATTGAGTAGCTTAACTTTTTAGCTTAAACATCGATATTGAAAAATTTAATATAAGGCAAAAGGATATAGAGTGTACCTATAGTTGTGGCTAAGAGTACCTATTGGCGCAACAGAGCCTGACCCTAGGCCTAACTATCGTCCAATAGAATTACTTTCTATGCTTTCGAAGGTATACCTAATGAAAAAGGCAACAAATTTCAAAATAACCAAATAGATATCTAGAAGACCACCGATTAAAAAACCATAGGTACGGTACGAGTTGGACATCTTAAAGGCTTTTGATCGGGGCTGGCATAGGGCGAGAGTCCTACTAAGGAATAAAAATAAATAAAAATAAATAGGTGGCGCAACAGGCGTGTAGACACCCTAGCCCTAGCTTCTCACAACCATTCGTTTTATTTGAGTTTCTCTTTTTGGGACGAATGGAAGGGGCCTAGAATTTTATGCTGAGTCCGAACGGCTGAATTGAGAAACTTTTACAGGACAGTCATACTCTCGGATGTTTGTCAGACGTTCGCGAGAGGTGGCGCAGTAGTAAAAAACCTTAAGATGTAATTTGTGTTTTTCCGGGGATCGAACCTGGGATCCCTCGCACAGCAGTCCAACACACCCACTGCGCTACTGCGCCCACTAAGGAATAATAATAATAATAATAATGAAGAAGAGGGTTTAGTGCACTGCGACCTTATGTTCTATTGTGCCCCCTGCTTATACCTTGGAAAGGTTCATGCCCTTTTCCAGAGCCCCATCGCATAACAGTTCCGTTAAAAACCGTGTTTGAAGGTTTTTGCTCTATCTTTAGCCTTGGCGAGAATATCAGCTTTAGAGCACTTCATCCAGTACAGTTTCTTTTATGAATCTGAGAATGAGTAGTGGGTCCATGGTTTGTATATCCTTATCTGTTGTCTGGTACTTGCCCAGATGTTTGATCCTCCTGTGGGTCAGTGCCCCACAGGATTCTAAAATGTGGTCTGGGGTTTCTACGTTCGCATCGCAGAATCTGCAGAGACCTTCTTCTGATAAACCCATTTTCGTCAGATGCTCCCTCAGTCTACCGTGTCCCGTTAGGAGACCTGAGAGGTTTCTTAGGTTATTTTTGCTAAGACCAATACATGCCTTGAATCTTTTTAGGTTATAGTTCCCTAGAAGTTTCTTAGCTTGCCTTAGGCGCTGAAGGTTTGTAAAAGATGCGGTTCTTTTTTTCCATTTCAATCCTCTTGAACCCTTTCCGTAGGGTGTGTTCCCCTATGCCGCAGAACGGTTCTGGTCCTTTGAAGGGCTCTGCTCTTGCCAGAGAGTCCGCAGCCTCGTTCCCCATGATGCCTGCATGACCAGGTATGCCGCAGATGGTTACTCTGTTGTTCTTACCTCATTCATTAAGCCTGTGCAGGCATTCCCACATAAGCTTGGATTTTATTATATAGGCTCCAAGTGCCTTGATGGCGGCTTGACTATCTGACATCACTGCTATATCGCAGTTTCTGTAGGTTTTTCTGAGAATGATCCGAACGCACATATCTATGGCACATATTTCGGCTTGAAAGATGCTGGTACATTTGCCCATGGATTCGTAGTGCTTAGTTCCTGGCCCAAACACCAGTTCTTTCGTCCGTTCTCAATCCATCTGTATACCAATCGATCCCTTCCGATTCCTTCTTTTGCCATTCTTCAGAATAGTTTTTTCTACCGTATCCTCAACCATGAGGTGTTAGCTCTATGAGTACCTCCACGGTTGCAGTTGCGGACATGTACGCATTGCTCCGGTGATACATAGACACGCCAATCTTTGCACTTTGTTGAGAATATCGTCCTACTACGGAAACTATCCTCCTGTGGATTAACGCAACAACTCCTTCCGGTTAATAATGGAAAATAATTTCATTCCAATGGCTGCCTCGGCTGGCCAGTGGCCATGCAGTAGCCTACACGATCGGTCCAATTTTTAAGCACATTATCGATTGTGTGCAGCTGTATTTCACCAATGGCTTTACGAATATTGTCCTTTAAAGCGTCAATTGTCTCTCGCATGTCGGCGTATCACTTATCTTTTACGGCACCCCACAAATAATAGTCCAACGGTGTCAAATCGCAGCTCCGCGGTGGCCAAACGACATCAGCTCTGCGGCTGATAATGCTATCTTCAAAAACAGGGCGCAAAACATCGAGTGTAGCTTCGGCTGTGTGGCACGTAGCGCCGTCCTGTTGAAACCAAATGTTGCCAATATCCTCCTCTTCAATTTTTGTGAACAAAAATTCGTTCAACATGGCCCGATAACGATCGCCATTGACTGTAACGGCCACTCCTTGTTCATTTTCGAAGAAAAATGGCCCAATTATGCCTCTGGACCAAAATCCGCACCAAACTGTTTTTTCTCGGGTGTACGCACTGTTTTTGGCTTTTCACGCTTTGGTTTATCGATGAGGATGCTGGTTTCTTTCACTTTTTTCACAAGATAACGAACATACGGAGCTGACGGTGCTTCTCTTCTTCCAAAATCCGTACGCAATTTTCGCACACATTCTGCAACATTACCATGATTTTCAAAGTAATGTCGCAATATTTCCCAGCGTTGTTCAAGCGTATACACAACCATATTCGTTCAGCGGAAGGATAAAACTAATTATCTGCCAAATCAGACATGAGCTAAGTGTTACCATTCGCGAAATAAGCACCAGTTGAAAAAAAAAGTTAGATGGCGGACCCTTTAGCTATGGCGGACGCGGTATAACCATTTTAAGTGTCCCAGGCTAACTTTTACCAAGTCACAATGGGCCTTACCAATAATCATTTTTAATCTTCAGTTTAAATATTTTGACGGTCACAATGGATAATTTTATATGAAAATTTCCGCAATTGTGACTTCGTAAAAGTTAGACTGGACACTACCTACCGCGTAATGCCTTCCCATATAAAATTATCTAGTGATGTAGGTATATTTAAGTTGAAGGTTAAAAATGGTAATGGTAAGGCCCATTGTGACCTCCTCAAATTTAGATAAGTTGAAACTAAAAATTAATATTTTAGTAAGACCCAGTGAGTTCACAATAGAAATATTTTCCAAAAAATGTTTGCAATTGTGAGCTCCCGTAAATTTTGAAGCCCGAGACTACCTGTAGACTTTGCCTTTGATTTTGTTTAGCAAATGCAGAACAGACCTCGTTAACTCGTACATTCCCTGTCCTTAACCAATTAACTCCGAATACTCATATAAACGGAAAGTATTTATGTAGGGTAATATCTTTACTTACCTAACTCTCCGGGATACTCCTGTTGTGCGTCCAATATCAATCTCTCCGTCCACCATAGATCCTGTGACGTTGGCGGTGAACTGCTGCCACTATTATTGCTGGGGGGATCAATCATGCCCCCCTTCTGATAAATGCCACCGCCACTGGACAGGCCCCAATCTGCCGCCGATGCCACCGACGTCGAAGTTACCGGTCCGGCGGTAGACCCAGTATAAACTGCCGTCGTTGTACCGCTTGGCAGATGCATTCGATGGAAGGAATTTTTGGGAGCTATTTTGACGGTTTTCTATAAGCCAATTGTATATATAAAATAAAATCTACTACACTATTGCGCGCGCGTCACTGATCTATGAATGGCGCACTTACTTCTTGTCAGACAATTATTGTATAATGTATCTCTCACTTTTTCTTTTCTTCTTGACACCGTTCAAACAAAACACCGATTAGTCACTAATAAACACAGCACTGTCGTGTCGTCGTTGTCACACACTGTGTTAGAGAGCGTTTTTCTCTTTTCTCCAATCGCGGCTTTGATAAATCAAACAAATTATCATTATTTAAATTAAAAACTATATTTCCTAAAAAAACAAAAGCTTCAGCGGATGAAACATGTACTTTGTGGCGGCCGGGGTTATCCAACAAGTTTTCTCCAAACCACCGGAGAAGACGAACATAAAACGTCAACACGACACAGATTTATTTTGTATTTTTTTTTGGCGAGAGCTCAATACTTTCAGCGATTTTCACTGATTCACTGGAATTCGCGGAACTTGCTGACACTGAACCGGTATATTACGCGGTTGTCACTTTTTTTTGGGGTCTGACGTCTGACAAGCCTTCAATTCATTGCCAGTGTTATGACCATTCACACATTCATCAGAATCCCAGACCCAGCTGAGAGCAGCTGACTGCGACTACGACAACGGTGATGATGCGTTTTCACACTTCCGATACGGAAATACGATAACAGTCACGGAAACGTCAAAAAGCTTCGAATTCCCGCACTTTTGAGAGCATCAGCTGTCAGATTCCGATTCACTATTATGGCGTCATGCGAGATTCGTAGGAACGAGTGCGAAACTAAGTTTAACCGCGACCGGGCTTAAAGCTTGTGCTGTTACGTTCGGTTCACAGTGCAAACTGGACGGCAAAGTTGCCACAAGTGGCTTTGGAACCTTTTTGGAGAAGCCAGTGTGTGATTGCGTGAGACATTCTATGGCCTGGCCGGATGAATGGCAATGGACTTGGAGTCAGGAGAGAGCGAGCGAGAGAAACCCCATCAATTCAGCGCTTGTGAGTTTCTGTCGCACAGAATTTCCCCGCCTGGCTGTGTTTGGGATTTAACAACAAGCGACCGCCTGTTGACAGCGACTGGTTTCGGTTTGTTGTGTTAGATGTCTTCCAATGCGACGAGGGTTGGTCAGAGTTGAGACGGAGGGCTGGCCTCCTACCACAGTACTTGGTGGTTTGTTTTGTGGGTTCGCTGTGGATGCGGATTTCTTTTTGGGTTTTTCTTTTCACTCGGAAGACGAACGAGTGGTGGAAGTGGTGTTTCCACTTTTTGTGCTGGAAGATGATTACATGCGCAGTGATTGGCAGAAGACGTGAAACGAGTTTTCAATTGCATTCGCCGAGTAGGCGGGATTGTGGAAATGCGTTTGGAAGGGGAAGAAGTGCGATGGGTTTACGAAGGCGATAAAACGGTATAAAGACATTTTTGTCTGGTGATTCGCTGAGTGCGGTGACGGAACGGATTCGGATGTAATGTGCATGAAGAAAATGAAGGCGACAACAAAATTGATTATTATTATTGGAATGGGAAGATGCATACACAAGGTCAGGCAATATATTCCGAGGCGAGACTATAGGTATATGCAGATATCATAGGAAGTTGAACTGTTTCTAGCTTGGAACTTTGAGCAAAGTTTTTTTAAAAAAATATCAGTATAGGTAGGCATTTAGAATTGTTTCAATGGAGGAACTTGTTTTTGCAAACCGGCTCATAGTTATTGTGTAGGCAAAAGTAGGTTACCCGCACCCCATTTGGTTAGGGGCAAGATTTGTTTAGAGTTTAAATTTCCGACTGTCTTGTGATAAGGTCCATTGTTGGGCGCCACTTTTGGTTACAGTTTTATTTAATTTTCTTTGTAAATAGATATCTAGACGATGCGACACTTTCCGATTATTCTTTTCAATTATGACAAGTCTTAAGAACAGCGACAAACAAAATGTTCAGTGGGTTCGAAATCGATTTGAGCTGAAACACAAACCCGTATCTGCATAATAATAGGAATTTCAGCGTGGCAAATCTGAAAAGAATGTCAATGATACCCATTGATGTTACCTATCTGAATGAGAAATACCTACCCGAATCAGAAAACCTTTGTATGGTCTTACGTTTCTCTAACCGTCTTCCTTAATTGGTAATTATTAATTAATTAACAAATAAATGCGTACCTAAAGTTGGCGCCCAACAGGTTGGGTATAGGCAACCTAGCCTAGCTTCTTAGAACCATTCTTTAGTGTTTTTATTTTGTGCGGGGCAAATGGATGGGACCTACAATTTTGTGCTGATTCTGATCGGCTGAGTTACACAACTATACTCTCGGATGCTCGTCAGATGTCCGCGAAACGTGGGCGCAGTGGAATTAGGTAATCTTCAATGTAATTTTTGTGTTTTCCGGGGATCGAATCGCAGACCACTAGCTCAGCAACCTAGCTCACTATCCAAAAAGCCAGTGGGCCCCACTCATATCTTGTGAATTTCTTCAGAGGGCATCTGATGAAGATGATACCTCGTGTACCTACCTCGATTCAACACTTTAGCTGTAGCATTTGTTTAACTTTTCTCTGTAATCTTTAGGCTAATGGTCCCAGCATTTGGATCCAAAATATTCTATTCATTGACAAAATAGGTTTATACTAAACATACATAAACATATGTATCTACTACCTACTCGAATATGTACATAACTATGATTTATCATCAGAGGCTTTGTTCAAGTACCTAGTGTGCTTTGCTTTGCTACGCTCTTGAGGTATAGCATGAAAAAAATGTTACCTATACAGATTCATGCTAAACTTTTCCCTTTGAAAGAGCACTGTACAAGCACACTGCCACTTTACATGCCATTTTTGGCTTGCCGACTTATTTCCACCTCTGATTCTAACCACATTTTCTCAGATTTGACCCAATTTTCGTCTCCCGACCAAGTAATGCTGGATATAGGTAGGTACGTGATACCAAGTTTACCTGAAGCTCTTGCTATCCAAGGTAGATCTGACAAGAGCCAGGACCCAGGAGCCATATCATACTTATTTTATAAGTTATAAAACTTAGAAAACATAAATACTATATATACATCATTGACATGCTTTACATGGACTTCGTTAAAGCAAACATATAAGCACAAGCTCCACACAAGCTCTTTTGGTTTACTGCGCGGCGGAGACAAACGAAAACACTCAAATGTCAAATGTCAAATGTCAAATGATTTTGTTTAAGTGCTGAGTGTGCCATCTGTTATAGAGCGTTCGAAATAATTTGAATAAGTCGTTATTTTGCGCAGTTGTTCTACAATGGATGGCCATGGCAGTGTTTTCTATGTATAAAATAGCAATGGCGCGGTGAAGTTTCATACTTTCGCCGCACTAAACCAAAAGGGCTATAGTGCTTATGTTTGCTTCATTTTTCCTCGCAGGTTTGTATAAAACTGACATTTCACTAGCAGTCCATATGTCAATGATATCCCTACCTATGTAGTGCGCCATATTTACCATATGATAGTATACCTACCCACCATCCGACTTAAAAAAAAATCCTGCCAAGGATGACGCAGGGAATACCTGAGCAAAATGTGTATGTCACTGTCACATTAAGGACTGCACGGACTCCAAATAACGTCATTTAATCCCATGACACACTGACCCAAAAGACTATTAAATACTGACCTATTAGAAATCACACATATACATTTAGAAAGTAGGGTTAAAATAACGTTCCTGTGCGCTAAGCCATCTTTTTTTGTTACAATAATTATTATGCTCAAAGTGCCTAATATGTAGGTACCTATATTGGCGTTAGGCAATAGCGCCCAAAGAAATAATGCCTAAATTAATTTGGAAATAGGTAACGTCCTAAAAAATCTCGTACGATTTGTTGTTGCAACATTGTTAGCCATTTTGGGTGTTATTTCCTTATAATAAGTATTTTGGGGCCGAGGGCAACATGCTCACTTCCTGCTGGAGCTTTCTATTATATTTTGGACTTGGAGTAGACGGGTGTTTGTATTGCAAAAAAAAAAACTTTAAATACATCCAATTTCTCACATACCTACTCGAAATCTGACGGTAAACCCAAGTGCGGGGGTTGTATTTAACTTAAAATATTGTTTTTGGGCTTTACTTCCATCTTGTTGTTTATTTTTGTACGTTATGCATTTTTTGGGCGTTATTTCCCAATCGATTTGGATGTTATTTCTTTGGCCGTTATTGCCTAACGAATTCATATAATTTCTGATTGTAAAAGGTATTAAAAAGTGTGACAATCTTTTCAGCAAAAACATTTTTATTTCTTTTTTCCTTACAGCTCAATACACTTTGTGCAAAATTTCTCCAATTTGTTGAAGCAGTTCAAATAATACGATTTCTCGAAGACCTCAAAATAAGTTTCATCTCTTGATCTCTTCATTCGTCCCAAATATTTCACCGCTAAACCATTTCTTTATGTTTGGAAACAAGAAATAGTAGGAAGAGGCTAGATGAGGGAGCCTAATTTGGAACCTTATTTAAGTCCGTTTGCGGACTTGTACGTTTGTTGGTGGAAGGGAATCATTTTTTCTCGGCAAAATGCGCTCGCTTTTGTTTCCAATCGGCGCGCATCGAACTGATCCAGTGGCTATATGCATATATGGCGCCATGTTAAACATTTTCAACGCATAGGTACCTACCTATTTGAAGTGATGCATTCCAAAAACTGTCGCCATGACCTTGGTTACCAACAGACCACTCTTGTCTTTCTTCGGTATTGATTCACCAAGAGAAGCGCACTTTCTCGACTGTTTCTTGAGCTTAGCGTGTTGTGATATGAATCCGTTGTCTCGTCCATACGTTTACAAAACGAAGCAAAAACTCGTTCGGATTGTAATATAACATCGCCTAAGAAGACTCTTTTGAAGCTGTCAAATGATTGCGTATTTTTTGTCAATTATATAGGTAGGTATGTATGCAGTATGCGGCACCCATCTGATGGCAGATGGGCTTGATGATTTCATATCCAAAAATGGTTGCAAAACTAAATTCCAAAAACTCATATTTAGACCGCCAACTCCGCCCACAAACGGGACTTTTAGTACAAGCTGCCTGGTGCGTCCATAATTTGTTCATGGCTTCGGACTTCGGAGCGCCATTAATGCACGCATATTTTAACAAATCCTAGGCTCATGGTGGGAATGGGACATGGAAGCGTGGGAAGCTGTGTTCTACACGCGTGTTCACAGACAGAGTAATTGAGAGAGGGGATTCTTCCGTTGAGAAACGGGTAAGTGCATGAAGGTGGGCGTGGGCGGTCTAATTATTATACTATTAAATTTTTTCCATGTTGGTATTATGGCTTTATTAGTAAAAGCACTTTCAAGTGGTTGCTTCGGCTAGCTTCGCAGTAGCGCATTCTGCCAGTCTAATTTTCCAAGACCTTGTTGATGGTTTCGGTCTTGAGCTCACGGATTGTTTGGATGATGTTGGCCTTAAGTGCTTGAATCGTTTCCGGATTGTTGGGTAACATCGGTCCTCCACAGTTCCCTACAAAAAAAAGTTTAAAGGGGTCAAATCGCAGTTCCAAGGCGACCAATTGACATCGCCAAGACGCCAATGATGCCACCACTCTTCAATCCGCACCAAACTGTCACTCTCTGTGTTGGTTAACATCGGTCCTCCACAGTTCCCTACAAAAAAAAGTTTAAAGGGGTCAAATCGCAGCTCCGAGGCGACCAATTGACATCGCCAAGACGCCAATGATGCCACCACTCTTCAATCCGCACCAAACTGTCACTCTCTGTGGAAGCATTGTCACCGTACGATGACAGGGACCATACCAATCTCACGAACTTTTTGCACAAACTGGCGTACAGCAGGCCCGGCTAAAAATTATGTGCCAACAATATTGTTTTATCAGACTCCTAAAATTTCTTTAATTTTCCTATTTTTAGATGCAACTAGGAGGGCGAGTAGGTATAGTTCACGAGTAGTGGCCCTTTGCGCAAATTTCAAAGGTTCCGGATAAAGTTTCGTATAGTTAGCTGACACATAACGCTATCCACCAGATAAAAGCTGCTGATATATTTTTTCTGTTTCATCGTCAAAGTCTCTGATAAACTAACTTGCGGAAAAATTTATCAGCCATTAAGTTGGTTTCGATACACAAGTCATTTGATTTGTATTTTTTTGTTGTTTTATGTAAACCAAAAGAAAAAGGACCTTAAATAATCGGGAGACAAAATGTAAGCAGCAAATATCCAAAAAATAATTCTCCGTTTGTGGCTGAGCTATTTATTCTTTAAACTGGGCCCCCAACCATCAGGCTGACTACCGGCACGGGTCGTATGACCCTACGTCCAGCCCAGGGGAAAGCGGTATAGGTTAGGATAAGATGTAGAGAGAATGGAGATTTGTGGATAGGAGTAGGAGAAAAGCGGGGGAGTAGATAACCTCTCCGGTCTTATCGAGTACTCTAACTAAGAGTTTTGGGGTAGTTCTTAGTTCGTGGTTCATCAAAACAGCCTGTCTGTCATCATGGGTGAATCATTACAACTTAAGCCTCCACACCACCAACGTCCAGAAAAGGACGCACTGGCAAGATGACCGCCCCTTCGTGGTGGGAAGGTTTAGGAGAAAAGTAAATAAAATTTTAAGTCGCCCTGGGCGAAATACTCTGTTCCTACGGGTTAATCTACGGTCGGTAACGAAAAAATGCTCTGAAACTATATTTTTTCCAGTCAGTTGAAATAAATATTTTGATTATCTTCCGGATAAAGTATTTAATATTTGTCAGATTATCACTATCCGAAATCTTTGAAACTAAAAGTTGAGGTTTAGCTGACAGATAAGTTCCGGATAGTATATCCGAGACTTGAAACTGGCCCTTCTCCTATAAACTAAAATGCCTTACTTACATTTAATTTTCGAATAATTTTAGTCGTTTATTTTTCGAGCTCGAACTCTACTTATACAAAATTTTGATTGTGAAATTTTTAAAACGCATCACAGGACGAATGTCGGTCTATAGTTCTTATCTATACATTATTACATTCGTATCAAAACCGAAACCAAAGTAACCACTATAAGATATCTGAAATATCTACTTATTACTTATCTTAATGAAAACATCCACAATGTTTTTCTTTAATTATTAACAAACCATAACCACACCATAACCGACCAACCAGCCGCACTTCACACTGGTGGTAATCCATTTCTTCTGATAAAATATATCTCCTTTTGAAAACAATCCTATTTCGATTCACAGTATAAATTTGCGATTAGACATTCGTACATTACCTACATACTCCCGTTTGTTTATTTTTATTTTTTTTTTTAAGGGGAAACCGTGAGAACTTTTAATGGTTTCGTTTTTAATTATACTCTGATATTTGCTAGCTACTAAAATTAGTGTTTCCCAGATTAAGGTTTCTATCGCTTATCAGCTGTCGGTCTTTGGAACACCGCAGACATGCTTTAACGAAGAAAAAAAGTAAAATAAAATACAATACGAATAATAGAAATGGATGTGGGAAATATTGTTATCAGTGCGAGTTTAGTAATTTAAGTTAAGGTTTCGTGATTTTGCATGCTCAGACTGCGAAATCAGCTTAGATTCTCGATCCCACGATATGTTGGTTTCTGTGCTGAGTTTCTTGCACGTTGTTTCTTGCTATGACTTTAGTATCGACGTCGACGCAGACGCTGAAGTAATATAAGAAGTGTCTGAATCTTGCTAGACATTTTGACCATGCCATCCATATCGCATTTGCATTTTATATTGTGTAAGTTCTAACAAGATTAAATCTATTAATGACACCAACACATTAGGGCTTTCCACTGTTCGAATATTAAATTTACTTCAGTAGTTCGTAGTTGCTTTTGTTTTACTATAGGGTTGAGCTGACGTATGCCCCTATTATGGAACACAACTCAACTTAGTTGAGTTAGGTTGTCTTCAATTCAACCCAACTTTCACACAACCCAAGCTAACTAACAACTTATGCTGGGTTGTCGATTTGAAATTGACAATTGACGTATTTTTATGCCAATTAAACAATTGGCAAGTGGAAATAGCGAAAAATTTCTTGTCAATGAATTGACTAACAGCGTTTGCCAATAACTGACAAAGAAACCACTGGACAAGTGGAAATAGCTGAATTGTCAAACAAAATGTCACTTTGTCTATAATTGACAGAGAAAATTTAATTGGCATCGAGTTCATAAGTTGGTCAATCAACTGACAAACGATTTTTTGCAAATAATTGGCATAAGTGGAAATGAACTGACGTTCATGTCGTTCAACGACATAAACGCGAGAGCTGTCAAACTTTGTCAATCAACCGACATGTGGAAACCCACCTTTATAGACAACCACCGCCATATTTGTTGTGCTTTGACAGACAACTTTTCTATCAAGGTTGTGTATAACAATACGGACAATACCGAATTTTGAATGACATAGTAGGGGCATTAATCTATACTTGATTCTGTATGAGATAACGAAGTAAATCTGACGAACTTATAAATATATATCATTATTTTTACTTCTCTCTTATCTGCTGACATTATTTTTCGCATATTTCTTGGAGTATGACTTAAGCATAAGTGACTGTTTTTTTTTATCCCAATGATGAACAATTTTATTGCGCCCACATTTAGCACTCTGTTTGCGTAATTCATTCTTTACTAATCTTTCCAAAACTAGTTCTTCACAGAATCACAGCAGCTGACTTTGACAACGTCAGTCGATAACGAAGCAAATAACAGCTAGGCCTAGGCTTGGGCTTGTGTATTCTTTAGGTATCTACTGGTTTCAATAGTCGCTTGTATGGTAGGGCTGGTGAATTAAACGAAGTATCTATATCTTTTACATTTAAGGGTACCTATTCACTTAATCTGATAAATTTATTCAATTCGTAAATGTATAAATTTCTGCGGGGCTTTAAGTGAACACCCCTCGGAAATGTCATTGCGTAAATCGCGTAAATCGACTGTAAATCTGGAATCAAACAAACAATTCATACGTTTTGATTTGTGTAAATTTCCGTGGTTGATTTCCGAGCCTGATTGGTCGCGGAAAATTATGAGGTCTGTGTAAACTATTTTCCATACAAAATCTGACAGTTGACTTACGAGGTGGTAAACTTCTGCAGTTGTTTACGCAGTTTATGAGGCTTTTACCCGTCTAAGTGAATACCCTTATTATAATAATGCGATAGAATAGCCAGCAACGTCAGTGTCAAACAAGAAAAAAAAGTGACAAATGTAACCGGTTTATTTGTAAACATGGATACGTATTATGAGGGCGAGTAGTGTATAAATCTATGCACTGACTGCTTAAAACGGTTATTATAATTATTATGGAGGATGCATAAACGCAAACGCGTTTAAAAGTTGAAAAGTGCCTGCAACCCTCAAAATTTAGCTGAGCTAAATTTAAGCGATAAGTACGCTGCTCGAGCTAAAAAATGTTAGCCCCAAGTTCGATCCCCGGAAAAACACAAATTACATCTTAAGGATTTTTCTACTGCGCCACCTCTCGCGAACGTCTGACAAACATCTGAGAGTAAGACTGTCCTGAAAAATCTTCTCAATTCAGCCGTTCGGACTGGGCATAAAATTGTAGGTCCCTTTGTTCCAAAAATAAAAACTTACATAACGAATGGTTGTGAGAAGCTAGGCCTAAGGTGTATACACGCCCGTTGCGGCAACAATTAGTTAAACTTTCATTTCAGACTGTACATGGATACATCTGCCACAATTTAGCGCGCCCATTTATGGTTCGGCACATTTTTTCAACCTAAATTTTGGCAGGTCTGTTGTTTTTTTTTTGCTGTTGTTATTTTGCGTTGCCGAAAAGTAAATAAGGATGAGTTTTTTCAATGAATACCTCGATGAGAAATCATTTGAAAGTGCAAATTTTGAGATCAAAGAATAACAGACAAGGAAATATTTGAAGGAAATTATTTTCAGCGAACATCTGTTTTCTGTGACACTTCTATCCACAGCGAACTCTATGTCAGAATTCAGCTAGAGTTTTAGCTAATGTTTGGAGAGAAAATTGGAGAGCCGCTAAAATATATTTTCGCTCAAGCAGCGTACAGCAATAATTTTATTTCTAACTGTATATGTTACTCTATTTTATCGATCTACTACGTTTTCGAACAGACCTCTACTACATAACTAACTTTGTTTTGTTTTGCACCTCACTCGTACTCATGTGGGATATGCGATTTGTTGTTACTTCCTTCTCACTTCAATGTCATAAAAAAACCTTCACACGTGTTGCAAAATTGCGTCACAGCTGTCATGTGAAACAGCTGTTCTCGTTTTGCTTTAAGTTGGTATGTTGTGACGTCTTTTGGTTTTCCCTTTTGGTATTTCGTGTCGTTCACCTGCTTTCCAATCACATTTAATTTAGTTTTAAGTAGTTTAATTATGTTGATCCCTTCCCGCTTGTTGACCCAAAGCGGTCGTGCGCTTTTCTTCGCTAACAAACAAAACTTTAATTTCATACGACCGCAGTTGTTCTCCACAAAAGCGCAGACGGTCGAAGGCCAGATAACAATTGGTGATGTAACCACAGATATAAAAACTCCGGCGAATCCTGAACTGGTGCCCCAGAAATATGGTAAGGTCCTTTAATTGATACTTGTGACTTCTTCTAATGAATATTTGAAGTGCAATATTCCGACGATGGAACGATACAGCTGACGCAATCTGCCCTGCATCATCTGCGATGGATGCTGCAGAAAGATTCTCTCAAGCAAGATATGTTCTTGCTTGGCTATCCGGGAGCATTGCGGCGGAATATAGCCATGCAATTCTCAGAGTTGACCCAAAGGGAATTGGAATACATCGCCCTGAGCAGAGACACCACAGAAAGTGATCTAAAGCAAAGACGAGAGATTAAGAACAAAGGAGCTGTGTACTTTGATCAGGTATGAGTATGACAAATCATTGCCTCTGGCGCTTAGTTTGGTTATATATTGCGTTTGTCATTGATTTTAGTGTGCAGTACGAGCAGCTTTGAATGGTCGTCTTCTTATTCTGGACGGTGTAGAACATGCCGAACGGAATGTTCTGCCAATTTTGAATAATTTGCTGGAGAACAGAGAAATGCATTTAGAAAATGGAAAGTTTCTGATGGCACCCGAGCGATATGACACGCTACTGAAGGTAATTTTTGTTTTGATGTGTACATATCTATTGATAACGCATGCCTTTTCAGACCTACACCAAGGAACAGTTGGACGAATGGGGCTTACTCCGAGTGTCGGAAAACTTCCGAGTAGTTGCCTTAGGCCTTCCGACGCAAAAGTATAAGGGAACACCATTAGATCCACCACTGAGGTCGCGATTCCAGTCGAGAAATGTAACACATTTCTCTTTCGAGGTAAAGATTGTCCCCTTCTGTTAAAGCCAAATAATCGTTCAATCGCCGCTTTCCTTTACGATACTAGCAATCGTTCGAGTTGTAGCGGACAATTATTATATTGTATTACATATACGCCATTTTCTTTTATACCAGGAAATACTGACAACTCTGAAACAACAGGCCCCAAATGTTGATGAAAGCAAACTACGAAGCCTGATTTCATTTGGTCTGGCAGTGCATTCGGCCGATTCAACCGCCAACCTACCCGATTTTCCCTTAGACAATTTACAGTTGGTTGCTAGGATGTTGGTAAGTTTTATCTTTCGATAATGTTCTAGTTCTATGCTTAATTTCCCTTTAACAGAATAGCAACCCTTCGATCAGTGTTCACGACGGTATTTGTGCTTTGTATCCATATCATACTACACTAAAGAAAGAACATATTGATCGCGTTCGAAATCTTCTTGACTCGCTAAAGATTACTCACAAACAAACCAAACCTGTGAAGACTATTAAAGCCACAAGGGGCTCAGACGATGCTGTCCAATTGCAAATCGACGACGTTTCTCTATCCTTACCCGGCGGTAATAAGCTGCATGAATTTAAAGATTTTGTCGATCTGGAACACCAGCGAGGAATACTTGCGTCAATGATTCAAAAGTACGCAGTTGGGGATATATGTCTGATTGGTAAGTTAATATTCTGCATTTTGAATGTTTTAATCGAGTGCATTTTTCATTTAAAGGTCAAAAGGGTGTTGGCAAGTCTACCCTAACGAAACAGTTGATGCATTTGCTGAATCAATCCGTAGAACCGATGGTACTCTACGAGGACATGACCTCAAGAGACTTGGTACAACAGAGAATAACAACTGCTGATGGTGACACTGTGTGGCGAGACTCACCGCTGGTGAGAGCTGCCAAGCATGGATCCGTGACGATTTTGAATGGCATTCATAGACTGCACAAGAGTACTGCTGTGGTGTTGCAAAGGTAGGTGGATTTGCTGCTCTCCCCTCTCCCTTCTAACACTATCTTCTTTTAGGCTCGTCCACGATCGTGAACTGCAACTATGTGATGGGACAACAATGCTGCGCAGTGATCGCTATGAATCTCTTATCGCCCAAGGTCTCACCGAAACTGAACTAACAGCTAGAAATATACTCAAAATTCACGATTCATTCCGATTGATAGCCTTAGCCGAACCTCCAAATCCAAATAGCACGGCTCAAAATTGGCTGACGCCTGAAATGCTGAGTCTGTTCATGTTTCTTGAAGTTCGACCTCTGCAACAGAGTGAAGAGTTCGAGATTATTAACAAGCTCTATGGCAACATCGATTCTAACATTCACAAGATCATCAAGCTCTCGCATCTCCTTCGGGAGGCGACGGATCCGATTTTGAAGGACCTATCGGGTACGTTGTCGACACGACAACTTCTAAAGATCGCTCGACGAATGTCAATTTACCCGGCTGACGATAATGAGGCGAGTCCGCTGAACTCTGTGTACGATATCATTCAGAATACGTTTTTGGCTAAATTTCTGCCCGCCTTGCCACGAGCAGCCTTGGAGAATGCAATCAAAGAAGCCGGCATCGAAAAGTCAAGCCGATCCGTCGGCTCTGGCAGTAAGCGATCCATTAATGTGGATGGTGACGTCCTGCGCATTGGAAACACACAAATGAAGCTCACGGCCACTGAAGATGAGAGTAAAGTTCCCAGCACGCTGTTTTACGACGTGCCACAGCATGTGGAGTTGCTTGAGAGGTTGCTTCAGGACTTTTTGATTGGAGATCACCTGCTTCTAGTTGGAAATCAAGGCGTCGGTAAGAATAAGCTAATTGACAAGCTATTGCAGCTGATGAACAAGCCCCGAGAGTATCTTCAGCTTCACAGGGACACCACTGTTCACAGCTTGACGGTGCAGTCGACATTACGCGATGGGCAGGTTGTCTACGAAGATAGTCCTCTCGTGAAGGCAGTGAAGAAGGGACACATCTTGGTCATTGATGAGGCAGACAAAGCGCCAGTTAATGTGACGTGTATTCTGAGAACTCTGGTTGAAAATGGAGAGATGATCCTGTCCGACGGAAGGAAAATAGTGCCACCTGGGCAGAGCGCCAACGAAGTGGGCGTCATCGAGACACACCCGAACTTTAGGGTGATTGTTCTGGCTAACAGGCCAGGCTTTCCGTTTTTGGGTAATGACTTCTTTGCTTCGCTGGGAGATGTGTTCAGCTGTCATGCGGTTGATAATCCTTCGCCAGACTCTGAGATATTCCTTCTCCAGCAGTATGGACCGTCCGTTCCGAAGAAGACGCTAGCGACCTTGGTCAATGCCTTTGGTGAGCTGCGCAGCATGGCCGACGAGGGTCTTCTCAACTACCCCTACTCCACCCGTGAGGTGGTCAACATTGTCAAGCATTTGGAGAAGTTCCCCGAAGAGTCGATGTCTGAGCTGGTTGGCAATGTCCTTGACTTTGATCGATATTCCCCTGAGGCCTTAGAACAGGTAACGGAAGTTCTGGCTAAGCATGGACTACAGATCGACTCCTACGCCAAGAACGAACTATTTGCTCTGCGGAAGAAAAAGGAAATCCAGCTAACCGTTAGCCGAACAAGTGGTTTGGACGTCTCGGCTCCGAAGTACGGCAAAGTTGATCCTAAGAATGAGCCTCACGTTGGTGGGAATACTTGGGCCGGTGGCAGTGGAGGTCGTGATACAGCCGGTTTGGGTGGTAAAGGTGGTCCCTTTCGCTTAGACGCCGGGCATAAAGTCCACCAGTTGTCGGACGAGGAAAAGGATGCGATTCCCGATGAGGTTAAGAAAGCTGCGCGCGAGATGAACCGTAAGGCGTTCGAAGAAAAACTGAAGGAAATTAAGATGTCAAAGCACGACTACAACTTGTACGCCCAGTTCAGTGCGCCAATTCGGAAGCAGGTGCAACAATTAAAGGCCATCATGGATGCTCTGCAGACCAAGAGTAAGGAGCGTCAGTGGCAAAAGTATCAGACGCATGGCGAATTGGACGATACTCGATTGATTGAAGGCATTACCGGTGAAAAGAACATCTATCGACGACGCGCAGAGGCAAATCCTTGGGCAGATCATGTGCAGGAGAAGCCAAACCGTTTAAAGTTGGTTGTCGATGTGTCCGGATCGATGTATAGGTGAGTCGCAAGCAACTGCTTACAATTATGTGCTATTGGTACATCTTTTTCTTCTGCAGATTCAATGGCTACGACCAGCGGCTGGACCGTCAACTCGAAGCCATCGTTATGGTTATGGAGGCCTTTGAAGGATACGAAAAAAAGATCGTCTACGACATTGTCGGTCACAGTGGTGAGGGATGGGAAATTCCATTCGTTCGCGAGGGTAAACCACCTGCGACGGATAAGGAGCGATTGGAAACGCTTCGTATGATGCACGCACATTCGCAGTTCTGTTGGTCCGGCGACAATACCGTGAAGGCAACGAAAGAAGCTGTGGAGTCTCTAGCTCAGGAGGACTATGATAATTCAATAGTCATTGTGCTGAGTGATGCGAATCTTTCAAGGTATGGCATTCATCCAAAGGAATTAGGCAATGCGTTGAAGAAGGGTGATCCAAAGGTGCGTGGACACGTCATATTCATTGGCAGTTTGGAAGAGGAAGCCGATTTGTAAGTTCAGTTGAGAGATGTGTTGTGGATCAGTGAATAGTTGTATTTTCTTTCAGTATTAATGCACAAATGCCAGCCGGACACAGTTATGTTTGTATGGACCTGTCGACGTTGCCGCAAATCTTGAAGCAAATATTTACCTCCTCATTGATGTAGTCGATTTAAGAATAGAAATAGGAAATCTGTTTTTATCTCAGCGATAAGGATAGTCTGTTAAGTTTAGAGTTTTATTTTTGTAATAAACTATTCCATTGTTTGACAGGCGAGTGTTTTTATTGAGATCTATATGGCGGATGTAGTGGAGAGGGGTTGCAGCTGCGCATGCAAAATAACTGCAAGGTTGTAGAAACTAACCAACCATCACCTTTGTATATGCGGTTCCTTATTCCGCGCTTCCAGTTTGACATTCTCAAACTATTTTATTCCAGTTTCCTCTTTTGGGCAACCCTGTACCTGAATGAAATATGATAACTCTAAAAATAAGTTAGTTGAACTGTCACGCAAGTGGAGAAATGCAGTAAAACAAAAAATTACTTTTTAAGCGTATATCCTTATGTATATGGCAACACTTAGTTTTTTTGTTTTTATTTTCTTTTTAAATAACAATAATAATATATACAACATTCAGTTCTCTGCACGCAGACACTCACACATAAACATCACACACGTGTTCATTTTTTAAGTACTTACATAGCTATTAAAACTTATAATCTAGAAAAATAAATGACTTAGCATGTAGGGCTGGTGTCAAAGACCACTGCTACGTGTTGTTCTCCTTCGGAGGAATGACCACCCAGCCATCGTCAGCAGCTTCTGTGATCAGGCTCTCGCAACTCATTTGAGACTGCACAATGTTAGCTGTTCGTGATGTCTGTGGATCGGAAGTCGGATTTTGTTGGGCAGCTCGAATACGTTCTAGTTGTTGCTTCAAATCGTTGTATAACTCGAGTAGTTCCTCCTGAAAAGGTGCATTTAACAATCAAATCAAGAGTTCACCCACAATTCTAGGTAAACAACAACTCACCTTCTCTTCGAGTTTTTTCATAAGTATCATCTTTTGTTCCCGTTCGACGGGATCCAATGCGGCCAAGTACTTATCTCGGCGGTCTGTCGCATAGTACAGTTCAGTGTCTACGCGTAAATACTCTTTGGCAAGTCTAGTGTGATCCTTGTAGATCTCTTGTGATAGTCTATTATTTGGTATTGGCGGCTCTGGCTGTAGTGATGGATCGAGCATTTGATGGAGAGATTGATCGGCTTCGTAGTCATCGTCAACAGAGCAGGCATTTGGCAGATCATCATCATCGTCTGGTATCACTGGTTTTGTTTCTGTGACTGTTAGGCGTTCTTTACCATCACTTTTCGCTAAAATGAGACCAACATCAAGAAATGTAATCAGTTGTTGTTTTGCGATTCGAATAGGGAAAAATAGACTAAAAATTAAATTAACAAATAGGAACGCATGTCGTACTGTAGATGATCCAGCAGCTGTGCAAATCGCTTTGCTTTGGCAGAAGGGCAGTGGTATCACACATTTTTGTTTGATTACTAAATTTGTGCTCCTTTTTTGTTGATTATAAATCTAATGGTAAATGAGTTCGTTAAAGAATATGTAAACCTTCGGGTGATCGTGGTTGATTACTTCTATTTGACCAAGACAATAAAACAAGTAAGTGTAAAGAATGTACAATCTAGTCTGGACACGACAAACACGCTAGGCAGAGGCTATTATAAGCATGTCCACAACTACAGAAGCCAACGTATTTGTGTTCTGTGTGGGGGCCTTAATCGAATTGCAATGGTAACACAGCGCAACAGACGAAAAATATCGTTTTGTGGAAATTAGCAAGAGTTAGATGTCCAGCATATTCGTTGCTAAATGAAGGAACAACCTGCTACGAGTAGTACCTACACACTTTATCGCTGTGGGAACAAAAATTAAATTTGGTTTTGTCAGCTCTTTTCGCTTAAACAAAGTAGGTATACGCTCTTATTCATCTGAGTGGCAATTGACATCTATCGAAAAGCTGCTGTCGAAAAGGCACACATTTTAATATTACTCCATTGACCGTTAAAAGACCAACGACAACAGCAAATTAATGTAAGTAAAAACTGACATTTAACCATTTGCGCTAGAATCCAAACCATTTGTGCTAGACGTCGATTTTTGGTTTAATGTTATTGCATTTGTTAGTACTAAGAGACCTGTCTAAGGGTTCAAATTTTGTGCTCAAAATGAAACCAAATTTCTACGGTTTCCTTGGGTTTTTGGACTGACCACTGATTTTGACACCATTCATAGCCATTTTGGATAATTCTAGTGTCAAAAATGGACGAAAATTCACTTTATTCTGTCAAATGCATGGAATAGCCAACTTATCCTATAATGGTAACACAATACGCTTTTGCACGTTGGCTTAAGCTGGACTACTCCCATAGAACCCTATTATGATTTTTCATTTTGAATGTTGCCTCAATGTGAGAGCCGGCTTACGAAACCTAGCAATATACACCCCTATCGTGGAAACCGCCGCCGCCGGGGCGAATCATTCACGAAAAAAAAATATTTTGGTATCGTCAAATCCGCAAGGTGAACAGTTCCCCGTGAGGGTAATGTGAATGAGTTTCACTGTAGGTATCGTTGAAAACGTTCAAATCGAATTTTTCCCAAACAAAAATCATTGCGGACTTCATAGGTTTTCTTGCTTGCTGAACGACGGTCGTAAGAATTTTTTTTTAAATGTACATATAAAGGAGCTGCTTTATTAAGCCGAACATTTGTAATAAATCTGTGCAGTATTGAACTTTATTAAAATCAAAAAATAAACATTCTAAAAACACATTTCATCTGGAAGTTCCGTGAAATCATTCACTGCTCCTCTTAACCGGTCTCGTATTCTTCTCTGAGAACACCGCTGCCGCTCATTTCGATTTTCCTCTTATGCTTCAAAGAATAGAGCTATCGTTTGCATTATTACGTAATAAACACAATTTTTTTTAAATCACTTTTGAAACAAACTTTTCATATACCTCCGACGAATGCAGCTACACAGATTTGTATTGACAAATGAAAGATAGCCGTTTGACACTGAAACTACCTTTCCCAAAAACGTGTCGATAAGGAAACTTTTCCGTCGGATTCCACGATAGCAGCAGAAGGTGAAAGGTAATCGAACTGCTGATTCGGAGCAGTTTTTTGTGCACTGTTGCAAATGATTGACAATACTGACAGATACACTTCCCCTCATATGGGAGCCTATCGCGGCTAATAAGAGTCAATCAAGGATCGCATCGTATGCGGGTGTTCAAAAGCCAAACACAATACAATATCAACCAGTTAACATAATTTAAAAACAATTTCCCGTAGTTACAAATCTTACACAACGTTTTCCATCCGCAATTGACTATGATGAAAGTTTACGAAATTAAAAGAAAAAAAAATGTATTTGGCAGCGGGTCCGTATAGCTTCTTACGACCATTCCTTTGTTTTTTATTTTTTTTTTTTTTTTTTTTTATGGATAAATTACAAATGGAAAGGACCTACAATTTGATGCCGAGTCTGAACGGCTGAATAGATAATATTTTCCAAAGCAGTTACTCGTAGGTTATGCTCTTGATTGTTTGTCAGAGGTTCGCTAGAAGTAGCGAAGTCGAAAAAAACCTTAAAACCTTAAAATTTGTGCTTTTCTGGGGATCGAATTTGAGAATTCTCGAGTCCTCGCTAACACTAACCACTCATTACTGAGCCTATGTGCACTTCAAAACTTTAGATTTTACGTGTTTGTCCTGCAGAATTTTTGCATTTCGAAGTGATGTGGACAGATTTGAGGGATATTCAAACATTGTTCTGTAAAGAATTCACAAGGAAAAGTGTTTCAATTTGTTTGTTTATTATATTCGACTCAAATGAGTTGAATACTTTAGAACCCAGAAGCAAATTATTCCAAATCCAGTTACGACTTTTTTTGTTACTTTTAATGCTACATCACGGATTGAGCGATGCGATAAACTTCAAACCAGGGCTGCATTCCAGGTTTGACTATTTTAACTAAATTAACAGCGATTGTTTATTTAGTTACTTTTTGGAATCTCGGACAGCTATTGCTACTAATGACATGTTGTAATATGAACGAAATGAACCACACTTTTGCCTCTGGTTAATTTAGTTAACTTCCCCTCCTTCGAACTGTCACAGCTTGTCAACGCTGTAGTTAAAATAGTCAAACCTGGAATGCAGCCCAGGTAATCAAACGATCATAATGATAGTCACTGATAAGGTGTTTATTTTTTTGAAATATAAATTTATGTCTGGCTTTCTTACAATTTTGACAACTTGCTATATTTGTTAAAGAAAAACGAAAATACTGTTCTACTTGTAGGAAACGCTTGTTTGAATGATCTCCAATTGATCGCTAACTGATCGTCGTCAATAATTGATGCATTTGGCATACGCATTGCCTTTTGCAACTGACGTTTTCAACAAAGACCCCAATTTTGTATAAAATATTTCCCAATTCACTTCTACTCCTTCTGGTGGACTACCTCCCAATCAAACATCAAAATTAACTAAAATCATTGTCATCCAAAAATACAAAATTATGCCATGATGATATAAGTGACACAAAAGCACCAAAAGAGAAAAACCTTCACCCGGTGAACGTATCCAACGCAATGTTATTTCAATTGAATAAAAGTGCATAATCAACTCGTACATATAAAACAATTTGAATTTAATTAGCTCACTGCTTCGTTGGTATCCTTGAGAATTATTGCTCTTATTACTCAATGGCGAGCATCAATATTATTATGTCACCTTTATTTATACAACGTAAACACAGATTTGGCTAAATAACAGAAACATGTAACAATCAATATTCTTGGTCAAACAGAAGATCACAACGAACTGAACGGTCTATTACGGAACTGGAAGTACAAACTTTATTTTATAAGTACACACGTTGTAGCAATATTATAGTTTGTGTCTCGCGAAGAGTCTAATTGTAAACATATTTTTTTTCTTAAACAAATTTCAATTAAAGCTCTTTTAAATGCATCTGCCAAAATTGATTTCGTTTGATTTGATGTATTCCCGGTGTGTGGATGTCTCTCCTTCAATCGATCTTCATGAGATGAGTAACAATACAATATTTACAGACAAAAAAAAATCTATTCCGGCTTTAGTCCGTTTGGTTTCGACTCGTCAGCACTCCAATGCGAACTAACTAGCAGCTGTGAGCGCCTCCGCAATTTTTCAAAAACTGTGTTCCCAAACTTTTGGCATTTTGTGGCCCCACCAGAAATAAACTCACATCGTCAGAATCAGTATGCGAAACGAATGGAAATATGTACGCTTTTGCTGGCGGCAATTATACTAAGAAAGAGGCAGACAGCCACAACACATTTGTCGTCAGCCAATTGTAGGTATATGGAAGATGTTCTTACGTCGATGCGGTTTGAACAGTATATGTCAAAAGTGTGGGGATAAAAAAAAAGAAAACAAACACAATTATTGGAAATTGGCAAAATGTATCTACATATTACAAGATTTTAAAACCAGCATCGACAGCAACAGAGATCAACATAGCAACATCAATTAAAACTTTGACAGCATCACAGCAACAGAAGTTGTGTTCGGTCGGCTGTCTTTGGTGACGTACTTTTTAAACAACTCCACAGCCAAAGTTAAATTAAAAGTAGTGAAATTCATTCATTCATTTTTAATGGTCGCGGATGTTGGTTGCTCAAGTGGGCGAGGGCCTTCCATACCTCTCGATTCTCCACCATCAACTCTCAACCATCAAGGGCAATCCCCATACGGGTAGAGTAGAGATTATGAACTTGTTCTAACCATCTCATCCTGGGTCTTCCTAGAGGACGCCTGCCTGATGCTATGGATTCCATAGCATGTCTTGGATTCCTGGTTATGAAATGCGTTTAATATGACCAAACCACCGAAGCATGGACCGATCCGTCCGGAGTTGTAGCTATTCGATATTGAGTTCGTCACGTATTCCCTCAGAGGAATCTCATTTCGACAGCTTGTATCCGCGATCTTATTCTTTCGATCATTACATAAATCTCATTGTCATTGGTAAGAGTTGGAACAAACAACGCATTAAAGACTGACAACTTAGCTTTGACACCAAGTTCAGTCCTCCTAATAATAACAGAATAACCAAGCTATCTCAAAATTGACCCAGCCTATCCAATCCTACGGGAAAACTCAGCATTGCTCCTTCCATCACTCGTGAATAAGACCCCGAGGGCCGATATACTTAAACTTCTCCACCTTTTTTCAATGACACTCCACTAACATGAAGAGTGCATTGAACAGGCGCTCTGGAGACGACCATCACTTCAGATTTGTTCACGTTTATCTTCATCTCAGCTTCAACACAAACGGCTACAAACCGATCGAGTGCGCGCTGAAGTTCAGTTTGAGAGGATCCAAGGATGACCAAGTCATCAGCGAAGAGCAGATGACTTATCCTCAGATCTCCCAATTCACAACGTTATTCGCCAAGACTGCGCTGTAACATCCAGTCTATATAAGTAATGAGAAGGGGAGGAGGCACTTATACGTGCTTCATTTTTCTAGAAATATTTATCGAATTTTTCTTTTGTAAGAGGGTGTCCCATAATTCACACGCAAAATGTAATTTTGATAGAAAATACAGATTTTTAATCAGATAGCTTACATTTTTTATTGATTCATAGAGAAGGTAAGGTGTACAGATTGGGGTTATGTATGGAATAGCACATCGGATAAATGGCCGCTACGGCTTTGCTGGCAAGTACGTACTATTTTATTAAAATTGTCTATAACCGTTTCACATAAATGTGGCTGAATTCCATTAATACACGTCGCAAGTCGTTGGTGGTCGTGGGTTTGTTTGCATCGACCTTTGACTTAAAAAAACCCAAACAATATGTTCGTCACATCCATATCTTGGAATTTAGGCACTAAACTGGGGTTATCATGTCACGATAACGGCGCAAAATGGTCTGATAATGCCTCCACACAAATTCATTATTTTTAAAATATTGCTCAACAATGAAAATGCGTTGTTTTTTCGTATAGCGCTCCATTTTTACTAACCCCAAACTGTCAGCTGTCACATTAATATATTTTTTCCAGTTGGCATCACTGTAATATTTAATGGCGCAAAATTCAAATTTTGCGTGAATTATGGGACATCTTTTACTTGTCTCGGAATCATTAACAATATTAGTACCGCGTGTTTGTTAACCTTAGCCCCAGACTGTAGCAATTATTTCACTCATCTTTCATATAAATAAAATATACATAGTAACATAGTTGTGGAGTTTGAAGAAGTGAATCGATTATTCTCACCTACAAATGCTGACTAACACTTCGGGGATACCCTGGTCTTTCCCAATTTTGGAGAATTTCGATGCCATGACGCTAATTGCTCATCTCGCTTTGTGTTTACTAAACTTAACCAAAAACGGCTTTGTCGGTAGGTATAGGTAGTATGTATTGTGTTTTTGCCGGCATCTCAATAGTATTTTTGGAACTCAAATTATGTCACACATCACGGCGCACATGTTAGCCCATTTCACATTGTTTGAGCTTAAGTAGAAATGATCATTGATTGTGTGTGCACGATATTAGCATCATAAAATTTTATTGAATCATCCTTTGTCTGGCCGAATTAAGCGCAAATTTCAATTGCGCACACTCATCATAAAAAAAGAGAAAAAAAAAAGAAAAACAGAAAATGAGATCGAGCAAAGCGACCGGGTTCTATCTAAAGTGGCAGCAGCCGTTAAGAAAATGATTTCATGATGAGTCATCGTTTTGATTTTTCGACAAGAGCCGTACATGCCATCTGTTTATTTTGTTTTCCCAAAATAATGAGTTGCAAAAAAAAAAAAAAATTAGAGTTGGAAAGATGCGAGAAAACTTTCAGACCCAAATCGAGGAATATGTTTCCTAAACTACATAAATGAGTAGCAAATTGTTTTTATTTCGGAAAATGTGCTTTGTATGTTAATGGCGAACCGCCAATTTATACATATCGAATTATGTACTCAATTTATTTTTCTAATGCATGTAGATCATAAGTCACGTGCTGTCAGAAAGTGTATAGGTTAACGTAAGAGATGCAGATCCTTAATTTAGTGACGGATGTTTTCTTTTTTTTTTGTTTAAACAGAAACATTTCTTAATTTTGGCTAAGAAATAAAATAACATTTTAAGATCATAAGTTAGTCTAAGAAGCCAATAAGTGTTACATACGAAACCCTTAGTGGCATCGATGACAAGAAATGTCACACCGTGTGCTAGGTTTCCCTTTCACACGACCACACCCACCAAATCCATGCTAGCAAGAACATGCAGCAAAATAGCTGTGTGATTTTAGGCCGTTTTCAGATAGATAAGAACCACCGAGAAAATATTGACACTATTGACAGATTCTGGAGAAAACTCAAATCTATACTCTTCATAGATTTGACAACATCTACAGAAAAAAGTTATGCAGATCAATGGCTAGTTTTGATAACCTTGTGCAGCTCTGAGCTCATTCGTCTAGGAGAGAAAGCTCGCTACTGCATCGATAGGCCGGCAGCTGCCTGTCCGATAACTTTGATGTCAAACCAAGCCGACTCGCTATCATGTGACTTCTATCAGACTTTGACCAATAATTGTGCGAAACTTAAAGCCAACACACAAGATACGACGTCTCAAAAGTCTGTTCGATTAGGTACTACCATTCGCCGATATTTACATAATTGGTAGAACAAGCTGTCACTGCTGCGTTTGCGAGTTTGGAAATGGAAGTGGCTAATGCCCCTATTATGTAAGACAACTACAACTACAGTTTAGTTGTCTCTTGGTTTTATGTCATTCAAAATTCGGTATTGTCCGTATTGTTATACACAACCTTGATAAAAAAGTTGTCTGTCAAAACACAACAAATATGGCGGTGGTTGTCTATAAGTTGTTAGTTAGTTTGGGTTGAATTGAAGACAACTCAACTCAACTAAGTTGAGTTGTGTTCTATATAATAGGGGCATAAAATGGGTTTTGCGGTTAACGAGGGCAAAACCAAGTATAAAAGGTGGCCCAGATATAAGTTCCTTTTTGAAACATGTTATTTTTGACACAGACAGCTCTTTGCCTATATCTATCTCTTTTAATCAGTATCATACCTCAGTAGAACAACGTTGAGAAATATTGCATGCACAAAGCTAAGTGCTGGCCGTGTTGCCCAAACAATGCTTTTATTCAAAATAAGTTATGACCGAAATGAATGCAATGAAATGAAATGAAATTAACTTGTACGCAAGTTCGTGGAATGACTTCCTTGTCGACAATATTTAATGTGGCTGTTCTGGTGCAACTTTTGGAGTGGTTGCATCATTGCCAATTTTTTTATTTCAAAAATGCTGCTTGAAATTCCATTTTGGTCAACGGTGATGGCCACGAATACATATTACTACGAAATTTTTGCTGAAATTGAAGACATGAACAAACCAAATTTATTCAAAGCCTAAATAACGAGTCCGCTCGATATATGACTTAGAATCCTAGATGATATGATGTTTCTATTGTTGGGCTGTCGTGCGGCGGCAAGCCAAAGTGCCGCTTGTGCTGTTGGGTACATCGTAGAGTTATTGTCAAGCCAACGATCTACTAATGTCCTTTTTTATGTTCTTTGCATAGACATGTCACTGGCGCTAAGTTCGGTAATCTTATTCGGCCCTATCGCATGTTATCCAAGGGGTTATTCCCAAATGCGCGGCGGATCGCTTTTCATAGCGGATTGGTATTTTTATATTTCCAAAAGCGATTCCATTCAAAAGCGATAGCTATTGTGAGAATCGCTGACAATAAATCTGCCGGCAATCCGTCACCTGAATAGCTATCGCTTTTGACAGCTTTTGGAAATACAAAAATACCAATCCGCCATTAAAAGCGATCCGCCGCGCATTTGGGAATAAGCCCCCCGTTCGGAGAGTAATTTCATAGTAACGGGTACCGAACGTGCATCAACGCATTTTGTTCGCTAAAATCATTCGCTAAGAACATATGTCAAAGACCACCGGAGAGAAATTGACGTATGGCTGTCAAAACCAGGTGCAAAAAAAAACACAATCCATCGCAATGAAAGGTAGACTGCATTACATTTTATCGGAGAAATGTTCCGAACACCTTATCGGAAAGATTACCATGAAGCAAAATTCTCCGATTCGTATATAAAATCGGAGAATTTTTCTTTCGGAACGGATACCACGGATATCAGCAGACTTAGTGATGTCAATTGACCGCTTTGGGACTGTAATTTGACCTCGTTAGATATTGTTTTGTGGAATGCTCTTAAAGATTGATTTTAAGCCGACAATCCTGAAATTATTCAAGATAGAAACAGTCAAGAAAGTCTTAGAAAATTGGGTTGGGAGCCTTGCCAGAAAAACTGAGAAGACTTTATAACCGGAGTCTTGTCCTGCGGATCTAAAGCATGGACTTTTTCAACACCGGATGAAGTATCCTTGCTTTGTATCACACTATGAGATTTTGCAACAGGGTCTATACGGTTAATGCAACTCGTGGAATGAGTTTGAAATGTTAGTGTAGAAGGTGTGACATTCACCGATACATCGTTTGAAGGGAATAAATCCAAGTGATGGCTTCATCAGACCGACGGACCTGGGCATGTGACAATAAAAAGGTGTTCAGCTGTATGCTGTATCTGTATGTGATCTGTAAGAGCGACAATCTTTATAAAAAAGTAAACTGGAACTACAAGGACTGCTCAGATTCTGTAGGGAAATGTAGGCTCATTGTGGTGCTGGGTACCTGTTCTTGTATGAGAGTCTTCATAATCGGTTTAACCTAGAAATAGGCAATGGTATGTCAAAGAAATGAAAATAGATAATTCGAAAATAGAGACTTGGCCAGTTAGTGCCATACATGTATGCACATTATATATATACACTATACAGCCATAAAGCAATACAATTCTCGTGCACTATGACAAGTCGGTCGTCTACATAGGAAAAGTACACACCTGTCATAATAATTGCGAAGCCATCATCGCGTGCATACCAAAAAAAAAGTATACCTAATAGAATTCTGACAATTTAATTTTTCGGAGACAAAAACATTTATCGAGGTAAAGCTGTTTGCGAAAATTCACTTAACTCGACTGCATTGTTTGACACGAGATGGCACATTTTTATTTGCGTCAAACGTTTGACACGTAACATTTGCCGATTAGACATTGCTAGAGAAAACGTTTTGGCAAACAGTGTAATCCTAGATTTAGTATAAGGTTTATTTTCTTGCCTATTTGGAGAATGCAATGCCATTTTTCAGTCAATTGCATTCCATCTCTCATCAAAAGATCGCCTGTGAGTAAGAATTCAAATTGACAGACTTTTCATAACCGGGTGCGACCAAACAAAACTATAATGACCTCAATTTCATGTCCATGCTTATATTGATGACTCACGGTTTTATTGACGCTTTACGACCAATAGAAAATCGTAAAATACAGAGCAACTGAGTTCGATATTCAGTTCGGCAATTGTTTGTGAAACAAAATAGCATTCTTTTATCAACGTAAACAATTACCATCTCTCTAAAGCGTGCGATCTGAAATAAAACGTACCACCCAACGCTCCGGAGATTTGGCAGCAAACCGATCGGCAATTATGGTCTTGCCGAGCATAATGTCTGTGTATTTGGCTTTTAGTAAACATATAGTAGTGGAAAACTCGCACTAAAGAAAATAAATTACCAACAAGAAAATGAAAATTGCTGTTCGCGGATGATTCATCCGCAAATTGAGAGCAGCGCACATTTCCACAGAAAAAATTAGATATTTAAATCACCGTTCACAACAAGTACTAACTGTAGGTATATAGAGTGAAAGGGAAGGTGGACACGGAAAATTCTTGGCACTCCGTTGGTCACACAGAGCCACGACAACAAGTATTTTCCAATTAACAAGATTTGGTATATCTGTTGTGGCAGAAGAGGGCCGCGCAATACATCATTCAAACTTTGCGGATTCATATATTGGAAAAAGTTTATACGGTCGGGTAATTCTGATGAGATTAATGACACAATCCGTCCGTATATTCAAAGCTGATTTACAGACGTGTCGTGTGCTTGAAGACCTTTGCACCTCGTGTAAATGACGTCGAAAATGCGACTCCGGTCTGAGTCTAGGTATTTCACACAAATAATGGATATGGGGAAATTCGAAAACTGCAATTTCATTAAATTCAAATTTTTCGATGAATCAACGCGGAATTTGAACTTCTTTAGAAATGTTTACGTTGCAGCTTTCCCAATCACCAGCAATCTTTCGTCATTCGAATTTTATTTGATTTGCTGATAGGTTTGCAGTTTTTTTCCGCCTTTGAAGTGGCTGCACGCTAATACCTGCGGTCTGTATGGATATTTACCTCACAAACCAAACCCCCCGTGTGAAGTGGGACATTGTATTGGAATGCGGCCAAAACAAATTTTAAACATTTACGCTAACTTATATAGACAATTCTTTAAATAGGCTATAAAGAAAATTCCCTAAAAGAGAATATGTGATTGGTTCTGGTACACGCCAAGGCTAAGGCTTGACTTGACGTATAGCACTTTGTGACGCATAAACATTAAATGTGTCAAAATAAAATCTATATCTGCGAAAAATTGCCGTTAGTCACATTCTGATGCTAGGTGAATGGATGTATATTGTATATGGTGTGACGATGACGATTATGAATGACAGATGTAAATGATGTTCAAACTTTGGGCTATTAGTGTTACATTGTAATGCTATAATAAAAATCACAAGGACGATTCTACTGAATTATAAAATAAACCATCATTTTGTTTGTGAAATATTGTACATATATTCAAGCTTCTGAGTCGGCGTATTTTACAAAATTTATGATCACATAGTGAGCGATAATTTTGTTGAATGCCAGCTGCTGTCTATCACTTATTGCGGCAATAAAAGTCAAATTACGATTATAGCACAATTAATAAATGACAAAGCTTTTACTGTGACAGAAGCGATTAAGGAAAAGCTGCAACTCTATGTTATGGTGCGCACAAAAAATACGACGATGAGTTGAAATCCTTTTATCCAAGAGATAAAACATATAAAGAAATACTGTCAGTCCAGTCGGTTTTATGAACTTTTTTTTATATCTGAATAGTTTTCCTAACTAAATTGTTATTATGTATGTATAATAATAAATATTTTGTTTTTTCTAGACGCAATTCGATGAATGAGTAACGACTGCGTCTAGACAATAGACATGTAGTTTTTTTTTAGTGTAATTGCGACAGATGAATTACAACCTTACAAAAGAGTCCGTATGATGGCCAAAAGGGTGTGGAAAAAAAGATATGCGCGTTATGTATTAATAATCATGTTTTATCTTTACATAAAATGTATTTTAGGTCACAATAATTCACCGCTATTGCGAGTTCATAAAATTGAAGATTACGTGTGTCAATTGCTTAAATAATTACCCTCGGCCAATTTTCTGACACACAGTGAGTGTTGAAAATAAAAGTTCACCAAACTTCAAACTTAAAAGAAAGATTTCTCTATTAACGCTTTTACTCGATTGAAATTCAGTATTTTATTTTCTCTTGCAAATTTTAGCAAATCTCAAGCAAAAGAAATCGTCAAAAAAGTAATCTACTAGATAATTTATTATTTTGTTCCCATCCCAGAGCATGATAATTTGTTGAGAGCTGTAAACTCGTTTTACACCACGATAGTGTCAAAAAATTATACGGAAATAATTATTTAGCGCAATTGGACTTACAATTAAAGACAACGATAGAATGGAGAAGCTTTCTTCTTCCAATGTTTGCCGTTGAACATAAATTGTAGCCTAACACTAACTGCCACTGGTGTTCCAAAATTGACGATGGGTATTAAAAAATTTGAATTTTGCGCCTTTTAATAGTAGGTACAGTGATGGCAACGCAAAAAAAGATAACAATGTGACAGCTGACAGTTCGGTGTTAGCAAAAATGGAACGCTATACGAAAGAACAACGCATTTCCATTGTTAAGTAATATCTAAAAAAAAAAAAATACATTTTTGCCAGCTACAGTCCACAATTTTCGAACAAAAGATGGCCGTCATAGTGATTTAAAACCATCAATTGTGACTACAATAATAGAAAAATTCTGAGACACTGTGGGTGTCCTGTCACAAGTCGTTCAACAGAAAACATCGAAGCAATTCGCGTGAATATTGCTGACAGTCCAATTCGGCACCGTAGTCAAGAATTGGGTATTTCGAGTGGCTATCTCTACAGCGAGTTCTCACAAAAGACTTGAAACTTCATGCCTACAAAGTTCAACTCAAGAATTGAAGACTACTAACCATGTAGCGCGAAGAGACTTCGTATAATGGATTTTGGAACAACAACAAGTGGATGCTGATTTTTCGAACAAAATTATCTTCAGTGATGAACCTTATTTTCATCTTGATGGCTTCGTTAATCGTCGCATTTGGGGTTCAGAACACCCACGAGTAATTGTTGAGAAATAATGCATCCACAACGCGTGCGTGACTGTTTGGTGCGGATTTTGGGCATAAGGCATTATCGGATCATTCTTTTTCGAAAATGCGGCTGGTCAGGCAGTGACAACTCGTGGTGTTCGTTATCGTGACATTGTAACCCATTTTTTAGTGCCTAAATTACAAGATATGGATGTAACCAACATGTGGTTTCAAAAAGACGGTGCCATATGTCATACAGCCAGAGAAACAATTCAATTCATTTCCTAATCGTGTAATCGGACGTTTTTGCGATCAGAATAAGCCATTTTTTTTTTAAATCAAATGGCTACGCAGATAAGCCTAAGCCCCAGTAGCTTCATTTATGAGACCAATATTCGAGGCGGTCTAATTCCGGATTTATAGAGGAGGTGTAAGATACTTTAAATCTCTTACTTAAAGCGCCATAGAAATGTTATAGTGAAGTATACTCAATCCCAATACAATAGAACATTTTAAAAAAGTTAATGTGCTGAACTAGTTTGCTACAAATTATTCTACTCTCGTCGACATTTTTTCCTACCAAAACATATATTTTTAACATTTGCATCAGGGTACCAACTAATTGCGTAATTGCTCACTTCATAAGCGACTCACTGTTTGTGTACTGAACGCACCCATAAGTAAAAATTGATGGCTCATAAAATTAATTTTACGACTTATGAAAAATTAAACATCAAAGACCGTTCTCTGTTCAATGTTCTTCGAACTATGATACACAATTTTATGTTGCGGTACAAACGTCACAATCCGCCAATAAAGTATGAAATAAATTTGAAAATGTTTGAAGAAACATATCACAGTGTTCGTCTATTAATAGCCCCATACTTACTATCCATATACCCTTTTGACGGACAGACATTTCATCATCTAGGCTAAACTTTAAAATTGTTGCTGTTCCTTTAGAAGCCTAATATCTCTGCAATAATTTGCAATGAATCGATAGATTCAAATACCGACAAAGTTTCCAATCGCATCTGTAAACTGGCGCCCATATATAAGAAACAAGACACCTACTTCAATGAACCAACAACATCTATACAAAGCGATTATTAATTCAATTTGTTTCGACATCGCTTTTGTTCTATTCCGAATTTTATAAAATACAACATCTTCAAATTCAAAACGGTATGGCGTAAATCAGAGCACGGGACGACTGCTCGTGTATCGAATTTATACACAAAAGCATAAATATATGTATACCACCTATACCTACCTATGTATCTTGGAAAGATTTCAAAACAAATTATGAGAGATAAAGATAATTTCGAGAGACGAAAAACTCACTTCAGTGGCATCAGGAAGCAATACAATAGTATATTGACCTTTAGTAGTGGTGTGGCTGGCAAATCGTGTTGGTGTTTGTATTGACCCATTTATTAGGCAACTGCTGACAAATGTTTATATAATAAAAAAATGCATATAGACGTTAATTGTTATTATTATTTTTTTTTCATTTGCAAAAAAAAGAAAAGAGACATTTTTGTTGCATTTCGATGACAAATTGCCACAAATTGTGATGCACTCATACACAACAATCAGGCGAGCCGAGGCAAAAAAGTCAACTCGCAAAATTTAATTGTGAAAAATTTGTAAAACTGTAACGTCAACGATGTTCTAAATTTAGACGAGTCTATTTCTTATGCATGTGATTTTTCTATCACAGGGTGGTTCGAATCGCTAGGAGAACACATTGAAAAATGGTAATTCCTACCCGAAGGTATCGGATCGTCTAATAGGGTCTTTTGGGTCGAATTGCAATGGAAAAAGAAATCGTCCTAGTCTACTCCTGTTGTCTTTTCTATCTTTAACCACTCATAACTCATATTTTGTCATGTTATTATATAAAAGACTAGCTTTTGCCTGCGGCTTCGCTCGCGCAGTCCTCAGGATTTGGTACACAGATATTCCTTCACAGTCAGTTAGTTCCCTCTTTTATTTTTATATGTTTATCGCGCAGAAAACCTACCTAAGAAAGTACCTAATGAGAAGTTAGTATCTCTGAAAAATGTGTTTAATGCCCTATTGGAGAAAACAGTTCAAAGATTATATGATCAATATTTTTGTTAGTGAAGCGCTGGCATCTCAACACAGATCATACTTAGCAGATTGAGTCACAATCTATGGGACAAAACATATTCCTTTGCTGGCAAATACAGCGATATGATAAGCACCATCTTTAGAATAGGGGGAGCTTTTACCCCTTCATTATATTCAACACCTCCCAGATCTTATTACACTCTTGCAACCAGAAAGATGCACCACTTTCTAGCAGTATGACCCGACCCCATTCGTACAGAATTCCGCTTGAATATCTTTGGAGTACGTACGCTGGAGTTAGATGAAGCGATAAGCATATTCAACGGCGAAAGATTTTGGGACGCATTACAAAGCCTAAAATTGATACGACGAACGGCTGGTGACTTAAGAAAGGGGCCACAAACTAAGTTGGAAGTCGATAGGATGAAAAAAAACCTCTTACACCTTTTAAGGGTAGAATTTCCAAAATCGAAGAAAACATTTTCTTTATTTCTCATAGATAATAAACAAACCGAGTTTGAAGTCAATCGGATGAAAAATTAAAATTTCACATACAAACTTTGACCCCCTCTTTTACCCCTTTAGGGGTTGAATTTCCAAATCAGAGAAAGTAGTTTTCTTTTTTTTCATAGAGAGTACACAAACCGAGTTTGAAGTCAATCGGATGAAACATAAAAACGTTCCCATACAAACTTTGACCCCCCTTTTTACCCCATTAAGAGGCGAATTTCCAAAATCGGAGAAATGTATTTTCTTTATTTCTCATAGAAAGTACACAAACCGAGTTTGAAGTCGGTCTGATAAAAAATAAAAATTTTCCATACAAACTTTGACCCCCCTTTTACCCTTTGAGGGTAGAATTTTGCAAAATCTGAAAAATCAGTTTGCTCTATTTTTCATAGAGTGTACAAAAACCGAGTTTGAAGTCAATCGGATGAAAAAAAATCTTCCCATACAATCTTTGACCCTCCCTTTTACCCCTTTAGGGGTCGAATTTCAAAAAATCCTTCCTTAGTGGTTGTATACATCATAAAAAAACCTCTGTGCAAAATTTCAGCTTTGTAGATCAAATGGCTGGTCGTTGATCATCTGTCAGTCGGATACTTCATTTTTATATATACAATATACATATAGATAGAAGATTATACTCATAAAGTGGACGACTGCGTCGCACGAAACTTTCTCGTTTATTGCAAGATTTTCAAGTTTAAAATGACGGAAGGTATTTAATTAGACATGTTCGTGAATTAATTCCAATTAAAATATGATTTCTCAGACATTGCAAAAACTTTTAATTGGCTGTTGAAGCAGCGGGAAGTCTTGGAAGGATTTCGATGGAGGAGTTGATCACAGATTGAAAAATAAAATGTGAAGGCAATGACAAGCCATCCTACTGCAGCGCGCCGTCAAAATTCGTAGTGCAAAATAAAAAAAAATCTATTTCAAAGTCATTTAAATCAGTGACAAACAGTTTTTATTGTAATGCTTTGTGGTACACAAAGTTTTTTGTTTTTCCAGACATCGTATTGCCTAGATAAAATTCTTGTCTTTCAGGACAGTGTATTATTTTCAATGTTAAAAAATTTAAAAACTTTGGCTTCCAAGACTGTCGAAGAATAGCGTTTGCAATTTTTTTTTTGTATGGGCGGTTCCACGTCCCTTTGTCCAATTTTTACCAAACCATCATAATAACCATCTCAAGCCAATATCAAAGATTCTCTGAAAATTTGAACTCAATCAAAAATTTTGAGGTTTTGAAGCATCCACAAACCAACATAACATTTTTATATGTATGAAGATGTACTAGATGCAACAGCGCAGCTTTTGCGAGCAACCTTTCGATTTGGGAGACCTATCACATCAAGTTATGATGGCTTCAGAATGCCTGTTCAATGCGCCGTCCATGCTAGCGGATTCCTATTAAAACACGAGCTAAATTTTAAGTATAACGAGGTATGGCGTAATGCCAATTCTTTGTAGGATTGCTGGGTACATTTTAGGACAGCTAGGTCAATCTGCCATCAAGTCGGGTCACCAGCAATGTCTTTAACCATGGCCGCATCACTCAACTCGGTGTTTTTTCCAACTCTTATCTATATAGTCGTGAGACTTGAGCACTCAGTGCCATCAGGCAGGCGTCTTTAAGGTAGGTGCTGGTTTGATCAAGTCCAACATTATTCATCTGCCCGTATGGGGATTGACGTGAGGATTTAGAGTCGGTGGCGAAAGAGCGAACGCTATTGATCCTACACTCGAAACCCTTGTAATGGATAGACGGGACTTTTAAAAAAATTTTAATAAAATGAGGATGATGGATGATTGACATGGAAATCTGAATTTTACTAAGAGACGGTATATACAGAACTTATATACAGTCCTAGTATATGGCAAGTATAGGCCAGCTCTAAATATTCTTTCTCTAGAAAGCTAGCATAATCTACCTGCATACAATCGTATAAGTTTCCTCTATATGCTTGCATTCTGATCTTCCGCGTGAGTTTTGCTGAATCGCAGCCGAATTTGTCAACGACATTCCCTGCAAAGTCAACCTTTCACATCATGAATCATGTACCGATTACCGGATTAACTTTCCGCCAAATGAAATCTTCTTGCGGGAAGCTCGAGGCGAATGAAATGGGAATCGGCTAGTTAGGTAGTTGGGAAGTGTCAAAAATGTACATGTAAAAATGGACGGGTATTCAACTTGAGTGCTCAGATAATAGATTTGTCCCATTAATAAAAAACGAACATTAACCATTAATAAAAGTAGAACAATGGAATATATAAAATGTCATTATCACCCTGTAAAGACAGTTCTATTTTCGATTCTTCTACAAAACACAAAAAACAAAAGGGGTAACATGAAAAGAGAAAAACACAAAAAGAAAAGTCAATTCTTGAAAATGTTCTTCCTTGAGGCGATTTTTAGATTTTTATGGCTGCTCTCGTAAAGCAAAACGAAATATTATTTATACACTTAAGCGTGCATCTGTTCACTCCACGGTCCGATGCGATTAAAATACAATAATAATTCGCAGCAAGATCTCTGTGGGGGACGGCCAGCGATGAGGAGTGCGTAATGCTAGAGCTTTGCGATGAGTCATCGCGTCAAGAAGCGTTCGGCTTTTACGCGGTCGGTGCCAGCCATTCAGAGGACACACGGTGCTATTTTGAAAATTGATTTTTTTTTGTTTGTATCTTTTACTTTTCGTTTTAAATATGTATGAACAACAGTGTTGAAATTGATGGTAAAAAGAAGGCAGTGGCGAGATTTGAAAACGTTTCTTTTTTCGTATTGAAAATGTCCAATTAAAGGTGAGGTTGGTGAACTTTATTGTGTTTTATTTTATTTTTGACCTCTTAATGTTTTTGAAACGAATAAGGATGTGTTCCGAGAAGAAATGCCGACATGCCTATATTTGACAAATTTATAGAGTGCCGAATAACTTATTCTGCTGTATAAACTTCTTCCATGACTGCTATTACTGTAACTGTACTAATAGAGACCCTCAAAGTTGATAGAAGGAAGTTGAGTAGTAAGAGTGCAGTAAGACATTCCCATAGACGAGCTGGTTAGCGAGCACGTAATTTATGGATCTCAAATAGACTGCGTGCAGCCGAACAATTAGCAGAGACTATAGTGGTAGAGAGCTAAGTTTACCAGCTATTAGCCAAGAATAGTTCAAGACCAATTTTACACTAGACAGCAAATAAACCGGCCAACCACTACTTTCGAACTCTGATTCAATTTTCTTTAAAAGTAAAAGTAAAATAAAAAAAATATACAACTAAAAAAGTGGCACCTACCTATACAGAAAGTGCGTTTCATGTTGATTAAATGAGATGGAAACTCAGCATAAAACGCACTTTCTGTAGAAGCGTTGTTGATTAAATAAAATGGAAACTCAACATGAAACGCACTTTCTGTAGGTACAATTTTTTAGTTGTATTTTTTATACTTTATACTACATTTATAGTACGTTTACACCGCACCTAAATTCATCATTTCGGCTAAATTCAACATTTCAGGCCAAATGTTCAGCATTTCGCCATATATTTCCAACATTTCGAAATGTTGGATTTCAGCGAAATGTTGAATTTCATCGCTGCATTTGTAAGTTTGTCAAATCGAACAAACCTAATTCTGATGACTTTTGGGCTCACTGACAAAAAAAAAAACCGCTGTAAAACTAGATTGTAAAAGCTAAAAAAGTAGGAAGTAGGAAAAATATGTCTGGATAGTGAATTATAAGTATAGATTAATATAGATTATATAGATTAATATAACTAACAAATTAATTCTTTAGGTACAAACCACTTTTGATTTCGAAACACAAAAAACATCTGTAGGTATAATCAATTCTGATACTAGCTGTCATTTGAAATGCTGAAGTTGCAGTGGGAACGCAAAATTGGATTTCGAAATTTTGTCTGCTGAAATGTTGAATAGAGCAGACAGATGACGCAACCAAAGTAGCATTTTACAATCTTCTAAAAAAAACGCATGATAAATACCCGAGAAATACGACGTCAATATTTTTTCTGACTTTAAAGCAATAACCGGTAAAGAAAAAATTAACGCAGGCTTACACAGTTTGGGGTGCGGCGAAGCGGTATATGATTCAGACACCTTCTTAATAGATAAGAGGACTTGGCGGTCTTCAGATTAACAACCCGTCACACAAAGTATTTATGCAATTGCTATCCACGCCTCCAATATCTTGGGCGTCCGAATGTTCCGAGCGGCCACCATAGACTCGGAGCACTCTAGTATCTATTACTGAAAGTACGGATGTTGATATTATGACAAACTGTAGTGTACTGCATACTGTAAGCTGATCTTAAGTCGCAAAGCTATATGTACACTATTCGATAAAAAACCGCTGAAGACGACCGCGTTTCCCTTAACTACAAGGGGCCGTGACCAGCATCAAGTGTAGATGACCAGCGGCATTACTGACATGTCTATAGGTAACCGCACAACAAAACGTATAGTTCGATTAAGAGTGTCGAGTGGCAAACTAATCAATTTCCCGAGAGCTGTATGGGCAAAAATTATAGTAGGAAAACTGGCCTTTTGGTGAAAAAAAGCGTGCGGACTCTATAACGTGAATAGAAAAATGAAGACCGATGATCCAAGACTTTTTAGATGTTACCAAGGTATTGCCAGATGAACTCAAAATACATGTTGACAACATTTTTAATAATTTTTGTAGACACTTAGAACGATAAGAAAATAAACAGACTGTCAAATATCCGCCGCTGTTGACATTACAAATCGATGATTAATTCTCCAATAGTTTTAAATATCAATAGGATTGTTTACAAAAAAAAAACGATTATCGAGGCTTGGTAGCACTCATGTTAATAAAATTTGTAAAATGCCAATAAAAAAAAAAAAAAACAAGAAACACCCAGTTCCGGTAAATGCAGTAAAATTATAAAAATACAAATTTGTATTTTGTACTCGTAGGTAGGAATTTTTGGCATAATGCTTTGTTGTATTTACGACAATTTTGATAGCATTTAAAGCAATGTCAGTTTGGTAGAACAGTTTTTATTGAGACTACAGCAACAGTCATAAGCCCTGAGAGTTGCTGAGGTCTCATTTATTTATTCCTTTCTGATCCTCGTGTTTATTATTTATATTTTCAAAGAACTCCTATGTCCGGTTTCACAGTGCAGACTCAGTTTGAGTAGAGACGAACAGAAAAGTGTCACTCACGTATATTTTGCATTTCACAGTCAGTATTGTTAATTACTCACCACAAATGGTAAAAACATTTTGGCAGCACTTATAAAAACGTTTTTTTTTGTAGTATACATATTATATGCGAATCAAAATAATATATAAATATAGAAAATTCACGTAAAAATACAAATTCGGTATTTTATAGGCAATTTTTTGGAAAAATGCGTAGATTGTTTTTTTTTTTTTTTTTTTTAATAAATTGTGTGGTGTCAGATGTCATTTTATGACAGAATCGATATCACTTTTCGATAACTTTCAAAGCAATGATAATTTGGTTGCACAGTTTTTATCGGGGCTAAGGAATAAACCCTAATAATTATCTGGGCTAACGAAATCTATATATACAGGGGCCGGCATAAGTATTTTGACAAAACTAAAGTTAATTCTGCTCATGAATTGAAACTTACTTCATGTAAATTTTGGCATCAATCGAAAGGTTATTTAAATTTGAATGATACAAAACTTTCCTTAACTTATTAAGTAGCCATTGAAAATTTAGAATTTTTGTGAAAGTCTCAAAAAAAAAAAAAAAAAAACAAGTAAAAGTGTTATCATCGGCCTGGCCGATGCTTTGATACCCTCCACTGTTAGACACGCATGTGTCTAATATTGGTTTTGTATGGGAGGTACGAGAACTACTTGACCGACATAGACAATTTTTAATATCAACTTGACAACTGTAAAAACAAGTCCTCTCACAAAATTTCATTCACCTAAGTCGATTCGTTTGGACGCTATTGTGCTTTCAACAAACAGAGACATATGCGTCAAATATTGGCTTTGTATGGGAGGTAACAGAACTACTTGACCGACATGGACCATTTTTAACAGAAACCTGAAGGTTATAAATATAAGACCTCCTATAAAATTTCAGTTGCCTAACTCGATTCGTTCGGACGCTATCGTGATTTCAACATACAGAGAGACACATGGGTCTAATAGTGGTTTTGTATGGGAGGTACCAGAACTACTTGACCGACATAGCTCATTTTCAATACCAACCTGACGACGGTAAAAAGAAGTCCTCTCACAAAATTTCATTCGCTTATGTCGATTCGTTTGGACGCTATCGTGTTTTCAACAGACAGACGGACAGATGGACAGACAGACAGACAGACGGACAGACAGACATGTCTAAATCGATTCAGAATGTGATCCTGATTCAGAATATATATACTTTATAGGGTCTCCGGTGAATCATTCTCGGCGTTACAAATGTAATGACAAAGTGAATATACCATCCTGTGGAGGGTCAAATCAATAAAAATACTTCAAGCAGTCAAAAGACTTCAAAACATTGAATGCATTCCAATGACTAAAAGAATGCAAAGAATAAAAAAGACTTCAAAGAGTTCAAGCAATCTAAAAGTATTGCATTCTTTTGACTTTTGACTTCTTCAGGTGATTGCATTACTTAAGACTTAAAAAAATACTGGGACTTCGATTTTGAAGTCAAATAACTTAAGTGAAGTATTTTGCTGAAATAGTAACAAACAATCAAATGACTGCGACTTCAGCGAAAAAATACTAAAGTATTGCAGTATTTTACAGCAATGGTGATTGCTAACTTTAGAGAGAAAGAAACAATTATTTTCTTAAATTGAACGTAAATCGTTGATAGCTGAGTAGCTTGCCACCTGACAAAGATAGGTATATACGAATAGGTAAGTAATATTTATGTGTCCAATTATGTGAAAAATATGGCACTGAAACAGAGAAACCAAAAACTACCGAGGAAGTGCCCAACGAGATAAAGATAAAGCTTTCTCAATATTCCTCGTATTTTCCAATAATCTCCTTTTCCTAGGGAGCAGTTTACTCTGAATTTGCTCAAGAAGTTTCCCATCGAGCTTGAGAATTCTAAACACCGACTACGGAAAAAATCTTATGGAAACCCTAAGAAACAAATATAAAGAAGGAAATCCAAGCTGACAATTGGTTGGCGCACACTATCCGCTTAGAATAAAAAGCTCCAGTGTTGGCCAAAGATGTACATATTTACAAAATCTATTGACTGGTACGATGGCTTATACGATCCCGCTTATCCGCTAAATAAATGAAAACGATGAGAAAATCACAATCGCAGCCACTGATCAACGTCAAAGGAGACGCGTTAGTTTAGTTAAACAAAATTTATTAAAAGTATAAAAGGCACTCAGTTATTCCTTTCAAAGTAAACTTCTTCTTTTTCTTTGGATATGGCATGATCTGGAAAGAAAAGGATATTTTTCATCGATTTTATGAAACTACTTAGTCCGAGCTCATCGTATGGTTTCAAACCAGCGGGACACACTTCTCCCTGGGTGTCTTGTCTGTGTTTTATGGAATGCCTGCACTAAGTGCAGAGTTTTATAGGCCAATTGGCAAATCATTGTCGAGCGTCAAATCGCTGAGTATTAGGGGAATTTTGATCGCACCCAAGTATTAATTCAAGCAAACTGAGAGAAGGTAAAGTGCGAGTCGTCACCGCATGCATAATCACTTCAGTTTCAGTGTTAATTCTGCGGAACTCCTCGATGTGATCAGAAAAAGTGGGAATATTCATAGGGCACACGAATGTGCTGTGTTCTGGAAACTGAATGCAGCACAATGGTTGTCGAAGAGTCACCAACACGACAGCCTTAAAGTATTTCAAATAGCAGCTAATTGTCACCAAGATTAGGCATGGTTCGAATGTCTGTGAGCGCACTAAACGTTTTTCAGTGTCCAAAGTCTTTGTCCAGAGACAAATTGTGACGTCTTGGTACTTGGTATACAAAAAAAATTCACAATTGTCAAGAAGTGACATACCGACCAATGAGATTTCACGGTTAGGTTCAATCAAGTCCAGACAATTTAATTAAGATGACTATACATTTTTGAATGTTGAGCGCCACTGTTGTGCTGCTATGCACATTTGAGAATTGCAAAAAAAAAGTTCATTAATTTTACGGATCTACAGACACTGAGGGCGTCATTTATTCGACAAAAAAAGACACTTAAAATGAATGCAAACACCTTTTTAATTACCCATATTGAACAAGGGAATCATCCGACAGCACTTTTGTTTCACTTGTAGTCAGTAAAAGGTTTACAAAACGAATTTCATTAAACTTTGTAGAATGTAATGCAAAATGCACATTAGCCCGACGACTTATTGCTTTCAACTGAGAGTTGGTTGAGCGGGTAAACATCACCCCACATTAATTTCAATTGAATTGCGAATTGTAATAGCATTGTCGCACCTATGTCTATGTCTATTGTATCAATGCCCCTCTGCCTCTACATATCAAAGTGATGTCGCATTGTGCGGTGCCCCTTTACCCCTGATGTTGTGTTCACCGGAATTTCAAATTTAAGCCGGCAACGTATATATTTACATATGCAGTAGCGACATCGTGATCGCTGCAACTGACACAGATGTACTCATCAAAGATGAATTCATGAATCGCTATGAAATAGATTGTGTTCAGTTATGTATAATTCATATGGATGCAACCCCAAAGATGCCTAAGATCTGTCACCTTGATTTCGTGAGATTATTAAAATTACCCATCGGTGAGTTGTCGTTGTCGTCGAATATGCAATCCAAGTGCCGACACAGCAATTAAGTGCCACCCCGGACTGATTCATTACCACTCAACGCATCAATTATTCCAAATTAATATAATTAATGGGTGGGCGGTTGGAATTAATGTCTTGGGAGATGCCTTTCTACTATTTTAGCCCAAAATTGTGACGCCCTCCCCTTTCGATGGTAGGTAGTCCGTTTTAATATGGAGCCGCATAATCATTCACACGGACCAGAGTGAGAGGAGCGTTATTTGTGTGCGGCAAATATCTAGATCGACTGTTTTTGTTGATCTCGATCTCGAATGACGACGACACGCGCGAACCACAACCGATTTATTGAGGGATGAACGATGATTCACCATCTGATTTGTTGCAGATACACATAGGTATCTATATACAACACAAATAGGCTCGATGGTGCGCGGGGTTATGGGGTAATAGATGTGCGCGCGCTATTACATTTTTGTTTAGGAAATGCGGATAAAAATAAACTCGGCAGCAGGATGACAGATTTGGGAGCATTTTTTAATCGTGCAATTAGTGCCGAACGGTGCACCGCCACTGTCGGGTTTTATTTGCATTACATATAGCCGGGCAATTGTTATTTTTAATAGGGAATGATTAGTCATTGCGCGGTGTGTGTGTGAACTACAAATCAGAGTCCGGTGATCCGATGGGCAAAGTTTATTTTTACCCCCTAACCAAAAACAGAAAAAAAAAAACATTTTTAATAGCATAAAGGGGTGTGCATTAAGGAGTGACTTTTCTTAGGATTCAAAAATTGTTTAGTTTATGTTAACTAAATTTGGTTTTGTTTATTTAAGCGTTAACGCGGAACAATAATTTAAAATGTGCGCTTATATCGGTTCGCGGATTCAATCGTTGATACTCTTGTAGACGGGTACATGTAAACATTTTGCTTCGCACGCAAGATCGGGATACGTGGTTTTGTAAACAATGAGAAAACTGCAAAAATAATTGTGTAATCTAATTATACAACCGAGTGAATCATTAGCCTGCCGCACATGTGTGAATCTGAATGTGTATATACTGGCGGATTGTCAGTTGTCAGTTTGCAGACGCCCGGATTTCAGCGCCATCTATATAGGTAAAATAGAAGATAATTATTTAAGATCATCCCCTTTGTTTTAGAATCAAACTTGTTTCCAATAGCAGTTTTTCTTTTTAACTTTCTCGTATACGTAGTAAGAGAAAGATATTGTTTTCGTACAAAATTTCGAACTCGAGATTTTGATCAATTCTGATAATACGATGATAGGGGAACTCAAAAAAGTGGGTCTCGCAATTCTGTCCGTCCGTATGTCTGTCTGTCTCACCCCCGGGGGAATCTAAACGCCTGGACGGATTTTGAAAATTGTCTATTTCTCGAAAACGTTAAAATCGATTTAAAAAAAACTTATTGTTAAGGTAGGTATGTACTTATGTCATTCTTAACTTGATAGCGAATCAGTTTTTCTCTAAAAGGACTGCGTCCTTTGATATCCACCCAAATCCCTAATAATAGTACCTACTTTAAAGAACTGCTCGTATCTCAAAAACGCCATTTTCGAATATAATAAAGATCTAACTGGCAGGTAATGCTTAAATTCATAGTATGTAATACCATTTGCTCAGTTGCAAAACTGTGTTTTTTGAATGCCTCCTTCGATTTCCACACTAATCGCTAAAAATGGTACTTTAAGAACTGCTCATATCTCAAAAACGCAATTTTCGATTTGGATGGAAATGTAATTAATTAATAGGTGCAACAGGCGGTAGACACCCTAGGCGTATAGCTTCTCGCAACCATTCGTTTGTGTAAGCTTCTATTTTTGGAACGAATGGAAGGGACCTACAATTTTATGCCGAGTCCGAACGGCTGAATTGAGAAGCTTTCTCAGGGGATTCATACTCTTGGATGCTTTCGAATTAAATGTTGTAACATTATTTGTCATCATAATTTTACAAAAAACCGCTCGAACGATTTTAATAAAAATACATTAGACAACATAAGCATTCTAAACATGATCATGAACTTAGTTTGTGTTTCTCTATAAGCTCAGACCTCAGAATAAATTGACTGAGCAGGCTGAGTAAAAAGCCGATGCAACGCACTTACGCGGTTACAGTCACATTTGACAAAAAAAAAAAAAAACAGGATAAAGAAAATTGTTGAAATGGCGGACAAGCCTTGTTATTCTGGCACAGAAGGTAAACCAAATTAATAAATAACCATATGACAGCTATGATCTCAAGTGTGTTTCATAAACAAATTAGAACGATCTGAGCACGCTCAGTTCAGTGTTCAGAGCTTAGCTTTGAACTAAAACAGAAAAACGCCTAATTTGTAGATACCTAGAGCCAGTAGCCGTAGGCATTACATATTACAACCAAGCTATGCTGACTTTTAGGGCATTGAGCGCCGGTTGTTTTTTTTTACTATACATTTGAACAGCAATTTGTGTAATAGGCAATACATGTCTTCCTAAAAATATAGAGGATACGATTAAAGGGGTTAAACAACAAGGGCACGCCACGGCACACATTTTTAACCACCGAGAAATTCATGTACAACAGTTGAGGGGTTGATAAGACATGAGAAAGCTTTACCCGCCACACTTAAATGAACGTAGATCCATTGTGATGTCCTTGGGGTTTATTAATCCCATGGAATCGTATTAAAATCAACTGGTTTGCAAGACATCGCGAGGTATTTACAAATGTTAGTACGTTAAAGTTCCTTAAAGTCCTTCAAAAATGATCTTCCAAAGAAAATGAATGTTTGGGCAGTGCTAAAGAAAGTATAAAGTTTTCTCATGTACCTTTCGTTCCCTGCATCGGTGCTGCTTCTCATTTTCTTGGTATTATATTCTCTGCAAGGAATCGAACTTTCTTCATCTTTCATTTTGTTCTTTCATGTTGTCTGACTGAGATTACAGTAGGTCGTTACTGTTGTATCGGCTTGGTTCAGTTCGAGAGAGGATTAATTCCTTGGCTCATTAGCTTTTTCATCATACACACCACTGTATACGGGAACTCATCAGCATTAGTCTTATTTTGTGCTGTGCGCCAAGAACCCGGAGTTCTTCATGACAGCCACTTACAAGCTTTGATTTGGCCTCTACTGCAGGGATTCTTTTTATTTTCGCTTGGAAAAAGTAATATCGCCAAGAGGAACGGCCATCATTGGAAATTTTTGAGCAGCTGTTGTCACTGCTGGGTACCTCGTCTGCTTCTCTAAAGCACATTTGCATAGTCGACCGAACATTTTACGAAGAGTCTTTCTCATGAAGCGACCGACAGGCTCAATGCTATGTTAGACTCAAACTTTAGCGTCATTAAACAGGACTGGGCTTTAATATACAATTGCCTTTTCAACCAAAAGAAGAAGTGCTTGGCAAGAGTTATCTTCGCTTAATATCTGCTGATATGTTAGAGTTTATAGCAGATCCGTGTTATTCAAAGCCCCTTACTATCTCATGTTCTGTCCGATTCGTCGATGTTGGGAGCCCCCTTTTAGCCGCTTAACAATCTGCACAAGCGAACTTTACATATCCTCAACACCGGCAGTGACTCTACTACAAGATATCCTTGCTCATCTCTATAGGCTTAAGTTTTGATGTTGTTTTTACCTTTCGCTAAAACATCTTGGAATAGCACCTGCACCACCCTATATTTCCTAGACCGCGCGCTTCTCGTTCCTCCCGAGAAGCCGATGTTGTTCTCTTCTGTTTTGCTTTAACCTAACTTAATCTGTTTAGCTTATGCTCTCGAAAGAAACAAATTTAGATCTGAAAAAGACGTCTAAATAAAAAAAGTGAATTGATTTTTTTTCCGAATGTAATGGTAGGTAGGTAGGTAGGTAGGAGTGGCGGGATAAGCCCAAGTAGCACTTTGTGCCCTTTTGTTACCACAAACTCATTTGAGCTGGTTGTTGTAAGTTTGTCGAAGGGGGGTTTAGATCCATCCTGTGAAATTCAAAAAGGTTATCAGTTCTATAAGGCTACTATTTGAAACCTTTTAAAGGAGTCGAAGAATGGTTTTCTTAGTGATGGGCTGTCTGGTTCTAGCTAGTGCCGGACAGACGCATAGTCAGTGAGTTTCTTTTTCGGCTGATTGCAACAGTGTGTGCGTGTTATGCGGGATGTCTGATCTGATCGCTTGGTCCCCTATAGGCTAGTGGCCTGTGGTGAATGCTGTTATTCTGAATATATCTTTCCGTGTTTTACTTAAAAGGTAGGTTGTTTTTCCGAACTGTAAGCTGGCTATATCCTTCTGGATATGTTGCAGTTCGGTAGTTCCATCCATCTATGGTTGGTCTTCGATAAGAAATCTGAGGAGATTTTGCTGCTCTGAGCGAAATGTGAACTGATTCCGCAAGTGAGCGGTGGAGAGGTTAACCTTGCCTGGTCAGCTCATCGGCTTGTTCATTTTCATAAACGTTGCTATGATCTGGAACTCAGATCAGGGTAATCTTGTACCGATCAAGCGAGGCCCAGCTGGTCTCGACATTTTGATACTAATTTTGAGGTTATATGGACTGAGGCGATAGCCTTGATGGCAGCTTGACTGTCGATGGAATATGTCTATCTTTTGCCTCTGAGCTTTGTGTGTAGTTTGATTTGGCATAATGCCTAGCGGAAGGCAAGTATTTCCGCCTGAAACACACTGGCCGTATCCGGAAGCCTAAAGGATTTTGAGATGTTCGGAGACTCAGAAAATACTCCCGCATCCACAGTCCATTTTTGAACTGTCCGTGCAGACTGCTAAATTCGATCTAGAAGGGAATTATATTTCGAAATGTTTTGTAAGAAGTATTTTGGGAGTGATGCAATCCATTGAGGGTGGTACTAGTTCTCTTGATAGAGAAAGCAAAACGTTACTATGGTCGTAGGGTCTAGAAGACCAGCACCCTGACTCCCCGAGACTGATCACGTTATGTTGATGTTTGTAATGTTGAGGTCTAAAAGATGCAGGCGTCTGACGGCGTTGACCGCAGAGCGCGCATGTGGTGCCTATGCAAGATGGTTCGTTGAACTTTGTTGAGTTTGGTTATGTTGTAGGATTTTCTAAGAGCCGGCCACCAAACTACTGACCCGTAGGTGAGGATTGGTCCTACCACGGCTGTGTACATCCAAAGGGTTAGTTTTGGTTGCTGGCCCCATATTTTGCCAAACGTTTTATTGCAGGCATATTATGTAATACACATGCTTTCTTTGCCTTTTGTTCGATAATGAGTTTCCAGTTAAGCTTGGGATCCGAAATCACTCCCAAATACCGAGCGGTTGGCCGTTTGGGCGAAGAAGTGTAAAGGCGGGTAGTGTTGAAAAGTTCACTTTTGCTCGGGTTAACATCAAGACCAAGACCCCACATTCTGGCCCAGGTGTTAACCTTCATCAGGGCTTTCATCGTTTCGAAGTTGCTTCGTTTAAAAGTTATGTGATTGCTATTTTGGTGCTATACAGCACAGGCACTTGAAAATTGCTAGCAAAAGCGTCACCTCAAATCGTTTCGAAAATGTCCCACTATATCATTCATTACAAAACCATGCTAATGTATCAATGTCACGTTAAAGATTCCCATGTCACAGACACAATTAATATTAGCAGACCTTAGTCCGAAAATATACACGTATTCGATGCTTTATGATGCCCAATTAGTTGATGACGAATAAATCTAAAGATGTTAGCCTAGGATAACCTTCGCTCTGCGCATTTTTTTGTTGTTGCTTGATGGTTTGAGATCAAGACTCATACGGATCCGCATTGACTCAGTGCGTGAGCAAGTCCACGGCAGTAGCCAAGTGTCACATAATGAAGTTCTTTATTTTATTTTATTCTTAAAAACAAACATAAATTATTTTCGTCCAAAAAAAATATTAAGCTATTTTTCAAATGAACAACGAATAATTTCATATTACATACTGGTCTTCTATAATTCCGTGGGGGATTCAAAAACCATAATTTGCTGCCTCTTTCTTGGTCGATATCGAGACCATTTATGATTTCGTTTTCGTGCTGCGACACCACTTTAAATATAGAGTTTCGACGTTCTTGTTCCGCGAACAGAATGGGCGTGAATCTAACGCTGCGCTATACAGAGGCGACAATTCGTGGAAAGACAAGCAGTCTAGTGGTATTCGCGTTTTATTTGACAACGATTTGCGGTACGATTTCTGATCAAGAAAACTGCAAAATGAGTCATCTGAAAATTTTGTGGTACCTATTTTCGGGAACGGCCTCTTATATGCGTATCGTCTATCGAGGGCATTCATATATTAAAGCGGCAAATGACAGTTGCGCTGTTTTGTACGCTTCAATGAATTTTATTCATTTTCGAACACGGAGTGAATCACTCCCGGACAATGGAGACAATGTAAATATAGCGAAAATGAACTGAAGCTGTAAATATTTTCTTTCTTAATCATCTTAATCATCGGGATTAGTCACTGTTTTCGCAGATTCGAGTGATGTAGTATAATTTTGAAGCGTTTAATATGTACGATTTTAATGGAATCTTGGTGGATGGTAAGTTATTAATACAACTTCTACTTTCATCTAAGTGTATATCTGAAACTCAAAGTCTTTCTGTCTACTTGAGTATAACTTATAGCAAACTAGAGGTAGTAAAAATTACTTGATAACAGCCTATCTGAATTTAATCCCGAACCAAACAGGTAGAAAGCCTAATCGAATAGACTAAAGTACCATTCACATGAGAGCGACCAACTAGGTACCCACGAACGAAAGAATATTCGCAAGTTTTGACAGTCCGTTCACATGAACACTTTTATAGGTCGCGGCAGTTCCTCTTATTGCTCTCAGTAAACGGTTTTCGGTAGCCAATAAATAGACGCTGTTAGTCATCGGGCCTTACCAATAATCATTAATAGTCTTCAAATTAAATATTTTGACGGTTACAATAGATAATTGTACACTAAATATTATTATTAGTACAAGGCATTGTCTTAGAATTTTATCTTTTTGACTTGTAGAGTTTAACCAACAGGAGCTAAGAATAAAGCGTTGGAGGTAGCCGTCGGCCGCTTATATTATTTTCTATACGGTATCAGCGGGCTGGGCGGTGAAGAATAGTCTTCCTCTCCTCCTCGTCCATGCAGCTTCTACAGAAATCGTTGGAAGGGAGGCCCAATCTGAGAGGATGTCTCCCAATAATACAGGGTCCAGTAATGACACCTAATGTGGTCATAGTGAATCTTTTTAGTGATACAAGAAAGTTGGATTACTTAAGATCCAGGATAGGCCAGATCCATTTCGCGACCGTTCACGTTGTACAGTTTGACCACCGAATGGTAGTGCTTATCGCATTTTGTTTGATTAAAAATCTACACGTGCATATCGAGTTTCTCCTTTTCAGATAGAATTGACACAGTTGTGGCATGCCTTGTGAGTTCGTCGGCCTTGCAGGTGGCAAACTATGTAATTCGATTCTACAATCAAAATATTCAAATTCGCAAGATACGTACTCTGTAACTCTATAGCCAGCGCTCATATTCGAAAATCGAATGGACCTCGAATTGTCTATTTTTTTGTACTACCTAAGGTATATGTCAAAACCATTCGAATTCGCAAATTATTATCATTCTAATAAAAATGTGTTTGCGAACAGGCTGTATGGATTGCAGAAATCTCAAAAAATGTGTTTAAGAAATTTGTTCATAACTTATTAAATGTTATTAAAATATACTTTATGCATAGGGAATCCATAGGGAATCATCTAAATGTACAAACACAAAGACATCTTAATTTGAGATTCTTGTTCAATACATGACAATGCATCCCGACTTATTTAAAGGATTTTTTTTTTATAATTCACTAGTGCTCAAGGGGTTTTTGTTCCCTTATAATGCTAATGCACAGCACGAGTGGAAGGGTTAATAGGGAGGATAGAGAAGAGGTACTGGTGCACATTGGTTTTAAACAATTGTGGGTTGTAATGAGAGGGGAAAACCGTGTGAGGCAATGCATTCCACATGCGTGTTGTTCGACTTACAAAAGAATCTCTATATTTTACAGAACGTCCGAAGGTAGGCTTAAGGGTAAACTGATGTTGAGAATTGTTGAAGGGGCGGAATGCAGTTAGCTATTTCATCAGAGCATCGGTGGTGAAAATATCGATAAAATAAGAAAAGGCAAGAAACATTTCTGCGATGTTCGAGCGGGTCAATAGACTTCGCTATATTTCTATCACCTATAAGTTTTATCGCGCGCTTTTGGATTCTGTCTAGTAGGTGCAATGAAGTTTTTGGTGCACCTGACCAGATATGAGCGTTATACTCAAGCTTAGGCCGAATAAAAGCCTTGTACCTATATTGAAGCTAAGTCAGAGGGTGTAAAGTATTTCTTACACCGATTTAAGAAACCTAGACATTTCGCAGCGTTTTTGGCGACTTCGTATATGTGGTCATTCCAACGGAGTTTGTCGGTAACACACATACCAAGTATGGAAAGTCGTTCGGTTTCGTCGATGCAAGTGCCGAATTCGCCTTGGCTCAATTCGATCATTGCAATCCTCATTTTCTTCGGTAAAAAATCAAATTGCGACACTGTCCATGTTGATTTAGCACCTATTCACGAATCACAACAAATGATTATTTCGTTTTATTCAAAAGTCTGTCAAACACAATGCGAGACTCGTTCGAAAGTCGGAATTTTTTTGGGAAAAGGTTGGCATTACATACTTACATTCGATTCTAATTTCATACATAGTTCTGTTTGAAAGTAGAATCGGAACCAACTTTCGAATAGAATCGAAAGTAGAATCGAACTACATAGTTGGCCCCCAGTTCCCTGAAATGTCCCTGTACACGACACCCATCAGGTGAATTTTCAATTGTGGATATTACAATATACCGTATCCACGTCAGGGCCTCCTTAATCGCCATGATTTCCGCCTTGAACGCGTTACAGTGATTAGGAAGGCGGAATGAGATAGAGAAATTGTAATCATGGGAGATGACAATGCCATTATGTAACATGCAAGTATAGGTCTAATGGCAGATATATACACAGCCAATATAAAGGGTGTTTTTTGTTTAATGGTATAGAACTTTGAAATGGAATAAAACAAAGATGATTTTTTAGATTGACAAGAAAATTTACTTTATTCGAAACATAATCTTCTGGCATTATAATTTATGTGGTTTTCCATTGGGACATAAGATCAAACTTTTTTTTGATCCGGATCACTTTTCGTGTTCCATTGGGATAAAAAATCAATCTTTTTTTTGATTCGGATCACTTTTTGCAGATCTCGATAATTTTCGAGATTTGCACACACTCTCACTAATACCAATATACCTTGCACATCTGTTTTACGTCATTCGGAATTTGTGTTCAAAACAAAGTTACGAAAAGCCTCGTGAAAAGCAATTATTCAGAACAAAAACGTAAATAATGGGCATGGACTTAATTTTAGAGCAATTACTATCGTCTTCGTTTTCTTCCTCGTCATCTGTGGTCTGTGGATTTCGATTCTTCGTCGATATGATTTCCCACATTAAATTCGTATGTTTTCATCGACAAACGAAAAAAATGTGCACAGCTGATGTACTGTCTAAAAATGCACTAATACATTTACAAAAGCAGATCAATCTGCCTATCGTGTTCCATTCGCCACGAAAAATCTGAGATCTGAAATAAAAATCTGATGGTCCCAATGGAAAACGACATTAAATTTCTAGCCGCGCGCCGCGGCTAGCTCGGAGGTCCAATTTTCGATGACTTTTTCCAACATATTTTTCCGTATATCGGCAATAAAGGCTTAACTACATTCGGAAAAAAGTCAAAAAGTGAAAAGTGCAAGCTCACACACAAACGCAGTTGCCGCTTGCCACCTTCTGGTAAGAGATTTATTTAAAAAGCTCTGACAAGAAAGTAAAGCCAAAGAAAACACTGTCATTTTGTGCAAAAATGTTCGTCTCTATGGTATTTTGTCGAAAAAGGTTCGTTTCAATGGTAAAATGTAAACAAAAAGGCGACATTCTATTCTCTATTGGCGATATAAGTAATTAGCGCAAACTTTTTTTGTGCATGTAGTAGTTTTTTTCGTGCTTTCAAAAAGTGTGTCACTTGAAAGTTAAAGGTTTAGCTAACTTTCAAGTAACACACTTTGTGAAAAGTTGAGAGAAAAATACAGATTTGAAATGGTGTGGAAAGGGAAAAAACATTTTCGTGCAAGTACTTTAATTTGTGCTGAATGTAGTTTAGCCTTAACGCGGCACATGTTGTCCCCCAAGTGGTCAATCGCTTCGGGCTTATCGGCGTTAAATCGCACGATCTTAGAGGCCAATTCGCGGGTCCGCAACGTGAAACTATGCGATTACAAAACGTTTCCTTCAATAAATCCATTGTGGCACGAGCTGTGTGACATGTTGCCCCGTCTTGTTGAAACCAAAGCTTCTGCACATCATGGTTGTTCAATTTATGAACGAAAAAGACAGTAATCATAGCGGTCAACATTGACTGTAACGTTCTGGCCAGCGTCGTTTTTAAAGAAGTACAGACCAATTATTCCACCAACCCATAGAGCACACCAAACAGTCAGTTTTTGTGGATGTAACGGCGTCTCAACATACACTTGAGGATTATTGTTAATTTGTTAATTGACAATTGTTTCTGGGGATTGACACCAAGCCCACATTTTATCCATTTAGAGAGACTAGAGAGGGCATTCTGTAAAAAAGCGTGTTGAGGTGTTTTCCTGAGACATTATTACCTTGCAGTTGCACCCTTTCCAGTTCAGTATTAGAAGTTTAGTTCATTCAAACCTAGGTTCCAAAGAAGAGATCACACCGCCTTAGGGTGTACGACGTGTACCGCAAACGGTGTTGGAAAATGCACCAGCCATAAGTTTTGTTCCGATTGGAATAAATTAACAAAAAAAAAAAAAAAAAAGAAACAACGAAGGATTTTGGTTCATTTAAAAAACATGAAGCGGTGTGCTGAAGGGACATTTCACAAAATATTTTGTTTTTTACTGGGACAGTCATAGTAGGTTGTAGGTATTGTGTACATAATTCAACGAAAAACTTGACGTCAGGCAGTTGCCGCTTTGCGTTAAGAATACAATAACAGAAAAATTGAGCGGCATATGTCGCCTTGTCCGCGAATGTGTTAATTAAACGTGCAGTTAAACTGATAAAAAAAATTTCATCAAAATCGGATCATACCAACCGGAGATATAAAAAAAATTCATTCATGATTAAGACATAATTTCGGTACCATTTGAGTATTTTTCGAACTTTGGGGCCTTGGGGGCGTGACACTCCTACTATTGGTCTATATCGATAATGTAGGTAATATCTAAATAACAATTAATTATTTGCAAAAAATTGGGAAATTATGGTCACTAACCTAAAAGGTAAAAAAGTAGAATGCTGCACTTATTTTGTCAGCTGTAAAAAAATGGAATATCCTCTAAACATTTATGTAGATAGGTATAAGGGGTTTGTTTGGTCTTTTTTATCTCGTTTTTTTGTTGTTTCGTTTTAGTCGTTTCGCATTTTGTTGTTTCAGCATTTTTATTAATATGTTTTTCAATTATTTGGTTTATATTTGTTTCGAAAAAAAATAATTTAGTCTTTTACTTAGTTCGTTTTAAGCTCATTTCGCCTTTTATTGTTTAGTTTTTCAATTATTTCGATTTCAATTATTTCGCCATCGGGCCTAAACAGTAAGATACGTATGCAACCCCCCTGCTCGTGGCCACTGTAGGATTTGGAGTAGGTGCAAGGTTGGGTATATGCAAAGTTTATATTATGTTGTTTGTTAATTTTACCGCCAAAAACTACGAAAACGAATTTCGAAAAGAAAACCACACGCCAAAACAATAGATTCTAATAAAAATAAAATGCGTAATAAACCGTTAACGAGATAGCATTGACCTAAATAACTCATTGCACTAACGAAAATGCACAACGAGTAAAATTTGTTTTCCCATAAATTGCATGCGAGTATAAATCCAAATATGTGGAAGTTGAAGTTACAGCTAGATGCAAGCATGGAGCGGCTCAACAGCGCAGAGTGGCTGATGCATGCTAATTACTTGGAGATTCGCAATGTACCCGCTGTCGAAAATGAATGCGTGAGTGACACAGCGACAAAATTATTCAATGATGGCTATAGAAAAAAAGTGCGAGCGAACGGGAAGCTGTCTGATTCTGATGTTGTTGTGCTGAAGACGGTGCGGAAGTGCACGAAGGAGAACATTTTGTCTACTTTGTATGCCAAGAAGAAATCAATCAAAGCAAGTGTGATTAACTCTTCGGCTGAGGGAAATGTATACATCAATAAATGGCTATCTGGAGGAATGAAGCAGGTTCTAATGGAGGCAAAATTAGCAATAAGGCGACAGAAATATGAATTTCTTTGGGTGCGAAACGGAAAAATAATGATGAGACAGAAAACTGGATCTGAGGTTAATGACCTTGCACTTGCTTATGAAGACGACTCACTTGATTCTATTCGAAACAAGACTCAAACTGATCTTAAATTGCTTGGAATCTGGTTCAACTTTCATCAAATGGTACTTAGTGCAAAGTCGAAAGCGATGTGCTTTTCCTTATCCACCGCACATGTAATGTCTGAGGAACTTCGTTTTCACCACCATAGCTGTGATGATGTGCATTGCTCTGAAAAATGTGTTGCTCTAGAGTTTGTTCAAGAATTTAGATATCTTGGTGTCTTGATGGACAATAAACTGAACTGGAAAGCTCATATAATGTCGCTAAAAAAATTAATGTATTTTGCAATGAATAAAATTTATCATCTACGTAAGCTGGTGCCTCACAGTTTACTTGTAACAATTTATCATGCATTGGTTCACTCTCGGCTGGATTATGGTCTCTCATGTTGGGGTAGTGCATATGTTAGTAACCTGAAGCCAATCATTATAGCGCAGAAAAAAATAATCCGGGTAATTTAAAAAAAAAATCGAGTATACGTTATCCCTATTTCAGTCAGCGAATATACTACCACTTCGGTATCTGTTTATATATAAAGTACTAAAGATTTTCTTTGTAAGAAGTGGTAACATTGTCTTTAGAAGAAATGAAATGTATTCGCTGAGAAATAGAAATACCGTGGATATCCCAGCACAGCATACGTTTTATTAATTCTATAGCACCTTATATTTTCAACAAACTGCCGTCTAATATATCCGGTCAAGTATCAAATGGTTATCTGTTTCTTAAGACCCTTAAAACTTGGCTGCTTTCAAGGTCTAAAGTGGAGACTCTATTTCAAGTTATGCACTAACTAAAATATTTTGCCCGTATTTTATTTCTTACTTTCTATTCTCGTCTCATAAAATTTCATATTTCAGTTTCATCGTTCCTCCCTCGCTGCCACCACCACGCGCGTGTTGTTTTCCTTCTCCTTTCTCCTTGCTGTTCTTATTTTAAATTTTTTTAACTTTATTTGTAGAATTACACTTGGTACTGGTCCCCTATGGCCACAAAGTGTTTTATTAACTTTTCAATAATTCATGATACCCAGAATTGAAAATATACATTACTATCTCTTTTCTCTATATTGCTAAATAATTAAATTCAAATATGAGCTGTAAATTGAAATGTTAATAAATAAATATATATAATACTACTAATACTACTAAATAGTGCATATTAAAAAAAACCTATTTCGTTCTAATTTATATTTATTACTTTATTCTTCCTCGACGAGCAACAAAAGTATTCGTCACGCATTTGTTTTATCAAAATCATGTCCTTTTTGCATTAAAAACCTTTTCAACTAATAACTCCTCATAAAAATTAAGAATTCAAACTTGCAAAGCTTATTTCCTAAAGTACTCACGTATATCCGTGAAGAGATCCGTCATTCCTTCGTTTTTCAGTTCCCATGCATTCTAAAAACACAATAATTAACATTAAAATTTTAGATATTCAATTATTACCGTCTTTTCTTTTACCTGATCAATGTCCACAGAAAGTGGGACCATTGGCAGATTGCCTCTCTTTAAAAGTCCATTTCTAATTGTCTCACTTCTCTTGGCAGCATCTGGTGATGGCTTCAAACGGAAAGGATCGTTCGAATGCACCGGACTAGTCGCATCAGCCTTTGAATGAATATCCCTCTCTTTTGGATGCGGGTCATGATTCAGCGTCGATGTGGACGCACTAGGACTAAAACGTGGCGACCGTTTTCCTGCACTATTTGCATTTGCAGTCGTACTATTTGCATGGCTAAGATTATTAAACATATTCGCTAGATGACGGACTGATTCTGAATTTGTTGGCGTTTTCTGTGATGAATGTAAGGAAGACCAAGGGCTGAAGCTAACTCTGCTATTGTCTATGGTGGCTTCGGTTTCGGGCGGATCCTCAGCAGGTTGTTGCTAACGATACAGAAAAGGGGTAACTTGCTATTGTTTAATCGATCTTCAACTTTATATTTACTGTGTTTTTATAGTCTAGAGGTTTATCAGCACCCGTGAAGAACTCACAGAGCGTTGTCATGATTTCGACTACATGCTGCATCGATGGACGTGTCGTTGGATCGCTACTCCAGCAGGAGGTGTAAAGGTCTTCGATTGGTTTCGGACAGCCTTCTATCAGAGGTGGACGATTGCCTAGAGGAAAATGGTGAGTTCTTTTAGTATGTTAAAACAATCGAAACTACAAATAAAGGCTACACGGTACTTTTAATGCTATTTGTTTGTAGTTTTACTCACTCACCCTTGTGAACGCCCCACATAATCGATAGAGCGTGTTCGATTTCCTTGAATGGCTGCTGGCGTGCTAACATCTCCCAAAGTACAATTCCCCAACTGAACACATCACATTTCTCCGTATAGGAGGACCCTTCAAACACCTTCGTGTAGACACAATTAAACTGTGCACATGCAAATCAATTTTTGTAGATACCTTACCTCTGGTGCCATCCATGCAGCGCTGCCCTTGTTGTTTGTCATCCACGTTGATTTATCAGCAACAGTTCCGAAATCACAAATCTTCAAATGTCTACCATGATCGACGAGTAATAAATTCGGCGGCTTCAGATCCCGATGAATGAGAGGTTTCGGTTTCATCGCATGCAAGTAGGCAACACCCTGCAAATTAATAAACATATAAGTATCGCCTTTAGATAACAGGCTTATGAAGTGGTTCCATATTCAGAATGCAGATCTTGCTAAAAATCATTTTAAATAACCGTAATCGTTTATATGAGCCAAGGATCTTTTTGAATTTTTAGCTGCAAAAGGGCTTATGAAATTGTTGGTAGTCTTGGTTTTCTCTATCCAATTATAGTACCGACATTAGCATTGGTCGGATTTCAAAGATAGGTCATGAAAATGAAATGATGGTAAGACAAAGACTTCACTCCTAGCAAATGATATACGAAAATAGCTCCACAGTTCTGCTATAAACAAAAAGAGAAAAAGGGAAGAGTTGTCTGTACCCGTATGACTAGACCTACGAACGACCAAAGCTTCTTATGTTGAATGTTTGCAGACATTCGACAGACCCACCAACTATTACGCTTCGCCAGCTGACGTGGTCTTTGGCTAACTGCCTTTAATTGCACACTCCATGCTAGTGGTCCCCAGGTACGTTTGCACTTGTGCTATTAAGGCGAATAGGCGAGGTCTTCCCTTACTGCGTTGTCTATACAGACTGAAATATGTACGAACTTCCTCATAATGGGTGGCAAAACGTACCGCTATCGCTTTTTACTCAGACTTATTATCTTAATAGCTCTTTTGAGGCTATTCCGAAGTACATACTTTCTGTATGATTTTTCAAATCTTTAAACGCCTTTGTTATACAAGAGCCGGGTCACTGGCTTGTTGCCAATGTTTTTCGTATTGTCCTAAAAATACATTTTACGATCTGGCGGTGTTTGATGCGTGTTGGTCCGCTCTCAGTCTACAGTGACTTAAAGCTCATAAGTGATAGAATTTTATTTAAAGTCTTACTAGTTAGTTTTTTTCGTTTAATCTGTTTTAACGTGCTTCGTTTTCGGAATGACCGGAGAAATAATTTGTTTTCAGGGCGCTGTCAGGTCAGTATTGGATAGCCCAACTCGTTTCCAGGTTTGCAAACAAGAGATTTCTGTAGACAAACGATGCTCCTTTACCACTAGATACTAACATTATATATTTATGTGTGACAATGGAATACCGAGATGCTGGTCCCTAAACATGTACACGTTAAGAGCTAGTAGAAGAATTAAAGTTGCATGCATACTGAGCAACTTTTCCAGTGACATGACTTTACACCGCGGACAGCGTTTTAGAAAACAACAACTTAGGATACACGGATCTAGTGAATTGTGCAAATTTAACACTTAGCCCCATAAACTATAAAATGGACTTAAAAATATTATCGCACACAGCTTTGGTACGTCATATGAAAATTCAGAAAATAACGGCTGGGGATAAATATATTTACATATTTATGTTTAGCTATTTTACAGCGTTTTAATTTGTTGTGGGTTTCACTTTGTACGGGGCACAATAGACCACAAGATCGCAGTGCACTAAACCCTCTTCATTATTATTATTATTCACTTTGTACAAAATTAAGGCACGTGTGTCGGGTAATCAAAGCCCGGTAATTGATAATCTTTCTCTTAAATTCCGGAAATCTTATCAGAACATTCCACTTTCCCTTGAAATGTCGTAGGCAACCTTATCATCCATACGCTATGCTTGCAAGCTTTGATAAAGGTCAGGTACACACACACACACACTCAAATCAACACTTGAGTTAGCAAATGAATAGAATCCAGCCATGGGGACTGAATTGTAAAGATAAATTTTCTGTCGAAAGTCCCTAAAAGTAAATTAAATCGTCTCGCTGTGAGAAGCAGAACTACTTATCTGCCTTGTGACCTACGTGTACCTCGTTTGTGTTGTGGGTAACCTACGAAGACTCCTTAAATCCAAATTTATCCTCCATGTTATACAATAAAAAATGCAATTTTTGTTTACCTCCGCACATTGTCGGGCCCAGTGCATTGCATGCGCTGCCGAATAATATGGTTTCGCTTTACCATGAAGGAAATTGTACAGCGAACCTCCCTCGGCGAACTCCATGATAAGATAGACGCATTCATTCTTTATCGAAACTCCAAACAGTGAGATTATATTCGAATGTACCACTCGTGACAATTGTTTCACCTGAAATAAAACAAAGAAAATCCATTAGAACAACAACTACACCCCACACGCAAACATTTCTGGCCCACCTCAGTTTGGATTGCCTTCTGATCGGCAGTCACATAGAATTCTTTCACAGCCACAAATTGATCCTGCCACACAGCCTTGTACACCGTTCCAAATGATCCTCTGCCAACAATCTGCCAAGTAAAATATGTATATAAAATACAACAGTGTACAACACAATCTGTGCACTCTGCACTAAATCATATCGCGCGTCGGCTTCCCAGTTCCCACCCCCAATACACATAAAATGGGGTAACCTAATTTCATTTCGCTGTTTATATAACAATAAATAAACAGACTTTTCGCCTTCGTCTTTGTTTTGGATGTCTAGGTCGTCGTCGTCGACTTCGCAGTGTCATAGTAAACACACTCGATCCCCTGGGCTGCGGCTAAATTCGAGACGCTGCCGCTACGACTGTTAACCCCCCGTAAAAATGCGTAGTTTGTACATTTAAGTGTGTTATCAACAAATTGGGAAAAATGGGGATTATCACAGGCAGGGTGTTTCACAATGTACAAACCTCACGGTCGTGTATATCGTCGAACTCAATTTGCCGAAGATTCACCATCGGTTGTCTGCTCTCCGCCATTGAATTTTTCTGAGTTTCCTTGTAGCGCGATACTTTGCTGCGGTTGTTTCAAAGCATTTTCGTTAAAGTTCGCTGGGTTGAAGGCGGAAATTACCGAGAATTTCGCAATTATATTTTGTTAAAAGAGTTCGCGGAAAATTGAATTGATAAAGAATTTTTTTTGGCTGATAAAAATCGACGGTGTATGACAGCTGTCAGATTAAAAGTCATTTTTTTTTGTTTTGTTTTGACATAAATGGCTGCCAACATGGCGATATGGATGAGCTAGTTGGTGCACAAACCGCAGAGTTGCGTTGTGCAAAGTGTAGATGGCGGAGGAGCATGGGTATGAGTGTACACTTTGTACCAAAAGTAAATGAGCTAATTTATTTTAGTAGGTTGGTTAGGTAAATGATTTAAATTGTAATAATAAGGACAATGCTGAACTTAAGTAAAAAAGCTACATAATATATTGGGGTTTTTTACGATTGCAGTAATTTTCAGTGAGAATTATGCATTTGCAATGCTATCAAATGAAGTGACTCAAATTAATAAAGTAGGTAGATCTAAAAGCGAATACTGAAACGGAAACCCCATAATCTGATCACCATTTTTTGATTTAATTCTCATTTGCAAAGAATCTAAGGCAATTTTATTCGCTTTTGTTCAACTTGCCATAAACCAATTTTTAATCTGGAGTTGTTATATAGCATGTCAAAAATTGCTTTCGTGTCGTTGGTTAGCTACACTATGAGGAGGGAGTGTTATTCGTTATATCCATTTACATGAGTATGAATTACGTTCAAGCATGAGCTTAAGATAAAAAATAAATAAATAGTTGGCGCAACACAGATGTGTAGACAACCTAACCCTAACTTCTCACATAACCTTTCATTTTATGTGAGTTTTATTTTTCTGACAAATGGAAGGGACCTACAATTTTATGCCGAGTCCGTACGGCTGAATTGAGATGCTTTTTCAAGACAGTTATGTCCAGTTGTACAGTGCAGAGTTCAGTGTAACTTAAGTTTGAGTATACACGAACAGATAAGATGCATATTTTGCGTTTCACTGTCGATTCACAATAGTCACCTCAAATGGTACAAACAACTTGACAGCACTTAGAAAAACATATAATAAAAAAAATTTTATGAACGATTTAACAAAAAGTGGCTCAAGTTTTCTGCTTTCTCCCTACATATATTTTTCCAACAGTAAGTCATAAAATTAGAGGGTAAATAAAAATCTACGGCTGGAATTTCCCAAGATCAAACAATGAACTACCTGAAAAATATATAAGAAGATGCGCCACTAGGATGCGGCCACATGCAAAATCTTTGAAAGACAGTAACAAATTAATAAAATTTTTACATTTTATGATTTTAAAACATTTATTTATTATTTTTTTCTACATTAATAATGAGTATGCCCGCCATTTTTTGATATGACCTCTACTCTAGATTCTAGAAGACGGTTTGGAATAGAATCATAGAGTTTTTTTTAAATAACTAAGAGAAATTTGGGCCTAGGCCAACTTCGATTAAAGTGTCCTTGTCTTCGAATTGGCTACCGCCTTCATACACTTTACGAGATAACCAACCATTACAACCATTTGTCATACCCCCCACGCTTTTCAAGAGTCGGCAAATCAACGAGCAATTTTCAAAAATTAGGCCTAAGGTTTGGATTTTCATAAGGTATAGGTTTTAAACTTGTAGAAAATGTAAACCTACAAGTCGGCATTTTCAAAGGTTCCACATGAACTCCTTAAAATTTAACTAGTTTCGATTCGAGTTTAAAAAGGACGGGCAGCATCGGTGAATATGCCGTCTGAAATCCTTAAAATTTTGCAAGTAGATTCGATTTTTTTAGATTTGACGGTCGGCATCGGTGAATTTGCCGAAGATTCGATTCGGTTTTAAAAAGAACGGGCATCAGCATCTCTAATTTGAGGTTAAATTCGAAGGAATATGTTATTCGCTAGTTTGTGGAACTCGGTGGATTGCGAACTTTGACAATTCGCGGCAAGGGTGTTTTCGTTCGCGGCAACAAGTTTGAAAAACGAAATTCCGTATTTAAACTGTTTATAAACTTGTTTTCTTAATACAGCTGATGGCTGAAATTCGCGAACTGCCGCGACCTAGAAAAGTGTTCATCTGACTGGACTGTCAAAACTTGCGAATATTCGTTCGTTTGTAGATAGTTGGTCGTTCTCATGCGAATGTGGCTTTAGGTATTGGCCCAGGTGTATTCCTGTATGACGAATCCCATACAAACAAAAACAATCAAAATTTTATATCCCGAAGACCATCGAATCGATTGAGCTTAAATTTACAGGTATTGGCCCGGGATATTTCCTGTGTTGGTCAAAATTGGACAAAGGGGCGTGGGACCTCCCATACAAAAAAAATGTTCTATGGGGTGAAATTCGTTGACGTTAGATATAACTCGGTAGCCGCTGGTACGATTTTCATGATTTCTATACAGTCGGCAAGTTCCTGAAATAAGTCGGCATTTGAATGAATGTCACCCCCCTCAAGGCTCGAACCCTCGCTACGCCCCTGGGGCCGTTGCTATCCTGGCTGATACGCCACTGTTGGCGCTTATTTTAGTCTCTGGTAGAGTAAAATTTGAGGCAAGCCGTAGAATTGACTGCTTTTCTCGCAATGTTTTTGCTTCTGCCGTGCGTCCCTTACCCTTTTGATTTTTCCTATAGTGTTGTAGATCCGCAAGATAACTGTTTACAACAGTCTCTTCTTTTCAACGTTTTTTTTTTTAATATTCTTAACAAAACTTTGAAAAAAATAGCTGATGTGCACTCCTGCAATGAAATATTCACAATGGCCTCATCCTAGTGGCGCATCTTTACGCTTTTCAGGTAGTTCATTGTTTGATCTTGAGAAATTCCAGCCGTGGTTTTTAAATCGATTGCAAAATGTATGATCGGAAGTGTATGTAAAAACGGCATATAGCCGATTGCGCTGAGGCTCTAATTTAGTTTTTTGTATATGGTGTTTGCTAGTCAAAGGAACGCGTGCAATGCATTGCTTATCGGTTCTAAATAATTGTACCATAACATTATTCCTGAATAATTTAAATTTAAATTTAATCCGAATTCGAAAACAACATTTGAAATCCTATAGTTTTAGCATACACGACTTGGACTTCCATACGCTTATTAAGACTCACGACTATAAATATGTAGGTATGCAAAATGAGAAACTTTCTTCTTTGAAACTTTCCTCTCATATGAATACACACATATGTCCGAATTCCCACTATAGAAACCCCAACGAGAATCTCTAAATCTAAAGCATCCTTTTCCACTATCAACCATCCCTTCATCATTTTTGCATCCATCTTACACTTAACTCCGGAGAAATCAGGTGGCGTCTCATAAAATGTAATGTTAAGTGATACAAAACAACATCCATACAACATGAGTTTTAAGTGTATAAAAATCCCATCAGGACTCTTTTGTCCATTTCGGTTCTGTTTCTGTGTGTCCATCGCTCCTCGTGTATACACATTTGCATTTAACCCCTTTTTTGTGTGCCCTCAAATGCTAAGTGCTGAAAAGTATAGTCTCCGAAAAAAAAATCCATACATATGTATAAGAGCTAGCGGAGATATTTCTCATGCAGGACAACGAAAGTCCTTTTCATCACAAAGGAGTTTTTGAAATTCTAAATAAATCCTTTGAATACTGGGTTACAGCAGTGTACTATACCATTGGGCGTATAAAAAAACATCAACGGGTTAAAATCTAAAAGAAAAACGTTGAAAACTTTTACTCGTCCTTTTCACCAGCCGAACGTGTTCGTCGGTCTCAGGATGAACCCATGGCGACGACCCACATTATCGTTATAAAATAAATATGCAAACTACAAGGAACTTCACAAGCGAGTTTGGGGCTGGGGCTGGGGCTGGGTGGGGATGGATCCTTTTTGTCCCTTCCTTTCTGTTTTCCCATGAAATAAAATGGTAACGGAAGAGTTCAAAAGGATATCCTCAAGCGAAATGCAACACAGAGATGTGTTTGATTTAGCCACCTTGTTCGCAAGTTTCTTCTCCCATCGCATCGCCGGTCTGTCCAATGGATTGCATATGGAGATGACGTTAAAAGCATCCTGAAACTTTTGTTTTGTCTCCACCATCAGCATCCGCATCAGAACCAGTAGCAGCTGGAAAGTCCTTATGGGTGGCCAAATTGAAGTCTTAACTCTGGGCACTCTGGGCTGCCCAGGAAAAAACCCAAAATTGAAATAAAATAAATCTCCGACAACTAAGTTGCAAAGTTTCTAAAAAAAAAAAAACATACACACACAGGCACCAAGAGGAAAAGGACGAATATTTTATTTAATTTTTTTTTATTCTCTTCTGCATGTTAAATTTTGTATATAGTGGTACAAGGAGCGCAAATAACGGGACATTAAATATGCATTTGAAAGATGGTGGAGGCAGTGGTAGAGCAAGTACTGGGACAAAAGGGTGCGGAGACCCGCATACAATAAAAAAGAAAGAAAAATTGTTCAGTTTCACTCAACGAATCGGATGCACAGATGTAACTATGGTGATTGTGAGGACGAAAGTATCTATAGAGACGAGTGGTCAAGGACGATGGAAACAATAAAAAGTTAGTAGCTCTATTGAAATAGTGCTGAATAGTGTAAACCAGAAAATGCTGCGGGTGTTTTTTTGAAAACATACAACGACTCAAAGGATGCCCAGTCGCAATGTTTCTATTTATTTTGGAATACAATGCGTAGGAGGTAAGTCCTACATTATGTATCTCTAACTATATAAATGTTTAATAAACGAATGATAAACAAATGCAATACTGCAATTTCATTGAGAGAATGGTGTTTGAGATAAAAAGTGGTCCAAGTTGGGAGGAGCAAAGTAAAATAAAATAAAACAATTGACTGGGTTGAACAAGACCTACAGCGAATCATGAACAATATAGAAATGATTTGAAGAACTTATGAACAGTTTAACCATTCCTTGGTTAGAAGGACTTTTAAATCAATAATTATTCAGCAGAAAAGAATCCCAGCACTACTAATATGGTCGTGTCGATTTACATTCTTAAACTGAGGCCGAATCGTTAGAAGAAAATTGGAAACTTCAACCAGTACCTTGAAACTATGTCAACATTTATAATATAGAGTTAGGTCCTTAATCAGAGTAGGCAAGAGAACAATAACTAAAGAGCTATATAACTTTGAGAATTGAGGGCTTACAAGCTCACAGAGACGCCAGTCCTTGCAAAAATCAGAAAAACTGCTGCATATCTAGTACCTACAGGAGGTTTACCGGAAATTCGCACCTGATGCACCTGGTGCGAATTTCTTTATCTTATATTGGAATCGGAAATTCGCACCTCCAACAAAAGCCAGGTTTGATGGTCCGAGTTGATCTTCTTAAAACTTCCATTGTTTCTGTTGTGATCTCTAACATTAAGTTAAAGTTCTTGTTTCAGAGGGTCTCCATTAGTGTTGCATTCTCATAGCACTCAAACGTGGAACACTTTTTGTTGGTTAACAACCGAGAGCTATGAAACTTCAAGTGAAGAGTCGAAATAGACACCTTCATAAAGTCTACCACCAAACAAAAGCCCTCGAGAAACGAATCGCATACCCAATTTTTAGTAAATCCTACAGAGATAACCTAGATAACCTTATCGAACCGCGCCGGTAGAAAAAAAAAACCCAACAGACCAACAAAAGCTGGTAAAAACAAGGGGACATACTTACAGCCTCTTACTTACTTATCGGGCTCCCGACCTGTGAAATGTCTCTGCCTGAGACACTGTAGCCTTCCATCCTCTACGATCCCGGGCACGCTGCTTCGAGTTTTCGAGATCAAGCGCTCTGGCATCCGCGATGGCTTGGTCTTTGAAACGGAGGTTCGGTCTTCCTTGTCTTCTCGAACCTGGGGGCTGGGATTCGAAGACCCTCTTGGCTGGAGCATTATTGTCCATTCGCTCGATGTGGCCGAGCCAATGTAGTCGACGTGTTTTGGCTTTTTGGACTACATCCACATCTTGGTACAGCTCATAGAGTTCGCGGTTGTATCTTCTCCTCCATTCGCCCTCCTCGCACCCAGGGCCAAAAGTCCGGCGAAGTATTTTTCTTTCGAAGGAGCCCAGTATCAGCTTTCCCTTCTTGCTTATCGTCCAGCACTCGGCGCCGTAAAGCAGAACTGACAGGATAATGGTTTTGTAGAGCATACATTTCGTCCTTCGAGTTAGGAGTTTTGAACACAGTTGTTTTGTCAAACCGAAGTAGCAACGGTTTCCTAGGGTAATTCTTCGCCGGATCTCCACAAGGCTGTCATTCGTGGAGTTCATGTTTACTTTGAGGTAGGTGAACTCCTTAACTACCTCGAAGTTGTTGCTATCAATAGTGACGTTTTGTCCTAGGCATGTACTTAGTCTTATCCTCATTTACTTCAAGCCCAACGGATTTCGCCTGTTCTTCAATCGCCGAACGAACTCTTCTATCATGGCACGCTGGGATCGATCGATGATGTCAATATCGTCCTCATAGCTCAGCAGCTCGATGGATCTGTTGAATATAGTGCCTTCCGTGTTGACATCTACCCTGCGCACTATCTGCTCCAGTACGAGATTGAAGAAGTCGCGCATGATAGCCGAAATCCGGTGCAATTTTGAAAAAGATCGGAGGAGCTGGTTCCAGCAGCAGAGACTCTACCGGCATGAAAGTTGAAATATTTGGCCCCTCGTCTACCGATGCAGAGTTTATACGATGTCTTCAGCTATCGACACATTAGTGAACATCTCATGACAACCCACATTAAGGTTAAATCGCGCTAAAATCAGCCTGATTGGCGTCCATGGCCGCACAGAGGAAACGGCGATGATACTAAAGATTGATTCTGTGAGTTCCTTGACAAAACGAGCAGTGAACTAAGTGATTTCAACGCCGGAATAGGCAAAAAAGACATCATTGGTGTAGTACAATCGGGAAGGATAGCCTACCCTACATGAACATGAAATCACGTCAGGAAACGGACTTGGGCTAATTGACATTGCAGCGTCGGGTAAATAGCGATAAAGGAACGTGGCTGTCAAAAAATCGTTGGCCAAATTGATTATTGCGATCGACGCAAGGCACTTCTCAAGCATTTTCGATGACTGAACGTTCCGAACTGCAAACGTAAACTCAGATCGGACCACTATCTTGTAGTAGCCAAGGTACGAATGTGGATATCTGAGATGTAGCAGACTTAGATAAGAGTGACGTGTAAGTTCTTGCTCAACGAACAAAAAGCAGGGGAAGATAGCTTGGCGGAGACCATACACCTAGTTCATCTCCAAGATTTGGTTGGTATGCTTGATGAATGATCCACATGAAAGGGATCTCTCTCTAAACTGCGTCAACAATTGCCGCAGTAGTCTTCTTAATATTGCATACAAAATCTTGTCCAAACCACTTGTCAAATGAACTGATTGGTTCGGTTCGTAATGTCCTCAACATATCAAAATATTGAAACTACTATAGATTTTGGAGAAAACACCAAAATTTCCAGATCGATACCCATCATCTGCTCATCGATCTTAGGGTCGAATATATTAGCATTTATACAGTCGAGGAAGAGCTCGCCTTCAACCAACTTGAAGTCTACAACTGGAAGCAATTAGCCACATACTCAGGTAACTTGAGACTAATATTGGTTGAGATTCAGGGCGACCCATCAATAAGTCTTATATCGCATATTCTTTTTTAGAAGTAGCATTACCTTTGATTTGCATATCGTTTCCCAATTTGCATAACCTTCCTCTAGACGATCGTTTTTTTTTTCCATGAATTTTGGCGAATCCCCCTCGCATCTTTCATTGAGATTCGACAACGACCGATGCCACATATTTCACATGATATCGGTTAGGATTCCTAGATGAACTTGTCGGCGAATGAAATCATCCTCTGGAAACCGGATGCAAATCAAATGCGAATTGTCTGATTTCCTGGGAAGCTATTTTGTTTGGTATAAAGCTTTTCTAGGGTCCATATAGGCCTCCCTTCTCCAAACCATTCGTTTTGTACGAATTCCTAATTGTGGACTGAGGTACTGCTTAACGTCGAATCCGAATATCTGATTTGAGAAGCTGTCCCATGACAATTATACTCTCTGATTTTTGTCAGACGTCGGAAAAAGTGGGGCATTAGATAAAGCCCTCGCTCATTAATCAAACACACTAACCAGTGAGTTGCTGCGTCTATTTCTCTAACCAGAAGCATATATTTTGCTTAATCGAGACCATAGCTAGCCACGACTTCTCGGTTCTCGCATACCTTCCAATATCTGTCTGTTTTTGTTGGGATTTACAACAATTGAAAGCAATTTAATTTAAAATAAGAAATTTTCATGACACAATGTGTATCCACTTAAAAATTTAATTACAATAATTAATATACGTGTATGGCGAAAAATCACTCCCGGATGGGTTGTACTGTGGCAAGGTGATATCACTCCTGTAACACTCGTATCCCGTCAGATCCAATCACAATCACTCACTTCCATTTGGGTAAACTTTGACGTACGTAAGCAAACACTTTAACTCCTTCCTTAGTCCTTGGGCATGTGCGTAATTATATCTGTATACATATGTGTATATACATTTTTGCATCTAGCTATGTCGACCTTTTTATTCTGTCCAAAAAGGGTATACCTTTTCATATCCTTGCTCTCAGCGTTGAGTAAACAACACAAAGCAGTAACAAAAAAAATAAAATCGTTTGATGCCGCCGGGATAATGTGCTGTAATGTAAGATCTTACATATTATAATGGATGTACCATTACCTGTAATTTGTTTAAATTACGCTGAAAAAAAAGTATCTACCAGAGGCTTTTCTGTTGTCTCCTCTAACTCTACCTCTACCTTATCTACATCACAGCTGGAAAAGGATACATGATTTTTTATTTTTTTTTTAAAGAGAATAATATGCCTTAATTAGCATTATATGATGGAGGTTCAGACAAAGGAATTTCTTTTTATTTATGTATACAATTACATACATATATATATTTTTAATTTAGGCAAATATTTTACAGAGAAGGTTTCAAAGACAAATTTATTATACGTTTGAACTTGGAATTAATACGAGAAGGTATGCGGAATAAAGAAATTTGTTTAATTTGCGAATTCAACAGTAAGGGAAGGATGGCAAAATCATCAATGTCAAAAAACCATTTTGATTATCCAACTTAATTAAATAGTTCTAAGAAAGATGTCCCTTACGAATTGCAATAAATGGCACAAAAAATTAAACAATATGTTTATTGACGTACGCGCTTTAAATCGCAATCACCCAAAGTCTAAGCACGTTCTCATAAAAAATGACAGGAAAAGAGAAAACCAGCTAATAGGGAATTTCTTCTAGCATGTACCTACCTACTGGAAAAAGCAATGCATGTCGAAATAATCAAATATCTAGAAGGTCACCGATTAATAAGCCTCAGGCAATACTGATTTCGCCGTTGTTCCACTGTAGACCTGTTAAGCTACGTAACGCACTTATGGACTCAAGCAATTGAACAACACGGCGAATCCAGAGCCGTAGCCTTAGACAATATCAAAGGCATTTGACCGAGTCTGACATAGAGCCCTATTAAGCAAGGTAGCGTCTTATGGATTACCTCAACAATTCTGCGGATGGATGCAAAATTTTCTTCGGGGGAAGATCGATCCAAGTTATTGTAGATGGTGTATCATCTAATTTGTTTGCTATAAATGCAGGAGTGCCCAAGAATCTATTCTTTCTCCAACTCTATTTCTTCTCCACATCAACGATTTGCTTGGATTGAAAAATAATAATTTGCTGATGACAGCACTCTTATATCCTTATATCTCGAACAGTGGGTCTGTGAATGCGGCTACATCACTTAGTCAGATATGTGAACAAATTAGTCCTCTAAATGATGATCTGGACAAAATCTTGAAGTGTGAAAAAAACAACTTGGTTGTATTTAATGCTCTTTGCACAGTTCACAATATTTTCCAGGAAAAATGCATCAACCAGTTATTCAGATCCAAATAGATGACCATCCAATCCATCTCAATGCACCTTCTAAGAGTCACAGTCAATTCAGGAATCAAGTCGCTGACCTATGCTTGTTCTATACTTCCATGGTAGAAGTTCCGAGGAACTCAAAGACATTAACCCTCGAAATGTAACTTTTGGGCGCCCCACAAGACAGGCTGCTAATGCTTATGACCATACAGTACACTTGAGAACTGCTAGGATATCATGTTTCCAAAACTCATTCTGTTACAGGACAAGGAAACTTTGGAACTCGAGTCGTGTAAATGTTAAAATTAATGGCGGCAATGATTTTCCATGCTATACCATGGGCCTACGATTTTTCAAGTATGCGTGCGTTAATGGCGCTCCTCTGATTTTGTGCTGCTTGTAGGCAAAGTCCGTTATGTGGGAGGAGTCGACGGTCTATTCTTACTGGTTTGTGGCTTCAAGTATTTTGTCTTGTGTTGCCGTTAAGGTTTTGAGGAATTCAAGACGTTCACTTTAAGCTTTCGGTACTTTATTTTGCTTATTACGAATTGGCATGTCTTTTTGAGCTGCCACGCTATCTTCATTTATTTCTTGCCTTTCATCACTAGGTATTTCCTCTTCAATGGCTGGCGGGTTATACGAATTTGGACCAAAAACTGTACCAGTTGGATCAACCGTACTTTGAAGAAGAGCGTCCACTGCCTGTTCCAATGGCGAAAGGGCCAGTGGAATGTGGGGCCCACCTTCCATGCTATGGGTTGCAATTTTTGTTTTAAATTTGGTCTTGTAGTCCAAACCTACAATGCAATATGTTTAAATCTTAAAAAAATTAAACGGTTTTCATTTGCATTGAAATACCTTCTTCCACTCATTGCCTTTTCGATAAGGCGGTCCCAAACTATTGAGTTCAATTCCAAAGGTTTCCCAAATACATATCCATGTTTTCTTTTTTCGATGAGCCGAATTTTGCAGGCCCTTCGCAGGGTCCTGGTTACTTTCATACTAAAAATTTATCACGTTAGGTACCTATATTTAAATTTATGCATACATTATTAACAATTACTTACTTTTTTTAACTATTTGCGCACTCACATTGTTTTAACAAAATAATTGTGCAAAATCAACAAATATTCGCGCGATAGTCACACACTTTTATCTTTCGCCTTTTTTATCTACATAGTACCTAATACAAAGATGTTGTTTTCGTGCAAATTTTCGAACTCGGGATTTTGATCAATTCTGATTATACGATGATAGGGGAATATAAAAAAATGGGTCTCGCAATTCTGTCCGTCTGTATGTCTGTCTGTCCCAGCCCTGGGGAATCTAAACGCTTGGACAGATTTGTTTGAAACTTCGTATTTAACGAAACGTTAAGGGTAAAGCTCACTGTATAATTTTGAGGCACTCACACTTGAGATTTTTTCTACTCAACAGAAAGTAGGTACCTAATTAAAATGCACCGATTCGTTAAATGCTTCGGTATATTGAAGTAAAATTTCCGCCAAAAGTTGGCTTACATAATATTGACGTTTTTAATTAGCAAAAGTGACAATGGCAATGACAGAATAAATACAATGCTGCCAAAATGTAGATAATTTAACCAAAATTAACCAAAATTGAGCTAATTTGTTGAATTGGGTAGGCCCTCCATAGCTCCCAACAAGTAGCCGTCAAATCGGACAATTTCGTCAATTTCGTTGGAAAATTTGCTGGTCTATTTTCCGAAACAAATTTGTTCGTTACATGTACTCAGTAAATCATTAGTCAATATGACATCATGGGCTGGTCAGTATAGTATACATAGTGTCATTTTTGTGTAACCACATATTGTCGGTATTTCTCTCGTTCTATGCCCACATGACGCTACAAAATAATACAAAAACAGAGTTTTTCTTATTTAAATCACAGGTAAAAGAGTCTCTTTCCATTCAAAGTCAAACAGAATATGCTAACGTATACCAACACAATCACTTTCCACCTTTCATAACTCACTGCCTCACATAACGTCAGTAAATTTAAATTGCTGACATAAATAAGATACCAACTCTCCAGTGCAACATAAATTCCGTCCCCGAATAGCTCAATGTCTTCCTTTCAATCACTACCAATCTTTCCACCCAATAAATTTAGTACCCATAAAGCAGGCCATCTAAGATCGAGAGAAGAAACCGACAAGAATATGAATATTTTCCATAAAAAAAAGTTAGGGTGTGACCGATACTCCTCTTTCATGTCAAAATATATTGTTCTTCCCTGTAACAGCAGTCCAACCAAACGTGATTCTCAATTACATCGACGGGGTAGTTTATAAAAAAATCGCGACTTTTCCACGCATCACCCCCCCAAGTCACGGATCAAACGATATTAGCTCCGTAAAACAAAAATTCGAACCAAGAAGCATCTCGCGATTACAACACACATGGGAGCTGTAACCACTGTACAAATGTTACTTTGGCCCTCTGCACCGGATATCTAATGGGCCGAGCAAATTATCCACCCCCCTCACATCCACTGACGATGTAGTAAATTTAAGTTGACTTCGAACAAAAAAAATTGCAAAACACTACGGGGAGAGGGTAGTCCTCGTCGATATAGATACTCTTTCGGTTTTGTACAACTTGTACCATTATGTCGCACATAACAAGCAGACGGGGAGCCCAACTTGAACAGTTAAGTAATTTTTACATCCCTGCCAACGTTATAAAAAAAGCAAGACGGGACAAACCCATTTGATCCCGACACATGTGCAAAACGGATAAATAACTAAAAAGCGAAGGGCTACCACTCACACAAACTCCCCCGCACAACATGAAGGGAACAAAATTAAAAAAGGACAAAGTGTGGTCGTGCGTTGAATACGATTTTTCTTTTGCGAACAGGGAGGGTGATACCGACAAGACAAGGTGCTCTAGGGTCAAGTTTGCCGAGAGAGAGAGAGAGAGAGAGCACGGATCATCATCATCATCGTCATTACCATCATTGATACCAATAAAAAAGTTGACCGTTGTCATTCTTATCGCTTTCCGGTTCCATTTCAATGGCCTTCGGGATGCTGGCCGTTTGAATTGAATGAGCCATTCAATTAAGCGTGGAAGGGATGATGATGCTATATATGGATGTGAATGATAATAAAAAAGGACATCCGAACACCACTTAAGCCAACCGAGCAAGCAATGACACTTTCGCTGGCACTAAGGTGTAATACGATTTTGTGCTATAATACCCCCCGGTATGTTGGCATGGTGTGCGTGCGTGTTTCTAACTTTGACACGAGCTAAAGTTCCACAAAGCACTTTTGGCCCGAAGGCGAGAGCGAGAGTTCTATTCGGTTCGTTAGGATCCTTGAGCGCGTAACATAAAATTGCAATTGAGCCAATTTGTAATGGAGCTCTGTGTGCGTGTTTAGAAGGACATGTTTGGTGAAAAAAAAAAACAAAAATATATACTGGACAACAAAATCTAGCACATGTGGTGGATTGGTAGATGTTTCCCACTTTTGACTTTTCCCATCTTTTGTCGGATTTTTGTGTGTTAACTTGGGTTCACCATTTTAACACAAATTGGATTGTGTCACTTTATTGGAGTAATTAAAAGGAACACAAGTATCTGCGCGTTTAAAAGTCGTCCTTAGTACTTGGTGGACGGTTACTTTTGAAGAGGTTCAAATGACTACAGCAAAATACCATCTCTGTGGTCGTAATCGCTTCAGTCGAAGTGGATGCTTTGGGATATTATGTATGTATTTGTATTTTCGAGTAGAACAGTCGATCAATCAGGATAAGCGTGTTTATATATTTTTAAGTTTTCGTAGGCAATATTGAGTATGCCCAGCTCCTTTGTCTAGTCTCAGTTGCAAGCCCACGCATGGCTCACGTCGATAATAAAAATGGTCGTCCACGGATTAAAAGCTAAAAGTTCTTATGGTGGTGTATTAGGGTCCCACCCAATAGAATACGTGCGTCGCGCGTCGACAAATATTCGTACCCAAAACAGATGCAGAATACACGTCGACAGGAATGGAACGCTATACTCCTCAAGAACGCGGAATGCTCGTGAATATTTTTTTACGGAATAAATAGTTTGTGATTTTGGCGCAGATTTCTAGGTCGTCCGTTGACAACTAGTCAAATTCGCGTTACGACGAGATCCGTCGCTCTTTCGTCCTATCTTCCTTAGAAATTCGAAAACGATATCGTCAAACATGATGGTGCTCTAAAAGGCCCAAACTGCGAAGCGATCACGAATCGCAGTTTCTTCCTTTCTCTATCAGCTAGGTTCCAGAAATCGAGTGAAATCGAAATTGCAAATCGAGTGAATTCGTTTTCAGTGTTCTGCATTTCGAGCGATTCGGAAACTCCGAAATTTTTTCGAGATCACAATTTCACTTTGTCTCAACTCCAAAAATTTTGAAATCGAAATCAAATACAGTGAAATGTAGAACACAAAAATTCATTTCCGATTTCATTTCGAGTGAAAGTGAAATGTGGAACCTAGCATTCTTTAAAAGGCTTACACAAGATATCATAATAATTTGGTTGACAATTAGCTTATTGAAAAAAAAAAAAAAATAAATAAATAACTAAATAGTTGGCGCATAGCTTATACTCTCGGATGTTTGTCAGACGTTCGCGAGAGGTGGCGCAGTGGAAAAAACCTTAAGATGTAATTTGTGATTTTCCGGGGATCGAACCTGGGCCCCCTCGCACAGTAGTCCAGCACACTAACCACTGAGCCATTGCGCCCACTAATTAGCTCATGAAGATTATTATTTATCTCATTTCTTTACAGAGCGTCAGGAACTATTTACTAAACTAAACACCAACTGTGCGTAGTAACTAAAATGAAAAACAGATTCCCAACGATGGACTGAGCCCCTTGTTCAGTATCTGATGTTAACTAGCTAGATAATTTATATCACTGCGCCATTAAATCTCATAGTCATAATCATAGTCAATCCCTATTATATTATTTCTGAAGCCACCGGCTACAATTTTAACAATGTTTATAGAACAAACTTTTAAATAGCCTTAAGCCAAATATACCTACATATAATTTTTGCGAGATAAGAGCAGCAAAAGAAATCCAACCCATTTGGCCATCTGACAATTTATGGCCAATTAAAACATAACCTAAAAACACGCATCCTTAAGTGTGCTTACCCGTTTCCATTTTTCAAACACAGCTGGGCTCACCATGTGCTCCTCATCGCAAACAGCCGGAAGGTGTTGCAATGCAGCTTTTGCTGCACCGTTTGAGGATGACAATTATTATTGTGTGCTGTGGATTCGAATCCTGACACTCTACACCGACCAAAGAGTTAACCCCTGACGAATGTGCTATTGTGCACAGTGACAAAAATGTTTGCCCAAGTTCTTAAGTCCTTCCTTTCTGTTTTTTTTTTTTGTTTTGTTTGCATACTGTGCATACGATTCTATGTTAACACAGGTAACAGTCTCAGCAGCAGCACCCAGTCATCCAAGCCTCCCCACATGTCACACACACAAAATGAAATTGTGTCAAAACCTTTGTCAACACAACTCAAGCTGTCAGACAATTTTCTTCAAGTGTCAAGCAAACAATGCAGATGAATGTGATGAAATCGGAAAAGGAATGAGTTGTTGTGGGTGGGTGGCATAAGAAAATCGCAAAACATAGTCAATGGTTTCACATGGATTTGTGAAGGGATGGAGTGCGTCATTAATAGAAATAAATGGGATATTAAATAGTGTCAAGAAATGAGTTCTTTGGGAATGCCATCGTACCTGTCGAATTGGTATCTATTTTTCAATTTTTGCAGATAATACTCAATGGTGTGTGGCTATACTTACCACAAAGACGGCTTCTTTTTTAGTAGTTGAAACTTTGGAAAAGTGACATTCAAGTGACGGCAAAGGTTTGCATTATAATCTAAAAAAATTTAGGGTAGGGCGGGGATAGTTGGGAAAAGGAGCAAAATCCGTCTCAGTTGAATTGTAGCAGTTTTTTTGTTTTTAAAGTGGAACATTTAAAGAAAATGTTTTTATAATTGGGCGGTTTGACAATTCAAGTTGGACAGTTTGAAGTATCTTTTCAATTATGATGCAATTATGTTCATCAAAAGTAGGTAGAGGGTAAGTTAGACCAAATTCCGAAGAGGAAGAAAACCTGGAAGGTTAGTGTCTGATGTAATTGGAAGTATTTTTGAAAAGTTTACGAAATTAGGTAACTACTCCTGTACCCACTTCCCGAAAGTGCGATCATACGAAGTGCTTGCCTGGACTTGGGATCGATATGATATGATATGAGGTAGATAAGGGAGAAGTGAGTATAAAGTGACATCGTTTCTAGTTTAAATTGGGAGTTGTTTCTGGAAAATCAGTTGGGACTTTTTTGAGGGAATAACAACTTGTTAACAAACATTTCGGTTGGAGTTAGTCTTTCATAAGACTCCTTGAATTGAACCATAAACACTTCAAATTCTGATGACAGTCAATTCTCCCCATATATATGCTTCTTTTCTATATGCCTCAATAGTCTTTGCACTAAAAATGATCGCCTTTTTGGTACGAGAATACCAAAGACAATAAGTGTCCAGTCCTTGGTCATGCTTCTTCCAAGAATAACTTGTTGAAGATTCTGTGCATGCGCCCCCTTCCAAATCATAACCTCCCTATTTGAGGAGAAAGATGGCGGCCTTATTGCGGCCCTATGCTAACGAACTTTTATACCTGACCTATCTCTTCTATATTTACTGGTGTTTTTCCTGGACTCTCAACATGTCCACATACCGGCTTCTGGAAGTGCTTACATGCATCAGCGACTAGATTTCTTTCATTATTTCGAAAAGTCCCATTCGGTTTTTTTATATCTACAGTCAAAATCGCTTACAACGACATCGGTTATAACGACGTATCGGTTATAACGACCAAATTCTTAGGTCCCGGCTGAGCTCCATTATAAACCCATTGAATAACAATCGTTTACAACGACATCGCTTACAACGACATATCGCTTACAACGACCGATTTTTTCCTTGTTTTGAAATAAAATATTGGTTATAACGACTAAGATCGACGCAGCTGTTTGTGCGACTGCATTTTTTCTGAAACGGTAAACTATTTATGGGTCTGTACATGCGATGGATCTGTATAGACATGTTACAGCTCACCGTTTGTTGAGATATTATTATTCTTTATTTTTGCGCTTAGTATTGGTTTTGAGTTTGTTCAATAGTAGGTGGGGAAATTAATTAGTGCAAATTTTTCTGTGTGACGAGTGGTCGAAGAGTTTTGATTTTATTCGGTTTGCATAAAGTTATCTCGTATGTATGTACATATATCTGTCTGGTACAAATAAAAACTATAAAAATAAATAAAAAAATTTAAAACAGATAAATTTATGTATGCACCTTGATATCGGTTACAGCGACCTATCGCTTATAACGACCAAATCCGTCAGTCCCTTGAAGGTCGTTATAACCGATTTTGACTGTATGTATATAAAAGAAAGTGTCTGAAGCGATGTAATCCCATAACTTGAGATTGGCCGAAGCGATTTTAATGATTTATACTTTGTTGGAAAGGTATTTTCTCAGTACGGGTTTTTTTTTTTAAAAAAAAGAGTCGAAAAAAAGGTAAAAAAATCAAAATTTCAAAATGTTTTATTTTGACCACCCAGCGTGTTACGACAGTTTTTTTTGCGATTTTTTTCAATTTTTCTTTTCATTTTGTATTTATTTATTTTGGCAACAACCAAAAACAGAATCCAATTTGAATGTAACATATCGTATCACAATTGAACTGTCAGATAGACACGCAACGTAACGCCATCTATTATCGATCAATGGAGAAGCCAATTTTGTTTCATGTGTGGTGGCTCTGTCCACGTTGACTGTGCCATTTGATTCAGTTGCGCAGTTTCTTCATTCGTTGCTGTTTCAGCGTCCATATTGCACTTTGCGAATTCGTGTTTTGTTCGATCGAATAACGTTTGCCGGCCATTGCGCATTACAGATTCGGATTTCTTCATTGCGATTTTGTGAGTTTTTGTGCATTAAAATTGATAATGAGAATATTTAGAAGAATAGAAATGAGTGTATTCATATTGGACTATTTTCATTTCATTTGAACAGTGGCGATTGAGCGATTGCATTTTGCGAATTTGTGCTGTGTTGCATTGTTGGTTGGCTATTGGATTGGGATTTGTCTGTAAGAAGTGGTACGTTTCTATTTGTGCTTCATTGTTTTCAAATTTTCTATTCGGGATTTCATTGTATTGCAGTTGTTCTTCATAAGCCCACCAACGAAAAGATCTAATTTAGGCCGACGTTCAGCTGGTGCACGAGCAGTATCGACTCATCGCGCGAATATGAGTCAAGAAGATAGAGAGATTGGAATTTTGGCTGTTGCTATTCGCACGTTGTTCGGGACACGACTACGTAACGAAATGTCAAAGTTTATATTGCGTCAGGTTGGGGTATGTGGCTCGCTACGCTCGCGGCAAGGACTCTAAACTCCAGTATAATCATTTTCGGACATTATGCCGCACGTTTAGGATCCCACTTTTATATTTATAAAGAGTTTTTAATGAAAGTAGGATTACGTTACGTTGATTCCATAATCGTGTCCCGAAAATCGGTAAACGTCAGTTCAGTACAAAATCTGTCAAAATTAACGTGCGAATAGCCACTTCGGTAAATTTTTTGGCCTAGTACAATGCCGCCATATTTAATTCGAAACGTCATCTGCTGGATTATGAAAGTTGAAGTGGCATTTTTAGAATTGCATTGTTAGAATTGCATTGTCTTGCAATAGTTTCGTTGTATTTTTGAGTGGGACGAAGTCCGCCGGGGCCGCTAGTATTCTTATAAAACCTATGAATATAGTCTTGATTGCGAGACTCTTTTTAGGATTAGAGAGCGTAGGCTTTCTTTTTTATAATAAATCGGGGTAGACGGATGCTCAACTATCGACGGTTGACTTTCCTGGCCTAAAACCTGGTAGGGGTCAATCAGGTTATTTACGAAGGGTTTAAAGTGTTCACGGGATATTGTATGCGATGTTAAGAAGACCGCATACCTCTGTATAGTTGGCGGGGTTAAAGGGGTCTCCTTTCTTGTGGACCGGGCAAACTATGCTGAGATTCCATTCATCCATTTTGGAAATGAGTTAGTGCATGCTACCAAGCTGCTCTGATAAGCTCGGCAGGTAGCCCGTCAGGCCCCGCAGCTTTGTTGTTTTTTTTAGCTTGGATGCTGCTATCCGTACTTCGCTTTGGTCAGATGGACGAAAGTTTTGTCTATCATCGTCTATATTGAATGGTACGTTTTGCCCAACAGTGGCATTCAGGTCTACGTCGCCATTATAGAGTCTGCAAAAGTATTTTGTCCACATTCTCCGCACCGACTGTGATTCTACTACAAGGTTTCCTTCATTATCTCAACAGTTTTCTGTACGGGATTTTCTGCCCTGGCACGTTCTTTTTACCTTTTTGGCAAAACTTTCGTATCCGTACATTGTTTCTGAGGTGATCGGCAAAGATCCTCACATAGTATTTCTTTGTTGGGGTGTGTTGGATATCCGCATTCTTATACGAGTATCTTAGCTCCAACAAGGTAGTGATCCGAGTTAATATTGGCCCCTCGGAAGGTTCGGACATCCTCCATACTGGAGGCGTGCCTTGCGTCAATCGCAATGTGATTGATTTGGCTTACAGTTTGGTGATCCGAAGACAGCCATACTTGATAGTTTCGCCCCGCAGTAAAGTAAATTAGCCTGAGTCCGTTGCCAGACGAGTTGTCATGTAGGCTGTGTTTGCAACTGATCTAACAAAGATGTTTTCTTTGCCTAGTCGCCTAGTACGATTTTAATGTCGTGCTTCGGGAATTGCTCGTAGGTCTTTTCGAGGAGCTCGTAGAAACTGTCTTTGGTAGCGTCGTCCTTCTCATCAGTGGGCTCAGTGGGGGCATGAGCGCATATGAGGCTGCTACTCAGGTCCAGATGTGCTACTGAGTCCAATTTAGAATTTATTTCCTTTGGGCTGTTCGAGTTTTGAATACATATATCCGCAACATACATAGTTTGGTTTGGTCACATTACACGCACGCCCGCAAGCCGCAATTGGGATTCCAAAACTGGCAATAGAATCAGTGTCATCGATGAGGTGATTGGATAAAGCCTGACATCTATCGCTCATATGAGGATTATATAGTATATTTATTTTAGTCGATGGCAGAAGATCAAGAGATCGAGGAGGCTTCACTTAAGCTATATAAGCTATACACATTAGCAAAAGGTTGAAATATGCATAAGCGGCGTTTAGTTCTTTGGTGAACCATGCCCTCAACTAATAACCTTTCCCAGCTATCGTAGTCCTTACCAATCAACCACCTCTAGCTCTATGTGGGTATAATTCAGACTAATATATATTAATGTGAGGGCGGCGCCTTAAGGTACCTTTACGTTGATATGGTTGTGCATGCTCTATGCAAGGTTTTGTTCGCAATAGGCAAATTTGTCATCAGTCCTAAGAAACAGAGTATCATTTTTGAATTGTCAATCACGCCTTTTTAATATAATTTTGGAAAAAAAAATCAGTTCAAGACTCTCTGTAATGAAAAAAGCCTAACAGCTTTGAGCTTGTCCCAAATGTATTAAACATCGATGTACATTAGTTGCCACGAAAACCTTGCACCAACTGTTTGAAAATCGCCCTTTGATAGTGTTGGATCTTAATTTAAATTAGCACTTATAGACTTGATTTGATGGGCTTGAATTAAATCCAATAAAATTTGAGTTAGTTGCCTCTTGTTGTCCTGTAGCACTGTTCTTTAATTTAAAGCCTGCTTCAGATTACTATCAATAAACTTTGGTGCTGTTTTTGATAGGTACGTCTTTTTGGGAGTTTTAGTGTCATTGATACAATTTTGTAAGCCTTGTCTTGTTGCTGGGCCACTTTCGGAACATGAAAACAAATCGTTATTCGACAACTACTTATGCAAAATTTAAAACGCAAGGAATAATCGATTCGTATGTAGTTATGAGGGACCGTTTAAAAAAACGTCCCTACTGTCGATACAAAAAAGGCAAACAAAAACACATTCCATCTCAATAAGCTTTTGGATCTCCATACCGAGATACATACTTTGTTATATATTCATAAACTAGAAGGTAAAACTCAACCAAAAACACCCCCCACCCGACGATAACAATCCACCCCAGCACGATGGCGAAAAGCAATTGTGACGGTACCCAACGACGACAAAATGTGGCCAACCAACGTCTTCAAGAAAAATTCCTGGACCAGTTCGCGGGGGGCTTCGAAACTCACCGGCTGCTGGTTGTGGTGGCTGACGGTAAGTGGAAAGAGAGAGTTAACGTACAGATGAAAAGCGTAACAAGAAAAATCTTGACAGCGCGCATTTTCCCCACGAAGAAGTGGTTGGTGGTGGATTACTGTCAAGAATAAGAGCCAACAAATTCTAAAAATATATAATTTTTGTTGCGTTGACGTTATGGATACTGGAATAGCATCATCAATGTGACCGCTTCCAGTGGCGGTCGTGGTATTGGTGGCATGAAAATAGGGGAAGTTGTTGAGTTTTTATTTCTTCTTTGTCATAGAAAAAAAAGGACATGGCAAGCAGTGATAAGAGGATTCCTAGATGGAAGACAGACAGATTTATTGGAACGTTTAAGAGAGGGATTTTATTTTGCAGCGTTTTTCTTTTATCCACAAAATAAAGAGATTTCAGTTCTCAAACCAAACAACAATACATACCGCGATAGCGAAAATGAAATATTATGTGTGGGGCGGCAAGTGAAATTCTCCTAGTGGCTTATATGTGGAGATGTCGTGGTCCACCGTTAGAGGGCAACCACCAATGTGAAGGACTTTTTTCTCCCATTCTCTTGCTCTTCTTGGAAACCACTAAATATGTGTATGTATTATATGATGGGATCCTAATGTGATATTTCGACGGTGGCATCACGTTATTTACCTCTCACTTGCAAGTGGGAGTCGATTTGGTTGAGATACACCCGATTATATGTGTGTGACAGTCTAGGATACCTTTTTCTTTGTGGTCTCGAATTGTGGGTAAACATTAGAGTTAATTTTTGGCCCCGCCTTTGGTTGTTATGTGGTAGGAGAATTCAAGAACTTTGTGGTCATAACGGAATGCTTGAAGATAAATTTAGGAATGCGGTGTGATTAACCTTCGACTTTGAAAAATGGTTGACATTGAAAAATGACGATTTATGAGCGGTGCGCCGAAGAAAAGACCTGGCATTTATTTGCAGAAGAATTTGCTGCAATTTAAGTGCGGAACTAATATACATCTGCATCTGCATCTCGGCGTGCTGATGAAGCGTTATAGGCTCGCCTTTCCCGGGAGAAGGATTTTAAAAAAATGTGGGTACTTTAGAGTTAAAGATGGACGGCTTGAGGAGATATCCAAAAAGCTAGGTAACAACAGGGGAATTGTTTAGGTTAGATGGCTGTTATGGCAAAGTCAAGACATACTCAGACCAGAGTTTTAGGTTAATTGTGATACCTCATTATCAAAGTGCTCAAACTCGTCGAGCTTTTCCAATGCATCTTTGGCCAAATCTATTCCATCGCTAGACATGTTGTATAGCTTGTAAACCTAATGTTTGTTCTTTCGATACCATCCATTTTTATGGAGAGTTTGCATTTAGCATTTGATATACCTACCTAAGGCACCCTTCTCTGAAAGAATAGGAACTCCTCGAACCATGCTTTCAAGGTCGTCAAGGAAGGAGCTCGCTTTTTAGTACCATAGCCAATCTCTGGTAATTAACAAATCAATATTCAATATGGTTTTGAAGAAGACCAAGAACAAAAGACTAAAGTCTTTCCTGATAAGTGCCAAAAGTTTGTCCAAAGATTACTATACTCACCCATCAGTTTACCTAAATTGCGGGAACCATCTTCACTGCCAAAACTTTATTATCTTCGAGGAAATTGTTCAGTTCCTGACGAACGTTTAAGAACGACACGTTTAGGCCAGTCGCAAACGTAAACGTATGAATACTGATCGTACGAATTGAGTGCGCACTCTGAATACGATTTTGTCTGTTAAATAAGGCAGTGTCCCGGTGATATTGCTTTTGTGTGTGATAAATAATCTATGGATCTTTAAGATTATTTTCTTCTAATTCGAAGACTACGTTACTATCTTAGAACCGAATAGGTGCGCGAGATATATTTAAGAAGAGATGAATTCAATGAATTTCATCATATTTTGGGAGACTTGTATTGTACTATATTAGCCTTTTTTTTTAAATACAATTAAAATTTATTTTAGTTACCATTTATGTGTACTCCATGTGTAAATCTGTCGGAGATCAATACCGGCAATTTCCGAATAGTTCCAGAGATAACCCATACCACAACAATAGATCTTTGCCAAATAAGATCTATTTTCAATTTATTATATCTAGATGGACCAGAAAGATAATTGTTAGCTCAAAATACTCGATGAAGTATTGCATCACAATTAAAAGCATTTCATGAATTGACATACATAGATTTATGAGTACAATGGCAAGTTAAGCTTAGTAAGGTCGAAATAGAATAGTTTGCAACCGCCTTTTTTAACTCTTATAGGACGAATTTTGAGAAATGATGATTGAGTCATGTAATAATTTAGCCTTATCTATCAACATCCAAACTTTCAAGATCATACGGCTAATTGTTCGTGAAACCCCCTTTACTCCCCGCGACCCCTTTACTCCTGAGCGATTCTCACCTACCCTACGGCCTAAGATGGCCACGCATCTATAAATCATGAAAATCGGACGAATGGTTCTAGAGTTATGGAGAAACGAACAGGCGGACGTTGTATAGTAGATTTAATATGAACACTTACAGTGGTTTTATCGGAAATAGTCGCTGGTCCCACTCGTTTCACGTCACATTATAGTACAGTAATTGTTTTAGAGCGACAAACATAATTTAGTTAAGCTGTGGGCGACAGTAACATTATTTTCTCTAAAGTAGATGTAGATCAGTATGGAAATTAGAATACAAAGTTATAAGTGCCCTATATTCGGTATTGTAGAAGATATTAAGGACAATGTTCTGCCAAGCAGAGACTTGTAGAGACGAACAAGGAAACCTTGTAGTGGAGTCACAGTCGGTGCTGAGGACATGGTAAAACCATTTCTGCAGACTGTTGAACGCGAAGACGACACAAATTCCGCTGTCAGGCAGAATCAAACATTCAACCTGGGCGCTGAAACCCAAGACTGCCGTCCACCTGACCAAAATGAGGTGAGGATAGCAATATCCAAGCTGAAGTCCAACAAGGCTGCTGGACCGGACGGTTTAACTGCCGAGCTTTTCAAGGCAGCGGGAGATGGCTTGGTAGAGAGGATACACCAACTCGTCTCCAAGATTTGGTCAGAGGAAAGTATGTCTGATTAATGGAGCCTCAGCATTGTTTGCCCGATCCATAAGAAAGGAGACCATTTAAACTGCTGCAGCTATATAGGTATCAGTCTCCTTAACATCGCTTACAGGATCCTGTCTGCCGTAATGTGCGAACGCCTGAAACCATTTGTCAACAAACCCTAACATTGCGGTTTTAGGCCCGGGAAGACCACAACCGAACAAATATTCACACTACGACTAGTTTTAGCATCCCTGCCAAACTTGTCAGATTGTGCAGAATGACGATTAAGAACACTCGCTGCTCCATAAAGGTCGGAAACAATCTCACCGAGAGCTTTGATGTCAAAAAAGGATTTAGACAAGGTGCGCTGTCATGTCATGAGACTTTTTCAACATCATACTTGATAAAATTGTGCGAAACTCGCAAGCCAACACCAGGGGCACAATTTTTCAAAAATCAGTGCAACTACACTTGCATACGCTGACGACATCGACATCATTGGCAGAATACAGCGAGCTCTCAATGGTATCTGTACAAAGGCGGCAAAAATGGGTTTAGTGGTGAATGAGGGCAAAACAAAGTACATGCTGTCAACATGAAGGGACAGCAAATCGACAAATCGGACAGAACGTCACGATAGACAGCTATAACTTTGAGGTAGTTCGCGACTTTGTCTACCTCGGCTCCGCTATTAACTCTGAAAATGATATCACATCACCTCGCCTTAGGTGGCGCTTCCTTATGTGGAAGGGGACCTCAACCAACTTGGAGTACGCAACTGGAGGCGCCAAAGATCGGGCTAACTGGAAGGCGTGTTGGTTTGGGCCTCAACCACCCCGTTGAGTCTCAGTTCATACAGAGGCAGTCGAACGTTCTGTAGTGACGAATGCATCTATATGTCTTTATGCGTTAAAAAAATCAAGAGAAGGTTTAATACAAGCGAAACTTGCATACAGTAAACGTATGGCCCAATTTGAGAGTAAACAAGATTTTGTGGTCAACTCATAATAATTTAGGTTTTTTTTTTATTTTTTCTATTACCAAATTGTTGTTCTATGCTGAGTGTTCATAAGTTTTATGTAATATTTCTTAATTTTTATTAATATTATAATTGATTCTTTATAAAATATAAAGTTTTCCAAACCTTGATTTTCGGAGATTCCCCAAACTTTGGATCGCATGCGCGGGCTGAAGATATAAATTAATTTAATTTTTTATAGTGAATTATTATTTATTTAGACTTCAGACAACATAATATTACTATTAGAATATGATCAAACAACATTTAATTTTTCCCATACACTAGCGACCCACCCTAATATGCATATGGATATGGATATAATGACCCCATACTGTCCGTACCCCATGTCCCATACCGCCTTTTGTGTCTGTAAGCGAAAAAAAAATAGGTACTGACTACCAGCCTTTTGTTTTCCAATCTATACTTCGAAACATTGTGATTGCATTTCCGGTGTTTTGTGAAACCGGGCTGAAATGTTTTGGCGACAAACAATGGCTTATATTTCCCCAAAGAGCAACAGAAATTATTTGCTACTTCAGGAATAAATGCCCCAGAATCTAAAAGACTTTCAAACTTTCAAACTTTCAAAAAGGAGACCAAATGTAAAATAATACATTAGCGATACGTTGCTATAAAACGCAATTTTTCGAAATATATGTTAATAAAAAATGGGAAATGGAAAACATTTTACTGGAAATGCGTCCATGCTCGAAATTTACCCTTACATTGTAACAATTTTGTTGAAAGTGCATTTTCAATATGACAGTGAGGTATTTTTACTATTATCTCACTAAAAGCATAACAAATCTTTCTTGTCAGAATGTCAAAATGCTCATAAGGAATCTTTAACAAAGCAAAGAAATATATATCAAAAAAGGTTACGTATACGACCGAGTCTACGATTTTTACATTTTCGTCTGTTTCTTCTTCGAACTGGGTGGGATGGTAAGAATTGGTGGTAGTTGACCTGTTTTTCTTGACAGTATTGACAGTATTCTCTTTTTTAATTTTTTATTTTTTTTTGTATTAATTTTGAAACTTAGCTCGTTGGTACGAGTACGAAAGTAGAAAGTAAAAGTATTATAATCGACCTGGCCGATGATATGATATATTCCGCTGTATACAAGATGTGAAAAATGTCAGGAGGTCTGGAGAAAGAGGTAAGGGAGACAACATCTCACGGAATATTAACTTTTGTATGAGCAAAAATATATTTTTGGTGGGTACATTATGATGCTAATGATGAAACACATTATCTAAACATTTTACAAAATTCTATACCTCGAACAATTGCAAGACCCTGCAAACCTTCGTTATATGGGAACATTGGAATTGTGAGGCAGATTTTTCACCACTCGCACCATCTCACCAGAGAAGCGGAAAACTGAAATAAATGTTGGATGTGTTCAATAAAACAAACAGTAGATATGGACTGACCAGAATACATTATGTATCTGCCAACAAATCTGACCAAATTGCAATCCATAAATATGAGGGTTCTTCTTTCGAACATTAGCGGCTTCGTTATTGGTATCATGATTGGACACTGTGCCACATTATGCTAACATGACAGAAGATGAAGCCTTCTACTTTACAATGACTTTGGCGATATAGATCAGAAGATCATTCTCGACAATTTCTTTAACTGGTCAATCTCCGATTTTTTTAACGATATTTGGCTGCTAGCTGTGAATCTTCAAATCCACACCCGAGGGACGGCGCAGTAGAGGCATGCCGCAACTCATCAGGTGGCGCTCGCAAGTGAAATATATTGTTCAGAGCATAATCACCTTTTTGTGGGACGAGGAGGATGGGGCAATTGAACAATTTTTTGCCATACAAATTTATATGCATACAAAGAGCGATTCTAAGCGAGGAGGAGATATGTAGCATGACACTTAGACTAGTACTGAGGTTTATAAAGATTTTTAGAGCCTCCCATTGCTTAAGGCAGCTTATGCTGGGTCCCACAGGTCACTGCAACATAGAAGGAAACGAATTCGACGACGAATTGGCAAAAAAGGGCGGGGAAATGACGAGAAATCAACAAGTTGACATCAGCCCACCATTGAGTGACAAATAAAGTGAAGTGAGTACTTTTTAGAAATAGCAAGAAACCTAAATGCGGTCAAGGATTACTCTGAATTCTGGAAAGTAGTTAAGCAACTGAATGGGAACAAATGCAAAATTGGCAACAATACCTTCTAGAAAATTATAAAAAGTAGTATACTAACACAAAAGATACATGCCAAAAGACTAGGACTTTCAGACACAGATCTGTGTAGATTCATTAATGATATAGGCGTCGAGAAAGACATCCCACACATACTGCGCGAATGCCATGGTACAGCACGTACGTGGTATAAAATTTGGGAAAATACTTCTTTAACACCGTAAAAGAGATAAGGCTTCTGCGACATGTAAGTCTTCCACGCAATACCTGCATATGTCCGTATCTGTTAGACCTAATCTCATAGCGTGCTTCCTTAGAAGATAGTGCCCGGAGAGTATCCCAACTGCTATTCGTAGCTTTGATCTGCTGAGCCTTAGTAATTTTACAGATCTTTTCCGATATAGCTTAGGCCACAGAGCCTTTGAGACCCTGTGCACTGCTATATCCAACCATCCCTGATCTGCCCTATTTGCCTTAGGGAAAGAGCGTAGGTTTTTTCGTCTATTAAGAGATGTAGTTTCTCAGAGATTCTAAGGTGCCTATAACCTAACATAGAGCCTCCCAGTGTTAAAGGAATTAAGGCCAGCATAACAGACTTCTCCTTGTCGCAGTGTGGAATATAAGAGTCAATTGCTTTGCAATAATATGAAATGTTGAGTTCATTGGCTGTTTTAGAGAATTAACAGGATAGCGTCAATCGGGGTATTTTCCCAGCTGCCTGCAGACGCAATTTATCCCACAGATAAGCTGGTTGAAAGCATAATGGATTATTTCCCGGGAAAGTCACTAAATAGTCACTAAGTGCTAAACACTTTCGTAGTTCCATTAAAATTGTTGCACTCATTCTTGTGCCACATGAAGGTGAATGGTGTCCGATATAGTGGGTTTAATTAAGATAGGAAGTTGGTCCTAAAAGCGTGTGATGTGATATCTATTTGTTATCTTTTCTCACAAAAGTTTTGGGCTTTCTAGTTTGGGCCTCCTGGTGATATCTCTTGCGCAGACTACAAGGGTAATTTTATAAATTAACTTAATTAAATTAATAACAACTTGTGTTTTTTCCGCTTATACGGTCTCTTGGCAATATTCCTCAACTCTCTTTAACATTTTCCAAATCGATGAACCTTTCATCAACGGTTCTATGACATTTCTTTCTCGATCGATCCACTTCTCTTCCATTTTGATCCAACGAACTATTTTTTAATTCTGTGAATTATTGTTGGAGAAAATAACATAAACAACAAGTCGTAGACTTTCGTCACTTTGGTAGGAATTTCTGTTTCGAACTACACCACTAATTCATCAACAGATCCTTTTATTGAAATTCGACAAAATTTCCCAACAGAAATTGTTAGGGCCAAACTCAACTAGCGAGATTCGTTGTTACTCCTCGCTTCCCCACTCAGTCATTTTCTTATTCCCAGGTTAGCTACAGAACTCCCGCTTTTTTGAAATGCATAGTCAATTCAGCAGCATAGAATTAGGTACCTATGAGCGCTGGATTACTGACCTACCGATTCTAAGTTCAAAAATACAAATGACATATATAAAAGAAAGATTTTTCAACTGAGTCGTTCGAAGAAGACAGGTCCCTTCTTGGTGTGTTTTCTTTTTTTATCAGTACCCATTGTGCGATGAATAGCACAGCTCTTAAACTAAACCGTTTCTGGGTACCGATCAAATTCATAAGACCGCACTAATTATCACAGATTTCCATCTGACAGTCTTCCGTCGGCAAACCATAGTCCCGACACCCACACTCATTTCACAGACCAATATTTGTGGGCTGGCACGAGACTTTTTTTTTATAATTTTTTAATTCCTCTCTCCGTCTTGTTCTTCATTCCGAAAAATGTCTAAGTCAACTCCTCTTCTATACGTTTATGGTCGAATACAGCCACAATATTTAGCCACAACACATTGGTCGGATTTCGGGGTAATACTTTCTGCAATTTTGCAACCCTTAAGTTTAAACCACTACCACATCACCACGATGGAGCCCACCGATTTTCCCACAGGAAAAACTTCAGAGAGAAAAAGTGCAAAAAAAAAGAAGCACAAAACGAATCTTAAGAAAATCTTCCCATCCCAGATGGTTGGATGGTGACTTCGACTTGAGGTATTCACCACCAGAGCTACTGTTAACCGTAGTCCTGGAAGGTTTCCCAAACTCCTTGCTGCTCGCTCTTCGTGGTTATATTCATGGTGACTAAATTTGTTAAGTGGTATGGGGGAGAAGGCTGTTCAGTGTTTTTTTTTCTCCTTTTTTCGTTTTCCTCAATTTGGTGGTGTACGGTTTATGTACATGTAACTGCGACCATTTACAGTTTGTGGAAAAATCTCTTAAGAAAAACTCAAGAAAACGATGCTCTCTGTGTGCGAAAGTGAGCGAGAAGATGCTGCCTTGGAATTTCGTTTCAATCCAAATGGGGTGGCTGGCAATGGTCGTGGGGATGGTGGTGGTGGTTTACATTAAAGAAAAATCCAGGAAAGAACGAAGAAAAATGAGTGCAAACAAAAAAAGAAGAGAAATTCGCCATAAGAAGGGGTCCTACGGTTTCTTCTCTCGTTCGCTTTTGTCACTCATTTTCGTCGCCCGAGTGTAAAGCTATGCGGGATGATGATTTTGACGACAATGGAAAACGGATCCAACTTTGGCTCTCCTCAGCTATCGTTTCGAGGTGGTGCTGTTTTTTTTTCCTATTCTTATTTTTGTCTCTTTGGGTGAGTGGGTGGTAGATACACTCTTCTAAGGGGTGGCTGAATGTTGTTTATGTATTTTCTCAAGATATTGCAATCAGTGAGGAGAAAGAACGAGATGAGTTCTTTTTTTTTCTCACCACCAAGGGTGGACCGCGGGGCGGGGGAGCAAGTATTTTTCCCATTTCTTATTGGAAATGTGGAGCGATTTTTGCGTGATACCAAAAAGGACACACACCAACAACAACGTCTGAGAGAAGCGAAAAAAAATATACCGAGTCAAACTTTGGAAGAAGAAATATATGTGTACATACCTAGTATAGGTGAACCAGTTATCCTTGGGTTGGTTGTTGGTCGGTCGGTTGGTTGGTAGGTAGTACGGCCTTCCACATAAACCACTGCTACTGGTTCTCGCGGTGACGAAAACGACAACGACGACTACCATGTGGATGGGGATGAAGCGAAGGAGCTGCAGATGATGATGACGACGATGATGATGACGAGTAGTGGTCGGGTTCATGGTTACCGCAAAAAAATAGTTTAATATCGTTGCGTCGGTCGATTCGATCGGTTTTCGGATTTTTTCGTGCGAACAAATTATCTCGTCGCAAATAATTACGGTTTTTTTTTAATCTCAAGTAATTTCATATAAATTTTGGAAGATTTCATTAAATTAAAAAATAAATAAAAATTGCGGTAAAATTGAAACATATATTTATTGTGCAAAAAAAAGTGTCAAAGTTATCCTTGCAATGCTGTGGTGGAATAAGTTGCTATATATGGACTGAAACTTGGATACCCAATGAGCCAACGGATTATCTACTTAAATCGGATATGAGTAACTTTTTTTTTTTTTTTAAATCAGCGAAAATAATTATCACAGTTTGTACATCAAAGTGAAAAACACAATTGGAACATTTTTTTTTCTATTTGCTTCGACTTAATATTTTAGAAAAGCAACGATTTTTTCGAACGATCGGGAAAGTGACTTTTCCCTTGACCTAAGATGGGGTGAAATATATTAAACTAGGTTTTATACCCACTACAACTGAACACGATTTTAAAAGAATTAAATCCAGTATTTGGCGACCATATAAAATATTTAATTATTTTACTAGTGATTTTTAAAAAATCAAGATCAGTTCCTAAAACCTAAGTCGAATAAATGCGAAATACAAAATTTGCTAACTGAACTGGACGTTTTTTTAGCTCAAAATAAATAAATTAGTTTCCTCTGGTTGCATTACCTATAGCCATGTACTTAGGTCGTTCCTGTTTTAACCCTAGCAATTTCAATGTAAATGGTTTCTTGGGGTAGGCTGAAACAGCTAAAACTAGCTGCCAGTCAAAGCTTAGCTTTTTAGTGTCGCCAACTTGTTAATATCATCCGACAGTTTAGACCATCAACTAGTATTGAAAACAGTCTTTGAACAAACAATTTTAAATATTTAAAATGAGACACATGCAAGAATTGATGGGGCTTAAAATGCTACAGGTTTTTTTCTACTAACGCAAATGTTCTTAGCTCAAAAATGATGGAAATATATTGTGGGCTGAAACAACTTCTATAGTCCAAAATCTCTCAAAAGTACTGACAACCTTTTTCGGTAGTTAGGGGGTTTATACATTCCACGACTTTAGTCTTCGGTTTATATTATTTAGAATACAGTAGTGAAGTTCAGTAAAATGAGCGCAAATTTTTGTTTGTTTTCAATAAAATCCAGTCTGAGATATTAGGTATGTACAAAGAAATAAAGTACAATCGATATCATTTAGAAAGCAGCACACCATTAATTATAATTTGTCATTTAGGAAAACGCATGTGTAAGCCATTACACTTTACCGAAATTATTTTTTAATTTTTGTGCATAGATTTATCTATCGATATATCTTCCTGACTGTCTCCGGATTAAAAAAAAAATGGCTTTAGAACCTTACCAGGGAAGGCACAATAGGCTTGTTTAGAGAGGCCGCAGTGCCAGAGCACAATAAAGGCTCTCCCGACTTATCTATCAATATGCCATCAGCAGTTCGTCGTTCGATGTAGAACTTGTGTTGGTCTAATGCTTATAAGCGTAGACCAAGCTCCTGAAAATAGTCTAAGCCATTCATCGAATTACACGAAAGAGCATGCATGTAGCTACAGATCATGCAAATTTATCCTAAAATTGGTCTATGAGTGCCTGGGCTGTCAAAATCATTAAAGATATCAGTAAAAACGCACTTGATCGCACTGAAACGCAAAACGCCAGTGTGCGTTACATATTTATCGGAACGAAATTCGCTTCCCCACTCAGAAATTCCGAAAAGCCGTTCGGAAAATAAAGTAAAAATCCTCCGATTAGTATGAATGAAATCGGAGAATTTTCCGCTCCGACGGATACCTTTACCTTAGAAAGCTTACATTTTTTATTGATTCATAGAGTATACAGATTGGGGTTATGTATGGAATAGCACATCGGAAAATGGCCGCCACGGCATTGCTGGCAAGTATGTACTCTTTTATTTAAATGTTCTATAACCCTTTCGCATAAATGTGGCTGGATTTCATTAATACACCCCCATTTCCACTTTTAATGCGTTGGTTTTCTTGGGTTTGTTTGCATACACCTTTGACTTCAAAAAATCCCAAAGAAAAAAGTCCAATGGCGTTAAATGGCAAGATCTAATCTAGATGGCCAATTCTGATCGCAAAAACGGTCGATTACACGATTAGGAAATGACTCAGACAGTAATTGAATTGTTTCTCTGGCTGTATGGCATGTGGCACAGTCTTGTTGAAACCACATGTTGGAAACATCCACATCTTGTGGTTTGGGCGCTAAAAACTGCTTACCATGTCACGATAACGAACACCATTAATTGTTACTGCCTAACCAGCCGCATTTTCGAAGAAGAATGGTCCGATAATGGCTCCCGCCCAAAATCCGCACCAAACAGTCACGCGTTGTGGATGCATTTGTTTCTCAACAATTACTCGTGGGTTTTCTGAACCCCAAATGCGATAATTTTGACGATTAACGATGAAAATGAGCTTCATCACTGAAGATGATTTTGTTCGAAAATTGCGGTCTGTAGCTGACAAACCTACATTATTTTTCAAATATTGCTCAGCAATGAAAATGCGTTGTTCTTTAGAATAGCGCTCCATTTTTACTAACCCCGAACTGTCAGCTGTCACATTAAATACCAGTCTCACGAACTTTTTGCACAAACTTGCGTACAGCAGTCGCGGTGGGTGCTTCCTTTCGGCCAAAGCTTCTTTTCAAACAACGCACTATTTGGGCTACACAGCACTCACTTTGAAAATAGGTTTTCAATATTTCCCAAAGTTGTTCAAGCATAAAGCGACTCATTTCGTTCCGCGGAGGTATGATACTAATTTTCTGTCAAGATTTCGAGCGGGAAACAGCAGTCAGTGTCAAAATAGAAACCACTAGATGTTCCACCCTTTATTTCATTTCTATTGTAAGATCTGACAATCGTGTGTACCTACTTAGCTGAAAAGTTTACATCCATACTACTTATAAAATGCAACGTCCGTCTGTTCGTTTCTCCATAAGTCGAGAACCGTTCGTCCGATTTTCATGATTTTTTTTCTGATTTATAGATGTGTGGCCAACTTAGTCCGTAGGGTGGGTGAGAATTGCTCAGAAGTAAAGGGTTCGCGGGGAGTAAGAGGGGTCACAAGAACCGTTAGCCGTATGAACGCGAAAGTTTGTATGTTGAGAGATAAGTCAAAATTATTACATGCCTCATTCATCGTTTTTCAAAATTCGTCCTATAAGAGTTGAAAAACTTTTCAAACAAACTTTTCTATTTCGACCTTACTACTCTTAACTTGCCATTATACTGATAAATAGATTTATGTCAATTCAGGATATACTTTTAATTTTTAGGCAGTATTTTACCGAGTATTTTGAGCTAACATTCGTTTTTCTGCCCCATCCAGAGGGTGAGATATAATAAATTGAAACTAGATCTTATTTGGCCAAGGGCGAAAAAATCGCTTCATCGATCGCAGTTGTGCTTAGGAAGGGTAGTTTTGATTTGCGTTCTAAAAATAGAATGATTACTCGCACGACGGGCATTTAGAATGCATAATTGTAAATGCTCATGAAATGCGTAGTTGAATTTGATGTAGGGAATGGATATGCATAAATCAAACTACGTACCTAGCTATAAGGAGTTTGTGATGCGTAAGTATGTAGCTATGCACAATTATTGTACATATCTACATAATATGAGATCTGCAGCTATGGAAAGTATAACGATATGATAGAGTTATTAATCAAATCATACCTGTGACGAGTTTTCATTTATGTGAAATAGTATGTCCATTGACTTAGGTCTTTGAAATTTTGCATGGGGGTTAATTTCTAATCACAATACATACAATAAAATAATAGCACAATGCAAAAAATACAATTAACCTGTTTTCAATGTTTATCCCGTGAGGGTGTTAGTATAATGTAAGCCATATTTTGTTAGTTTTTTAAACTATTGGTACGATGTATTTCATTTCTTTCATTTAAAGATTTGATGCCCGTTTAGGTTTTAGTGTAGTGGTAAAGGGGATCTCTCGAACTACTAGGCCGGTTTTAAAAGTTCTTTTACCGCTGTCATGGTGACACCGTTCGGATCAGTACAGGTTACGTAAGAAATAAGTTGGCACGGGGGAGGGATAGGTAAAGCGGTGGTAGGGACTAACTCTGGAACTTTTGGCCGATTCTAAACTAAAACTTCTTACAACATTGTACTGTCTAAATTTTTTTAAATTTTTCGGATCCAATATAAGTTATTACTTAGGGAAAAGATGGTGGAAGGGGAAACGGAGGTATAGGGGTTATCTTTGGAGCTACTCGGCTGAAGTTTACCTCCGATAGCCATGTTTTTCACATGGACAGCTATATGTTGCATGGTCGCGTGTGAGCTGCAGTGGTAATTTGTTTATACTTGCTCCCACTAAAAAAAATAAAGCGTATCGTTTACACAAAAACATTGCATTAAAATATTTTGTAAACTAAATAAGAGGACAATTATATAAACACACGTACAATGATAAGTCATATAAATTTAGTTTTATTTAAAAGAGATGAAACCGGCGGGCGGAGCCGCGGGCATTGCTAGTTTTCTATAATTCTAAGAAAATCAACGTAATTTGTTTTTTATTGAAAAACTTTGTGCACTAAATATTGAAACAAAGTGGACATGTTAAGTTTTACGATCTTATATCAGTAAATATTTGAGCGCCGCGCCGCTGCGCTACCCATAGCCATAACGCATATTGTTTCGATATTGTCCGTCGCCACAACTACCACCCCAAAGCAGAGCAACAATATTGGTAATATTTTCGATTCCCATCTTTCAGAAAACTTTAGATTCGTATTTCTACTCAATGAGTCTTCCGATTTCTACGAAAATAAGACTAAATACTGTTCCATTAAGCTAAGGATGGGGAGATCTGCCAAACGCTCCAAAGCCCAGTCAGCGAACAAATGGAGTTGTTTATGGTCATTAACTTTGAGCCCGTGAATCTGTTGGATCTTGTACGGCTGTAGGCCCAAGTTCCGATGTAAAATTCGGCAAGTTGAAATCTACGAAAGGTCTTGTGCACGATGAAGAATTGACTACCTCTGGTTCTCCCGTAAATTTTCGGCAATGCTCTCGGCCGATCAGGCGTTTCTTTGAAGTATGTGTGTATACGGGTGTTGGCTGATTGTTTACCGAACCGGTTGTCTCGTATTCGGGCACCAAATATTGAAGAGGCGACTTTGAAAGGCCGTAACGTTTACACTAACGAACACAAAATTGTATTGATGATAAGAACGTTTTATCATTGGGACGTGCTGCTCAAACGTGTAACGTGCCATTATGATTTGGTATCAGTGACTGAATAATAAACATCAGATAGGCCCTAGTTATAGCTATCATTGAAATGCATCATTGGAACAAATCAGTCGAATGGTGGTTTCATTTTTTTGACAAGTCGGTTATAGCAATCATTGAAAAATTCCTGTCAGTGAAAGAACCTGTCAGTGACTTTTCAACAAACGAGTCTAGTTTTTGAGGTTATAGTTGATCATTGAAAGCAAAACTGACAGCTGAGAATAGGAAGAGAATCGAACACATCAGTGAAACGATTGGGTTCCAAATTGGAGAAACGAGAATCAGCTGTTCATTGAAATCGATTTCGATCAGTGAAATAATAAAATTGAATTTAAAGACAAGTTTTAGTCAGAATTAAGTAATTTCTTTCGTAAAAAAACGCCACCAAACCAACATGGCCGCCACAGGTTGCCAACATTAGCCCAATTGGAAAAACCCTCATTTAATTTCGCAGCTACTCGTTCTTGTTATAATATAATTAGTTTTAATTTTAAGGTTGTTTAATTTTTTCCTAGGGTGTCAAAACGCGACGCACGGTTAGGGAACCGCTGATATAATCTGTTTAAAAATGGCGCAAAAATATCAAGGACCTACACTAATAATTTCAAAGCCCTACACTAAATTTACCAGTGCATGCTCTTTTATTACAAATTTTTGCAAATTGGCAGGCTGATTTAGAAAAACTAATAGTTTTATTATTAATTTGTATTTTACTTTTAATTTTCAATTCAATTTGATTTATTTACATTTTAATTTTAACACAGAAAAATACAATATATCTCCAATATTTCTTATATACAATTCTTTACTGCATTGATTCCTTAATAAATGTTTAATAAAACAATCTTTTTGATTGTTGACCAAAAACAATACTCCTTCTTTTATTCAACATAATGCGAGTGCAGATTTTAAAAGTCCCGTTTATTATAAATCAAATCCATGCATATTGTTAAAACTCGATTTAATGAGATGCTTTTAAATTATAAACATTTTTTTTTGTGTTTATGTATCCACTTCCTTTTGTGCGTAATAAACACAGTTTTTCTGTTTGTAACCGGTTGTGCACGTGCACGTCTGTGTGTCCTTTTCCTGAAGTTATTTTGGCCATATGTGCGGTTTTCACAGGCGATTGTAGTTCTTCACCACATACCGTTCTGTGATTTTTTTTTTATTTTTATTTTTGCTCAGCAGTATATTTTGCTCTTCATTTTTGTCTTTTTTGTTTATAATGTTCATTCAGTGTTGTCATTGTTGTTTTATTTTACCATGTGCGAACGGCTGTTGCAACAGTCGCATTTCCACGACCGATTACTGAAAATTTCCATGATTTTTTTACCCACAATTGGGTTGGGACATGCTGCCTACCTTCTCAATTCTATTATAATAGCCTCTGGTGAAGTTTGAGTTCGGCAGCCACTGACAATCGTGACGAGTTTTCATGTTTCATTCATTTGTGCGAAAAGCCGGAAAATTTTTATCATAAAGTATGCATTAAAATGTGTTTTATTTTTTGCGTGTGCGTGATTTTTTTTTTGGCGGGCTTTTCATTTAGTCTGCGGGTATACCTACAGTCAGTGTCTGTGGAGTTGATGTCACTTAATTTTAATTGCAGTTTAAATTTGTCATCACAGATGTGAATGGGTCTAAAGCCAGTATTAGAAGATATGTTTAATCAGCATACGTATATGCTGAAAATTGTGTTCCAATCACAACATATCGTGTAAAAACAAATTTCTGTCATCAGAGTATGCACGATATGTTGTGATTGGAACACAATTTTCAGCATACGTATGCTGATTCAACATATCGTCTAATACTAGTTTACCTAATAATCACGTTTAAACTTCTCCTTGTATTTATTTTAGGTCACAATAGATTATTTTATATGGAAATTTACGCCATAGTGAGTCCATCAAATTTAACCTGAAAACTAATAATTGAAACCCCTCTTACGTACTGACAAAAAAAAAACATAAAAAGGTACAAAACAATGCAACCAAAACAGATGGATTCTGCGTGCAGCACTGCAGATGTGTGAATTGTAATTTTATAATTTTTTTAAAAATTGACTTCTATCTTCGAAAGCTGTATACGCATATCTGGGGCAGCGTTCAATCTTGATCTGCATTTACAGCCTTATTTATAAAATTTATACACTCTCTATAATAGATCTAAACGCAAACATATATACATATTAGTGTGTATAAACTTACGCCTGCTTCACAGCGATGCTTTGTGACAAAAGGGAGCAAATTTAATATCGTGGAATCCGCCGGGGGGAATTATTCAGGGAAAAAAATACTTTGGTATCGTCAAATCCGCAAAGTGAACAGTTCCCCGTGTTACTGTATCGTTGAAAACGTTCAAATCGAATTTTTTCTGAACAATATGACATTTATCGGCCGCATCGAAATTATTTCATAGGTTTCCTTGCTTGCTGCACGTCGTGAGAATTTTTTTTAATAAAATGTACATATTATCGGCTTTATTAAGCCGAAAATTTGTATAATAAATCTGTCCAATATTGAACTTTATTAAAATCAATAAATAATCTTTCTAAAAACACATTTCATCGGGGACTTCCATGAAATCATGCACTGCTCTTCTTAATTTTTTATTTATTTTATTTAATGACTAACTTATAATTAAAATTATAAGGCAGCTGGATAGCCAGAGCATCAAAGTGCTCCTCTTAACCTGTCTCGTATTCTTCTCTGAGAATACCGCTCATTTCGTTCTTCCTCTTATGCTTTATGTTTTCAAACTTTTCATATGCCACCGACAAATGCAGCTATACTGATTTGTACTGACAAATGAAAGACCGCCGTTTGACAGGGAAACTACCTCTCCCAAAAACGTGTCGATAAGGAAACGTTTCCGGTGGACTCCACAATAGCAGTAGAAGGTGAAAGGGAATCGAATACGTAAAGTGACTTAATTCCGACGGATTCCACGATAGGAGTGATAGCCTGTTTGGCAAGTTCAGGGTATTCACTACTAATATACCAACCCAAAATTCGTTCAATGATACAGGAGAACTCTGCAGATCTATAACTGCCATATTATTCACTTACTTTAGTCCGGATTAAAGTTCACAACCAGGTTTAAGTGAGTTTAACCCAAACAATAAACCCAAATTCATTGAGTCTTTAAACCCGATAATAAACCTGTTTTTTTTAAACCTAACCTTGCCGGCGTTTAATCTGATTAAGGCCCGAAACACACATGCGCACATTTCAATATGAATGCACATAAAATCCAAAATTATGTGCGCGCTTTCACATTGAAATGCGTGTGTTTCATTTTTTGCGACTAAACAGACGCGCGATTGAAATCGTATGTGTGTTTCGGGCCTAAGTTGAAACTGGACTCCGTAGACCAATTTAAGTAATTTAACCCGGGTTAAAACTAAATTTCATATTATGTATTGACTAATTTGGTTTAAATTACCGGGTTTAAAAAAAATCTGATTAATGATCGGGTGTAAAATTAACTACTTAAACCAGATTTACACCCGAAGTGAATAATATGGCCGTTAAGGCACCAAGTGACAAAGAACAGAAACAGCAACATGAACAGAATCCCATACATTTGCAACAGAGACAGAATTAGGAACAGAACATTTTTTTTCAGCAACAGAATTTAGCGACAGAAAAATTGCGACAGACAGCGACAGCGACAGAAATGCAATTTATAGTGGGAGAGAAGCTTTTTTATTTGAACAATTAACGGCAGCCATGTTTTTTTTGGATCTGTTTCAGTTTTTACTACAGAATTTACTACAGAACGAAAAAGGTTTCTGTTATTGTTTCAGTTTCTGTTTTTTGTCACTTGGTGCCCTTAGTGTCGTAGGCTGGGTTTCATTCTGACTATATTTTCATTCTTTGTGAGATATTATGCAGAAACTTTATAAATGCTGTGCATGAACGATACCCATACGCATGCATTTTTGTGTCAAGTTCATTCTTTGTAAGATAGTGTACAGTACCTCATAAAAGCTATGCGCAAACTATACTCACACGCATGCATACTTCATGGGTTGTTGCTCGTAATTTTTTTTGGAAAGTTAGTGGATGTTGTTGTACCATTTTTGTTTGCTTTTTTTAAATTATGGGTAACTCACACTTCTATAAATTGCATACTTACAAAAATTATTTTTGTGTTTTACTACTCTTAATTCAAGAAATTCGCGGAACCCTTAAAACTGTTCCACGGAACCCCAAGGTTTAAGAACCGAGGGTGTAGGTGGTGCGAAAACGATTCATCGTGTTCCGAATAACTTGCTCAGATGGACGATTATGTCGACAGTAAAATGGACGTGCAGCACGATAAGGCGAACCGAACCATGGTTTTCAAACTAAGTTTGCACGCACAATTTACACACGTTGTTCTGACGTTAATCTATTCATCGTTAAATGGCAAAACGTACTATACTAACCACAAATCAACTTTCAATTGACAATCTGCAGAAACAATGTTTCTAGTTTAAAAACCAAATCTCTAAAAAAAAACACCTTTTAAATGGGCATGGGACGTCTTACAGTGCAGCGGAGTATGCAGCATTTATGACTCCCAAGGCCTCAAAGAAAATAAACTGCGCACATTTTTTTCACCCATAATTCTCGTTTACTTGAATTTAATAAAGAAATTTCCTCAATTTTTCGTCGCTGACTGTAAAAATAAATTCTCCAAATTATAGACATTACAGATAGGATTTTAAATAGCTTTTCATCAAAATGAGCCCCTAAACCCATTATGTTAAATATATGTGAAAGGTATATCCTTCTAAATTCATCAAAAAACACGATGGATGCTCCTTTATCTGGATTTCAACAGCTCTAACGACAAATTTGCAAAATTATTTGAAAAGTTAAATAATAAAAAAAATATATTAATAATGAAACAGCAAACATTTTATCACACATCCCCATATATCCTTCATTTATATAATCAACTGACAGATTGTTTGGAGCATTATCATCCTTGCGGAAGCCATTAAAAAACAACAAAGCAAACACTAGGGACAGGACACTTTCGCAGCAACAAAAAAAAAAAAAAAAAGATGAGAACGAATGTCCTCGAAAAAAATACATTAGCCCCGCGATTTAATTCACATCTGTGGTGGCTATTTTTTTTTTTATACATATTATGTGTATACCTAGCTAATTGTTTCTTTTTTGCCTTTCATCGTTTTGACTCAAATTGAAGAGTGAGCTCCGTTATCCTGTGAAAATAATAATTTGAATTTTCTATATGATTTTTATTTGCTTTTTTTTTTTATTCTCTATCGTACTTTGTCATATTTCACGAAAACACATATGGTCAGGGGAGAACCGTCTACTGATGGTTCTATGGCTCCACTTAATCACCCACCAAAACCATTCCATCTTTTGGCCTCTTTTTAAATGGTCTATATTTGACCAACTCGCAGTTGATCTGAATATGTTTTTGTTTTATTTTGTTCCCTATATCAGGAAGTACAGTCTTGTGGTAAGGTATTCGGAATGTTCGTATTACAGTTTCGTAGATATCACATGAAATGTACTTTTATTAAGGACGGCGCGGCGGCCTAGACCAGTACGCTAAGTAAGACCAGACCTTTGGCAAAAATTCCCATTGCATGTCCAGCCATCTAAGATGACCGAGACTGACTCTCACTTTTCTAATAGTCTAGCTCTTAAATAGTCTTGCTGTGAAGTACCTTTCGGTCAACGAATTTTGAGTTCCATGCTTCAGGACTGAGGATGATGACGATGAGTGTCTTTTATATACAATTTTTCAATACTTTCCTGACAAAGCCTTACTAATAAATTGCATTCGCTTGATGAGATAGATGTAATTTTATAGGGGAGCCGCAGTAGATACATTTTCTAACTACCTTAAAGTTATAGCTGTCTAGTCTCTATATTATAACGTTCCACCCAATTCGTCAATAGTGCGAGTCCCTTCTTGTTGGTAATCACATTTTTGCCGCTTTTTGTCCCAATCCTTGAAAAAGCGTCAGTTTGTTTTACTATATAGCTGAGTTCTTCCAACGATTCCAATCTCATTCGCCAATGCTACCAATTGTAGAGAAAAGTTGTGCCTCTGCTGTTGGCTTGTAAGTTTCCCACAATTTTCTCAAGAACTAATATATGACAGATCATCATCCAGTTTAAGTTTTTTTTTATGTAAGAAGTCTCAATGAGATTGTTTCCCACCTTATGGAACAGCGATTGCAGCGATTCAACAGCTAGACATTTCTCTGTAGAACTCGTCTCTAAAATGCTATGGCATGTGACCTTAAATTCGATAAATAGATCTGGGGAAACTCGTCAAAATCTGCCGTAATGTGCGAATATAATGGTTGGTTGTTGACTTAGCAGGCTTAAGACCTCACTGATAGGCAGTGATGCAATATTAAGGAGACTGATACCTATATACATAGATTGAGAAGTTTAGAGGGTTTCCATTCAACTTTCTACGTTAATATCTTCTATGTTTTGTGGCAATCTAGGCAGGTCCTCGGCTGCACTCGGCCTTTTCAGAGTCTCACGACTCCACGTGAAGAAACGAATTTCGTTGTGCTTTTGCCATTTTGCAGGATCTTCATCTTCAATAGTAGATCCATTAGTACACGGTGTTCTTGGTAGCTTCGTAACCAATTTTTTATTAAATAGTGGATCCCACTTATAGTTTGCTTTGATTCTCCTAACAAAAGACAGGATATCTACACTTTTGTTGGAAACCAAATTCCGGGTTGTGAGAATTGCTACTGGTATTCACAAAGAGTTAAACCGATAACGTGATCTATTTTTCAGAAAAAATCCTTACTGATTTCATCTTTAAATTAAACGGGTTAGGTCTATTTTAGACTATTTGCCTAATTGACTTTTGACAATACCATATACGAGTTCAATCTACTGAACTCATCCGCGGTACGAAATCTTTTGGAAAGACTTTTCTTGCTTTCTGAGGATCATTCAGCCTGTCAATTCAGATAGAGGATTATAACGATTCTATTCTCTTCGTGTTTTACTTACTCACTTTAAATTTGGGGGCGCCAACAAGCCCCTCCAGCCAGCTCAGTCCCTAGCTAGCTGCCTTCAGTTGCGCCCATCAAGTTGGTTGAGGTCGCCTTCCAATTGTGCGCGCCACCTAAGATTGGGTCTTCCTCTGCTACGTTGTCCCTCAGGGGTGTACTCAAAGACTCTGTAGGCTTGTGCGCTCCTTTCCATACACTCCATGTGCCCCAGCCATCTCAGCCGATGTATCTTCAGCTTTTTGACCAGGTAAACGTGTCGCTGTATAGCTCGTCGTTAAATCTACTCCTCCAAACTCCTTCGATACAAACTGGACCGAATATCGTCCGCAGAATTTTTCTCTCAAAACATCGCAGGATGTTTTTTATCCGACTTCGAAAGAGTCCATGTGCCTGCACCATATAGCAGAACCGGGATGATTTGGGTTTTATATAAATTCTCCTTGGTTCTATGAGAGAAGGCTTTACTTCTTAGCCTTCTTAACCCGAAGAAACGGCGATTGGCAAGAGTGATTTTTCGTTTGATCCCTGTCCCGCCGATGTCATTTTGCGAGGTGATAGTGGAGCCCAGGTAGACAAAGCCTTTAACTATTCGGACAGATACATCGTTTTGTCCGAGTTGTCGATGCTGAGATTCCTTTCTCGTCCTCCTTTTAAGACAGACCCGCCATATTCGTCGCATCCGTTTCAATACTTGCAAATGCGCCACTGACAGCTCGCTGTGATCTTCCAATAATGTCAATATCGTCAGCATATGCAAGCAGTTGAACAGACTTCTGAAAAATTTGACCTCTGATGTTGACTTGTGAGTTTCATACAACTGCTTCAAGGATTATGTTAAACAAATTAAACAATAGCGCATCGCCTTGTCACAAACCTTTTTCGACACCAAAGGGCTGGGTGATGTTTTTGTCGATTTTTACGGAGCAGCGAGATTTCTCCATCGTCATCCTGCACAGACGAACGAGTTTGGCAGCAATGCCGATGCCGAAACGTTACCTGATGGCTTTGTATAGCTTGTCCCTATATACGGTATCATTGGCGACTTTGAAGTCGATTAAAAGGTGTTGTGTATCGATCTGAAATTCCTGGGGTTTTTTCTAAGATCTGTCGAAATGTGAAAATTAGGTCGATGGTAGACTTTCCTAGCCTAAGCCCGCACTGATATTGGCCGATCAGGTGTTCTATACTCGCGCTTATAAGTTTAGTAGATCAGGTGCAGATGGATAATGAATGGAATCAGTATCCGGTGGCAATCACTAGAAGACAATATAAAAATGAGACTGTTACTAAAGAGTCCTTGTTTTTTCTGTAAAATGGTACAGCTTGTTGAAATACATCGCATACAATCGCATATTACATCGTATATCTTTTTTATATTGTGACGTATCTGCGCAGGGTTAGAGAAAATGCATACTACTTGTGGCGCAATCGTTAATACTTGATAACGCCATTTACATGTTTTCAATTTCGAATATGTCTATTGGTACGTAGGTGTTTGGAAAGATAATGTGAAAAATGTAGACCGAATGCCGCAATCTTATATTTTCTTCATTTATAGGGTCGAATGGCCACATAATTGCCAATCAGACAGTCAGACAGCAAATGAATTGACACTTAATAATAAATCTTTAAATTTCTTGTTGACAGTTGACTTACAAATCCATTTTTGCGGACAGTTAATAATGTTAAAATTCTCTTAGCTATACTTTAACACCCGACTGTAAATTGTATTTTTTTGATAATTTTAAAATATTTTTTTTTTCCTTTTTCGGTGTTGTTACTGATTTGTTTGGTTGTATGGCATGTGGCCCACCACTGTATGGTCTGTGGCCCGAGAACACAAAAGCCACCAATGCTTAAACTTTGTGTGTGAATAAAATTTCAGGACATCCCCACTTGGTGGATAGCACGAGTGAGCGAGTGCCACTGGCAAAATCATCATTTAATGTTTATTTTTTTTTTATTATTCGAATTATTATTTTTCCATTTTATATATACAAATTGGGCTAAGAGAAGAAGCAAAAAGAATTAATAAATGAAACTCAACTCACACATTTGACCAGAAAAAAAAACATGTATGAAACCGAATCGTATACAAAAAACCAAACCGGACTGTCACATATGGAGAGGACGCACTGGCAAAAAAAAGGACATTATTAACGGTGAAAATTATTATTCAACGCGTATATGAGATATTGAGAACTTTACAAAAAGTTTTTTAATTTTTATCGGTTTATTCGAAAGTTGAAATCATAAGCGACCGGACACGGTTTGGTGTCGCAAAAATAATTCCCTCAATTATAATACACTTAACGTCGTTGGTGGTTCAAAGTTTGGTGTTGGGATAGTGGCAGATGAGAGTGTATATCAAGTTGAAGATTTGTTTAAGGATGTTCGTGGCACTGGCAATATAGTCGCTTAGAGTCGTTCCTAAAGTTTGTGTTGTGTTTTGTTTGAATATATTTCGCGACGCATATCCATTGTAATGAGGAAGTAAATTCAACAGGTTTCCACCACGCTTTGCAAGGGATAACACTTTTCTGTTCGGGTTTTAAAATTCAAAATAAACTTTCTAGGAAAGAAGAAAATGTCTAAATAACCTGTGATAAGTTAAGTTTTAATTTTATGCATAACTTCAAGTGAAATTTGAAGAAGAAAACGAAATAAGTTGAATTAAATTGAGTGATATGCATATTTCGAGTGAAGTTAGTTCCACAACGACTCAATCACATCACGATGGTGGTCGCGCTAGTCGAGGTAGTGAAAGTAATAACAACAGCAGCAGTGGAAACAACAATAGCGGAAATGCCAGTAGTAACAATAGCAGTGCGGCCAATAAGAAAAGTGTAGACAACAGTCCGTATCTGACACCGGAAAATCTGATAGAAAGAACTGTTGATGGATTGCTGGCCGAACATCCCGGAGAGTTGATGAAGACCGGATCGCCTCATGTTGTGAGTATGACGATATTTTTTTTTCACTAAAAGCAATATTTAGTATTTAGATTTTTTTGTTTATACCTATTAAAATAATTTTCTTAAAAACGACAGTTTTTTTTCACCATTTTTTTAGGACGTGATTTTTTATTTAAAAAATTGAGAAAGCACGGATATAGTTTGTACAAATATTATTTGCATTACTTTGGCCAAATGGGAATGTTTTTTTTTTTAAATACTAAACCGGAATTGCAACCCGGTTATTTTGTCAATTATTGCAAAAAGACCTTAGGTACACTCAACAGTGTTATAAAATCGCCGGCTTAGGTACATTATTACAAATTGAAAAAAATAGGAAATTTAGAGAAGCAGGTAGGTATATAATATCCATTCAAAAATAAAAACAACCCACCGTGGCCAAATTCTCAACGCTTAGTTGGAGCAAGTGGTACTCACACTGCTGCCAAATCTGAGGTACAGTTCTGCGCTGAATATTTATTGATACGTTACATGAAAAACCTACAAAAAAGCGCTAGATTTCGCAAACTTGCGATAGATTTTTGTTTTGGTAAATATAGATAGATAGATTTTTATCTCGTCATACATTTCGTCATTACAAAGGAGAGCCATCAGATTTTTGAAGGGAGTTCACTTAAACGCGTACAATATTCATAAGAGCCCTACACAGGTGTTGGTTCCCAACACAACAAACCACAAAACACCACATTATGCCGACAAATAATAATTGTAAACGATTAATTATTGTGATGAAAATGCAATTGCCAAACCATTTGCACAATTGACTGTTGCATTCATTGTGCATATTGGGCTAGTCACTGAGATATGGAAATAAGAAATACATATCCCAGATGACTGGCATATAATATGCGCAATGAAATAAAACCGATCGCGTCAAACTTTCGCGTATTTTATTAAATTAAAAAATGTTAGAGAAGAAATTACGACCGACCGAAAGAAGAAACCAAACACGAACTGTCAAATCTGCAACATGGTGGTGATAGCAACAATAAACAATAAACAGAAAGAGAGAAAAAATCAGTCACCATATGTGCATCCAATTCTCACCCATACATTAAATATGGGGCATTAATGTAAAGAGCAGGACACGAATATATTAAATGTAATTACTCATACAGTTCCCATGAAAGCAAATGATAATGTAAATGTATTGATATGTATCTATATAAGAATTTTCAAGTTCAAGATCAAGTTCATTGACCATATATATAATAAAAGTTTTGTATTTAAGAACAGTAGCGACTAAAAGCAAGGCTTCATGGGAACTAAGATGCAAATCTTACGAACACTTGTCAGTTAGCAGTAGACCAGTTCAGTCAACATTAAAGGTTATAACGAATTACGAAGAAGTTTTGTTTTATTTCTATTGAACAATTTAACCATTTTTGGTGCAAGACATCTTTCTTGCACTAGAATTTTTTCTAAGTTCATCGCAGCTAAGAACATGGTCCTTCGATCCTTTTATTAAGAACCGCGTATAAAATAAACGATAGTTTAATTTAAATACAATTAAAACACAAAGTGAATAGTGCATAAAGTGCAAAAGTACATTATCACTAACGTGCAAAAAGTGATTTTTATACAACAAAAGAATAAGACATTTAAAGTATACTGTGGGGAAGTGCATAATTAGAACGCCAATCTAAATTAGCAGCCCGATCAACGACGGACAGTCTATCGGCCACAGTATCCAACGAGTTGACGATATCCCGTGAAGTCATCAGTCCCAGCAAAGAGCTGTGCAGCAGCAAGCCTTAAGCAACTGTAACTGATAGTTCATATACTAAAGTTGCAGTTGCAAAAGCAATTCAAGGTAGGAATTATTTTCCCTTTTGTACGCCTTTGTGTGCTCTTTTTAACAAAACACATATTTGTGTATGTTCAATTGTTCAAATCTCAAACATAACGAGTGAACGAATCCTGAAACAAAGGATTTGCCGTGACATAGTGGTCTACAAGCGGAACAACGGTCTACAAGCGACACAACGGTCTGCAAGCGGATCAACTGTAATTAAACACAGCAAGGAACTGTGCAACACAAGTCTTCTGCAACTGTAACTGATAGTTCTTATACTAAGGTTGCAGTTGCAAAAGCAATCCAAGGTAGGAATTGTTTTCCTTTTTAATCCTTTGAGTGCTCCACTAACAAAACTCATATTTCTATGTTCAATTGCTCAATACTCGAACATACCGAGTGAACGAATCCTAAAACCAAAGGATTTACAGTGATATAGTGGTCAAGCAGCACAACCCACAACGGTCTACAAGCGACACAACGGTGTAGAAGTGGTACAACGGTCTACAAGCGATACAGCGGTCTACCAGCGGAACAACTGTAGTTATTCACAGCAAGGAACTGTGCAACACAAGTCTTCTGCAACTGTAACTGTCAAAGGAGACACAAGTTGCAGTTGCAAAAGCAAATTAAGGTAGGAATTTTATTCCTCTTTTCTAAAACCTTTTTTGCAATATACATTATATATACCAACATTCATATACATAAGTGCATTAACCCAAATCCACCTAAGACAATAATTTAAACCTTAAACACAAAATTCGATTCAATCAGTGAAATAATACAACATGAGTAAACTCCAAAAATCTATCGAAAAACAAGAACGTATTCTTGAGGAATTGTCTGGTGATTTCGAAGAATACCAAAAACAACTCGAATCGCGTAAATCAAAGGGTTATGTAAACGCGTGTCTATCGGATGTCGATGAAGTTTTTAAATGTGCTAAGGGTATACATGTTTCAATAATTAATAGTGCGGCGGATCCGCAAAAAGACAAATATCTCGCAGATGAAACATATGCCAAAATCAAACATACGTATTTCAAATTCAGTGGCATGATTAACGATGACACTGATAAGTTTCCGCACGACAACAGTGCAAATCTCGACATTTCCCGATTAAATACCACAAGATCTGGGGTGTCGGATATCCGTCTTCCGCGAATTAATATAAAGCCATTTTCAGGCAAACCCGAAGACTGGAGTGAATTTCACAACGTCTTCGAAAGTTTAATAGATCAAAACGCTGATCTGTCTGATATCCAGAAACTACAATTTCTAAAATCTTCTTTGGGTGAAAAACCTCAAGAGTTAATCTCACATCTCCCAATCGATAGCAAAAGCTACGCATCGGCTTGGGAAATCATCACCGAAAGGTTTCAAAACAAAAGAAAACTAGTTAACACACAGTTAAAAATTTTGTTAGAGCAACAAAAAATTACGTTTGAATCGGCCGATCTCTTAAGGGCCTTGCATGATACCAGCAATCAGTGTATCCATGCTCTTTCAAATCTGGGAATGAAGGTGGATTCATGGGATCCCATACTAATATACCTCATATATCACAAACTCCCAAAAATCACACAAAAAGATTGGGAAACGAAATTGGGGACTTCAAGAAGTATTCCCGATTGGAAAACCTTCTTATCTTTCATTGAAGGGAGATTCAGCTCACTTGAAAATTTCATGGAGTCGAACACACAATCGAAACAACCATTGCCATCAACATCGTTTCGAAAAGCTATTTCCAACACATATCATGTAAAAACGGAAGGGGTAGACAAACAGTTTCGCTGTAGGCTTTGCAAAGGCGCCCACAGTTTACGCCATTGTAAGAAATTTTTAAAAATGAGTATCAAATCCCGTTTGGAGGTAACCAAACGAAATTCAGTTTGCTCTAATTGCCTTGGTTATGACCATCATATGAACAATTGCACAAGCACGAATCGATGTTTCAAGTGTAATTTAAAACATCACACTCTTCTTCATATGGAAAGGTCTACACAAAATAATCAACAAAATGCACAACAATATGCTCAGCAAAACCTACAAAATCATTTTTGTCAACAAACATTCCCCAACAATTCTACAGAGATGACAAGTACGACTAACACTATGTCAGCGAACCAAAATCAAGCCATTTTGGTATCTAACCAAAAGCAAGCCAATACCAATACGTTAAATCAGAATGCCACCTCTTATATTCCCAATAAACCACAAGACTGCATGAACTGTGGTCCTTCAACATCGCAACAAGCAATAAATGCTCAAGCATACGCGCATTCTCCAAATCGACCTTATGCGTGTCAACAATATAACATAAACTCTCACCTTATTAGAGACACAAACGTCCAAAATATAAACACAACAGATATGGCATCTAACCATCAACAAACATGTTGTAACCTATCCAATCAAATGCATTCAAAAGCATTGCTAGCGACAGCATTGGTCAAGGTTTCTGCAACCAATGGAAAACAGCACATTCTAAGGGCATTAATTGACCCCGGTTCGGAAGCGACATTTGTCACCGAAAATGTCGCTCAACTGCTCAAACTCAAAAAGAAAAAGACTTCAGCACAAGTCACAGGTTTAGGGCAGACGTCAACTGGCGTATCAAATCACCAAGTTGAATTTACAATCCGTTCATTAACTAAGACATCATTTGCTCTACATGTCAAGGCATTTGTCTTCGAACAACTGACGTCACTGCTACCAGCACACAAGTTGACCACAAAAACGTGGACGCATTTGCAAAATCTACCACTGGCCGATCCGTCGTACAACTCGCCAGGAAAAATTGATCTCCTTCTAGGTGCTGATGCATATTCATCAATCATTCTGGAAGGTCTTGTAAAAGGTGAATGCGGGGCCCCTGTTGCCCAATGCACGGAGTTAGGCTGGATTATAACTGGGAACACAACCAGTCAATGTCAATCCAACACAATAACTATTCAAAACCATTTCAACTCCTTGGAGGCTCAATTAAAAAGGTTTTGGGAGTTAGAAGAGGACTTAGATGTTAGGAAATTTACTGAGGAAGAGAAGAAGTGCGAAGAACACTATGAAAGTACCTGCAAGATAAGAGACGACGGCAGGTACGAAGTTCAGTTACCATTTAAAAACAATAGTCGCCCAAATCTCGGTGACTCTAAAAGAGCAGCTTTAGCGAGGTTCTTCCAAATTGAGAAACGACTCGAATCAAACACAAATCTAAAGGAAGCATACACAGCCTGTATTGAAGAGTACCTCACACTCGGGCATATGCAGGAAACAACCCCAGACATGCAAATCTCCACAGGAGAACATTACTTTCTTCCACACCACGCAGTGTTTAAAGAGTCGAGCACAACGACAAAGTTGCGAGTGGTCTTTGATGCTTCATGTAAAACATCGAACGGAGAATCCTTAAACGACAATTTAATGGTGGGACCACGCTTACAGTCAGATATAATCGAATTGATCGCAAAATGGAGAAAGTTTAAGGTGGCATTTGTGGCTGACATCAGTATGATGTACAGGCAGATTTGGATGGCACCTAGCGATACTCCCTACCAAATGATTTTGTGGAGGAAAAATAGCTCAGAGCCCATAAAAACATTTGCGCTCAAAACTGTCACCTTCGGCACTGCATCAGCACCTTTTCTGGCAGTGCGCACATTGCATCAGCTAGCGTCTGAAGTTAAAAAATCGCATCCTCATGTCACCAAGGCACTTACCGAAGGATTCTACGTGGACGACCTTATTTATGGTTCAAATAATGAATCCGATGCAATCAGACTTCAAGGGGACATTCTGGATATCTTGAAGTCGGCAGGATTTCCGCTCAGAAAGTGGGCAAGTAATTCCTCTAAGGTTTTAAGTCAAGTACCTGAAACGGAAAGAGAGATAAATCTTCCCCTAAATTTCGATTCAGCTGATTCCATCAAAACACTCGGAATTCGATGGCATCCAGCACAAGACGTGTTTAAATTTAAAATAAACTTACCCGTAGTGAAGGGACACACAAAACGGTCAGTCCTAGCAGATATTGCCCGTCTTTTTGACCCTCTTGGGTGGATCTCGCCTTGCATTATCAAAGCGAAACTCATCCTGCAGCAGTTATGGCTTCAAGAGTTAACATGGGACAACCAAATTTCCAAAGAAACAGAAGATCTTTGGGTGCCACTGCGAAATGGCTTCACAGCCCTTGAAGACATCCAAATACTGCGATGGATCCAATACGAAGATTCAGATCAGGTACAGCTACATGGCTTCAGTGACGCCTCTGAGAAGGCATATGCAGCAGTAGTGTACGTTCGCATTATCAAAAACGGCAAAGAACATATACAGCTCCTAGCGTCCAAAACAAGAGTGGCGCCGGTAAAGTGCATTTCCTTACCGCGCTTGGAGTTATGTGCTGCTTTACTCTTAGCAAAACTATTACGTCTCATATCACGGGCAATGCAATTTCAAAATCCTGAAGTCTTTGCGTGGTGTGATTCCATGATCGCACTAGCTTGGATCAAAGGAAGCCCGTTATCACGAACAACCTTTGTAGCTAATAGGGTGGCTGAAATCCAGACCCTCACTAGCCCCACAATTTGGAGACACGTCGCCTCAAAAGAAAATCCTGCAGACATCGGCTCAAGAGGACTTTCACCAGAGGAGCTCATCGACAACCAATTGTGGTGGCATGGGCCCCAATTTTTAAAAAATTTTGCTCTCTCGGAAGTTCCAGCAGCAATCCCAATCGAGACTGATCTGGAATCAAAGCAAAAAATTAATCGAACGGATATTCATGTAGGGTTCTATCAAACAAAACTATCCGATACTTGTAGAATACCCAAATTCGCACAGGTAGTAGCTCACTGCATTATTGACCAGGGGTTCTTCGAACAATATTCCACATTACGGCGATTGGTTCGCAATGTTTCCATATGGCGAAGATATTTCGCAAACCTAAAAAACCCACAAAACAAGAAAACACTCAGACCTCATCCCATTACGCCCGAAGAACTTACCTCAGCTCACAACCAGCTCATAAAAATAGTACAAGAAGAACTATTCTTGGAAGATATCAAGAAATTGAAAGGCAGTAACACTGTTAGTAAAGGGAGCAAAATAATCAACTTAAATCCATTCCTTGACGCGGAAGGATTACTGCGTGTTGGAGGTCGACTAACAAACTCGTCACTTCCATTTAATCAACGACATCCCTTAATACTGAAGGATTCGCACCACTTCTCCAAACTAATTGTGAGCGATATCCATCAACGGACCCTGCACGGCGGCGTGCAAATGATGATGGCAGAAATACGGAATACATATTGGATAACGAACATAAAGAGACTTATAAAATCCACAATACACAAATGCGTTCGATGCCATCGTTACAAGGCAAAAATGCAACATCAGCTAATGGGAAGCCTCCCAGCTGAGCGAGTCATGTGCTGCAGACCTTTTACAAACACCGGAGTAGATTATGCCGGGCCGATAGAAATAAAGGCGTGGAAGGGCCGATGTAACAAATTCTCCAAAGGATATATAGCGGTATTTGTTTGCCTCTCAACGAAGGCCATTCACATTGAACTTGTGAACGATCTAAGTACGGCGTCCTTTATAGCCGCTTTTCGAAGATTTGTCGCAAGAAGAGGCACATGCGCTAACATATTTAGCGATTGTGGGACGAACTTCCAAGGAGCGCACAACGAAATAAAAAGAGACAGCAAATTCATCTCGTCCGAATGGTCGTCAGAAGTGGCCAAAGAACTAGCGGCCAGAAATACAACATGGCATTTCAACCCCCCTTCATCACCACATTTCGGAGGGCTATGGGAGGCGGGAGTTAAGTCCATTAAGCACCACATCAAGCGAACCATTGGAAATTCCAAATTGACATTTGAGGAGTACACGACATTGCTCACTCAAATTGAAGCATGTCTCAATTCGAGGCCACTATGTCCAATGTCTGCGGATCCCGAGGATTTAACAGTCTTGACTCCTGGACACTTCCTTATAGGAGGATCGATGCACACTGTTCCCGAAAGAAACCTGTGCGACGCCAATATTAACAGCCTGGACAAATGGCGATATATTCAGCGTCTCACGCAAGACTTTTGGAAGCAATGGAGCATATCATATCTGCATCTGCTCCAACAACGACCAAAATGGCTCCAAAAGCAGCCCAACATCAACATTGGAGACATCGTCTTAGTCAAGGAGGACAATTTACCACCATCATCGTGGTCACTCGCGCGAATAATAGAACTACATCCGGGATCTGACGGTCTCACGCGCGTCGCGACAATAAAAACAAACACTTCAACACTTAAAAGGCCAATCGTAAAATTATCCCCCTTACCGGTATCTGAACCCCTTAACAATTCAAAATAATCATAAACAAACGAGTTTTTTCTGCCACAACACATTCTTAACTAAGAACATGAACTACCTACCTATAATACACCCTAATGAATTAAAAAACAAACAAATATTAATCGCAAACATGAACTATACCCATAATACAAGCCAATGAACTTAATAAATCAAAAAAAACTCACCCCATGCTAATACAGCCGATCATCCCTTGAAACTAATAGGGAACCAGGTCCAAAAAAGATAATAAATATTAAAAATTCTGTCACTTTGCACATTATGTATATTGATACACACAAAACAATTTACTAATGCTTGTTTGTTTTATTATTTTGCAACCCACAACACTTCACACCTGGAGGAAATCAGCCATCCGGCCAAAGAACACAACAACAAATTAAAGGCAGGACAAGCCGCATGCAGAAGGAGGTTATGGTGAAACTGAAACGTGAGATGATTAAAAGGATGTCTTAAAATCTGTCTCCGAAGGCCGGGAGCATGTTGGTTCCCAACACAACAAACCACAAAACACCACATTATGCCGACAAATAATAATTGTAAACGATTAATTATTGTGATGAAAATGCAATTGCCAAACCATTTGCACAATTGACTGTTGCATTCATTGCGCATATTGGGCTAGTCACTGAGATATGGAAATAAGAAATACATATCCCAGATGACTGGCATATAATATGCGCAATGAAATAAAACCGATCGCGTCAAACTTTCGCGTATTTTATTAAATTAAAAAATGTTAGAGAAGAAATTACGACCGACCGAAAGAAGAAACCAAACACGAACTGTCAAATCTGCAACATGGTGGTGATAGCAACAATTAACAATAAACAGAAAGAGAGAAAAAATCAGTCACCATATGTGCATCCAATTCTCACCCATACATTAAATATGGGGCATTAATGTAAAGAGCAGGACACGAATATATTAAATGTAATTACTCATACAGTTCCCATGAAAGCAAATGATAATGTAAATGTATTGATATGTATCTATATAAGAATTTTCAAGTTCAAGATCAAGTTCATTGACCATATATATAATAAAAGTTTTGTATTTAAGAACAGTAGCGACTAAAAGCAAGGCTTCATGGGAACTAAGATGCAAATCTTACGAACACTTGTCAGTTAGCAGTAGACCAGTTCAGTCAACATTAAAGGTTATAACGAATTACGAAGAAGTTTTGTTTTATTTCTATTGAACAATTTAACCATTTTTGGTGCAAGACATCTTTCTTGCACTAGAATTTTTTCTAAGTTCATCGCAGCTAAGAACAACAGGTTTATTGTTACTTGACAAGTATCATTGACGATTTTTTTCATCAAGTAACATTGATGATAAATCGCCTACACACGTATCAATAAATATTGACAATGTTTTCGCCTGAATTATGTTCAGCCGTTTCAGATGTGTCAATGAGGATGGATAAAAGATAATAATTTGTATCTCCTTGCAGCCTATTCGTTTTGTAACTACTGGCAGAGTTTTAGAATCGTTGTTCTATTGTTCCAGAGGCCAGTCGTGCAATTATCGATCATATGTGAAAATTAGACATCTTTTCACCAAGATTACCATTTAAAAAATTACAACATTGACAAGTAACATTGTAGAAAATCAAATCAGTTTTGGTTTTCATCAATGCATCAATGTTACTTGATAAGAACATTGAAGAGCATACAAACGATCAATGTTACTTGAATTATGGGTCATGATGGGTCAATCAAGTAACATTGACAGGTAACATTGAACGTGTGTAGGGCCCTATAAACTGCGTAAGGCTGCAGTTATAGCTATCAGTAAAATGCATCCGTAAAAAAATTGTTTCACTTTTTTGGAGCACTTAAACTTAATAGTTGAACTTAATCTTGGTCTTAAATAGTTGCTTCTGAATTATAAAACTAGTTCGTCAAAAAAAATTAAGCAATTGATCTTTAAATTTAAAAAAGAAAGAATTTCTTTATTTTTCCGTACGAAAAACTTTTTCTGTTCAACTTCTCAACCAGTTTCACGAAGTATTCCACTGAATTCCTATGATATGCTACGGTTAAATGTTTCAGTTTTGTTCTGTTGCGTGTTTTTACGGATGGACTTTTCTGATAGCTATAACTGCAGCCTAAACTGCAGAAATGTACCACCTCGTAAATCAACTATCAGATTTTGTATGGAGAATAGTTTACACAGACCTCATAATTTTCGACGACGATTTAGGCTCGGAAATCAACCGCGGAAAGTTACGCAAATCACAAATGTCAAACTTTGACAGACAGTCGTATGAATTGTTTGTTTGATTCCAGATGTACAGTCGAATTATGCGAGCTGCATAAATTTATCAGGTTTTGTGAATACCGGGTTTGCCATTCGTCCGGGTTTTCCCAGACATGTACTCTTTTTCACCTATGCGGGGAACGTCCGGGATATTTTTTCTAGATTGTCCAGGTTTTTCATTTCTCATCGTCAAGAGAAATTTTGGTAGTGTTTTTGAATCGTAACTTGTTGCTTCTGAATTCTGCAACATAATTACTGTAATACACACTTTGGTAATCGACAAAAGAAAGGTAAGAAAACACTGAATGAAAAAATCCTATTGAAGTCCATGTAATCACTTTAAAAATATAAAATAGAATACCAGTAACCAGTCACTTTTATACCATTCAAAAAGGAGATAGATTTCTCTTCAGCCGGCATAGAGTAAGAGGTAGCAACGTTTTTCCTCAAGCCATTTTAGCAACGCTGTAACTTTGTGAGCTTAGTTCGTGGTGACTACTTAACACGAAAATATATTTCTGGCAGCGCTGCGTTGGTCCCAAGTCAAATATGTAAGTGGAAAAGTTAAGTTTTTGTAAGAATAGTACCTACGTGCATTTTTGTCCTAGTTTTCTACCTACTCTTTTTTTTAGATCCTATTTTGTCCGGGAAAGTTTCATGATTAATAACTATTTTCTTCAAATTATTTCTGGCAACCCGAGAATACCCTGTTTCTTAAGTACAAAAGAGTGAAGAGTAAATATTTTTGTACGTATATATGTTATGGTAATGTATGTACATATGTACATATTTTATTTAAAAAAAAATGTATAGACACATTCATATATTTTTCAAAATTTGGAAAATCATAATTATAGCCATAACAAAATTCCTACTAATTTCTGGTATATCTATTTCATTATGCGCTAAATTTCGCGCTGTGCGCTAAATATATTTGTTATGCACTGTCAGATCCGAAATTCCCCCCGATCTGCCGCGTTTTCCGCTAAGTTGGCAACAGTGGGTACTCATTTGGACAGTTGGTAAATCGAAGTACAATTTCACTTTAAAGGAATCTAATGATGAATGATTATTGTGTGGCTCGAAATTTATAATTTTTAACCGAGACCGAGGTGTTTGTTAACACATTCAAAATTTAAATTGTTATACAATTCATACACAAAGCAAAGGTTGTGATCCATCTATGGGTATAAGAAAGCTTTGAATCCAACCGAAAGTGCTTCATAATTTTGATGATCATCATCTAAGTGAGTGAGTCAGTCAGTTACTTTTTTTGTGATTTTTGAAGTCTTGTATTTTGATAGAATTTGCTGAGGTGGACCTTTTCAATGCTTTAAGCTTAGTAAATGCTAGGTATATAAGTTTCAAGTTGTATCTTAATTAGCTTCGAAGTTAGAGTGGGTCTAAAACAACCTGGGTTTGTTCCTGTAAAATGTGTGTATGCCTTTACTAGAGAACTTGGCTGGGGCACTACCATGCCCTTTGATTTAATATCTCACATCGATAATTGCACCCTGAAAATAATAGATGGCACTGCTTGTACAGAATCTAGACTAGAATCTTCTTTTAGGATGTTGATGCCTGTAATCCGACTTCTTTTAACAAAAGTGAAAAGTAACTTAAGTTACTAATTGCCACAATATTTTAATAGCAAAGTCTGTTTCATTTAATTAAAAAACTGTCCGTAAAGTTGTGTTTCTATAATAGGTACACTAGATCGAGTGTTTCTTCCAAAGACCTGGGGCAATACCTACTTTTACTCAGAACTGCAGAACATCAGGAACAATCGCCGCTGATGATTTTCGATTTTATAATTCCCATTTATTTAATTTGATCGCGCTAGATTTAGTCTGTAAAATATTTAAGGAAGTATTGGCTTCCTTAAGTATTCTCTCTTTTTCTGTTTTGATTAAGAATTATTTGAGTAATTTGATTAAGGGCGCGGCGCGCGTGAGATCAGAAAAAATGTTAAAAATATATAGCGCTAACAAAAAGAACCGTGGAAACAAGCGAATATAAAGCTACTAAAGGGTCCGCCATCTAACGTTTTTTTTTCAACTAGTGCTTATTTCGCGAATGGTAACAATTGGCTCATGTCTGATTTGACAGATAATTAGTTTTATCCTTCCGCTGAACGAATATGGTTGTGTATACGCTTGAACAACGCTGGAAAATATTGCGACATTACTTTGAAAATCATGGTAATGTTGCAGAATGTGTGCGAAAATTGCGTACGGATTTTGGAAGAAGAGAAGCACCGTCAGCTCCGTATGTTCGTTATCTTGTGAAAAAAGTGAAAGAAACTGGCATCCTCATCGATAAACCAAAGCGTGAAAAGCCAAAAACAGCCGATATACCCAAAACGAGTCACTGTTTGGTGCGGATTTTGGTCTAGAGGCATAATTGGGCCATTTTTCTTCGAAAATGAGCAAGGAGTGTCCGTTACAGTCAATGGCGATCGTTATCGGGCCATGTTGAACGAATTTTTGTTCACAAAAATTGAAGAGGAGGCTATTGGCAACATTTGGTTTCAACAGGACGGCGCTACGTGCCACACAGCCGAAGCTACACTCGATGTTTTGCGCCCTGTTTTTGAAGACGCATTATCAGCCGCAGAGCTGATGTCGTTTGGCCACCGCGGAGCTGCAATTTGACACCGTTGGACTATTATAAGTGTTACGCCGACATGCTAGAGACAATTGACGCTTTAAAGGACAATATTCGTGAAGCCATTGGTGAAATACAGCTGCACACAATCGATAATGTGCTTTAAAATTGGACCGATCGTGTAGGCTACTGCATGGCCAGCCGAGGCAGCCATTTGAATAAAATTATTTTCCATTATTAACCGGAAGGATTGTACTTTCAAATAAAAAAAGAAATTTGAGAAAATATTCAGTATTTTTTTTTATAGCATTTTCAAAAAAAAAATTTATTTGGCGGACCCTTTATATTACACATGTCAAAAATTGTGGTAATTTTGGGCATTCTGTCGTCAATATGGCGTCCGATTTTGTCCACACACAACTTAAGGAAACAATCTATCGTCGGTGCTATGAAATAAGGTAGATGGAAATTAATGTCAATCAACTTTATTTCCATAGCAAAATAGTAATAAGTTCGAAAAAAATTTTAGTTTTCGAAATTATTTTTCAAAAACTAAAAAAGGAAACCCCAGAGGCCCAGAAGCAGTGAAACATGTATGGGGCCATGCTGCCCCCCTGCAACCCCCTGGAATGGAAATAAACACGATTCGGTCTTATTTTCTTCGACTTTAATTCACGGCACCTCTATCGTCATATTGACGTCGCGTCATCATGTAAAAAATGCACACGATTTTTAACATGTGTAATATAGTAGCTTAAAACATTCTCGAACGCTTAAGAAACATTTAAAAAGAAAGTTGCATCAATGACTGTAGTATTATTAATGTATAGATGGCGAGGCAAGTCGTCTCTTATTAGTGTCTGCTGTCTGGTGGTCTGAAAGTTGATATTAGAGCATGATCCGCATTCCTTCAATGCGTACAGACTTTTTTGAGGAACAGATGGAAAGTGTTCTATAAATTTGTTTTATTCTCTGGAATACGGTGGGTGCGGTAAAGTTGTTCTCCCGCATTTTCACCCTTAGTGACTATTTTTGAAAACCCTTTATCGCATCGAGTGTCTTGATCATGCAATGAAACTTGAAGTTTTTAGATCAAACGGTGAAGACGGATTTATGATTATTCGATTGTTTTTCGACTTGTTATAGAAGCGTTTAGAAACCTTCGTTTTTCCAATTTTGCAAGTTGTAAATAAAATTCAAAAATATGTACAATTGGACGCAGTAGCGCAGTGGTTAGTGTTCTGGACTACTGTGCGAGGGATCCCAGGTTCGATCCCCGGAAAAACACAAATTACATCTGACAAACATCCGAAGGTAGGTATGACTGTCATGAAAAAGCTTCTCAATTCAGCCGTTTGGACTCGGCATAAAATTGTAGGTCCCTTCCATTCGTCCTAAAAACAGAAACTCACACAAAACGAATGGTTGCGAGAAGATAGGCCTAGGTCTACCCGACTGTTGCGCCACCTATTTATTTTATTTATGTACAATTCTATGTACTGACAATAATTTATTTTATAATTACAGGTCTGCACAGTGCTGCCAACACACTGGCGCTCCAATAAAACTCTACCGATTGCCTTTAAAGTTCTAGCGCTGGGTGATGTCATGGATGGAACAATAGTGACTATACGCGCTGGAAACGACGAGAACTTTTGTGGTGAATTACGCAACTGTACAGCGGTAATGAAAAATCAAGTAGCGAAATTTAACGATCTACGGTTTGTGGGGAGAAGTGGAAGAGGTAAGTTCTTACCAAGTCAAATCAAAGATCTTCTTTCACATTTTAAAGAATATACCTACATTCTTTTTTCGCTTAAATTTAAATTGCAATTGACAGTTGTTTGGTGTTAACGAACCCTTAATTTAACCGTGGCTATTTTTTCTTAAAAAAAAAATCAACCCCTGTGCAGTATCCAATTTATTTATACCTCCCCTAGCCGACCTTTGTGGACGCAAATGATTGCTCATTTTCTCTGACTGAATTCTCCTTGTTCCGCGAGCGTGTTTGTTCGGGAAATTAGGATTTTTTTCTGTTGCCATTTAATTCAATCAGATTTCACTTTTTCCTTCTTTTTTGTATTTTTCTGTTTCTTAAAAAAAAATTGATTGTATGGATGGGGTATGCGAGAAGACCGCTGTCGCATGGTCGCCATCCTACGTCTTTCTGTCAATTTATCACGGTTGAAGTAGGAAATCAAATGGTGGGTGACAATGTCGAATGGGGTCGAGGGCGAGGTCGAAGAGATTTTTATATTTGAAACTTTTTCTCTAGCATTGAAGGGAGCATACATCTTGTGAATTTCTGACAGATTTTCCTTTTCTTTTTCCTCTCATTTCCCTGACTTCATCACAGCCATATCCTTCGCGGTAAGTGGGATAATACCAAAGGATTTAAATTTAGTCTTTTCCAAACAACAAATAAAAAAAAAAAGCGAAACCGAATCAGAAGATGTTTGAAATGGATGGGGCGCGACAGATAAAAAAAATGTTTTGCGATACTTTTTTCGTATACGGATAGCTTGCTCCGTTTCAGCTCTGAACGATTGCAGTTATCCTTTTTGTTTTAACAAATTTACAAAAGGATTAGTTGGGTCACCTTCATCATAGGCAGAGAGTCTCGGGTCATGTCACAAGCTTAAGTAGTCATTTCTAATGGAATCACTTAGTTTTTAATGTTTTTTTTTTATGTTTGCGATACGCTTATGGAGATGATGATAATGGTGCGATGATGGCGATGATGACTCCAGAGGATCGTCGGGATTAAAGTGATTTCGAATTGAAGTAGGTATGGAATTGGGAAATCGTTTTTTTTTTTTATGTTGGGTTTACACTTTGCTGGAGGATGGATATAATTGGTGTGGGATGGGGAGCTTATGGTTCTTAACATGGGGTGGATTTGAAAACAGAGTTTTAACAAGAAACGCAGGTCATAAGAGAAAAGTTGTTTTGCATAAGGAAGAACTGGTTCTAGATCAAATATCTGTAATGGCGATTCGATGAGCAAATATTGACGTTAGCTCTTAAATTTTTAAATGCGGACACACAAAATAAATCGTCCGCCCGCCCTCTACTGCATTGTGAGATGGGCTGCCGATTTGTATCCATTTCGCAATTACGATCCTAGCCAAATAGCCACCCTCCACTTTAGTTGAATCAACTATCACAGCCCCCATCCAAATCTACACGCCACGAACAATCAAATAAATCATCCCACGACCTACAGATTACCGAATAGTTTGCATATCCCTAACGAAAAATTCCTTCCATTTCCCCAATATACCGAATTACGACACATCCAAGTACACAAACAATTGAATTCCAGTAAATCAAAGACTTTTGCGAAACGCAAACGCATCAGCCTGCCGATTCTATCAATCGAATTCCAGATTCCGTCGTCGCTCTGGCAATCCGACCAAGGACAAATATTCAATTAAATCACACACAGACAAATGTACGAGCACACTCACTGCTATATCCATTAGGCAAATCGAAGGAATTTAATTGAAGTCACGTTTCAATATCGTCCTGGCGGTAGTTGAGTACAAGCAAACACTCACGACGACCACTCATTCCGGTTGCAGAATTTTTTCCTCGATACCACTTTGCTACGACATCTTGTGATCTTACATCCCGCCTACGACACACATATTCTTCTGAATTCCAGCACACTGCATCCTTACATCAGTGGAGTGCGGCACGAGAGCGGCGCGGCGGCAGAGGCAGCGGCAGCTACTTAGAAATGCAAAATTAATTTCTTCCCTCGTTTGCAAATAAAAGAAAAAGTAAAAAAAAAAAAAACTAACCACCTTCGCCGTCTTTCAAGCTTCTTTCGGATTCCGTTTTCATTTTCTTTGGTGGTTGCTTACCGTATGCTCTTTGTGGCCGTATATATGTGGGAGGGGTGGCAGCTGTCCCCCCAACTGCCTCCTCATTGTGAGGAAAAGGAAATTAAATTTCACAAAGTCAAAATTACATTGCCAATGACTCCTGTTGTTCAGTGAAAGTTTATATTCTCGTATTCTTTGTGTACCCTTATACGCCTTCCTACTCCGTGTGGAGCCCGAGGGTTGTTTGAATATAAAAGTGATTATAGGCATAATGTCTACAAAATGTATACCTATATGTAGTAGTAGACGATAAGAACGAGATCATAAAAAAGGAGAGTACACCAAGAATCAACAGAACTTTCTTAGTTTCACATCCTGGGACAAGTAGCCCAAGGCGTTCAAATGAAAACAAGAGTTCACAAACAACAGAGCAACAACAATAACAAATAACTTTTCAACGCAACAAGGATGCGGCGTACAATTACAGCGTGAACAATAAATGTCACATAATCTTTAATAAAGGACCGAAATCCGTAAGCAATTTATAGCCAGAGACGACGTTGTCGTCATCACTGGCTGTTAGACTTCATGGGTGGAATCCTGCGTGGGTCTCACCCCCAAAAATGTAACCTGAGGGCATCGCACGAAAAGCAAATCGCTTTTCCTATTATTGAAATCATTAACCCGCGACTTTTGAGCCGCCCCCAGAACAGCCCTCATTATCCGCAATCTTCTTTTTTCCCCGGCAGAGAGTCCTTAAGGTACTCGGGAGTCTTTTTGTGTATTCTTGTTAGAAAGTTAGTTGCTATATACGAGTATTCGAGTTGGGCGGATATCGCCTTTGGGAGTTGACTGTTCACTTGTAGATAATGTTCCTCCACAGAGTTTACAGACGGTGAGGGATTGTCTCAATTTTATAAACAGACAAACAGCTTATAGGCTGTTGATTCAAGTATGAAACTTCATAAAAATAATTCCGCGGAATGTTTTGCAATTTTTTTTTATTCCGCTTCAATGTAAGTGACGACGCAGCCGAGTTGCTCATTTGGTTGGCCACTTCAGAGAAATTAAATAAGTGTCACGGGAGATACTGGTGCATGGAGGGATTGCGGATTTAACAAAAAATTCTGGCTTTTGTCGGCATACCAATACCTGGTTCAGACATAACGTGGCTAAGCAATAACATCTTTTGAAAAAGTAACATAAATTATTTTGCTGATTCACGAAACGCCATCATTGGCTGAGAAAATATTCTCGAATCAACATCGATAATGTGTGGCTGTCAATGGAGCTGTCAATCATAGCAGACGACTGACTTGGATTAGATATGCTGTGACCCCTTAGCTCTATGGTTAAGGGTCAAATCCTCAACTGCATTTTTCCTGCTCTAAAGCACCAGCCCCCGTTTTGTGATCCTCTATACCTAATAATAGACTTGTTGATTGGAATCATATCCTCAAGTTCTTGATGGTGCGTAGCAGTCTTGCTTCACCGAGGGTGAAAGCCGATGCTACCACCGCGCTTTAATAGACGTGCCTATATTCAAACATATTGCTCCATACTGAACCCTGTGGTATTGCCCTTAATTTTATTCCTTTTGACACTTGTTATGAGTCGAGGTAAGCCACAGGGGCATCTTTGGAGTAGTAGACGGTGGCACGCACGCGATTTCACGGCTATCGTTCTTTGGACGGGGAAGTTCTTGTCACCCCTCACACTTAACCACCAGCTCAAAAAAAAAAAAAAAATCATGCCAGAAGAAAACTAAAGATGGACAGTCGGAGAACTAATTTTAAACGACATCGAATGGACAAAAAAAAAATCAAAGAAAGAAAAAAAAAACAAAAAAGAAGAGAAGTGAATTCTATTTTCAAAATAGTTTCTACTAACAGTGTGCAGTTTGGCACTTGCATGCTCTAACTGCAGTACTTTTTCTTTCAATTTGATTACAGAAACGGCTTTGCATTTAATATCGCAAACTGCTTGTATCATATTAAGGGTGCTCTGTTTTTTTTAAAGCCGTATTGTCATGAAGTGAAGTCAGTTCTCTTCAGTGTATTGGCAAATTCGAATTCTTACCAGCACTTCAGCTAAAAAATAAATAAATAATTAGGCGGCGTATTGCAACCAGCCATATTGCAGCCACACGGTACAATGTGGCGTCACAATGCGATGATTTATCCATTGCACTTGCTCATATCTGAGTTTGACATTTCGCTTGTTGTGTCGGGGTTGTTACCATGAAATCTAATTTCTTTGTCCGTTAAAAACTCGAAAACTTATGGACAGATTTCAATGAAACTATTTTTAAAATGTTTCTTAAGACTGTGAGACTGCTATAGGCTATGTCGTTTACGTCTTTAGGAACAGTTTTTAGGCAAAATGTTTTTTTTGAAGTAAAAATATATTCACACACATATACCCTGCTACAAATGGATGTTTATACGTTTGCGATCGTGCGACAGGACAAACAAAAACAAAACAACACTAGCAAACGTATACCTCTCATTCTAAAAGGGTTGTTTTTTTTCGCAGTGAATGCTATGGTCAGTTGTATATGTTATGTATGTAGGTATGTATATTATGATCGTATGTCTGATTCAGGATGGGGATGGGGTGCATGCTATGGCTATGGTTAATCATCTTCATTTTCATAAGAGAAGAGACGTATAATACAAAACATGGTATGGTAACAGTGTAGTTTTGGGGTAGGTAGTTGCTTGAATTCCATAGGAAGAGGGAAACAAAGGAAAGGAAATGCAGTATTACAAATAAGTGGAGAGATCTAGGAGAGGGAGGCATTTTCTTTTTCTCCTAAAAGCACGAAAACTACTGGAAACTGGACTGATTTCAATGAAATACTCAAAGTGTAATTTTAAATGAACCAAATATAATTGTGTGCGAGCGGGCAAGGCGAGCCCGGGTCCAGTAAGGTTTACGTATACTGTATATGGAATTCTACTCTTTATTGGGTAAAAGGGGGGTCAAAGTTTGAATGGGAAAATTCAAAATTTATATTTTTTTTCCGATGGACCTCAAACTCGCCAACCTGCACACTCAATTTCAAATTCATTTAAATCAGTGACAAAAAGTTTTTATTATACCTAATGCTCTGTAGGTACACTACATTTTTTGATAGTATTTGTATCTATCAGGACAATGCATATCAAAATTTTAAAAACTTTGGCTCCCATGACTGTCAAAGTAAAGTGAACACTCCCAGGCCAAACTCTAAGATTGTCCAAAAGTTTTAACTCAAACGATTCGGTGGTTTTCGAAATATAAGATTTTTAATGTTTTTTTTTTTTTTTTTGTATGGGCGGTGCCACGCCCCTTGTTCAATTTTGACCAATCTTCACAGAAATACTCCCCGGGCCAATAAATTTAAACTCAATCGATTCAGTGGTTTTAGAGATGTAAGATTTTCAACCTACCAATTTTTTTTTTAACATTTAACCTTCTTAAACTAAAAACTTGGCGTACATTTAGATCTCGTAACTTTTCGTGGCTGATTATAGTTACGAATCTAATTTTAGCTGTTCTATATAAGAGAACTTGACTCTTTTTTTTGACATTATGTTTTTGGTGTGATTTCACTACTTTTTGCAAAGTTTTTTTTTATTAGATTTCACAAACAACGTTGAAAAGTCTTCGATTTTTAATATGTCAATAGACACTGACTACTATCACTTTGGCTTTCTTTCTTATAAACTATTCATTAAAATTATATTCAGCAGGTAAATTGATTTCTATTCATATTTTAAGTGGGCAGATTCCACGCCCTTAATTGAACAATTTTTAATTTTTGAAATTTCTCCTTTCGTACAATGCAGGTCCTACAGCTGTACCGAATTTCAACATTCTACGGCAACCGGAAGTGGCCCAAATAAATAACAACCAATTTTCAAAAAATTTTCGCTGAATGGAAAATCTCAAGTTTTTGATTTTTCGCAGTATATGCACCACAGGATGTCGCATTCTGCCAAATTTCACGATTGTGTGATGGCCGGAAGTGCTTCATAAGTGCTTTGAAGTCCTGTATTTTGAGATCCACTAATACTATAGGGATGAAATTTAGTGAGGTGGACCTTTTTAGTGAGTTTGATAATGTGATAATTTTTCAAGTTTGCAGTTGGTATCTTGCCCATAAAGCATGTGACTGTGACCTCTTTGTGCAACTCGATTAAGCGATGTCGAATCTTCGCCATTGATTATAAGAACGCTTAACCATTGCTTCCATTATAACTTAGTTAACTGCGTTATACCATTATCCTTTACCGCCCCGACGACAAAACCAAACCCCTATCAGTCAGTAAATTAAAACTTAACTGTCCCATTTCCATCTGAAATTCTGATTAAACTCGTCCGCTGCTGTCACTACCAGACCATAGTGTCTAATTAATAGGACACTTCTCCGAATGCCCTTGGAAAGCTGCTGCTGCTTCATCTGTCGCGCGTTTAACCAAAACTGAATTGCAATTAAAAACTTGTAATTGTAAACAACATCGGTGGAGGGACACCGTATACCTCCAGCCGAAGTTTGAGTCTATACCTTCCATCACCTGTGCAAAGTGAGTGCCATGTTTTACCGCGGCATTCAAGCAAACAAGGATAATTAATACTCATCTCTAAACATCAGTTCTCAAGGACAGGACAGGGCGTTGTTGATGTAATGGAAAATATTCACAATATTTCATAATAAGCTGAAACCAAATAGTTGGCGGGTGAAAAGGATACAAGTGGGAACACCTCCGTCCCTCACCGTGATGGAAAATCTAAAAATTAATACCACGTCATATATTAAAACCGTTTCTACACACAGAGCCGGAAAACAGCACAAAATCGCTTTTGCCGCCGGATACCCGACGACCGACGACTAAGTGAAAAGATGCTCCTTTATCCGTTATTTATTTACTTTGCGACGGTATGTGTGCGTTTATGTATGCGCAATGGAAAAACTTAAACCGATTAAATGGATGGCAACAAAAAAGGATACAAACCCAGCACCACCAAGCCCCTTCTTGTATGTGCGGTGCGGGCGCGCCTCACAAGAATGGCCCCCTAATTATTATTATGAAAAGGAAAAGGCTTTCAAGATAAAAAGGGGTTACACAGCAGCAACAGCAGCAGCAAACTGTTGTTAAGTATACACAGCGAGGTTAAGTATTACGCCCTCGAGCTACTCATCTAAATGCAAAGACAGAGGGTAATAGACGATGATGGGGTTGTGCGCCATAATATAATGAGTAGGATGGTAGTGGTGGTGGTATAGTGCTGCTGATGTTGGGAGTTTTTCCTCTTGAAAGTTTCGGGTTAGATGAACCCTGTTGGTGTGTTGTAACCTCGTTAAGCTTAATTAATAGCAGTGAACACCAAGGAACAGGTGCTGGTTGAATGTTTTTCTCATTCTTATATATAGCTACCCAAGGGATGGCGGGCAAAAACACTACGGTCGCACTGCGGGGGTTGAGAAATCCTTGGAAAGCACTGCCGAACAAAGAGAAGACAGATTTTTGGTAGCTCGCACACAATTATCTCGCTTACAAACGAGCAAAATTGATTTTTCGCCATTTAACGCATTGTTAAAGTTGAATTCATTAAGCGGCTTTAGCGTCTTTCGTATACCTACCTCACTATATATGAGTTTTGGGCTACACCGCTTTCACAAATCCGCATCACATGACACATTTATCACCCGGACAGCATCGGTCCACCTTTATGGGTATATATACCGTAGGTATATGGGTTTCAATAAATTCCTGTGAAATTTATTGCCCCCCAAGTCTTGTGTTTAAGGTTCACCCTTGGTGAGTTTAAAAATTCATAACTCGACTGTAGCATGGCAACGTCAGAGAATGGTTTTGTTGTCCCCTTGCGGAAAACGAGGAAATTAGATTGTGACTTTCGCTTCCATGAACATTGACAATTCGAAGAGCTGCCGTTGTGGCAGCGATAAAAATCCTGCTGTCGGATGGATGGTGATTGGAATTTTGTTTTGCTAAACCAGAGCATGCAAACTTACTGAAAAATTTCTATAGGTAAATTTGACAAATCAATGTGAAATAAGAGATATTGCGGGAGATCAGCTTGTAGTCCTTTGGTTCAGCTTGGACATGAATATTTGAAGTTTAACTTTAGAAACCTGTTCTAAGTCTGACTTTAGGGGAGGAATTCACTCCTTTAATGAACATTCCAGAGTGGATTGCACTACTTTTATACTACCGAAAGGTGAACTAACGACAGGCGTTCGGTTGATGTGGTCCACCTTTTATTATTGGTCCATGTCTATATACGCCGGACAGGTTTATTAAGCTTACTACAAGCCGAGGAAGAAATACTTAAAGAAGTATCCATGAAATAACTTAAAAACTAACTTAAACTGAACAAGTTGAATCGATGAGTGAGAAAGGACTATGGTCGAGGCGGACAGTTAAAGACAGTTAGGACTGCTTCGCTTTGAAGAGTAAATTTGGCATCATTAAGGACATCGAAATCGCTTTTTTGTGATAGTTAAGCAACGTGAGATACGCGACGAACCACTGGAACTGTAATGAGGTTGTGGGGCCTTGGAGCGAGAGGAAATAATTGTTCTCACTTTAATCAGTGTTTTAATTTAGTAATTGGTTGGTAGAGACTGTAAAGTGACTTCCGATTTTTAGATGCTGCATGTGAATTAAAGTTAGTCGATGTTCTTAAGGAGGTAAGAGGTATAGGGGTCGATCCCACGAAGTCCCCGAAAGAACAGAGCGCACAGGTCTTCGTTCAACTGCTTCAATTCGTAATGAGTTTGCATTCGCAATGCGTAGGGCTTAGAGTGTGTCTTTGCACCAGGGGGTGTAGTGTTATTTCTTAGTTAGTTAGATAGTTTAAAGTGGCTATCGATGAGCCATTGGGATTTGGGGAGCTATTTCTTTACTTGCTACTCATCTAAACCATTTGCTGTCGTTTATAAAGCTAAGAATGTTAGCGGCGCTTGTATTACCTAGATCACTGACATCATTGAGAAAGTAGTTTTCTAAGTGAGCTTTTCTTAAATTGGCAAGGACAGGAAAACTGCAAAGAAAGTGAGTAATGGACTCATCCTCCTCTTCATCTCTACAGCTTCTACAGAAGTCATTGTATGACAGACCGATCCTTTGTCTGGATGCTGTCGTGTCCAGTCGGATGCCCTCTCCAGTGTTTCCCTTTCCTTAGTCTAATTGCCACAAGTTTGTAGCGTATTCTTTACTGACGATGTCTAGTGGTAGTAAGTTAAGCATGGGTTGTAGAACGGGGGTTGAAGATGTCCTCAAAGCACCCGTTATGCATAAGCAAAGCATAAGACCTTTAGATTGGAAGTTTTGTCCAAGGCCGGCCACCACACCACAATGCCGTATAGAATAATAAAGTCTCATAACCGTAGTATAAAGCTAATGCAATATATTGGGTTGAAGCCCCATCTTGAGCCGACAGCCCTTTTACAGCAGTATAGAGCAACTAGGGATTTCCTAGTGCGTCCGGTAATATTCTATCTCCATAAAAGCTTTCTGGTCCAGCATCAAGCCCAAATATTTTGCGCTGGTAATGATTTCGAGTGGTCATCCTTTAAGCTTTGGGGGAGTGCCGACGCTCATTTGAACCTTCCTGGTGAATAAGACTAACTCAATGTTCGTCGGGTTGACGTCGGAAGACCACAACTAACAATCCAGGAGGCTAGTTTACGTAAAGCGGGTTGCAGGATGTCGAAAAGTGTTTGAGGATACTTTCTTGAAGCGAGTAAGGCGACATCGTCCGCGTAGGCCATAACCTTGAGTTATTTCTGATGTTATTACTGATGCTATCGATTTAAGCAAGAAATTCCAGTTCCCTGTCACAGATAATGACCAGATTTCGGTTACTGAAAGGATCAGATTTTCGCAAATATAGAATATTCGGTCGAAGAAGGAGGAAGACGTTTGCGAGAATAAGTTTAAGCTTGACATTTTCTGTTTTATCGTACCAGAAGAAAAATAAGAACTTATTAAACTCGGCTTCTGAGGAACAAGCGTCTCGTTGGTAGGGGATTGTGTGCTCTTACAAATTCTCATATCACTTTTGACAGTATAGAAAGATCTGAAATCCTAATAATCAAGCTTATATCGTCTATTTTAAGGATAAAGATAATTGGTCCGACATGGGTCCTTTGTGTTACGCTAGATTTTGCATTAATTAATTCAGAAAGGGGGGATTTGAAGATAAATCTGAATATTTATTGTATCCTAACCAGGGTCGAAAGTCTAACTAATGAGTTGAATAGAGATTTTGTCAAAGCCTTGCTGAAATCAGAAGTAACAGCATCAACTCCATTCGCTTCCTCTAAAACTCTTAAGTATTCTTAAGACGAACTTAACCAATTTAGTGGAAGTTGATTTTACTTACTTTAAATGGCGCTTACAGCGGAACCACGGCCTTAACCAACAGTCCCCTCTAGTTAGCTCCTAGTTGGTGGAGTTTAGTTATTCGAGCCACCTGAATTGTCGTCCAAGGATAGGCTCAAAGACACGACCTAGCCATCTCAGGCCAATTTGTCCTTGTATGCTATGTAAAGTTCGTCATTGGAACTTCTCCTAATTATTCAACGGACAGCAAACCAAACCTGCAACCAAATCGAAACTTGGGCAACTCAATGCATGTTTCAGGACATTGTTGGCATACCGAAAATAAAAAAGTCATATAAATCTTAGTTTTCGTCACCCAAACTTAAAGTAAGTAAGTAAGTAAGTAATGAGGTTGCCCAAGATGCTTTTAAATTAAATTTTTCTTGGCCATCAGCTGATAATATGTCCGTTTTAACCCGTCATATAGACACTTGGAGTTTGGCTTACCACTGATCCTTAGTTGACATTATATGATCAAATTCGAGTTCTCTTGCTTTCAGCCCAGAGGCTGTCGTTGACCGTCTGACAGTGGTTGACAGTAAAGTTCAATGCAATGAAAATACGACTGAAAACTGGAGGTCTAGGTTAAATTTTAAGGACTCCATTCCAAGGGGTCTTTCCAGGCCACCACCACTAAAACTATATCTACACTAATCATTGGTATGCCCCAAACGCTACCACATTGTTAGAGAATTTCAATTCGCTACTTACATTCGTTTGCCTTAAACCCAGAACACTCTTACCTGTCTTACATCATCTGAAAAATAGATCCCAAAATCTGCTTTGGGTCTTACCGTTACCATTACCATTTCGATTTTCAAATTACACCGCCAACAGCAAATGGCATCGCAACATTTGTTTATTATTCTAAAATAAATTTACAGTTTAATGTATTTTCTAATAAGTAATTGATGAAGTTAATTTCCAGGACCCCTCTCGATAACGCCGGAAAAACGGTATCAAAGAAATAAGATAAAAACCAAACACACAAACCAAAGAAAAAGAAGAATATCAGGCCAGGATAAACATGGAACTTCCGTTTCCATAATTTATACAGGACGTTAGAAAGTTAGCAACGAAAGAAAGGCAAATGACTCTCGGGGAGTTAGGGAACGGAAGAGAAGAAAGACGGCAAAAAAAAAGAGGAAACCCAGACTCTGTTCTTTTTGGAAGAAAAATGAATGTTGCATAAAGTGCGAGGGTGGTTTCCTGTTTTTCTTCTTTTATTTTCTGATTCTGATCTCTCTCCACATCTGCATTTAAAATCAACTAAAACACAGCAATGACGCGCCCCCGCGCCACATTTTGCCAAGGGCGAAAAATCACGTCATTATCGCAATTTTCCTTCTGTCATTTTTTTTAAAAATCACAGACAAAAAAGAGAAGGAGCTTCGAAACCAATAACAAAACGACAAAAAAGAAAAACAAAACAAAAAATCAGGACACAGATAAATGACATTCTCGGATGGACGTGTAGATTTGTGCCGAACTGGCAAAAGAAAATAACAAAAACTAAAAATGGATACAATTGGGGTGACAGAAACGTTTTCTTTTAGAATCTGCGGACAAGAGAAAAATGAGAAACGATTCGAAGGACATTAAGAATTGACGGAGGTGTTGTTTGTTGTAATATCTACTGCAGTGCTACAGGAAATTCCTGTCGATTGTTGTAGGTATGATAACATTTCATAAGCAAGCTATAGTGTATAATGTTTGGAGTTGGTCTAAATTTGGAATTTAAGCTGATTTTATGGTATTTAAGAGCCATTTTGATATTTTGGAAATGTTTGGACCCCTGGCATTAGGTCCAATTTACCTTTTCTGATGTTTTTTCTGCAGGTCCTTATTTACTTTAAATGGCGCTCACAGTCCGGGGTGGATCACAGTTGTGCACGCCACCTGGGGTGGGATCTTCCTCTGTTTCGTTGTCTCTCAGGGGTGGACTCAAAACACGTCGGGCTGGTGCGTTATTGCCCATACGCTCCACATGACCCAGCAATCTCTGTCGCTGTATTTTGAGCTTTTTGACTAGGCCAAAATCGCTATAGGTACAGCCCGTAAAGTTCATCGGTGAATCTCCTCCTCCACACTCTCTCGATACAAACTGAACCGAAAATCACTCAAAATTTTTTTTTTTCATCAGTTGTCGGTCCAAGCTTCTGCATCATACAGCAGGACCGGGATGATTAAGGTTTTGTACAATATTTCCTTGGTTCTGCGAGAGAGGGCTTTACTTCTTAGATACCTCCTTAGCCCAAAGAAACAGCGATTGGAAAGAATGATTCTTCGTTTAATTTGTACCCCGTTGATTTCTATCCCAATGTCGTTTTGCGAGGTAATTGTAAAGCCTAGGTAGACAAAGTCTGTAACTACTTCGAAGTTTTTTCTGTCCACTGTAACATTTTGTCCGACTCGTCGATGCTGAGAGTTCTGCAGGTCCAGTTCATGTCAAAAATGATTAAATAAAAAAACATAAAATAAGGAATTAGAGCAGGCTTCGAATATTGCTCCATTTATGGAGCTCATTCCCAAAGATTTCTATTAACCTAGGACATCACTTTTTCAAAACCTGAGGACTACCTATACAACTTACAACAATTTAAGTTCAGAATTAGCACCTAATCCAAAATTTATTGCTAACAAATATTCTACATTGAATTTAATTAGAGGTACCACACTAAGGCGGCTCTCAGATTGAGGCAACAAGCAATAAGCAACCAGCAACTGCCAATAAGCAATCAGCGACATTTTTCGTTCGAGCGAAATTTAGTTGCTTTGATGTGAGACCTCTAAGTCGGCTCTCACATTGAGGCAACATTCAATAAGCAACTAGCAATAGGAAACACGCAATATTATCGCTCACAGTTATTTTACATAGAATTAAATTAGAGCTCTCACATCAAAGCAACTCAATATCGCTCGAACGAAAAATGTTGCTGGTTGCTACAATAATTATCGCTAGCGATACACAGCGCATGTTGAAAAGCAACATAATATTGCTTCCTAGTAGCAATATTTGTCATTATTGACACATTTGCGCATACTACGTTTCGGAGCTCTTTCGATAACAGTTTTGAAATTGGGTGGGATGTGCTCTGAGTTCCTTAGCGCAAATATTTTCACCACGATTTATTAAATTAGTAAATGCAAACCCAATATTTCCTTTGCTTTTGTCTTCTTTTTTTTTTTTCTTAAATGGAATCACATTAGAAAAATCGAATCATCGGAGTCGTCGGATGACATGTTAGTTAGAAATTTCAGGCAATACTGTTGCTTCGATGTGAGAATAGGCTAAAATAAAGTTGCGTATTGCTTATTGGCAGTTGCTAGTTGCTTAGTTGCTTATTGCTTGTTGCCTCAATCTGAGAGCCGCCTAAGTCGGCTCTCACATAGAGGCGACATTCAATAAGCAACTGGCAATAGCAAACACGCAATATTATCGCCCACAATTATTTTACTTTCAATTAAATTAAAGGTTTCACATCAAAGCAACTCAATATCGCTCGGACGGAAAATGTTGCTAGTTGCTTATTGCTTGTTGCCTCATTCTGAGACCCGTCTTATTTAATTAAAAGTAAAATAATTGTGAGCGATAATATTGCGTGTTTGCTATTGCCAGTCGCTTCTTAATTATTGCCTCAGTCTCACATCAAAGCAACTGAATATCGCTCAAACGAAAAATGTTGCTGATTGCGGAAATAATTATCGCTAGAGATACACAGCGCATGTTGAAAGCAACAAATTAATATTGCTTCCTAGTAGCAATATTTTTGATTATTGACACAGTTGCGCATACTATCTACGTTCTATAGAGTTTTGGAAAATATGTCGGACGATCCTGTTTTCAACTCAAAATTCGTAGAAGTTGTGGAAAAATATTCCTGATAGCTAAAAATTTAAGGCAATACTGTTGCTTCCATGTGAGAAAAGGTTACAAAAAAAGTTGCGCATTGCCTATTGATAAGTGCTAGTTGCTTATTGCTTGTTGCCTCAATCTGACGAAAAATGTTTGGTGATTGCGGCAATATTTATTGCTGGCGATACACAGTGACAGTGGATGTTGAAAAGCAACAAATATTGCTGCGGAGTAGGATCCAATTTTTAATACAAAGTTCGTAAAATATAGTGAAAAAATAACCTTAATAGGTGGAAATTTCTGGAAATATCTACTTTTGCTTCAATGTGTATTGCTTTTTGACAATTGCTAGTTGCTTTGTTGCTTATTGCTTGTTGCCTCAGTGTAAGAGCCGCCTTGATATGATATTGACATACTGCTACTTCGGCTACGACGACAATGAAGGCAGAACTTTCGTTCTAAAGACCATACCATAGCGGATCGCAGCATCACGGGATCGCAGAAGATGGAAGGTTACAGTGTCCCTCCGACAGAGACTCGGGAGTTCGTTAAGTGTAAGTAAGTAAATCTTAAATATAAAGGTGTTCATTTTCAAAATGTGGAAGAAATTTTTGTCGAAATAATGCACCACCTGCAGGCTGCAGTTACTCTACACAAGCCGTGATTTTAAGCCGGCGGATTTTTTGTTGTTGTCATTAAAGATCGATGCTACGTATATAATTCAGATATATTCAGTCAAGAATAATATTAGTTAAGTATTTCATGAAATAGGGACCGAAACTATAGAGAATGTATTGAAAAATTCGGTTAACAAAATGGCTTCCTGCCAAGAAATATAGCCACTCTACACTTCTTTTCATAAAACAAATAAAAAAACCTGAAAACAAAGGATATTTTGCTCAGAATAATAATCTTTACTGATTTATAAAGTTTCAGGTAGGTAGATAGGTAAGCTAGTCGGCACTCTCTCCTCTTGATCTAATGTCGAAAATACTCAAAAAGTCTCCTTGATGGCATGTACCTCTGATAACGTTGTCCATGTTGTGCTGGTGTATTTCTTGGCATGCTTTAAGCAAAGCAATTTTTAGCTCAGCCAAGCATCAGATATCTTAAAATGCCATTCAGATCAAGAGAGCAGACCCATCTGTGGGTCAGTGTAAGACAAGTTGATCAGTGAAAGCAAAACTGACAGCTGAGAATAGGAAGAGAATCGAACACATCAGTGAAACGATTGTGTTCCAAATTAGAGAAACGAAAGTCAGCTGTTCATTGAAATCGATTTCAATCAGTGAAATAATAAAAGTGAATTTAAAGAAATGTATTAATCAGAATTAAGCAATTTCTTTCGTAAAAAAAATTCCACAATTGATTAGCTTTATTTTAATACCAATTAAATCCACTATTGTTTGATTAATCGTCTTAAAATCGGAAATCAATATTTTCAATGATAGCTATAACTGAAGCCTTAGTTTGTACTTATCCGCATTCAATACGAACGCGGTCGCATTTTCGAAGGGTTGTATTTATATAGCTTTAGTAAAATGGATTCGTAAAAACATGGAACACAACAAAATTGAAACATTTAACCTAAGCATTTTATAGGAATTCAGTGGAATACTTTGTGAAACTGGTTGAGAAGTTGAACAGAAAAAGTTTTTCGTACGGAAAAATTAATAAATTCGTTTTCTTGAAACGTTGTAGATCAATTGCTTATTTTTTTAGATGAACTGACTTTATAATTCAAAAGCAACATTTCAAGACCAAGATTGAGTTCAACGATTAAGTTTAAGTGCTCCAAAAAAGTGAAACAATTTTTTTACGGATGCATTTTACTGATAGCCTAAGATGATTGATAACAGACGCCTAAGACTTCTATGCATATTTTTTTTTGACTGAATGTGCCCTTTGGTCGAACTGGTTCAGTGGACTTGTGAGTAAGGAGTCTTAGGTTCGATACATGTCAGAAAACACAAATTACATCTCAAGGTGTTGTACTGTATATTGAATAGAAAATAGCGAATATCGTCCTTCCTCCTCGATATTTGTTACTGCAACTTGTGCAAAAGTCGTTTTAATATACGTCATGCAGTTGCTGTATAAGGTTGCCTGAGATATATCTCAAAGTGGTGACACATGACACCTACTGTTGCGAAAGAGATCTAAGCTTTAAAGCTTTAAATCCAGCTTAGGCCAAATCTGATGCTTTACCGATAGACATGTTGCAGCACTTGTCCACCAGCTGAAGTCTGTCCGAATATCTAAGGCATATTAATCTGATAAAGGACACCAAGTTCATCACATTTATATGTTGCCCAAAAAATCTACCATTATACCTTTAAAGATGCATCTTAATGGCGCCTCAAAAGCCTCCCTTTTCTCATCACTTAGCGCCTCAAAATAAAGTCAAAATATCGAGCGTGTCTTTAAATTTCCTAATTTTTTTTTTTAATTATTTCGTCGAAGTCATTAAGGGCCCTCGTCGCACTTCCCTCGGTCTATTAGAAAACCGTCTGCACTAGCAACAGAGGCTTTCTAAATTGCTGCTACAGACCTCCTAATAAGAATCCCATTAAGCGACGCAATTTTGCTCCCCATCTCCATCGCAACGCGCACAGACATCGTAGCAGCAACAATTTACCAGGATCGCTGCGTGCATGCCACCATCCCCTCTTACACGCGCCACATTGACATCATTGGGTGCTAAGGCGACAACAAAAACAATTATCTCCCCCTTTTAAATTTTACACAATTATCCGCAACGGATTCAAGCCGAGCCAAAAGCGCTAGCAATTTAATTCGCATTGTTTCGATTTTATGGTACCATGGGTAGTTAGTGTGTCGCACTAAAACCACCCCCGCCTACAGCCCAGTGGGGTGCCAATGCCAAAGCCGGCTAGTATAGCTACACGTTGTATGACTAATGTGCAGTTGATGTTGTTGTTAGTGCACAGAGAGGAGGACGACGATGATGATGACGATGGTGATGGGGAACCAACCAACCAGTTAGCCAAACCAAACGGCGATGTCGATGAGTGCCCCAACACTTGGCCGCACTCGACCTTGCTGCAGCTATACCGACCAAAAACCGACTCCGAATATACGCACAGTACATACGTGTGTATACGTGCACAGTGCGGAGCGCATAAGAAATTCATGGGGTGCCATTGTAGTTGACAGTTCTGACAAATGCTTAAATGACTTCTCCGGGCGGTTCATATCATCGTCATTTTTCGCAAGCGGCTTGGGGTTATGGAGTCGAAGTCTGAGGTAAGTGTCAACGCTGGCTTTTCTGGTCCCGTCGTCTATGGTTTGGTTTCAGAGAGACCGGCAAATGAGGACCCCTTTCTGCAATCACACCCATGTGCATGCAACAGTCTGGCATAATGTTCACCCCTTAAGAAATGAAAATTTTTGATATTCCCGTTGGAAGGGGGGCAAGAAAGCATGCCCCTTTATTTTTGATTCATGACATTCGATGAGATTGTGTTTCGCTCCTGCTCCAGGGATGTTGGCGTAACCCTTGAAGTTGACTATTTTTTTCTGTATTGCTCCTGCTTATTGTTATCCTTAATGTCAACACATTTGAAACAAAACGCCAAAGCCCGGGGACTAGTAATGTTGTCGGCGCGGCGGTAGTGGTGCGGAGGGAGCCGAAAAAGGTTAAATGGATGCTGGAACAGAAAAGGGTTGAATTTATGATGAACGGCGAGAAAGGTACAGCAGTAGGGGCGCTCATAAAAGAATGGAAATTCAACGAAAAAAAAAGGAAGCACGATATTTATGATTGTGTCGGATTCCTCCTTTATTTTTCGCTTCGCTCCCTACAGGATTTCTGCTTGCCTTCCTTTGTTACAGTAGAAAGTGCTTAACATTTTTTTATTTTTTTTGTTGTTTGAGCGAATCCTGTGATGTGAATTCGTTCTCGTTGTCCCATTTTAATGGATTCCTTTTCTAATCTCAAAGTTGTGCTGGAAACCATAGGTTGGTGGCCACAGTGACACCGCACACAGGTTGCTGCTGCTACCGTTTTTTGCTTGCCTTGTGCGAAAGACATATCGTGTTGTAATTGATTTTAGTCTGGCCCGTTGACAAAGGATTTGGCACTTATAAATCACTAATAGTGGTAGGGATTGGACTTGATGTTGCCCTGGTGAAATGTTGATCTTGTGACTTTCAGCGGAAGACAAGCTAGTCCAAAATAAGAATTGAGTCAGAATCCACAAGTCCTTAAGATAAATTTTAGCAAACTAAAATATGATCTACTAGATATATGCTTGACTCGTCGCCGCCGCCGGCGGTTGAATAATTCGGCAAGCGGCAAAATTAGGGATTACGGCAGTACTTTTTTTCTTTCTTTACGTGGCTTTACAGATTTGGGACACGGTATTCCGCTAACTGCTTTCACTTAAAGTTGGTTGAAGTGCCCCTTCCACTTGTGCCCACACCTAAGGCGAGGTCTTCCTCTAAGGTTGGGGTCGATAACTCTTCAGATCGGAGCGCTCGCTGGTGTTCTTTCGCTCTGATAATCAACTTATTCAGGTAATTGTTACAGACTTGTGAAAAATTCAGCCCCCTGGCAGGTATTAGCTTGCGGGATTAACAAAATGCTCTCAAGTATGATATTGAAGAATCATCATCAGCATCATCTTGGTCTTAATCCTTTTTTGGCATAAAAGTTCTCGATGAGATTGATTCTGAACTTAATGAAGATGCTAGTGTTATCCGTAGTCATTCTGACGAGCTATACTATAGGCACGCCTCTATCTATATAACTCGTCTATTAAATGGCGTTATATGGTCTTTAAATCAATAAAAATATGACTGGTATCGATTTGGATTTCTTAGGTTTTCTTCAAGATGTGTAAATATTTAGTCGGCTGTGGACTTATCGGACCTAAAACCTTACCTACTAGAGTAGGCGCCAATCAGTTCATTGATAAATGGTTAGGTTATGGTCAGGCCTTCCCACAGTAAGGGGACTGATGTATCTATATAGTTGACGCGGTTTAGAGGGTCTCCTTTTTTGAACAGAGATTCCATTCATCAGAAATACTTTCTTTGGTCCGTACTTTGATGAGTTGGTGTATATGGTTTCCACCAAGTTGTCTTCCGCTGCTTTAAATATCTGGGCTGGTAGCCCGTGCCCATCTAGTCGAGCATCCTTGGTGGCCTTAAGTTTAGATATTGCTTTCCTTACTTCGTTTTGGTCGGCTGGACGAAAATCTTTTCTTCGTCCAGATTGAATGGTCTTTTGATTGAGTCTTGGAGTATAGCACCTTTCCTTGATCACGCGCTTCTCTTGCTTTTTCTTTCTCGTCCTGACCAATGTTCTTTACTCCTCGCAGAGCTTTTGACTAGATCTCGTGGTTTTTAGCACCGCGCCGTTTTGTGAGCGATTTAAGTTCCTACATGCGCTTGCCGGTCTATATCAAACCAAGAGTTTTGTGGAGGTGGTCGGGTGAAATCTTGCACATCAGTTGAGTTATTTTGGCATAATATCACTGCTCATCGGCACGTGAGGCATAATGGCAATAGGTTATGTGGAAAACGCGATTGACTAATGTTATAGCATTGGCATCATCATATTGCGTCTCTTTGGCGGCGTAAGCGCATATCAGGCTGACGTTGGCGTTAGATTTAATGCGGATTTGCATAAGACATTTGCTAACCTGTCGATAGCTTCGGACTTCTTGCCTAAAGCTGAGTTTACACATGTATGGCGTGGCGTGTCGTATGGAGTGTTGTGTCGCTATCAAAAATGTAAGGCTTTCAAAAATTTAAGGTTTTCTTTTTGTTAATGGGAGTAAGCGATTATTTAGAAAATTGGTCAAATGTAGAACAACAGTTTTTAAAAACATAGATTTAGATTTACATTATAGGGGTAGATGAAATACTGAATCCCAGATATCCACCATTTAGAGCTCATCCATGATACTGATGCAGTTTGTTATAAAAGCGGCTAGCTTTCTGCATATGTGGTGAGAGCTATGTCCGCTGCTTTGATGATGAATTTACTTAGATGCAGTTGGCGTGTTTTGGCACATGCTATTTTCATGGCATGGTCATCAAGTGATTTTTGACACGGCAGTGTCTTTTTAGGAAGCCTGTGACCACCAGTTTTGTGGGAACTGTTTGACATAAAGTTTTTGGTTTGTCTGTGTTCATCGGTATCCCTCCAGAAATGGAGCATCTTTTCTTTCGTAGCACGCAGAATGGTCTTGGCAGCATGAATTGAGAGGCGGATCCTTTTCTGGCTAGTTCGGCTGCTTTTTCTTTGCCTATTCACTGAGCCCTGGTACATATATCAGGTGGACTTTGTTTGTGGTGGGCAGTATTTTTAGATTAGAAGGCAGTCTCAGACCTGTTTTAATGCTATTTCAATGGCGTTAATTGTAAGTTGGGCTGCCTTCGTATGGGAAAAATGTAAATGTTCTTGTTTGTTATATACCTGCTTAAATTCTCTTGGATGCTAAGCACTATTGTATGGACTTAACACTGAAATATGAAACTGCTTGTATCCATACTAGCTCACATATACCTACCATCCCTGCTCCAACTCCTTTATTTAATTTGGATTCGTCTATTATGCATGTGAATCCTTGGCAAATGTTGGTTTGTTCTCTTCCTAGTTTAGACGGTTTGGGAATCTATAACCTTAAAGTTGCGTCGAAAGTTATATCGTGGTAGACATTTGTCTATTAAATCCCCTTCTGATAGATTTTTGCCAGGAGTTGGTTGAGGTCCTCTTCCAGTAGTCCCAGACAGCGGTTAACGTAAGATGCATATTACTACATGAAGCTTTGACATTTTCTCGGCTTTAAAATTCAACGATCGACTGATCCTGTTGACTTTTAAGCCATATGGTGACATATTTCCTCACACTTGCCACCATTTACTGTAAGTTGTACAACTTTTGAGTTTACCTACCCTCAAATCCGCCTGAACGAATTTAAATTGTTTTTTTTTTATAGCATAGCTCTAATCTAAATCAGTGGATTATCCTCATCATTTTCCAGGACAAACATTGTGTCAGCATATTGCACCGACAAAAGGCATTTCATTCCATTTGCTTAGCACAGCAATCCAGATGCGGCCCCAAATGTTTGCACTTGAGTTGCATGTGTAAACATTTACGCTGTGCCACCAATGAAGGTGCTTATACTATACGTGGAGCATTAAATCCTGCAAGACAGCCGTTAGCACTGTTGGTGGGGAGGGGATAGGTGCTGAGGGTTTGTAATGGCTATATTCGCTGCTCCTACCATATAGGTATAGGGAAAAGGATTCTCGCATTACCAGTATCATCATGAGGGTATTATTAATGCGAAATAATCGGGCAGATGTGTAAACAAATTTCGATTCCCTTATTAATTACTTGTCAAGGCACCTTGCCAAACACAGCAAACGACTAGAAAATCAGCCGCATGCACCACCAGATGTGTGTTTTGAGGATAGGGGTGCACAGTGCACACACATACGATGGACGACCGGCAAATAGATTGTAATATACCCCATATAGCAAAGTTCGGACCTAAATCGGTACCCATGCAAAGATGTCACCAGCCAGCCTCCCAGTCCCAGTCCCATCATCAGACAGAGCTCATTCATTAAACTCATTATTGTTCGGAAGTTGGTGTCGGTACGTAGGTCTAGGTAGGTATAGATATTCCTTGCACATGCAGCAGCGCATTTCTACATCATGCTACTGGTAATAAGACATTTCCTCTCCCATGTCCTTTTGCATGTTTGCTGGTGTAGGCTCATGTAGTCGTCAGCGTCATTGTCATTGTGATTGTCATCCGCATGCAGTTGGGAAGTTGGGACAGCAGTACGGTGTGTGTTGTGTTGATAATTTTCTGACTAACTTTAGGCAAACAACAGGAGTAAAGGAGGATTATAACCCTCCCTTCAGCCATACAGAGACATGAAGGAATGGAGTAATTGTCACAACGAACCCTTCTTAACACCGGAGGAGGAACATTCCGCTGTGGACATTTATTGGTGTCAAATGCGCTTTAAGTGATGACAATCTTCGTCGCATAGTTGCGTTGAACCACGGTGTGCCTCACCTTAATCGGACTTTGGCCTATGAGTATAGCCTGTGGCGAAGGATGGGATGAATACTGAATGATAATTGCCTTGTTCGCAGGACATGATTTTGAGTTTTGATGGCTAACGTTAGGTCAGTATGTACAACAGTTATTGTAGCAATGCGTTGTGTGGGGTGTGAGATATAATCCCTTGGGAGCGAGACGTTGATTGTTGAAATTTAGTACGCTATTATGAGTGTCATCTCTATCAGCGAGCATTGGGGTAGCAGCAACAGTATGGTCTGTAGAGATATGTATATGTAATTAAAATCGAATCCAACAGAAGAAACATAAATTTCTTGCTGCTGGCCAAATTTACGGCTTGAATTTGGCGTTGAATGCCTAAGCATCTGGAGTAGGTATACCTACTTAGTCTGAGTGAGATGATAAATAGCCCACTCAGTGCATTCACCTAATGCATTCGTTCACTATTCGTGGTCCCAGTATCGCGTCAACACTAAAGAGTTAGCCGAAACAACCAGGTTCTTAGAAAACCGAGGCCACCTAGTCACTAAAGGTCACTGAAGCTAAGATTTTGAAGCGAATTTCCTTTTATGGCATAAATCAGCATAAATAGGTGATTTGGGGAAATTCGAACTTCAAGTGGGTGAAGACCGGGGTCAATGTTTGTAAGGGAGCATGTTTGGTTTTCATCCAATCGACTTTAAACTCGGTTTTTGTACTCCATAAATAAAGAAAAATATTCAATTTAGGTCCGAGATAAGGAGAATTCAAGAAAGACCAACGAATTTAAAGTCAAGACCCACCATCAGCTTCTATTGACTTTGGTGCTACATAAAATAAAATTCGTATGAAGGTCTTATGGCAATTTCCAACTTTGAAGGCGCCACCAATCTGTGTCACGGTTCACGTGTAGATGGAAAACACGAAATCTATAGGTATGCAATGTATATGCGATTTTGAAGAAGCTCTACTAAACTAGTTGTGGGCGCAGTGGTTAGTGTGCTGAACTACTATGCGATGGGTCCCTGGTTCGACCACCGTAAAAACACAAAATACATATTGAGGTTTTTTTTACTGCCCCGCACCTCTCGCGAACGTCTGAAAAACATTCGAGAGTACAACTGTCCTGAAAAAGCTTCCCCATTAAGCCGTTCGGACTAGGCATAAAATTGTAGGTCCCTTCTATTCCTTCCAAAAAATAAAAACTCGCACAAACGAATGGTTGTACGAAGCTAGGACTAGGGTGCCCAACGGATTTGTTGCGCCAACTATTTATTTGTTTTTTCTTATTCCACTAAACTAGTCAAAATCTAAACGTGCAACGTATTTCAGCAAGGTGATGAATGTGCTATCGTATGACTTCTTTAGTCTTGTTCTGTAGCAAATAGTAAGCAGTACCAGATGTCAATGGGTGCGCTATAATTCTAATAATAATATTGCAGAGGGTTTAGTGCACTGTGACATTGTAGGCAATTGTGCCTCCTGCTTATACCTTCGTAAGGTTCATGCCCCTTTGCATATCCCCATCGCATTACTGTTCGATTAAGAACCATGTTTGAGAGTTTTTGCTCTGTCCTGCAAGAATATCAACTTTAGAGCACTTCATCCAGTCCAGTTCCTCTTAAAAATCTGAGAATGGGTACCGGGATCCATGGATAGGTATACTAACTTCAACAGATCCATTCAGATCATCTGCTCACTGCGTGCCTCAAAATATGCTCCACGGCAATTAAGATTATGGTTGGTGTGCACAATAAGAAGGATACGGAAGCGCTGACAATGGGATCCTTCGAAAGAGAAATTCCTTGATGGAAATCACAATCTTTCGCGTAGCTTCACCAAAAATATAGGCCAACGGCGCGTCAAATCCCATCATGACTCGGCCTTAATTGAGATCTCAACAAGTCGAAATTACACGACCTATGGAAGTTTTAGCGCAATAAAGCGAAAATAGGTCTTGTCGTGTGGCTTGTGGCGCCGGCCGTCTTGATGGAATAACATGTAGCTCAGCGTTAGGCAATAACGCCCAAGGAAATAGCGCCCAAATCGATTTGGAAATAACGCCCGAAAAAAAACTCGTACAATTTGTTGTTGCAAAATTTGTCGTCGTTTTGGGTATTATTTCCTTTCCAGGGTATGTTCCTTTGACAAGCAGTAAAGTCCATGTCACATGTCTTATCACATCCGCCGTTACAGACCCAGCCTTCTCAAAATTCTTGACTGTATAGGAAATTGTGCGCTCAAGAGAACTGTTATAAAGTGTGAAACGTAATCGCAGCAGAACAAGTCACAAGTGGAATAACATTCAAGTTTGACAGCTATCAAAATTACAGAGCTGGTTTTCGAACCACGAAATCGAAATGGATAACCTATTAGAAAACAACTCTTGTGATATTGATAATGATTTTTTAAAATGTATAAACAGAAATATTTATTTCGCCATTGTAGGTGCAATTATTGTAAGAGAGGTTATTGATTCATAGAGTATATTTTACAGATTGGGGTTATGTATGGAATAGCACATCGGAAAATGGCCGCCACACTTTGCTGGCAAGTACTTACTACCCTTTTAATGAAATTTTCTAGGACCGCTTCGCATAAATGTGGCTGAATTTCATTAATACACCTCCCAATGTCCTCGTTCCAGGCGTTGGAGGTCGTGGGCTTGTTTGCATAGACCTTTGACTTCAAAAACGCCAAAGAAAGAAGTCCAATGGAGTTATATCGCAAGATCTGGATGGCCAATTCTGATCGCAAAAACCGCCGATTATACAATTAGGAACTGACTCAGGCAGTAATTGAATTGTTTCTCTGGCCGTATGGCATGTGGCATCGTCTTGTTGAAACCACATGTTGGTCACATCGATAAATCTTGTAATTTAGGCACTAAAAACTGGGTTATCATGTCACGATAACGATCACCATTAATTGTTACTGGCTGACCAGACTAATTTTCGAAGAAGAATGGTCCGATAATGCCTCCAGCCCAAAATCCGCACCAAAGAATCACGCGGTGTGGTGTGGATGCAATTGTTTCTCAACAATTACTCGCGGCTTTTCTGAACCCAAAATGCGTCAATTTTGCCGATTAACGAAGCCATCAAGATGAAAATAAGCTTCATCACTGAAGATGATCTTGTGCGAAAAATCAGCATCCACTTGTTGTTGTTCCAAAAGACCAAAATCTATTCAACGAACTCTCTCCGCGCTGCATGGTCAGTAGTCTTCTCTTCAGTTCTTGAGTCAATTGAACTCTGTAAGCATGAAGTTTCGTGAGAATTCGCTGTAGAGAGCTTCTCGAAATGCCCAATTCCTGACTACGGTGCCAAATTGATGATCCTGGACTGTCAGCAATACTCTCGCGAACTGCTTCGATTTTTTCTGTTGAACGACTTGTGACAGGACAAACGGGTCCCGGAGTGTTTAAGATAACGAATTGATCCAGTCTCCTCGAAATTTTCAATTATTATCTTCACAGTTGATGGTTTTATAACACTCACTATGACGGCCATATTTTGCTCGAAAATTGCGGACTGTATAGTTGAAAAACCTTCATTATTTTTGAAATATTGCTCATGTTAAAATTGCGCTCCATTTTTACTAACCCCGAACTGTCAGCTGTCACAGTGTTATCTTTTTTTTTCCGCTGGCTATTAAATGGCGTAAAATTCAAATTTTGCGTGACTTATTGGACACCCTTTATTTCCATTAAAATATTTCTTTCCCGCCAGACTGTAGAAGGAATTTACATTCGTCACGGTAACCGCTTTAGTGCATTCGTATTACTCACATACACACACTTATTGGGGCGATTTGATTTGCATCTTAATTTCATTGCATCTAGAGTGCAAAATCGCCGGAATGCCTAACGTTCTTCTTGATAACTTAATTAAATTTAAATTACATATGTACATTCACTATAGGTACTCATCAGACAATGAACCGTTAATTAAAACACACTAACATTTATTATTATATCCTTGTATGTTTTACAGGGAAGAGCTTTAGCCTAACCATCGTGATATCATCCACCCCCATCCAAGTGGCATCGTACAATAAAGCCATCAAGGTAACCGTAGACGGTCCCCGGGAGCCAAGGTCAAAGGTGCGTCATCAGGGATTCCATCCATTTGCATTTGGCCCGCAGCGTTTCGGTCCGGATCCACTTATGGGAGGCTTACCGTTCAAATTGCCAGGTAATTTGGAAATTGATCTGCTTACATGGTGCTTTTTGTTTTTGCAATCTCGTCTCTATATCCTCTTGTGAAATAATCGCAGGGATGCCGTGGCCTCCCGTTCTGCACATAAACTCGAGGCAAGCGTATTTCGTTTGTATAGCAACCGTCAAAACGGATTAGCGTTGTCTATACTTTCTATATTTTGGTTTTCAGGGCGGGGGTGATATGAATTGCAGGTATTTAACCAGGAGCTCTCATCCATTAGGGAGTTTAAATTACCGCGTAATTGTATTGGTTTTTATTTTGGAAGCGGGTTGATTTTGACAGACGTCGAAAAGTGACGGAAACTTAACTTTTTGTGCACTGTGCGAGTGCGAGTGTGTGTGTAAGAGAAAAATTAGTTATTCAGGACGACACCTCGTGGTTTAAAATTTTCATCGCGCACGCAAAACACCCGCGGGCCTGGTAAAAGTTTATCTTCATTTGGGCGTGCCGTGCACCCCTTTTTTCCAGTGTTTCGTATGCCCTCAACTAAGGCCCATGCAACCCCTTTGATATTCGTTGGAATTTATTCAACTCTTGTTAGGAGATTAAGTGTTTAATGGATTTTAATCTTCTGTCAGCCCCCGGTGTGGTATATACGCGAAGGTGACGCACGTCTTTTATTCCGAATAATTGGGTGACAACGAGAATAGCGAGAAAAGCGCTCTGCGCGTTATATGACATCTGGGATCTGGGTCGGGGGCTAATTCTGTTTGTTATTGATGTGTTTATGGAAATGTTTCAGTAATAATGATAGCTTCGGAGATATTATTTTAAGTAGACTTCATGAATGAATTATAAGGGCGAGGGCGACAATCGGGTTTTAAATTCACTTATAGATTTTCCTAGGAGCCATGGAGTCTCGTAAGAAGTTTGCAAGCAAAGGCTTTACGTAGGCAATTGCGCAACTTCAGAATGCGTACCATACTTTTGCGCATCTCCGATCGCATCTACTTAGCGCTGTTCCAACAATGCAATGCATTTCCCGACCCGACCATATTATGATTGCGATTAGGCTGAGTTTCCCTTTTTGCCATTTTGAAGTATGTAATTTGGTCCATAAAATTGCGTAGGCCTACTACAGTCTAGAGTGGACCACGATCAACATGATCCTCAAGCAAGTTTGGCCCCCAGCTAGTTCCAGTTACGCACATCAAGGTGGTTGTCGTGACTCTACAACTGTGCCCGCCACCCACCTAAAGTGGGCACCTATTCTTACTAGCTGTTTCAGAGGTGGACCCAAAAACTTGACGGTCTATTGCGAGAAATTGTTTGAATCTTCTCCTCTATATACAGTCTAACGATATAGAAACAAATTGAACCAAATATTAACTTCGGAAATTTTCTAAAAAAAAATGTCCCAAAAGGTTTTTATCTGGGTCTCGAGCATGGTTCTGTATCCACCACGCAGTCGAACTGGGATGATTAGTGTCTTGCAAATTATTTAGCTCTTGGTTCTATGAGAGATGAGGGCTTTAGATCGTATGTATGTATACCTTCTTATTCGCAAGAAACAGCGATTGACAAGAGTGATTCTTTGTTTGATTTTTGCGCCGCTGTCGCTGTCATTTTATGAGGTAACAGTGGAGCCTATAGGTAGACAAGGTATCTAACTGCTGTGAAGTAGAAGTCTTCCAAAATCGCCAATATTAAGAGTCTTATCTCAACACTATAAATGCGTCATTTACAGCTCTGCGGGTTCTCCCGAAATTTCAATATAATGACAAGGCGCACACCGAAGTGGCGGCGGCGTGTTGACTAAGGGGCAGGGGGCATAGGAGTGGGGTGGCGATTGAATGGCAGCGACGTTGTATAACGATGTCACTTGGGCACCACTCCACTGCCACTTCACTTCGGTGCGCACCTTGTCTAATAAGGAGAATACAAGTATATATTTGAACAGACTTTGAAAATCTCGGCCCGTATGCTAGTCGCTCCCGCTGCCATTTTGGGCTTAAATTTATATACCTACCTGTCGTTATCTGTCCTTGGTATTGACCGTATGGACGAAAATCTGTCGTCAACGAAGTTAAATGATAATTCTGCCTGACAGCGGATTGTTGACTGTCTACGCCGCAGTTATTAGCAGCCTGGAAAAGTTTTCTTTTAATCCGCAGGACGACGGCAGAAATGACTCCAAATCTACTACCGTATTTTTCTCAGATCTGCAGTCTTCTGCTTTGTTTCGTACTTTCGTATAACCTTCTCTTAGAACTTTCGAACATTTTTACTCTGCTGTATCTATCTTCTTCTTTCTATATAAATAACAAGTAAAAGTGTTATCATCGGCCTGGCCGATGCTTTGATACCCTCCACTGAATAAAAGTCCTGCAAAATGTTTGCCACGCGAGTTAGTATGTGTCTAACATTAGTTTTGTATGGGAGGTAGCAGAACTACTTTACCGACATAGACAATTTTCAATACCAACCTGACGACGGTTAAAAAAAGTCCTTTCATAAAATTTCATTCACCTAAGTCGATTCGTTTGGACGCTAAGGTGTTTTCAACAGACAGAGAGATACATGAGTCGAATATTGGCTTTGTATGGGAGGTAGCAGAACTACTTGACCGACATGGATCATTTTTAATACCAACCTGACAACCGTAAAAATAAGACCTGTCACTCAATTTCAGTCGCCTAGGTCGATTCGTTTGGACGCTATCGTGATTTCAACAGGCGGAGAGACACATGGGTCTACTAATGGTTTTGTATGGGAGGTACCAGAACTACTTGACCGACATAGCCCATTTTCAATACCAACCTGACGACGGAAAAAAGAAGTCCTCTCACCAAATTTCAATCGCCCAGGTCAATTCGTTTGGACGCTATCGTGCTTTCAACAGACAGACAGACAGACGGACAGACAGACAGACAGACAGACAGACAGACAGACAGACAGACAGACAGACAGACAGACAGACAGACGGACATGGCTAAATCGATTCAGAATGTGATCCTGATTCAGAATATATATACTTTATAGGGTCTCCGGTGAATCCTTCTTGGCGTTACAAACGTAATGGCAAAGTGAATATACCTTCCTGTGGAGGGTATAAAAATGAAATGATGTTCGTTGGTAAGGGCATCATGAGAGAACGGCTGGACCGATTTGGCTGATTTTTTTTTTAAATGTTCGTAATTCTCCTAGCTAGGTTTTTACGGACAAAAAATTTGTCCACGCTCCCTTCTACGCCCACTTTTTTCAATATATCTAAAATTTATTTTTACCCTTAAAAATCATGAAATAATGTTTGTTGATACGTGCATCACTTGAGAACGGCAGAACCGATTTGGCTAATTTTTTTTTCAGAATGTTCGGAATACCTCTAATAAGGTTTTTGCGGAAAGCAAATTTTTCCACGCCCACTTATTTCCACGCGCGTTATTCTATTTGTTTTGTGCCTAATATTCCTGAAGAAGTTCTAAATTCGGACAAACTTTTTTGATCGCATTGATTTTGGCAACGATTCGCTCGCGGAATGAAATTGCACTTGCCCTTGTTTCGTCAGGAATTGCAGCTACATTGTTGGAAGGCGGTCGAACTGCTCATTCAGCACTCAAGTTGCCGTTGAATATGCAAATCCATGAAATTCCAACGTGCAACCTTTCGAAGAACTGTGCGATGGCCAAAGTTCTGCAGCAAAGCAAATTGATAGTTTGGGACGAATGTACGATGGCGCATAAAAAGTCTTTGGAGGCATTAGACAAAACGATGCAAGACCTACGAAGCAATCAAAACCGGTTTGGTGGTGCGATGATTCTATTAGCAGGCGATTTTCGCCAAACATTGCCAGTGATTCCACGGTCAACGCCAGCGGACGAACTTAATGCATGTTTGAAGTCGTCAGTTTTGTGGAAACACGTCAAGAAACTCAAACTGAGTACGAACATGCGTGTCGAGTTACAGAACGACCAATCTGGACAATTATTTTCAAAGCAATTGCTGGACATTGGCAATGGCAAAATCCCCGTTGATATTACAACTGGCTACATTCAATTCCCCGTCGATTTTTGCAAGTTTACCGAATCAAAGACCGAACTTATACAAAAGGTATTCCCAAACATTGCACAAAATTACAAAAATCATGTTTGGTTGAGCGAACGTGCTATATTGGCTGCGAAAAACATTGATGTCGACGAATTGAATTTTAAGATTCAAAGTAAAATTGCTGGCGAATTGATGACGTTCAAATCGGTGGACTCAGTTTGTGCCCAAAATGATGTCGTCAACTATCCAACCGAGTTTTTAAACTCGCTCGAATTACCTGGATTACCGCCTCACAATCTCCAACTAAAAGTCGGTTCGGTAATCATAATGTTACGAAATATCAACCAGCCACGTCTTTGTAATGGGACCAGGCTTGCAGTGAAAAAACTGATGAACAACGTTATCGAAGCAACGATACTAAAAGGAAAGTACGAAGGAGAAGACGTTTTGATACCACGAATTCCAATGATTCCGGCCGACATGCCATTCGACTTTAAACGCTTGCAGTTTCCGGTGCGGCTTGCATTTGCAATGACAATAAATAAATCGCAAGGACAGTCGTTGAGTGTATGCGGCATAAATCTTGAAAGTCCATGCTTTTCGCACGGTCAATTGTATGTCGCCTGTTCCCGTGTCGGAAAACCATCCGATTTGTTTGTTTACGCGCCAGACAACAAAACAAAAAATGTCGTGTATCATAAAGCATTGCAATAACAGAAATTGTGAGGTCACAGCAAACCAATCGAAAAAAAGTCTTTCTTTTGCTTTGGTTAGTTACTTGAATATCGACGATACAATCGAAATGTAAATAAGCTACCTGGAGATTCAATTTCAACTCTAAATAAAAAATTACCAAAATCTATATAAAAATAAAAATTAAAATTCATAAAACTATCTCTGAAAAATATGTCTTTTCTTTTTTTTACTTTGTTTACACATTTTCAATAGCTTTTCACAAATTCACTAAACGATCACAAACAATTTTTTTGAAATTTGGACAGGACAACGTCTGTCGGGTCTGCTAGTAGTATATAAAGGGTCCGCCAAATAACTTTTTTTTTTTTGAAAATGCTATAAAAAAAAACTACTGAATATTTTCTCAAATTTCTGTTCTTATTTGAAAGTACAATCCTTCCGGTTAATAATGGAAAATAATTTCATTCAAATGGCTGCCTCGGCTGGCCATGCAGTAGCCTACACGATCGGTCCAATTTTTAAGCACATTATCGATTGTGTGCAGCTGTATTTCACCAATGGCTTCACGAATATTGTCCTTTAAAGCGTCAATTGTCTCTGGCATGTCGGCGCAACACTTATCTTTTACGGCACCCCTTAAATAATAGTCCAACGGTGTCAAATCGCAGCTCCTCGGTGGCCAAACGACATCAGCTCTGCGGCTGATAATGCGATCTTCAAAAACAGGGCGCAAAACATCGAGTGTAGCTTCGGCTGTGTGGCACGTAGCGCCGTCCTGTTGAAACCAAATGTTGCCAATATCCTCCTCTTCAATTTTTGTGAACAAAAATTCGTTCAACATGGCCCGATAACGATCGCCATTGACTGTAACGGCCACTCCTTTCTCATTTTCGAAGAAAAATTGCCCAATTATGCCTCTGGACCAAAATCCGCACCAAACAGTGACTCGTTTTGGGTATATCGGCTTTTCAATGTATGCGTGCGGGTTTTCTGTGCCCCAAATGCGACAATATTGCTTGTTTACATACCCGCCAAGATAAAAATGAGCTTCATCTGAAAAGATGATTTTTTTGGCAAAATCGGCATCTTCTCTAAGTCGATCGCAGGCCCACTTAGCGAAGCGAAAACGCATTGGATGTTCAGTTGGCTTCAACTCCTGAACCAATTGGACTTTGTATGGCGTCATACCAAGATCTTTATGCAAAATTCGTCTCAATGATGTCTCCGAAATGTTCAATTGTTGAGAACGACGGTAAATTGATGTTGATGGCGCTTCACGCACACTTTCTGCCACAGCAGCAATTTTCTCGGGTGTACGCACTGTTTTTGGCATTTCACGATTTGGTTTATCGATGAGGATGCCAGTTTCTTTCACTTTTTTCACAAGATAACGAACATACGGAGCTGACGGTGCTTCTCTTCTTCCAAAATCCGTACGCAATTTTCGCACCCATTCTGCAACATTACCATGATTTTCAAAGTAATGTCGCAATATTTCCCAGCGTTGTTCAAGCGTATACACAACCATATTCGTTCAGCGGAAGGATAAAACTAATTATCTGTCAAATCAAACATGAGCCAAGTGTTACCATTCGCGAAATAAGCACTAGTTGAAAAAAAAAAACATTAGTTGGCGGACCCTTAAGTATGCTTTAGGCTTAAGCGCGTGCTTCTCGGGATACCTACTTATTTTTCCTTCTGAAAAGTTGATGTGATCTATGGTCAAGCAAAGAAGAGGGTTTTAAAACCCAGGTATAAGAACCATTCCTATAAATGCTTAGGCCCACCAGTAAATGTTGTAGACCAAAACCGGAGCTACTGAGAGAGATTCCCACGAGCTCTACTAGCAACAAATAAAACGTCAGACAAAAATATAACTCCCTTCTTTTTTCCACGTATAGATGTCTCAGGCATCTTTCTCTCTCACCCAATTTGGGTTTTGATTGGAATAGTAGAATATAGTCATGTTACTCTTTCTTTGCGCTTAATGTTGGCAATGTGCTTATTAAGAATTAATTGTGTAAGCGAAGGTCTTATTCTGTATAGGAAGTTAAATTGGAAACATTCAAGAAAGAGTCAAAAAAGCTACCGTCGCGCTTTTCTCTTGCAAAAAGGCCATTGGTAAGAAATGGGACTTACATCCTCGCATAACTTATTGACTTTACATTTCGATTATAAGATCGATACTCACATAAGGAGTGGCACTAGATAGGGCCATAACAACAACACCCTCTGCAGCAATGGGTATCTTGTTCCATCTCACACCTCTTGACATTTTTACCAGACAAATTTGCTAATAATAATTTATCCGTTCGTTTGAAAGCATCACTATTGCAGTGGTAAAGATTTTGGACACGGACACGGACACGCCTCTATGCTGAACAATTTCAAAATCATTTCTGGAAACACAGACTACACTACTCCCAAGTTAAACTTCGACAAAAACATCAAGTCAAGCCATTCCCCCAGGTCTCTCTGCTCACTTTTAAACCGACAGATAAAAAACTGACGAAGGGGTTGGTGGTTGTGTTTTCTCTGATAGACTCAATCTTAGTCGCTTCTTCCGTCTTCCTAATCATTGTAGCGTGTTCCATGCGGAAATAATGGCGATTAAAAAGCCATTTCCTGGCTCAAGAACAACGTGTTTCTTTTCAGATAGTCAAGCATCTATCAAGTCCTTGAAACCATTCTCCAATAATTCAAAAGCAGTCCAAGACTGCCGCTCGTCTCTCATAGAGATGACAGAGCAGTTCAATATTCACCTGTTCTGGGTGCCGATGAACTCCCCTGACGTGGAACAACTGTAGCTAACTTAGGTATACCAATAAAAATAAATAAATAAATATGCGGCGCAACAGGCGATAGATACCCTAGGCCCAGCTTTACACAACCATTCGCTTGAGTGAGTTTCTATTTTTGGGACGAATGGAAGGGACCTACAATTTTATGCCGATTCCGAACGGCAGAATTGAGAAGCTTTTTCATGACAGTCATACTCTCGGATGTTTGTCAGACGTTCGCGAGAGGTGGCGCAGTAAAAAAACTTTAAGATGTAATTTGTGTTTTTCCGGGTATCGAACCTGGGATCCCTTGCACAGTAAGTCCAGCACACTAACCACTGCGCTACTGCGCCTTAGGTATACCAATGGGTACATGTAAACTTAGACTAAAGCTAGACGCCTTTGAGAAAACGAATGTTAGGACAAATGGTACAACATGCCTAGCGACAAAGCAGATTTAGCCAAAGCTCGAAGTGTTTGATATCTCTAAACAAACGTCATTATTAGCTATATTATAGGTGTAATCGCTGGACACTGCTTGATAGGTAGATACGCAACCAGACTCAAATGATTTTTGTAAAAGCTGTAGAGATGAGGAGAAGGAGGAATCTGTCTCCCACCTTCTCCACCTTCTCTGCTCCTGTTCTGCTCTCTCTTGGAAAAGGAGAATTCACTTAGGAGCTTTCTTCTTTAACGACCCTGGGGCCGTACTGATTTTGTCCGTAATGGGAGCATTCGCAGCCGAGCCTACCACGTCCAAGACATTAGAGCTATGCCTATTGTCGGTCGCAATGTGATCAATTTGAATGACGGTTCTATGATCTAGGAATGGCCATATCCACTTATCTTAATCGTGTACTAGAAATGACGTTTTCGATCCACAGGCTAAGCCGATTTCCTTAGGTGTATTGCTTTCTGCATGGGTTAAGGAAAATTTTATATAATTCAAACCGAATTTAAATTACCTTTCCATTGATACCAAAATTTACTTGAAGTAAGTTCAAATTATGAGTAGAATTAACTTTAGTTTTGTCAAAATAGTTATGCCGAGCAGTGTATGTTTAAAATGCCACCTATATAAACAATGTGAAGTTTAGATCCATAGCTGAAGTATATGTAGCCAAGTAAAACCCTCTTAGTCGAGCCATTCATCAGCAATGTTCAATATTGTCAACATTACTCAACATTATCATCCAAATTTATTGGCGTGGCACGAGTGACATCCGTCAGCAGAGATCTCACATTTCTTCCGACCCGATGAGTAATTTGCAAGTATTTCTCCGTTTTTATGGATTGTGTGTTGTGGCAAAACTATATAGGATGTCCGACCACATGATGCTTGAATGTCACGTCCTCCAACAGTTGTTTTCAATTCACATTTTACCTGCTGTCATCTACCACATCCACCACCAGTTCATAGCTCTAGTCTATTTAAGCCTGCACATCACATATGTTACCACCCACTCCTAACTTCCCTTCCAATCTCATTAGAAAACATTCTTTGATACTTTTAAGCACGCCCAAACTCCACATTGAAGTAATTTGTGCCCCCTTTACTGCAGCATAACTTTCATTATCATCACTGACGCTATCATCATCATTATCACTGACGTAATTACTCTTCAAGCAAAAGTCCTTCCGACTTAAAAACCCAAATCAATTTCACCAGGCTCTCCGCACACCAGTCTATCCTTCATCCTCTTCATCTCTTTTCTATCGTGTGATGATATTTTAATGAAATTTTTCTACCTCGCCACACATTCGCACACATCTACGCAAAGATGTAACACCACGATGACAGGTGCCATATAGGATGAGGAAGCGGTGTGCGTTTGAAGTTCTCTAGTTGCTTTTGAGAACTTTCCGATCCCACTAACTCACTCACTGTAAAAGAGGAAACCCTATATTTCGCTGGGTGTCTTTCACTTAGAAAACATCAATCAGAACTCCTTCATGGGTATATCCTTTTTCCGTTTCCCATACTCACCCTCGTCGCCTCACAGTATGTGGGAGTGCTCTTATGCTGATTAAACTCATATCCTTAGTATGTGCCCGTGCCCGTTGTTAACCCTTTTAATATACCCCAGACCCAAGCCGTGCACTGTGTATACCTGTTATGATTTTTAATTCATTATAAATTTTAAATTATTAAGCTAGTGCCGGAGTTGCTGATGTTGATGGAGATGGAGATGGAGAAAGACCTAATTACACAGGATGTGAATGATTTCCCCATAACGAGGTCACACGCACTCACGCGTTGTGCTCTCCACACATATACCTACTACGTACGAGCGACTCCCGCCCACACATGTCATCTGTCGGGCCGTTAGAAGTTTTCCCAGAGTTTTAAGCCCTTTTTGGCTTTTATTTACAACGACGAGCGTCCTCTTCGTCCTGAAACTTTTGTAAAATTAATTTCAAGTTGAAATTCATTTAGTTTCCCATGTGCGTCAAGAGTGAGAACACATTTTCTAATGTAATTTGCATGAGAGACAGAAAGTTTTTCAGCGTTGATGTGTGTATAGAGAGGTATACTGGGGCGAAGTTGTTGGATTCTGTCCAACCCGTGTTTTGAGGAAAAACTGGAAAAGTTTCCTTGTCAGTCCTCGACGAAAAAAAAAATTCAAATTTTAACCTTTTTGCCCGAGAGTTGGGTTGGGTACGCAACTCTGTATCACTTGTCTCAAATGGGAATTGAGTGTCGAAAAGCTTACACATGTCCTATTGGAAAGGAATTTACATCAGCGGAAGTCCTCCATAAGAAATGGGTGTTTCAATTTTTGGCAAATAGATTTTTCCTGTTTCCTCAATCCCATTTGAATATCAAATAGAGATTTGTGTGGAGGAAATATAAAATTTGTGGTTTTCGATTGGATGAATAGTTTTATTCGATTAACGTAATGACGTTCTCTCTCTTCGCTGCTAGAGTCCGTCGTCGTAGTAAATCAGTTGATGGTATATAGTTAACCTAATCAGAGGAAAATTCGAAAGAACAATCTCGGAACTCTTCTAGAGGGCATTAGGCCTCGTCGCTGCCTCGGATTGACTCCCAAAAGCCGAAATCAAGAAAAACCAACAAAATAAAAAACAATCTGCTCGATTAAGCAATCGAGTTTATAAAAAAACTCAATTAGAATTCTTACCTAGCGAAAACTATAGACAAAGCTAGGATCTCCAGTAAAAGTCTAATTGGTAAGAGCTGGGGTCTAAACCCCAAAAGTATGACGTGGCTAGGTATACACTACTCAGTCTGAGAGTAGTCACATATGCACAACGATATGGTGGCTAAAAACGAAGAAAACGTCTACACAAGACAGTCTCAGTAAACTTCGAGGACTACCTTCTGTATGCACTCGAATACAGTGACAACAACTCCTACTGCAGCACCGGAGCTATCATTAAGATCCACCCTTAAACGTTCACCCCTCTTCATCTTCAAATACAGATAGAATGTAGTGACGATTAATGCTTTTCTATTCATATTTAAGAACGAAGGCTACCCCAAGGTAGTCCATGCAGACACAGACATTGAAGTGGAATTAAGTTAAGATGGAGCAAAAACAGATGAAGGAGTCGGGGCTGAAGTATGCGCTGTTAATACAAAACAAACATTAATCTACACAAGCATAGGCTAACGTTTCACGAGGACGAGTAAGGAGTTTGAATTTCTAAAATGCTAACAGAAATTCTAGAGTTGAATTTCAGACGACTTAGACCCCACTGTTCAATATTAACCTTAATCGCAATGAAAATATTTTTCACTTTCTTGCATTATGTCCAATTATCTAGGAAATTCGAAGACTGTACTTTGATATAGGCGCAGTGGTTAGTGTGCTTGACTACTGTGCGAGAGGTCCCATCTTAAGGTTTTTTCTACTGCGACACCTCCCGCGAACGTCTGACAAACATCCGAGAGTATAACTGTCCCGAAAAAGCTTCTCAATTCAGCCGTTTGGACTCGGCATAAAATTGTATGTCCCTTCCATTCGTCATTTTAAAGATAGTTTCACAGGTAATTGAAATGTTAAACAAACATCGACGTATTTTCGTAAACTTTTTATGGAAAAGGCGGTTTGATGTTTCCATGCAAAAGATTGAAATAATCGATCAAGCTCGAGTTATTATTTGTTTGCCATAACTTCCATTGTGCATTATCCTAGGTAATAAGTTTGGCAATATTTTTCCCCAAGACTTATGTATTGAAAATTTTGTGGCTATACACGTGAGCTTCGATGAATAGTATGTTAAATGGCATTTTTAAAGCGAAATGATCAGTTCTTGGTAGCTATGTTGTATAGCCCGTCCCACATTAAGTGAAAATTTCTTGCGCAGGTCTCTTCACATCAGGGATTTTATTCTCTTAGCGACAACAAAACAATTTTTCCAACCACAACTACAGCTAAAAAAATATGTGCGCATTTCAAACAACAAGCATACCCCTACTTGCAAAGACATCTCTCTCTATATTCGATCGAGGATCGAGATATGACTGATTGGCTTATGCAAAAAGCAAAAGATACACATTTACCAACCCCCAAGAAGAGGGAAATTTGCTGGGTGTTGGACTTCTCAAGTAGCTATGTGTGTTTAGTAATAAAAGCCGGATTTCTGAGTACAGCGTGAAACCCACTATGTATTAAAAAGGGTTGAAATGGAATTTTCGGTATACTTTGTGATAAAGTAGAGAAAAGCATTAACAATTTCATGCGATCAAAAGTCCTTAAGAGAAAAAAATGTACCTTAAATAAAGTGCTACTGCGGATGTTGGGATCTTTCTTTTGCTTATAGGGCCCATACACGACACAGACACGTCGCTGCAGACCTTAACCTGCCCAGTCCTCAACAAATTATAAACGACATGGTGAACTCGGAAGATACCTGGACGGAAATCAGCACACTAGTTATTAGTGTACAAAATGAGCTGCGACGAATTGAAAAAAGAAGGCGAGAAGAAACAACGAACACTGTGACTAGAGCATAAATTGCTAACCAGCCCCGCGAAGTAATACCTAACGGCAGTCCCGCGGGGAGAGTGGTTGAAGGACGTAGGGTGTCGATTAGTACGTAAGGCGCACTCCTGGCATCGATTATTCGGGTTTGCGAATCGTGCATGTTGGTAGCACGGGCTACCGCATCTTTAGAAGATTACGACATCCATTGGCGCAACCAAAAAAAAAAAAAAAAAAGACCTTAAGTCTGTGCAAACATGCCTTCGCCACACACGGTGCAGATAATCTGCGAAGACATTAGTTTGTATCATATCGTCGTGGTCGTCGGGTCAGAAAAATGGCGGCTACTGCTAGCCGATCCGACTTCTTAAATGCCGAATTGCCGAATGGATAAAGGAAATTTAATGAAAAAATGAATCCATTATAATAACTAAACAAAAAACTTGATTGAGGGAACCGATTTCTCCAAGCGAGAGGCTTTCAATTATGTTTACGCCGTGAATTGTCTCGCTCGTCTGTGCTAAATTCACCATACACGACACAGACATGTCGTTGCAGACCAAGAAAAATTCAAAACATTTTGAATTCTTCAGACGGTCGCTGCAAACAGTCGACATGGATACACACGACACAGAAAATCTGCGCAGACATGAGCACAACAACAAAATATATTGGTTGCAGCGACGTGTCTGTGTCGTGTATGGGCCCTATTAGCTATTGCGTACAACCGACACGCAAGAACTAAGAACCAAGGCTACCTTACCTATGTCATTTTGTGGTCATTTCCTTAACGCCCGCGCTGTGTAGTTCACCCTACATTAAAAGAGTAGTCATAATTCTTTAGCGCGTGTCCATTATACAAAAAAAAGAAGCAATCAATCGTTTTATACCAGTTCCTATTGGTGCAAGCTCAAGCGTTGCGTTGGCTTAGGAAAATTTGATTACACAAAGATCACCGTATTGACATTTGGTAATTTTCTTCACGGCACAATTCTTAATGGAAAGAAATAGCAGCATCTCGATGCGGTGGTGGCTAGCACTCTTAATTGCTCTAAGCAGCAAGCTGTCCAACATGAGCAATGGTTAGTATTGCGACAGCTTTGCAAAACTTTCTTAACTCGAAGAAGACTATACATCTACTAGATGAAAACTTCTTCAACAACTTGATAATATAAAAATTAGCCACCAAGCACTACATTACACTACATTAAGGTAGATGGAGAACAATATAGATCCTGTGGTATTATAATTGACCTGCTATGGCCTAAGGGTAGCGGCCCTCGCTGCAGCCTGCCATCCAAGCCTAGCCTAACTTTTATAAGTATAAGCATGCATCAACTTTTATAAATAAGCATACATCAACATAATGGTACAGCGACATCGACCTAGCGAGAAGAGTGAAGGTCCAACGACTGAAGTGGCTCGGTCATGTAGAGTGAATGGACACTAATGCTTCGGCTCGAAAGATCTTCGAATCCACACCCGAGGGAGGGCGGAGTAGAGGAAGACCGCGACTCAGGTTCAGGTGATGCACAGAAGTGGAAGGGGACCTTAACCAACTAAGAACTTAGAGTGCGAACTGGGGACAGCTGATGGCCAAATATCGTGCCGGCTAAAGACGCTTGATGGTTGAGGCTCAGGTCCACCCCAGACTGTAGCGCCACCTTAAGTAAGTAAGTATGCATAAACAAATTTGGCTTTTGTTCCCAGAGCTTATTGAGTTCGTTGAAATACCAGAAAATTACTGAAATTCAAATGATGGAAATGGGTTGTAAAGGGTGGGCCAAATACAAGTTTCTTTTTAAAAATGCAATAAAATGAACAAATTTAAATTTTTTTCAATGTATTATAGCTTTATTAGTAAGAGTAGACATTCCAATTATCGTCTGTGCGCACCGTACGACGACGACGGGGACCATGAGTGTTGTCCACTAGCATATCAGTCTCACCAACTTTTTGCGTACAACAGGCGTGGTGGGTACGACATTTCGGCCAAAACTTCTTTTCAAAAAGCGCACTGAGTGCTGTGTACTCACTTTGGAAATAAGTTTTCAATATTATCCAACGTTGTTCAAACGTAAGGCGATACTGACTTTCTGTCAAGATTTCGAGCGGGAAACAGCGTCAGTGTCAAAATAAGCTGTGATTTAAAAATAAACCACTAGATGGCCCACCTTGTATAATCTTATCCTACATGTCAGAACGTTGGTAGTTTCAGACAGTCGTTGAAGTTTAACAAAAGCGGTATGCTCGACCTATTGTCTATATTTGTTGTTTAAAAAAAGTCTCTCAATAACATAATAATGTTAAACAGTGACATTAGGTACCTACTCTAATTGCACCACCTTCAGTCCGCTTTAATATTCGATCCATGCTATGCAATACGAGTATGTATGGTAAAGCCAATTCTGTATTTACCTATTTCCCACCCTCAAATTCGACGGTAACAACAAACACCTGTTCACCAATATTCTACATATCATATCAACTCAGACATTCCCAACCATACCTCTCACCCTACGCCAAATGAAAAAGACATAAACTCTCTAAATCAAAATGTTGCCTTCTTGCTTCAAGAATATGAATATTTCAAGAAACAAAAAAGTAAAAACACGGGGGCTAACCTCACACTCCTCAACAACATTTTCCTCTACACCGACTCAATTTAAAATTGTTTAACTTTAAATAAGAGTCTTCTTAGCCCCATGGGACATATTACATTGATTCAATTTTATGTCAATTTTCTTGTCAATACGAGAAATCCCAATCCACCCGACGACAGCCTCCACCCAAATATACCTAATACGCATGTTGTCAACCAAGCAACTTTTTGTTAGCATAACAACACACGGGGGGTTGGCGAATTCCGTGCAAATTTTCAAGGGTGTACAAATTTTGCACTTGGTCCTTGACATCGTTGGCTATGTCGTTTGTCGTTTGTCGCACCCTCGCACCTAGTGCGAACGTGTCAATATTAAAACGCTAACCAAAATTCCCCCAACTTCAAGTGACACGACACCTTATGTCTTATTTATTAGTTATTGATATAAGCAAGTGTTTCCCATAAAGAAGTACAAAACATTGAAAGGGATGAATTTGGGGATGTGTGCAATTTGAAAAACGGAAACACGTTTACCGTTTTCGGGCAAATATTTTTGGCTAGCAAATTAAAAGTTTTGTTATTTTTAGGGATTTAAAGACGAAATGCATACTGCGCCTATTTTTAAGGTGTTTATCTTTAAGGTATGACTTTCCGAAAAAAAAATTGAGTCAAGCTTCGTTCTTTGATTATTCTTGTTGCAAATAGAAATTTAATATGACATTGAGGCTTTGGCCTCCTTCTATCACTTTCACAATTTAAAATCAAAATGACAGCAAATTTGCTAAGGCGGTTGGAAAATGTTAGCTGTCAAAGGTCATCACAAGTTTTATTTTTAGTAGACAAACGGTCTTGTTAACACATTTCAAGATGCGGCGCGCGGAGCAATAAAGATGAGAGGAAAAGACCAGACTGCAATTTTTTGAAAAATGGGTTTTAGCTGCACCCCTCCAATTGAAGAGAATATTATGAAAACGAAGTTTCTTAGAGCAAATGAAATTTAAGCTGCAAATTTCATAATTTTTAATAACAAATATTTTCTATAATAAATTATTTTTTTTAAATTAGAAAAAAGGTACATAGCTCTATAATATCCTCTATTTCTGTTTTCTGTAGTGCATAATAATAAAATTGTAAATTTGTTCTTTGGTCCACTATCACGTAAGAACTGCTAACCCGATTCAAAATCTTATGTCTCGAAAACCGCCGAATCGATTGAGTTGAAACTTAAGACAATCCTAGGTATTAGTCCAGGAGTGTTGCTGTGAAGATTGGTAAACATTGGAGGCGTGACACCGCCCATACAAAAAAAAAACATTCAAAATCTTATATCTCGAAAACTGCCGAATCGATTGAGCTCAAATTTATAGACAATATTAGATATTACCCGGGAGTGTTCCTGTTAGTATCGGGAAAATTCGACAAAGGAGCGTGGCGCCTCCTATGCAAAAAAAAAACATTGCAAACTCTAAAAAACTGTTAAATGAATTTGAAATTGATTTTTTTATTTTTCTATTTTGAACTACAGTATGCAGGGGCTTCATATAATATATTACTCAGTCCTTTTTTGCTCAATAGCTATGGTAGTCAGACTAGTTATTTTTAGCGGGCTCATATCTTGCATACTTTTACTAAGCTTGAATTAAGAAAACCTTCTCTCACAGCTGACATTGCTCTTGAGTATTGATGGCAATTGTTAAGTAGAATTAATTCCAGATTAAACTGCAAACTAAAATTTTGTATGTGGTTCCATTCATATTTTTATCCTGTGGAAGCTACAAAAGTCTTCAGCCGCTAGCGTTCGAGCTGGAAATTTTCTTTGTCAAAGTTATGATCACGACATGGGAACTCCAAATTGCAACCATTATCTATTAACGTCAGTCAGGCCAAAGTCGAATAATCTCGCCAAAATCCGCAGAAAGAAAGAAAATAATTTTGTTCGTAGGTAGCTCGTTTCCGTATCACAATGCTGCATCCATATTTGTACAAAAGTCCATGATGCAAATTTTCAAAATTAGGAACTCAGGCGTCAGGCCATAAAGTCGATTATTTAAATATAACAAATGTGACTTTATCCATAACGCTCTAGCTCTTAGCTGTGCGGTCGTAGCTGGTAGTACTTGTCTGCCAGTATACATATAAAGGTGGTAGAACACGGCATGTAGAAAGCCACATACGTATGGCGGCATTTTTACGTCAGCACCAGCGTTGCCACTAAAATCTAAACCAAATGTAGCACGTAAGCCAACAAAATGTAGCATTGAACAAAATGTAGTACCTTTTTTTGATTTTGTCGCATAGGGCTATGAAAAAAGTGGATATGTGAAGCTTTAATAGAGCTTAGTATACTTAATGGCAAGAGTTTGCATGTAGCCAATGAATATAAATGAAGGCTGCGGGTACTGCTACTGCATCCTTTTGAAAATAGATTTGGGCAGACATTGAACAGTTTTTCACTCACCCCGCATTATACTAAGGCATTACCTGAGCAAAAACCAATTGCATTTAAAATGTCGATGCTATTAGCCGTTTTTTATTATCAGCTATGATCCATATAGATCATCGATTTACATGCATTTACAACAACAAAATGTGATCCTGCTTTTCATCGAGATCACGAAATATGATCTAAAAATTAATTCAACTATTTCCCGTTGTTGTTTCGTGGCGTTCTTTATTTCATTCACTAAATGTTGGTGCCCCTGTAAATTATAGCCACACAGTAATGTTGCCAGACCAAAGTATGAAACACAATCAACAACACATAAAATCAATTAGCATTTTTTCAAATTCGAATAAGTTACTATTCCGACTTTCGAGATGTTTTGTTTCGCTATATAACACAGAAATATAAATGGAAATATTAGCAGTACAATACGGTTAATTATGATGCATATTTGAACATAACATTTGAACATAGTTTCCCACAAAAAAATATTGAATGCCAAATGTATGCAGATTTGTTTTCATATGGTAACAACCCCCACACAACAAGCGAAATGTCAAACTCAAATATGAGCAAGTGCAATAGAGAAATCATCGCGTTGCGACGTCACATTGTACCGTGTGGCTGCAAAATGGCGGTGTCAATACAAAATTTGTCATAATTGGTACTGGATTTGATATGTGAAAAACTACTGTTGCCACAACTTAAATATAAAATCTTTCAATGATCCAGTTTGTTTTATTTTCATGATCTGATCCGGATCAGATCACTCTGATAATAAAAAACGGCTATTGTCTTTGCATTCACGCAGGATTGATTAAAAAATGTATGCGGAATTGCTTTTCTTGAGCTACTGAAATCCAATACATCTATCTTTTACAGCACACTCATCAAAGTATCTAGCTCAGGAGTTCCCTAACTCTGCGTCGCGACGCCCTGGGGCGTCGTGGCCGTGGGGCTATCCTATGGGCGTCGCAAGACGATACGCACAGGTCGCCTGCACACGCCGTTACATCAGCTTGAGCTCGATTTGAAAAAAAAAATGTCGGGTCGGGTTCCTTCGATGTTGGCCATTGTGTTTTGCCGTGCACAAGAAGTATAGGAATTTTTCAGACTTCAACTTGGCGTATTTTGCGTCGAGACTTGGGCCTATACCCGTTCAAGATCCAACTGACTCAGGAGCTCAAAGTTAATGATAATGTAATGACCATAGAAAAATCATCTTTAGCGACGGGCCGCATTTTTGGATGAATGGCCAAATTGCCATAGCGGCAATGCATCCATAAAAAGCTGTTTGGTGCACATTTTAGACTGGTCGTGGCGTCATTGCTCCGTACTTTCCCATGACGTTGGTAAGGCCAATGCCATCAACGGCGAGTACCACAGAACGATGATGCGAACATGTGGTTCCAGCAAGAGGTGGCTATGTGTCACTCAGCTGCAGGGTATGGTTATCTGATCTGTATCAGAGGTGACGTGAATTGGCCACCAAGATCGTGCGATTTAAACTCGCTAAATTTTTCTTGTGGCGTTGCCTGAAGTCGCAGCTCAATGGGAATAAACCGCAATCGACCGATGTCCTTAAACCCAACATAACCAATGTCATCGCTCAAATTAAGCCGGATCTATGCGGCAGATTGGACCACTCGGATCCGTGACAACGTGAGAAGCTGCTGCGGACATTTGGGCCTGGTGTTATATTCCATACAATAATGGCATACATGGGATTCGTTAATACCTTGCACACAGCTTGTTTTATTCCATTCCAATGTTGACCAATCAACATTAAAAACCCCTTTAGTGAATCTTCAGAAAGCTCAGCTTATATTCACATATCTGTGCTTTGTTCCGTTGTGTGCTTTTAGAAGGGCGTCGCAAAAATATTATAACCTGTATAGGGAGTCGCAGTATGGAAAAGTTTGCGAACCTCTGATCTAGCTATTATCACTAGGCAAGAAGGCAGGTTTCGGTTGGCACATCAGTAGTCCCATAAACTATAAAGAACATTTTTGTTTTACTAGTTGTTTGGCAATATTTAATTTGGCAAATATGGTACACATACGTACACTCAGAAAAAAAAACGAACTAAAATCAAGAATATCAGTACTATTTTAAGCCTATTCGTTGACGAAAGTATGGTAAACTGGGAAAATCTTATTTCAATACTGTTTCGCAATATTTTTTAGAATGTTCGTTCTTATTTTAAGAATACAAAGGCTAACTTTTGGACCATTGTCAACTTGAATTAAGATCGAAAACGCCGTGAGTGAAAATGAAGCCACCTTAAAATGAGTAGTAAATTTCTTAAACAAAAAAGCTACTTTTGCGATTGTTTTCAGTAAGCTTAAGCTGCTTGTTTCAATACTGTTTTGCGATTATGGAGAATACCCAAAACCCAAGTAGTCCAGGTCAATATACTTTCTCGTATCGACTTTAGTTCCGCGAATGAGAGGAATTTTTCGTGAGAAGCTATGCATACCCACATACAAACAGCAAAGTTTAGTTTTGGCATTGGCATCTCACCCAAACTCGTCAGTCTCTGTAAAGAAGTTCAAAACCTTTGATATCAAAAAAGAAGTGCTATATCCTACATGAGAGTATGACTTCATCTTACTACCTACTACTTACAGTTGAAAAACACAAGAGGAGCAATATTATTCAAGGAAAAATATAGAAAAATTATTTTTATTTGTTTAATAGGGCATAACAGAAGTACCTTTAAGGTGTCAAAAGGACCTACATAGTACCTCACAATCAGCTACATCTTTGAGATAGGTACGGGCTTCACCTTCCTATTTGACTTCATCTATCGTCTGAAGTTGTCAACACATCAGACATTTTGCAAAAGGTTATACATACATGCCAATCGCTATTTTTGTTAGCCTAAAGAGGTTAATGAGTAGTAAGGCTTTGTCGATAAATTTAATAATACGTAGATCGTAGACTTTGTATACGACCTTTATTATCCGAGTCTTACTGTATAAAGCCCAAAGGCTTAAGATATTTTGTTTGAGTCTTTTGAATTGCAGTTTTTCGAAATACTCTTTAAACTTACCTCTTCAATACTCAAGGAGTTAAGTTCATTGCTACCCATCTCGAACCGAGACTGCAGCTCCATAAAAAAGTCGAGAGAGCTTTTGACACCTTGTAGTAGGTACCTGAAGACCACGAGTGTACCTATGTACCCCAATTTTATAAAAAAAAATTCAGCTTGAGACCCTGCTTTAATGAACACCTTATTTACAAATTTTATTACTTTTTTAAATCGTAGATTGAGGGCAATTCCATTCCGTCTCAAAATCGACCTTAAAGCTGTCTTGAACCTATCTATACAAACTATTAGACTAAATTTTCCAATGCATCGTCATCGTTCAGCATTAAAATTTAATTTCAATTTACAAACACTAGCTTATGGCACATTTCCAACTCCTCCATACTGTATAAAAAGTTACACACAAATAGAATTTTTAGCACGAAAAATATGGCGGCTTCCGCAAGTGTCATAACCCTCCCACTAATGTCCCGACCAGTCCGACCGACACCTTATAAATCTGAAAAAGGACCAAAACGTCTAGTACCTAAATGAAAAGAAAAACTGCAACTCAAACAAAGATATGAAGAAGAGAACGAAGAACAGAAAAAACCAAACCGGGACAGAACCACCACGAAAACAGATTTCAATTAATTCCGACAAGTAAATAAACTAGAGATGGCCCTGGTGTAACTGTAACCATTCGCATATGGCACCTAAAAAGGACACCATATGCACATAGCAGAGAAGTATTATTTTTTCTTTTTCGTTTTCTTCTTTGCGAAGGGAACATCAAGGACGTCCTTTTTTTAGCCCCCAACCACCTCAGACTAGTGGGTGGCCATTCACCGCACTGCCTGCCAGTAGGTGTGTAGTTTTATGTACTTCTTTGGGTCGATTTTATTTTCCTTCCCAGTAAATACGAGCCCAAAAATGATGGTGGCTGGTGGAAGCAAAAAATAAAAACGAAAAAAAGGAACCTAAATGCCACAACGTAAGGAAGATATACTTAGTGGATGGCAACTCTCTTTGCGCATCTCGCAAATTAGAGAGAATCTGTATAGACTTGCGGATGGAGTGGAGATGCGGATGGGGAAAGCTCCGCATAGCGGCGGAGGTGGTCTTGGTCTCCTTAAGCTTGCACAAACACATTTACCGGCAAATAAGTGTAAGACAACGACGAGTACTCGCACTCCTTCTTGCAAGACGTTTGCTGACTACAATGATGCCGATATGGCCGGAGAAGAGGGAACTTTGTATCCTTTCTGCGAGTGCTCCACATTCCTGGAGAATCAATTCATCCCCCACAAAAGCCTCAAAGATACAAATGTGTGTACATTAGGATGGATGTATGTGAGTGTGTGTGTGAGAGGAAATCTCAATTTTATTTCTACATTTTTTGCCATTATCCTTATTCAGAGGACTATTTACTTTTTTTTTCTATTCCTTGTGTAGGTGTGCTCCAAAATTCCGACCAAGAAAATATGTGCGCCATCGCCTACGCCGAGGGCTTGCGGGGGCGGTTTTGGTTTGGTTTATTTTTTGCCGTTTTTGGAGCGGCACGCAAGGGGAGCCGGAGCAGCACACTGTTAGTGGGTAGGTCTACGAGCACCAGAAGAAGAAGAAGAAGCAAAGCTTTTTGCGGCGCACCAATGGCACCACGTTATGCCCCACTCCTGGCAACGTAACAACGATTTCACCGTACCCAGAGTGGCTAACCCTTTATCGCACATAGGGTTTCCTTACAGGACCGCATATTTAGGTTTTAGTGGGAGTGAAGCAAGCCACTGAACTACGACGACCACGACGATGACGATGACGACGACGACGACGATATCCGCAGTCTCGTCGGCTCGGTACGATATGGTACCATGTCTTGGTGCATGTGTCTGTAGGTTCCTTGTCTCTGTATGTTCTTGTGGCGGCACACATACAAATATTTCATTTCGACTTTTGGCTCCAAACATCTCGGCACGCAGCACAGTATGTCAATTGGGTTTTCGATTTTGCCGCCGCCGTCTTCGTCAGGTCCTTGTAGGTTTCGTGTGCTCAATCCGAGGGATAAGCACAGCCATTCTCCGACGGTAATACTATAGCAATCGATGATAATGGTGCGGATGAAAGGGTATAGCATCCTGCTGGTTGATGATGATCATAATGATACCGCTGCTGCGCGTTCTTGTAGATAGTAGTATAGTAGGTGGTGGTAGTGGTGGTGTTGTTGTTGACCAAGTAATGGTTGCTCAGGATCAAAACTCCCAGCCAGATGTGTCCCATTCGTTCATTTGCGGAGGGAGTTCTAAGTATATATGCCATTTTCCGGGCTGCCTGGTTCGGGGCTAAGGGTGTCCTCTTAATTTAGAGGGAGATGTACACACACACCAACATACTCCCAACGAACCACATGGAAGAAGTAGGTTGTGCCTTATGGGCTAAGAATGTTGTTGGTGGTTTAATTATAATGAATATTTAGGTGGGTTTTGCGTGTGTATTTTTGGGTTTCATTGGTACTGCCAATGGACTCGTGAGTGAGTGAGACTATGGGCGATAGTTTGAGGTTACCACCAAAGATGGTTACTTTTGGTTATGTACAACTCTGTAAGAGAGGTTAATTTTTTTTTATATATATTTTATTTGATGCTCCATCTTGGGTCTGTGTTCGGGCAGAGTGTGGATGTAGTTTGGGTGGCGTTTGAGTGTCCCTATAGTATAGGGATTCAAGAGGTTCAAGTCTGAAGGACTATTTTCTTCTTAAATTTTAAAGGAAATGTAGGTACTCGTTTTACTATACAATTTTTGAAGGAGCCTCCCCTTGAAGGCGAATCTTTTAAAGTGTTTCTCATGAGACGTTGCTCTAAGGAGTTTCAATATTGTCACGAGGCAGATGAAATCATATTTTAGAATAGGTTAGGTAGGTACCTAGAGAAAGTTCAATAAACTCTGTAAATTGGATCGACTTATATAGATACATACATAAGGCATAATATAAAATGTGTTTATTTAGCGTGACACACCCTCTTTCATGGTTCCATATAAATTTATAAAAATGGCGCCCAACGTGGGGCCTACTCGAAGGAAGAAGACCGATTGAGTCTTTTCAAAGTACGCCACATTGGATATCTCTCTGTCTTGTAAGTCCTGAATGAAGACATCTGTCCATGTTGTACAGGTGAAAGTCGGGCTTAGGCTTTTGGTTTAAGCGCTGAACAAAGACAGTTTTCCAATCCTCTGTTTAAGAGTCGGGCTAATGCTTTTGCTTTAAGTGCCTAATGAAGCCAGCTGTCCGAAACTCATTAACCATCAGGTTAAAAGTCGGGATATAGTAAAGTTGCCTGATAAACTTTGGTGCGAATACTAAGGGTAAAAGAATGGGACTAATGGTCTTACGACCAATTGCCTATAGGAAGACGAACAAATAATGCAACACAGTTTGGAGCTCTCTGCCACAGCATACGTGGGGTCACACTAAGCACGCACAACATGCAACTTTCATGACGCAACATGAGCAACACGGACTATCCATTACTTTTAAATTTATTGTGACTATGGACGATTCTTAAGGGAGTTATCTCCCACAACTCCGGCCGGCCAGAGTATGATAATGAGCGGATGTTCATGACACATAAGAAAGGGCTGGGCATTCTGCAGGTCTTGGGTCATCATCAACCTTTACCCTCGATGGATACTGGCAATATTAGTAGCGTATAGGTTAAGAGTAGGCTAGTTATAAGTTAGACACACTTAGACCTTAGATTTCAAGTAAGGCTAGCTAAGGTAGATTCTAAACTATGTGAGCTGTACCCCATACTCCACATAGCTCCGATTGATTATCTGACGTCTGGATCTGCCAGTTGACAAATTTTACAAATTCCCTAAACTCCAAAAATTGTGTTGCAGTGGGAAATACACTTTTAAAGTAAGCACTTGTTGCATTGTACTATAAGTAAAACGTTCGAGTGTATGGATAACATTTTGTTAAGCGGATAGTTAGTAATGAGGGATCAAGGGCAAGATGTAGGTATACCTGCCAGATCCTATCTAAAAACATTTGATATCTGACATGCCTATGCGTTGTTATTCTGTGATGTTATGTGGTCTGCCAAAGCTGTTAGTTAACGATAAAAATTTTCAAATTGTTTATAAAAATATGTGTTTACATTTTTCTTTTGTGTTGGGAATTCGCTCGAAGGAAAAATCATCGAAAGACATTGCAGAGCTATTACGCGAGGGCTGCTTCTGCAATAGTGAGGGACTTTAACCCGATCTAAAAAAAAAACTCCCGAGGGGACTGACTTTCCTCATCCGGAATTGGATTGCACCTAGTCATTCGACTAATCGGCACTTTATTCTTGATTCATTTTAAAAATTTTAGAGGATAAATCCGCCGTTTGTCGGATTTCTATACTTTTTTGATTGAAAATATTAAATACTTTCTTGGTCTTAGCTAACTCTTATAGATCAAGAGGTTCTACCCACCTTAATCTCCTGATTACATTGTCAGTATTTAAAAGTTCTGTTATTTCTATGTTAACATGGTTAAGAAGTCTACTTCTGTGATTTGGACAACTTCGACAGTTGCTTCCACAGCAAGGACAGCTGTGTCATCAGCAAAAGTAGCTATAGTGGTTTTGGTTTCCCCACCTTCAGGCAAATCGCTAGTGAATAGAATGTATAAAACTGGACCTAGCACGCTGCCTTGTGGTACACCAGCTTTAATTTCTCTTAATGTTGAGTACTCTGTCTGTTGTTTAATTTTGAAGAATCGATCTGATATATATGACTCCAGAATTGTCGAATATTGTTTTGGCAGTTGCCTTTGTAGTTTGTGGATCAAACCTTTGTGCCAGATTTTATCGAAAGCTTGTGCTATATCAAGAAATATTGTAGAGCACACTTTTTTCTCTTCGAATGCTTTTTCGATTTTATCTGTGATTCTATGCACCTGATCGATTGTAGAGTGCTTATTTCTAAATCCAAATTGGTGATTTGGGACTAGAGATTTTTCGTCAATTATTTTTTGCAGGCGTTTAACCAGGATTTTTTCGAATAACTTTGACAACATTGGTAGTATAGATATTGGGCGATATGAGGTTACCTCGTTAGGTGGCTTGCCTGGTTTTGGTATCATTATTACCTCAGCGACTTTCCACATGCTTGGAACGTATTTCAACTTAAATGCAGCATTTATAATCTGCGCTAGTTTTTTCAGACATTTTCGTGGAAATTGTTTCAAAATTTCTCCTGTAATCAAATCATACCCTGGGGCATTTTTTATATTTATGCCTTCTTTAATTTCTATGGCAGGTTCTTTAGCTGTTACCGACCGTATAGGTCTATCTTCTTCGCACCTTATTTCGAGTCCTTGCTAACCTTTATCATCATAAGGTTTAAATACGTCTTCAAGATACTCTGCAAAAGTGTTTGCCTTTTCTTGGTTGCTTTTCGCCCATTTACTTTCTCTAGTTTTTACTGGGGGAATATGAGCTATTGGCCTGTTCATACTATTTGTTGCCTTCCAGAGCGAGTAGTAGTAGTAGGCTCAAAATGAAAATCACATATAACAAATGTGGCTTACGTTATGAGCTGCAAATTGTTGAAAAATACTTCATATCCAATAGCAGTAGGTAATCTTTAAGGGGAAAATACAATTAGATTTCGTGGGAGTAGGTAATCAAGCTTTGAAATTGTATATCGTGAGTCGTGATCCATTTAAAACGTTCGACCTAACTTAAGTGGGTTTTTGTTGATTTTTGGCACTAGCTTTAGGCGTCTGGAAGCATCTAGAAGCATCCCTCTATTTATCACAGCCCTATTTTCCTCATGTTGTTTGGAATTCGTTATGTCATTCTAAGCTCACAGTTTGTCGTAGATACAACTGATTTGTGTAGCACATTTGCCAGAAATCGAACATTGTATGTCGCGGTATTGAGTTCAGTTTTTGAACACCGCAGGAATGGTTTACTTTATAAGGGGAAGCTCTTTTGTATTCACAAAATGTCTGCCAATTTATATGAAAGGGTTCCAGTTGATAGTATATTATGCAGACTAAGTGTCTTCTCGACGGTCTTTTTCTTCCCAAAAGCGATAAATATTATTATGAATATGGATGTGGCGCTTATTTCTATTGAAAATTGCGACACTAAACGTTGTATTAGGACAAATACGTCACTAATACCCCATACGATTCAAATTGACAACATAATTTGCACCTATACTATGTACTTTTGGTATATTATCATACATCTAAATATATTAATAAACAACAGGTCTACAGGACCCAAGCTTATCTGTCATATTATTTGCGACAGATGAAATACCTATATAAATAATATGCCTCCAACATTTCTCAAATTACTCTAATTTACTAAGTATTCCCTTGTTTCCTTTAAGGTTTCGCGCATCACTTAGCCGGTATGCATGGCCACCTGCACGCGCCCGACTGGCGTTCGCTGGGTGCAAATCCAGCACTCGGCCGACCTGGGTTTCCTCATGGTGCCTCATTCTTTCACCACCAACACGCCGCATTTCCTCCCCACGCACTGGCGAATACACTGGAACGTCTTGACCGCCCTGGATTACGAGCAATTAGTGGTAAACAAAATTATTTCTACGCCCCCCAAAAGCACTTACATTCCTCTTCTTTCTTTCTGCAGATAATCACCACCTAGCGCAACTAAGTCAATTATCAGCTTCATGCAATCCGCACAGCACGACCAGTCCCGAAGGATCACCAACAACGTGTCCCGGCACAATGAATTCCGCACTGCATAACAGAAATTCCGCCTCCTCCCCATTGACAAGTGAAAACGACAACAACAATAACATCGATACAGGCTTTGAAAGTGATAGCATATCTGTGACAGGATCCCCGCGAAAGAGTAGCTCTATACACGAAGACGATGACCGAAGAACTCCATCACCACAAACAGGCGCCTTCACTGCACTTATTCAACGCAATCCATCGTTGAGAAAAAATGAGATCTTCTCTGGTTTCGCATCACACTTCCAGCAACCGAATGTTTTCAACCCTGCCCTAGCGGCTCAACTCTTTCTGCAGAACCCTTTAATTCCACAACCTAGTCAGTGGTTATACACCCAGTTGTATGGCAACTACCATGACATGCCGTGGTTTCGAAACGGCACCTCAACCAGCAGCACAAACAGCAACGCCACATCGAATGGTAGCCTGCAGGATGCAGTTGCTGGGGTTAACCTAGTCAAACGTTGTGTTACATTGATCTCACATTCCAATGATGAGAAGGACAGTGAAAACGCGAATCCCAATGCTTCGCCACCAGTGTCGTCGACAAGAAGATCTCCATCACCCGACGATATTGTCGACGATAGGAGCAGTAGCAGCATAGGACCTATGCGCTGCAGGACACCCAAACACACAGACGTCTGGCGGCCGTACTAGTATCCGATGAATACTGGCAAATATTTCGACAAATATACTTATAAAATTGTTGTGAACTTTCATATCGATGCACGGAATTAGTGTTTTCAATGACACACATATCGAATTTAAAAGAAAAAAAAAAAGAAATGGAAGCGTCATCACCAGGCGCCAGATGAATTTTTGTTTGTGTTCTAAAAATAATAGTAGTAAAAGGATAAATTTTAAAAGTAATATTGCGATGTAAATGTTAAGAGTTAGCATATAGAGAGACAACTTAATATAATTAAGTAACATAAATTTAAATATGATTTTAGAAAAAGAGCAGGGAAGGATTTTTTTTTGTAAATTATTCCTAACGCTGATACCTATATTTTTTTTTACATTATAAACTTAATAACTATAGCAAAAGTTGTTAAATTTATTATAGTAATCATTTTATTGATATATAATTTCTATAACCATTTTTGGTTTAGCATTTATATTTATAGTTTTTCACTAAGTTCGGTATAATTAATTTATTGTAATTATTAAAATTACCTCTATTACAATTGTCAATTGAAAATATTCGTGTATACACCTACTTCCTGCTCTTGCGTATGAATTTTAACTAAAAATATTGTTACATAAAATGAAAATCAGACTCTGTAAAATAACAATGTAAATAATACAATTTAAGATAATTAAAAAGTATTGTAAAATTTGATATTTTTTGGTATTTTGTTAAAAACAAGTCTTTAGGTGTCTTCTTAACTGTCCGTTTTTGCGTTCTATTTTTGAATTCTGATGAAACGTTATAGGTCTGAGGTCTTAAGTTAAGTTATTAAAATGTTTAAATATATTTGATACGAAAGTTACGTTCGAAATATGAACTTTCTAGGATTGGGTAACTTTTTGTTGAGAAAAGGGAGCCTTCCCAAGGTGCTCTTGAGATGAGACTAAAAGTAAAAAAAATATTTTATGTGTCTATGTGTCAAAAAGCCTAATAGCAATAGGTCCAACAGGCTTAGATTTATTTGTAACCAGATAGGGATAGAGATAGAACTAAGGGCTTTAACAAAAGGGATAACGGGTTCCGTACGAACAACACCCGCCGCAGCAATGGAGGTGATGCTAAACCTCACCCCTCTGGATATTTACTGTAGCAGTAGAGCGGTCAAAACCGCAATCGGACTAAGAGAGTCTGGAATATGGTCATCCAAATCCTATGGGCACGCCTCCATCGAAACACAATGGAGTGCGGCAAAGGAGAAGATAACTACAGACTATCTACCCCCCCACTATCGCTTTTGAAAGTAGATTCACAGCCAGAATTCCGGACAGAAGCTAATGGGAGCACAAAGCAGTTACAGAAAAAGGGAATATAGCCGTCTATACCGACGGTTCTAAGATGGATGTTAGTACAGGCGCGGGCATCCTCAGCGAAAAACTAAACCTGCGGGAATCGTTCCGAATCAACGATGACTGTAGTGTGTTTCAACCAAAAATTGCTGCTATAACCCTAGCGGCAAAGGACCTACAGAGACGACACATTGCCGACAAACAAATCACCATAAAAGCCATGGAGTCAGTCGTGGTGTAGTCGAGGGCAGTAAGTCATTGCAAGAAATACCTGAACGAGCTATCACGAGCCATTACGGTGACCCTATGCTGGGTACCAGGGCATATGGATATACCAGGCAATGAACAGGCGAATGAGATTGCAAGAAACGGGTCAAAAATGCATGCATCAATGGCCCTAGAATCTATAAGAACTCCGCTAAGCACGTTTGCTAGGAAGGTTGACATTGAATCCTTGAGTAGAACAAACCTACGCTGGAACAATCTCAGCACCTGCAGGCATGCAAAAGAATTGTGGCCAGAAGTGAGAAAAACGAGATCCAAATTCATGATCGGACTGAGCCGCAAGAATATTCGCATACTCACGGGGGTCTGGTCATACTGCATAATGACTTTTGCAGAAGCTGCAGAGACGTTGAAGAAATAGAACCTGTTCGTCATCTGCTTTGCGAATGCCCAGCCCTTAAAAACAGTAGACCAAAGATTCTCAACAGCTTCTTCTTCGACGAATTATAAGATCTGGAGAATGTTGATCTTAAGGAACTCCTGAGATTCATACTCAAATCGGCGTGGTTCCAGTAGGTCAACAAACTCCACATCCTTCGGTTACTCTTAGGACAGGCTGGAAATCTGGATACAAGAGCTTGTGAATGCCTGTGATTAATACCAAATCTAGGTGACTCAATAAATAGGTATATTCTTTGTCTCCAACACGTATGAAATTGAAGAGTTCCGTGACTGGACACAATGGACCCAACTGATTGTCTACGTGAAGCTGTGGCAACCGCCACAAAAGCACCCAATTACCTACCTACAGTCCTACAATGATCGTAAAATCTAGATTGGTCGGGAACGTCACTTTTTCTAACACAAACACAACCGAAAATACTGAACTTAGTACTCATTCGAGAAGTTTTTGACTTGATTTGTCGACCCCTCCAAAATGTTAGGTAATAGGGAAAATTGTTCACGTGACCATGACTAGTCAAAATTAGTAAACTAGATTTTTGAAGAACGTCCATTTGCATGTTTACCAGATTAGGCAATTCATCTTAGTTCAAAAATATCAAACTATGCAATTAAAAATGTGCCCAACTGGGTCGCATGTATATCTAATAGGCATAAGGAAAGTTCCGTCAATTTAAAAGCATTATGGTGCCTTTAGCCTAAGTCAATAGTCCAGAAACAAAGTTTGACCCAGTTTTTATTGAGAAATTGAGAATGCAATTTTGTGAGAGGACTTATTTTTATCGTTCGCCAGGTATGGTATTGGGCTAAAGTGGGATATATACCAATCAAGTAGTTTTGTTACCTCCCTAGATTTCGCCAGCTTACTCGATCTCTAGCTTGCTGTCTCCAGTTTCGAATACCAAGTCGGCGTGCGTCGGCCTCAACTTGATCACTCCACCGGAGATGAGGTCTGCCTCTGCTTCTGGTTGTCTCAGGCTTACCTTACGGGTTGGAGCTTCGATGTTCATTCGCTCAACATGCCCTAGCCATATCTTAACCGTTGAACACGCAGTTTTTTGACCAGTGGAAAATCGCTGTACAGCTCGTATAGTTCGTGGTTGTATCGTCTTCGCCAGATGTTACTTTGCCTGTCGACGCACAAACCGGTCCATAGATCGTACGTAGAACCTTCCTCTCGAAGTTACCAAGAGATCCTTCATCCGTCTGGGAAAGGGTCCATGCTTCTGCACCATACAGCAAGACTGGGATGATTAGGGTTTTGTACAGTGTCTCCTTTGGGCCTTGTTCCCCAATTGCTTGCAGCGATTAGCAAGAGTTATTGTACGTTTAATTTCAGCGCTGATTTCATTTGCAGATTTAACAGCAGTACCCAGATAGATACATTCATTTACCACCTCGAAGTTATTCCTATCAATATTGTCACGCATTGACCAAGTCTCCGGTGGGATTCGCCTCTATTCGATGACAGTAAATACTTCGTTTTGTCCTTGTTAATGACAAGACCCATTTTGTTCGCCTCAGACTCGATACTGGAAAAGGCACCCGTCACGTTACTGCTCGTGTGGTTCTTTCCATGATGTCGAAGTCATCTACATATCCTAGAAATTGTGTGGATTTCTGAAAGATGGTGCCATTCGTATTGGCGTGTTGCGCACCAATCTCTCAAGAAGAATATTGAAGCAGCTACATGATGACAGCACATCGTCTTGTCGAAGTCCTCTGGTGGTTTCGAAGGTTTCGGTTGAGTCTCTTCCAATTTTGACGCAGCAGCGGGCATTCTCCAACGTCATCCATAAATACTACTTGCTTCCATAATAAAAAAAAAACATACAAAACATTTTTGAATAAGTTTGAAGTTCGGAAGTTTTCTTTAAGTGATGTACATATATGTAGTTACATAAAGCCGCTGACTTTCTAAGGGCTCGAATAAATTATATGATTAGGATTGCAAAATTGTTCAAGAAAATCAGAACTTTTTAAAATGTCACTCTAGGTGTTACCAGCTCTGAGATATTGACAAATTATACCAAACACGGAGATGCTGCAAGTTGACGCCATTTTATTACTTCTTGTGGGCTATGTAAAGTCTCATTTCCGATCAACCGTGAACTATTCTGGGCTTGGAAGACTATATTTAGCGTGTTATTGGGGAAATGAAGCCACAAATTTTTCAATGAATGGCTTAAAATTATACAAAAATTGCGTTTAAAACATAATCACCCTTATTCCCGTTGGACGACTCATGTGTCGTGTCGTTGTAAAACCAATATTAAGATTTTTTTTCGAACTTTCGTTAACGATTTTACTTCATTTTCTATGTGTTCACTGTAATTTCAAAAAGTTTTTCTTAAAAAAGTTACAAACACAGACCTAAAACCGAAATGAAATATTAGGCGTTTACGACAAACGCCAACGGGAATAGGGCTGAATATCGCATGAGGAAATGGCATGAGCCATTTTTCATAATGAATGAATTTGAAGCAAACACAAGTTTAAAACAAAAATGCTAAATTGGGCAATTTGTAGGATTATTTGCCTATGATCAAGGGTGAAATTTATGTGAATATTGGTTCTCTTTTCCATTCTATTTGTCTAAAACAATGAAATAAAAAACGCACACAAACGAATGGCTCAGTGAAGCTAGGCCTACGGTGCCTAACGGTCCTTTTGCTCAAACGTTGGTGAGCCATTTGTGTTTTTGACATTTTTTTTGCAAATTGTTTGAAGTGTTGGATGACTTGATTTACCTTTCCCGATTTTTAGAAATTCATTTATTGCCGAAGGGCGTTCAGTTCCTAAAATGGGAAGTTTTTAAAGCACTTGCCGTGTTTGTTATTTTTTTTTTTCTTTAAACCCTCAAGTTCCTAAAACTGACCATTTGTGGGGAGTTAAAGCAGTGCAAGACTGATTTCAAGCTTAGAGCGTTATATCTGTTTGGCCGTCCTTGAGTGTGAGTCTGGGGAGTACTTTAATATTATAGTTGTAAATACGGTTGAAGCATTCTTGAATGGCGTGGAAACACACTTGGGGTTTTCACTATTGCTATTGTATTGTGACACTAAGGTTCTGTTCCTGCTCCCACATCCAGGTCCATTTTGAAACCATCACTTTTTGGGGATTATTGCTAACCCTTCTCTACGTGGAATCACTGTTCAGAATATTTTTTTGAGTATTGTTGGAAGACTTTTACCATTCATATAACAGAGCCAGTTCTTATGGATGTTTACTGAGCTGAGACTACAGTCTTTTGTTTGTATAGCAATTAAGATAATTTGGGCATTTGTACTTAATTTTTCTTGCGTGTGCGTAGCGGCTAATAGTCTTATTTAGATGCTGCAGGGCTGGCACAATTCAGCCGTTTTTATTCGACATAAAATTGCTGGCCACATCCCTACGTCAAAATAATAAGATCTCCACACAATGGAATGATATTGACAAGCTGGCCTAGTATTATGTCATAGACCCTATGGACCTTTGGCAACATATTTTTTATTCATATTTTAAACTAGTTATACTGAAACTAGTTATGCTGGAAATCTGCTGTTGAACTGTGGTCGAGGTATACGATTAGGAGATGAGCAGTGCGGCTTTCGTCCCGGCAGAAGCACAACCGACCAGTTATTCACTCTCAGAATGGTACTTGAGAAGGCTTGGGAGTATGCTACACCTGTTTACGCTTGCTTCGTAGATTTGGAGAAAGCATATGACCGAGTCCCTCGAGGGAAGTTCTGGAGTGTATTACAGGAGTATGGAATTGATGGTTCTCTCTTGAGAGCCATTCAATCTCTTTACACAAACTGTAAAAGCTGTGTTCGGGTGAACGGCGTTAAATCAATACCTTTCACCATGGGCGTTGGACTTCGCCAAGGGGGCGTCTTGTCTCCTGTCCTTTTCATTACTTATATAGACTGGATGTTACAGCGCAGTCTTGGCGAGGAACGTCTCGAATTGGGAGATCTGAGAATAAGTCATTTGCTCTTCGCTGATGACTTGGTCAACCTTGGGTCCTCTCAGACTGAACTTCAGCTCGCACTCGATCGGTTTGTAGCCGTTTGTGTTGAAGCTAAGATGAAGCGGAGGATCGAGTGCTATGGAGGGTCCACTTGAGCAACCTACACCCGCGACCCACTTAAAGAATAAGCGGGATATTGAAAATGAGTAAATGAAAAAAAAACTAGTTATACTAATATTTAACAGGATATAAGGATAATTTCGTCAACATAATTAAAAAAAAACAAACGCAAGAACTTTGAGTTGTAAAGGAATAGAGTGGAGATAGGTACATACACATCTACCTATGCGTCGAAATATGCGTCAAAATACGCGTGAAAATAATGTTTTCTATTTAAGTATATCAAAGGTTTCCAAGTTTTCCAACAGATGGTGCTGAACACACAAATCTAAAAATAAGACTATTAGGGGTATTGCGAATAAATTCCGATGGATTTTTTTCCCTTGTCAGCAATGTAAATCAAATTGCTGAATGGGAAACATTCCAGGGGAAATATTATTCGCTAGGGGTGTATAGGTATTTTGACATTTATAGCAGCTTTAGCCTTAAAATTTGGTAAATAAACATTTGTTGGCCATTTAATAAAATGCTGACGTGATCCGACAACGTGGGATGGTACCTCAGACCTTACATTCTAAAAAACACTCCAAGCACTATTTCTCGACACTCATTCGAGCTAAATGTAGTTGCTTTGGAACCTTGATTTGCGTAGTTGGTACATATAGACAAAAACATATTCAAACAATTTCTATAACTCCTGGGCAATGGCAAAATCGGGCGACTACATCTAGTAAGACATAGAGGAAGAGCACTAGTATACGCGTTCTTTAATGCTAATGACTTTAAAGCAGATTTGATGATACCATTGACAGCAACGCACTTCTCCATAAGATTATAGTAAGCATAAGCAGGAGAATCCACAATTTTCGTCTAAAGTTGTCAAAATACTTAACGAAAAAAATCCGTCTGGTGGTATTGAGTATAATGTTGAAAGGGTTGAAGTCACATATGTGTGATTACCTCATGGGCCCGCTTTTCCTTTGAACCGTTTTAAATTAGGTACCTTACCTACCACGATTTTACAATCAGGACATACACAACGCTTTTGTATGCGAATGATAAGGCATCTTTGACAAAATCACAACAATTTGTTCTATAAGCGCTATGGGTACCTTTGGACTAAAAATCAATTGTCAGAAAAAATGGTGTTCTTCGGAGGGAAAATTAACTAATACAAGTTGGATTACCCAAACGCACTCCAAGTTATTGACTGTGAAAATGTTGGTAGAAGGCAGCTTAATGACTTGCTAGTAGAATATTCCTGCTTATTGTAAAAAGTTGACACTTCCATTAAAAATTATTCGTAAAATTCACATTTAACAAAATGCGCAGTACTTAAAATAAAGACACTTAGCCAACCCGTCATTTATTTTAACAACGCTCCCCTCGATGGCACTAAAACCCCTTTCTTTGTTCAAATTATTATACACATTTAAACCACATTCAACTTAACGATCCATAAAGCCCTTCCCATTCCCACATCAAATAAATATTCTTTATAATTACTTGTATGCTAAGTGTATGGTCTGTCAGATAGAGAATATCTATCTATCACTGTCATAAGTTGCACACTTGAAAATCAATAGTCGACCATACGTCTCAGTCCCCCTTAAGGCAAGAAATCCTTTACAGTTTCTTCGAAATGTTTGCATCAGCTCCAAGGATACATTGGTTTAGAGGAAGACTGTCAGGGGACCAGAGAAGAAGTTATTAAATCACTGATGCTTAAATTTGAAATTCGTACAAGAGCAGAGCAGAAAAGCCATCATAAGGTCCGGAGATGGAGTATAACATTTTAGTCTATTCGCCTAATGATGGCTCTCCGTAATGTGTCACCAGGGTAACAAAGGACAATCGATTTCTCTTCAAGTTTACACTCTGCAGTCTCGGCATTCGTTAATATGTTTTATAAATATGTATCTATATACAAGCACACGTATACAGTGTATATAGTCGTCTTATAAACCCAAACGAGCATGGCTGCCAACGACAACGACCGAAATCTTCATCTTCCACCCCCGACCATTCTATACCGATATCCGTGTCGTCATCCTCTTCTATACTATAAGAGTCATTGCCGCCCGTCGCCGTCGCCGTCGCCACCACCCGTAAATAGTAAATTCTTATTATACGGTTGAGAAGAATCTCGGTTACCCGTAGAAACCCCACAAGGATGGTTGGACATCTTTACAATTAGACGTCGGTGTCAAAGGTGAAATTGGATCTTTTGTTATTGTCAGCCTGACGCGACGACTATACAATGTATAAATGCGACGACACCCAACCCAACCACCCAACTGGTGCTCGAATGGACAAATTGGCAAAAAATACTCCTGTGATGATAACAAAAGAATTTCAGGTGACTAGAAGTATACGACCGGCAAGGGATGTAAACGCTTCGATGGATGCTCATAGAATAGATATAGAGTCCGGTACATTTTGCTAAAGAAAACAAATTTCAAATAAATAAATAATAATTGTTGGTGAGATTTCGAATTAGAATGGTTCAATGAATCTCATATACGCACAAAACAATTTAGTAATACCACGAAATATTTTCATCTGACGATCCTTTATACCATATGCCCGAATGAAAGAAATTAAATTTTTTACATACGCATTTTATTTACAAAAAACAGATTCAATATTCATATTACGACTGTGGATAGTTGTAAAATGTAAAAATCTTGATCGCAGCCAGCAAAGTCCAAGGACCGGATCACTCTTTTCGACCTATACATAAATCTCTGTTCGGGCTCATCGCACATGTATACAGCTGAGCTCGACGTCTCTATCCATATGCGTGGATCAAGATCAATTGATATTGTGACGATGTTTTAGAGAGCCCGAGAAGCGGAGCGAAAGTTAAAGCTAAAGATTCAAAGCCCGAGTTTCCCAAAGTGTGCTCCGCGGACACCACTTACAAAAACCATTGCAATTTTGAAAAAAGTTCTTTGGAGCGCCAAATTTAAGTTTAATTCATTTGGATCCGATGGAAAAGTGTATGTAAGGGATCTTCCGAAAAAAGAATTGCAGCCAAAGTACACTCTTCAGACCATAAAGCATGGGGAAGAGAGAGTGATGGTCTGCGGTGCAATTCTCTTGGTTCGGTGTTGGTCCATTAGTTGTACAGTCGACGACGGATATAAGAAACCTCTAAAATCAAAAAAAAAGCAATATGTTTCTTATATCCGAGTTGTTCTTAAAAATTCTGCTTTGCAAAATTCTGACTTTTAACACAAAAATTCTGTTTTTTTTTCTCTTCTGTCTTACAAAATTCTACCAGGCAATATTTTAATTCTGACAGGCAATATTGTAAATAAATAAATTCTACTAATTCTGTTTTTGATGTTTTCAACATCATTCTTGAGAAAATTGTGCGAAACTCGCAAGCCAACACCAGGGGCACAATTTTCCAAAAGTCTGTGCAACTACTTGCATACGCTGACGACATCGACATCATTGGCAGAACACAGCGAGCTGTCACTGGTGCGTTTGCAAGTATCAGTACAGAGGCGGCAAAAATGGGTTTAGTGGTGAATGAGGGCAAAACAAAATATATGCTGTCAACGAGAAGGGACACACAACATCGACGAATCGGACAGAACGTCACGATAGCCAGCTATAACTTTGAGGTAGTTCGGGACTTTGTCTACCTCGGCTCCGCTATTAATTCTGAAAATGACATCACATCAGAAATCAAGCGAAGAATTACACTTGCCAACCGCTGTTACTTTGGCCTAAGAAGGCAATTGATTAGTAAGGCCTTGTCGAGAAACACCAAGGAGACTCTATATAAGACCCTCATCATCCCAGTCCTGCTTTATGGCGCAGAATCATGGACGTTGTCAAAAGCGGATGAAGATCTCCTTGGTCGCTTCGAACGCAAAATTCTTCGAGTGATTTTCGGTCCCGTTTGAGATGACGGGCTTTGGAGGAGGAGATTTAACAGCGAACTCTACGAGCTGTACAGCGACATCGACCTTGTCAGAAAAGTACGTATCAGTCGACTAAGATGGCTAGGACATGTAGAGCGAATGAACACCAACGCTCCGGCCCGAAGAGTCTTCGATTCCAACCTGGAGGGACAACTCAGTAGAGGAAGACCTCGCCTTAGGTGGCGCGCACAAGTGGAAGGGGACCTCAACCAACTTGGAGTGCGCAACTGGAGGCAGTTAGCCAAAGATCGTGCTAACTGGAGAGGCGTGTTGGTTGAGGCCCAGGTCCACCCCGGACTGTAGCGCCATCTAGGTAAGTAAGTAAGTAATTAATTTTCCAGCTGGATATTCATTGTTTGAAAAAAAGAACAGTCTGCTTACGAGATTAACAAATCACGTTTCATATACATTGGTAGATATGGCGAATTTCATTACCTTTACAAAAACATCCCCAAAAATGAGTTGAATACTTTAGAATATCATAAAAGCATTCGATTATATACCCAAATATATTGGCCGATGCGTTTTAGCTTGAACTTCTTGAGAAACAAAAACTGGGCAAAAGAGTTTATTAGCTTTTAGCGCCAAATTTCGCTTAGCATGTACCTAAGCTTCGTATCTATTATGGCCAGTACAATTAACAAACAGGCTTTGTTGATCTTTTTTGTGGTTGAAATATGTTTTTTTTTTTTCAATTCAAGAGAGGTTTTCCTGACATATTTTATGAATTGTAGGAGCAGCATCTATTTTAGTATAAAGAGTTACTTTTAGCCCCAATCTCCCCTACCACTTTTCGGAATGACGAGGAAAAGCGCATGCATTTTTTTTATGTAAGGTGCCAAGCAAATGTGCTGAGTTTTGACACAAACTTAAATGGTTTGTGTGGGAGGTGACATGCTCCTTTGTCACCTTTAGCATTCCCTGCCCCACCTTAAGTAGCCTATACTCTATACCATCACCATTACCTATAACGCTGAAATATCTTTGAAAATCGGCCAAGTAGTTCCATTGATAGCAATTACATACCTCCAATCTCACTCCCTTTAAACCTACCCCTCTCCCGACTTAGGTAACAGTAAGGCCCAATGCACACGGATCAACTAGTAAAAAAATTAAAAACTCGGGTGATTTGACTCCACTTACGAAGAAACTCATCAGTCATCACCAATTAAAATCTCTAATTCGTTCAGTGTCGTCATATTTTTCAACCTCCCCCACCAGCAACAGGTTGGTCTGCTGTTCGCTCATCTTCGACAAACTAGAAACTGAAATCAATAGGCAACCCGACATGCAAATCAACAGATGACTGGTTACAAACTGGTTTTAGTGAAACGCAAACGAGTTTTCAACCAGTAGCGTCGGTGTCGTGTGCGTCGTCTCATTTGATTACACAGGGGACTTAAAGCAAACTAGTTGCCAATTCGCATCGTTGATCAGTTTTTTTTTTTTCAGTTGCACCGTGTCACAGTGGGTACCCGCCCATACAAATCGCGGTCAAAAATAGACTACATGCTTTTTTTAACATTAAACACTGTTATTATTATTTTTATTTGTTTTAACTTACAAAATGAGAAAGAAAATGTAAACAAATTCATACAAAAAAGGAAAAATATTTGGAAAATTAGATTTTTAACAATTCTAATGCATTTTTTGATAAAAAGGATTTTTTTTTGGTAGGCAATTTTCTCAAATTTGAATTAAGCGGATCAGAAGTTAAAATAAGTCTATTCAAAAGGTCCTTATTAGTGAGGATCCGAGACATTTTTCTTGTATGATTCATTCGGTAAGTTTTAATGTCCTTATTTCTAGACTCTGCCGCTTCCTCACTTAACTCGCCTATAGAAATAAGTCCATGATGCTCGATCACCGATGCACCATGCAACAACACTTTATGAACTGAAGCAGGTAAATAGTACCATGGATATGTTCCAATTATTTGTTCAGCTGTATCTAAGGCGAAAACTTTGAACTTATCTGCATCGATGTTATAACCTGAATTTAAAGCCTGTAAAATAGTTGCGCATCTGTGAATCAATGTTTTGTCGATTCCAGTTATTTGAGCTGAAATTTCGGAATTGTAAAAAAATTTCCTGGCTGTATTGCCATCATTTGAGGAACCACTTCCTCCCGGTTTCGGTCTATCCACAATCAATCCTAGTTTTGCTCTGAACTCAGCTTGGACGATTTTCTTTTTTCTTTCGAATTCTATTTTGTCATCACCTCTAATCTGCCATTTTTTAATATTGAGTCTGTAGGAAATATGAACGAAAAACTCGAAAAATCTAATCCAAGCATGAAGCGGGGACAAACCAAAACATAAACTATTCTCATTGACCTCTTTTTGAAGGCATAATTCAATGTTGTTCATTTCCTTTGGTGTCGCTCTGCAAATGTATCATTTTAAAGATGTTGTTTCGTTAAGTGCGTTGCACACTTTTCCATCAACCATAGTTAAACGTAAGTTGTTAGTGACTGTCCATTCTTTATCATTGATTGTTATAGTTAAAGGCTGCAAGGCATTTATTTTTTCAGTATAATATTGTTCTTCAAAAACAGATACTTCAGTAGTTTCTTTTTTAAATTGAAATCTAATTGGGCGACAGTATCGTGTTGAGGCAGGTCGAGGATTTTTCCAAACAACAACATCTTCATTACTGTTATTTTTGAATTTAAGCTGCAATGGCACATAAGATGTAACAAATAAATCGCTGTCTTTAGCATTAGGATCATGAAAGCTTTGTTTGTACTCGCTTTGGCCAGTACTTCCATCAAATCCCCATTTTCCTTCTAATTGTAGGTTTTTGCATGAGTCTTTATTGAGAGTGTCAAGAACGTCTTTCTGCGAAGAAGTAAGTAAGTAAGTAAGAATTCTTGTTGCCGTATGGTTAAGTAAAGCCTGTAAGTCTACTTCGGCACCTGTCTCGGTGACATTAATTTTGTCGGCTTTTGGATAACAGTTTTCTTTTTCCGTCTTTATAATTTTGTAGCTAGGCAATGCATTTTTTTTAATCTTGGTGTTGACAAAACTCTGAATAAGTAAGTACTGATTCTTTGTAAGCTTTGCTTCAACAAAAAGCGACAGTACTTCACAAGGCGTTACACTCATGGTATTTTCTTCTCCCAAATCCGAATTACATGACGTTTCACGCAAAGCTGTGGCAATTGATTCGTCGGATTTCGAGATTTCAGCCACACGTCTTCGTTTAGTCCGCGCAGAACATTCTTGAAAACTTTTTCTAGGACGACCTCGTTGTTGTGATGTACTTGCATAATTTTCGTCAGGGTAACTTAAAAAGACAGTCTCAGATTTGTAAAGCCAAGAGGAATGATTTGTCATAATTGCATTTTTTCTGGCTTTATTTTTCTTCCAAAATTCGGTTAACTTCTTGCATACGAAATAAATTCGGTCATAGAGAGGATCAAATTCAACATTGATAAGGCCAACTGCATTTGATGTTTTCCAGAATTTGGTTAGCTTGCGTTGACCATGTTGCATTATTTCCTCGACTTTCAAGCCATTTATCAAATAAAAAATTGCGATGAACTACGCATTGATAACCAGCACCTACCAAAGATAAAACGATCAGCCAAAACAGTTTTTTTTGTTTATATTTTAAAACCGAAAATTAACGAAATATGGTTCATAACTCGAAAATGGGAAAAAACGGGAAAAAAAACTTTATTATTTAAAAAGGTAGAACAATATTCTTCATTTTAGTACCTCATTTGTAGCGGGCACTCGAAAGCAAACCAACAAAATCTTTAATTTACTGTAAACTAAGCTATAAAAAAAAGTTACAAAAAGTGCTTCGAGCAGGGGTCCTATTACATTTACGCTTTAAGTTATTAAACAATAAAATGTATGTTTTTATAAAGTAATCACCTTCTTGTTTAATATCCATAACAATTAAATATTGCTCACACTTTCTTAACACAAGTTATCACTATCACAAGATCTGTAGTAAAAAAAAATGCACCGATAAGCGAGCTCTATGTTTTATTATACATTAACTTTGAATGGCTATAAAGGAATGGAAAAAAAATAATGCGTCAATATTTTTTTTGGTTTTGGTTTAGCGGGAGTTTGAAGAACCGTATTGCCACTTTGAATTCTTGATTAACGACATCTATTTTTTTTAATTTTGGCCTATGGAGGTACCCACTGTGGCGTGTGCATTGTGCCTAACATACACAGATCCGGAGGATGTCCCCATCAGCTTGGATATCGACAAGCATGCCTTGACCAAGTTATTGAAATTAACTTCCTTTCAGAAGTCCTGAAAAAACTACGAGTCGGTCTAGCGGCTCTTTGGGAAAATGTTGTTTTTAAACTGATCTCTGCGCTCCTGAAACTCAAAACCGGCAACTAAACACATAGAGGGGTAAAAATCGCTATAATCTTAAGCAAAATAGTATCGCCTATCGCGTATTTGTAGCCCACATTGGAACGCAGTCTATACCCTAATAAAGTAAAGAGGAGTACCTACTTATTCCAATGGGCACATCTGAAGAAGGTTGGCCTTGGCAGCCTACATTAAGGCTTTCTGCATAGACCATTTGGTTGCCCAGTCCTAAATATATTTCGATTGGCATGTGAAACTGAAAATACATTTAAATTCGCTTTGAACCCGAGTCCCACATGCATTCATCACACTCAGCGGTGGCATTTGAATCTCACTCAGGCATCTTCCCAAGCCCATAAATTCCAAGCAGTCATCCAACGATTGATTGCATCCCCAATGGGATCAAATACATATCACTTAATCAAATAGGCACGCATAGCACATTGTACATCCAGCTAGTGGGAGAGAGAGAGCTATTAATTATTTTCCATGCATATATCCTCACTATACAGACACTGCACCTGTCTTCGCCTCGAGGCGATATGCTGCGCGCCCACATTCAAATGGAGGGGGAAATACATTTCTATATGTCAACAAGATGTTCTCCCTCAAAGCACATATGAGTGTCGTTATCATTGCCCAGGGAGGGAGAAGGTCCCGATGGAGTTACACACAGTGTGAAGGTGTCGCAATTAGTCACAAATTTGACAAGATCAAAGCATTCTCGGAAGCGTTCAATTAACATAAATTGCCACAGCAGCAGCAGCACAGGCAATAGCAGTGATTTAACGTGCAACACTTCGAGTGCGGGCGGAAATACCTATTCATCCTTAGGCAGGAGCAAATAAGGGCGTCCTAATTACATCATTTATTGCTTGATTGCTTTCCGAGTGCCACCCTCCGCGCCTCCTTTGGCAATTAATGCATTGAAATTTAATAAGTCATCAACACATTAACTGCCAGCGCTGTCAATGGGAGACCGGGACGGGACACTTATTTCGCCAACATATCGTCTTTCAGTCAGCTTCTTCAGAAGGAAAGGACGCTCGTCGTAGAGCAAAAGACCAACGTCCCATGTGCGGGCTCAAAGAGCAAATATACGAAATTCACCCTCAATCTGCGTTAACTGAACAAGGTCCTTAAATTCGACAGACCATAATGCACGTTGTCCTTTCCTGTCATTGATTATAATGGGCCAGCGATAAACATGACCATTACAACCGATGGCACTGTTCCGTTTTTATGGGCCAATTTTTGTCATCGTGTGTGGGTGGTGTGTGGCGGTGGCGGATGAAGATGAACTCGATTGCGAGTCCTTAAGTACGGTTCGGCAAAATGGAATTGAATTGATTGTCGGCCCTTGAAGGACAGAAGAACAAATGCAATAAAACCAAAGACCCAGTCATGTTTGTGTGTTCACATTTGGTTCGCAACGATACCCAAGGGAGGGAGTGTATACGGTACAGTGTTGGTGTGTGCGTGGCGGACAGCGGAGGTAAATTGAATTTTCATTGTTTCCATAGTGGGATTCTTTTTTTCTACCATTTTGGTTCGAACTAATCATATTAGGTTTAGATAGAAAGTCGCTGTTACTAGGTATAGGAAATTAAAAGCCACATTGTCCCTGATGTATATTATACACATTTATACAGACTATATTGAACGAAAGATCTATATGCAGAGAAGGTCAACTTAGCCACTTACTCCTTGTTATCTCCGAAATCATATGACAGAAGGCAGAGTCTTGTATAGCATCTACCTTACTTACTTACTTAGATGGCGCTACAGTCCGGGGTAAACCTGGGCCTCAACCAACACGCCTCTCCATATAACCCGATCTTTTACTAACCGAACCGCCTCCAGTTGCGCACTCCAAGTTGGTTGAGGTCCGCTCCAATTTGTGCGCGCCATCTACTGCGTTGTCCCTCCAGATCGGAATCGAATACTCTTCGGGCCGGAGCGTTATTGTCCATTCGCTCTAGATGTCCAAGCCATCTTAGACGACCGATGCGTTCTTTTTTGACCAGCTCGATGTTGCTGTACAGCTTATACAGTTCGCTGTTAAATCTCCTCCTCCAAAGTCCGTCAACGCAAACGGAAGCGAACATCACTCGAAGAATTTTGCGTTCGAAGCGACCAAGGAGATCTTCATCTGCCTTTCATAGCCTCCATGATTCTGGGCCATAAAGCAGGACTGAAAAGATGAAGGTCTTATATAGAGTCTCCTTGGTGTTTCTCGACAAGGCCTAACTTAGGCCGAAGTAACAGCGGTTGGCAAGTGTAATTCTTCGCTTAATTTCTGATCTCATGTCATTTTCCGAGTTAAAAACGGAGCAGAGGTAGACGAAGTCCCTAACCATCTCCTCAAAGTTGTAGCTGTCTATCGTGACGTTCTCTCCGCTTCATCGATATGTTGTGTCCCATGACATTTTACAGAGGCTGCTATTGAAAACATCAAACCATTGCTATATTTAGTCGGCATTTATTCTCAGGTGATCTAGGGATTCTTTAGGCAATCAGATACATCAATCGCATTTTCGCTGTTATCTGCAAAGCGTACTTTAAAAATCAAGTTCATTTATTCAGAAACTTGGAACAGTCCCGAAATGTTCCGATGTGTACAACGAAATCAACATCCACGAACTAAAGAGTACTCACGTCAATATAAGAGACGGCGTGCAAATTTAAGAGAACATTGCCCTGCAATACCAAACATGGGGTGATTAGATTAACGCCATCCAGCGTCTCCTTTCCCTAGGCTGGCAAATTCATGGTCACAGCCTTTTAGTGAAGCAGATTGAAGGTTCAATAGAGACTAAAGAGATTGCCCTTTGTACGTTTCCTGACACTGCTGGGCGTATGGACAACACGTCGATTCATCAATCGAAAAAGACGTTTCGACGGTTCGATATTACTTGACTCGAAGCTGCAACAATTAAGTTTTGGAACGACGGGTACCACGCCCCTCAACCTTCATCCGGTATATACACGACTTAATAAAACAGCAGTAGTCTGCGCTATAAAAGTTCACCTCGTCCCAAAATTTAAACCAGGAGACCTAAAAGCTTACATAAAGGTCCAAAGATGGAGAAATGTTATATCAAATGACGCCGATGTCTCAATAGTCAACTTCCACCGAAGGTAAAAATAACCACACCGGGCCGGTCTATATTGGAGACTGGTGGCCACATTCTAGATGAATTCCACTCAAAACTCAATATGCTACAAGTACGATTTAAATGTTCCAACTGGCTTTAATTTTTAAAAATATTCATAATGTGTGGCATGATGGTCCAGAATGCTTTTCGGCCCGGTATCCACCCAGCACTCATCAGTAGACGAACTACCACATCTGCCTAGACGCACAGTTTACTCGATGTTTACCGAGCTGATAATTTTTAAAGCTGACATTTATGAATTAGAGTAAGAACGTCAGACATCAGCACATATTATCAGACAGTCAAGTGGCGCTCAAAGCTCTTGACTCATACAAATTCAACTCGCTAGATTCGTCATAAGCTGCAGGCTGCAGTTTTCTGTCTACAACAAAGTCACACTCCTGTTGGTTTAAGGACACGAGGGATTCAGAAGTAATAAAAGAGCTGAAAAGTCGGACTTCGAATTAGTTTACTTTGGGAGAATATTTACGCGTATAATCGCGGCTCCAAGTTATCGAAGGGTCACTATAGTTGTCGCCCACTCCTATAAGTGGAGTGTGGAAAAATGTAATTTTAAAAACGAATCAAATATTGCCTACCCATGTGTAAAGACATGGACCGAAAAAAAATAAATCCCCGTAGCTTAAGCTTAAGGCATTTCTAGGAGGAGACCTATGAAAAGGAAAGTGGAAAGTGAAAGTCCATGTCCAATGAATATTTGCGCCGACTACGGCCAACATCAATATTTTATAGACTATCGTCTTTAAGTTTCGCCAGCAGTTTGCCACAGCCAATATTATCCATCACACTGGTCAACACCTTAATCTGACATCTTGGCATTTCATCTTGACGAGGAGTTTGGTTATTACATCTAAATCTTCATGACCACTTCCCTTCTGAAAGTCATCTTGTACAAAAATCTCTGTCAAAGACTGACACATTAAATTTCCAATGGAATCGAGGGGTCAACCTTTTGGGTGTACCATCGGATATTACTTAGTCTTGGCCGTCATGTGGCCAACACTTGGCCGACCAAAGTATATATGTATACGAAAAACCGAACCAATATAAGAGTGCCTAAACTGTAGCGTCTTATACAAACGATTTTGGGGGGGGCTGACAAAATTAATGATGTCTTTCATTTGGAACGTGCCAGAGTAACTTGATTAAATTTCCCTTCTCGACGATTTGAGCAGGATGTGCCGAGGATTTTCAAAAACGGCAAAACAAAACACATAACATGACGAAGGAAATGAACCGAAATACTGAAGACTAATGAATAATTTGTTCATCTTCGGCGGACTGTGTATGTAGCTATAAGCTATAAGCCAAACCAAATCTCAGAGGGTGTTCTCTTTGGTCCTCCCAAAGATGTATTCTGAACTATAACAAGTAACAACCCCCATCATTGTAAATAAATGATTGATTTGACTTCAGTCTCGGTAAGAGTGTTCAAGGATGGGCCAAAGTCAAAGAGCAATGCCTGATATCTAGAGCTATGTACATCGATGACACCACTAGTACTCTTTGGGCAGATGATGTGGTATCATGGTTCGATGGGGAACACATGCCTGACCCCATAGTACGGAAGGGATTGGTGTGTATGTGTGCTGAAACGGGAAACCAAACGCCCGACCGACCGTGGTATGTTTCGGATCGGTATTGGTGTTAAATCAATTACTTTTAATTTAAAGGGACTGATTTGATTAATGGTCCAGTGAATTGTATTCTTCGTTCATTATTTTGCTTCTGGTTGGGCCCTCGGATTATTCTTTCAATAGCACATGCTGATGGCCAATTTTTAGGCAAGGACGAGGGTGGCGAAAATGTTTTTCCTTTTTTTATTTCTATAAAAAATGAAAATAGATATAAGTCCTGACAAAAGGTTGGGGATGGATAATAACAAGTTGATTTTGCAGCATGGAAGAGCAATTGTTGAAACAATTTGGCTACAAAAAAAAATTAAATGGACTACAAACATGTTTACCGTGCGTTTCTATTTTTACTAGAAAATATGTACTACAAATATATTAATTTTTTTTACAATACTCGTATTTGCAGCATTAATATTTTAAAGACTTTATAAGTTCGCATTCAAGGATGTGGTATAAAGTCCATCTTGTTAGGTAGACGAAGATCGAAAATTGTTATAAGTGGTCCAATTGGGCCTCTTAAAACACCGAACCTTGCAATGTAGGGTAGGTCATCTAGTGTTTTGAAAAGAAGTTTTGGCCGAAATGACTTACCCACCCCTCCTGCTGTACGCAAGTTTGTGCAAAAACTTGGTGAGACTGTTATGCTAGTAGACAACACTCATTGTCCCCGTCATTGTACTGTGCGCACAGACGAGAGTGTGAGACTCAATTCACGTATATCAACTCGCCATCGATCTCAACAGATCAACATTCTCGCACTAGCCTGAGGAGAATTCGGCACAAAGATATTGGACAGCGATTTCGGGCAAAAAATCATCTTGTCTTTTCTGACGAGGCACATTTTCATCTCAGCGGCTACGTTAACAAACAAAATTGCAGCATCTGGGGCTCGGAAAACCCGCACGTTATTGTCGAGAAGCCAATGCACCCACAGAGTGTGACAGTTTGGTGCGGATTGTCGAGTGGTGGCATCATTGGACCATTTTTCTTCAAAACTGAGGCTGGAAACAACGTTTCGGTCAATGGTGGGCGTTACAGAACTTTTTTTTACTGAAATTGAACACATGGATTTGGACGACTTCTGGTTCACGCAGGACATGGTGCGCCATACCACACAGTCCATGCCACAATCGATATTTTGCGCACCAAATTTCCAAATCATATTATCAGCCGTCTTGGCGATAATCGTGAAGGACCGATGTTATGCGAACAATCCGGAAACGATAGAAGCACTTAAGGCCAATTTATATGGCTGGGCAAAATCCTCATCTTTCAGTCCTTCTCGCGGGACTATAGAAAATTATCACTCTATAAATGCATCATCAACTAGGGATATATTAGAACACCCTTTCGATATCGACATGACACCTGCCAACCGGGAAGGGTCACAAATAAGCGATTTCGAGATGATGAGCCTAGAAGAGAAATCGTCTCATCTAAGCGAGTCAGCCTCGGAATCAAGTACCATATACAACATCAGTATACTCTCGGATGAATTGCATCCAGAAGAGCTCATCCAAAAAATAGTGCCATTGCTACAACGAGCAAGTCGTCACAAGTAACAAGCGCTAGCACGTCGCAACCAGTGGCTAGTATTAGTAATGCCGCCGGAAGCGATAAAAAGAAGACGGACACACTGCCGACGGATGCCCCTAGTACGAGCAACACAACCATCAGCCAGCAACCGTTTAGACCGAAGCTAGCTGCGGAACGGGCGCGGGAGAGGCAGAAACAAGGGACAAGGTCCGAGAGATAGACATGAAGGTCTCTCTCAACAGGGTATCGTACGAAGAAGAGGCGACAACAAGCCTTATAGGGTACGAAACCCTGAGCACGGTAGAATACGATGACCTCCCTACTAAATGTGCTGCAGGCCAACCTGCACCACGCTATAGGTGCCTCGGACACCTATAACTAAAGATGTGCCGAAGAGAACATCGCTCTAGTCAAGCAATCCGTGAACTACAGCCCGAAACCATCAACAAGGTCTTGGAAAATTGAAGTGATAGAATATGCGCTAATGCGAAGCCAGCCGAGGCAGGCACTTAAGCGACCGACTTTGTGTTCAATAATTAATGGGAATATTTGCTTTTGCAAATAAATTAATAATGCATGGAAAAAATTTAATTTTGTTCATTTTATTGCATTTTTAAAAAGAAGCTTGTATTTGGCCCACCCTTTGGGAATAGACGGGGCATTTAAAAATTATGTCGATGTTCCGAAAGTCGTTTGAAAAACACTTTTATTAAACGATATAAATTGACAAGATCGCCCTACATGGCCGATGTCATAAACTATAAGCCTTAGGTTTTAACGTAAACGACGGTAGCTGTGTTCATACTCAGCTAGTTAGTTAAGAATATTCTGCATCAGCGCAAAAGGAATACTTTAAATTGTAGTGTAAGATTATAAATCGTGGAGTCGGTCGTGAATGTTTATAGCTCTAAAACTTAAACTATTACAGAATAATCTCGAGTTCATGTGAAAACTTAAGCGATATTATTTTTTTTCGTGTGAAATGGTTGACGTCACTGCAAAGAATTCGCGAAAACCCACGCGGAAGAACAAAATGCGAATGCAGATATTAAGATTATGTGAACTTCCTACGGAACGAGCGAACAGGGTGAATAATATGAAGAGTGCAATTTTGTGCGAATATTTTAGAGTTGCACAGTAGCTTCGTAAAACGTTTCTCAAGACCTGGCGCTATACACAATCTGTCTGTTTTTTTTCTCATCGGCCCTTATTCTTGTTACATTTCAAGAATCTTCTACTGTACCTAGAAAAATATATATAAATAGTTGGCGCAAAAGGCGTATAGACAAGACCACCTAGGCGTAGCTTCCCACAAGCTCGTTTGTAGGGTTTATTATTTTTTGGACGAATGGAATGGACCTACAATTTTATGCCGAGTCCGAAAGGCTAATTTGAGAACTTTTTCAGGACAGTTGTACTCTCGGTTGTTTGTCAGAGGTTCGCAAGAGGTGGCGCAGTGGAAAAAAACTTAAGATGTTATTTGTGTGTTTTCCAAACCAGGGATCCCTCGCATAGTAGTCCAGCGCACTATAGCCACTGCGCACTAAATAAAATTCGGAGTTTCTCAAATATCAACCCACCAACCCCAAAGTGGTCTCTACTACCACAACTCATAAGATTCTCTAAGCCATACCTTAAATATTGCCTAATACCTACATCGAGGTACTTACAGGTTTTACAATCTTTCTCCTCAAAAGTCTTAACAGTGAAATTAAAACGAGGGGAGTTTAAAAACCGATATTTTTTAAATTTTCAACTGCTTCTAAAAATCTTAACTAATGAAGGACTAACCATATTCAAAATCTTAAAGAATATCATAAGCTTAAGTGCTAGCTTCACCTACAATTATTTTATTCACGACACATCGTACTTCGTAGTCAATTATGCTCACAGCTATTGGATGGGCGTAATAGTTGGCTTTAATATTTTTTGATAGTCCGAGGGTAGAAAAATCTTTGAATTTCGAAGTTTCCAAGTCTGAGACGATAAACGCAGACATTTTTCTTCTCTTCGCATATTCAAAACATTAGCTCAATCAGCGCCCCTTAGTCTGACCCAAATGCGACAGTCAGGATATTGAAAAAAAAACTATCATTTATCGGTTATATCCCATAAGTTTTCCATTTGGTGTCAAATGTGTAGCCACTTTGCTGACGCAAAGCACTATCGCCGTGCCGCCTCCACGCACCCACCCCCACCCACACTACTTGATTAATTACAGATAGATTCCCCGCCTCTCTTCTGACGCCACTTGCACACAGGAATATACAGAATAGTGAAAACTAATTTCCAATCAGACAAAACGGAAAATTTCAAAGAAAGCTAAACTATAACCCCAAGTATATCTGTCAGGGCATAAATCAACCCATTCACAGTTATCTGCCTTCGTCCTTTCCACTTCGACCCACAACGTACACAAAATCGGTTACAAAATTGAATTTTCCCTTTCGTCGCCTGCAGCTCCGCACTACTGTTTGGCCACAGCATTTTGATATATGAAGTGTTAATGCACGACCAAACCCCGCACCCCACAAACAATAAATCATCCATCCCCAGGACCTTGTGTTTGTGTATAGCATGTAGCGCACGAACTTGTGCCTGAGCAAAAAAAAAAAAAAACGCAACCCAAAAACTAACCTCCGCAAAATATTCTTCCACAACAATTCGCCCCATGTCGCTCCTTGAAGAGTTGGTCCGCTCTGGCGAAAACAAATGAACTCGCATAAATTTAGGACGTGTCTTACATATCGGTTCGCTTGTCAGAAATTTTCTGTAACTCTGCCCTACGGCCTGGGTGAAAACTTCATAATCCTATCATTTGCACTTGTTGTGCTTGATTTTTTAAACCAAACTTACAAGCAACTCCGCAAGAAGATTAATGACTGTCTCGGGCCACATACTGCCAGCGAAGGAAATGATTCTTTTTGCCAACCCCTTACGAAAAGGCCTGCACATCTATAATAGGCGTTCGTCAATTCGTTCGCCGTTTTGCCATCGAAGATGAATCAATTGGAACATCAGGTGGTTAGGTTGCTTGGAACAAACTGCCGCAGTAATCTCACAGGATCTTAACAAATCGTTTCAACGGTCATGGGTCTAACCATCAGGTGGGGTGGACGTCTGCAGGGTCGGGTTGTTCTTTTTTTCATCCTTCAGTTCCTTAATAAGTGATTATGTGCTGGAAGGGAGACTTATTTGCTCCCTTATCAAAGTGAATTATTGATTCGTTGCAAACGGTAGGTATAGGGCGAAGGTGAGGTGAAAAAATAAGAATATGGGGCAGTATTAAAAGGAATAGAGCTCCGGGGATTATTTACAACCCGGTGGAGGTTGATTACTAACGATAGGGAGGAAATGTTAACCTGATTTGATCTTCGGTCTCGGAAGTTTATTAAACCTACTGGGAGTTGTCCGACTTTCACGTAATTTGTTGCCCCTTATTAGGAGAGGTGTGTACCATGGATCTATGGGTCATTGATTGGGGTCTTTTGATGATGCCAATTTAATATAGTGCGACACGTACCTTATGGGGATGGTTTTTGATGGCATATGTGCTGAAAATAGCCGATGGAATTTTATATTGAGTTTGTTTTGTGTCATTGACAAGGCATGGCTAAATTGGACAGATTCTGTCTCCAAATCAGTTTAAAGGTAATACGCTTCTTGTGTAAGACCTAATGCCATGAAAATTGTTGGAATGGTTTATTCCAATGTGTTGCGTAAGATGCGGCTACAAAGGACTGGTAAGCTGAAGTGAAAACTTTATAAAAATGTACTTACCTTTTGTTGGTTACAAGGCAAGCTGTCTCCCGAGCGAATACGAAGCAATTAGTTTCCAATTGTGTGCACGCCAATCAACTGCTTCCTCCTGTGTTTTATATGGAAGGTTAAAAGATTCATACGCTCTATATAACAAGTCCATATTCGGCAGTGAAAATGAATCTATTTAGCTTGATCTATAATATACAGCAAACTTATTTAGCATTACTTGTAAATGAAGTGAAAGTTAAGGCGAAGAACCTTTCGAATTTGGAGACTTAAGGGTTATTATTGGGCCAGAACAGGTTAAACTGCATTTTATTAAAACTGGGATGAAGGTGAACGTGAACAAATTTTCATTGCTGTTCATTTCCAGAACGACTCTCTATGTTGGTCGGAGTCTCATTTAAACAAGTAGAGATGTTAAAGTACCTCAACGTTTCCTTAAACTAATATGCAGATGTCCAGGTCCGATATCTTTCACTACTCGTTTGAGGATTGCCTTTGAAAATTTAGAGTCTTCTCCACGTATCGAGATAGAGAGTTATAAGGGGTTCATTTACAAGCATCCATTAAGCGCGACACTTGTTTGTGGTTAAGCGGGACATTATGGAAATGAATGAATGGTAGAAACTTTCATCTAAATGATGTCGGTGCGGAACCATCCGCTCTAATTTAGGATCGATATAATTCTACCAATTTTGACACCAAAAGTACTACAGACAGAGAAACGTCTTTCAATAAATATGTAAAAAAAGCAGCTCCGCTTTACATTTGACGGCAGACCACAGCCTCAACCCACAAGCCGCTCCAGCCAGCTTGGTCCCTAGGTAGCTTCCTCCAGTTACGCACACTATAAGTTGGTTGAGGTCAGGCGCGCTTAAGGTTGGGTATTGCTCTGTTACGTTGTTGGACTCAAAGACCCGCCGGGCTGGTGTGTAGCTGTCCATAAGCTCCACGTGAGCCAGCGAGCTCGGCTGTTGTATCTTCAGCTTTTTGACCAGGTCAACGTCGCCATATATTCCATAAAGCTCGTCGTTAAATCTTCTCCTCCACACTTCATCGATACAAACTGGACCGAACGCTGTCCGAAGAATCTTTCTCTCAAAACATCCTACAAGGTTTTCATCCGATTTTAACAGAGTCCATTCTTGTGACCATACAGCAGGGCCGGGATTATTAGGGTCTTATATAATATCTCCTTGGTTCTATGAGGGAGGGCTTTACTTCGTATATGCCTTCTTAGCCCGAAGAAACAGCGATTAGCAAGAGTGATTCTTCGTTTGTTCTCTGCGCTGATGTCTTTTTGCGATGTGATAGTGGAGCCCAGGTAGACACTACCTCGAAGTTGTATCGTGACGTTTTGTCCGATTCGTCGATTCTGAGAATTCTTTCTCGTTGACAGAATATATACTCTGTTCTCATTTACAGCCAGACTCATACCCATCTTCGCCGCCTCTGTTTCAATACTTTGCCCCACTGACAGCTCGCTGCGATCTTCCGATAATGTGAATACCGTCACTCGTCGGCATATACAAGCAGTTGAACAGACTTCTGAAAAATATTACCTCTGATGCTGGCTCCGCTGTAGGGCGACTTTAAATACCTGAGAAACTATCAGAAAATTCGTTACGGAGTGTTACTGGCTTCATTGATGCTAATCCCTAGCTGGATTGATAGTAGACAAACGTTTTGTTTAGGTCTACAATAATTGCTTCAGTCAAGCTGATTTCTTCTTTATCTATCTATCAGTATATGCATCTATAGCTAAGAGTTTATCTCTTATCAATCACGTAACCTAACCTAACGTAGAAATGAGATTAACCAAAATCGGGATCGGTTTCGAACAAGAAATCAATCAGTGAATGGCCAAAGCAAGGACAACGACACATTGGGATCAATAACAATGTCAGCAACAACAGCAACACCCTTGTTCGCCTGATCGTTTAAAGGAATTGAAAGTAAGTTTCGGTTTTTCCTTCATGTGATGTACACGGTTTGAAGAGTTAACAAATTTTAGCACTCCAGGCTATTACGCTGACCACGAGGCAGTCGCTGTTGCAATTCAATCAGAAGACACATTGTACAAGTCCGAAGGAAGTCCTGCTGGGATAACTTTATAATGATTCACATCGATAGAGGCAGTTCAACAAGAGAATTTGTATACGTTTCGCCTTTGGATTTAATGGTGGTAATCGGCTATATGAGACAACTGAACTTCCAACTTCAACTGATCGTTTAGACATTTCTTCTACCACCATTCCTGAGTTGGGTGGCCAGCGGCAAAAGCTTAAACCTGTAGTATACACTTTTTGAACATTATCCCGTATGATTAGGATAGAACTTTGTACCTTAAAAAATATCTCTACGCAATATCGATAGATGAAACTTCCATGTGTATGAGTTGTCCTAAAGCTGAGTTGTCTCGTAGTTGAGTTATTTCAGTTGAGATAAACGACACCTAATTGGCATACCTGCAACTGCTGATATTAGCTGAAGTCGAAATTTCATTTGACTCTACATACTGGCCAATTGCCAATATACATAAATATTTTTTGTCATATGGTCTTAAAACTCACATTCCTAGATTGGGGGTATTATTGCACAACTTGTGCTTACATGCAGCAATAAGAGGAGCTTTGTTAATGGCTATGACAATAAGTCGAAGAGCTCTTATTAAAGACAAGCTATGCCCGCAACTTCGTTAGCCACGTTTTACTCACCCTAAACTGAGTGTTTTTTACAAAAACCTGAAAAAACGCACTAAATTTGTATTCACAACACCACACTTCCAGTTGTCTCATTTGAGCCATCTGCTCAAGGTTATTTTTGTTTTCTTTGAGAAAATTATACTGCCTTAAAATTATACACTTAAACAGGTGAATGTTATTTCGATGTGTACCCACCACCACAAAGCAGAACCACAGTCAAGAACAACCCCAACGGCAGCGAAGTAGTCAGCAAAAAAAAAACATTTTAGTCAACGCGCGCCGGTAGTAAGGGGCATTGTAATGAACAACATAGCCTAAAACCATCTTGCATTCTTAAGAAACATTTAAAATAAAGTTGCATTTAAATCTGTCCAGTAGTTCTCACGCTTTGAGGTAACAAAGACAATTCCTTCAGTTTTATCTTCTGTATACATGAAAATGGATCATTATTTGTGTTCGGCTGCTTAAAACTTGAAAACCGCCGACTCAAATGAGATAAAATTTGAAGATAATTTTAGGTATTGTTCCAGAAGTTTTTGTGTGAAGATTGGTCAAATTGGAGAAAGGGGCGTGGCGCCTCCCATAAAAAAACAAAACGTCTATGGAGTGAAACCGCTTAGCCGATTTTCATAATTTTTTTTTGATTTCCAGAAAATCGATTTATTCTAATTTCCACATTTTATTTTTATTTATTTTATTTATTTTTATTTATCGATTTATTCTAATTTTCCACATTTTACGAAAGAATATTATTATCTAAGACTTAAGCTATATAATTTCTGTGTCATGGCAAAGCCGGGCGGGTAATGTCACCATCGATATGCCTTATCCCAAAATCTCCAACTTGTTCGTTTGTCCCCTGCCATTTTTGTCATTACGTTTTTACATTCTTAAAGTGTTAAGTTGGTCTATTAATAAATTCATCCATCAAAGACATATACATCATGCTATTACAAGCTAAACACACCGGCGATGTGATTAATCACATTTAAACTAGGTAAAGCGTTAGGTGTCCTTTAAAATCCATGCGACAGACAGAGAAATCCACCAAACATCCATAACAAGCACCCGAAACTTTTTTGTATTTTTAAATTTTTTGTATCGAATCTAAAATGCCATGTTAACACACTCACCCGGTGTTCGGGTCAGCGATAAATAATTCTCACAATATGGCCCTTGACCTGGCCGTAAAGAGCAGGGATACAAAAAAAAAACCCTGACTAACAAAATGTAACGCGCGTACAGAATATAGAAATTCAACAACATCACCCTCACCATACCTACCTCCTCTCGCATTCCTGGGGTTGTTATGCATGCAGCCTGATTGCTGGTTAGGGGCACACTTCAATTAAATTCCCGAACATGAAACCTTCCCTCGGAACGACACAGCCGAACAGGGAAAATAAAATAAAAATTCAAAGAACCGCCGCAAAGGCACCAAACCTAAACAGCGGGCCCATTATATCCCCAGTGACCGTTATATCCTCGCGTTCGCAAAATACGCTCAGTGAGTATCCAATTTTCGGTTACAAAATTGCATTTTACGTACGTCCTGGACAGACGATGGTGTTTGTCCTGAATTTTCCTTTTTTTTCTGTGCTTCACTCTTCCGCGGTTAGCGACGAAGCTACGGATACGGGTCATATGAGTGTATCCGCCGTGCTTAGTTTCAAAGTCAAAACGCAGCTGTAGAACACGGTCGCTTGTCCTTTTGTTGTCCTGCTACCGATATATATACCTATATATGGCGCTGTAACATTGCACCTTTTCTCGTCGGTATACGATGCGGCGTTGACTCACCGTGTCCCGCATGGACTGAGAATGAAGTTAGTGTGGTGAAAAATCTCAACGCAAACAGAAACCGCGGCCAAAAAACCATCGCCGTCGTCGACGCCGCTCAAAAAGAGATCTGACTTTGTCGTCCGGGGATACATGTCTGCTTCCGGGTCGTGCGCACCATCCAAAAGTGGTAACGGACGAGGCGGTGCTGCTGCCTAGTAGTAGCATTCAAATATTCGGCAGAAAATTTTCAATTTATGTCGTTTCGTATTCGAAAGGACTCTCCGGTGTGATGGCATTGGCAGCCACTATATATTCAGCATGGGATCGTTTTTGGTGAGCATTCCGGTTACGCGCCGCCGAACATAACACGCAGCAAGCAGTTAATTACATCTCGCTTTCCGGTATTATCACCATCATAGAGGGAGGCTATACGCAGTCGAATCTGCAGCTGGCATCTAAGTACCATATCCTCACAGTTCATCTACGGACGTTCTTTGGTATGCAAAAGTTGTTCGTGTCCTGATGTTACTCAAACCGCTGACTGACATCGTGAGTTCATGACGCGAACAAAAAAATAAAAACGTCCGTTCGTGTCCTGTCCTGGCCACACTAATGACGCACGACCTGATCTCGTGCAGGATGCGACGCCAAATTGCGTCATTTTAATGAGGAAAACACTCTGACATCGCGAGATTTTCCACTCCACCGTTTGACGTTGCCGCGTGTGCAGTGCATTTAGTGCGTGTTCAGCACAAAATCTCCGCTTTACTGGGAAAATTGGCAAAATTCAATTCATCACTGTCAGCCGAGCCGGGTGCGATGGGTGAATTCTTTGAAATTCCTTTATAGCGACGATGATTACAATGAATCGACTTTGTCACCTTAGAGCCATTATGGTAGAGGTTAATTGAAAAAGAAGCGAAACGAAATGGAAAACGAGAACGGAAGTCGCCTGTCATCGTGACGCTTGCGTTTTTTAATGCGCTCACTTTGACAGTTTCGATTGGAGTTAAAACGGAGGGCCATGAAATTGAGACGTCAATCGATGCGATACGATAATCATCGTCGAGTTGAGTTGAGAATTCAATTAAATCGAAGAAAGGAATTGAGTTAGTAAAAGTTGCAGCGTCATTCTAAAAGGGGTAAGTAAGAAGGATGTATCTTGAACTCTGATGAGAAATGTATAGCAAGTACATTTCTGGGCTTTCTACAAACGGAGTAGTGAGCTAGAATATAAGTAACGTTGTTTATGTTTTTTTAAGTAAGACCTGTCTGTCTTTAAGGGTGAGATATATTAAATGGGAACATCACGATTTAGAGTTTTTGATTCGTACGAACCTGGGTCCGGGTGGGTCAGATCAGAGCCAAACGCTTTTACGTATCCGAAAATTGGAAAGGAAAGCTCCTATGCAGATAAAAAAAGCCTAATCCACAAAACACGACGCAACATTTTATTGTTTGTACTGTGCTATTTCTGCCAACGGATCAGATCCGATTTATGAAACGCTTTTAGGGGTTACTCAACTTGTTTGCCATTACTTTTAAAACCAACTAACGATGAAAATAACCTACTTGACACAATCTTCTCCCAGTTAAACTGCTGTTTCAATTTCTGGACGATAGGAGGATAACCAAATAGACTATACCATCTTTCGTGCACCTACTCTATATCTCCCGTAAATCTATTTGTATAGGTATGAATTGCAACGTCCAGTCCATTTGTTTGTCCCCCCCTTAACTCGAAAAGTTTTTCTCATTCTCCTTTTTTCAAGATTTTTTTCTGATTTATGGATTTGTTGCCTATTTAGGTTTTAGAGTGATAGTATAGTATAGTGGAGTGGTGAGAGTGAAGGCCGGGTAGAGGGTATCTGTGGAACTACTCGGTCGATAAAAAAAAATTCTTTCAGCGTTGTTATGGTGAGAGGGATTGAAGGAAGAAGGGACTGAAGAGGCCTAAGGGTGGCTATTTCTGAAACTAAGTACATATTAAGCTAATACACCCAAAAAAACGTCGCGAAAAAGCCCAAAAAATGCTCCATGGGCCCAATAGTTTTTAATTTTGTGGTGAAAATTTGATTAAATAAATTATTATATAACTGTTAAGGACGCTGCTGACAGCTTGGTGTTCTGTGGATCTAGTCTGGCAATTTTAAAAATTCTTGCAGCGCTGTAATAGTGACTCCCTCCGGAGAACAAGCCACACACACTCCTTGCAATTAGTTTTTTCCAGATCAGCAAAGGGTTTGAAAAATATCGTAAAATTAAAACAAAAAAACTGCCTGTTTTAAATCAAGTGGCACGGAGTGTAGGATAGACCGTCGACTCCTCCCACATAACGAACTTTGCTTATAAACTACTAGCTGGGCCAGTTTTTTTCATGTATTGGCGCTGTACAAAATCAAAGGAGCGCCATTAACGCACGCATAGTGTAATAATCCTAGGCCCATGGTATACCTATCATCGAATAATCATTGCCGCCATTGATTTTGATATTTCACAGACAGGGGAATTAATTCCGGGGAGAGTCGGGTGGGTGCACGGAAGTTGGCGATCTAGTTCTAATTCTAATTCTATCCGGAGCGAGAAGGGAGAAGATGGGGAGGATTGTTCCTCCATCTGGCATTGGAAGTCATTGTCAATAAACGTATAGAAATAGTGCATGCCAGACTAAAATCCAACGGTATTTTTAAATACCAACCCACAAGGCAGAAACCGAAGAACCAATTCCACTACCCAATACAGTAGAGATTGGCTTAGCCATTAAAAAGCTTAAGAACAATAACTCCGGTGGATCTCTTAAAATATACTGTTACTGGCGAGGTTCGAAACTACAAAGACATACTGAACGTTTATTGTAAAGACCGATCTAACGCGGATGACAGAGCGCTTCGATTTATAACTGGAAGCAACATAACCGAGTGCGCTGAGTATGAAAGGCTGCAGTGGCTGAGTATGAAAGGCTGCACTGGTCGGTATAGCCTATTAAGATAGTATAATGTCAGGCAAGCTTAGTTTTCAGAGGCCTTATGGTAGGTATTGTCAATACTTGAGTAGATGTAGATGAATAATTTCCAAAGATCGGAATTGATATGAACGGCTACAATATGTCCTTTATTTTAATGGTCATCTGTCCCTTCATAAAATTTCGTTAAGAACGCCCGGACTTGAACAAATACCCTTATTGGCAGTTGTTGCTAATAATCTATAATACCTAACCTACAACACTATTTTAGATGTCATGTCGTATATTTCTTGTTTGGGTAAGTTGAATACCTTTCGTGTTTAACAGCGTCTTTCCGAAGACAATTCGTTACCATTTTCGACGTCCATGTCCAGCAGATTGCTTCATCCTTTTCTCAGTAGAAAGTTCGGCCATTGAATTCTGGTCAAGCGGAAAAGCGGATTGATTCAATCACCCATTTCTGCAACGCACCAGTCTCCCTCCTTTAGTGATGTGCAGTCAGACGCACGGGGCAGACTGTTACGGTCATCGTCCATCGGCCCATCGTCCTTACCCGAAGACAAACCTCCACCAGCAGGTGGAGCGGATAAAGCCGACAAAACCAAGATTGTGTGTCGAAGACGAAAGTACTCGTAAACCAACTTACTATAGTTCAATTTAACCATCATAGCTAATTCAACGCCCCAAAAGAATGAATAGCCAATATCAAAAATTGTAAATGATAGTTTAGTAGTTTTAGTGAATTCCGTTGGTCTCTTAACTCCTGAGCTAGCCAAAGACATGGAGGTGGCTACATTCTTTCTTACATTTAAAATTAAATTAAAACTATCCCTCTAGTCTAAAAGCCCGCAGTAAAATTTGGACATGAAAGGCAACCGGATGAATTTTACATAAATACGTTGCTTTGATGTCGAAGATTTCAAATATGCCCATCTGGCAGCGCTTAATGACAGCTAAAGGGTGCAACTGCATATTAAAAATGCGTTCTTCCGATTGCCTTTCACGTCCAAAATTTACTGCGGGCTCTCGGTCTATATAGCTTTATAAAAAAATGTGTGTTTTATTGGAGATGCAACAATAATTCTTGGACCGTCTACAATATTTTGATGTTACCACAAGACTGACAATTGACAAACGAAAACGAATCAGTCACAGACCACTTGCCACTGAACCAAACTTCTTAATAACTGTTTGATATACCGCACTTTGGGGTAATCTATATATAGGTATGTATATGACGTGTTGACGTCCATAGACTCTTAGTTTCTCCTTCTTGTGTAAAATATGCCACACGGATGAAACTATAGCCAACTTAAATGTTAAGCCTCTTGTTAAGTTAAAAATTGAGTATACCTAAGTTTTTAACTTAAATTTAAATTTACTTGCGATAACCTCTAAAGCACCCCAAGATTGAAACATCTTCCAATTCGATTGTCACCCACCATAAAAAAAAGAAACAAAGCAAATCTAAAGTCATCCGTGGCATCCTTTTAATTAAAATTAATTCACCCAAATAACAAAAACGAACAATACGGCCAAGTACCATAAAACTTATCGAAGCAATATCATTAAGACGCGGCTAACACAGACAAAACAACTTTAAATCTACCCCCACTGTGCCGTGCATGACCGTGCTAAACATCCCGACGGCAACAAAAATAAAAGTCTCATCCCTCTTTGGCTTAGGATTTTGCGTGATTTGCTTAAGAAAAATGGACAAAGGGTATTTGGTCCTCTGAATGGTCTTAACGCTGTCCATTTACTTCTCCGCACCGGATAAACCTATAGAACGGGCCGCATTTCACGGAGACATCGCTCGTCCCTCTTCTCGGTCGCTTTTGTTTTAACCATTTAGATTTATTCCATGATAATCAGATGCTTTCAGTGAAATTACTTTACTTTCTGTGGGAGGGTGAGCGAAAGGGGTGCATGGGGCTAATGTGCATCTGTAAGTTTTTTTTGCCCACTCCCTAGGGGTTGGGTTGATTTTTATATCTTTGTGCCTTGAAAAAGTACTTTGGTCAGAATGTGCGATTGCTACTCGAGCTTAAGCATAATGAATGAGTCTTTTCTGTACAAAAAAAAAAGTAGAAAATGTAAAATGGATAATGGAAAACTAAAGAAAATGGCTGAGAAGAAATCACAATTCGAATGCGCAAAGGGGTGAGCTTAGACAGGGCGGCCTGCCTTTGAATAAATACATAATTATGTCTTGAGAAAGAAAGTTTTCTTTTCTATATCTTATGGTAATGGAAGAATGTCTTTAAAAAAATTCCTCTCTTAAAATTGATTGCGTGGAAAGTTTTAAACTGAAGGGAACTGGATTTTTCCGAACTTGGTTGCAGATGTCTATAGACAATTTTAATGCACAATGTGAGGGAAGCCAGCTGAGCTGTATTGAAAAACACTCTTCAGTTAGCTAGCTTGTTACGCTTGTGCTTAAGACTTATCCATTTTGTAAATTAAGAGTCAGAAGGGGTTCTCCGGTCGATGCTCAGATTTTTCTTTCAGAGCAAACGAAAATATGTCCAAGAAGCATGGGATCAATTGCGGCATTGGATCTTCTTTCGGGATTCTTTAAGGACTGAACTTTTGTTCAGAGAAACCCCAGAGGTCTAAGAATGGTTAGCTACCTCCATACTATTATGAGACATTCTCTAAATGGTCATAAAAAAAGCAATGCCTTACACATCAATGCTACGGAGCGAATCTAAGACCCAGGGGCTTAGCATAATGATGTTGACGAAGAAATTGAAGTGTAGTAGGTCTCCGAAAACTATCTGGCTTACAATCAAAACAGGGAGATCAGTTTGAAAGACTGTGACACGCTGGCGTGTGACTTCTTCAACATCATACGTCAACGAGGGCAAAACCAAGTACAGCATGCTGTCAACAAGAAGGGACCCAAAACATCGAAGAGTCGGACAAAACGTCACAATCGGCAGCTAAAACTTTGAGGCATTAAGGGACTTTGTCTACCTCGGTACTGCTATGAATTCTGACAATAACATCTCAGAAGAAATTAAACGAAGAATAACTCTTGCCAATCGGTTTTTTTTTTGGCTGAGGAGGCAATTGAGTAGTATAGTAGTAGTAGCTCTATCCCGAACGACTAACGATTCTCTATAATATCTTGATCTTCCCAGTCCAAATGCTCCGGCTCGAAGAATCTTCGCCTTCGAGGAAGACCTTGCCTTTAATGCCACGCGCAAGTATAAGACGGCCTCAACCGACTTAGGCCCCTATTGTGAGTGTCGATAGTTAATCGTTGATCGACAATTGTCTATCGATCGAGAACTGTGATTGTCGATTGCGATCGATATTTGTCGATTTGACAGTCGCTTGTAGTCGATTACAAATGTCTGATCGATGCTTTCTTTTGGAAGTGAACAAATTTTGTGCGTACGAAGAGCTAAAATCAATTGACAATTGATCGCTGATCGATAATCACAATAAGGGCCTTAGAGTGCACAACTTCAGGCAGTTAGCTAAGGACTGAGCTAACTGGAGGGCTCAGTTAATCCCGAACTGTAGAGCCACCATACATTTTTGGGCAAAGAGAGACTCAATTGCAACTGCCATTTTGTTCAGCTCTTGTTAAGCATCTATTGAAAGTAACTCCACCAGATTTGGTCACTATATTTCGCTGAATATTCAGATAAAGAAAAAAAAAAAGCGCAGTTATAACTTTAGTAGATTGTCCTACAGAAGCTTCATATATAAGCTCCTTCCGGTTCATATCTTTTGCTCGTTCGCGAGCATCTGTATTTTTTTTTTAAGAATTTAAATTACCAACTCTGTCTATAGCTACCCACCGAAAGCGTTCTATACTTAGTTTCAATCCCATTTATTGCAACTTTTACAATCTCAATGTGACATCTTGTATTCATTTCCATCAGAGTATCTTCTGATCAAAATGCCTGACTCACAACGGAAAGATTTTCCATTTTAAGCGAACAATGAACTTTTGTCAATACACATAGCGATGCAAATGCTACATCTTTACGATAACCCGTAAAAATGTTACACAAGTAACCCTTCTTCCACACGAAGGATAGCGATTTAATTCTTTCATTCATTCGTGGAACGTTTTTGCTTCACCGCCAACACAAGATTTAATTAAAACCAAGGACTTGATTTATGGGTGAGTGTCTAGTCTCGTCGATGGGTAGGTTGTTCTTGTTCCTGCTGCTACTACTGTTCTTTCTTCCTGGTTGACGGCGCGAAGGAATACACCTACCTACCTTACCTAACCCTTTTTATTGATTCTATTGGAATCCGTTTTGTTATTCGCTTCCCCTTTTCTTTGTTTTTATAATAATTTTCCTCTGCTAACCCAGGAATTTTGATTGCTATGATTTTTTTGTAGATACTCGCCCTTTGGGGAGAGATCGTTTTATTTCTTTTTTTGGTTGGTATTAACGGTGTGGCGGTTTTAAATAACTAATAATCCTTTATTTCGGGGGTTGTAATCGTTTAATAGGCTACGTGTTAATGGTACTATACAAAAAAAGAAAACAAAATAATAAAGGGTGGACCTGAGCTATACGTTTTGGAATTTGATTTCCGTTGAGCGGATGATATTTGTTTTATGGCCTACAAATCAGAAAGTAGGAAATAAGCTTTGAAATTTTTTGGAAATATGTATTTAGAAGACTATATAAACACTTCTTTATACAATTCATACAAAGGTAGTGGTTATACGATATTTTGTCATTTAGTCGCCCTTTTCGCAAAAATTTGCAGATATTCGATTATGAATTTTTACAATTTTTTCATCTCGAAAGTTGTAGGTTTTGATATAACGCTGTAATCGGTACGACAAAAAAGTGTACCCTATAAATATAATGTTGATGATGCTTCACATTTCGTTTTTATCTTTCTCGTATACGTAGTAAGAGCAAGATATTGTTTTCGTACAAAAATTCTAACTCGAGGTTTGATCAATTGTGATACATATTACGATGATGGGGAAACTCCAAGAAGTGGGTCTCGCAATTCTGTTCGTCCGTATGTCTATCTGTCCCACCCCTGGGAAATCTTGGACGAATTTGTTTCAAATTTCGTATTTAGAGTTTGTAGGCTTCCCGCTAGGAGGCGTTTTTTTTTTTGTTTTATGCTAGCCCTAATATGAACGGTACCTACTTTAAATATAAAAATTTTACGAAATATTACACAATTTAGATTTTTTCAAAAACGGCTCTAACGATTTGACACAAAATTGATAGTTGAGTTAATATAAGCTGCATACCCAGTTTTTCGCTAAAAAGTCCAGCAACGGCACTTTTGAAAATTAACTTTTTCTCGAAAACGGTAAAAACAATTTTAACAAAAACTTATTATCAAAGTTCCATCGTCATTCTTAACTTGATATCAAACACAGTTTTTGTCAGAAAACTCGAATTTAGCCGTATTATGAATATTTCTCAAAAATTACCACCCAAATCCCAACCATTGAGAGCACTTTTTAAATATGTAATCAAAAATGGGAATTCGAAATTCATCGTCTACTTTCCCCTTTTAAGTGTCAGTTCGGGGTGAAATTTGAAAGTAAGTAATGTAGGTTATTATCTACTCATGGCTATGTAGTATGTATAACTTTTTTAATTAACAAGGGTTCAATTACTAAACCTGTGTACTTACATCTTAAGTGGATATGATTTTAAACGTAAAATTTGCTGAAATGACTCTGAGATTCTGCGATTCGCAATAAACGAGAAAGTTTCGTGCGACCCAGTCATGTACATTTTTTTATTTCCATCGAAAATACCAGCTAATATATTTGCGATTTGCCAAAACCATCGCTTAAGAACAAATTTCGAATATCTGGAAAAAGCTTATTCGAAGATCGAAAAATTATATAAAAATTTTTAAAGAAATATGTGTCACAGCTTAAATATTTTTCTTAAGTTTTGTTTTATGTTAGAATGGAAGCTTTAGTTAAACCAGCTGCCCCGAGGTCCCAATATCACAGTTAAAGTATTGAAGTTCGTTTAACCAATAAATATAAGAAGAAGGAAAGAGACTTTGGAAATTTCATTTAATATTGCTGTTTGCTGAATTTATTTTTCGTGATATAAAACTGTATTTGCAAATAAAATGCTTCTATTGGTTGCAAATTATTTGTATTGGTATTTATAATCATTTTTAAAATAGGTGGCTACCCAGTGAAAACTATATTGCCAACAACGCTACGTAGTGGAATCTTAAGATTTGTCATCAAACAACCAAGCAACCGAGTTTCTTAATGCCAAACAAAATTGTTATAGTCTTTGACTGTAGAATCAAACTATATGGCACTGAAAATAGGTTAACCGTTCTCATTCATTCCGTGCTTGGCCATTAAAATAAAGTGGGCTTGCTCAGATTTTTTGTTTTTATGACACCAATGAAAGGTCGGAACAAATTAGGTATCACTGAAGAACTGACAAACAGCCAACGCTCTCGTCACAATACGGTGCAATTCTTAGATGCTTCTTTACTTGTAACTGTGGATAAGCTCAAAATATGAAGGAAACATTTACACTTTTAAACCAGTAACATACTTACCAAAGGCGTATACATAAAAAAAATGCGAAATTTATTTCAGCCGCAACAAAAGATTGCATGTATTAGGATGCGGATTCGTCGTGGGAAATCGGCTTAGGACAAAAGTTATTGACTTCAAACCGATAAGTTATCGCCTGGCTGTGATCCGCATCAAAGCTGCTTTCCGAAACATAAGCCTAATTATGTGCACACGCCCCTACCGAGGGCCTACCAAGGCTGAAGATCCCATAAAGAAGGAGTTTTATGACCTTCTGAAGTAGGTATGATGTAAAAGTTGTACCCGGGGACTTCAATGCTAAAGTCGGAAAGGAAAACATCTTTGGCGGGTTAGTTAGTAAGCACAGAATCCATGAAACGACAACAGACAACGGCTACCAACTAATCGATTTTGCTGCAGCTCGTAATACGGTGATAAGTAGCACTAGATTTCAAAGACTAAGGATCCACACCACGCATCTACCTGGTGCTCTTCAGACGGTCTAACCACCAACCAAATCGACCATGTGCTAATTGCTGCGAGGCATGCATCCAACATCCTCGACGTGCACACATTCCGAAAGGGGAAAACGTCTACTCTGACCATTTTCTTGTCGCCCAGAAGCTTATTTTTGGTCCTTTGTGTGAGGAGGGCGAATGGAGGAGAAGATATATAACAGCGAACTCTATGATCTGTACAAAGATTTAGATGTAGTCCAAAAAGCCAAAACACGTCGACTACATCGGTTCGGCAAATGGACAATAATGTTCTAGCTAAGAGGATCTTCGAATCCCAGCCCCCAGGTTCGAGAAGACAAGGAACCGAACTTCTGTTTCAAAGACGAAGCCATCGCGGATGCCAGGCCAGAGCGCTTGATCTGATCAACTAAAATCAGCGTGCCCGGTATCGTAAACGAAAGAAGGCTGCAGTGGCTCAGGCAGAGCCACTCTTCACGGGCCGGTCGGATCACAAGCAATGACTCTAACCACCACCCGTGGCCACCGCCAGTCCGATAAGTAAGTAAGTAATCAAGGCTCTTAAGAATAGCATGGTAGCATGACTTAATGATTCTATTTCAGTTGAGGTTTAGCAAACTGACAGCGCCAAAAACGTGAGCACATCTGTTCCACGATTTGTAAAGGTAGCTTAAGTCAGACATCTTTACGAACGCCTGGATGACAGGAATGTTTGCCAAGCTCCCTAAAAATGAAAACCTTGTGACGTGCAAAAACTATAAAGGGTTTAGCGCGCTTCCTGTAGATGCTGAGGTAACAGATACATTTTTTTAAATCGAACACCTGATGGTATATAGAAGTTACACTTAATGCCAAACAAGGAGATGACGATGACCCATTATCATTAATTCTAAAAAGGGCAGGGTCAACGGAAAATCTATTTGCTGATTGAGTACAATTTTTGCTTTATATGATATCTATCTGTCATATAGCGCTAAAAACATTTCCCTATGTAATTTTCTCTGCACTTACAGTATTTAAGGACATTATGATTACTGAAAGTGAGTCTCGCAATTCATTTTCTCTATTTGTTTTTACGTAAACACGGTATTTGCCGACTTAATCCAAAATACCAGGCCTCTTGAGAGCTGCCCTCATAATATCGCTGACTCTTAATCCAATTTCGAGGATTTTAACAAGGCGCACTGATTATCCAAATCAGTTGAACAATCTCTTCAGTTAATAGATATGTTATGTTCCTTACCTTTCCCACCCCCCTACGGCTCGAGCATTCTCTCAGCCTGTGATAGATTTTAATTAATCCTTCTCGAGGAAGATGCTAATCACTCCTGTGCGCACTCAAGTATGCTCTGCTCAACCCTCGCCACCGGCAACGGCAAGCTTCACTAGCACTACACTACATTCCAATAGCCACATCCAATAAATACTCCATATCCATAGAGAAAAGCGTATACAGTGCTTCAGTTCTGCCAAACACGGATTAAGGATCCAATACCACCCCCAACTTTGTTGTCGTACTCGAACTAAGAAAACTAATAGCAACTATAGCACTTAAGCTGCCCCTCGCACCACACGGCATGTCCTCCTGCATGCATTGCTCACGTTAAATTAATAGACGCAAAGCTGAAAGGATCGCCTTTCAAGTAAAAAACCGCCAACAATATTTTAATGAAAGAAACTCATGGACGCCATTAAAACTGTGGATAGGGATACACACACATATACTATGTATATGCAGATGGGAAAATTTGAGACAGAAAAAAAAAACACAACAGCTTCTAAGTACAAAGCAAACCGACAAAGGAACTTATCCTCCACCGCGACGACGACGACGACGACGAGGACGAAGAGAAGCAACGATGAAGGGAAACGGAATTTTGCTGGATATATGATGCGATTTACTTGATGATGCTATATATCCTGCCATCCAAAGCTATTTGTATATGTAAGAGTGAGATTTTTGTACAATTTACATCGAGGAAGCTAGATTAAAATTCATCGGGACAATAAAGTAGCAATGTTAATGAAAATACTCGTGTTTTCCTTATACATTTTGTTGTATCGGGCTCCTATACAATTTTCCTCAAGGATATACGGTGTATACAGTGTATTACATCACAACTCCCCAATCTGCTATAGGGAATGGCATCAAAAGGGACGGTGTTCTAAAAATTATGAAAATTTGGAATTTCAGTCTCCCAGTCTCAAAGATTCGCGTTATCCTTTGCTATAGCCCAAGAAAAAAAAACCAAGAAAACTCGTTATATTTACAAGTTTATCCGTTGGATACGCTCTGAGTGGTGTACCGTGAATATTATCCGCGTTGCGAGTAATAAATAAATTTCCAGCTCATTCCTTGGCGATTGGAATTTTTCCTCGTCGCAGGATAACAAATATATAGTTAAATGCAGAAATTCTTCATCAATATAGCGAAATGCACATGTATTGGGGGAATTCCAATCAAATCGAACAAGTTAGCCGGAAGTAATTTTAAAGAAATTCTCTCTTCATTAATATGGTTTGTATAGTCGTGGTGGAGTTGATCGGTTGATGTTGTTGTTGTAGGTGTTGGTGCATATTGTTGTGATCCTAGGTCAGTGTTTTGTTTAGATACTTACTTTTACTCGTAGATGAAACAATTTTTTTTAGATATCTACCTGATATTATTACGACTGAGATGGATGGATTGATAGACTTCATTGAAGACTAAAATAAAAGCTCAGTAGAGACGATAGTTGAGGAACTCTTTAGATTAGGTTTGGGTGGGGTGTCATTAAAGTTGTAGGATGTCAACAAAACAAGATATTAGGCATGTGTTTTTGAAATCTCGCCAGCCAGCCATTCATTTGGACAGTTGCCAGCAAGATGAAGCCAGCCGAATGAATTTAGGCAATAAGCCTAAAAGCATACTAGCATTTCTTATAAAATTATGCATTTGGTAGAAATATTAATTTGATAAATTCTGACATTTTTCTCTGGAATGTTGTGTGCATGAGATAAGAACGCCATTATCATTTAAGCAAATTGTACGGAAATTCTAAGCCACTTGTTGCTTTCAGCGCCACCTGTTTGCTCATTGTGAATTGAATTTATCCATCTGCCAGCCAGCAGCTCTCCGGCTGGGGAGAAAATCAAGAGTTGTTGCCAGCAGTTGCCAGCAGGTTGTTGTTTTAATTAGCATGTGAAATTCAACTACCAACTACTGGCAAATACTGGCTGATGGGGAGGTTTCATAAAAACACAACTATTGTCGAATAAAATCACATTGACCAACCATAAATGGCATATCCGAATTAAGTTACTTATAGCACCGCTTTGACCGGTTCTAGAGGTTTATTATTTTGTGCTAAAATATTTTTTTTTGTTGTTACGATGCCTTTCAAAAGCACTCTGCGATATTGGAAGATAGATGGTGGTTCTGCACTTTGTGTTGTAATCTAAATATTACGGCAAGTGCAACAAGCAGTAATGTCAGTATGTGTATTTGGATGCGAATTTGTGATTAGAGATTCACTACTATTTACTGACCGACTTTTACGCCAAAATCGGAAAGGAGGATTTCTTTGTATCTATGGCAAGCCAGACAATACCTCTGGCATTACCAGCGTTATAGGATTTATGGCAAGCCATTGTCACCCCTCAATATGCGCAATGGTTGTTGGTGGTATCCAAATAAAAAGGCCATCAACCAAATTCATTACGATCATTGTATATACACAATGTCTATATACAATGTTACGATGCAAGATTGTACCTTGAGCTTGAATATCCGAAAATTCCGAGCGACATATACAAACTCGGACTACTACTTTACTTGATAATGTAACTGAAGTAGCTACTTGCACATGTGGACGGATATCCATCTCACCCAACGAATGAGGTAATTTTTTATGACTCAAAGCTATATTATTGCAAGAAACATAGAGAACTTTTGCCGACTGGCCGGCGCTGAGGTCTGAGGACTATAGACAACTTTGCCGATACCGATATGTCGCTGGTACATCCATAATGCATTCAAGAATAAAGCCATTGTATATAGACACCTGGATCGTCGAAGATGCGTAATTCAATGCGACGGGATGAGAGTACTATAGTGTGTATATATACAATGAGCCTACTAATCAGTATTCCGGGACAATACTAGAGTGAGGCAACATTGACCTTAAAATAAAGGGTGTTTTTTTTTAGGCGTATACAAATTCAATATGAATAATAAAACACTTAAAACTAATATTGACGTCTGTGATATTAGTTTTATTTAGTAGATAATTTTATGTCATTACTTGTCATGATTTCGGTATATGTGCGCCAGCGCCAGGGCTAGGTCGAATGAAGCGCAATTATAAAGTCCAATTTTCGACAACTTTATCGAGCAACTGACGCTGTATATCAGCAATAATACGGCGAATATTGACTTCCAAATCGTCCAACGTCTCTGGTTTATCGGCATAGACTAGTGACTTCACATAACCCCAAAGAATGTAGATAATCTAAAGGTGTGAGATCACAAGATCGAAATTATATGCTCAGCAAATGATTCCCGCAATAAATTGAAGGTATCGCCGTGTGACATGCTGCGCCATCTTGTTGAAACCAAGCTGAATCATGTTTTCGGCCCATTAACCAAACCTACGACATGTATAATGGTCACGCGGTTTCAACTCTTGCACAAGCTGGATCTTATAAGGTTTTAAGCCAAATATATCCGCAAAATCTTCCACAAAGTGGATGGGCATTGCTCCAATTGCTGTGCATAATGTCTAGTCGACTCATTCGGATTCTCCTCGACACTGCGCACCACAACGGCAATAACTTCTTCTTCTTTTGTTCCAAAAATCAACTTTCAACTGTCAAATTGACAATCTGTAGAAACAGTGTTGCCAGTTTAAAAACCAAACCTTTAAAAAAACAAACACCGTTTAGATGACACGAGAAGCGTGCGGTAGGATCTATTGAGTAATGATACTGCACAGAGCCACAGAGGCAATTTTCGAAATTCCTACCAGAAGGTTAATCGATGAAAGGTGTAACGTGTAGGAGTCATTTTCACAGTCTATGGTGTTGATTTTAAGTTAACAAGTCCATCGATGTTTAAACTGCAACAATCTACTGCCAGGTAAACTAATCCGTTCAGTTTCGTGACTCTAAAAATGTTCGTCCACACATTGAGAAGTCGATTAAAAATGTTAAGTGCGGCTCATAACTTCGCACTCCTGCATATCTTACAAAAATTCCTTCAACTAAAAATCCATCTACCGACTTTAAAGTTATTCACACTAATATTATAAATGCGGAAGAAACTTTATCTGTCTGTCTGTTTATTATCTCTGCAAGACCATACCTCGGAACCAATAGTTGTAACTTAACAAGGGCGCATAGTCTGGGACCTAAAGAAGGATATATAGACCACTTCTTGTAGGCCCTGAACATTTACAAAGAAATACTTTTCAATTAAAAAAAAAGGTTTTTAAAAAATGACGAAAGAGGCTACTTCTTGACAAATATATGATAGCTTAAAATACAATTTTAGGAACATTGATGTGCATTGTCCGAAACTGTTCCAAACTAGGTTCTGACAGTACTGATGACAGATCAGCCACTCACAGTGTTTCGGTAAGTTGTCTGGTTAAAGGACAATAAATTCATTAAGTATAGTAAGCTGCGGTAGCATACCCTTCCTAAAGGAGCCTGATACTCGTAAATAAAGTAAGTCGACAAATAAGTCAGATGCCATATTATTTCTATCAGCTCAGCTTATATGATGTTTTCTTGTTGGGATATTGTGAATTAGTAGATGGTTTCTTTTACTGACAACTTCGAAACGTCTCCGCTCTATGTAACCCCCGGGGTCAGTGCTGGAAGTCATGTTGTCATTCTCTGAGTTTATTTTTTTCATCTTCAAGTCATGTTCAAAGCTAAGTTTAAGGCTTTCTTCGTTTGGTATGTGCGCCTTTAGCTGTCGGCTTTCAGGTACTCCCTACAATTCTTCGATGATCACGATATCCGCTTTGACTATTCAAGCTTAGCAATGCCGCTCTTGATTTCTGAACCAAAGTTTTGATTGCCTGTCGGTTAGGTTAGGTTAGGTTACCTGCACCAAATTCTTCTGAAAAATATTCGCAGGTTCCTCATGACTACATTCATGCCGAGTGGTTTGAATTCCGCTGATTCCGAGGAAAGCCAATTGTCAAGTAAACCTGGACTACCGTCTTCGATGTTTGATGATTGCAGATGCAGACGCTGCAAGTTTTACCCATCTCAAACATCTTTCAGGCCTGACCTTACTGCCAAGGGCGAACTTAACAGTATTACAAGACTCCAGTCAGTCGTTGAAAGAACTTCTTCTAACTTTAGTCGCTTTCTAAGACAGGCATGCCTTACCTCAGGGGACTAAACTCACGTCTAGTTCGGTGTCAACTATACCTCGGTCTCAAGTTTGTAATAAAAACTTGTAAGCCAGTGTACTAAGGTTCTTGCCTATCCCCACAAACCAGTACAGTCCTTTATTGTACCTTGCAGCCCACCTAGTTGCCATCGCACCCACACTTCATGTCATTGATGTCATCCTAATTAAAAATGCTCTTAATGAACCGCTTTGTGATAAATTCTCGACTACAAAAAACAAATAAAACCGAGCAAACACCGAGAAACAAACACCCTTCCGATGTACATGTTTATAGATACAAAATTCATCTTCAACATTTTTTCGACCAACCGTGCGATGTCTTTTTGAGGGTTACCCCAAATGCAGACTCATCAAGATCGTCTTTTCTTCATAACGAAGTAGCGACGCCAAAAGGATACGAGTCCTTAATATTACAGGTGTAGAAAGGCACACGAAAAGGTATTCCACTTGAAATGCCACCCTCTCCAGGGGATGCGGCGCGACGTGCTTACCTCTAACATAAGGCAGTCAAATTAGTCCCAAAGGACTCCTTGACAGCGCGCCTCTCTAATTATTTCAATAATTTTTTTAATTAATATCTTTCCGCGCTCTCCTTTTAGGCATTAGTATCTGGATCTGAATTTTTGTTTTCAGGTCACTTGTTTGGTTCTTTATCCGTCGTGTACTTGCTGTTCCTTCGACTACGAAGTGGCACAGTGGCATCATGTTTCCATGGTGGTCCTTGATTAAATGGAATAAAAAAAAAGAAAACGTGGAGGTTTTCTTCTTTATTTTTGTTGTTTGCTTGCTTCCTTGAGGGTTGCCCACCTCGGTCTGTTTCTTGGCCAATTGCTGGTCTGGATCCGTTGGCATAGTAGCGGTTTTCATCTTCCAAACTGGAGTGCTAATATTTGAATGATTTTCTCTATTTTTTTCCTCCCCTGGGCAGAGAATAGAGAAATTCATTTTGAATCTTCCAGATTGGGGATGGGGGACACAAATTGGGGGCGCATCGTCGTAAATCTTTTCATTAAGAAAACTTTTCATAGTTATTAGTCTGATTAATTTGGCTCCTTTCATAAATGGCCCAAAAATACAAAGGGTCACCATGCATTATGCTTATTTGTGAGAGGAGGACTTGTGCCTTTTCATTTCTATAGTTAACCCGGCACCGGTCTGCTGTTTTGGGTCGCAAATGGAGCTGAGAGGAATTCTTAACTTTCAAAGTTTCGACAATCGAATCGGAGGGTGGTTGGGTTAGGAATGACTTGGGCTAACTTGATGGAACGGATTAATTAATTAAACTGTTGTCGGCGGTAGCTTACTTTTTGAGAATGTGTGTGTTGGGGATTCGAACAATGCCGACGAATGTTTTATATAATAATTCAAGAATGTCACCAAAATGTTGAGAGATAGTTGATCTATGGAGCTGTTTGTGGTCGAAGTGGGTTGTAAATTATTGGCTAGGGATTGGCTCTTGAATGGATATACGCGTGAATATTTATTCCGTCCCATAGTAAATAAATAAAAATAAATAGGTGGCGCAACAGGCGGGTGACACCCAAGGCCTAGCTTCTCGCAACCATTCGTTTTGTGTGAGTTTCTATTTTTGGGACGAATGGAAGGGACCTACAATTTTATGCCGATTCCGAACGGCTGAATTGAGATGCTTTTTCATGACACTCATACACTCGGATGTTTGTCAGACGTTCGCGAGAGGTGGCGCAGTAGAAAAAACTTTATGATGTAATTTGGGTTTTTCCGGGGATCGAACCTGGGATCCCTCGCACAGTAGTCCAACACACTAACCACTGCGATACTGCGCCCAGTTAGTCCCATAGTACAGGGTTTAAAACTACGAATAAGGGGTGTACTGTACAATGACCCAAAGTTTGCATTTCTTTGGGGGCAACCTTGGGCATGGATCGAGTTGTACCCATTAACAAAAACCACATGTCCCCACCAAAAAGCGCATCGAAATAACTTTCGGCAAACTTATTTGTTTCAGCGAAGCCCAGCCCTTAATTGGAGCAATAAAAGGAACCAGAAAGCAGAAAAGCAAAGGAAACTAGTTCTGTGGAGGGTTTGGTACACCTGGAGTACACAGGAGTAGGGGGGGGGGCTGTGTTTTCTCCCAAGATTTAGATTGTACGATCTCATTTCGTCTTCCCAATCACTGTAGCATATTCCAGGCGGAAATCATGGCGATCAAGGAGGCCCTGTCGTGGCTACGGTATATGTAATATAATATCCGCTAAGGATATCGTAATTTGTACCGATAGTCAAGCCGCGATTAAATCCCTAGATTCAGTCATCTACATTAATTGCCCTCAATTGCCGCTTATCTCTTAACGAGATGGCGGAACAATTCAACATTCACCTTATATGGGTGCCAGGCCACAGGGACATTCCGGGGAATTGCAAGGCCGACGAACTCGCTAGGCATGGCACAACTTTGTCGATTCTATCGGAAAAGGAGAATCTTTATATGCTTCTCGCTAAGTGTAAACTCTTAATTAAACAAAATGGGATAAGCGGCACTAATCGACGATGGTCGAACTGCACCACGTGCTCCATCACGAAACAAATCTGGCCCATGCTAGATTTCAAGCGCTCCAACAGTCTTGTAACACTAAAAAGATCTCATATAAACACACTAATAGGTGTCATCACAGGACACTGCATTATTGGGAGACATGCTCTCAGGCTGGGCCTCACTTACAATGATTTCTGTAGGAGCTGCATCGACGAGGAGGAAAAGAAATTCTTTGCCTCCTATGTACGTGCCCAGCCCTCTCAGCTCGTAGAAAACTGTATCTCGGAGAATACTTCTTCGACAATCTCGACGAACTCGCTAATGCGATCATAAAAGCACACTTAACCTACTTGACAGCATACAGAGACGAGCAGTTCGACTTATTGGATACCCTACACTCACATCGAATCTACAACCGTTGGTGCACAGAAGACAAGTCGCTGACCTTTGCTTGTTCTATAGGTACTTCCATGGTATCCCTCGAAATGCAACTTTTGGGCGCCCCACAAGACAGGCAGCTAATGCTCATGATCATGACCATACAGTACACTTGACAACCGCGAGGACATCAGTTTTCCAAAACTCCTTCTGTTACAGGACAAGCAAACTTTGGAACTCGCTTCCCGAGGATACCTATATTTCCAGAAGACTACAATTTGCAGCAATTTAAGTCCAAAACTTACATACATCTGCAATCATCTCGGGGCGCTGCGCTGATGAAGCCCTTTTCCGGGAGAAGTATTTAAAAAAAATAAGTTGAAGGCAACTTCATTCTTAGCTCATGCTGGTTCAATGGGTAGTTGTGAGATCATTCGATCCTGTGGTATCACAATATGCCTCCTTTGGCCTTAGTGAGGCTGCGCGGCCTGCCACCCTAACCTAACCTAACCTTGGTGCACCATCAATGTTTATGCGGTGCAGAAGGTTTACAGAAAAATATCTGTTTTTCAGTGGTCGAAAAATTGCTTCCAAACGCTAATAGGAAGATGATGACTAAACCTCCCCTTCCATCCCCGAACTTCGCGGCAACATAGCCCAGCAATTCATAAAGCGAAGTTTTGAACCTGGGAACCCTCGCACAAAGTATCTAGTCCAGCACAATAACCACTGCGACCACAGCTTAATTTAAGCTTAATCAACAAAACTGGTCCCAGCACGAATCCCTGTGGTACGCCAGTTGCAACTCCGCTTTCCAAAGAGTAGACCGATGTATGGGAATTGGTAAGCTTCCCTTTTGCTTATTAGAGATGCTTCACCGACTCTTTTCATCTCGTTTGTAAATCGTGCTGGCTTATTACTAAGTCCTTCAACGCAACATCTCTGCCCAAACTGGGGATATGCTTATGTTCGGTGCATAGGACTTTTGTATCTATGTAGAATAAGTATATCGGCAACTTTTGATGTTTCTTATAAGAAAATGGCTTCTAAATTCAATAAAAAAACGTCACATTTCCCTGAAGGTCTCTTATGCATTATCAAACGTTATCAGTGTCCCGGATATCAATTGACAATAATTTCTCAGAATTGATAAGGTGATTGCAAACTCTGCCGATAGACGCTTAAGTTAAAGAACGAGAAAGTTAAAAATCTACCAACAATACACCCAAAATTATTTCAAATTTATTTGCGTGTCTAAATTAAAGGATTATCTGTTTTCGCTGCAAATCAGACAGAAACCTTATCAAATCTCCATTGACATGCGGTTACTTTAAGCCAGATAGGTGAAGGTATATTCAGTTAACGACTGACACTCCCTGAGAATACACAAAGCTATGAAGTTTCTAATAGGACTGCTCGCTCTTGCAGTTTTCTTGTCGTCTGGCAGTGCTCTGCCGAAACCGAAAAGATGTCTTGAGAACGAAGATTGTTACGAGCAGCGTATGCACCCGGATCTACCAAGTCTGCCGGCTTATACACGAGCAGTGCCTAATGAGGATAAGACCAGCTTTTGGATAGACAGCGGAAAAGAATTCGTTTCCCAACAGCGAGTTCGCAAGATCAATACAAATGTGGCCAAGAATGTGATTCTCTTCCTTGGCGATGGCATGGGCCTGACGACCATTTCTGCGGCACGTGCCTACTTTGGCGGCGAAGAAAAACAGATGTCGTTTGAAAAGTTCCCCTACACGGGTCTTTCAAAGACTTATTCTGTGGACAGATCCGTTCCGGATTCGGCCAATACTGCTACTGCATACTTGTGTGGAATTAAGGCCAACTATGGTACGATCGGCGTGAATGCCAACGTTCCCGTAAGTGATTGTAAGGCTGCAACAGACAGCAACACTCACGTGTACTCTGCCGCCAAATGGGCAATGGACGCGGGTAAGGCTGCCGGATTTGTAACCACCACCAGAGTGACACATGCTTCTCCATCTGGGGTGTATGCTCATACCGCCGATCGTGACTGGGAAAACGATGCGGAACTCAAGGAATTCTGTGGTGACAGTTCTGGCAATCAAGATATCGCCTATCAGTTGATACACGGCGAAGTTGGCAGTAAATTGAAAGTAATGATGGGAGGTGGCAGAAAACACTTTGCGGACGCATCTCTAATGGCCGGTGGTCAGCGCACCGATGGCAAGAACCTCATCGATGAATTTACTCGTCAAAGTACGCGCAACGCGTATGTCGCTAATCGCGAGGAGTTGATGAATTTAGACCTGAAGTCAACTGATAGACTGTTGGGACTCTTTCAAGACAGTCACATGGAGTACAAACTTGATACAACCGCAGAGACCAACCAGCCCACGCTGGAAGAGATGACACGCAAGGCCATAGAATTTATGCAAGATGAAGATAAAGGATATTTTCTCTTTGTTGAGGGTGGCAAGATCGATCTGGCGCATCACGACAACGAAGCCAATTTGGCTTTGGATGAGACTATTGAGTTTTCCAAGGCCATTGATCTGGCCAGAAGCATGACCAGCGAGGAGGACACCCTCATCGTTGTCACAGCTGATCACTCGCATTCGTTCTCCTTTTCTGGTTATCCCGTAAGTTCAATTCTTTTCAATATAATAGCTTAATAAAATGTTCCCTTGACAGGCTCGTGGCAGTCCAGTTACCGGAGTTGGTCAACCTTTAGCCGATGATGATCTACCCACACTTTCAATGAGCTACGCCAATGGACCCGGCTTCTATAGTTACTACGACACTGAAAACAAGACCCGCGTTGATCCCACTAAGGTTGTCAATTCCGAACCGCATTCCTTGTTCCCTGCGACGGCGTACCTTGAATGGGAGACTCATGGGGGCGACGATGTGCCAGTATACGCTTCTGGACCATGGTCGCATCTTTTCACCGGCGTGTACGAGCAGAACACTATACCACACATGTACGCGTATGCGTCTTGTATCGGTGATGGCTTGAAGGCTTGCACCTAACATGATTGGATCTTAAATAAAACCTTTTTTCTTTTTCTTTTAAATGCAAATCGTTGTTAATTCAATATCTCTCCAGGCACTAAAACATCAGTCGCCCGCAGTCGTTATCCCCTTCGCATATGATTGACTGAAAGGAGATTACAAAAAGCGAATCGACCTCTAAACGGCTGTCGCTATATTCGCTCGAGGTGAGTCTTTGGGCATTATCACAAATTTTATAGATATCAGGGGTATGAGTGTATCATATCAATAAATACGCCTTGGGCCGAAGTAGCTTATACTTGAAAAAAAATCTTAAAGCTCGACATGTAATTTATTGCCAATCTATATTGATAAGAACAACGGCGAAGGTGAAGGTAGTAGCCGCAACTAGTGAATGGAATGGAATGGAAGTCTGCTTTAGTATTGTTGCCAAGGGCAATGTAATGTTATTCAGTTACACGGAAAAAAAAATTGGACAGTACATAAAGTCAAGCCCCGGAAGGGAATAGCGCGTACAAAAGCCACTGCCCACTGAGCGCTAAAATTAACGACTGGTATCAGATTTTCTCCGGATCCAAGAGAAAAGTGTTTCTGCTTTTTAATTGTTAGTTTTTGACAACCCTTTTTATACCATCCACAGGAAGGTATATTAACTTTGCCATTACATTTGTAACGCCAAGAAAGAGTCACCGGAGAACCCATAAAGTATTCTGAATCAGAATCAAATTCGGAATCAATTTAACCATGTCCGTCTGTCTGTCCGTCTCTCCGTCTGTCTATCTGTAATCTGTCACGATGGCGTCTAAACGAATCGATCTATGGGCGAATAAATTTCGTGATAGGATTTCTTATTACCGTTTTGAAAATGGGCTATATCAGTCAAATAGTTCTGGTACCTCCCATACAAAACGAATATTAGACGCATGTGTTGCGTACGTACTAACTCATAACATTTTGCAAGACTTGTATGCAGTGAAGGGTATCAAAGCCTCTGCCAGGCCGATGATAACACTTTTACTTATTTAAGTTACAAAATAGTCCTTTGAGTTAAACTAAAACATAATTCTAAATTTAAGAAAATATATCTTAAATTAAGAAAATGGCGCAAAATTATAGTCGCCTTGTAGGTACAAGGTGGCGCAAAAATAACCTTCCGATGTTTTTTGGCTGTAATTTAAAAAAAAAATGAAAAACTTTGATTCTTCTTGTGGATTATTTTTATTTGGTCTTTTTTTACATCAAGTCGAGAATATGATGTCATGTAAATGGCCGCCGCCACAGTTGATTGTCATTTGAGCCCTTTTTATGGCATTTTCCATCACTTTGGCCAAAACTTCCGGCGATAGGTCCTCACATTCTTGACAGATATTGTCTTTAAGAGCTGCAAGAGTCTGAGGCTTGTTGACATAAACTCGCGACTTCAAAAAGCCCCACAAAAAGAAGTCTGGAGCGGTCAAATCAGGCGATCTTGCTGGCCAGTGCAAATCGCCAAAACGGGAGATTAGGCGCCCGGGAAATGCATCCTTCAGCATATCGGTTGTGGCACGTGCAGTGTGAGCCGTTGAACCGTCCTGTTGGAACCACATGTTTTCCAATCCCAATTCATCAAGTTGCGGCAAAATGAACTCGTTGATCATTGCTCACCATTCACAGTAACCGTTTGGCCCGCGACGTCTTCATGTCCATGACATCTTCGGCTACAGCAGCAATATTCTCTGCAGAACGGCTACTCCGGGGTCTGCCACGCCTGGCAGCATCTCGTGTTGTGCCAGTCTCTTCGAGGCGAGCGGCTAAACGTCGCAGTGTTCCACCAGTAGGCGTTGGACGGCTAGGAAATCTGCGACGAAATTCACGTTGTGCCAAAGTCACCGACCGATTATTGCTCAAATAAATAGTCACCAATATTCCGCGTTCTGGAGCAGTGTAGCGTAACATTGTTTATTAACGTGTATTTCGCATGTGTTTACTACACAAATGTCAAAACAGAACTGACATTAGGGGCCAATCGCAAAATTTATATCATTTTCTGATAGGAGGATTACTTTTGCGCCACCTTGTATGAAGGAAGGTTAGTAGGCACTAAGTAGCGGTACTCTAATTCTAAAACGGTCGCTTAACTTTTTATTTAATTATAGACGCTTTTTTATCATCCTACAACTAGCACTAGCTTTAGTGTAGACCTGACGCAAATTTTCGTCAAACAGGCCAAATGTAGATACAGTTTGAGAAACAAACCACAGTTTGGAAAATCCTATTGCAACAAAATTTTCACAAAAACTGTCAGATAGTAAAAAAAAACAAAATCTATATAATATTATAAAAATTGGCTTAGTTTATTCGGACAGACATCGTAGCGAAAGCAATAAGTTTCCTCCATATGGAAACGGAACGTTAAAAATGAATGTTTGTTTGTCTGTCTGTCTGTATGTCCTTTATAGAATCATTAACTATGCATTTGATGATGTGATGTTCTTTAGCAAAGTTGTTGTACATGAGCCTACGAAGTTCACTGAGTTGGTGCGGTCAAAATTGGACAAAAGGGCGTGGCACCGCCCATTCAAAAACCTTTAAACTGTTATATTCCGAAAACCACCGAATCGATTGAGTTCAAATTTACACAAAATCTTAGGTATTAGTCCAGGAGTATTCCTGTGAAGATTGGTCAAATTGAATAAAGGTGCGTGGCACCGCCCATGCAAAAAAAAAAAAAAAAACATTAAAAATGTTATATTTCGAAAACCCTCAAACAGATTGAGCTCAAATGTACAGACAATCTTAGGTATTGGCCCGGGAGCGTTCCCGTAAAGATTAGTCAAAATTGGACAAAGGGGCGTGGCACCGCCCATACAAAAAAAAAATTCAAAATCGTATATCTAAACCGGGCGGGTACAGCTATATTATATAAAAACGTTGGCGCGTATGTAAGTCCGATAATGGCCGCTGAACCACTGAAGCTATCCGCCTTCATTCCTATTAAAAAATAATTGAACAAAAATATCCAAATAAATCTTGAAATATTTAAAATAACTTTTTTAGAAATTTGTAATCAAATTCAAAATTTTCCCCATAGCTCAAAGTGAAATACATTAATATCTTTTAAAATATTAAACATTCATCCTCGGAAAACATTTCGTTCAATGTCGCGTTAAAATAAAAAAAAAATAATTTTGCCCTCAATTTGACGGATGACAAATAATTTAGTGCGTACTAAGAGATAATAGGTGTTTTTCATGGTTTTAAGTTTAATACCAGGTGACAACGATAAAGTGGGCTTTATGTTGACTATAATTAACAAAATACTAGTACTGACTTTATCCGGTACTAAAATAAACTAAAGTACCTATACTTTATCTGACTATAATTTTGCGCCAATGTTTTTTGATTTAAGAAACGGTTTTTTTATGGCAAATTAAAATGATATTCCGACAATTAAATAGAACTAACTTGCTACGCCTTAGCACACCTGCATCTGGACTAGTCATTGTCCAATGAAATCTAAAATTGATCTCAAATTAGGGCTGACACACATTTACAAAGTCCAGTAGTATGCACAATGGGCCGACTAATGGCCTAAGTTCTTCATTTACTGGGAGACACTTTAAACTAGGTAGCTATTTACAAAGTCTCACGCCTGAATAGATCGATGAGTCCCGCGAAACAACATCCTGAGGTTTTATAAGAAAGCCATAAGCAACTCAATAATGGCTTTGAGACCAGAAGCTATGCAGCGTATCGAACGGCATTATAGTATATAGAGATAGTGATAAGACAAGCAGTGACCATCATCCTAGTCGACGAGAAACCATTTTCACCATCTAGTGTAGACGAAATAAGCTCTTGTCTTGCTCTATAAAAGCTTTACTTACTTACTTAGGTGGCTCGGGGCGAACAAAAGGCCTCAACTAACAAGCCTTTTCAGTCCTTAGCTAACTCCCTCCAGTTTCGCACTCAAAGACGGTTGAGGTCGCCTTTTACTTGCGCTCGCTACTTAAGGCGAGGTGTTCTATATATGTTTCCATCAGTTCTACATGTCCAAAGCAGGTCAGCGCATCCGGACCGAATTTTTTATGAAGAATCTTTCTCTCGAGGCGACCGATGCGATGATAAATTCATTCGCTTTAGATAGAGTCCAAGCATCAGCGCCATAAAGCAGGACAGGCATGATCATGGTCTTATAGAGAATCTCCTTAGTCGTTTGGGACAGGACTCTACTACTCAATTGCCTTCTCAGCCCCAAGGTGTAGTCAAGCTTTATTCTTCGTTTAAATTCTTCTGGGATGTTGATTGTCAGAATTTATATAGCAAAACCGAGGTAGACAAAGTCCCTTATTATAGCGATTGACAAAATATTGCATCGTTTTTCAGGCTGAGATCTATACAGCTAACAAAGCTGCTGTTCTTTGATATAGCTTCGACAATTTAGCAAAGGAAGCTATATCCAAATGGTTTTGTTAGTGACAAGTCCTGGCCTTATCTATTTATAAAAGTCTAATCAGAACGGGGCCCCAATGGCGTCCGGGTGCGTAGGTTTCACATATGGTGCTAACTCCCTAGCCATATACCTAACCTATCAAAATCCTGATGCAAACCCCACTCTATCAGCTAATAAGTCAAAGAATGCGAATAATCTTGTTTTCAAAGTGCAGACTTGCCTAACCCCTATCACGGAAGACTTAGCCAAAATTTTACATAACCTGGTCTACTATAGACTTTTATAGTTTGATAGAGCGTCGCTGTCTGTAGGGGCTCTCTGACGGGTCATAACGATGATTTGAAGAATAAAGACAGCACGCTATTGAAAGGTGCTGTTTAACCTCAGTGTTGCGTCATTTCTGATGTGCTACCTAAACTACGTCTAAGTGAAAAGGTTTTAATTTCACTTGGCCAATGGCATTACCTGCTCCTTGGCCCACCTTGAACTGATTTATGTTTTTTTGAGTTAATAAACCGACATGTTTATGGTTTAAAAAAAAAGATAAGCTTCTACTTCCTGCTGATAGATTATTGTTACTACTTTACTCTTGAGCCTAAAAATGCTCTACACCCTACACCCCAACTGAGTCAGAGTCAGGTGTTACTACACCCAAGGCATCTGCTAAACACGATCCAGATAAGCGTGTAATCTGACACTTGAAAATGTTTTTGAATATCTCTTGTCATATCAGTCAACTGATCTATCGGAAACACTAAATTATCAAATTGAACAGTGCTAAGCTGTCGCCGTTATCGCAAGACAATTATGGGCGCAATAACTTTATTTGGGTAAGTATTGGAATTGCGCCATAAATACAAATTTAAATAATCGGTTAACTCAAAGTCGTAATCAGTCGGGGAGTTGTAAATTCTTTAGAAACTCACAGGCTTAACTGATTTCTTATCGAAAAAACCTTCACCCTAGTCAAACTTCAAGAGTCACGCGAACATCGATTCGAATAGTATTTATTGAAATGAGGTTAGCAGCGGCTAACACGCTTTCAAGCCGTCACCGATACAAGCCGCATAAGCGTACATATGCGGGATGGCGTTCTGCTCGTAGACTCCAGTGAACAGATGGGACCATGGCCCGGACGCGTATACGGGCACATCATCTCCCCCGTGAGTTTCCGAATCTTTGTATGCAGTAGCCGGGAACATGGAATGAGGGTCCGACTTGTCGACGGCAGTTGGATCGTTGCGGGCCTTCTTTTCGGTGTCGTAGTAATTATGGAAGCCCGGTCCGTTGGCGTAGCTCATCGAAAGTGTGGGTAGATCATCGTCGGCAACAGGCTGACCAACTCCAGTAACTGGACTGCCACGAGCCTGTCAAGGGAACATTTTAAAAAGTTATACAATATTGAAACGTATTTGAACTTACTGGATAACCAGAAAAGGAGAACGCATGCGAGTGATCAGCTGTGACAACGATGAGGGTGTCCTCCTCGCTGGTCATGCTTCTGGCGAGCTCGATGGCTTTCGAAAACTCTGTAGCCTCATCCAAAGCCATCTGCGCCATATTGTCGTGATGTCCCAAATCGATCTTGCCACCCTCAATGAAGAGGAAGTATCCGTGCTGTTCGTCTTGTACAAATTCAATAGCTTTGCGTGTCATGTCTGCCAATGTAGGTTGGTTGCTGTCGGGGGTAGTTTCGAGGTTGTATAGCAAATGGTCATCGTGGAAGAGTCCCAACAGCCTGTCTGTAGACTTCAAATCCAAATTCATCAACTCATCTCTGTTCTTCACGTAAGCATTGCGCGGACTCTGTCTGGTATATTCTTCGATGAGGTTCTTGCCATCGGTTCGGTGGCCAGTTGTGACTATGGATGAGTCCACAAAGTTTCTCCTGCCACCGCCCATCATCACTTTCAACTTACTGCCAACCTCGCCGTGTATCAGCTGATAGGCAATATCTTCATTGCCCGAGTTTGCAGGACAGTCCAAATTAATGTTTGCATCATTTTCCCAGTCACGGTCGGCGGTGTGCGAATACACTCCACCTGGCGAAGCGTGTGTCACCCTCGTGGTGGTTACAAAACCGGCAGCCTTACCCGCATCCATGGCCCATTTCGCTGCAGAGTACACAAAACTACTTTCGTTCTTGCCAGCTACGCAGTCGGTTCTGCCGACATAGGCGTTTACGCCGAGTGTGCCGTAGTTGGCCTTAATACCGCATAAGTACGCAGTTGCAGTGTTGGCTGAGTCCGGTACAGTTCTGTCTACCGAATAGGTCATCGATAGTCCGGTATGGGGAAATTTCTCAAAAGCCAACTGCTTCTCCTCTCCTCCAGCATGAACTCGCGCTGCGGCTATAGTGGTTACACCCATGCCATCACCAAGGAAAAGGATCACATTCTTGGCTATATTCTTATTCAGCTTAAAGGCTTGTTGTTGAGAGACAAATTTCTTTCCGGATGTTATCCAAAAGCTGGTCTGGTCCTCGCCGGTTACTGCACGTGTCGTCTCTTGTGAATCCTTTGGGAGGTCTGGATGCATTCGCTGCTCGTAGCAGTCTTCGTTTTCAATACATCTCTGGGGTGGCTTTGGCAGTGCACTTGCACTCGCGAGAACGATAGTGAACGCGACAAGTCCTATTAGGCACTTCATGCTTTTGTTTTATCCACTGAACGACTAGTGGGTAACTGATTGAATGACCAGTTGCGGGGTTTAAAGAAAATAGTAGTAAGTACTCTAGATGATTAGATAAGGTTGTGATAGAGGCAGTTTTATGAACCATTATCGTGTAGAAAAACCTGATTTAGATTCGTATCTCTCTTTGTAAAAAAAAACACCCTTAAGTCGGGCACACAAACATCTTTATCGTCTATGGCAGACTCAATTTCTTTAAAGTCGTCAAAAATAACTATAAAAATGAGAATTTTCAGGCGAAACTCAGGATTCTTTAAATGTTCACAATTTGGGAGTTCCGCTTGTTGGTCTCTTGCTATAAGCTTTCAAAAGGTTTCCAAAGCAGCTCTTCTAAAGGGTTGTCCTTATCGAACAATTTAGTCCTGGGTTCGAGCCATTTTCGTGTCGTTCATACCAGCGTTCATGTTTGAGGAATTCTGAAAGTCTGCAAAAAAGTCCAATAATTGAGCCTTTAGTGTGCCAACAAGATTGGTGCAACAGCTATCAGAGATTTATATAGTAGGTAAATTAGTGGTTCGCCATAAACCCCCTTTGGTTAAGTCACTGTTCGAATATGGAAATCAACTTCCAAATCCTGCAAAAATAATTACCCACTTCACTATGCTGGATCCAACGATTCCCTCTGTATCTCTCTGTATCTTCCTCGGATTGTTGTATTATTGGCTGGACCGATTTTATTCAAGCCTTGATGGTGGATGTGATTAATTGCTTTCCTGGCAAATTCTTCAGTTTCTTTAGAATTACAAAGGAGAAAACTTGATCCTCTATTAAGGTCAGAAACTATCTCATAAAGACCTCTGATGACAAAAAAGGATGCGATGTCATGCTACTTATGAAATATCATGTCTCAGGTGCACTCCTCAATAAATATATAAGTAAGTGTGAAGTGTTTTTGTCTTTGGTTGAGGTATAAGTATAACCGGATGCGAGATCTTCTCAAGCAAGCACTAACTTTGGATCAGTGCAAAGGTACAATAAGACTTAAGACCACATTAGCTTATTCTAGGTTCAGGAGACAGAAACTAGCCCTACAAGCTACGACTACGACAAGCGTGGGTCCGTCTGAAGGGGTCCAAATGGCTACAGTCTTACAAGGCGCGGTCAGGGGAGAGAGAGTAGGCCAAATCGACCAGATCAACTTCATACTACGGATCCGGAGAGTGAAAGCAACCCAAGACTCGCAATGAGTGGTATGAACAATTAAACTGTCGGGGCCGATACTACACCAATAGAAGGCCGTGCGTCAGTCATAAACAGAGCAGGGCAGGCTTTGACTTCCGTTACAAACACTGACACTTCTCGCGGTAGAAGCACTGTTCTAATACATTGTTTGGTCAATTCTTCATTACCTGCTATCTGCTACCGATGATACCTGTTTCTGTTTGCGCCATTTAATAGTAGGTACAGTGATGCCAACGGAAAAAAATAACAGTGTGACAGCTGACAGTTCGGGGTTAGTAAAAATGGAGCGCTATACGAAAGAACAACGCATTTTTATTGTTGAGCAAAATCTTAAAAATAATGAAGGTTTGTTATAGCTAATTGAATTAAATACAAAAATTAATTTGAAAGTTAGGACTGAACCAAGTGATTTGACACTTAAATGTAGGACCTTTCAGAAAGTGCAGGTAATCAGTTTGTGCAGTAAATGGCTCTTTTTTAAGGTGAATGGAAGGGAGCTACAGCTTTATACGACCAATTTAAAGATTTCTAACTACACGAATAAATTTTGACTTCCATTGAAATTACAAAGACCTACTAAGTGTGGTCTAGTGCTGGAAATTCATTTTCATTTAACAACTGCAAACATTTCTGATTCGACAGCATACCTACGAGTATGAACATTCTTAATACTCATTGCTAAATAGGCTACCTAAAACGGGGCTTGTGCAATCACTGACATTTTCAAAAAAAAATGGTAAAGAGGTAACAAAATCTGTTAGTATTTAAATAACCTAAAAATATAAATACCCACATCGCTTTCGAATTTCCCAACCTATGTAAACCATTTTTACTTTTATAACCACAAAATTTTACCTTTTACAAGGCGGAGCTTATTGCGGTTATACCCTTAATGTAATGCAGACGAAGAAAAAAAAATCGCCTCAAGATATAAATCGACCAAATAGGGGATGAAATATCCCCTTCATGTGACGCACAATCCAAAATCTTATCTGAAATATGTATTTTGCGGTTAACCGCAAAGTATAATTGGTCGTCTACTGCTCATGTCTACACCGCCGACATTACTGGGGGTGAGTATTCCAACCAATATGTGGAGTTGTCACACTGCCGTGCATTAATCAAAATGAAGGACAAGAAATGAAGAAAATTCAGTGAAAAACCAATTTGAGCATTTCACAAAATTTGAATTTAAAATCAAGTTCAATAAAGCACCACCAACGCCTAGCAGCGGAAAATACAAGAACCACGGTGGTAGTTGGTTTTTATTTTCCAAGAAATATCCAAGACACAAAATTATGCTTTCTTTCTTTTTCCCCACGAAACGGAAGTCACGCAAAAAGTTATCCACCAAGAAAAAGAAAAACCCTTCGAAGACGTCCAAAAGTTTCCCTTTTTCTGGTGAACACCTAACTCAACAGCCAAAGGGGTTGAAGATGAAGATTCACCATGGCAAAAAAGAAAAACGCACCCCTATTTACGATGGCTCAGTAATGGGGGTGGCATAGGTAGAATATCCTCGCTTCGACTTTCCTTAAGAGATTTTTCTTTTGGAGTTTTCCTTGGAAAATTCTCTCTTCGGGGATGATTATGGCTTGTATATTTTTTCGTTCTCATTTGAGTGTATATTTTTGTAATTGTTTTTGTTTTTTTTTTTTTTGCTTTGACCTACAACCGATGATAATCCCAACAGATGGCGTTCAAATGCACTAATTCATGATATTAATGCCGCTAATCAATCCGCAAGTCCCGCGGGTGCATGTACAAAGCGCACGAATGCATTTGCTGTTTAAAATTTTAATTAAATGATTTGCAACGCTAAACCTCAGCCGAAAAGCGTCCGAATTAAAAATCATTTCATAAAACAAAATAATTCAATTATACGTGCTTAGTTATAGCTGTGGTAGCGATACTTTGTGGAGTTTCTTTTCTGATTCGGTTTGGGTTGGGCGAGAAGCACAAAAATGGTACAGTGTGTTAAAAAAGTTATTCGTAGAAATTAAGTGGTTTTGAATAAACATGGCGGAGGTTTGAAAGCCGAGACACTATACAAATGTAGGTACTATAACAATTCGATTTTCTAGACACCTAGGTTCGAAACTTTTACTTAACTGCTAAGTTCCACATTTCACTTTCACTCGAAATGAAATCGGAAATGAATTTTTGTGTTCTACATTTCACTGTAGTCGATTTCGATTTCAAAATTTTTAGAATTGAGACAAAGTGAAATTGTGATTTCCAGAAAAATTTCGGAGTTTCCGAATCGCGCGAAATGTAGAACACTGAAAACGAATTCACTCGATTTGCAATTTCGATTTCACTCGATTTCTGGAAATAGTAGCTTCAGGGTTGCAACAACTACGAGTACCTTTAATTTGTATTTGTGTTTCTGAAAGTTTTTGAAAGAATTGTTTAAAAAGGAATTTTTAGACGGTCACATAATTTAATGGAGGTGCGACTTTATGCATAATATAAGAGTAGAGAGTACATCGTGGGTACATCGGACTCTTTTCCAAAAATACATTTATGTACTAAGTGTAAATTTATTTTAAGTAGGTACCTATAGCAAGTCCAAATAGAACATTATTCCAATCTACTACCTACCCATCTGGTTAGATGAAATGCCAGCTCAAAAAAGCCAGTAAGAAAATTAACAGCTGTCAGTAATTTTGCAACAAGAAATGTGGTCCGTGCATAACAAATTTTTCGTCTTACTAAAAGCGAATGCAATGCGACGGAAGGCAAACTGGCAGAGAGATACACGTTTCTGAAGCCATCAGATGCCTCAATGAAAGTTACCAGGCTCCCGACCTGAAATCCACAAACAAGTAAGAACTAGACCGCCGACTTCCCGTGCACCTACCCGATTCTCCCCGGAAAAAAATTACCCTGGTCTGTGAATACGTGTAAATGTCAAAATTAATGGCGGCAATAATTTGATGCGTGCGTTAATGGCACTCCTTTGATTTTGTATAGCACCAATATCTACATGAAAAATCCTGGGCCCGCCCGGCAGCTTGTAGGCAAAGTCCGTTATGTGGGAGGAGTCGACGATCTATTCTTTCTGGTTTGTGCTGAAGTCTCTTTCCTTCATCTTCATTCTGACGACGTAACAATAATTTATCAAGCTCTGGGACCTGTTTGCCGCAAGATTAAGTATTGTCCTTAGGAATTTATAATAGTAATAGGTTGAAATGATTCCATTGCATAATGGGACAGACCCCTGGTATCCACGAAGACATTAGTCTTTAAGATGGACGTTCTGTCGTTTTGAATCCCAGAAGCTGTTATTTAAGTATTACCTCGACTGAAGAGCATTTGCTTGTTATGGCTTTTCGTCAATCGTTTCAGGACTCAGGAGTTTTGACTCCATTGTCTTGCTAAATGTAAGCAGCAGCGAGTTTCTGTGGTTACGATAGTATTATTCGCCGAATCTCCCCTGACGTGATAATGTTTGTTTATTGTTTATTCAAAAATAAAGGAAATCCAACTACATTAAAGTTTCTATGGCGAACTTTTGTTGTAGGTACATTATACATACATATGTAGCACAATTGACGCTTTGTGCTCTGTTTTAATTTACTTGCGTGGCCCACGCTATAATGGCAAGTGTCTATTCTCTAGACTGGAGATCGTTGAAGAGAGGTCTGCCAAGTGTATGATGTCACTGGCTCTAAACAAATTCCCGGCATTCACAGAGGAAGTATGTGGTGCCATGAAATAACGTCAAGTGCAATAAGGCCAACTTTTGAAAATTGGCCTTATTTCGCTAAGCAAAAGTGTAATAAGGCCAACTTTCAACAGTTGGTCTTATTTCACTTTTGCCAAGTGCAATAAGGCCAACCAAATTTGAGGAATAAGACCAACTTAGTCTTGATGTCTTAGATCACAGAAGAATTTACCGTTTTTGAAATCGACGTGGTAATAGTTAAGTAAGAATTGAGTTCATTTGATTAGTAAGTGAAAGTTTGGCGCAGGGACATAAGTTGTTTCCAAATTTTGATTATCTAGCATTTCGCAAAGCTACATAAAACCAAATTATTTTGATACATAAGACCAAATGTTATTTTTCCATAACAAAATATTGTTATACCATTTGAATTAATAATAATTGATCACTGATTGTAAACAAATTTTGCACGAATTTTCTAATGAATCGAAGTTAAAATAAAATGTTTACTTTATTTTAAAAAATTTAAATTTGCGCGAATCTCTATAAAAAATTTCATGTGCACAAAACTAAATGAACAATTGAAAACGTCAAGTTATTTGTTTTTTTTGCTGAATTGGGAAGATTTAAATTTTGGGGACCCCTTTTAATTTCTCTAATTCATTCAAGACGATGCATATCAACCAAGACATCACAAAAAACCCTTATTATAGTGGCAAGCAAACTATTGTAGGTGGTAATTCCTGGCACACACCACCATATGAGGAATAAACTTTTGAATAAGAAGAATCTAAAGGCGTAGCCGAAAAATTTTTTAAGCAAGGGAGAATCGATTTTCGGCTACGCCCTACGCATCGTTTCTTGCCATTTTCAGTCATTTTTTAGTTTCTATACCTAAAACTCACGTAGGAACAGTGGTTCAGTAATTTTTTTTGCTTGCAAGACTACTGAATAAGAGGTTCCCGATTTAGACCTAAAAAAACGCCTCTTGCAATCGTCGGACTATCCTCAAAGTATAAATGTCTTCCATTCCTCCCCCAAAAATAAAAGAATACAGAGTTGTGAGAAGCAAGACAAAGTGTCCATTTTAGACCTGTTGCGCCATCTGTTTGTTTTAACTTCAATATCGTTTTTTTTTTTTTTTGTCTCTCTTTATGGCTGACCGGCACGGTACAGGGAAATAAGTCCCCTAGAACTAAGTGCACTAAGAGACTCAGTTCCCACCTAGCGGGAAATAAAACCACTAAATTGTGAGAACTTAGTACGCATTCAACAGTTTAATACGTATGGGGGACTTAGTTCCCGGGGACTTATTTCCCTGGCGCTTGTGTTGGTATCTGTGATAGGTGAAACCACAACGAAGAAAATCCCACTCAGGCGAGCTCTGTGTTTACTCCTGATCTGGGCGGTTCGCTGCTTTGTATCGTTTGACATTTCAACTTTGATATAGTCCCCGACCCGGTATCTGTGGACTTTATATTTAGATCTAGGTTAGGTGGCTCGAACTTATAGATAAATGTGGATTTGGGTGGTAAATTGGCTTTCAATAGAGAGAATATGGGAGCCTTTTGAAACCTTGAGTTGCTTATCACCGCATTACCGCTATTATCTATTATCATTTCATGGAGGCTAGGATTAATAACTAGTTTCAGTCTCATGAATTTCCCGCTCTGTTGGAGTTTTATGAAATCCAATCTCAAAAACTTTTTTGCGATTCACAAAAATCAGTTTGCAACCAGTCGTCTGTGAATTTGCATGTCGGGTTGCCTATTGATTTCAGTCTCTAATTTGTCGAAGATTATCGAACAACAGACCAACCTGTTGCTGGTGGGGGAGGTTGAAAAACATGACAACACTGAAAGAACTAGAGATTTTGATTGGTCGTATGTGGAGTCAAGTCACCGCTGAGTCCGTAATTGGCCTATAACGCGAGTTGCCAATCGGTGTCGTTTTCTCCAGTTGCTCCGTGTGCATTGCGCCTAACAATTGAACAGGTGCGTGTGATTCTAACGAGGATCATAGGTTGATGCTATTTCTTAATAGCATCGTAACACCTCGGGGTCATGCCACCGCTTATTAACATTTAACATTTACTTTTGTAGTCCTAAGACAGCAAAGTAAAATTTAAAATTTTCGGTCAACAACGAACTATACCGAGATGTACAGCGACATCGACCTGGTCAAAAAACTGTGAGTAAGTCGTGTCTGGCGGTGGCCGTGGTGTAGTGGTTAGAGTCATTGCTTGTGACCCGAGCGGCGTTGGTTCGAGCCCCGGCGGGGGACAGCAATACTCTGCCACCGACCATAAAGAGAAACGAATAATATCAGAGTTTCTCCACCGCTACATCAAAAAAGGGGTTTCTGCTTGGTAGTACAATGGACCGAGATTCGTCTGAGTGTTCCAGAATTTGCTATCCCCTTTTTAAAAAAAAAAACAAAGAAAAAAAAAGTCGTTTAAGATTGCTATAGGACATGTAGAACGGATGGGAATAAATGCTCTGGCCCGTAGAGTCTTCGAGTTTAACCCGGAGGGACAACGCAGTAGAGGAATACCTTGACTTAAGTGGCGCGCAAGAGGACCTCATCCGACTAGAAGTCCGAAACTGGAGCCAGGAACAGGCTAACTGGAGAGGCTTTTTAGTTGAAGCCTCCTTCACACTCCGAATTGTAGAGCCGTCTAAGTAAGTAGGTAAGTAAGACAACAGAGTTCTGGTAGTGACTACCTTAAAGGACTTTATAAATGAGTGCTCTTTGGTCTTGTCTTAATTGACCGGCTTAAACGTGCATATGAAATGTGCATATGTCGTGATCTGAAACCGCCTTTATTTTGTTTTCTAAAATCTAAGCCTTCATATCAGGGGCCAAAAAACTAGGCATTGTGATAAGTGATACACAATACAGGAAAAAATTAGAGGGAGACCGTTGAAAGTGTAAAATGGTCAAAGACTGCCCAAATCCAATATTGAATTAAGCCCCATCCCTGACTTGAGCAGTTTTATTTCAAAAATCCGCATAAATAATTTTCCAACTCACTGTACTCTGCCACAAATCCGAATCTGATTTGGCGCCTGCTCTGCGAATATCATTTGAAAACATGCATTGGTTTAGACCAGCTTAACGCCGAGTATGAGTGGATGGTAAAAATCCTATTACCGCGGATTTATTGCCCTCCACGGCTGGGCTACCAAGTGGGGCCCGGTGATGGCCGAAAATACCAGTACACATGGGGGTAGCACATTCATGCGGTCACTTGTGAAGGTTATTTCTAAAATTTTCCAATGATTAGCCAAAATAGGCAAATATTATTATATTCGACGAAATTTAGAGTATTGGTCAGAGGTATCTATAGTATATACCCGACCGCCCAGCACTCCCATACAATGCGGGATGGTGTGGTGTTGGATGCATTTCGCAGAATCAGCCATTTTGTTCCAAAAAAGGGAATTAAATGTACGCCTCAGCGAATGTGTTTGTACACACATATGTATGCGTATTAAAATTAATTAGATTCGAGGGAGTAATACCATGGTTACCGCATGAATTAATTGATTCAAATCAATATCCTAAAACTGGGCAAACATATTGAATGTGGTGGTGCCTAGTACGATCGGACATATAGGGGTGACCGACCAATGCACTCCGAGGAAGTGGCTCAGCTATGCGTTGGCATTTTTGGCCAAGCAGGCGGCCGGCCATGGGTTGTGCGGTGTGCGGATATACTAAAATGTGTACCCGCAGCATGAGTTGCAACATGCATCTCTACGATTCAGGATCAATCCAGGATGTGCACAAGTATATAGCTGTGGAGAGTTATTATTATTATTTTTTTTTTTTAGAACTCAAAACTATATAGTGTTTTGTAAAGAATTTAAATTCGCATAATTGATATTATGCACGCACTAAAGTCACGAAATGGCAAACGAAACTATTCGCAAACTAATAAATAAAATTAATTTTTGGACAAGGTGTATCTATGGTTGATAATAATTAATATTCACAATTATTTTTTGGGTGGAGTTGCACATTTAGAAATATGTATTTAGCTATATGGAATTATTTTTTTGCAAATAACTGCATTAGGGGCGGTATTTAGAGTGCTGATAGGTGTGGATAATGTGCGATTCGTTTGAATTTGGAATTATTCAAGTGACATTTGGTTGGATCATATCTCATCTCTATATGTGTCGATTGGGCAATAGAACGTTCAGGAGATAGATCATAGGTTTTTCAGGGCAAGCTGAAAAGAGATAAGGACGCCGTTGCAGTACTCATTTCCTTGAAGTGGGCTACTGAACCTACCCTAAAAGTTGAGGTTTGATGGCAAAAAATACAAAAAAGTTTAGTTTTGAGGCGGACATAAGGGACTTTGGAAAATTAATCCCCACCACAGTATACAGAATGACTATGGGTTTCTAAATAAAATATGTAGACAAAAAAGTGTGGCCTCATGCTGTATATAAGGCAGATCTTAATGCGAACGGTGGATAGGCTCAGGTATGATGAAAATGAAAAATTGTAATATTTATGGCTACCGTATAGAACATTGCATACATTAGATGTGAAGCCGTGATGGCAAATCGGCAAAGAACAAGAGTTGTGTACCGACAAGAGTAATTGTCTGAAACATAGCGTCAATCTGGTAGGTAGATACGCCTTCTTGAGAAAAGGCTGAAAACCACATCAATGAGAAGTCTTTCAATCTCATCAAAGAACTCTCTCCGAAAGCATGTCAAATTATAGTGCTCTGGAATTTAAATACTAAAGTCGAAAACAAGCACATATTCGAAGGTTTAGTAGTTAAGCACAGCCTCCACCAAACGACATCAGATTATGTCTATATCAACTAAAAAATTTTGTAGAAGGTCGCCATACATTAATAAGTAGGTAACACGCCGATTTCAAGCTTCAAATAGCAACCTGGCTCTCTCCAGAGTATGGAACTGTCACCCAAATTGACCATGTGCTTTATAATGAAAGGCACCCATCAAAACTCCTCACATTTCGAGATAGGAGCATTGACTCTAAAACTTTTTAGATTGTAGATCGACTCCTCAACGAGGAAATAATGCAGATGGATAATCTCGAAGTTGAATGCCGTAGAACACCTGGAGTAGCCAGAGTCTACAAAACAAACGTACCAATGTCGCCAAGAACCAGTGGCTCGAGTTTCATCATCCAACAAATCTTTAAAGAGTCAGCTGAAGAAACTGCACCGTAAGTTAGAAAGAAACCACTCGAGGATGATTGGCAGTCACAATAAAGCTTAATACTTTAATTTGTGCTTTTTGGGGTCCAACCGAGTCAAGTACTGAGCAGTATCGCAAGAACTCAATAACCACGCGACAAAACATATTTCTTTGCTGGCAAAAACATCTTTAGACTAAGGGGGAACTCTTACCCTGCAACATACTATGCTACATAAGCAACCAAAAAGATCGTGAGGATGTTTACCACTTGCTAGCAGTATGACTTCATTCAATGCTCCCATACAAACTTTGACCCCCCCCCCTTCCCCTTTGGGGCTTTAATTTCCAAAATCATCATCAGCATCATCAGGAGTGCTATATGACAATTTCTGGATCCCAGTAAAATTGGACCACGGTGCTGGTTAATTGGGAGTAGGTTTCCCGAACTATTGCAAACATTTTGTCAAAGAGATGCGTTCTCACTTTTATGAGCTTTTAACTCTACATGATTCTGGAACAGGTAGTTCGCGGTCTTCATCAGATCCATATAGCTACTTTGAAAATCTATATTATTGGCATTCGCGACGATATTTGGTCTTAAAGTGAGCGAAGGCAGAGCTAAGTCTGAGCTATAAACAGCCTTGGAGAGCATGTCACCATCACCATTGTCAACAGCTGATGGGATTGAAATCGAGACTGCTGCGTGAAAAAAATATACGAGAAAGTTAAAAACGAGCAAAATGCGAAAGTTTCTGGCGACCCAGTCGGGCATTTCTTTTCATTTTTTCCGTTTCACGGAAGTTAAATTTCTTGGTTGCTTACAGGTACAAATATGTTAAAATTCATATTTTTTTTCAAGTTTGTGTTTCACAAAATCAAAAAGTTTTACAAATTTGTTCAATTACTGAAAATTTCTTACACCAGAAAGATCGTGTGTCGATTTAGTAACAATTTGTAATTTTTCAAAGCAAGGAACGTCAAAGGCATAGTAGCACCGATAGTGATATAAGTTTGTGCTAAATAGACGAAGAAAAAACTACGAAGTTTCAGATTCTTTTGTTTTCAATGAAAAATTTCAGTTAAAACGTGCTAAGCCAGAGAAAATAAAGGACCATTCAGATGAGAGCGAACGAACAAATTGATGAAATGCGAACAAACCACTTTTAATGCATTTATGAACAGGAAATTGCACATTTTGCTATAAAGGAGGATAATTAATTATATCACCAAAATTTATTAAGAAAACAAGTTTAAAAATAGTTTACGAAATTTGGAATTCCAAACTTTATGCCGCGAATGGAAACACCATCGGCGCGCGGCGCGAATTGTCAAAGATTATTCGCAATACACATTTTTTAACGGCTAGAAAAATGTCTGGTAGGAACTGAAGGCTGAAATTTGTGAACTGCCGCCACCATGAAAAATGTTTATGTGAACGAACCGTCAAAACTCGCGATCGCGAATATTCCTTCGTTTGTAGGTATAGTTGGTCGCTCTCATGTGAATAGTCCTTAAGACAAATTAGACATCGGATTGAAAAATAAACTTTTCACTAACACCGATACTTACATCAATTTCTAACAGGTTAGAAAATGTGCCGAAAAAAAAATATTTTTCTTAAATAAATAAATAATAATAAATAGTTGGCGCAACAGCCGTATATACACTAGCTTCTCACAACCATTCGTTTTTGAGAGTTTTATTTTTGGGACTAATGGAAGAGACCCACAATTTTATGCCGAATACGAACGTCTGGGATCGAACCTGGGGCTAGGACCCTTCGCACAGTAGTCCAGCACACTTTCCACTGCGCCCACCATTTTTCCGACATTTTTCTTATCGCAAATAAAACCGATAAAAATGTTGTTTCTGTTAATTTTGTTTTTTGATGTTATCAGTAAGATTGTTAGAAGAATTATAAAATTATGAAAAACAGTTGTTGTTTACAACTCTGAAAAATATACGGTGAAACGGTTTGTTTTTCTATTTGTAAATAACAAATACAATTTCCCTTAATTTTTTTCTCTTTCTAACAAATATATTGGAATTAAGTTTGTAGTTTGTGAAACAGAAAATCAGTCAACAAATTTGAAAATCAGCAAATACAAATTTGTAATTATAATTGTAATTTGCTGAAATAGGCCACAGGTCAGAAGTTATACCATTCTCAGTGGTTATAGCTTCACTTCCATGGGCTCTATAATTTGAAATAGAGTCAGTCAAATAAATTCACGGAAAATAGAATTTTGATAGAAAATACAGATAAATAATTAGGAATCTTAAATTTTGTATTGATTCATAGAGTATACAGATTGGGGTTATGTATGGAATAGCACATCGGAGAACGGCCGCCACGGCTTTGCTGGCAAGTACTTACTACCCTTTTATTGAAATTTTCTATGACCGTTTAGCATAAATGTGGCTGAATTTCATGAATACACCTCCCTTCCTCTTTTAAGGCATTGGTGGTCGTGGGATTGTTTGCATAGACCTTTGACTTCAAAAAACCCCAAAGAAAAAAGTCCATTGGCGTTAAATCGAGAGATCTGGATGGCTAATTCTGATCGCAAAGCCGAATACACGATTAAGAAATGACTCATGCAGTAATTGAATTGTTTCTCTGGCTGTATGGCATGTGGCACCGTCTTGTTGAAACCACACGTTGGTCACATCCATATCTTGTAATTTAGGCACTAAAAACTGGGTTATCAAATCACGATAACGAACAGCATTAATTGTTACTGCCTGACCAGCCGAATTTTCGAAAAAAAACGGTCAGATAATGCCTCCAGCCCAAAATGCGCACCAATCTATCACGCGATGTAGTGTGGATTCATTTGTTTCTCAACAATTACTCGTGGGTTATTTGAACCCCAAATGTGACAATTTTGACGATTAACGAAGCCATCAAGATGAAAATGAGCTTCATCAGTGAAGGTGATTTTTTTGGAAAAATCAGCATCCGCTTCTTGTTGTTCCAAAATCCATTCAACGAACTCTCTTCGAGCTATATGGTCACTATGGTCAGTAGTCTTCAGTTCTTGATTCAAAACTTTGTAAAAATTAAGTTTGAAGTCTTTCGTAAGAAATTGCTGTAGAGAGCTTCTCGAAATGCCCAATTCTTGACTTCGGTACTGAATTAAGGTTACTGGTTAGCAATACACTCGCGAACTGCTTCTATGTTTTCTGTTGAACGACTTGTGACAGGTCACCCAAAGTGTTCAAGATCACGAATTGCTCCCGTCTCCCTGAATCTTTTAATTATTCTCTTCACAGTCGATGGTTTTAAATCACTGCGACGGCCATATTTTGTTCAAAAATTACGGATTGTAGCTGACAAATCTTTATTATTTTTAAGATTTTGCTCAACAATAAAAATGCGGTTTTGTTTCGTATAGCGCTCCATTTTTACTAGCCCCGAACTGTCAGCTGTCACATTTTTATCTTTTTTTTCCGTTGGCATCACTGTATGTACTATTAAATGGCGCAAAATTTAAATTTTGCGTGAATTATGGGCCACCCTTTATGACGGTGGCCATTCTTTTCCAAATTTTGACCGTCAAGGTATGTCTTTCTGTATGTCCAAACTGTGACATCTCTGGTTTTTCAAATTTCTTTCTTCGTACGATTTGTTTAAAAATTCTACTGCCACGGCCCTACCTGCGTTCTCACCTGGTATATGGCATTTTTAAATAAAATGAGACATAAAACCAAAGAACAATTTTAAGTGAAATAAAAAATTCGAAGCCATGTAGGTCCAATACAATATTTCACTGCTTCAAACCAACCACAATTTTCAACGAAGGATGCATTACTGAATACCTCGTCCTCTTCCAAACATTTTTTTTAATCGTGCTTACATTATTTAAGAAAAAGAAAGTAAAAACACATCCTTATGATAACTAATTAAAAATTCTCAGCATCGCTTTCTCAACTTCATGGATAATGTACCATGGATGATTGCAGAACCCTTTTTTCTGATATACAGCATCTTCTCGTTTGAAATACGAAATTAACACGCATGTAGTAGGTATCTGCCTACACGCATACCAATCTCACCTTACGCCTTTGAAAGGATTTCATTACAAACATCCCATCCCACCAGTAAATAGCATAATCCTTTCTCATCACCATAATCCCCAGGAGACCGCATATATACATTTGAACGTGACATACGTATCCAAGATCTCTTCGTATATGAGCATCTTCTGCGGAACTTATGGTAGCAATGGCAGCAACAATAATTGCCTAATCCCGAGTAATGGCAACCATTTCATATTTATGAAGGATATGTTCCATAATTAAGGTGCTACTGTATTGCTCAATTGTACTCTGTTGTGTATGATGATGTGATAATTTCAAGTGGCCCGACTTGTGACTGGAGCTCTATATTGCACTTGAGACTTGTTTCTTGACGAAGTTTTGTTTCTGCTAAAGAAAAGGATAACCGTGTATTTTAATCGCAGCGAACCAAGCAAGAGCCCATGTGTACAAATTCCAGGACAAGAAATGCGTGTACGAACTTAATTAAGCAGATAGGGAATAAAGTTTTTAAGTGCCGGCAATATTTCGCATACTCGATGGAAAACTTCTTGAAAACCCTTTCGTATATTATATGGCGATGATAGGTGGCAGGAGGTTAGCAACTCCAGGCGGAAGGATGTGCCTGTCAATAATTGAAACTTGTAAATGTGAAATAAAAATAACGGAAGTCCGGGGCATTCCATGGCATGAATAAAGAATACCAAATACCTGCATGCGGTATGGGGAGGGGCGAAAGTTTTGCAGTAGCTAGCTAGATAAGCTGTGATCCGTGTATTTTTTTTTAACAAGGCTGCGTTTCTGCGTGGAATTTAAGTTTCTAAGTATAAGTGTGACATAAAGATGGAACAAACTTTTTCCCTATTTGAACACTTCGCATCACCTGGATAGCCCGAGATAAGTAGATAGCCTCAGTGGGGACAAGAACACAGTTGAATATTCCCTAGCAGTGTCCACAAACAATATTGGTGGGTTGTGCATCGTCTATTGATTTTGTTATAAGCTTTTTGCAAGGCCTTCCAGTTTAATTTGAGCGACATAGTCAGCACAATAATGTTGTGAAGAGACTATGGTTATCTACTGTTTATAAAAATGTCCTCAGTCCGCCCAAAGATACTACCCCTTTTAAAAAGATCGTCTTAAAATAAAATAAATAAATAGTTGACGCAACAGGCGTGTAGCTACCCTAGGCCTAGCTGCCTACCGTTCGTTTGTGTGAGTTTTTATTTTTGGGACGAATGGACCTATACAATTTTATGCCGAGTCCGAACGGCTGAATTGAAAAGCTTTTTCAGAACGGTTATACTGTCGGATGTTTGTCAGACGTTGGCGAGAGGTGGCGCAGTGGATAAAACCTTAATTTGTGTTTCACCGGGGATCGAACCTGGGACCCCTCGCAGAGTAGTCCAACACACTAACCCCTGAGCCACTGCGCACATACGAGTAGCTAGCGTAGCTGGCATTTTCCTTAAAGGCTCATTTAAACTCATCTGGTGCAGACACAGAAACCTTTGGTCGATGTACATCTCTAATTCGACGTTATCAGTTAAACTGATAACAAGATTTTCTGGTAACTGCTTGTGGTACTTTTTATTAAAGCTATGCTTAAATGCAATACCTCAGAGAAAGGTCGGACCCCGTTGAATCGTATTAGCAGAAAAAGCAATGGACCACGTTAGAGCGTAGTAGTCTAAAAAACGATAGCCAACGTCTGGCAGTTTAAAGACCAAAATCAAACGAAGAGTTACACATGCCAACCGCTGTTTCTTTGGCCTAAGAAGGCAAGTCACTAGTAGGGTTTTTTCAAGATACTCTAAGAAGACTCTATATACGCTCGTTATCCCAGTCCTACTCTATGGCGCAGAATCATGGACGTTAGTCAAGACGGATCTTCTTCGTTTCAAACGCAAAATTCTTCGAGTGATTTTCGGTCCCGATTGCGTTGACGGGCTTTGGAGGAGAAGATTTAACAGCGAACTCTACAAGCTGTACAGCGACCTGCTTAGAAAAGTACGTATCGCTCCAGACTCGACTACGATGGCTAGGACATGTAGAGCGAATGGACAGCCTGAAGAGTCTTCGATTCCAGCCCGGAGGGACAACGCAGTAGAGGAAGACTTTGCCTTAGGTGGCGCGCACAAGTGGAAGGGGACCTCAATCAACTTGGATTGCACAACTTGAGGCGGTTATAGCCATAACTGCTAACTGGGGAGGCGTGTTGGTTGAGGCCCGCTGGTCTACCCCGGTCTGTAGTCCCATCTAAGTAGGTAAGTAACCTCTAAGTGTAGTTGAAGAAAAAACTTGTGACTATACTCTATAGCGTATTAGCCGAAAAATCATTGAGAGTTTCCAGGAGAAGTTGACAAAGAACATCGGACCACGCCGGACCACGTCAAAGTGTGGTAGACCAAAAACTGTCTCACCAAAACGTAAAAGACGGATTTATGTCAAAGTCGAATAGAGGCACGAAAAACCTCAAAAGTTTAACGTCTTCTGAAGTTTTTGTTACGTGGTACCCCGTAAAGTCTTGGGACCATGTCAAAGCATGTAGTATAGCCGGAGATACAACGTAAAAGTGTTGTAGCCGTTGACGAAGTACGTCGGACCACGCCAAAGCGTGGTAGCCCAAAAACTGTCGGACCAAAACGTAAAGGACGGAGATGTGTCGAACAGAGGCACGAAAAACTTCAAAAGTCTGACGTCTTCTGACGGTTTGTTACGTGGTACCCTGTAAAGTCTTGGGACCATGTCAAAGCTTGCAGTATAGCCGGAGATACAACGTAAAAGCGTTGTAGCCGGAAATACGTCAAACAACGTCAAAGCGTAGTGGTAGAAAAATGTAATACCACGTTGAAGCAGGGTAAACCGAGTGAAAGCTTCATTAAACAAATACGAAGGTCTGGCCCCTCATATTTAACCATACCAAGCCTTTGCATAAACCAATTTTTTTTTGCGCTTATTGACAGAAATTGTAAATTATTGGTAATAATTTAGAAAATAAGAATACGCTAAGATAAGAGTCAAACTCATCGAATAGGCAATTTACAAGGGCCAGGTATATACTTCATGTTTTGGAAAAAAAATAGCTAGGGACGTGTTGCTGGCTTCTATTTTTCAAAAACAAAACAACCAGCGGAGAAGACGGCTTTCCGTGCGCTCTTCATATTAATCTCTCAAAGGTGACATGAAGGTTTCAGAAATGATCTTTCAATCAAAAAACATCAGCAGGACTTTTCTTTCTACCACATTGAAACACCTAATATCACTTTATAGAATTTTTTCCTTTTTGATCGTCCCTCAGATACAAAAATATAAGTTTTTGAATTCCAAAACCAGTCGAAACATATAAATAATCACTGCAACTATCCACAATATACATACTTCAACATTTTATCACCACACTTTTGCGCAGAAAAATACCTACGGCTAAAGAATCCACAAAAATTTGCAAATATTTGCACTTTACCGTTAAAATAGGTTTCCGCAGATGAAATCACTGCGCATTATGAAGTTGGAGCCGGAACGGGCACACAAATAGCGCGATAAAAACTGAAACGACTGCGGTCAACCCCAGAAGACTGCAACTGAATATTTTCACGTGCCACAGGATTGCTGCTTAAGCAAAATTTAAACAATATCGCAAAATAGTGTCAGTTTCAGTTAGTCCGCCCTGCTATTGTTCAGGGGCACTGAGTCCTCTGGGGGTATAGTCTGACATTCATTCGGCGAGGAAATATTATAAAAAGAAAAGTTCCATTTTATGTTTCTGCACGAGAAACCGCATATACAGATCTGGTTAGGCACCCTCTCTCCCGCCCATCACTCATAGCCATCTCTGCACCACATCGACCCAACCATAAAGGAGCAAAAATAATGCACTTTCAGCAGGATAACTGCCAATTATTTGCTTTGCCGAAAATTTTGTTGTATATCTGAATTCTCGCAGCGAAATAGTTTTGAGCCATTTGGAAAAATACTTCCACACTCGTCGAAATGGCATAACACAGCTCTTGATATGGGCTTGAGTAGAACTCGTATTTACATAACCGAGGGAATTATGTTGCCGTAACACTTCAATTGGAATTTCCATATTTAGAACTGGTGGCGGCGTTAATATTTCGAATGTGTATAGGTTAGGTAACTCAGAAAGGCTGTAAGGGGCGGTGTATCCCAATGGAGTGTTAGTATAGATTAGGTTGTTGGGTTGCATGTTTATTTAAAACAATGTCAGGTTGAGCTGTCCGCATTTTGGTTAAATTGATTTTGACTCGGAAAAGCCGAGAAGATACTGGGGATTGAAAAATCTGAGTCGCACGATAACAAGAGCCATTATACTGCGGGCGACCACGTGCTCAACTCTGTGATTGTCCTAGATCTGCAAGTATTATATTGTAGGAACTAATGTGGTAAATGCTGGACATCTAAGGTCTAAACTCTTCACTATTTAAGCGACTACTTTACCCCCTAAGCTCAATGGAACACCACTTAAATTCGTTAATAGCGATAAATATTTGGGACAAGCTTTAATGTAGGAAAATATTGCTGAACGCACTAGGAAATTCCTGATAGCTCTATCCTCCTGTTAAGGGACCTCACATCCAGTATAATGCACTGGCCTTTTACCCCCGTTATTGGATTGATAATTTTGCCGAAAGCTCCAATCAAAAGGAAGAAAAGCCTCAGCGCTTGTCATGCTTTTTCATCAAGGGTGCATCACCAACCGCGTGCCGCTCTACAAACGATTCTTACGCTTAGCCTTTTGCCGCTAGACAGTAAAGAATACGCTATACAAACATGACAAACTGACTATAAGGGGAGGAAACCACTGGAGATGGAGAGGCCAGCCGCCTGAACATGCCATGATCCTCTACATCAGACAAGCCTCTCGCTCAGTATCTTATATCTACTATGTACTACTATTGATTACCTGCATACAAAAATCCTCACACAAATAAAATACCGGACAGCTTAGCCTTCATTGGTTTCCAATGGATTTTGCGAATTGTCCTACATGACGAACCACTGTCAATATTCACGCACGGCTCCAAAACCTCGAATTAAGTTGGTACTGGAGTCTTCTTTGAAGAACTAAATCTGGCCATCTCCTTCTGCCACCCGAAACACGCCAGTGTCTTCAAGCCGAAATCACAGATGCCGAAGCAAGGAGCTCCTGCGACCTGCGACCTGCGACTCCAGCGGGTCAATAGTTTGGTGGCCGACTCTGAGAAAAGCTTACAACATAACCAAGTCAAAAGAGCGGCGTGCATAAGCACCACATGCGCTCAGCGGTCAAAACCCTCACAGTCCTTCTGCATCTTTTACCATTAGACCTTCACATCACAAATATGACATCGTGCGATCAGACTTGGAGTGTTGGGGAGCTGGACGCTAGTCTGCGACACCCTACGACCAAAATATATCAACATTCATTTTACAAAACATGTTAAAGGGAATTCTACCTTCAAGATTAAATTGGCAACGTCCGTCTTGAACAGGGACTTGAATTTAGCAATCTACATGTACGGTTCAAAAATGGACTATAGAGTAGGTGCGGTTGTATTTTTTGAGTCTCTGAACATCTCAAAATCAGATTTCAAGATACGGCCGCAGTGTGTTTCAATATGGAATGCAAAACTGGAGCGGGCCATCTAAAATATCGAGTAAGACTATTGTTCGTTACGAAACTTCTAACCTTCTAATTTTGATTTTGACCCCAGTACCGGATAGCTGGGAATACCAAGGAACTTGCCTGATTAACTGTCTACTAATTTTGATCTATTTAACGCGACTCTTCCTTAGTTAGATACCCAAAAAGATTATCTGTTATACCCTCGTAATACCAACCCTGTATTCAAATTAAAATCAAGTCAACAGCGCCCAACTTTGGGTTGTTAAACATATACTCCTTTGACATCCTTTTGCTGAAGCGGAAGAAGAAAATTGCATAAAACCTAAAACTGTTTACCATCATCGATAGTGTAGCTTCCACAAGGAGGCGTATCAGTATAGTCGCATAACACTTGGCATTCTGGGTTACCGTCCTCTATATGTGTGTACCCGTTAAATTGTCCACCATATCACATTTGTGACCGTTCATTTGGTACATCTGAAGGCAATCGCACGCCTCGCAAAGTCCGTGTGTCCCGGTCTTCGTGTGTCGTTCCAACTTAATTGGATGCCACAATGTGGAATAAATTGAGCAGAAAATTACTTCATATTCACCTATATGGCCCCCCCGATTGTATCGCGAGCGAAGGCTAAGGACATTAACTCGAGTGTCATTTCTACACTTTGCCGTACCTATATTATAGAGGTATAGGGTGTGATGGTGGCATGGCGGCTGGCGGCTGGATAGCGTGACGCGCTGGACCGTTCTATGGTGTGCCACCAAGTGGAAGGTCCTTTAAATGTGTTATTGGCGGTGTAGTTCAGTTCGCCCGAGGACGATACGGTGTCGGCGCGTGGGGGTGGCAGGCTTTAATTATGTAATTCATTGCACGGATTGTGTGTCTGTGGACGATATGCAGACCAAAACAATGAATTGGAGATTTTCGCTCCTCAGGCGAAGCCAGCGACTGCTGCTATACAATGTATGGCGTATATGGTGCCTCTGGTGCGACGACGACGATGACGACGATGGCTGCAAGAAGCACTCTTGGGACACATAGTGCGACGAGAGCACAGCAGTGGAGGTTGGTGCGGTAAGTTTTATGCGCTTTATTGGAAATAAGGTGCTGGATTAGGTTCGTTTGTTTTGAATCGGCTCATTATGAACACTCGAGTGGACGCTCTCTTAATTAGAGGATTTGGTTAGTTTTGAAATTAGGATATAGGAATAGGAATTATCCGGAATATGTGAGAGTAATTCCCTTGGTCGCATAGTTGTTGGGGGAGTAGTTAAAGTTTTAAACATGCATTTTATTTGAAAGTGCGTTCTGTTGTGGTTGCTAAGTTGTTGGGTTGCATTGACCGGGGAAGTTGGCATAGAGGAGTTTGCGTCAAGTGTGCTACATCACTTTTTGCTGTGTCCAGTCTTCAAGCAAGTAGGGATTTTTTTCAAAATTTGTTGCCCGACCTGAAAATTAGCTACTAAGCTATCAGTCAACTTGTTGAAATAGCTCCCTAAAGGCACAAGTACCTATCTACGTAGATTAAGTGTAATGCCCGTTTTCCACGACTATACCACTGATTTAGGTCCGACCTTTTTACTCTGGACTAGAAAACCATCAGTGACCTGACAAGGCACACTAAAGGCCTCAAATCAAATATAGGTACTCAGTTCAAGTGGGCGCAGTAGCGCAGTGGTTAGTGTGCTGGACTACTGTGCGAGGGATCCCAGGTTCGATCCCCGGAAAAACACAAATTACATCTTGAAGTTTTTTCTACTGCGCCACCTCTCGCGAACGTCTGACAAACATCCGAGTGTATGAGTGTCATGAAAAAGCATCTCAATTCAGCCGTTCGGAATCGGCATAAAATTGTAGGTCCCTTCCATTCGTCCCAAAAATAGAAACTCACACAAAACGAATGGTTGCGAGAAGCTAGGCCTTGGGTGTCACCCGCCTGTTGTGCCACATATTTATTTATATATTTAGTTCAAGTGGATATGCCTAGTTCCATTGGTGCCAATACGCTTTTTTGAATGTCTATACGTAAGTGAAGATCATGTCAATATTCGATATGCAGTGTAAACGTACCTAGCCAACCATTTCAACAGTCAATTAACGTTGTTGTTGAACATTTATTGGTCAGATGTCCGCTTTTCAACTGCGCCCTAGATATTTGTGTGTCCGCGAAGCCAGGTAAGCATCTTTATAATTTTTCAATTACCATAAAAACACAACTGATGGCTTGACTAACTACATATACCTACTACTTCTTTAAAGGATATTTGCAGCAGTGTGTACATATTACAAAAATATGTATCTATGCTTGAGACAGAATGTTTTGTATATATAGAAGAATAGGTATAGACAGCAAGTCCAGAAAGGTCGTTCATAAGGGAATCCGGAGCACTTTTGACAAAATGCCTTTTATTGAAAAAAGCTTCAAAAAAGGTTGGAGGTTTTATTACATAAGAAATATGAGGATATCAACAAAACTCACAAAGTTTGGCTCCCAATACTGTCGAAGAATAGCGCCATAGCCCTTTATCAAATTTTGACCAATCTTCAATACCTAAGACTGAGTGTAAATGTGAACTCAATCGATTCGGTGGTTTTCGAGATATAAGAATTTTAACATTTTTTTGTATGAGCGGTGCCACGCTCCCTGGTCCAAGTTTGACCATTCTTCAGAGAAACACTTCTAGGTCAGTACCTAAGATTGTCTATGAACTTGAACTTAATCGATCTTGTGGTTTTCGAGATACAAATAAGATTTTGGATGTTTTTTTTTGTATGGACGGTGCCACGCCCCTTTGTCCAATTTTGATCAAACATTACAATAACCATCTCGGGTCAATGTCATTATCTGAAAATTTGAGCTCATTCTTTGCAAAATGTTTCCAGTTTTTGTAGCGTACATAGGCCAACATAACATCAGTGCAGTCATCTGTATACACGCTGACGACCATTTCGACCTCTTAAGGATATTTACTTTCGTCTGATAACAGTACGCTCTTCCACTGATCCATCGTCCATTCAGCATATTCTTGAGCAAACTGAAGTCTGGCTCTACGGTGTTGTGGGAGTAGTTCTGGGGCCCGAGCTGGGCCAAATGGTCTTAGATTTCTGTCTGTCAGTCTTCTACTTGCTGTTTGATCACTGACTGCAACATCTTTCACTTCAAAAAGATGAGTGCTAGCTTTAGCAGCTGTACAAAAGCGATCCCTCTCAGCTCATTATTGACAACAAAGCGGTCGTTTTGAGCGGAAGTGCACCGGTGTCTTCCTTGATCTGGCCTCCTATTATAAGAACCAGTCTCCTGAAATCGTCTGATGGCATCCCTTATAGTGGTTCCAGGCACACCAAGTGTCACCGCAATCCGACGTTGGCTGTAGCCAGCATCCGCTAAAGCTCTACGGTTAATTGTGCCGGTGAGTGTATTATCTATCAACAAACCAAGCCGAAAATGAAATGTCAAAACCGTCCAACGCCCCTGAAAGAAGAAAGTTGTTCTACTTGGGCGCCGCGTTGAACTTTACGATATTTACGATCTAAAGTCGATCCGAAGCCTGATGCCGCATTTTGGCTTGCAACATTTGAAAGCATTGGTTCTACTCTATGGTTATGTCCTAATTGGACTGGCATCGCACGATCGAACGATTAACTTTGATCGGTCGCATCACTTGTTGGTACCGCTACCAAAATGCGTGTCCTATTACCGGTCGCTCACAAACGCTTTGTAAACACCATCCCGCGACTACACTATTTCTTTAAAGCAACCCTTTTCCGCGTTTGTATGAAAAGCTTTTGTGATGTAGCTTGAGCGATCTCGAAACAAACATGTGCGACCGTGCTAGCACATTTTAATAGGACACACAATAGAATTATTGCAGTTTGATATTTTTATCGACCGATGGAGCGATCATCGCTCGTTGCTCGATCGCACGATGGCTGCCAATTAGGACGTATGGTATTAGTCAACGCACGCGCGCCGCAAAGCTGCATTGGGAATTAGCCATTAGTTTCATTGTATGGTTTTTTAGGAAGTTATGACCCGTTAGAGCCCCTACCAATTTAGACAGCGATGATCTGTCGAACTGTAGAAGTTTGGTGGTCTGGCCACTGTCGTATTTTGGCCAAAGCTTTCGTGATACTGCACAGGTAGTTAGTCCCTTCCACCTGTTGTTGGTTTTCGCACGAATTTTATTTTTTAGATTACAGAGTGGTGGCTTGATCGACTACAGTGCTCGATCATGATCCTTAGCAGACCCATTTCCCGCCAGTTTGTCGGCCCACTCATTGCCGGCTTTGTCATTGTGCCCAGGAACCCAGTAGAGGACCGTGGAATGCTGCGAGCAGAGAAACTTAAGAAAAATAAAAACTGCCAGAACCTCTGCTTCGAAGACACTGCTGCTATATCAGGAAGCTTGATTCAACAGTGTATATTTAATTTCTCCGAGAAAATACCGGCACCGGTTCCACAGTCGATTTTCGATCCATCTGTGTAGATGGATATCGATTTCCTTTTCGTGGGTTCATTTGTGTTCCATTCATCTCTACTCGGGAATGAGCAGGAGAATGGTCTATCAAAGTTTAGATGTGGAATCATATAGTCAGAAGTGACAACGTTCCCAATGTATTTCCCTAGAATCTGTGCGTGACCAAAGTTGCACGGGTTCCAAGTCAGTTTGGCTAATCCTTAAGGCACTTTTGGTAGCAGATTCCTCCATGTATGTATAGGTCTAGAGGAGTCAGATTGAGAATTGCCTCCAGTCCAGCCGTAGGTGTGGTTCCCATCGCACTGGTTATCCCTTTACATGCTAGCCTTTGTATTTTTGTCATTGACTTAAGATTGGTCGCCTTGCCCGCGGCTTGCCACCAGACCATGCTGCCATATGTGGGTATAAGCCGCAGTATTGTTTTGGGGTTCAGTCCCCACCTGCTGCCAAAGATGCGGTTACATGCGTAGAAGGCATTAGCTGCTTTCTTCACTCTTTCATTGACATTTGGCTTCCAATAAAGTTTTCTATATCTAATATCATTCCTAAATATTTCGTCACCTTTAGAGGGAGAGACATTCCCTCGAGAGTTGGTGGTTGTGCTAAGGCTAAGCGCTAAGACATATCACAGTCATTGGTGGTCGCATAAGAACCCCCTCGCTCGAAACTCCTGGGGAGCCAGCCTTCGGAAGGGTGTTAGCACAGGGCTCATCGCATTCCAAAGCCTGATTTTCCAAGAAGTCATGAGCATTTTGGAGCCGTCGTCTGTCAGCGTTTTCTAGTTGTTGTCTTTTCTGCAGCTTCTTTATCGTCATTTTGCAGTTGACATAGTTTTTCTTATCGAAGCTGTAGACGATATGGAGAATTTGGATGAGCTGGCGATCGAACGATTGTCATCTTCCTCAAGAAAAAGCTTCTCAAGTCCGAGGTCAACCGTTTCCTCTCTTCCCCCAATCGAAGCAGCTTTGCTAGTTGACGGTTCTTGGAGTAAGAGGTTCTCTTCCTCCTCCGTCATGTTCATCGTCTGAGAAACGGCTTTCCGGAAGGTCTTGGTGACCGATTCGTTTATTTAATTGTTCTATTTTGGACCCACGAGTAAGGGGGAAGCGAAGGTCGTTCTGTACTCACCCCCTGTATACAAAAAAGGGGAATTAAATTGACAAACAAATTTGAAGTTGGTCATTGCCAGAGTCCAATAAGTTCAATTCATTCTGCATGCATAGGTGTAGTTCCATTGGAAATGATGGAAAAGTATGCCGGGACCGGGATCTGCTGGAAGGAATAATGCTGAGTTTTACTGCAGTGTTGGTCAGACTGACTCTATTTGGAGACAGCTTGCCCGTTCTGTTGTAAGGATAACGGAGTTGTTTTCTGTTGGCAATTTGGAGTTTGTTTCAACTTTAGGTACCGGTCTATGAGCATGGGATTTGGGTACTGATACTGAGACTGACCAAAAGAACAAGATTGCGGATACAAGGGGTCGGAAAGAAGTTCCTTTGTTCTACTGCTGGGATGAGTCGCAGGGATTGTATAATCAAAGATGTGTTGATTTTAGGAAGTGAAAGATTATTTAACTTAACACACCCTTTTTAGAAATTTGAATATTTAATTCTGCTTGTGGCGATTTGGTACTTTGGTGCGGTTTTAGTCGAAGTTCGTTTGCTATATTGCTTATAATCATAGCCAATCTCATATCACCGCTTTCCAATGTTAGGCTAGACACCAAAGCTTACCTAAAACGCTGCTCAATATTTTCAGATGGTCAATGACTATATACAAACCTGTTCGTTATTTAAATTTAAGTCCAAAATCCACTTTTCGTTGACACAATCGCCAATGATACCTACACGAAAACTGTCGCTCCTAATACATGTCAAATATAATTGCTCCAAGTAAATTTTTGCCTAAGAAAAAAAAAACCAAACAAATTACGGATTTTTACATAATTTTTGGTTTATTTTACTTCATCTTGTACATCTGAATAATAAATAATGAATCGTACTTGCTTAAAATTCCACTTATCGCACATTTATTTGATGGGATTTCATTTTTATTTTTTTTTTTTTTTATATATATATATTTTACTTTCTTATCCTATGTACAATTAAATTTAACTATTTTAGTTAGGCATACATTGATAGAACAATTTGCAATATTTCTTAGAAAATAATATCTACCAATCAGATATGATTACAAAAAATCTTCTTTCTTATATATTCTTAGTCTCTAAACAATATATAACATTTATAATGTGTTTGCTTTAAAAGGAAAGAAAACAAATTTTATATACAAAATTGCATAAAACATTTAATCAAATTTAATAGAATCCAAACGAAGAATTATTGTTAATATAAGTAGGTCGATAAAAATCAAACAAAAACCATTAGGAACTTATATACGCTCTTTACACAAGGATGTTTGCATAATCCAATTTATGTGCAATAAATTTATACTGGAAAACGATTTGACAGGAGATACTCTTCTCGTTTGACAGACTTCACATTCCATCTTTCAATTGAGAGTTACAATAAAATTTTCTAAATAATTGTTAATTTATTATATGTTACAATATTTACATTGGAAATTTTTCTAATTTGTGTGTGTGTGTGTTTTTCTTTAGAGACGGTTCATTTGCGATTTCTAATGACAGCTGTCATTCATCTATCATTAGCTATATGGACACTCCTACATCATGAGATAGTCGAACCCTCAATATGGCCGCCACACAGAATTCCCATTGTCAGTTGGATTGTGATGGCCACGGTGGGCGGCCAGCGCCACCTGTCGATTGGTACTGCCATCGTCTACGTTTCGTGCCGAAGCGCCACAGTTTCCAACCAGAGTAAGATCACCCGGATGAGTGTTGCCACCACCAGCCATAATGTGATGCTGTTGGCGTGCGCCAACATTGCTGATGTGATCCATGACGCTTTGCAGCTCACCGTGGACGGCTGAATTTGGTGATGCATGCGGTGGCAGAGAATGCGAGTGAAAGCCGTGTGTTTGATTCGCCGCCGTATACAATTGGGAGTAGAGTAGACTAGCCGGCAGAACTGGATACAGTGAGCCATTGCAACCGCTGCCACCAGTGGAACTGTACGCTACGGCTGAGTTTTGCGTTTGGTTGACTATTCCGGTGAAGTTTTGATTTGCGGAGACGACATTATTGGCACCGGGTCCGTTGTTTGCGCCATTACCAGCCGCTGCTCCGCCACCGCCCAGATTTGGTGTATTCGAGGTGAGTAGATCCTCCTGGACAGGTGATTCGGCTTGTGAGGAATCACTCAGACTTCGGGGGCCGTTCTGACTTGAGTGCACGTTGTATTCTTGATTTGAGTTCGAGTGATATCGTGGTACTAGGATGGCGGTATTGGCGGAGACTCCACCATTTACGGTTGAGGAAATCGACGCTTGGCCAGTGCCACCCAATAGGCTGTGATGTGTCATTTGTCCAGTGGTTGAACCAACAAGGTTGCTTAGATGTTGATCCAAGTCGGTGGCTGTTGAATCAGGAAGCACTGAAAGTAGGTACGGAAGAAGGACGTCATTTTAAATAAGTCTGCTGAGGCTAAATGGTGGGAGTTTGAGGTATAAATTATAAAAGACTTGATACAAACTGTACAATCAAAAACAAAGAAACAATCTAAGCTCGACGTAAATTTATGCCAATCGTCTTTCGGTTAACTGACAACTGTTGCAATCTTAGAAGTAGTCTTTCAGTTGCTGGAAACACTCGTGGAGCTGAAAGGGAGATCAACATTTTCTGATCCAGAGTCAACACCAAAATAAAATCGGCTGACTAAAAGGTCACATGGTATGACAACAATTTGACATTTATGGTTCGAGCTGCCGCCAATATCCGATATGAAATATTCAGACAATTTGTTGCTTGTTTCGAATGGGGATCACCCTGAACAATTTAGGAAGCTAGAAGCATCTTGTTTAAGGAACTGACAGGTAGGCTTAGTTCCAGCCGATTTTTTTAAAAATGCTTTGATAGTTCATTGCCTGTTTCGGATGAGAACCAGTTCAATAGATATATGCGAGATAATCTTTTGTAAAAAGGAGATAATTGGTCAAAGCTCCACAGAACATACAGTCATGGCCCATGGGCTTAGACAATTTCATGTGGTCTGCTCCAAAGATCTAAGAAGTATGTTGCTTAAGGAGCTGTCAGGTAATATTAGCTCCAGTCCAGTCCATATCCGCCCATTCCATGTTTTGGACGAGGAACAGAATGCGGGAGAATTTTGTCAAAAGACCTGAAATGTTCTCTAAGTTTCAGCTGACATTCTGTAAGAGGTTTAAAGGTTTCAGAAAGATCTAAAGAGCATCTCGTTTGAAGTGCTAATCGGTAGTTAGTTGTAGGTTTTTTCAACAAGCTTTGAGAGACTTAAAATGAGGATCAGTTCAATAGAACACATGAGCATAAGATCTGATTGGTGGTCTTAACTTCAGCCAATATCTATTCACATGTTTGGCAAAGTCTTTTAGCTGCAAGCTAACATCCTTTGAAAGGCTTAGATGTTTTCTTTTGTTTGTTTTTCTAATTTCGGGTGGGGATCGGACCAAAAGATTGAGGGAGCATTATTTTTAAAGAGCTACCCAGGCAGTCTTAGTTTCAGGCAGTAGCTGGGTTAAAGGTTTGTTTCTTACTTTTTTCAGACGTACTGAAACGTGACCCAAGCTTCTGCAAAAATCCAAAGCATAGCTAGTTCTTTGGATATTCGGAATAAGAACAGTTTCGCAGCAGTTAAAGGATCGTGCTAAAAAAATTGTTTACTCACTTGGAACACAATCTCGATTCGCCGCTCCTGAAAAGTCCTGATTGTTGGCTTGTTCGTTGGATGAGCAGGTGAAACCCAAGGCCGGATTATTAAATTGCGCTGAGGAGGGAGTCGTGCACGATGATAGTCCACTGCTAGCCAGGTATGGTGAGTACGCACTCGCTGATCCATATCCCCAGTGCGAGTTGGCAGCTCCCAATCCAAACTGTGACATATCTAAAAAGAAACACCAAAAAAGAATCAGATATGTGCCATCCCAAAACAAACAAAATTTTCCCATCCAAACCACATTTTTCTAGGTTAGCATTGATAACAAAAAAAAAATATCTCTCACCCCTATGCATGGATTGGTTGTACGCTTTTGATTTATAATGGCTCGCCGCCAATCCAACCATTCATTTTGTGTGATTAAAACCAAACGCGAACACTTTAAATACCAACGGCCACAGAGCATCGGCGAGCCGAAAAATATCCTTTGGGACCAACGCTTCGCACCTCCCACTTCGATTTCGAATGCTCACATATCGATTCAGAGATGTTCGATGGCTACACGAATGTTATTACATCCACCGACATGGTGCTTCTGTTTGGCACACCACCACTTCGCGCCGTATCCACACCATACCCCAATTCCAATTCCCCTATAGGATTCGGTTTTAGAGTTAAATTATTGGCGGGAGATTTATGGTGGCCCACTGTCGTCGTCGTCGCCCATGCATTCGAATGGCAATGGATAGGCCGAGCAGAGGCCTGTCAAAAATGCGAAGCTAAAGCGTTGTAATGTCACCCGTTGTATGCGTACACATGGATACAGAACCGAACAAAAAGGATGCGTGGAATTTTACAAAATTCCACATATTATGCGTGAGTTGGGTGTATCCGTGTACGGTGCTCACATGACATGCTTCATTTGCCAGCCACAACATCAGCATCAACACCCCAGCATTTGCAGCTGAAGTTGTGGAAATATGATTCAAAAATGCGTAACGCACACAACGACACGACCAGAACCAGCCAAGCGATCCTGATATAAATTTTTTATTTAAAGTACAAAAAAAAATTCACAACGAAAATGTCGCTGTCCGATATTTCTGCTGATGCTGGCGGCCGGCGGCGCTGGCAGTACCGGCCAAAGGCATAATTAGGCTTAATTAATAGCCCATTCGAAAATTATTAATTAGTTTTTATAAGCGAGTGGACTTTAAATGGACGGATATTGATTTTGCGGCCGCTTTATTAATGCTATTGGCTTAAATTTTCAATGCAATTACGGTGGTCCTTGCTGCAATTTGATATCCAGGCATACACAACTGCCCATATTATGGGCGGCGCGACGTTGCGGGCAGATTCCGGATCGGATTTAGCGGGCGTATAGTACATTTGTTCACTTTGGGTTGTTTATGCGATGATGTAACTCAGTTAGGTATAGAGCGCGGTTTACATTTTAAATGAAGGGTAGGACTTTATTTTAAATCTAATTTGGAATATATGATTAGCGATGGTCTTTGATTTTGTAATTTAGTTCATGTAAGCGCTAAAACAGAAGAGAAAAAAACGGCGGATTAATTACTACTGTTGCAAGGGGTTACTGCCTGCCTAACCACTCATATTGACCAAGTGTATATAATGGTGAAGGTTAACACAGAGGCTACGCTCCGCGTATCAATATAGATTTGATGTAGGTGTAAGTGTCTGTAAAGTAAAGTAAGGTGCGGCAGTGTTAAGAAAACGTGGAGGACATTTGAACATCTTGCTTCGAATGCAACTTGCATTGTGCCAACTTCCAAAAACAAATCTTAAGGTTGCGTTGTTGCTTTATTTAAAACTGCAATCCAATATCTGTCTAGTGGTTTTCAACATGCAGGAAAATTCCAAAAACCGTAACTGACTGACTGACGCACTCACTCACTTACCTAAGTGCTGATGATCATTAAAATTATGAAGCACGTCCGGCCATCCTAGAATCGTGAAATTTTGCAGAATGGTAGATTCTGTTATGCTAGGAGTGTAGTAGTGATGCACTAGAAAAAGTTTAAAACTTCAGACTTTCCATTCACGGGGCGTGGTTGCGCCCACTTTTGAAAATTGGTTATTATTTAGTTCGGCTACTTTCAATCAGCGTTACTGATGGATAATTTGAAAATGTCTCCAAAAAAGGTCGCCCGAGCCCAAAAATGAGTCCCAAACAATAAAAATTTAAATTTCCATTTTGTATATAGGAATATACACCACCAATAATCGCAAAACTCGCAAACCACCATGAACCATGAACTCAAATTTTGGGAGACTCTTTGTTATTGACTTAAAGGAGTTTCTGTGAAGTTTGGTCAAAATTGGACATACAAAAAATTCTTAGAAATCTCATATCTCGAAAACCACAGAATAGATCGAGCACAATTTTTAAGAAAATCTTTCGACATCGTATATATCAAAAACCACGAAGTGGATTGAGTTCACATATTGAGAAAATCTTTACTATTTGTCCGAAGGTGTTTCGGCAAGATTTCATAAAAATTGGATAAAGGGACGTGGCACCTCCAATACAAAAAAAAAATATTAATTTCAAAAGTTGTAAGATTGTTTACATTGATGTGCATTGTCCATAAAAATTGGAATAAGGTGGGATTCGAAATCGAGGAATGGCACGACCCATAATATTAATTTAAAACACTATAGTTTTAGCTTTGAAATTTGGTAGTTAAATTGATCTAAATTTTTATATGTAGACTAGCTGGACCCGTGCTCGCCTTGCCCGCTCGCACAAAATTATATTTGGTTCATTTAAAACTACACTTTGAGTGTTTCATTGAAATCTGTCCAGTAGTTTTCGCGCTTTTAGGAGAAAAAGAAAATTCCTCCCTCTTCTAGATCTTGCTACTTATTTGTGACACTGCATTTCCTGTCCTCTGTTTCCCTTTTCCTATAGAATCCAAGCAACTACCTAACTACCCCAAACCTACACTGTTACCATACCACATATCAGAATGAAATTCTGAAATGTTTTGTATTATACCACGTCTCTTCTCTTATGAAAATTAAGATTATTAATATACCCCATGCCATACTGCAGCACTCACCATCTCCATCCTGCATCGGACATACGATCATATTATACATATTTACATACATCGTTTAATCACTAAACGAAACTTAAACTGTGGTTATTTTATTCCGTTTGGTACCTACTACAGCTATTCAACAAACATGCGAAGATTTATTAAAGCAGAAAACACACACAAATGCTTATGTATACTTAAAAATGTTTGGGTGTTATTTAAGAAATAAATTGAAACTTTGAAAATGCGTCCCAATGCCGCCTGTATTTGTGAAAGGAGTCCCAAAAACGATTATTTCGAAATGTCGCCATTTGGCGACTTATGTATGTCACCCATCGGTAACACTGCTTCCGATTATCGTAGAATGTTGAAATTTGGTAAGTACATCGCAGCGGTAGAACTTGCAGTGTGCAGAAGGATAAAATTAAAAAAAATATAATAATTATTCTCCATTCAGGAGGCGTGGTATCCATTATTAATTTGGTTATAACCTGCATTGTATACGAAAGGATAAATATCAAAAACTAAAAATTGTCCATTTAATGGGCGTGGAATCTGCCCACTTAAAATATGAACACAAATAGATCTACCTGGCTGATTGAAATTTTAGTGAAAAGTTTATAAGCAAATCTGACAATTTTTGTTTAACATTTACCTTTAGATCTCATTACTTTTCGTGTCTGACTAGTTACACACTTATTTTTATTTTTTTGCTTTAAAAAAGAACTTGGCTATTTATTTTACCTTTGTGTTTTTGGTGTGATATAAAAAAAGAATAACTTATTCACTTTCTTGATGTTTAGATACAAATTGGTCAAAATAAGAGAAAAGGTAAGTAGGTACAAAGTTCAGCTTCTGGATAAGCAGAAGGATAATTTTTTTCTCAAAGGATTCACGGTGAATATTTCTAAAAAGGCTTCGCTTTGTTTTGAAATCGGATAAGCCCTTCTTGAGTATTAGAGATGTCAGATGTGTATTGTGTAATCACATTTTGTCAAATTTTATATCTTTATCCCTTTAAAAATAATGCTTAAGCCTAGCCGAAAAATATATCTTTAAACTTTACAAGATTCTTGTGGATCTGTGGCTCTCCCTCTCCCCTAAAAAGCCCCCCCTAATGAACTGACAAGTTGATAGACCCCGGCTGTCCAGGCGTATATTATAAATGTGAAAATAACTCTGTCCGTCTGCCTGTCTGTTAACTTCTTATCACTAAACCTCTAAACCAACCATAATGTACCTAATTTGCCTAAAAAAATATCTCAGGGTCGAGGGGATCTGGAAAGGGATATGGGCGAGGTTTTCTACTAAATATTTAGAGGAAAGAAAGTGGAGAAAGAGTTTTGTCAAATAAAAAAACTATTTCTACAAAGTAAAATTTAAAATGCTATTTTTGACAGTTGGGTGTAGGTAGTGGCTCAGTGGTTAGTGTCTTGGATCCCAGGTTCAATCCCTAGAAAAACACAAATTACATCTTAATGTTTTTTCCACTGCGTCACCTCTCGCCAACGTCTGACAAACATCCGAGAGTAGTAGATATAACTGTCATGAAAAAGCCGTCATTCAGATGTTCGGACTCGGCTTAAAATTGTAGGTGCCTTCCATTCGTCCCAAAAATAAAAACTCACACAAGACCAATGGTTGTGAGAAGCTAGGGTGACTAACGGCCTCATTTCGCCAAATATATTTATTTTATTTTATTGTTTTTTATTTCTGCCAGTTGTAAGAGCTGAAGATATAGAATTTGGGCGCGATTGGAAAACAGGCCGAGACCTCAACCTCATATACAACAAAGTTACATATTTAAAACACTAAATGCTGAACCGCTTAAGCTTTGAAATTTGGTAAATGGTTTCTGAAAGCATTTTTTTTAAATGTGAGAGGATCGGAAAAAGGAACGCGGCAATTGAATTTATGTTAAAATTAACATTTTCCACCATCCTCGTTACATTCCCCAAGATTCACAAAAAAAAAATTTTAAACACGCAATTTGATGACAATTATTTAAATTTTTGTATCGACCACCCTCCCCCTCCCCAATTAAATATCTATGACAGCAGTTCACAATGACCATTGTCCACCCTACATTTCCCCCCAAACCTGTGACCACAAAAGAACATGCATACTTGCAATATTTATGCTAAACACTGCGGTCTGGAATTTGCGCACGTGATTTGGGCCACAACTATTCACAACTTGGTTAACTGGTCGAATTGGTTTCGTCAATTTGTCCCCATTCCCCCCCACGCACAAATAAAAGAATTATTCAAATAGAAATTTTAAAAATACAATAATCATACTCACTTTGACAATTCCCAATGGGCGGCATACGAAATCCAGAGAGTGGGTCAGCCGAAAAATGAAACGGTCGCTGGCCAAAGGCAAAGTGGAACTGTTGTTGTTGTCCTAAAAGTGATAACACTGAGTCTTCAGTTAAAATTTCTGCCCTTATATAAATAATTGTGTTAAATAAGAATTGTGATGAATTTTTTTTATACACAGATAGATACATAAGGGAAGGATAGCTCAGTCAATGGTTTGAGCTATAGTACCTATTTCCAGGGATGAAATGTTCTCAATATTAGTTGTAGAATGAAGCTGCGAATAGATTTTTTACAGTGTAGCTGGCCTACACAGCTTGGACCTGCAATTCCAAACATGTTCAGTTTGACAGCTGAGATAGTGAGACACCTATCAAAACTAGGTGACTTTTCACAAGTCAAGTTGCAGCTGCAATCCTAACATTTATTGGCTGATTCGTTAATAGAAAAGGCGACTCGAAGGGCTATTGTCGTGACACACTTCAATTAGGTTCACTGCGCTGGATTTGTGACAGCTGCTGCTGATATGCTCATTGAGCGAACCCCTCTTTGACGCATCTTATGAAAATCTGCCGATGAGATAAATGCTCCTAAGACAATTCCAAGTGCTTCCACTTGCATTGCCCATAAGGAGGTAAAGTATACACAGTACATCGTACAGCAACTCCAACAACATTATACACTGGCAGACATTAATTAAACACGCAATTCATTAGATATTCGTAGCATGTAATCGGACATTGGGGGCATGACTACACCAGCACTTAAACTTCCTCAATTAATTACGGAATTCTATACCAGTTGGCCATAGTATATAGTGTAGAGCCGCTTGTTGGGAGATGGATAGACTTGAAGTCAATTACCAACATAGATCCTGCCCGGAGTCAGAGAGTATCGTATACCATGGCATATATGCAAATTTTGCAGAGCCGCCTTCCCCCAACTATACATAAAGAGGATTTTCTGCGTCCAATCCTTTTGTATGCAAAAGATGCTCAGCTTCCGTACTGCAAGATACCATAAATAAGTCCTAAGCAATTGTATCTCCGTATCTCATACATTAAATATTTTCGAAAGATAAATCATTTGTGGGATAGATTGGTCGGCATAATATATACGTACACACTTTGGCACCAAAGAAAGGATGTGTTTGTTTGCACTTAGATCTCCATCGGCAGATATGCATTTCATTTAGATACCATAGATTCAAACCAACACTGTCGTTGTCTTTCAGGCTTATGCTATCACTGTGTAGATACATTTATATATAGCTCTCAGATATGGATGCAAATTAAATTGCCTTTCGGCAAACATATAACAAAAGGATTCTCAAAGTACACTTACTTGTCTTCGAACGGGGCTCTCGGGGTCCGTCCACAGTGACTTTTATCGCCTTATTGTAGGTGGCTATGTGCGGTGGTGATGTCGATATGGTGATGGTTAATGTGAAGCTTTTCCCTGTAAAATACAAAAAAGAAGGAGATGGGGAAATATTCTATTAGAAGGACATTCGTATATGCCATATGTGTCAAATGAGAAAGATTTAACGAAGCGTAGTGAAGTTTTGAGATGTTTTTCATTAAAATGTTGCGTAAAATAGTTTGGGATGTTTGCATTTGCATGTCTGAGGTTTTTGAATTTTGTCATTCGGATTGATGAAAATGCAGTCGGGGGGAGGGTGACCTGATGGTAGGTTGGACAATGCAGAGGAGTTAGAGACTGTAGTGATAAGTTGCGAAACGAATTTGTGTTGCAATTATGTCAGACACATCAATGGTGCTTATTTGAACCTAGCCACGGTACTTGAATTGCTTAAGCACGAGGGTTGAACACGAAAATGCAGCCACACTAAAATGTTCCCTTGGAATTGACTGACTGATGAAAGAGGTTTAAAAGTCTAATATGAAGCTGTTAGAAAAGGATGTAACTGTATTGAATCAACGGTGTCATCAATAGTCAAGGTGACTGTTGAGTGTTGACAAATAACTTACATGAGCTACTCTGATATATGGAGGTAGGGTCAGTGAGGGTCTTTCAGGACTAGTTGGAGGATCTAAAAAAGAGTTGCTGTCGGATGAACACTTTATGGACGCTCATATTCAAAAGTAGATTATTGACACTGAAATATCCGGCCTGGTATTTTTGGGTCCAGCAAGGGTCTGGCTCTCCAACTTGGGGGTTGTGAGTGGAGTTAACTTACAAATTACGGAAAAAATAGACGTTATCGAAGTAACCAAGATCCTCGCATACTAATGGAACTATTGTTGGCTATATCTGCCCGTGAAATATTAAGGCTTCGACTGTGGTTGGACAGCATAGTCAGCACTTATTCGGATGTGAATTTGTCATAAATGCGGCAGACTTAGGCAAAGAGCTATCTTGAGCTATCGACACATTAGTGAACGTCTTATGACAGTTCGCATATATGCTAACAGAGCCAAAATTACCTTGTTATGCGGTTGCACTTCTCCAGCCGGGGCGGTCCTTGCTACAGTGGTTTGGTCATGTTAAATGCATGTCCCCAACCAGGATTTCACGAATCCGTACCATCAGTCAGGCATCCTCTAGGTAGACCGATGATGATATGGTTACATTAAGTTCATAACCTGTCCTCTACCCGTATGGGGATTGCCCTTGATGGCGGAGAATCGAGGGAGGGTCCATTTGAGCTACCTACACTAGGGACCCAACCCACTTAATGGATAAGCGGTCCATTGAAAATGATTGAATAAATGCGCTCGCACGTCCAGCAGAGGAAGAAGACTGTTTGCAGATCGCGTATTTCTCAACCTAGTGAGAAGTCCTATTGCATAAAGTGTCGAACACTTATAAAATCGATGCTAAGAGGGTATCAGATACTTCGAAACTAATGTGCTAGGTTTCATCCGACCACCAGCATGAAGCTGTTTATTTGATAAAACGTATGGGAATGGAAAGAGCAATCTTCAGAAGTTTTAGAGAACGAGTCGGTGCAATAAAACCCGAACAGAGACCTACAAGGATGAGCAAGGATACTTTGTAGAAGAGTCAGTGTTGAAGAGATATATAAGACCAATTGTGCAGCTTGTTATACGGCGAGGACGGTCGAAATTCGGTTGTAAAAATGAACCATTCAATCGGGGCGAGGAAAGATTTCCGTCCACCCAATGAAAATGAAGAAATGATAGCAATATCTAAACTTAAAACAAACAAGACTGCTTAATGAGACGGCCATGTAGCAGAGCTATTAAAGACAGCGGGAGATGACTTGGTGGAGAGCTTATACCAACTAATCTCCATGATTTTTAGTTCGCAGAAAGTATCCATGCCCGATGAATGGAACCTCAGCATTGTTTCTCATGTCCGGTGAATAAGATCGCATAAATCCATCCTGCGTAGAGTGTGAATGTCTGAAACCATTTTTCAACCCACTGAGTGGCTTCAACAGATTGGCTCCTACCGCACTGGTTTTCGACCCGGTAGTTCCACAACGGCTCAGATTCTAGAGAAAACATAAAGCAAGGCGCGCAGTGGTTTGATGGCAGTGGCGTGGTGACCAAGTGGCATGTGGAATCGCTAAAGCCTTTGTAAACAAATGAAGTTGCGCACATCAAAGCGGAGTGCGGGCGACGTGACATTTTTCAGATGGAGTGATGCCACTTATTTCGAACAAGTTTAATTTTCGAGTGGCAATTGCCAGTGGTGACAACGTGGCTTTGTAGAAGGATATCCTTTTTAGAAGCTTATGACGACGTGAATTTTGGCATTGCAATTGCACCTACCCGCAAACTAAGCCCATGCGAGACGACGAAGAATTCCACATAGGACGACATTTTAAGAATTGATGAATCGGTGACACCTTACGTTGTTTGCCACATCTGGCGCGCGTTAAATCACGTTCATACCACTTCGCCGCCATTCCATTGCCACACCACTTCTATCCCACCTGCCATTTGGTCACCACTTCAATGCGCTCCTTGCTTAAGAAGCTCAGAACGATACCCACCATTTGTTTATCGATTTTAAGGCCTCATTTATGGCAGCTCTCAAACGAACAGATAATTGTTTATGCCAAAGCTCTAACAGAATCTGGGCAGACTAAACGCATGCTGCCGAAAGTCTGTAAGAAGTTTGCGGCATTCCTGCTGTCTCTCAGTAGAAATTACTGCAGAAAACTTGTTGGCGTTCTTACGGGACAGTGCTAAGCTTAAGTGATATACCTCTGTCTGCGTCGATGCTTGTGGAGAGGGCGACGATACTTCGAATCATTTCCTTCGTTAATGTCCTGCCTTTTGATCTGACCAGGTGGCAGATTTTTGACGCTGATCTGGTGAGTACTGATAATAATGTAAGCTCCTCATCACTGAAGTGCATTCTTGGCTTTCTCCGTCAAAGAAATTCCAGTAATATGGGTAATATAATACTGTATTTGCTTCTTGGTAGTACGATGGACCAGGACTCTGATGGCGTAAAACGACGATCGTCTCACGACGTCGTTTTGACGATTGTATTGTTGAAATGGTTGAATCGTCTGAACGTCGTCGTTTTGGACGATTCAATATTGCTTAGTGTAACTCATTGAACTGTCAAATACAGACGATTGAACGATTGCTTTTTACAATCGTCAGTGAAGTGTTTCCTAACCCCACAAAAAAAGAAGACCGAATTTACAGAAGCGAGCTAAAGATTCACGTCTAGTTTACGCATCTGTCAAAATTATGTTGGTTTACTCGCATAAGCTGATATTGACATAAGTGGTAGAACAGCGAACTGTCACTGATGCGATGCTAAGTATCGATACAAAAGTAGCCAAAATGATTCTACCTTTCAGAGAGCAAAATCAACTTTATGTTGTCAACAAAAATTGACACCCAATAGCAATGAATCGGAAAGAACATCCACCATCAACACGTATAAATTTGAGACTTTGCCATCCTAGGTTCTACTATAAAAATCTAATATGTAACTACATCTCCCCAGAAATACTAAGTGAGGAAAAATAACTCCTAAAAAGTTACCCATATCAATGCATATATAGAACTCCGTTGCGAATGACACTCAAGACCGTCAATCTCATAATTTGTTCAGCTCGTTTGGTTTTCTTCACCAAGTCAAATTAAGTGTTGGTGCATGTTTACGCGAAATATTTTACACTTCCCAAGACTTGCAGCGTGTTCCGTGTCAACGTTGTTGTTGCGTGAATACACCCGATATGGTGTCACACAACAAATGATCACCTAATTGCTCAAGGCACTCAATGACACCATTAACCTAACAACACACCCACCGACACTCTCGGTCTTGGTAGGTTTACGTTTTTGTCAACGCTGCACGCAAACCCCAACAATCAATTATGGAAATAGTTGCAGCACCCGAACGCCCGGCCCCAATCAAAATGTGTTTTAGGGTAGATTTTGGATAAAGCTACCACCCACCCCAGTGGGTAAAGATACTCATATTATAAATCACTCGAAGACAAATACGCACCTTCTCGGGACAATTTAGTGTGTAAACAGCTTTATTACACTCTATCGGCCTATACACCGTTCACCAGGAAAGGTGTTTGGCATTTCGTTTGTATATTTGCTGAGGCTTATTGGCAGGAATTAATGCCTTCATCCTTTGAGGTTTGCCAGTCATGCGGTTTATAATCAGATTCCGTCGGATAGATGTATATCTTTGTGTTGCGTTGCATTTTCTGCATCTCAAAGATTTTCAATAAAATCCGAAATGCTTTGGTGTATAGATGGATAAGAAGGACGGTATTTGCAGTGAGAATTTGTACATGTGCAGTAGGTAAAGGGGCAAGCGATTAGCTGTTTTGTGGCTGTGTGGGTGCTTGGGTATAGTAAATCTTTTGATTCAATATGGCATCCATCCGTATAGTATTTGCTGAGTGCACTCAGTAGAAGTTGTGGGTGGGATTACAAATTTCAAGGATGCTTTTAGCGATTTCGAATTTTTTTAATGTAGAAATGCGGTATTGACATTTTTTAAATATTTTCTTCAGTGGTTAATGAGTGTGATTGTTGTATGGGAGGTGACATGGATGTACGACAGTCCATTTATAGTAATGCAAAAATTAATTTTGATAGAGCATACATATTTTTAATTATAGCTTACATTTTTTATTGATTTATTGAGTATATTGATTGGTATTACGTATGGAATAGCAGATCGGATAAATGGCCGCCATGACTATGCTGACAAGTATTCTATTGAAATTTTCTATGACCAATTCGCATAAATGTGGCTGAATTTCATGGGATACATGCAAAATCCCTAAACCCAAAATCCCACCTTTTGAAAAATACCCGAATTGACTATTCTCAAACACAAAATTCCCAAATTTAAAATCCATTAAATAAAAAATTTAAAGAAATTTTCTTATATACCTATAACCTTGCGCCTACTCAAAATCCTATAGTGACCCCAAGCAGGGATGTTTCAGAAGGGGAGCATGATCTGGATGGCCAATTCTGATCGCAAAAACTGCCGATTACACGAATAGGAAATGACTCATGCAATAACTGAATTGTTTCTCTAACTGTATGGCATGTGGCACCGTCTTGTTGAAACCACATGTAGGTCACATGCACATCCATATCTTGTAATTTAGGCACTAAAAACTGGGTTATCAAGTCACGAACAAGAACACCATTAATTAGTACTGTCTGACCAGCCGCATTTTCGAAAAAGAATGGTCCGATAATGCCTCTAGCCCAAAATCCGCACCAAACAGTCACGCACGCATTGTGGATGCATTTGTTTCTCAACAATTACCCATGGGTTTTCTGAACCCCAAATGTACCAATTTTGACGATTAACAAAGCCATCAAGATGAAAATGAGCTTCATCACTGAAGACGATTTTGTTCGAAAACTCAGCATCCACTTCTTGTTGCTCCAAAATCCATTCAACGAACTCTCAGTTTTTGAGTCAATTGAAGTTTGTAAGCATGAAGTTTCAAGTCTTTCGTAAGAATTCGTTGCAGAAAGCTTCTCGAAATGCCTAATGCTTAAGTATGGTGCCGAATTGATGTTCCTGGACTGTCAGCAATACGCTCGTGAACTGCTACGATGTTTTCTGTTGAACGACTGGCGACAGGATACACAGATTGTTCAAGATCACGAATTGATCCAGTCTTCCTCAATTTTTCAATTATTCTCTTCACAGTTGATGGTTTTAAATCACTATGACATCCATACTTTGTTCGAAAATTGCGGACTGTAGCTGACAAACCTTGATTATTTTAAAAAATATTGCTCAACAATCAAAATGCGTTATTCTTTCGTATTGCGCTAGATTTTTACTAAGCTCGAACTGTCAGCTGTCATATTTTTACTGTACCTACTATTAAATGGCGCAAAATTCAAATTTTGCGTGAATTATGGAACATCCTTTATATCAATCGGATTAATATTCTGGAAATCTATAGAAGACGTCTGTCACAACAGACAGAGTCAGTCTGGCAGAGTTCTTTAGTTTTTATAGATGGGCGGTCAGAATAAGCAGACATCTTGATTTTATTTCTATTCTCACTTCGTTTTGTTTAGACGAAGACCAAGATAGTACTGGAATCTCTTTAACTCACAGAATACATTTTTTCTATATTCTTAAAACAAGTTTAAAATTTTCATTTTTATAGATATCGTATTCACTTGACTATTTCTTCGAATGGCTGATTTCTCTTAATACAAGCGGCTTGGTAAACTGTCTACCTTAAAGGTAGCTTTCAACTTAAGCTTCTTTACATTTTTAGAACCAATTTTCCAAGTTTAATTCAATTTAGAGAGAAGATTGAGAAGAGATGTCATATTTCATTAAAATCGTTTGCAGAACTTTATAATTTATTGAAAACGCTTTTCCTATGAATCCTAAATCAATCAGGGCTTAGAAAATGCATACCTACATTGTTGGCCTTTACTCATTCTTGCGAAGAATGTACAAAGTAATACAAGGGTTATCGGATGCTATAATTTTTGCAAATGCCGGCACATGTCAATTCTACTTTGACATTTGTGAAGTCAATAAAACGTGCTCGCTATACTCTTAAAGAACGGCGGTCTTTACAGAGAATTTTGGTGAAAGACTATAAGAAGTCCCCTTTCAAAGTGCAGACAATGTTAGCTGTTAATCGCCAAGTGCGTGTAACCTACGCTCAAGCTATTCCAAATCTCGACGACGAAGGGGACAACTTTTCATTGAAAATCATCATGAGCGACGAGGCAAATCCCAAAACCCTCGCCTTTGACATCCAAAAAGGATTTTGATTGGGTCTGATATAGAACCTACAACAACAACCTATGGCAACTACTGGGGTCGTCAATATTTAAAAAAAAAATATTAACTCGATTCAGGCTTTAGACAGTTTTTTTTTAAGGAAAGTGCGAGTAAGTTTAAGAATCGAATTATTTGTCGATGTACACGTTCAGAAACATCTAACAACAACAACTGTCAATTGGAAAAATAGTTCGCCTTTCATAACAAGCGGAAACATGCACATTTTGAACCAACTTGCTATGATTAAAATAGTAAGCACCCTCTGGAGCGAGCCTCATGGGGAAAACGAACAAAACAAAAATAAAAAATCTGCGCAAAATGTCCCATCCGACAGGTCATATATACGCAGGCTACCTTCCCTATACCTACGGCTACATGGTCGTGTCACATCACAACGGCAACAATAAAGTGCCAGAAGAGAGAGCGAGTTATTTGCATGCCAGTTAATTAGATTTATCGATTTGCAAATTTTAATTAACAACGTACGCTGGCTTAACGCACCTCCACCATTGCTATACCATGTCCTGGCCCACACCCCGTTCTCATATTGTATCAGCTTCAGGTACTCTGTGTTGCATGCTTAATGAGGATATTCAACAAAAAAAATTGTTTGTAGTGAGCGTGTAGAATACAACAACGTATGGAAGATGACAAGCAAGAAATTGCTTAAACCAAAGTATTTAAAACAAAACGCAACCCCCACACCCTTTAAAGACTCCAATCAAACTGCACCTGAACGACAGAGGTGCCGAACAATGGTGTCAGGCAGCAGGCAGCAGCGTGTAACTTCACTCCAAACGTTTCTAATTTATTTAACTTTTTCTTAAGTGGAAGACAAAGATTTATTTGCCACCATCTTCTACCCCTATACAACTATAACGTTGACAATTCCGCATAATTATTTCTCGCTCAAGGGGTTGGCAAATTGAAAAATGGATTTGCTTCTGTAAGCAATGAGCGTTCTTTTTGTTTGCATATACCTTGCCTATACTATATGTTTAAAATACATTTTTGAGGGGGAGGCTAACATATGTTAGGCGAGGTGTATTATTTTACACAAAGAAAAGTCTGGTTGCCAATGGTTAGATAGGGCTTTACAATTCAAGAAAGCGTAACAAGTTGAAATGACGAATTAAGATGCCCCGCTGGGGGTGGGTGCTTCGAGTTGTTTTTGTCACCTAAGTAAATGTAAATAAACGCAAGAAAATGAAAATGACTTAACATGGGATTTATATTGTGGAAGCTATAGACAAACATGTTGTAATTGTTTGCGCGGTATCCATGGGAGGCGTTCCACGTTAGAGAGTGACACTGAATGGGGTTGTGGATACCTATAGCAAATATGTAAATGTTCTTTTAGATTTTTGAAGGTGGGTAGGATCTTTGAATTCCGAAAACATTCAGGCTCGTTAATACCGCAATCAAGTTTCGGTCATTTTCAACAGAATTCCTGTTTAAAATACTAGGAAAATCATCATACGAACACTTGAAGTAGTGTCCTATGAGTTGACTACAAAGCTAGAAGACAGAAAGTAGAATAGCCTTTACTAACTCTAGTAAAGCAAAAATGACAATCCAAAGCCACCCAAGTTTTGGGACTATTACAATAAAGCTTTAAGACCTATAGAAAAGAAATTAGAATTGCGCAGTAAATTCATTTCAATGAGGATACTAGAGTTAGAACTAGAAACATCCTGACAAAGTATATCTCGCTATATAGAGAAACTCGACGAAACAGAAACCCACCAGTATATAGTCAACATTCACTTTAGTTATGATTCTAGAAAGTGAAGCGATTAATGAAGAACGACTCCATGACGGAATTCAAATTCAAAGGAAGTGCGAACTCAAAATGTCGTATGCTACGTCCCTTACAGGACTAGATGAAATTATCCCGGCGGTAATGCAAAATGCTTATGGCATTCTTGAGACTTGAATAGTTTTATTGATCTTTTCAAGTCTAGACCTTATGGACATTTCGGCCAAAATCTATTGAAATGCTATCAGAGAAAACCAATATTAAAAAAATTTAAAAGCACTAGCTCCACCCGCCAGGCTTTGCCCATGCCTAGGAATTGTATTGCTTAGATACGATCTTATCTATCAGGCAGTATTTTTTTTAAGGAAAGTGTCAAACAATTTTTTGCCTGATCCTTTTTAACAGACAGGCTAAAGCTTCCATAAATATCAAGATATAGTCTAATTTTGTGATTTGGGTATACAGCGCCATCTATAGGAAAACCTGAAGACTTTTGATCAACCTTTTCACATCATAATAGCTCTAGCAACTGAATAAGTTTCAGTTTAATCGATCGACTATTTTTCGAAGTGTCAAGAAAAGGCGTTTGTTATAATTTTTTAATGGGAGGTGTCACGCCCATTTGTCCCCATTAGCCAAGCCATCCTTAAATACCTAACCCATAGTGTCACAATTACAATGCTGAAATTAACAACTATTAAAATCGGCTTACTCGCCCTTTACCTACCGGAAAAGGACACAATTTTGTTGTCTCGCTGTACACACTGATGTACAGTGTACACATAGACGCAATAAAAGAGAGCCGAACGTATTTTTTTTGTTCTTCTTCTTGCTATCACTCGATGGTTAATAAATTAGTTTACATATGCGTTCATTAACATGCGCAAAAATTGGCCTTTTTTTTAAATGAAAAATGAAAATTTGTTTAATTAAAACGATCTATAACCTGCACATATTTATTTAACATATTTAAAAATAAGAAATTTGTAAGTTGGTGCAATACTTCGTAAGATTTTTGCGGACATACAATTTTTCCATTCAGTTGTATTACAAAGAATGTCCCATAATTCACCCAAAATTTGAATTTTGCGCCATTTAATAGTAGGTACAGTGATGCACACAGAAAAAAGGTAACAATATGACAGCTGACAGTTCGAGGTTAGTAAAAATCGAGCGCAATACGAAAGAATAACGCATTTTAATTGTTGAGCAATATTTTTTTAAAAAATGAAAGTTTGTCAGCTACAGTCCACAATTTTCAAAAAAATGGCCGTCACGTCATATAGTGATTTAAAATCATTAACTGTTAAGAGAATAATTGAAAAATTCAGGGAGACCGGATCAATTCGTGATCTTGAACACTCTGGGTGTCCTGTAACAAGTCGTACAACAGAAAACATCGAAGCAATTCGGGAGAGTATTGTTGTTGCTTATAGTCCAGACTCCAGGAGCATCAATTCGGCACCGTAGTCAAGAATTGGGCATTTCGAGAAGGTCTATATAGCGAATTCTTACGAAAGACTCGAAACTTCATATGTTTACAAAGTTCAATTGTCTCAAGAACTAAAGACGACTGACCATAGTGACCATGTTCCAATGGATTTTGGAACAACAAGAAGTGGATGCTGATTTCTCGAACAAAATCATCTTCAGTTCATTTTCATCTTGATGGCTTCATTAATCATCAAAATTGTCGCATTTGGGGTTCAGATAACCCACGAGTAATTGTTCAGAAATAAATGCATCCACAATGCATGACTGTTTGGTGTGGATTTTGGGCTGAATTCATTATCGGACCATTCTTCTTAGAAAATGCGGCTGGTCGTGCAGTGACAATTAATGGTGATCGTTAAGGTTCTCTACTATTAGATTCTCATTGTCGTTCCAAAAAAAACTCACAAAAGCGAAAAGTTGTGAGAAGGTAGGTCAAGGGTCCAATACTGATTTGATTTGTAAATATTTTTAAGCGCTGCACATCACTAAAGGTTGCCTTACTACAAGTTTTATTATTTTGCAAATCAACCCGAGCAAGGACGTTCTGTAGTGTTTGTAGTGTTTTACGAGAAGAAGATTGGTTCAACCTTGGACGCCTTATTAGGCACTCAATCAAACAAAGTTTGAATGGCGACTGCAAGCCAGAGGGACATTTTTTTTGTTTTTTTTTTTTATATAAAAGGGGATTCCAAACCCAGGAGCACTCAGACGAATTTCGGTCCATTGTACTACCAAACAGAAACCCCTTTTTTGGTGTAGTGGTGGAGTAACTCTGATATTATTCGTTTCTCTTTATGGTCGGTAGCTGAGTATTGCTGTCCCCCGACGGGGCTCGAACCAACGCCGCTTGGGTCACAAGCAATGACTCTAACCACTACACCATGGCCACCGCCGAAAGAGGGACCTTAGTTCAAAAATAAATATTATGTTTAGTACGATCCCGAACACTATGGTCACTGGTAAGGGAATATTGTTTTAGAAGACTTTTTGAGGTAGACATTTTGGACCCTACCAACTGGGAGCTGAAGTCTTTCGAACTACCACCAAATTCTCAAAGCCAGTGGGACTGTGGGCCATGCTATTCAATTTTATGGGTTTTCTAAGAACTAAAAAAATGAGGTATGTACATACAATTTAGTATTTGCGTCATAAACGCCAGTAAAAAGTAGGCGTGTTAAAACACTTTGTATGTGGGTGTTTTTTTTTTTTTTAAATACTTCTTAAATACTTCTCTCTAACGCTTCATCAGCGCCCAGAGATGCTTGCAGATGTATGTTAGTTCTGCACTTAAATAGCTGCAAATTGTAGTCGTCTGGAAATATATCCCCAGGAGTTCCAAAGTCTGCTTGTCCTGTAACAGAAGGAGTTTTGGAAAGATGATGTCCTCGCGGTTGTCAAAGTGTACTGTATGGTCATGAGCATTAGCAGCCTGTCTTGTGAGGCGCCCAAGAATATTGTTAAAAAGAACTCTACATGTGCATTTTGGTGAAAAAACATTAACGGATCAAAAATTTGGGATTAACCGGCATGCGGCTTTGTACTGGCAAATTATATATGTATAAGGATTTGTGCTGTGCACTCGAAAGCATGCATTTTAAAGCCATCCTAAGAAAAATGTTCAGAAACAAATACCCGAGTCGCCAAAATATTGACAGCCGATTTATAATTTAAAATCTTGGAAAATCTGACAAGAAGACTGCTTTAAAGCCAGCAAAAACTTCGGCGAAGCTGTAGTTAAATTTGTTCATTCATTCATTATCAATTGTTCGCTTATCCTTTAAGTTGGTCGCGGGTGTATGTTGCTCAAGTGTACCCTACATACCTCTTGATTCTCCGCCATCGACTCTAAATCATCAAGGGCAATCCTCATACAGGTAGAGCAAGGATTTTGAACTCGATCTAACCATCTCATCCTAGGTCTACCTACCTAGACCTACCTATACGTCGTGCCAAATTTATTCCAAGAAAAAGTATATACTACATATTGATAGATAAATAGTCAACTCGGCAATGGCTCAGAAAATGAGTATGCTGAAGAAGAAGAAGAGTATGCTGGGCTATACTGAACGAGGGTTCGCGCCACCTTTCGCTAACGTCTGACACACATCCAAGAGTAACGCACGCAAACAAATGGCTGCGCAAACCCAGGGATTTTAAATAACCCTGTTGCTCCAGGTATTATTTTTTTATCAATCCTTATAGGTGGTTACTGGTTACAGTCAACAAAACACTCAAAAACGTAGTTCAATTAACTATAAACTACACAAACTACTATTTTGAAGCCCAGCTGCACTATCCCCTGCTGAATACCAATTTTCGTGACAAACTTCAAAAACTAACCCCCAGCTTCTATCTCCCACTCTTCGTCAATATAAAACAAGAAAAAAATTATTGCTATATCCATATCTATATCTACAGACCGAAGTGTATAAAACTTTTCCCCAAATCAAAAGCAGACGACGAGAGGTGTCAACAATCTACCAGGAGGAATAGGGGAGAGAGTAAAAAGACCTCCGAAACCGCGACGTTTCCCTCTGAAATTCGGTTTGAGGTTGAACACAAACGAAGCCTAAACGTATACCCCGCAGGGTCGTCGACACATACGAAACACGAATTTTCGGCCGCGACTCTATGCCATATATGAATTTTGCCTCCCAAATAAGGAATACACTACTGTTCCGTGTATATCTGTGTACTTCACTATATACATGCAGTATAGATCCACAAATGGAACAAGGATATACCTCGCTTGAAGTCACTATACTTTTTGCATCGGCCGGTTAGCGTAGACTTGCCTTGCCTGCCATAGTGCATATCGGATGCGGGTATTATGTGGAAAAGTCCAACAATTATCGCCATTCGCCGCAAATTTCGCGCGTGGTATATCAACAGGATTATAGCGTTTCACTGGTTCGAAACTAAAACAGTCTATCTACTTCAGTATTTGGAATTCTTTGAGCCACCAATGGCAGCGGTCGCGGATGGGGAGCAGGAATGCAAAACAAAAAGATGCGGTACATGCGAGTTGCACACACGTGTGGGACTGTGCAAACTGATATCCAAATAATTTTTGAAATGCACACGAAATGTGCGGAAAATAGATTTTTTGGTTCGCGAATTTTATCATAGTAGATTGAGTGTGAGAGAGAGAGACAGTTTCAGACGATGCGATGGTTGTCATGATGGCTAGTATAATATGCCCCACAATTATGGGAAACACCAAAAGTAGTCCTTCACTGGAACTGCACTTAACCGTCAACATCCTTCAACTAACTTAAAAAAGAACTTCAAAGTATTTAAGCAAAATCTGCATAATTAAGGACAGCACTTTGTTGGCCACTAAAATAGAGAACAAAAACCCGAATCCAGCACCATCAGCATGGTTCCGCCAAAAGACTGCAAAAAAAATAAGTTAAACAAAAGGTCACTCGACACTTTGCTAAACGACAGCAATTTGTATGTAAGCGACAAGTAAACGTTTCAAGTGGACCGATATGAGACTCGAGTCGAAAAACAAAGACTGAAAGGGTAAATGAAAACCAAAAGGCTTATTCAACAGAATTGCCATTTTTTTTCTTGTTTTGTTGTGTCGCAAACTTTTCTCATAGATGACAAAATGTAAATGCTTCATGGTAAATACCACGTGACCGTAAAAAAGGACGAATATTGTGCCTCTTAAAAGGGAATTAAGTAAACAATGAGCACTTTGAACGATGAAAGTTTTTCGTTTTAAGCGAAACAAATTGTTCTCTTATTCGGAAAAGGATGAATTGGAAAAGTTTGTGCAAATCTTGCGAAAAATCCTGGAACAATCATTTCGGCGGCAGTGTAATTGTTTTTGCGGCAAGAGCAATTATTGGGACATGCAGAATGTTGTGAAAGTGGAAAGTCGCTAATTAATTATTGTCCTGAGAGGAGACTTTCAATTGATAAATTTTAATGAACTAGCTGCCATACACTATCCCTATTTCCAACTCTAAAGGTAACTCTTATCCTGCTTTCGGGGCGAACTGATCATCGATGCGATGGGTGATCAGCTATTAACCAGATGATCTACCTATATACTAGAAATCGTGCCCAGAGTTCTGGTTGCTAAGCTATGGCTTTTTCACAGGACTTCGATTGTAAGTATTTTGAGGAGTGCGCCCTACCAGTGAAAGGATAGTCAAACATTGGTTCTGTTAATTCTAAGTAACAGCAGTAGTAGTTCTTTGGGGCTCTGTCAGTAGCATTTGATTATATTACTCCAAGGTGTATTGCATTTGAGAGATGTTCGAAACAGACCACCAAATCGGGAACCTATCCGCCTGTTTGTCACTCTGCATCTTTTTTTATATAGTTCCCTGTACAATTGGCTGACACTGTGGCCTAAAAAGATCTATTGTATCGAAGAAGGATAGAGTTAGTCTAAGAGACGGATGAATTCCCTAGTGAAGGCCGATACTTAGTGTAAGTAGCGGAGTTCCTGAGCTCTGCTGGTAAACGTATCTCCTTGTTAAAGACATGTTTTCTTAACCACTGAAGCACCGGTCAATTAAAGATAATGTACTTGAAGGATTCTTCATCCTCATCACCTGCATGCCGTCCGACAAATTCTTTTTGTTAGGATGATATCTCAAGCGACATGTGCCATTGTGAGAAAGCCTACCCAGCTCTCTGATACTGTTCTTATTTAGGTTGAGGATTTCCTTGTGGGAGTAAGGTTTATTTCATCTTTTCTTTCGATTGTCGCCTAAACCCGGAACATTTTCCCAGTGGTTTAGACGAAGTTGTTGTTCCCAATCGTTAACTTGACCTAAAGCAGTAGCCCAATTGATTCTGCAAAAAGGTTCTGATCCATAGAACGTGGACTCAGATACAGCCCTAGCTAGTTGGTCCCCCGAGGCATCGTCACAGCGTGTTACTGTTTTACTGTCCATTGAAGTGGACGATAAAGCTTGTAAGGCTGTTTGACTATCAGAAAAGATTTGTATTTTGGCGCCTTTAATTCCCTTTTTGGAGCTTAAAATGGCACAGATCTCAATGGCATAAATGTCTGCCTTAAAAACCATGATACATTCCCTGCCTCAACGAAGACACACTGCATCTTACCTGGAAAGACTCTCTAATGGATTTCTTCACAATTCTTCCCTAGTTTCGGTTCCTTGTGTCTGTGTTTTATACATTGTCTGATTGGTTTTATACATTGGGATGATTAATGATTATCTAGTAGTCCCAATAAGAGACGTATTTATGAAGGTACATACTAAAAAAGGTGGATCTTCAAACCTATAAGAAGAGTGACTCAGTTGTTATAGTGTTTTGGAACAAATAAGTCTGAGTTTCCACGTTCACGACCAAGAGTGTTTTTCTGGTAAGGTAACCCTCCTTTCGCCAATATTTAACAAAAATTCGAAGGTATGACTGTCCTAAAAATATCTTCCCATTTGTCAGTTTGACTATGACATTAAATTGTAGGTCGTTTCTGTCATCGTCCATCATTGTCTCACCAGCTTATCAGGCAGTGAACCTGCACTTCCACCCTGTACCGCTTAAAGCCTTGTTATGAAGACGGAGTGATTGGGGAGTTCAATCTCTATCCAACTAGGTATGTATCCGTATCCATACTGCTATATAAAATGCAAATTCCGTCTGATGGTCGATTTTTTTTCTAATTTATATTAATTTATATTATGGCCAGATTAGGCCGTAAGGTGGGTGACAATTGTAAAGGAGTAAAGGGGTCGCGAAGAGTAAGGGGGGTCTCACGAATCGTTAGCCTTATGAACTTAAAAGTTTTTATGTTGATAGATGAGTCAAAATTGTTACATGTCTCATTCAAAGTTTTTTAAAATTCGTCCTATTATCGTTGAAAAAAGGGGGTGCAAACTTTTCTATTTCGACCTTACTACGCTTAGCTTGCCATTATACTTATAAATCTATGTATGTCGAGATTCAAGATATGCTTTTAATTGTTAAGCAATTTACTTCACCGAGTATTTTGAGCTAACATTCATTCTTCTGGGTTCTGGTCCATCCAGGGGGCTTTCTCGATTGCAGTTGTGCTTTGGGCTCGTTTTATTTTGAGTTCTAAACATAGAATTTTTACAATTTTATTTCAGAGAAAACAAACCGACGGGCGGAGCCGTGGGCATGGCTAATGGCTAGTATACTATGTAGGTACATAATATAAAAATGTTATGTCGGTTTGTGTCAATTTTGTATCGATTAAGTTTAAATTTACATACATGCAATCTTAGGTATTGGCCCATGTGTTCCTGCGAAGATTGGTCATATTTGGAAAAAGAGGCGTGGCGCCTCCTATACCAAAGACATTCAAAATCTTATATATAAAAGAAAGTGTGCAGGTTCGGTAGTTTGAAATAACTTAAAATCCTCTTCAAGTCGCTTTCGAAGCTCTGCCTAGACTGAGCAACTAATTTTCGCTGCACACATTTTACGCTAAAATCAATACTCGTACATGTTGCATTTTCGATGTCAATCTCACATGAACTCTGACAAATCAATATATCCGTGCCATTGTCAGTAGTTGGTGGGGGGACGTATGGGGGAGAACGCCTTGATGCAACCACATTCCAACTATGCCAACCACATCTGTCACATTTATTTTGCATATCTCCATACATATAAAGCAACTCTCTATCCCTATACGTCGACTTGGTACAACAGCAAACTGCATTTTAATGCAATAACTCACTACAGTCACTGCCTCACTACCTCAGTTCGTGACAATTTAAATTGACAAAGATTTTCAGTGCAGATACACAGAAAATTGCTTTAGATACTCGCAACCCGACCATCATCCGTTGTTGCAATAAAAATAAATGCATGAACAAAAACTAAAATCCGCACTCGGCATTCCTAGCTATACCACTGTCGTGTACCTATGCCGATTGCCGAGTTACCGACCGACTCTCTGTCTCTTCCAGAGCGGTAATCCTTTCGTATAGCAACACAGTGCACTCTAATGAACATACGCATGTAGAGAATGAGTTTTAGAAAGCAAAAGATTGCAATCTGTATGCTGTACCACACCTCAGTCCCCGTTCTCCACACAATCAAATAATTTTATTCGTGCACCTTTTTAGCACATCCACCCTCCGCCGCCGCCGCACCCTCTCCCATCAGCAGCATCAATGGTGGTGTAGTTTTTTTCAAAGTACCGATGATTTCTGAAAGCTGCCCTGCTCTACGCATATATTTGTTATGCGTTTGTATGATTGTGCATACACAGCTACGCATATCCACAAACGCAATCAGTGCACTGCACAGTGCACAGAATTCGATTGATTCGTACAACAAATGCAAAATTGCAATTATTCAAATGCTGAAGGATAATAAAAGGACGGACGCCGGTCGGTGTAGCGGCCATCAGCCCAATGCCCCGACAGACGGTATAAATTAATTTGATGAAGCGCAGGGACGCGCTGCGCTGCGTATGTTCATTATACACGGCGGGACTCAGGATTGGGAGCAACGAAAATTGACTGATTGAAAATGTTACGCGAGTGTACCGGTTTTTATATCCGTTCGTATATCGTATCTTTACACATACGGTTTCGTGTTTTATCGTCCATCCAGCAATGAATACGACTACAAGTATTTGAGTGTGAGGCGGTTGGTTATTTGGCCTTTGGAGTGTGGGAAGCGACGGCAAAATAAATGCCCAGGCTTTTAATTTAATCAAAGGCAGCAGGAGTGTAATCGGGATAATAGAGCTCCATCGATGATACATTACTTTACAACATAAATGTGTAATGTTGGTATGGATACAATGTCTAAGGCAAAACGGAACCATGGCTACCGCCAGTAGTAGTATGAGGTTTTGGTCAGACGGTAGCACGGACTTTGACAGTGAAGCAGTTTTTAAAGTCGACGCAAAGTTGACGCACAAACAATCGGAATGTTTGAGGAACAGGCCTAAAGACCACGCCCACATGATTTTATTAAGCAAAGAGACTCAATCGAACAGTAAATATCGCTTTTTCGATTTGAGCGATAATAATTGCCGCCAGTTGCTGATATACGAGCTGCGAGCTCTGGTATGAAAGACTTTATTTCCCGGATACTCGTGGGAGACATAATGTTCAGAAACTTAGACACGGATGACTCTTAAAGCGCACGAACTTTAGGTATCCTCCGTAGAGCAACCGTTCTATCGGTAGACGTGCTGTTGAGCTAAATCACACTGATCATTCATTATATGACTGATCGATACTCAGCATCGTTTTGTCCATTTTAAAGCCGCATATACGACAGACCGCATTTATATGTACGACTTCCTATAAGACTTCAGTTATTCAGATTGGCAATGGAATAACATTCGCTGCCCTATTCAGAAAACATAGGAAAAAGACTCACCGAAACCTTTGATATCATTGACATAGGTAACGAAGGGGACTGTCATTGCCGTATTTGCAAGTATGTATTGGAACGGTAGCTTTAGTCGTGAAGGAGGGCAAAGCCAAGTAGGTATGTATTATCAATTTATCATCATAATAGACGGATATAACTTTGAGGTCATTAGACCCTTTATCTAACTCGCCTACGCTATAAACCAATTTACATCACATCAGAAATCAATGGATGAATTCCGATAGTTGATCGCTATTTCCTTGGATTACGAAGGCAGTTGAGTAGTAAAGCCTTGTCTGGAAACAGTAAGGAGGCTCTTTATAAGACCCTCTCATCATACCAGTCCTAATACACAGAGCAAAAGTAAGGTCATTAGTCAATGAGAATGAATACTTCCTTGGTCGATTTAAACGCAAAATTCTTTGAATGATTTCAATTCTCAGCTTGGCAGACTCGGAGACCTACATATTTTTTATACAATGACCTGCAAGCCGAGGAAGAAGAATCACACATGCTGTAGGATTTGGAGGTAAAATGTCGCAGCCGAAGATTCTGCGAAGATACCTCTCCCTTACAGTGCCTAGTGCCGTACGAGACTTATACCGCTTATACAATTCTTTAAGGTAACCTTCTCGGTCCCATTTGCATTGGCAGGCTTTAAATAAATGTATAAAAAGATAGATGAAGCAGGTCCGCATAGGCACCCTAGGCCCAGGTTCTCATTGTGCGATTTTATTTTATTTTTTCGGATGAATGGGGCCTACAAATTGATGCCGAGTCCAAACGGCTGAATTGAGAAGCTTTTCCGTGATATTTATACTCTCGGAGGTTTGTTAAACGTTCGCGAGAAGTGGCGTTCTGAAGAGCATGAGAAATACCAATGAAACCCATAGGCATACTCAACCTAGTGACGATAATAAGAACGACTAGTCCACGAGTTGTAGGCATTGCATTGTGCCAGCGTGACTGCTTCCAGTTCCAGTTATTGAAAAGGTCGTAAAAAGGCAAAGCTGGTGCTTCCAAAGATCGTCATTGAAGTGGTATATATGGGAGCCTAAACCTCGCTGTCGCGAGTAGATTCCTTTCCTTATTTCAGCACAATAACATAAAAAGGGTCTTCAGAAATCTAGTTCCAATAGTTGCTTTTATGACCACAATAATGCCCAGTCCCTTTAGTCCTACCACAACTGACTTACCTTATTTCAAAACACAACTTGACTCCCTCATAACTCCCATAATCAGTAACAACAAAATCGCTTCACTTGACTCCACAAAGCCCTCAAGACTAAAGGTCTAAAAGTGAATAAAAAACAAAAACCCAATTTTTCATAAACCCTCCGCTGCTTATCATCCCGCATATAATCCTCGAACAAATTTACTAAATCATCGCTGAGTAGCTGGCTAATGACAGTCAACAGAATTGGGGTACACCAACTTGAGTTCATCCTCATAAATCTTTTTCCAAAGCACCGTTTAGACCTTTTCGCAGCAGCCATAGCTAACCCTGTTGCTTGCGAAAACGTATAGTCAGAGTCACACACCTTCTTGGGATTTCCTTTCCGGACGGGCGACATGAAAATCATTTTTGAAAGAAAAATAAAAAGGAAAACAATTTCACCCCCAATTGAGTAAGAAACAGATCCCGACCTACCTCAAGACTTCTTTCCGTATCATTCTTTTTCGCACCCCAGCAAAAACACACACCGAAAAGGACGAAACTTTTTCGTCGGTTTTCCTTGTTCATTTTTGCCGTGAGAAAGGAAATCTGTTCCCCGGAAAAGTTTCCTTAAGTCGTCGATGATGGAAGACTTCCGAGGATTTGCTTGGATGGGGCAGGTTTTTTCTTGTAAATATAAAGGACTTGCATTGAATGGGAATTTTTTTTTTCTGTTGCAATTTATTGGTAAATTGGGCGGCGGAAAAGTTTATTTCCGGAAAATTGATTACGAACTTTGTTAAAGCGAACAACCAAAGTGGTTAATTGTGTTCGCCACTGCTGTTGTTACATAAAAACAAATGGAATACAGATGATAGAGCAATAAATTACAAGGATAGTCTTACCTCTACCGCTTCGTCCAACGAATCGCAGATCATTGAATTTCGCCACCTGATTCTTCATCACGGCCGTACAATTCCTCAGTTCGGCACAATAGTTCTCGTCGTTACCGGCTCGTACTGTCACCATGGTGCCATCGCCGATGTCACCTAGGGAGACAACTTTAAACGCCACCGGCAGAGTTTTATTCGATCGCCAGTGCGGCGGCAACACTGTACACACTAGTAACGGACTACCGGTGCGGATTAGTTCGCCGGGATGTTCGGTTAGAAAATCGCCTAAAGTCCGTTCGGCTAGAATGTCGGAGGTCATTTTGGTGTACGCCTCATTGAGCAGCTGCGCTGCTGTGGGCGGCGTATTTTCAGTGTTGCCATTGGTGCCATTTGTATTGTTGTTGTTGTTCGTTCCGGTGCCACTGGATGAATTTGTTGTATTGCTGTTGCCGGTCGTTGTATTGTTTGAGCTATTGTTGGACGTGTTTGTATTTGTGACGTTCGGTGTAGTCGTTAGATGCATTTTCGCCAGTTTTACGCTTGATAATTTAAGTCAGTTCAAGGTGAGTATTTTCTTTTTTTTTGCTTATGGGATTTTATAGGTAATTTCACTTTGGCCAGTTTTATTAGAAGTCTTTAGTTACTCATCGTTGGGAAGAACAGTTCTGAAAGAAGGAAATAGAAAACAAATTTAATGACGCTTAAATAAATTGAAATATATCAGTAAATGTAGATAGATGAATGTAAGTAAGGGCCAATGTAGTAGTGGTAGAAACTTTTAGACTTGAGACTAACTTAGGTTCCTCAAGTGGACCCTCCATAGCTCTCGATTCTCCGCCATCGACTCTAAGTCATCAAGGGCAATCCCCATACGTGTAGAGGAGAGATTATGAACTTCAACAATCTCATTCGGGGTCTATCTAGATGACGCATTGTGTGCGATCTCTATACGGGTCACACCAGCAATATAACGGAGGGAACTCATTTCAGCAGCTTGTATCCGCAATCCTATTCTTTCTGTCTGACAATAGGTAAGAGTTGGAACAAACACCGAATTATAGACAATTTAGCTTTGACATCAAGTTCAGTCCTCCTAATAACAGGCTGTCCAAACTGTCTCAAAATTGCCCCAGCCTGACCCCCAGCATTGAGCTCCTTCCATCACTCATGAATAAGACCCCGGCCGAGATACTTAAACTTCTCCACCTGTTTCAATGAGACTCCATTAACATGCAGAGTGAATTAAAGAGGCGTAGGTACTGGAGACGACCATCACTTCAGATTTGTTCACGTTTATTTTCATCTCAGCTTCAACACAAACGACTACAAACCGATCGAGTGCGCGCTGAGGTTCAGCCTGAGAGGGCCCTAGGATGACCAAAGACCAAGTCATCAGCAAAGAGCAAATGACTTATCCTCAGATCTCCCAATTCGAAACGTTCTTCGCAAAGACTGCGCGCTGTAACATCCAGTCCAGTGAAAAGAAGAGGAAACAAAACGCACCACTGGCAAAGTCCAACGCCCACGGTGAAAGGTATTGATTTGACGCCGTTTACCCTAACACAGCTTTTACAGTTTGTGTAAAGAGATTGAATGCCTCTCAAGAGAGAACCATCAATTCCATACTCCTGTAATATACTCCAGAGTTTACCTCGACGGCATCGGTAGTATACTTTCTCCAAAGCTACGAAGTATGCGTAAACAGGTGTAGCATACTCCCAAGCCTTCTCAAGTACCATTCTGATAGTGAATAAACAGGTCGGTTGTGCTTCTGCCCTGACGAAAACTGCACTCCTTATTTCCTAATCGTGACTCGACCACGAGTTTCCAGCACCTTGACAAAGACTTTTCTGGGGAGACTTAAAAGTGATGATAATTTGTAATTGGAGCATTCACAGGCAATTTTAAAGACACGAGAGAGCCCTTTAACTCCCTTTTCACTAAGGCCTTGATGGGTATTTTGGACCGTATTTCATTTACTCCGGCAGATTTGGCAGCTTTTAGCGATTTGATCGCCGTGGTACTATTTTCCGCCCTGTTTAAGGCTATGGATCTGTCATCATCAATGCCCTGGATTGGATTGAGCAATCCTATTACCTACCTACCTATTGCATAATTTATGCAAACGCAAGACTCCGCAATTAACAATAATATTAAAAAATTTCACAACGATGAGGTTTTCAAAACGTTCAGTAGCTATTAGAAAGAATTAAGTAGCAAAACCCTCTCACGACCAATTAAACAAACGTTTCATAAGGTCCTTATAATCACCGTCCGGCTTTATGGCATGGACTATGTCAAGGATGGATGAAAACGCACACAGTTCCCTTGAGCGAAAAGCTCTCCGTTCGAGCTTCCAGTTTGAATTGCAGTAGTCTGGGCCTGGAGGTAAGCTTGCCGCCTTCTAGAAAATCTCGTGGAGGATTTTTTTTTTAAACTCAAAATGCGTATACTATTATCAATTATTATACAATAAATACTAATAAAATAACAATTTAAGCTTAGCTAAATTTTAGCTAAATTTTCTCTTTAAAATTTAAGCAAATCTATTTAACCAAGCGGTACCCTGCGCTTTAGCTAAAAAATCAAATTTTCATTTCAGACTGTACTTCATAAATCTGTCAAAATTTAGCGCGGTGCCCAATTATGGCTCGGCAAATTTTCTCAAGCTATAAATAAAACGATATAACACTTTTTGGCGTCTATGAATTTTTGAAAGAAGTTATTTTCAACGAAAAGCTGTTTTCTGTGACACTTATATCCACAAGGTACCTATACCTATACTCTACATAATGTTAAATTTAGCTACGATTTTAGCTGATGTTTGGAGAGAAAAATTGGAGAGCAGCTTAAAATTTAAAATTGATTCCCATGAGCAAGAATCGTGTAGCCACCGGCACCGTCAAAAGAACTAAAAATTTCGCAAGCGAAGAGAGAATGAAGAATTGTACCAAGCAATCTACTACAATTACCTCACGACTGAGGACATCACCTTATAAAGGAGGACTGTCCTTTTCAAAGGAGGATGATAGTGAGAAATCTACTGGGGGTGAAGATATACAAGTGTTGTAGAAATGTACAGTGATGTAAACTTAGTCAAATCGATTAGAATTAATCGGCTAAGATGACTGGGAGGTAAGGTCACCTAAGATGGAGCGCGCCGTTGGCGTTGGAATATGAACTCAATAGATCGATCGGGCGGTGGTTGGGTGTGTATGAATCGGGTAGGCGCTGATCGGCATCAACTTGGCGGTGCCCAGCTGTTGTAACTTTTCGTACACATCAATTGTGCTTATTTTACCTCCGCGTGGTAACCACCGGGTACTGGTCTCGCCCATCCGGGTGTGACTTGCTGAACTTATAAGTGCGAGTGTTGAACCCGAAGAAAATAGCAACACTATAATGCTCTGTCGGAAAGACTGACTGAACGAGTCTCAGAAGTCTTACATGAGCTTCTCAGAAAGAGGACGTACGGCGGACGAATTCATTAGACTGAATCAACGGTGTCGTCAACAGTCAATACGACAGTTACCTTACTTGAGCTACTTCGACATATTTGGAGCTGAGGCCAGTGAGGATTTTTCAGGACTAGTCAGGGTGCTGAAACAGAGATGGTGGCGGATGAACCCTTTATGGGCCAACGGCAGCTCTCACATCCCCGAAGTGGGTTACTGACACCGGAGGAATCCGGCCCCTTTCGTCCAAGGGATCTAACAAAGGGCATGGCCCTTTTTTATGACAGTTATTCGAAATTCCAATTAAAAAGCGACGGAAAACGGGGGAGAAGGTAAGTGCGTGGTGAGGCAGCTGTAACAGAATAAGAGACGATCGAAGAAGCTACAAACCAAAAGTAAACCCTACCCTCCCTAATAAAAGAAAGTATCAAATTGATTTTATTTTGTGGGAATTTAAAAAAAGAAGCCAACTCGTGGTCCATGTCCTTTAATTTGAGAGACCATCTTCTGGCGATTTAAAGGAACTAAGTATTTTAGAACCGACCAGGTGAAACGATGACGTTCATACGAAAAAGTCAGTTACGACCTCAGTGAAGCCTTTACGAGCAGATATTCTTATTGTACCTTAAATCAAACAAATGCCGTACCTATATACAGAGTCTATGAGAGCAATTTCCGTCTCAAATCAGGACTTTCGTATCTATCCTTTTTCATGTCCACCTGTTTCACAATCTGCAGTCATTGGCATCATATTTAGTTTCCATTCAAACTCTATAAAAGAAACAACAAAACTCCAATTGCATTGTGAACAGATAAACCGCTAACCAAAAATCATGTTCAACACAAAAACCGCTACAAACTGGTGACGAATAAGCGCGAATAAATGCCACCCTTGAAAAAAGTAACTCTGATGAAAAAAAAAACTCTACCACAGCCATCACAAGAAAAACAACACACAACCCATTCGGACAGTGGAAAATCAAGTTCTGTTCCACATCACGGCTGCGGCATCATCCACTTAACACACTTTTACTCACATCGTCAACGCGTTTTGGTTCTTTTTTAGGCCTCAACAATCCCAATTCCATCACCAAATGTCGGTCTCTCCATTCACCGCACTGTTACGTCGTCATCGTTGTCGTGAATGCAAATAAAGCGACGGAAACAAGTGAAACGGAAAAAAGGAACGAAAAGTTCTACCAAAAAATGAGCAAACATACAAAACGCATATGGGTAACCGTAACCGCGCCCGAAAACGGACCACCATTGACACCGCGCACTAACCAAACCGCCAAGTTCAGTACGAGTATAAGCACGGTATGGGCATCGGCACTGCAGAGTCAATTTCAATTCTGGCCGCACGGAAACTCGCAAAGCTTCCATATTTTCTTTTATTTCCTGTTTCCCAAAATGGGGGGGAAAAAAATGTTTTTCTCGCTATAACGGGTCGCCCTTTCAAATTAATAGCATCGCCACCTCCACCCCCCACTGGTGGAGGTAGACAGCAGCAGCACCACCGGGGAATCCGCAAATTGGGTGTCATCATCCCCTTAAGTCGTCGTTGTCGGTCGTCATCGTCATCGTCATCGTCACCGTAGTCAAATTGTTCAGTGATTTCGCGGCAGGCGGTGCATAGTTTATAACGACCGACGAACGATATACGTGGCTCGTTGTCAATCGCGTCCAGCATGAGGAGGCTCAATGCTATGCTGTCCTTATGCGGCGATGTGATCCTTGTTCTTTGTTTTTTTCTTTTTTCTTTTTTTTTTGTTGGCCGTCGCTTTTCTGGAGCTGTTGCTGACCTCGGTGGACAATGCGTGTTTAACGACTTCCAATGGGGTGTCAGATTGTGGACACCCGATCTGGCCATGATTTTTTGCGGACCGATGACCAATGGTTTGGTTTTTTTTTTTTTTATTTCATTTTGGAGCGGATTTTTTTATTTTTATTTTTTTTTGTTAATGGAATATATGGTTGGTGATTGTCCTTTTTCCGCTGTCCACCGGAACACATAACAACGTGTGTACAATGAGATAGCGTGCTGGTGGACATGTTTCCCGGAATCAAGATTGGAGAGAAAAAAAGAAAACCGATGCCAGGGTCAAGGTTTTGATGGTTGACTCTCCGACAATGGGTAGCCCACATAACATTCCGCAGGATATTAACTCCATTCCATGCAAGAGATCAGATGGAGTCCTTTTTTTTTTTTTTGCTGGAAATTCCTTTCATTTTATGGACCGTATGTCCATGTTGTTAGATATTTTGAAATTTTTCGATAAAGGGGTTGAGCTTAGTTATGCTTTTGCTTGATTGCGTTATTTTTGGGAGCTGCGGGGTAACGGAGCGCTGTACTCCTTTACTCGTCGATGCGGATGGTAAAAGTTTTGCATTTTATGTCCGCAATCAGATTTGGAATTTCGCTTTGATGATTGAATATTTGAGCGGACCAAAGCGTTTGCTGGCCGCTGTATAAAGATTAACTTGTGGAATTTCCTAGATTGGATGAATTTTGTTTTCTTATGGGGGAATGTTCTATTATTGGGCAGATAATAAAACTGCGAGTTATCTTTTAAATGGTTAATATTGAGAGAGAAGCTGATATTTATTTATTTTCTATTTAGTTGGTTGTGGTAGAATATTCCAAGACTTTGTTGAAAACGCCCCCAAATGTGCTGCCTGGATGTGGTGGGGAGAATATTTTTGGACTAAAGGTGCTAGTATATTGCATGTAGCATAGCAAGCCACATACGTATATCTACTACATTTTTTAAATTGTTAAGTGGCAACACTCATCGGTCACGAAATATAGTTATAGTTATATATAGGTATAGTTAATTAATCAAAAATCTATATATATAAAAATGGTGGCAAAAATATACACTCCCGCTCAACTGAATAACTGCAAATTTTTAAAAAAGTAAAAAGACAATATCGCGTTAACCAAATTGCCGATTTTAATGAAATCAATTTTTTTGTATAGAATAATCAATTGTTAATGAAACAACATACGTACATATATTTTTATTTTTATTTTTGGAAAAACATATAAAAAAAAAACCTATTTATTTTGCTTTTTTAAATTGAAAGTAATTACAGCCGTTTTTTCTAAAATTGGTAGCGGAAAGCAATTAAACGACTCTGAAAAAGGCCAAATTATGGGATACCTAAAATTTGGTTTAAAGCCGGGCCAAATCGCTTAGAAAATTTGCCGAAGTCACAATGTAGTTGGTAATTTTATTCAGAATGAATTAAGCTATAATATCAATAAGAAAGGAGGGGCTCAATGTGCGACAACATCAACAGCCAGAAGACTTATCATCTGAACTGCTTCAAAATCCCAATCCCAACGTTCTGCTGTAATAATCAAGGAAGAATGCGGTGCTAATGCAATTCTGTCATCTAAAAAACGCATTATTCGGAGTGCCAAGCATTTATAGAGACTGATCGTAAAAACAGAACACATCTCAATGGTGTGCGCAAAGCTGCACGACTTCAGTTTGCTCGAGAGCATAATGACGTGGAAGAAGGAGTGGCAGATTGTCGTGTTTTCCGATGAAAATAAGTTCAACCTGGATGGACCGGTTGGCTCAAACTATTAATATTACATTCACGACATGCGAAAGGATGAATGTGTTTTAGGTAGTCACCACACCTGTGCATCAGGGGCATTACGATGTTCCACATAAATCATATTGGAACTTGTGACGTTGTGAGCTGCAATTTGTTACATCGAAAATGAACGCGAATGTATACAAAACTATACTAGAAAATGCTTTTCCAAATTTTTCGAATATTTTTGAACGGATTCAATGGACAACAGCCCCAGTCATACCTACTGGAGTATTGTTAAACAGTGGATAAAGGATCAAAATGTGAAATTGCTCGAGTGGTTGCCATACTCCCCGGACATAAATATAATTGAAAACGTTCGGGGTCTATTGTCCAAAAAAGTATATGAGGACAGGGGACAATTTGATAATCCTGCAAGCCTAATTGGTGCCATTAAAAAAGCCGGGTCAACAATTTCACTTGGAATTAGTGAAAAATATTATAAGTATTTTCCAAATCGTATCTATGAAGTTATATTGAACAAAGGAGATATAGTACTATACATACTAAATTATACTTAAATATGTAGCTAAATGTTAAAAACATGTGAATTAGTACTTAATATAATTTTTTTTTTGCCTTTTAATTTTTGAACCTATTCAGTTGAGCCAAAATAAATGGTCATTTTTCGATACGTTTTTTGGAAAAATAATCATAAAAATATAAATACGTTTGTTAGAGACCGCAAAATTTCATGGTTCATTAACAATTGATTATTCTATATAAGAAAATTGATTTCATTAAAATCGGCAAGTTGGTTACAGAGATATCGTTATTTTACTTTTTAAATATTCACCCTTATTCCCGTTGGCGTTTGTCATATACGACTCTTTTGTCGTGACGTTATAAAAACGATATTCAGCTTTTTTTCAAACTTTTGTTAAAGATTTTGATTCTTTTTCTATGTGTTCACTGTATTTTCAAATCGCTTGTCTCAAAAAAGTTACAAACTCTGACGTAAAACCGAAATGAAATATTAGGCGTTTACGACAAACGCCAACGGGAATAGGGGTGATTGTTGAACGAAGCTATTCATATGAACGGGCTGTATAGTAATTCATCAATTGAGAACGGCTGGACCGATTTGGCTCAAATTTTTTTTTTTCAGTTGTTCATAATTGCCAGGAGAAGGTTCTTCTGAAAGAAAATTTTGGGAAAATCCTCCGGAATAGTCGGGAAATTGGAAAAATCGAAAATAAATTTTTTTGTATGGAATTTTGTGTTCAATTGTTCCGGAATGAAAATTTCTTAGTGAAAAACTCGGAAAATTCCTGGAAAACGCGAAAATTTTTAATTTTTTTTTTTTTTTGACGGAATTTTGAATTTTATAGCATGATTTGATGACTTTGGATGATGTAAAGGTGGAAAATTCGTTGTGAAGCTTGGAAACTTTTTGGATAATTGTGAAATTCATTGTGACAAAAGACGTTTTGCTTTTTGGGTGGAGATGTTAACCTGGCCAAATTCCCTTTGATGTTTCGACTGGATTGATATCGTTTTCGGAACATTTTTGGGAGTTCACAACGTCGAAGGAGGAACTCATCTCCAAAGTGTTCGCCGGCATTGCAAAAAATTATAAAAATCTCGATTGGATTAGTGAACTGGCAATACTAGAAACGAAGAATAAGGACGTCGATATTCATTGAATTTCATTATTCAAAGTCAAATCGCTGGAGAACTGCATTCATACAAATCCGTTGACAACGTGACCGACGAGGATGAAGCGACCAACTATCCGACGGAATTTTTGAACTCGCTTGATGTTCCAGGAACTCTACCGCATAATTTACAGCTGAAGATGGGATCGATCGTAATATCATGTTGCGGAATCTGAATCATACGAAATTGTGCAACGTTACGCAGTTGTCCGTCAAGAAACTGATGAATAATATGGGATTCAAGCGACGATCATCAGGGGCAAATTCTAAAGAGAGGATGTCCTTATTCTACGAATTCCGATTATTCCAACTGATCTTTCATTCCAATTCAAGCGGATTTATTTCCCCGTTCGATTGACTTTTGCGATGACAATCAATAAATAACAAGGCCAATCGTTGGAAGTCTGTAGGATTAATCTCGGATTTCCCTGTTTTACGCACGGTCAGCTGTACGTTCGCGTGTTGACAAACCGTCTTCGTTGTTTGTTTTTGCGCCGGAAGACAAAGCATAAAATATATCACATCGCTCTCTACTGATTTCGATTCGATTTAAATAAATCACATATTGAAAGTCGATAAAATATAGCTTGGGCTTTCAATGAAGCATTACAAAGTTTGGATGTCTGTATTTATTACACTGCGCAGTAGCGTGGTTAGTGTGCTGGACTACTGTGCGAGGGATCCCAGGTTCGATCCCCGGAAAAACACAAATTACATCTTAAAGTTTTTTTCTACTGCGCCACCTCGGGCGAACGTCTGACAAACATCCGAGAGTATGTGACTGTCATGAAAAAGCTTCTCAATTCAGCCGTTCGGACTCGGCCAAAAATAGAAACTCACACAAACGAATGGTTGCGAGAAGCTAGGCCTAGGGTGGCTACCCGCCTGTTGCGCCACCTATTTATTTATTTTTTATTTATTATATTGTTGCAGTAGAAGAATGCCAGATGGAGTTTCCAATTTTGAGAGACAGCCGGATGTGCAGTTTGTCAAAAGCGATCAAACTTTTAGAACGTTTCAGACCAATCTTAGACCAAAGGGATAAAATGATTCTGTGGTTCCTATAGAGTGTATTGAGTACTAGATCGCCGTTTGGCTTTCCGAAAAGTTCAGGGGCTAACTATATGCACTTGGCAGCGAATCGCATTTTGTATCGATTTCGCATTTTGGTACTATTCAGTTCGCGGGTGAAAACTATCGCACTTCGCTCTATTATACATTCGCGCAATTATGCAACTGCGAACGCCATTTTATCGACGTGAAATGCGATACATGTTTAGATGGCGAACTAAGTTGCCAGCGGCGGTGCATTTGCATAGCAAAAAAATAAAATAAACTGCAGCGAAAAATAGTGTGATTTTCGTGGAAAGTCAACATTCCAAGCAATCGTTTTGCATAGTTGCTAGATTCACCGCGAAGCGAATTGAATGCATCGCAAATTTATGCGATTAGCGGCGGAGTGCATAGTTAGCCCCAGATATCCGTTCTTTTAGCCAATATAAGACTTATTTTATCGCCTAAAATACGCCATATACCTACATTGATCAAAGAAACGGAATAGGGATCAATATTAAGGCTAGGTGCACACATGCGATTTCATTCGAGCAACTACTTAGTCGTACAAAATTAAACACATACATTTCAATATGAATGCACGCACATACCTAACATCTAAAGTTACCTAGCCTTAGTCTATCAGGGGAATGCACCACCTGTGAAGAACTCCTGGAAAGGCTACCGTTTGCCTGTTAAAACTATCAATGCGGGAATAATATGAAACAGAATGTCAACGCATCGGAAAAAATATTTCAAGGTGCCCCACTGATGTACAAGCAATCTGTTCGTTGGGCTTTGCTTAGCCATGGGGTTCCCGATCTTTTGCACACTGCGACTCGCTAAAGAAGACCACGCATATTTCGAAAAGTGATGATAAAACGCCGCTTAAGGTTGTTTTTCATTGACCTTGTGGCAGATGTCTAATAACTTCGATTCAAAAAATTAGTGCTCTTATTCCGTTTTGATTTTTTTCTTTCATATATGGATCCATCTAGATCTTTATACAAATTACAGCATCATAGGAGCTCTATGTTGTCTAGATCATCCAGTGTCCCATCTTAGTACTTTTATATCTGGGGTTGTGCAGTATATACTGCCGACCTATCTTTTCGGTTTAATGAAAACTTGTATTTTGACCTATTTTTGTATTTTTGCCCACCTATGATTGGCCAGAGTATGCCTGCAAGCTTTGAGATTCGTGCAAAGTAGATACGCCTCTGTGCAAATACACCAAACTGAGAGAGTTCTTACAGACGTAAAGACCAGAGATAGATCTTTGATCCTTTCTCCATGTCTCATAACTTTCTCGTTTCCTGGAATATCCATGGATATTTTTTGTAATGTACTTTTTCATTAAGATGTGTTCAAGCCCCAAAAACATAACACTCTTTTATGTTTCTCACCTACTCCATAACTAACCATCAGTATTTCAAAGGATGGTAAAAGCCCTGTTACACCATCTTAAAGCCTTACACTCCATCATAGTTAATTTAATTTCCAAACCTCTCCTTTACAATTGAAACAAGGCAACCCTACTTAAATTGCTTTAAAAGCAACTTTCAATTTACACAGCACGCACAGTGTCCAGTATAGTCGACCTCATAAATTGCATCTATAGAGCCACACCCACCGCACTGATGGAGAAACGCCGAAAATTGAGATATGTGCGTGTAGAATGCGTTAAGCCAAATATTATTGCATCTGACCGGAACCGAGAGACAGACTCCTGCGGAAACCCCCGAAACAAGTGACAATCAAACCTCAAAAACCAAAGTCTAGATGCTTTCGGTATCCGTTTTTGGTTGCGAGTGCATTAAACATGATCATCACCCTCAGGAGGCGTCCTGCATCGTCAACACCATTGTGTCACCTAGAAAGTAGAAACCTCCGTCCACCAGACCCATGAGAAACTCAGGCAAACCAAAAACCTAGAGATGAACTGCGTCCTACCTCAAAATGTACACAAAAGTGCATAGTTCGCAGCAGTGTAATAGCTTGTAGAGAGTTTGCAAGTGCAACTGCTTTTCGTTCATCCATTCCGGAAGGCAGCCTGCAGACGTGAACGTCAACGCGCGGAGAAAGAGAGCGGCATGCACCCACAAAAAGGATATGCAACGGATGCGTCCAAATGCATTCGCTTACACTGGCGTGCGACACTGTGGTCACTGCGGATGACAATTCGGTGTGGCCGACGTACACAGGAGGAGCTCCTCTTAAGTGTATTTCACGGATGCTGCGGTGATGAGTCCTGTTGTGTGTGCCTGTGCTGTGCGTCTATGACTAAACTATTGTGTGTGCGAAATGAGGGCTTATGAATGCGTAAAGTTGTCACACCCTTGGTGAGACTTGGAGAGATGCGTGCGTGTCCTTCCATCGAGTGCATTCAAGCCATGAAATTCGTCCTCTTCGTCGGATTTCGTGTGAATGGGGGACTTGGTAATGATGATGACTGCATCAAGGCGCGAAAACCTCTTTCGGGGTGAGATCCTACCGTAATTACTTCTTCCGGGTATCACAGAGGGAAGAAGGTCCCTCCTCTGCTGTTAAGCTAAACCGGACATATAATAGTGTGAGAAATTTCATTAAGGCGAAATGCCGGTTGACAAACTTTTCTTCTCACACTATCTATACCGTGTGTCGTTGTCTCGGTCCATGATGACATGGTGTCACAACACTGTTGACTGGGGTCATTTAATTTGCTAAACTGGGAGATTTGCTACCAAGGATGTCAGGATATAAGGACTGCCCTTTCGTGTCTGCATAATATGTGAGTATGTAATCGTCTTCATCGTGGAACTAGTCGAATGGTCGTAAAATTTCTCCAACGCCAGATGTGTGTGATGTGAATACGATCGCTCATTACACACACGAACCTGCTGCACTTTTACGACCTCGCATTGTGCCCCCTAATTGTATACTAAGCGTCAAAACAACGAAGACGACGACGACGACGTCAATAGCAATGATGAAGCCAATTGAGGGGTTGTGAACATAATGATGACATTCGGACGCGGATGACGGTGGAGATGCAAGTGGCACGGGCTCGGCGGAAGTATTAAATTTGGCGCTCCATGTGGGTGGCCTTTGGAAGTGACAGCCCGATGGGCGGCGGCGGCGCGTTTACTTTTAGGCAAGCCAGTAGCGGACCACCCCCAACGCTGAACTACGGGTGTGCTCGCATTTTATTATAAACAACAAGATACTACTCATATAATGAAAGCGAATAGATTCACCGGAGTTTATTTTCGGATATGATTACTGTATCGGCGGGTTGTTTCATTATTGTATGATCAACGCAAGTGCGCAGTTTAATTGAGCTATTAGCGGATGACTTTTGTGTATGTTTACGTATATGTAGATGGATGTAGATTGAGCGTGCTCAGTGATGGGGATGGTGTAAACACATAGCGCAAGTGGTGGAATCGGAATGAAAAGGCATTTGTTTTGAAAATTATGACATCAGTTTAATGCGATAACAAAAAAAAATTCTACACGCCTTTATTTAGAAAAGGACATATAGTTTGTATCTTTTTTTTCGAATAACATTGCTCAACAAACCTATATACTTAATAAAAATTGCCACGCAAAAGTCTGTTAAACTTATATGCATTTTCTTCCTTTTATCTTTCTGAATAAAACCTGCTTTTTTGATAGCATTTAGAGTTGGGTTGGGGTAACAATTCCGCATGGATGAAATTACAAAATTTTGATTCTAAGATTCTGCTTTTCAGAATTCGGGTTTACCTACAAGTGCTTTTAAATATTTTTCAGACCTCTTTTTAATTACTACGTATTTTCAGAGTTTGCCAAGACAATCATCTCTCTTGAGCTATGTAGTGGAAACAACGCTATTAAAGACTAGTACCCTCAGAGAAAAATTGCAAGTTAAAATCTAGTACACTCAGAGGAAAAACGAGCTAAAATCAAGAATATCAGCGTCAGATCAAGCTCGTTCGTTGACGAAAGTATGGTAATCTCGAAAAATCTCATTTCAAGTACGAAAATCTTATTTTTAGCTCGTTTTTTAAAGACCAAAAAATTTGGTTTTAGATCTTACTAAAGACTTACTAAAGTTTTACTTCAATCCCGTTTCGGTATTGTTTTAAGAATGTTCGTTCTTATTTTAAGAATACAAAAGCAACTTTTTGGACCATTGTCAACTTAAATTAAGCTCGAAAATTCTTAAAACAAGACAAAAAAATCTTCTTTTAAGATTTTTTTTTCAAATTTAAGATTAAGATTTTTTTAAGCTTAAACATTTTACTTCAATCCTGTTTCGCGATTATTTTAAGAAGGAGGTTCTTAAATTACACGATGCCTGAAACAAATTTACTTTGGGTAGGTATTCAAGATCTAAACCTGGGATCTTGAATATTCAAAATAAATTTGTTACAGGCAATAATATAAGAACCACATTCTTAAAATAATCGCGAAACAATATTGAAACGAGCAGCTTATTAAAAACAATTTTAAAAGAAGATTTGTTGGTCTTGTTTAAGGAGCTTCCTTCTCATTTTGAGGTGGCTTCAGTAAGACTTTAAGTAAGATTTTTAAGCTAAAAATGAACTCAAAATAAGATTTTTGTACTTGGTATAAGATTTTCCGAGTTTACCATATTTTCGTTAACGAATAGGCTTGAAATATCACTGACATTCTTGATTTTAGCTCGTTTTTTTCTTAGTCTACTTTATAAAATGTAACGTCCGTCTGTTCGTCCCTCCATAACTCGAGAACCATTCGGCCATTTGAACTGTAGCTCTTCAGCTGACAATACACGTTCATACCAGCAGACTTGTTATCAAACTTGTGGCATTCATCACCGCCACCCATTAGATTCGATATGCGATAGTGGCGCTTCAAGACTTATAAATCTCCAGAATCTGGCCGCTAACTTATAGCCACAATTAAAAACTCTCAGATGGGAATAAACAAACATCCACGTCCAAAGATCTTCGACTTATAAGGTTATCATCGCTCTTGATGCTTAAAACTCTATTGATTGATACCAATTTATACGCTCTAACATTTATACAGAACTATTGTCAGCAGACTAGAAGAATCTTGCACCAGTAGAGGATTACTATGACTAGAGACCTTGCACTTAAAAAATTAAGGGCCTTACCAATAATCATTTATAACCTTCGACTTTATTTTGACGGTCACAATAGATAGTTTTATATGGAAATTTTCGCCATTGTGACTTCGTAAAAATTAGCCTGGACACTAAAAATAGTGATTAGGTACTACCACGCTGAGACTGCGTTTAACATTGGGCCGGTTTTCAACCAGATTTATCTAACAATTTATTATAGAAGTGGGACTTGCAACTTCGCTCTTATGCACTGTCTGTACACAATACACACATTACTCATGGCTGTTGTCAGATCTAAACTCTTTTTCTGCCAAAATACGCTGACTGCTGCGTTGCTAAATTGGACTTTGTTTCTAATTTCGATACATTGCCACCTTGCAAAGAGGAGTTGGTCATTGATGTCAGGAATACAAATGGTGAGTGGAGAGTGGGATCGGTGGAGGTGTCACTCATTGATGCATTCAAAACAATTTGACAATGATTCATAGGTATCCCAACTTTTCAAAAGGTTAAACCTTCCTTGCATAGACTTCTAAGCAAGCTGCAGGGAGGAAGAGGAGGGGAAGGCCATCCATCGCCTCCGTAATTGTCCTGCCTTGTACGAGGGTGGGTCAATACGTCCCTGAAAATTAACACAATTCTGTCGTCACCTTCAATTTATCATTTTTATTTTGTTGTCAAGAATAATTTTTCAAAAGATCGCACCCAAATTTTCAAACAGATCTGTCAAATAGTTTTGTTGTGGCAGCCATTTTATATAGACGCCTACGAGCATTTTCGTTAAAATGCAAAAAAGTGTCCATTAAACACAATTTTTTGCTAGAAAAAACTATATCACGCAAAACTAACAAACACATGACAAATATCATGGGGATTCTTCACCATTGATTGGAACCTTTCACCGCTGGTTTACTCAATTTCGGTGGGGTCGTTCAAGCACATAATAGTGACGCCGCGCCGACTGTTCTGGTCACCCAACTGAGGTCACCACACCAGAATTGGTCGACAAAATGCATAGTTTGATAATGAACGATCGGCGAGTGAAAGTGCGCGAGCTTGAAGAGGCCACAGGCTTATTACATGGCTCAGTGATTTCGATTTTAAATAAATATTTTGAGATGAAAAAGCTTTCCGCAAGATGGCTGCCGCGTTTGCTCACAATCGACAACAAACGCATTCGTTTGACAACTTGAAAAGTGTTTGTTGGCGATGTTCCAGAAAAATTCGACTGCGTTTTTGCGCCGATTCGTAGCCGTCGATGAATCCTGGATTCACTACAACACCCTCGTATGTCTGCCGTTCGTAGATATCTACCCTCTCTAATGTCGATCATGACTGCTACTGCCACCACTGCAAAACTTTATTAATAGATGAGAAAAAATATTGTTGGAGCAACAGGTCTATAAAGGTCCTTAAGACTAACTTCTCGCAACCATTCGCTTAGGGTGAATTGTTCTTTTTGAAACGCATGGAAGGACTTACATTTTTATGCCGAATCAGAACAGCTGAATTAAGATGCTTTCTCATCACAGTTACGTAGGCATACCTACTCTAAGATGTTTGTTAGACGTTTCTGTGAGACACCGAGCGGATAGTTTAACAGAAACGGATCTCTAAAAATGGTGTCCGGTAATCGGTATCCATTTACCCAAAAAGCCAGAAGAATGGACCGCCATAATCAAACTTGGCGAAGAACTATTGAGAATGAAAGAGAATATAAGCAAGCTGAATCAACCCCGAACAAGGTGGCAAGAAGGCGTGCATCGCTGATGTGCTTTGGAAAAGTAAAAAGAAATGGACGCTAAAAAATTCGATATAAAATTGGGTTGACTTAGGTAATCAATTAAGCAGTCAGCTAACGCGTCCGTAATTTAATTAAATAACATATTTTCCATTAATATATTGGCAAAAACATCGATATAGGAATTTCAGAAAGAAACCAGAACAGATGACCAATCAACTCTTCAACGCTTCTTTCGTCCACACATGGTCACCTATATTCTTCTGGTATAACGTGCACATGGTTTCAACCAGAGGGTGCTACTGCAATAATCGAACGCTTTTTTCAGCCGCAACTATTGCTGGGTTTCCACTTGTCGATTTGAAATTGACAATTGACATTTTTTTATGCCAATTAAAAATTGGCAAGTGGAAATAGCGAAAAATTGCTTGTCAATGAATTCACTAACAGTGTTTGTCAATAACTGACAAAGAAACCACTGGACAAGTGGAAATAGCTAAATTGTCAAAAAAAATGTCACTTTGTCTAGAAAATTTAATTGGCATCGAGTTCATAAGTTGGTCAATCAACTGACAAACGATTTTTTGACAATAATTGGCATAAGTGGAAATGAACTGACGTTGGTGTCGTTCAATGACATAAACGCGAGGGCTGTCAAACTTTGTCAATCGACCGACATGTGGAAACCCACCTTAAGTCACCGAAGACTCCGTTTCTGCCACAAAGAGATACATAAAGCCGAGAAATCTTAAAAAAGAAAAAAAAAAGAAGAAAAGGCATAGACTATAGATATAAGACATAAGTTAGCCAGCTCATGGTCCGCTTTTCATCCTTTGGCGCTATACCTATATCGATGGAAAGATCTACGAGAATAATTCCCAGTCTCCTGCAAATGTCAAAAAATTATATAGAATATTTATCGGCCTTTACACCACAAACTAAGAAGACTCAAATGTTTCATCGAAAGTTTGTAATTTTGCAAATACAAAATGGCGCCCAACTCCAATATAACAATGAGAAGAATTCATTGGATTTAAATATGGTTCTAGATTCGTTACAACTCGTTAATTTTTAACACTTAAAAAACCTTATACTTTGGTTATTTAATGGTTTCTATTTTCACTATTATGCTTTGTATCTAGGTATCTATACCACAAAAATATACTATACTACTAATCCGATTTCAGTGCAGTTTTCTGCAAACAATTCGAAAAACTTGCACATGGCTTGAAACTTGATAATGCTTTGTAATTCAATTTCTACTAACAATTATTTTTGAAATAAGCTTAAAGTCAAGGTCATACTCGGCTTATGGTCATATTATGAACCCGTTTTAATGGTCATGGATGGAAGCTTGGTAGCTTTGGTATACAATTTTTATAAGTTTTACTTTCACTATAGAGCGTAGACAAATGTTTGTATAGATTAAAACAAATGTTAAAATTAGGACATTTTCTGTACTTAAAAAAACAAAAAGTTCTATCAAAATGACTGTAATTTAACAAACAAAAATGAATGTTAAAAATGGATGACAGCTTGCAACTGGATTGAAAAATTGTAGCATAACCTCAGGAGCGGACACAATTGTCCGTCAAAAATATGATTTCTTATCTATATTCTGCATCGTTAGTGAAACAACTAATAGATAACTTAGACAACTATAAATATTAAAACCAAATACATATAGGTAGCTACCTATTACTTTAAATAAAATATTGTTATAATAATTCCAAACATATATAGATACCAAATAAATTAATTATCATACTCATCCACTGATTTCCAATTGACGGGCGTGTGTAATGTTTTTTTTTTATATATTTGTGTGATATCACTCTTATGTCCTGCCTTACTCAAATAATCATATTTATTCCCACGCACTGTAGATATGTATAAATTTATTTGTGGTTGTCATTTTTTGTTATATCCATACTTGCACCGTACTAATGCAGAAACTATTTTCCGATATTTCCTTGTTGTCATGTTGTCACTTCATATATAGAAATTAACACTGCCGTTTCTTTACTTAATTTTTTGTTTATTTATAAAAAAAATAAATAAATTGTACAACACTCACGCACGCGATATTTGCATGTATCGATAGGTTACATGGTAACCGTTAATTAATAAGGCAAACACTCTTCCTTTAATAAGAACTGAATTAGGAGCAAAAAATACAACTATGTACTACCATTCACTACTTAATATTTATCACTTCTGTTCACCGATTTATTGTTGCTCTGTTTTGCGGGCACAATGCTGCCTAATTTTATAGACGCCGCTTGATTATTATTACAGTAGTAGGTTTCGATTTGGAAAACGACAAGGGAAACGATTATGTGGGGGCGAAGACAACGGCGGCGGCGGCGGCAACCGTTCGCTAGGTATTCGTATTTTGAATTGTATCCTGTTTATGACTGTTTAACCCGAAAATCTTCCGACCACCGCCACAGCACATATTGTGTGTTAGTTGATGTTGCTGCTGGTGTTGATATTGCTGCTGCTGCTGCTGCTGAGGAGAAGAAAACCAACAAAAAGCACTCACCGAGCTGTGTTGCTCTCGTTTACACAATTCCATGCCACATTGGATACAATTCGAACGCACACACCCTTAGGCATACAAGTCACAGATACAAGTCATCTAGGAATGGCTAAAAATACACTGCAATGGTGTATGTATTTGCACGTATGCACCACACACACAGATAGAGAGAGAGAAATTCATAGAGAAAGCCCCGCTTATGCCACCCCCAACCCTTCAACCCTTTTATCGTGGATACCAAAAATGTATGCTGGTATAGTGCTCTTGTCTGTGTATTAGGATGTTGAATGGGAGGCATGGGACTGTGGGGTAGGACTGGGGTATACTGATACTGACTGTTAGCAGCAGGACCTGCATTATGTGGCATACACTTTTGGGGTAGACCGAAAATTGTTTAAATTATTTCCATCCATACACAACCGCACATGTGTGCGGGGCGGGTGTGAAGTGCGTGCATACGCATACACGCATCACACGTGTACGCACGATCCTGATGACTTTGTCGCACTTTTGGAGAATAAAATCGCTGCGAAATACGCTCTGCATACATATAGATATAACGTGAAGTTGAGGGTGGACGTGAAAAGACCTCAAACCATTCCACCGTCGGATAATCTCATCACAAGTAGTGCACACGCAGTGTGTGTATTTTTGGGATTTCTTGATTATGCCATGAGAAATATGTGTAGTTTTGAAAATTTCATACCGCATCGTGTGTGCGGAATTGGGTTAACCGATTGCAACCTCGGTGTCTATCAATTCGTTGGATTTTTGTTTGTGCTTTTCGAAGAATGTTGAAAAGCAGTTTCGTGATTAATTCGATTAGAGGTGTTTCAAAGCAAATAGGTAGCATATAGTGACTACAGTAGACTGGAACTATAATAGATGTCTTATGTACATTGTACAATAGGTATGTAGGTCCGGGTACAATAAATTGATATCAAACAGCAGCCGTATGACCCGTTTGCAGTCCATGTCAGGCTGTCCACCTTTTTACAGTGCATAGCCTGACATGTCCCATACATACCTACCCAATTCACGTAAAATTTGAATTTTGCGCCATAGTACAGTAATGCATGCTAACGCAGAAAGTTAACAGTGTGACAGCTGACAGTTCGGCGTTTAGTTAAAATGGAGCGCTATACGATAGAACAACCCTAGACGTTTCGTCCCGATTCGTCGATAAATAAAGGGTCCGCCATCTAACTTTTTTTTAACTAGTGCTTATTTCGCGAATGGCAATACTTAGCTCATGTTTGATTTGACAGATAATTAGTTTTATCCTTCCGCTAAACGAATATGTTTGTGTATATACGCTTGAACAACGCTGGGAAATATTGCGACATTACTTTGAAAATCATGGTAATGTTGCAGAATGGGTGCGAAAATTGCGTACGGATTTTGGAAGAAGAGAAGCACCGTCAGCTCCGTATGTTCGTTATCTTGTGAAAAAAGTGAAAGAAACTGGCATCCTCATCGATAAACCAAAGCGTGAAAAGCCAAAAACAGCCGATATACCCAAAACGAGTGACTGTTTGGTGCGGATTTTGGTCCAGAGGCATATTTGGGCCATTTTTCTTCGAAAATGAGCAAGGAGTGGCCGTTACAGTCAATGGCGATCGTTATCGGGCCATGTTGAACGAATTTTTGTTCACAAAAATTGAAGAGGAAGATATTGGCAACATTTGGTTTCAACAGGACGGCGCTACGTGCCACACAGCCGAAGCTACACTCGATGTTTTGCGCCCTGTTTTTGAAGATCGCATTATCAGCCGCAGAGCTGATGTCGTTTGGCCACCGCGGAGCTGCGATTTGACACAGTTGGACTATTATTTGTGGAGTGCCGTAAAAGATAAGTGTTACGCCGACATGCCAGAGACAATACACGCTTTAAAGGACAATATTCGTGAAGCCATTGGTGAAATACAGCTGCACACAATCGATAACGTGCTTAAAAATTGGACCGATCGTGTAGGCTACTGCATGGCCAGCCGAGGCAGCCATTTGAATGAAATTATTATCCATTATTAACCGGAAGGATTGTACTTTCAAATAAAAAAAAAAATTTGAGAAAATATTCAGTAGTTTTTTTTTTTATAGCATTTTCAAAACAAAAAAAGTTATTTGGCGGACCCTTTATGTAGCCCTTCTTTTTGACAGCATAAATACTTCAGGTTGCTATCGGCATTCTCATTTCAATTCAGTTTCTTTCTTTACCCGGGTTAAACTTAAAAGTTCTGTCCCTCTCTATATTAACCGGATCCGGGCTTATTTAATTGGAAAAGGGAAGTGATCATTAGTACCAAATTTCGAACACAGCCATGAAAAGGAAGTAAAGGCTGCAAGATCAACTTCAGTCCTATTTTTCATACTCAAGCATCAGGTAACTCAACGCCAAGTTGTCAGAATCATTTCTGATAGCTCTCACTAGCCCCCTAACGACATGCGCTGAAAGAAGTATAGGTCTATTTGACTTTAGGACACGTCAGTATTTCCGGTGTTGCTAAAGGGTGTTTTTTTAGAGGCCAACTTTAAGTTGGCAACACTATTTCAACTGGCGGCCATTTTGTCAGCTGTCAAGTGATTTATTTTTAGTTTGGTTTGGCATTTTAACATGAATACACTGACGCCTGCACAACGCTTCCGAATTGTGCAAATTTATTTTGAAAATCATGGTTCTTTTCGAAATACGTATCGCGCACTACGTCCATTTTACGGTCAACATAATCGTCTCACTTTTGGTTGAATGGATACGTCAATAAACAAAACTGCCGTATTTGGGGTGATGATAATCCTCAAGTATATGTTGGGACACCGTTACATCCACAAAAACTTATGTGCTTTATGGGTCGTTTGAATAATTATTGGTCCGAAATTCGGGAATGGGCCATAATTCTGGATTTCAAAATACTGTATCGACAAAATTCTGTATTTTTTTTTTTTTTTTTTGAAAATACTGTATGAACAAAATTCTGTATTTCAGAATTCTGTATTTCAAAATGCTGTATATCCAAAATGCTGTGTATCCAAAATGCTGTATATCCAAAATGCTGTATATTCAAAATACTGTATGTGCAAAATTCTGTTTTCCGAACAGCTGCTTATACCCAATTCTATTTTTTGAAAAAGTGTTTGCATAAGAAAAAGCAAGCTGTAATATAACTATTTAAATTTATTGGAAAAAAAAACAAAAATTGGAAATCATTTAGGAACATAATTTAACAAAAACATAACAGTAAACTTAATACTTCAAAGAAATTTAATAAACAATAAACATAAAAATAACAAATTAGCATAACAGAATTATTTAAAACAAAAGCAAACTTTTTGCTATTCGCCTTAAATAAGCAACGTTGCTTAAATCGGGCCTCTTTCGCATAATACGTCGAATTCTCTTGTTTTTAAGTATTGTTTTTTTTGTTTTTTTTAATGTGCTCCCCATTCCTAACCCTTTCCACCTGTGCTTTAGTAAAAATTAGCTCCTTTTTCATGTCGCTGATAAGTTTATACAGGCCCGGCTTTTTCCTCCCAACCAAGACTTTTAATCGGCGATGCCATGCCTCAACGCTGTTTTGGGTCCTCGTAAACACTCCTGTTCTTGTTTTTGAACTTTCAAAAACAGACCAAAACATCGGTTTATGTCTTCCCAGTATATAGTTTTTCTCAAACCAGAATGCCAATTTCAAAATATCATCATCTTCAAATGTACTACGCAAAGAAGCGTAGTATTGATTGACCTCCTCGGCAGGAACAAAAGCCGTACACTTGATTATACGGACCTGAAGAGAAGGTTATATTGCAGTAGCAAAATTCTTCAGGTATTCTTCGCACTTTGTTTTTATAAATCTATGTAGATATGCAAGGAGACAGTAAAATATAAAAATAAAAGAAGTGGTATGTTAGAATTCTGTATTTAAAAAAAAAATGGTACAGAATTTTGATATACAGAATTTTGAAATACAGAGTTTTGTTCATACAGAATTTTGTTCATACAGAATTTTGAAATACAGTATTTTGAAAACAGAATTTTGACCATACAGTATTTCAACCCCAACCCCCGAAATTCATTATAAACGATCCTGGCCAGAACGTTACAGTCAATGGTGACCGCTATAGAGCCATGATTACTGACTTTTTCGTTCATCAATTGAACAATCATGATGTGCCAGGAGCTGCGGTTTCAACAAGACGGCGCAACATGTCACACAGCTCGTACCACAATTAATTTATTGAAGGAAACGTTTGGTAACCGCATAGTTCGACGTTGCGTACCCTTGAATTGGCCGCCAAGATCGTGCGATTTAACGCCGCTTGACTATTTTCTGTGGGGATATGTGAAGTCGCTAATCTACGCCGATAAGCTCGAAATGATTGACTACTTGGGGGGCAACATTTGCCACATTATTGCCGATATACCTACGGGTACAAATTTTGGAAAAAGTCAAAATAATAAAAAAAAACAATATTTCGTAGTCAATCTTAAAAAGTCGATGGCTTAGTCTGCATATTGGCAAACACATCAGCACAGGATTATATCGAAATATTGAAATCAAAATCTACTTCACTGCTGACGGCATCAGTGCTAAATGATTCCCTATAGTCAAAATTTTGATGCATATCCATACAGTTGCGTATAGAAAACCGAAGTAGTTGATGTTTGTAGAATGACGGACGGACGTGAAAGGCAACCGGATGAATTTTACGTAAATATCTTGCTCTGATGGCCAACATTTCAAGTATGTCCGTCTGTGCCTAAAAATCATTAGATTCCATTTTCAAAACTTATGTATTAGTTTCAAAAACATTTTCCTTATTTGCACAGAAAAAACAATTATGCTGTGCCGCAAGCATTAGTTGGCATTAACATTTCTAAGTTTTGGATGGACAATGACTAGTAAAAATTTTCCAAATTATGGAAAATTCGTTCACCAGAATAATCCTCGGATCCAGCTTGAGAGTGGATTGGACCGCCGGCCGCCGCCCGGCCGCATATGATAACTTCAATGTAAAAGTGACAGTTGAAAGTGTTTGGGTGCTTTGCATTTAAATGATACAGTTTTAGGTCTTGTAATTACGTCAAAATTGTGTGTGGGTTATAATTGAGTTAATAGAATTTGGTTTTCTGCAAGTTTTTATGTAGTAAATGAAAATTCAGGGTTCTGAATAAAAAATTCATTTTTGAATTAAAACTTTCTGAGCTGAACTGAAACTTCCTACGACTTCTTGGGCAGTAATTTAGAATTCCGATCCGAGGTGAACAGATAGTGAAAATGTTGGCCTTGTTAATCAAAGGAGTATCTTCCTATCAAACATCGCAGATGGCAACATTTCGTATCAACAGTAGAAAGGTTCGAGTTCTGCATGTAACGACAACAACGGAAGTGGTCATTTCAAAAATTGTCAAGCAATATTTAAAGTATCAGCTTCGTAACCTTGATACTTCAAAACTGGCAAAATGTAAATTGTTGTCTTGCATCTCTTTCCTTATAAAACAAAAAAGATCCAACATTAGCACATTAGTAGATGTCATCACCGGACACTGCATTATTGGGAGACATGCTCTTAGGATGGGCCTCCCCTCCAATGATTTCTGTAGAAGCTGTATGGACGAGGAGGAGGAAGAGACAATTCTTCACCTTCTGTGCACGTGTCCAGCTCTTTCAGCTCGTAGAAAAGTATATCTCGGAGAATACTTCTTCGACAACCTTGGTGAACTTGCAAATACAAGCATAAGCTGCCTTTAACGCTTCATTCTCAGCTCCTCTTGGTTCAGCGGGTAGTTGTGAGATCATTGGATCCTGTGGTAACACAATGGGCCTACTCTGGCCTAAGTGAGGCTGCACTCATTGCGGCCTGCCACTCTAACCTAACCTATCTCTTTCCTGAACCACTATTTTTCACAAGTCTTGACAATTACTTGCTTGCGCAGATGACATTGCCAACATCGGTAGACCCAGCGAGCTGTCACCAGCGCGCTTCAAAATGTTGGTATAGAAAGCGGCAAAAATGGCATTAGTAGTGAACGAGAGTAAAAATCGAGTATATGTTGTCAACAGGAAGGGACACACAACATCGAGGTAGCTAGCGATTTTAACTACCTCGGCTCCGCTATAAACCCTGAAAATCACATTACCTCAGAAATCATGCTTAGAATTACGCTTGTCTTTTGCCTTTTCTTTGGCCTAAAAGGACAATTTAGGTATAGTAAGGCGTTGTTAAGAAAAACTAAGGAATCCCTATATAAAGGGGAGCATCTTGCCCTCCTGCTAAGGGTCACTGGTTGATTTATTGGCTATACGCAAAGATTCTTTAAATTCATGTGAAAAATGGATAGGTATATGTAATGAAATTCAGCTTACAGACAACTTCGCATTTACTCCAAATCGAAGAGTGACCCCAAGCAGGGGGGCTGCAGGGGGCATCATGCCCCTCCATATACGTTTCACGCCTTGCTTTGCAAATAAAAAATAAATAAATAGTTAGAGCAACAGGCCACACTCTAGGCCCAGCTTCTCACAACCACTCGTTTTTGTGAGCTTTTAATTTTGGAGCGAAGAGAAGGGACCTACAATTTGTATGCCGAGTCCGAACGGCTGAAAAGAAAAACTTTTTCAGGACTGGTATTATACTCGCAGATGTTTGTAAGACGTTTGCGAGAGGTGGTGCTGTGGAAAAACCCTTCATTCATTCAATCATTCATTTTCAATGGTCCGCTTGTCCATTAAGTGGGTCGCGGGTGTAGGTTGCTCAAGTGGACCCTCCATAGCTCTCGATCCTCCGCCATCGACTCTAAATCTTCAAGGGCAATCCCCATACGGGTAGAGGAGAGATTATGAATTTGATCTAACCATCTCATCCTGGGTCTACCTAGGGGACGTCTGCCCGATGGTACGGATTCCATAGCACGTCGTGGAATCCTGGTCGGGGACATGCGTTTAACATGACCAAACCACCGAAGCATGGATCGCTCCGTCCGGAGAAGTAGCTGCTCGACATTGAGTTCCTCACGTATTCTGGTATTTCTGATGCGATCTCTACGGGTCACACCAGCAATACTACGAAGAAATCTCATTTCGGCAGCTTGTATTCGCGATCTTATTCTTTCGGTCATTACCCAAACCTCATGACCATAGGTAAGAGTTGGAACAAACACCGAATTAAAGACTGACAACTTAGCTTTGACACCAAGTTCAGTCCTCCTGATAACAGAATGACCAAGCTGTCTCAAAATCGATCCAGCCTGACCAATCCTACAGGAAAACTCGGCATTGCTCCTTCCATCACTCGTGAATAAGACCCCGAGATACTTAAACTTCTCCACCTGTTTCAATGGGACTCCACTAACATGCAGAGTGCATTGAACAGGCGTTCGGGAGACGACCATCACTTCAGATTTGTTCACATTTACTTTCATCTCAGCTTCAACACAAACGGCTACAAACCGATCGAGTGCGCGCTGAAGTTCAGTCTGAGAGGACCCAAGGATGACCAAGTCATCAGCGAAGAGCAAATGACTTATCCTCAGATCTCCCAATTCGAAACGTTCCTCGCCAAGACTGCGCTGTAACATCCAGTCCATATAAGTAATGAAAAGGAGAGGCGACAAGACGCACCCCTGGCGTAGTCCAACGCCCACGGTGAAAGGTATTGATTTAACGCCGTTTACCCGAACACAGCTTTTACAGTTTGTGTAAAGCGATTGAATGACTCTCAAGAGAGAACCATCAATTCCATACTGCTGTAATACACTCCAGAGTTTCCCTCGAGGGACTCGGTCATATGCTTTCTCCAAATCTACGAAGCAAGCGTAAACAGGTGTAGCATACTCCCAAGCCTTCTCAAGTACCATTTTGAGAGTGAATAACTGGTCGGTTGTGCTTCTGCCGGAACGAAAGCCGCACTGCTCATCTCCTAATCGTGCCTCGACCACAGCTCTGCAACGCGTTTCCAGCACCTTGGCAAAGACTTTTCCGGGGAGACTTAAAAGTGATATACCCCTGTAATTGGAGCAATCCCTTTTATCCCCTTTCTTGAAAAGGGGCACAATCACCCCAATCTGCCAATCGCTGGGAGTTTCGCCGCATTCCCAGGCCACTTTAATGACACGAGCGAGCCATTTGACTCCCTCTTCACCTAAGGCCTTTAGCATTTCTGGCCGGATTTCATCCACTCCTGCAGATTTGCCAGCTTTTAACGATTTGATCGCAAAAGTGACTTCCTCTACCGTGGGACTATTTTCCGCTCTGCTTAAGGCGATAGATGTGTCATCCTCGATGCCCTGGATTTGATTGAGCAATTCGGAAAAGTGCTCGCTCCATCTGCGCAAGATGTCCTCCTCATTAGAAAGAAGTGTACCATCTTTGGATTTGACTCCTTCGATAATGTTCCACTTCCTTCCTCTAAGACGGCGGATGGTCTGCCAGAACACCTTGCTTGCAGATCTGTGATCACGGTCCAATTTTTCGCCGAACTCCTTCCAAGACTGTTCTTTGGCTGCTTTAACAGCCAATTTGCAAGTTCTTCGCGCCTCAATGTACCGGTTTCGAGAAGGAGAGTCCCCCAAGTGAATCCACACCTTGAAAGCCTTCTTCTTCTCTCTGATGGCTTCTTGAACTCCGGGCGTTTTAAACCACGCAGTTCTTTTCTCACCACCAGCCGCCACACCGAGCCGCTTCACTCCGCAAACATGTCCTGCAGAGGCAATAACTGCTGTTGAAAACAACTGCCATTCTTCCTCTACATTCAATGGAACATTTGGAATTTGTTCAAACCTTTCAGATACCTGCCGTGCAAATTCCTCCCGTATCTCATCGTTCTGTAGCCCCTCCCACCGTATGCGCGTAACCATTCTTGGTTTACGCTTTGGCAGGATAGGTATTTGATCGTTGAGATACAATTTGCACAACACCAGGTGGTGATCAGTTGACAGTTCAGCCCCTCTCAACACACGAACATCACAAACCATCCTTTTAATACACGACGGTACCACAAAGAAATCTATCAGCGATTTCTGCTGAAGACTTCGACGGTACCATGTGTATTTATGCATATCTTTGTGTGGAAAGAAAGTGTTCATAATGGACATTCCATTTGAACAACAAAAGTCCAACAACTTCTCTCCGTTCGCGTTCTGATCGGGGTCACCGTGTTTCCCAATCGCGCTGCCCCATGTCGAGAAATCCGCACCCACGTGAGCATTGAAATCACCCATCAGGATATAAGAATCCATATCTGCAACCTTTTCAAGGGCTGCATCAACTTCATCTAAGAAAGCTGCGTACCCTGACTCCAGATTCGGTGCATACACCTGCACTAGAGCCAGAGTTGATCTTTCAAGCTTAAGCTTTAAGATCGCAACTCTCCCTCCTAACGGAATCCACTCCAATACTCTGCCTGACAGCCTGGGACTTGTGAGTATCCCCACTCCCGCCTGAGCAGACATTGAAGGTGCTACTCCCGACATGAAGAGTTTCCACCCATCTGCAAGGTCCACAGTTCTAGAACCCCTTTGCTTTGTTGAGGAAACACCAACTATATCTAGTCGATATTTAACAGCCTCCCCAACAAGCTCCAGGTCTTTTCCCGTGAGCGAAGAGATGTTCCACGTGCCTATCCTAAGTCGATGCCGTTGTCGAGTAACCGTAAGTCCACTTATGCCCCTATTGGTGCATAGCGCATCCACCCTCTGACCCCCATAATGGTTTGCGAGACCATTGACAGGAAGCTCGTAGCCGTTTCGGGTTAAACCCGGCCGACTGCCGAGCGTGACAAGCCGACCACCAGACGCTCGCAAACTGCCACCCTTCAGGCCTGGCTCCAAAGGGCGCCCTATTTTGACAGGCTTGGCAATATCCGAGGCTCGCTTTCTTCGCTTTGTCATCATTGGGTGTGTGCTTCGTTAGCCATGTCTAGGTGAACCTAGACATGTTGCCCGCCCCCGACCACGGGGAGGTCAGCTACATGAGGGGGCCATGTAGGAAAGGAAAAACCCTTTTAATATGTAATTTGTGTATTCCCGAGGATCGAAAAGTTAGCTTCTTCTGTAGTTAAAGCAGTCGTCGCAGAGACTTTTTAAAGAGATTTGGGTCTGAAAGCACGGTTACCAGATGTCATTCTAAAGCTACGATTACACGACCATTTTTTCCGTCATTTAAATGACACAAAATTCATGTCATTTGGTCCGCCATTTTCTTAGTCATTTAAATGACGCCGACATATTATCCACAAAAATGGCGATCACACAGAACGCTGCTTTGTGACGCGATTTTTACGTCACAGCGTCATTTAAATGACGCGAAATAATGGCCGTGTAATCGTAGCTTAAGGGTCTGATCATAAATATCGGCAGTTTGGTGTTTAAATTTTTTGCGTTTAATTTAAATTGGTTATGATATGACACTTTGTCCAAGGCAATTCCGATTATGGAGCCCTGTTTTTTGACATTACGACTTTAAATTTCTGTAAACAAAAATCAATTTCATGTAACCTGCATTAGGCCCTTTGCGCCCTGTTTTGGCTGATCTTTAATTCAGCTTCTAGTACTTTTCAATAATTCATTTCATCTCATTTCAAATTTCATTATGAAGTCATTATCTGACAATATTAACGACGCACCGAATTGAAGTGCAGGCTTACTTTCTGTCAGTGAAAATCAATAAATAATGTCTTTCCAAAGAGGATACGGAGAATTTAAACAAATCATGATTCAGTTGTTCATTCATTCATTCATTCATTCATTTTCAATGGTCCGCTTGTCCATTAAGTGGGTCGCGGGTGTAGGTTGCTCAAGTGGACCCTCCATAGCACTCGATCCTCCGCCATCGACTCCAAATCATCAAGGGCAATCACCATACGGGTAGAGGAGAGATTATGAATTTGATCTAACCATCTCGTCCTGGGTCTACCTAGGGGACGCCTGAACGATGGTACGGATTCCATAGCACGCCGTGTGTTGTTGTTTGAAATATAGTTGTTGTATAGTTTGAAAAATTACATAATCCCCATCGAAATGTTTATAAATAATAAATAAATAAATAGGTGGCGCAACATGCGGGTAGAGCTTTCTCAGGGGATTCATACTCCCAGATGTTTGTCAGACGTTCGCGAGAGGTGGCGCAGTAGAAAAAAACTTTAAGATATTTGTGTTTTTCCGGGGATCGAACCTGGGATCCCTCGCACAGTTGTAGTCCAGCACACTAACCACTGCGCTATTGCGCCCATCGAAATGTTTATAAGCAAAGTTATTGTACTCTCAAATTACACCTCAAAAACATATTTTGTTACAAATAACCCGATTCGTCAAACGTTTTGTCTCAGTAGCTGAAAAATATTATATCTCCTACAGCGTCCTCACTTGCTTGACATCTCTTCTTTTTGAGGTTTTTGAAGCTATTTTTCAAACGGCTGTTCTAATATTTATTAAATCACAACTATTAACTTCAAAATGACACTTTCGGTAGGTAAGGCAAGGAAACATGTTGGTGAATAGTTGAAGTTAAAAATGTGCAGGTACCTTTTTCTCCTTCAAAGCATCCATATTTTTATACAGAACTCTGTTTTAAGAATTGTTTGTAAAAATGGTTCGTGGAAAAATCTGACCGTATTTATTTTTTGTCACAATTCTTAGTCTTTTCGTCACAATAATAAACCAAATATTCACCCCTATGCCCGTGGGCGTTTGTCGTAAACGCCTGATATTTCATTTCGGTTTTAAGTCAGTGTACGTAACTTTTTTGAAAACAAATTTGAATTTACAGTAAACACATAGAAAAAGAAGCAAAATCGTTACCTAACTAAAGTTAGAAAATAATTTAAATATCGATTTTACAACGACACGACAAATTAGTCGTATACTACAAACGACAACGGGAATAAGGGTGATTGTGACCATATATGGATGAAAAAAAAAATCCAAGTCCAACTTTAATTTGACATGCAATCGCAGCAAATTCGATGACAGCTAATGATCCAACATCAATTTCAGTTTCAGTCCCAATCAGACATTCTGTTCACCTCTGAATTATTCACAGAAAATTCGAATCGGAATTTAACCGAACTTCAATGAGACTGATCAAATTATGACAGCGCTTTGCGTACGCCATTATGCTTGTCATTTAAATTATGACATTCGTTGGAATTAAATTAATATTTAATTACAGAAATACGTTGGAGTAATTGAAGTGAATCCTCACCCCTTCCAATCAATCTTTCCATAATTCGCATTAATATTTTTTTTTGTATTGTTGCTGATTTCTCAGCCTCATATTGTTAAAAAAAAAATGTAGGTACAATATAAATTATATTTAATCGCAAATAACCCATGAGTACATGCTCATTTAGTATATGCCGAAGGACTCATTTACCATGTCCTTCACATCTCGCACGCACTTGGTCTCAGTCAATTTATGCGTATACACAAAACTGGTAGTCGGACAATTCCGCAACTGATAATGACTTAATAATTCATTGGCAGGATGCTTTTTCATTTTTTTTTTTTGCTTCCCATCCCTCTGAGGTTTACTTTTTTTTGTATTTTTTGCGGAGGCTACTTTGCAACATAACAAGGATGTTGGGACAGTAATTCAATAATAAAATCCACAAATTCCTTTAATCCCCCAATATTCATTATGATAATAAACTCGATGCCGCACTTACACCGTCAATTAAATCCACTTAAAATGTACACTGCTCCAGTTTATTACCTGACCGAGGATGTAGTTGTAGTAGTAGTACACAATGGATGAGTAGTGAAAAAAAACAATACAACAACAGTGAATTGTCTGTGGGGATATAGATGATGGCCGATGGCTGTCCTTGCATATCGCACCGCCATCCTTCGGCTGGGGGGACAGCAATATATGATGTGGTTTACATACGAAATTAAAGTGATTCCCAATTAAAAAACATTATTATTTCTCATATAGTCATTTTCGACGCAGGGCAGGAGTCGAAGATGTGCCCCGTGGTTTTTTCATACCTACAAATAATCCACCAGAAAACTGTTTTTTTTTCACATCATTCCTGGGAAAGTGTGAAAACAAACTGACAAAAGTTCTCGTGTGGCAATCGTAGGTCAGAGCCAAACCAAACGTTTGCGGGACGATACAAAACCTCGGAAAAAATACAAAAAAAAAAAGACCAGCGAGTCTCATCGGTGAAACATGTACAGAACAACAAGGACGCTGGTAATTCTTTTTTTTTCGGGAGTGAAAGTTTTGCATATACCAGTAGTACCTACGTTTGGTTGTCGTTTTTTTTTTGTTTACGCCTTCAATTATATGCAACAATGTGTAAGGGCGGACGGATACAATGGCATTGCCAGATTTGAGCAACTTAATGAGAGCTTGTAAGGTTGTAAAATGCTTGTTACTTGCGGGAAGCGTGGATCTATAACGCTTGAAAAGAGCCTTTAAGTGTAGACACTTGCAAAAAGGTGCTACTTCTGCATTCGTAAATTAATGTTAAAATTGTATTTCTGTGGAAATATGTCTCCAGAAGACGTTAGGTTAGGTACCAAAAGTTTGCTTGTTCTGTAGCTATATGAGTCGTCACAGAGATTTTTTAAAGAGATTTGGGCCAGAAAGCACGGTTACCAGATGTCATGAAGAGACTGTCGTTATTTTCAAGATTTATCTCTAGATATGGACAGTTTCGAGTTCAATTTGTTGCGCTTAATCTAAATTGGCAGGCCCAGGTCCACCCCGGACTGTAGTGTCATCTAAGTACCTAAGTAATCTAAATTGGTTATGACGCTTTGTCCGAGGCAATCCTGATTGCGGAGCTCTGTCCCGCTTTTTGACATTTCGACTTTTTCGTAAAAAAAAATCGATTTGATGGAACATCATATATACTATTTGTATATCTTGCTTCAGCATCACCGTTTGAAACTTGGTGGTAACTGAGGGCCGCCGGGCCATAGGGATAAAGCCGACGAACTCGCTATGCATGAGCATGACACAACTTGGTCGATTCTACCGGAAAAGGTGAATCTTTATAATAATATAATAATGCTGATGAATCTCAAGTGCTCCAAAAATCTTGTAACACTAAAAAGATCCAATATAAGCACATTAGTAGGTGTCATCACGGAACACTGTATTATTGGGAGACATCCTGTCAGGCTGGGCCTCCCTTCCAACGATTTCTGTAGAAGCTGCATAGACTGCCCAGCCCTCTCAGCTTGTAAAAAACTATATCTCCGAGAATACTTCTTCAATAATCTCGGCGAACTGGCTAATGCAAAGAAAAGTTGCCTCCAACGCTTCATTCACAGCTCCTGCTGGTACAACGGGTATAGTTGTGAGATTATTAGATCCTGTGGTATCGTTTAATGGGCTTCATCTGGCCTTCTTGCGGCCTGCCACCCTAACCTAATCTAAGGACCGACTTACAGAAATGATTTTTATTCAAAGTCATTCCTTGTGAAATCAATGAGACGCATTTTTCTGCAGTATATGCATGTGTTCTCATTCTTCAGAATAGCCACTGGGTCTGGATGTCAGAAATGGCTCTGTGATTGCAGCACCATTATTATTGTAATGTTATCTCACTTTGTACAACATATTTCCAAAGGGACCAAACTTATAACAATTTAGGTGCAGAATAGGTTTGCCTTTCCTGAGAGAAGAAAAGATAAGATTCTATACACAATTCTGATATCTGATGCTTTGAAATGATTTTCACTTTTTTGAAAAGATACTTTTAGGATTAAAAGATTCGTCTTTGACAGTTCGTACAAGTTGAAGACTAAAAATTATTGTCAATACATACATATTTAAATTTATAAATTTTTTTTTTTAGGTTCAAGTATTTTTGAATATTATTTTCGAGATAGCAGTCATTTGGCCGAAAGGAACTAATATTCTCAGAAATTCTACATGAAATCGAGAGAATTTTGTAAAGTTTTATTACCCCCAGTTTCATAGTCGATGTTTAAACTAAAGTTCAACTGAACCTGAACTTAAATTTAATATGGAAGTTCAATTTGTCCGGTTTCACAATCTTATCTGAACTACAGTTCAATTGAACTCAGTTTTAACTAAGTTTTATGAATAGAATTAGGCAGTATTGTACAGAACTTAGCTTTTAATTTTTATACGACCAAATCGTTCCTTGTCCTTGTTCTTTGAAAGAAAAAGCAAAACAAAGTCAAATATTTGTGTTTCTGACAACCGGCAGCTTTGAAATGTCACTGTAGGTACCAAGTGATCTGAAGTTTAAGCGGCAGAATTCTGTCGTTTAACTTAAATTACAGAATGAACTTTGTTCAAGGTATTAAACTATTCTGTGCTACCGAAATAATTACTGAATTGAAGTTTAAGCCAAAAGTGTAGTTTAAACTTCCACTATGAAACTGGGGGTTAGACTTTTAATACTTTTATGATCAATTTAAAAAATATTGATAGGTATATATGTGACGACATTTTCGGTTAAAACCAATTTTTAAGGTGTCCATTTAGAAATTTAGAAGATAACAACATGTTGCATGATTATTGTGACCCAAAAAATATTTAACGTGAGACTGTCTGATTTTAACAAAATTTGTCATTCACTAATTTGACAAATTTCCAAGTTATTGCGACTATTGTGCATTTTTATAGTAGGCACTAGTATTAATCATCAACATCACTATTTCCACGAAATATAGAAATAAAATAATGTAAATTTAGTGGGCTTATTAAAATGTTTTGTCAACTTAACAATTTTTTAGGTCTCAATTGAAAATTTTGTATGAAAAATTTTCTGATGCCAGATCTACAATGAAAACGATCGTTTCGACAATAGCAATTGCTACAAATATGGTAAAGACAGGTTTAGTGAAAACGATATCATTCGATCGTCATCAGTTTAAGTGATCTGGCCCCTGTTTGGAGTTTGTAAAATTTAATGTAAAGGTAAACACTGAACACAATTATAAGTAGGTACTGCGGATGGTTTGATCTCTAATTCCAAATTGTCAATAGAAATTTGTCGAATAATTTTTGACACGAAGATGTAGAAAACCAGAGAGTATCCAATGCCATATCGGAAAGAAATCGAATCAAAGGCCACGGTAGTGCCGCAGCCAAGTTTTCTGTAAAGGCACTTACCCTTTTTACAGGAACAAACTTAGGCTGTTTTCGATCCCCCTCTAACTTCCAAACTATTTAAGGCAAAAACTTAAAACTTGAAACATTTACCAGGCTCAATAAAAAGGTCGACGTCACCAAATTTCATTCCTATAGCATTAGTGGTTCTCAACATACAGGACTTCAAAAATCGCAAAAACTGTAACTAACTGACTCACTCATCAAAATATTATGAAGCACTTCCGGCCATTCTAAAATCGTGAAATTTGGCAGAATGCTAGATCCTAGAAAAAGTCCAAAACATGAAATTTTCTATTCAGGGAGCGTGGTATACGCCCATTTTTGAAAATCGGTTATTATTTATTTGGGCCACTTCCGATTGCCGTAGAATTTTGAAATTTTATAGAGCGGTAGGACCTGCATTGTACGAAAGGAAAAATATCAAAAATTACAAATTATCCATATAATTGGTGTGAAATCTGCCCGCTTAAAATATGAAAAAAGTTATTCTACCTGCTGTATATAATTTTAATGAAAGAAAGCCAGTCAGTGTCCTTGAACCTTCTTAAGCTAAGAACTTGGCGTACATTTAGATCACATTACTTTTCGAGGCTAACTTTTATATAAAAGAACTTGGATGTTTTTTTTTACATTCATGTTTTTGGTGTGATACATATTACACATCTAATATAAGAAAAGTAAAGAATAGAATAGAACTCCAAAATTTGAAAATGCCATAAATATTGATATATTAAATGTCTGCCACAAACAGTATTGTTCTGTCAGCTTTAGGTATAAAGACTGCCTTACATACTGCTGAAAAGCCTTATAAGCTAGGGCGGCAACCTACGGATAATTATGTAAACTGTCGAGTTATTGAAAGCCTCAAAGAATCTACAGCTTATACAAAATCCCATCATCCTATACTGACCCTCTTGCCATTCTTTCATAATTCCGCATGATGCATTGAAGTAAGCCAAGTGTTTTTAATGTACATCGTATCGCCTGGTTGAAGAATAGGGGCAATTGCAAACTACTACGATATTAGTAGTATTAGATTAGATATTCTAGCTAATCACCTCTCGACAGAATTCTATCCAAGAAAAGCTTCAAAATATTATCGGTAGTTTTCTGCAGACTGCTGCTGGCATGGCCGACATTAAGCCAGTATCACTACTCAATATTTTATTCCACGTACTACAAGAGTTTTTGTTTGACATATTATTCAGCTCCATTATCTGCAACAATAGGCATCTAAGTTGCTTACACTTATTCAGACTCTGGAATCGGCGATGACTTGGTAGGTATCTGCAATGAAGCCCTATTCTTAATTATTGTCAGACCAGGCGAATATGATTCCAAGATATTATTGACAAAAGTTAAAGTAGGTAGTAGATATTGTCTAGGACTCGTAGGGAAACGATTTTACGACATCTCTCTCGTGCCAAACCAATGTACCTAACAGCGTCCCTCACGCCATTGCTAATCGACTGACCTCAAGTATGATGGTACCGCAGAAGTAGCATTAAATATAAATTCATAAGGTACTCTAAGTATTAGCCTAATAACTACGCAATTTTGTAGTATCAAAGCCTTTAAATTGCTTAAAACCTCTTCGAATATTGCTGCATAGCAAAATTCGGAGTCGCCGTACTTTGAGTCCAGGCTCCAGGGTCATAGTAACATAAACGGCAATGACAATGCCGACGGAAGTGGCCAAACGATCTTTCACTATTGACATTTCTCTTCCGGACTATAATGTTGAGTTGCGAACAGAACTCCATTACACTTGCATCAGAATTGCATAAGATTTTTGAATAGCAAAAACCATAACAACTGGCAATACTGCTGACAAAGAACGCAACAAAAGCTGATAAAAATAAACTTTACAAATTGCCATATCCGCCGCACTGCAACAGAAAAACGGAAAAACAAAAGCGAAGAGCATGAATATTGAAACAAGTTAACTTTATTTGTAGTAGTGGTTAAGCGGCGGTCGGTGGCCTGGTCAGGTACACTTTTTTCCCACTCCATCATCACCGTCAATTCATTTGTATTGCATTCATGCGCCTGGTACTTGTGTTTGTCCCTTTTGGGGATTTTTCGTTTTCGACCGACCCGATATAGCTCAAACTTCCTTTTTATCGAAATGGTTGACATTCTGATTGTTGTTTCCAAACTGATTTCGCGTTGATATCCTTAACCGATGAACAAAATGACACACCCGAGGATGGTTGATGATTGAAATGAACTCAAAAAAAAGGAAGCCAAGCCGATGCCACACGCTTAATTCAATCGATACCAACGAAAAAATAAAAAATTCGCATGCAAGTGAACTCAATATGACCGCATCCTCTCGCGAGGGACCGTTGATTCTGTGGTATCCCCTTTTTCGTCCTCATTCATATTTGCATTCCTTTAGGAAACATACCAAAATTGGTTGTTGGAAGTAAAAAAAAAAAAAAACTAGAAACTGATGATAGTCCTTTCAATTGTCACCGCGTTGTGTGATGCAGTTGGGGCGAAGTCCTTTTTTGGGTTGATTTTTACGGTTTTCGAGTGTGGCCACTATATAGGTACTGCGTTGATATTCATGTGGGGGATGCAGTCAGTTTATTTTTTCCCAACGAAAAAATGCAACTGAGCAACAGAGTGTTCAGGGTGTAGGTAGTAGGTACCGCATGTGTCCAGAGTGTATACACAAGAATAAAAATATTAAAAGAGAGAAAAACGCAAATCTGCCACAATCGAAAGCCACTTTTGTGTGTTTTTTGATTCACATCATTTGAGGCGTACGCCGGGGTTTGCAAGAGTACTTTACTACGCTAACAATTGCAAACAAATAAACAGTAAGGACATTTTGGAGAGAATAAAAAAACCGCCCGACTCACAGTCACAGTGTTGTTGTTTATTTGTTTTGGGCACTTGGGTTCACCGCGACCGCAGCGACATCGGTATATGAGATTTTTAGCAAAGCGTTTGGGGAGGTTATCATTTTTTTTTTAGACTGATTGATCATGAATTGAACAAGGCATCGTTTTTAAATTTTCAATTATTATTGGAATTTGTTTTTTCGTCTATGGTTTCAAATGCTTACCACTCACTTATGGGTATCCCGCCGCCGGATTTTTTATGGTTGCGAATATAAAAACGAGGACTTTTTTTCACCCATAACCCGACACACTTGTAGTATTTTTCGGTCAACCGAAATCATCGATTTGCGGTGCAGTGGTAGACCAAAATGCAGGACTAGTCGCGTGATTGTGAAGAGCGGAAAGTACGGCCAATTAAATGTATTTTTATGGAACGATTTGTTTGTATTTTTATTATTAAAAATGAATTTGAAATGTATTAATATAGGTGGCTTTGAGGGCATGCGGTGTTATTCACCTAATACCTACTTATTACTAGTGCGGTAGATATAAAAAAAGCTTTTAATTTACATTTTTTTTATGTTTTTAACTGCACCCATGATCATGCATATCGAGTGACAAAACACTGTCATTCATTTATTGCAAAGGAACATAATTAATCTAACTTAGAAGTGTCATTTGATAGGACTTTTGACTTTGTTCAGTTGACATGTCGCGGTACTAATAATCATTTTAGGTGTCCTAAATTTTACGAAGTCACAATGGCAAAAATTTCCATATAAAATTATCCATTGTGCCCGTCAAAATATTTAAGTTGAAGACTAGAAATCATTATTGGTAAGGCCCATGGTGTTACATCAAAATGTATCTACTTAAAGTTATTATAAAGTATTTTGGGTTTTAAAACTACATATGTGCTAGTCATTTAGAAGACATTTTCAGAGACGGTTGCAGATACGGGAAAACGTGGATGTACCTGCTTCGTGGGTACTGTCAAATGACCTGAATATACGTCTACTTATATAGGGATTTTTTTTAGAGGCATAGAACCTTTTTTAAAAATAAAACACAAGAAATTCAATGAAATGACCAAAAGCTCACAAATGTCATGGCATTTAATGTTTTAAAATAATTTCTGGCATATAGCCTCCGCAACTGCGCCTTATGAACGCCATTTGCACCACCTTTTTGAGCATACTCGCAGTCTTAATTCGTCAATATTGCGTCAAATGTAAGCGATGAAGTGAGTGACAGAGATTTGAATGTAAGCGATGAAGTGAGTGACAGAGATTTGACGTACCCCACAAAAAGTGGTCCAAAGGTGTCAAATCACACGAATGAGGTGACCAATTCACAGATCCATTTCTTGAAATGATTCGGTCACCAAACATTTATGGCATGCTGCGCCGTCTTGTTGGGTCCATTTATCTCAAATGATTTCCAATGACATGAGGAATAAAAAAAAATCACGTAGCGTTCGCCATTCACGGTAATTTTGGCACCGGTTTCTGATTTAAAGACAAATGGCCCGATGAAGCCTTTGGCGTGTAAACCGCTCCAAACAGTGATTTTTCGGAGATGAAATAGAGTCTCAAGAGTCTCATGAGGATTGTGCTCACTCCAAAAATTACAATTCTGCTTATTTACATACCCGTCAAGCCAGAAATGAGCATCATTGCTGAACATGATGATAAAATTCTGGTTCAATTTTCAGTTGAGCCCATTCGCGAATTTTGGAATAAAATTTCCACGATTTGAAAACGTTGTTCGGGTGTAAGTATACTGAAAGTATACTGAAGAGAAAGTCAAACACATTTTATTAGTACGACAGCTCGTTTGACAGTTATCTTTATCGGAAGTTCTATACCTCTAAAAAAAGCACTCGTAGTTTGTTTCATTAAAACAAGAAGACTGCTCAATAAAACATAATTCATAGTGACATTTGTGATTTGTATGTCTTGTCTTTTGGTTTGATTGCACGTTCTCCTAGTAAAGTAACCGCTCGATTGAAATAAATGGCGCTCTGATTCAGAGCCTCTGAAAGCAGTTTCTAAGCAGCCATGAACCAAAAAGGTGTCAACATGTATTATAAATGTTTCCTAAGTAATCAGAATTTAGTTGCTGTCAAACCAATTCTACTTGGGATATATACCTAAAATGAATCTCAAAAGTTTTCAGTAAAACGTAGTTTTTGTGTATGCTTAACGAAGATTCTATACTTAGCTTTGATTTACTTAAAAAAATGATCAACGAGAGGAATGTTGCCTAAGATATTGTTCGACTGTCATTAGCATTAGCAACGGGGTTGTCACTTCTACTAAAATCTCAAAATATATTTATAGTCAATCACATCTACCATTAATATACCGCACTTAAAAATTCGACCACGTTTTTGTCAACAAATATTTCCTCTGTATACCTTTACATCATTGAGGAAATTAAAGCCAATTAAAAGGAACTTTTTTTATCGTTAAAGTGTTCAATCCTCCCCCTTACATATCCGCCAAACAGTCCATTCACATTTCGTTCGCTTCAAGCTCCCCAGAAGAAGATTTCGTTTACCGGCAAATTCATCTGAGAATCCCAGGCGATACGCAAATGCCAAACTGCGAAGCGTTTATTGCAACAATGTCAAATAGATTTGTATCTTGGCTTTCCCTTTGATTGTATCTCCTACAACTCGATTTACAAATAACATTCCAAAAAGTTTACAGTGCTTTTCGGCTCACTAACTCCTCTTTAAAACCGGCATGGATGACATAGCTCCACTTTCAAGTAATCTCCAACATACCTGATAAAGCGAATGAGAGTCTTGGTATACACTTGACTTCGACATACCTACTGTATATAGAAACTTCGAAGTATAGCCTCCGATAGAGAGGATTGGCAAATGAATACATTTTTAACCGAAAATAAAATTTTCGTTTATAGGGATAGTTCCAAAACTCGGGAAATATAAACATACATCTTGCAATGAAACTTTCAGATACATGTAGTATGCTCAAGACAGAGGTTTTGGCCGTACTGAAAGCTACGTAACTGCTTGAAAAGGGATCGATATCCAAAAATAATATTCCTGGTCTAGGTACATCTAGGCACTAGACTTCTATGTCGCTAAATCTAAACAATTTCTTGGAAAAATATAATAAAAATCTGCAGAATTCTTACAACTCAGCAGGTCTATGTTAAGATTACGACTAGCGATAGTGATACGCTCTGAGAAATCACGCCAAGAGATTAGGTTTAACGGACACGGACACGTACAGGTATTGTGATTGTGAGGACCTAAATGTCGCAGAGAATCCTACCTATCTTATTCGAGAATGTCAATTGCTCGGAACTAAAGGAAGCACATCGGAAGGTATTTCTTCGACAATTAAGAGGAGGTAAGTTACTTCAATTAAATTCAGCCCACTTTTATGCTCTGTAAGCAGCGATGCCAAACTTAGCCCAATTGTGAAAATCTAGCACTGTTTCATTCGATCTAACACTGTAAATTGACCTTTTAGCACTGTGTTTTATATTTTCAAGCAATACGCATTTAATTATAGCTATAAAACTGTTTTTTAAAACTAACATTTTGTCTCAGTATTTTGTACGTTGAAAACGTCAAAACAGTGTAGAATACACTTAAGTCGTTTGGTCTGGCCCTGAACTAGCTCTGAAATCACATTTTTGGCTCTAAATAACATTTTTGAGTTGGCATCGCTGTCTGTAAGCAAATTGTGTGTTGGGCGAATTGGGTTAGGTTCTGACCGTGAATGTGAACTAAAGAGATTGGGTCGCTGTGTTTCCTATAGACTTCCCTGATGAACTCATAATTTTATACAATCTAACCTTGCCTTTTGATTATTGTCTTTTCATTATTCATTTTTATTCAGAGCATATCACTTCAATTTTACCTCTCTTTCTTAAAGAATAAATATTGCCCAAAACTATAGAGTCAGAAATATTCAACGTAAAACTTGGTAAAAAGTATTCGTTTCTCATAGAAGTAAAAGCGATATTTTGTGCTAAAAATGCAGAGGTACATACTGCACTGAGAAAATCGTCTCTATAACTTCTTCTACACAGCTCACCCGATTGAAACAATTAATAAATAAAAATTCGGTTACATAGACGTAGAATTCATCAATATTTTAAGTGAAGAGTTAGTTCTTATCCCATCCAATCAACCAAGCGATTTTATCGATTGCGATATAATTTGCGACAGCCCCCATGCTCGTGCATAAATCTCTCATGCAGAGGCAGAAGTGATCAGCCGCAGGGCTCCCTAAAGTCCATTTATGAAAATCAGCGCATTCGTTCTTAGAGCTGTAGGATCTCCATAATTCTTCCTGGGACTGTAGTAGACAACAGCGTCGAAAGCACAAACTAGTAGGAACTAGACCGTCGACTTCCCGTGCACCTACCCGATTCTCCCCGGAAAAAATTACCCTGTCTGTGAATACGTGTAAATGTCAAAATTAATGGTGGCAATGATTTTCCATGCTATACCATTGGCCTAGGATTTTTCAAGTATGCGTGCGTTAATGGCGCTCCTTTGATTTTGTACAACACCAATCCATGAAAAATCCTTGGCCCGACGGCAGCTTGTAGGCAAAGTCCGTTATGTGGGAGGAGTCGACGGTCTATTCTTACTGGTCTGTGGTTGAAGGCTGCAAGACACAAACCACAGAGAACTAGACCGCCGACTTTCCGTACACCTACCCGATTCTCCCCGGAAAAAATTACCCTGTCTGTGAATACGTGTAAATGTCAAAATTAATGGCGGGAATGTAAATAAAACATAAGAGCGGCCATTTATTGGGATGTGTTAAGAAACGTTGGGAACTAAGTTTAGGTACTGTTTACATTTTAGATAAAATCATATTGCAAGTAGCTAGACGGCTGGTTGGAATAATTTAAACTTAATTTTGAGCGAAAATATAATCTATATCGTTGATAATATTTCGTTCGCTCATTCGAAAATTAATACTTTTTTTTCAATTCACAAGAAATTCATCGCAACAACAAATCACCCGCGAATAAAAAAGAGGTAGGGATTAGTGAATGAAAAAAAAAATCGCTGGCGATTTATTTTACGTTCCAGCAAATTTGTTAAAATTGCTACCAACTAAGGGATAACTTTTGAAATAGTGGTTTAGTTTAACACGAGAACATTATCTTACAATTACCTTGTGGCATCACCATAAATTATTATACTGCTTTCTCTGTCTTACGCAGTTCATTAAGAATAAACGCTCGCGTCTTTTTTCTTTTCAGCGAGTTGGTTGTTTTTTATTCTTGTCTCCGAAAAACTTTAACTTTTTCAGCATTTGTTCATCAATAGGCCTGTTTTATTGCACATCTATAAAGTAGGGGTATTCATGCAACGTCGTAACGAACGTGGTACCTAAATGAACTGTCAAATTTTGTATGGAAAATCACACAAGATGTTAAAAAAACCGAGATGGTAAACTTACGACGAGGTCAATGTGACATTTCACACTTGAAATAAAGGCGTGAAATCAGAAAAAAAAAAATATTTTGCACGCATTTATAATACTTTTGATGTTTTTATAAATAGAAATTGGACATTTTACTATTCCAAGTGAAAGAAAAAATGTTAATCCATCAAATTGTATTAAGAAAACAAGTTTTAAAAGAGTTTAAATAACGAAATTTTCAATTCCAAACAAAGTATGTTTTCGTTCACGTCAAAAAGTTTAGAATTGGAAATTTCGTTATTTAAGCCCTTTTTAAACTTGTTTTCTTAATAAAATTTCATAGAATAACTAATTATTCTATACCAGGAATAGTAAAATGTGCAATTTTCTCTTTACGCGAATGGTAAACTTACGACGTTGCATGAATAGATACCCTTGTCAAGCAATGTGTAGTTGTTGTAATTGCGTGTTAAAATTTATACTTTTATTTACTTCACTGAGATAGATGTGCAATGAAACAGGTCTAATAACAAAATCAAAATAACAAATAAAGGATAACCACTTGAATAAACCAAAGTGAAAAATAAATCACGAAAAGAATTTCATTTTGACACTTTGTTTTGACTGTCAATTCCTGAAGCTCTTCATTCCAAAGTTCCAGGAGCAAGTCTTTTCCGGACCAATTTTGTTTTTTTACAGTCAATAGATCACGAAATTAATAACATGATTTTAGCTAAATCAAGTGAATTTAGCTAAATCGCGTTGGTGGGAACATGGTATAAGTGAAAAGAATATTATCACATGTTTTGACAGTCCATTCACATAAACACTTTTATTTGTCGCAACAGTTCGCCAAGTTCAAACATCAATTTCTACTACTTAACAATCTTGAATTTTGTATTTGATAGTTTGTGGAGCGGGTTTTAATGTCGTGAATTTTGAATAAACTTGTGAAAATTCGCACCAAGGGTGTTTTCCTTCGAGGCAAACATTTTTAGTTCGTAATTTCGTTGTTTAAACTCTTTTCAAACTTGTTTTTCCCATATTTTGATGCATTAATTTATTATTCTATGTACTCTTGCATAAGTAAAATAAGCAATTTTTTGTCAAATAAATGCATCAAAAGTGGTTTGTTCCCATATTATTATCAATTCGTTTGTTCATTTTCATGTGAATATGCCTTTACATCGCCAATTTTAATTGATATCAACAGTTTGAACAATTTAACATTTCCTAAAACTAAAGTGTGATGTGAACTAAGTGTAACTGGAAAATAAGAAGAAACCTTCAGAACACAGCCCCACTGCCACAAACCACTGCCAGGTGCAACTGCCATAGGATTTTACTAAGTATGCGTGTGCCGTAATTTCTTCCCTTTGATTTATACAGGCCCAACACATAAATAAATCCTATGGTGCCAACAGCTTGTAGGCAAAGTCCGTTATGTGGGAGGAGTCGACGGTCTATTTCTTACTGGTTTGTGCTGCAAGATTGAATGCCGGTTTTACAGCCGAAAGCGTGAAAGCTCTCCTTCCTAAATGGAGGTTAGTGTAGTCTCCACCTGTTTTCGATTTTTTGCAAGTATGTAAAAAGTTTATAAGAAATAGTTTTCTTCTTTAAAAATTGCGCCAGAATTTTATGAAGTGCGTTGTAACAGACAAAGACAACAAATAGTTGTCAAATCCTGCCCAAATTTGCAAATCCAAAGCCCAGAGTACCTATATATATCCATGTGTAGGTACATACCAAATTTTGCAACAATGGCTGCACGATCAGAATTATGCTATAATAAACAGAATTTCATAATGTGCCTCAAACCTCTCTGATTATAAAAAGCGAGTCGTTTTTCGATAGCCTGTTTACTGGCTATAAAAAGGGAATTATTTTAAAAAATAGTGTAAAACAATTTTTGCAATCGGAACACTGTGCCTTGAAGATCAAAGGCGTACTTTAAAATCTTAAGCTAAATGACCTCAATCAAAAGAAGACTATGATGTTATACATAAGGTAAGACTGCAATGGTCCGGTTTACTTTGACCTGATTAAACAAAATATAATTGTAAAAATGCATGATATGTATTTGGGAAATAGAAAAATACAGTGCAAATTTTTTGGCCAACAAAACCGGTGTAGTCTTTTACCAGAAAACGCAGGACTGAATCTACGTGGCAAAAAAAAAAAACGGGGTGGATATTGCTCCATCCGAAAGTCACATTTCGATCTCTATTAACGAATGTACAAGTTGGCCTGCAATATCTGGTGGCGAGGAAAAGAAACCTCTCAGATACACAGAAATCTATCCTCGGTTTTCGGTACGTGTATTTTTCTACAGGTAATTTATTTTCCTATCGGTTTTGTCGGTTTAAAATTCAAGTAAATACTGTTTATGAAAAATAAAATAACCCCGGGTCCATAAAATATGTTTAAATCGTTTAAAAGTGGAATGAAATACTTGTGTTTGTTTTTTGTAAATAATTTGATTTTTTGGATTAGACTGTTTTTTAACAGTTTTAAAGTTCTTTAAATTATTTTTAATATTCCATTTATTGTGCAGCATTATCTCAAATATACCAATGGCGGGCCCAACTAACCGATATTTATCTCAGACTTTGTCGGTAACCATCTGTGATATTGCAGAATATTTTAGCAGCATAAAACGATCCATTCGCGAAGGGTAAGAACTCGTTAAGGCTGGTTATGTAACTTGTCTGGCCATAAATAATTCATCCTTGGTGACTTCAAAACCCCACGAAATCAAACTACGAACTTTATAAATGGTTATTTACATTTTGTCTATATATGAGTTGCATTGGGGTAAGTACACCACAATGAGACGCTCGATGCAACACTTTTTCTCTTTTTTTTCATTACTACTGTTAACTTGTTAGGAATTTACTATTTATGGTTTTACTTAAAAAGAATGTATTTATTTTTCACAATATTCAATTATTATTACTGTCGCTTATTTTTTCGCTGATCTGTCAAGTTTGTGTATTTAGAAGGGTTCAAATTATCGCCGCTGGGGTATACCCTCCATTTATCAATAAAACGTTCATAGCTACTGGAAATGTGTGGGTGTGGGTAGATACCTATTTGAATTTTAAAGGTTTAGAAAGGGCTAAGGCCTCCGTTTCCAACGATATAAAACACCAAAACTCTCGAAAAAAGTGCTAAGCATTGAGGGAATTTATATTTTGGCCCAATTTTTGAACCAAGTCTTAAAAAAGTAATTATTGTCAAAAGAAAAACAAAAAAACTGCAGAACTCATTATACCTAGATATTATTCAGCTATCGAGCTATCGGAAAATGTATACATCTGCCGCAAGACCGAAAAGTTTAGTACCAATGAGTCTGTTAAGGGGGTCGATATACCTACGACCCTATAAAATACCAATAATGTTATAAGCTCACTGGCAATCAGTAGTTTAAAATCCAAATGGAAAAACCTAATGCCGAATTTTGTGCAGAGGTTCGTGGAAATTAAATTGTCCCAAGAACTAGCATGCCGGATAAACTGTTAAATTTTGGTAACCAATTAACTCTTTCATCAACGAATCTTAGGGCGGCCGTCTGCTGATCCGACTCATAGCGATTTAAGTTCTACTTAAATTTTTATATACTACTTTTTTATTAGTAGATAGATAGTAAACTGTCACATAAGAGTTTATAAGCGGAAGTAAAATCTCTAAGGGCCGTTTACTGATACTACTCATAGAGATTTATGTTCCACATAAACTCTTATGTGACTGTTGAAGCCAAACAAAAAGTACCCCATAAGAATTTAATTAGAACTTAAATCGTTATGAGTCGTATCAGCAAACTGCCCGTAATGGCTATAGGTACTAAATTTCTCCTATATTGAAACTCTCGGATGCCGGGAAGCTGCATTTTTATAAAAGTTCACGAAGCCTGAGGTCGAATTACCGGTGACGGAAAACGTCACCGAATTATGTGGATTTTACATGCGAAATATTAACAAATTCTGTCACTTAGTACTCAATCACGGACTCGGTAATTCGACCCTAATTCGCATTCAAAAAAACGGACTGTTATAGGTCTTCATGCACGCTTTGAGACTTGACTTTCTTCCCAATATAACTTTCAAACTTTAGACCTTCGTCGGCTCTCTTGAGGATTTGTTTTTTCGCCTTCTCTCAACTATAATGTCTGGTTTTTCTTATAGTACGTCTTTTTCAATTGAAGAAATTGGTACCTACAACGATTCTGTGAACATATTCCTTGATATTATTTAAGTTTATATACATATCTACATTCATTTTCAAACCTCATAGACAGTTCCTAATTCCTTAACTGCATTATGTCGCTATTCTCACGGTAGGTAACAATCGTACCTCAAGATACGATTGACAACTTTAGTCTTGCACCCCTTCAAACTAAATCATGAGAAGGGCTTGTTGTAATCCAGTTAAGGACACACAATGGATTCCACCTGACTATCGTAGAAGAGACCTAACTTAACTTATCCGCAAAAAAAAAATATTTTAATCTCGCAAATTGGTTTTCCTGTCACTATAAAAAGATACAAAAAATCATCCCTGCATCAGTTAGTAACTGTATTCGGTGCTTGCAAAGCACTTCATAACAATATATTCCAAAGCTCTAAACAATCACTCAGGCTTACAATACTCAGGTAGGTATCCCCGCTTAAAAGTTAAGGTCCAATTTCGATAGTCCTACATTAACAAAATTGGAAATATCCTGACCCATCTCTGAAGGATGCCAGCTACCAATGGGCTCCTTATGAAATCAGCGCTGACATTTTCTAACAAGTAACTGGAATTGTCTTGCCAGTGGCTCGTATTTGCATGATTCCAACATTTACCAAACCCCTTTTCATATTAATTTCTTTAAAAAACACCAAACCATTTAATAATTTTCAACTTTAAAACACGCAGATAGTCCTTTCAAAACTCCATATAGAGCACCGGTCATCGGCGGCATATATACACTCGTACAACAGCTAAAGTCCATTCGATGTATGGCAGTCCTTTCCAAGAATCCTCCATACAACCGGGTTCAAGTTTAAAAAACACAACACAAAATTTTAAATTAAAAAAACAAAATATTACCATTCACACTGAAACACGTTTTCACCAATGACGCACTGCCAACTCTTTCCACAGATATTGGTTTTTAATTCAACAATTATGTTAAATATATTTTAAACTTTATTAAAATTTTTATTTTTTGTATATTATTTAATTTTTTATTTAAATCACAACACAACACTGCAGAATCTAAGGGTTGTTATAAATATTTTCCTTTTTAAATATTCGACAAAAAAAAGTGTATTATCCGCCGTTTCGACGACCCGGAACACTCCCGACGAGTTAGTGGTCAAAACTGTGAGTGAATTAAAACCAGTGACTCGGTGTCTAAACGTGTCGTTGTTGTACGTCCGTTTCAAGAGTGAGTGCACACCGTGTATGTGATACCGCTAACGAGGGAATATCGAGAAAATTGTATTCCTGTGTTGTTCACTGTTCCACACGACGACGACGACGACGACGTTAAGTCTGAAAAAGGGGGCTGGAACTGAAAAGCATCCTCATCATCATCGCATTGCCGTGTCGTCATTATCATCTTCAGCCATATAGCAGAGGCATAGCCAGCATCAGCAGAAGCTACGCGTCATTATGATGGGTATAGAGTTGGGTATCTCGACAATCGGAGTACTAGTCCCAATCCCAACTAAACACTATTTCGCTGCTGATAATGATGATGGAGATGAAGATGATGATGGGGGTGAGGAGGCAAATGTATGCTACTCATGTGGAGACTTTTAACCTCATTTCCACCTCTATCTCCTTTATAGCCAGTTTGAGTCTATGTCGATATTCCGATACGAGAGGGTTTGTTATGTTTGTAGTGCCGCGCTTCGCTTCTGCTGAGGATTTTACCGTGCGGCCATCAACGGTCATTGCTGCCAGCCTGTGTGCGAAAGGACCAAAGCCAGCGCACATGTGAGGGGAACAATTTGCATACACTATGCGGCGATAGAATGAGAGAGAAAATTAATATTAACAAAACCGGTTTCATTACACAATTTCAACCCCAAACCACCCGCCACCGCCACCCATCAGCCGGTCCGCGCGTATGTGCGGTTGGTATAATTTCATCAACACCAACTTAGATGAGCTTTTAGTTGCTGGACCTTTCTGTGTATTCGGATCATTAGCATACACTCACGTATGTCCTATGAGCGAGTTTATGGCCGTGTATGACTATCGGACGGACGGAAAAACAGGAGACCTACCCAAAAACCGTTACAAAAAGGGATGCTTCATCATCATCCCCCCGGCCAAAGTTTTTTGATGTAAAAAAACTGGTTTTGTACAGGATAATGCATTGGAAAAATGTATACACACCAATATACCCAAACACGCACACACAGGATACTCCATGTGGGCTATAAATAAATGAAAAGCGTCCTCGAGGGCTGGGGTGGGGATGGTGGGAGACTCGCTCGCAATTTACATAATGAAATAGACCTACACATGGTTTGGCGCACCAAGCGACAGTATAGAGAGAGCACTTTGAAGTTGTGGGCGAGCTAGGGGTGGGGGAACGGTTTTGAGATTATCTACATATGTTTAAAATCATGCACCCTTTTCCCCCATTTTAATGAGTACGATAACAGAAATTGAATAACATTGAGGGTGCTTTTCTGTTAAAGTGGGTTGGGGCATGTGAAGCGATTCAATGCGTGCAACAGTTACCTTTTGGAGAGTTTCGGGCTGGCTGTGTGTGGGGTTGGTGCGCCGTCGAAAGGTTGCGGTGTCCTGGCTGTTCCACATGCTGTGGGAGTTAGCGAGCTTTTTGGGGTATATATTATAGTCTGCAAAGAGGAAAAAGGGTTGGAACCGGGCTCTCTGTGTACGTTCACTCATTGAAGCACAGCAGCACGATGGTTTGTTTACGTTTTAAGGAAGCACGTGGTGTACCTAGTGGTTTGAGATATCAAAATCGGGACTTTCTGGGAAAAGATAATTCATAATATTGGATGACATTGTGAAAGCAAAATCAGGGATAGAGATCCAAAAAGTCTACACAGGGCTCCCCCTTATTTGTAGACCAAGAATAACGAAAGTTTAGGTAAATACTCGATCCTCCGCCATTGACTCAAAACCGTTAAGGGCAATCACCATACCGGGTAGAGGTAGGTATTCGGACTTGATCTAATCATCTCATCCTGGTCCTACCTGTAGGATGTCTAAACGTCTATGAAATCACGTTGGGTACATGCTCTTAACGTGACCAAACTGTCATAGTGTGTATCGATCGGTTGAGACAAGTAGGTAGGCTGTTCGCCATTGAATACCTCACGTGGCAATATACAATGCCAGCTTGTATCCACGATATATTTCTGTACCCAACTCTCCTGATCATGACCATATAAAAGGTGGGCCATCTAGTGGTTTCTTTTTAAATCATATATTGTTTGACGCTGACAGCTGTTTCCCGCTCGAAATCTTGACAGAAAGTCATACTTCATACCCCCGCCGAACGAAATGAGTCGCTTTACCCTTGAACAACGTTGGGAAATATTGAAAACTTATTTCCAAAGTGAGTGCTGTGTAATGTAGCCATAACAGTGCGTTTTTTGAAAAAAAGTTTTGGCCGAAATGAAGCACCCACCGCGCCTGCTGTACGCATGTTTGTGCAAAAAAGTTCGTGAGGCTGGTATGACAACACTCATGGTCCCCGCCGCCGTCGAGAAGCCAATGCATCCACAGAGAGTGACAGTTTGGTGCGGATCGTGGAGTCGTGGCATCATTGGACCATATTTCTTCGAAAATGAGGCTGCAAACAACATTTCGGTCAACAGAGCCATGTTAACCGACTTTTTTGTTTACTGAATTTGAAAACATAGATTTGAACGACCTATGATGCATGCATGCAGGATGGCGCGCCATGCCACACAGTCCATGCCACAATCGATCTTTTGGTGCCATCAAATAAAGTCTTATGCTAAAAGGTCCAAAACGTAAAAATCGTTTTGGACTTTATTGCAATATTTCAGAAGTGCAATAAAGTCCAAAGTGGAAATAAAATCCACAATGCATGGGGCCATGAAATAATAAAGACTTATGCAAAAAGGTCCAAAACGTAATTTTTTACTTTTTTGGACTTTATTAGTCATTGGGCATTATTGCACTCGCAGCTATTTAAAAGAAAGACTAGCAGGGGGGTTCGCAGGAGAGGCAGTATGCCCCCCATACACATTGTACTGTTTATGCATTGTGTATTTTATTTCCACTTCGATTTGGACTTTATTGCACTTTTGAAAATGAAACAAAGTCAAAAATCGTTTTGGACTTTATTGCAACTTCAGAAGTGCAATAAAGTCCAAAATTACGTTTTGGACCTTTTTGCATAAGACTTTATTTCATGGCACCGATCTTTTGTGCACCAAATTCCCAAATCGTGTTATCAACGTTTTAGCGATGTCAATTGGCCGCCTCGGAGCTGCTATTTGACTCCTTTAGACTTTTTTTTTGTGGGGAACCTCGAAGGATCGATGTTATGCCAACCATCCGGAAACGATTCAAGCACTTACGGCCAATATCATCCAAGCAATCCATGAGCTACAGCCCGAAACCATCAATAAGGTCTTGGAAAATCGGAGTGACAGAAAGCGCTACTGCGAAGCCAACCGAGGCAGCCACTTGAACTACGTTGTGTTCCATAATTAATGGGAATGTTTGCTCTTACTAATAAAATCATAATACATGGAAAAAATTTAATTTTGTTAATTTTATTGTATCAAATTTGACCATCCCTGGCCAATCCTACAGAAAAACTAAAAATTGCTCCTCCTATCGCTCGTGAGTACCTATGACCCCGAGATACTTTTCCATCTTTGTCTCTATTAGCATGCAGAGTTAATTGAACTGGGGTTCTGGAGATGACTGAGACAAATCCAAATTGACCTGACGAGGCCCAATGTATAAGGCAATGCCTTTAGAGCAATCCGTTTTATTCACTTTCTTGATAAGGGCCATTAGCATCCCATTTTGCCAGTCGCCTGGCGTATCGCCGCATTTGCAACCCAAGCCACTTTAATGACACGGAAAAGTTATTTAACTCCCTCTTCACCTACGGCCTTGAAAATTTCTGGATTTCGTCCACTTTGGCAGCCCTTTATTGCCTTGATCGCAATAGTCAATTCCTTTACCGCGTGGAACTATATTCTGTACTGCTCCATCAGCTGATGGACATTATATCTTCGTCGTTTCCTCTGAGCTTAATGTCATTGTAAGGAAGTGCCCCATCTTTGGATTTGACTCATTCAATGATAGTCCATTTTCATTCTTTTAAGACGATATATAGTCTGCCCATAGTGGCATGTCGTGGGTTTCTGCCGCCCCAGGGCAGTCTCAGTCCTTTCTTGCCAAACTGTTTTGTTTGATAGCCAAACTAGTTAATCAAGTGGAGTCATAGTAGTTGATCTTGCATACTTTTTAGTAATGAATGCCTAAGTGTGGTCTTAAAATTAAAAGCATTGTGGGGCAGTCAAAACAATGGAAGTAGGTATCATCCGGAAGCCATAGTACAAATGCGAAATATTCATCTCAGACGCCACAACGTGAATTAAACGCCAGAATGAACCATTCAACGATGAAAGGCTAAGACTTCTTTCCACTCAATGAGATTGGGGATTGACCTCAAGTCCAAAAAGACTTTCAGGGATGGTGAGAGCCAAGATTTCCGTCCATACACTACACAATCACAACCACAAACCACATAGAACTAGACCGTCGGTCGTCTCCTCCCACATAATGGACTTTGCCAACAAACTGGCCTGCGGGCCCAGGATTTTTCATGCATTGGTGTTGTATGAAATCAAAGGCGCGCCATTAACGATTGCTTACTTCAAAAATCTTAGGCCCATGGTATAGCATAGAAAATCATTGCCGCCATTGATTTTAACATTTCACGCGTATTCACAAACAGGGGAATCGGGTAGGTGTACAAACGGAAGTCCAGCAAAGACTGCTGTTCTAGACGACCTGCCAGCCGAGCTATTTAAAGCTGCGGAAGCGGAAGACAACCTGCTTACCATAACAAAGGTATAAGGCAATCGTGTTAAATGCAAAATTCGTCGAGTTCCATTTGCGTCAAAGAATTTAGAATCTAAGCTGGCTAGGATAATGTATATAGTATGGACACTAAGGCTCCAACCCGAAGAGTTTATGATTCCATTCCGGAGGAGATAGAGGTAGGCTCCACCTTAGGTGGCGCGCATAATCCACTTTATAGCCCTTTTTGGGCTGAGGCAATAGTTCGTCCTGTTCTTAAGGCATCATCTGAAGTAAAGTAAGGCAATGTGAGGGCGGTGGCCATGGTGTAGTGGTTAGAGTCATTGTTTGTGACCCGAGCGGCGTTGGTTCGAGCCCCGGCGGGGGACAGCAATACTCTGTCACCGACCATAAAGAGAAACGAATACCTAATATCAGAGTTTCTCCACCACTACACCAAAAAAGGGGTTTCTGCTTGGTAGTACAATGGACCGAGATTTGTCTGAGTGCTCCAGGATTTGGAATCCCCTTTTTTAAAAAAAAAGGCAATGTGAGACTTATCGAATACCAGTTGTCATGGGATACTCCATTCAATAGATAAATAGGCGGCTTGCCTCAGTGAATCAACGATCCTTTTGATCTTCAGCTCATTTGCTTCGACTAGAAACGTATTGAATGCATTTTCCCGCCTAAGAAAGATCTGATTTAAATGTCATGACCACCTCCTTGCTGGCCAGCAATTCACTTATCAAAAGCTAAAAACATTGTGCAGAAAGCTCCAAACACCAGAGAGAGCGCGAAACTCGTATCAATAATTCCTCTCCCCATCCGCTTCCTAGGACCACACACAGAGAACATTCACCGGGCAGGCCACCCAGAAACATTCAACACAAACAAAAGGGAAATAGCTGCAATCCAACAGAAGCAACACGCACAGAAGCGGCAATCAAATCTGAGACAGACGGCTGGTTGGCGCGGAGGAGTGTTTGCGTGTGTGTGTGTGTGAGTATGTGATACAGAATGTTTCACCCCCAATCCCCGGGGGAAATTATGTTGCGGTTTCCGGTGGGTTGGGTTTAATATTATTTTGTTGCTGGTTCCTGGCACACTATACCCCGATCCGGGACTCTGTAACAGGGTGGCGAGGGCGACGACGTCAGCGGGCGGAGCAACACTGGCGAGATGATTTTAATCTGCTGAAAATGTGGAGAATTTTATTCTCATTTTTTGTTTGTGCCACAACTAACACAAGTACAGTTCTCGACTGCTGGGATGCAGCCGCAGTGTTGCATTGCCGCTCGACACGAAATCCTTTTCTTCTGACAATTGACGTAAAAATACTCTCCGCCAGCTACAACAGGAACAGCAGGCATCGGCATCATTCACTCGACTCGAGTGAATAAATTGTTCTCGATAGAGATGGAAAACTCAGATCACGTGTACAGGCGGAGCTCCCGCTCTGGTGTTCTCTTTTTAGCCGTTTTACATTCGCCTGTGGAAAAACCAAAAAGAAAATCGCAAAAACAAATTGTAAACACTCTTCTCGGTCTGTCTGGGGGTGCCTAGGGATACATGCGCGCAACTATTTCGGTTCTTCTTTTGGGGGAAAAACTTTCAAAGGAAAAACTAAAAATGAAAAATAAAAACAAAAACAAACGACAAAAGGTCTTTTTTCGGCAAAGAGACTAAAAAACTTGCAACGATCTCATTTGCTCGCGCATCTGAAAGACTTCAAGTATATGAGGGCAATGGCGGCGGCACACAACACATCACCAGCGGCAGAGTGCATAAGGACCAGGATCCAGGAAGCTGTGGAGATGAATTGAATAAAACTGCAACCACAGGAAAGCTTAGAAATGTCGCATTCAATGATGAGGATGATGAGTATCTATATAGTCCTTGTTGAAGGGATGGAGGGGGAGAATTGTGTGCGAAAATGGGAATCTTTTTCTAAGGGGTTTGGGGCTAGCGATATGTGAATGTGGCAGCTAAAAGTGAAATTTCATTACTGCAACAGACACCTCGGTACATTTAAGGATTAGACCAACAGAATAGATACGAGTACTTACTTAAGGAATTGATGAACCGCACAGATAATTTATTTTTCATTGAAATGTTTTTCGCATTCGCCGCCAAGTTTAGCAAGCTGTTTTAAGCGACCATTTTTGGTTCAAGAGAAATCCGTCAGTATGTTTGAATTGAACAACTTTCTGACAACATTTACCTGGGTGGGCTTGTGGTTGTGACAGTCGCTGTCGCAACATCTTTACTTTGAGGTCTACTCAAACCAACGCGAAAATGCGAAAGCGGGAGCGAATTTCGCGCGGGAAATAACATGAGAGAATGCCTTAAATCGAAGACAATCATCGCGCCTACTTCGCGACATCCGAAAGAAGACTAGGCCCGGAACACACATGCGATTTCAATCGCGCGACTGTTTAGTCGCAAAAAATGAAATCCAAAGTTATGTGCGCTTATTCACTCCATTTTTGGAACTACTCGCTTTAAATTGTCGCTCTAAACTCAAATTTTCCAATTTTTATCGGAATCGGAAGTGCGCCTCTGCCTAAATTGATCTCTTCGAGCGTTCCTCTCCGATTCGTATATCGTGCTCTAGCGTTACGAGTTTTCCGAAACGGTTTCGAAATGTGGACAGTTTTGGATCGTTTCAAGAATATTCTCTATATAGACATGACTCGTCAGATAGAAGTTTATTTGGCCATGCTTCCGTTTAGTGCACACATCTTGACAGGACGTCCATATTCCCTTTACGGTTAGCTCTATCGTTGTTACCAGGTTTCGATGCTTGGACTTCTTTCGTATTTAATTTCACCATTATCTTCTTGTCTATTTCGAACTCGCGCGGCTTTTTTTCGATTTTTTCGTCGAGTATATCGAGTACCTAACGTACCTACTACCATTAGAAATACGACGAATAGCATCGTTCGAAATGACAGGCGGCCGTTTGCGGGGTAATGAGGTTGACAGATTTGAAAACGGTGAGCTGCAAGCCGGTTCTAACTAAGACTATAACCATCTACATACAGATAGAGTTTCAACCAGTCTCATTACTGTGCAATTTCAATTTTTGTTACGTGTTTGCCACGATCGCCAAGGTGATGTAGTCCGCAAATCTGCCTCGATAATATGAACTACATAATTAAAACATGGGGAGTTCACATTTTCGAGGGGTTCACATTTCTGGATCTGGATACGAACAAATTCGTTGAATTTCATGTTTTTTGGAATGATCTCTGACTTGATTTTTGAAAAGACACAAAAATATAATAATTTAACTTAAAAAAAAACAAACTGAATGATTTTTCAGACGGGAAGTACAGTTAAACCAAAATAGGGGTAAATTATAAAATAAAAGTTCACATATTCAAGTATCAGCAATTGGTTTTGAGTTCACATTTTAGAGTATGAGAATTTGGATAATTCACATTTTCACAGCCTTGTAGGTGGCGCACCGCCGTTTACTGACTGAATTAACCCTTAAACCTAACCCATGTTTGGAGGAATAATATTACTATCTTGGTGTCCAAAAACCACAATATTTTTCTCTTTTTTTTTATAAAAAATAAATAGTTTATTTGTTCTCTTTGCAAAAAGGGCCTCGTCTGATTTTCATCTTCCGGTCCTTATTCTTCGGACTGATTGCACATTTTCTGTTCATAGTTGCAGCAGAATTTTGTTTAAATAATTTTAGGATCTTTCTTTTTAAATATTTTTGTAAAAAATCTGAAGATTCGCAGATAAATTTGGCCAATTTAATCTTTCTCCCATTTGGCTTGATGACGTATTTTTATTTACCTAGACAAAAGTGAGGAACTCAATGTCGAGCAGCTACAGCTACTTCTCCGGACGATCCATGCTTCGGCGGTTTGGTCATGTTAAACGCATGTCCCCGTGGAAGGGGACCTCAACCAACTTGGAGTGCGCAACTGGAGGCAGTTAGCCAAAGATCGTACTAACTGGAGTGGCGTGTTGGTTGAGGCCCAGGTTCACCCCGGACTTTAGCGCCATTTAAGTAAGTAAGTAAGTCCAATTGACAATCTCTGAAAACAGTGTTGCCAGTTTAAAAACTAAACCTCTAGAGAAAACACCCTTTAGGTTTTTAAACTTTTATTTATAAATATTTACTGAAGAAAATTTGTAATATAAAACTATTGGGAAATATTACAAATTTATTGTATTTGTAAACCAGTCGCTAACAAAACCTTTTTCGAAAAAATCAACTGGAACAGAGCAAGTCCCTATTGAATAGAGAGGTATCAACTATACTGTACTTACACAAAAAATAATTGATTTAACTATTGTATCCGTTGCGCTATTCCTTTTACGATCGTGAAAATTTGAATGGCCAAACAAATGGGTTCAAAACTCCTAACCCGAAGGACAAAATGTGTGCTCTACAAAACCCTTATCCTGCCATTTCTGCTTTATGGCGCCTAGTGCTGGACGATAAGCAGGAAGGGAGAACTGATACTGGGCTCCATCGAAACCAAAATACTTCGGCGGATTTTTGGTCCTGTGTGCGAGGAGGGCGAATGGAGGAGAAGATACAACCGCGAACTCTATGAGCTGTACCAAGATGTGGATGTAGTCCAAAAAGCCAAAACACGTAGACTACATTGGCTCGGCCACATCGAGCGAATGGACAATAATGCTTCAGCTAAAAGGATCTTCGAATCCCAGCCCCCAGGTTCGAGAATACCAGGAAGACCGAACCTATGTTTCAAAGACCAAGCCATCGCGGATTCCAGAGCGCTTGGTCTGGACAACTGTAGCAGCATGCCCGGTATCCTATACCATGGAAGGCTGCTGTGTCTCAGGCAGAGACTCCACACGGGTCAGGAGCACGATAAGTACCTATCTAGGTAAAAAAAATTTAAATGACGCCTTAAAAGTTTCTATTCGCGTGGGTTTTGGCAAAATAGCCAGCGAGTCTTCCATCGACTTCTGCCGCGACTTCAATCAATTTACACAATATTGTTTATCATCCCCCACATGAACTGACACTACAGCACACATTTCTAAGTGTGATTTTTTTTTGCTGTCTGGTTTATCAGCCTGATTTTTTGACAGTTCACGCGTGATTCGTGACATGACGTGTCAAAGAAAAATAACCAGTTAGCATTGCCATTTCACCATAGATAGAGACTTGCGTCCGAACATCGTTTGCAAATGTGATTAAAAAATCACCCATAAGATACACAATGGTTAGGTACCCTTTATGTATCGCCTCCAATGAAAACACAAAAATATTTAACTCAAACTTACCCAGAGGTGAAATTCAATAGCGACAGCTCGCACGTTTTAATAAATTTAATTACAAAATACTCATCTGGCAAAAATGTTCTACCGAAACCTTTACTATCGTCTGAAATGCTGTCCCTCGCATCATAAACTTTCGCCTGACTAACTTTCAATTAGTTTCACTACCATCGACACTATATACACTTTGTTCGCCTGTAAAACAAATTGTCCACTTTGAGATATCCCAAAACGAAACCCTTTTCAAACATTTATCTCTCCTCACATACAATCGAGCGAGCATCCTGTTCTATCCTTTTACAAATATTTCTACCCGCTCATTTCAACGGATTTCCATCACTATCATGCACACCCTCATCAGCGCCCCACTTTGTAATGAAAATATTCATCTCGACCAAAACCCAAAAAAGCAATAAATTATATTCTAGTTAAAAAGGATTCATAAATCCTTGAACAAATGACCAACCGAACAGTGAATACGTCGCCAAAGCGTCGTCCATCCCAACCGTCCACTTCGTTATTCAAATAAGAATTTCACAGCAAAAGAATTTCTTCCCAACTAGACCAACCTGCATTTTATCTTTTACCATTATTGGGGTTGGAGTGTACTTCACCAACCCCTTGGTCTGTGGAATGAGTTCTGAATAGCATGGAACAGAACCGAGGGCGAACCGAAGCAAAAAATTCATTACTAGGTGATTTAACATAATTTCAGGCGCAACAAAGATGCTTCTGTGTTGCGCCTACTTTTTCCAATCCCGAAAATTCCGTCGATGCCGACGTTATTGCATTATTAGTTGCATACAGGTAGGCCGTACAAAACTTGCTAATTTCTTGGAATTTTTTCTTTGTTTTTTTTTTTCTTGAGGGGAAAGAATTTGATTTAAAAAAGTGATCGGATTTTTTTTAAACTTGGTAAAATTTGTGATCTTCCCGCACTTATCTTGGGCGTTGGAGCGAATGCGTCTATGATTGCGTATCCTACTCCGTATGGGGATTCGAATTTCTTCTTTTGTTTCGTCCTTTGCAATTACTCTACGAAATGACCATAATTAATCCTTCTTTTGGGCATGGAAATTAAGCCAAGGGTCAACGTGTGTGTGGACGGTAAACAAAAAGGACACATCCGCTTTACATACGCACGCACATGTGAGATTCATTAAAGAGGAAATCTCTCATTGTAGATATTTATATGGACGAAGAAAGGACTTCTTCCCTTTTTAATAACAAAGCATTTGCTTTGAAGGCATCCCCCGGATTTTTTGTGGGCCAAAAGTCTGGACTGGACCCCTTTTTTCGAGTCATTGGCGTTTCCTAATTCAGACTGAGAAGAGGTCAATGAAATCAGCCGTATATTGTTTGTCCTTTGCAAGCAACCGAATAGAGCCATTGTTAGAAGCCTTGCATTCAACTTGAAAGACACAGCAGAGAGGCGGCGAGGACAAAAAAAAAATTAACTTTGCATCTAATTTCGATTTTCAGCCCGAATAATGTGGTCATTAATTTTCAACCCTTTCACATGTGTGTTGGGTGGAGAGAGAGCATCGGGCGGATGATGTCTACATGTGTTCCATTCGCATTCATTATTCACTTGCACACACATTTTGCTATACGGTGAGGGATAAAAGGATGAAAATGAAAGTTTTCAGCGGCGAACTTTAGTTTTTGGCGAGTTTTTGGAAATTCCCCAAATTTCACAACCCCAATCCTTGTTGTGTAAGAAATTTATTTTCCAAATACCGATGGTGTGGGTCTTGTAATTAAAATTGATTTTTATGTCTATATTTTTTGATAATGGAAATGACTTATGATTTTTTTTTATAGATATGTGACGATGTATCTATACGGAACTAATAAAATTTTTTAGTGTCCACATTAAGACGGAAAATAAAGGCAATTCATTAAAATGTAAAAATAAAAAGTTATTAGTAGGTAATTCTTATATAGCTCAGCTTGCAGGCAAGGCGACTAATCTCAGATTAATGACAAAAATACAAAAACTGGCAACCAGTGCGACAAGAACCACACCTACAGCTGAACTTTAGGCAATTCTTAATCTAACTCCTCTAGACATGGAGGAATCTGCTAACAAAAGTGCCTTAAGAATTAGCCAAACTAAAACTTGGAACCCAGGTAATTTTGGCCACGCGCAGAAACAAGTTGGGAACGCTGTCACTTCTGACTACATGTCTCCCCATTTAAACTTTGATAGACCATTCTCTTGCTCGTTTCCGAGTAGGGATATATGGACCACAAATGAACCCACTAAGAGGAAATCGATATCCATCTACATAGATGGGTCAAATATGGACTGTGGAACCGGTGCCGGTATATTCTCAGAGGAACTAAATATACAATTCCCAATCAGGCTACCTGATAGCAGCAGTGTGTTCCAAGCGGAAGTTCTGGCAATCGCAGAAGAGGCTCGCCAAGAGTGTCATTGTTGGCAATACCCCGTAACGATATTTCACCACTTTCATTGACCACCACTGACGAACTGGCAAGAGAGGGATCTACAATGGACCATGATAGAGCACTACAGTCCATCAAGCCTCTACTCTGCAACCTGAGTGAACGAGTCTAGAACAACATTCGTATGAAAACCAACCAAAGGTGGAAAGAACTAACGACCTGTGAAGTATCACGGAAGCTTTGTAGCCAGAGTATGTCAGTGGCCGAACCATTAAACTTCAACAGTTTGACAGGTCATCGCTGTCGGGGGGCATAACTTCCAAGGAAATCACGCAATGAAACTAAATCTCAAAGATGACGATATAATATGTAGAGGCTGCGGAGACGAAGAGGTCCATGGGGACACACCTCACTTCCTCTGTCACTGCCCGAGTCTCTGTCACTTGAGGAGCAGAACACTTGGAAGATACTACTTCCATGACTTAGAATAAGAACTTTCTGAAATCTCACTTTCTGATCTTTACAGGTTCTTCAGTATATCACGAATCACGATGGCTGGACGGCGTCGGGTAAATACAAGAAGAAGGGACACGAAGCTAACTAACCATGCTAAAACAAACGTTTAACCCCACATGAAAAGGCATCACAATGGGTCCATAAGGACCTAAGTGTGGTACAGTAGGGTTCACCCTACTCTAACAACCCATCAACCTAACAAAGCTCAGCTAGTAGAGCCGATGTGTTTTTCCAAAAACAGAAAGTTTCATTCAGTTTTAAACAATTCCTTAAAGTCTCCATATAGGGAGAGTTTTTCTAAAAGCTATTGGTATTTTTCTTATAACGAGATAAAGTGACCTTGAATCAATAACTAGTTCATTTAACCTTTCATTATTAACAGCTTTAGCTTGTCAGATTATTTTTCATAAAGCAAAGTTCCTCCCTCGATTTTGGACCACTGTTTTCAGTATAGGTATTTAAGGCACCAATAGCGACCTAGATATAAGCTTCCAAAGGGCATCCAATAATTTACGCGAAATGTAACTTTGACTTAAAAAAAACCTCAAAGAAAACCGTCCAATGGCGCTAAATCGATCTGGATGGCCAATTCTGATCGCAAAAACGGCCGATTACACGATTAGGAAATGACTCATGCAGTAATTAAATTGTTTCTCTGGCTGTATGGCATGCGGCATCATCTTGTTGAAACCACATGTTGGTCACATCCATATCTTGTAAATTAGGCACTAAAAACTGGGTTATCACGTCACGATAACGAATACCATTAATTGTTACTGCCTGACCAGCCGCATTGTCGAACAAGAATGGTCAGATAAAATGGAGGCACAAAATCCGCACCAAACAGTCACACGTTGTGGATGTATTTCTTTCTCAACAATTACTCGTGGGTTATCTGGAATCCCAAATGCCACGATTAACGAAGCCAACAAGATGAAAATGAGCTTCATCGTACTGAAGATACTTTTGTTCGAAAATTGCGGACTGGCAAACCTTTATTATTTTTAAAATATTGCTCAACAATGAAAATGCGTTTTTCCTTCGTATAGCGTTTAATTTTTACCTGTCAACTGTCACATCGTTATCTTTTTTTCCTTTGGCACCACTGTACTTTTAAATTGCACAAAATTAAAATTTTGCGTGAATTATGGAACACCCTTTACATTGCAATTTATTGTTATGTTACATACTAAAATCGGGTTGGGGTATGGTCAAAATTCTGTTTTCAAAATACTGTATTTCAAAACCCTGTATGAATAAAACTCTGGAACAAAATACTCTATGAACAAAATTCTGTATTTTAAAATATCTACTGTATTTAAAAATTCTGTATATCAAAATTCTATATTTAAAAAAAATGGTTTTGATAATTTTACATTATAAATTATACTTTAGATCAATTTAATCAATTTAGAATTTGTTGTTATCTTTATGTTTACTGTTCATATTATTTCTTTGAAGTAGGTACATATTGAGTTTATTCTTAGACAAGGAGCGCATCGATAATAATATGTAATAGGTATCTACAATTTAATTTAGTAGATATTTAAAAAAAAAATATTTCAAAAACACTTTTAAATCATTTTTGAGTAGGTTACAAAGTAACAAAAACTATAGAATTACAGTTTCCGAAACTTGAAAAAAAAAAAAAGCATATACGGAAGGACAGAATTGCTAGAATTTTTTTGAGTTCCCCTATCATCGTTATCTCAGAATTGATCAAAATCTCGAGTTCGAAATTTTGTAACATACCGTCAAACTGCCTAACATTGACTGGGGTGGGGGGTAACTTTGTCCAAAAGTAAACCAACTTTTTCTATTCACGTAAACGGCCTCTGGTATAAGTTATATTATAATTATGGTTTTATAATGAGCACTATTTGTTCATAGATGGCAGAAAAAAAGATTGAGAGAATGGGGACAATTCTCTCTATGTGGCAACTAATGCAATGAATGTCGTCTCTGTTGTACTGTTTTGTGTACTCCATACTTTAATTTTCTTCAGCCTTATAAGAATAGTTTTTCGTTTACATTTTAGAACTTCTAAGTAGTTTAAGATGTTTTCTTTCAAAAATATATAATTTTTGGGACAAATATCAAGCTGAATATTGTTTTTGAGATCAATTTGGAAATTATGTTAGAATTTATGAGTAAACGGCTAACTTTGACCGAGGCCTTTCAAACTTTGACCAGGTGGTCAAAGTTAAACGAGCATAGTGGCTAACATTGACTACTTGTATTTGCGCCGTTTTATAGGCTTATCCATAGGTGAATAAATAAATAAATCGTTGGCGCAACAGGTCTGGATAGGCATCCTAGGGCTAGTATCTCACAACTATTCGTTTGTGTAATTTTTTTTTTTATTTTTGGGACGAATGGAAGGCAACCTATATACAATACAATACAACGTCCGTCTGTTGGTCTTGTCATAAAGACACCCTTCGGATCACGACAGGTTGCGAAGGGAGGGGTAAGAGCGGTGGCAGGGATTTCCGGCTCTATTCGGCCGATTTTTAACAAATTCCGGATCAATAGATGTTAATCTAGGAGGGTAAGTGGGGAGAGGTAAAGTGGGCCGAGTGGTAGGACCTATCTGTGCTCGTATCTGTGGAACTACTCGGCTGAAGTTAACATTTCTTTCAACTTTGTAATGGCGACAACTCCGGGTTCAGTATAGGTTACTTAAGGAGGGGGGTAAAGTGGGTAGGGGCTCTATCTGGATCTATTCTTCCAATTTTAAACATTCTTTTAGTGTTGTAATGGTGTCACCCACCGGAGCAGTATACCTACATGTATGTATGTACCTATGGCATGGTATGGTATGTACAAATGGCTATTTGAAATTTAAAAGTGGTCAATGTTAGGCAGTTTGACGGTAATGATTTCCAAATCGACAAAGATGCTCACTTCTCAGGATACTCCGCGGATAGTGAGGCAATCGATTACGGCGGATAACAAAATTAATGTTTTGGATTCGGAAACATTTATGAGGTTTGAAACATTAATATGTAGTAGGTAGCATTAAGATTCCGTTTTCTTTAGTGAAAAGTTTTCAGGAAAAATGTACTAAATAAGTATTGGAAGGTTTTTAACTTTCTCGAAAGTATGTTTTTTATATACAATTCGACCCCATATATGAACTAATGAAACCAACACCGAACCATAAGAGAATGCACCAGACACCAGAGACTATTATACATTCCCATCATCTTTATGGTCCATGGTTATCCATCCATCCATCCATTCCATCCAGATCTTTATTTCTAAAATTCAAATGATTTTTGAAAATGCAGTTTTGCGAAATCCCGCCTCATCTTTTGTTGACATCATGTATGACGGCCGGCGGTCGCCTAATACCTCTGATCGAGAGTTCTTAACGGATTTTAGGTGCAACAATCTTCTTAATTTTTATGGACATTAAAAATTGGTTGGATCTATACTTATCCGGCAAATTTGTCTTCAAAGTGTCTTCCTTTTAAGTATTTACTTAGTTTTGCGTCCAATCTCGTTTCTGTTGACTTCCGGTCTTGTTAGAAACCTTGCGCTTGCGCTGAAAACAAGCTTCGTGAAACAGCTAAATATTTTCGCTATCAACGCTATTGATTCGCTTCCATTTTGATGGCTTTGAAGTTCTGGACATGGTTTATTTTTACTTCCTTGCCCCTTAGCAGCGGACTTAGAGACTTTTGTATATGCTCTACATGACCTAACCACCTCAGCAGTTGTATAATTTAAGCTCTTTATAGCTCAAGTTCGCCGTTAAATCGCCTCCTATAAACTCCATCGATATAAACTGGGCTGAATATAAACAGCAAGAATCTCTCAAAGCACCCCAAGAGGGAGCAATAAGATTCAACCTTCTGAGCCGGTATGATAAAGGTTTTGTGAATATCTCGTTGGTTCCATGCGAGCAGGCGGGTTTTGGCGGAAATTTTCACTATCATTGTCCAGATTAAACGGATCATATTGCGTGAGAGCAGATTTTTGGCTGTATCCGCAATAATTTAACAATCTGCTTCATAAGTATGTAGTAGGTACCTACCTATTCTTTCCAAAGCATTAGCACCGCGGCTGTGAATGTTCGGACATGTCCAAGACACTGAAGGCATGCCGAGCATCGATCGCAAAAATCACCTCTTTTCAGATATACTGTCGGTTATTTCTTTGAACATCTGTCCTAGCCGGTGGACAAAGAAATACTGTTGTTAGGTAGTACGTAGTAACAACGTCGAGGCAGTTTATGAGTTTATCTAACTTGGAATGACAGCTTACAGTGAAGATCCGTTTATGAAATTGGTCAACTCAGGTTGGTTCAAGACGAACCTGCCTCGAAAGATGAAATATCTACGTCGGAAACCAGTAAGAACTAGACCGCCGATTTCCCGTGCACCTACCCGATTCTCTTCGAAAAAAATTACCCTGTCTGTGAATACTGGTAAATGTCAAAATTAATGGCGGCAATGATTTCCCATGGTATACCAAGGGCCTAGGATTTTTCAAGTATGCGTGCGTTAATGGCGCTCCTTTGATTTTGTACAGCACCAATGCATGAAAAATCAGCTTGTAGGCAAAGTTCGTTATGTGAAAGGAGTCGAACGGTTTATTCTTACTAGTTTGTGATCCACGTATTTTAGATATCCTTATCCTGATATACAGAAAAGGAGTGCTTCCACTGTCCTTATTCGACGAATTTTTGACCCGAATGTGCGTGAGCATGAGCTCTATTTTATCTATATCAAAATGTGGATATAGACCAAAAAGCTAATAATTGTGTTTCAGCCATAAAAACTTCTTATTGTTTGGAAGCCCACATTTGTGTGTGATTCAAGGATTTAGATTGTAAGTTTCTAGATTTTTGAAAATCACTCGTCAATGTTGCCAGCCTTCTCTCATTTGATCAGAAATATTAACTGTTAACCACGGAAGTTGATTAAAAAGCTGCTTAATAAAAATACCATCATCAAGCAGCCCCATTCATTTATTATTTTCTGAATCGTAAAAGCAAACATCCTTATAACAACCAAAAACGCTCTTAAATTGTTCGGTCATCAAATTTATATCCCTTCGATTGGTTACTGTTATGAGTATCGTTTTTTTTTATTATCCCGCGCATGGCATATGCTAGCCCTAGGCGATTTGGGCATTCGGCAAAAGTCTAAACACAGACCATCTGACAATTAGTTGCGGGCTCCCTGAACATCTTCACGTTCAAAGAATCGAGGAGTGTTTGCTGTTTTTATTAGCGGATCATCCCCTGTTCAAATAGACTCTTATACTCCTGATGGATGGATGCAACAATAAATCAATTTTTATACTCGTCTCAGAAATAGTTCCGGCCGGTGGAGTGCAATGAGCCGAGCTAGGACTCATTCAACCACGAACGCATTATTGCAACCATCCGTCCATCAAAACGAAAAGGAATAGCCGCCTGCCACTCTTGTGTTTATCCGCATATTCGGCGCATGTAAAGCATGTAAAGCAGTTAATGAGTGCTCCTGCTGGTTGCGTTCATCTGCGCTTCCCTATTGCTATAGAAGCATTCATTGTATAAGCAAAAGGATACTCTCAAGTGGGCAGCCACACACAGCGCTTAGGATACCTTTTCGGGTTTGGGCTTACGAGCCATTCAATGCGCATTAGCTGGGTGTTAATTCTTATTTGGCCTCTGGTAAAAAGGAGGCAAATATGAGCCAGGATAATGTGTAGTGGTTACAATATACTCTGCAACTGGATAGCAATAACAATTGGATTATCCTTTAGATTGGGTGTATCCGGCTAGCTGATGCGATCCATATTTTCCGGGCTGGTGAATTTTAGTCTCGTCTTTAGGTAAAGTATTATGGCTGCGCTGAAGGATGGCTTCTCGGTTGTCTCTCTATAATTTGACGGTATTGCTGGAACAGTTGTCATTAAAACAAAATCACCTTCACAAACAACCCTATCCTGACTAAGTAATTACTTAATGCGAGTTGGATACGAGTAATAATTACTCTCAATCTCAGTATACAAAATCTATCCCACGACTTGCCGGTTGCCGCCCATGATAAATGAGTTTTCCGGTGGATGAACACCACCATATCTGTTAATCAATCAGCGCAGGACAATTATTTATGTGATTTGACATCCGCACACCATATACGAGGATCGCAAAGCAGTGCAAAAACAATAAACAAACAATGTTCCCAACAAAGGATGGAGTGTAGCTACAAGACAAATGGATATCCTTGCGGAGGCTATAAGGATTTTTCAAACCTTCTCCTTGTTTTTAAATCACAACAAACAAAAATCACAGACTAACTGGCAGCTGAGGCGATATTTTGTCTTTGATCCTTTATATTTGATAATTTTGGGACAAAGGAAAACAAATAAAGTGATGTTAGGAATGACGTCCTTTTATTTTGTTTGAGAGGTAAATTTATGTGTGTGCCATTGACATGTGTAGTGGGAAATCCTATGGAGTTCCACTTTGGCGACAAACTGTCTCGAAGTTGGGAGTGAAAAGGACTTTCCTCATCGGCAGCGCGGCGGTTTTGGTGGCCAGTGGTCTAGCATGTGTGGTCCACTTGAACGCACAGATACTGGCGGTATCTGTTTGGTTCTTTATCTATGTCATGTTCGGCCACTTGAAGACGCCAAACTGTCTGGTCCAACAGAGGACACCCCTGGTATCAACATATGTTTCGTTCGGCAGATCACTATAAGGTGGTCCACAAAAGGAAGTCGGTGTAACGTTTCTGGTCAATGTTCGCCCACAGAAATTTATTGCTTAGATTCTTCTTGTCCGGAAGGAACGATCGTATGTATGTGACACTGTGAGTTCTTCCTGTCCCACTGGGTCAAGATGGCGTTACTAATTTGAGAAAGGAATCAAAATGTGCTACTATATGGGAATTAGGTATATTCTGTAGTCTACTGAGTAGCAGGACAATGACATAGTCAAGCAACATCATCACTGTCGCCACTGTTCTCAGTCAAAGTTGGAGTCACTTTTGTCAATGTCTGGGCACGATGCTGTCGCCGATATGTTGCTCCAATAAATCGATTAGACGTCAGAAATTTTTATTTTTGGAAATAGGTACGCCAGAAAATTTTGTGTATCTTTACATAAATACTACACAAAAGTTTTTACCACACAAAAATTAAAGAATTTTGTTTGTAAAACACATTGTAAAATTTGACACAACGGGGAAAAAGAGCCAGAAAATAATATAATAATTTAAGCGCAGAACTTACACACATCTGCAAGCATCTCGGACGCTGATGAAGCGCCTTTCCCCGGAGAAGTATTTAAAAATAAAAAAATAGAAATTAAGTCAAACCAGTAAGACAATTATCTTCGACTGTGCCGAAGCTCAAATACCCGGTACTGTATTATTGTAAAAATAATAAAAAAAAAAATATTTTAGTATTAAAAAAATATATATGTATTTGTATGGGAGGTATGGGTAGTTTTTATTCGACCCAGCTCATTTTTTGTCAAAAAATTTTAAATATTATTAAAACAATATGTGCAAAGTTTAAACTTGCTATCTTTACTACAGCTATTTAAATGTAATTTTTAACATAAAATAGCTATATATTTTGTATGGGAGGTAGTAGTAGTTTTCATCCGATCTTGCTCATAACATATAAAAGCTTATACGTACCAAATTTCAAGTCGATAGCTCTTAAATTACGGCCGTAATCATGCGGACAGACAGACAGACGGACATCGCTAGATCGACTAAGAAAGTGATGCTGATCAATAATATTTATAGTTTCTCATACCTACAACGCCTCCTTATGTGCGTTACAAATGGAATGTCAAAGTGAATATACCCTCGCCACAGTGTGGTACCGGGTATAAAAATTAATAATTTTAGGCCTATACATTTGAAATTTTATTTAAAAAAAAAAAAGTATACCTTGTTTTTTTTCTGATGTAATCTACGAAATGAAATAAAGCCAGAAAATGTGGTCTATTGTAAGGAGTTTCCCATACAAAATTACAAAATACATATACAGATTTCTGGCAGAGAAAGTTTGCTCAGAACGCCAAAAAACTCAACTTCTAGAAATATTGGCAGACATTCTTGGAAAAGGCCAATTTACGAGAATGTTGAGTAAGACATTTTCTGACGATTTAAAAAGTAAGAAATAATATTCAGCCGAAATACCCGTCAGTCTTTCGTACGTAAGCTCTATGACAAGTATAGCGGCAACATCTTGTTGGAACCATATATTATTCTCTTCTAGAACAATGTCGTAGGGCTCAGAATAAATACTCTCTAATATGCATTGCTATTCATGTTACTACAAGTTCGTAGTTTTGTTGGTCAGAAAATTATTTTTATTTTTGAACAACATTATGTGGCCAAAAGCATCACAGTACCTACTCCGCAAACATTTGGCGGAAACAATACTTCAAAGGCTTTAGTGTAGATTATTAATCAGTTATGTCTTGTAGGGGTGCAGACCAAGCTCTTTGCGCAGCGACCCTAGAACAAATATAAGGGCAACGAGCTTTGGCTCCGCACGTTGACTGTCAAGACTCTAGAGTTCTAGACCTTAAACAAAGAGCGTGAAGCCGAGCAGTTAGTTATTGGAGACCCTGATATGCTCTTACACATTTCTTGATGAGCGATGGCCATGGTGCATTGGGGCAGCGGTTTCCAAACTTGTTTGTCCGTATATCATTTTTCGCAGTTATACTTACTTACTTATCAGGCTCCCGGCCCGTGTAGATTCTCTGCCTGAGACACTGCAACCTTCCATGCTCTACGATCCCGGGCACTTTGCTTCCAGTTGTCCAGACCAAGCGCTCTGGCATCCGCGATGGCTTGGTCCTTGGTCTTTAAAATAAATGTTTGGTCGTCCTTATTTTCTCAAACCTTGCGGCTGGGATTCGAAGATTCTCTTATCTGGAGCATTATTGTCCATTCGCCATAATATTCGACGTGTTTTGGCTTTTTGGACTACATCCACATCTTCGTACAGCTCATAGATTTCGCGGTTTTATCTTCTCTTCCATTCGCCCTTCTCGCACAGCGGACCAAAAATCCGCCAAAATATTTTTCTTTCGAAGGAGCCCAGTATCAGCTCTTCTTCCTTGCTTATCGTGCAGAACTCGGCGCCATAAAGCGGAACTGGCAGGATAAGGCTTTAGTAGTGTTTGTGCACGGTGTGCATAGAAAAAAAGAAACTGAGGTGAATTAAAAAAAAAACCTTCGCTCAACTTAACATTAATTATTTTATTTTTAAGAACTATATTTCATGAATTGACAATTCAACCTAATTAGCTTCCGATGTCGTCTCTTGTCGTTACCCAACTGTCCACTCCCTGAGTCGTCGCTTTTCGTCTAATCATCACCGTTGTCTTCTTCGAGTTGTGGTTTGAGTGCAAACGTGGGTCTAATCATCACCGTTGTCCGTTGTCTTCTTCGAGTTGTGGTTTGAGTTCAAACTTGTTGGAGATCAAACAAGTAGAGCACACATTTCGTCATTCGAGTTAGGAGTTTTGAACCCAATTGTTTTGCCAAACCGAAGTAGTAACGTTTTCCTAGGGTAATTCTTAGAGTTTATGTTTACTCCGAGGTAGGTGAACTCCTTAACTACCTCCAAATTGTTGCTATCAAAAGTGACGTTTTGTCCTTCCGTGTTGACACCTACCCTGCGCACTGTCTGCTCCAGTACGAGATTGGAGAAGTCGCATGATAGCGCGTCTCCTTGCCGAAATCCGGTGCATTTTTGAAATAGTTCGGAGGAGCTACTTCCAAACTGCACGTTGCAGCGCGTATTTTCCAGCGTCACGCGACACAACCGAATCAGTTTTGGCGGGCGAATACTACCGTCGCCATATAAATCGCTATCATATGCGGTTTGAAGTCGATGAGTTTGGACTTGAAATTCGATGGTCTTTTTTTTCAGGATTTGTCTCAGTGTGAAAATTTGGTATAGTCGATATGCCAGGCCAGAAGCCACACTTGTGCCGATTAGCGTGTTGCAGAACTGTTTAACGTTAGGATAGCAACAGGGGTGATCGTGATACAGCACCCCAACGAATCAAAAAGCTCTCCATTTCACATACATTCGCGCCATACAATCGCTCTCTTCTTTTCTCTATTCCCAAATTGAAATCTAAATGTACAGTTCCGGGTCACACTTTTTCTTTTAGGGGAATGGCTGGGGTGTCATGTTACTATTTTTTCTTTAGGTTTTGTATTGAACTTCATAATTTTGGAGTTCAAAATAGTTTTTCGATCGATTAGAATTAAGATGTGCCATGTCCAAGAAACCATGACATAGAAATTAATATAGTTTGTGCAAAATGAGGGTTGCCAATGTCTCCCAAAGCACCACTGTGAAAATTGTGTAAGCTGTTTTTAATTTTAAAAAATAAGTACTTTTCCGTAAATTTTCCCAAAAATCCTAATTAAATAAATTTTTCTTATGAATTCAATAAAATCTTTTCAGAAATAAAAGTTAAATTTTGAGTTAATATCTTATTATTTATTTTAGTGACAGGTCACCCCTGTTGCTATTCGTGTATGAAAAAGGTTAAGATCTTCCTAAGATTAAGAACGTTCACACAGTACGTTGGATATGATCTTGTATGCGACATTAAGCAGGGATATGCCTCGATAGTTCTTGCAAGACATAGGATCGCCTTTTTTACAGATGGGGCATATATGGAGCTGATAGTCCAGTCATCGGAGATGTTTTGTAGCCAGCAGCCAGTTGATTGGCTTTTTTTATAAAACCTACGGATGTTGTTACATATATAGAAGTCAGATTCGATTGCTCACTGGCTACCTTACTTGGCACGGTATAGCACAAGACAGCAATTGCAGATTGTGCAACAAGGACGATGAAATAGCAGAACACCTACTATGCGACTTCAATTGTTTAATCAAAATACGCCAACTATATCGAGATAAACTCTACCTCGAAGCAGTGAACATAGCTGCCAGCTCAACCAAAGAACTGGCCGGTTTTATATAACAAACAGCGGCATCATGGTTGAGCTCGAAATGGAGGATATCTCAATAGGCCCACTTGTGGCCGCAGTGATCTGGGATTCAATACTATACATATTAGCTCAACCCTATAATCTAATCGTATCTAATGTGTTTTTAATTTTTATTCGATGCAGATTGAAAATCTTATATTTATGACAATCTTAAACTCAAAACTGACAAAAATGCAAATACGAGATTGTTTGACGACGATATGTGGTGTAAGCTTCTTGTTTATAAATTCTTGGGTTTTAGTGGGCTTTAGGTCAAAATGAAATAGATAGATATATATAAGTAGTTTATTTTGTTTCGAGCATGTTTTCTCTGGGTGTCAAGCCCCAAACCTACTTATCAATCGCCTTGAAAGCATCTACCACAGCATACATGGAGCTAACTTTAATATTGTTTGCATATTTCATTCGCATTGTACATCATTTTTTAACTTTCTCGTATACGTAGTAAGAGCTAGATATTGTTTTCGTACAAAATTTTGAACTCGAGATTTTGATCAATTCTGATATTACTACGATGATAGGGGAACTCAAAAAAGTGGGTCTAGCAATTCTATGTCCGTCCGTATGTCTGTCTGTCCCACCCCTGGGGAATCTAAATGCTTGGTTGCATTTGCTTCTCACTTCCTATTTAGAGTTTGTGGGTATTTTTTTTAAGGTAGCCCTAATCTTAACGGTAGGTACCCCCCATATAAAAATTTTACGAAATATGACGAAATATGCCTAAATTTAGATTTTTTCGAAAACGGCTCTAACGATTTGAGCCAAAATTGATAGTTGGGTTAATGTAAGCATGCTTAACATGAATGCATACCCAGTTTTTCCATAAAAAGTCCAGCAACGGCAGTTTTGAAAATTGGCTTTTTCTCGAAAGCGGTGAAAACGATTTAAAAGGTACTATTTTTAAGGTACTATTGTCATTCTTAACTTGATAGTAAACTTAGTTTTTCCCTAAAAAGACTGCGTCCTTTGATATCCACCCAAATCCCTAACAATAGTACTTTAAAAAACTGCTCATATCTCTAAAACGCCATTTTCGATTATGATAAAAATGTTACTGTCAGGTAGGTAATGCTTAAATCCATAGTAATACCATTTGCTCAGTTTTGAGGTAATCAGTTGAAAAACAGTGTTTTTTGAACCATGAATGCGTCCTTCGATTTCCACCCAATCGCTAAAAGCTGTACTTTAAAAACCACACATCTCGAAAATGCCATTATCGATTTTCGATTGAAAAGGTAACTGCTAGGTAATGTTTATATCCTGAAGAATACGTCGTACTCAGTTTTCAGCTAAACAGTTTAATAACTGTGATTTTCGAATCCAAAGTTGTGACATTTGTCAGCATAATTTTACAAAAAACCGCTCCAACGATTTTGATCAAAATACATATTTAAGACAACATAAGCATTCTAAACATGATCACGTACTTAGTTTATCTCAGAAAACTCGAATATTTCTCAAAAATCACTATCCAAATCCCAACCATTGAGACCACTGTTTTTAAAAAATCAAAAATGGGAATTTGAAATTCATCGCCTACTTGCCGGCTTTAATTGCCAGTTCGGGGTGAAATTTGAAAGTAGATATGTAAGTAATAAAGTGTTGTAGTTAATATCTACTTATACTATGTAGTATGTACTACTTTTTTAATTAACAAGGGTTCAGTTACTAAACCTGCGTAGGTACATCTTAAGTGGATATGATTTTAAACGCAAAATTTGCTGAAATGATTGTGCGAGATTCGCAATAAACGAGAAAGTTTCGTGCGACCCAGTCGTGCACATTTTTTTACTTCATTGTACACATACAGCTTAACGAATTTTTTGACTAGAATGCTTTTCAGGTTTACACCATTGCATTGTAGGCTAGGCTAATGCCACCTGCAGACATATAGGAAATGTTCATAACTTCTGTGGCAGAATTATAACTAACGTAGAATTTTTTCATCGAGCTTGATCTACCCGCACCAAGAACTGGTAATAGCGTTCCTATGGTGGCAGATGACTAAATCCGTTTCTCACCTTTAGGCGGCCATTTTATTGTATCTAATAATATTACTGTCTACATACATATGCCGGCCGTAGATGCTTTGTCACAGGACATGTTTTATATAAAAATGCATTAGCCGTTCATTCTTTTAATGCATTTCCCAAAGGTCAATAACTGGTTAGATTAAACCAAAAAAAGCCGATTTACAAACTATTAAGGCGAAGAACCTGCCCAAAAGGAAACTTTTAGTCACAGCAAAGAAAACTTTCCTTCTATTCCACTTCCACCTATGCCAAGGCCAACATCGATGAAAATTCACCAAGAAAATAATAATAATTCCACACACAAATAGCACCACCTCGACCAGCCACATCAACAAACCAATCCGCGACCACTTTCCCATCGCCCCAGCCAACCACCCACAACAATTTTCCACAAGAGAATATTATGTACTTAAAATAAAATGCCGTCGATGTGTCTCTTTCTCTTTGGGAAAAATACTTTTGCTCTCTCTTTGAAAATGTTTCCCATCCAATAGCAGAGATGTCGCCCCGCAGAATGAAAAATTCAAATTCACCCCATCATCGCCACCACCGACAACGGCAACATGAAAAAAGCTAACATCCGAATCGCGCTACTGCGACTGTTTTTCCAAAGATGGAGCCAAAAGCGTTCTCGTCTCGTTTTCGTAAAAAATAAAACACAAGAAACCCTTCTGCAACACAACTCGTTCATGTTCTTTTGATTTTTTTCCTTTTTTTTTGCCCCAGCAAAGAAAGCAAAAAACACAAATCCCACTCGGTGTTCGGTGAGTTTTTGTCTTTCGGAGGACAGACACAGAACCAGAATCACCCAATTAGCCTCCCACCCCCCCACATCATGTATACACACACGAGAGAGAAGTCAAACAGCATCCGAGCAGAGCCAGCAACAGTGCATCACATTTCACATCACATACCAACAGCAAGGACAAAATGGAAAATCTCGAAAACAAATCCGCAATTAAAGTATACACACACGCACATTACATTGTAGCGATTGTGCGCTACAACACAATACGAATACCTACCCCCCAGCCGCAGTTGGGTGGTGGGTGCTTGACTGGGTGTCCTTTTTTTTCAGTTTTTGAGTGCTTTCCACTTGAGGGTTGCAAATTGTGTGTGTGCCGGGGCCAGCTTGGTGGAGGACAATTGAACTATTGCGGGACTCGTTTGTGGGAGGGAGGGTCAGCCAGCTTCACAGGTACTTGGTCGTACTCTGGTGCTACTTTTGTCAGGTGGACCGTAGTTGTTGTTAACACTGCCATTCACATGTGGAATTTCGAAATCAATTAAACGAAATTATTTGTTGCCGATGTAATTAGCATAACCATGTGCGGTGCGATGTGGTGTGTGCGGTATGCAATTGTGTGCGTGTTTGCGTACACCATGTGTGTGCTCGCACCAAACGAAAATACGTGAGAAACTCGAAACTCATGTTGCGCGTTCTTTTTTTTTTTCTTTGCCGGGCTTGGGGTTGCGGTGCACGTTACCTGGTAGTTGGTATTGGTATCTATGGGCAATCAATCGTTGATTTTATTTTTAACTCACATCGGTGCCCATTCGTTGCATGCATACGCGCGTAATGACATAATTGACTTATTAAACTGTAGGAGGTACGTTTGTCGTGTAATTGGAAGGGAAGGCACCCTGGAACGAGTCACAGGTGTATAGAGAAGAGAGGTTAGTGACGATGGTAATTTGATGGGTCAGCGAACTGAAGCGATGCGTTAATCAATTATTTGTTTTAGATAGATCGAAAGTATGGCACGCTTGAGCGATCCAAACGATCTTGACGATGGTCTTGGACTTGGAGCGTTGGCCGGTCGTTTTCCGGAGGCAGGGTGTCGTCTCACCTTTTTATGGCATGTGGAAATTATGTATTTAGTGAAGACGAACGAGAAGAGGGTCTTGGTATGTATACACCACGGATGAATATAAATTCTGAAAACCATTTTATTGTCTACTGTTTACCAAGTTCACAGTTTGATATAGGATACATCTAACTTTTTAAGCGCCAGGCAGTGAAATTAATTTTTCGACTACCTACAATGTTCGTGCCTTGCCTTACGCTACATAAGAAGTGCTCCAAGTACCTACATATACCTTGGGAATTAGAAGTATATTGTGGCATCGAGAATACTGGAGGGGTGCGTTACTTTGATCGCATCGTTATGCACTTTATGGAGCCGCTTTCTGCCTTCAGCTAGACCTACCCAGGGACGAGGACGCGAGTACCTACTGCGATTATGAGATCCATCAATAATGAGCCTTACGGGATTTAATGGAATGATCTCGGTCTTCTTGGGGTGAGAAGCACTCTCACGGACTACGACGATGTTTTGCGGCAAATCTTGCCTTTCGTTGACGTACAGTTGTCGGCTGATTGTTTATTGAACCGGTCGGCCCGAATTTGGCCATCAAACGTTCAACAGTCGACTAATGGGTCATACGAATAAAAATGAGCATGTAGTTTATACTCGATAATTTGGAGCAAATACTCCATGTGATATGAATAAAAACCAGGAGCAGATACTTCGCTAGAGTAGGTACTCTTCTTATTTACAAAAGTATAAGTATTCTCACTTTTGATATGAATAAAAGATTGTTCATGCTCTTCTAGGTGAGAATCTACTCAATAAATTTGAAGTCTGATAGGCAGTAGACTTCAGTTTGAACAATGGCTGAGTTCATCCTTAATTTGTCTTCCAAAAAACATTACAAACCTAGAAGATAGTGTGATTGGACTTTAAAGGATTGTATCGATTAACTTAAGAAAATGTCAAGTGGATATCCAATCACTTTTTGGGTGTAGAATCTGAAGAAAGAAGAGGTGGTTCTATATTGTAGCTCTGATAAAAGGATTTCGTTTTTCGAGATATGTGGGTGACCCGGGCTTATCAAACAGGAGTAGGAAAAGATATTGGAGTTCAACAAACTTCTGTGTTAGAAGTTTGTGACGGAAGTTGCTGTTAAGTTAATAGAAAGATATGGGCAGTGGATCTTGTGTTTTTTTAGACGTATACAAATTCAATGTGAAATAAAACAGTTAAACCTAATGTTAAGGTATATGATATTGGCTTTATTTAATAGATAATTCCGCTTAAAAATGATTTCGGGCATATGCGCGCCCCGGTCGAATGAGGCGCAATTGTGAAGTTCAATTTTCGACAACTTTATCGAGCAACTGAAGCCGTATATCAGTAATAAAACGGCGAATGTTGAATTCCAAATCGTCCAAGGTCTCATCGGCATAGGCTGCTGGCTAAAGAAAGTAATCTAAATCACAGGATCCTGGAGGCCTTTTCACCAGGTCCATTACGCGAAATTATGCGCTTAGAAAATGCTTACCGCAATAAATTAATAATGTCGCGCGCCTGTGGCATGTTGCCGCATCTTCTTGAAACCAAGGCGTTAATCTATTGATTGTAAAATGGCAAAACGTACTAGCCCCAAATAGACTTTCATTTTCAACTGTCAAATTGACAATCTGTAGAAACAGTTTTGCCAGTTTAAAAACCAAACCTCTAAACAAAACAACCTTTGGGGCTCACAAAATTTACTTTTCCATATGCATTGGATGTGATCGATGGTGACGAATATATTGATCGAACGCATTAATGTTCAAGTCATACGTTAAATTCAGTTGGGTTTACAAGCGTAGACGCATCATGGCCAGTATCTGTTTACGATTCACGGATTTGGAGCAACTCAGAGTTCATAACAGTGAAAGGAATGATTTTCAGATGTTGAATGCATTACTTTTAGGATATGAAGGATATGGAATAGAACCGTGGATAATGGTGCCTTTTAGAAGTCCTAATACACCGCAAGGGAACGTTCTTATAATAATTTATTCACAAAGGAGCGTGTAAAAATTGAAAGATGTTTTATTGTTTTGGACAACTTAAACAACGATCTCCGATGATTCAATATAAACAAACATGGCCATATTCCCAATACTATTATTGTTATTCGTTACAGATTCAGAAAAGTTTGAAAATAAAATAACTAGAGTATCTACTTCTATGTACAGGAGCACGTACTCTACAAACTAATCTTTTTTAATCATATAAATTGGAGAAGAAATTCAGACTCATGCTCATGCTCAGGAGTACGTACTCGGAGTTTAAACTCGATTTTTATTCATATCACCCATATCTCACCCTGTGTTTGCCTTTATTCGCAAGCGGCTATTAGTTTGGCTATAAAATACAAATGATTTGTATCGCAAACATTTTGCGAACATCCCAAGCCTACGGCATAGGCCAAAAACAGCCCAAGATGGTTTTTAATCTACACTGGGACGATATAAGAAAGGCCGTGGCCGTGGTATATACATTAGATCTTCTACGTCGACGTGTCTTACATCGCCTTGACGAGCCAGAAGCAAAACGAAGTCGTAGAACCTTAAGGAACCATGTTTGTTCTGTTTCCCGCTACTTACGAACCTCGTTTTGTCTTACGCTCCGCTTGCCCTTGAGCCACTTTGTGAAACTTTGCAAGTACATATAGCGTATAGGTATAGCGACTTGAGGTAGTTATTATATGATAGTGGGCGCAGTATCGCAGTGGTTAGTGTGCTGGACTACTGTGCGAGGGATCCCAGGTTCGATCCCCGGAAAAACACAAATTACATTTAAGGTTTTCACTGCGCCACCTCTCGCGAACGTCTGACAACATCCGAGAGTATGACTGTCCTGAAAAAGCTTCTCAATTCAGCCGTTTGGACTCGGCATAAAATTGTAGGTCCCTTCCATTCGTCCCAAAAATAGAAATTCGTCCCTAGAAATAGGCCTAGGGTGTCTTTCGCCTGTTGTGCCATTTATTTATTTGTTTACTTTTTAGTTATTATGACAGCCTATAAGTTATTTTCTGAATGAGCCTCGATTCCTTTAGCCTAAAGTTAGCGTTTCTTTGAAAATTCACGGATCCGGACATCACCTAACCCCGTCTATATTCAATTCAAAGCATAATAAACAATTAAGAGAGCGCCTTCACATCAGCGGTTGTTCACAACATCCCACCACATCCACCACCTGGTGGTGGTCTGCTCATTTATTTTAGACCAATTCACCTAACCCATCCGAATGAAGTGTGAATTTCCTTGTACACTATACATTCAGCCAGGCATAACGGTTATAGAGAATAGAACAAAACAAACAAAAATGAATAGAAAACCCATTTTTACAACCAACACCTCCAGTCAGGCAGAAAATCGTTTTCAAGTTGGTGCGCACACATTTTGGTCGTGTAACTTCCAAAACTTCGTCGAATCGCCAGAAAAGTTAACCGATTGTCGCCCGTAAAGGGACTCTTTTGTGTGCTGCTGGTTTGGCGCGGTGGCAAAGGAGGAGCTGAAGCTGTCAAGCGGAAATTGGAGGTGTGCGGCAAAACACGACGTGACGAGCATTTCCTCCCCGAACGTCAAAACATCAAAATGCAAAGTGCATTGCGTGACAGTGCATTTGGCATTTGACAACTACCCACACCCCATAGATATACCAGAATGCACCAGCCCAGCACCTACCTATGCATGGAATTGGCGAAATACCAGTATAGTTGGGCATGGGCACTTTAAACGCCACATGGTGTGCCACGATTGGCTTTGTGTGCGCGGGGACGTGCAACCGAAACACTTAAGGGCGCCTGCCACAATTTAATGGGCGCAAATTGCAAATTCACTGACACCCCGAACGGTATTCCGCACTCTGCGATTGACGGGTCGCCATCAAAGGGTTCTCGTATCACGTTCTTTGCAAGTTGACAGGAGAACGCGAACGCGAATGAGAAAGTGCACACTGCACACAATGCTTACTTTGTTGTTGTAGTTGTTTTTGTTGTGCAGAGGCTAGAGGGTCCTTCATGAGTTTTACTTTTTTTCACTTTGATCATGATGGCATTTCGTAAACCAATTTAATTGGCAAATGAGTGGGCTTAGACCGTTTTCAAGCACAACCAAGTTGGTGGTGTGAATGGTGGCGACTGACAGCCGCAGTTATTATGGTTCAAGAGTCAATTAAGATGGGGGAATGCGCACCTACGTGTTAGCTAGAAGGGTTGAGATTGAGGCGATGAGGATAGGTATATCTTAAACAGGCGAACCATAACGATAGGGGAGACAAATATTTTACTACATTACATCCGTTGGTAAAAGGGATATACGAGTATTCTCTGATATAATTTTTAAGAGTTAGGAACTTGATGCACCGAAGTCCTGATTAAACGGAAGGAAGAAACGTTTTCCATTTGAAAAATCAATCGCCACTTTAAAAAAACAAAACATGGAACTAGTGTCACTAAACGTCAAACATGCTTTGTCACTAACATATTCTTCTGATTTTTTGGGTGACAACAAAAATTTTGTGTGTCGAGTGAGGGTACAGAAATCGTAGCAGCGGAAAGGGGGTGAATGTCTGAGAAAGTCCTGGCAAATTCATACAAAATGCTGACGCGCTCTTTAAACCCAAAATACCTATCCTTTTATTTTTGAATTCGCCTGTATAGTTTATGGGCAGATGTCCATAGGCCATCGATGTCATTTTATTTCGATTGAAAGAGTATCTTCAATAACAGCCTAGTCTTCTTCTCTGGGCGGTTTAGCTTTCAGATTGTTTCATTAAAATTAATGCAAAGCCTCTTTTTGTTTCCGTATAAATTCTTCTGGTGCCCGTAAAAAGAGATAGCTCGTCAAGGCTTCCTATAGTTCTTGCTGAAGTCGAATGTGGTAAGTCCCTAAATAGGTAGGTATACAAAAATCGACTTCAATATCTACGATGTTTGGTCAAAAAGACATAAGTCCATTTTTTGTGAAAATGAGTTGAGTATGCAGAAATATTCAGAAAAAAATCTATTTTCTTTTGGTCTTAACAGCATAAGTTTCAGCAAACCGAATCCAGAGTTATTGAGTGGTCCTAAAAACACATTAAAAGTATTTTAAACATTGTGTTTGGTCAAAATGACATTACTCCACATGTGTTGTTTTGGCCGAACAGACATTTCAATTTTTTTAAATAATAACGTGGTCAAAACAACATATAACTCAACTGTTACTTCGTTCTCACACGTTTATCGTATACAATTATTTCGCTTTTCTGTATTAATATTGTTGTTTTAACAAAGTACATAATCGTGACAATTATTGTGCATATTCTTTCGCAGTTATTGGGGAAACCCATACATTATCAATTTTTCTTTTGATTTTGTTGTTAAATTTAAGTAAATGCCTCCGGTTTTTAACAAGTTTGTTATTAAATTTATTTCCAATCTGAAGCTTACCTCAATCGGTTGGAAAAAAATCAAAATACCGTTTGGTCAAAACAACATATCTCCACTAAAACACCTTTTTGTTATAATTTTTCAAATTTTAGTAATTGATTATTGTACATCTAATAATTTATATTATTATTGCACTGGAATATTACTTTAATACATAAAACTGGATTTAGAATAAATTGTTGAACTTTAAAACGCGTTTATCTCAAAACTTGTATTTTGGACTTGTGTCGTTTTGATCATACTCCATAGATATCCAAATTGCAACACAGTGATGCAGTCACCCTTTACATAGACGCAGCCTTACGTTGGAGGTCTAAGATCCCGTTTCTAAGAGTACGTTTCCGTCATTCTGAAGTATTAATTTTCTGTTTCGTGTCACAGATGACATTTCTTTGTCATGATCCAAAGTTCACGACGGCTATATCTTGCGGGTTGCGGTCCAAGAGCCCGATCCTCATAGTTAACTGCCTCCAGTTGCATACTCTGGATGCATATATGAGGACCAAAACGAAGTATATGCTGTCAAAGAAAAAGGAGTCGCATATCGACGACTCGGACAAGACGTCATGATGGACAGATACAACTTCAAAGTAGTTAAAGACTTTGTCTATCGCCTCGCAAAACGACATCAGCGCAAAGATCAAATCAAACGAAGAATCACTCTTGCCAATCGCTGTTTCTTTGGGCTAAGAAGCCATCTAAGAAGTAAAGCCCTCTCTCATAGAACCAAGGAGATATTATAGAAGACCCTAATTATCCCAGTCCTGCTGCATTGTTCAAAACATGGACTATGTCGAAATCGGATGAAAACCTCCTGGGACTGTTTTGAGAGAAAAAATCTTCGGACGATATTCGGTCCAGTTTGTATCGAAGGAGTGTATAGGAATGTGGAGGAGAAGATTTAACGCCGAGCAGCCCGACGAGTCTTTGAGCCCACCCCTGATGGACAACGTAGTAGACGAAGACGCAACCTTAGGTGGCGCACACAATTGAAGGGCAACCTCAACCAACTTGGTGTGCGTAACTGAAGGCAGCTAGCTAGGGAGTAAGTTGCATACTCCAAGGCGGCTAAGGTTTCCTTCTACTTTGTTAAGTTATATTTTTTTTAATGCGTCGTCTCTCGGGGTTAGACTCGATGACTCTGCGGGCCGAAGAATTTGTTTCCATCCGCTAAACATCCCAATCATCTTAGACGACTCATATCGCTATATACCTACAGCTACAGCTCTTATAGTTCGTCATTGAATCTTCAAAGCCCGTCACAAACGGAACCGAACCTTTTACGAAGAATTTTGTTCTTCCAATTAAAGAGCACATCCTGTGTCTTTTGAATGGATAGAAAGAATCCGCCTTAACTTCCCCCTATGTATATAAGAACAATCTATAGCATATTCTAAAAGTATCTGAACAGCCTAACTTTGCCCTTTCTGTCTTCTGCTCCACATAAATAGCTAAACTCAACAACCTCCGCGACTATTTTGACATTTCGACACGTCCGCGTTCGCTCATAAATTCCACAGCGGTAATATATCATCTCTACAAAAAAAAAAGTCCCCCGAACCATAGGTGAAATTCTTAATCCTTTGACTTCATAAGTCACAGCTGCTTAATCACCCGCGTCTTTTGACGCGTTTCCCCATTGACACATCTATTTCGAGAGTGTTCATAAATTTACGTAAAATTCTTCTACCGCTTTGCGTTGGAGGAACATAACAAATTATATTTTTTTTTTGTTTTTTTTTATAAACAAATTCATGTTTTTCTTTTATACTTTGACCACCCAGCCGTGGTTGCTACATGTCAGCAATTTTAAGACTTTTTTTTTATTTACGATTCTGGTTGAACGCAAAACAACATACGAAACATTGGCAAACATCCCCCTCATTCCACAACGGTGTTCGTGTATTAATCAGTGGAATTAAAAATGAAAACCAACCAAGTGGGTGGACAATCGGTGGTCCTTTGTCGTGCATCCAACGCCAACCTCCAACCGCACGCAATATTTTCTGGAGAATTTTCGTATGCCTACCGCGGACTGTCAACGAAAAAGTTTTATCCTTCGTCGCTTTGTGCATACACACAAAAGGCCTGGGACTCTCGAGGACGAACTTTTTAGCTGATAAGTATCTGGCTTAAGCGCGAAGAACAAGAACAAGAGGCTCTTTAACATAATTAAGCAATTAACAGCGAAAGCCCTTTAGTGCCGCACTGGGAGTGCGCGAAAGCGAATCTTCACTCGCATCCCTCATTAAGTCAGGAGCTGATGTTCGCGCGCTGCTCCTCCATTGTTTTGTTTTAATTAATGCGGCAGCAAGGGGGACAGTCATTGTCCCCGGAGAAGGCAACTCGTGGAATTGAATTCGAGGATGCGCCCCGCCCCACCCAGCCCATGGCGTTGTTGGGCGATTTAATTTATCACTTTGGCGCGAGAAAAGAATAGCTCACCATCTTTGGGACAGGATTCCATTCCTGTCATCATCGGGGGTGATTCTGATTACTGATTATGCATTGGCGAAGGGGTTGCGATTGTTTTATAGCGGTGGCAGCGGCGGTGGGCCATTTGGTTAAGTGAAAAGTGCCCTTTTAGCGGCATTTGCCTACGGAAGATGTGGCAATTGGTATACTGCTAACCAGATTTTCCATCTGCTTTTTACCGGTAAAGTAGAATGACTACTAAGTATAGGTTGGGTATATTAGGGAAAGGGTTGATGTTCTTATCGAATGACAATGAAGTCGGTTAGCTGGCCCCAGGGGAGTTTTTCCTTCGAGAAATCCACTTTGATGTCTTTTGTGTGGAACCGAACGGAGAGTGCTACATCATGTGATTGTCCGCCCTCATCAAGGAGCCAAACAAAACAGGTATACCTATACGTATCGGTATCACTTACGGATTTCGCATTGATTTGGCGCAGAGATTTCCCATGCCTCCCTCGACTTTGAGTGTGCACCGGCTTTCATCTGAAAATGTCATATGGCAATGGCACACACATTTGGGTTAAGCGGATGAGGTTAATGTGTATATTTTTCTTTCACGTCCTTTTGGGATGACAAACTTACGCAAGGTTAACTCCATTGTTTGAGGAGTTTCTCGTTTGCCAGAGGCATTCAGAAGCAATCTTGGGAACTTGAAAGTTGATCGGATGATGCATTAGATGCGACGATGAAGTTGAATTGTGTTGGGCCGGATCATCCGCATTTGTCATTCATCATGGAGAGGATGTTTCTTCCTTTTCTTCTACACAATGTTGATGATGGGAATAAACATGACATCGTTAATCTACTTAGCAATGCAGGACTGTGGCATTATGCGCTGATGATGATGTGCATCTCGGCTTATGGAATCGATGCAGTTTGTGTGTTTGTTTGAGGACATTATACCTGAAAAGATCTAGAATTAGATGTGTAAGTGTTTTTTTGTTCGCAATTTGCCATGAAAGGTTACTGAAAATATGTGGCTAAAAAAATTTCATCAAATAATTGACTAATATAATTTTGTGAGGAGTAGCAGGTACCTACCACTTTTTTTAGACACTTTTCATGCAAAACGAATACGAGTATAATTCATTAAGGGCAACACGCAGATCATACATGACGCCGGTTTTAAGGTTAATCTATTTAAAAATCACGATGATGCTGACGCACTGAACTGTCAAAAAGCAATTACCTAATTCTACTGGAAAAATGGGGAAAAAGCACAAAATGGGCAAAATAAATCGAAGTGGAGCCTTGAACCTGGAAAATCTATTGAACATATGAGCGATGGAAGTCACGCTCACGCGGTGAACGCGGAGATCCAGATTTAACCTATTTGGAATTCAATCATTCCTCGTACAAGGGAATTTCAAATAGTCTTGACGCTCACAGTGAAACCACCGAAGACAATCAATGCGCTAAACTGTCAAAAGCATTATTGGACATTTTTTACATAATATACATACTACATATCAAACTGAACCCCGACGGCAATCTTTTGGAGTTGGGTGCAATATGTGGCTTGTTAACCGCACGTTAAACTTCATAGGGTCATTGGGTGGTAATTTTGAACTCCGATGAAACAAAAAGCGACAGATTGAAGTGAATCTTCATATAGCTTCTTGGGAAATGATATCTACCCAATTTCGATGAAACGAAAAAGCGATAGATTGTTTTAAGGCAGCTCGATCAGAATTAGACATGGAAGAGGAACGAAAATGCTACAGACTCGAGATAGAGACCAACAAGAAAAGGGGTAACGCGGCACTAACTCGGACGAAATGAGCGATGGAGCTTAGTGGGTGAGCACACAATACACGCACTAAATACCAATGCTCCATCTCGTGTTCGTATTTACTATATAGAATCACTAGCTGAACCCCCGCCAGCTTCACCAGGCCTTATTTTGCTTTTTTTAATTTTTTTATTTTTTTTTTTTTATTTTTTTTGACCTACCAATTGATCACCGTAATTTAATTACTGACATTAAAAATAAATCACCTAAATTGGTTCAAAATTATGGTCGACAAGTTTTTTTTGTAATGGAGGTGCCACGCCCCTTTGTCCAACTTTGACCAATCTTCACAGTAGTTTTCGAGATATACGATTTTGAGAGATTTTTTGTATGGGCAGTGCCACGCCCCTTTGAGCGATTTTGACCAATCTTCACAGGAGCACTCCACGCCCAATACGCAAGATTACGTGTAAGTTTGAGCTCAGTCAATTTGATGGTTTTTATGATTCTACGATTTTGAATTTTTTTTTATCGGTGCCACGCCCCTTTGTCCGATTTTGAATTTGTTTAGGCTATCGCCCAATCATCGTAATTACCGACATTTAAAAAAAAATCAACTAAATTGGTTGAAAATTATGGGCGACAGAGGAAAACAGTTTCTTTCCACTTTGTTTTATATAAATTAAATCTCATGAAAAATTACTCTTGGAGCAAGCTCCTCTTTTATTGGCATCTAACTTAAGACTAAAACTTTTACATTTTTACTTAGCTAAGTAGGTGTTGCCAGGCGAAAATGTTAAAATCCAGTCAAATTTGACTGTTTGACTGGATTTTTTCTCTCCGAATCCAGTCAAAAGAAACAGTCAAACATTAAAAACAAAAAATTCCAGTCAAAAAAACAGTCGAAAATGTAAACAGGTATTTTTTCGGAAACAATAATAGGTGGGTCATCGTGGTTTCTTTTTAAATCATAGGTAATTTCAACACTGACACCTGCTTCCAGCTTACAGAAAGCCAGTATCATACCTGCGCGTAACGAAGTGAGTGACAGTGACAGTTTGGATCATTTTTCTCCGAAAACAAAGCTGAGAACAACGTTTCGGTCAACGGCGGCCGTTACAGAGCCATGTTAACCGACTTTTTTTTTACTGGAATTTAAGACATGGATTTAGACGTCCTCTGATTCATGCAGGATTGAACGCCATGCCACACAGCCCACGCCACAATCGATCTTTTGCGCACCAACTTCCCAAAACGTGGTATCAGCCGTCTCGGCGATATCGATTGGCCTCCTTGGAGCTGAGATTTGACAATCCGCCCTCCGCACTCAAGGCCAACATCATCCAAGCAATCCGTGAGCTACAGCCCGAAACCACCAACAATGTCTTGGACAATTGGAGTAACAGAATACGCTACTGCGAAGCCAGCCAAGGCAGCAACTTGAACGACGTTGTATTCCGTAATTAATGGGAATGTTTGCTCTGACTAATAAAGCCATAATACATGGGAACAATTTTATTTTGTTCATTTTATTGCATTTTTAAAAAGAAACTTGTACTTGGCCCACCCTTTATATTTTGATCTATAGTATTCTTTACAACTTTTTGTATAACTTCTTCAAGTATTTCAAAATTTATACAACATTTTTTTTTATCTCGAAAATTAGGTAGGTATTTCTAATGGTCAAAATAGAGTTGTGTTTATTTTTTGTTTCTAAAATCTGGAACAAACAGCAGTCATAACTCAAAACATAAACAACATACAACATACAACAAACCGAATTAAATGCAAAGGAAATCATTCAAAATTCTCAAGAAACGCTGCGCAAACTGCAAGAAATACTAGATTCAATTTGACTTTCAGCGGCTTGCGGAAAATGGGTGTGTTCATTTCATTGCACTGCGCTCTGCGCGAATCTCATATACGCTAGGTTTACATTGAAGGTGCAATTTTTTTTTAGAAAAAAATTATAGTCAAAAAAACAGTCGGCTGGATTTGATTTTTTTTTTCCAGTCAAAACCGAAAAAATCCAGTCAAATTTGACTGGAGAACAGTCAAACTGGCAACACTGCTAAGTACATATGATATGATGCGAACCAAATTGCACGCGGCTGGTGGAATGATGATCATGTTACTTGCATGTGGCTGATGGAATGTTGAGATGATCACGCTACTTGCATGCTCTCGTTGGATGCCACGACATGATGCTGATGCGTTAACTTATATCCTTATATATAGAGATGGCTATAGCTTTCAATGAGTACGGCGAGTTCTAATTAGATTATAGTACGTATGCATCCCCAGCACATGTTGCACCAGTCGTGCAAAGTGCAGCATTTGTTATTTACTGAGTTAACTCATATGGCGTATCGAATCTATTTAAAAGTCAGTCAAATTTCTCTACGGCTGGGTGCCGGTCTTTCCGTCAAAATTCATTTCGCAAATTTTATTTCGCATTTATTTTATCTCGCAATACTTGTTTCGCCAATTTCCATTCCGTCTTTGAATTATTTTACAAAGTGTTTATTTCGCAATGTTTGTAAAATGCAATGCGAAATAGTAAAATGATGCGAACATATCACAACGCGAGATAAACATTTGCGAGATGAAAATGTAGAAATGATGTTTTTGCGATACGATTACAAAGTGATGTGAAAGATTGACTAACAAAAATTGCGATTTGATGAAATGCGAAATAATTAAAAAGCATAGGTACCTAACAAGAAATTGCGAAATGATTATGCCGCGCAACGAAAAATTGCCAAAAATAATCCGCGAGACCTACCCTTCTGCGGCTATTACTCAATTTTCCAATCTTTTGCAATATTTCATGGTGTCATACAGAAAAATTGTGTCCTTTTTATCTTTTTAAACATAAAACAAAAAAAATTAGTTCTCAATTTGGCTGTCAATTTGGTTGTGAGTACTAAATAATTGTCTGACAACTCAAAATTTTGCTGTTTCCAACAAAATAATTTTGTTTCCCATCATACTTTTCAGATAAAACAATTCACCACACCTACTTGAAAATTTGAATTTTGCGCCGCTAAACTGAGTTTCGCCAAGTTTTTGTCTATAGTTAAAAAAAAAACAAATTCTTGTTAAGTTATGTATCAAAAGAAGGATACCTATAACGGAAATAAAATCATTTTGTCTTTGTATTGTGCTCTTACAAGAAGAGAAAGGAGAGTTTGAGTTGCTATTTTTGTTGCCGTCGCGGGCCGTAAATTCGGTCGGAAACATTTTGCAAGTTCAATCGGTCGAACGCAAAGTTTCAAACTGATACTAGATACGAACGGGTGGCAAGTAATTTAAAATTTCTTCTTAGTGCACGTATAATATTACAGCTAATAAAGGGTGATTTTTTGCGTTAAAATAAAAAAAAAAAAAAATTCAACGAAAATTTGCAAAATTGAATGAATTTTTTATTAGGCTTGATAAATCAGTTCTTACCATTTACTTTTTGAACATTATTTCGTGTAAATGTTGACCGCGACCACGCCTCAAGTGGTCCATCCGGAATATCCAATTTTGGCATAATTTTCCCAACATAGATATCGACTAATATCTCACCAATAACACGAGTTATGTTGTCTTCTAAGGCGGCAATAGAGTGTTGCTGATTTATCCGTATAGAGACTTCACATTCACATATCCTCACAAAAATAGTCCAGCGGCGTCAAATCGCACGTAACGTAAGATGAATTGCTTACAAAATTCACCTCGCAATATGTCCATGGATTCGCGTGCTGCGTGGCATGTCGCGCCGTCGTGTTCCCAGCTCTTCAAAAAAAACAGTCCGAAATTATCGAACGATAACCGTAACGTTGTTACCATCATCATCTTTGAAGAAATACGGCCCAGTGATGCCACCGGCCCATAAACCACACCAAATGGTATATTTTTATGGATGCACTGGCAGTTCTGCTCAGTAGGATGATTACGACGACAATAAAATTGACGAAGTTCTCTAATTTCTAAACACATTTTTTACTGAGCACGATTTTTTTTGCGAACGCTGTTTGAACGTAAATCTATTCATCGTTAAATGGCAATGCTAAACTGATCATTTCTTACTTTGACACATGGCACGAATCGCGCGTCAACTTTTAAAAAAATCAGGCTGAAAAACAAAACAGCAAAAAAATCACCCTTTCGAATACAATCTTTACAATCACCTGTGTTACTTTGTCCATCCCGATATCTCGCAAAAATATTTTTGTTGCACTCCAAAGTTGACCTAAAAAGCGATACACTTTTCGCCTAAAGTAACGACTCTTTATGGCAAGTTTTGCATTAAAAATATTTACAGATCCATTTGTCAGCTTCCCAACTCTTCTTCCCAGTCATGTTAATCACTTCATCTTGGCCACCACTCCACACATTTGTTCCAAGTCATCTACAACCATCACGTACCGCAGCTCGTGGCAAAGGTGCACGCCATACGACCAGAGAAGGTCCTCTTGCCTGCCACCGCCTCCATATAAACATGACAAACATGCGCTCATGTTACCCCATCCCATCCTCCACATCTGGTTAAACACCGTACAGCCTCATCTGCCAACCAAAATGTCAGCTCGCTCTATGCTAGATCTAGATAAACCGTATGTATGTTTAAGGAGCGCGCGAGCGTTTACGTTTAAATTATTGCGGCACGCCTGACATTCTTGGTACATGCGTTTGTTATACAAAGACTATAGAGACGCGCCTGGTGGTGCTTTTGCTTTGTGTGTAATGTCTGTTCCATCACTGAATCGCATTTAAATCGGGCGCTCTCTCTCTCTGTTCTAAAACCCCAAACAAAAATCGAACAAAAGTCACGTTTCGACTCGATCACAAATCATCAAAGGAATATCTGAAATAATTCAGTGACATCCTCTTTACGAGTGTTTAATACCCCCGCGCGCCGATGCCATGTAAAAGTAAAAGAGTGTTTCATTACATCTCGGGTGTGTTGTATTTTTGTATAAAAACATTTGTTTCCATGAAATTCTCTTTCAAACTGGAAATGTATTTTTGGCCGAAAGATACAACTTTTTTTTTGGGAAAATTACAAATTGATTCGGGTATACACAGAATACTCCTACAACAAATATGCCGAATGGACAAAGGACGCGCAGCCTTTGTATAGGCAGAGGTGTGATTCCTCGAAAAATATCATCAAAAAGGATGTTTACCAAATATTGTGCAACAATCAAAAGTCAGCAAAGGACATTTTCTTGCCCATTTTTCGCCCTTTCAAAAGAAACAACTCTATTAAGGTGCAAATGGATAAATCACTGGGGAAAAAAAGGATAACAAAGGAATGTCACCTATAGAAATGATTTCCGTGCGAAATCATCGCTGGACACATCTTCATGTCACACCCAAACATCGTTAATGGTTTATGTGTCCATTTTGTTCATGAATGAATGGAGACGGAGAGTGGATGGAATTAGTAGATACACTCGATGGCGGAGTTATTTTGTTTACACACCTTTGCGGCGAAAACAAGGAACACAGATTTATATAGATTTTTTTCGTATGGAAGGACATTACATACATACATTGCACGTGCATTGATTTCGTTTTGTCTGCGAGCTCAGCCTCTTTGGATGTTTAATTTATTATCCTTGTTCAATTATTTCTTGTACATTAGACACAACTCGGATTTTGATAGCGTGGGCCAATACAAAAGTCTAACCCCCGATGGGTTTGTGCAAAGGGCGCGAGTTTAATGCTCACTGACACATAGATTTAGAGGAAAACATTGTTGATGCTCAGTCAAGCGTGTGTATGTGCAAGGACATGTTTATTCGTTGTATTGATCCGAGTCACAGTAGACACATTGGTGCCTTTTTTTTTTATAGTGAAAGGGATGATAGATGATGGTAAGAGTGGTGCAATGGTGGAAGGGCAGCCTCAATATAGTGGTATATCAATTCGTAGCGGTGCGGTGATGAGAATGCATCTCTTTGCTTCATCGTCCTTATAGAACCCTCGATATTGTTTTTGTTCTTCTTCTTTTTTTACTCAGTTGTGCAATTTGTTTTGGTCGACGGTTTTTTTTTTGTATAATGTCATCGCATTCGGAATAGTATAGCGAGCGAGTTTCCTTAGAACTGTTTTTTTACGTGAAGCCGAAAGCATTATCGTCTGTTTTTGTCGCTGCCTTGTTTTGTAGTTTATCCTTTGTAATTGAGTGACATCGAGTGATTCAGGACTCACTGAAAAGGCATATGCGTTGATATCTTTATTTCGGTTGATAGTTTGGATTTTTCGGTTTTTATTGATATCGTCACCATAGAGGGGTTGGGGTTGGAAGCGCGACCAGGTGGCCTGTGGCCATTATGTAAGCAGAAAGGTTATCTGTGGATACAAAACAGAAACACTTCAAAAGTATTTGTCTAGCCCGCGTTAATAGAGTCGTGTTACGATTACGAATGAAAGCAGTAGGTGTTCAGAGGTTGTATACATTATAAAAGCTGTCGGTCCGAGCGGTGTAAAAAGATTCTAAAGAGAATCATTGTAGGTTAAGGTAGAGACCATTTTAGCTTCGCCTGGACCTAGATAAATCTATTGAGATTGATCGAGTGTTTACAAAAAAATGGAGAAGTTTAATGAACTAGTTGTTGGTCTTGTGGCCATCCATTCCCGAGTGAGCCAGAAATCTCCGTCTTTGTGTAATTCGACAGAGTCAATCTTCAGTGGTTTCTTAACATGGACCATGAGAACCATCGCGTATATAGGCGGTAGAGTAGGTCAGATTGAGTGATGAGGCTAGTATATGTTTTACATTTTTTTTTTAAGTTTATAATCTATACTATAGCAGAGGATTTTTTTTCACCTCTTAGGGGTCCAGTTGGTCCCTGTAGAAGCTCTTCCTTCTGATTCCACATAGAGCTGAATTTTCGAATAAAATGTGTTCAGCTGTTTCGTCTTCTTCAAGACATAGCCGGCTCTCCGTTGAGTTGGCTAGACTCTTGTTTCGTAGGTGCTATATCGTAAGCCAAAGTGTTCTGTGGGGAGTCCTTTTCTAGGTTTCTGATACCATGCCTACACAGATTTAAGATCCTGTTGGTATTGTGATTGAAGGGCTGGATATAGCTCGTTTGGCATAATATGTCTTAGAGACAAGGGAGGTTTTTTCAATATGGGAAACATTTCGAATTTTCCCAGTTTTTATGGATAAATTTGTAGCTGATTTCTGAGCCTCTTCTGGCTAATTCGTCGGCTTTTCGTTTCCCTTAAGGCCCTTATGGCCAGAAAAGGATAATAGTTTAGTTCTCTTCCTAAAGGCAACACTTTAAAGGCTGTTAAAACAGTCTACTACTACACTGATTTGGAGTCAATGATAGGTATGAGCTAAGGTTATTTATATCTCCTTGACTCTTCGTGATGTGATTGTGAACGCCTTTGATGCCAGTTTTTTCGATGTGTGTGAGCTATGCCATGATGGAATACACTAAGGCTTTTCTCCATAGGTATATTGAGATATGCATTGCTGTTTCGATAATGAATACTATCAGCTTTCACACAACTTTAAGCTATTTTAGGTTTTTAGAAGGCGGTCTGTGACCGCGCAGATCTAGTCAAGTTCCAGAAGTCCAGAGAACATTAACCCGATTTCCTGGTGGTCCCTAAAACCAATCTCTTGATTTCTCTAAGTTCCTATAGCACTTATCGTTTTGCAATATTCGGTTAGGACTTTGTAGCTTTAAAAACTTGTTCTTTGATTTTCGTAGAACGTTCATAGATCTTATCGAATAACATCCTTTAATAGACGAAGCTGCACCCGTCTCGAATCGTAACTCTCAGATGTAGGGAGAATATCCCTTATCTGTCCCATATTTGATATTTCTCTGTCTGTCCCAAATGTGTTTAACAACAACTTTGAGTAAGTATACCTACCTAGACTCACTTTTTATATCCGACAAATAAATTTTCGGATTTTTTGCGGAAGTAGGTGGATATAAAAAGAATAGGGATCTGGACCATGGGTTGGAATTCAATAAAAAAAAAACTAAACGGAAATCGATTTTGCATTTAAAAAAAAAAACGAAAAAATAATATAGAAGCGAAAATTTGTTTCATATCCTTTCGTTTTCTTCTTTACCTTCGCAAACGTTTAAAAAGCCGTATTGGTAGGTACTAATAGAAAACCTCTCTGCAATAAGCTGAGAAAATTGCTCTACGGCATGCTCTGGATCACTTATTAGTTACTTATAAAAAGGCAGTCACGGACACCAGCCTCGAAATTTATTGGCCAGTTAATGCAAATCGCTATACCTACGTTTAAAGATTCATCGAAAATTGGACATGGCTAAACAGCAAAAAATTGGACAGAATTTGAAAAATGTAGACAAACCAAAGCGGTTTAGCAAGTCTCAGTATAATCTTCCAAGCGAAATATACATTTTTTTTTTAAATACTTCTCCCGGGAAAGGCAAACCTATAACGCTTCATCAGCGCCCCGAGATGCTTGCAGATGTATGTTAGTTCTGCACTTAAATTGCTGCAAATTGTAGTCTTCTGGAAATATATCCCCAGGAAGCGAGTTCCAAAGTTTGCTTGTCCTGTAACAGAAGGAGTTTTGGAAAGATGATGTCCTCGCGGTTGTCAAGTGTACTGTATGGTCATGAGCATTAGCAGCCTGTCTTGTGGGGCGCCCAAAAGTTGCATTTCGAGGGATAATGTCCTTGAGTTCCTCGGAACATCTACCATGGAAGTACCTATAGAACAAGCAGAGGTCAGCGACTTGTCTACCGTGCAACAACGATTGCAGATTCGATGTGAGTGAAGGGTCTCCAATAAGTCGAACTGCTCGTCTCTGTATGCTGTCAAGTAGGTTAAGTGAATGTTTTGGGGCCGAGCTCCATATATGGGAACAATATTCCAGGCCTGGTCTAACCTGTGCTTTGTAGAGAAGGAGAAGTTGCTTGGGGCTAAAGTACCTCTTTGCTCTAAATAGGTAGCTCAACTTAGCGGACGCCGATCTTGCGATATAGGATATGTGGTCCTGCCATGTGATTCCTAAATTGACTGTGACTCCTAGATAAGGTGCATTGAGTCCTTGGGATGGATTGGATGGTCATCCATTTGGATTTGAGGAACTGTTGATGCATTTTTCCTGGAAAATGTTGTGAGCTGTGTCTTGTTTACATTCAATACAACCAAGTTGTCTTTTCCCCACTTCAAGATTTTGTCCAAATCATCATTTAGAGAACTAATTTGTTCACATCTCTGACTGTGTGATGTAGCCGCATTCACAGGCCCACTGTTCGAGATAGAGGATATAAGAGTGCTGTCATCAGCAAAGCTGTAGATATTATTATTTGTCGATCCAAGCAAATCGTTGATGTGGAGAAGAAATAGAGTTGGGGAAAGAATAGATCCTTGGGGCACTCCTGCATTTATAGCAAACGAATTAGTTGATACACCATTTACCACAACTTGGATCGATCTTCCCAGAAGAAAATTTTGCATCCATCAGCAGATTTGTTGTGGTAATCCATAAGACGCTCACTTGCCTAATAGGGCTCTATGACTCGGTCAAATGCCTTTGATATGTCCTGTCCAAGGCTACGGCTCTGGATTCGCCGTGTTGTTCAATTGCTTGCGCCCATAAGTGCCTTACGTAGCTTAACAGGTCTCCAGTGGAACGACGGCTCCGAAATCCGTATTGCCTGTCACTTATTAATCGGTGGCCTTCTAGATATTTGATTATTTCGACAGTTATTGCCTTTTCCATTACTTTTGAGAGCATTGAATGAAAGTAACGCTATTGGACGATAGTTTTGTGGCAGACATTTCCTTCCTTTCTTTGGAATATGTTGAATGGCAACTTCGGACTTCTAGCTGATTCACAGCACTTGCCAGCAGAAGTGTAAGATTAATAGATTCAGAATGATAGAATGTATCAGATGAAGCGCCGACACCCATTTAACAGAAGCTGAAGCCTACTCGGGGAATTTGGGTTTGAGATGACATCCGAAGAAATTCTGAGACTATAACTAATAGGAGACGCTTAGATAATCGAAGTGGTCTGACTTGGCTATTTCTCTTAGTTACATTAGCTGTTGACCAGTGGCTCCGCCCGACGAATGTTAAAACTATAGCAGACAGGTAATAATAGTCGTTGGGATCCGTTTTCAGGAACTCGGTTCAACTTCTTATTGTTAGCTTGAGTCAACATGAGACTTAAAACAATAGATGGAAATGATATGCATATATCCGAAGCCTCATAGATATGTGAGGAATAATGGCAGCCAATATACGCCGGAGCATACAAGCTTTACAACATTCGCCGCATGATATGCGAAATCTTCTTCAATCAAACAGCCTGTCATACAGGTAGCAAGTAATTATCAGCAAAGACCTTCATATATTATTTAAGATTGGACTCCGGTCCACAAAATGCACACAAATTCCATTCTTCGTCATAATGTAAAAATTGTATGTAGGTGATTGGGCCACGCATTTAAAAAGCTTGTCGATGAAATTACACCAGTGCACTGTGGACCTAAAGTATTCCAATAGTGCGGTAGATGACTAGGATACGCGTTTTGAAGATCAGCAGTTTGTAGGAATTTCAAGCACATTGAATCCGTCTAAAAACTACTTTTCGTTGATTTGTAACGCTACATACTTGTGAGACTTATTCTAATTCTGCCAGCAGCGAATTGCTAAAAAACTCTCCCGTAAATGCACTTACCAAACTGTTGCCAATCAAAGATAGCCTCAAATTCTGTCAAAAAATACCGAAAACTTGATATTTAAATACTTGTATACGACACTAACATCCAAACCATATGCATTCGACCTAAATTCCCCGCCCAGAATAATATCTAGAGGCCAATTAGTATTCCAACTGAAAATTATACAACTTGTCACGCACGATCACCATCAACGATCTCAAAGCGCCAATGCACTGCTGCCCCTCTATAATAGCGCAATACCGCGCACAGCAGGACTCATCATTACCATATCACTTTCTGAATTTGGTGAGAACATCACATTTAAAAGATCCACCAGCCTGCTGTCCATCTTTCGGACTACAAAAGGAACAAGCCCACCACGAATACAATTAGTCCGCAACAATCGACTGAACACCAATTTCAATAAATTTGTGTTTTGTATTTCACCAAAATTTCCACCGCACAATACAAAAGGCCAAAAGGGCAAAAGGAAAATGCGCACAAGGCAGAAACCTCCATAAATTTGTTGATTGATTCGATTCGTTCCGGTGGAACCAATCAATGGAGACAAACCCAACAGTTGGCGATCATCGACCAACACTGTGATCTTGTCAAAGAGGTTGCTGTGCTGAGGTCAGATCGAGATCACTGTTCGGCTGATATGACACAGAATATTATATAGAAACGCCGACAGGTTGGCCTATTGTTATTGTTACGATTATGGTTATAGTTATGATTATGATTATGATTATGAGCGCGTAGACGCGGCCTTAGAAGAGTCCCGCCATCGCAGAAAACCGCACCAAAGGACCGAGCGGCATAAGACAAAGGGTTAACACAGACTCACCGCGAGCAATAACCATTTTCTTTTTGGGTTACCAGCGCGGCCAACAAATGTTAATGAAATCATTTTTTTTAAGCGATTAAAGAAGCCCAAAGATACAGATGGAATATCGATAGATACTCATGTTTTGGCCGAAGCCATAAATACGGAATCTTTTTTTTTTCTACCTCTCACTTTTTAACTCTTTTTTTTTTTAACCCTTCAAAGGATTCCCAAGGATAAATCACGTCGCCAGTCGCAAACCATAAAACTATTCGAGTCCAGGTTTTGCTATTAACCCTTCTAACCCCTTGGCTAATGGTAAACCGTTCATTCTTTTAAAAAAACAATTCAAATGCCCTGTTTTTTATTGTTATCCTGTGGAATCAGGTCAAAGTGACCTTGTTCCATATTCTTCGGAACCCTTGTGCATCCCTTTTTTTATGACACGGTTTTGGCGAACGGGTTAAACAGACAGATGCATTCGCCATAAAAAAATAGACCTTTTTTTATATGCGCCTTCCTTGGAATCCCTTTTTGCGGGGATAAATCGCGCGACAATTATTTTACGATGCCTATTGAGCAGAAAAGGATTAACCAAGCGAATGGGTTAAGACAACTGATTTTCTTCGAGGGTCCTGTATGTTTAGTGCCTTTCAGTGAAATTAGCGAGTTTGTTTTTTTACAACAAAAAAATGAAACGTCTACTCCTGGGATTTATGTTTTCCATGCCTCCGGGTTTGTGTTAAAGTCGATGTCGATTAGTTTGCATATAGAGCTGCCTAGGGAAATTTTCTGTGAAAAGGATCACTTACTCACTTCGCGTATACAAACATAAACAGTGAATCCTTTTTTTTTGTTTTGTTTTCCGTTGTCCAATGATAGTGGCATGCAATCGATTCCTGGAAGCTAAGTGAGTTTGCCGGTGGCATCAGAGAGGGAGAGAGAGAGCGATCTTGGGATTGGTATTCAAATTGTTTAGCCGCGAAAAAGAATGAATTTATTGGACTAGCCGTTAAACCCTTTTTTGTTGGTTTGAATTTGAATCCTTTTTCCACCATCGCACTGCCGGCCGTGTGTGTTGTTGTTGATAGTTCGCGTTGCAATAAACAAGAAAGGGGCATAATGGGCATTCGGTTTGGTTTTTCTATTTAAAGGATGCACGCCGATCGGATACTGGATAGTGGAGACATTTCCACGAACTGAACGCGGAAAATGTATTTTTGTGTTTTGTATACGCGAACAGGTAAACCGAACAATAATTGGTTTTGGAGTAATTTACGCTGGTGGTCCCGCACTCCTGACCGATGGGCTATTGTGTCTTTTTAGAAGCCATTGTTGTACCGATGGGAGTCGGTGAGGTTTGGTTGTAATTTGAATCTGCCTTCAGAGTTCAGACCACGAACATGCTAATGGTGTGGAGGATAAGTTTTATTACTAGCATGTGGTATTTGTGGCGGTTAAGTTAGAAAGCAACGAGGACTCTATACCCAACTTTGAGGTGATACGCACGGGAAATGGAATGGTTGAGGAAAAGGATTGAATATTTTAATTGCGTCAGTTGCTATTAGTTCTTGCAGCACTTACAATCATTGGTGCGATCAGCTGACGAAGAATTCATCTCTCGAGGGAGTTGAGTTTAGTCCATGAGTTTTTCATCTTTTAGCTTTAAAAGTCACTAGGAGGAGATCCGAGATCGGTTTCGCTACAACAATAAGTCAGATGATATAGGCCCTTATTGTGATTGTCGATCAGCGATCGTCACGACAATTGTCGATTGGTTTTAGCTATTCGTACGCACAGAATTTTCTCACTTTCAAGAGAAAGCATCGATCAGATATTTGTAATCGACTACAAGCGACTGTTAAATCGGCAAATATCGATCGCAATCGACAATCACAGTTCTCGATCGATCGACAGTTGTCGATCAACGATTAACTATCGACACTCACAATAGGGGCCATAATGTCGTTTCGCTTAGGAGAGTCAGATACACTAGAAAAATTTATATAGCTTAACAAATTCAGTACATATCGCTCAGATCAGCTGGGATAAGGGTTGGACAATCATACAAAAAATGTGGATCATCGCTATCCCCGGAAAAACAGTCGAATGGTTGAAGATAAACACTTTCTCTTAAAGAACTCTTAAAAAGCAACTTGGCGTCTTAGTCTGAGTCTTTTGGCGTGTTTCCTTCCTCAGGAAATAGGTTTCTAAGAGTCATGAGTTGATTCCAGTTTATTCTAGGAATTTCAAATGTTATTCAAATGTGGCCAAAAAGCCTTAGATCTTTTGTCCGTAAACGGTTTGGTCATTTTCGAAAGCAACATCAACGCAATCTATACATAGATTTTATAGGTATTTGCTACCCATTGGCATGAAAATAGTTTTATAGATTTTAGTAAAACTTTTTTGGAAATGTTTCTTAAGACTGCAAGAAGGCTACCTATGTCGTTCATACTTTTTGGGTCTATTTTCGACCAAATTCTTTTTTTCTTTTTTTTTCTGACTTCACTAAATAATTTTATTTATTAAAACAAACAACCGTCGGTCGTCAGTCAGCGGATTCTATTCTAAATTAGATTTAGATTCTATTCTATTGGGTCGAATAACCGCATCCGTGAGCGATTTTGACGATTTTACATGCAAAAACCGATACGCGGAAATTTGGCTCGTTTTTGTGTTTGTTATAAAGGGTGTCCAATAATTTAAGCAAAATTTGAATTTTGCACCATTTATGGTACAGTGATGCCAACGGGAAAAAGATAACAATGTGACAGCTGACAGTTCGAGGTTGTAAATATCGAGCGCAATACGAAAGAACAACGCGTTTTTATTGTTGAGCAATATTTTAAAAATAATGATGGTTTGTCCGCCGGCCATAGTTTTTGAACAAAGTATGGCCGTCATAGTGACTTAGATCCATTAACTGAAAATATGTAATTGAAAAATGCAGGAAGACGGGGTTAATTCGTGATCTTGAACACTCTGGGTGTCCTGTCACAAGTCGTTCAACAAAAAACATTGAAGCAGTTCGCGAGTGTATTTCTGACAGTCCAGGAACATCAATTCGGCACCGCTGTCAAGAATTGGGCATTTCGAGAAGCTCCCTACAGCGAATTCTTACGACAGACTTGAAACTTCATGCTTACAAAGTTCAATTGAATCAAAAACTGAAGACTACACTGTACTGACCATAGTGACCATGTAGCTCACAGAATGGATTTTGGAACAACAACAAGTGGATGCTGATTTTTCGAACAAAATCGTCTTCAGTGAGATTCAATTTCATTTTGATGGCTTCGTTAATCGTCAGAATTGTCGCATTTGGGGTTCAGAATACCAACGAGTAATTGAAAAACAAATGCAACCACAATGCGTGACTGTTTGGTGCGGATTTTGAGATGGAGGCATTATCCGATCATTCTTCTTAAGGCAGTAACAATAAATGTTGTTCGTTAACGTGATATGATAACCCAGTTTTTAGTGCCTATATTACAAGATATGGATGTGACCAACATGTCGTTTCAACAATACGGTGCCACATGCCATACAGCCAGAGAAAAAATTCAATTATAGCATGAGTCATTTCCTAATCGTGAAATCGGCCGTTTTTTGCGATCAGAATTGACCATCAAAATCTTGCTATTTAACACCATTGGACTTTTTTCTTCGGGGTTTTTTTAAGTCAAAAGTCTATGCAAATAAGCCCCACCAACGCCTTGAAAGAGGAAATTGGGAGGTGTATTAATGAAACTCGATCAACGAGAGCAAAACCAAGTATATGCTGTCAACAAGAAGGGACACCCAACATCGTAGAATGGATCGGACAAAACGTCACGATCGACAGCTAAATTGTTGTAAATTTTGACAACAACATCTCAGAAGAAATTAAACGAAGAATAACTCTTGCCAACCGCTGTTTCTTTGGGCTAAGAAGGCAAATGAGTAGTAGAGCCCTATCCCGAGTAACTAAGAAGATTCTGTATAGGCCCTTAATGATGAAGATATTCTCGGTCGCTTCGAAACAAAGATTCTTCGTAGAATTTTCGGTCCTGTTTGCGTTGACGGGTTGTGGAGAAAGAGATTCAACGACGAACTATACGAGCTGTACAGCGACATCGATTTGGTCAAAAAACTGCGAGTAAGCCGTTTAAGGTGGCTAGGACATGTAGAGCGGATGGAAAAAAATGCTCCGGCCCGTAGAGTCTTCGAGTCTAACCCGGAGGGACAACGCAGTAGAGGAAGACCTCGCCTTAAGTGGCGCGTGCAAGTCGAAGGCGACCTCAACCGACTAGGAGTGCGCAACTGGAGGCAGTTAGCTAAGGACCGGGCTAACTGGAGAGGCATGTTAGCTGAGGCCTCGGTTCACCCCGAACTGTAGAGCCGCCTAAGTAAGTATGTAAGTATTAATGAAACTCAGCCACATTTACGCGGTCATAGAAAATTCCAATAAAAAATGTCTTTCTTTCTGTAAATAGCATAAATAAGGTACTTACAGTGGTGAACATTTTTCAATGACAATTTTGTAAAATAATACAGTAAGTGTCTCGGAAGACATTTAGGATAGCACAATATTGTGTTCTTTTAAGCGGCTGCAGTAGGTTGCATGCAAATGACTTTCAATGTCCGCTCTAAGGCTTGCGCGTTCCGGTGAAAGGTTTTAATGGATCTCTACTTCTTCGGATGAGGATAGGGTCAAGAGATGAAATTAACACTTCTTTTCAAGGGAGCTGCACCCAAACTCAATTAAGATGTAAACGAGACAACAATTGACCACAAATGCATTGCACCACAATCCACATTAAAGAAGATCTACCAGCAGAGAACCATCTGATGTTGGTGGCCACCTCGCTGATTTTGTAAACTTTTCTGCTATCGCACGTTATCTAATGGGAAAAGTGGTATAGTTGTGCTTGCCTTGTCGAACGCTAACCCTGTAAATCTTTAATTTTGATGCAATACAGTGACTTAAGCTAGCTTATCCCTGCTCCTTGATTAGCTCGGATTTAGAGCTCGAGCTCTATTTTTTATTTCCCTTCGAGAGGTATCTTCGTGCTATATCCTCACAGCTTCCAATTCTTTTGGCCACCTGTTCCAAAAGCAGCTTTTCCACCAACATATCTGGGTAAGCAGCTGTTCGAATTGGCCTCTGTTAACTGCCTTGCAGAATGTTCCTTTATAATCTACCGATGGAAATCTGTTCATTATCAAGACGCAGCTGTACGTAACTTCATCATCATCATCAATATTCAATGTACCTACTTACTTATGTACTTAAGGTGACGCTACAGTTCGGAGTGAATCTGGGCCTCAACCAACAAGCGTCTCCTAGTCAGCACGATCTTCAGCCAGCTGTATCTATCCAGTTTCGCACGTTACATTGATTAAGTCTCCGCTTCACTTGCGTGCAACACCTGAATCGCGGTTTACTGCGCCGTCCCTCGGGTGTAGATTCGAAGATATTCCGAACCTTAGCATTCATGTCCATTCGCTCTACATGACCCAGGCACCTCAGTCTTTGGAGCTTGGCTATGTCGATGTCGCTGTATAGCCCGTACAGATCGTCGTCTATTCCTCTAGAAAAAAACCCAGGGTAACCTCATCCGCTTTTGATAGAGTCCATGCCTCTGCGCCCGAGAGAAGGATTGTGACGATTAGGGTCTTATAAAGGGTAACTTTAGTTGTTCGAGAAAGGGCTTTGTTACTTAGTTGCTTTCTTAGCCCAAAGATACAGCGATTGGCAAGATTTATTCCTCGTTTAATCTCAGCGCTGCAGTCATAGTGTAGGTAGACAAAGTCCCTAACGCCTCAAAGTTATATATGTCTAGGGGTGTCCCTTCTTGTTGACAGCAAATACTTTGACTTGCCCTCATTAACCGCCAAAACCATCTTCGCCGCCTGCGTCTTCATACTAGCGAAATGCTGCAATAGGAGGCCTTAAAATTGATGAAAGGGTGGTGGGTATCTATTTGAAGTTTCTGGGGCTTTCTCCAATATCTGTCACAGTGTGAATATTTGATCGCTGGCGGACTTTTCTGGCCTGAAGCCACACTGATAGGAACCGATCAGCTTGTTGACTAAAGGATTCAGGCGTTTACATTACATCTTATGCATAGAAAGATGTTCAAGTGCGGACGCACCATAGCCAGTCCCAGTACCGAATTTTAACAATACCCCAAGGCAAGAATAGAGGTGATTCTACGAGTCGAAAACCAAGTGAAGTCATATGTCAAACTGCATATTGGCTAAGCTGGATTACTCCCACGCAATCATATCATGGCTCTCCCTTAAGCTAGCCTCTGGAAGCAACCCTACAATCAATCTGTATGTAAATGGCAAATTTTCAAAAGTTAAAAAAAAAATAGATAAACATTCCGAGCTCTCTAAAACGAATCGACAAAGTGCCACCAAAATAGACAACAATCCTCCATAGCCGCGTTGTGCTCATAAAATGTGTTTCGATCTTCCATCTGTTTGGTTACCGACGATGTTGGTCCATATAAAGTGAAAGCTGAGTCGTCGTCGCCTCCATTTAATGTCTTTCCAAACACTTCAAATTGGGGTGTACACTGTGTGCGCGCCCGATTAGGTTAGCCCAGCGGCGCCGCTTTTCGCTCTATCAAAATAATCACAAAACGCAGATTGTATCTGCGCCAATGATCTGACCAAAGACTCCGTATATCGGTTGGGCTGGATCATAAAACTGTGCACATCCAACAAAATAAACTTTTCTCCCCCTATGACTCGCACTCGTGTTTTGGACACGGGTTGGCGTTAGGCCGGTTGTGTGTTATTTTTTTTCGCTCTTTGAATAGTGGGCGGAAAGGGTAGTAGCGCACTCTTTTAGCCTCAATTTCATGGCCAGCATCAGCGTATAATGTGGAATCGCGCAGCACGGTGTGTCTTTTGGACAGGGTGGGGGGGAACATTAATGGCGAAAAGCATTTAAAAATATATATGATAATGTGGGGATTATGTGTTTCCATTGACGCCAGTCTGTGAAAGAATTCAAACTCGTTAATACCGAACATTTGGTCGTAAATGCAGTTTTATTGATTTTTGAACAACGAACGATGAATATTGATTAGTGTTATGTATATGTATGGAATTTATTTTGCTTTGGGAATGCTGTTCGAGTATTAGAAAATAAACACAATTTACCTCAAGGATGATTTTGTTTTTAATTTATATTCTCTCTGTTTGTTCTTTGCATTCCATTTTATTGTTAAGTATTAAAAATAAATTATTGTAGAAAGTTGGATATAAATAAAATGCCTACAGGTACCTATACATAATTATGTAAGTAAGTATCTTGTAAAACAAAAATCACTTTATATAAGACTAAATACTGTATTGAGTTAAGTATTTAAAGCAAAAGATAGGAGGCCCACCTTCTCTACAAATTCTGGTTAGACCAGGGTTTAAATATTGGACCTTTAAACAAGAAGCAGATTGGTGCATAGGAGATCCCACATCAAATCTGCGCCGGCTATTGGACACCAGACTCGTAGCAGACTTGCCTATTTTATATAAGTTTCGCGAACATTACTTTATAATTCCAACGAGGGCGGACAGAGATTTCCTATCCTTCCGTATTATACTGTCGGTTTTGCTTTCATTGAAGGACGGCCATAGCCTTCCTGTGGTATTACAAGTATTTAAGTTGGCTCTAGTGTTCGCCTCTCTTATGGCTTTTCTCTCTGCTTCAAGCTTGAATGTACAGGGCGCGATGTACACAGAGAGCTTGTTCTAAAACAGCTGTCGAACCTTGTCTTGCTAATTTGTCTCAGCTCTCGTTGCCTGGAATGCCTTCATGTCCCGTCCCGGAACCCAGCAGAGCGATAGCTTGCGTTATGTACCTACCAAGAGCCTTGAGTTCTTCGCAACAGCACTTCACAAGCTTCGCCTTTATTTCTGGTGCAGTTATGTCTTTTATTGCTGCCTGTCTGTCGATAAAGAAGGTAATACCTCCACAGACTCACGGGCTGCTGTTGTCACTACCAGGACCTTGAAGACGCTACGCCTGCGGTCGGGGAGACGTATAGATTTTTATATAATGTACAGTACATAGATACCTCTTGGTTCGCCAAAATATGAATAATTAATATCGGCTGGCGATATGAGTGGGACTCTTATTCTTATCTATCCTTCTCCTTAAATTATGTATAGACAAACTCTAACGTCATATTTGACATACCTACGCTTAGTTAGCAAAGAGAACACTAGAAGAACCTATTACAGATGCAAAAAAAATTCCTTTCCATGTATCATTTGTTTGGCCTCTAAGACAGGGATACTATCTGTGATTAGATCAAACCCACTTAAAAAATTAATTCTAAGAAAAGGTTCGTCCTAAATGTACCAGCTAGAACAGTATTTTCTTTCCTTTTAAGTAGGTACTCGTACTGCAACAGCTTTTAAAGCTGATAGACAAGCAAACTCTGTAAGTTCTTTCTCTTTTTTTTTTGCAATTTTCCAGCCTCATCAATTTCTTCTAGATGTCGACCATTCGGTATTAAGGTTTCGTCAAACAGAACGCGTTATTAACGCTGCGGTGAGATTATACTACGCGGCGTTAAGATTATTTTGACGCGACGTTCTCAACGCCGCGATAGACGACGTCAAACAGATACCTAGCTATCATCAAAATGTCAAACAGCTTGGATGACGAATTATTGCATAATATATTGCCGTGCTACGAATTTTTTAAGAAGAAAAAAAAAAAAAACATTTTGGTGCACGACATAAATAAAAAGAGAGAAAAGTTGGAGAATACAGTTGTCATTTAATTCTTTTGAAATTATCTCCCATATCTCAATCTTTACAACAGTTTTTATACATTTCATTACTGATATCACCATTTGGAACTACAAAAATGACTCTCAACGCTCCGCGTCAGAAAAATAATCTGTAATTTTTCACAAAGGCGCGTTTCACAGCCGCGTTTGAACGCTGTGGTGAGTTCAACGCGTCGTTGAAAACGCGCTCTGTGTGACAGGGGATATGTATTGCTCTGTTTGACGGAGCCTTTAGATCGCCAGGAGCAGTGGCGTAAAAAATAAAATCTTCAGTTTTAAAACCTAGCTTTTTTTATATTTCTCTCGTTTATACATGGTCCTTCGAGCCGGATTGATCACAGTTGCGAAGTTTCTTTCATATCTGAAGATTTTCAGTAACTCATCGGCCTACCAACCTAGAGTGTTTAAGCCCCAGTGTGTGGCATAGTCTCTACCGTGACCGCTTCTTTATCCAAAATTTGTTCTTTCACCCTGTGCTCAAACATTTTCAGGACTTCACGCCAGATGATTAGTCCGAGACATTAAAGACCTCTTTTCGAGTTTTATTTTCTATGATACAAACCTCCGGAAGCAGGCTCAAGGTGAATCACGAAATTCCCACATCCCAACATTTATAAGAAGATTTATTGTATAAGTCTGATAAATGCAGATTTTTTAGAAGTTCGGTTTGGCAGCACTTTTTCCAGTGACAACCAATTTGATAACTGATGACAGCTGATTTGTATGAATTTTGGTTTCCCCATTTATGTTTGCCACTTACATACGACACACAGCTCGAAAAATTTTACTTCCAGATTAGAGTTCGATTGAGCGAAATACAAACGTTGAAAAGCCTGTAATCAGAATCAACCGCAAGAGCCTTTGTTAATCGTGTGCTGGCTCCGCTTTCAAGCTATCAGCAACGCTGCGACAGAGGTGCTAGGTTTTACATCTTCGGTCACTCCTAGTTTGATGCTATAAATGCGCACAGGCAAGCCTAAACAAAATAGAGGCGAAAAAAAGGACGACACTCAGTTGTCAACTACGAGTACATGAGGGATAGAAACCCCGTACTATATCGAATCGATAAGACAACAAGTGGTTTCCGGCGTTCACCTGAAACGGCAGACATAATCTTGTATGCAATGTTTAGGAGACTGCTGTCTTTATAGTTCGCGAAGTTTAGAAGTTCTTCTTTCTTGAAGACAGCGGGTAGACACCCAAGGCCTAGCTTCTCGCAACCATTCGTTTGTGTGAGTTTCTATTTTTGGGACGAATGGAAGGCACCTCCAATTTTATGCCGAGTCCGAACGGCTGAATTAAGAAGCTTTTTAAGGACAGTCATATTCTCGGATGTTTGTCAGACGTTCGCCAGAGGTGCCGCAGTAGAAAAAACCTTAAGATGTAATTTGTGTTTTTCCGGGGATCGAACCTGGGATCCCTCGCATAGTAGTCCAGCACACTAACCACTGCGCAACTGCGCCCACTTTAGACTTTATTTATCATCCTTAAATTAGTCATATCCAGCTGGGTATGAACTGAAATTCAGTCTGGTCCCGCAGTTTTGTTATTGATCTCCTAACTTCGTTTCGATTTAATGGACAGAAGTAGGTTTTGGCATTTGGCCTATTATATAATGGTCGAAGCTGAATGACTCGTTCTTACTGAGATCGGGAACTTGGTCATTATTAGCCGTCTGCAACTGAAATAGAACCTTAATTAACTTCTCTCCTCATACAATATCTACACCCTCATAGATTGCGAAGACTCTATACTTTTACACTAATTAGTTTCCAATCCCATACAACAGTAGTGCGTTTGTGTAATCAACATCAACAATACCCTAATCGAAATGCCAAAAGAAAATATATAAAAAAGAAGCCGCTCGGTTCCTTTGGCAACAATTTTAAAATCGCAATATTTTCCGCATTCCGTGTTTACCTCACCTGAGTCCACTTCGCAATCTCAACAACAACCAAATTATCCTTCCCAATAATCCACTCAAGTTAGCTAAAAAAAAAATACCCTAAGCCCTCAATTACCCCATTTAGATACAAATGTATCTAGAGCCTCTTCAGCCAAACAATGGCATATTTTCTTCGTTTGCCCAACCATTCAACCATCGAAAATGTAATCCGACAGATTATTATTAACGTAACATTACCGACAAATTATGCGCGCTCCTGTCTACTTACCTATGTGCGTGTGCATGTATGGATGGACAAACAACTCCATTAGTTGATCCGAAAATTATACACAACACACACGAATTTGTTACGCATCTCCACGCTGACTGTGGATAGATGAGGACGATCGGTGGCGGCAACACACAAACAGACCATCATCACATCCAATCCTATTGTTACGGTAATTTGGGTTCGGCATTTGCCTTGGGAAGCCGCCTGCGTCACCCGATGAACGTTTCAATCAAACCTACTAAACCCAATGTATCGCACTCAAAAACTAAATTTGCAATAAAATTTCGCAATATCCCTGTTTTGATTAAATCCCATAAATTCTCGAAATCGTAACCCAGCCATAGGGTGTATCCCCATATCCTTGCGCAATGTCTTCTCAATCACTGCGAAAAGTGATGTTATCAAATCGTCTCTCCTCTGCATAGATACATACATAAGATACTTTCTAAACCGAGAAGACGAGGATAACAGGGGGGAAAAAAATAAGATAAACCGAAATGGCAACCATCAAGCGCGCCGCAAGGACCTTTGCTGCTCCTCGTTCTCGGGCGCTACACCCATGTGTATCTATCTTCTCAGTGGTTACCATGTTCGGTATCGTTTTCGGTTTGATATTGGTTCCCATATATTGGGGATTTTAGTACCCGCATCAAGGAGTGAATAAAATTTTAAATTGCTCCGCATATATACAGTGTGCGAGTTCAAAGGATACGAACCAGATGAACACAGATAGTGCGATACAACAGTGTATCTCTCTTTCCCAAGGTGGGAGTACAAAGAGTGGTTCATCTGTCAGAGCACCAGCAACAGAAAAAAAAAATATATATAAAAATAATGTTATCTAACATCCTTCGAACTCCTGTGTGGGTATTTCTCTCGTAGTCGTATAACCCGACGAATTCACTCTCGGTGTTATCAGTTATTTCAATCTTTGGCGTTGATACTCACATATGCTTGTGTTTGTGGGCCGGGCATGCTGTGCGTGGGAGTATATCCTTGTGCGGTGTGTGTGCTTTACTTTTATCCCGGCTATAAAATAAAAGTTGATACCACCATTGGGTAATGTCGTTTCGAGTTTTTTTTTTTTATATTTTTTTTCCAATCTTTAGCTTTTGAAAGCCGGAGAAGATTGTGTGATAGAGAATCCTTTATGTGCGGCATTATCCGCTTGTTTAAATCAGCCCAATGCGGCAGATCAGTTGGGGACATAAAATTCAAATTTAAAACAGGGTTATGTTCTATCTTTGGGTATTATGGTGTTTGATGTCATCCTTTGGCATATATACGAATTGGATTGGAAAATATAGTGGGTGCATTAAAGGATGCACTGCGTGTGCCTATAGGAGTGATGTGAATTCCCAACGTAATGTCATGATGTATGTATCTGCTGATGAACGGTGAAACTTTAGATATTATTCCATTAATTTAATAGCCATTTCATTAATGGCTGCCAAGTCAGTAAAGACTGTCGGAGTTATTAACTCCGAAAGGGCAGTTTTTCACCGTAAAAGGATGTTCGAAAACCCGGGCGCCTAAACAAAAATTGCGCTTTGTGGTGGATGTAGTAGACAATTGGAAACTTTCCGAACATCAAAGAACCACCATGTTACTTCTCTCTATCTGTGGTTGGCTTTGCCGATATCACACAATTTACGTTTTAGTTACGAAATAGCCAAGTCGGGTAACGTAGAGTAAAATTCGGCAAATTCAAGCCAAAGACAATGCACAGAGTGGAGGAAGACATTTAAAGAACATCAAAGAGCAATTTTTTGCCTTGTCATTAAATGCAGATATAGGGGGACATGATACTATCAGACTTTTTGTCCGTAATCAAAGTAATTTTGTCAAATTGGGATCACCAGGCCCAGGCCCCTGCCTACAGAGCTAGCCACTTACAATAGGCATTCGCTTTGTTACATTGTGGTGACGTATGTCTCCAGTGACGTGGTTTTTATTTCATAATAACATAGTCTCCTGACTACTCCACGTAGTATAAGGCCGATTCCCGTGTCCCACTGCCACATCAAACCGAAGTAGCGAGTCCGCAGATATAGACTAAGGTGTAGAAGTAGAACTCACATCACACTGATGCATTCCTGCAGCGATTTACCAAAGAGATATCCTCAGTACACGTCCATTGACGGGGTGCAGTGCGTGAAATAATACATTTGGTAACCAAAGACATTTTGATGGCCGCTGGAAGTTTAGCCTTGTATTTTTTCACCCTCCTGGATCCCAGGCTCAACTGAAAATTTCATAATGAACAGCAAGAAAAGAAAGCATGCATAAGCATAGCATTCTATACGCCTGTTACAGAACTTTGGCAAAAGATGGGACCTGCAATGCAACCAAAGTTGGCCTTATACTGATCAGCACAGTCCACTGACCTAAATTGAACCATACAATACACACTGAACAACAAAGCAAATCGCCTTCACTATCTTATGTATACCTGTCCGCCGGACCAGACAGCAATCTCTAGAAAAACTCTTCTTACTCCCTTGAGGAAGTCTCGAACAGGGATAGGTTAGGTAAGGTTAGGTTAGGTAAGGTAGCTGTCCCATGTGGTCCATCATTGTGATGCCACAAGGGGAAGGGGTGAAGAAGTGGCCAGAAAAAACTATGTGTCGGACATTACAGTGGAAACTCTTTTGGTACTTGCGAATTTGGGTGTCTTACCTCGTTAAGAGGTTTTAATCGAGTTTGAATAATGTAAGTTTGAACCTCCTGGTTGGGGCTTAGTCGTCGAATCAGGGTAGAGGGTGACCGTAACATTCCGCCCCTGCCTATTGCCTGTGACAGACCATCACAGGAAGGAGACTGGTGCGTGGCAGAAGGTGATTAAACCAGTTCGCTTTGCTGCTTGACCAAAAGTCAGTGGATGGATTGTCTGTCGAAAAAGGATGGGTGTAACCAAAGCAGTCTGCCTCCCTTTTGACAATCAGCCCATAGGACAGAGACTGGTGCTGAGCAGATTGCTTGATTGAAGAACTTCGTGGTCCGTGCTACTGCCTGGTACTGAAAAGAGAGTTCGCGATTTGTCTTTGGTGAAAAGGAGAGGGGTGGCCGAAACAGTCTAACCCCCGCCTATGCCCTCCGACGGAGTCTGGAAGTTCGACGTGTGGAAGTGAAATTAGTCTCGAACAAATTTATTATAGAACTAGTAACCATCTTGAGTTCCACATATTGCATGTAGACCTTCCTTCAACAGTCAGGTCAAATGAGTTGTGGTAACAAAACGACACATAGTTCTTCTTGGGTTTTCCAAAACCACCGCACACCAACACCTACCCACCCATAGAGATATCTGAAAGCATTCGCCCGAATTTCGATACTCAGTATAGAATATAGTTGATATAGGTACAGTAGTAGTACTTTTTTCCCTGCACTACGCCAGTTGCGGTCTGACGTTTTTCCACTTGTTTTCCTACGTATCAGTTCGTCGAATTTTTGTTAAGGTAGTAAAAGAAGTAATTTTTAAAAAAGTCTATTTGATGTATCTTTCCTTGAAATATGACAGTATCGGCCAAAAGTTTGCTGTTTTTGGGGGCAATTCTGACCCGGACAAACTTACCTCAGCCTTGGAAAAAAGTGCCATAAGGATAAGTGAGATTTCAACAAAATTAAGTAATTTTACCAATTATTGACGAAACGTCACCATAGGGCGAACTTCAGGCGTTCTTATATTTTTCGCATCTATCATGGCGAACTGTTGTGACCCCTTTTCAGCGCACGATTTTTTGACAGATGCGCAAACGGAAAGAAAGATGCGTTTAACATGACCAAATCACCGAAGCATGGGTCGCTCCGTCCGGAGAAGTATCTGCTCGACATTGAGTTCCTCACGTATTCTGGTATTTCTGATGCGATCTCTACGGGTCACACCAGCAATACTACGGAGAAATCTCATTTTGGCAGCTTGTATCCGCGATCTTATTCTTTTGGTCATTACCCAAACCTCATGACCATAGGTAAGAGTTGGAACAAACACCGAATTAAAGACTGACAACTTAGCTTTGACACCAAGTTCAGTCCTCCTGATAACAGAATGACCAAGCTGTCTCAAAATCGATCCAGCCTGACCATCCTACAGGAAAACTCGGCATTGCTCCTTCCATCACTCGTGAATAAGACCCCGAGATACTTAAACTTCTCCACCTGTTTCAATGGGACTCCACTAACATGCAGAGTGCATTGAACAGGCGTTCTGGAGACGACCATCACTTCAGATTTGTTCACATTTACCTTCATCTCAGCTTCAACACAAACGGCTACAAACCGATAGAGTGCGCGCTGAAGTTGAGACTGATAGGACCCAAGAATGACCAAATCATCAGCAAAGAGCAAATGACTTATCCTCAGATCTCCCAATTCGAAACGTTCCTCACCAAGACTGCGCTGTAACATCCAGTCCATATAAGTAATGAAAAGGAGAGGAGACAAGACGCACCCCTGGCGAAGTCCAACGCCCACGGTGAAAGGTATTGATTTAACGCCGTTTACCCGGACACAGCTTTTACAGTTTGTGTAAAGAGATTGAATTGCTCTCAAGAGAGAACCCTCAATTCCATACTCCTGCAATAAACTCCAGAGTTTACCTCGAGGGACTCGGTTGTATGCTTTCTCCAAATCTACGAAGCATGCGTAAACAGGTGTAGCATACTCCCAAGCCTTCTCAAGTACCATTTTGAGAGTGAATAACTGGTCGGTTGTGCTTCTGCCGGGACGAAAGCCGCTCTGTTCATCTCCTTATCGTGCCTCGACCACAGCTCTACAACGCGTTTCCAGCACCTTGGCAAACACTTTTCCGGGATACTTAAAAGTGATATACTCCTGTAATTGGAGCAACCCCAATCTGCCAATCGCTGGGTGTTTCGCCGCATTCCCAGGCCACTTTAATGACACGAGCGAGCCATTTGACTCCCTCTTCACCTAAGGCCTTTAGCATTTCTGGCCGGATTTCATCCACTCCGGCGGATTTGCCAGCTTTTAGCTCCCTCTACCGTGGGACTATTTTCCGCCCTGCTTAAGGCGATAGATGTTCATTCATTCATTCATTCATTCATTTTCAATGGTCCGCTTGTCAATAGTATACCATTACAAAAATGCTTATAATAGTAGCACGATATGCATTTTAGACTTCTGTTACTTTCTTATTTCTGCTGTAGCTATTTTGTTACTAATGAGGCGCTGGACGTCCTAAAGCCGCCCCTGGTGAAGTAAATCGCTTTGTTATTTCGTTGTCGCATCTATCAGTGCAATTAGTGGGACAATTTATCGGCGCTGCGCTGCTTCATTTATTCATTTCACCGCTTATCAGTCATCACCCCACATTCTCACAATATTATTTGTTGGCAGTATCTATAACTATATAGATACATAAATATATTGTGACCTTATACGTGTCGTTAGCTAAATTTTCTAAACAATTCAACAGATCTTGAATATTTGCGCAGATGCATCAGTGACATGAATCGCTCTAATTGCAATCAGTATGAATCAACTTCCCATCCTATCACAATTTAAGGCCAAGGCCTGCAGTCACCCATGATCAGTATCGCAATTCCCTTAGAATGATCAAGTCATACCTTATTCTTGCTGCAGTGGGCTTGGCTACTGCCGCAGATTACTGCACCAATGGCGTTTGTTCTGGTCGTTCGCATATTGCATGCGGTAACAATGGGGTGAGTCGATCACGTTATATATCCACTAACCAAGTCCTCTTTCAATTTGGAATCTTTCCCAAAAGGCCTACGGTTCAAAATGTCCCTCGGAAAAAAGCATCGTAGTAATGACGCAAGCTATGAAATCAGCCATTTTGAACTCTCACAATTCCAAACGCAATACCATCGCATCCGGAAAGTTACAGAATTTCGAACCTGCCCACCGCATGGCCACAATGCAATGGGATGACGAATTGGCTAAATTCGCCGAGCTGAATGTGAAACGTTGCGTCTTCGGTCACGATCAGTGTCACAATACGGAAAAGTTCAAGTATTCTGGTCAGAATATAGCAAAAAATTGGTGGAGTGGTGGGGCGGGTGACAGCTCGAAGGATTTAAAGACTATAATGGGTCAAATCGATTCGTGGTGGTCGGAATACAAGGATACCACTAGGGAGCAAATCAGAAAATACCCATCGAAGCAACCAAGGTGAGTAAGAATGTGCAGTCGAATTTATGTAAAACTTTTCCTTGCAGTAAGACAATTGGTCACTTTACTGTAATGACCGCTGACAGGAATGTGGCTGTGGGCTGTGCTGCAATTAAGATGAGAGAACAAAATTGGCATTCGTTGACGTTTGCGTGCAACTATGCGACTACCAATATGATTGGCTTTCCTTTGTATGCGCCTGGCAGAGAAGGAGCCGGCTGTAAAACTCGAAGGAATCCTAATTACTCGGCTCTATGCTCAACTTCCGAGGTGTATGATGTTAACAAGTGGTTTTAGTTAAATTGTGGCTTTCTGGTGAATAAATATTGTTATATAGCGTTCAATTGAGATGGATCTTGGTTATAGAGTTGAGGACTCTAAAGTCGCGTTTCATGCTGGCCAAAATGTTTAAACGAGAAAGTTTCATGTGACACAGTCGTGCATTCTATTATGGAAATTGTTTGAAAGTTCTTTTAGTTTAAAGAAAACAGGAGGAAGGACGTGTCAAGTATATTGTGCTGATAAGATAGATTTCAGGTCTTAGCCATTGTCAATTTTTGCTTCACTTTTGAATATAATTTCTGAACCAATAATACACCCATTCAAGAATTGGAATTCAACGAATCCCCGGCTACTTGAAATGCATTCAAAAATATTTAGAACGCAAATAACTCTATCGCATGCGACAAATTAGATTAGTATACAGCTAATACACGAACTACAATGACTGCCGCAGCAAAAGATGAACAGAGCTCAAATTTAATTGTAAAATTACAGCAGAGGTTTCCCCTGTCCCCTAACACATTAACCTAAAACGTGAGGCTCTAATATTTACGGGTACATTTTAAACTTTATCCGTAACTCTATTAATTAGATGCAATTACCGGTCACACAAAAAAGGGAGATTTAGTCAGATAAAGGTACTATAGTAAGCTGCATACTTAACCGCAGACGGATCTGTTTAAAATTTACAACATAAATTTGAAGACTGGGGACTAGAAGCTCAGGGCACTTGTGTACTTAACTTGCATTTATTTCCTTACTTCCGTTACAATGGCCTTACAAAAGATACATATTTTGAAAACGGTTATAACGATTTAAATAAAACTAATACCTATCTTTGCTTTAAATTTAAATTATAAGCTCAAAAAATCTACAAGCGAGAGATAATGAGTCTTTAAAAACAAATCTAATCAGTCTTAAAAATGATGCTAGTACCGACTACTCTCTCTGGAAGGCAACAAAGAAAATGAACAGGCCAATAGCTCACGCCTTCCGCCAGTAAAAACCAAAGAAGGTAACTAGGCAAGAAGCAGCCAAGAGAAAGCAAACTCTTTTGCAGAGTATCTTAAAGACGTCTTCAAACCTTATGATCAATGGATCAAAGTAAGGTATGAAGCAGATAGACCTTTTCAGTTATAGACCTAATATTGCCAAAGAAATTAAATAAGGCATATACAGTGAAACCTGCGAAAGTTGACCACCTGTGGTGCAGACATTTTTGGTAAACTTAGAGAGGTGGCCAACTTATAAGGGTAGATACTTACCCATTTTTTTTTAATATACCTATTCCAAAATAAATGGAGCTGTTATCCATTTTATTAGTTTATTAAAACCATTATTAAAAACAAAAAAAAAATCTACAAATGAAACGGTTTAAAAAAAAACAGTACGAAAAGTATTAGGTATACCTACATATATTTATAAAAATTTGCAGTCAAATCGACAAATCAGAAGCTATTGACTAGCTATGCAAAAGCGTATTGAACGCGGCCATTTTGTTCTATGCATTTTTAAACACCCACACGAAAAAGTACGAACGCAAGGCCAACTTTTGCAGGTTATTTAGTACGAAAGTTAAACTGAAATATGTATATAAATGTGTGGCCAAGTTCCAAGATAGACAGGTGGACAAGGGACAACATACGAAGGTATTTTGTCGAATATTTGTATGCAATTTTCTTCGAGCTACTACATACTGATCAACTTCGGCAGGTGGCCAACTTACAAGGGTGGCAAACTTGACAGGTTTTACAGTATATAAAAGAAGGCCTCAGGGCTCGATTTAATCACGGGTGAATTTTTAAAAGAATTTCCTCGAAAAGGTTTAAAAACCAGCACAGATTATAAATGCTGCATTTAAGTTAAGATATGTAGCTACTAAGCATGTGGAATGTCGCGGAGGTAATAATGGTACCAAAACCAGGCAAACCACGTAGCGGGGTAACTTCATTATCGCCCAATTATTCGAAAAAATGCTGGTAAAACGTCTGAAAAATATAATTGACGAAAAATCGCTAGAAATAAGCACTCTACAATTGATCACGTGCATAAGATCACAGATAAAATCGAAAAAGCTTTTAAAAAAAATGTGTGCTCTAAAAAATATGTCTTGATATAGCACAAGCTTTTGATAAAGTCTGGCACAAAGGATTGATCCACAAACTACAAAAGCAATAATTGCCAAGGCAGTATTCGACAATTATTCTGGAGTCATATTTATCAAATCGTTTCTTCAGAATTAGGCCTAAAACACACATGCGATTTCAATCGCGCGTCTGTTTAGTCGCAATAAATAAATGAAGCACACACATTTCAATATGAATGCGCGCACATAAATCGCATATGTGTGTTTCGGGCCTAAGACAAATTAAAGCTGGTGTACTACAAGGCAGTGTGGTAGGTCCAGTGTTCTACATTTTATTCACTAGCGATCTGCCTGACACTGGACAGACCACCAACCGGTTCAACTTTTGCAGATGACACTGCTGTACTTGCTGTTGGAGCAAATTGGGAGATTAAATTAAGGCCCAATGCACACGGAGCTACTCGGAAAAAAAATAAACCGGTTGGCAACTTGGGTTACAGACCAGTTGCGGACTCAGCGGTGACTTGACTCCAGGCACGAGGAAACTCATCGTCATCACTAATCGAAATCTCTAGTTCTTTCAGTGTCGTCATGTTTTTCAACTTCCCCCACCAGCAACAGGTTGGTCTGTTGTTCGCTCATCTTCGAGAAACGAAAGTGAAATCAATACACAACGACGACGACTGGTTACAAATTGGTTTTTGTGAATCGCAAATTACTTTTCAGCAAACTAGTTGTCAATTCGCATCGCTGATCAGTTTTTTTCCAGTTGCTCCGTCTGCATTTGGCCTAAATGACCTAAAGTTGTACATTAACTTTTGGTGGCGCTTACAGCCCGGGGTGGACCACGGCCTCAACCAACAAGCCCCTCCAGCCAGCTCGGTCCCTCGCTAGATGCCTCCAGTTACGCACACCAAGTTGGTTGAGGTCGTTCTCCAATTGTGCGCGCCAACTAAGGTGGGGTATTTCTCTGCTGCGTTGTCGCTCACGGATGGATTCGAAGACTCGTTGGGCTTGGGCTGGTGCGTTGTTGTCCATATACGCTCCACGTGTCCCAGCCATCTCAGCCGTTGTATTTTTAGCTTTTTGATCAGGTCAGCGTCGATGTATAGCCCGTATAGTTCGTCATTGAATCTTCTGAAACTGGCCCTAATATCACTTGAAGAATATTCAAAAACCATCCCAGAAGGTTTTCATTCGCTTTTGACAGGGTCCATGCTTCTGCACCATACAGCAGGACCGGGATGATTAAGGTCTTATATAATATCTTCTTGGTTCTATGAGAGAGGGCTTTACTTCTTAGATGTCTTCTTAGCCCGAAGAAACTTCGAAGTTTTATCTGTCCATCGTGACGTTTTGTCCCAGTCGCCGATGTTGAGAGTCCTTTCTCGTTGACAGTATATACTTCGTTTTGTCCTCATTAACAACCAGACCCAAAATCAGTTCATATTAATTTCACGTATCAAAACGTACCACACATTCCAGTCTACGTTAACAGTAATGTAGTGGAATTCTCAAACACTGCCAAATATTTAGGCATGACTCTAGATGCTAAACTGCGTTGGAAAGCGGAATACATATTTGATTTTTTAAGTTTTATATTACAAATTCTACTGGAGACAATATTTGTAACTTTGGTTTTTAATGTGTCCGCAACTGTATGGACAGGTGTCCTATATCCATTTCACTACTTTTTTTTAAAAACTCAAATAAATCAATGTTCAAAAACCATAAAATGCAAATTGCCTTATGTATGGTTGGCCGAATACCCAATCTTCCAAAAAATATAAAATTCTCTGGGATTATGTTCAAAAAATTAGCAAACCACCACTTTTAAGTTTAAAAACGCTCGCTCGCTGGCTCGGTGGCTAGTGTTCTGGATCTGGACTACTGACCGAGGGGTCTCAAGTTCGATCCTTGAAAGAACAGAAAGAAAATCTTATGCCCAAAACACACGTGCAGAATTCACTGTGCAGCAAGATTAGAATACACATGTTCTTATGTGGTGATCGAGGTGGTGATACAAATGTAAATTCTGCACCCACCGCAGCACTGCAACATGTCTCTACTTCTAAATCCACTGCAGGCAACGCAGTGAATTAAATTAAATAGACTTGGCAGCACCGAATTTTTAAATTCAGCTACTGATGCATACGAGAAAAAGAGAGACGGAAATTATTTGTCGTCTGTGTTGCACTCTTGTATTTTTCCCCGCATTGACAGCAACTGATGCAAATAGAATTATTCTGCACATCTGTTTCATCTGCAGTACTGCTTGCAGTAAAGTGTTCAGAATTTCTGCACATGTGTTATGGACATTAGGGTTTTTTTTCCAATGGCGCTACCTCTTGGAAAATGTCTGACAAAGATACGCGAGAGTATTGACCTCAAAGGTGGTTTCTCGCTGTTAAACCAGCAGCAAGTTACACCTTTTTGGCCAACATTATGTTTTTGTTATTCAGCCAGTATTGCGAAAAAAAAATTGTCGGAAGCTATTTCCATAGTAAATAAATAAATAAATAGGTGGCGCAACAGGCGGGTGACACCCAAGGCCTAGCTTCTCGCAACCATTCGTTTTGTGTGAGTTTCTATTTTTGGGACGAATGGAAGGGACCTACAATTTTATGCCGAGTCCGAACGGCTGAATTGAGAAGCCTTTTCATGACAGTCATACTCTCGGATGTTTGTCAGACGTTCGCGAGAGGTGGCGCAGTAGAAAAAACTTTAAGATGTAATTTGGGTTTTTCCGGGGATCGAACCTGGGATCCCTCGCACAGTAGTCCAACACACTAACCACTGCGCTACTGCGCCCATAGTATAAAAGAAAAATGCGAATGAGATCACTCAGATTGACCAGATAAGGCTTTTTTAATTCCTAGATCTATTTTAGGGGTAAGCACTTAGTAAGTTAAAGCAAGTATTTTAATCCTTCTTTTGCTAGATGTAATTTATTTGTTACCCGAAAATCAATCCATATTAACGAGTAGTATTTGCCTATACAATTATAAATCAGACCTTGTAACAGATACGTTCGGTATTTTGAAACAGAATTTAAATCACCTGAGAAAACGATTCAAATGTCGAACTGAAAATGAAAATATATATTTCATTGAGGTACTCGTGTCGTACTCCAATCTCGTTGTCTACTCTGAGTCACAATGGAAACAGAAAACATAACAAATCTGTATATATCTGTCTGTCGGTGTCAGTGTAGGAGAACAATTTAACCCTAGAGAAAAATGTGATAGACTAACAGTACAAATAAACGTCATAATGGACGCTTCATTATGTCAGAATTTTTATTTACGTAGATTGAACACGTGAATAGCTTTTTTAGTTGATGTTTATGTAGATAAAGCTAGCTAACAAATCTAGTCAAGAATATCTCGATGGAGTACCTACTCAGTTGATATTTCGATTGTAATGGCTGACGAACAGATGAAATAAAGATGACCGTTAATGACCAATCTAGTTTCTATTTCTACCTTCAGACTTGACTTTTGAATTTCCTCTATAGAAAGAAATTAAAAACAGACGTCTCGCAATATGAAATGTCTGTTGTATTTGACTGAACCCCCATTTGGTAAGTTACAAAGCCTGATGCATACTCGGCTGGTATAACTTTGTCTTAAGCTTACTTTAGTTAGCACTAAGGCTAGTGGTGGACCTGGGCCTCAATACACTTCTCTAATAAGCACGGTCTTCGACTAACTGCCCCACATGCGCAGCACTCTCTAAGTCCATTTATATATTGTGCTGTGCGTTGTTTCGATCCGAGTAGGAATAGATTCTACGACTACGGAGCGTAGTGTTCGTGTTGTTCTTCAAGTCCCAACCCAGCCATCTTATAAGACTGATTTCGATTTCACTAACCACATCGACATCGCTATAAACTCATAGAGTTCGCTGTCTAATAACCATCTCCGATACCTGTTAACATTTTCATTAACTAACTATAGCATGACCTTGGCTCCATAGAGCAGGACTGGGTTAAGAAGGTCTTATACAGAGTCACCTTAGTGTTTCTGGACAAAAAATCGAACAACAAACAGAGTTTACAATCTAATTATTCACTTGATTTCTTACGTGATATTATTTTCAAAACTTTTAGCGGAGCCAAGGTAAACAAATTTCTCAACTATCTCGAAGTTATAACTGTCTAATGTGACATTACGTCTGATCCGGACAAATTTAATAGGAATACCAAAACCGGACATTGGTCTCTATATAAATGCTATCTTATGCGGCCTTAAAATGTATGAAAAAAACGGTAGTACCTACAAGTTACACATGTCGTGGCGCCATGTTGTCTTTGGTCTGTGCCTATATTTCATCAGTAGAGGGGTTTTGTGGTCACCTGATCTTCCCAGATTATCATCTGTTTAAGGGTGCATTCAGTTTTACCGAAATAGGATTTAAATAAGGAGTACATATTCAAAGGTGCCTCAGGCAATGTGTGGAATATTTGTGTTCCAAATTATGCACAGAACAATAGAGGAACTGCGGATTTGCCTTCACAAAGGCTAAGCGCCAGGATTATGTGAAATAATTTCTTATGACCTTTCTGTTCTTGTGCAATGTGCTTGAAAAAGACAAAAGTATATTTGAATTAACATGATCATGTGCGCATGAAAAAATCATTTAACACAGACAATGAATGTATGTTTGATGTTTTTCCATCTCTAAATATAATACATTATGTTAGAAAATAGTAAAAAGAAAAAGAAGATAATAAGATGGGTCATTATTTGTTGGATCAAAAGTTTATCATCATCATCATCATCATTTTCAATGGTCCGCTTGCCCATTAAGTGGGTCGCGGGTGCAGGTTGCTCAAGTGCACCCTCCATAGCCCTATGGACTTGATCTAACCATCTTATCCTTGGTCTACCTAGAGGACGCCTGCCTGATGGTACGGATTCCATAGCACGTCGGTCGTGGAGTGCTGGTCGGGGACATGCGTTTAACATGACCAAACCACCGAAGCATGGATCGCTCCGTCCGAAGAAGTAGCTGCTCGACACTGAGTTCCTCACGTGAGTAATAAATAAATAAATAAATATTGCCTATCTGGCAGACGGCTTAGCCATTGTCTTTTTAATTCATTTATATATGTACTAGCTGACCCGTGCTCGCCTTGCGTCGCTTGCCTTTCGCAAACAAACGAACTTATATTTCGTCCATTTAAGATTACACTTTAATTGACAACACGAACTATAAAAAAGTTAGCAAGAAGAAATGAAATGCGGCATTATTCTTACCTGATGTGCTGAGATTCTGCATTTGTTTGTGGTTTTTTAGTTTATTCAGTTTTCAGCCAAAAGATTACCCAAGGTAAAGATAGGTTTTCTTGCTTAAAATTTTTATCTTCAAAGAGTTGACATTAAAGATAAACAATATTTAGGGCCAGTTTCAAAGGTTTCGGATAGTTTGCCGACGCATGTCATTTGATTCCTGTTTTCTAATATATTCTGTTGTTTTAGGTAAGCAAAAAGAAACAAGTAAAAGTGTTATCATCGGCCTGGCCGATGCTTTGATACCCTCCACTGCATAAAAGTCATGCAAAATGTTTGCCATGCGAGTTAGTATGTGTCTAATATTAGTTTTGTATGGTAGGTAGCAGAACTACTTTACCGACATAGACAATTTTCAATACCAACCTGACGACGGTTAAAAAAAGTCCTCTCACAAAATTTCATTCACCTAAGTCGATTCGTTTGGACGCTAGCTATCGTGCTTTCAACAGACAGAGATATATGGGTCAAATATTGGCTTTGTATGGGAGGTAACAGAACTACTTGACCGACATGGACCATTTTTAACACAAACTTGAAGACCATAAATATAAGACCTCTCATAAAATTCCAGTTGCCTAAGTCGATTCGTTCGGACGCTATCGTGATTTCAACAGACAGAGAGGGACGTGGGTCTAATAGTGGTTTTGTATGGGAGGTACCAGAACTACTTTACCGACATAGACAATTTTGAATACCCACCTGACGACGGTTAAAAAAAGTCCTTTCATAAAATTTCATTCACCTAAGTCGATTCGTTTGGACGCTAAGGTGTTTTCAACAGACAGAGAGATACATGAGTCGAATATTGGCTTTGTATGGGAGGTAGCAGAACTACTTGACCGACATGGATCATTTTTAATACCAACCTGACAACCGTAAAAATAAGACTTGTCATTCAATTTCAGTCACCTACGTCGATTCGTTTGGACGCTATCGTGATTTCAACAGGCGGAGAGACACATGGGTCTACTAATGGTTTTGTATGGGAGGTACCAGAACTACTTGACCGACATAGCCCATTTTCAATACCAACCTGACGACGGTAAAAAGAAGTCCTCTCACCAAATTTCAATCGCCCAGGTCAATTCGTTTGGACGCTATCGTGCTTTCAACAGACAGACAGACAGACAGACGGACAGACAGACAGACAGACAGACAGACAGACAGACAGACAGACAGACAGACAGACAGACAGACAGACAGACAGACAGACAGACAGACAGACAGACAGACGGACATGGCTAAATCGATTCAGAATGTGATCCTGATTCAGAATATATATACTTTATAGGGTCTCCGGTGAATCCTTCTTGGCGTTACAAACGTAATGGCAAAGTGAATATACCTTCCTGTGGAGGGTATAAAAATGTGCACGACTGGGTCGCACGTAACTTTCTCGTTTATTGCGAATCTCGCAGAATCTCAGAGTCATTTCATCAAATTTTACGTTTAAAATCATATGCACTCAAGATTTACTCAGATAACTATGAGCACTTGTTAATTAACAACGTAATACATACTACATAAACATACGTATTAACTTCGACATTTACTTCTAAATTTCACCCCCAACTGACACTTGAATTTCGAATTATATTTCCACTGAAGTTTTGGGATTTGCAAGAATATACCGTGTGTGAATAAAGATCGGGATTTGGGTAGTCATTTGAGAAATATTCATAAAACGTCACTATTCGAGTTTTCTGAGAAAAACTAAGTACGTGGTCATGTTTAGAATGCTTATGTTGTCTTAAATATGTATTTTCATCAAAATCGTTAGAGGAGTTTTTTGTAAAATTATGCTGACAAATGTTACAATTTGGATTCGAAAAGCACTGTTATTAAACTGTTTAGCTGAAAACTGAGTACGACGTATTCTTCAGGATATAAACATTACCGAGCAGTTACATTTTTAACCAAATCGAAAATGGCGTTTTCGAGATATGTGTAGTTTTTAAAGTACCCTATTTAGCGTTTGGGGTGGAAATCGAAGGACGCATTCATGGTTCAAAAAACACTGTTTTTCAACTGTTTAGCTCAAAACTGAAGCAAAAGGTATTACTATTGATTTAAGCATTACTTGAAAGTAACATTTTTATCATAATCGAAAATGGCGTTTTTGAGATATGAGCAGTTTTTTAAAGTACTATTAATAGGGATTTGGGTGGACATCAAAAGACGCAGATTTGCTATCAAGTTAAGAATGACAATAGTATCTTAAAAATAAGTTTTTTTTTAAATCGTGTTTACCGTTTTCGAGAAAAAGCCAATTTTCAAAACTGCTGTTGCTGGACTTTTTAGCGAAAAACTGGGTATGCAGTCATGTTTAGCACGCTTACATTAACTCAACTATCAATTTTGGTTCAAATCGTTAGAGCCGTTTTCGAAAAAATCTAAATTTAGGCATATTTCGTCATATTTCGTAAAATTTTTATATAGGAGGTACCGTTACTAGCTTAAAAAAAAAAACGTCCCGAGCTGGAAGCCCACAAACTCTAAATACGAAGTTTGAAGTAAATCCGTCCAAGCGTTTATTCTTTGTGTAGATATTCTTTAAATTTAATTGCACAGCTTTTTCTTGTAAGCGTTTCATAACTAAAATATCAGAAAAACACACAAATGAATAAATTGGTCTGAAAAATATTTGACATGCAGGCGCATTGTAAGACTGGAACATTTTTCGTTGAATTTTGCGAAAAAAAATCTGAGTTCACTATATCGAGATTTCCTTAGTTCACTATTTAGAGTAGTCTGTGTAAAATTTTGGTGGTTCACTATATTGGATAGTTCAATATACAGAGGTTCACTATATCGAGCGTCTACTGTATGTACTGCTGTTCTCTTGTTGTTAATCGTGCTTGACTGCTGGGGCTTTCTATAACCAAATGTGGTTCTAAAAGCATTTTTCTAGAATAACTCAAGATGAATTTCGAAATTAGTGGGAGTTCTTTTTTCCGCTTGTTTTTTTTAAGAACTACAATTTGTTGTTAAATTTTGTATTAATAAAACTCTCGAACGAAGCCGGGTTTTTCCCCGAACTTAAAGACATTGTATATGATGACAAAGAGTTCTTCCACAGTTCTTTCGAATAAAATAATTTTCTTATCAGCTTTATGAGATAGCATTGCGAAACAACGCGTTTTTTTCCTATTGTTAACTGTACTTGTAGATAACTTCTTTTCAATAAACAGTATCCCCGGAAAATCTCAGTATAGTGACAAATAATTACACGTGCTCCAGTTATCCAAACTTTGTTTATTTTACTGCGATAGATATAGATAAGGTAGTGCGATCTGATTTTACCATTTTTTTTATTTGCCTCTAAACTACCTTAATCTGTTTAGCGATTTTGTCTGTGAAATCGTTTTTCAAGGTCGTCAATGGTTATCTATTTGACCTTAAAACAGATGTTATTCTCAAAAAGCCTTTCCCAATATTGAAATTTCTTCGGTTAAAGTTTACCAACAATTAGTCAATATTTCTTCGGTACTTCACCATAAAAAAAATAAAAATAATTCCAATAAAACGATAACAATGTAAAACAGAAGAAGAAATCGAAAACGTTCATAAAGATAACTAATTCCTGTTTGATGATCATTATCTTTGATATAAAAGTTTGTACATTCAATGAAAACAATAAAAGCACCCGCACCTGGATATTGTTATCTTACTGTACACAAACTGAGAGGAACATACGATATATACAAGTTGGTAGAGACTCCAACCACCCGCACTCTCTCAAGATAGACCAGAAGATGAAGACAACTTCTATCGCAATCGTTTCGCTGTTGGGGCTGTTCGCAACGGTTACCGCCACCGATTTTTGTTCGGCAAATCTGTGCTCCGGACAACCACACATCGGATGTCAAAACAAAGGAGTAAGTTAGTTTTAAACAGAGAATAATTCTAATTATCTACTGCATCTCCCTGCCCAACAGACCTTTGATGCAAGATGTCCTCCGGGCCAGACAGAAATGGTTACGATGACGAACTCACTAAAGGCTATCATCGTCGATAGCCACAACCGTAAACGGGATACAGTTGCAGGCGGAAGACTGTCAGGCTTTAAGGCTGCAACGCGAATGGCCACCATACGATGGAGTGATGAATTGGCCTTGCTGGCATCGTACAACGCCAAGACCTGCAAATTCGATCACGATAAATGCCACAATACGGTCGAGTTCAAGTATTCCGGACAAAATATTGCCAAATTTTGGTGGAGTGGAGGGAGTTACTCTGACGAAGAAATTATTAAGGCTCGGATTGACAGCTGGTGGGCGGAGTATACGGATGCAAATATGTCGCAACTTGACAAATATCCAAGGTCAACAAGGTTTGTGATTTCAGAGTAAAGGTTCCATCAAGGGTTCTCCTAAAAATTTTGTTAACCTTATTCTAGCAAGCAAATTGGGCACTTTACCGTCATGACATCAGATAAGAACGTAGCTGTCGGCTGTGCGGCTATAAAATTTCCTGATAATAAAATGTCATCTTTGACTTTAGTCTGCAACTATGCGTCGACTAATGTTGTTGATCGGCCGCTGTACTCATCGGGAGGGACGGCCACGCAATGTACCACTGGAAGGAACCCGCAATATCCTGCACTGTGCTCGCTGTCAGAAGTGTACAATGTGAATGCGATTTGATAAGACGCGGGAGACCCAATAAAGATTCCGAGAGAAGTTTACTTTTTTTTTATTCCGCCTTAAAGGATGCGATAAACGTCAAGAAACATATGTCATGTTATGCTAATGCAGCTTAAACTAAACCTCCTTCGGGTATGATTCCCATGGTATAATCCCCTGCGCTGCAATCACTCCCCTTGCGTGAGTTTGCCACTATAGCCCAAGGGTTGACAGCATCATCATCTATTGAGATGAAATCAATTGTCAAACGGAATCGGCGCGTATATTTATTTGATCTGTGGATTTACTCTTGACAATCCTTCGGCGTTGTCCTTTTCGCTATGGGAAATTAAAAGTTGTTTACCTTTGGGGTGTCGCTTAACCGAAAGAAAGTCCTTTGAACAAACACGCATAGAGGACGACTGCCGGTCGTAGTTCTCGAAAATAAATTCAAATATTTACTGATTAAAGGCATCTGTGCGCTGGGGTTGCATGCATACTACTCTGGGGTGACGATAATAATTTCAGAATTTCCCAAAGTGTCGAATTTTACATGCCGCCGATATCACATAGCTTGCAATCACTTTGTAATTGGAATTTTCCGTAACGTTCCGACTCCCGAGTTGAGGCGTACACACATTCCCCAGTGGTCCACCCGCACCCGCGTCATCGTATACATGTGCGCCATAAATTCCCAGTTGCAGAATATTAATTCTAGAATTCGGCCATTAAATCAAACCCAAGCCGCTGCATAATTATCTCGGTGGCTCCTGGGTCTGGGCGCATCAGGAGTTCACTATTTATGGAATGCGTGGAATTAATATTGCACACGCACACATGCAGAAGAACAGATGAATTATGATGGTGGGCATATAGGAAATGGGATCATTGGCTCCCCACACCAATAATAATAATTAACTGAATGCATGGTGGTTAATTCAGGCTTCCTATACAACGGTATATGTGCGTATATGCATAAATAAAAACACAAATTTGGTGGCTTGGCGAGGCTCTATATTAAAATATCCTTTCGATGGAGGTTTATTGCGGTAGTAGATACAAGTTAACGTAAAACAATCTATAACACATGCCACCGTCACACGGAGCAACGACCCGAAATCATGCCATCTAGCAACCTGCGATGAGACCTGCATCGAAAGCACTTTCGCACGGGCATATGACACCGACCGGCGACGACCGTACGATTCCAGGAAAATACATTTGAAGCAGAAGTGCAGTGGCAGCAGATAATTAGTATTTAAGCTAGTCGTAAGAATTTCAATGTCAGTCTTAAGTCAGGAGGCAGAAACGCTGCCGAATTTTTTAATAAAGTTTTTTTTAAATAAAACTAGAATTTAGTTTTATAACTGGCGCCCGAGCAGGGACCCTGGTAACACGGTTAAAATTAGTTCACTATAGTTAGTCGCGCTTGTACTTAAGTAGTACTTAACTAACCATTTTTAAAAAAAAAAAAAAAAAAAAAAAAAAAAAAAAGTCCCCAAGTGGTACGTGTGTTAGTCGCGGAAAAGTCCCCAAGTGGTACAATAACTATACCGTATCCGGAAAAGTCCCCAAGTGGTACAAACCGATAAAACATTTAACCAGTGTAACGTGCGTGTAAAGAGTGCGTCAAAACCCAGGGTCCGCACGAAAATCAGTGTAACCGGTACAGTGCAAAGAAAAACTTCAAAACATTAAAAGAACATTTAAACAACTAGTGCTGGTGAACCAGAGTTGGAGAAAACATCAAGGGCCCCCTAGTAACAAACAGTGAACAGGTGTAGTTAAGACTACTGCCGCCAACAACATGCTGACGATCGTGTATTTAATGTAAGCATAGATTAAGATATACTTAGGAACATAAATAGTTAATCAATTAAAGTAAAGAAAAGAATATTATACAAGTCTACGTAATTACAAAGAAAGTGAAACTCCTTAAGAAACTAAAGGAAGAAAATAGTGTAAGAATAACTTGAAAGAGAATTACTACCTGATTATTGCATAAGGCAGTTGAAGGAAATTAATTTCCACTTATCATCGTAACTTACATTATAAGAATAAGAATTATTTGGTTGTCGGTCTAATTTCAATTCCACTTAAAATGCCTAATGAAAATTTGCTACGACCATCCGCGCTTGATGGCCATGCTGGCCAAACAGGGTCATCAAATCCTGTTGTTAACCCTCCCTTGCAATCCGTCATCGTTTCTATGGTTCGTGAAGCTCTTCAGACCGAGGGTCGAAATCTTGTACAATCCATTCTAAACCCATATGCGGATCAGTTCACGGGAACTGACCAAGCCATATCGCCCGACCAACAAGCAAACATTAACGACCTCGATAAAATTCCCGATGTGGTACGCAGCCTGCGCGAATTCTCTGGGGAACCAGGAGAATTTAGTTCATGGCGCAAGAGCGTAGAGAGGATCCTAAAAATATATGACTCGATCAAAGGATCAGCAAAATACTTTGGTATTATAAATACCATCAGAAACAAAGTCATAGGAAATGCAGACCATGTCCTGGAGTCGTACAACACTCCATTGGATTGGAAATGTATTTCAAGATGCTTGACCATGCACTACGCTGACAAGCGTGATTTGGGAACGTTAGAGTACCAAATGACAGGGCTTGTGCAAGGCAACACATCTATACAGGAATTCTATCAAAATGTATACGCGCATCTTTCATTAATTCTCAACAAAATATCGTGCATGGATATCAGTGCGGACGCTCTCAATTTGCTTATGCAAACTTATAGAGATAAAGCACTCGACACCTTCATTAGAGGGCTTAAGGGTGACCTTCCCAGACTGTTGGGAATGAAAGAACCCTTGGATTTACCTCAAGCCTTGCATCTGTGCCTAAGGCTAGAAAATCAAAACTTTAGATCACAGTATGCGATTGCAAATAACAATAGCAGAAGAACTCAGCACCCCGAACCGCCACCAATCCCACCTAGACGAGGAAACTTCAACAATCCACAAGGCCCAAGCCGCCAGTCATTCTACCCAGAACTAACATATTTACCTCAACCACCCAGACAACAAATTTCATATCAATACAACGCTAGGCCTCCTCTACCTCAAAGGCAGGTTGTTCCACAGCAAAATCAACAACAATTTAATCCACAATATCAACAACGTTTTGGCAATCCCCGGCAACCACCACAAGAGCCTATGGATACATCGACAACTCGGGCGCCAGTTATAAAACTAAATTCTAGTTTTATTTAAAAAAAACTTTATTAAAAAATTCGGCAGCGTTTCTGCCTCCTGACTTAAGACTGACATTGAAATTCTTACGACTAGCTTAAATACTAATTATCTGCTGCCACTGCACTTCTGCTTCAAATGTATTTTCCTGGAATCGTACGGTCGTCGCCGGTCGGTGTCATATGCCCGTGCGAAAGTGCTTTCGATGCAGGTCTCATCGCAGGTTGCTAGATGGCATGATTTCGGGTCGTTGCTCCGTGTGACGGTGGCATGTGTTATAGATTGTTTTACGTTAACTTACATAATATCGGCCATTTAATGCAACGGTTCAAAGAAATTAATGCGATCGGGTATAAGGAGCACGGGTTGGTGTGGACCATAAAGAACTCAAAGAAAAGAAATGCGAGAGACAGAACGGTTTTGAGTTCTACGTGTGTCGAAAAGTGCTTCAGATTTTAAAGATTTTTGTGAAAATTTCGAGCGTCTAAATAAAATAAGAGCCGGAGTCACTTTGGAAATCTGACGCTAGACTATACTCTGGCGAAGGCACTGACTTTTTGCTGGAAACTTATTTTCCATGTAACCAGATAACGATTGGGTAACAGCTAAGTCCGATTATGCAGGTTGAGCGTAATCTAAACTGCACTGCTCGTGGCAACAGAGATGGGCACTTTTGACAATGAGACTTTTGACTGTTTGTGCGACTTATAGCTTAACCACACGGGGTAGATGAGAGATTGGTGATGAATCGAACTTTGGTTGTAGATGCGGACGTTGGTAGTTGACTCTCTGCTGTATATACTCTCGAACGTCTACGCTCAAATACGCGGATGATGTCGCCATACTTTCTTTCAGATCATGCTTTTAAGCGGTGTTCTGACACCGGTGGGGCATTCCGCCATACACATCACACCGATCGAGACACCGACACCAAAAATCAAAAACTTTTGATTTTACTCGCTTCGTGTCTGACCAAAATCGGTGTGCGCACCAGCCCACACACAGCACACATTTCCGTACACCGACACCGGTGCAGACACAAGTGTAGCGTCTATGGGCCGCTTTAGACTGCTAACGCGCAGATGGCCACACACATGGTGTCGATGAATGGTGCACTAGAAATGATGTTTCGGTAAATCCTTCCAAATCTAAGTTGCTAACTTCACAAAACGGAGGGTTGCGATTGGAATGATACATCCAATAATAAAAGGTTAGTGATAGGTTAGGTTAGGTTAGGTTAAAAGGCTGCCTTCGCGATCCCTAGGGGGAACCAATTGCAGTGACCTACAATGGAAAAACACCTAAACACTTGCACTTGAGAAAGCCCCAATTTTCCTGCAAAAACCAAGTAGCCCCTTGAAGTCTATCTCCCCTAAAAGTTGGAAGAAGTACCTGCCTAGAAATTTCTTTCTACTGTGACATATTGCTTCACATTCGCACAGTATATGTGTTATGTCACCTTCGGCTTGCAGGTCATTGCAGAATCTGCAAGTGTCCGAGTCTGCTAGCCCTAGTCTTTTGGCATGTTTGCTAAGAAGACAGTGCCCTGATAATATGCCGATCAATGTCCTGAGCTGTTCCCTGCCTAATTTGAGGATTTCCCTAGATCTCTTACGGTCGTATTGCGGCCAAAGTGCCTTAGATACTGCGTGACCGGTGAGGCCCTCCCACCTCCGGTCGGCTTCCTTAAACGTACGTAAGTGATCCTGGATAAGAAACTTCTTTGAGCAAAACATTTCAAATCGAACACATTCTAAGTGGTTCTTGGAAGTTTTCGCGAGTATGCCTAGATCTCTGCTCTAGATGTGATCTGTAGTTCAAAGGTAAAGTCGAGTTTAATTACATTCAGGACTCGCTTGAGAATGGATTGGGATTTAGTCGAATCTTCAGGGATGACTCCAAAACTTCTCAAGAGTCCTGGGTGTCTTCGTGAAAGAAGATAAGAATCTTCTCTGGGGGTAAGTCAGCAAGTTTTGCTGTAGTAACAATTTCTTCGCCAAAGACTTTCTTTCTGAGACGGAAGAGAGCTGAAGATTCCATGAGAATATGAAGAGAGGATTAATGACTCTCCAAGCACAGTCTACATGTGGGTCCGGTGAGATGGCCAGTAATAATAACTGTCAGGATTCTTAAGTTGTTTTTGTCCAGATTAGTAGGAAGATCGGATTTTTAAGCATAGATCGGAGGTATCTGCCTCTGTAATAGCAATCAAACTGCGAGCAAGGCCTTGCTGAAAACCGTCTTTCAGTCTTTCTGAATCCTGACGAATAGATTACAAACAGAATTCTTAATGGCACCACTCTCCAGGATGTGGGTAGACCAAACGCACGAGAACAAATTTCTTCGAAGAAAAATGATCAGGCTTGAGTCGATAGAGGCATGTTACTGTAAGAATGAAGAACGACATTTGTATGAAAAGCTAAAAGGATCATTTCAATGCTAAAAATGCGAATAAGCGAACATGGCAAGAATGAATAAGGGATCATTATAATTATAGGAGAGCCACAGTCTTTGATTAGAGTTTTGAAGGATGACTTCTTCAGACTGAAGTTGTTTTGTCACTGAACTAGATGTGAACTATAAGGTAAATGGACTTGTTCAAATAACAATTGTTGGTAGGATGTTAATATCAGTCAGACCAATAAAGGACACAATGATGTATAAATAAAATAGATTTGAAAAAGTACATACCTGCGTCTGCCTTCGGGATCTACCGCACCACCATAGAATGAACTATTCAGAACTAATTGAACTAGATGAACTAACTACTTTAATAAGTGAATTTGACCCAAATTGGGGGGTATATTTAATAAGTGGAAATGCAGAAGCACAATAGAACAGCGATACAAATCCACTTACGTAAGAACTAACCTTTCTATCCAAAATTTAAGAGGATATATAGATTGCCTACCAACCAGTGAAGTTCTTGAACTATAGGCCAACCCATCTGTCAGACATCGCATCCACAATGATTTTCTGTATAGGTTGCTCACTTCGACTGCTGCAAAAGGCTTTAAAATCAAGTTTATGAATATTGGCTATCATTTTGTCGATTTGACGAAAGCAAAGTTTGAATAGGTCTATAACTTTAAAATATATCCGAACGGCTGTATTGAGAAGCTTTCTGAGGACATATTATGGCACCATATTTTATGATGGCGAAATATTTATACTGTATACATACCCAACCCACATCATCTGTCCGTCGATTTCAAAATCGTTTTTCATGATTCCCCGGCCTCAAGTTTTTCATAACAGAAGGTGAGCTCGATATATTTAGTAAAGACGATTTTTTAGCAGGTCTTGCTCAAAGCTGTAACTTAGACCACGCGACGCTTTAAGAAAGAAAGGGAAGAGCTCTTATTGAGCTTGGGTTTTCTTTGTAGGCTATCGCCAACCTATGGACCTGCTTCCCGAATCGATATGTCATCTTAAGTGTGATAAGAACTATATGCACTTCGTTCCGGAGCATTACCTTTCTTTCTGGGTTACCACCACACAGCTCTGGATGATCGTTGCCTTAGCCAAGCAGCTTCTCCAATTAGTTCGGTCCTTAGGTAACTATCTACCTCATATTATGCCCAGAAAATTGGTTGAGGTTCTCTTCTAACAATTTCTGCGCGTGAGTTACATGTCGAATATCATGCACCCAAATTCGACCTGCAAGCAATTGGGCAGCCAGGCTATTGTTATCCGCTAAGTTGCTGTTATCATAACCTAACATATAAATACATACATGGACTATCTACCAAATTAAATACTTGTTAAATATTATATATATGTAATATATTACTTGTTAAATATTATTTTAAAAAACTAAGGAATTAGAAAAATAAAATTCATTCGTGACTAGAACTTCACTGAAATCAAATAACTAATTTTACTGAAATCATATAATTGGCGCAGTCGACGGAAAAAATTTATACCAGTCATCAATTAGTGAATCATTAGTAGCTACAACGAGAACCTGGATATAAGAACCTGCACACTCCGACCGTTTACCGGGGCGAAGGATTTTCAAGATCAAAACAACCTGAAAGCTAGTCATTGAAGGATTTTCTTAAAATCAAGATCAAAACTAAAATCAAGATCAAAACTAAAATCAAGATCAAAACAACCTGAAAGCTAGTCATTGTGGCAAAGTAAGTTCAAATTTCATTTATGTATCTTCCATCGGTCTCCTATGTCTCCTATCCTTAAATCAAAAGCTCGAAAAAATAAATTAAAAGTTTGCATTTTGACTCCAAGTTGGATAAAGGAAAAAATTAATCGAAAAAAGGAAGTAGATCACCCAATCAATTATTCTGAATCTATTGCGGCTTATATAACTCAATCGTTGCCTGAAATTATGTTTCCAAACGCAGCAGTTGCTATGGACATCTTTAATTCTCTCCGAATCCCGGATGCAATTAAAGATGTTCCAACGTTTGATGGCAATCCAAGATCACTTTTTGATTTTATCAATAATGTTGAGGAAATTTTAAGCCTCATACCTCAAATTAATCAAAACTCAAATTACAAAAAAATCATAATAAGAGCAATTCGAAATAAGGTCGTAGGGCAAGCCAACGAGGCTCTTAATATGTACGGAACTCCCATAGACTGGGACGAGATTAAGGGCAATCTTATAGTTCACTACGCGGATAAGAGAAATGAGAAGAGTCTCATTAGAGATTTGCACCAGCTCAAGCAAAATCAATCGTCGGTAGAAACTTTTTATTCCAAAATAATTGAACTTCTTTCTGCAATGATCAACCACGTGAAAGTGCATGAAGGAAATTCAACTGTTGTTGAAGCAAAGCGATCTTTGTATCAAGAAATGTGTCTAAGTACCTTTTTGTCCGGCCTAAGAGAACCGTTAGGATCTACAATTAGGGCAATGCGACCGACCAAACTAACGGACGCATTTAATTTTTGCCAGCAGGAACAAAATTACAACTATTTACAAAACTCTCAAAACAGACAACAAAATCCCCAAAACAGAAGTAACAATAATAGACGGTCATATCAATATCAAAATGATATTAATCCAAACCATATTCCACAACATCAACAACAATATACTAGACAATTTTACAATTCTGGTTTCAATAATAACCCTAGGCAAAGCAACAATTATTATAGACAAAATAATTACAGACAAAATACCGATTTTATACAAGATGGAAATTCTAACCAAACTAGGAACTACAGGCAGAACAACAATATAAGGCAAAATAACAATCCGAGACAAGATAATAACAATAATATAAGGCAAAATAACAATTTTAGACAAAATAATAACTCCGGTCAAAACCGATATCCCGAATATAGACATACAACTCCAGAACCAATGGACACATATAGTGGAAATACAAATAGATCTTCTTCATTCAATAGGCAGGAGCAACTATATAATGTTGAGGTCAACAGGTCTGAGAACTGTTACCAAAACGAATGTGTACCAAGTACATCACGCCAAGCATATTTAGGCAATGTGGATGATAGAAATTTTCCCATTCAAGCCTCGGACAACCAATCGGGTACATAGAAATAAACAACCATGATTCGTTTCCCCTACCATATATTAATGTCCGAAGTATAAACAATACAGATCTTAAATTTCTTATAGACACGGGCAGTAATAAATCGTTCATTAAACCAGGTATTGTAAAAAAGGTACAAACTGTTTCTATAGAGCCCTTAGAAATAAAAACTATTTTTGATACGCAAATAGTTGATAAACAGTTAAACTTGAAAGGTCTATCAGAATTTAAAACTAAAAAAACGTTACCATTTATAGTATTTAAATTTCATAATTATTTCGACGGATTAATTGGAACTGACATCATGAAATTACTTGCAATGAAAATAGATATACCAAATTCATTATTAGAAACGGAAAATGTGCAAATCCCGTTAAGATTTAAACCAAATTTCAGATCTAAGATTTATACAGTACCAGGGCTAAGTAAAATAGTGAGCTATCTTCCTGTTGATGTAGAATCTGGTAGCATCTACATACTGCCAAAAACAATAAAAAAAAACTTAAGTATACCTGAAGGTATATACAAAGCAAGTAACTGGTACTCATCCGTTGAAGTTATAAATACTTCTGATTATCCTCAGACTTTTTTTATAGAGCAACCGATTAGAGTGCAACCTTTTTCACCAGACGATTATATAGAAATTAATAGTCTCTCTATTAATAATAACGAAACTATGAAAAATGCTAGGATCTCCGACTTAATAACAACCAGCCATCTAAATTGCGAAGAAAAAGGAGCTATTTATAAATTGTGTAACAAATATGAGGATATCTTCTTTAAAGAAGGACAGGACTTAACGTTCTCAAATCAGATTAAACATGCAATTAAAACTAAAGACAATATACCTATCCATTCAAAGTCATATCGCTATCCATTCATACACAAGGAGGAAATTCAAAGGCAGATTACCGAAATGCTCGATCAAGGCATTATTCGACCTAGTTTTTCTCCTTGGTCCTTTCCAATATGGATAGTCCCCAAGAAAAAAGATATAAATGGAGTGCAAAAATGGCGGTTAGTGATTGACTACCGCAAACTAAACGAAAAAACAGTGGACGATAGATATCCACTTCCCAACATAAACGATATTTTGGATAAACTAGGTAGATGCATTTATTTTACAACATTGGATCTCGCGTCTGGGTTCCATCAAATTCAGATAAAAGACGAGGACATTCCAAAAACTGCATTTTCGGTCGACAACGGGCATTATGAATTCGTACGAATGCCCTTTGGTCTGAAAAATGCCCCATCAACTTTTCAGAGAGTGATGGATAATGTGCTCCGTGACCTTCAAGGCAAAGTATGCCTTGTATACATGGATGATATAATCATTTACTCCACTTCACTACAAGAGCACATCCAAAGCTTAGATGCAGTATTTAACAGATTGAAGGTTGCTAATCTGAAAGTTCAACTACAGAAATGCGTCTTTCTTCAGAAACAAGTGTCATTTTTAGGTCACTTAGTAACACCAGAAGGTGTGAAACCCAACCCAGAAAAAATAAGCGCAGTCAAAAATTTTCCAATACCTAGGACCAATAAGCAAATAAAATCGTTTCTTGGACTTCTCGGTTACTACCGTAAATTCATCCAGGATTTTGCAAATCTAACCAAACCAATGACCGAATGTCTGCGAAAAAATAACGCTATTACTCTGGATGCAAGATATATAAAGTGCTTTGAGACCTGCAAAGCACTTCTATGTAATGATCCTATACTTCAGTACCCAGACTTCGACAAACCTTTCAACCTTACAACAGACGCCAGTAACGTTGCATTAGGTGCAGTATTGTCGCAAGGTCCTATAGGTTCAGATAAGCCAATTTCATATGCAAGCCGCACATTATCCAAAAGTGAAGAAAACTATAGCACGATAGAGAAAGAATTGTTGGCAATTGTTTGGGCCACCAAATACTTTCGCCCTTATCTCTTCGGCCGTAGATTTCAAATAATTACGGACCATAAGCCACTTCTTTGGCTATTTTCCCTAAAAGAACCTAACTCTAAGTTAATTCGTTGGAAACTTAAGTTGGAGGAATTTAACTTTTATGTTACTTACAAAAAGGGCAAACAAAACTTAAACGCTGATGCATTGTCCAGGATAGAATTGAATAGTAACGATATAATAGCTATAGAAGATTTAGACAGAATTTCTATCCAAAATAACCTTGATGAACAAGACATTTTGTCTACTATACATTCTGGATTAGAAAATATGGATGACGGCATACCGATATCTGAACGGCCCCTGAACGAATTCTCTAATCAGATTATTCTGAAGACAAATACAAACAAGCACACACTTAATCCAACATTAACTATTTTATTTAAAAGAAAGAAAAGAGTTATAATCGAAAATGATAATCTAAACAATGAATCAGTTATGATCAGTATTTTTAAAAACTATTTAAACACAAAAAGAACATCTGCTATACTTACGGATGATACTACATTTAAAACTGTCCAATTTGTGTACTCGAAATATTTCAGCAATTCTAACCATACAAAATTAGTCAGGTGTAATGTTTTATTAAATGATATAGTCGGGATTGACGAACAAGAAAAACTTGTGCGAGAATATCATAAGACCTCAAATCACAGAGGCATCAACGAAACTTTAGAACATTTAAAAAGATCTTCCTACTTCCCTAACATGAAGAACACCATAATCCGTATCATTAATAATTGTGACATTTGTCAAAGTTATAAATATGATAGAAAGAGAGAAAAATTTAAATTTGAAATTAGCGAAACACCTTCTCGACCCTTGGAAATAATCCATGTAGACATATATTCTATACATAAACAAAACTTTTTCACTATTATTGATAAATTCACCAAGTTTGCAAGTGTTTATTTGATATCCGCTAGGAACAGCATAAATTTAATCAGGTCACTAAAGCACTTTTTCTCCCAACATGGGGTACCTAAATTGATAATATCAGACAATGGTAGTGAATTTCTTTCATCTATTTTCAAAGAATTTTTAGATATCTATGACATTCGATTACATACAATATGTGCGAAAAGTTCCAATGGAAATTCTCCAGTGGAGAGATTCCACTCAACACTAACTGAACTGATTCGAATAATAAAAGCACAAAACAATAGTAAACCAATTAGTGAAATTGTTGATGAAGCTGTCATCACCTATAACAATAGTATTCACTCTACAACTAAACTATCGCCCTTCGAATTGTTAAACGGACATATAAACAAACCTAGCCCATTATCAATAAAAGAGACCCCGAAAACCGAGCAAGACTATTTACTTCAACACATTAAAGACTATACCGTATTATCAAAATTAGTTCATAAGCGCAGCTTAAGTCATAAACAAAACATTATTGACAAACGTAACGAGAGACGTATTGATCCACCTGACTACACACAAAATGACATTATTTATGAATCGGACGACAGAAGAAACAAGCTGGCCCCTAGATTTAATGAACATAAGGTAGTTAAGAATTATAAAATAACAGTGGACACTAAAAAAAGGAAAGTACATAAACAAAAAATAAGGAAAAAACCCACGATTAGATAGTAAAATATAGTGAATTGTGGGATTGTTTTGCCTCGCTTCAGTCTAATTGGATCCGTAATCAAAAAGTGGATTTTAATTGAAATATATTAATTAATACATTATACTTACCATTTTACAAAGCTAATTTTGAAATGGATGCTGAATAATTGATTGAAAAAAATTGTTTGTTTAAATGAAATGTTAAGTTAATATATTAAAAAAAAAGTTTACTTTGTTTCTTGAGCTTTTGAACATAATCCATAATCCACATCCCAAAAAAAAACCGCTACCTTAAACCGATGGATAGATACATGGTGAGACTTTGAGCAAGCTTATAACACATATCGACGACTTAAAGGTGCAGAACCACAAAATCGCCTTCATTGCCCCACGCTAACCATCAGTCACGAACTATGAACTTGAACCACACCAACTTCTTAAGTTCGCTCTTAGGGGGGAAGAGTTACATGTCGAATATCATGCACCCAAATTCGACCTGCAAGCAATTGGGCAGCCAGGCTATTGTTATCCGCTAAGTTGCTGTTATCATAACCTAACATATAAATACATACATGGACTATCTACCAAATTAAATACTTGTTAAATATTATATATATGTAATATATTACTTGTTAAATATTATTTTAAAAAACTAAGGAATTAGAAAAATAAAATTCATTCGTGACTAGAACTTCACTGAAATCAAATAACTAATTTTACTGAAATCATATAATTCGTGCCAATACCAAATGCGGCGTTATCGTCTTTTATAGTTTTGCCCCTTTCGGTTGAATTTAAAGAATTTGTTTCATTTAGCGTTGGCGACCAATCGCTCGCCGTGGCCTCCTAGCCCTCTGTTCCTATTAGACCGTCTTAATATAGGAACCTGCCTTTCCACAACCATTCGTTAGTGAGAGTTTTTATTTTGGTACAATTGGAAGTGTCCTATAATTTAATTTCTCAGTAGGTACAGAACAAAACTGTCCAGAAAACTAACCACAAGGGCACCCGCACGTATTCCTATACTCATCTCAGAGAATACCTCTCAGAATCTCTAGTCAAAAGTTTCCCTAATCACCGTCCTTACCTCGAGTGTCGATAACTTCAAATTCACTAAACCCTAAAACTCACATAATCTCTCTGTTAACCAAACTATCTGGCACACTCGATCCACTTTGCCCCAAAGCACCCTTGCACCCCAATTCCCACAATTCCTGCGGATAATTCTTACAAAATCGCACGCACAAAGTTCCCATTAGGAACTTAAATTTCCTGTAGATATGCCAATACCAAAAATTACTGCAACCATCCCCTCTCTCTATATCGCTCTTTCTCGCTTGTACCTCGTTATTATCCTCTTCGTCCTGTGAATGGATGAATATTTTTGCGGCATGCAATCCCAGCATCGCTTTGCTACACACAAACTCTCTCATCGCACCTTGCCGGGTGCATTTGAAATTTCTTTCTGCGTTCAACCACTCGCATACACAAATACGGACAAGAGGCAACTCCTTGGCCTCTCTAATGCCAATTTAGGGGTGAACCGATACAAGACCCTTAAGCCCACAAAGGCCTGGCAGTTTTGTTTGACCCAAAATTTGTGTATATATACTGCACGCAAAAACTTTTCATCTCTCAAGGAAGGACTATAGGACACCCCAAAAATGCCATACACCCCACTGTGTGTGTGCATGTGCGTCGTCGTTGAGTAACCCTCATATGGCTTTCCCACCGATCAACCCCTTTGATGCTTCAACGAACCAGACATCAGAGGAAGCAAAGGTCTTTTACCATCGTCGTCGTAGCCGTATCACTTTTGGGTTTTTCCGACAGCTCGCCCTCTGCCCAGATGCTGGCGGTTCGGTGATGGTGTGGTAATATTGGTGAATGGTAACAGTGGCAGCGAACGACATATAGAGGCGAGCCGCTCGGTTTGTTCTTGTGGCCAAATTGGAAGTTCTGGCCTATTCTTTGGGGTTGCAGCTGTTGTTCATTCATCAGGATTTTTGGGGTCTCTTGGTTTGAACTGAGCGTACGTATACCTATATCCGGCTACCCGGCAATAATGCATTGACTGGCGTAACACACTCGGTTAGCCAGAGCAACCGTACAGTCAGAGTTATAGAGCCAAAGTCGCAACCATCAGAGCCTTTAAAATAAGATTAACCCAAAAGTGCAAGTAGGACTTGATGTTCGGTTCGGCTTTTTGGACATCATCGTGTAGTCAGAGTGTATTCCACTCATGCTGATGCCACCGCCCGCCATCACCATACCGACCTCGGTTTCCCTAGGCCTAATCAAGAGGGTTGATTTGTTTGATTGAATTATCCGGTCGAGTTGTTCGAGGATGGAATCATCAAAGGAATTTCGCACACACAAAGGGGCTCTCGGCTCTGTAGCTTCCATCGTCAATCATGGGTGCAAGCTCTGGAGTGTGCTGTCTGCGTACGCAAGTTGTATCAACTTTTGGGTACACACAATGTGACCATATGCTTCTGGGATTTGAATAAGAGCGAGAGTAGATATTTCTGCACTATTGTTGTGCGTGTGTGTGACTGGAACTTCTCCAGATGGGTGGCGATGGTGGTGGATGGTTATACGTTTAGACGAACATTGTGGTCCTGTGGACGGTGGTGATGTGCCTATAAATGCAGTCGTGGTACACTGTACTGAGTGGCTGAGCGTATATAAGGTATATATGCGGTGGGAAATGATAAGTTGATGACAGTTGTTTCGGATTGAATGGATTTGCTGATGGATACGATTGTTGCTCTGGCTCTCAGGGCGGCTTTAATCAGATTGCCAAGCAAGTTTATTGAAAGATCAACACTTCTGATGTGGAAATATTGTGTAAACAATAGACGGCCCTTCTGTGAGATTAGCATGGACTTTGTTTTGTGTGTTAGTGGATATATGCATGGCGAGTACATCAGCCGTTAATATGGAAGGGAGAATTAAAGTCGTCACACGGTATGTTGGTAAATTTAAGGGCGCTGCAAACAGACTTTGTCTTGGCCTAAATCATGATTTAATTTGGTATTGACTGCATGAAATATATGGGTCGGGATCGCCAATTCGACAAAAACTGTCTTATAGGATAGACGGTACAAGGTACCTATATACTTTGAAGTCGATGAATAGATGGTAGGTATGTTTCGCCTTGAAATTCGTTGAAATTTAAGAGTAAGTAGGTATGGCTCAGCAGTTGGATAGCTGCGGAAGCTTTTTCATCTGTCCTATTCTTCTGGACTCTTTTCGAGTAGGTGGAAAAGAGCATTTCTCCAGCCCGTACCTAAAAAAGGTGAATCTTCTTCTCCCACCAATTACCGACCCATAGCACTCACGTCCATTCTTTTTAAGGTCATGAAAATGCAGATAAACCGTCAGCTTATGAAATATCTTGATTTACGGAAGCTTCTCAATGACTGGCAGTACGGTTTACGTGGCAACAGGTCCACTGGTGATTTGATGACTTATCTCACCGAGAAGTGGAACCACTCTCCATAACTTTGCTGAATCGAAGATTGTTGCGCTTGATATTTCAAAGGCATTTGACAAAGTTTGAAACCAAGCTGTTTTTGTCGAAATCTCTTATTCAATGACTACCTTTCTGGCCATTTGATTCAAGTTCTTTTGGATGCTTTCAAGTCTGAAACTCACCATATAAATGCTGGTGTTCCCCAAGGCTCAGTTCGGTCTCCGACTCTCTTTGTCATTTGTATAAATGATCTCTTGTCTGCTTCTAATCCAATTCATTCCTTCGCTGATAACAGCACTCTTAGCTTCTCAAATTCTTTCCAGAACTCACGTCTTCGGCCGTAGAACTGGAGCGGAAACGTATGTTAAGCTCATTAAATTCCGACCTTGATAGCATTTTAAAATGGGGCTTAGCCAAAAGAGTGGAATTTAATGCTTCAAAAACACAATGCGGGTCTGCTGTCTCTAAAGCAAAACCCGAACCTACAGCCATTATCCATGAATGCCACTTGCATCACCGAAACTGAAAGACTTTCCATTCTCGGTATGTGCGTCCATGACAACCTTTGTTGGAATGACCATGTACACGAAAACCTTGCATATACCCAATTTCGCTTATACTCTAAATCCAAGAGTGACCCCCTGAAGTCGCCAAGAATGCTGCGAAATGTATAGGTTTCCTCAAATGGTGCAAGAAATATTTTACCCCTTCTGATCTGGCTACAATATATTTGGCGTTCATTCGCCCAAAACTTAAATACAATAATCCTCATATCTGGTCTGGTGCACCGAAAACCATATTGCACTTACCGGATAGGATCCAAAATCGTGCGTAAAACTAATCGGGGCACGAATATTGCGAATCCTTTTCATTCGCTTGGACATCGTAGAAACGTTACGTGTCTCCGTCTCGCTCTGTTTTATCGCTTTTTTAACAAACCAGAGCTCAAAGGAAATTGCCAACTGCATTCCTCCTCTTCAGCAATTCGACCGCAATACTCGCCATGCTAGGAATGCCCATCAGTGTACTATTCAGCTCTGGTTGAGCCGCTTTGGTATGTCTGTCTACCAGTTCGAACTCGAAGCTTTGACTCTGACTCTGACTCTGACTCTGACTCTGACTCTGACTCTGACTCTGACTCTGACTCTGACTCTGACTCTGATTCTGACTCTGACTCTGACTCTGACTCTGACTCTGACTCTGACTCTGACTCTGACTCTGACTCTGACTCTGACTCTGACTCTGACTCTGACTCTGACTCTGACTCTGACTCTGACTCTGACTCTGACTCTGACTCTGACTCTGACTCTGACTCTGACTCTGACTCTGACTCTGACTCTGACTCTGACTCTGACTCTGACTCTGACTCTGACTCTGACTCTGACTTTGACTTTGAGTAACATGAATTTTGGTCCCAAATCTCTTCATCTTAAACCGATGTATCTAGAAGAACTGATTGCATCCAAACCAACTACATATTCATTCTTATATAATATCTGCACACATATAGATCTCCCCGCGAATTCTTATTATTACAAGTACCATATCCATCCGATAGCATCTATTTCCATTTCATTCCACACAATTGTTTAGCACCAAGTATATAGTTGAATTTCCTTTGAAAATTGCGTCGGGGCCATTACGCCACCCAATCACGATATGGTACACATCTAGAGAAATAACTTTTGATCCTGACCCCTTCCACTACTATTGTCATTTGGTTATACGCGAAGACGAACATTAGGGGCAAGCCAAAGAATCAATACCATTACACGCCCAAATCCGCTGAAAAGCCTTCTTGGTGGCATCGTTTCAAGCCAAAGAAAAAAAAATCAACCCAACGAACAACATCAAGTTCAATACATATACACTCTATTCGCATAGAAGAATATATTTAAGGAGCACACATCATCCCAATCGGGGAGAGATGATATCACCATCAAAGTCAATTGTCTGGAAAAATGGAATAAATTCACGAAAAGGACTCGTATATGCGTTTGATTTGTTTGAAGAAGCATATAGCTACTTAGGCGAGATGATCTATGTAATGGGCTCTTATTGTATCTGAAGTGAAAGTAATTTATTGATATTCTTGTATTTTCGGTATAAACTCATATAATTGTGACAGCGGCAATCTAATGTATCTGTCTGTTGACAAAATATTCGTCATTGCAATACAGAGCCGATGATTGAGTTGGTTTGCTTCTTTTTTCTTCAAAATCAGAAAAGAATAAGTAGGTATGATAAACAGGAAGAAATGTATTCAATTTGGTATAAACACAGTTAAAAGGGCTGAAAGTTCGAAGCAAAAATAAAGTAGCGTCGGTTTTTTTATTCCTCTAAATATCTATCGCATTTATCTCATCAGTTTGACAGATATTAGATACCTACAAGATGGACAAACGTTGTCACCCGATGTTCTTTGGCTTTAATTTTTTCAAGAAAGAAAAACTATGGTTCTGCTTTTGGATTGTGTTTATTTAATGTCTTACATTTTTGGTCATTTGTCATTAAGTTGACAAAATTATATTGGCTAATTGGCCGCCGGCAGAATTCATCACCATTCGGGCCCGATTTATAGCATTTTTCATCACTCTTGCCAGAACATTCGGAGATAGGTCCTCGAATTTTTAACGGATATTCTTTTTTAGCGTTTCAAGATTCTAAGGATGGTTGATGACATAGGCTTGTGCCTTCAAAAAAAAAAAACACAAAAAATAAAAAAAAAACGAGCGATTAAGCGACCCGGAAATGCTGCCCTCAGATCACGAACTTGGAAGTCAACAGCTAATGCACTGTCTGCACTTTGTATAAGAGAACTTCTTACAGACTTTCGCTAGACTTCTCTGTAAAGACCCCCGAATAATGCCAAATTGCGTGTCACGTCAGTTGGTCGATATTCTCGGTGCAGGGAAATGAGTCCCCGGGAACTAATTACTTTGTACTTTTGTAGTATTTAGCTAAGTCCACTGAGGCACTCAGTTCCCACCTAGTGGGAAATAAAATCACTTTCGTGAAGTGGACATAGTCAACATGTAAGGTGAATGGTTGCTCCTGCTCTGTTGCCGACCAGATCTAGCAGTATCCCGTCGTAGTACTTGCCGCGCAGTTGGAGTCGGATGAACGAGTAAATTGCGGCGAAATTCACGAATTATGCCGCAAAAAAATTGAAAAAAAAAAAACTATTTCGCGTTCTTGAGTAGTAGTTACATATAGCGATTCATGTCTTGATGACGTGTATTTTGTATCTGGTTTATTTCAAAAATAAAATTAATATTTACCGCCATTTGCAAAAATTATAGCATCTTCCGATAGGGTGATTCTGGCGCCAATTTGTAGTATTTAGCATCGCTGAGGACAGCATTCTTAAAGAAAATCAATCACACAAATAGTCAATGACAAGGCAATGCATATATAAATGTAGTACTTCGTATATTCCGAGGAACTTATACCAAAAGTTGTTCTTGAAATGCGATCTATAAGCGCTCTGCAAAGAATTGCTGCTCGCCATTTAAAAGTAGGTATACATTCGAGAACCAAATGGTTGTCCAAAACTTTTCCCGTTTTGAAACTCTCTTCCTCTTTTAAGAAAGCTACACTTTCTTTTTTTTACTTTTTCTATAAGCGGATTCGGAATTTAGCCATCGCCATATATATAGCTCCTGACGATCATACGCGGCTTTGAAGTTGATGAATAAGTGGTGAGTTTCGACTTGAAATTCGTTGATCTTTTGTAGGATTTGCCTCAGTGTGAAGATTTGGACTATAGTCGATCTGTCGCCTGTCAGGCCACAAGCCCCACTGTTACGTGCGCCGATTAGTGTGTTGCACAGTAACTACGTTGGACAGGATATTGTATGCTACATTAAGCAAGGATAGGTATGCCTCGACAGTTCTTGCAAGACATAGGATTGCCTTTTTGTATAGGGGGGGTATGGAGATTTTAGTCCAGTCATCGGGCATGCTTTCTTCCACCCATACTTGGTTGATGATTCGGTGCATGCTTCCTACCAAAACATCACCACCGTATTTAAAGAGCTTCGCTGGTAAAACATCAGAGCCTGCGGCAGTGTTGCTCTTAAGTTTTTTTTAAGCTAAGCCAATTTTTTATATATCTACTATAGGTGGTGGAACTGGTTCTTCATTGACTGTCCGTAGGTTCTCTTCTTGCCAAAATCCCCTTTCTAAAATCCCCTGTGTTGAAATCCCTTACTCCAAAAGACCCTAAGAGAAAATCCCCACGGGCGAAATTCCCCAATTTTAGATTTGGTGTTATTAATTGGGATCCCTGCGTTATCTCCTTTTCCAAAATCCCTTATTAGACAAAATATTTCATTTTTTTTTTTTTTTCTTCTCTTTTTTCAAAATCTTCCGCGACGAAATTCCCTATGCCTAAATCTCCAAATCCTACAGTGACCCCAAGCAGGGTATCTCACTTTTTGACACCATTTTTAGGTCTTTTGGAGTAAGGGATTTCAGCACAGGGGATTTTGGAAAGGGGATTTTGGAAAAGGGATTTTGAAAAGGAGATCTCATCACCACCCTTCTTAATTCTGTCGCCGCGATACCTACAAATTATTTTAAAAAGTGAGATACGTATATTACAACCCTCTGCCTGTGGTCACTGTAGGATTTGGAGTATAGGTGCAAGGTTGGGTATGTTCAAAGTTTAGTTTGCTTGTGGGAGATTTTGGCATAAGGGATTTCGTCCCGGGAGATTTTGAAAAAAGAGAAGACAAAAAATGAGAGATTATGTCCAATAAGGGATTTTGGATTTTGGATCCCCTTCTTGCCCTATCACTCTCTCTCTCTACATGATGCCCATTAAGCAGCTGCTGGAAATGCTGGCTTAAACACATCGACTATTCCCTGCGCTTCGGTGACTGGGTTCCCTTTGCTGTCTCGAGAAGCCAGAAGTCAGTGGATTGGCTTTTTTATAGAACCTCCAGATGTTGTTACGATCGCAAGACTCTTTGATCTGGGAAGCTGCGTAAGCCCTCTTCTTTCTACGCAGGATCTTATTTTCCTCCCTTCTCCTGGTTCGATACTCTTCTCTCGTTGCCCTTATTTGGGCTGCAGCGTTTTCTTGTCTACATCTTCTGTCACCTTTTCCTGTACACGCATTTATCATCATACCATGCTAGTTTTAATTTAGATTTAATCATTTTTGTCTAGTATGTAAGTTAAAGAAAGAATGAATAAAAATGAATTTAAAAGTACAAAAAAAAAGTCAAATACCATGGGCTCCGAAATCACTATAGGTTACCAGTCTCTGGGATGGCTGGTACCTTAAAGTGGTTTCGGCTACCACCTTGATGATGTCGGGATAATGGCACCACTGATTGTTGGCGTTTGTGGTAGGTGAATGCGCGCAGAGGAGAGTTTCATGCTCGGCGGGCGCTCCCAGGCTCTGGCTACTCAAAGTGTGCTAAGGCGTCCAACGTCGAATTTCTTCTTCTGGGCGGTTCGCAGTTTCTTCTCGTTGGACAGTCGAGCATTTTCGAGACATGGTCACAAAACACAAAAGGTATTTTCAAAAGTGCCCTCTAAGACCATATGAGAATTCCCAAAATTTCAATTCTCTTTTCAACCGAAATAAAAGTCGTCCATTTTTCATTCCCACTTGCTTACCTACTACTATACCAACTTCCTAATTTAGATGTCACTGTGCCTCATAATAATAATTCACATAAATCATCTATCCACATAGGTACAGGCTGAAAAAAAAGCCAGTCTTCATCAACCCTCCGCTAGAATCAGAGGTTTATAAAAATTGAAAAATATACTTCCCCCTGACATTGTAATAATTCCAAACCATTAAATCTTTACCAAACTGATTTTCCCTGCATGGCTATAGCTACCTATCCTCTTCAATTGAGAACAAAAATGTTAATCATTCCCATCCACGCAAAACATTCCACCGAATACTATAGGTACATCTATATATGCGTGCAGTCAAAAACTCTATTCACCGAGTCCTGAGGGAAAATTTCACTTTCACCATTTATACCCAAATCACGGTGAATAAATTACCGCCAAGTGAAAAGAATAAAATTTCAAATCATTTCCCTAAATCAAATTGGAGAGGTTTAGTATATACACAACTAAACACAATGTCCTCGTATGCAACAAACAAGGATGTCATCCTCGAAAATGATACAAACTGTCAACATGTGATAGAGAACAACAGAAAAAAAAATAGAAACAACAATACACGCAACCGACAAAGAAACGCAAATGACCCAAAACAAGAGAAGCCAAAGCGATCCCTCTTCAAAACAAGGACCAAAACAACGAGGACTTCAATTTTCCATTACGAGCACTGATATAGGAATATTCTCCCGGCCCCTCATCATTACGGGGATGTGTCTCGCGCGTCACATCAACGGTATAAAATTACTACTGTACAGATCCTCGGCGGGGATAACGAGCAGAATTTTAAAAATATATATCATTCAGATAAGGATGCTGCGTATCTTCTTCCTCCTCTCGTTCTCCCGGCATTGTAATGCATCAGGTAAGAGTGCCATTATGCAAAAGACAAAAATAAAAATCAAGGGAAACCAACACGACCAGGAAGGAAGACACATCACATGAATTATGAAATGCGTGCCTTCTCTGCGATAAGGATCACTGAATTTTTTTTTCTTCTTTTCCCGTCCATCGTCCTTTTGTTTTGAGTCGAACGGTAGCAGAATTCACACGGGGAATGGGATTATTTGGCGCTACAACAAGGTGAGTAGTCCCTATGTACGCCCGGGTGGGTATATTCGTTCGACTTAAGTGCAAATCTGTGATTATCTCCTTTGGTCCTTGTTAAATTGATATATTTCATCAGGACACAGGGCGACCTTTCAGCAAATCCCCTGCGTCATAATTCCTCTTTGACAGTCAAACTGAATCGGAAGGAAAAACAAACAATAATGGCCGCAGTTGTATCTGATTTTTAAAGAGAGGATATCATCGGCCCTCGGTACAGATTGATGGGTTGCACACATATGAGTATGTGTTGGATAAGGTACACCAGGATTTTGGTTGTCCATGCGGAAAAGTATTAAAAATACGACGACCCGTCTCTCTGAATAAATTGGAAACGCGTCAGTTTTATTTTTATTTTTTACAGGTATAAAAAAAGGAATAATGGGTGCACAGTGCACTTCGATTTGGGGTCCGTTGCGATGAGCGTCAAAGAGCGGAAAATTGTTGTTAACTGACTGACGAACTGATATAGGGAGACGCATGTTAATTTCTCACCCTATCGGTCGATTTGGTAGGTTTTTTGTTCGGTTGGTAAGTGGCTGGCCATATGGTTGATTAGGACATTTCTTTTTTTTTTTCGCTTTGTTTTGGGTTTGACGTGGCCGACTCCTTAAGAGCGGCTTTTAATGAGGTATAATTTCCATTGGTGCTTCACTATTAACCACCCGGAAATGGTAATTTAAACGCAACCATTCCAATGATGTACTATATACACGTAATTATCCTTTGATCCTGTTTCGTTTGTTTTTTTTATTGATTAGTCGAAAAGGGGTTGCAGGGAATGATAATTGAATGAATGTACGCTTCAGTGGTCAGTTTTTGTGGGTATCGATAACTTTGTAAGAGGTGTTTTCTTTTTCGAAGAAAAACTGTCAAATGTGAATCATTTTTCAAGACACTTGTGTCTGGTATACTTCGTCAAATTTGCATGGACAGACTTTCGCTGCTAAGAGTTGTAAAAATTTACTTCTTATATATACGAAGGTGCTGCTTGCGTGAGATCAGAAAATTACACCAAATGACTGAAGACATCTATGCCTACAGCATCTCTCGCAATACTGTCATACCTAAGTCAGTAAGTCCTATGAAAACCGTACCTAACTTTGAAAAAAAAAATCACAAGCTATTGGCAAACTGACAATGTTGACAAACCATCGACATGAAACGGAGTTTTCAACAATATTAAGACCGCCGGACGGGAGGTTAGACATTTAAAACAAAAACTTGTTGTTTATACCTTTTTGAAGTACCTACCTATTAAAACCGGACTATAGTCGTGTCTATGGTTGGTTGGTTAGTTGAAAGTGGCTGCCAGTTGGGATACGCCAGCACACTTAGCCCAGCATAGGTCCATTGTGATATACCACGAAAAACGGATCATATAAGATCTCCATACTAGTTGAAATATGTTGAGCTCTTTATAAAGCGTAGGAGGCTTCTGGTGTCTGTGTTAATCAGATCACACAAGTCATATTATAATGGAGGGCTCCCAAGAGAAGATTCCTTCTACGGGAGAGAGCTGGGCAGGAACGAAGAAGGTGAAGAATAGTTTACTCCTCTTCCTCATCCATAGAGCTTCTGCAAAATTCATTCAAATTCGGCATGCTTTCCTATCAGGCATAGGAGTAGGACCAAATAACATCTATATTCGTGCCGCTGCAGATATGCAATCTGTTGAGAGAAATCAATTTCAGAGCGTTTCAAATCCAGCTTACGACAAATTTGTTTTGTCACTAGACAAGGTGGTGCCACTCTAGTCCACCTAAGATTTGCGACCTTGATAGCATCCAGCTTCAATCGTTGTCTGCAAGTAGCGATTGGTATCCCTAGGGTGCCTTTATCCGGCAGGATGGGTTGAGTTTTTCTTATTCTAGCGAGTTCATCGGCCTTACAATTCCCTGAAATGTCCCTACGTCCCGGCACTCAAATTAGGTGAATGTTATGAACTGTTCGGCCATCTCCGTAAAAGACGATCGGCAGTCGAGGGCTACTAGAGAAGCTATAGACATCGAATCCAAGGATTTGATGGTTGCTTGGCTGTTCGAAAATATGCAGATCCCTTTTTTCTTGAGCCAAGATAAGACTTCTTTTATCGCCATTATTTCCGCTACAATAATTTGTTAGACGGAAGGAGAGCTTAAAGTTAAGACTTACGGAGAAAACGCCCGCCACCAACTCCGTCTTTGGTTTTTGAGCCGTCAGTGTAGAAGTGGACTAATTCATCTTCTAAAAAAGTTTCCTCATTCTAGATTGCTCTGGAGGGGATCGTGACGAGAAAGTTCTTGTCAAAATTTAGAGATGGGGTGTAGTCAATGTTTTCGCTTGAGTGCGTGATCACCCCACTACCCATTCATATAAAAAACGGCAATTGTCACACTTGACATTGGAAAATCGCAAGAGTACACGGATCTGCAGTGATATGTTCGGAACTTGCAGCCGAAAAATTAGATTAGTCCCTAGACTGCTATAAAGAAGACATTACCATCAATCAGGAAGTTTGCGGGGATATATTCTGGCCATCAATTTCTTGACGAATTTGTTGCAAGAGACTTAGCACTTATAGTCAAGCACATTTGAGCTATCGGAAGCTACATATTCCAGCGGAAGTGGTCAATAATTTTAACAAAAGTTATAAGGAGCTTCAAGGCAACTAGACCTGTACAGAGTCTTATATAGGTGAGCTAAGAAACCTTGTTGTAGAATTAGTCGGTGTAGTGGATACAGCAAAAACTTTTCTGCAGGCTGTTAAAGGAAACAGTCTGAACAATTCCATCTAAACCAAGATTTTTGTTCACCCGACCGAAATAGAGTAAGGATAACAATATCTAAACTGAAATCTAAAAAGGCTGCTAGACTAGACGAACTTCCGGCAAAAATTCGTAGTCTGCGCGGCGGAAGGCGTCTTGCTGATGAACTGAGCAAAAATCTAATAGGTAAATATTGGTTTATGCCATCCACCGAGAAAGTATAGGTAGGTGCCTGATGAAGGGAACCTCAGCATTGTTTGTCCGGTCCACAATAAACAGCGCCTACTACGACATAGAGGCATTCGTCTCCATAACATCATACAATATTCTGTTCGTTTTGAGATCGCCTAAAACCATTTGTCAACGAACTGATTAGCCCCTATCAGTACAGTGCTGATCTATACCTACCATCTGTTTATCCATTTCAAGGCCGCAAAGGACAGCGTTTATAGAGATGAATTATATAGACTACTAGCTTTTGCCCGCGGCTTCGCTCGCGCAGTCCTCAGGATTTGGTACACAGATATTCCTTCACTGTCTGTTAGTTCCCTCTTTTATATTTATATATGTATCGCGTAGAAAACCTACCTAAGAAAGAACCTAAGGAGAAGTTAGTGTCTCTGAAAAATGTTTTTAATGCCCTATTGGAGAAAACAGTTCAAAGATTATATGATCAATATTTTTGTTAGTGAAGCGCTGGCATCTCAACACAGATCATACTTAGCAGATTGAATCACAATCTATGGGACAAAACATTTTCCTTTGCTGGCAAATACAGCGATATGATAAGCACCATCTTTAGAATAGGGGGAGCTTTTACCCCTTCATTATATTCAACACCTCCCAGTATGACCCCATTCATACAGAATTCCGCTTGAACATCTTTGGAGTATGTACGCTGGAGTTAGATGAAGCGATAAGCATATTCAATAAACGTTGACCCCCCTCTTACACCTTTTAAGGGTAAAATTTCCAAAATTGAAGAAAACATTTTCTTTATTTCTCATAGAGAATATACAAACCGAGTTTGAAGTCAATCGGATGAAAAATAAAAATTTCCCCATACAAACTTTGACCCCCCTTTTTACCCCTTTAAGAGTCGAATTTCCAAAATCGGAGAAATCAATTTTCTTTATTTCTCATAGAAAGTACACAAACCGAGTTTGAAGTCGATCTGATAAAAAATAAAAATTTTCCATGCAAACTTTGACCCCCCTTTTACACCTTTAAGGGTCGAATTTTACAAAATCTGAAAATTTAGTTTGCTTTATTTTTCATAGAGTCTACATAAACCGAGTTTGAAGTCAATCGGATGAAAAATAAAAATCTTCCCATACAAAAATTGACCCTCCCCTTTTACCCCTTTAGGGGTCGAATTTCAAAAAATCCTTCGTTAGTGGTTGTATACATCATAAAAAAAACATCTGTGCTCACCTTTGTAGAGCAAATGGTTTGGATACTGTCAGTTGGATACTTCATTTTTATATTAAGAAAGATAGAGCGACGTCTAGTTTTGACATTCGTCAGGTTGTGCAGAATGACAATGGAGGCTTTTTATGTCAAAAATGGATTCAGACAAACTTATTAACTGTCACGAAACTTCTTCAACATCATACTTAAGAAAATAGTGTCAAACCCACAAGCCACCATGACGAGCTTAAGTTTTGTACAATTACTTGCGTACTCGGATGGCATTGACGCATCATTGTCAGAACTCAGTGAACAGTCACAGACGTGTATTCTAAGAGAAGCGGCGAAATGAGTTAAGTCGTGAATGGCAAAAGCAATATATGCTTTCAACAAGAAGGGGCGCACAATTTCGTCTAATCGTACGTAACATTAAAATAGACAGATATAGCTTTGAAGTACAGTCGGGCTCCTCTATAACGAGCTCCCCTATAGGGAACACTTCTCGTCATCTGTAACGAAGTTTTTTGAAGACACTGCGATTTTTCCAGTTTTTTTTTTTTTTAATATTATTTAGACTACCGAACATTTTTATAGCAAACTCCTCTTCGTAACGAAGTTTTTTCAAGCACGAAAAAAAATCTTGTTCCTATGGAATAACTTCCTTAACCCAATTTATTTAAATGCACATAAAAAACGCCAGACAAGGTAAACGTAAATTTTGTTCAATTTCTTTTATGCTTGACCTTATGCTTGCACTTCAAGGAAGTGATTATCGCTCCTTTTTTAACTTCCCTATAAAGAAGACTCCTCTATATAACGAAGCATATCAGCCTAACGGCTTCGTTATAGGGGAGTCCGACTGTAGTTAGGGACTTTATTAACCTCGGTGCCGCTATAAATCCTGAAAATGGCATCACATCGCAAATCAAACTAAAAATAGCGAACTCTACTAGCCGCAAAATGACATCGCTACTTGCCATCCGGAATGTGTGAATCAGTCTACGAAGATGCCATGTAGAGCAAATAGACCTAACGCTTCGGTTCGAAGAATATTCTACTCCAACTCAGGGTTATAACGCCAGAAGAGGAAGACCGAAGACCTTGTCTTACGTGGTGCTCAAAATTAGAAGGGGACTTCAACCAACTGTGGTAGTGCGCAACTGAAGGCAATTAGCTAAAGTCAGCAATAACTGAAAGACCGGTATCATCAATTTTATGGGTAACACAAATATCTGTAAGTCCGTAGTTTGCTGTGTTAAAAGTAGCGTCGTTCACGCAGTATCTATCAAGAGCTGATTTAAAAGTATTTCATTGTGAAGATACTATTCTTACCAACTAAACCGCTGAAGATATTCTTTCTTTGCCAAGTTGCAGTCCTTCTCGAATAATGTTGTCATTGTACTCTAATTAGTCGTCAGTCGTTATCAATTTTCTTTTCGTAGATGACATCTTCCACGGTCCTAAAATGACACCAGCCACAGTTGAAAATAGCCCTATATTTGAATGTACAGGATGCCTCGCATCTATAAGTTCTCGGTAGACGTAGATTCCTTTATAGGATGATTCGTTCTCCTCTGGAGAAAACACATCTTAGTCCTCAAGAAACTAGTTGCTCATGTAAGCAATTTCCTGTCCGCACAATCATGCATTCGGAGAAGTCAAACAATATAACTGTCTTGCGATTTGTTTACTCACAGTCGAGGGCTTTCGATTATTCATTCAGCTCGAAGATAGGTCACCTCAGCCTCACATTTCAATTCCAGCACTGATATCTCAATATTTGTAAATTGCTCAGCGTGTGCTTAAAATGGAATCCCTAGCACATCGTCAAGGTGGTCTACCACTACCACTGCCACCTTGAAGCGATTCTCATTCTAAATAACTCACAGTCCACCGTTGAGTACCATGGTAAAGTCTTAATTTCTCCTTTATCCCTTTATCCACATGACAACAAATTGGAGTACTTTGGCACTCGAAAGGTGAATGGTAAATCGTTTCACGTTTATTGTCACAACAACTCACACTCAAGTGTGCGTTATTCAAATCGAACACAATTCGTCTGGGCATAAACAAAACCGATGCATTTTCTAAAACACAGCGTGCGCTTGAAATGGCGCATACGCCACAGTCCTGAGTCCGCCACAGTCCGCAACGGGGTGCAGCACAAAACATGTAATCTCAGAGCAACCCAGGAACAAAAAATAGTCTCAAAGAAATGTGGAAATTAAAAAAAAAAAGGATATTGCTCGAGCTATTATGAAAAAAGTAAATATTGAATGAAACATCCCTCCAGGATATCAATCGAGAAACATTGCTCTTCGTATATGTCAATCGAGTGCGAATTCGTGTATTGCATCTGGCACACACACACATACATTGCGAACTGGAAAAAAAAAGAAATGACATCCCGCCAGGATATGCTCGACCCCCGGCTTTGACAACATAATTTTACGAGTGCATCTCGACAGATTGTCGCTTCTGCTTGGCTTCTCGAGGTTATCCTTGCGTTCATTCACATCCCAATCGAAGGGAATAGAAAATATTTGACATTTTCATCGCACACTACTCGGTAAACCGGGTGAAGGACATTAAGCCCTACTGTGACTGGCGGTGGTATAGGTCAACTGGGCATATGATGTGCGAAAAATTTCCGATATCCTTGATGCCATTTGGTTGCCCTGAAAACAGGATAAGGATAACCCATCAAATAGCAAACACGCACATACATATTTAGAGAAATCAATTCATCAACACCCTGTCGTATCCTTGTTAATTGAATTGCACAGAACAACAATCGAGGGGTTCCTTGTGCATTTGGGACAATTATCGAAACAAGCAAAAAAAAAAGGAAACTATTATTATTCAGGTTTTGCTATGGTTGCATCCGCACCCCTGTTGCCGGTTATGAGTTTTGTTCCCGCTTTCACATTGTCACTCTCCGAGTTTGGTGAATGAAATGTCGAGAGTTTGCGGAGGACCTCACAACAAACTTGGAATCATTATTCCAACTAATGGCATCATTAGAACGGATTCGCAAATCGACAGTTTCATTGGAATGTGTGTGCGAAACAATGGATCTGAATGCGTGAGTGAGGGTTCCTGGAAATTGTGCGTCCACCGAGAGGGGTTTCCCTCTCTTGGGAGGGAGAGGGTTTCGAAGGAAATATTTTGATTTTCTGGTGTTAATTGAGGTTTTCAATCTCACAGATGTCATTAATTTTATTCGATAAATGGTGCGTTCGACTTCTATGAAGTCTATGAAGCAGTTTTGTATTTTTAGCACAGAGTCAGGTTTCTTCTGTCTTCCGTCTTCTGTCTTGCGACTTCTGTCTTCTGTCTTGCGTCTTCTGTCTTCTGTCTTCTGTCTTCTGTCTTCTGTCTTCTGTCTTCTGTCTTCTGTCTTCTGGTCTTCTGGTCTTCTGGTCTTCTGGTCTTCTGGTCTTCTGGTCTTCTGGTCTTCTAATGTCTTCTGGTCTTCTAATGTCTTCTGGTCTTCTAATGTCTTCTGGTCTTCTAATGTCTTCTGGTCTTCTAATGTCTTCTGGTCTTCTAATGTCTTCTGGTCTTCTAATGTCTTCTGTCTTCTGTCTTCTGTCTTCTGTCTTCTGTCTTCTGTCTTCTGTCTTCTGTCTTCTGTCTTCTGTCATCTGTCATCTGTCTTCTGTCTTCTGTCTTCTGTCTTCTGTCTTCTGTCTTCTGTCTTCTATCTTCTGTCTTCTATCTTCAGTCTTTTGTCTTCTGTCTTCTGTCTTCTGTCTTCTGTCTTCTGTCTTCTGTCTTCTGTCTTCTGTCTTCTGTCTTCTGTCTTCTGTCTTCTGTCTTCTGTCTTCTGTCTTCTGTCTTCTGTCTTCTGTCTTCTGTCTTCTGTTTTCTGTCTTCTGTCTTCTGTCTTCTGTCTTCTGTCTTCTGTCTTCTGTCTTCTGTCTTCTGTCTTCTGTCTTCTTTCTTCTGTCTTCTGTCTCCTGTCTTTTGTCTTCTGTCTTCTATCTTTTGTCTGTCAAAAGGTTTTGTTTGAACAATTCCATCTTCAATCGAAAGAGTGTTTTGTTATAATCTCCGTCATGTGCCCAAGTTACATACCTCCAGCTGAGAAATACCATATAAAGTATCCGCGCCTTTCCTTTCCTTCTTCAAAAACCGTATCTCGAACTCAGTCACTTCTCGTCCATATATCAAAATAATAGCATCACGCCTTCGCTTTTACGTATCAGTTTGGGAGAAAAATATCCCAAACATCATTATCGCCACGTGTGACATCACTAATCCGTTTTCTTCGAGCGCTCCTCCAGCCTACCCCCCTCTCTGAGGATTGAGGATTACTTTTCAATGCCACATTGAGAAAGTCGCAAACTGTAGGCGATACTGTTGGAAAGGGGGAAAATAAAATACGTGTATCCTTAGCTACAGTATATATGGCGAACATCCTGTCGAAGATGTATCGTTTTCTTCCTATCTCCCAGCGAACATTTTCAAACTCTCTCAACCTCAAGTTAGAGAATTTTTAGCTCAACTGCACACACTGACATTTTGGGCAATTTGTTCCCTGCTGGGTGGGAGTTTGCCACTGGCATCGGCACGAGGCTACATCGAGGGCATATGACAGCCCTCATATTTCACACAAAATAGAAAACAATAATTGCACAGAAAACTATGACAGAGAGCTTGCAACAAAAAATAACGACTGTCACCAATGACAAGCGGGTAGGTATAGATGTGTAGGTATACGTCGGTCGGGTGGATGCACTAAGCCAGGGACAGCCAGCATCATCATAATCATTATCGTCACCATCGCAGCGCTAACGAAATCCGATTAGAGCAGCGCTTGGTCCGCCCCACTACAACTCTGGTGGCGATTCTCATTAAACCAAACTAGCCCGACCGACGCGTCTATACACCGCCGCGCCGCACCACCTCGCCCACATTCACATGGGCTGACACAGTGCAGGAGGCATCAATCTATGCGACAACACATTTTGTTGACATTTTAATTAATACCCACGCCAGGCCGGGCGTTTTGAAATGAATAGATGGCGTTATTAGTGATTACATAGAATTTTGTTTTTTTGATTTCTCATTCCGTTTTGTATCTCTGAATGTGCGAGTGTTTGTGTCATCCTGTTGTCGGTTGGATTTTGTTCACAAAATATGATGACAACTGCGGTGATTATGGGGGATAGATACCTACTATACCTTACAGTAGTGTATCTGTGGAGTGAGAAAATTCAAAAATCATTGGATAAAACTGCAGTTTTGTTCATTCGTTTCGTATATAATTATAGCTTGCAAAAAATATCTATCCATGTGTGTGTACTTTGGGCGCCTCATGTGAAACCGACAAACGCGGCTGCCTTTCAAAATGTAGCCCATAAAAATTTTGCAAATAATCTTTAACGATGTAACAATGTTTGTTTAAGGGGGCACACACAAGATGAACGCTTGTGTGATGTTCTGCGTTCGTTTTGATCTTTGGCGCTGTTCTATTTGATATTTTTATGGGATGCACTGTGGGAGCACACTGATTGTTGATCTTATTGAAGGCGATAGAGGGGAGAACGTAGGATGTTCAGAGAAGGAAGATTTATAGATATTTTTGCGCCGATTCAATGCATTTAGTGGTTTAAGGGGATGTACGACAAGGAGTGAGATAAGGAGATGTTCGGTCACCGAATCTGGTTTTACTTGCGATCGATGATGTAATGACTGCCACCGTGGCCACGGTGGGTACAAACGAGAGACTTGGAATCCAATGGAACCCGTTTGATAAGCTAAGCCATTTGGACTACGCTGATGATATCTGTTTCCTGGCAAAGAACATTGAATGTGTCATTCACTGCAACAGAACGGGGAGGTTGCTGGCTTAAGGATAAACGCCAACAGGACTAAAATTAGGTATGCACATACTAGCCGAGACCATCAACAGCAGGAACGGACCTGGATGTAAGAAATAGAATAAATAAAACTCGTGGTGCATTCGGAATCCTTTCTCCAGTCTGGAACTCTAGAAAAATAACGCTTCGCACCAAGTTAAAACATTGTAAATCCAATGTGAAATCGGGACTGCTTTACGCATGTGAAACGTGGAAATGCTCCGCCAATATCTCGAGTAGGTTAAAAGCCTTTGTTAATCGTTGTCTGCGTTACATCCTAAAGATCCGCTGGCCATAAAGAAATTCCAACAATGAATTTTGGCTTAGGACTGGACAAACGAAAGTGGATGTTGGCATCAAGCAGAGGAAATGGGGTCATACACTCTGAGGACACCAGATGACAACATAGCGAAGCAGTACTTCCAATGGAACCCTCAAGGTCTAAGGCAAGTTGGTAGGCCAAGATCAACATGGAGGTCATCTGTTTTGACAGAAGCTCAGTCCCAAAATTTGCGATCGTAGACACAGCTGAAGTATCGAGCTGCAGATAGAGAGAAAGATGAAAGGGCCTGGTTGACGCTCTATGCTCCAGGAGGAGTTAAAGTGTTGCTGCCAAGCCAACAGCCAGCTTCCGGAAGAAGAAAGACAGAGCGACTCAAAACTGATTGCTAACAATGCGGTGAATACGCTTAGATTTCTGTAGGTATGTATATCTGGAGGAATAATTGTGAACATCAATGACTATTTCGATATTTCACAGAAGTTACTTACCATCTGACGCAGTGGCTCAGTGGATAGTGTCCGCACTGCGCCACAAACATCCGAGAGTATAAATGTCATGGGAAAATCTTCTCAATTCAGTCATTCGGGCTCGACATATAAAAGTTGAGGCTCGTCCCAAAAAATAAAAACTCACAGAAACGTGTATGGTTGAGAGAGCTAGGCCTAGAGTACCTATATACGTCTCTGTAGTTGCGCCATCTATCCATCTGGTAGCCTTTCATCCAAACGTGGCAAAAGACTTTTATCTACTTTCGACAAGAATGACAGTTTTCGACGGTGAAATACCCTGGTTAGTATTTCATTCTAAATGAGGTATTCACTTCTGAGATGTCTTCTGAAGAGTAATTGTCAAGAGTGATTCCGTGTTTAAAATCTGTGCCATTTTCATGTTACGAGTTGGTAGAGTGAAGGCCGGGCAGACAAAGTCGTTCTGTATATCGTGACGTTTTGCCTGAGTCGCCCATGTTAAGAGGCCTTACTGGAATACAGCTTCTACACTTCGTTTTGTCTTGCAAACGCAAGGCTGACCAGACGTCCTCTTTTAAGAAGATATGTCCTCTTTTTATGTAAAAAAATTGTTCGGTATCTTTTTGAAGAAATGTGCAATTTGTGCTCTTTTTGGGATTTCCCAGTTTACGGAATTTTTCAACACAACAAAACTATAATAAACCTTTTTTTCAACACTAATTCAGAAATTTTCTGCATCTTTCTGGTATGAACAGGATTTAAAAATTGTTGTTAATTGTTGTTTATTAAAGGTGTTTAAAATATCTTCAGAGATGGAGCGAATTTCTGCATGAGTTTGATTGTTTACATGGATTTAAACAAAATTCTCAACAAATTAAAAAATAAATTGTTTGACTAATTTTCTAACCTAAAAATATAATTTTAGAAAAATGCTCTGAATTTTACAACTATATACATTATACATTCTAAAAAAAAAAAAAACGATATTTGAATTTTTCATTTGAGATTTTTGAAGCTGTCATCTTTTTGGTGGGGATGGATCTGGGTCACCCTAAGCATATACCTATGCAAGCTGTTGACCAGACTTTAAAAATGTACTTTCGTACTCTTGGGACTATGTTAAAAGATTTAACTACATAATTATTGCAGAGCTTCATCTTGCCCCATACCATATAGCTCACTGCTATCAAAGGGATCATCTTCAGTGGTATTCTTGCTCACTTTGACAGCAAGTTTTGTCCATCGTCATCATGCAGAGACGAACAAGTTTGGCAGAACGTTCGCGGTCACTACAAACGTAGGTGATTTAAAAGCCGATAACAAGATTGTGTATATCAAGCTCGAATGCTGGGGTTTTCTCTATAAGATTTGCTCGATGGTTAACCTTTCTGGAATTAAGCTGCGCTAAATATTGGCCGTTGACATTATTGGTGCGAAGTTTAATGCTTCCACACGGTATAGACTCGTCTATAGTCGGAGTAATTGTGCTCTTTTTTTGTGGGTGGAGTTTTATTCATCGGGAGACAACATTTTACGGGGAATTTGGCGCGAGATTTCTACCAAACCTCAGGCAGAGACTCTTCACGGGTCGGGAGCCTGGTGAATTATATAAATATAATATTTCTATCAAGCCATCGGCGTTGCCTTAAAAGATTCCTCTGGTAGGCCATCCTCTATAACTTTAATCGAGCATGTTAAACAGAACGTTCTGGGTGCCGTGAAATAACGCCGAGCGAAATAAGGCCGAATTTCTAAATTCTAAATTTGGATCCGTCGTTTAACAGTCTGGCAAAGTGTTCTTTACAAAATCCCCATAACGCACAGACTGTGAATTTACTACCGTATACTTATAGATTCTCATCTTTGATTTAAAGGGGTCTGCTTTGACATTGTATACTTTTCTTTACCCTCTGATGGTAACATGTGGTATCAATAACATATTTATTTCATTTAGTGGAAGCTCTGCTTCTTTTTTAGGCAGATCGTCGACCCTTTCGTTACACCGTCAGTGTTAGAGGTATGTACCCAAAACAATTCCGACTAGTTCTAAGTTGATAACGCCTCTAGTGGCTTTAGCGCATCCTGATCAACGTATTCTTATTGGCATTTGATCCCATCTTAAGTAGTTCTGTGGCTTTGAGTACGGCCAGAAACTCTGTCGATGTTCCTCCCCGGATTTATCGCACAGCTTTCTCCCGAACTCTGGATTTGGTATGCAGCATTGGTCGATTTCAACAACATTATTTCTTCGTTACATTAGAGAGTAAAGCCGAATAACGCTTTACTCCAAACGACTTCTCGTCTCCCATCTTGACAATATTTACCACACTTCCTATACCACCATGATAATTACAAAGTACAACTAGAAACCTCAACCCAGTCTGCATAGACTGCCAAAATTGAAATAATAACAACAGCACCCGCATATAAACAAAACGAAAGGAGCAATCAAAAGACGCGCAAGCTACATAAAAAGCATTGCACACGAATTTACTCCTTTTCACGCATTCACTGCTTTTTAGAGAAGACAAGGAAGTGCCAAAGCCGTACCACGAATGCACCATACCGTGCTCGTCATGGTCATGCTCATGATGGCGGGAAATTCATTAAAACCCATTTCGCATAGGCATTCGGATTTCTACGTGAAGGAGTATAGTGCCAAGTGCGAAGGACACACGCAGCAACAGAGAGTGTTAGGCGAAAAGAGTGTGGTGCACACGAATGCACACCGGTCGGTGGCGCTGCGGGTGAAGTCAAGCCATACCCTGCTTGGAAATATTTTTTAATCAAGGACCTGAGCACAGAAAAAAAAGAGTTTTTCGTTTGTTTGTCTTCCTATTTTAGTTGTTTTTCCAAGCGCTTCCCTTCCTCGGCACGAACTGATTGTATATTTGAATTCTATTGTTGTCCCCCCGAATCCGTAGCGCTCCCTGATCCTGCTGCTACTGTTTACAAAATGTTTTGATGTTGTAATTTTCGCATGAACGCGCGCCATTGTAGAGAGTTGCTTCTCTGTGTGTGTGTGTGTGTGTGTTTTTTTTAAGACAACATCCCCTCGCGAATTTTTTGTTGTTTTTGAATTTGTTTCTCGTTCTCCGTTCTTCCGGTTTTATGGTTTCTTTGGGGGGGGACTAGATGCTGCAATGTTGAGTTCATTTTTATTTATTTATTTTTTTTGTTCAACTGGTAAATGGTTTCGTTTCTTTTTGGACGTTTGTTGCTTTGGTTGAACATAATTTTTTTTTAGTGCAAAATTGATTCGAGCAATTTGCGCGAAAATATTCCAGGAAACCCATAGTCGTGTAGTCGTAATACTGCATCACAAAAAAATAGGTCCATAAAAAAGAAAACACTAATTTCGGTTAAAACGCGAGCGGTACCGTGGATACTTGGAAAAAAAAAATGGGAAAAAACGGCTCACAAAACAAAAACCTCTTTATGACACTCCTTTCTGTGTTTTTTGCGAAATTTTCGTCAAGGATTATGTAATAAAAAGAGCACGGCCATGAAGTATAGGTAGGTAGTCGTGTGTATACTTTTAAAAAAACTAGATCCCAAAACTAGGTGCACTAAAAAAATGTCCACTGTTGTACCTATTTTTGGTTGATTTTTTGCTTTTCGTCCTACATGCGATTGTCCTTTTTTAGGAATTTTTTAAAATTATTTTTTTAGACAGTTATTTTGCTCTTTTTTCGGTTTATTGCTGCAAATTCTACGAAAATTTGTTACAAAATCTTACGCAAAAGGGGACTGATTTGAGTTTTGTGTTTAAATCGTTTTATGGCACGCGTTTGCTCTGCGGGTTAAATTTGTGGTTCCTGGTAAAAATTGGGTAAAAAACGATTCTTAGGATACCACAAAAATGGGAATGGTGGTAGGCCAATTAAGGAATTAGTTCTGAAGGTCATTTACACTGCAATATCGGGCTAGCTCTTACAAATGACAGACAGACGACTTGGTTACTCAGATTGCTGTAGCTGAATTGTGCAAATTTTTTTATTTTCATTATCAGACTCGATGATGTGAATGGGAACTGGGAATATACTTATGCCGACACGAATTGTGAGCTTTCGAAACATTTATCATGAAAACCTAAGCAAATCGGTGTCAACTTCTGCAATCTAACTGTCAAAAATTGAATATTTTTTAGAACACTTTCGACGAAGGATTTTCGGTGCAGGACAGACTGAGAAAATGTGAAAATATTTTTAAAATAATGCGCTTGAGTTCAGTATCTAGGATGTCCAAACATTCCCAGTAGCCAACACAGACGCTGACCGACCACTTTTTGCGATAGTAGCTAGAGTACAGTAACGGATATTTTTGAAAACGCCATTACAACCAGTCGATCTTATAAGTAGCAAATTCTTAAGAGCTGCTGAGAAGTGGCTCGCGATGTCCCAGCGGAACACAGACTTAACAGAAATATAACCAAGGACTGGGAGAAGCGAGCTATCTGAATCTGGTAAGAAGTGCTACTGCTATACAGCAAATCAGTATTCGAAATAAGAGTAAAATTATCCTGATGAAACTAATCGAGAATCGGGATAGTAATAGATTCGAAGACTGGGCTAAGATTGAGGCAAGATAAATGGATCGTCCCAGTTCAGACCTCGAAGATCAAATCGCTAAAAGCGACCTTGAACTTTATCGATTCTGAGCTTACATGAACTTGTTGAAAGACGGATCACGCTTGACTCGTGTACTCAATGAGAGGCAAACAAAGGTGATATAGAGGGATCTGATCAAATAAGGGTTGAGAATTCTTTACCACCGTTTAACAAAGTCGAGAGATGAGTTGGCTTTACAAATTACTTCATCAATATGCGAACGCAATTTTAGCTCACTGTCGTACAATATGCAGATGGTCACGCGTCACGAAGAGATTGAATGAACAAGATTGGTTAACCGTAAAAAGCTAATGTCGGACAGGACACTTGCTGCGCTTGCGTGATTAGGAAATTGATTGGCATTTGGTGATGTTGAGCTCTAAGCAATGTTTAAGGCATCGGGTCGACAAAAACGATTGAGGTATTGGTGAATGAGACATGAGTCTTGAAGTGAAGAATTGATTTTAAAGAATTTTGTAGCATCCGTGTTGACAGAGAGGAAGAAGTGTTTAATAACTTTCTCAAGAATATTTATAGTTAGAATAAAGAGAAGAGGAACTAAATGGCTGCCTTGTGGGACACCAGAAGTTTCTAAGGGGACGATAGTACGGAACCGAAGCGAACACTATACTTCAATGAGCTTTTCAATGTAGGGAAAAAAAATATTATCAATAAGGGTTCAAAGCCAGAGCGCAGATAAGATGAAGAGGATTAATGATAGCTATCTTCCATTCCATTGATGATATCCCAAGGTACCTTACTAAAGTCAGTTGCAAAGACGTCGACTTCGTTGCCACTCTCCAGGACTAAAGGGGCAAAGGATATTATATGAATTCGACGAAATTTGTATGAAAGACGGCTGCCTTTTAGAAACCATGTTGGTTAAAGGAAATTGGAGACTTGCTCCAAAAACTTAAGGGTCCCTCTAAAACAGTGCATTCAAATAGTTTTGATTAATGTGGTAGAGCTGAAGTCCAACAAAGCTGCAGGACCGGACGGTTTATCGGCCGAGCTTTTTAAGGCAGCAGGGGATGACTTGGTAGAGAGCATACACCAACTTGTTTCTAAAATTTGGTCAGAGGAACGTATGCCTGATGAATGGAGCCTCATCATTGTTTGCCCGATCTATAAGAAAGGAGATCCTCTAAACTGCGCCAACTATAGAGGCATCAGTCTCCTTAACATTTCTTAAAAGATCCTGTCTGCCGTACTGTGTGAACGCCTGAAACCATTTGTCAACGAACTGATTGGACCCTATCAGTGCGGTTTTAGGCCCGGTAAGTCCACAACCGACCAAATATTCACACTACGGCAGATCCTGGAGAAAACCCAAGAAGTCCAAATCGATACTCATCACCTATTTATCGATTTTAAAGCCGCATATGACAGCATTTATAGAGACGAGCTATACAGAGCCATGTCTAGTTTTGGCATCCTTGCCAAACTTGTCAGATTGTGCAGAATGACGATGGAGAACGCTCGCTGCTCCGTAAAGGTCGGAAACAATCTCACCGAGACATTTGATGTCAAAAAAGGATTTAGACAAGGTGATGCGCTGTCATGTGACTTTTTCAACATCATTCTTGAGAAAATTGTGCGAAACTCGCAAGCCAACACCAGGGGCACAATTTTCCAAAAGTCTTGGCAGAACACAGCGAGCTGTGCGTTTGCAAGTTTCAGTACATGAGGCGGCAAAAATGGGTTCAGTGGTGAATGAGGGCAAAACGAAATATATGCTGTCAACAAGAAGGGACACACAACATCGACGAATCGGACAGAACGTCACGATAGACAGCTATAACTTTGAGGTAGTTCGGGACTTTGTCTACCTGGGCTCTGCAGTCCGCTATTAATTCTGAAAATGACATCACATCAGAAATCAAGCGAAGAATTACACTTGCCAACCGCTGTTACTTTGGCCTAAGAAGGCAGTTGATTAGTCAAGCCTTGTCGAGAAACATCAAGAAGACTCTATATAAGACACTCATCGTTCCAGTCCTGGCGCAGAATCATGGACGTTATCAATAAGGCGGATGAAGATCTCCTTGGTCGCTTCGAAAACAAAATTCTTCAAGTGATTTTCGGTCCCGTTTGCGTTGGCGGGCTTTGGAGGAGGAGATTTAACAGCGAACTCTACGAGCTGTACATCGAACTGGTCAGAAAAGTACATATCACTCGTCTAAGATAGCTAGGACATGTAGAGCGAATGGACACCAACGCTCCGGACCGAAGAGTCTTCGATTCCAACCCGGAGGGACAACTCCTTGGGAAGTAGATCTTACTTGGAGTGCACAACTAGAGGCAGTTAGTCAGAGATCGCGCTTACTAGAGAGGCATATACTGATTGAGGCCCAGGTCCAACCCGGATTGTAGCGCCACCAAAGTTAGTAAGTTTTTATGTGTTTTGAAGTTGTGAAAATTCTCCTTTGAAAGAAATAGACGAAAGAGGTAATAAAGGGAGAGCGAGAGATTGGAAGACCATCTGGGCCGGGTAGGAACTTAACTTAGACAGTAGCGATGCGAATTAATTAAGATTTTAGCTAAGGAACATGTACATATTAATTAACCCCGCTTGTCATTAGGCCAGCCCGGTACGGTCAAAATCACAATACACCGAACTTGTTCCTTATTTCTCACCCTAATAAATACCTACTCTATAGAAATGTCATTGTCGCTATAGGCTCGTCAGCTATCAGCTAATTTTCCTTAGGTACTCCGATGACGAAGTTAACCGGGCGGACTTAATAGCATTTTTAGCAGCTTTAACTTGTCGATATGATTTCCCGGGTATCAACGTGGATGCCGCCGCTGATATGGTACCAAATGTATAATCACCTTAGGCATATGAAATCCTTTATCAACCCGAGCTATAAATAGGCTATTAGATGAAGGGAGCCAGGTTTTCGTTCCTACAGAGCCAAGGTAAATGGGGAAAACCACAATAAGTTTAAGCCCGATACGCTTATTAAACTTGTCAAATTTTGAAGTAACCAAAGTACTGCAGTAAAATGTCCCAAGGGCTCCTCTGTACAAACGTTTGGTCATTTGTAAAAAATATCAAGAATTCAAAACCACCTTCTATACCAACGCTTATTTATATAATGACATTCCAGCTGTCATCTTTTTAGACAAGGCTAATCTGGGCGCTGGAGATTTCGCAGCTATCTCGATGCAGCGATGATCCCCATATTTGGCTTTGTAACCAATTAACCGAAGCATGGACTATTCCCTTCTTAGAATGTTGTGCTTGACACTTGGTTTCGAAAGAAATTAAATCACAAACAGATGAAAATGATGTCAGCATCAGAAAAAAGAATATCTTCACGGTGATGGCTCCTTATCGAGCCTGGGGTAGTTGATGAATTATGCTCCTAGTATCGATTTAAATTAATATCCTGAATAGCTTCTGTCAGCACAAAAGCCCATTAGAAAATCGTCTTAATCTCAAATCAATGGCTATTTGAAGACCTTTTGAATGGTATATTTCAATTTTATAATGTATCAACCCTTCCTCATAGCCCGTTCTGACGAAATTCGGCAGCATTTTGTTCCCATTCATATACAGAGCCATTCCAATAAATAATTCACTTTGTCTTGATTAAAACAAATCCGAAAAATACTCGGTGATATATTTGTCTGGATCTCGGGCAGACAATCCGGGATAATTTCTCATTTTCCAAAACACATTTGAACCCTTTTATCCCGGCCGTACACATGGGCATGTGTATACTTTGTGCTCCCCGATAAACGACATCAATGAGCTCATGCAAAACGAAAGTGAGCACCACGCGACACATATGCGTTCGGGGTAGTGCTCAAAACAAGCAATCAGTTTCTGTGAACCCTTTTTCATATATAAATTCGTTCAGGGAGTAAGCGGGTTCCGATTGCTGTATAGCCCCCGCAAATCCCATCAATTTGTTCAGAAAGTCCTCGGCACACAACCAACCAACAAAAGAAGGACCATAATATCTTATGGTGAGATAAATGGCATCTTTAAGAGATGTACACACACATGTGTGACATGTGCTGCGTTCAGCCTTCCACCCTTTGACTCTTTCTTCGGATCGGAAGGGCTAATTCAATTGGATTTTATTGCTCCGATGCTCACTCGAGGAGTTGGAGTCAGCCTCTCCACGAGGTGTTAGTAATGGTTAATGGTGTTGCGCGAAAGTTTGTCGAAAATTGTTTTAATTCCTCGGTCTGAATTAATGATGAGGTGTCGACTAGGACGAGGACGCTCTGTTGTCGCTAATCCTTTTTGGCTCAAAACGGGAGACAAGAAAATACTGAATAATTTACATGCGCCTGGCTGGCTATGTAGACATTCAGATATTCAGCAATATTAATCGGAAGGATTTACACGTCTTCTAGGCAGAGTAAGTTTTATAGTTTTATATAGATTGACAGGATGCGGGCATAGGCAGACGTCTTATTGCGGGTGGTGGTGGAAATTGCGTCATATTTGGGTGAACCATCATCGCAGTGGGAACAGGTTCACCGGTTTGTTATTTAGTTGGTATTGTTGCTACTATGCTGTCGCCGAATGTTTAATTGAAAGGATCTAATCATATTGGCATTAAGTGCGGGAAAGTTTCAGAGTGGAAATCCTTCAATTGACAGACGAACAGCCTGGTAGAGGATTACGGACTTTGCTTAATTGAGTCGTTTTTTTTTTGCCCTTTTTATGGTGGATGAAATTATGTAAATGGAAGGCGTTGAGTGATATATGACTAGCTTAGGGCAAGCGGTCCTTCTGGGACTTTATTTAAAGATGACTGTTTTTGAAAAAAGTGTTTACAAATCAGAAGGTCTATGAAGGCTCGTTTCGTTTCGGAGGCTCGACTTTAAATCGGATTTCCTAAGTCTTTTTCGGACGACAATTAAGACGGAATGTTCATCTTACTGGGCCGTAGTTTTTTGACTCGCCTTGAAATATGTTGTATACAGATAATACGCTTTTGTATTTTTTAGACGATTTAAAACGGTTTCCGAGATCGACTTATATTTGACGACTTTTGGTCGCACTTTAAATACTTTTAAAGATTGATTATTTGGAATGCTATTTTGTTTGCGTTTTTGACGCTGTTTTCAAGTTTTTTGTTTTTTTGATGAGATTAAAACATCTTTTTCGATAAACGGTTTATGGCTCATTGATTGGGGCAATATTTTCGATTCGTTTTCTGACTTGCTTAATTGACACACAGAAAACGTTAAAACCATTTTAAAATGCAGACTTTTTTAGGCACGTTGAATCCTTAATTTCGAATGTGTTTTCGAACATGATTTTTAAAACGATCTTTTATTCTTCTTATACCTATGTATGGCTTTGATTGTTTATTAATAATAATAATGAAGAGGGTTTAGTGCACTGCGACCTTGTGGTCTATTGTGCCCGCTGCTTATACCTTGGAAAGGTTCATGCCCTTTTCCATATTTGAGAGTTTTTGCTCTGTCTTTAGTCTTGGCAAGAATATCAACTTTAGAGCACTTCATCAAGTCCAGTTTCTTTTATGAATCTGAGAATTAGTAGTGGGTCCATGGTTTGTATATTCTTATCTGTTAACTATGTGTTTACCCAGATGTTTGATCCTCCTGTGGGGCTCTGACCCATTCTAGAATGTGATCTGGGGTTTCTTGGGTCTCATCGCAGAATCTGCAGAGCCCTTCTTATGATAAACCCATTTTTCTCAGATGTTCCCTCAGTCTACAGTGTCCCGTTAGGACCTGTGAGGATTCTTAGACCAATACACGCCTTGAATCTTTTTAGGTTACAGTTGCCTAGAAGTTTCTTAGCTTGCCTTAGGCCCTGAAGGTTTTTAAAAGATACGGTTCTTTTTTTCTTTTTCAGTCCTCCTGAACTCTTCTCATAGGGTATGTTCCCCTATGCCGCAGAACGGTTCCGGCCCTATGAAGGGCTTCGCTCCTCCATGTCTTGCCAGAGAGTCTGTAGCATCGTTCCCCATGATGCCTGCATGACCAGGTATCCAGCAGATGGTTACTCTGTTACTCTCTGTTACTCTGTTACCTAATTCATTATGTAAGCCTGTGCAGGCATTCCCACACAAGCTTGGATTTTATTATTTAGGCTTGTGATTTAATTGCTTTTAAAATCATGTTTCACAAATTTTGAGGGGTTTTTATTTTTTTTCTTGGACTAAATTTTTAGGGGTGGATATTTTATACGCGGCTTTGAATGCGTTTTCGGTGGATAGGTAAGTTTTCGGGACTTCTAAAGAGTGCTTTAACAAATAACATATTTAAAAAATAAGCAACTGGCATACCAATGAAATCAAAAACCTAGCAAATGAACGCTCGGAATTTGAAAGACCTGAATGGTACTGCCTTAAGGTGAGTGGCTCTCTTCTGGAGGTAAACACATTTAACGGACACTATACCGCACAAATTTTTACAATCAATTAATATTTTCGCCCTCGAACCGATAAGTCTTTTTAAAAATGTTGATATCCGGTAAAGAGGTAAAGATTAAAGATTGAATTTCCGGTCTTTAAAATATTTTGGAAAATTTTTTTCGATGCACTTTTTGATATATATATATACTTATAACTTTTTTGTCGCTTTTATGATTTCGACTTGTGACAAGTTTCTAATCAAGTTTTTGAAGCTTTTAGTCAATATTATATTTGAAGGGATCTTAAGCATTTCTAAGCTTGTTTTATGGTTCGTTCTCACACCCTTTATGAATAGGAGTACAAGTTGTATCCATTTAAGCGAGTTCATTTGTCCAAAATGAGCAACACAACCTCTCTTATTCTTTGACTTATCCTACATGGTCTATCTTAGACGGATCCTCTAGTTTCATCGCCCTATCCAGACAGTTTCAAATTCATTAATCTACGAAGGTATAGGTATATGTAGGTATATAGATCCACAAGAAGGGAGACCCTCTAAAATGCGCCAACTATAGAGGCATCAGTTTCCTTAACATCGCTAACAAAGATCGTGTCTATCGTACTGTGTCAACGCCTGAAACCAACGAACTGATTGGACTCTTATCAGTGCGGTTTTAGGCCCGGTAAGTCGACAACCGACCAAACATACAAACTACGGCAGATCCTGTATAGAAAGCTCAAGAACTTCAAATCGACCTGTTTATTGACTTTAAGGCTACATATGGAAATATGGTAGCATTTACAGAGACTAGTTATATAGAGCCATGTCTAGTTTTTGCATCCCTGACAATCTTGTCAGATTGTGCAGAATGATGATGGAGAGAAAGGTCGGACACAATCTCACATTGACCTTTGTCAAAAAAGGATTTGGACAAGGTGATGTTCTGTCATGTGACTTTTTTCACATCATTCTTGAGAAAATTATGCGAAACTCGCAAGCCAGTACAATTTTTCAAAAGTCTGTGCAACTACTTGCATATGTTGACGACATCGGCATCATTGGCAGAACACAGACAGATGTCACTGGTGCGTTTGCAAGTATCAGTACAGAGGCGGCAAAAGTGGGTTAAGTGGGTGAATGAGGTCAAAACAAAATATATGATGTCAACACAACATCGACGGATCGAACAGAGCGCCGCGATAGACAGCTATAACTTTTATCTAGTTCGGGATTTTTGTCTACCTCGGCTGCGCTATTAACTCTGAAAATGACATCACATCAGAAATCAAGCAAAAAATTGCATACTTGCCAACCTCTGTTACTTCGGCCTAAGACGGCCATTGATTAGTAAGGCCTTGTCGAAAAACACAAAGGAGACTAATAGCCTAATAGCCTCATTATCCCAGTCCTACTTTATGGCGCAGAACTATGGACGTTATCAAAGGCGGATGAAGATCTCCTTGGTCGTTTCCAACGCAAAACTCTTCGAGTGATTTTCGGTCCCGTTTGCGTTGTCGGACTTTGTAGCAGGAGATTTAACAGTGAACTCTACGAGCTGTACTACAGCGACATCGAACTGGGTCAGAAAAGTACGTATCACTCGACAAAAATGGCTAGGACATGTAGAGCAAATGGATATCTACCAACGCTCCGGCCCGAAGGGTCTTCGATTTTAACCCGAAGGGACAACGCAGTAGAGGAATACCTCGCTTTCGGTGGCACGCACAAGTGGAAGGTGACTTCAACCAACTTGGAGGACGCAACTGGAGGCGGTTAGCCAAAGATCGGTTGATGTCCAGGTCCACCCCGGACTAGCGCCTTTCGCACAAAGATTTCGGATTATTCCCTTGCAAAGTGCAATCGATTTTTTGGGCCTTACAGTTTGGGCCTTACAGTAGCTCGAATTGGAACTCCAAATTGACCGAAACATGTTTTTTTTTTTGACTAGCCGCATTTTCATATCGCCAAAAACCTAATTGCATCCGCAGAGAGTGACAGTTTGGTGTAGTTTTTGGAGTAGTCGCATCGTGGGTTAATCATTTTTCCTTTTTCGAAAATGCTGCCGGAATCCATTTTGGTCAATGGTGCGAGTGCTACAGAACCATTATTACCGTATTTTTATGGTCTGAAATGGAAGACAAGGACTTGGACCAAGCTACATATATGAATATGGACTTGGATGATCTTTGATTTTAGCATTGTCGACCACCATTAGACACTAGACATCCCTTCAAACGATCTTTTGCGCGCTAGGCTCGATGATCGTATTATCACCCGCCTCGGAGCATAAAATTGACCCAGTTAGACTTTTATTGCGGTGTGCGATGTTATGCGAACGAAAATCCAGCAACGTTTCAAGTGGTGAAAAGAGTCAGAAACACTCAATATGGTCTTGGAAATTCAAACAGCTCCCGCTTTCCCTTACCTAAAACGTTCTCTATTTCTCTTTGTTGGTAAAAGAAAAAAAAATAAAACCAACCGCAACACAAGACTAATCCGCGAACAAATGCCAACAAAAAAAAAAAACAAATCTAATAAAAAAATGACTCCTCTCTCGCAACAATATGGTCAACCACTTAAGCAAATGTCCTGCACCATTTTATTGGGGGACATAAAAAACACTATCCATTGTTTACCTGTGTCTTATATTTTTTGGCAAACATTATAAAAACCGCCTACCAAACTAGGTCGGCTAAAAAACAAACTTTCCACACAATAGACTAGGTAGGCGTGAAAAATATATTTTCCCTCAAAATTATCCTAATTCGTCGAACTTGCCCTCATTAACAACTAGACCTTGTTCCAATTTTTTTACGACACCCCTGTTCCTTTAACAGGATTTCCTAAAAAGCATCATCTGGTGTTGCAAAAAATAAAGAAGAAAAATTCAAGAAACTACTAACGCACTTCGCAGAATCATCAAAAAATATAGATCACCCAAAAATGTGTCAAAATGACCTTTCCTGTGAAATTTAGCGAACAAAATTTGCATGTTTTTTTTCGCACAACAAAAACGTCATTGTGTCTAAAAATTAACTGCCGGCAAAACAACGGTCAATTTTCGGTCATCCACTGGATTTTTATTTATGGATATGCTCTTATTATTTTTTTTTGTTCATAAAAAGGAAGACCATAAAAAAGGTCCTTAGAGATGCATTTGCATTTTACCGTCAGCAGCCAACTGCAAAAAAAAAAAGTCCACAAAAATATTGCCACATCATAAAAACAGAGCGCGCGGAAAAAAGAACAAAAATCAACGCAACGAAAAATGACAATCAAGCCGGGATATGGTGTCCACAGGAACAACACAAAAAGGACTCTCGTAAAAATGCAAAAATCCACTTTTGCACCCTGGATGATGATCAAGGTGTTTTTTATTGTCGCCAAACTCTGGTGGATTTATGAAATGCGTTCGGTCGTTTGTTCGTTTGTATATGACCGACTCACAGCGAAGTATATCCTGGAGCTGGGCGACTAGCCTGACAGTCAATAACAAAGATTTCTGGTGGCAATTGGTGGCGGTCTGGTCACTTGATTGATGTTCTGCTCTCGCCTTCTGTCGCGCGGAATTTTTATTGCCATTGCCACCAAACGGAACCAAAAAAAAAACAACCGACTCTGACAAAATGCATTTTAAGTCCTTGTGCTGGGCGGATATATGTGTGGACTGGACTGCTCTCCCGATTTATCTCTGAAAAAAAAAAAGTCAGCAACCTCTACCTGAGCGTAGACTTTTATGACTCCCAAACACAAACACCCCCCGTTGAAGTGCCCATCAGTGAGGAAAAGAGCGAGCGCATCCCTAAATAAGGATTTATCGTTGCAAATATTTTGGAAAATATTTAGTGCTAAAGGAATCGTGCGCATTCGTTGCGCTCTGCAAAAATCTAGGAAAATCCTAAGCTGCGGATAATCATTCAGCGAAAGGCCTACGCATTGTGATGGAGGTGGACTATTTGTGTATCAATGTACACACAAGCGAAACGGGACGAAAAGGATTAGCACCGAAAGGGGTGTTGACTGTTTTGGAAATAAATATAATAATGGATGCGAATTGACTTTCCAGAGGACAATGGCCAGCGCTATGGTTGTAGGTGAGTGTTTGTCAAGCAAAGGATTCCGGGCTAGATGGTAGCGCTGCAATTTAACTAATGACTACCGAATGGCCTTCAGACTGTTTGATGGTGTCGCCAATTGTGTTGGCCAATTTCGGTGACCATTGTTTACTGCTTGTGACTTCTTAGGATGTGGGCTATAAAAATGGTCTCGCCAAAAGTCGGATTGCAAAAAAAGGATAGATATCTGTTGTCCTGCGCATTGGTTTGATATAATTCGGGTTGGTCAATAGTCGGTTTATATAGTTTGCTGTTTAGGGCAATAAAGTGACCACATCTATTCCACAGAGTTGTTCATATGTCCATTGAGTTTGTTTTTTTTTTCCTTTCTTAGCATTGTCCAAGCTTCCACAGAACTCTAGCAGGTCTATTTATAGAAATTTTGCAAAGCTGTGGAACAAAACCTGTTGGTAATGACTTACTTTCTAAAAACCCGACTTCTTTAGTTCTTTTTCGTTTTTCCGACACGTAGATAGGATACGTTTTGTGGTCTTGGGGCTTTACGGTATAGGGTGCACTAAAATCAAACATAAGGATGGCTCTGGAGTCGAACGTTCCGATATTTAGGTTTTCGCAGCCTTGAACATCAATTTTCTAAACCCGGGAGAATTTTGAAATGTTTGACTAGACAAAGTTTTCGCAATTCCCACGAAGCAGCTTAAGTCCGCCGTAATTTGACCGTTCTCGCATAAGATCGTCCAAGAAGTTCGTACAAGTTATATCTTTTATATCTGCTTTCCTATCTGTGGATACCTAAACCTATTGAATAATACAGACCATGCAGAGCTCTGTGTACAACACTCGGTGGTTTTCGATAACTTGTGCCCTAGTACCATACCTGTGCTTTGTCGAAATCAACTGTCAACTTTATATATCCAAGTCAATGTCCATTAGAATGACTAGGTATACCTAAGTCTTGATATTGGAGAACATATGTACACTATGACCCTTCGTCCAAGAGCTAAATGCAATTATGTACCTACACAAAGTCGCCATAAAAATATTCTCAGTCGTTTTTGAACTTCGGGCGAACTTTGGCATTATTTACGTTGAAAGTTGTAAAGCGACAAACACTGGCCCATATGGACTTGTAGAGCAAAGAGTTGGAGCCGAAGTGGTCTACGCATTTTAGGAAAATGGAAGATCTCGTCTCAGTTGGAATGCAATAGGACAACAACCACCATCTTGGTGTGGGCAACTGGGTCTATAACTAAAGATTGCCCCACAAAAGCTTAGGAGGCTTTCACAATAAACTCGACGGTCGGTCTGGACGGCAAAGTTAAATCAACCCATCAAGTTAGACCTATACTTCGGTAAAAATTCAAACTGATCCAGAACCTGTGGGAAAACGACCCTAGAATAGGTTCTTGAGCAATTGGAACTGGACATGATTTCAGCAAAAAATCATCCTCACCCTCGATGCACATTTTTTAATGAACGGGTAGGTACATTAAAAATCACGAGGTCCACCAATGCTTCCGCATAAAGTCACGGCGTGTTGTAAATTGTTGGCCGGTAGCACCATCCGTACGATGGTATTGCCATCACCATCAACGGAGAGCTCTACCGGTCGATTATAACCAACTTCTTTTCGTCCAAATTGGATAACATAGATACATAACATACCTATGTATATATGTATGTTTACGGATGTGAACGACATGTTGTTCCAACAGGCAGGCGTTACGAACCACCACACCGATGATAGACAAACTGCACAAACTAAGGCATGATTATCTTACACTCAATAGGGCCCATCAGTTATAATTTTTCTTGTGAGGTGTCCTTTAGCCTAAGGTGTATGAAAGTCAATATAACTCCTGCTATACCCCAAATTTAACCTGAAAAGTCAACTATGTGCGCATCTAAAAGTCAACATGCCTTTCTCCAAAGGTTACTTCAAATAAATTCCTGTAGTAGGTATTTATGTACCGATAAAGGTCTTAAATTTCAAATACACTAATACCTATGTCCTACTAATGGGTCTAACTAGGCCAACAAATTTTGTCTACACTTTAAAGTTAGGTATACAAAGAAAATTTCAAGCCAATTATGCCGCCTTTTAAGAGAGTAGGTAGGTTCCTATTACAACTTCCAAACCATGCCATCCCCTCTATACCTATACGCTATACCTAACCACTATCAATCTATATAGGTCTAGGTATGTACTGTACATATATCAAAGAGAACCTAAAATCAGTACAAAAATTATACAACTCCCCTCGTCTTCATTCACCGCCCCACAATCAATGGAACAGGACAAACTTCTAAACAAAAAAAACACGACCCCTACCATCGCAACGCATCACAGTTAAAAACCAAGAAACATACACTCCAACAGCCGCATATAACTGGTCGTTATTAACCGTTAGGCATAGCCAAAGTATTTAATTCAAGAGAACCGCTTTCAATGAATTGAACATTCGCGCGCTGTTTGTCTCTCTTATCCACCCTCAACCACCCAAAACAACCACCCACCAACCCCCATCCAAAATGGCATTCACTAAGGGAATTCCACCCCGCCGATTCTGGTTAAACACAGAAAACGCAAAACCCAACCACCACCACCACCACCCAACAAGCGTCAAACCTTGAAATGCGAACCAAAAGAAAAACGAAGAATCAGCATACAACTAGCCAACAAAAATAAATATGGCGCGCGCACAATTTTCTCTTCGCTTCCTTTTTCAACTTTCAAGTTATTTTGTTCTTTTTCTGTTCTATTTCTATGGGAAACTGTTTCTTTTTTCCTGTGTAACACGGTATATTCTCCCTTTGCTTCCAATCGGCGGTGGTGGTGTTGTTGCCATAAGGGTTGGAAATGGACATCTTGAGGTGGCACACGATAACGTCGTCCTCTGTAATCACATTGGCTTCCACTTCTTGTGGGCATCCACAGGGTTGTTGAGCTGTGGCCAAAATATCGCGGATGGGGGGTGTCACCACATATCTACCACTCACTCAATGGAAAACTCACCGTATTCACCTGGGAGTGAGTCTGTCATATTCTGTATGGTAGAGTGAGAGAGATGGATAGCATTACCACTACAAATAAGTTTGTGGGAAAAAAAATTACCCACCACAAACGAAAGAGCGGCGCCCAGAGAGAGGTCGGCTCAAAAAAAAATTGTATTTTTCCCCTCCTCAGCGAGGGTGAATGAAAGAAGAGAAAAAAAGAAAAACGAAAGGCAGGAAAAACTGGAAAGCGGAGTAAAAGAAAGTGGAAAAAGTGGTGGAACATAAGATCTCCGAAGGCGGAGTGTAGAAAAAAATAGGTGAATTTTAATTGAGTGGCAGTGGTGAAGTAACTGTGTGCAATGAGTGAGATCAAAAAATGGGTGGGTGCTGCAAGATCGTTTTGGTCTCATACTCGTTGTTGATGGCGTAGCGGTTCAGTAAACCACCGTTATTGAGCGATGGCGGTCGAATGGGCGAACTGTTGATGGGAAACAGCATCACCAACGACAATTTATTTGAAAAGGAGACTAAATAATGTCCGAAAGGGCCCGTTAATTCCTTAATATTGTTTCTATTATATTTTACATCACTTGACAATCGATGTAATTTTTGAATGAATGTGTACTATAGCCAATCTTATTTATTTGAATTAAATTCGACAAAGAATGTGCCACTTTGTCAGTGGCGTAACAATAGGGTGGCAGGGCTATATTATTAATAGGTTTGAGTAACTACGTAAGTGGTGTATTAGAATTAAATTACAACGTGACGATTCTTACTGGGAGGGCCCCATCCAGAGAATTTGCCACGGGCCTCAAATGGTATAGTTGCGCCACTGCACTTTGCCCTACAAATTTGTGGCAACATTTGTGTGCCTTATTACTTGGGTACCATTTTGTTCGACTTGCAAATTAAGAATACAAAGCTTTCGTACACTTCGTGCCCACAAAATAATACAAGGTACCTACCCTCTATAGATCGATACTTACGTAGGTACCTAGACCTACAACAGATACCTACCTAATTTGCATAACTCGGATGTGAATCTAATGAGGAACTGTTTGAACATCGAACTTCTAATCAGATGAGATGACGTTTTATGGATTCAAATAGAGATATCTCTACCAACACTCCAACAGATTTAGAAAACACGTCTATACCTATTCGAATTCTGGAAATATGTATAGGCTAACCTTCCCGAAGCCTAAATAAATATACGAGAACCGCATGTCGACTAATGAAATTCGGCTATAATTTCGTAAGACCGCAAAAGCCTTTCTATTTGTGACTTTTCCATATAGGTAACTTCAAAATATTGATATAGATTTGTTTTTTTCCTTAATGGTGGCTATTCAAGTATGTATTGTGTATTGACGTAGGTAGATACTGCATTCTTCATCGGTGAGTTCATCTGCTAAGTCCATCTGATAGGTAACTATATACCTATACAAGATGGCCCAAAACGTATCCGATAGGGTGATAGGCGAAATAACATAACTTTTGGAAATGGCGTCAGTTAGAAGTACAAGTCCACAATGCATGGAACAATATACTATACTCCTCGTCAAGATCGCGGAATATACCTACCTAGGTATACCTACCTTACTCGTGACTGTTTTTTAAGCAACGTGAATTTTCGAAGTATATTTCCTGGCAGTTTTACGTCAACTGTTCCAACTCTAAAAAATCGACCACCTCCAGGAGACTTTTAAAGACTGGTAGGAATAACATGTGATAAAAGAAGCGCAGGAACAAATCGTAGTACCTACCCCTTCGACAAGAATATCGCCGCTGTGGCTTAGATGTCAACGTCGACCAGATGATATGCCACGGAATTGGATATTACAAGTTCGTGAACAACTTGAAGATGTTCGCTCAACTTGTCTTGAAAGATGTCTCGTTTTGGCGATTTGTACCGGCCGCTCCAGAATTTGTTCTTTGTTTGTTTTTTTTTAAGCCACGGGTCTATAAGGTCAAGCACAAACTCCTGAAGCTCTCCAAGAGAATATCCGACAAGTGTGCGAGTTGCACATCGCCCAAACTATTCGCCAAAACGATTGAAAATGGTTCAAAAACAGTCCAAATCAGCATCAACAATGAAGCCGTTCACTTGACCGATATCTCTTCAAAAGGTAATGGAACTTAAAGGACCAAATTGACATTTAAAAAAAAAATAAGAAGATACATAATGGTACACAACTTCGGGTGATTATTTTGGGCCATCATGTAAGGCATAAAAAATAATTATTTATAGTTGATATCACTGCAAATGACAGAAAAATTGCTGGCGATTCGATAAAATCCACGCGAGAGAACTAAATGCGAATACATCGAAGAAGTATTTGATAATAAAGGGTATCCCATATATTAGAATTTTGCGCCATTTAATAGTACAGTAATGCCAACGGAAAAAAGGTAATAATGTGAATGTGACAGCTGACAATTCGAGGTTAGTAAAAATGAAGGGATATAATGAAAGAATAACGCGTTTTCATTGTTGAGCAATATTTTAAAAATAATGAAGGTTTGCTACTGTTTGCAATTTTCGAACATCTTCAGTGATGAAGCTCATTTTCATCTTGATGGCTTCGTTAGTCGTCAAAATTGTCGCATTTAAGAGGTTCAGAAAACCCGCGAGTAATTGTTAAGATACAAATTTTGGGCTGGAGGTAGGTACGTATTATCGGACCATTCTTCTTCGAAAATGCGGCTGGTCAGGCAGTAACAATTAATGGTGATCGTTATCGTGACATGATAACATGATAATTGTAAGCTAAATTACAAGATATGGATGTGACGAACATGTGGTTTCAACAAGACGGTGCCACATGCCATACAGCCAGAGAAGCAATTCATTTACGGCATTTGTCATTTCCTAATTGTGTAATCGGCCGTTTCTGCGATCAGAATTGGCCATCAACATTATTGCGATTTAACGCAATTAGACTTTTTCTTAGAGTTCTTTTTAAAGTCAAAGTTCTATGCAAACAAACCCACGACCACCAACGCCAAGAGGAAATTGGGAGGAACGGTCATCTAATTAGTTTACGACTAAACAAATTCCACCTCTGTTTAAACATTTGCAAATGCGGCAGTGACAGCTCACTAAAGGTTTCGTCAATCAGAACGCGTTTTTAACGCCGCGGTGAGATTATTTTACGCGGTGGTAAGATTATTTTGACACGATGTTTTCAACGCCGCGTTAGAACGTCAAACAGATAGCTTTTATCAAATTCTCTCAAAATGTCAAACAGCTGCAAGCATCTCTGAAGCGTTATAGGTTCGCCTTTCCCGGGAGAAGTATTACAAAAAAAAGCACTATTAATTTTATTGCCGTGCTACGAAATTCCCGAAAAAAAAAGAATGTTCTCATTTAATTCCTTTGCAATTGTCTCCCATATCACCCTTTAAAACAATCTTTTGATACATTTCATCAACCATATCGTAAAGACATGGCTAATTTCTTTCAAATTCTATTTATATTTTCATTTGACACTGCAAAAATTACTCTCACCGCTCCGCGTCCGAGAAGTAATCTGTAATTTTTCACAAGAGAGCGTTTCACCGCAGCGTTTGACCGTCGTGGTGAGCTCAACGCGGCATTGCCAACGCACTCTGTGTGACAGGGGATATTGCAGTATATCACAGCGCGGCGGTGGAACGCGACGGTGAAACGCAGCGTTAAAACGCGCTCTGTTTGACGGAGCCTTAAGTTCTGTCAATTATGTCAATTTCAACCGCGTATGCAATAACAAACACGATATCTAATCAGTTTGTCTATAAGCCAGAGTGTATCTGTCTGTGAGTTAAAATCATCGACGTAATGGATTCTTTGCGTTGGGGCCGTAACAATCTGCTTAATTTCACGACGATCGGTTAAGGCGTTGAAGTGTAGGTCTCTTTACCGGAAAACGGCAATTTCTATCGAAGTAAATGGAGCAAAAAGCTTGGACTGTTGATGGCCTGATGTTTTTTTGGAAGTTACTTCACGGGACGCCCTTTTGACCGGGTGGCTACCGTCGGTTACCCCACCCAAAAACCATCACTGACTATCTATAGATACCTAGTCGATTATGTTTTGTATTTGGGCGATTGATCGCACCCGCATGATCGGTAGGATCAGGATTAATTTTTCAGATATGTGCTTTATAATCAGAACGACGGTACATTCAAATTAAACTTTTCGATTCGCAGTTGCTTTTCGCACTGAAAATCACATAGACTCGGCCGCCATCCAGAAAAATGTAGACCCCAACCCATCTATAGTATAGCTTCGATACGAACTTTTTCAGTTGGCGCTATAGGATCCTATGCTCTAGCTTCTCACAAACATTCGATTGTATCAGTTATTTTTTTGAAAGGAATGAAATACCGAATGTAATTTTGTTCTCCTTTAAAACAAATACCTATCAACAAGATTATAATTCAGGGCGTAGCGTAGGGTTGAATATTACTTTTTAGATTAGGTCCGCACTGTTTGAAAATTCTTAATAATTTCACAGACAAATGGCATTATTAAAACACTGTAAACTGAGGCGTCACCCCCAAATTCAATCCCCGGGCTAAAATTACCAAAATCATAAAACACTGATATCTGAGAAAAAAAAAACAAAGAAAATGCACCTTACCTGTTTTTTTAAATCATTAACCAGTGCTATGCAAATGTCATGTTTGTTTGGATGTGGTATAATAAAACCTTTGTTTGCATTCACACTTTATATCAGGTAGATACTTGTGTGTGTGTCCATCATAAAAATAGAAATGGTTAGAGGAAAAAAAATGTTTTTTGCATCTTGCAGAAGCAATAAATATCTCCTTAATCTTATTTAATCTTTTTATATCTTTTTTAAAGACTTAACATAAATTGTCTTTCTGGTTAAACCAATTTAAGTTTTTTCCTCCTTTATTTTTCGAAAAAACCCCTTATCCAATATTTACTAGGTATTTATTGAAGATCATTATTATGTATTTAAGTATAGATACTGACCTAATGACTTTTCAACTCACAGATAATGGAGGTTTTTAAAAAGGATTAAATAATACCTAGGTATATTTTGCTCGTAAATTAGAATGTCCCACTAAGTTTCAGTTAGAATATTTTAATACGTCAAACTTCCATAACTCGAACTTTTTTAAGTCGAATTTCTCTATTACTTGAAGTTTTATTGAGAACTCTGCGTTTTCAACTTTTGGCCTCCATAAGTCAAAGTTTCTATAACCGCGAATTTATTTCACGTATTTTTTTAGCGACTGTCACAGATTAAATTTAAAGTAAACTCTATAAAATATTGTTATTGGTGTCACGTCGGTAAAAACATGTTCTAAAAATTTTAACTCGAAAAGAAAGTATGTAGTTTTTGAAACTAAAAACTTTCAAACATTATATACAGTTTTTGTTTTTTAAATTGATTAGTCTTAAAGCCTTGGCTTTTGTATTGATTTATTTTGTACAGCATTTTTAGTAATCCATTCTTAATAATTATTTTTCAGAAGAAAACTGTTATACATGAAGGTGGAAATTTTAATATATCTACATACCTACTCTTACGTTATGATTATAAGGGCGGGCACTTCATCACGTATATCGCAATTTCTTGTGCAATATAATTTGTGTTTTGGTATTGTGGTTCCGGGATTGTCAACAAATAAATTTTATGAGTCCGTTTTGTGTTTATTTATTCAATGAGGGTACAGAGGTACAGAGGTATTAGGCAAGGGAAAATGCATTAGAACTACATCTAGCAGAAGCCTACCTTACATTACTATATGGCTACCTTTGAAAACAAAAAAAGTAGTACGTGTCTGGCTTATTTAATAGTTAGGAGCTTTTTCTCAGTGAATCAGAGCAATTTCAGCACATGCAATTAAATTCGATACTTCGTCTGAGATGCACACTACGTACTTATGCCAAGTAGAAGTGACTTGATAGCAGCTAAGTTCTGAACGATAGATAGATAGGAGTACAGTGGCTGTCATAAGTATTTTGACAAAACTAAAGTTAATTCTGCTCATAATTTGCACTTACATCATATAAATTTTGGCATCAATGGAAAGGTGATTAGAGCCCCTACCCAGCTTAGACAGCAATGACCCGACAAACTATAGAAGTTTGGTGATCCAGCCATTGTCGTATTGTGACTAAAGCTTCCGTTATACCTACTTTACATCAAGTCGTTTGTTCTTTCCACCTTTTGTTGGTTTTCATACGAATCTTATATTCTCCACTCGTTCTCTCTGAGATTACAGAGTGAAGGCTTGATCGACTGTGGTGCTCTGTCATAATCAAAATTCATTGCAGACCCCTATCTCGCCAGTTCGTTAGCCCTATCATTGAAGGCTTTGTCAATCGTGGTATGCTGCGAGCAAAGAAAGCTGGGATTTTATTTCAATAACAGAAACTGTTCTCTAGCCGCCTGGCTGTTAATGAAAATGGAATAATTTATATAAGTCTATCTTCTACGTTTGAAAAAGTTTGTCCTATACTTAACTGACTTTACCAACACACAGCAAAAACCTCTTATTATAAAACAGTGGAACTTTGATTAGCTTATTCCATAAGCTATGTACCTCTATAGGCAGCACTAAGAAGGAATTTTTGTATACGACCCCATGCTCTTCTAAGCATGGTTTTCCATAATACATACATAGTTGAACACAAGATAACGCAGAAGCCAGTTAATTGCTAACATTGAAAACAGTTAGGAATGTTTTTGACCATTTTTAAAAATTTCAATTTTAAAATAATATATCTATGTCTATGTATCTACTATCCTTAAAGTGGCATAACTTCCAAACCTCTTATACCAAAGCGATAGCTAGTCCGTTTTACAGAGGGGGCAACCCCTAAGAGCAAACTTTACAATACTAATGATAAAATACATATTTTAGCTTTTACACAAAACTCAACCAGGGGTACAAAAGCACATTCACGTTTTAAGGTCTTACGCCCCTTAGTCGCAATTTATCTCTTCAAATCTGATGGGCAGCATGATGCAGTCATAAAATATTTACAAGCCAGGTCCACGGTTTGACTTATAGTTAAAAATGAAAATGAAAAATTGAAACACAGCTGTATAACTCCAGAGCTCCTTCTTATAACCATTTTCGTCTGCAAATTGAGCTTCATTCTTTTTCAATTCATATGTGTGCTATCGCAATGTCATAGGAAAAATCTTATAAGGACACTTGTGTTCACAAACGTCTGCTCCTAAAATGGCAGTCGAAATTGCTATATCTTGACCATCAGCAATGATTGGGAGAACTATTTCCTAATCAGTTGGAAATACAAATCTTTTCACTTCGGGTTCACTTTTACTGGTCGTATTTGACTAAGTACACCAAGTCTGAAATAGCCACTTTATGATCAGTGTTTTGCTATTCCTCACAGGAGCTTGAATTTTGAGCCACGAGAGTCGCAAGCAACCGTTCTAACCACTATACCATGGCCGCAAAATTTTGGATGAGACTTCCACATAACCTTAAATACATACCTATTCAAGCAAGGGTCAAAGACTAGTCGTTGATGAAGAATGGCTCTTCAAAAACCCCGGATCTGCACCATTTGATATAACATAGATTACTTGTAGAACGATTTCAACATTATGCAAAGCAGAGGTTTTTAGACACAAAAACTGACCACTCCTGGCCAAGCATAATGTAACTAACCTACCGCAAATTCTTTTCGTATATGGAATTCGCAAATGAAAGTGATACCTTTAGCCGTATAGAGTGAGAAACTTTCTCTCCTACCCCACATTAGATAGATAGGTATACGTTGGGTATAGCCAAACTTAAATAAGAGCAACCCGTGGTGACAAACCTGGCAAATTTTACATGAAAGTGCTTTTAAGGGATACCTAGGTCCCAACTTATTTGTCAAAATTAGTTTTTTTTTAATACAGGAACTGTGGATAGATATGCAATATGTGTAGGTGTTTCCAAAGGCATTAACAGGTCTATGTGCCCACACCCTGAATGTACTAAATAATTCTTGGCTATACGAAGTTTTCACCTCCCTATCTACCCTACCTACTCTAAAAAGTATAAACAAAATTCGTCGAATATTCCTATAAGACTGAGCATTTTGGCGTTTGTCAGCTACCTAAAAAGGCACGTTCCTAAACTAGGTACCTACCTTGCTCTTGTAGGTACATTAAAAATAAGAACTTTTTTATAAAATAATTAAATTGCCTGCATACATACATATTTAGTGAGCAAATAAATCCACAAGCCCATGCTGTTATGAAACTATATTCGATAACTTACGTAGAGTTCTGACCATATGCTTACTTGAGTCACAACCGTATTTAAATTTGAAAAGGTCACTACACATACAGAGCTGCGTTTCTCATATACAAATTTCCTTATGAAGAACTTTTTTAGCGTCTATTTTCTTCTTTCCATGCCAAGTAATGCACTCTGTACACCACATTTCCACCCCACCATAGTTTCACCTGACATCTTTAAATAGCTTTCCCCATACGCACAATCATTTCCAACCGCTGGCTGGCAACCTCAAAACCAAACCAAACCCCCAAATCCATGTTATTGGTCATATAGTCTGGCCCCCCCAATGAGGTCCCATTTTTTGGCAACACAAAAATGTTCACCTATACCTACTTCCTTCGTTTCATGTGTGACCCGAAAATTGTGGCTGCCTTCAAGACGTCTGTGGTTGAGAAAATAATTTCCCATTTCAACCAACCACAATGCACAGAAGAGAACACAGGATATATTCTGTCCCAACCCCCCAAACGCACACAAACACATAGCCACACCAAAATGTGTACTTTTGGCTAACTAATTTACACTTTCAATTCTAAGGGTTTTGGGGAGCACCAGCACAATTAAAATTTCCTACCAAGGATAACCCTCAATTTTATAGATTTACCATACCACTATGGACTATGGTGTATGGTAGAGAAATTTATTTCTCAATGACCGAATGTGTATCAATGGAATTGGTGGTTGATTTGATACTCGCAAGTATACCACGTCCTCGGTGTGTGCCTGTCGTCCTTTGGTTGTTGAACGACTGTGAGCCACAACCACACCACAGCAAACGGCTTGTGGTATATTTTTGTTGGCATACCAACAGCCAGGGAATGAAATAAAAGGATCCAATGGTAACTCACCACCAAAACAACCCCTGAATTGAGGGATAAGACAAGAAAAATGAAAAAAACTATGTGACAGGACATCGCATCAATCGCTGTTGAGAGCAAAGGATAAAAATTTGTTTTCCAGTTTTCTTTTAACGCGAATTTTCTTTTTTTCTTAAGAGAAACGGAGAAAATGTCATGATGGGAGAGAGCACAGGAATGGTTGATGTTAAACTGAAAGGGATTTTTTTTTTGTTCGCCAAACTTGTGGAGAACTTCTCTCCTTTGGGGAGGCTAGGAAAAAAAAATTCAACACAGACACAAGGAAAAAAATTATTTTTTTTTTCACAGCAGCTCCCGCTATTCATCATACCTACCTACCTGCAGGCAGCATTCATTCACTCAACAGAGAGCGAGTCCTTGTTTTTTTTTTACTATACCTGCGTGAGTGTTGGTAAGGGTGCAAAGGCAAAAAAGAACTACTATGGCCAGGCAAGCGAGAGGGTTGGTTTTTAGCCGAGAAAAAAAAACGAGAAAGAAAAAAATTCGTAAAAATGGGAAAAATTCTATCATTGTATGTGTGCGGGTGTATGTACGAAGGGTAGTAGCAGTAGCACTGTTGGAAGGTGAATAATTTTTTCATCTTGCATTTCTTTCCCGCCCATGGCGGGTATTGAATTTTTTCCTGCGGTTGTGTGGTGCTCTCGATGATGGTGGTGGTGGTTGGCTGTGGCAAATCGCCTGGTGACCGTCGATTCGTCGTTGTCGTCGTGTGTCGCCTCTAAATAGAAAAACCTCCGTCGATCGACAAGATTGAGTCAGTTCGCTCTGAGACTTTTACGTGTTAGGAACAAATTTTTAAAACGATACGCGGCAGATACACACAGTACCCCCATCTGTTTTGAGAATCTTTATATTTAGAAAACGGAGAGAGAACATTTTTGTCGGTTTTTCTTTTATTTTTTGTTTCGAATTTTTCCCAATTTATTTTTACCCACCAAAAGATACACCTACCTATACAAAATCATTCAGTGACCGACTGTCGAACGGTGAAGAACGATCGTCATTTCAAATAGAAAATAATTAAAAAAAAAAAACGTGCCGTGATTGATACAAAATATTGGATACAAGTGTAAAAGATTGTGAGAAAAGAATTAAGTAAAAAAAAAAAAACTCCTCAAGAAGGATATAGATATACGAAAAGGATACAAGTGATACAAAGTGATAGTGTGTTTGCGATAAACCCCCGCACGGATTACAAACTTCAAAATGCATTTACCACAAGGACCAACAGTCGTTGCCGTACAACCACCCACCTCGAATAATTCGCCACACCGGAGCAACGACACATGTCAATCACAGGATAATAGCACATCAGCGCCTGCCGCCAAGATGCCCGCATCAATGACAGACATGTTCGCCAGCCTCCATGAAATGCTCCAGGAATACCACGGAGAGCTATCACAAACAGGATCCCCATCGATACTGTGTTCAGCGCTACCAAATCATTGGCGAAGCAATAAATCCCTACCGGGAGCCTTCAAAGTCATCGCCTTGGACGATGTCCAGGATGGCACATTGGTCACCATCAAATGCGGCAACGACGAGAACTACTGCGGCGAACTAAGGAACTGCACAGCGATCATGAAGAATCAGGTGGCGAAATTCAACGATCTGCGGTTTGTCGGACGTAGCGGCCGTGGAAAATCATTCTCGCTAACCATCACTATTGCCACATATCCCGTGCAGACAGCCTCCTACAGCAAGGCCATCAAAGTGACCGTCGATGGTCCCCGGGAGCCACGATCCAAGCAAAGTAAGTTTTCCAACGAAAAACATTAAGAACACACATTTATGTCTTCTCTTCGATTTTATTGCAACCAAATGTGTGTGTGTGCGGAGTTGGATTGAGTAAACAAAATTTTAGATGCTTCTTCCCCCGACTCCACACATAAACATTGTGGCGCCGATGTTGCTATAAAATCGAAGAAAATAAAATCAACTGCACCCGACCACTGTCTACATAAACTCTATAAACTAACATGTGATTTTTGTTTTTCTCTTTTTTTTATTAGATTATGGATATCCCCATCCAGGAGCATTCAATCCATTTATGTTAAATCCTGCGTGGTTAGATGCAGCCTACATGACATACGGATATGCGGATTATTTCCGTCATCAAGCAGCCGCTGCAGTACACCATCCTTCAATGGCAAAAGGTTAGTTATTCACAAACATTTATTCAAACAAACAAAAAGTCCTGTTTTGTGTCCTTTCAATTAAAAATCGAAGCGAGAAAAACAAATACGTTGAACGAATTGAATTGTGCGCACATTTTTTATCCCTCGGATGCGTGCTTTTGTTTCGTATACCAAGGGTTGTTGAGCAAATATAAAACCACCCCATTGTTGCATCCCTAAAAGTTGATTCATTCATTCAATCGCGGGGGAAATACTACTCGTAGATACAATTTCAAGAAAACAATTCGAATTTAGAGATATAAAATGAGATGAAGAGTTTTTAAAGTCACTTTAAGTTTGCGAAATTTCAATTCATTCAATTAATTTACAAAAACTTTTTAAATCTTCCATTTTTCTTAACTTTTCTGAACTATTTTCGAACAAACTCGTGATACTAATTTTAAATAATCAGCACTAAGCGCTTTCCTAAAATTGTCTGTCAAAATTTGTGGTAAATTATTTTTGAACATACCCGCCACCTGTCATTTTTGGGGCCTCAAATCCATTAATTATTAAACTTATGTTTTATGCAAATTTCCAAAGTTCTTAAATAGAGTTCCGCCAAACCTTAAGCTCTGGCAACGCATTTCTAAACATTTTTATCAGAAATTGTTCTTGAACACACCCAGTATCTGTCACTTTTCCGGCTTTAAAATGCCCATTAATATGTTTCCGACAACATTTTCTTAAGCCTCTGATACAGCCTTTCCCATATAACTTTGTGAAACTTTGTTAACAGTTTGTGAAGACTTTTGACATCTGTCACTTCTTTGATGACACAATAAATACTTTCTGTCACTTTTCAGTCTCAGAATGTCCATTTTTTCCGCTGAATTTTAGTAGAAACTCATTTCACTCAATCAAAACAATCAACTAACCATTATTCTTTTTTTTAATTCCAGGATCTCCAACGCATCCACAAACAGGCCCGACAACCGTCCACCCACCATCATCTGTGCCACAACCACTTCCCCATGGCGAACGCCATCCAAACGACTTCCATGCAGCACCAAACACTCCACCCGGTCTACCACCAATGTCCGGTCCCAATGGCCTGATACCATCACCTGGATCGGCAGTCAGCAACGGAGCCTACCTACCACAATTTCCCTTCGGACCCGGCCAACCATTCCTGCCGTACAACTTCCCCGGCCTGCGAGTTCGCAACGGTCTGCCACCACACGGAGGCAACCCCCTGAATACATCCCTCGGTAGTCACGGTTCAACGGAACACATCAGCCCGGCGCACATATCACCAGCATCCTCGCGGCCCTCTTCGTCCAGCCCACCGTCCACCAACCACAGTATCTCTGCCAAATTGAACACATCCCTGGAGACGAGCTCACTGCACGACCAATCATCCGATGACTCTGACGACGAGCAAATCGATGTAGTCAAGTCCGCCTTCGTGCCGATCCTACGTCCAAGCCTCCCGTCTATGGACGAACGCCTCTGCTCACAGGACGATCTCGACAAATCCATCGATTCAACCCGCAGCAGCCCACTAAGCACCATCCAACAATCAGCCCCACGACTACGATGTGACCTGAAAGCACCATCGTCCATGAAGCCGCTGTTCCACGAAGCGCCCCGGTCTACACCCACCTCACCCGAAACCAAGCTCAAAACGTCGACAATATCAGCTCAGAAAACCGTCTGGAGGCCGTACTGAGAACCGCCCAAGACTTCCAAGCCCGACAAATGGAGTTTTTCGAAAATCCCATAGTCTCCAGCACAGTTTTCCAAGGCGGCCGGAGACAGCTCAGCTGCAGTCGACAGACCAGTTAACCATGTGTACCGTGTACCGTATAGCGACATTTGCGCAACACAGCCCAGTTTGTTGAGAGACACGCAGTGCCAGAAAATATTCAACTATATTAATGGACCACACATATAGAAATCAAGAGGAGCACCCCAGCCCCTGGACTCGGTGGTGTGTGTTTTTAATTTTTTTCACCGCGATGTTAAAAAAATTGAAAAACCTTCCAACCAAATTGCTAAAACAGGACAAAAAAAATACTTGTGATGATAATGATGATGCATATTTTTGTGATAATAGTGATGTAAGGGGATGATGATTGATGGAGTGCAGTGACACCACAGTTGGTATAGAGGGGTGATTCCCGGCGCATTTTATGCCAGAACATCCGCATGAAATCGCTGACTGAATTCACTGGTTTTGAATTCAATTGTTATGGAGAGTCGCCGCCAATACGCAATGTGTCAGTGTAGATATGTTAACCAAGTGTAAATATGTTTTTAAAACACCGACGCACATACACAGAACAAAATGTACAAAAATGTAAAACAATAACACTATAGGAGAACTTGTTGTAAATTCGTTTCATTCAAAGTGCGCACCGAAAAATAGAAAAACCGATTATGTTCTTGCAGTTTTGATTAGTTTTCTTTTTATTTTCGAATATTTTGTAAAATGCTGTAACGATAATATAGTTCAAAACGGAATGAGAGGATTTATTTAAAAAATAGTATATAGTTATAGAAAATATATATATATTTTTTTTAATTTAACTTTTGTTTCAAATGGATGTACAATTTTTGTAGAAAGTTTTTTATTATTAGTTTTTAAATATTTTTAAGATTAATTTATAGAGAAAAATAAACAAAATCGGAATCGAAAAGATTTCCGACAAATTTTTATATAACCTTGGACTTTAATTTAAAAATTTTAACATTTGGTATATAATAGATATCTACATTATATAGATGATATTTTGTGGTCAATTTTGCTTTGGGTTCATTCACTAATGCCCGGTTTCTCAGTGATTAATTAAGTATCGATTCTCCTCGAATTCCACTCAAGAGCCATATTTGATAATAATTATGCCAAATTTAGATCAGGGCAGTTAAGTGTGCCTAAATCGTAGCTTTGACAGGTGGCAAGCAATTTGGCTGTCAACGATTTAACAAGCTTGTTTAGCTAGGTAGATACATTTTTTTACGAATTTAATAAGCCAAATAATTTCTTTTCCTCTTTAGTTAAGGTCATTTGACGTTTACAATCTATTTTGCAAATAAAATGTTGGGACAGAATTTAACTTAATAAGGGGATTTAGATTTTGCGAAATACGGGTAACTAGTTAAAAGCTTACCTACTTAAATTGTCTTCTTAGAAAAAAAAACCGTTTGATATAGCTTATACGTGTCGATGACTGGGAATTTCCAGACAAGCTTGTCATTGCTGAAACTTTTAAGTTCGACTTCACAAATATAGGCTGCAGCCTGCAGCTCACAACAGTGCCCCGTCTTACCGCACTGCTTTTTCTGTTCGTCTAGTTGTAGCTCTACTGAAACGATGAACGATAATAAAACCGTTTTGTTTATGACCCAAAATAAGTCCTATTGAAGTATTAGGAGCTATTGCCAGCTTAAAAACTTCCAACTTACTGGAGCAGATGATATTTCTGACATGGTTCTAAGAAGCTTCTTTACTAAAAGAAGTCGTCGGTCGGTTTTTTTTTGCTTGCGCCAATAGTGGTCGGCGCAGTAGCTCAGTGGTTAGTGTGCTGGACTACTGTGCGAGGGATCCGAGGTTTGATCCCCGAAAAAACACAAATTACATCTTAAGGTTTTTTTCTACTGCGCCACCTCTCGCGAATGTCTGACAAACATGCGAGAGTATTACTCTGTCCTGCAAAAAAGCTTCTTAATTCAGCCGTTTGGACTCGGCATAAAATTGTATATGTAGCCGAACTTGGGGGCTCTAAACTAATAGCTTATGTCTCCAGAGGAACACCTCAGGGCGGGGTAATCTAATCTCCCTACTGTTGTGGGTCATTGTTCTTAATGAAGCACTTACCATCTCCCAAAATTAAGCTCTGGATGTACACGGCTATAGTACGACCTATATTGACCTACGGCAGTTTCGTATGGTGGCCGGCAAGCAAGAAAGCTACATATACCTAAAAGCGTTAACGAAGGTTCAAAGACTAGCGTGCATCGGCACCACCAGTGCGATGAGGACAACTCCAACCGCAGGACTTGAGGCTATCCTCAACCTGTGTCCGCTAGACATTCAAATACAGCTATCGGCCGCAATTAGTGCAATGAGGATCAGGCAATCGGTAAAATGAATTTTGAACGAAACGGGTCATTCTATGATCCTACAGAAATATTTCAGCCATGTACCTGTCACGGACTACATTATGCCTTACCTAGAGTTTACAAGACCCTTTTCTAGCGCCTATCCCAGCAGGGAAGAATGGAGAGACGAACTTGTACCAACCACAGCCGCATTCACAGACGGATCAAAAATGGACACTGGAGTAGGGTCAGGTGTCTTCTCTGAATCGCTGGGTATATCAAAATCGATACGGCTCCCCGACCACAGCAGCGTTTTCCAAGCAGAGGTCCTGGCAGTGACAACAGCAGCCCGTGAGTCTGTGGTAAGGGCAATACCACCTGAAGGTATTAACCTTCTTTATCGATAGCCAGGCAGTAATGAAATCCATAACTGCACCAGAAATAAAATTGAAGCTTGTGAAGTGCTGTCGCGGAGAACTCAACGCTCTTGGTATACAGCACAAGGTATCACTCTGCTGGGTTCCGGGACATGAAGGCATTCCAGGCAATAAGAAAGTAGACGAATTAGTAAAACAAGGTTCGACAGCTGTTTCAGAACAAGCTTTGGACACTCAAGCTCGAAGCAGGGAGAAAAGCCACAAGAGAGGCGAACGCAAGATGGGCCACCTTAAACACTTGTAATACCACAAGAATGCTATGGCCGTCCTTTAACGAATCCCAAAACCGAGAAAATATTGCGGAAGAATATGAAATCCCTGTCCACCCTCGTAGGTAGCATAACAGGGCACAACACTCTGCGGTATAAATGGGCTTAACGCAAGAAGAACTTTGCTGAGACTGCGGTGATGAGGAAGCTCTTGAGGATACAACCCACTTCCTATGTCACTGCCCAGGTCTCCAAAACACCAGGTATTCCTAGGGAGTCACTTCTCCAACGACCTAGAGGAGCTCTCCAGCACATCAATAGACAAGAAAATGAACTTCGTCAAATCAACAGGATGGTTTGTATGTAGCAGCACAGTAAGTAATTTGAATACAGGGTTATAATGGGTAAGGGACAACCTCTTTCTCCCTACGGGAATCACAATCGATAATCGATATAATACCCCTGTGTCCAATATTTCTCTCAAAAAAGATCTGGGAGTTATTTTTGACATATTGCACGCTCATTGAGTTTTTGGTTATTGCCAAAGGTAATCAGATGGTAGGTCTTATATTGCGGACTTTCAAGATCCTCATATTCTTCAATGTCAATTTTTTACATTTGTTAGATCTCATCTCAAGCAGTATAGTATGGAATACATTTTATGAAGGGCATTCTTTTGGAATTGATAAGATCCAAAAGCTGCAAATTATTTGGTATATAAGATTTTATCCCCAAAGCGACAAACGTAGTAGATATAACTTCAAAATAAGTGAAGATAGATGAGTTAAAGATCAGAAAGAATTATGTTCTTTTAAGGCCAATTTCGTTTTAAAGTTTCAACGAATTTATTGAAATTTTAAAATCAATATCATTTATGACATCTAATGTGGAAAATCTCACGCGGGCTTTTTTGACATTCACGTCGTTCTTCTCTCTTCAGATCGATAATACCATTTCCATTCATTTGATTGAAAATATTTCACCTACCCCACAGCCACAGAATTGGTCTGCCTTCTATTGCACTTCGAAAATCAAAGCAATTTTGCACAAGAAAATCAAGTGGAGAATATAACCATTGCCACAGCTACCGGATTCGCATTGCCGCTTCACACATGAGCTCACTGACCAGTTAACTAAACATCGAGCGAAGTTTGGAGGAGAAACTGCATTACACATTGCAAACAGGGATACTCTCATCGATATCTACGTTTATATAAACGTAACGCACACTATATATGTGTATCTACTTTGACTGGATATAGGAAAAGTGCGATAGCTGTATTGTAGAATGAATATAATGGAAATGGGGTGAAGTTTTGTATCTATCCTTAGTAGCAGCGATTGCACGCAAAGACATACCACCAAAGGCACACGCAACGCAAACGTTTCGCGAAATAAATTTATTTCTAGATTGCTGCGGTATAAAAGTCGCAATTTAATTTATTTTTTATGGGAAAAATGGACTTAAACAGATACGATATTCCGAATAGACTTATCTATTACGTTTAAGCGATGAAATGATTAAAAATATATTTTCATTATTTGTTTGTAACTTAAAATTAATGACAATAACTCAACGGGAATCAACTAATGTGAAGAGACTCGAAAAACTGAGAAGCTAAGATTTGTTAGATTGTTAAATGAGCAAGTCCTTTTTGATCACACAAGTAACACTACTTAGTACGGCGGTTAAACAACACAAAGTTCTAATCGCACATGTTCTAAGCTGTTACGCACATGCCTATGTGCGAAAAAACATCAACAGTCCTATATGTATGTGCGAAAGCCATTAGTCGGTCTAATTGAATTGGAATTAAATCAAACTGATATAAGCCGACAATTCCTCACGGTAGTATCATTTTAGTGGACGTTGTCGCACAGATTCGTGTGCGCTACTGGTCTTGCGCACATTTCTCTGTGTGACAAGAAAATGATTATGGTAATTCAGTGGCTCTGTGTGGGCGCAGTAGCGCAGTGGTAAGTGTGCTGGACTACTGTGCTAGGGATCACAGGTTCGATCCCCGGAAAACACAAATTACATCTTAAAGTTTTTTCTACTGCGCCACCTCTCGCGATCGTCTGACAAACATCCGAGAGTATGACTGTCCTGAAAAATCTTCTCAATTCAGCCGTTCGGACTCGGAATACAATTGTAGGTCCCTTCCATTCGTCCCAAAAAACTCACACAAACGAATGGCTGCGAGAAGCTAGGCCTAGGGTGTCTATCCGCCTGTTGCGCCACATATTTATTTATTTTGTAGTGGCTCTGTACATAATATGCTGGAGCCTTAGCCTTTAGTTAGCCTTAGCCTCAGCTACCCCGAGATTATGACTGTTTTGAAAAATATCCTTAATTCAGCGATAGCATAAAATTCAGCCTACTTTCACCTTTGTCTGTTTATTCTTAAAAAAATGGACTATGACGCACGTTCTCCAAGCGTCTTCTATCTAAGCTATGTAATTGGTACCATCAGGCAGACGTTCCCCTAGGTAGGGCCATAATACGAGGTAGTGAGGTCAATTTCGTCACTTCCCCTCTATATAGCCGAGATCGCGAGATCGTGCGATATTTAGGGGTACTTGAGAATTGTACGTCTACGGCTCATGTAATGGAAATTGAGGGATTTATTAATGTTCCTATTCCAAATTTATAAACATTGTTGGGATTGATACTCCATAAAAAAAAATTCAAAAATAAGGATATCATTGTCAGAAGTATGTCCTACAGGCATGCCGCATCAAGAGCCTAATGCTGTTCTTCCTGCCAACAAATGGCGCCCAATGAGGGGATCATTTTTATTTTTATTTTTATATGACGGTAATAAAGATGAGACAGCATCCAATACAAATATAAGAAGTTTAAATCCACAGTGAAGCCTTTAATTTGAAATGGAGCCCATTTTCTCATTGGAATGGCGCCCAATGCGAGGTTTTATTTTTATCTTCGGTGCTCAAATACGATCTGCATGCAACCTTCGTTGGATAACTTTCAGTTAGCTTCACAGAAGACTGCCGCCTATCTTACATAATATATTATGTTCTTATCTCCGGGAGGCGAACTTATAACGCTTCAACAATGCTTTGAGGTGCTTTCAGATGTGTGTTATTTCTGGACTCAAATTAGTATAAGTTTTAGTAGTTAAAGTACAGATCCTGATATCCAGAAGAGATCGCCAGAAGTTTCTCTACCGCGTCTTTGCCAATGTCTCAGCAAACAAATCGAAATCAGTGGAATTGGAAACGAGCTGGCTGTCACATGACATAAAACAATTCTTATGATAATAGGTAAGTAAAGTGATATATGTAGGTACTTAAAATTTTGGATTGGCGCCCAACGCTGGGGTTGGTATTTTGTGAATGTAGTATGTGACGATAAGGGTGATATTATTTAATATGACAAGTTTTATGTTTATTTCAAAAAACATTTCTTCCCCAATTCGATGTTCTCACTGGAATGGCGCCCAACGCAAGGCCTCCGATTCGTTTTCTTTTGTAAATGCTTACTTGATGCAGTGTGCGATGGTCAGAGCATAATGTGTTCTTCCTTACAATAGCTGTTTCGTTCTAAAGCCCTCGACAAAGCTAAGAGTGATTGCTAAAAAAATGGCGCCCAACGAGGGGACTTTGCTTTTCACTTTACTTTTCTTATTAAATGCAACGTAGTCGAGTGTGCATCGTGGATATTTACAGAATCGAACCAAAAAAGTCGTTTGTACCTACAGTCTTAGCCAACTTTGTTCGTTGTAGAGGGCTCCTTGTGAACCACACTGTACCCACTTCAGTTGGAATGAAATTCATTAAATCGCTGTACGAACTCGAAACCAAGCTGTACCAAGGGAGAGCACTTGTATTATCCCTGACGTGGCGTGGCTATGGTCAACCCTCTAGTTGCCCAAAAGTAGTTCGCATTTCAAGTATTTCAAGTCCACGTTCCCAGCACCACCCCCTCTCCATTCAGCATCATGATCATCATCATCTACTATCATGATGGTAAATATTGGACCATTATTTTATACATGAGTTGCTGCAATCAATAGCAAGTCTAGTGGTTGCTTTCGATTCACGGAATCGAACTTATTTTTTTTTTTTGTTGTTCGCCTCTTCATCCACCCGATAGTAGTGTGTGTCTGTCAAAAAGTGTATCCTGCGCGAAATTGCCTCGGCCTCTACAGATTTATCCATCGAAAGTTTTTTACCTTTCAAAACGGCAACGCACGTACCAAAGAGTAAACATAGGCAATTCACGCGCGCTCGCTATACACTATTCCTTGTTATTCCGGTGCGGTGGTGGCGTGGCTTGGCGTGGCGATGGTCAGTAGTGGTATGAATAGTGTATAGGGGAGAGCGAAGCTTCCTGCTACGAATATCCTTGTTGTTGGGCTTTGACTTGTTGTTGTTGCTATTGTTGTTTTTGGTTGCATTCACCATCGGAAATCGCTTGATTCAACAATTGCATTGGGCGCGCGGGAAGCAGAATACATACAAGTATACAATGGGGTCCAGGTTGAAGCGAAAATCGCTAAAAATTAGCATCGCCACTCGAGTGTCTTCGTCCGTGCTGCCATGCGGCCCGGAACAGCCAGCCAAACACAAAAACTCATGTTGAAGTGGTAAACGAACGACGGCAGGACGAGTTATATACGATGGCGTTGTACACACGCGTGAAGAACACGAAGGCAACAAACAATGGATGGACGAAGTTCAGCCTGTCTGCCGCGCCGCGCCACGGTGGCATTTGCAATAAACTAAATGTTGGATGAAGTCTGGCGTGCATAAAAGCTAATGCACTTCTGTGGGCATCTCAACGTCAATCACAATGGCACTGGCTTTCGGCCGAACCGTGTGTATGTTTGATGTGTGCTAGGCTAGGACGAGCATTGCAAGCAGTTTTGGCCATTTCTAAATTTTATTTACTCGTTCGTTGTTTCAGCCATCCAAGAGGACTTCTTTTTTGTTTCCTTGTGTGGATGTGATCCTGCAATATAATTATTATATTTGGCACTTAATGTGCCTCAGCAACACATCCCCGCTTCCAGCCGAGTCGCCGTCGAAGGACTAAAGTGGCAAGTGGACATCACTTTGTCTCTTAGCCGAGTCGTCACTCGTCCTGTATGTGTGTGGTGTGTGGACTTGTGGGAAGTGTATGTTATTCAGGAGAAGGTTAGCCGCAGCACGGAGAATCTACAGCGTTATGGTTGGCTGAAAAATGTATGCATCTCGCTTTGAGGAATGGGCAAGAAGTGTCAGACTCGCAGAGTGGATATGGACGAAAGTGCATGCATTAAAGATGGCGATGTAAAAAGCGAACTCTTGTAAAGCGCTTGGCGAGTGTTTTTCTTCTCTTTTTCCATGAGGTCATTGGCTATAGCTGGTGATGGGTTGTAGTCCTGATAAGGGATTGCAGAGTGTTGATGCAGCACTTTTGCTTTAAAGCGATGAAGAGTGAAATCGATAATCGATTGCATTTAATGATGATAGACTTGGAGTGAGTCGTGAGTGGTGGTCGCAGCAGAACCTCTCCGGTATATGGGTGCCTTCTGGTGAATGTGTATTAGATAAAAGAACAGTCAATTATTAGCAAAGCCAGCGATGGAGTAAATATAACTCAATCTTTGCATCCCTATCAGGAATCTTATTTTCTACAACTTCAACGAAGTTTGTGTTGAAAACAGGATCCTCCGACATATTTTCCAGAACTTTGTAGAACGTAGTAAGTGCAAAAGTGTGAATAATCACAAATATTGCTACTAGGAAGCGGTGTGTATCTTTAAGTAAATAGTAGTCTTATTTTGTTTACGTTTACTGGGTGTTTTATGTCTGTTATACTTAGCAGGTAAACTCTGGAGTGTATTACAGGAGTATGGAATTGACGGTTTTCTTTCGAGAGCAATTCAATCTCTCTACACAAACTGTAAAAGCTGTGTTCGGGTAAACCGCGTTAAATCAATACCTTTCACCATGGGCGTTGGACTTCGCCAGGGGTGCGTCTTGTCCCCTCTCCTTTTCATTACTTATATGGACTGGATGTTACAGCGCAGTCTTGGCGAAGAACGTTTCGAATTGGGAGATCTGAGGATAAGTCATTTGCTCTTCACTGATGACTTGGTCATCCTTGGGTCCTCTCAGACTGAACTTCAGCGCGCACTCGATCGGTTTGTATCCGTCTGTGTTGAAGCTGAGATGAAGGTAAACGTGAACAAATCTGAAGTAATGGTCGTCTCCAGAACGCCTGTTCAATGCACTCTGCATGTTAGTGGAGTCCCATTGAAGCAGGTGGAGAAGTTTAGGTATCTCGGGGTCTTATTCACGAGTGATGGAAGGAGCAATGCCCAGTTTTCCTGTAGGATTGGTCAGACTGGATCAATTTTGAGACAGCTTGGGCATTCTGTTATCAGGAGGACTAAACTTGGTGTCAAAGCTAAGTTGTCAGTCTTTAATTCGGTGTTTGTTCCAACTCTTACCTATGGTCATGAGGTTTGGGTAATGAACGAAAGAATAAGATCGCGAATACAAGCGGCCGAAATGAGATTCCTCCGTTGTATTGCTGGTGTGACCCGTAGAGATCGCATTAAATACCAGAATACGTGAGGAACTCAATGTCGAGCAGCTACTTCTCCGGACAGAGGGGTCCATGCTTCGGTGGTTTGGTCATGTTAAATGCATGTCCCCAACCATGATCCCACGACGTGCTATGGAACCCTTATCATCAGGCAGGCGTCCTCTAAGTAGACCAAGGATGAGATGGTTAGATCAAGTCCATAATCTCTCCTATACCCGTATGGGGATGGGCATAAAAGCCTAGTTACGGCACTGCAGAGAGCCCGCGGCCATTAGTTGCAAATGTTTTGCACAGTAAAATAGGAAATTTCATTGAATTAGCGTGTACCTATATTTGTTGTTGTACTAAAGCATGTAGGAAAAAGTTTTCCTTTTCCAAATAATTGTTAAATTCAAGGTGTATTGAAAAATTACAAAATTGGCTGTATAAAAAAAAACGGCCAAGTGCGAGTACACTAGCGCGCCGAAGGTTCCGTACTTGGCCAGAGTTGATGTCTTGAAAAGTCGGTTGTTCTTTCATTTGATAGACTTAGGTATACAAAATTAAGGTAGGCGGTTGCCACAGCCATCAGTTGGGTCCATTGTGTCCAGTCACAGGAACCTTCCATTCAGGCGCGTTGTGGGCCTACGGGAAACCGGCAATTTTCCCCGTGCATTTCGTTTTAGGAGCGTTATTTTCAGGAAAAGTTGAAAATATAATCGACACAAATTTTAATGTTGATTAATTTTTTCTTGTTTTAAAATTAGTTCTTCTCATTTTTGTACTGGGTATGTTAATGTTACCCATTGAAGTTCATGAGATTTTCAAAATAATTGAACCGACAAATTCGCTGTGGATTTATCCCAACTGCGATTTTCCCCCTTTTTTCTGTGGTGAATTCATAACAACTTTCTATGTGTGTGTATCAATAAGATTTTCAATTGACAGTTGCAGGCATCATGGACGTGGCTCATTTGTTTCACTCTTAAGTAATTTTTATTTGAACAAGATAATCAATTTAATTAAACAAGAAATGGTAGCTAATTCGGCACGAAATTCAACTCGATTCAAGAACAGACGTGAGTACTTGAGATCAGTGCGTTTTTGTCATAAGATTTGTAAATGCTAATAATGAAGTCGCTGAACGTTTGATTTTCGGTAAAGAGAGTCATTTCAAGCCAAGGTAAACATATTTTTGATTTATTGCAAGAGGCTTTAAACCAATGCGGCCTTGACTTGAAACATTGTGTGGCAGACTGCTTCGATAGGGCAGCAAACATGAGTGACCAATACAAAGGTGTTTCCCCACATTTGAAAGAGTACAATCCGAATCATATTCACACCTGGTGCCATGCTCTGCTCATGTAGGTATCCACTTAATTTAGTTATTTCTGATTGCATCGAGTCCCTTATTCGGTTGGCTGCAATCATTATCAGTGTTTTTTAGTAATTCTTATAAAAGAATGCTGGAATATGAAAAAACGAAGCTGAGCCTTATTGGCAATACGCGTTGGTCTTCCAAAAGTAATGCATTAAAGAAAATCGTTGGCCATTTTGAAACATGGAAAAACGTAGACGCTTTACTCGACATTAAATGATCTTCAATCCAAAGCGGTTTTCCTACACGTAGTTGCTGGCTTGAAATTCATATCGGAAGAAAAATGTTATGACGAAAAATAAGACATTAAGCGGTTTGTTTACTCAATCAGCTCTTGAAATTCGAATCTGTTTTGACAGCTATGATTTTTGATATAACTTAACTACTCCAGTTTCAAAATATTTACAAACCACTAATTTGGATTATGTCTAAGCTTGGTTTCAAGTTAATGTGATGCTTAAGCAAATACAAAAATTACGTGTTAGTGGCTTTGAAAGCGTATTGCTCACAAATTCGTTAACGCAATAAATAAGTATTGAATATACGATGTTCTCATAGAAAAAGCACTGCCTGAGCAATGAAGGTCAACGAGTCAAAGATGTACTAAACAAATTTGAGATTACCAACTTTAATGTTATTTTCGACAAAATAGTAATGTCAATTGAAAATTATTATTTTTGCACAACATAAAGATTTTTATGGAAACGTTGAATGTTTCGACCAACGCACGTTTACAAAAACAACGCCTTGAAAAAATGTATGTACCTATATTTTGCAATAAATTTAGAGTTTATAAAATATTTTGATATAATATTGTTTTTAAAATTTAATTAAATTTTTTTTCAAAGGAGTGAGAGGGGGCGCTTTCAATTTAAAATCCCGGTAGAAAATTTGTTCCCACCACGCGCCTGCTTCCATTTCTTACCTGTTGGAGACAAAGAATATACCGCTTTTATATTGAGTCCCCTATAGATTTGGTTTTAATCACAGACATTCACAAGCTCTTGTATCTAGATTTCCAGCCTGTCCTAAGAGTAACCGAAGGATGTGGAGTTTGTTGACCTACTGGAACCACCCCGATTTGAGTATGAATCTCAGGAGTTCCTTAAGATCAAAATTCTCCAGATCTTCTAGTTCATCGAAGAAGAAGCTGTTGAGAATCTTTTGTGTCTTGTTTTTAAGGGCTAAGGCATTCGCAAAGCAGATGACGAACATATTCTATTTCTTCAACGTCTCTGCAGCTTCTGCAAAAGTCATTATGCAGTATGCCCAGTCTTTCCGCCACAAACAAGTAAGAATAGACCGCCGACTCCTCCAACAGAACGGACTTTGCCTACAAGCTGCCGTCGGGCCCAGGATTTTTCATGTATTGGTGCTGTACAAAATCAAAGGAGCGCCATTAACGCACGCATACTTGAAAAATCCTAGGCCCATGGTATAGCATGGAAAATCATTGCCGCCATTAATTTTGACATTTAGGCCTTCCGCACACGAATCGTGTCGTCATCGTATTGTCATTGTCACATCATGAATTTGCCGTGCAGCTACGATAACGATAGGCGTATTAAACCGCACACAACGCAATTTCGTCAAAATACAAAGCGTCAAGATGTCGCCTGACATTTTTTTTAAAATAAAATACGTAGCGGTATTGTAAAATGTAAATAAACTCCAAGCGTACTCGTACAAATACGATAAGCGGGCGACGTTGCTCGACGATAGTCGTCATGTAGCATGAATGCTGCGGCGATTACGCGTAGCGTACGAGTCGTGTGCTGTTTTCTATTTGAATACAAGTGTACGGCAACAAATCGTCTGCCTCTCGTACATCGCACCGCATACGCTGCGATGACGATACGATCCGTGTGCAGAAGGCCTTACACGTATTCACAGACAGGGTAATTTTTTCCGGGGAGAATCTTATAGGTGCATGGGAAGTCGGCGGTCTAGTTCTTTTTTTACTGGTTTGTGCTTTCCGTGTGTACCTCTATCGCACAGTGTCCAGCAATGACGCCGTGAGTATGCATGATATCCTTGCGACTAAGTCCGATCAGGAATTTGGATCTCTTTTTGCTCACTTCTATGGCCATAATTCTTTTGCATGCCTACAGGTGTTGAGACTATTCCAGCGTAGATTTGTTCTACTCAAGGTTTCAAAGTCAATCTTCCTAGCAAGCGTGCTGGTAAATTAAACAGTTTTTTGTATGAAGAAAAATATATATTTTTTTTTTTTCACTAAATTACTAGTTACTCTAAAACTAATCAATGTATCATTGATATTTGTCGTTTAACTAGAGGTTATACCTGATGTTGTTTGCAAATTTCAGCCTTCTACGTCAATTCGTTCTTGAGATAGACATAGGAACATAATTGACTTAGTGCGGGTTCGAACAGACGGACAGACATCGTAACGAAAACAATAAGGTTCCGTATTGTCCCTATCGGAACGTAACCTAAAAAAGGTGAACAACGGCAAAGAAAAGCCTTCGAATGTGCAAATATTTTGCAGAGCACGGAAAGTTCACTCAAAGTAATTTTAAAAATAAATTTCTACCAATGGCTCTTTTTAAACTATCCTTCGAAGGATATAATGCAAGATGGGTATCACGAATTCTCTGCGCTGCATGTGAACACACACTTCCTTTTCTAATTTTCAAAAAAAAAAAAATATATATATATTTTATTTTATTAATAAAGTAAATTCCATCTCAAAGTTATTTGTCCAAATACCTCATGATCATGAGGACAAATGCAAATAACTCACTTTGACATCATCAACATGAATAAAATTATACTAAATGTCGGAAGTGGAAGCTCTTGACATTTGGAATTTATCACCCAACAGTCAGTCCATATCCATGGGACTCAGACTCGGAATAAAACTGAAGTATTATTGTTTCAAGGACCATTCATTCAATCTTAATAAATGTGCGAATAATATTCTCTTCGTATGGTCATTTCCTTTTCTGGGATTTTCCTGTTGTTGTTGTAGTTGTTCTTTCTCTTCTTCAAAAAAAAAATAAAAATAAGAAGAATTTTTCTAAATGAGAAATCAGTGCAGACCGGTGTTTCCTCTTGATATCCTATAGCAACTGATGGTTGCATAGTAACAAGGATATATGTATATTTTTATGTACACAAAAAACGGGAGCGGTAACAAAAAGGATATCCCTTATATATGCCGTGAACCAAATTTAATAAGTGGACACACAATACTCCATATCAGATGAGAAAAGATTCAAGTGGTGTGTCCAGAAAATTGTGACCAACAGCTCAGGTGAGGCAATGATATGTATAGTGGCTCATATAACAGGGAAAAAAAAGGACATCTCTGGGCAACGGGGTACGGCGAATAGGATTCTCTTCGGTATGATGCAAATATCCCTTTTGAGTGTACAATTGCATGTGACTCCCATTAGAGGACAACAAACAACGAACGGGAAAAGGGACCAAGATTGGATTACAAAAATTTAATTTGTAATTTTTAATTAGATGAACTACTACATATATGCACGGGATGAAAGATCCAGCAGCAGCAGCAACATAGTCGTAGCAGGAGAAGTGGTTGAATTTCAGAGTTAAATGCGATGCTTATGGGGGAAGAGCATTGTTAGCCCGTCTAGTAGCAATGTCAATGCAAATTTTTATTTTGTATTGACATTGACATAACAGGTCCATATATCAAGCCAAGGACATCCATTCGTTTCGCCTTATCCGGACGGCTGAATTGAAGTGGTCCTCAAAAACAAAAGTAGCTAGATAGTTTTCAATAATGTCCTTTACAAGCACGTGCTAATTGGTGGTCGTAAAGAGATGTCTGTCTCATTTGATCGTCTGTCCCAGTTCATCGCTGGCCCCAGCTTTACTATAACTCATCCGCCTTTTAGGTATGTACCTTCGATAACCCTGCAGAACTCGATGTTATTTAGTGAGCTTCAGTTCTTTTCAACATTTTATTTGACTGGGTTTGATATAATCAACTTGAGAGCCTGTTGAGACTGCCTACAAAGATACAAAGTTATAGTCGAAGTTGGAATATTGCCAACGTTTGTGTGTTTTGCCGCTTTTTTTTATGGCAAGTATCCCTTCTGGTAAAACGCTGCCGGAATCGGGTAGTATTAACTCGTTGAATAATTTCAAAAAAAAAAAAAAAAAAAAAATTGGGCACTGATTTTGGTATCCCACTAGCTATGACTTGAACCTCACACAAGGGAAAATCACAAGGAATATTAACATCGACTTGATATACTAGTGAGCATAAGAGTTAGTGTTGAACCAAAAAACGTCGGAACATTGAGTCTAGCACATGCCCCGAGAGCAACTGAATTCAACATCAATATAGCGTAGTAAGCGACATTCGCGACATCAACACGAACTGCTATTGGCAAATTGGTCTATTTTCCGCTTCGTATGCACGACATTGACTTCTGGGCTATCGCATACGTTTTTTCGAAAACATGTTTGTTGCGGCTGCAACCGCAATAAACCGCAAGAACTTTTGTCAATCGAGTATCCCTCAACTTTCTATCATGTGCCGAAGACCAATAATAATGACACCAAAGGTCCATCAAAGGCGCTTCGTCGAAACCTTTGGTTTGATGGAGAAAGTATACATGCAGCAAGGCAACTTGCAATACTAAGTGACAGAAAAGGTCTAGAGCGACTAAGCCCTACGAGCAAAAAAAAAGTGTTAGTTCAAAGTTTGTGGACTGACAAGGAGAACATACTCTCTGCCACGCGAAAGGTAGATAAATACTGACCCATTGTGATGACCGTCAGGGGAAAGATGCTGTTCCTTAACCCTTTTTCACTAACCCTGTTTTTGATGTAATCAATTACTTACTGTGCAGGGCTGCTACCCTCAAATCATTCCATGACGAAGTTCTTTATGCTTATCTGCTCTAAAGCTCGTCTAGATGTTGGAAGATGTAGGGTAGGGCGGGGCTAGTTGGGCCACTTTTCGTTTGAAGTCCTGTTTTAACCAGGTTATCCATACTATACCTTCAAGAGTGGTATGAAAAGATAGAATGGAGTTCGCACTTCATAATTTTTTTGGAAAAAATTGAAAATATTCATCCGCAAGGGAATAACATTGTCCTAAATGCACTAAGTCCCCACCAATGGGGTAAGTTGGGCCAGTGAGTAGGGTAAGTTGGACCACGGCTCAAAAAGTGTAAGAATGAGCTCCATAAAGGACAAAAAAGCCAGAATTTTCAATAGTATCTTATTCAAAACATATCAAATAAATAGAATTCTAAACAAAAAATTCTTCATGACGTATATAACAGGTGAACACTTATATAAAGCCCACTTTCGACAAGTATGGCACTGTATCTCTTACTCGCCAGCTCTCTCGGTTTTTCGCTTGTACGTAAGAATTTTAACAAATAATAATGGACATACAGATAACACATGTATTTATTTATTTAGCAGGGCAAGTTTTTCCACCTGGTCCGATTTTGCACGTGTTGATTATTGTGCAAGCTTCATTTGTGTATGATCTTGTTCTTTTAGAGCTTACTGTTTCTGAGTAATTCGCGGGGCCCAACTTGCCCCATGGATGGCCCAACTAGCCCCGCCCTACCCTACCTTCTTTCCAAAGAGAGAGGTATATAACTGGAGTGTTGGAGACCTGGGCAAGTGATATAGAAAATGGGATTTGTCCTCAAGAGCTCCTACATCGCAGCAGTCTCTACAATGTCAAAGATCTTCTTCCGTCAGGCGTATAGGGTGCAGCCTGTACAAAGTCAAAAATCCTCTTCCGTCAGGCGCATTTTTCTAATATAGTACTGCAAAATATTGTGCCCCGTTGTGCGGGTGGAAAGGGATTTTCTATTCTTCCATGTGAGTCTCTCGGTTCTGGCTTCATTAAAGGAGGATCAATAACATTCTTGCGTTGTAGATACAACAACCTTCTAGGGCGGTCCATTTAGGATTCTCTTGTGACTTTTCTTCCTCTTTCAACCTAGATGGAATATTCGCAAAGGTATCAGCATGTTTTTAAACCGACTATCACAGGCTGCTTGAACGGACCTTTGCTTGAAGGACACTATTATGTTCTGCAAACCGTACTGATTTTAGTATTCCAAGCGATTCACAAAAGACGCCTTACCCTACCCCAAGGCAAGGAAAACTGTTAGTAGAGTCATAATCAGTGTTATTAGGAGAATGGAAAAACTTCTCGATATCGTTAGATCTTGAAGACGAGAAAAATTCCGATGTCAGGCAGAACGAACCATATTCAATCTGAACAAGGTTTACAACCACCCGCCCAACAAGGCTGGACGGAATGTCATAATAGGTAGCTATAACTTTAAGACCGTTAGAGACCTTGTCTACCTCGTATCCGCTATAAACTATTAAAATTACATCACATGAGAATTCATTTATTCTTATTTCAGTCCTACGGTATGGCTCAGAAGCATGGACGTTAGCGAAGGCGGATAGGACTTTCGTTTGTCGTTTTTAACGCACAAGTTTTTTGAGAGATATTCGGTCCCATTTGCATTAACGAGGTTTGGAGAAGCTGAACGAACAGTACAGTGACATCGGTCTGGTTAGAAAAGTGCACGCATATTAGTCGTCTATCATAGGAAGCACCAGCGTTCTGGACCAAAGAGCTCCACTCCAACGCAGTAGATGAACGCCTTGTCTTGGAGTTCACAATTCAACGGAGAGCTAAAAGACCGACCTAACTGGAGAGGCATATTGCTTGAGACCCAAGTCTACCCCGGACAGTAGAGCCATCTAATTTAATAAGTAAGTAATATATAATATATAGTAACACCTCTCGCGATCGTCTGACAAACATCCGAGAGTATGACTGTCATGAAAAAGCTTCTCAATTCAGCCGTTCGGACTCGGCATAAAATTGTAGGTCCCTTCCATTCGTCCCAAAAATAGAAACTCACACAAAACGAATGTTTGCGAGAAGCTAGGCCTTGGGTGTCACCCGCCTGTTGCGCCACCTATTTATTTTTTTTTTTTTTTAATATATCATTATGCCGTTGATGTAAAAGAACTTACAGCTTTCAGCTCTTCTTGACAATTCGGTAGAACCCATCGTCATCATTCAACTGGAGAACTCCTCACTTCTTAATACTCCGACCATTGCACACCTAAACAGTACATAATTGAAGCATCATTATAGGTCGGCTGGAATATCGATTGACATACAAGCTCAAAACGTGTTTGAGAGTCCGCCAATCATGTACTCCCCTTCCTACTCCAAACCAGTGTATTTCCATCATACGCTGTTTAGTTGACGAAACCTAAATCTGTGGTCAGTCTAAAACACCACCCCTCCCCTAACCGCAAAATTGAAAGCGGTTTAATTTTTTTCTATTGATTTTTTTTAATATGCATCCACAATCCAACTGTTGTTAACCATATCATTGACCGAAATACCACAAAGATAGCCAAGAAAAAAAACGTCACATTTACGTCAACTTCATCCGTCAACCACAAACCGCGGTCGCGTGTTGCACTCCGACACCCAGTTAAAAAAAATAATGAAATCCCTTTGCCACTGACCACAACTCCGATTACATTCCGTTCGCATTCAAAATTGCTGTAGCCCTCTATGTCCTTGGAAAACCTCAACAAAGCAACCACAAGTCCGACGTCTTCGACAAGGACAGCGACACCATGTTATTTATATTCCTCCATCAGATCGATTTTCATCTGAAAAACAGTCCTTGGCTCAAGTTAATTTCAACAAACTTAATTAGCAAGTGGCAAATCCGCTTCCCTGGCTGCGTGTCAACTGCCTTGTCAAACAAACAAAAGAGTTAACCTCCATCAATGTGTACCCGCCAGTCAACCAACTCGATGCTGTTGATCTTTGGAAATTAAAATTGCACAGAGTTCGTCCTTGCAAACACAACATCGGTAATGTGTCTGTTACGTTTCACGACAATTAAAAGACGACCAATTCTTCTTCGTTTATATGCAAGATTAATTTAGATGTATAACTTTGATTTTAGAAGAGGGGAGTGTTATATATGTGATGTGGCAACCCTATATAATACTGTTCTCCTAGTTATTAAGTAAGTAGTTGTAAGTAACAATTATATATGAAGTCAGTCTGTAATAAACACTCGTAAGAATTGGTCGTCTTTTAATTGTCGTGAAACGTAACAGACACATTACCACGAGGATGGGATTATCCAATTGAAAAAAAAGTGTAATGCGTAACTAATTTTATCTTGCGAAAAGAAAAAAGTTGTGATAGTTAGAATTAGTGAAGAAAAGCAAAAACTTAAGATTCTTGTGAAAAGAATATAGGTACATTTGTGCATTAGGACATTAAAGATATATACGCGTGTGTCAAAGAACAATAAAACTAAGTGCATATCATGCTCGGCACCGACAATAAATTCGGTATTAGATCCGGCTCATTGGGTCTACTAGGAAATATCGAGCCATTTTTGTCAGAAGATGATTTCGAGCAATACGTTGAAAGGATGGAGCAATTATTTGTCCTCAACAATATAGAGGAAGCCAAAAAGGCGCCATTATTCATTAGCTGTGCGGGAGGGGAAGTATATAAAATATTACGTTCTCTTCTTTCGCCAAAAGTACCGAAAGATTGTACATACAAAGAAATCATTACGGTTCTACAGACTCATTTCAAGCCGAGGAAAAATGTAAGGATGGAGAGACACAAATTCCTCTCTAGATCTCTGGAAGTTGGGGAGTCGCTTTCGGAGTTTATAATTGAATTAAAGTCATTAGCTGAAAGCTGTGAGTATGGGGCATTCCTAGACCAGGCTCTCTCCGATAAATTCATCCTCTCACAACGGGATGAAAGAATACAGCGAAAGCTTTTAGACGAGCCGTTGAATCAGACTTTTAGCAAAATTTGCGAAATAGCGTTGCTCATGGAAATGACACTTAAGGAAGTGAAAGGCATGCGTGAAGGAGCCAGCAACAACGCATCAGTTTTAGCGGTTCGATCATCGGGGCAAACCAAGTTCCAGTCGGACAGACGGCAGAACAATCAACACGGGAACTACAAAAAAAAATACAACAACCAACAACAGAAGAGATCAACATTCAACGATGATAACGTTAATATTCAGTGTTTTAAATGTCAAGGCTGGGGTCACTACGCAAGCAGTTGCCCAAATAAAAGGACAAGCAAGAATATTACAAATAAAAATAAGAGAACATTTATTAAAAAAGTAAATGAATCGGATTTTAAATGTGTTAATAAATTATCAAATCTTAAATTAGCTAATATTAAGGGTCTGGGTAAGTCTTTCCCTTCTAATCCTCTCATAATTAGTATTAATATAAATAATTTAAAAATTGATATGGAAATTGATTCTGGTGCTTGCATGTCTATTATTCCAGCTTCTCTCTACAAAAGGTTGTTTTCAGAAATTAGCATGAATAGTTTCGATAAAACTTTGAAGGTTGTAACGGGTAAAGCGGTTATGGTTCTTGGTGTTATTGATGTGGTGGTACATATGAGTACAGACGATAAAAGTTATATGCTGCCATTGGTTGTGATTGATGCGCGGGAAGATTTTGTCCCATTACTAGGCAGGAATTGGCTTAGTATTCTTTTTCCAGATTGGAGGAAATCTTTTTCTGTAAATAGTGTAGCAGTACAGAATGAAAATAACATTAGGTCGGAATGTTTGAAGAGATTCCCTTCAGTATTTGCTAAAGATTATCATGAAACTATTAAAGGACAGAAAGCGCAGATTGTTATGAAACCCGAATCTACGCCTATTTTTCATAAACCATACACCGTCCCATATGGGTTGAGGGACAAAGTCGATAAGGAACTGGAGAGACTCGTAGCCGAGAAGATTTTGATACCGGTTAGGTACAGCGAATGGGCATCACCGGTCGTAGTAGTGGAAAAAAAAGACGGTTCCATTAGGTTGTGTATAGATTGCAAGGCGACTATAAATCGTTTGGTGGAAACCGAACACTATCCTATTCCAAGGATAGACGATATTTTAGCAGGATTAGCGAATTGTGTCGTGTTTTGCGTTCTGGACTTAGCAGGTGCATTCCAACAAGTTTCAGTAGATGAACCATGTCAAAAATATTTGACTATAAATACTCACCGAGGATTGTTTAGGTACACGCGGCTACCTTTTGGCATAAAGATAGCTCCGTCTGTCTTCCAAGCTGTAACAGATAATATTTTGCTGGGCTTACCTAGAACAAAAGCTTATGTAGACGATATTATTATCGGTGGAGTGGACATTGAGGACTGTAAGCAAAACCTTTTCAATGTTTTGTCACGCTTTAAAGAATTTGGGGTAAGAATCCGCTTGGAAAAGTGTAAGTTTCTTGAAAGTTCGGTAGAGTATTTGGGATACCAAATTGATAAAGATGGTGTGAGACCAAAAAAGGACAAAATACGTGCCTTAATGGAGGCGCCGTCCCCAAGTGACTTAAAAACTCTTAGAGCGTATTTGGGGTTACTTAATTTTTACGGGCGTTTTATCCCTAATCTTTCTTCAAGACTTGCTCCGCTTTATGAACTGTTAAAATCAGATACAAAGTTCGTGTGGACAGAGGAATGTGAACATACATTCCAAGAAAGTAAGACATGGTTGCAAGACAATAACCTTTTGGCACACTATGATCCTAACAAGCCGTTGGGCATAGTATGTGATGCAAGTTCTTACGGTCTAGGGGGTGTACTATTCCACATAGAATCCAATGGGGAAGAAAAACCAATTTTGTTTGTTTCAAGTACATTGTCTGAGGCGGAGAAACGATATGCACAGGTCCAGCGGGAAGCCTTAGCGGTGGTCTTCGCGGTGAAACGGTTCCACAAATATATATACGGAAAAAAATTTACGATCTTTAGTGACCACAAACCGTTGCAAGTTATTTTTGGCTACAAAAGCAATTCTGCTGTAGCATCATCTAGGCTGCATCGTTGGGCACTTATTCTATCGCAATATGATTATAAAATCAATTATCGAAAGGCATCCCAAATGGGGAACGCCGATGCTTTGTCTAGGCTTCCTTTAAAGGAACCGACTGGCGTTAAAAGTGAATACATTAATTTCTTTAATGTAATTGGAGATATTCCATTGGATTTCGCTTTAATTGCAAAAGAGTCGCAGGCAGATCATATCTTACAAGAGGTGCATAATGCCGTTCAATACGGCTGGCCGAAAAAAATAGGTAAGGACTTGGAAAAGTACTTTGCCCGACGAATGGAAATGTCAGTCCAAGATAGTTGTGTACTCTTAAGAGATAGAATAGTTATTCCGGTAACATTAAGGGAACGAATTTTAAATCTATTACATAAGGGTCACATTGGAATCGTGAGAATGAAGTCGCTCGCAAGAGGACTCCTTTGGTGGCCTCGTATAGATGATAATATAGAGGATTTTGTTAAAACATGTGAGGTTTGTCAACAAGCTTCGAATAAGCCAAGCACAATCGCTCTTAGTACATGGCCAAGAACGTCATATCCCTTTGAACGAATTCACATGGATTTTTTCCATTTCTCAGGATTGACTTTTTTGGTTATAATAGATACGTATTCAAAATGGTTAGAGGTTGTTAAAATGGGCAAGACAAGGGCTAAGGATTTAATTAAGGAATTGAGAAGGGTTTTCTCTATTTTTGGTCTTCCAAAGGAACTTGTTTCCGATAATGGGCCTCCATTTAACTCAAGCGAACTAAACGATTTTTGTAAAGCTAATAGCATACGTCTTCTTAAAACTCCTCCGTATAGTCCACAATCCAATGGTATCGCAGAAAGGGCTGTACAAACAGTTAAAAGTAGTTTAAAGAAATTTTTGATTGATGAGAAACTGTGTAAAATACCGATTGAGTATAAAATTGATAATTTTTTATTTAAGTATAGAAATACACCAACTACTACCACCAGTATTTGCCCGTCAAAATTATTATTTCAATTTATACCTAAAACAAATTACAACCAAATAAATAAAAGGCCAGACAATAAAGAAAACAAAAATCTAAGGAGGGGAAAGATGGAATATAGAGGTAGAAGCACAGAAGTGGAAAATGAAAAGATTAACAAAAAAGGAAATAAAAGTAACACAAGTACGAATATTGCACAACATAATAAAATGTTTCAAAATAATGAAGATATATGGTATAAAAACGTTTTTGACAATTCCATAAAGTGGATTCCAGCTAAAGTAATAAGGCAATTAACGAAAAGTTTGTATCTAATTAATGTAGGTGGTAATATTAGGCAGGTTCATGGTAACCAAATAAAGCATAAGCTAAGAAGAAAGAATGCCTTTTACTCTAGCGGAACTGCAATTCAAAATCATAACTTTCCTGCTATAATAAATTGTGAATTTGAATCTGCACTATTAGCAAATGAAAAAGAGGAAGAAGGTGAAAGAGAAGACATTTTAACAGAACTACCAATTATTGAAAAGAAAAAGAGGAAAAGAGAAGAAATTGTATTAGAATTACCAGTTGTTAAAAAGAAAAAAACAAAAAGATTATTATCTGAGTATCCTCTTCGCAGGTCTCAAAGGCTATTAAATAGAGACGAATAAAATATGAATCAATATTTATGAATTGTACTCAGTCTATATAAATTCTAGTTTTATATCGACATTTATTACTATTGCCAATGAATTAAATAAATGAATTATTACATAGTAGAATGGATATAATGTAGGTTCGTTTATATGCAAGATTAATTTAGATGTATAACTTTGATTTTAGAAGAGGGGAGTGTTATATATGTGATGTGGCAACCCTATATAATACTGTTCTCCTAGTTATTAAGTAAGTAGTTGTAAGTAACAATTATATATGAAGTCAGTCTGTAATAAACACTCGTAAGAATTGGTCGTCTTTTAATTGTCGTGAAACGTAACAGACACATTAATCGGGAGAAAAATAAAAAAAAAAAAAGACAACGACCCCCAGTGTCCAATTCACTAATGAACTTCAGTGTTGATTGCTAATTGATTTGTCAACACACCCCATAGTAGGCTACTCGAGTTATGTTAACTTCCCGCCACGGCTTCAGAGGAATTTTAGTCAAAATCGTCGCTGGGACTCCATCATCAAACATTGTGCAAACGACATTCTGTATATGGACGACAGCCAGTGATCCTTAAAGCCTGAGCAAATTCTTCAGGACTGCAGAGTGTGGACACACTAATGAAGTCCAGCGATTCGTGTTGGCACACATAATCTCTGAATATTTGGTTCAATCAACGAACAGCTTACACCAAGGACCGGACCGAGTTGAGTATTCAAACATAAAGAGTGTACAACGATGATGACGGCGATGACGACTGCCAGGACATAACACAAAAAAGCGGTTCCAATAATTACCGGTGTCGGAATTTCTTCCTCGAAGGTGGTGTGTACGGAGAAGGTGGACGCTTTAATTGGCCTCTTTATGTTCTGAGCCTGATGGTCAAACACAATCATCGTCGTCGACGACGATGGATCGAAGCCACTCTTCTCCATTGTGTCCCGTTGGAGGGATTTGTCATATACCAACAATGGTTTTATCCTTTCACAGGATTTTTGTTAAGAGATTGTCAGTGGAAATTAATTGGCCATCAATCAAGTGCCTCGAAGGATGAGCTGGGTTTTGTCGTCATTGTAACTGAAGAGCTTTTCATATTTCATCGAGGGTTTCTCGTGCGGTTCGTTGAGTGCGGGAGAGTATCCCACATGAAGTCCTGAATGATTTAATAAAGTTCGGAATATTGTTTCAAAATTTTAACTGGGTCACCTGCTGGGAGGCCCTAAACACTTGGCATAATTCAAGCGAGAAGTATTTACGACATGCACACGCTAAAATTCCAGAAAATATCGATGCATTCTCTGGATGCGCTGACCCGGTAGTAACTCTGGGCAAACACACTTTTGCCCTTTTAGCACCTTGCGTTTCTGTGGAACTTCTCCTACGTTCCCATTGCTCGGAGGTTGCCTCTCTGCTACTCTGCGTCCAGGATCAATTGTTTCGTAAAACAAATATTCCAGAGAGCTACCTAAAATTTGTGGTGTGGTGATTGTACACAAAGGGAAGATTTCGTTGGTGGATCATAAACTAAACGGTCCGAAATGACGATCGTTGTGTTGTACACGCAAACAAAGCGAAACGCAATTAAGTCATAAATGGACTAAGGTATATGCAAGCCAATGAGTGGCCTTGAAATAAATTGCGCTATCCAGAGGTTGAGTTGCTTTGGGAGATGCACTGCACTGCACATGCACACACTATACAATGTCCCCCGGTGAGAGAGGACTCGGATTGTCGCGTGCATTCTCCGGTCGTTCGAAATGCCCTATTCATAGGTACTGCTTAATTTATGATGGGGGAAGTATGATAAGACAATGGGAAGCACACAGTAGCCAGCCTTCGTCGAATTGAATAACAATGGCTGAATGGAATCGCTGCCTGTAAGGATGCGTGAGAGATGTTGAAATGTCTCTTTTTAAGGACAATTATCTACGATCAGTTGTAATAGGGCAAACGTTGCATGAAGTCGCCTCTAATGGAATCATCCAGAGTTGGGAAGACAAAGTTCGGTATCTGAAATGGTCGCAGTTTTTTTTCGTAGGGTAACATGTTTTAGGGATGGGAACGTTAGAGTAGTATCCCATAAAAGACTCTGGAAGAAGATCCTGCTGTTAGGAACGCGAGCTCTGATCCAGCTCTAGTTCGCTCGGTGTTTTGTTAATACTATTACTTGGGGGAAAAGCTTAATCTTTTAGATTGCTTGAGATTGCGATGTATATTCTTGGCTGTCATGGAAGTTAAATGGCAGTAATTCAATGGCAGCTGTACTATATATATATATTCAACTCCTGAAGGGGGATATTCTTCTTTTGCTGTCAGATATTTTAGCTTTTGATCCTATATATGCCGCAGTCCTTGGTTCGATATGATTTGGGTTCACCGGATCTTGATTATGGCAATAAAAACTTTCTAGGTTTCTCGGGCTTTATATGGAATTCGAAGAGCCTTGACTTAGTGCGTGTATGGAAACCGATATCTTCGACATAATCCAAGCGGCTTAACCTCACAAGTACCACGGTGGTTGTCAGAACATAGCCAATCGTCAATAGAAAGAGTATTGGCAGTAGTAGTGTGAAGTGTGACGAGGTGTCAGGCAAGGAGAACACCTCGTCACACTTTGAAAGAGTCGGAAAGCTGTCCTTTATGTAGAACGACACCTCTTCCGAAATGATGGAACTCCTTTTTTGGTGGAATTAACCTCCTTTTCAGATGCATTCGTAGTTGACTCGGTCATGGGCCCACTTAAAGTCTACCTATATGATGCGGTCACCATTATGTGAGAGAAAATAGATAAAAGGTTATACCAAGTCAGTTATTGCAGTTCTTAAGGTTACCTTTTTGCCATTGAACTAGCTGAGAATACATAAAATCTGTCACTTATAGAGTTACTATTGGTGCAAGGCAAGAAGATGAGAGGATAGTGCATTTTCACTTCTGAACCATTCATACGAGGTGAAGAGCCACATTTCCCAAGAGTTGTCCCTATATTGAGCACTGAACGTGTCGGACCTAAAGAAAAAATTTTCAAAATCTCATAATTCCGGAAATAATAGCCACTTCCATGGAATGATCCATGATGATCGGGCGGGTTAATCGAACAAGGTTAAGTGTCAGTTCGCAATTCTGCCAGTACACAAACCGAAGAAACGTATAAATTCTTCGATATAGAGTTTAACACTTCAAAAAAGGTATAACGACCTCGAAACCTTCTCTGAAGCACTGAAGGACATCCTCATCGTCCTTCGGTCCCTCGCTAGCTGCCTCCAGTTACGCACACCAAGTTGGTTGAGGTCGTTCTCCAATTGTGCGTGGCACCTAAGATGGGATCTTCCTCTGCTACGTTGTCCCTCAGGGGTGGATTCAAAGACTCGCCGGGCTGGTGCGTTGTTGTCCATACGCTCAACGTGTCCCAGCCATCTCATTGTATTGTTGTATTTTTAGCTTTTTGACCAGGTTGACGTCGCTGTATAGCCCGTATAGTTCGTCATTGTATCTCCACACACCATCGTCACAAACTGGACCGAATATCACTCGAAGAATCTTTCTCTCAAAGTATCCTAGAAGGTTTTCATCCGCTTTTGACAGGGTCCATGCTTATCCACCATAAAGCAGGTCCGGGATGATCAAGGTCTTATATAATATCTTCTTGGTTCTATGAGAGAGGGCTTTACTTCTTAGATGCCTTCTTAGCCCGAAGAAACAGCGATTGGCAAGAGTGCTCCTTACAAAGCCATCTCCCGCTGCTTTGAAAAGCTCGGCCGGGAGGACATCCGGTCCAGCAGCTTTGTTGGACTTAAGTTTGGATATCGCTATCCTCACTTCGTGTAGGTCGGGTGGACGGAAGTTTTGGCTATCATCATTTAAACTGAATAGATCATTCTGCCTGACAGCGGGTTGTTGGCTGTCTCCGCCGTTTAACAGTCTGCAGAAGTGTTCTTTCCAAATCCTCAGCACTGACTGTGAATCTACTACTGTATTCCCATGCTTATCTCTGCAGGCTTCTCCTCGGGCCTTGTATCCTTGGGTGGATCGTTTTACCCTTTGGTAGAACTTTCGAACATTGCCTTTGCAATAGCGTCCCTCAATTGACTCGACCGCCTGCTTCTCGTGCTCTTTCTTTTTCTTTCTGAGAAGTCGGTGTTCCTCCCTTCTTTTTTGCCCGTAGAGCTCGCGGGCAACTCTCTCAGCCGCCCTGGTTCTTGTCTGCAGCATTAATTGATAGGCCTCGTTCTTGGCTGCATGTGCCAGGCGGCATTCCTCATCGAACCAGAGGTTTCGTTGTGGTCGCCTAGCTAAACCCAGCACTTCGGTAGCGACACTCCTGATGGCACGTTGGCAATGTTGCCACTGGTCCTCTGTACTTGATGCTGGTGATGCTGAGGGTGGGCTTGCTGAGAGGTTTAGGGAGACGCGGTCCGCAAAGGTTATAGCGGTCTCTTGCGATAGTAGCCTTGCAACGTCAAATCTTCTTACAGTGTCCTCTCGGTGTTGTGGAGTATTGGATATCCGCTTCCGTACTTTGGCTACTACCAAGTAATGGTCCGAGTCTATGTTGGCCGCTCGGAACGTTCGGACATCCTACTGGAGGCATGTCTGGCGTCGATCGCAACATGATCAATTTGGTTGACGGTTTGTTGATCTGGAGACCGCCAAGTGCCCTTGTGTATGTTGAGGTGAGGGAAACGTATGCTGGCATTGATGACATTTCGCCCCGCCGCAAAGTCGATTAGCCTGAGTCCGTTTCCGGAGCTGTTGTCGGGTAGGCTGTGCTTTCCGACTGTAGAGCCAAAGATGCCCTCCTTTCCGATTTTGGCGTTAAAGTCGCCAAGAACTATCTTGACGTCGTACTTCGGGCACTTATCATACGTCTTCTCCAGAAGATCGTAGAATGCTTCTTTGGCTGTATCGTCTTTCTCCTCTGTCGGGGCGTGAGCTAAGATCAGCATCGTATTTTTAAATTTGAAGATCCATGGGAGTCTTCATGGTGATTGATTCTAAAATTCGAAATGAAAGCTCTTAATTTTTCTAATCGAAGCTTTCTAGGTAGATATCAAAAATGCGCTGGTTTCGTCTATCGACCGAGCGCTTCAAAACAAAAACCATTCCTCCAAGGCGAAGACCCGAGCCAACAGAGAATGTCCCAAAAACTTTTCCACTGTTCTTAGATTGTAAAGATTTGCATCCTAAGAATATCATCTACCATGCTGTAGAAATGCTTATATTAAACATCCTCCTTGGCGTCAGAAGCACCTATCTTGCTGATCGATACAAGTCAATATTCATGATCCCAGCACCTACCTATATAAACTTCTGTGGTACACCGAAGTTGAAAATCTTTTCCCATTCTTAACTATGCAAACACAACAGTTTTGCGGTGTCTGAAATTGTCACCAGGTTTTAAAAACTAAAGCGGCAAAAAAGAAATTCTATAACATCTCCTTTGACAAATGTCAAAAATATCACTTTTGGTCATTCACAAAACGTCTCTGATATAAAACACTTCCGTTGGAAACCATAAAACTGGTCGGTGGAGGCAACATCCCATAGCCATTTTATACTATACAAAGCACTCATTCGCGCCTATAAAACGCGTCATAAAGGATTCATTTTTATTACCCACGTGCACTTAGCGGATGTTGTGGACAACAAAAATGACCAAAACATTCTCGCGGAAGCAAAAACCACTCGATTCTGTTTTTATCAAAAATATATAGTATATATGTGCATTAACACAGTCAATAGCATCCCTACAAAGAGTGGCATTTCTGCAGAAAAGCTTGACTAGAAAAAAAAATCCAAAACACTCTAACAAGTTGTAAATGGAGGCTTCCCGCATCCGTCCTCCCGATGACGACCTGGCTATAAACCAAACCATAAAGAAGAAAAGTGCACAAAAAGGATTCAGTTCGATGCAAATATTCGGATGTAGATAGACATCATCATCCTATCTCCAGAGCTGGTCAGGACAAATTTAATATTCGCTACATTTGAGCGAGCCTACAAAATCAACATACACTCTTCGTCTCCAGCTGCATCAGGGGTCGACGATGGCGATATATGAAATCCTTGCATCAACGCATTGCTGCTTCTGCTGGTGTGTGCACTTTATGTGCCCGCAGAAATAGCCTTTGATTCGTGAGAGGATTCACATTATTGCTGCAGCGCTAAAGTGTAGGTATTCTGTATTCGTCCTGTTAGCAAGTGACCCCATATAATGCACACAGATGGAGTCAGTCCTTGGTCATCACTGTCGTCTGTTTTGTGTTTTTTTCTGTTTGCTTCTTTGTCGCCATTATGTATGCGGAGAATCACATTTTGACAGGCGAATCCACCAAATTGAGTGAGAGACATCCTGTCGAGTATGTGCGTGAGTGTGAGTTGTAAATGGACTTGATGGACATGACGCAGCCAGAAGAGCGATGCACTTTGTTTTTAGCGCCGCCGGCCGGCCACTGGAACTGGAGCTATTTTTTTTTTATTAATAAAAATCAAAACTGGTACCGATCCGTGACCAATGTGGGGCTAGCCTGGCAGTGCTGCTGCAGTGGATGAGAAGAGAATGGAAAAACACAATCCAAATAAGGATCCTTAAGCTGGTCGTCGGTCAGCCATTTGGATGCGGGAACGGGCCTGTACTTTGTGCTCTGTTCAGAGGATTTGTTGACTTGGTTTATTGTAATTTTTTGTTCGTAAGGATTTTCAGTTATTTTCAGTTATTTCTCTGTGTTGTCATGGTGTCGGATGACCCTACTTATTAGTAGAGTTGAACTAGGAAATGGGGGATCTGGCTATGGAAGTTGTAGAATTAAAAACTGTTTGCCATGGAAATTTGTCTGGTTTAGCAGTCAATTGATTTTTTGCCGGCCCATTGGAGATTTGATCTTTATGCCATATTTGGGTAGGAGTGGTATGTTCCAGTGCGATGAAGTGACCATGTGTGGATTTTTGTGGAAAATCAAGCTTCGGTCGGTGTGGTGTATATCGTCTTCGTAGACCCCAATGAGAAGAAGATGAACTGGAGGATCAGAGCGACAACGGGCTCTAGGTAGGGAGAGGTGTACTACCTCCGTTTAGATCGGCGGAGACACGGTTGATAGAACTTGCGTGACCTATAGTCTATTGGTGAGTTTCTTAAATCTATATCATGTGGCATTGAAAGGAGTAAGTTACGTTGTAGAAGGTTGCGGAATTCTGATATGCGGTTGAAAAATGCTCTTTCAAGTCAAACTTTATCCAGACATTCACAGAATAGGTGAGTCTGGATTGCATCTTCTTCAACTGTAACAGTTGGTGCTAAAGTTAATGACTAGCTTGGCAGCGTGCATATACCAAATGGTCAGCGTCGTGTACTCGTTGCTAAGAGTCTTATTAATGGGAAGACTGCAAAGAGTTAAACCGCACAGCAACTTTTATGGAAACGAACAGGCTGACGAGCTGGCCAGGCGAGGTTCAGGCCTCCACTGCTCACTTAAGGAATCGGTCCAAATTACAATAGGAGCAGTCAAAGCAAAAATCTCCGCAGAATCCCTATCGAAAGCCAATCTCGATGGAGGAGGCTAACTAATTGTGTCATAACCAGAAGGTTGTGGCCAAATTATAGCAGGGAAGAAACAACCCACCTCCTGAGTAAAACACGTAAAGATATAGCCAGGATAACAGCGATTAACACAGGCCACTGGCCTATAGGGGACCATGCAGTCAGATTAGGCATACCACATAATACACACTGCCGCAGTTGTAACGATGTAACCGAAAAAGAAACCCTCATTCACTACCTATGCGTTTATCCGGCACTAGCCAGGACTAGACAGCGAACTCTGGGTAAACCCTTCTTCGCATCCCAAGAGGAAGTCGCGAAGAATAACATCAACGAACTTCTAACCTTTTTGAATTTCACAGGCTGAAGATCTGGCGCCTTTAACACAACATGACAAGTCTTAATTCACTTGTCTAACTATTCTTGTCCGACAAGTACAAATTAATTCTAAAATAGAACGTAAACCGTTGCACTTGTCAAAAGAATTAAATTTCCTCGATTTGTTGGCATTCCTCGACAAGTTAGTGTTTAACAGGTAAAGATGGCAAAACAAGAAAAATTCTATTTTAACTAAAATAAGAGAGGAAAAGATATCCTCTTTGGCGCTTTCAGTGATGTCCTAACAAAAGCAAAATAAGAATTGGACGTAAAGGGACGTATTTTGGCAAAATGATACTAACTATATAAGTAACATTAGAATTAATACGTTAATTATACAAAATAATTGTTAGGCATAGGGTTAACATACGTCCCCCTTTTTCATACCAAAATGTTGTGTGTCCCCTCTAATACAACTATAAACTACTGTCCCCCTTATTAAGTCAAAATTTAATAAAAGAAAACATTCGATTGAAACTTTCAATACTTTCTTTCAATATTTTTAACAAATTCTCTGTGAACACATTCATTTAACACCCACGAACTACATCTCACTTCACGTGCAAAAGTTGTTCTCCTGTAAGTTTTTGTTTTGTAGTGTCTCTGTACCGTACCGAGCTCTGTACAATGTACACCTGCCTCGACAGCCACGTACTTGGCAGATTAAACGTCACACAACTGTCAGTGGCTTGAACACGATTTACTTCTGGTTTATAAATTGAGGTTATTAGTAAACGTTAATTGAATTCGTAAAAATTCAAAAAGAAAAACTAAAAGTGGATACCTTACCTTATGTATAGAAATTTAATGAATAATTTGAAATTAATAAATTTATATTTAAGCAGGAATTCTATAAGAAAAATTGAAAGTAGTCGCCCGGGGTGGCAACACTCTCTCTGTCAGTTTTTGTTTTCAAACCAGAAACTTATTTTTATTTCTCATTTTTTCAACTCTGGTGTCCAACATTCAATTAAAACAAAATGTTGTCCGCTTTTTGAACATTTGTCGCCCCTAGAAAACTCACGTATTTTTAAATCTGGTAACTCTAGTTAGGCATTTTATATTAAAAATGCACTTGTCAGCTTTTTAACAATATTCAAATCACCTGTCCTCATTGAACCACAGCTCGACAAGGGTTTCTTGACACTTATCGTATTCTGTTATAGAAAGAAGTCATATTTCATCGCGACAATAGTCGAAGTGTTCACGGGCTTGTCGTTTTGTGTTACACAATTTTTGACAACATGTCGAAATTCACTTGTCCTACAACTATTTGTCGCGTTGTGTTACAGGCTCCTGGTGTTTGAATGGAGAGCTTTGGAGGGTGACTGGCTACCCATAAAGATTTATGTATATTTGAGGGATGTAAGATTTGAAGAGTACCTAAAGTAGTTCCAGTTCAGATTAGACCCACGGTCTTCGTACGGCTGTTTTCTGCTTACGGTATCCAATTTACAGTATAGAAAATTGTTTACGTAGTTTTAAAGTCTTAGTATAGGGACTAAGGATTAGAAATAAATTTGACTGCTCATACAACGTTTTGTGTTGCTTTGAGCAAGCTTTTCGGAAGGTTTGAACGAAGGTTCAATGTGTGTGCAATTTCAGTCCTTTTAATACTGTTTAGTTTTTTGATGTTTAACTTTATATCAGGCCACCATACTATCACCATCTTGGGGGCTGTAACCCATTTGTCAAAACGTTTGCTATGCATTTATAGAAGAGGAGAAATGCTTTCGATTTTGTATGTTCAAGGATAACTCTTAGAAAGCTGGCAAGGTCCGATAGAAAGTGTGTTTGGTTACTAGTCTATGAAAGCCAAAAGCACGGTAGATAGTTTTTCTTTCAAGTAAATCGCTTCAGATTAATCTTACTAGCCGACGCCAAAACCTGAGGTGCATTCGCATAGCTAAATCAGAGGAGCCATTTTTCACGATTCATTGAATGGTACTGGCACATCCCTGGATACATTGACTAACAACGTCGTCTGCATACGCGTCTGCCTTAATTTCAATTCCAATAGCGAACTCCATCAGAATGTTGTCAATGACCATGAACCGGAGAAGTAGTGATATAACCGCCCATCATTAGGCGTACCTCTGGCTACACTCTTGATGGTTATAAAGGTGTTTCTCAGGGCCCTAAGTGTAAACATTTTTTTTTTGTTTTCGCCAAAGAATTAGGTGCTGTTTTAAAAACTGCCGCTCTCGCAGAGTCGCGCGAACAATAAGCCAGAGTTTTTTGTGAAAGATGATCATATACCAATTTATTTTGTAAATGCAGTTCGGTAACCGCGGGCCGGTATATAGACGTGAAATGATGTTTTGATCATATTAGGGCTCCCACTAAAGTCACAAAAGTCACTGCAACATTACATCCTCTGTGTTCCCGGGAAAATTTCATCCAGTTGTCCAGACTTCAGAGCTCTATCATCTTATGGTCTTTAAAATGGAGGTCTTTCTTGTGATGCCTACCCTGCGGGTTGGGATTGGAATATTTAATTCGGCTGGAGCATTATTGTCCATTCTCCTTATGTGGCCGCGCTTATATTGTCAACGCGTTGGTTTTATGTATTTAGACAACATTCCCATATTAATATCTACCAGCTCAGCTCATAGAGTTCGATGACGATTTTTGTATAGGAGCTCGCAGTATCAGCTCTCCGAGAGCTTCGATGTCTAAAAGTATTAAAACAAGGCGATGCGTTATCATGTGTCATGTGACTTCTTCAGCATCATTCTTGAAAGAAATGTATGCATAGGTAACTCAAACACCAACACCAGAGGCATGATCTTCCAATAGTGCGTCCATTTACGCGCGTACTCCGACATGTCACTTGCGCGTTCGTGGAGTATTGAGATCGGTGTGGCGAAGATGGGTTTTAATGGTCAGTATGATGAGAGCAAGGCAGTGTTGGGATGTCCCTGGGATGGTTTTTACCTCAAACAAGTGTCGTTTTTCCCTTTTTTTCCCTCCGTACCTTGCCGAAATTACCTTTTATTTTCCCTCAAGTCTTTTTTGAAAGAAATATTATTTTACATACCAAAATAATAAAAAAAAATTGACAAAAAACAAAACAAATAAACATTCTCTATTTATATAAAGAAATAAACATAAATTCATCAATAAAAAGTAACAAAATAAATTATATTTCTTATGCTGCCCGTCCACTTAGTGCCCAACTCATCAATTTCGAATTCAACGCATTCAACTCTAATGTACGATGCCCTCAATTTTATCCAACCAACGCGTTTGATCTGGTTGGACATTTAGCTTACTATCAATCACATTTTTGTTTAATATTAATCACATAGTAAAAAAGTTAAAAACAAGCTCAACGTTATACATAAATATTCTGATTAATCAAGTCTAGATGATTTTGATTGGGCTTGAACGAAGTCACAACAATTCATGCCATCACTCTGAAATGAGGATCTGGTAACGCAAATAGCATTTAGGCAGTCATTTCCTTTTTTTAGTTTTTATATCTGTTACTATTGAAAAAATGCGTTCAGATTCTGCATTTGAGTGAGGTAATGACAAAGCATAATTGACTGCTTTTATTAAATTTGGAAAAAGCTTAAGTGATGATTTCTTTTCACTTGGAATCGATGCAGCTAGCTCGCGCCATTCAACTTCCACCTCAAATTTGTCACAATTTTTAAGACAAATCAAAAAGGCTGCAGCTAAAAGTGGGTCCAAAAATTCTAGCTTATTTCCTATAGACCTATACTATTACTTATCGGAAGTCGATTGCCTTGCAATAAAATTTTATACACTGGCCAATAATTTCTTCTTTTTCATTTTCATTAAGATTTGTAGTCATGAACTCAGTGCATTCAGGGCCTAAATAAATATCATTCATCATTTCTATTTTTCAATTTGACGGAATTTCCCTCAAAATTGCACTACCGAACAATTTTTTTCCCTTTTTCCCTTTATGCATTTTCCTTTCATGGTTTTTCCCTCGAAAAGGTAAATTTACCTCGACATCCCAACACTGGAGCAAGGCAAAAAGTAGTCAAGAAGAAAGGACAGCCAACACCGACGAGTCGGATACAATTTCACTAAAAACATAGAAATATGTTTGAAATGTTTAGCTATGGACTTTGTCTACCTCAGCGTTCGCTATGAACTCAGAGAATGACACCAGCGCTGAGATTAAACGAAGAATAACTCTTGCCAATCGCTGATTCTTTGCTATGTTAGCTATGAAAGCAACTGAGTAGCAAAGCCTTCTCTCGAGCACCTAAAGTGTCCCACTATAAGACCCTAACCTAATCGTCGCAGTTCTTCTCAATGGTGCAGAGGCATGACGCAGCGCCATAAGGCAGAATGGGTTCTATATAGAGCGTACGTTTCTTTCTTCGAATTTATAGCCCATCTGGTTTGTTTAAAGCTGTTACCTAAAGGCCATTCTTCGCCGGAACTTCACTAGGGTGTCATTTGCGGAGATGTACCGGAACAGCTTTACTATTTCAAAGTTAGATCAAAAGATACGAAGTCGATTTTCATTCACAGTAAGAATCGCTAGACGAAATGGACTTCAAACTGGTTCGAGGTGTATCTATTCTTTGAGACAAAGCAGCTTTATACTCCACTAGGAGGTGCCAAGCTACTGTCATCATATTTCGTCACATACCACAAGTGCTTCGTCCTGCTATCTGCCCACACATCCACCCTCACTCCACTGGATACTCTAAGGCAATAACTGTTCAACATAATAGGATTATAAATCTAATCACCATATAATACCTTCGTCCTGACGTGTTAATCCCTTCCTTGGGCTAATTGAATTTTCAAATATTTACCCATTTAGCGAAGGGGTTAATTGATATCCCCGACTGTCCTCCGCATGTGGTGGATAGATGTATGTATACACGAAAAATCCAATTCTAAGGACACACGATACCCTTCCGCCTACAACACCCGAAACTATTTGCGGAAAAAGGGTTAATCCCTATCCTAAACATTTACTCCCATGAAATCCATGCATCCGCACTGTCAAATGTTCACCGTATCCTTTCTACCTGTGATCGTGTGCCTCTGCTGCAAAAATTTGTTCCGCTGTGATCTTTCATCAGTTAATCCTTTTTTCGGTGCACTATACGCATTGACCGAACGCCCACAACGAATGAAAGGTAAGCGATCGCACATATTTTGTAATGGAGATACCAACAAAAGGACACAACACAACGGACAAGCCATTAAGTAGGGGTGAACACTGAAACAAAACAAACAAACAAAGGGATAACAGAAATTAGAACGCGAACGTTTTCAATAAATATGCTCGACGACCACCTACCAGCTGTGTGTCGGCCTATCCAGTCCTTTGTCATTCAAATTCCGACAGCGATTTCTTAGGAGATTCAACTCTTTTGCTTTGTGTATGCAGCGGCAGGACCTTCTTTCATATCATCTAAATGGGTTCAACGCAAACCAAGGACATGTTAGATGTTACACTTCTGGTTAAAGGAGTGAGCGCGCTGACCATAAAAGTCCTTTTACCCAAACCAAGAAGAATAAGAAGACGAAGGGTTCTGTTTCTTCCACCACTGATTTGCATGTCACGTAGCGGTACCAATATGCAAATACTGCTCGCCTGTCAAACAGTTCCTTTTGTTTTACTCATGCCCATGGACGGATTGTTGTTATTATTATTTTTCGGCAATAATAATGGCAGAGGGAGAGAGCAAGAGCCATCCAAGTGCAACCCTTTTTCCATTGGCATGTGATTGTCGGTGCCGGGGTGCATGCATGCATGTGTATACCTTGGATGAATTTATTTTTATTGCATTGTGCTGGGTAATTGGCACCCTGTTGGTTAATGGCTTCGGGAGAGAAGTTCCCTCCTCCACTCAAGGACATTTCAGTGCAATGCGCGCAGAGTAGTCGAGTGGTTACACTGCTGATGGAACACGGAAGAGTTATGTTGAAGCCATTTCGGCATTATTTTTTTTTGTTGGTGCTCCTGTTCGCGTTGTTTCTGTTTGTTTGGTGGAGGTGTATGTGCTGTGGTGGGTGGGAGACAGGTCCTTCCGATGGCTGATGTAGTAACACTCGGGCTGTCAGTTTCGGTTTGAAAGATCTAGAGCACACAAGAGCAGTAACGGGCGGCGGCTCCACACTACCATCCGTGTTGGTATGTAATGTTATTAATTGATTGATGGCTGAAGGAGAGACGGTTCGAGTGGATGCATTGATGGAATGATTGACAGGATGTGAAATGTGCCAGGGAGAAACCGGGCGAAATGTGTTTTCGGGCGAGCCCAAATGCATTTTGTGAAAATTTCTTTTAGCTGGGGAGCTTTGCAGGTGCAGGCTTGCCTGTGTTAATGAATGGCCTAGTGGCATTTATCGAAAAAAAAACGTTGCCATGATCACTGGCAGGCAAAGATGAAATCATATTTTCCATGATGGGTGTATTTACCTCTAATAGAGAAGCTTATTTAGTTAGGCCTATAGATATTGTCCTGCCTATCACACATCTTATGTACCTCTGTACCTACCATGAGCCGGAATGAAGGATGACCTCACGTGAGCTACTCCGCAATATTTAGACCAGACGCCAGCGGACATTTTCCAGGGCCAGCCAGAGTGCGTCATTGGACAGCTTTGGATCCACACCACATCCCCGAAGTGGATAACTCGCACCGAAATATTAAGACCTGCTAGTTTAGGTTTCTTAAAGTTAATCGTAATGCCGTCTGTGTAACCGCCAGCTCATATCAAAAAAAGCATTGATTAAGAGGGACTATAAGTGCCAAATTTGAGTTGGATTAAGTCCGACATAGCTCCTGTGGATTGCCCCTGAGCATTTAGTGTCGTTGGCAGAAGATCGAAAACAGGGTTCAATTATGGATATCACAACACTCGGAAGGATCTATCTAATGGATGGATGGTTCTTTGAAAATAATTATGCGAGCAACCCATACCCTGACCTGCCTAACGATAAGAAGCAGCCTTACATACTTACTTAAGGTGGCGCTACAGTCCGGGGTGGACATGGGCCTCAACCAACAAGCGTCTGCAGCCAGCACGATCTTTGGCCAGCTGTCTCCAGTTTCGCACGCTAAGTTGGTTAAGGTCCCCTTCCAATTGCGTGCGCCACCTGAGTCGCGGTCTTCCTCTACTGCGCCGTCCCTCGGGTTTGGATTCGAAGATCTTCCGGGCCGGAGCATTCACGTTAATTCGCTCTACATGACGCAGCCACCGCAGTCGTTGGACCTTCACTCTTCTGGCTAGGTCAATATCGATGTACAGCCCGTATAGTTCATCGTTGTATCTCCTCCTCCATTCACCGTCTATGCAGACGGGACCGAAAATTACTCGAAGAAGATGAGAAGCAGCCTATGAGAACAAATTCAACATTGAACCCCTTAGCACACCTAGGTCAACAAAGTCTATAGAAATTGTCTCCAGCATCAGCTCCAGGCTAGGATCACTCGCAAGGAAACTGCCCGGAATCACAGAGTATGGAGAGCTGAATAGTGTTTCTGATGCAGAGAATATTCAAAGGTTGAAAGTCCGTTCAGAAAATATTTATACTAAAGCCAATTGGGGTTCTAAATGGCGCGACCCAGAATTGTCTATAAAGCACCAGACTCTGTATTATTGTTCTCTAAGCTTTGTGGGCTGCATTTCACTGATGTGCCGGAGATTCTTGGAATTTGGAAAGCCTGGTGATATGCAGTGGCACAGCTACTATAGGACCAAAGGTGGCAACAGTGCCACAGGTCACCAATATAAACCAACGCAGCGCTGCCAGAAATACATTTTCGTGTTCAGTAGTCACCCTGAACTAAGCTCACAAAGTTACAGCCTTGCTAAAATGACTTGAGTAAAAACGTTGCTAGCTCTTAGTCTATTAGGTTTGTAGCCGTCTGTGTTGAAGCTGAGATGATTAAATTTGATGTGAATGTCGTCTTCGGAACGTCTTTTCAATGCCTGCATGTTAATGGAATCCCATGTGAAAAAGCTTAAGTCTACATCGGGGTCTTATTCAGAAGCAATGGAAGAATGGAGGCTGAGTTTTTCTAATGCATTTGTCAGGCTGAGTCAATTTTGAGACAGCTGTTCATTTTGCTATAAGGTATGGCCCTAACTCTAGGTGTCAAAGCTAAGTTTTCTAAATTGGCAGTCTTAAGTTCTGTGTCGGTCTTTTGCTGACAGTAGTTTCGTCAAATGTGATCCATCCATTCCCATACCACCAGATGGCGAATGGAGGCGGCCCAACTGCCAGCAAGCGAAGGCTATTTATGTCGATAACGCATGCCATCTTCCTCTACGGATGCGAGATTTAAGCAGATGCACTTCTCCAGGAAAAGTACAGGAAATAGATGGCACCTGTGCAGAGACGCGTGTGGCAAGCGCCTACAGAACGGTGTCGGAACCAGCCGTTCTTGTTGTCGCAGAGGTGACCCCAATAGACCTCCTAGCGCCAAAAAAGAAGTACGTTTACGACAAAAAGACGAAAGCTGGAGTAGAAACAGCAATGAAAGAGACCAAAGAGCTCACGAAACAGAAGTAGCAAGAACGCTGGAACTCGGAAAGCAGAGGACGATGGACAGCGAGGCTTATCAGGAACGTGGCTGAGTGAAATAACCGCAAACACGGTGATGTTAACTATTACGTCACACAGTTACTCACCGGACACGGATACTTTAACGCCTTACTCCACAAGATCAGGAAAACAACCAGTCCAGCCTGCCAGTACGGGGACTCCCAAGAAGACGACGCGCGTCATACCTTCTTCACCTGCAGCAGGTGGGAATCCAATAAAAAGAACTAGAGAGGAAAATCGGTACCATCACTCCTGACAACATAGCCAAAAAGATGCTGGCCAGCGTGTAGAACTGGAACAAAATCTGCGCCTACGTCTAACGCATTCTCAGAAGAAAGAAAAGAGAAGAAGAGCAATCCCGCGAGACAAAGTTAGCCCGAACGGGCGTATGATTAAAGCCCCCCTGAAGTAGTTTTAGTATACGTAAACCTTGTACAAATGCACGTTGTACAAATGGGAGTCGGACACACGGGGATGGTCAAGGCCCAAAAAGACCTCCTTATGGTGCATAAAGCATTTCTCCTCTCCCCAACAGGCAAACAAAAAATTCCCACACCACTTCTCAACCTTCGAAATAAAATACGAGCGTAAAATCCCGCATTTGCAATCTGATGGGACGGATTGTCTAATATTTGGGGACGAACCTAGAGGGGCTGAGGCGAAAGTCTTTTTTAAATTAACTCTCAGCATATCTATTGGTGCAAGCGACACCGATGCATATGTACACCTAAACTAAGGTTTGGACTTTTATTGTCACACGTTGGGTTATATTGTTACATAGACGGGTCTTCGCATTTAATTGGCTATTTGGGTTTCGCATCTATACTCAAAAAGTTGACAGAGTTTTGCGATTGCCAGATCAGAAAGGTAAATTCGAAAAACGTTAATGGGTCAGCCAATAGTAGGAGTGTGTTGGCTTAAGCTAGGTCAAAAATTGGGCAAAGATACAATTCCCATCAAAAACTTGTAATTCATGTTTATATCTTAGGTTACTGATGCATATCAGAGTCAGAGCATCACTTAAGCTGGATTACCGACACTGAATTCTTTCATGGTTCAGACAACTTCGAAAAGTGTTGTTCCTTCAATCTAAAGAGCGCAAGTTAGCATAGGTTAGGTTAGGTTAGGTTAAAAAGGGGTATGAGATGACTCATACGGCACTAGGCACCATAAGGGCCCATCGCGATCCCTAGGGGGAACCAATTGCAGTGACCTACAATGGAAAAACACCTAAACACTTGCCCTTGAGAAAACCCCAATTTCCCTGCAAAAACCAAGTAGCCCCTTGAAGTTGGTATTGTCTATCTCCCCTAAATGTTGGAAGAAGTACCTGCCCAAAAATTTCCTTCTACTGCGACATTTTGCCTCACATTCGCACAGTATATGTGTTATGTCCTCTTCGGCTTGCAGGTCACTGCAGAATCTACAAGTGTCCGAGTCTGCTAGCCCTAGTCTTCTTGCATGTTTTCTAAGAAGACAGTGCCCTGATACTATGCCGATCAGTGTCCTGAGCTGTTCCCTGCCTAGTTTGAGGATTTCCCTAGATCTTTTACGGTCGTATTGCGGCCAAAGTGCCTTAGATACCGCGTGACCGGTGAGGTCCTTCCACCTCCGGTCGGCTTCCTTGTTTATTTTATTCCTAATATTGCTTTTTATGATGCAAGGAGGTGGTTTAATATCCACATCTCCTCCGTCATGCAATTCCCCGCCTATCCTCGCAAGCTCATCCGCCTGCTCATTTCCAACTATACCGCAGTGTCCTGGTACCCAGCACAGTCTCACTCGGTTCTGACTGCATAATGCCTTGAGCATTGTGCGACAGTTCCTGACTAATTCAGAATTGATGTTTGTAGATTCCAGTGCCTTGAGTGCAGAGTGCAGTATCGATGGCTATATCCCTTCCAGATATAGATCTCATCCGCATTAGCTCTGCCGCCTTCATAACAGCCAGAACTTCTGATTGGAAGACACTGCTTGTATCCGGTAGTCGTATAGACACTTTTAGATCTGGATCTACGGAGTAGATTCCAGCACCCGTACCTTCCGCTGTTTTTGAGCCGTCCGTGTAGACCGCTATTTCGCAATGCTTAATTACTTTATCCCTTTGCCATTCATATCTTTCCGGGTAAGACACTTCGTACGGAGTGTCAAAGTCGACCAAGGCGTGTATTTCATCAGTTTGCACCTGTACACCCGGAAGTAACTCCGCTAGTATTGTACAGTGTCCAAAACTGCCCTCTCTAAAGTAGCCCAGTGTTGCGAGCCGTAGTGCACTAGCATAAGATGTGTGAGATTTTATCGTCTGCTACAGTTAAGGGAACTTTTTAGGCGATTTTCTAAAATCTATCTCTGAAAGCAGCACCTGCAAACAAAGTCTACTGTCTTTGGAACAGCATCCCATTCAGTCTTCAAAATAATTGTGTAATCTTCCAGAAATCGCTAGAAAATCGTCCGAAAATTTGTCTTGCACTCGCTCATCGTAAGGTGCACATTAGCAGATACGATACCAAATCATTAGATTTGATTAATGCAAACGTATAGTGCCAAATACTGAAACAGTTTCGATTTTTGTATATATGTGTTTTGTTTTTCAGCCCATATTGTACCGCACTACACTACAGACAGCCGACACCGACATCCACCTGCCCCGTGCCACAGTGAGACTTCACACACAACAAATCCTCGACGCATTTAATTAAAATTCATTTGGGAAATTGAGGTTGAAAACAGGCACCGAATCCTATCACTTCCACATTTGCCAAAGCGAACACACGTCGCACACGTTGATGATGCATCGCCATTGCCATTACCACCGACGAAAAAAAAAAAAACAAAAAAAAAATTATACACGCTGATAGGTTGGCTTGGCCGCGCTTCAAGTACTCTTCCACTACTCGAATGCGCGGTACCATCACCATCATCATCACCACAAGCAGTAACCATTTTCAGATAGGAACCCCAGGAGCGACGAGGAACACAAAAGGGTGCGCTGCTGCTGCTGCAACTTTTTGGTATTTTACCACATGGTTCGACCGATATCATCGTGGTTTCCTGCATCCTGACGATGCAACTCCCCATATCTCTAGCTCTTCATATCTCTATATGTGTATACCTCGAACGAGAGATGTTGAAAAAGGAAAAATAAGCGTTAGTTCCATTACACGCAGAACGGTGCCGTAACTATGCCGACCGACCACCAAAGCTGCATATATCGTATAGATTCGACGAAAGCCTATTTATATCGAATCACTTGCCATTACGCGTCAGCTGTTCTCTCCAGCACTCCAGCAACAGTCTATGATGCCGACGAACCCTCTTAATGTGGTCTACAAATGCATCGGATGGGGGAGTACTCGTACCTACTATATGCGTCTATAGGCGAATGTTTCTATGTATGTATAGGTATATGAAAAGATGTGTGCATACTCGTATACGGATGCCAATGCCACGCATGTGGTCAAGGCAACCGAATTTCGTCGAATCCTATTGACAGGATAATTAACGAATTCTAACGGCCGCCGATGGAGACTAGATGCAAGTGCATCTGGGTATCCTTGCAGGATGCAATCAGCAAAATCGCGGTGCAATGAATAAAAGTAATTGGAACGTACGCTAAGCTCAGCGTATGGGGGGGGGGTTTCCGCTCCCAATGAATTGTATCAATGCGAAACCATGGAAAAGAGGTTTTCGGCGTCCAGAGTGGTTGTATATAGTTAACAAAACAATATGGCTATATAGTGAAGGGCGAAGTTTTGCTACTTAATTAGAAGGCAGACATTTTGGGTTGAGATATACTTTAATTTAACGAGAAATCTCAGATGTCTCATGTCTTCCGCAGTCTTGTCAAAGCCTTGTTTATGCCAAACAAGAAGAAGAAGGCAAAATCACAGACAAGCGGAGAAGTGACCATGAGCGAGTAAATAGGTAATGGGATCAGTGTAATTCTAGACGGAACGGTTAAGAGTAAAAAAAACCTCCAAAAATACCCTTAGCAAGTTGAAAATGGAGAGTAAGGCGAATACTCTTTATGCCCCTTATTGTACTGTGTGTTTTAAAGGGATGTCATGATAGCCATAGAAGTGAACCAGAAAATAAACCAAATTAGTTGGATTGCATTGAAATTGATGTCGTGATCTAGTATAGCCGAGAGAAAAGCAGCTATTACCTTTGGTCAGAAGACGAAATACGGGCACAAAATTCTCCGCAGAACCAAAGAGGGAATACAAGAAGGGCTCAGTTGAGTCGATAGAAAGATGTAATTTCAGAAATGAGGGTTGAAAGTTTTACCAAAGGTAAAAAAAACAAGGCTTTAAAGCCCGAACTGTAAAAGCCTGTAAACAGAGTAACAGTTGGTGCTGAGAATTTGAAAAAAAAAAAAAACAAAAACAAGTAAAAGTGTTATCATCGGCCTGGCCGATGCTTTAATACCCTCCACTGCATACAAGTCATGCAAAATGTTTGCCATGCGAGTGTGTCTAATTTTAGTTTTGTATGGGAGGTGGCAGAACTACTTTACCGACATAGACAATTTTCAATACCAACCTGACGACGGTTAAAAAAAGTCCTCTCACAAAATTTCATTCACCTAAGTCGATTCGTTTGGACGCTAAGGTGTTTTCAACAGACATAGAGATACATGAGTCGAATATTGGCTTTGAATGGGAGGTAACAGAACTACTTGACCGACGTGGATCATTTTTAATACCAACCTGACAACCGTAAAACTAAGACCTGTCATACAATTTCAGTCGCCTAGGTCGATTCGTCTGGACGCTATCGTGATTTCGACGGGCGGAGATAGATGGGTCTACTAATGGTTTTGTATGGGAGGTACCAGAACTACTTGACCGACATAGCCCAGACAGACAGACAGACAGACAGTAGAGATCGTGGGGATTGTGGAGTGGTGGCATTTGGCCATTGGACCATTTTTCTTCGACGTTTCGGTCGTTACAGAGCCATGTTAACCGACTTTTTTTTACTGAAATTGAAGACATGGATTTGGACGACCTCTGGTTCATGCAGGATGGCGCGCCATGCCACACAGCCCATGCCACATTGTTCTTGTGCGAACCAAATTCCCAAATCGTGTTATCAGCCGTCTTGGCGATGTCAATTGGCCGCCTCGGAGCTGCGATTTTTCCCGTTTGGACCTTTTTTTTGGGGAACCGTGAAAGACCGATGCTATGCCAACAATCCGGAAACGATTCGAGCAATTAAGGCCAATATCATCCAAGCAATCCGTGAGCTACAGCCCGAAACAAGGCCTTTGAAAATTGGAGTGACAGAATGCGCTACTATGCGAAGCCAACCGAGGCAGCCATTTTAACTACGTTGTATTCCATAATTAATGGGAATATTTGCTGCTCTTACTAATAAAGCCATTATACATGGAAAATATTAATTTTGATCATTTTATTGCATTTTTAAAAGAAACTTGTATTTGGCCCACCCTGTAGATGACGCTAAATACTAAAATCTTAAAATGCCACTATATCTTGACATGTATAGCTTTGGCTTTCAAATTTAGTATAATATTTTATTCCATAATAAAATGTGAGTGGGATTGGACAAAGGGGCTTGACACTTTCCATACAGAAAAAAAAAAACACTGCAAACGCCATTTCTCAACATCTCGAAATCGCCACGTATTGATGGGAACTAAAGTTGTAAAATTTGGAACGTTTATTCGCATTGTCCTGATAGACAAGAACATATCTAAGCAATGCTATTCCTGGGCACTAGCGACTTGTACATAGCTGCGGTCGAAATAGAAGTACAGAAATCTATGTAATGGGAAATAGAATGAAAAAAATTAATTTATCCTCATATAAACAAATATTTATTATTATTTTTTTAAGATCTAAAATTTAAAAATTTAATTTTTTTTCAAAAAATAAAATTATTAGTTGACGCAACTGGTCCATATAATCACCCTATACCTAAGACGATGGCCTACAACTTTATGCCCATTCCGAACGTCTAAATTGAGAAGCTTTTTCAGGGCAGTGGGAAAAAAACCTTGAAATGTTATTTGTGTTATTCCGGGGATCAAACATGAGACCCCTTGCACAGTAGTCTAGCCTCTTGCACACAAACCAATGACCCACAGCGCTACAATTTTTCCCAAAGGTATTCAAAAATGAACTGTCAACAAAATGAATATGTATGTATTAATAAAAATGTCAATATTTAGTTTACAATTTTAATCGCGAAGAAATTAATATTTTGTTGTAATACCTTTATTGAAGATAACTGCAGCACAACGACGTTGCATGTAGTTGACCAGGTTTTTACACCTTTCCACTGATATTGAGGCAAGATGACGATGGAGAAATCTCGCTGCTCCGTCAAAATCGGCAAAAACAATCACCGATCCATTTGATGTCGAAAAAGGTTTGAGACAAAGGCGATGCGCTATGCGGTGTAACTTTTTTAACGCCATCCTTAAAGCAATTGTACGAAACTCACAAGCCCAACATCAGAGTACAATTTTTCAGAAGTCTGTACAACTGCTTACGTATACTGACGATAATAACATTATCGGAAGATCGCAGCGAGCTGTCAGTGGCGCATTTGCAAGTATTAAAAAGGAAGCGCCGAAGATGGGTCTGCCTGTAAATGAGGACAAAACGAAGTTTATGCTGTCAACGAGAAAGGAGTCTCTGCATCGGCGACTCGGACACAACGGCACGGTGGACAGATACAACTTCGATGTAGTTAAACACTTTGTCCATCAGGGATCCACTATATCACCTCGCAAAATGACATCAACGCAGAGATCAAACGAAGAATCAATCTTCGCTGTTTCTTCGGGCTACGAAGTAAAGCCATCCCTCATAGAACTAAGGAGACCCTAATCATTCCAGTCCTGATGCATGGTGCAGAAGCATGGACTCTGTCGAAATCGGATGAAAACCTCGTGGGATGTTTTGAGAGAAAGATTCTTCAGACGATATTCGGTCCAGTTTGTATATCGAAGGACTGTGGAGGAGAAGATTTAACGACGAGCTTTGTGGGCTATACAGCGACCGACGTTGATCTGGTCAAAAAGCTGAAGATGCAACGGCTGAGATGACTAGAGCACGTGGAGCGTATAGACAGCAACGCACCAGCCCGACGAGTCTTTGAGCTCACCCCTGAGGGACAAAAAAGGAGGGAAGGAAGGCCCCACCTCAGGTGGCGCGCACAATTGGAGGGCGACCTCAACCAACTTGGTGTGCGCAACTGGAGGCAGCTAAATAAGCTAGGGACCGAGATGGCTGGGGGCCGTGGTCTTACAAATAGAAACAGACTTCTTAATGTCGCTATAAAATTTCTGAATATAGTTGAGATCTGGGGACTGTGCGGGCCATTGTAATAGATTCATCCTATAGGGGGACTTTTAAAAGGCGGAATTTGAGAGATTTTGAAAAGAGGGATTTTAAAACTTTTTTTGTTTTATTTTTGAAGCGGGACGAGTAAAATAACTTTCTTCTATTTGCTCTTTGTGATCTATCTGTAGGTACCCAACCTTCAATCGCCGACTCTTTACAGTCTCCGTCGATTGAATGTATCTTACAACTCTATATATTCTTTAACACTGACCCTCGTAGTTTTCGTAGTAGATTTAAATCTTAAATCTTTTTCAGTCATTGTGATAGAGCTTTTATTGAGCCAAAAAAAAAATGTTCCTCTTAAAAATGTTGATCTTGTCTCGTTTCTGTTTTTGCTGATTTTTTGCATGGCTCGGTTTCTTAATTTTTATTTCAGTACTGTAAAGATTAACCTTAACCTTTTACCTGAACCTTATCAGCCATAATTAAAAGTTAAAAAAAAGTTGCTTTGGTAGAAGCATTTTTTTTTCGGACGATGCCCGACCCAGTGGCGCAATAATTTAATTTATGGCGCAACTAACTAACCATTAGGCTTTTGTATAACCTTGCTTTTCGATAGCTACTGATATGACGGATGGCTCGTCAATCTGATAATGGTTCTGAAAGCTCGATTCGAAGTAGCTTTTGAAAGATTCAGTTTTCGTGACCATTTGGTCTTGGGCGGGAATTGGCTGCAGCTGGTGTAGGTTCTTTAACCTTGTAAAAAGACGTTTTAAAGTAATGTCTTCGGCCACAGCATTCCATGGAAAAATGTAAAGCAATGCTGTAGGCTGTAGCTAAAGGAAAACGGATTTAATGGCATATCAATTGACTAAGCTGTCCAAGTGTATCTGTGTATGCTGGCGTGTCAATGAAGGCAAACATATTCAACCCTGTATGGAATGACATTTTTTAAAAACGGCTCATCCTTTATTATTCTTATATTGCTTCTAATCACACCGTCCACAGCAAAGTCTGCCAGCCAGATAAAAACAATGTAATTCGTCCACCGATATTGAGCCTCATCGAGGTAATTACTGCAAGCCCACCCACATCAGTTCACCTCCAGAGCAACCAACTGACGCTAATCCCTACGGAACGTATTAAGATCCCATTAATGCACCACAAAATTCCACCCAAGTCCCATAGCCCAGAGAGAACGGCGAAATCAGTGTTTTTTTTTTTGGAGCGGTGCGGTGGCCATTAAATGGTAACTAAGCTTATTTATCGTCCGGCGACCACCATTATAACCACCAGCACTACCTTTACCTCTTGCTTCGGTGTGGTGTGGTGGCCAAAAGTATCTATATATAGTCGCCTCTCGGTGAAGGCAATACGAAGCGATTATCCCTGGATAAAAAGTGTACCAACGACAGTATCACTTGTTGTGGAACCAACCTGGGGGCCTGGGTATAGAGATTAGAATGTCCGTCGTTAAGTGGATTCCGGTTGGGCCGTTTCATAAACCAAACGAACAGTGCCAGCAGTATCTCGCTCTTGTGCAAATAACTTGTGTAGGTACCTACTTTTTTAGGTTTTCCTATATATGCGACACGGCATTAGCGCTGAGATTCATTCTGGCACCGGGTGGTGGCATATGGTTCAGCGGTTCCGTATGATTACCGCACCGAAGCAGAGTGAGTATATCGGTGAGCTAAATCTCATTAAGTGTCGTGTGTGTTCCTTGTTTGGAATACAGGTACACGAGAATTTACATCGTGCTTTGGCCAAACGATTAAGTGGCAATTTTCGTAAGACGCGTCTGAATTACGTTGCGTGACTTTGACAGGCGGCGGCGGCGGATAAATTTGTAGATTGTGGTCGACGCGAGGTGTTTTTTTTAATGATCGACTGACGTTGCACGCGATCTTTTAAGTGGCATCAGAAGATTAGACTTTATATGAGCTTATGCGATGATTTCGACAACAAAACAGATTAGTGTTGGCATATCGAGTGTGCGGGCTCACATTTTCATTACGATATCCGCCATTTAGGGTGGATTTGATGAACATACCCTTGGGGCTGATAAATCTGTCAGCCGATCAAGGGGAGAGACATTTAGTCGCTATACATCGTATCCATCGGAAAGGATATATGGTCAAAAGTGCCCCAGGACAAACGGTCTTAACATTTGTTGCAAATCCACACATACGCAGCACGAACTTGGCATTTTTTTTTCTCTGGAGCCCTCAGGCGCACTTCAGGAGAAACTCTCAGCAACCCTTAGCACGTCGCAATGGTTCTTGATATAAACGACTCAGTGAAGCGCTTAATTCAATGGGAAGTGAAAAGCTGTGAAACGCACCAAGAACAACGTATATCCTTAAATTTTAGGTCACACACTCACACCACTTGAGTGTCATTGTTGCCATCGTCACTACCCCACAACTCAGAGCGCAGCCACTTGACTAAATTGAAATTTCCCGCCCCAAAGAATAAACATGAAAAAAAATGAACACAATAACTTTTCTACACACTCAAGCGCCAAAGGACTCCACTCGGCGCGCTCTCCTTTTCGTCTCGATTACACGCGCTCAAAGGACACAAAGCAACGACAACGGCAACCCACCGTTTTCTGTTGCTAATCATTTGCGTTCTTCCACTAACGGTCTGGCAGTGTTGTACAACTCGCAGGAGTGCACAATTAAGGATGTTAATTTTTAGCACATGTCATGTTGATAAATAATAATTACGGGCGTGGGACGTGGGGCGTGGGTGTTGCTGTTTGGTGCGAACGTCTACTCTTGCAAATTAGAATTTAATCTAAGGCCGGGTGTGCGTGAGTGCTTTATACTGAAAGTGGATCTCGCTTAATGCAGCCAACTTGTAAAGCGGCACGCACACATACAGAAAGACATGTGTTTTAATGGGCCACAAATATGCCGCAGTTGTAAGGTGTATAGAGATCCGTTTCGACGGAAATTGGGGTTGAATTGATGATGCTGGCGTGCAGCAATTATGTTTAAGTGTGGTGCCTTTCAACGCGGTACAAGGATCAACTCTGTACAAGACAAGCAAAATAAAAAATAATATAAACAGGATCAAAGTGTTGCAATTAGGAAAATTGCAAATTAATGTTTAATGAATTTTATGCGGTGACATTTTATTAAACTTCTCTGTAATGGGGTGTTGCCGGTTGCGTATAGAAGCCAGAAAAGGGTGAAGTAAGTATACTGACGTTGCTGATGTTGATGGGAGAAGTACCTTGTTCATACGCTCTGCTTAACCCCGGCAGGTATTAGAAAAAAACGAAGGAATTCCAGATCGATAGACACCACCTCTTTTTCAAGTTCAAACTCACCTTTCAGTCGCTGTATTTTGAGCTCTTATTTGACCAGGTCAACGTCGCTATATAGCTCGTAAAGTTGGTCGTTAGATCTCCTCCTTTGGGCCGAAAATCACGGGAAGAATCTTTCTCTCAAAGCGTGTCAAGAGGTTTTCATTAGCTTCCGATAAGGTCTAGGCTTCTGCACTATATACAGCAGGACCTGGATGATTATGGTCTTGTGCAATGTTTCATTGGTTCTCTGAGAGAGGGCTTTATTTCTTAGATGCCTTCTTAGACCAGCGATTGGCAAGGGTGATTTTTCGCTTTATCTGTACGGCGATGTCGTTTGCTATAGGTAATTGTAGAGCCTAGATAGACAAGTCTATACCAGCTTCGAAGTTATGTCTGTCCAATGTGACGTTTTGCCCGAGTTGCCGATGTTGATAGTCCTTTATCGATGACAGCATATACATCGTTTTGTTCTCATTAACAGCCAGGCCCATCTTCGTCGTCACAGTTGAAAATGCACCACTGACAGCGCGTTTAGTTTTCCCGGACTTTTGAAAAATTGTACCTCAGATGTCGGATTGTGTGAGCCCTAAAATGTTTGTCGTCGATTCACGCCTTAACGTATTTACCGATTTTAACCAAACTTTCACACATCTTTGGTATTGGTCCCCATACGATTTATGACAAAGGGGCGTGACACCGCCACCCATACAAAAAACATTCACAATCGTATACCACCAAATCGATTGAGCTCAAACTTACAGATGATCTTATAGTTATTGGTCCTGGAGTGCTCCTGTGAAGCTTGGTCAAATTTGGTCAAAGGGGAGCGGCAATTTAGATACAAAAAACAAAACAAATTTTACAGCTAAGTTGGTGCCCGCCTTTTTAAACAGTTCGACCCGTAGGCCATATTCTCCAGCAGCCTTTTTGGACTTAAGATTGGATATAGCTATCTTTTTACCTTATTTTCGGTCGTTTTCCCCGTTTAACAATTAGAAGTAAATTAATAAATAAATAGAAGGCGCAACAGGCGAAAGACACCCTAGGCCTAGCTTCTCGCAACCATTCGTTTGTGTGAGTTTCCTATAATTTTATGCCAGTCCGAACGGCTGAATTGAGAAGCTTTTTTCAGGACAGCATACTCTCAGATGTTTGTCAGACGTTCGCGAGAGGTGACGCAGTAGAAAAAACCTTAAGATGTAATTTGTGTTTTTCCAGGGATCGAACCTGGGATACCTCGCACAGTAGTCCAGCATACTAACCACTGCGCTACAGCGCCCACAAGTGGTCTTTCAAAATCCTTAGCACAGACTGTGAATCTATCACCGTTGTTGGGAAAAAGTAAAAAGATTTTACTCTAATTTTAATTTTATAAATTTAATTTATAAGACCGCGTGGTAGCTGAAGTCTTGAAAAGGTTAATGTGAACAATGAATGAAAAGAAAGAGAAAAGCTCTTTCTTTTTCCTTCTAAAAGGCCGATTGTCTTCCATTCGTTTGCCTGTAGAGCTCGCCGGCAGCTCTCGAAGCAGCTCTAGTTTTGGTTTGCAGCATTGACTGATAGGCTGCCATCTTGGCTGCATGTGCCATTTATCACTCCTCATCGAACCAGAGGTTCCGTTGTGGTCGCTTGCTGAAAACCAGCACTTCAGTGGCACTGATCCTATGCACTTAATTCTGGAGGTGCGTGTTGAGTGGTTAAGAAAGACGCGGTCGTCAAAGGCTCTGACGGTCTCTTGTAGTCTTGCGACGTCAAATCCTTTAGTGTAGAAGGTCGCTAAATAGACGGAAGGTATCAGCGTGCACAATTTCGGTGGTTATTGCCTTAATGTCCCACAAAGTCCTTTGTGATAGTCCCAGAAAAAATATTGGTACACCTTCTAGCCGTCTCTTTAATCGCCTTTTTTCAACAACCTATGCTCAGTCACCATTTGATGCTGAAATGGTATCATAAAATTTGATTGCGCATTGGAGTCCTTGGTCGGTGGTAAATTTTGAGGTTTACAAATTTTATACCTATATCAAAATTTGAGAAAAGGAAGATCGCTTTATCCCTCTTTTTCTAAAGCAGTCGATTCAAATGAAACTTTTGAACTATGACCTGTGAACGAGATGGTCACATCTCCGACAGAGGGATTTCGATAAATATTCTAGAATTACCGATCGGTGGTCCGATAATAAACAGGACATTCCCAAAACCCAACAGCCGTCAAATGCATTTACCAGCTTATTTCACACCCGCATACTTTGTATTCACATATTCACAGCATTCCCAATCAAATTCCATCCCAAAGAGGCCTTCATTGTAACCAATCAAAATCCAATTCTAACCGGAAGGAAGGCCAAAATATTAACACATGTTAAGTGATTTTAATGAATTTCGTCCACATCCATAAAGCGCATTGAAAGAGCTCTCCCTCTTGGCCATTCCATAAGGCTAGACCTAGACCTACCCCCGTTTGTAACACAAAAATTCAATTAGTCTTGTTGAACGCCTCCCGAAAAATCTCAACTTCGCATGTCCATCTCCAGTGGCCAGACAAAACCCACACAAGGCCCACGCCCTAGGCGAGACTTAATTCTACCGCCACTCCCGGGCTGATGGAGAACACCGTCATCCAGTAGCGGGACATGAGAATCCCACCGACACACTGTGTGCTAACCCATCAGCAATAGACCTTCCGCTGTACGATTATTATGTCCATTCTCTCGAAATATGGCCACATTAGCACCCCAGACTTTCTGGCCAGAAATTGGCTTGTTAGTTATTTGTCGGAGTCCGTCGTACAGTCGTCGTCATCGTCATCGTCATCGTTATCCCCATCATATCCTCGTGGCGAAGAGTTGACTCTATTCGGCCGGACCAACACGTCGGTCGTGCCTCAATTCATTTCGTATGCCTTTTGTGTACCCCCATAGTGAGGGAGAAGGAGCGAGACCACTCAAAAGGATACAAGACACTTTGTTTCACACAAATCAACATATGTACCCAGGAGTGTATAACGAGACACAGTGCAACTTCCTATTACGCCGTGAAGATTAATGGATGAACGAACAGACGGACGGATACGGAATGGCCAAATGGGCAAATGGCAATTGCTTCTGATGCTATTCCTCCTCGACCCTGGGTGCTACTGCCATACAACAGGAAATATTTCACCGTATGTGGGCCAATAAATATGCATAGTTGATTGGGATCAGTGGAGAGTTGTTGGCATCATCATCATCATCGGGTCAGGTCAGGTAGACCGTGTCCAAGGTGGTTTATACACTCCGGCTCAATTCCGTTAATGGTGGGTGCACCACTTTGGTCCTTCTAAAGTGCCAACTATTCACGAAGCGACAGAGAAAAAAAAATTAACGAGAAACAGAAACGAACACACATACAGGAACAGGAACTCCGTTGGATGGGAGCATTGCGATTTCAATTTATGGGCCACCCTTCGGCCATAGAAGGTATAGTAGGTATAGCGTATACCTATACGCCATCCACCCACGGTCCACTTCGCAAAGTGAGTTTAAAAGCTATAATTGGTAGCTCGTCCTGGGAAATTGCAGTTCCAAGTTCAACTTCCGTAACTTAATGAATTACCAAATGTCCTTTGCTGTTTGTAAATTCCCTTGCTTGGTAGGAGCTTTCGTTCCGTTTTCGGTTGTGAATGTGTGTCGGTGTCGGTTGGTCGGTTGGCTCTTTGGTTTTTGGTTCGGCCGGCTCTATATGGCCACTTGTTAGGCTGACTGGCGGTGGTGGTGCTGGTGGTGCTGGATCTATTGGTGTTGCAACAAATGGGGATGACCTCTTTAGATTTAAAGTGGCAATTTATTGGCTTTGATTTGTTGAGTTGATTTTGTGTTTTTTTTTTTTCTATATATAGAAATAGAAGTGGGTGCACTGTGAGTAGGTGTGTGTTGGTGTGAGAGGATTTGCAATCAATTGGTCAATTAGAGAAATATGTTTTCATGTTACGGAATTCGGAAATAAAATTTTTGAGTTCTTCAAATAGCCTAAGGGATGTTTAAAAATTGATTGACAATTATCACCGACTTGGAGGAAGGTGGTTTACCAACTCGTATGTCACCGAAAGGTTTAAGAGTCGTAATCGCTGATTTTTTGGAGAGATGTAGTCTAGCTGTAAGATCACACTGGAATGAGTCTAAATACGTGCGAGTGGGGCTAAGAAAATAGAAAATAGTCTCTGACGGATTTCATAGACATTTCCCCAATTAGCTTCAAGATGCATAGGGAAATAGATTAATAGCTCACCTTAGATCTGATTGCTCTCGGAGTCTGCCAGTATAATACAGAATCCTCTTTGATATAACCCCTAATAGCGTCGGCGTTTGAATAGCTATAGGGGACATGCATGTAGTTAGAGACGCATATAAACCGTCGTATAGCTGAAAGCAGACATTTTTTAGATTCTGCCAACTATTGGAAATCTTGGCTATCCAGAGTTGTCAAAATCAGCGATTACTGAACTATTTCGAACGCTTTAGGCCAGTTACTGGAATGCATTTGCCTTAGGTAAGCTTTTAAGAGATCCGCGTTAACTTTCGTCGGATAGGAGCAGAAGAAACTGCAACATCTTTGGAATTGTGGCAAGCTAAAATGTCAGATGGACCCCCAAACTGACCAATAACACGCTGGAACTGCTACATCGAAAATATCTCCAAATCTTTGATTACGAAAGCTTGCATTTCTGTCCTATCTGTTTCTTCATATACGAGTGGTGTGAACGAGCTGAGATGAGTCGAAAGACTAGGAAGAGACGGAATATGTAGCACAGGCAAGTATGTAATACCTATTTGCAGGCTTGAGGGGAAAGTGGTAAAAGAATGCAGATAAAGATAAGAACGTTCCATCAGCAACAGAAAAAGTTTCATCAAAAACAGTGCTTCGTAAACTCCCTCACTGCTTGATATGAGTTCTCCCACCTTAGGCCATCATACAATTGCAACATCTTCTTTCTAATAGCGTTTTTTTGGAGGCACCAATCAGCATACCTCTCATTGACGCTCCTCAATGCCATTATACGGGAGTAGGTATTTAAATCATTCAACAATAGACAAGAATCCCTTGCAGGGTTGTTTCAACTCCGCACTTCGACTCCAGATTCGTTGAATATACACCTGCACCAGAGCTAACAGTTGACTAAGGCTTTAAGATCGCAACATTCTCATCTAATGGTATTCACTTCAATATCTTCTCCTACTGCCAGACATTGAAGATCTTATTGCTGGCATTAAGATTTTCCACCAGAGCTTTGAAGACCCTATCAACTGTAGCTCCTATAACTTTAGTTAGTTAGTTTGAAGTGGCTTTCGGTGAGAGAAACACTTAAGCCGTTATTCGGCCCATTGTGCATAGCACTGATGGTATTTGGGGAGCTATTTTCTTTGCTGGCTACTCATATAAACCATTTGCTGCCGGTTATAAAGCTAAGAATGTTAACGGCGCTGATGGTATTACATACCTAGATCACTGAGATCATTGAGAAAATAGTTTCCTAAGTGGGTCTTTCTTAAATTGGCCAGGGCAGGGCAACTGCAAAGAAAGTGAGTGACGGACTTGTCCTGATATTCATCTCTGTAGCTTCTGCAGAAGTCATTGTATGGCAGACCGAGTCTTTGTGTCTGCCTAATGCTGGGTTTCCACTTGTCGATTTGAAATTGACAATTGACGCATTTTTATGCCAATTAAACAATTGGCAAGTGGAAATAGCGAAAAATTGCTTGTCAATGAATTGACTAACAGCGTTTGACAAAGAAACCACTGGACAAGTGGAAATAGCTGAATTGTCGAACAAAATGTCACTTTGTGTATAATTGACACAGAAAATTTAATTGGCATCGAGTTCATAAGTTCACTGACAAACGATTTTTTGCCAATAATTGGCATAAGTGAAAATGAACTGACGTTGGTGTCGTTCAATGACATAAACGCGACGGCTGTCAAACTTTGTTAATCAACCGACATACATGTGGAAACCCACCTTAATTCGCAATGCCCGGAGATGACATTAACGACTATCGAGATACTGGATCTTTTAAGTCGAAGAAACTCCTTGGATCTTTTTGTATCCAGAGCTGGCCAGATGAGACTAACAGTACCACTATATTCTAGATCTTTCCATCTGAACCCTGCTCTGCTTGCTGCATCCGCGTGAAGACTTATACTTTCCACGCCGGAGGAGCTTAGAATTGCACAGTTCTCTGAAATGTCACACTGACCAGGAACCTAGCAGAGGGTGAGGTTGTACTGTCCAACTATCTCGTTAAGATATACGCGGCAATCTTCCACCGAATTAGATCTTATTTCGCTGGATATCAGGGATTTGATTGCAGCCTGGCTATCAGTGTATTTTACAATATCCCTTTATAATACCGAATTAATCGACAGCCACGCTGTAGGTACGAATAGCTGTAATTTCGGCTTGAAAGACACTGCAATGTTTCGGAAGAATATAACTTAATTCGATGCTGCGCTTTCGAAAAACCCAAAGTCCACTAATGGACTCATTGCGGCTCATGGTGTATGCCTATTCAACCTATCTTTTAATGATTTGTAGAATAATTGTTAGGATGCTCGTAGCCGTTTCAAATTAAACTTGGCCGGTTGACGCTCCAAAAGACGTCCTAAATTGGCAGGCTTTACAATAGCCGAAGTTCGCTTTTATTCCGTCTGTGGAACCTATGAATGGAGTTAGCACTTTCTCCCATAACAGGAGGGGCAACTCGTACCGATAACGATCTAGTGGTCTTAAGTCGTTACTCATAAATAGTTTATTGAACTATCAGACGGGGGATGTTAAAAAAACCATTTACCCAAAGTTAATATATTTTTAGGAAGACCCCTGACCCGCAAAATGGATGGATGCCTTAATCTATTCAGAGATATCTACGTATGTGGGGTTGAAGATTTTATTACACACAATTTAATAACAAACGCCTTAAAACTATAAAATAAGTCTTAGGTGAAGACGTAACCCAAATTCTTTCCAATGAAGGCTTTGGTAATTCGCCAGAATTTTGGAGTCAAGTAGCGACGCATGTCCCCAACTGGGATCCCACGACGTACTTTGGAATCCGTACCATCAAGCAGGGTTCCTCTAGGTAGACCCAGGATTAAATGGTTAGACCAAGTCCATAATCTTGACGATTTAGAGCCGATGGCGGAGAATCGAGAGCTATGGATCGTCGACTTGAGCAACCTACACCCGCGACCTACTAAATGGATAAGCGGGCCATTGAAAATGAATGAATGAATGAATGTAGCGACTCAGCGTTCTTATTAAAAATAATTAAATAGTTGGCTCAACAGATCAGTAGGCATCTTCTCACAGCCTTTCGCATTTATTTTGGGGCATAACAAAAGGGTCTCACAGCTTTTGTGCCGAGTCTGAAAACGGCTGAATTAAGAGGGTTTTCAGACGTTCGCCAGACGTCCCGCAGTAAAAAAATCTCTTTTTTTTTTTCTTTCTTTGAGGTTGTTACTATCCGATGGAGCACTCAGACACAACTAATGGTCCATTGTACTGCCAGACACCTTACATTGCTGTACTTAGTTTTCCCGTCTTTCGAAGAAGATGAGAAGGAGCTTCAGCGATGAAGAGCTTAGATGTTCGGCACTCACCACGTCAGCCCCAAAGATCCGCCACTTGATGCGAGCAAAGGCAGGACAACTACAGAGGAAATGCTCTGCTGCATCGTAATCCTCTCCACAAGCAGGACAGATGGTGGTGTTGCTCAAGCCCAACACATTTAAGTGTTTGGCAAAAGCTAGGTGGCCCGAAAGGACAAGAAGTCTGCAGTCGATTCTATTGAAAGACAGAAGGAAAGACGCCGACCTCTTGCAGATGTCCGGACGCAGTCGTTTGGTCTGTCTACACCCAGCACAGTCACGCTAACGACACTTGTGTTCAAGTATCAATGGTGTTCAAGTATCAATGGATGACCTAACCACAGATGCAGGCAAACCCAACGCAGGTTCAGGTCCTAAGAAATCTTCTTCTGAATCCAACCTGGCGAGCCCATCAGCGATCTCGTTTCCCTGGATACCAGTGTGACCTGGAACCCAAACAAGTTTGACCGTGTTTAACCTACCGACCAAGTTCAGAGAAGGCCTGAGTTCGAGCACTAACTTGGACGAGGTAAGAGGGTTGACCAGCGCTTTTAATGCAGCTTAACTATTACTGCAATCGCATATGCTTCTAGCCCTCCACCAGTTTGTCACAATATAGCGCATAGCCATAAGGATAGCGGGTATCAAACCTGACATCCCTCGGTCAATAGTTCCGCATACTAAACACAAATTTTGACGATTTTATATCAAACCTGCTTTACCTATCTGTCAATTTTTACTCGGTAGAATTTCATGAGGAAAACCGCCATTGTGTTCGACAATGATGAGTCAAAACATTATAAATAAAAAGTGCGGCAATTACAGGAAATTATTGCTTCCTTTGATAAGGATACAACTACAGTACCAACGTGTACTGTTCAAGAGCTTTTATTATTTTTTTTAATTTTTTAATTTAATGTCCGCCATCCAGGGTTCCGTGCAATGTACCGCGCGCATTCAGTGGTTAGCCACAAGTCCCAACACAAAAATCTATAGAGTAGACGTGTGTTTTCTCTAGGGTGACACAAAAATAAAAATCCGAGTCGACACTATAAAAGTGTAAAATGTGTGAAGGACCTAATGAGGCGAAAACACATTTTCACATCTTTCTCTATATCATTTCAGGACAACGAGAAGAGAATTACCACTCTGCATATACACGTCCATGTGCGCAGCGCACCATATTAACATCAATGGCGTCACGTGTGCTTAACGACCAACACAACAATTCATTTTTTGTTCCTATTTACTCTTTAATGTCACCTCCTTGTGGGTGGTACAACGTTGCAAAGGACATCACACAGTACGGACATCAACTTATCATTATGCGGTATATAATATCGCGCAATAATGCATCGCAGCGACACCAGCCATCCCTCAAGTGGTGAGGTCTAAAGTGCCACATCGCTGTGTTGAAATATCCTTTTGATTTATGCCACCGAACAATGCGTTGTTGCAAATAAAAACTGGTTGCATTATGCTTCCGCCTTTGGTCTGACAGTTAATTCTGATCAATTAACAAAACTGCCTAAAGTTGTGGAGAATTGAATATTTTTAAATCCAATTTCATTGGCAGCTAACATCTTTTGGAGTATGAAACTGAAGCCCTTTACAGAATCCAATAAGTGCAAATCGGATCTAACCAAAGTCGTCATAAGTTTCGGTGGTGTTTGCAGTACCGATGGACAAAATGCATTTAACCCTTCCACTGCTCCCTTACGGAGATACACCGCACACTGCAACACACCGTGAAACCGAATTCCGAAAAATCCTTTGGCAAACAACAAACAATTTTCAATTGAGTTTCATAGTTTGGGGGCAAACCCTGTGGACTTTGCAAACGGTTGGATATGGGTGTCGGTCTGAGGTGGGGCTATATAGTACCTATGCCATGCAACACAATTCTGAAGGAAAATAAAAAACGCCCCGACGAGGACCAAAATTCAGTTAACTCTTTGCGTGCTGCATAGTGTTGTCTATCCCTATACACAAGAATAATAGCAAGTGCTGCACATCGTCATACGTCGCGACTATAAAAGGGATCAAATGAAAATTGGTACAATCTGGAATCAGGCAGTACTGCAGGTGGTTGAGTTTGGGTGCGGCGACCGACGCACGGTAGAACTAAGCTCGAAATTTGATAAACTATTCGCAAACAAACTCGAAGCGATTCTCTTCAACACATTTAACAAAAATTGGTAGCACTTGTGAAAAATTCAAAAGGGAAGTGAGAGTTGCTATACATACGGTATGGAGGGAGGGTGATTGAGTTGGTCGAAAGGATTAGGGAATGTGCACTGCGCAGTTTGGTTTAGAATATGAAATGCATTCGGTTGGAGTTGCCATGTCGGTGTTTAGATAGGAAATACAAATCAAAAATCGAGAAGCTTATGGTCTAGGCGCTCCAAAAACATTCTTAAAATCTATTTGTGAATGACTTCTGTATTAGAATAAAAATCCTTTAACAACCAACCAAATCGAATTTACCGGAAGAAGATTTTGTTCGCCGGCTAATCCTAGGAACCTCGAGTCATCCAATAAAAACACAAGCGGAAGAACAAGATGCGAACATCTAGTGCGCTTATATAATAATCCATACGCGAAGATTATGCAAACTTCCTAGGGAACTTTATGCAGTTTTACGGGTGGGAACTATTCAAGTTCACTGAAGAAGAATATGCGAAATAAGCCTGACAGCTTTAAAACTTTCTCGCAAAACTCTAAAATGTTCGAACCGATTTTTGTTTTTTGATTTTTTGAGACTTCACATATCCCACCAAAAAATAGTCCATCGGCGTCAAATCGCACGATCTAGGCGGCCGATTCACAGGTCCAAAACGTGAGATGTATTGCTCTTCAAATTCAAAAAAAATACGGCCCAATGATGCCGCACCGGCCCATAAGCCACACCAAACTGTAGGTACATTTTTGTGGATGCATTGGCAGTCCTTGCAATGCTTCTGGTTGCTCAGCAGACTATATACAGCGATTTTCATCTTGAATAGCCTGCTCAGTAGGACGATTACGACGACCTTGAAATGGATGAAGTGCTCTAAACATATTTTTTAATTAGCTCCATTTTTGGCAATAAAATTCAATAATTAGCAAACGTTGTTCGGGCCTAAGTCTAAAAAAACAAAATAAATAAATAGGTGGCGCACTAGGCATGTAGACACCCTAGGCCTAGCTTCTCGCAACCATTCGTTTTGTGTGAGTTTCTATTTTTGGGACGAATGGAAGAGACCTACAATTTTATGACGAGTCCGAACGGCTGAATTGATATGCATAGATCCGAAAGAAATCGCGTCCTAAAAAAGCAGATCTTGGTCTTAAAATAGGTACTAGAAGATAGTACCTATTTTTTGATAGCAAAGGTCTCGGTGAGATTGTTTACGACCTTTACGGAGCAGCGAGCGTTCTCCAACGTCATTCTGAACAATCTGACAAGTTTGGCAAGTATGCCAAAACTATACATGGCTCTGTATAGCTCGTCTCTATATAAATGCTGTCATATGCGGCTTTAAAATCGATAAAAAGATGGTGAGTATCGATTTGCACTTCCTGGGTTTCCTCCAGGATCTGCCGTAGTGTGAATATTTGGTCGGTTGTGGACTTACCGGCCTAAAATCGAGTGAGTTCATTCGCCGCAAGCCCTCTTTCTGTTAGATTTCTGAGACTCTAAGACGCAGACAGTCAGTTCCGACGGAGTATTGCTATTTTCTTCGTGTTTAATACTCGCGCTTATAAGTTCAGCAAGTCAAGCTCAGGTGGGCGAGTCCAGTACCCGGTGGTTACCACGGGGAAGTAAAATAAGTACGATATTATCATGTGGCGTTGGCGAGGGTTTCTACTCGGAACGTCTCGGACTATGCAGTTCAATCAGACTTCCTCAGGTACTATGCCAGTGACAACAGCTGCTAAACAGGTTGCAATGATGGCAGCACCTCATGCTTCATGCAGATATTAAGTCGCTGTAAGTCGCTGTCGCGAAGAGCTACGGCTACGGGTTCTTGGAGCGCAGCACAATGTACAAGACTATGCTGGGTTCCAGTGCACAGAATTGTGTCTGGAAATAAAAAATTGTATGAGCTGACAAGAAAAGGGTCCTTCCTTGAACTAAACCAGGCCGACACCACAGAAATGATTCCCCTTGTAATCTCAGACAGACGATTGGGAACGAAATACTAATGGCGACAAATGAAAGATGGAGCAAGCTCGACTCCTGTGGCATAATCAGGAAAAAGTGGACAATCTACAACAAACAGAAAACTGAAAAAATTTTACAATTGAACTAGAAATCATTGTCCTCGATTGTGAGAATTATCACCGGACACAATATGCCCTACCAAGTAAATGGGAATCAATACAGATGACCTGTGCTGAGAATGCAGTGATGAGGAGGTGCATGAAGACACCCCACACTTTCTTCGTCACTCCCCAGTGCTCTGCCACATAAGAAATAGAATGCTTGGCAGTTACTTCTTCAAGAATTAAGAATAACCTTCAGACAGGCCCATTAATGACCTACTTAAATTTGTAAATAAAATGGGTTAGTTTTTCATAGGTTTCCATCTACATTGGTCTAAGTGTGGCACGAACAAGTTTCTCCTGTCTTGCCAACCCACTTACCTAAACTAACCTATACCTACTTCCCGCGCCAAAATCCAACTGTCGGTCATTATAAAGCTTTTAGTCCGCAATATATAGGCTTCGTTAAGTTCGTGTATATTGTGGAAAATTGAATGATCTGAAGTTGTCTTCAGCATACTCTTTTGGCATGCCTTTCGGTCGCAGAGTATTCATTTACGGTTATTAGTTTGACAAGGCTTCCTTAATTTGTATCTTCGAAGTGTGTTGGAGATTTTTTGGTCTACAAGACATCATCGATTGCCAAATATGTGAATGGCGTATTTTAATACTATGTAAATTTAAGCCACTTGCATGACGGGCTTTCACAAAAAAAAAACTTTCGACAAACAAATTGCCGAGCAGAAAAACGGCTTTCTAATGAAAATCTGAATAACAATGCCGTTTGCAAACGATATATCCTCCATCGCTGTGATCCTTCAAAGCCTGGCTATTTTTAATATTTTCATATAAAAATCCCTTCAGACATTCTCTATCCACCAAAGTTGCTTCCCATAACCCAAGAAATAAATAAATTTTCATCTCCGAATTATTCCGTATTGACAACACTGTTTCCCAGTAGCTGGCCAAAAGTACATATACTGTAGGTATACATCTTGTCGGCCAATTTTCAAATTCCAACAACAAACTTAAATAGAACACCTTTACTGAAAAAAAAGCGAAATAGAACCTAGAAACATCGAACTAAATTCCGGTAGTTATGTGCACTGAAAGGACTAAAGTCTCATCCTAGGCCCAGAATTTTTTTTTCATCCGGTCTTTGGGTGATTCTTTTTAGCGTAGCACAAAAAACTGATATAAACCCCGAAAATCAAACAATTCGGATTAAAAGCGTTCGGGCGAAAGTCCAGCTCATACTCTCAATCGTTTTGGATGTCCTCCGCCATGCACAGCAGCGGAACTACATGCATCCTTCGACACCATCAATAAAAATGTAGGCATGCATTCATAACGATGTGTCCTTTTTCGAGTGTCATTCGTCCCAAAGCCCCGCATTTATACCCACGTATGTATTGGGAACTTTTGCAAGAACGGACTTTAGAAACAGGTTTTTTGCATATATCCGAATTTGTTTTTTGTCAAAACGTATTTTTGTCCTTCTATTTGCGGATTGCGGACTTTGTCCTTGCACAGTCGTTTATCATGCAGTCGGATAATAGTTGTTAGTATCCTAACCATATAAGTTTGAGTGCGGGTATACCACACAGTGGACACGTATACAGGTTACAAGTTGACGATCTCTGGACTGCACAAAAAAATACAATAAAGAACACAGTATTCGGATATCGTAGGAGAAAGGAGCTGAAATGTCGGTTGGTGGATGGTGATGGTGAGGAGCAAAAAAAATGTCGGCAAAATTTCTCGGTATGTCGCTGTGTCCGCGAATGTGCTGCAAACAAAAAGAATGTTCACCGATAGCCGCATGTGGGTTTCGATAGAAACTACAACGGCAGGATGCAGGACAGAAAAGCTGGTGCATACATAATGTTACATATACAGGTGACCGGTACTAATATGCTCGAGTACATCTCAATAAAGTACATCACTTGAATTGTGGATGAAAGATTTCGGCGGTATCGTCTAGGTAGCTTATAGACGTCGCGGAGTATCATGTGGATATGGAGCTGCATGTGACAATTAAACTTGCTTGGAAAATTGTGCTCGAACCGCACAAGTCATAGACGATAGACACTATAGTCGAAATTCGGCAAAAAAAAAGGCCGACTACAGCAGAATTTGGTGTCTATATGAGCTTTGCAATATTTTTACGACTGCTTCCATAGCCTCTATAAAATCTTTCTGAAGACAGTTTAGGCGCCGTTGCCTGGATACCTCGTCACAAGGGCTTGAAGAGTAATTAACGCGCGCGGATTGAAACGCGTCCTTACGGAATACCGGACCAAGTCCATAGGCAGACGAAGAGATTTGTAAGCCCAGCTTGAAGCAAAATGTTAAAAAAAATAAATAAATAAATAGGTGACGCAACAGGCGGGTAGACACCCAAGGCCTAGCTTCTCGCAACCATTCGTTTGTGTGAGTTTCCATTTTTGGGACGAATGGAAGGGACCTACAATTTTATGCCGAGTCTGAATGGCTGAATTGAGAAGCTTTTTTTCAGGACAGTCATAGTCTCGGATGTTTGTCGGATGTTCGCGAGAGGCGGCGCAGTAGAAAAAACCTTAAGATGTAATTTGTGTTTTTCCGGGGATCGAACCTGGGATCCCTCGCACAGTAGTCCAGCACACTAACCACTGCGCTACTACGCCCAGGTTACTTGAGTTAAAAGAAAGAACATTAGCAAGGGCTTTAACTGGTTATCCAAGGGGTCACATCACAAGTCACTTAGATACCATCTTTAGAAAGTTGGACTATCCGTCGCAGATTCCTTCCAACTGAGCGGAGAGGAGGAGTGGCAATACCCCTTCATATATTCAAAGAGCGTTTATGAGCTCGTAGATAATGGATCATGAAACCCCTACGCGTATAGTCAAAAGGAACATAATGGGTAGCAAAATGGATTCATACTGATTGCGGTGTGGCATTTAAGGGCATACATAAATTTGTATACATTACTCTAAAGGGCGACTAAAAGAGTCCCTTAGGTATTTTAGTCTTCGCGCTTGCGTAGCATTGTTTCAATGATATACGTACGGGTGGGCCATCTAGTGTTTTTTTTTTTAAACATAGGTTACTTTGACACTGACAGCTGTTTACCGTCTGTATCATACCTCATCGAAACGAAATGAGTCGCTTTACGCTTGAATAACGTTGAGAAATATTGAAAATTGTGCTGTGTAGCCCAAACGGTTCTGAAAATAAGTTTTGACCGAAATGAAGTACCCACAGCCCCCGCGCCTGCTGTTCGCAAGTTTGTGTAAAAAGTTCGTGAGACTGGTATGTTAGTGGATAACATAGACGATAAGTGGCAGCTGTTAGCCAAGAGTGTGAGACTAAATTCACGAACATCAACTCGCCATCGATCTCAATAGCTCAACATTTCACGCACTAGCCTGAGGAGAATTCTGCACAAACATCTCCGATTATTCCCTTACAAGGTCCAATTGATTCAGCAATTGAATGCGCACGACCATCCGCTTGGTTATCGCTTCGCAGTTTGGGCCTTAGAGCAGCTTGAATTGGACAACGATTTTGGGCGAAAAATCATCTTTTCTGACGAGGCACATTTTCATCTCGGCGGCTCCGTTAACAAACAAATTTGCAAATTGCCGCATCTGGGGCTCGGAAAATCCGCACGATATTGTCGAGAATGCATCCACAGAGTGTGACCGTTTTGACATCAGTGACATCATTGGACCATTTTTCTTTGAAAATGAGGCTGGAAACAATGTTTCGGTCAACGGTGGACGTTATGGAGCCATTTGTTAACCGACGTTTTTTTTACTGAAATTGAAGACATGGCTTTGGACGACCTCTGGTTCATGTAAGATGGCACCCTATATGCCACACAGTCCGTGCCAAAATCGATCTTTTGCGCACAAAATTCCCAAATTGTGTTATCAACCCTTTTGGCGATGTCAATTGGCCGCCTCGGAGCTGCGATTTGACCTCTTTGGATTTTTTTTGTGGGGACCCATGAAGAACCGATTCGAATCCGGAAACGATTCAAGCACTTAGGGCCAATAGTATAACCCAAGCAATCCGTGAGCTATCAACATCAACAAAGTCTTGGAAAATTGGAGTGACAGAATGCGCTACTGCGAAGCAAAGCGAGGCAGCCACTTGAACGACGATATATTCCATAATTAATGGGAATGTTTGCTCTTACTAACAAAGTCATAATATTTGAAAAAAGTTAAATTTTGTTCATTTTATTGAATTTTTAAAAAGAAACTTGTACTTGGCCCACCCTTTATATCTCAAATATACAAGCAGCTATAACTCCAACAGCCGTGACATCTCTTTGAAAATCCTAATTCTGGGAGCACACATTCATTTTTCTTCACAAGACGATATTCAGTCGCAATAAGTAAAAGTTATACTCAAGTTGCCCTAAATGCAAACCAAGCATCCCTTTAACTGGTAACATGGGTTAGTAAGATCCTTTTCCATAAAAAAACAACAAAAAACGTATATAGATTTCAATGACTAATGCGAGAAACAGATTGGCACAGCAACAGCAACAGCAACTTTGACAGCCACAGCGCACTTTTTAGAGCCCCTGCTTTTTAATGGCTGAAGTTACATTACCACAGCAACATCGACATCGACGTTAGAGCTAAGTCCTAAATTCAATGTTGCTGTGCAAATGCTACCAACACCACGGTGACTTTTTCAGTTCTCTCAACTTTCGAATGCTGACATACTGAAGGTGCAGCATCATTACCAGATATAGACAAAAAAAGTTTCAGCAGTCTACAAATTATTCTTATGTAAATTATTTAGAAAATACTATTTTAATTTTTTTGGATTTAGATTGCCTTTCATTTTCGATTGGCAAAAGAAATCAATTCTTTTTTGTGATCTGCAGGCGTCAAATTTATTTACTATCGGTGGGACGTGATTTTGAATTCTAGTTTTACTACTGCAATGTAGTTATATAATGCAATCGTTGCGAGTTGTGTTAAAATTAATGTTTGACAAGCTATTAAAAGAAAGTACATACAAATTTTGATTTGATGTTTGATTGGGCAGCAAACATCTGAAAACACTGTCGAAAATGACATCAGATATGTTTTTCGAATTTTATACTTTAGCTACCACCAAGTACCTATACTGACTGGTACATACCTGCTGGTACTAAGTACGTGATTTGCTCTAACATTTTACAGGTCGTCATGTACCTTATATCATTTTTTTGCTTTTACCATTTATTTTGGAAGATATAAAAGGTAATCTGGTAATGCTGCGTTGCAATCAACTCACAACAAATTTTTTTTCCTCCCTTGACAGAGGGAGTCGATGTTTCCAATGTGTTTCATGCGACTTCGGCTGTTGAAGTTGCTGTTGCTGGTGCTGTGGTAATCTGTTTCTCGCATAATGACGGTGATGATATTCTGGGGGCTCAACCGAGAAAATGCATGTGCGGAGCCTAAGCTAAACTGCTCTTGTTTTTATCCATTGGGCAATGTATAGTAGGTCCTGTTTCCCAGTGACTAGCGACGATGATTATAGGTACTCTTATGGGATCAGTGGTTACTGTACCGGAATACATAGATACTGAGCAAGGGGTCACCGGTTCGATCCCCGGAAAAAGACAAATTCATCTTAAGGTTTTTTTTCCACCGTGGTACCTCTCGCGAAAGTCTGATACAAATATCCGCAAGTATATAACTGAGAAAGATTCACAATTCTGCAGTTTGGAGTTGACATAGAATTATAGGTCCCTTCTATTCGTCAAAAAAAAATTAAAACCCTGACAAACGAACGGTTGTCGGAAACTAGGCCTAGGGTGCCTAAATGGATCTGATGCACTAGCTATTTTTATACCCGGTACCACACTGTGGTGAGGGTATATTCACTTTGGCATTCCATTTGTAACGCACATAAGGAGGCGTTGTAGGTATGACAAACTATATATATTATTGATCAGCATCACTTTCTTAGTCGATCTAGCGATGTCCGTCTGTCTGTCCGTCTGTCCGTCTGTCCGTCCGCACGATTACGGCCGTAATTTAAGAGCTATCGACTTGAAATTTGGTACGTAAGCTTTTATCCACTAAACTGAGGCTAAGTTCGAAGATGAGCAAGATCGGATGAAAACTACTACTACCTCCCATACAAAAAACGGATTTATATAGCTTTTTGATGTTAAAAATCAAATTTAAATAGCTACAATAAAGATAGCAAGTTTAAACTTTGCACATATTGTTTTAATAATATTTTAAATTTTTTGACAAAAAATGAGCTTGATCGAATAAAAACTACCCATACCTCCCATACAAATATATATTTTTTTAGTACTAAAATATTTTTTTTTATTTTTACAATAATACAGTACCGGGTATTTGAGCTTCGGCATAGTCGAAGATAATTGTCTTACTGGTTTACTTCATTTTTTATTTTATTTGGGGCTCAACCGAGAAAACGCAAATTAGATGAGTTGGTTCTATTTTCTTAAAAAAAAAATTAAAACGACGACAATCCTAGATAAAAATACTAATGTGACGGTTGTTAAAGTCGATTTCAATCATTCTTTCTTGTGCGATTTGGGGCTGAACCGAGAGAACTGCACTAAGAGAATTTTTCAAAGTATAAGTACGTAACATATTTGTAAAAGTTTTAATCTAATGGTCTACGAAAATTAAAGCGCCCCTCTATTTGGAAAAGATCTAAGAAGTGCATTTTACAATAAAACCTAAGAACCCAAAGCGATAGGTATACTATCCTTCCGAACGGCCGGCGTTCAACAACTTTCCATCCAGACAAAAAAAAAAACATATTCACCATTAATCCACTCTTCAACGTTCGTATAGGAAAAAGTTTTACATTCCACTACTCAGAAGCCGGTCCTTATACACAGTTATGCACTAGTAGTTCGAGGTTTTCTAAACTCCCTCCCACCATCAGGACGTGGACCTAGTGTATAGTGTATACAGGATGGTTGGTACTACATCCGCTACTACATTTTTCACGTCTCTTTCTCTCGGTCCTCTTTTACCTTTTAGCCCCTTGCCGTGTTATGTACCAATGTGGGTTGGCATCATGGTTGAGACTTTAGTGTTGTTCACCATCCGCAGTGGCATTGCAACGAGTGCAAACATTGGAAAGCGTTTCTGGTTTTTTGTTTTTTCTTCTCCAACTCAAAGCGGCTACAATACATGAACACAACAAAAAGCGTCCTTCGGTCCAAAAAGCGAGAAATCTTTTGATCCAATGACGGTGCCAGCAGTGACGGTTGCAATTGCCACCCACTAGTGGAGTTTTTTTTGTTTCTTTGTAAAAACATCCCTCGCAACAACAACAAGTCCTTGACAAGGTGAACTGGGTGCGGTGCGGCATGGAAGTGGATGGTTAAAATTGGCATTCTCTGGAGCTCGGAACTGTTCCAGCTGCCAATGTAGAAACACAACGCGCCTAGCGCCATTGTCATGTTGGACGTGTGTATATTCGACATGATGGACAGGCATTTTAAAAATCTGGTTTTTCCCGCCTTTTTTCCGCGAACAAAAGTCCACGTACACATCCTGCCTGCCATATAGATAATCTCAAACAAGGCCGTGTATGCATGGTGTTCCTTTTTTGGCGGCCCGATATAGTGCGGTCGGTGTTGGTTGCATTTTTTTCGTGGGTGGTTTTCTATGCGGCCGCAGTTTGGCGTGGTGTGGAGCCTATGAATGTATGCGCGAGACAAATGGTTGCAATTGACGCCAGTGCGTCCAGGAAAATCGATTATTGGTCTCGAAGCTTGCAATCATTGGAACAAATACTCCGACGAACAATGCGCCAAAGGGGAAATTACATTTTAGGCATCCATCCTCTCCACCCGCTTCATCCGATTCACCCACTGATGGGCACTCACATAAATCTCGATTGATCCAATTTTAGACAAAAACAAAGGACCGTGCAGGACCGAGTCCATATCAGCGCACCACTTTAAGTGGAGTCAGCTAAAAATACTGCGTTTCAATCGCTTTGTGTGGATATTTTGTGTTAATGCTCGGGTTAATCTGGTTCTGGGTCCCGAAGACACTTCACGGTTGAGTTGGTTGCGTTGCCCCTTTTATGGCGCACACACACTCCACTTAAGGAGACACTTTTAAGGTGACTCTGTACGAGCACCATCTGGGGCGATGGATGGCGCTGAAGAGTGTGAAGCGCACGAGTTGTTCACGCGACATTTTCGACTACTTATCCGCAGTTGTTGTCTAAATGTTGTCTAAATGACGGCACACGCGACTGGTAGTGTTTTATTTGTCATTTTGTTGGGTGTCAATTAAGTTAATCCCTGCGCGCACCCCCTTTTGTCGAGGATTAAGTGGAGAGCATACCGAGCGGATTCATTCCATGGGGAAGGTATATTTTTGGACACTTGGAGTGTTTTAATAACACTCTTAAATCGGCTAAGAGAAAAAAGAAATTGTTTGACAGGAGAAATCGCCTGATTCATAGTGCCTATCAGTTGGCTGTAAATCACTTGATAGAGTGTGGAGCTATAAAATAATAATTTTGAGTATTTTTGGAAATGCTTGCAATGGAAGGAGAGCTAGCTTTTTGCTGCTCAATCTAATTTCTGATATCACATAGCGATACCTGGGAATGGGAACGAATGACAAATATTTGAGAGACTTACTATTCGGAGAAAACTTCTCAATTAAGACCTTCGAAGATGGCATTAAATCGTCGTTACAAATCTTATTAACGACCTAGAAGAGCTGTTGCGCCCATGGGGGCTACTTAAGCCACTACTCCACTGCTGAGACTGCGATAGAAGCGGGTAGTGTGCATTATCCCCGGAATATGTCAGATGAATGCAAATTCGAAGGCAGTGCAGCACTTCTATTCAGCAGACTTATTTCAGGATCTAGAGAGGACTTCATCTGATCGCTTTAAGTCAGATTCGTAGGTCATATTCTTACTTAGATTTTATTATCATTTAAGGTAGTACTTTCCAGACAAACACATATGCTGCCCAAGAAAGGGCATTCAGTATCGGAACCTTGGTTCTGTTAGGTACAATTGGACAGATACCATTTTTAGGTAGTGATGTATAGACTGATGTCTACCTTGACTTTCGGTAAACTTCCAGCAATGATATCAACGCTGATGAGATCAAAAACCAAGGATTACTTCTGACAATGTCTGGTCCGGAATATCCTCACCTCTATTCCATAGGTATAACGAGGACGAAGGAAACACAACTATATCTTAGGTATAGCACTCCCAGTTGGAAAGTAACCTCGACCAATCTACCCCTGGATCTGGTTGGCTTTAGAGTCGTGTTGGTTAAGAACCAAGACTGTGGCAACAAAAACTAAAGTACTAAAAAGCTGTTTCACACCTTGGAGGTTTTAAAATGTTGTATAGATACTTTTCTTATTCAGTTTTCTGTACTCCCCTATTCCCTAAAATGTTTCTGGCCTTATGAAGAGGTCAGCTATCTATATACATACATGCATGAGAGGACAGTCAGTTTCCATGTACATCAAGCCAGTATCGTAGTGCTTTTTGTTTCTACTCATAAAAATAACCAGCTTTAAGAACAAAACCAAATTATGGTGGGTTTCTGGGAGACCTAGAATTTGAAAGCAATGAAAAGCTCGATGGAGACATACCCCCTTTACATGATCGTAACTCACCTTTTCAAGAGCTATATAGGAACACAAGAAGTGCAGAAGACAACGACACTCGACAGGCCTAAGGCAAGTCAAATAAAACATTCAACTAAAACATTCAATGCCAAGAAATATGTGAATCTAAGTAGGAATGAAATCAACAATCCACCAAGTTTTACGAACTCGTCAATGGCAAGAAAGACGTAGGAACAATCTAGCTAATCAGATTTTTTTTCTGGTAGCTGACATACAGTGCTACAGTCCGGAATGTCCATGGGTATCAACCAATACGTCTTTTCAAATAGCGCGGTCTTTGGTTAACGGACTCTAGTTGCGCATTTCAGATTATGGTTGAGATCCCATTCCATACTAGTGAGCGCCACTTAAGACGAAGTCTTCCTTTAATGTTCATCCGCTGTGGTACATGTCATTCAGAGCCATCTTAACTGACTGATCTGGCTGTCTCTTTGGGCTAAGTAAGCAAATGAGTATCAAAGCCGTCTCTCAAATAACTAAAGTGACCCAATATATGACCCTAATCTTCACAGTTCTCCTCTATAGTGCAGAGGCACCAAAAGCGGATGAATTTATACTTGGTTGTTTCGAGACGAAAATTCTTCCAGTAATTTTCGGTCCGGATGGAGGAGGAGATACAACGACGAACTTTATGGGACGTACAGCGACATCGACCTAGCCACAACAGTGAAAGTCCAACGACTGACGTGCTTGGTTATGTAAGTACAGCGAATTGGCGTGAATCCTCCGTTCCGGAAGATCTTCGAATTTACACCCAAGGGACGGTGTAGAAGGGAAAGACCACTACTGAGATCGCAAGTAAGCCTTTATAGTTACCGACAGCAAATTGGTTAGTCGCTCTCCAACTGTGTCGCGCCACCTATGGTGCCGGGTCTTCCTCTACTGTGTTGTCCCTATACCCGATGTCATAGGCCTGGAGTTTTCCTACTCGTATATCGAGGACTGAACTCATAAACTCTAATAAGTAAAGTACTCTATCCACGGTATTATGCCTTTATGCTGTTGCATGCGCTGGCATCGTACCCTATTTAGCCGCGTGCTTGGCTTATTTCAGAGCTCCATAATGCAGCGACCATTTGGGACCTATTTCATAAACATTGACAGGTAACAATTCTACAAATTTGTCGCACTTGTCTGACAAATTTTCATTTCATGAAATATTGACAGGTTTATCATGACTATTTTGTCGTTGTCATATTTTGACAAATTTGTCCCGACAATTTTTTACAGTTAAAAATATTTTGCAAATTTGTCGTAGATGATTTCTTTTTGCGGTATGCTCTCTAGATGGCCACCAATTTTTAAACAAAATATACTTCGGTGCTGTTTTCCGGGCACGCATTTTTTTTTTCTTAAATTTGAAATCACTTAATGCAATAAAATATGATTATTTCTTCGTGTCGATTGCGCACTCCACAAAACTAGATTTGAAATTCTTTATTTTTATTATATGAAAAAAATAATAATATTTAGCATTCAATAGTTGACCGAAACTCAAACGCCTGTCGAAATTGTCAATTACATATGTACTGACAAAATTGTAACTTGTAAAATTTTATCTGTTCCTTAAGAAAATATTTTAGTACTAATTTTGTCAGAAAATGCATGACAATTCTCGAAAAATTCCTGACAATTCATTGTCATGAGAATTTTTTTATAACACCACAACTTGACAATTGTCGGCTATTTTTCGATAATTATACAAAATTGTCCTTAATTATTTATGAAACAGAAATTTGACAATTGTCCAATTGTCAGTTTACAAATTTTCACCTGTCACCTGTCACAGTGTTGTCAATTTTCTTACTCGTATCCATAGGACAGTACGTTGAGGCCATATCGATTGTGTAGTGATGGTGAATTCCATCAATCTCCAGATTTCTTGTAACATCAAGTATCGCAGTCACAGGCAGCCACAAAATATGATATAATTATGTATCAATGAAATTTCCTAGAGTAGCATATAAAATTTAACTAAAATGGATGGAAAATTACTGGCTGTCAATATTTCCAGTTCAATGTCAAATACATGTTGACTCGGCTGTTTAGATTTTGCTGGCCGTTGTCAGAGACCTATATTCAATCAGCGGCGTATCTTAAGAGAGAACCTTAATAGGATTGTATAGGATTAATCCAGCTTAAGCTAAAGTGCGGTTGTATTGAAATTTTAGATATGTTGGGTTCATAATAAAATGAACGGACAATTTCAAGCGTTTACTTGCACTGAAGTCGATTTTTAACAATTTTAGACTACAGCTTAAGCCGTAAAACCCTAATCCTTGACACTTTAACTCTCCAAAAATGGCATACTACAGTGTCTTACCAGGCAAATGGTATTATTGACAACATTCCATTTAATTATGAAAGGCATATTATTATTGTCATTATGATATGTCCTCTATGAACCTGTGGCGCCAGCTATTCATTTTTCTCAAACCTCTTCTCATCGGTCCTCTGTGCTTACCGTATTATAGAAAATGTATATAAAATGTCAGCTCACTTGACATCATGCACAACAGTTTCATAAAATCACAGCAAATGCCCTCCAATGAAGATGTCGGATGTCGATGTCCAGATAACGAACTGAAAAGTGCAAAACGCTCTTCGTCGCTCATGAATACTAATGTCCCTCCAATGGCTTGCCGTCGCAGGGTGCATCCCTTCGGTAACAATTTAATTATTCGTGCCTAAAAATTCAATTCTCTTACTGCATACAGTGGTCATAGGTCATACGGTCGTGTGTCGATGGGATTTAGCACAGAATCTTCTGGAAACATACATGTGGATCTATTATACCGCACCAGCTACCATGAAAAACAAACCAAAAAAAAAAAAACCTACAAACAACTTCATTGCTACCGTGTAATTCAAGGACAGGGAAAAATGTTAAAATTAACTTATCAAAATAATTGTCTACGCTACGTGTGCCCAGGGCTGCATCAGAGGCACACTAATGAAGATGCTGGCCGGCCTCCTGCTAAAAAGTATACATGTACACAACACACTCCTCCTGCGAGGATAACATCCCAAACACACTTATGTTAATGAGGCATTTCATCATGCTGTCATATGTCCTCCAAAAATGCCAAAAAGGATGAACGTTTAGACTAACTGCATGTACCCGAAACGCAGCACGCCCTCACCGGACTCGGTATACGCGTGTCTTCGTTTCCAATGAAACTCTTGCCGTAGATATACGAGAAACATTTACCCTGGAACACATCCCGCTGGGGTAGTCTCACGACAAATCTACAGAGACAATTTCATTTTGTACAATTAGTCTCACGGGGTGAGAGTATGCAAGCGCGAATTTTTGGTCGCATCCTTGGTATTCCTCGAAGAGATAGATATACCCATCCCATCCCATCTCAATGTAGCATCAGTCGGCATTGTTGCATTCGGTTCGGTTGATGCGGCTCCTGCGGTGTTTATAACCGCGATTCCCCCGAAACCGGACACACTGGTGCTCGTCGAATCGATGCGATGGTCGCGTGCAGTAAAAATCCGTAAAATTGCCATCGTCATAAATGGTTTTGTGACTTTTGTTTGCCGTCAGGTCAGGATGACTCCCGCTCCTTTCCTACCGCTAGTTTATGATCGAAAGTTGAGTTTAACTATGGCAGGTCGTATATGTATCCTATTTGAATAACCGGCGAATGGATAGACATAAAAGGACTTTACAACATCCGAATTGTAAATGGTAGCCGTGCGGAGATTGTCTTCGAGGTTGTAAAACGCATCTTCTACGTAAAAAGGACCCAATTGCTCTCTCTTTCTGATGGGTGTATAGTTGAGAATCCCAAGTCTTCCTTTCAATCGGATCACTGTAACGAGATGTTTCACATGACAGCAAGGAATACGAGGACGAAATGATGATAATAAAAATGGCAGATATACTGCGTCCAGTTTAAATGTTTATTTGGATGGTTTTTTGGTTCACCGTAAACAGTTCGGTGAGCGTATATTTTATTGGCCGTTATTCATATACCAGAAAGTAGTATCCTTTATACATGCGAATTCCGCCTACGAGGCGAAAGCAAACAATTGTATTGTGCGCGTCATCTTGTGTAAACATTGGGCGAGCGGTCATAAGTCGCGAATGAAATGTTTCGCGTAATTGATATTGCTCTCAATATGTGGCAGTTGAGAAGGATAACAGTTCTGTGCCTTGGGCTGGCTATTATTGCGAAAAATGTTGTTGGTCATGACGGGGCAATGTTATTGACCCTGTAAGAAAGTTCTGGTTTATTTGTGAAATATATAATGCACTTTGGTTGGTTTATTTTATACGACTATTTGCGTTGAGGTTATGTGATTTTGAGGAAGGGTAGATCTAGCTATAGATACTAACATCACAAGGGTAGTAGTAAAGGTCGTTCTTAGTATCAAATTCCAAAAATCCCATGAAACGAAAAAGCGACAGGATTGAAATAAAACTTCTTACGACTCGCTGGGTATAGTCATTTTGAAAACCGATGAAACGAAAAAGTGACAGGAAATGGGTGGGGGTAGGTGCACATGGTGTGCCAGTTGAGATAAGGGAGAGGCACGAAAAGTTGACAGACTCGGAGTAGCGGAAAAAAAGGGGGTAAGTCGAACGGAACGAGCCATGGGCACTTGGGCAGTACAGAGGAAGATGTTGGTGAGTGTACCAGCCGACACAAAATTGTGTGTCCATCTAGTAGACCATAGATTCATGGTTGGCTTTTTATGAAAATGGTGAGTTCTCACGAGAATTTACTTACTTACTTATCGGGCTCCCGACCCGTGAAGAGTCTCTACCTGAGACACTGCAGCCTTCCATCCTCTACGATCACGGGCACGCTGCTTCCAGTTGTCCAGACTAAGAGCTCTGTCATCCGCGATAGCTTGGTCTTTGAAACGGAGGTTCGGTCTTCCTTGTCTTCTCGAACCTGGGGGCTGGGATTCGAAGATCCTGTTATAGCTGGAGCATTATTGTCTATTCGCTCGATGTGGCCGAGGCAATGTAGTCGACGTGTTTTGGCTTTTTGGACTACATCCACATCTTGGTACAGCTCATAGAGTTCGCGGTTGTATCTTCTCCTCCATTCGCCCTCCTCGCACACAGGGCCAAAAATCCGCCGAAGTATTTTTCTTTCGAAGGAGCCCAGTATCAGCTCTCCCTTCTTGCTTATCGTCCAGCACTCGGCGACATAAAGCAGAACTGGCAGGATAAGAGTTTTGTAGAGCACACAATTCATCCTTCGAGTTAGGAGTTTTGAACCAAGTTGTTTTGTCAAATAAAATTAGCAACGGTTTCCTATGGTAATTCTTCGCCGGATCTTCACTAAAGTGTCTTTTGTGGAGTTTTTATGTAGGTGAACTTCTTAACTACCTCGAAATTATTGCTATCAATAGTGACGTTTTGTCCTAGGCGCTGGACAGATGCTTGTTTGTTTGTTGATAGCATGTACTTGGTCTTGTCCTCATTTACTTCAAGGCCAACTGATTCCGCCTGTTCTTCGATCGCCGTGAACGGTTCTGTCACGGCACTCTGGGAGCGACCGATGATGTGAATATCGTCCGCATAGCCCAGGAGCTGGACGGACCTGTTGAAGATAGTGCCTTCCGTGTTGACAGCTGCCCTGCGCACTATCTGCTCCAGTAGGTACAAGTTTGAAGAAGTCGCATGATAGCGCGTCTCCTTGCCGAAATCCGGGTGCATGTTTGAAATAGTTCGGAGGAACTACTTCCAATTTTCAAACTGCACGTTGCAGCGCGTTTTCCAGCGTCACGCAACACAGCTGAATCTGTTTGTTTGGGATTCTAAATTCGGCCATCGCCATGTACCTATAGAGTTCCTGACGATGTATGCTATCAGACGCGGCTTTGAAATCGATGAATATGTGGTGTGTTTCGATTTGAAATTTGTTAGTCTTTTCCATGTAAAAATTTGGTCTATAGTCGATCAGCCGAGTTGTAGAAAGGGTTTTACACATTCACACAGTACGTTGGATAGGATCTTGTATGCGACATTAAGTAGGGCTTGATGAATGACACGAGTTTTCTTAAACTGCGGAACTCAGTCATAAAAACACCCATGAAGCATCGGCTAGTTAACTCCATCACATCGTGCCGACTCAACAGGGGAACAAATGAGTTTTGTAAAGCGAATGGACACCAACGCTCCGGCTCGAAAAGTCTGTCGGACTGTAGCAACGTAAGTGAGTAATTAGGTAGAAGAAGTGGGTCCTAGGGAAACTGTACAAAGGTTGTGATGTCGTTTCTCTCATTGCGATTACAAAAAATGCACCAAAAGAGAACAATCCTACCAGGGCTGTCATTCAGTGACAGAGTACTATGAAAAGGGAGTTGAAAGAGTGACAGCTTTCTTAACAGGTCTCCCGGTTGCTAACTGTGCAAGAATGGGTTGTACGTAACTTGATCTTTTATGCTAATATGCTATAGTCGTTACATGAAGTCCACGAATGACAACCTAGTGGAGATTCGGCGAATAATTACCCTAGTAAACCGTTGCTAGTTCGATTTGGCAAATCAATTGGGGTAAAAACTCCTAACTCGAAGGACGAAATGTATTCTTCTTTATGGCGCCGAGTGCTGAACAATAAGCAAGAATGGAGAGCTGATATGGGCTCCTTCGAAAGAAAACTACTTTGGCGGATATTTGGTCCTGTGGCGAGGAGGGCGAATGGAGTAGAAGATACAACCGCGAATTCTATGAGCCGGATCAAAATGTGGATGTAGTCCAAAAAGCCAAAGCACGTCGACTACAATGGCTTGATCGAGCAAATTGACAATAGTGCTCCATCTAAGAGGATCTTCGAGTCTCAGCCCCACTTTTCGAGAAGAAAAGGAACACCGAACCTCCGTTTTAAAGACCAAGCAATATCGCGGATGCCAGAGCGCTTGGTCTGGACAACTGGAAGCAGCGTGCCCCGGATCGTAAAGGATGGAAGGCTGCAGTGTCACAAGCAGATATTCTATTCAATTAGCAACATTAAAAGTAGTTCAAGTTATGAACCTAAGGTATATTTAGAGATAAAGTTTGAAACAAGTGTCATGAACGCAGTTATCCCTGTTTTTGAATGCTTTTGCTGCATGTCTCGACTCTCGACTACTCTTCATTAAGAACCTACAAATAAATACCAACTGCAATAGATTTACAAAAATCACAAGGATATCACTCAAAATCAAAATCAATTCCAGATTCCCCCTGCAAATCCCTAATTCATTACAGAAATACCGTATACTATCAACTCGAATCCGCATGCATGCATTGTGTACCGAAAATTCTGCTTTTCATTACAAATCAACACAATAAAGACCTGAATATCCTGTGTACGAGTCCTAGCGCAGCTAATCCCCAATACAGTTCTCTAACATCAACCGAAGCGGAAGTTATTCAATTATTGTCGATGCTTAGATTTATTAAAATTTCACCATCCAGGCGATTCGGGAAATAGAAAAATGAGTCCCAGTGTGTGCGCGGCAAGTTATCATCAGTGCAACAGTGTATATGAGTAGGTATGATGAATGTCCACTCCACTTATATAGGGACGACATAAAAAAAAATGCTTCTAGTCCATTTCAGTGCAATGTCCAATGCACTATGCACAGTATGCAAATTTCATTCGTTCGCAAAATGAAACGAAACAAACAAAGTGGTTATGTTTGCTCGTCCACAGGGAGGAAGCTATCCTTTTGCTTCCTTCCGTGCACGTTGTCGCTCGCCCCACCATAGTGCTAGGCTATACATCTACACAGTAGGGTGTTTGTTGAACAAACCCCAAACCAGTTTTGTTCGCTGTTTTTTTATTGTCATATTCCATATCTAGAGCTAGATACACCACACATGGAGTGCACCATGAGTACCAGGGGCACCACCCAAGCCCAGCGAAACATTTTCAATTCCCTTTCACGGACTATACTCGTACATATATGGCAGGCATCTCCGCAACTAAACACACAATACAACCCTCTAATGTACATATAAAAATATAAAATATGCATACTAACATAATACACTACACATGCCCTGTGCATAGAGTGTGTATATTTGGATGGGAAAAAATGTGTGTTATTACACACCCTCCAGCAGCGGCAGCCAGCAGTCAGCCGCGCGCTACTTGTGAACATGAAAATGAAACTGTGAGGCCGCACCACCACAGCACACATTTCATTTCGCCCCCTTCTTCGGGTGAACCAACAAAAAAGAAGTCCTGAGCGGTTATTAAATTTGAACCCTTTTGTCATGGAAAACTACTTTCAACAACCCCCGCCCGCCAAAAAAAAAAAAATAGCCCTCTCCTCGCCATGCCATATTGTCGTGGCAGCCCAAATGGGGTGGTACTGAATTAGGGTGTGCGAATTAGAAAATCTCGTTTTTATTTTCCAGCATGCATACATACATCAGCGCATTACTAATAGGACCGTGTCCGTTGATTTCGAAAATCGTATACACACATATTGCACAAAAGGATGCTGCATGCATATATGCCATGCACTGATGCTCTGCAACTGGTTGAGATGATAACGTGAAAGCGAATTTTTATGATGCAATAAATGCGGATTGCATGCCACTTTCGTCCTGTATAGTTTCCAATTTTGATGAAGGGAATTAAGTGATATATTGCATGGAATATGTATTTTTTATTTTTTGACAAATTTAGTCATAGACGGGAACACAATTAGAGTTGTGTGTGTCGGCAGAAAAAGGACATTCTAAACAATTTCATACTCAATTTGCATTCTTTTGATATTGCAAGTGGGTTGCATGCTGATTCGTGCTTAATACTTTGGGTTTTACTGTAGAAATTCTAGGTGGGTTCTAGATCACTAAAGGCTGGGAGATCAGACCAGTATAAAGAGGCTGGTAAAATTACTTTGTAAAAATAAAAATTAATGTAGCCAATATCTTTATAAGGGTATAGATTTTTTTTGTCCGTGGTTTCGCTCGCCCAGTCCTCAGGATTTGGTACACAGAGAATCGCCTTACAGTTAGTTAGTTTCCTCTTTATATAGCTGTACCCCCCTGGCTTTGCCCATTACAATTCACATCAATGTTCCAAGTTTTGCAACTTAAGCTACCATAAGTGTTGAGAAATAGCATTTGCAAATTTTGTTTTTGTATAGGAGGTTCCACGCCCCTTTGTCCAATTTTGACCAAACTTCACAAAAACCCTCTCGGGCTTGTCGAACTACATTACAAAATTCCATTTATTTCCAATTTGAAACTTAACCTTGCAAATATTTCCCCATATACGCTCAAATATAGGTATGTTCAATAAAATACCTATAACCAGCCTTGGATTTACCCTTAGGCCAACTAGGCCCAGGCCTAGGGCATCACGACAGATGGGGCATCACGAAAACTCCAAAACAAACGCAACAACTGAAATTGAATTTACACGACGATACTTCCAATTCTTACTATTCTTCATCACTTAAACCTTCTGTCAACTATGAGGTCTAGCCAGACCTTTCTGAACCGAGTTTTCTCTAAGAAACAACGGCCCAGCTTCTTGAAATTCCATGATAGTCAACACGAATGTTCTGTGGTTTGGTAATTGTTGGTAACACTGCAGATAGAAGAGCGAATGAAGAATCCGTGGGTTATAAAAATCTCTTTTATATTTTCTGTTTTGTCACTTTTAATTTTATGCAAAATGTGTGCACTGTGCAGGTCTGGCCAGACCTTATAGTTGATGGGAAGCTATAAAAAGCTATAATTGACAGAATGTGCTGGATCTACCGCAATTTCCGAATATATTTTTTAATATCTATCACTGTACTCCAAAAATGCTACAGTTTGCATTTCATTCGCTTCGAATTCCCCGAAAGAAAATTGTGTTCGCCGGCGAGTTCATCTGAGAATCCCAAGCGACACCTCACATAAATGTACTTGTACATATCGTGTGAAATGCTTGGCTTAGCTTTTTTTTTGTTCACCCCGTGAACTTTCGGTCACTATTGAGGGGTATAGTCACGATGGGCTTCTATTGCTTCTCGGAAAAAATTGGACAAGGCGCAAGACGATGCCCCAAAACAAACCCATCTCACCGTATGGGGATTGCTCCAGATAATTTTCTGTTGGTGTCGTAAGATCGAGAGATATGAAGAGTCGTGGGCTTTGTCGAGAACTGAGAACGTGAATTCAAAGGATGAGTATAGAAAAGGCTACTCGCTACTGTTTAGTAAGCGGGCAACACATAAACTCTTTAAAGCTTGATTTGGAAGTTTCTGTATACGATTTGAGAGTCGGGCCTATAAGTGTCATCATCATTTGTCATTTCATTATGTTTCGGACAAAGAAAAAGTGTCAGATGAATTTTAAATCCAAAGTGGATTCGGCGTGGTTGCATTCTTTTTTCTTTTTTTTTGCAGTGTGTGAGCTCTTAAATATTTTTGCTATACCTATATGTATACGATAGATTAAAGCAGCGCTTTGAAAAATCACTATATCTAAAGAAGAACCATGCCCATAGATAGTTGAATATCGGCTAGTTGAAGGCGCCATTTCTTGAGACTTGAATGTTTTAAAGCTTGTCGTATAGACCAGAAAGTCTTATTAGATGTTAGTGCAATGGATAATTCAAGTTTGCTAGAAGTAGGGCTCTATGAGCCAGGGTTGGAGGTAGCAATTGTCGAGCTACCGGGAATGTGAGTATCCAAAAGAATCTCCTCTCATTAGGTAGCCGGTTAATGGAGACGACCTTCCTGACAAGTGGACCCTCTATAATTTTTAATCGTTCACTAGGCGAAGAGAAGATGTCAGACTTGATTCAATTATCCATCTTTTACACCGCGGTATGCTGCCTAACTTTATATACTGCGCTTTAGTGAGGCCAGTTTTCCGCATCATATAATAATTTCTGTCAGCATTCATGGAAGACATTTGGCCAATTGGCAACTATAGAGCAGAGCTACTCACAATTAAGTCACTTTCTTCTGGGTTCTAGTACAAGGAAGAGTCGAAGCCAACGAAAGAGCTGATGACGATGAGTTAGCTGGCAAAAGATTTAACAAATTTCTAAAACGCTTTTGCGGTATTACAACTTTAAAGATCAAAGCGGAGGTAGGCTCTTGGGAGCTCCAAATGCGGCAATCGAATTGAAACTCCATTCATGAGTCAGACCAAGAATATTATCAGTTGTGCTAAAATGGAACATACACTAAGCTTTATCCAGAGTGATGCAAAAATTATAACTGATTTCACCCCCAGCCACTCTCTGCACTATGATGTTGAGAAAATTGGCAGAAGTTACACTGATATGTGCAGACACAACCTATGTGGATGCCTGGCAATTGCTCAAAGAAGCCTTAAACCCTTGACAGATGCTCATTACATCCTCAATGACAAAATCGTAACATCAGGTAGTGCTGCCCTAAATGCCAAAGTATATCAGTCAACCAACTCACCCCAAATTAAAGAAAAATTGAGAAGAGAGCGGTGTATGCCGCTTTCGGGTGTTGGAGGTTTGCAGGATGATCAGGATTCAACTGATAGTAGTTCGTTTGTCCACCAAAAAGTCAGCCAAAAGTCGAAATAAATATTTAAGTGGCCTCTACTCCAGATATACTTACCCTTCGGTCCAATAATGTAATGAATAGGCTCAACAATATAGACGGCCAGACATCTTGGCCAGAATCTTCGCACCCGTGAACGAGCAGCAAACAGCAGCTCTTGCAACTGGACCCGTCATCTAGACATATTCTTTGCTCGATGCGGTTGCCCAGGGGACATTATCCTTTTGTTATAGGCATACCCTATAATACCCGTCAAAGTCAATTACATTCGTAACCAAATTTTCCATCCAAAATTCCCATTCACAGATTGAGGACATTTTCACACAAGACGAGCATTGTTCCGTTTGTCGGTAATGCAAATGACATATCAAGACATTGTCACAAATTGTCATCACCTCTCATATCCTTGTTGTCTTCATATCCACTGGATCTGAATGAATATTCATCCGAATGGCATAATTTTTTTCCCAAAATGCTACCGCCAAAGCGAAGCTGTGCATAGTATCCTTGTCTCATCATAATCCCGCATTATCTTATATCCAAACAAATTCCATTACCACATACGGTAGCTGTTTAGGAATTTGTCGTATCCTTGATAAGCACAACAAATATCGCAAAACCAAACGAACAGGAGATTAAATCCATTTACCTGGCAGATTTTCCACATTCTCATCATATCGACACCTCCTTACAGTCCTTGTAGCCGTATGTCATAAGTGAGTGCCTCACATGTGAGGCAAAGTTGACTTCTTAAATACATCACGGGGAAAATAAAGGGACACCCGAAATGTCTCAATTTCCGTTTGGCAAAAATGTTATGGCTCACCAAACAGAGTAGTACTGTCGACGTTGTGCTGATTCTTGTGTTAAGCGCATGACAAAAGGACATTATCCGTTGTACCGTGTATATGTACAGTATCGTATGAGCTGATGAAAATGTAAGTGAAATGCGACAGAAAGGTAATTGGCATAAATTCAGGGATAATTCAATTTCAGGATCAGTCACTCAATCTCTTAGGAAACGTCATATTTCCGTCGTCCTTTATGGCTTTTCTTTGCTCTTTTTAACGAGAGAAAAAAAATAAAGAAGAAGTAACCCAGAGTAAGGTGACATACTTTTTCTTTTACCATTATTCTTATCCAAGGAGTCTATGCTTTACGTGTGAAAAAATGCTTATTCATTATTTACGCGCGGAATGAACGCACAATGCGGTATATATGGCAACAACAACAACTTTGGTAAAGAAAAGTGAAAACGGTAACGCAATACAATCCTGGAAATGATTCCTTCCGTTTCTTTTGATTCAATATTTAAAAATCTCTTTGTAGCGCAAAAAAAAACGAGGAAGGACGGACAAAAACCAAAAAAAAAGGGGAAAAAGATAAAAGGAATTTTTTATTTTTTGGTTGTCCTGCGGAATGACGTCGTCGTGGAGTCCCTGCGAAGACGGAAGTAATTTAGGATTTGCTTTTATGTGGTCATCAGGCTATGCGGCATATTCTGTGTGGAACTTGTGGTTGTCAAACGGGAAAAAGAGGAAACGCCGCCGCTAAAATTTCTAACCGCCAAAGGACATCTGTTGATTAGGGGGGAAAGTGGTTAAAGCTATATTCGCTGAAAAAATTCAAAAATTAATCCAATCACTAGTCCCGAAGCATGTAATCTTTGCAGGTGTCCTTGTGCTTGTTGTTGAATGAAATTAAAATTCTAAACGCGCACACCGTGCCAAATCCAAGCATATGGCTAGGGCGGTGTATAACAATAAGTCAGTGTCGGCATAGTTGTCATCTATTAGGCAGGACTCAAGTTCAATTAAAATCCTTCAACAAAACAAGCTTGACAACACAATGCACAATTATTTTGGTGTATATGTGTATATAGGCCGTTGGTTGTGTCACCATCAACAACCACCTATATAGCTACTCTGGGGTGAGCCAAAAATAGATCCTGATGCCGCACATTTAAAATAACAACAAGGATTAATGGATGGTAGCAGCGGTGATGGTGGTTGCAACGGAACACGCATTCCTTGGATATTTTGGTTGAAAATGCCTCTTGCTCCTAAAGATGCAATTAAGTTTGTCGGACGTTTTTTTTTCACCTCCTCAATGGGGTGGTCGAATCAGGGTTTTGTATAGGACAGGGGTGCTATAAGTACACCCCTTCTTTTCAATCCAACTATATGACGTTCTTGTTGCGACGCATACTGGTAGAACAATGAAATTATATCCCCGACCAACAGTTTATGTGTGCGATGCTGGGTGCTTGAGCCTATCATTTCGTAGAAATCAGATGCGATATTTGCAGTTGGATTGCGAATTGGGGTGGATAGAGGAAAATCCAACTGAGTGTGGAATGGGAGTTGCGCTGAAAATAAGGCGATTTTTTTTTGTGTTAAGTACATGTAAGCTGTGTAATGGTTATGCAGCACATTTGCAGCTGCCAAATGTGTGCTTTCTTTAAATAACTATTCACATGAGAACCACCTACGAACGAACGAACGAATATTCGCAAGTTTTGACTGTTCGCCGTAGTTCGCGAATTTCAGTCATCAGTTTCTAGCAGAAATTTCTCATTTGAGGTTAGGTCCGATCGAATTTTTTATTCTCTAGTTTGTGGTACGCGGTTTAATGTTGTGGATTTCGAATAAACTTTGAAAATTCGCGCCAAGGGTGTTTTCGTTCGCGGCAATAAGTTTGGAATTCGAAATTTTGTATAGGGGAATATCGTGAATTTTCTGAGGGGGGACAAATTTTCAAAACGGGGGGAAAACAATTTAATTAAAGTATTGAACCCCCAATTCTATCAATTTTGTGGCATTTTCTGCGGACGCCAATAAATTGGTCTTAAATAAGTAAAAGAATCATGTAATGATAACTGATTCTTCATTCCCTATAGGCCTATAACCTACCTGCAATTTTGAAATCCGTGAATACGATTGAAAATGAAAGATTGTGTTGCAGAAGTAACTATGAGCATATACTCTCAGCTTCTGCTGCAATGCTTTTTATACCCTCCATAGGAAGGTACATACACTAGTCGGCAAAAAATCATAAAAAATATTAGCGAAGAGATTTTTGAGAAAAAAAAAATTCCAGTCACTATTAAAATTGTTTGGAGAAACTTTTTGCATCAGAACATTTTTTGTCTGAGACCGAGAAAAACAGTCAAAAAAGTAGACTTTTACAAAAATTCTAAATTTTCAATGGGTAGTTAATGGGTTAAGTAAAGTGTTGTATCATTCAAACTGAATTTAAATGGCCTTTCCATTGATGCCAAAATTTACATGAAGTAAGTTAAAATTACGAGTAGAATTAACTTTAGTTTTGTCAAAATACTTATGCCGACTAGGGTAATACAGTCAAACTTCCTTAACTCGAACTTCTTTAAGTCGAATTTCTCTATTACTCGAAGCTTTATTGAGAACTCTGCGTTTTCAACTTTCCAACTTTTGGCCTCCATAACTCGAATTTATTGTCTTTCATTTTGAGAGTTCGACTTATGGAAGTTCCAATGTATTAAATTTGATATTACATTTCTAACGCCAAGAAAAAGTCTCCGGAGACCCATTTATAGGGTCGTATATATATTCTGAATCAGGATCAAACTCTGAATCGATCTAGCCATGTCCGTCTGTCTATCTGTTGGAAAAACCGATAGCGTCTAAATAGACCTAGACGAAATTTTCTGAGAGCACTTCTTTTTATCTTCGTCAGGTTGATATTAAAAATGGGTCGAGTAGTTCTGGTATCTCCCATACACAACCAATATTAGACAACACTTTATTACTTACCTTAAAATCTCACCCCAACTGACATTTGAAGGAGGCAAGGAGGCTATGAATTTCGAATTTTTGATTATTTAAAAAAAGTGGTCTCAATGGTCGGGATTTGGGTAGATAGTAATTTTTGAGAAATATTCATAAAACGTCACTATTCGAGTTTTCTGAGAAAAACTAAGTACGTGATCATGTTTAGAATGCTTATGTTGTCTTAAATATGTATTTTGATCAGAATCGTTAGAGCGGTTTTTTGTAAAAATATGCTGACACATGTTACAATTTGGATTCGAAAAGCATTGTTATTAAAATATTTAGCTGAAAACTGAGTGCGACGTATTTTTCAGTATATAAACATTACCTACCAGTTATATTTTTAACCAAATCGAAAATGGCGTTTTCGGGATATGTATATTTTTTAAATTACCGTTTTTAGCGATTGGGGTGGAAATCGAAGGACGCATTCATGGTTCAAAAAACACTGTTTTTCAACTGTTTAGCTCAAAACTGAGCAAATGGTATTACTATGGATTTAAGCATTACCTGAAAGTAACATTTTTATCATAATCGAAAATGGCGTTTTTGAGATATAAACAGTTTTTTAAAGTACTATTATTAGGGATTTGGGCGGATATCAAAGGACGCGGTCTTTTTAGGGAAAACTGAGTTTGCTATTAAGTTAAGAATGACAATAGTACCATAAAAATAAGTTTTTTTTTTTTTTTAATCGTTTTTACCGTTTTCGAGAAAAAGCCAATTTTCAAAACTGCCATTGCTGGACTTTTTAGCGAAAAACTGGGTATGCAGTCATGTTAAGCATGCTTACATTAACTCACCTATCAATTTTGGTTCAAATCGTTAGAGCCGTTTTCGAAAAAATCTAAATTTAGACATATTTCGTAATATTTCGTAAAATTTTTATATGGGAGGTACCGTTAATATTAGGGCTAGCATTAAAAAAAAATAACGTCCCTAGCGGGAAGCCCACAAACTCTAAATACGAATTTTGAAGCAAATCCGTACAAACGTTAAGATTACCCAGGGGTGGGCTAGACAGACATACAGGCGGACAGAATTGCGAGACCCACGTTTTTGAGTTCCCCTATCATCGTAATATCAGAATTGATCAACATTTCGAATTCGAAATTTTGTACGAAAACAATATCTTTCTCTTACTACGTATACGAGAAAGTTAAAAAGGATCGAAAATGCGAAAGTGAATAACAAAATGTTACCCTGTCGCACTCGGCTAAAACCAGCCGGTTTTTCTCATCCCTAGGATTAAGGCTGGAAGTAAAGGATGCACGTATATACATACCATAATGATATCTGCAACTGTAGCATGGCAAGGACCTCCATAATGCTGCGTTTGGGGCAAATCTGCATACCTATTTGGTCTTGGAATTTCTTGTTTGAAACTCAATGAATTACCCAAACACTCGCGAAACCCATCGGCCGTGAGGCAGAGACAGTTAGTAAGATTAAGTTGCGTCGCTGGCTTGACGAAAATAGTTTCCATTGTCAAACCCCATGAAAATAGCTGAAAAACTTATTGGGAACCTAGAAATGAAGATTTCATTTGATTACGAGGAGTCGGGTTTCTGCCAGGGGCAATATCTAAATTATAGGCGAGAAGGTTAGCTCCGGATGCACTGGTTAAATTCTTAAGGAATAAAGCTTTCAGTGGAAATATACCTAACTATTTCCCCGCTCAAAGGTGTAGGTTTACAAAAATGGTGTCTTCAAAACTAGAAATTAAGTAGCAATACACTGACATGTGGTTTGAGGCGTGTTAGGGCAATATTTATGGGATTGTTTTTGGGTAGCAAAATAACGCAAAAAAATAGATAAAGAAATTTAAGACACCCCCTCAATTGCAAAGATAGACAAACGTACCTACTTCCAGAGCCATATACAAGGTAGACAATTGGATCAAATTATAAAGTTTTTCGACATATTGACAAAAACTCTATCAAGACAATCCTGCCAGTATGTTGAATATACAGACGAAATTTGAATACCGCTCATTACAGGGTTTGTTCTCAAAAGGAGCTGTAAAAACGTTTTCATCATTTAGCAGACAACTTCCAAATTCCTACCGTAGATAGTTCAAAGAGAAAACAAAGGACAGTTTGTCATAAAAAAAACCACAAAATAACAAGAAAAAAGAAAAGCATATTTATAGTTTTACCTTAGTGTCCTCCCGCAACATGGAACCTGTATCTACCAAATATGTGAACTGCTATAGGAACTAATATTACAAAACGTGCTTCCATCACATACCTCAGGTCCGTCCGTTTGCCATGTCAACCCACTTAATAAATACCACTTTTTACACCCTTACAACATGACAACGTCGTGATTATTTTCGGTTTACAACTAAAAGGAGTCGCGTCACCAATCCCAGTTCCTCGTCGTGCCCCCTTCGCTAACTCGTCCCAGCTGGGTTCACACAAAGCTGCACCATCCAGCTAAAATAGAGCAAGTGGGCCAACGTCCAGATCGACAGCAAATTGTGACAATTTCTCGTTGGGTGCCTTGTTTGTGTTCCTGTGTGTTCGTCCTTTTTTTATGGCAGTTCAGTTGTTCGTCGGCAATTCGATTCGGTTCACGCCGAAAATCAGTAATTGAAAATTATCGAAACGGTTGTTACGTAATTGCGTTCTGTGCGTTCTTTTTTTTTTAATTTTCAATCGTCATTGTTCCCCCCGATATCATTGAATAGTGAACAGGGGCAGGGTTCTCCTTTCCTTTTATTTTGAATGGCAGTGCCACAATGCACATCCGCACATAGATGCGGGCCACCGCACATCCTTTTTCCTTGGGTTCAGTCTCATTTCATCGGTTGGTTTGGTTTTTTGGTTGCTGTGGTGCCCACGATGGTAACAAGCAAAAAATGATTTTAAATTAAAATCCTGATGCGCGTATTGATGGGATTCCTTTTTTTATGTTCTTGTTGTTGTTGTTAGTCGGGGTCTATATCGTCTATCGCAGGGGGTGTGAGGCAATAATAAAAGTCCTTATTAGACTTCAAATTGGGCGAATGGGTATATGGTAGTGGGCTGTGGGGTGTGGGGTCGCTGTGCCCGATATGCATATTGAGGAATTGATTGGCTTTGTGATTGAAAAGTGTCAAGTGGTCGGGGAGGAGATATTTTCAAGATTTTCCTTCAACTTCCTTACACTGCTGGGTCCGCCGACACTGTCTTGGCGAAATTGTGTTGTTCATGGTTCACAAATTAATTTGTTCGCCCATGCGATTTGGATTTTTTTTTTTGCGTTGTGTGGGGAATGGTTGGGTTCGTGGTAATGGTGTAGTAGGTATGTTCTCGCGAATTTTTCTAAGGAATTTAATTAAATTATTTTTCGAGCTGGAAATTACACAATAAGCGCACCATTAACATGAGAATTATACTGTTTAGAAGAAGATTAGACTCAGTCGAGCGATATCAAAGGGATCTACTTAAAATGTTGCATTCGTTTTAATTTTTGTTTTAATGTTACTAAGTCAGTTTGTGGGGGATTGAATTCGTCTCGCTAATAAAAAACAGAGTTAGCACTTTTGTCACTGATGCAGCGCGGAAATGGCTTTGGTATAACAAAAGAGGAAAACACGACGTTTGATAAGATCATGACTGGTCTGCAACTTTTATGACAAGAAAGTCTGTGGGCTAAAGCTTTTAGTAGATAAAACTGAATTTATAAAATAGTATTTAAAATATTTAAGATTGTTTCATTTAAAAGATATACATACTCTATTATATCATATCTCTGTATTTTAAATTTTGTGATGGCTCTCCTTTGTAATTTTATGACGAAATAAAAATATCTATATCTAGTAGATAATCTTCTAACCTTCGGCTAATCACGAGTAAATTGAAAGCTCGACTGCATACTAGACTGATGTCTAAATACACTACAGAACATCAGTTTAACTGAAAGCTTAACTGATAGCTCAACTGAAATGATTGTAAAAATGGGGCCCTAAATTCAAATCTATAAAAATAAGGAGACTATCCCTAAGCGCGCACCAGAGAGCTGAAAAACTCGACTTCTACGCCTTTATAAAACAAGGTTCATTGAAAGGCATGTCAGTATTATTTCCTTTGATTTGTCTTCAAATGCATCTCAATAAGTCTTGAAGAAATAACGAGCAGAACGATGTCTTCGAAAGCATACACACTTTTGACAGCGGTCCGAAAAAGTCATTTCCTAGTACGCCTCATTGCATGCGAAAAACTGTTGATTTTAACGCTGCCCTTATCAATTTTCTTTAGATTTCGTTTCTGCAATCGACCACACAAAAGAAGTTCTGAATTCTCTTAAGAACATCAAAGAATATACCAAAGATTTTTTTAGATAGACTTTTCAATCCGCATCCCAACTTGCAGAGGACTTATTTGAAGTTAAATTAAGAGCTTCATTGGAAGAAACAACGCGTTCTAATCCAGAAACCTTTCTACTGAAGCCTATTTTAAAGTGTCTACAAATACGATATACTGATTAATTGCATTACATAGACTCGTTAATACAAAATCTTACGGACAGATTCATGGTCAACGATGACGTTCTATCATCGTTTCAAGCTCTTCTCCCAGGTTTTGCTGCAGTTGAGCGAGTGAACGAAATGGATAAGCTAACAGGCTAACACGTTACTTTGATAATGCAATTTCGTTGTCAGCTGTGAAAGCTGAATTTCGAGGTATAAATTTCTTGCTTATGGTTTTAGTGTTAAAAAAACCCTTTCAGCTATGAAAAGGATTAAAACAATGTCCCGAAGCGTTATGGAGAATGCAAGGTTAAGGTAACTTGCTATGATATCTGTTCATTCGGATATTATTGTGGATCTAAATAAGGTGATTGATCTCATGTTAAAAAAAAAATCAAGAAGTCTTCTGATTCGAAAAAAATGTGTGTAAAATAATTATTATTTAAGTATGTTCGTTTAAGTACATACTATTTAAAAACTAATACGAATCAATGAATTGAAAATTCTTAGTTGTTTGTTTTGTAAGATTTGGATGCAAGCCAACCCCCCCGAACCAAAATCCTGGCTACGGCCCTGCTACTGATGTTAAACCGCAATGACGACCAAGATCCGATTTTTAGGCAGCTAAAGACAACAACACCGATGTCCAACTCAAAATAAGGCGAGGAAAAACCAAATGCCCACTAACAAAGGGAACTGACTATACCAGTCTAGGCTTATCACAGCTGGAGGAAACGTACTAACTCATTGACGAATTTTTAAGAGGTGTAATTAAAGGCTTATAAAGTTTCATCTAGGGAATTAATGTAAGCCATGATTCCTTAGGGGGCTAACATGAAGAGCCTGCGAAACAGCATTCATTCAATTACACCTTCCAACTGGTCAATGGCATTCCTGTCTATGGTAGGTCTCTGATAGGTCTTCTTTCCTCTACTATTATGTTCTCTCTGGTCACGTTTATGAAACGCTTAAACGTGCTGGACACAAGCGAATGAAGAATACTAAAGCCCCCGAAGAATGTGACGGTATGGCGCAACATTATATCCGCTATTTGGTTCTAACGATACTTGATACTTGAATGCTAATTTCGTCACTGAAAGCAAATGAATAATATTGTTGGGTAACTATTTTGTTGGAGGATAGGTTTTTTTTTAATTCTTAACACTTTTTCTGACGACAACCAATTTGACAGCTAAGTAACAGCTGATTTGTGCTTATTTTGGTTTGCAATTTCATCATGAGTATAGACTTAAGTTATACAGTGGAACAGAACTTGTGTCTATGCGCTTCCGTTTAATAATAGCAGAACCCTTCGACAAAAAATTAAAAAAAAAAATATCTTTCCAAGTTATACTCGAAGCTCCTACGTGCCTCAACCTTGATGTGTATTCGCTCTGCATATTCTATCAATCTCAGACGTTCACAGCGACCTTTGTTCATCGCTGTGGTTGTAGCTTGAAGCTTGCACAGTTTGTCGTTAAACCGCATATACTATAGAAGTTTAGTCAACACAAACCTCCGATGCGACAAAAGATCTAGCCCGTCTTTCTGCCAATTATCGGGTTGGCATAGGTTCTTTGACAGAATTTTAAAAGGTTTTACTTCAAGTATGATTTGAAAACCTGTCTGCATATATCAGTTTTTTGCATTAATCGTGTCGATTAAGTTGTTGTTTATCTTGATGGTGACAGCGAGCATTCTTCATTGTCATCCACTACCTAAAAGGTATAGGTACGAGCGAGCTTGATAGAGAGGGTTTAGAATCAAATAAAAAAAAAATTTCAGTAACAATAGGGGTCCAAGTTAACTGATCGTTCAGCGAATGAAACGTCCGCACCGTCCACATAATGCCATAACCTATTGACCGTTCACCTGTAATTTTACTTAGAAGTTTTTTTTTTAATTCAGTTAAAACTCGGCAGCTTGTTCGAAATTACTTGACTCTATAATCTGGTCTGGATAACATAAAAATCACCAGTTTTCCTCATGGTGTGATTTATCATCAGAGGGCCAAGTTCCCTAGTAAAGACAATTAAGCTAACTACACACGATTGTCAGATCTTACAGTATTGTCAGATTTGTCAGTGAAAAATGTGTCCCAAATGTCTTACAACCGTCTAAACTTACAATTTTGCCTTACAATATTGTCGGAAATGTCATTGTCAGCCCATTGTAAGACATCCATCCGACAATGAAATTGTCAGGCTGCTGACGATTGTCGGAACAAGTCTGAACACACAATTTTTATTATTGTCAGACATTTAGGACATTGTAATACTCATTGGAAATTTGAAAGCTGGCAATAGCTTACAATTTTTTGATTGACAGACAGTTTAACCGGTGGTATAGACGCGAAATCGAAATTTACTTTTATTTGCGATGGAGAATAATTTAATGGATTCAAACAACTTTGCATTGGAAAAGTCATCAACATAAAAAAAATTTAAAAAAATCTTATAGAATGAAAGTCCAGAGTGTCCAGAGTGCATGGTCGCACGATAGCATACTTCAATTGATCCAGGAAATCGAGACGCGACGCAGTCTGTGAGATGTTGGCTGGGCAGAGTATAAACAGGCCAAAGAAGCCCTGTGGCAAGAGGTCGCCGACGCGTTTCAATTTCCTCTTAACGAATGTAAGGGCAAATGGAGAAATCTGCGCACCACATTCAACAGCAACCTGGAGAAGTAGAGGAAAAAGAAGTCTGGTCAAGCTGCCAACGAAACCGTCTCGATTTCCTGGAAGTATTTTAAACAAATGTTGTTCCTAGAATCATCATCGAATTGTTTCGAGTCCATCCGTAAAAAATTGCTATAAAGCTCTGGCTCCTCAGCTCGCAATTCGACGAGTAACCTTTGTCCAAACACGACGTCGTTTTTTGAGGCAGTTCATCATCCTCGCTGTCTTTCAACACGTAGGCAGTTAAAATAGTCGCAAGTGCAATATTTTGATCCATTATCCGTATTACAAAAAACAACCCACAAGACTTTGAATTCAAATATCTGCTGACCATGTGAACACACAATTTTCATTGTCAAACCATTGTAAGACATGCATCTGACAATGAAATTGTAAGACTTTGGGACAAAATCTTACAACCGTTTGAACACAAAATTTTGTATTGTAAGGTAGTTGGCTATAGTAAGCTAATTGTCAGTCACTTTCAGAGCATTGACAGATCTGACAATATTGTAAGATCTTACAATCGTGTGTACTTAGCTTTACCCTTTTTACAGGAACAAGCGCAGGCAGTTTTCGACCTCCCTCTATAACTTCGGAACCAATTAAGCCAGAAATTTCAAACTTGAAACATGCACCAAGCTCATTAAAAGCGTCCACCTAATCTCTATAGCATTAGTGGCTCTCAACATACAGGAATTCAAAAAACCGTAACGGACTGACTCACTCACTTAGATTATGATCAAATAATGAACAAAATTCCGATTGTTCAAGAAATCACGTCTTGTCCATTACATGCGTCCGAAATCATTGATTGGGATCTGCAGCTCGATCCCAAATTTTTGCCAAAAATTATTTTTAACTATGATGCGAATTTTTGGCTGATTGGCTACGTGAACAAACAAAATTGTCGATTTTGGAGCAATGAACCAGATTAAGGCTTTGAGTCATGCAAAAGTGGACATCTCGGATGACAGCCATCATAAGCAAAACTGTGGGCATAGTATATAAACTAAAGTTTTTTTTAAAGCTTTGCTAAATTTGAAACGCAATCTGTTTAAATTCAAAGATGTATAGATGCCATTAATAAATATGTTGGCCTCCTTAGATGCCTATAGAAGCTCCAATAAAATGGCCCTAAAAAGGATTCAACGCTCAGCGGGCCTGTGTATATAACAAGAGCACTGCGGACCCAATAGATTGCTTTAATAGTTATAAGATCTAAATCAGTAAAAGAATAACATTTGCTGGACTCCCGGTCACGGTGATATTCTAGGGAATTTAGCTGCGGACGATCTTGTTCCTCGGACGTTATATTGTCCATCAGTATTAAACAAACCACTCAAGGTAAATCGATCCATAGTTGGACAAAAATTGATAATGAACTCCTAGATCTTAAAAGATTGTAAGCCTCTTCTATTACTTACTTACTTAGGTGGCGCTACAGTCCGGGTTGGACCTGGACCTCAACCAACACGCCTATCCAGTTAGTACGATTTTTGGTTAACCGCTTCCAGTTGCTCTCTCTAAGTTGGTTGAGGTCACCGAAAGCGGGGTCTTCCTAGCTCTACTTGCGTTGTCCCTCTGGGTTTATAATCGAAGACTTTACGGGCTGGAGCGTTGGTGTCCATTCGCTCTACATATCTCAGCCATCTTTGACCACTGATGCGTACTTTTCAAGTCGATGTCGCTGTACAGCTCGTAGAGTTCGCTGTTAAATCGCCTCCTCCAAAGCCAGTCAGCGCAAATGGGACCGAAAATCACTCGGAGATTTTTGCGTTCGAAGCGACCAAAGAGATCTTCATCGGGCTTTGATTCTGCGCCATAAAGCAGGACTAGGATCAAGAGGGTCTTATACAGTCTCCTTGTTCTGCCAATGATGTCGATGTCGTCAGCGTATGTACGTACCTATTTGCACAGACTTCTGCAAAATTGTAGGCTTGCGAGTTTCGCACAATTTTCTTAAGAAAGATGTAGAAAAAGTCACATGACAGACAGAGCGCATCACCTTGCTAAGTTCTTTTTTGACATTAAAGGTTTCGCTGAGATTGTTTCCGATCTTTATGGAGCAGCGACCGTTCTCCTTGACTCTTTAGTTGCAGGACACAATTACGCCTATCCTAAAAACTATTTGTTAAACTTTTTGTTAATATCGTATATTTATATTTGACACCATCCAACCACAGTGAATGTGTACTTATTTCTGAAATTCTTCACCCCAATTCTGACCCTCATCCAAGTCTATTGCCAAAAAAGTCATAAAAATTATGATATAATAGGTCACTCAGAAAGTTTCACACGATCCGTACAATGCCCATGCCGATAGATGATGATAAATCACCTGTAAACATCCAAAACTGGCCAATTCTTCAACACAATTTCATCGACAAAAACACCCAATACCATAGAATTGCACAATTGCTTCAAATACGTTCATACAATAAAAAAAAACCAGAGAAATGTCAACCGATCCACGACAATGGCCATCAATCCGAAGCCTTTATTTATATAAACATCCTTTTCATCTCTTTTGGTCAGGCACACACGGCCAAACAAATACAAAACGTAGAAAATATAACATCGGCAAACAAACATAAAACTCCTGGTCCTGGTGTATCCTGGCAAAAGGCAAAAAAAATACAGACGATGACATCAATTTTTTCCACGAACAAAAATAAAATAAAGGAAATCGCTCAATTACCACAACGACATTTTTATCCCCTCTGCCGTGATGCACATTGATAAAAACATATCCTTCTTCATCGTCTGTTTGAAAGCGATCCTGAATCCACACATACTGTATCCCAACTCTCGCAATTGATGATTCAATTTTTGCTGCTCTATTGTGTCGCACACACAATCATAACCGTCGTGCACTTGATTTGGTTCTTGCTTTAGATACCTGTGACTCTGACAAGGACATCACTTACTCTGAATCAAAAAAAAATCGAACTGCGTTGGGAAATTCACGCCTGCCAACCAGATTCCTTAAGCTGGGCAATCATTAATCATCAACAAAAACGGGGGTGGATCAGATTCCTTTGAGGATTTTTGTTTGTTTTTCTTCCTTTTTTGATTTCCATGAAATTTTGAGTTTCATGAATGAAATACAGCTCAACTGTAGTGAATGGCTGGTTGAGGAAAGATTTTTGATTTTATTTACTTTATTGGGATCCTTGATAAAGCCTGGATCCATGTACAAGTGTTGTGGAAAGTTATGATTTATGATTGAAGTCGGGTTCGATTTTCTGTGTGTTTTGGTTTCGGTTTTGTAATCCACCAGAGGTTTTTTTTAACATTTTACGAGACACGAGGGAAAAGGATTGTTTCGTGGACATCATTAGTAGGATTAATCGGCTTGTGCGATGACGGTTGACCTAATGCTTCTTAATTGGTCATTAATATTTCTTAGTGCTCGCTGTGAGGTTTTTCAGCGTAGATACAAGTGGTTGCGAGTTAATGAAGTTGGAGTTGTATGATTTTTCTCTCACGCTGTCTATCGTCCTGCAACGTAATTATTTGCCACAATGGTTCCTTTTTTGTGCTATACAGTTGTGTGTCTTCCGGATGATCCTGATATTCACAACAGGATGCTACATTCTTTGGTCAAATTTTGCGGTTGAAAAAGAAAATCGTTCCATTCAATTGAATTGGCCTATTGAAATGAAGGATCCTTTTCAAACAGATGAACAGGTGAGTAAGTATGATACATTGGAAATAATGGGGGGTATGGAGGAAGACTCTTTTGGCAATGCAGGAACAGCCGGCAGCGCTTCAAAAAATTCCTTTATGCTTCTACTATTTTAACAGTAGCTCGTATAGGTAGGAAAATGATATTATATACTTAGTAGTTGTGCATAAAGCCTGAGGGAGCCCTCTATAGTTGACAAGTCCACTAAATTGAACGTTTGGATGTAGTTAAGTAATATTTGTTGGTTTTTAGTTTCAGTGATTTTTAAATATTAGTTTCGAATGGGAACGGAACATACTTAAAGTGACGCCACAGTCCGAGGTTGAGGCCCGATGTGCACCTGGGCCTCAACCAGCAGTCGTCTCCAGCTAGCACGGTCTTTTTGGCCAGCTGTCTCCAGTTTTACACGCTAAGTTCGCTAAGGTTTCCTTCCAATTGTGTGCGCCACTTGAGTCCCGGTCTTCCACTTCTGCACCGTCCCTCTGGTGTGGGTTCGAAGATCTTCCGGGAGGGAGCTTTCGCGTCCATTCGCTCTACATGACCCAGCCACCTTAGTCGTTGGACATTTACTCTTCTGACCAGATCGCGGCATTGATCGCTATAGAGTTCATCTTTGTATCAACTCCTCCATTTACTGTCTATACAGACGGCACTGAAAATTACTGGAACAATTTTCCTCTCGGAACCAATAGTACCCAACCACGCGTCCATGCCTCTGCACCATAAAGTATGACTGGGATGATTAAGGTCTTATAAAGGGTCACTTTTAGCTGTTCGAGAGAGGGCTTTGCTATTCAATTCAATTGAAGGTATTACCTTCTTTGTCGACAGCCAGGCAGCAAATAAAAACCGTAACTGCGCCAGAAAAAAATCAAAGTTTGTGAAGTGCTGTCGCGAAGAACTCAAGGCTCTTGGTACACAGCATGAGGTATCACTCTGCTGGGTTCCGGGGCATGAAGGCATTCCAGGCAATGAGAGAGCAGATGAACTAGCAAGAGAAGGTTCGCCATCTGTTTCAGAACAAGCTGATCCATCTGTGAACATCCCGCCTTGCACACTCAAGCTTAAAGCAGGGAAAAAAGCCACAAGTGAGGCGAACGCAAGATGGGCCACCCTAAGCACTTGTAATACCACAAGAATGCTATGGCTGTCCTTCAACGAATCCAAAACCGAGAAGATAATGCGAAAGAATAGGAAATCCCTGTCCACCCTCGTATATCATAACAGGGCACAACACTTTGCGGTACCATATGAAGAAAATGGGCTTAACAGAAGAAGAACTTTGCAGAGGCTGCGGTGATGAGGAAGCTCTTGAGGATACAACCCACTTCCTATGTCACTGCCCAGGTCTCTAACACGCACCAGGTATAAATTCCTAGGGAGTCACTTCTTCAACGACCTAGACGAGCTTTCTAGCTCATCAATAGACAAGACAATGAACTTCGTCAAATCAACAAGATGGTTTGTATGTAACAGCACAGCAAGTAATTTAAATACAGGGTTATAATGGGTAAGGACAACCTCTATCCCCCTACTGGCATCACAATGCGTCAGTATTGACCTGACTGTGGCACGGAGAAATGCTCGCCAGCCCACAAACCTAACCTAACCTAACCCAAAGAAACAGCGATTGGCAAGAGTTATTCTTCATTTAATCCCAGAGCTGAGTTCATAACGGAACCTAGGTAGACAAAGTCCTTAACCCCCTCAAAGTTATATTTGTCTATAGTGACATTCTGTCTTGAGACTGGTCCTCAATTTTACAAATGCAAAAATATCTCTGTCTGGCTCGTTGAAACCTAAAGGACATAGGTAAAAATTAATATTTACGAGAAAAAAAACTGAGAAAGGTTTTTGACAATAGCGTCTTTTGGAGCGAACTTTAAACTCCGTCAACATTTACATTTTCAAACATGACTTACAATACAATGTGGCGCAAAAGCTGCCAAACGATGGTTCTGCTTTGGTGTTATTTTTATTTGATGTCTTAAATTTGTTCCGATTAAATCAAGAAAATTATATCGGCTATGTGGCCGTCGCGTCGCTATAGAATTGATGACCATTGGGGCCCGATTTATATAATTTTCCATTACTATTAACAGAACTTCCAGCGATAGGTCCTCGCACTCTTGGCGGCTATTCTCTTTGAGGTCTTCAAGAATCTCAGGCTTATTGACATAGGCTTTTGACTTAAAAAAAACTCCATAAAAAGAGATAAAACTAGTAAGACAATTATCTTCGACTATGCCGAAGCTCAAATACCCGGTACTATATTATTGTAAAAATAAAAAAAATATTTAAGTATTAAAAAATTATATATTTGTATGGGAGGTATGGGTAATTTTAATTCGACCAAGCTCATTTTTTGTCAAAATTTTTTAAATATTATTAAAACAATATGTGCAAAGTTTAAACTTGCTATCTTTATTGTAGCTATTTAAATTTAATTTTTTACAACAAAAAGCTATATAAATCCGATATTTTTGTATGGGAGGTAGTAGTAGTTTTCATCCGATCTTGCTCATCTTCGAACTTAGCCTCAGTTTGGTGGATAAAAGCTTACGCACCAAATTTCAAGTCGATAGCTCTTAAATTACGGCCGTAATAGTGCGGACGGACAGACGGACATCGCTAGATCAACTAAGAAAGTGATGCTGATCAATAATATATATAGTTTGTCATACCTACAACGCCTCCTTATGTGCGTTACAAATGGAATGTCAAAGTGAATATACCCTCGCCACAGTGTGGTACCGGGTATAATAAATCGTTCATGATGGTTCTGCGTCTCTGCGATGAAAAATTGTCTCGTAGTCGGACGACCAACACTACTGACAAATTATTTTGCAAAAAAATCGTAACAATTATTCCGCGTGCTTTAGAAGTATATATGGCGATTCATGTTTACTTGTTGACATGTACAGTAAAACCCGCTTTAGAGAAACAGCAAAATGTCACAGTCTTTCTTTCACTTAAACGGGTTTTTCACTTAAACGAACATCGCTTAAGTGAAAAAAAAAAATTCACTTAAGCGGAGTCCGGATAAGTAAAAACAAAATGTCACTTAAGCGGGTTTAAAAATTCCATTAAGCGTATATTTAAAGCTCGAAAAATTTGTATTAGGTGCCCCCAAATTTTGAGATGTTACAACTTAAAATTCTATAACTTCTAAACTATTACATATAGGTACAAAAATTGTACATTTTGAAAAAAACAATTTAGTAGCGCATACAAGTCTTAAGCACTTCGGGGACATCTGTTCAGCTACAAAAAATGATGGCTCCTTAAACTCAAAATTTTTAAAATTTGATGCTACAATTTTTTCCTTAAAACATTTTTTCTCAAAATTTTTACTTAATAAATTTTAACATTTTTTATGAAATTTTTATCCTTGAATAAATTCCTAAAAATTATGTTAAGTAACTTTTTTACGTACAATGAACAGAAGTTATAGTAAAAGCCATTTTTTGTCAAATAGAAGAGTTCAAAAAAGACTCGACGTTTTTTAAAATAAACTTTTTCTTTTATAGCACACCAGAAGAAAAAATCCGTGGGTGTTAGGTCAAGAAATCTTGGTGGCTAAGGGTTGGGGCCAAATCGACCAGTCAACCGATCGTTAAAAGTGTGGTTTAGAAATGGAGTTATCCCGCTGCTACTGTGACAAGGTGTTCCACCTTGTTGAAAAAATATCGGCCTCCTCTGAACAAGAGGAACATCTTCAATGAGCTAACTGTTTGTGGAAGAACGTGTGGGCCTACTAAAGTGTTTCCAAATAAGCATACATTCTGAAGAAGTTGTTCACAATAATTTAATTCTTACCTCTGAAAGGATGTTGTGCATATTAAATGGAGATTGGGGTCTAACCAATGGTGCAAATTGTGGTAGTTTGTAACCCAGACTCTTGTAAATCGCGCTTCGTCAGTCCACAGAATGTTCTTAAGGAAGTGCCTGTCTTCTGCCTGTTTGCGCTGCCAAAATTCCACTCTTCATTGCGCATCTCCTGGTAGTAAATCATGTGCCGGCGTTAAATGGAAAGGGTGTGATCTATTACTCCGTAGATCTCTGTGAATCCTGGTTCTGGGAAGTTCCAACTGCACAGCTAGTCTGCGCCTCTGAGGACCTAACTGAAAGCTAAACACTCCGTCTGAACGTCGCGTCGGCGTCGTTCCCTTTTATTTGAAGGAGCAGACCCAGGATAAACAAGGCGCTGATACGCATCAGTAAATACCCGGCTACAAGGTTTTCTACGATTTGGGTATCGCCGTTGGTACTCCAATCTTGCCAACGAACCGTTCCGATTGCAGAACCCGTATACAAGCACTATTTCCGCGTATTCACCTTTTCAATACATTTTGTGGAGATCAACTTATCAATGTTAAGTTTTTTTTCCTATTCGACAATAATTAACTGTTAACCATTAACCATTGCTCAATGCTCTTAGGTACATTAGTTTATTATTCTCACTTAATTTTTTCGGACCTTTGTCTGATAAAAAATGATCAACTTTTGTTGATCATATGTAAAAAAGTTGCTTAACATAAATTTTAGAAAATTTCTCAAGGATACAAATTTCATAAAAAAATAAAAATTTATTAAGTAAACATTTTGAGAAAAAACATTTTAAGTTTAAAATTGTAACATCAAATTTTCAAAATTTTGAGTTTAAGGAGCCATAACTTTTTTGTAGCTGAACAGATGTCCCCGAAGTGCTTAAGACTTGCGCTACTAAATTGTCTTTTCAAAATATACAAAACAATTTTTGTACCTATAATAGTTTAGAAATTATAGCATTTTAGGTTGTAACACCTTCAAATTAGAGGTCACCTATTCTGATGGGCTATAACGGGAAACATGATGAGAATAGACGCTCCTGTGTCCTGTCATACAATTTTATGTTCGGCGGAACTTCAGGAATCTTTCCTTAAAGCATTATACTGCTTAACGGGGACACCCTGTATTAGTACATATTATATTAATTACATTAAATTACATTTTAGTTTTAGTACGTTGATTAATCAAAAAGCAATTTATTTACAAAACACATAATGTACTTGTACATATCAAAAACTCAAATGTCATTTTCGAGAAAAAAGAAGTGAAAGCGTTCAGCAAATTTTTTGTTCTGTTCGATTCAACAGAACAACACTTAGGAGAGTTTTTTTCAATGAAAAATATAAAATACTAGCTGAACCCCCGCCAGCTTCGCCAGGCCTTTTGTTGCTTTTTTAATTTTTTTTTTTTTATTTTATTTATTTTCGGGCGACAATGTTTTAATTTTTTTGTATTGGAGGTGCCACGCCCCATTATCCAACTTTGATAAATCTTCACAGAAGCACTCTATCTCAATCGATTCGGTGGTTTTTGAAATATACGATTTTGAGTGTTTTTTATGAGCGATGCCACGCCCCTTTGTCCGATTTTGAATTTGTTTAGCCTATCACCCAATCGCCGTAATTACCGACATTTAAAAAAAATCAACAAAATCGGTTGGAAATTAAGGGCGACAGAGGGAAACAGTTTTTTTCCACTTTGTTTTATATATATAGAGAAGAGATAACTGAAAATATGTTTCATGTATCCGGGTTTTTCACTTAAGCGAGTTTCGCTTAACCGGAGCGTTTTATAGATAATTTTTCGACAAAGGTCAATTTTCGTGAGGACCAAACTCAGACTGTACAAAGTCAAACAAAATTGTCGCAACTTCTTTACTAGTCCCCAACACTTTTTGGTGAAAACTTCCAAATAAATCCCGACAAATGTTTTCATGTGCGGAAAAACCGCTATCAAAGAAAATTCCACACAAAATCAAATACATATCGCGTTTTGAAACACACATCAAATCACTTTTAGCCTTGACTTTATCCTTCTGATGAGTTGTCGCAAACCCATTTGTAAGTCAATCTTCCAAATGCCAGAGCTCAATTCATACAAAACCGAATCAAAGGACCTTATTTGACTTTCTTTCCGCACTGAGAACAATTGCATCATCCAACACAGACCGTACCTCAATAAATATATATACGGTATATGTAAAATTACGTATAGTCAGAGTCCTTAAAATGCATTTAGTGTATAAGATTATGCAAACCAACTGCGCCAATTTCGGCACAACCACGCCATACAATGGAACGATTCCCGAAAAGTGTTCATAAATCCTTACGCCATTGATCCTTTACGCAATAACCCTGAATAGTGTCCAGACAATGCAACAGCCTTTTGCGAAAGGTATAATACACTGAAAGAGATCCTGGCGAATGTTGCGTATACCATACCAATCATCCCAACTCCTTTCTAAGTGTATAGAGTTATAAACCCTAACTCGGAGGTAATTTTCGCAAGGATTCTTCTAGCCTTGAACGCTGCTTGCGCACAATTCACTTCGAAGGAACTCGTAAAATTTCCCAACATCCTTCGTCGAGTTATCGAACATTGCATCGAGTTAGATCACAGAAGAGTCCTTTACCTGTGCCGTTCCGGTTGCCACAGCGAGTACGTTATGACAATTTACGCAATAAAATCCGTCGGCAATAGTGCAGAATTTTTGCGCACATAAAAATGACACAAAGGACGCATGGTAAAAGCGGTAGAGAAAGGAGAAAACACGCAGAAATGTCAACAAGTCGCAGCGAGGTAGATTTCGCAGCCTTTCTGTGGACAACAGAAACAGATAGATATACCTGGGTTTGAAAGAGCTAGGGCCACGTTTTTATTGCCCCACTAACACAGCGGTGGGTCCGTGACGGTGTGTCACGCACAAAGAATGAGTACGTTCCTGGACGAAAGGAGCGCGTGTGCGCTAGATGGAGTTAGTAGGTATTGAAGGACGAAGAATGGATAAAAAAAAAAACCTTCCCACTTACAGTCGCACACTTGTAAACAGAAAATCTACAAAAAAAGGATTCTAACTCCTTTCGGTGGTTCCGATGAACCACGGCCTACCGCCACAACTAGAAAAAGACCGCCACCGCTGCCGATGACGACAAAAGGGTGCAATTTTCCGAAGAAGTAGAGAAAGTGATTTTTGAGTTGAGTCGGTGAGAAAGCGACTAAAAAGGATTCAAATTGAAAATATTTCCGCGATGTGCATTGTTCGCTTTTTTTCGTTGTGTTTTTTGTGTTTCCGAGATTTTTGTGGAAAATTGTATGTAAAATGTTTGCCTGTGACAAATATTTAGTTGATCCTTGTACAAATTCACTCGCAATCCTTTAAACTGATGTTTTTTTTTCTATTTGTTTTCCCAGTGAAAAGGACGATGTTGCCTACTTCTGTTGTTTGGTGTACATAGGTGTGTGTGCCTGCTTAACCCGCCGCGCTGCTAGGATAAATAATCAGCCAGCTAGTAATGCACACATACAATTCATTTGACTTTTCGCAGAAGCGCACACACAGGATTCAAATTCAACCAGAAAGGATTGCGAAAAAGGGCTGTGTGAGTGAGTGTGATTTTATATGCGCTGTTTATTTAGTTGATTGATGTATGTCAACGATATTAGCATGTAGTGGGTGTGTTTGCATAAAGGCACAATGGTTGTTAATTTCTCAATGGCAGAGGTGTAGTAGCAGAGCGGAAAGGATTCAATGAATTTTTAGGGTTATTTGTTAGAATTTTTTTTTTTTGCCTTCTAACTTTTAGGTTTGAATTACCTGACCCTATTTGAAATAGTAAACTGAAATGTGTTTAGCTTAGGGTTGATTTGAAATTACGCAACTACGAGTTGAGTATACGTACTACGTATATATTATTTTGATAGAGGTGGAGTGCCAGGAGTTCGTTTTGTAATTTGTTGCAACGATTCATTTATTTGGCGAAGGACATGCATTTCAATAGATTGTACATAAATACATTAGAAAATGAGAGCGAATTTGTATGCAGTTAAACTAATGTTTCTATGCATTAGTGAAATAAGCAATTAATGCACCTAATCATTGCAATTAGTCAACGGTAATTTAAAATTCGTTTGGTAGCATGAGTCGCTGTGGGTGGGTGGTGGAATTAAAGTTGTGTATGTGCGGCCGGCATTTTCTATTAACAGGTTTGTTTTTTTTTTTTAATTTAACATAAATGCTATATCACTAAAAGAGTCGCTATAACTTAGGGCGGCACTCGTATTATATACTTTCTCTCTCTATCTTTCGTCTTTATTCCTCTTGATTTATTTTCTAGGGAGATAGAAAGCTCGTCTCCCTTTCGCTATCGCTAATAGAATAGAGATAGAAATAGAAAGGAATTAAGACTAATTTAAAGTTTCTATAGTCAATTACCTTCATTTATAGGCCGTGCCTATGGTGTAGTGGTTGGAGTGTTTGCTTTTGATCCGAATTACCTCTAACGTAGGTTCGATCCCCGGCGACAAAGCAATACACTGAGTTTTTCGATTACTACACCAAAAAGGGGGCCAAAGTAAGAGCTGATCGTGGCACCCTTTTCTCTGTTCTAGACTTATGGCAACAATGACACCACAACAGAAATCAAACGAAGAGTTTCACTTACCAACCGCTGTTTTTTTGGCCTTAGAAGGTAGTTGTCTAGTATGGCCTTGTCGAGAAACAGTAAGGAGACTCTATATACGAATACGACCCTCATCATCCCCAATCCTGCTCTATGGCGCAGAAGCATTTCTTTTGTCGGAGGTTGTTGATATCTGATGGATCACTCAGATACAACTACTGGTCCATTGTACTGCCAAACAGACACCTTACATTGCTGTACATAGTTTTCCCGTCTTTCGAAGAAAGATGAGAAGGAGCTTCAGTGATGAAGAGCTAGCTTAGATGTTCGGCACTCACCACGTCAGCCCCAAAGATCCGCCACCTGATGCGAGCAAAGGCAGGACAACTACAGAGTAAGTGCCCCGCTGTATCGTCATCCTCTCCACAAGCAGGACAGATGGTGGTGTTGCTTAAGCCCAACACATTTAAGTGTTTGGCAAAAGCTTGGTGGCCCGAAAGGACGCCCACAAGAAGTCTACAGTCGATTCTCCTGAAAGACAGAAGGAAAGACGCCGACCTCTTGCAGATGTCCGGACACAGTCGTTGGGTCTGTCTACACCCAGCACAGTCTTCTTCTTTCTTCTTTGTCGGAGGTTGTTACTATCTGAAGGAGCACTCAGACACAACTACTGGTCCATTGTACTGCCAAACAGACACCTTACATTGCTGTACATAGTATTCCCGTCTTTCGAAGAAAGATGAGAAGGAGCTTCAGTGATAAAGAGCTTAGATGTTCGGCACTCACCACGTCAGCCCCAAAGATCCGCCACCTGATGCGAGCAAAGGCAGGACAACTACAGAGTAAGTGCCCCGCTGTATCGTCATCCTCTCCACAAGCAGGACAGATGGTGGTGTTGCTTAAGCCCAACACATTTAAGTGTTTGGCAAAAGCTTGGTGGCCCGAAAGGACGCCCACAAGAAGTCTGCAGTCGATTCTCCTGAGAGACAGAAGGAAAGACGCCGACCCCCTGCAGATGTCAGGGCGCAGCCGTTTGGTCTGTCTACATCCAGCACAGTCACGCCAACGACACTCGTGTTCACGAGAAACCCAAGAATCAATGGATGACCTAACCACAGATGCAGGCAAACCCAACGCAGGTTCAGGTCCTAAGAAATCTTCTTCTGAACCCAACCTGGCAAGCCAGTGTGACCTGGGACCCAAACAAGTTTGACCGTGTTTAGCCTACCGACCAACTTCAGAGAAAGCTTGAGTTCGAGCACTAACTTGGACGGGGTAAGGGGGTTAAGCAGCGCTTTTAATGCAGCTTGGCTATCACTAAAAACGCATATGTTTCTAGCCCTCCACCTGTTTGTCACAATATAGCGCATAGCCATAAAGATAGCGAAAATCTCCGCCTGGAAGACAGTCGCATAGTTACCCAAGGGGTAGTGTAGTCTAATGTTCTCGCTTTCCACGAAGACTCCAGAACCAGACCCCTGTCCGGTTTTAGAGCCATCCGTGAATACACAATGGCATTCTTTCCCTGGCTCCGAGTCTGGCCGAAGCCATTCCGTTGCCTGAGGAAAGTTGACGTGGTAGTTTTGTCGCAGTAGGATTTCTGGTGTCATTGCGTCAGACGGCATATCCATAAGACAGGTGTCAAAGGATAATTCTCGCACAAGTTCTTCAAAATTCCAATGCACGTGGTACCAAAAGCTACCTCTCTTTAACCGGGAGAGGGGAGATATGCGCAGAAGCATAAATACCTACTAACAAATGCGGGATGAAGATCTTCTTGGTCGTTTCTAAAGCAAATTTCTTCAAGTGATTTTCAGTCCAGGAGGAAACTTAACATCGACATCGACCTGGTCAGAAAGTAGGTACGTATCAGTCGACTAAGATGGCTAGGACATGTAGAGCGAATGAATACCAATGCTTCGGCACGAAGAGTATTCGATTCAAACCCGAACCGGAGGGACAACGCACTAGAGGTAGGCCTCGAATTAAGCGGAAGGGGACCTCAACCAACTTGGAGTGCGCAAATGGGGCGGTTAGCCAAATATCGGTCTAACTGGAGAGGCGTGCTGGTTGAGGCCCAGGTCCACCTCGGATGAAAGCGTGTTTTAAGTGGAAATAATGGCAACAAACGAAGCCCTGTCGAAGGTGGGGAATTCGGTCACCATCACTTCTAAAACTGCGACCTTTGTTGCCTCTTATCTATTTACGAGACGAAGGAACAATTAAAAAAATTGCCTTAATTGTACATCAAACGAGCTTGCTTAGCATAATTTTGTCAATTTTTCCAGATAAGAGGAGTCTACATGCCTCTTACTACTTGCGAATCCTTAATTCACAAAAACAAATCAGGTTGAAACCTAAAGTAAAGGCATATAGTTAAAACGGAATTAGGTATCTTCACTAACTAAAGGGCAATTGTAAATTTCAGTCTGCCAACAGTTGAAGGGACCCCGATACAAATTTCTGATAACGCCAAGTACCTAGGAAGTTGTCCTAGATCTGGAACTTGAACTGGAATCTTAACATTAAGGAAGGAGCAAGACAGACAATGATAGCATTTGACGAATATTTGGACGAACGTGGGGTCCTAGTCCTAGAATAGTCATGTCGCTTTACACAATCGATACCACACTATACCATAAATGGGAAATTAAGTCTGGTAGTTCGCATCAACCTTAGAACTATGACAAAGCTTCAAAGATTCACCACGGAAAAAAAGAGAACCAGCTCCATTAAGCGGCCAGAAGCTATACTTAATTTAGACTTTTTTGTACAGGAATCTGCTGCAAACAGTGCCCTTTTTCAAAGGACTTAAAATATGGAAATATAGCCCGACGGGTCATATACTATACTTGAATAAATTCAAGACGAATAATGTTTTCGCGGATTACACTATCCCCTTCTAGATTTTGTAAGGCCGTTTGTCAATTGTCACTCATTTCCTCATAGTAGGGACGAATGGCAAAAGGGACTAACAGATACATATCGCTTCAACCATATCCATCTTTACTGACGGACGTCGACGTTTGCGCGGGCCCGAAAGAATTCCTCACTAACTATACAGCAGAATATTCCAAACTGCCATTGACAACAGCTGCTAAACATACTATTGATGGCAATGCCTTACTCATAGATATTTCTTTACCATTGCAAACCAAAGTGGCAATAAAAGTGATATCTTCCTTGGCTAAAATTGAAGCTAATAAGTCAGTGTCGCGAAAAGCTAAGCGTTTTTGGCGCCCATATTCTGGGTTCGCGAGAACAGACTTCCCGCCTGTCCTGTATCGTTAGTTCCCTCGATTAACGTTTGATCTGCTAAACATTAAGCTGCCTTCACGCATCCCCATGATAGTCTAGCGTTTGAAAATGTTGAGCCCTCCAGAGTGTGGGCTTATAAAATTGGTCAAAACAAAGGCGTGACAAAACCATGAAAGCGCGGTCAGAGCTCGACAGAGTTATTTCCTACAAATCATCGTCTTTAGTCGTCCACTTCGGCGCTTATTGAAATTATCAGTCTGGTAAATGTCAGCTAAGCAATAAGCTCATCTCTACTCAAAACGACATCCTCATCAACCTAGTCCCGCCGCGCCGCCGTATGGCGCAGATGCATACATTTAAGGCGATTATATCCTCTCGATCGCTTTGATCGCAAAATTCTTCGATTGATCTACAGTTACATTCTCTGGGGCGGGGATTAGTGAAGAGTAGCCTGAGAGCAAGCAGGCCTGCTCGTGTACCGAGACTCGCGGTACAGCACAAGCGACGTCGGATGGAATCCAGGTTTAGTCTGCTCTCACCAGATGGACGTAGCAGAATGTAGAGACGTTCAGATGAGAAATACTCTTCGGCGACAGTTGCCCAGAGGGAAAATTTCTGGGGAGGTTCCGTCATGGTGTGGGCAGGAATTTCCATGCACGGAAAAACCGAGCTGTGCATCGTGGAAGGGTCAGTGAACTTCAGGTATTATGTCACCAACATTCTGGAGGAATATGTGGTCCCATTCGCACCATTTATTGGAGAAAACTTCCTTCTGATGCATAACAATGCTAGACCACACGTTGCCAGGTGCGGTACCGACTTTTTACAAGAAGTAGAAATCGACGTAATGGCTTGGCCTTTGATGAGTTCGGATATGAATCCCATCGAACATGTTTGGGATCTGCTGGGAAGAATGAATAGGAAGCGACCTACCCTTCCAGAGACACTCAGTGGACTGAAATCTGCTCTGCTCGAAGATTGGGAGAAATTGGACGACAACATCGTAAGGAACCTTAACCAAGCTATGCCCAGGTGGATTAAAACTTTATTAGATATTCGGGGAGCAAATACCCATTACTAAAAAATCAAGGATTCTTTAGAAGAAAAAATAAAAAAATCTTAAATGTTAAGTTCTGAAGCTTTTGCCTATGAATTACTTATTTTTATGTTAGTAAACGAAATAGTATTATTTAAAATTATCGCAAAATTTCAAGGTGCGCCACTTTTTTTGTTATTCAGTGTAGAAGAAAAGCGCAACAAAATTAGATTTTTTTTTTAATTTTTATTTGAGGCGCTTCTATGTTTACGTTACTGTCCAGCGCCCATATAACAAATTTTGACACTACTTGGTTATATTTCAGTCACACATCGAGAGAAAGCGGTCCAATCTTCCCCACCCAATCTCATCATACGCAAAAAGCCCCTCTCACCAAAATACTACACCCAAGAGTCGGGTAAACTAAATCGTTTTGAAATCGAATTAAAATTGGCTCATTCTCAAATCACCCCAATTTTGGAAGTCGTAAAAAGAATACAAACGTCGCTACGGCAATAAAATTCAACATCACACGACCATTTATCCTTTGTCGTCCTTTCGCCATCTATACAGCTGAGAGGGGTCAACTCCAAAAGGATGGACAAAACGACGCAGAGAAGAAAAAAATAACACAGCACGACTTCACAACTCTCCAATTACACAGAAGGGTAATAGAAGGGGAAGCAACTATATGATGGTCACTATAGATCCCTCAGTATAGCGGTCGATGGGCGAACGAAAACTTATATGACAAAGAAAAGGACTCCGGCCGCCACCCTTCTTCTAAACCTAATCCAAATCGCTATTTTTTAACTGAAGCCACTTGGAGCCGTTTATTTGAGCACACTGGCATGCAAAAGGACAAAGTATATATGTCTATGTATACACAGAAGACCACTAACGAAAAAGAAATAACGCGGACATTCTCCCAGACGAACTGCGAATTGGACACTAGGGAGACTTGACTTCTCTGTCCTGGAAGAAAAGTCGATTTTATAGTTCACTAGTAAACAGTTACGGCTATTAAACGGCCATATACGCTTAAAGGGTTATGGCCTCCCAAGAGAGGAGTTCGAAAATGGGGTGCGCACTACACTTGCCATTGCCAATGTGCCGATGCACAGGAAAGGGGTTCGAGTCAACTATATTGCCGATCAAAATGCTCCGATGAACGTTAAGAAAACATTTACGTTGATTTGCTGAGATTCCTTCTTTGACTGCGGTGCTGCTGTGTGCTGCACTCCAGGGCAGCAGCAGTCCGTTGGACGGACTAAAGTTAAGGGTTATTTGGAAACTCTTATGACATCCTTTGTTGGTACGGGAGCCATAAAAAGGAAGGAAAATGCCATAAAATCAAATATGGTCATGACTTCAATTGGCAGGGGGAATATGTGTATAGAGAGCAGAAAAAAAGCGAAGGAAATTGTCGGCCTCTCGAAAATGTGAGGCCCCATTGCGGCTGTTTCGGTTAGCCTCATTTGAATTTTATCATCACAGTCAGAGAGGCGGGGAGGGATAAATTTATTCCAATATATTTTTTTATTTGTCACATTTGGATTGGACGGTCTTTAGGACAATGTCCAAATTTATGGGCCATGTAATTTTGAAATTTTATTCGATTTCGTTTGTTTTTTAATGTCGCCTCATTTTTGAAATTGAAATTGGTCTGGAAACTGTTATGTCATCGCCATAAACACAATTTTTCGACGAATGTTGGAACCATCAGTGGGAGTATGTGATGGAATTCGGCTTCGGCTGAGATGTGCAGTTGCAGTGGAATATGAATTTTTCTGAAAACTGGTGACCAACTTTTGGGTTTGAGTTAAACATTTTTAACTTTTGAATTGGAGAAAGTGAAAAATAAAAACGAAAGGCCAGATAGGTCGCCAGATTCAAGTCCAGAAGGCCAGTGGTATATAGCGTTGTCGGGATAAGCCATCAAAAATGCTGCTACCTAGTGAAACTCATGGTTCGATGACGACTGCCTGCAAGCTAACTCAGTACTCAGCCAAGGCCAAGCAAATGCACATCTCGACACACAGAAATCAGGGCTAAGAGCACAAACCAGTAAGAACTACACCGCCGACTTACCATGCACCTACTCGATTCTCCCCGGAAAAAATTACCCCGTCTGTGAATACGTGTAAATATCGAAATTAATGGCGGCAATGATTTTCCATGCTATATACTATGGGCTGTGCTATATACTATCGGCGCTCCTTTGATTTTGTACAGCACCAATACATGAAAAATCATGGGCCCGCCAGCAGCTTGTAGGCAAAGTCCGTTATGTGGGAGGAGTCGACGGTCTATTCTTACTGGTTTGTGGCCAAGAGTATCTATGATCAACCAGTATTGTCATTTTTACCATATTTTTTTATTTATTATTAAATTAATTTTTTTTCTCTATAGACTCACATTAAACTAGGCAATTCGCATTTTGTTCGCTTTGAAGTGTCCGGAAGAAGGTGTCATTCGCCGGCGAGTTCACCTGCGAATCCCCAGGCGATTAATGTAGCGAATGCGAATGCGTAGTTTATGCAAAGTTGGAAATGATATCCAAATTTACCGGGGTGGTTCTGATGCTTAAGAAGTGGCCGGCATCGTCGTTAAAGAAATATGGGCCGATGATTCCACCAGCCCATATAAAGCACACCAAGCAATGAGCTTTAATGGTTGTAAGGGCGTCTCAACAAAGGCTTCTGGATTTTCTCCACTCCAAATTCGACCATTTTTCTTGTTTACATATCCATTTCACCAAAAATCGGCCTTATTGGAGAACAAAATTTTGCGTTAAAGATGAGCATCAAGCTGAACCATGTTTTCGGCCCATTCATCGAACTTACGAACCTATGTTTGCACAATTTGAACGCGTTGTTCTGGCGTTATCATCGTAAAATCGCAAAACGTACTAAACACAAATCAACTTTAAACTGTGGAATTGACAATATGTAGAAACAGTGCCAGAGTAAAAACCAAACCCTCACCCCCCCCCCTTCTCGTGGTATCACAATGGACCAAAATTATGGTCTAAGTGTGTCCCCTTCCGGACAGCCACCTTACCTAACCTAACCTAACTAAAAACAAAACCTCTAAAAAAAACCCTCTAGAAGCTTGGGGTTAAGTCGATATAGTGATGTCACGAGAATGAGTTTCGAAATTTGTAAGGAAATTTAAATGAAGAAAGGGATATTTGAAAGCTATATAAAGCTCAAAATGAAGACTACAAAGACCAGTTGCCTGAGTAGAGTCGAAGACCTTGGTGAGAACTCAAAATGATCACTTCTGAAGGCTGTTAAATAGAAATAGACCAGCAATCATGTCAACCTGGACCAAATTGAAGTGAAGATAGCCATATAAATAATATACTTCTTCCCAATAAAAAATTAATCTTTCCTTTTTACCAAATTACCTACATAGAAACCAAGAGACTATATAAGCTAAAACCCCTAAACAGCATAGACCTATAGACTACCATCAGGACATGAAAATATTGGCAGTTTTTATTAAGTTCTCTTTAAAGGTTTTTTTTTATTGTGGGTTGTGATAGTCCTAAATGAAAATAGTTTCCTACACCCTTCTGGTAGGCTAGCTTCAGTTAAGAATCAGACTGTCAATCTGTCGAAATCGTAGTGCTCCATATTATACCTTGCCTCTGCAGTAAATTTTATAAAAAGAGCTTTTTGGTCAATCAATCTTTATATACAAAAATTGATCCTGATTTGTATTCGGCTACTTTTCACTTGATTGAGCTCAAATTTACAGATAATCTCAGGTATTATTCCAGAAGAGCACCTGTGAAGATTGGTCAAAATTGGACAAAGGGGCGTGGCACAGCCCATACAAAAAAAAACATTGGAAATCGTATATATCAAAAACCGCCAAAACTTTTTAACTCAAATTTACAGACAATCTTAGGTATTAACCCGGGAGCGTTCTCGTGAAGATTGGACTAAATTAGACAAAGGGGCGTGGCACTGCCCATACAAAAAAACCATTTGAAATTATATCTCGAAAACCGACAAATCGATTGAGTTAAAATTTACAGATAATCTTAGGTATTGGCCCAGAACTGTTCCTGTGAAGATTGGTTAAAATTGGACAAAGGGGCGTGAAGGGGTCTGAAACCTCCCATACAAAAAACATCTTCTATGGGGTGAAACTCGATGACGTTATCACTCGATAACCGCTGTGCCTATTCTTGTTTGTTCATATTGCTGTATTTCAGACTTACACATTATTACTATTATTATTATTATTACACATTATTACATATTACGAAAGAACATTATTCTCTAAGACCTAAGCAATACAATTCCTGTGCACGGGCAAAACCGGGCTGATACAGCTATATTATATAAAAACGTTTGTGCGTATGTAAGTCCGACAATGACCGCTGAACCACTGAAGCCAAAAATAAAAATAATTGAACAAAAATATCAAAATAAATCTTAAAATATTTAAAATAACTATTTTAGACAGAACAACGTTTGCCGGGTCAGCTGGTATCAATATACATAATATCAATATTGCAGATTTCAAATCTAAAATAAAAACATAGATTCAGGGAAGTTATACTTTGGGATGTTTGTCAAAATTGCGATTTTTCGGGGGTTAAATTTCAGACCCCTCGTTCAGTTGCCCAGATCAGCTGCCACAGAGCGAGCTACTGCATCCAAAGGTAGCCATTATCTGAGCCTAAATTCAACAAAGCTATGGGAGCTGACAGTTTAGGCCGAGGTTTTCCTAACTGTGCCCTGGGGCGTGTCGTGACGCTATCCTTAAAGCGTCGCAAGTTTTATTTTTTCATTGCTGTAAGACTCCGGACAAAGGAAAAGCATTATATTTATCTTTACGAATACCAAAAGCAAGGTCGAAGCGAAATCCAATATCTACATTGCAGTTGAAGATTAAGCGCGTTTATGTTTCCGGCATTTCCAGTCAGACTGGCTTCTTGGCTGGCACTCGTATATTTGCCTGGAACTCAAAATTAAGTAAGGGTTTTTCAATTGGTACGTTGCCAGCCAGATTCGTCGGGTGCATTGCGACTGGCCATTAGAGTGTGCAGGAGAACTCCAGGCAGTCAATTCCTCGCCGTGCACAAGAAATCGACCTTTCGCAGATTCCAACTCGGCGAATTTTGCATCGGGCCTTGGGCCTACGCCCGTACATGATCCAACTAATCCAGGAGCTCAAAGTTAATGAACATAGACAAAGTCGTGGAGAATTTGGAAGAGGATCGCAATTTTGGCCACAAAATCGTCTTAAAAAAGATTGGGAACCCCTGACTTTTGGATGTAAGCATTTATCAGGTAAAAATCACTGTTAGATATCAGGGTCTCCAAGGTATGTCAACAAAAACAGGATTAAAAATCACTTGACGAAGAGCATCTTCATACAGAAAGGAAGGGTCGTGATAAACCATTACCTATGTCTCAATTGCCTTTTTAGGTTACGATCGATTTTTAAGTTTAACTATATTAACGTGAGGTAGGCAAAAGAATAATTAAAGCCAATGATTTTGTCAGCACACATCAGTTGCAGTCTCTTTCTGGATAGCCACAAGCTTTCTGATACTATCTATATTTAGGTTGTGGTTGGGGATTTCCTTGTGAGTAATGTTTAACTAATCTTTTGGATTGTCTTAAACCCGGAACATTTTCCCAGGGGTACAGTTGTTGTTCCCAATAATTAATTAGATCTAAAACAGTAGTCCTCTGCAATAAGGTTCTGGTACACAGAAGGCGGCTTCGAATTCAGCCCTAGCTAGTTCGTCCGCCGATTTGTTGCCCACAATACCTTGATGGCCAGGTACCCATCCAAGTTTGACCTTATTGTGTTTGAATAGGACTTGTAAGGCATCGTAGTAGCACTTTACTGTTTTTGACTCAATTCTAATGGACGATAAAGCTTGTAAGGCCGCTTGACTATCAGAGAAGATTTGTATTTTGGCGCCTTTAATTCCTCAATTGGAATTTAAAACAGCGCAGATCTCAATGGCATGGACTTCAGGCTGAATAACCGTTGGACACTTTCCCATAGGTATTGAGACTTTGGTATTGGGTACAAAGACACCAGCACCAACTCCAGATTCTATTTTCGATCCATCGGTCTGGCACCCATACTTTTTGGGTCCAGTATCGGAACACCATTTGCCCATTTTGTACAGTCCAGTATTATTAAATAATTTCCCAAAACTGTATTTCCTAACCATAATGTCAGGCAGGGAGCAGAATATATCCATGTTTGGGATTGCGTTAAGTATTTTCAGGTGTCCCACAAGGTCAGCTGGTTTAAACTTATTTTCTAGTTGCCAGGGATACGCGACGGGCAAAGGTTTTGTTCAACGTTCAATATCCGCTTCCGTTGTTATGTCGCCTGAGATATACGTCTACGTATACGTATGAATGTATGATCGATTTTGGTTGACGTCTTGCCCGAAAGTCAGTTAGCAATTGCTTGATATAGTTACAGTTGCAGCACTGATCATCGCCTGTGGTTGATGTCATTCAGTGTCTCTAACCTATTCCTGTACAATAACAATACCCAGACTAATCTGGCTCGTTGGTACCGAGTATCAGAGCTAGTAGGAGTACCTGGTACTAAGACAGTTTAGTACTCACGTGAAGATATTGGCCGTAAGAGCCGCCTTCAAACTTTCATTAACGTTTCGTAAATTATTAAGGCATTGTCACCTCATACTTAGAAAACACATTTCAATCTAATCAACACACCGTACAATTATATGCCCGAGCAAAACCAAAAACCCTCGGTCCTGTTTATCTTTTCAACTCGAAGGGCGCACACCCCTTTCGCAGTGCCCGCTTAAATGCGGCGAAAATTGCTAAAAATTCATTAACCCAAAATATATCATTTTACACATTCAATTACTAGACTCCTCGCACTGGCACTGCTACTGCTGCTTATACGTGTCGCTTGTATATGAGAAGGATATTAAAATCCTTGCAAAAAAGCCAACATTTTGTAACGATGACAGTGGTTGCTCCCAATTACCTGCGTAATTTGCTGCTGCTGTTGTTGTTCGTATATTGTTACTCCTTGTTGTTGACCCTTCAATGGGTACTTGCGTTGGTGTTTGGTTGTACATACATATAAGGTTCGCTCCGCCCGACGCACCGGGTCTGCTGAAATTAATGTTGCGACATGCGATAAGGACATAACTTCGTGTGCTACCTTTATGTTAATAGGGATTTAAACAATACCGAAAGCGCCCCATTAACAAACTGTAATTTCATCCAATTTTAAGGGATTCCCTTGTATGGGTTTTGTTCCTCACATCCTTTGTTGTGCGCGTCGAATGGTACGAGGATGTACTTGTGTTTTTTTTTTATTTCCACACATATAATTTTTTTTTTTTTTTTTTTGAGAGGGTGTGTAAGGACTCTTCATTCATTATGATATTTCCTGTTGTTTTCCCTCTTGTCTCCCCCCAACTCTCATTCATGAAATAGATCCTTTATTGCATTGAATGACGAATGCATGCGAATACTTATCGCAATCAGCAGCTAATCAGGATTTTGAATCTCCTTTCATTCCTAATCTTGGCTTCCTCAACTTTGCAGAATAAATTCCGCACCCTTACGACACAGTCCACCTCTGAAACTGATGCTGTTTCTTTCTTTCTACTCAGATGCGATTATATCCTTTTTGTCGTCATTCAGGCTGCTGTGGGAAACAATGACAATGGTTGGTGTGTGTGCAACGTTGATCGGAAAGCCTGGATAACCGCTATACCAGTTGTGTGGGATGACATTATGAAATCCAATCGGTTTTTTTTGCCCTTGTGTTGTCATAAGATTAACTTTTATCAAGAGTTGCGGATCTGTAGGCCCTGTGACATGCGATATTTTTGTCGATGCGATATTTAATCGGATGCCATCGGATGTTTGCATGTTTTCACAGTTTGAAGCGTTTTGCCAAATTCAAAAGGATCTGCGTCACTGAGATGTATATTTCTGTTCTGTCCGAGATTTTATCAGAATATTTACAAAACTAATAGGAGGTGGGTGTTGTAGATTGTAGATCGATGTTAGGTCTTGTGAAAACGGATGTAATATTAGAGGTTAGGAATCGGAATCGTACTTACAAAAAATGCGTTAGTGTATTCAAATCGATGTTCCCACGGAGGATATTTCAATACAGCTTTGATGAGGTTGTATCTTGCTTCTGTCCGAATTGTGCTTACTCTAGTTTTCAGTAGGGTGGCCATATTTAGCCCTCACCTTATCTTATGTTAATGTCATCTTTATATCGTTTCATTTGAAGTGAAGAAGGTGCCATGCCCCGTTTTCCAATCCCGTCCATATTTCGTGAAATTCTTTGTTCAGCCGCTGCATATCAATGTTCTAAATTTAACAACTTTAGAGGCCCTCTGGAGTGTATGGCAGGAGTAAGGAATTAACGGTTCTTTCTTGAGAGCCATTCAATATACTACTTCCCCAGGTAATGAAGGATAGAGGTTATGAAACGATCACTAACTGAGGGATATGGAGGTCATGATAGACTCGATTACAGGTAATGCAAGATGAAGGCGATCGCCTCTCTCTTATGACATGGCCGTGTAAAAGTGATGACTTCTAGACACGTGCTGGAATCAAGACGATAAGTACTTGCCATTACCATGAACTACTTCTGCCTAATCAAATTATGGAATGGGTCATTTCTGGACTGGCCAATTGGATTATTCCCCAACAGTTTCCAAACCTGAATCCTATTGAACATTTGTGGAAGTATACACTCCGCGCCAATTGAATAGCACACCCTATCTAAGGTCGGTTTACTATCGCCCACTGGTCCCAAACCAAGCATGCTAGAGATTTCATTTTTTTTATTAAAGTTTAAGTATTAACAAAATATTTTTAACTAAAAACCGACAAAATGTGGAGCACTAATTTTGAGCCACTTGAATAGAACAATTAAACGAAAAAAACATTGTGGAGAATTCCGCTTTTTTTTAACCTAAATTTAACGTAATTGGAGTATTTTTAAAGCTGGGTTCCAGAAATCGAGTGAAATCGAAATTGCAAATCGAGTGAATTCGTTTTCAGTGTTCTGCATTTCGAGCGATTCGGAAACTCCGAAATTTTTTCGAAACCACAATTTCACTTTGTCTCAATTCCGAAATTTTTGAAATCGAATTCGTTCATTTCCGATTTCATTTCGAGTGAAATTGTGTTTTGAGCCACCTTTCTGCTCCAAAATTCACATACATCCGGTTTGGAATGGATGTATATACAAATTGGCCAAATAATTTAGCGAAATCGAGCTTCGACCTAATTCGTATTCGATGGCTTGGAATAGTTTAGGTACAGAGCAATATTGTTGTCCCGATCCATAGACTTGACGTGTCAACTATTGCCAAACATTTTCGATGATATTCAAATCCGGTGAGTAGGCCGGTCAGCCGGTCAGCTTCACATTTTGGCTCTATATATACGTTTTAATAATCCGTGCTGTATGTATTGGCCCATTATCACGTTGATAAATCCACGTCAGATGTCCAATGGACGGGGCTATAAAAGACATAGCCGATAGCAGTCTCACAGTCTTAAGGAACATTTTAAAATAAGTTTCATCGAAATCTGTCCAGTAGTTTTCGAGATTTTAGCTGACAACGAAAATTCCTACAGTTTAATTATATGTATAGACTAGCTGAACCCCCGCCGCCAGCTTCGCCAGGCCTTTTTTGTTTTTTTAATTAGTTTTTTTTTTTTTGTATTGGAGGTGCCACTCCCCTTTGACAAATGTTCACAGGAGCACTCTAGGGCCAATACCTAAGACAATCTGCAAGTTTAATCTCAATCGCTTCTGTGGTTTTCGAAATATACGATTTTGAATGTTTTTTTGTATATCCCCAGGAAGCGAATTCTAAAGTTTGCTTGTCCTGTAACAGAAGGAGTTTTGGAAAGTTTATGTAGACGCGGTTTTAAAGTGTACTGTAAGCTCATGAGCATTAGCAGCCTGTCTCGTGGGGCGCCCAAAAGTTGCATTTCGAGGGACAATGTCTTTGAGTTCCTCGGAACATCTGCCATGGAAATACCTAGAACAAGCATTGGTCAGCGACTTGTCTTCGGTGCACCAACGGCTGTAGATTCGATGTGAGTGTAGGGTCTCCAATAAGTCGAACTGCTCGTCTCTGTATGCTGTGAAGTAGGTTAAGGGAATGTTTTGGGGCTGAGCTCTATATATGAGAACAATATTCCAGGCCTGGTCTAACCTGTGCTTTGTAGAGAAGGAGAAGTTGCTTGGAGCTAAAGTACCTCTTTGCTCTAAATAGGTAGCTCAACTTAGCGGACGCCGATCTTGCGATATATGATATGTGGTACTACCATGTGATTCCTGAATTGACTGTGACTCCTAGAACGCGCATTGAGTCCTTGGGATGGATTGGATGGATCTGAGGAACTATTGATGCATTTTTCCTAGAAAATGTTGTGAGCTGTGTCTCATTTGCATTAAATACAACAAAGTTCTCTTTTCCCCACTTCAAGATTTTGTCCAGATCACCATTTAGAGAACTAATTTGTTCACATCTCTGACTGTGTGATGTAGCCGCATTCACAGGCCCACTGTTCGAGATAGAGTGTTGTTCAATTGCTTGCGTCCATAGGTGCGTTACGTAGCTTAACAGGTCTCCAGTGGAACGACGGCTCCGAAATCCGTATTGCCTGCCACTTATTAATCGGTGGCCTTCTAGATATTTGATTATTTCGACATGTATTGCCTTTTCCACATGCTAAACAGCTTACAGAGTATACAGGTGCAAGTTCTGGAGCACAGCTCTTGAGTACTATAGCCGGAATTCCGTCGGGTCCCGTTGCCTTATTGCAATCTAGTTCCTTAAGGATGCGTTGAATTATTCGAGGCCGAAATTTCACCTCTGCCATCGATGTTTGCACCGTCGGGATATTTGGTGGCTCTAGTTGTGCAGAATCTAGGGTGGAGTTCAGTGAAAACATGCTAGCGAAAAGATCTGCATTTTCTTTAGGTGTTGTTAGGTGCCGTCTTCTTTTATTTGTGGAAAGGAAGAGCAGCTAAAGTTATTATTACATATGTATTTATGTATACTGTATACAAACATATTTGGCACCTCTTTCAATGTCTCAAATATCTCAATTATCTCATAAACTAACTACTTCCTGAATTACTTTTGTAAGTCTCATCGGCACACTCCATCTGGTCGCAATGGAAAACTTCCTTACAGCTCCTCAGTAAAAAAAAAAACATTGTATCATCAAGGATATAACTACAGTGTGTGTGCTGCCAAAGTGCCAACAATTTCCGCAGTATAAATCATCGCGCAATTTAATGGCCAAACTGTGAGACCCGCAACAACCGAACAATTGTTCTGTTTTGGAACGAAACGAAAATGTCAAGCAATTTGGACAATTATTCCCTCCCCCCCTCCATCATATGGTAGATATACGAGTAGATACAACTGCATCCGCATACTACACACAAGAAATGACCGCAATAACTCATCGTCCTTGACAACAAAACCCAGAAAAATGTAACTGCAACGCAATGAGCCAAGTAACATAAAGAATTTGATGCCCCATTACCACTGCAGCAGAAGCAGAAGCAGCGGCAGGATGTTCCATTGAACCGAAGAAGATGATGATGTCATTCATGAAGCTGCTCATGATTTGTGCCATTGTTGTCGTCTACTTGGACAATGGGTTGTATCGATGTTTGTTTTGCTTTGGCCACCACTGTGGCTCACCCTCTCATTTTGGGCTCCTTTATGACTTCTGTTCTAATGTCGTTGATTGAACAAAAAATAATACACAAAGACGATAGCTATCGATGAAGTAGAGATCCTTGTGTGTGGACCAGGACCTCCTTGGAAGAGTAATCTTGATTTATATCAAATGAGAGGCGAGTAATGGGGTGTGGCTCAATATCAGTATATAACTACACACAGCTGTAGTTTTGTATCCTGCGAATTGGTCAAGAGAGCCGAGTGAGTTAATTCAAATTGGATTTTTTTTTCTTTTATTCGTTTTCGTTTAACTTAAAGTCGAAGAGTCCTGCTGGAAGGGGACTTTTCCTATCGCAACAATAAATCATAAGTTGTTTTGGGTTCGGTGGTGGAAAGTCCTTTGGATTTTATGGCCAATAAAAATGGAGTCGAAAATTGGGCAATAAATGAAAGTCGCCATCCGGAGCAATTTCACGGGAGTGAGTGTATTTGCTTTTGGATCAATTTGGAGGTTCCTGAAGTAAAATTTACAAAACCCTTTCCATTTTTGTAAAGTCTCATCTTACTGACAAAAGAATTGTGATGTCTTTTTTTAAAATGCCAAGGATACGTAGAGCAAATAGGCACCAATGAGTCTTCGATGTCAAATCGGAGTGACAACGCAGCAGGGAAAGATACATATCTTATTATATGGGAGCAAATTAAGAAGCGGAACTCAGTTAACTGGGAGTGCGCAACGGAAGGCCTTTATAGATAAGGCGCTTTTGGTGACGCTTGACGCTAAAAAAAACCCGGTTTATCTTTACCGCGGCGAACAGATTAGAAGATCCATTGCATTGAAACGCGCGCCGCACTATCTGCTAAATATAAAGGGTGACAACAAAAGTTTGCCAAATTGAGTGAAATGTTTATTAGGGTCGATAAATCAAATCTTGCCATTTACTTTTTGAATATTTTTTCGTGTAAGTGTTGACCGCAACTACGCCTCAAGTGGTCCTTCCAGAGTTGTCCAATTTTGGCATACTTTTTCCAACATATCGACTGGTATCCCACCAATAACACGAGCTATGTTGTCTTCCCTTGCTGGCTTATCCGTATAGACCAGAGACTTAACATATCCTCACAAAAAAAAGTCCATCATCGTCAAATCGCACTTGCGGCCAATTTACTCCAAAACGTGAGATGAATTGCTCACCAAATTCGCCTCGCAATATATCGATGGATTCGCGTGCTGTGTGGCATGTCGCGTCGTCCTGTTGAGACCACATGTCGACCAAACCGATCTCTTCCATTTTGTGCAAAAAAAAAATTCAGACATCATCGAGGGATATCGAGCATCATTTGACCGTAAAGTTGTTGTCATCATCATATTTGAAGAAATACGGCCAAATGATGCAATAAACCACACCAAACGATACATTTTTCTGGATGCATTGGCAGTTATTGCAATGCTTCTGGTTGCTCGGCAGACTATATGCGGCAATTTTGATTATTAGCCTGCTCAGTAGGACGATTACGACGACCATAAAATGGACGAAGTGCTTTAAACGCATTTTTAACTGAGCACGATTTTTGGTAATAAAATTTGCAAACGTTGCTCGGGCGCATTTTTTTGCTTTGGCACGTGTCACAAATCACGCGTGAACTGTCAAAAAAATCAGGTTGAAAAACCAAAAGGCAAAAAAATTACCCCTCACACGAGTGCAAACGAGACACCAGACTGACGATCGCTTTAGGTACTAAAATGTTACTGCGCAATTACCCCCAAGGACCTGCCCTGTGGAATATAATGAATGGCGGAGAAGAAGGTGCTCGGATCTAATGACTATATAGCTGTGCGCAGTATAGATGTAGCCGAAGCACATCTATCATAAAGAGTCCGCCACACGAAAGAATCAGCCCTCATATAATCAAAAACTGACTATAGTCTGCCTGTCTAAAAATATAGCTGACCGAGGCTGTCTTGATAATCGCACCCGAAATACTGTGGAATATGCAAATTTCCGGATTGGGAACAAAACCATTGGGTCTAAGGAGTCATTAATGTAGGTACCTATAGTTGAAATGCTCTACAACGGGTAAGCTTTAAAATGCAAGCCCAATACAACAGCAAGAAAGCCTCACATATGCAAGTAGCTCTCTCGGTCTTGCAGATGCGGTCAAATATCGGTGGCCCTGGATATGCCAAGTGGATTTTGCTACCCAGTTAGAGGGGTTTACTAAATACTTTTCTATTGAGTCTGGGCTAGAGGCCCCTAGCAACGAAGGATACCAGAAAAAAAGCTCTCGTCAACATAAACGCAGTGTGCAAAAGGCGGTTTCTAAACAATTTCAGACGAAGCAGTCTACTTTATAGTGAGAATGGTCCCTATTGACATTTTTGTCAGCGAGATACAGAGGATCTATTCTAGGTTAACAGCCAATCAATCGACAAATTGTCATTGTCTCAAAAAAAAAGAAGAACTAAGGGCAACATGTATCCACAGCAAGACAGGTGGAATAACACGGCAAAAGATATATGGACCCACAAACTGATCCCCACCATTGAGGTCAGGGCAAACAAAAAAAAAAACACGCAGGCACTGCAACTGCCTAAAACTACAACTATTCCACCAGAAACTACATAGAACCAGACCGTCGACTCCTCCCACATAACGGACTTTGCCTACAAGCTGCCTGCGGGCCCAGGATTTTTCATGTATTGTTGCTGTACAAAAACAAAGACGCGTCATTAACGCACGCATACTTGAAAAATCCTAGGCCCATGGTATAGCATGGAAAATCATTGCCGCCATTTATTTTGACATTTACATTCACAGACATGGGAATTAATTCCGGGGAGAATCGGGTAGGTGCGCGGAAGTCGGCGGTCTAGTTCTCTGTGGGTTGTGTAAAATTTCTTTATACAGATTTGGACACCAAGGCTCGAATTTCTGCCTCAAATTCCCGGATGAAAGACGAGATACGCAGAACGCAATATTTATCTATGACTATTGGCACTTTGTAGGAGGCAGAGCGAACTTACCAAGCTTTCAGCTTCTAATAAGTTATTATATTCAGGTCAGAAGACGACTGGTTGGACATGTGCTCCTTTAGCTGAAAAAGCTCAGAAGTCTTAAAAGACTAAAGCTACGATTACACGGCCATTTTTTTGAGTCATTTAAATGGCGCTAAGATTCGTCATTAAAAAAATGGCGATCACACGAAATGACTATCATCGTCATTTAAAATTTTCCGTTGGGATGTCATTGTCCTAGGCGTCATTGAAGAGCGATCACACTGCCTTTTTTTTCGCCATTTAAATGGCACTTAATTCATGTCATTTGGTGCGCCAATTTCCTAGTCATTTATAAATGACACTACCAAAAATGGCGATCACACAGAGCGACATTTAAATGACTGCTTTGTGACGGGATTTTTACGACGGGAAATGACTCGAAAAAATGGCGCCGTCTAATCGTAGCTTAAGAAGAGCTAAAGTAGCAGACGCAAATGACCTAGCATGAATTTATAAACCAGCAGTCCCATGAACTCAAAATAATATCTAACGGCAGTCCCGCGGCGCAACGATAAAAAAAAAAATAAACTAATAAAAAAAAAGGAAAAGTAAGTTAAAGTCACCTTACCAAAAATAGGTACTACATGACGAAATATTTGTTATCCTAATAATTTACGTACAGGTTCACCCCAGTGGGCGTGAACACTCAGCCGGAAAATTGTTAATAATTATCTTTTGTTGACAATTATCACTCCTACGACCAGCCATCACATCTAAACCAAACCTTCCGAATTGACGACGCGATGCGACGACTTGCCTCGACAAAAATCGTAGACTCTACCAACTAAAAGGACTCGTTCACCGATATGACGACATGCTTCCCAGCACGACACAACCCAAAACGTAGAGCGGCATATCTTTCATTTTAGATTAAAAATTCTCCTCCTTTGTTGTCGAGCGAAATAAAAAAAAAATAAAATTGGCACCAACCATACAAAAATCTGTCTGCAAAACACGCACCATCATCCGAAAGACAAAATTCCATTTTCTTCTCTATTCCGTTATAATAATATTTTCATTCGAAATTAGTTAGAAATTCATGACAGAAGTCGCTGTGCGAAGGACTCAAAAATGTGGTCTTTGTTCGGCCACATTTGGCGCATGTATATCCAGATATGATGATTATAACGTCCGCACAGCATGACATATACACCAGAATCCTTTTTTTTTCACTGTGTACATTTTTTTGTTCCCATTTTCCACTCTGATTGAGGTGATGACAGCGTAATGTCTCACAATAGGTTCATATATGTCAACTTAATACACTCGTACCTTTTGGTCTAACAAGCGAAATTAACGCGACACTTCATGTCAGCAGGACATTTTTACATCCACATCCTTTCTGTCGTCTCGAAGAGAATGGATAAATGTGATTTCATTATAAGGAATTTCTATAGGCAATGAGATTGGCAACCAATTCTCACACATATTCACAGCTCATTGTCAATGAATATGGGGAAAGCCAGGGGCTATACGATCTCTCGAACAGCGAAAGGATAATAATATTTTTATAAGAGCATTTGATTGGATTAGCTGGGCTGGCATGTTTTGATCCGTTTTTTTGTTGTGTATAGGCAACCTTTTTGGTTCCCGTGAAATGATGTACCTTCTTGAATTTTAAGCCTTTATAAATATTTTGGTGCATGGTTGACTCTTGTGTTTATTTTGGGGACAAAAAGTGGATTTATGATACCTACTGCTATGGAACAGAGCCAATTTCTTTGGCTCAACTTCTTTCACTTACAAAATGATAAAGAAAATCCTTCAAAGGATGCATTGAGTGTAGCACACCATCTGTATAATGCTGCAAGATGTATAGGTGTGCCATCTCGAAGGCCAATTGCAAAAGAACACAATTTTGAGATGCTTATCGAAATGCCATTTGGAGGTTGTTGAAAGGATTATAAATGTCCTCTTGATGATTTATCGTTCGATTAGTCTGTAAAGGAGGTAGATAGGACCGCACATCGGATACATGACTGGGACAAGTTGTGGCATAATTTAATGTATTTTCAATGGGGAGCGTGTGCCAGAAAGGTGGAAAGGATCCTTTGAATAAAGATGGCTGCTTTTTGAAAGTTAAAATCAGTATGCAAAAGGTGTTTCCATTCTGAAGCATCAGGGACAGCAACTGGTGGCAAAGTACTTTTTAATAATCTTTGAAGTGACAGATTAGTGTGAATGTTTGTCGAGTGTTTATTTGTGAAATAATGGATAGACTCTAGCGAGGGATGTCTTAATTTCAGAAAGTAGATGTGTATGCAATGAATAAAATTACGACGAGAAGTGCTGCCCTTATTCATAAGAACATTGTGTTGCGTTTTTTTCTCAAAAGGGATTCGAGAACGCTACATTGAAATTGTCAGACATATTCAAGCAAAAAGCTTATTTTTCTAAAGTGATGCAATATTATTTGCAAAGCGCTTAGTTGGATTTATTTCGACACTTGCTTGTTATGCTCCAGAAAAAAAAATGCATATCATTCGCAGAGCAATTTTCCGCTGTTTTTGAATTTCTAAGAGTTGCTCTTTCCGCCCATATTTTGCAAAGTGCTTAATATTTCGTGTACTTTCAATTTTAATGTTTCCAATTTCGCCAAATTGTTTCTGTGCAACGCCCACAAAATGTTTGGTAAGAAAACTAGTACAATATCAATATCGTTGGACCAAATATCCCCAACAATAGCCTTTATAAGTGCAAAGATATAGGGTTGTAAATGATTTTTTTAGTATGTACCTAATTTTAAGCTTTGAAAGGCCAACGTCGATATATGTAGCCATTAAAGTCCGAAAAGCACTCGAAGAATTTTGTTCTCACAAGGTGTGCCAAGAGGTTTTCATCCGCTTTAGAAAGGTAAATGCTTCTGGCAGAGCAGGGATGATTAAGACCTTACTGCAATATTTCTCTGAGAGAGGGTCTTACTACTTATAAAGGGTTTTCCAATAAAAGGTGTTATTTTGGTATTCAAAGAAAAATGTCATTTTTTGATCGGATGTTTATTTCATAATAAAGAGGAAGGTATGCCGTTAATAATGAAAGACAACATCACCCAAATGGCTACCACGAGCACGCTTAAAGGACCATATCCTATTCATGAAATTTTCCATAACCAAATCGCAAAGTGGCTGCCCTATGTCCTCGATAGCCTCACGAATTTTATCTTTGAGGTCTTGAATCGACGCTGGGCTGTTGGCGACGTTGTTGATGACCGGCCGGCTTGAGTTCTTGTGTTAACTGAACTTTATAAGCCTTAAGACCCAAGTCATTGTGCAAAATACGGTGTAATGAAGTTTGTGGAATGCCCAATTCCAAATAACGATGAGGAATGGACAAACCTGGGTTTTCTTCAAAACTTTGGGCTACAGCAGCAATATTCTCAGTTGTTCTTGAGCGACGTGCACGGGTTTTATTCTTCACATCACTAACTTGTCCCAACAACTCGAATTTTTCCACCAATTTCTGTATTGCGGTCCGACAAGGTGCTTCACGACGACCAAAAAATGCTTTAGTTTTGCGAACTGTGACTGCAAGATTTTCACCATTTTGGTAGTGAATTTTAATAATTTCAATGCGTTGTAGAAGCGTGTATCGTTCCATTTTTAGTAATGGCGTAGTTTCTACTTGTCAAATGTCAAAGAATAAAAGCTTCAAAAGTGACAGCTACCGAAATAGCGGGCCATTCACAATAACACCTAGCCTGAAGAAACACAGATTGGCAAGGAAGATCCTTCGCTTGGTTTTTACGGCGATGCCGTTTTGCGAGGTAATTGTAGAGCCTAGGTATAGACAAAGTCTTTAACTACTTCGAAGTTATATCTGTCCAATGTGACGTTTTCTTGAATCGCTGAAGTTGATAATCTTTTCTCGATAACAGCACGTATTTTGTTTTGCCCTCACTAAAGTCATTTTTGCCGCTTTCTGTGGTAATAATTGCAAACGCACCAGTGACTGCTCGCTGCGTTCTGCCAATTATCTCAAGTACATAGTTGCACAGGCTTTTGGAAAATTCTGCCCTTGTTGTTGGCTTTCGAGTTTCGTACAATTTTATCAAGTATGACATTAAATCGTACCTATCGTACCAAGCAAACGTACTTTAGGTATCCCAATCGCTACGTGTAAACTTATAATAAAGCTGGATGCCATCCAAGGAACAAACCTTAGGTGGACATGTGGCACGACATGTCAAGCGATAAAACAGATCTGGCCAAAGCTAGATCTCAAACGTTCTAAGAATTCCATCTCTCTTGACAGGAGGCATATCGGCGCCACAATAGGTGTCATTACGGGACACTGCCTTATAGGTAGGCATGCAACAAGGCTTGGCCTACTCTCAAACGATTTTTGTAGAAGTTGCTTGGACGAAGAGGAGAGGAAACTATTCAGCACTTCCTCTGCACTTGTCCGGCACTCTCCCGAAAACGGAAACTCCATTTGGGAGCCTCCTACAAAATTGATCTAAACGATCAAACAACCATAGACATTCGTAGTCTCCTTGGCTTCATCAGACTGGTTCAACGAGTAGGACGAAATTTTTAATAGATTCATGTGGTATCACAAGGGACCTAATTGGTCTAAGTGTGTTGGCATTTTGCCTGCAGCCACTTCAACTTAACCTAACCTAACCTATGATATTGAAAAAGTCACATGACAGCGCATCAACTTGTCTAGATCCTTTTTTGACATCAAAGGTATCGGTTAGATTGTTTCCGACCTTTATGGAGCAGCGAGCGCTCTCCATTGTCATTCTGCAAGTTTCTGACAAGTTTCGCGGGGATGCCAAAATTAGACATGGCTCTGCATAGCTCGTCTTTATAAATGATGTCATATGCGGCCTTAAAGTCGATAAACAGGTGATGGGTATCTATTTGGACTTCTTGACTTTTCTCTAGGATCTTTCCTAGTGTGAATATTTGGTCGGTTATTGACTTGCCACACTAAAAGAGACCAATCATTTCGTTGACAAATGGTTTCAGGCGTTCACACAGTACAGCCGATAGGAACTTGTAGGCAATTTTAAGGAGACTGATGTCTCTATAGTTGAAGCAGCTTAGATGGTCAGGTCACCCTTCTTGTTGATGCGGGGCACACGTTGTTGAGGTTCCATTCATCGGGCATACTTTCTTCTGACAAAATTTTGCAGATAAGTTGGTGTATGCTCCTTACCAAGTCATTTCCCGCCGCTTTAAATAGCTTGACCGGCAGACCATCGACTATCCTTACCTCATTTTGGCAGCAGCATTTTGGTGGTCTTCGCCGTCTAACAGTCGGCATAAGTGGTCTTTCCAAATCCTCAGAATCGACCTACTCTTTTAGTATCTTTAAATAACGGTCTCCGCTGACCTTTACAGTCCGACTGTTTTTTTCGAAAAGCATTGTCCTACTTTATGAAACTATACAACACACTGCGACTTGAGCTGGATGAAGTTCCGTCTCATCTCTCATGTGGTATTTCCGGGTCAGTGGTAAAAAGTTACATAACCTCATCGCCAACCGTCAATTTTGTTTAATCTTATAATATGTTAAAGAAAAAAAGGTTTGCTTCAAGATTTTAAAATTTCTAAGCAAAGATTTGAAGAAAATATAAATGCTTAGAGAGATATAATAGAAAAGTCTTTACCCTCTATTATTTGTTTTAAACCCGACATAAGTATGAATGGCATGCTTCTGAGCGAGAATATATAAATTGCTCCGCTTAAAATTCGTTTAACAATAACTGAAACTGACCCACAAACAACTCAATTGCTACAACAAACTGTCCAATTACAATCTGTTCTCTAAATCCGCTTATAAATCAATACCGTACCTATATCGAAATACTTTACGAAAATCCAAAGTAGCACCATATGCGAGCACTCCGTCAATCCAAAGTCTCGTGCCCATTTGTCGTCGCACCTTCTACAGTCAATCAGCTGGCGACCAAATTTAATAAAAAAAAACACACACACAAAAAAAAGCGAAATCCTTACCCAAAAAGGGACACTCTTATCCGTCTTACATGAATTGCCCAATAAATCTTTGATCCCCAATCAAGGATATCACATGTTCCAAATCTCTTCTGCGTATATATAGTAATTATTTTGGTAGGAAGAGATTCCCTAACCTGGCTCGCATACTGTGAAAGAAGAATTCATCTTACAATGTCCTTGTTATAGTTCAGATCCCTTATCGGGATTTCTCAATCCTTATTCCTTCGCATCAGTATAGTGAAAAATTGGCCAGAAATCTATTTCATACTCAATTTCACATCACACTGATGATGCGCGTCCTGTGTATCGAAAATCCGATAAGCGACATGAATTTTCTTAACAAATTCGCAGGACACTATACACAATGAACATCCTTATTAGATGGCAAACAAAGTGATTCTTGTTTGTCCAGCATTGTGATTAAAAAATTACCAACATCCCATGAGTAATTTGATCGTGAGTTGTTTTGGGGTGATAAAGATCGAACTCTACGAATATTGCATAATTCTAAGTAGGTTCCTTTTTTTAGTCCCTTCTTCGATTCTTGAGAAGGATGTAAATTTGTTCTCAAATATATGTGTCGGTTGGTTTCCAAATAGGCATCCAATTACCGATAGTAGGCGGCAGTGGCGGTGTTGAAAACGGCAAACAAAAGGATACAGCACTCTGATGGCGTCACTGATGATACCAGTGAAGAGGGTGTCAGTTGTGTTGACAAAATAAGATAAAATTTCGAAATGGAATTCAGTGATTAAGAGCTGTTTAGCCAAAACAAAGGATTTCAATTGAAACTTGATGAGCACAAGTGTGGCAATCCTTGCGTGGAGGTACTTGGAACTCGTTTCTGAGAAACAAGTGACAAGTGGTTGGTTTTTTGGAGATAACGTTTTAAAAATCTTGCTTCTTGCTTGAAAATGGAAAGCTACTCTCTCTCTCACTCTCTATCCACTTTTAAGGACTCAACACAACATCCACCTGCAAAGTAATTTTTCATATTGTTCTCAAACAGTAAATTACTTCGAATTTGCATTCGCAAACCATCTGCATGGACGATGGCATTGGATTAGTGGTCACCTGATCTTTCGGAATGATCATCTGGGATTTGTAGGGGATGCCATTGAGTGTAAACTCTAACCGAAATGAGATTTGAATAAGGCGGATACGCTCAACCCCCAGGGAATGTGGAATATTTGTGTTCTAATTTATGCACAACAATGGCAAGGACAATGAAATGTTGTTTTAGGGAATTTTCTACAAAGACCAAGCGCCAGGATTATGTTAAACAAGCACTCATGTCCTTTCTTTTCTTGTGCAATGTGCTTAACAAAAAATAAGAAGACAACAGTTTCTGTTAATGCATAATGATGAATGTATGAATATGTATGTAAGGGATCGTTTAGCATACAATACGGATGCAGATTGGATCTAAGGGAATTTGCTTTTTGATCTACATTTGAACACAAAACAAAAAATATATCCTTTTGTTGGACATGTATGAAGGAATTATTAGTGATTGTGAAGATAACAGGTTTATTAGTTTTTGTTCAGGGTACTTGATTTTTATTCTTCGACCCAACAAAGGGAAGTTATTAGCAACCGCTTGCTTTAAATGAAGGATAATGTAAGGATTAAAAATCATAGGTGGTCATAGAAATATCCGGGTTCGATAGATCGATTGAGGGAGGAACTTAATTTATTTATTGTTCCATTTTCGACATCTGTCAAGTCTGTCATCATGCATAACTTTCGAGTAAGTAATAGATCGTCTAAAATGGAAGTGATGGCAACAAAATCTGACACAGAATACGAGAAGGAATTGATAAATTACCTACATTTACACTAACTTGGCTTAACCATCGCTCGCCACTAAAAAAGATACAATTTTGAGAAATCCGTTCGAAGAGAATAAAAGTGGAGAATTTTGTAGTTAAGCTAGAACCCAAAGAACAGGTAATTTCTGTAGTGAAGTCTTTAAAGACACTATTCACTTAATCTGATAAATTTATGCAGCTCGTAAATAGAAATTTCTGCGGTGCTTTAAAAGAACACACCTCGGAAATGTTATTGCGGCTGTAAATCTGGAATCAAACATAAACAATTCATACGGGCTGTTTGACATTTGTGACCTGCGTAACTTTCCGCGGTTGGTTTCCGAGCCTAAATCGTCGCGGAATATTATGAGGTCTGCTATTCATAATTCTATTCTCCATACAAAATCTGACAGTTCATTTACGAGGGTGTAAATTTCTGCAGTTTACACAGTTTACGAGGCTTTTACGCGTTTAAGTGAATGCCCCTACTGCAAAACACGGGACACAGAAATCACTATCTTTAAAGGTATTTCCATTACTGTATACATATGTGTCGAAAACTTAAAATTCTACTAAATAGACGAAGAAGACGTCAAGACGACTAAGCGAGATAAGCTGGGTAGTAAAAATGTAGTAAGTAAATAAAATTGTTCATTGTAGTCTTGGGGCAAGCAAAAAAACAAATTCTTCAGTAAGTGGAGGTTAACTATACAACAGATATTTAAACAATATATTTGGATTAAAAATGCCAATCAGCCCAAAACTCGAAAAAAGCAATAACTAGGACCTCAAACCATAAGCATTGTAAAGTACTAGTGCGTTAAGCTGCCGTTATAAATATACAATCTGTCAATTGCGCTAAATAATTACGCACCTATCGTCGGATATTTTTTCTGACACTATTGTCTGCTGTCAAAAAAATTATCCGAATTTACTTAATTTGAGTTAATTAATACTGTCGAATTTGATAATACCCTATTCACACCAAGCCGAAAACCGAATTTTCGTCAAAAAAGTTTAGAAAACTCGTGGATGCAACCCGTTTTCGTTTGACGTTTCAATTAGCTGTGAAACTAGCTATATGAAATGTTTGTGGCGACGACTAGACTTTTTTTCTAGTTACTAAACTTCGCTCGTATTGACATAATATACAAACAAAATATTTAAGCTACTTGATAATCCTTAACTTATGGTTAAATGCATAAAATAATTAACATAAACAACATTCAAAATCAAAAAATCTGAAAATTCCATTTAGTTGTGGCAGGAAGTGCTGTCGTTCTAAAATTATTTGGCCTTTATGGTGCAAAGATAACAAGAGATTCCACATTTGTAAACAAAAAAAAACTGGAAGAATGTTGCAAAAGGTGTGTCTGCTTCAACAACCCAACAATTGTACTCGTTTTCGTGGCGTTTTCATGGAAAACGACCTCAAACAACTCGTTTTGAAAACTGCAATATGTATGGCACAACTTCTGTTTCCAAGGAAGTTTTCGACTGTTTTCGCGAAAACCCAGTTTTCGGCTTAGTGTGAATAGGGTATAAATGTCTGTTTTTGGATTGAAGTTTGGTGCAGGAGTGGACTAAGAGGCAGTGGCACCCGGGCGGTAAAGCAAGCTTACACCCGTTAGATTTTTATTTAAAGGTGCTTTCGAGCTTTTATTGCACTGAATATTTCGATTAAATCATTAAAATCTATATTTTTTGTGAGCTCCTTTTCGATTGAAAGTATAGCCAGATTAGTCAACCTATTTTGGCCCATTGTTGATCTTAGATAAGTCTTAATTAAATTCAATTTTGAAAAGCTTCGTTCACAAGATGCCACTGAGACGCAAATTGTTAAAAAAAAATCTCATCGCCAATATCAGGCTCGGTAACGAGTCTGAAAAGTCACAATTAACAATGAAGCTTAAAAATGCAAATGCTGTCCAAATTTCTGCATCTTTTAAATTAATTTTTTCAGCTACCGTTCAGCGATAGCAGATGCGCAGTCAGTTCTGAATGTTGACAGCTCACTTTGCGAATTGATTAATCTATTGCTTAATTATGAACTCCAAGCTGGGTGAGGTCCACAAGAGGACCTGTTAGTAGATGCACTTCGCAAGGTGGTGTTTTATTTCCGCCATTCTTGGAATTTGGTGTTCAACGAACTACTGGAAACTTAACATCCGAGAAAGAGTCAAGAAGACTGCAGTAGCACTCTTCTCTTGTAAAAAAGCTATTGGTAATAAATGGGGTCTACAACATCGAGTGCAGCCATTTGCCCGCTTCCTCACAGTGGTCAAAGAAAGTTCTCAAAATTTGACAAGAATCTTTCTCGTCACTATCCCTCCAGATCCAGAGCAATCTGGAATGAGGATACTTTCGCAGAAGATGAATCAGTTCACAGCTACACTGACGGCTCAAAAACCAACGACGGAGTTGGTGGGGGTGTATTTTCCCAAAGTCTTAATCTTAAGCTATCTTACTGTCTACCAAATGATTGTAGCGTGTTCCAGGCGTAATTAATATCGATAAAAGAAGTCTTATCTTGGCTAAAAAAAAACGTGATATCCGCTAAAGATATCTGCATATTTTCGGACAGCCAATCAGCCATCAAATCCTTGGATTCGATCTCTATAACTTTTCTAGATCTCGACTGCCGATCGTCTCTTATGGAGATAGTCGAACAGTTCAACATTCACCTAATTTGGGTGCCGGGGCATAAAGACATTCCAGGAAATTGTAAGGCCGATGAACTCTCTGGAATAGTAACAACTCAACCCTGTCGGATAAAGGCACCATAGGGATACCAATCGCTACTTGCATACATAAATTAAAGCTGGATGGTGTCTAGTGAAGTGACAAAACAAATTTGGCCTAAGCTGAATTTGAAACGATATAATAAGAAATTGATTTCTCTCAACAGATTGCATATCGGCACCAGTGGAGTGGGTGCGCGGTATTTGCCATAAAAATTCCGACCTGCACCCTTTTTCTTTCAATTCTTCCCACATATTTGTTGTTTGGATATAATTTCCACTTCGACTTGAACTTTATTGCACTTTTGAAAATGAAATAAAGTCCAAAAATGTTTTTTGTTTTTTGTTTTTATTTTGTGTAATGTGCAAAATAGTTATTTTTTATCATCACTCCAAATACGGCAGTTTTGTTTATTGACGTATCCATTCAACCAAAAGTGAGACGATTACATTGACCGTAAAATGGACGTAGTGCGCGATACGTATTTCGAACGGCACCATTGTTTAGGAAAGTTGTTCAGGCGTCAGTCTATGAATAGACTTAAAAATGCCAAACCAAACTAAAAATAAATCACGTGACAGCTGACAAAATGGCCGCCAGTTAAAACAGTGTTGCCAACTTAAAGTTCTAAGCTGGTAGGAGCTCTAATGGGCCATAACTTCCTAACAAATCGTACAATGAAACTACATCTCAAAGACGACGATGTGTGTAGAGGCTGCGGAGACGAAGTGGGCACACCTCACTTTCTCTCTCACTGCTCGAGTCTCTGTCACTTTCCAAGTTTGAAAAAAAAAATGTTTAAGCAAAAACCGCTTTTCCCACGAATTCATGAGATGGCGCTACAGATGTCAAAATCAATAAGATAAAGTTGTTAGTCCACTTGATATTTCGCAATTTGACAGGTGTCCTTTTTGGTTATTCATATCACATTCATGCAGTTGATGCTGCATTAAAAATACTTTTTGAGCCAAATTTTCATTATTCAAATTGGGTCAAAAACATTTTTTGAGAGTTTACTTCATTTAATAAAATGAAAAATCTCCACAATCCTACTACCAAACGTTGTTTTTGTTTACAACATAATTTTTTTTTAGCCTTTTTTTTCATTGGGGCTTAATTGCATGAGCCATAATTTTCGTCAAATGGTGAAATACTCTTAAATCAAAAATGGTCACATGGCATACATATATTGAGGTCATATGCTTAAAACGTATTTATTTTAATAAATCTATAATAATTTGCAGTTGCTTTTGTTTTTTTGACAGATGAAACTTCTACGAAGCCCTGAAAATAAATGCAACTTATCTAGTTCTGGTGAAAGGTAGATACCTACTATAACCTGTAATTTATTCAAGTATTTGCATCAGCAAAAAATATCAACTTTACTTAACCTTAAATCCATTCCGACCGTTTCTTTCTTTTTCTTTTTTTTTTGGAATTCAATGCAATCAATTGGAAAAAGGAGCTCAAAAGAAATCCACATCAGTTTATTCACATCTCGAACGGATTTGATGAAAAATACTTTTGCTCAATGCTTGCTTTGTGTGTGCGATGGATTCGGTAGCCATGTAGCTATCGCATCCTGCTATTTGCAACATGTGCACATGGAAAGGCAAGGAATAGGAATTCTGAACAAATACCAGCAGCTATGTGCAAAGGAAACAAAAGGAGTTTCTGTTTTTGTTGTTGTTGTTGTTTTTCTCAAGCCCGCTTATCACTTCCTGTTTATTGGGAGGGAAATCGAATCCACTCGGTTTACCTAAGTTTTTCTGATATTTCTTTTTTTCCACCACGGTGATGGTGGCTACCATTGTGCTCCACAAATTCTCGTGCACCGCCCTCCTCGACGTGTCAGTGTTTGCATATTGTTTCACTTTTGTTGCAATCGCAAAGTTGCAAAGTTTTATTTTTTATTTTTGTTCCGCCCTTGTATTCCGGACGGAACGCACATGGATTCTCGTATATGTGCGGCACTGGCAATGGCATACCTTCTAGCGAGTGCACCTTTGTATAGGAAACATGAACTATACCATCGGCAGCAAGCAAGTACCGAGTGAAAAGAAATGGAGAAGGAGTACAGGCAGCAGAAACGGCGCACACGTCAGTCAGTGTTTATTGCATTCGCGCCTGAGGCAATTCGAGCTAAAGAGGGTAAAGCGCAACGACTCGGTACCCCATCACTACCATACCACAGTGGATCTACTAAAGCCCCATCAAATGCTAGGTTTGGTTACCGGTAACCGGTTTGCCACGACAACGACAACGACGACGATGACTATGCCAAGCCAAAGGAAGGACCAATGCCATTCTCAATGTGGCCAGATTCGAGGCCAACGAAAAAAAGGAGGAATCACGGTTTTCATTGTTTGTTGATTTTTACTCGGAGATTTGCTCGTTGAATCGATGCGTCCTGGCCCGACGGCAACGGCTTTGCTGGTGCAATCAGGACAATCCTTTGAGTACTTGATACAACGTATCACACCATTTCAGGGAATAAGTGCACGCTGTTTAGCGAGACATTGTGTTGTTTGTTTTGGTATTTGGATGGGGGGTTTTTTATTTTTTTTTGTAGGACAGGTATGACTTGAAATGTAAAAGGACGTATGAGTGATACCATGATTCTTTTGGGGTGTTTGCTTTAAAGGAAAATCATTGGAAGTTCGACTTTTACCAGGGATACTGCCGTATACCGTACGAGACAATGTTGCCTTCCAATTTGTTCGAGTTTGGTCATAGTAATTCTTTATGCAGGTCACAGCCGAGCTTGGGTAAAGGCGATTACCTTTAATGATTTGCTTCCTAATGTATTGATCGAGGACTTTGTCAGTGGTTCTTAGGAAAAAGAAGATTAGGCTAATGGGCCGATACGATTTGGCCCATTGTTTCAAACTTTCCACATGCGTTTGGTATAAAAGTCACCTTAACCTTTAGTCCAGTTTGTTTATATGTATATACCGGCTCGAAGGACCACATGTATAATTTTGACACACTTACACTTGAGAATTTTCTACTCAACAGAAAGTAATTAAAAAACGCACCGATTCGTTATAAATTCTTCGATTTATTGAGGTTAGAAATTGCCGCCAAAAGTTGACTTTCATAATTGACATTTGTATGACTTAGCAAAAATGACAATGGCAGAATAATTAATACAATGCTGCCAAAATGTATTTACAAACAGATTTATTTAGAAAAATGTACTAGATCAATAAATTATTTGAACAAAATTAATAAATAGATTTTCTGAATACATAAATTCAATCTTCAACAGTCAGGTGAAATACAGCATATAAGTTGCTGCAATTTTGATCGTTTCCTGTCATCGATCCCACTGGTCTTCGGCACTTGGTATAGTGGCTATATCGATCGGACTTCTCGAGAGGCTCTGGAGGTTCGATTATAGGCACCTTACGTTAAATCCTTTGTCAGTTTTTTTTTATGTTGTTAAGGCGCCCACAGAAATCTTTGCGTGTGGCACATACTTTGCCTGCAACTATAGCTAACGGTCGCAGTCTTTATGTACCTATATAAGTTTGGAGGACTTGCTTGTCCCTATTCGATTGAGAATAGGTGCGAGTTTTTACCACATAAAAACCATCTTTCAAGAAGATCGTATAATGCTTCCTTGGCTTTGTCACCTTTCTTCTCTGTGGGGGCGTGAGTACAAATCAGCGTTATGTTTTTGAATTTATGACCCTGATGCAGATTGTGACCAGGTGCTCGCTTACGTTGCGAAAGCCCGGACTTCTTACCTAAGTCTTCCTCTAATCACTAATTCCAATAACCACTGGCTTTGCTCTCCGTGGCACTCGTCATAGAAAATGTCACAGTTTTCAGGGTCTCCACTAATTGTTCGGCTGGCAAGTGGCCTATTTAAGGTTCGGACTTTCCACGTGCAAATTTGATATTTGTGGTCCTTATTTTGTTTGCTTGGGTCGTCAACATTTGGATCATCCATATTTTGCTGTTGTATCGTACAAACACGAGTGGTTTTCCGTGGTAGAGAAGTTACTCCGACTCACAACACCCAACCTAGAGTGCCAGGTCCTCTGCTGAGCCCATTGGACAAATGGGGCTAGATTGTCCGGAGTCAGAAACCCGCTTTGGGGATAATAAGCGCTGGCGTTGGCCCGTTCGTAGATACTCATATACCTAGCGAATTTTAAAGACAATCTTGCCTACGTGCTCTGCACCAATAACCTGTGCGAATGTTACAGTAATTGAAATACTTATTTGGCTCGGCCCACCGAGAGTTTAAGACCTTCAAAGCTACCACCTACCTCAAAGCTTTATTGACGGGTTGTTCTCTTGAGACAGGCTCGAAACCTCCAATTTTTACATGTTTCGTTTACTTTGCCCCTAATTTGAGTATACCAGTCCACCTTTTTATATTTGTGGTAAAAAGAACGAGCTAATTAAGAACAGATTATGTCGGACTTTGAGCCCAACTCGATTTTTTCCTGAATCTTTTGTCATATTTCAGCACATTTGCGTCAACCAAAGGAATGATTTTTACTATATCACCATTGAGTAGATTCTTTTTTTTTAAATTATGTATTTAAAAGTCCTAGATGCAATCAAAACTTCCCAGATTTTGAGCAGACAATGTACAGCACACCGCTTGAAATTTCCATGAACTGCAGAGGACACTTTTTAAAAAAATAATCGCATAACCACAGGAACCATATTCTATGATGATTTCCCAGAACACACTATTGCATCGCTGTCTGGCTTCTACTACATAAACGAAGACATTCCAACATCAGTGCGGTGTTGCCGACCGACGTAAGTATGGAACAATTTAACAAAAATCCACCCAAGTCCTGCTAGAAAGCAAAACAAACAGAGTCCTTTCAGCAAAGTGATTTCGTCCTAATGCTGAAAGCCATCATATCCTACTTTGTTTCACATTAGATAAGCCAATCAGTGTCTTTTTTATTTTTTTGGTAGCACCCCTATTGAGCCAGGTCTGTATGCGAGTATATTCGATGCTATCCCTAGCAATCGATTAGCAGGAATTCCAAATCCCTACGACACTACCTGAGCGAATGTATAGCATCAGGGAGCACCTCCTGCTGGGCAGTGGGTGTTCTGTTTACCGCTTTTAGAAAAATACTCAACTCCGACATATGTATAGCTATTCCTCCATTCAATGCGGAATATGTCACTTGTGAAAGGTTAGAATGAAACAACTCAATTCCTATTGATGTCCTCTCATTAATTACTTATCACTTAAAGAGATGCAAACGCAACAGCGCGTCAGGATATCGACAGGGTTTCTATTTGTTTTGGTTTGTTTTTTGTTTAATGTTTTTTTGTAAATTTTCATGGAATTTTTCTTATATCAAAATGAAATGAATTTCTCATTGTGTTCGCATTTAGGATCCTTTCTGCACGAGTGTAGAGAATATATTTTTCTTTTAATTATTTAATGTCTGTCACCCGGTGGCTAACACTTTCAGAGATATGCAAATTGGAGTTGTCACCCCGTGTCGTCCTTGTCGTCGTGTCGTTGGCGAAACAAAAGAAAATTGCAGATGCATGAGGAGAGGAATCATCATCATCATCATCATTCCCACACCTACCACCTTCGCATATGTGTGTTCTATCCAAAGGATACAATCACTTGAGAATATGTACAACAAAAAACGACGTTTTCAAACGAAACCAAGGCTAATGTTGGTCGGTCGTTGCCAATGTTCCTAGGTATGGGGGAGTAGTAGCCCCACCAACCGGAACAAAAAAAAAGAAAGTACAGATTGTCCTGGAAAAATCCACCACCATCACCACCACCAGCAGCAGCATCAGCATGTTCCCTGTTTCCTCCACCATCCTGCAGGAGCTTACAAATGCATTATGTATGAGTCGAGCCGTACAACGTGTATTATTAGGTTGTCCACTTTAACAATCTGTACAAGGATTGCTACATTGTCCCAGAATGCTGGGGGTACTCTACTGCTACTGCTACTCTACTCTATGCGGGGATAGTCGTACTTTGCGAAAAGAGAATTATAAAAGGATGTATGGCGGTAGAGAGTACAGAACAAGAAAACAAAACAAGCATAAGCTGGGGGCGGCCAAAACAAAACAACAAAAAAAATATATCAAGCGAAAGAAGGATTTTGTGTGATACCGTTGAATAATGGGTTCTTTTTCTTTTCCGTTTCCAGATATGTACTCATGTACACTCGTGTGTTGTGTATAGTTGTCCCGGATTTGTTTCGAATGCAAGGGGTTGGGTCTGGGTGCCACAAGGTGATCTCATGTACGTGATAATGGAATCGTTTCTCTGCTCGTTACTAGTGCCTTGAGCATATTATGCTCTCCTTTAACCCCTTCACATAGTGCTTTTGTTGTTATATCCTTGACCTAAGGTAAAGCGCAATTGGATGTTAGGTGGGAAAACGAATAAATAAATTCTCAAGCTTGTTGGTATTATACAGTGAACGGTGGTGAACGGCTTTTAAATTTATTTCACTTAATTGTTGAATCAAGTGGAGATGATTAAAAGCAAAATTTTAGCTGATTCCACTTAATGTTACCTTGCATAAAGTTACTGTCGCTATTTGCAATCTATTTCACACATAAGGTTTGTTTTTTTTTTTAGAGGTATAGAACTTTGAACTTTGCGTTGTTCAGGCGTCAGTCTATTCATCTTGAAATGCCAAACCAAGCTGAAAATAAATCTCTTGACAGCTGACAAAATGGCCGCCAGTTAAAATAGTGTTGCCAACTTAAAGTTCTATACTTCTAAAAAAAAACACCCTTTACAACTTCAACTTCTGCTACATAGATTGTTTTTATTTTGTGATGTTCCTGTTCAGCAGTTCTAAAGTTTCTTGAACAAATTTTGGAATCTCAATTCACATTAAACGCATTTGCTTACATTATTTATTTTTCTTGGAGTTACATTGTGACCGAGTGCTCAAATTTTAAATCCCATTGACTCCCCCTCGTTCCATTGTCGACCAGAATCAAAAAAATATTTTTCAAACTAACGTCCGATTTCACAGTGCAGGGTTAAGCGTGACTTAAGTTTGAGTAAAAACAGATAAGTGTCACTTCATTTCACACAAATAGTACAAAGAAAGTCAACTTAAGGGAAAAAGGAAATATTTTGATAAATGGATTTGTAAAACGAAAAAAAAAATCAAAATGAAGTTAGTCAATCGTTGACAGCTGAGAGCTACTGAACTACCTGTCAAAGATAGAGACCGTTCCTCTGGAATTGACAAGTTAAATCATATTCTCCACCTAAGGATGAATGTGACGATCAGCAGCACTTGCGATAAATCTAAGGCACAAAATACCGACCATGGAAGCTGAATCTTTGGTAGGGGTGCCTTTCCATCTAGGGCGAGGTCTTTCCCTACGGAGTTGTATATCTAACTCTGGTTTGCAGTTGAAGACTCTTCGGGCCAGAGCGCTAGCCAATTTTCAAGTTTGCTATGTCGCCGTTAGGTTAGGTTAGGTATGAGGGAAGTGCACAGCTTTAAGAGTGCTGTGCTACCACGGGGGCCTTTTGGTCCATTGTGATCCCTTGGTTTTTGGTCGTGGATTAAAAATTTTCATTTTATTGGACAACACAAAAAACATGCATAAACACTTTACCTGGTTTCTTGGAATTGTTCCTTGGCGGGGTTGGACTACTAAGTGAACCATCCCGTACTTTTAACAAACCTGATTGTATTCGTCAGTGGTACCTGCACTATGTCCTCTATGGTCTCCGAAAAGTCTGTCTCCCATGTATCGGAGTCGACTGGTTTGGAGGTTTGGGCATTCGCAGAGCAGGTGCTTGATGGTCTCCGTTTCTTCTATGTCTTGACAGCTCCTGCAGTAGTCTGGTGAGTTAATGCCCAGTCTTGTGGCCATGGTACAGTGGCCTGTCAGTACACCTGTTAAGATTCGAATATCTCGTTTATTCATTTTCAGAAAACACCTTGTTCTTTTTTCGTCAATTCTTGGCCAAAGGCTGCGGGATATAACACAGTCGTGTCTGTTAGACCAGGTGGTGTTAATTTGTTCCCTTGATTTTTGGTCAATATTTCTTTTTGCTACACTAATTGGGATGTCTATTGATGCAATGATATTTACTGCATCAAGCTTCGACCCAGTTCTTGCTAGCTCGTCTGCTTTTTCATTTCCATCAATGTCACTATGTCCGGGAACCCAGCAGAGCGTGACCATGTGTTTCTCGCCTATTTTGTTTAGGGCTCTTTGACAGTCCTTGACTGTCTTTGCTTTGATAGTTGCGCTGTCTAGTGCTTTAATGGCCGCCTGACTGTCTACGAAGATTGTAATCTTGGAAGGGTCGAGATTCTTTGTAGATACGGTACTTGCTGCCTTGTCGATGGCGACTATTTCAGCTTGGAAGACACTGCATTCATCTGGGAGTTTGTACGAGTCACTTATACCTAGGGACTCGCATAATACTCCTGGCTCCTGTGCCTACTTCCATTTTTGACCCGTCAGTATAGATGTGTATTTCTTGTACGCTTGCGTGCGTGTTAGTAATCCAATCCTGTCTTTGGAGTATGTAGGTAGAGTAGTTTTTGTTGAAGCTCTGGTACGGAATCATGTAGTCCGTTTTTCTAGCCAGATCAGTACTCAAGTATTTTTGAATTATGGAACCGTGCCCATAGGAGCTGTGCTTCCAGGTTTTTGCCTCCTTTAGGCGGAGGGCTCCCTTGGCTGCCATGCTGCAAATGTATTCACTTAGGGGTGGAAGATTTAGAATCATCTCCACCCGGCTTGAGGTGTTGATCTCATTGCTCCCGTTATTCCGATGCATGCCAATCTCTGTACCTTGGATAGGTTATTGATATAGGTTACCTTTTCTATTGCCTTCCACCATACAATGGATCCATAAGTAAGTATGGGTCTTATAATTGCCGTATACATCCAATGGATTATATAAGGGCGCATACCCCAGCGTTTACCAAAGGTTTTCTTGCATGCGTAGAAGGCACATAGTGCTTTCTTTGCCCTTTCTTCTGTGTTGCGCTTTTCACAAGACATGAAGCTCGATTTGTTGTCGATAAATTTTGTTGGTTTGTCTTTTGCCTAAACACTGCCAAAACGTTTGTTCCCTACACCTCCACATCAATTCACTAGTTGATCACAACACGTCATCATAACGTTTGTATTAAAAGTCTTGCCAAAATTGTTTATTATTATGGCTCATCCTCATCGAGTCCCTGATACTACGTTTTTGCTTGGTCTGATATTTTTCAAATGCACTTACTCTAAAATTGTTGTGGTTTGTCGTTTTTCCAACTCCTTCGATCAAACACGTCTGACTTTTTTTCAAGCGACTAAGTTTGGACAAGGTCTAATTTTTTCCCAGCTATTATACGCTTTGATGTGGTCTGACGTTTTCGTGGGATCGCTACGTTGCCCCCTTTTCCAAAATCCCTTATTAGACATAATCCCTAATTTTTTTTTTTTTTTTTCTTCTCTTTTTGCCAAATCTCCCGGGACGAAATCCCCTACGCCAAAATCTCCCACAAGCAAACCAAACTTTGCATATATCCAACCTTGCACCTACTCCAAATCTTACAATAACCAAGCAGGGGGGGGGGTTAAAGGGCGGCAGCATGCCCTCCATACGTATCTCACTTTTTAACACTATTTTTAGGTGTCGCGGCGACAGAAATAAAAGCATCAAATTTAAAAATGGGGGATTTTGTCCCATCGGGATTTTCTCTTAGGGTCTTTTGGAGTAAAGGGTTTAAGCACAGGGGATTTTGGAAATGGAGATTTCATCACCAACCCGTTTTCGTCTACTACCACTGAAGTGGTTCGACATTTTTTCAACTACTACGCTTTGACTACGTCGGTCGGTTTTCCCAATAAAATGATTTGTCACAGTCCGATCTAGCCCTATGGTAGTTACCTAAAGCAATTATCATAAATTTCTACATTTCTCATCGAAATAAGAGATTGCGACTCAAGGTTTAGTATTTCTTCAGAGGCAACAATTTTCCCCATACGAGCTTACCTCGGAATTACAAACATAGTTTCGACATAATTACATATATGAGGGCGTTCAATAATCTAGCTTAGTAAGTCTGACAGCTCTATATTTTCATGTTGCTAAGTTTTCATTGGGCTAGGCTGGTCACGTAAACAGTTTTCTCAGTTGACGTCCGCAATACCGACAAATCAAGACAAGAATTTTTCGACTTCCTATTATTTATCTGTTTGTGTCAACACTATGTCTGGAGAACTCAGTTTTGACATTTCTATTGGATCACCTATCGGAGAAGAGCATGGGAGAACTCAGTTTGACATTTCAATTGCCCTGACGTGTAGAGCACCAATCAGAAATTCGGAAACCAGGAGAAAAAAAAAATACAATTGTCAGTAAGTGACATACCGACAATTCAAGTTAGTTTTCGCGTTCAGGTAAATGTGAATACAGACAATTTAAATCAAATTACGATGACTAGATTGTTGAATGCGGCCTATAAGAGAGAATATATCTCTAAAAGTTAGTTCCCATGAATTCTGCGGAGCATCGATATTTGATAAGTACTTCGCGACGGTTCTCCAAGATCGAGACGATACGAGCTCTCACACAGCGTTGTGCTGAAGTACCCAAAAAAAGTACCCGTCACAAAACAAAAGCTGGTTAAAACGATTCAGCAAGTTGGAATAATATTTCCTCCGAAATGTTTCTCATTCAGCAATCTAGTGATTATGTGATTTATGTGGGCACATTTTTATTTCCGATCTTAGATTTTTCGTGGCGAATGGAACACGATAGCAGATTGATCTGCGTTTGTAAATGTATTAGTGCGTTATTAGACAGTAAATCAGCTGTGCAAATTTTTTTCGTTTGTCAATGAAAACATACGAACTTAATGTGGGTGGGTAATCAGTATCGACGAAGAATCGAAATCCACAGATAACGAGGAAGCAAAAGAAGATGACGAAGATGATAGTAATTGCTCCAAAATTAGGTCCATGTACCATGTCCATTATACGTTTTTGCTCTGAATAAATGCTTTTCAAGAGGCTTTTCGTAATTTGGGTTTGAAAACAAATTCTAAATGACGTAAAACAGCTCTGCAAAGTATTTTGGTATTAGTGAGAAAATGTGTGCATCTGGAAAAATATCGAGATCTGCAAAAAGTGATCCGGATCAAAAAAAGATTGATTTTTTTGCCCAATGGAACATGAAAAGTGATTTAGATAAAAAAAAAGATTGATTTTTTATCCCAAGGGAAAACCACATTAGAAGTAATAGAACTTTTAAATACTGAAAATGTAATCAGGAGATTAAGGCGCGTAAACAATTTTCTGAATTTTTTAAAATGAATCAACAATAAATAGCCGATTAGGGCCGAAGGACTAGGTGCAATGCAATTCAGAATGACAAAAGTCAGTCCCATTGGGATATTTTTTATATCGGTTTAAAGTCCCTCATTGTTGCAGAAGTATCTCTCGCATATTAGCTCTGCAATGTCTTTCGATGATTTTTCCTTCCAGCAAACCTCAAAAAAAAAAAAAATGTTTCAAAGAAATCACAACAAATTAAGAACAGCCCCTTCCCCTCCTCTTTACCTAAAGTGGCTCAAACTTGTGTGAAATGGCTCGTAGAATGGCTCAACTCCGGAACAACGCTGTCACAGCTTTCCGCTCAATCTCCTTGTGAGTGAGTTCCACAATTTATTCATGCAATTATTTATAACAGTGTCTAGACTTACAGTGAGGCCTAAAACACAGTGGGTTCTTGCAGAATTATATTATGTGCTCTTATATGTATAGATATTATAGTTCTGGACACAAACATAAACAATTTAAAAATGTCTCCAACTATCAGGGATATCACAAAATTAATACATCACCTTAATACTGAAACGTGGGCAAGAGCATAGAGGAACTAGAATTTTCCCACATAGAAGTTTTTCCTGACAATTCCTAAGGCACCACCAGCTAAACCGATTAAGATATAGAAAATAAAAAATATTTCCTGTTCCATGTCCTTCTCTATATATATATATCTCCCCAAGTAACATCCTTCCGGGTGTCGAAACAAATCTTTTAATATTTTCGAATTTTGAAAACTAACCTTAACATCGACCTATAGGCGCCATGGTATAGAATTCGTGGGAAAGATGCATTTTATTTTTACATCATCTAAATATTTTCAAACACAAAAACAAAAACAAAAAACGTCCATCCTCATATTACATGTCCAACAAACAAACGAATTTGTTTTCCAACCAAAAACTCTATTTTTACGCATCAAGTGTCAAAATTTACGCCATCCATTCAGAGGATGGACTTACATAACAAGCCTTGTATTTTTGGATATACTCTCACTGTAATGACTGAAAGGTGACACTCCCGTCGATGACAAATTTATCTGTAATCCAAGACTTTAAACGGCTATAATTATTATACGGAACAAGTGCCCAACCACATCCTCGCTCTATGAATGCACATATCCTAGTTAGGTCCTCTCATAAGTTCACTGGAAAAAATCCTATTAAAATTGAATCCAAGTGCTAGTTGACCACAATTCTAAGAAGCAAAGGATATACGAATGCACTACCCTGTGCACACATATACCCACTGCTGTGCACCCTTCCTTAAATGGTAGGCACTAAATACCACATTATGAGGTTTCTCCAGCAAAGTGCGTACGTTATTTCTTTTTAGAGCCCAATACAAGTCTTGCTGTTTCCAAGTCTTTCTGATTATTCTCTAGGATTCAATTGATATGTTTCTCTCGCTTTTTGTTGGGTGAATCCTTGGAGTGATTTATAATCACCCCAAAGAAGGTATACACGGAAACCAATAAAAAAAAAACCAAACTGTCCTCGTTTCGTGTAAAAACCAAAGATGTCCTGCCGTGCACGACTGCTGTTCGGAGTAGTTGGTATCAGCATCGGCCAGTGTGATCGACATTTTGTAAGGCTATCACCATCCTAAGTGATCCTTTAAATTGCATGTAAATAAAATGTGTCTGGGTGGAAGTGAAAAATTTTCGAAACGTGTGCCCTGTGGTGCGGTTCGTATATACATTTTTGCGTGTTGTGTCTGTCCTTAAGTTGAGTTGTCTCTTCTGGTGATAATCGAACACATGACGTCCTAGCTGATACCGATTTGACATGGTGATTTGGGCAACACACGCTGGTGAAATGTGTTTTGTAAAATTTTCTCTTTGCCATTCTCCAAGTGACATTTCGTGAACAAATTTCAAGCTAAACTGTGCGGAACCAAAGAAGAATGGATTAAGTCTTTTGCTGCGTCTTTGCCATACCTACACTATGCGTGAAAATTGGATAATTTTAATCATGATTGTGGCCTTTAGAGACGAGACCGTTTGTCATGGAGACATTGTTACACGGGACCGCATTACAATCGGCTTTTTGTATCCTTAATTAGGGACTCGTAAAGGCATTAGTGCGTGTCTTGTTGTTGAGGCATGTGTCGATTATGAATCAAAGGATCGATTTGTTCTTCAAATGTCACACTGTCAAGATGGTATTTTGGTTTTAAGGTCATCGACGAAGTTGGAATTGCCAATAAATATATATATCGGGCCTTCTTTTGGCCTTGTATACCTATACCTACTACATCCACACCACATCCATGGTATAGCTCAAATAGTTTCCAGTTTTATATAGCAATACAGACGCATGCAGGACCTTAAATTTGTGGAAGAACTCTTCTCTCGAAGGAAACGAGTATCAGCGCCTACTTTTGACTCATCATCCATCACATCCATATGACGCTATAAAGCAAGGCTAGCTCGATATAAAAGTTATGGAGAGCATGCATTTCGTCCATCGAGTAAGGCGTTTTGAACTCATATCTGAGTTAGGTAGACTATTCACCGCCGAGTCTTTACTAGGGAGTCACTGCGAGGTATAGACATGTTGTCCTTAACATAACCTCGAAGTTTCTGATGCCAGCATCAGCAGTGACGTGTCGTTCTAGGACTAACTTGAGGCCATAGCAAATGCTGCAAACGCAAATTGGAAGGCATCATGAAACGAGATTGAGGGAGTCTTGAAGTCAGTTGCTTGGTTTTCTAAAGGAAGTTTCGAAAATAAAATACATATAAGGAAATAAAACCTCAGGGTGTTGTTTTCATTGTGAGAATCTTCAAATCTTCCTCAGCTGTGAGACTGCGTAGTTCCCCTTTTTCTACACAGAATCTTCTTCTCCTACCGTTTCTTGGGTCGTTTACCGCAAAGGGTCTGTCACCTTTTTGCGGTAAACGCATTTGTCATATTACAACGAGCTCTGGGTCCAATGGAGAATACATAATGGCGAGTTTTTCACTAAGGTCCTCTCTGTATAGAGTCGGACTCTTGCAAATGCTTTAAGGCGTTCGTTTTTTTTTCTGGTTTTAGGCTCTTTGCAATTAGAGCTCAAGTGATGTTTTGAGAGCACAAGGATCAAACTAGAAGTGAAATTCAAAACCAGTGAAGGATCCTTAACCGATGACAACGCCGGGCCCAATGTCATCCTGTAGACTTCAACAAACTTAGACGCCGATGTCGAATTTTTTGGCTGACTCTCAGTTTATACATGCACATGCTAGCTAAATTGATAAGGCGAAAAGATTTGGATACCTATCTTATCTTTATATAAATATAATTCTGCACGTGCTTGTAACCGAACTCCTCCTAAACGACTGGACCGATTTTAATGAAATTTTGTGTGTGTGTTTGAATCGGTCTAAGGATGGTTTACATTCGAATTTGGTGAAAATTAGACAAAAGGGCGTGGCACCTCCCATTCGAAAAAAAAAACCAAAAAAATTGTAGATATACCTACATATGTATCTAGAAAACTGTCGAACTGATTAAACTAAAATTTTAAGAAAATATTTGTTATTGGCCCAAAGGTGTTTCTGTGAAAGTTTGATCAAAATTGGATAATGGGGCGTGGTGCCTCCCATATTAAAAAAATTTACATTTTAAATTATATTTCTCGACACCCATTGGAGCTATAAAATTGTAGACATGATGATGGGCATGATTGTCCAAACAAACAACCGTTAGTTATTTAAATCTCCATATCTAAACATTGCCTGATTGAAACATTTTACAAAACCTGGCGGGACTGGATAAGAGGGCGTGACACCTCCCATAACAAAATATACATTTCAAGCGTTATTCGAAAGTCATGGGAAAAAATATATCTAGACAATACGATTCGTGGGCACACATCTTAGGATATATCGGTCGAAGCACATGGAGTACAGAATCAGTCTGTACATATCGGTTAAATAAGACGGCCGCAGGACTATTGACGAACAATGAAAATGTACGAGTAGGCAAAACAATGTTTGCTGGGTCCACTAGTGCATTTATATATTTTGTAAGGCCCTTCTTTGATCTGATTTGAGATCTCATTCATATCCCTTAATTCCAGTTTGACCTTGGATCCAAGCAAGAGTCAAATGGTTCAGCATCGCGACCGAATTCGAAGAGTTCCTGCATTTTAATACTATTTTTTGGAACGGGTTATAGGGTTACGCAAATATGAAGGTGTGTCTTTTGAATTTCTTTCTAACATTGTCTGTTTTAGAATTACATATTTTCAAAAGTTGAGTTAGGATTTTTTGCAGTCATCAGTGGATTGGATTCTATAATACTGGGTAAGGAATATAGGAGGTTGCATCCAGATTCTGATGTACTGAGGCATACTTTTCAGCTTCTAATCGTTGAAGACAGTCGAGGTGGTCTAAATCTAGCTGCAACAATAAAATGGAAAGTCGAAATGAGTGCAAAATCTGTGCCTCGCATATAGGTAATTGCATTTTCGATTTCGGTGGTCGTTTTGACAGTTATGATTATACCAGATTAATGGTGCTGTGATGGAAACTCTCAGCCTTGAACAAAATATAAGAATGCATCCTGTGAGGTGTAAGCAATTTTGAATCTCATGTACATCAATATACTATTGACACTACACCTTCTGAACCAGTTCTGGCTTGTTCATTTTCAAAATATGGTCCTTAATTTACACCCCCGCTAAACATGCCATCACATTCAAAATCGATCTGAAAATCACTTATATACCAACAGCACATAATACATAATTCAATATCAAGCCATCATTTCCCATAACTTTATCCTTAAATCAATCTAACGAATTTGCCACCATTTTGCTACGGTTAAAAGTTTACTTGGCCACCGACCAACACCGTCACCATAATTCACTTACAAATTTATTTTATCCACCAAAATTAACCCAAAACAAAAGGCAAACTGACCCTAAAACTTTTGCCCAAAAAATAAAACCCCAGCAGAGAATGCAATAAATTTCAGCTTAGCATCCCAATAGATTGACCAATTCGCCATATTTCTTTGGAAACGTTTCACACTCTACACAGGGTCGTGTCGCCTGGATATCTGCAAAAAAAAAAAAAAAACAATAGATACCCCAAAACGACAACAACATCAAATGTGTCCCAGTTGTTATCGGATTTTGGAATTTGCATATGGCGTCTTTTTTGGCACTTTATAAATCCATAAAATGACCGAAAACTCCATGACGTTAAGTCCCCAAATCGGCTTTACTCGATCCACACACATACATATACCCAACGCTGTGGGTTTGAGATTTAAGTTTTTTTTTTTAACCCAGCCGCAGGCGATCCTCCATTCAAATGGACTTTTGTGGCAGCACAGGCCACAGATTTTTAACTGAAACAATATGCGCATATGTGTGGCTGTAAAAAAATAAAATCCTCAATTTGCTAACCATATCTTTTGGGCGTAAGAATGTGGGATAAATCCTAACCCCGTCACCATGGACCATCCTCCACTGACACCATTAAATCGGGTGAATGATTCACTTTGAATATATGGAAAAGGAGCTGTGTGTTGAGTTTTATCCAAAGCCAAACTGTTTTTGGCCTAACACATGTGGACAGGTCATCCGTGGTGCGCCTGAGGAGAAGGATTTACGGACGAGGTTCTTAACTGGGAGAACGAGAAAAAAAAAATAAGGGTTACATTTTATTTGTATAAAATTGAGAAAATTTACCCCGAAGCAGAGGCGGGTGTAGAGCGAGCACATGGGACAACGAGGCTAACTGGATTAAAGGATATACTACATGTTTATTCGGGTGTAATAAAAGGAGCCAAATTATCCTTCCGTATGGATTTGGGAATTTCGAATTTCCCAACATTTTCTCTCGAATGATGGTGCGATGGTGGTGATGATGAGTAATAACACAGGAAGGAAGAAGAAAATCGAAACACGACAGAGTCCTTGTGTGTTTTGTGTCCAAGGTTGGATCGGTGAATGACTTTGATTGCGAATATAGAACTGGGCACTGTCATTTACCTTTAAATTCTTGATTTCATATTTTATTCTTGAGCTTCCGGTCAAGTAATTTCCTGCTCTATTGAAGAAAAATTCAAACGTGCTTGGAAGTTGTGGAACTTTTTCTATAGGTATGGTCCAAATATAAATTATTTTCAACTAAATTACATGAGAATATATTATAGCTGGCTTTACTGTGTTGATTTGATTTGGATCGGCCATTATTATATGAATCAAGGTTCAATTAGATTAATTCATTCATGTCAGTACCAAACGAAAGTTTTATTTGAAGCGAGGTTGATATAGACGCGTTACCATATAAAAAGTAACTGCTGTCTTATGGGCTTGCTCGAGAAAAGGCTTGGAAAAAAATGTTATCTTCCCCCAAAATAGATTTACATCATCGCCAATCATCACTTATTTTTCGCTAGTATTTGACATAGTCAAATCAATCCTCAACCAAAATAGCATGCTGCAAAAAACTCACTATCTCACTCATTATCCTTAACTTACCTCCAGCACCTATACATATGAATTAAGCAGTCAACCCTATTCACCTCGTCCAAAAATTCAAACTAGGTGATCAAATAGGTCACCGTCTACAATGTTCGAGCAGGGATCTGTAGGCCCCACTGTAATATCTCAGTCCTTCTTGGAAACACAACAATCATCTTCCAAACTGAAGACTGTGCAACTGAACTGGCTAGAAAATGTCTAACACGAAATCTCAAACGATCTAACATCAAGATATTGTTATAGACAAGACTGCGAAGCATTATTAAAAGTTCCTGATTCAGAAATTCAACTTCAAAACTCGTTGTGTTTCCCTTCTTGTTGACAGCTTATATTTTGTTTTGCACTCATTCACCCACTAAACCCACTTTTGCCGTACTGATGCTTGCAAACGCACCAGTGACAACTCGCTGTGTTCTGCCAATGATGTCGATATCGTCAGGGTACTAGTTGCACAGACTTTTGGAAAATTGTGCCCCTGGTGTTGGATTGCGAGTTTCGCACAATTTTCTCAAGAATGATATTTGGCGTATTTTTTTGGGAAGTGAGTATAACAATTTTGCATGTAAAAGTAAAAGTTAGCTAGCTATAGATTATCAAAAAAATACGCCTATTGATAAAGTCACATGACAGCGCATCACTTGTCTAAATCCTTTTTTGACATCAAAGGTCTCAGTTAGATTGTTTCCGACCTTTATGGAGCAGCGAACGTTCTCCATCATTATAGCTCATCTCTATAAATGCTGTTATATGCGGGCTTGAAATTGATAAATGGATGGTGAGTATCGATTTAGACTTCTTGAATTTCTCCAGAATCTGCCGTAGAGTGAATATTTGGTCGGTTGGGGACTTACTGGGCCTAAAACCATACTGATAGGGTCCAATCAGTTCGTTGACAAATGGTTTCAGGCGTTCACACAGTACGGCAGACAGGATTTTGTAAGCGATGATAAGGAGGCTTATGCCTCTATAGTTGGCGCAGTTTACAGGGTCTCCTTTTTTTTAATATATACTTGTCCCGGGAAAGCCAAACCTATAACGCTTCAAGAGCGCCCCGAGATGCTTGCAGATGCAAATTGTAGTCTTCTGGAAATATATCCCCAGGAAGCGAGTTCAAAAGTTTGCTTGTCCTGTAACAGAAGGAGTTTTGAAAAGTTGATGTCCTCGCGGTTGTTAAGTGTACTGTAAGGTCATGAGCATTAGCAGCCTGTCTCGTGGGGCGCCCAAAAGATGCACTTCCAGGGATAATGTCTTTGAGTTCCTCGGAACATCTACCATGGAAGTACCTATAGAACAAGCATAGGTCAGAGACTTGTCTTCTGTGCACCAACGGTTGTAGATTCGATGTGAGTGTAGGGTCTCCAATAAGTCGAACTGCTCGTCTCTGTATGATTGTCAAGTATGTTGAGTGAATGTTTTGGGGCCGAGCTCCATATATGGGAACAATATTCCAGGCCTGGTCTAACCTGTGCTTTGTAGAGAAGGAGAAGTTGCGAAGAAGGCTCTTTGCTCTAAATAGGTACCTAGCTCAACTTAGCGGACGCCGATCTTGCGATATAGGATATGTGGTCCTGCCATGTGATTCCTGAATTGACTGTGACTCCTAAAAGCTGCATTAAGTCCGTGGGATGGAAGGTCATCCATTTGGATCTGAGGAACTGTTGATGCATTGCTCCTAGAAAAAGTTGTGAGCTGTGTCTTGTTCTTATGGATCTTACAAACAATGCTGAGGTTCCATTCATCAGGTATACTTTCCTCTGACCAAATCTTGAAGACGAGTTGATGTATGCTCTCTACAAAGCCATCCACCGCTGCCTTGAAAAGCTCGGCAGTTAAGCCGTCCGGTCCAGCAGCCTTGTTGGGCTCCAACTTGAATATTGCTATCCTTACCTGATTTGGTGGACGGAAGTCTTGGCTTTCATCGCGGAGGTTGAATGGTTCATTTGTGTCGTCTTCGCCGTTTAACAGTCTGCAGAAATGTTTTTTCTATGTCCTCAGCACCGACTGTGACTCCACTACAAGGTTTCCTTGTTCGTCTCTACAGGTCTCTGTTCGGGTCTTGTTCCCGTGACACATTCTTTTTACCTTTTGGTAAAACGTCCGAACATTGTTCCTGGCATAACACCTCTCTATTTCCTCGATCGCGCGCTTCTCATGCTCTTTCTTTTTCTCTATGCCAATAAAAAAGATTTTTACAAAATTTGAAGGTGGTTTTAAATTTAAAGTATATTCTAATAAAAAATGGAAATTTCCATTTTTCCGACTTTTGGTCTTCATTTGGGGTTTTCCGAATTTCCTTTTTTCTAAAAAACAAAAGCAGAATCCTCTGGAGAATCATCGAAATCGGTCTTGCCGTTCTCGAGTTTTTTCGAGTCTAACGCACATCAGTAGATTTATATATGTATAAATAGATAGATAGAAGATATAGATTATGGTCTGATGGTCGCGATCGCGATATGCTATTTAAATATAATTGCTCGTTCTCCCTTGCAGTCCTATTACAGTTCTCCCTTAAGTCTGCTTTTCAACAAATAAACATATTTTTATTAAATTGTTTCTATTGAATTGACAGCTTCAAGTCTTCAAGTTCTTCGCAATAGGCGAATATTTTTATTAAATTGTTTCTATTGAATTGAAAGCTACAATTCTTCTAGTTCTTCGCAATAGGCTTATCGGCTATTATGCCTCTTAATGCCATTATGAGGAGGTACTACCAGCTGCCGCCTCTAGTCGCCTATTACGACTTGAATTCATTACCTCACAGTTTTATTTATTCCCGCGAAAAACCGGTAAACCGCTCTTTCTGGTGTAAAACTATATCTCACTTTGGAAATTAAACGATTTCACCATTCTTTAAATAAAAACACTTGCTCGCTGAAGCTTAAATGCTTACTTTCGTCATAGATATTCTTAACATTCGTAAATCTAGAACCTAATCCCCGCAAAAATCTCGCCTGAAAACCCCGTATGGGACCGCTAGTCTCATATACCGTTAACATAAATCCATACCAGATATACCAACCTAAAAAAAGGATAGAACGACTATAACAAAAGATAGAAAAAAAACCAAACAAATGTGTAAACTTTCGTAGCACAGACGTAAAAATAGGCGCGCATGATACCAAGCCATTCGGCCTGACCAAATATTTCTCGAAAACCAACAGTGTGAGTGAGTGGCGTCATTTAACCAATGCCTAGGTGAGTGTTTCAGGCAAAAAAAAAGCAACGAAATTCCTTACCAACAAATCTCGAAACTTTATAGACTCCCATAAAAATAAACTCCAGGATTAAACTGTCCTTCAGCCAGGCTACCCAAAGTGGGCAGAGTATTGTGTCCTCCTAACAAATGTCCCGACAATTAAACGGAATCTCTTCCACTCGGCAATTGTCGTCGTCGTTTCCTCCACAGGATGGGCCACCAGGCGTACCTACAAAAAAAAAAAAAAACAGAAACTCCCGTAATAAATTTCAGCGATAAACTAGAAAAGTTCCCACTATACCCAGAAGGACGACAAACAAACAGCACACACACGCAAGGAAAAAAAAAAACCAACAAGCAGACATGTCCTGGCCACGGATGAGATGACGGACCAATCGGCCGAGATCCTTTGATGGCCGTCTAGGAGGATAGATGACATCAAATTTATATGGAAATTGCTAGCACGGGCACAAGAACCAGAATAAAGGCCACAAATTCCACCACCATACACCAACACAGCGAACAACCATCAAACATTTGCCATTAGTGCGTCCCCACCGTTGCGTTGCCTCGACACAGGAGCAATGTGGTGTAACGATTTTATGATCTGTGCCAGTGACTGGATTGAATGACATGATGGACTCCGCGCGATGCAATCGCGGGTGTCAACGTTGGAAGGACAATCTGATTAGGATTTCGCCTGAGATCTAGATAGCAGCCTCACACTCTACCAAAAGTTATGCAAATGCGCGCCCGAATACACCCACGCACACGCACGTCAACAGCGTCAATAATGACAATGATAACGATGGTCGCACCAAATGGGACAGAATAATTTCCAAGGCGACAAGTCTGCTCCCGCTACAGATTTGGTGACATTTCCAGTGCCGTCCGGTCATTGGAGTGGATTTTATTAATAACTCTAACGAGATTACACTTCGACATCAAAATGCCCCAAAGTGAGTTTGGCTTGGGGCCTGGGGGTGTTCAATCTATTTCACTTAAACTGATTGTGGGCCGCACTCGGACTCAAAAGAAGGAAAATTAATTTTCTGTGATTATTCTCGGATTGGGGTGGTTGGTGTTCACTTTCTGTTATGACTTTTAATTTCGTTTCGCGTTGTTGAACTTATGGCCGCGGAGCGAGTCCATAATGGACACAATGACAAATTGAAAGAGATCTGCATCTGACCAATCCAATCGCCTGAGGATGTAGGATTTAATAGCTTTTACCATTTTCTGGGTGAAATTACTCCAGAATCGAAAGTATGATAAAAATTTATCGATTGCAAAATATGAATGTCTATCGTCGTCGTCGTCGTCGCCGTCATCGCCATTTTCCTCGCGTCCTCGTCCTCGTCGTTGTATAGCTGTATATTTGGCTCTGTCTCATCTGCGGGAATGTCATTATGGCGGACTCAATTGGACTCAGGACAATGAGGATATTTTCGTTTACAGCAATTTATTATGATCGCCTTTAACAATTATTATTGGTCTTGGTCTGATTGGGGGCGTTTATTTATGAGCTTTGTCATTTGACTTAAGCTATGTGGCAATTGTGGCTAGCCAAGCGTATTGATGCGGCTGGTTTTATCTACAAGTTGGACGTCTACTATGATTATAGATTCTATTCATCATCATATTCGAGCCGGAGCGGAGGCTCGAATATTTCATTTGCCGCAATCCCAGTGTGACCTGGGACCCAGACATGATTCAAAGAGTTCAGCTTAGTGAGTTCAAAGAGTTCTTGCATTCCCGAACTATTTTGGAACGGGTAAGAGGGTTAAGCAAGGCCTTTAGCGAAGCTTGGCTGTCGCTACAGACGCAGATACTCCGACCTCTTGGCAAGTTCCGGAGCCATCCGTGAAAATTTGACTACATCCCAAACCAGTCTATCTAAAGCCAGTCCTAAATGAAAGGAAAGTTGACTCTTAGTTTGAACAACAACCGATGTTCCGGTGTCATTGTATGGAACTAGGATCGTAGAATAAGGTCATCGAAACTCCAGTTTGGATGATACCAAAAACCACCCGTACGGTATAGAATGCTCTGATAGTAGAACCCATGATAAAGGTATCAAGGGGAAGTAAGTCAAGCAGATCATCTAGAGTAGATCCCGGCGTACTCGAGAGAGTGCAGCTGAAACCGACCCTAGAAGGTAGTTAAATACTTTCGCGAAAGCCCTCTCCATCAAACAACTGACGCTTAGGGTAGAAAGGCCAATATCATAGCCCTATACATCCAAAGGACATTTTTAGGTGATAAGCTCCACTTCTTACCGAAAGCACTCTTAAACTGAGTGGAAACTAAGAGCACCCTAGATATATTCGACTTGGAATACTTTGCCCAAAAAAGCTTCCTATGCAGGATCACTCCCAGATATTTCGCTTCATCTGAGATCTGGATAGTGATGCCTTTTAGCACTGGTTGAGTCAGACCAGTAAAAATTCTCCGTCTCGTGAAGAGAACAACCTCAGTTTTTAAAGGATTGACCGAAAGCTCATTCCTAGTTCATTAGACCGCCTGAAACGATGAAATGCCTCACTCAGTAGTCAAAGTCAACATAATAACCACCGAACCACCACTTGAAATACCAGCGAATATTTCCCAGGCATTTTATTTGGTGAATAAAGCACGCATTTACATATTTTTGTTAAGGCTAAGTACGCAGCTCAAGCGAAACAAAATTTTAGCTGCTCTCCAATTTTTTTTCTCCAAATCAGTAAAAATAACTTCCATCAAAATTCATCAACGCGAAAAAGTGTTATATTTTCGTTTTGCTTTCTTTTTTTCTTATCTACCTACTATTCTTTCATCTGAATTTTTTTACTTTCAACGGATTCCTCATCGAGATATTCATTTAAAAAAATCCTTATTTACTTTTCCGCAACACAGAAGCACAACAGAATCAAAACCAACAGATCTGTCAAAATTTAGCTTAAGAGATGTGCCAATCGGCGCGCTTAATTTTGACAAGTATAGGTATGTAAAGGTATGAAGTACCTACCTTACAGTCTGAAATAAAAATTTGATTTTTTAGCTGAAGCAGCGTATCGCTCGGCTTAATAGATTCGCTTAAATTTAGCTCGGTTCAATTTTGGAGAGAATTTTGTATGGTAGCCAAAATTTCGCTCGATCAGCGTACTCAACTTAAAGCTTAGTAAACGCTGCTCAAGCGAAACAAAATTTTAGCTGCTCTCCAAATTTGTTCTCCAAATCCCTAGCTAATTTTGACATAGAGTGCGTTGTGGATATAAGTGTCACAGCAAACTGATGTTCGTTAATAAAAACATCCTTCAAAAATTCATCGACGTGAAAAACAGTTATATATTTTCGTTACACTTTCTTTTTTTCTTGTCTGCTATTGCTTGATCTCAAATTTAGCACTTTCAAAGGATTCCTTATCGAGGTATTCATTGAAAAACGCTATCCTTATTTACTTTTCCGCAACACAAAAACACAACAGAAAAAAAAACAACATGATCTGTCAGAATTTACCTTGGCAGGTAATTATAGGCGTTTTTGGACCTATGAAGAGCTTTTTTTAAATATAAGAAGTTACACCAGGCTTAGTAACTTGGAAGTCACACTCGTGCCACGTTCACGTTTTGAAGGGTCGTCGGTTCAGTTTCCAGACCAAGGTGTCCCTCATAAAAATCTCAACTTCGCCTGAAATAAAGAACGAATTCAAATGTGAGAACTTTTTACTGTAATCGTTCCCATATCATCGACCATCCATTGAGCTAATTTGGATGTTTTTCCGCAATCTGGAAAATCCCATCTCAAGTACCACCTCACTTGAAAAGGATGTCATCCTTAAACAAATTGCTTCTTACACATGTTGTACATCGCCGGTTGTTATCTCGAGAGGAATACTCGGTTAAATCAGCTCTTCGTTGCCCTTTGTGCGGACAGGGTATACCTAAATCAAGAAACAAATCGCTTATTCACCAAATCGAAAGTCACTTCTTCTACCCAGAGAAACGCATCCGGCTGTAAGCACAAGTATGTCGTTGTCGAGTCTATGCTTCCCTCTCTCGGTGGAAATGCAAATTTTGTGAATTTTTCAAGAAGTCGTCCCTTTCATATTCAAATTTGCCCGATTAACTGTGTCGGTTACACGAAATATTATTCTTTTTTTTCGCTGTTGATCTGGTGTGCCTTCTTCTCTATTGGGGTTGTGGCAGAAAATGGGTTTTTTTAGATGGCAAATGGGCGGTGAATATCATCAAACCCTCGGAAGGGCTTCTGTGTGCCTAAGTACGGTTTTGTATGTTTTACTCGAATTTTTTTTTGTATCCTTTTGTCAGTCGAGATGTCAGCATTTGGGTTTCGGTCTGAGTTTGGTTTCAGAATTTTTATGAACATTTTGATGCCTTAATCTGTTTATGATCCCTGAACGATGAATATGAATTTTGTTTGGTTTGATATACGAGTATATGTGTTATCAGTCTGGTTTTACTGAAACTGGTTGTACAAACAATTTGTTAAAGGGGTGACTTTCTGCAATTTGGTTTTGTTACTTCTCAAAAATGTAGAGTAAACGAAGGTACCTATTCGTAAAAGTATAGTTTTTATGTGAGAATTGGTGCGGTTCGTCTTTTGGAAAGCGAAATACATATTACAAAAAAAAATCTTTGACAGGTGTTGATAGTTATATTTCAAGTGTCCATTTTGAGTTGTGTCTTATGAAAATGGAGAGCCAGAGCAATGTGTGTTTCGCCTCTTTTGTATCTTTCTTCCCTTCTTCAAGCTTTAGCCTATATAGGACGAGACACTCACAGAGAAATCAGCTTGGTCTGCCTTTCTCTTTGCTCTAAATCCCTTTATTTGCAGGGACTCTGCAGAACGATGCCTATAATGTTATGTGCAACAAATCCGTAGTTACAGACACCCTATAGGCCGAGATTCTCACAAAAAATATCCGTTTGTATCTGAGTTTTTTTTTTATTTTCTCGGCGAATGGAAGGTACCTACAATTTAATGCTTAGTCCAAACGGATTAATTGAAAAGCATTTTCTTCTTCGCGAGAGCTGGCGCATAATGGAAATAAAAACCTATAATATGTAATTTATGTTCTTACGTGGATCGAACCTAGGACTCCTCGGCCAGGAGCCTAGAGCGGCTGAGGTATACGTTTGCCTGCAATCCAAAAGCCCGTTTTCAAATGCCCGTAGGTATTACAAAAGCCCGTATTTCAAAATCTCGTAAATTATATGCCCGTAAAAAAAGAAAGACCGTGATTGTATTCCTGTGGTCACTATTTTAAAATGAGTGCAATGAAAATGTTCATTTACGGTCTTCTGTATTACATGCTTTTACTTTACGGTCAACTTCAAGTGTTTGCATTTACGGGCTTCTGTGAATATGGGCTAAAGTTTTACGTATCGTTCCGAACTAGAACACTAACCGCTGAATCACTATACTCCCACTTTTATAGCTGCCTGGGCTATTGGTAAAAAAAGGTGGCACGGACACCTTCAGGTGGTATTTACTTTACCCCTCCCTTTTCAGGATTCTTGGCATTCGTGGAAGGCGTAATTCTATTGTGATCCGGAGATGATGTATAACCCTATACCGGTGTCCATTTTTATAAGTCTATACCAATGGATTGCGTATTAGGTGAGGTTAGGTCAGCTTAGGTTAGAGGTTAGGCGGCTGTCCTAAAATAGGACACACTTAGACCAAATTTATAGGTTCATTGCGATGTTGCGAATTATGGGCCGGACATTACAGATGGGAATTCTATTGCTAACTGCGAATTTCATTTAAAAAGTGCTATCTCCGTGTATCTTCGGGTAGGGTGTAGGAATAGGGACCGAAGGTATACCCGTAACAGTCCACCCCCTGTCTATTGCCTCTGGCAGGCCATCAATAAGAAGGGAAACTGGTGCATAGCCGAGATGAGTGGTTGAATCAATCCGTTCTTCTGCTTGACCAAAAGTCTGTGGAGGGATTGTCTACTGGGAAAAAGATAGAGGTTAACCGAAGCAGTCTGTCCCCCGTTTATACTTCCTTTGACAACCCCTCCAGGAGACTAAGACTGGTGCTGAGCAGAAGAGCTTGATTAAAGCAAACCATATATCCTACTGATCGGTACCGAAAAAATAAGTGTTAGAGTTTGTCCTTCAAGGAGAGCAAAGACGAAGGTTGACTGAAACCGCTTAACCGTCCATTGTCTCTGACCGTTGCATGACCGCCTTTTCATTCTTTCCCGCTGTGATAGCCGCTTGAGAAAGGTCCTATAAAGTCTAAATGTGGAATGATATAATCTGTGATAGGTAGATCTATCTACTACTATATACTTCTGTATGATCGTCGAATGGAAAATATACCAGTCCCGGGGTTTTGAAGGAGCCCTTGACCGTTTTAGGCGTTACAAACTGTTCTGCTTACCTCCTTTTCATCATTTCGCACCTTGTTTTCTTGGAGCCTGGGGCTATCTGACTTGTAGATTTCTGAAAAATATGCGCGATCCACAATTTCCACTATCTCCCTAGTTCCATTCCATTACGAACTTTCAAATATGTATGTATTTTTAAAATCATTTCTCTGTTCTGCATAATAGCTCAGGTCTTAGGCAGGTTTACTTTACCCGCAATTATTGGTACAGACTTTGCCTGAATGAAGAATTTGTAATTAAGTATCCTGTAAGGACGATGGTACCTACTTTTTAAATATATGTATTTCTATTTTAACCAGCAATAAGTGAATAAACTTAATAAAAAAAAATAGCCACCACATAAATGTCCTTCGCCTAGTAAATTAAAAGAACCCGTTCCTATTCAGTTTGCCATGCCCAGCAGTGTAGAGTATGTGGCCACAGGAATACATCTCGTCAAACCGAAACAACACTTAGGTACCTACGTCCATTTGTAACGGCTGCGCACGCTCAAATTCATGAAGCAATTTATGATGATCTTGTCGTCATCATAAAAACAAAAATTATGCAAATCTTTCCTATACAGTCACCAGGGACGCCACATTCGTACACAATATGCCTTCACCACGAATGCTAAAGCCGTCAATTTGACCCTCCAGCATTACGAAGTAGATACATAATATAGAGTCATTCCACAGACGTATGAATTATGGGAATTATCGCCGCCCCTTTCAAATGCAAATAAAGCTGGCGAATCAAGAAAACCCGCTTCTCAGTGTTTGCAACATGAATTCCATCATCTATTCGAGGAAGAGCATTATAAGAGTATAGCCGGTTTTTGAAAAGGAATCTACGCGGTCTAATCTTAAACATTAGTTGGTGGTCACGTTGGACAGACGCAAACAATTAAGTCATCTCGACAATACAAAGAGGAAATGTGGACTAATTTCTGGTTGACCGTGACTAAAAGACACCGACAAGCAACGGCGACGCTCTATAAAAGTATAGACAGTAGAGTATCCAGATTGCATTATTAGGTACCCCTGTCTGTGGCATCGATAAGGGAAGATCTGAATCTGTTATTTGTTTTTTGCAGGTGCGAACTTGGAATCCTGCTGGGTTAACTTATGATCTGCATTTGTTTTGCAAAAGAGCCGGCCGTGCGTCGGTATCGGTACCAGCAAAGGGCCATTTCGATTGGCCGCATGTGGCATGTGTCCTGGAGAGCTCAGCAAAGTTACCTTCTAATTGTCATGTCACTACCGGTGGCGAAGGTCGATAATAAAGTCTCGTCCAGGACAATTCGTTACAAATTCAAGAACTGATTAGACTTTGTTCTGTTTTGTTTCGTTTTGTAGTTCTTGTGGTGATCCTTAATAAATGAGCAGATGTATTGTGTTACTGTCGTTAGAATGGAAGAATTCGTGCGTTTACTGTGCAATGTAGGTACACATAATATTTTTCTTATAAAATGTCGTTATTAACGTACACTGCAATTGGATTTTATCGCCACCTGCTTGAAAAGTAAAGAATTATTTTTGGTTGGTGTATCGGCTGAGCTAAGTGAAACACTGGCATCTGCCGGTGACTAGAGAGTGTAGGAAAACACTACTTATGAAAGAAAGCGGTAGTGCTTTGAAATGTCAGTACAGTGACTTACAAAATAAATGGTTAAAAATGATTACATATTAGTAAACGCACCAAGTGACAAAGAACAGAAACAACAAATGACTGAACGTAAACGTATATTAATTGTTTATATTGCTGCCAGCGAGAGAAATGTCAATTTATCGCGGCAGCTATGTTTTTCTGGATCTGTTTCAGTTTTGTGTATCGGAGCGAGCAACGTAAACAGAACCCGAATTTACAACAGAACGAAAAAGCTTTTTGTTCTGTTCCTGTTTCTGTTCACTCTTGGTGCTTTAAGCCCACAGATGTCAAATAAAACGACAATGTTTACTGATAATGAAAATTCCATTAGTTCTGACACAGTGTCGTAGCAAGAAGTGTGGCATTTTTTAACATTTGTCTGTCAACTACACCAACAAACAGTATGCAATCACTAATTATGTTCTCTGGCAAACGCCCGCCATTCTTTACACGATTACAGTGATTTTGACACCAAAAAAAATAGATATTTGTAATTTGGCAAATAGTGTAACCGGCCAATAACTACTTACGTTTTAGACAAAACATGGCAATTTATTGGAAAAATTTAAGGATCAACCAACTTGGAGTGCCAAACTAGGCGCGCTTAGCCAAATATCGGGTTAATTGAGGCTGAGGTCCACCCCGGACTGTAGCGCCATCTAAGTAAGTAAATACATAGTAAATAAAGGACGCCACATTTGTAATGGCTTCCTGTTTTCGTGATGAAGGAAATGTCGGAGTATGTAGGTATAGGATAGCAGAACTGTGGATTTAATTTATGTAATAATTATACTTTTTCCAGATAAACAGATATCTACGAAATAACCCGCAGAAATGTCAACAAATTCACAACAAACATGACGTATCACATTAGTTTTTTGAGAGTTGACAACCTACCTACCTAGGGCTCCATTCCAAACTGATATATAGTTTTTAATTTGTTGTTGGACATTATGCTTTGTCTTATTTTCATTGGTAGTGATCAATCTGGGCCAATCAAAGTGAGACAAATGCTGTCAAAGTTAATAAAATGGGAACCCGAACGTTATCCATAATCATTCGTGTATAAAAATGTAACCGAAATAAAATTTGTTTAGCTCATTCGTCGAACTTAGTCTTGGTCTTAAACTGTTGATTTTGAATTATAAAGTTAAGGTGGGTTTCCACATGTCGGTTGATTGACAAAGATTGACAGCTCTCGCGCTTATGCCATTGAACGACACCACCGTCAGTTCATTTCCGCTTATGTCAATTATTGGCAAAAAATCGTTTGTCAGTTGATTGACCAACTTATGAACTCGATACCAATTAATTTTCACTGCCAATTATTGAAAAAATTACATTTTACATAATTTCCCAACAGAAATTGTGAGGGTCAATTCCAAACAAGCGAGAATCGTTGTTAAGGCTGAACTATAATAGTCGAATTGCTCCGTACGACCACGTCCGCAATAGTGCGAGTGCGAATACAAGGGATTTGTATTATTCGACCACAATGGCTTTTGGCTCAGTTTCGTTAAGTTTTCTGTCACTTGCGCTCACTTGCGAAAGAGCGATCTTATGTCGTTTTCCATTGGGCAAAAAGAAGCGTCCGGGAGCGTCCGGAATGAAGAAAATCAGTTTGGCACAAAAAATACTCTTCTGTTGATTCTGAGGAGAGAATTTCGCTTCTCGATTTCAAGTCAGAATCCACTCAAGAAGCACTAACACAAGTGCATTTTATGTATTTTATACAAGCCAGCTGGCAGCAGCAATACAATAATTTTTGACGTTTCACCAATACGTGAGTGTTGTCGCCCAAAAGCAGTTTTCTTGTTTCATTGGATTTCCGAATGAGTGAATCCCCGAGTGAAACCAATGGAAAACGACATTATTCGCACTTTTGTACGCAAAACTTGACAGTCAGCAGTGTTTTGTATTTGCAAGAAAAATAATTTATTCAAATCAAAAAACGGCTTCCGTAGAGGAGTATGAATTTCTGTCCGAGCTTATAAATTTAGTGCAGGAAAATAAATTATTATATGACAAGAGATCCATTTTATTTTAATCGAAAAAAAAAGAAAACGCGTGGGTAAATATAGAGACACAATTGAAAATAAGGAAACAACACAAAAATAACCGGCAATACTATTTGACAGCCGTATACACACGCCTATTATGGGCTACTTAAGCAATTGACAGCACTGAAGAAAACTGAATTACGACATTAGCTTCCGTTTGCTTTCGACTATTATAGTTCAGCCTTTACTCCTCGCTTCCCCACTCAGCAAATTACATTTTGTTTGACAATTCAGCTATTTCCACTTGTAAATCAAATTCTTTGTCAGTTATTGGCAAACTCTGTTTGTCAGTTATTGGCACACTCTGTTTGTCAATTCATTGACAAGCAATTTTTCGCTATTTCCACGTGCCAATTTTCTAATTGGCGTAAAAATACGTCAATTGTCAATTTGAAATCGACAAGTGGAAACCTAGCATTGAGTTCATCAAAAAATATTAGGTAAGCAATTGCGGTCTTAAATTTTTATGAAACAAATTTATTAAAATTGTTATGTTCTACTTCTAAGTCAATTACACAATAGGTTCCGCTGAGTTGAATTGTGTTAGTTTTGTTCCGTTTCGTGATTTTACGGATGGACTTTTCTGATGGCTATAACTTGCTCTATTATGAATGAGAATGGCCGCGTTCCATTGACCGCTAGATGACTAGCGGCATGTCAAACTCCGTACAAAAAAACTGACATTTTACAATAGTGCTAGAGCTCTAGCGCAAATGATGAAATGTCAGTTTTTTTTATATGGAGTTTGGCATGCGCGCTAGTCATCTAGCGGTCAATGGAACGCGGGCATTGTGTCTACAATTTATTCCAAAAAACATAGAACTCTTTCAACCTAACCGTGGAACTCCGAAGACAACATAAAAGTTTAACGAACAATCGTTAAGTGGCCGCAGTGTCAAAATTGGCAATTTGTTTTTTTTTTCTCTGGATCATTTGTATATACAAAATAATGGATAAATAATACCGTAAAATCCCATAGTTACCTTCGGAGTTAGCAAAATTTATTAAATTTAAGTTTATAGTTCGAGCCCTTTTCGGCAAAGTAAGTACTTTAACCTTAAACTCAGATTACTTCCACAAAAAGAACCGTTCTCCATAGCTCTCATAGCTGACGTGGACTATGGCACGCCAACGAAAGAACGCCGGCAATTCTAATTCTACACCAACCCCGGCCACAACAAGCAGCAGCACACAAAGCTCCCAGCAATCCCCTCTACCAAAGAAACCATCTAAGCCCAGCAACAGCTCCAATTCCAAGCGAACCGAACCCGGTGGGCCATTCATTTTGAGCAAATGGAAAACAATCATAGGATGTGTGTGCCTTGCGATTGCGTCGTACTTCGGGTATCTTGGGTATCTGGAAACACGAGTAAATACGCCTTACGACAGTGAGAAAATGGTGCAGCGGACGGGTCTTGATGATCCCGATCGATATTGGGGATCGTATCGGCCAGGCAACTACTTTGGACTGAAGACGAGAGATCCACATTCTCTGGTCATGGGACTGATGTGGTATTCACCACAGAATTTGGGCCACGGAGGGAAGGGCATTCGCCATTGGTGTGAGATTGGTGACAATCTAGACAAGTATGGGTGGACACATCACGATGGAAGGACATTTGGCACCCAGGAGATTCATGATCTTCCATTTGAGCTAAAGACTTCGTTTGTTAAATTCCCCGGCAAGCAATTCGGTGGCGATTGGACAGCTAGGGTGAGTGTAAGAAACTACACGAACGCATGGAACCGGGAGATATCCCTCATTTGGTATGTGGCGTTAGACGAGCGTACAAATGGTCATATCAAGTATGTCTCTGATGAGAAATCATCGGAGCCGGGAGTTTATGGTGAGACCTTAGGTCTGGGCGAGTTCCAAGTGAAAGTAAACCCGGTTAAAGGCAAGGTGCTGCATAAATCGCATCTCAGTACATCTGCTCATTCGCTCAAGGACTTGAAGGAGATTCTTTTCGCACATTTTCGAGTAATAACTGCGAAGAGCGGCAGAAGATTTGTCTCTCTGCCCGGGGAATTGATCTCATCGACGGCGGGTCATGTTGCAGATCCAAACTTCATAGCGATTCAAATAACAGCGGAGGTGGACTTCGCAGTAGACATCACATATCAGTCGACTTCGGGATTTTCTGTTGGCGAGGAGATTCCTAAGCCTCCAATTGGCCGAGAGTACACGAAATCTTTGGAGGAGAAGATCGAAGCTTTTGATGAGAAGTTTGAGAACACCTTCCACCTGCGCGAGAAAGGATTCTCCGCCGATGAAGTAAAGTTTGCCAAGTACGCTCTAAGCAACATGATTGGCAGCATTGGCTATTTCTACGGGTCGTCTCGAGTGCAAAGCATCCACACAAAAAATCCGGTGCCCTATTGGAAGGCTCCGCTCTACACTGCTGTGCCGTCGCGTTCGTTTTTCCCTCGAGGATTTCTCTGGGATGAGGGCTTCCATGGTCTGTTAATCTCCTCGTGGGATTTGGACATTGAGCTCGATATCATTTGTCACTGGTTTGACCTGCTCAATGTGGAAGGGTGGATCCCACGAGAACAAATCCTTGGTATCGAGGCTCTGGCAAAGGTCCCCGATGAATTCGTCATCCAAAGGAACACCAATGCCAACCCACCAACGTTCTTCCTTACTCTGCAGAAGATCCTAACACAGCACAGGAAGGAACTTTCTGCCAAGGGACGCTTTGCCACTTTGGAGAGATTGTATCCGCGTTTGCAAACCTGGTTCGCATGGTTCAACAACACTCAGAAAGGCGATGTATTGGGGGCCTATCACTGGCGTGGTCGCGACGCCCAAAGTGAACGAGAACTCAATCCAAAGACGCTGACCTCCGGCCTCGATGACTTTCCTCGTTCCTCGCACCCAACCTCGCAGGAGCGTCACGTTGATCTGCGCTGTTGGATCGCCTTTGCTGCCAATGTCATGGCTGAACTGTCAACCCTGCTCGGCAAAAACGACGCCAAGTACTACGAGACGGCTTCCTTCCTGACAGACAACAAACTGCTCAACGATCTGCATCTGAGTCCCTTCACCGAAACTTACGCCGACTACGGCTTGCATACCGACTCGGTGGTTCTTAAGCGGCCACAAATCACACAACGCAACGCAGCCAAATACCAGCAACAGCAACTGGAGATGGTTCGCGTCACACTGAAGCAGCCCGACCTGCGTTTTGTCGACTCCACCTACGGCTATGTGAATTTATTCCCATTCCTGTTGGAGATCATCGACCATGACTCGCCATATCTGAGCAAAACTCTGCAGGACATCCACAATCCGAACATCTTGTGGACCAAGTATGGCCTTCGTTCACTGTCCAAAACGTCGCCACTCTACATGAAGCGAAACACAGAGCACGATCCACCGTACTGGCGTGGACCAATTTGGATAAACTTGAATTACTTAGTGCTCCGCGCGCTGCGGCACTACGGGCGTATAGAGGGACCCTATGCCGCAGATGCTCGCCGGCTGTACAACGAGCTGAGGGAGAACATTATCGGGAACATTTTCCGCGAATACCAAAGAAGTGGATATATCTACGAACAATACGACGATCAGACCGGCAAGGGCAAGGGATGCTATCCCTTCACTGGATGGACCTCGCTAGTAGTCTTGATTATGTCCGAGCAATACTGAGAAGCATTTTTTTTTTTTTAAACTTCAACAAAAGGAACACGTGCCAATTGTAGAGGCATAGCATTTTAAATTTAGCGAACTTATTTGTTTTTTGCTAGTCTTACGGTTTTTCTCGATTATTGGGAGATTTGACGAAATAAACTTAAATTATTCAAAAGTTGCTCGTTTTTGTGTCGATCACTTATGGTTGTTCCTTTTCAACTCCCTCAACAGCTAGAGATTTAGCAGTTTTGGTGGTAGACGTAGAGGCCGTCTCCATACTGCATTGTCCATCGCATTGGCCAACGTAAAGGCCCAGTTCCGCTGTAAGTTTATCGGACTGCATACCTGTCTACATCAAGTTTAGAACCCTTTTAAAAACCTTTTTAAACTTCAGCCAAATAACGGGTTCTTTTAAATTAAAAAAAAATTTATTACTATATATAAACTCGACTACTTTTTAGCGAAAGTAATTTTCATTGCATGAGACGGTGTGATTTTAAATCCTTGTAGCGCTTCCTTCGCAGCACTACTCTGCAGCTCTGTGGCAAATTCAACAAACGCGATATCGTGACGATTCGGCACCAAACGTACCTCTTTAAATCCAGGGAATTGATTGAACAGCATCGACAACATCATTTCATTTGTTTCCTCTGGTAAATTGGTAAGGAAAAGAATTTGATTTGGTGGCTGCTCGGCAGTCGAATTCGAGGTGGAATTTTCAGTGCCACCAGCCTTTTTCTTTTTATCTCTGAAAATGCATAAATAAATAACAAATTTCCACACATATAAAGAAAAGCACTTACTTCTTCTCTTCGGTTGCTGGTGCCTTTGGCGGCTTAACCTTTTTGGGGCGCTCCTTGAATGTTCCTTTTATTTTAGCGACAACATCGCTGTCTGATTTCGAATATGCGATTCGCATAGGTTTGTCGTAGAACGGGAATCCTTGCATGGTACGTAAAGCATTTGAAGCGCTTGAAATTTCTTTGAAAATCACAAAAGCTTGGCCCCGCATTTTAAATGTCTTCAAAGCAACGATATCCAAGATTTGGCCGAATTGTGAAAAAATCGCATATAGCGATTTTTTCAGTTCTTCTTTTTTGATTTTCTCATTTAAGTTATTTATGTAAATGGTTTGGTTCGGCCTTACGTCCATCATTGAAATTTTTAATAACAAATGTTCACTTTAAAACGATTGAATTGAAAGAAATGCTTGGAAAAAACACCGCTCCAAAGACACACTCGTTGAATTTTTGACGTTTCCAGATTCGGAGTAATTTTCGCCAAATAGGAGATGCGTTTTGAAATAGAGAAAAATTTCGTTAAGTCAAGAGTGTGTTCGCTAGGTTAAAAGGATAGCCGGCCAAATTAATAAGCAAAGCGTTTTTAATTATTGGAAGATATTTATAAACAATTCAATTATAGGCATTTTAGGTAAGAAATGAAATTTAGAAGAACGTCTTTATTCTAATTCTAAGGCACCAAGAGAGACAAAGAACAGAAATAGGAACTAAAATAGAATCCCGCATACATTTGCAACAGAAACAGAATATTTTTTTAGCAGCGGAAATTAGCGTTTATTGATCGAGTTATCAGCGACAGAAATGTTAATCTATCGTAGGAGCCATGTTTTTTTTTAATTAATTTGTTCCGCATGGCATTTGACAGATGACACAAAATGACGGCAGCCGTGTTTGTCGGGATTTGTTTCCGTTGTGTGTACTTTGTAGCTGAGCGTGAGCGAGCAACGTAAACAGAAACAGAATTTAAGTGCACAATTCATAGAATTCGTCACATCCCTTGTGGCAACGTATTCGACTGGCAGGTTGATATAATACACAGGAGCTTATGGAAGATGAGCCAAAAGCAACATACGTACCGGATGCGACGGATAAAGCAGTAGGCTTACTTTCTACTCTTCTGTCCTTCGCATCCGTTGACATTTGGCACAGCGTGAGAGGAAGCACTTTCATTGGTAAAAATACTTAGATAATGCCAGAAACTGTGAAATGCTGCAGGTAACAGTTAAATTAAAATAATTTGGCGTATATTTTCGAAGATCCCACGTAATGCATATGGACTTAATTTTGGAACAATTGTTGTCATCTTCATCATATAATTCTTCTTCCTTGGATTTCGGGTTTTCAACGATACCTATCATTATCGTATGTTTCCATCGGCAAACGTAAACAATTTGCACAGCCTGATGTACTGTCAAATAGCGCACTTATACATTAACAAAATCAGATCAATCTGCTTTCATGTTCCATTCGCCATGAAAAAATTGAGATCTGAAATAAAAATCTGATTTTCCTAATGGAAAATCGCATCAGCTTCGGTTCTTTTTCACTTGGTGCCTTTAGAACGGACTGAAAATCTGGCATTTTGAAAGCAAAATTAAAATTTGTTTTTAAAGATTTTACTTTAAAGAATTTTAACGCGAAATTGAATGAAATGTTTTCCGAGTATAAGATTAAAATAACTTCTAAGATTTTACTCAAAAACTTTGAGCTAGTAAAGATCCATAATATACAAAACCTGAACCCTTTTCTCAAACTGTAAATTTTCTGGGCTTGTTTGGCAAGGATTTTACGTCAATTCAATGTTGAAATCAAACATCAACTAACATACACGTAAAAAACGAAAAAACAAATTACTTTTATCCAATTTATTTTTATTTTTTACCTGTCATAGTTTTTTTGGCGGAATTGATTGACATTAACGGCCTAAAATTACTCCATTTAAGGACCATTCACATAGGAGCGAACGAACGAATTGATGAAATGCGAATAAACCACTTTTTATGCATTTATAAACAGAAAATTCCACATTTTATTATTCCAAGATAACCTCCTCTTGGAATAAGGTTAATTTCGAACGAATTTTTTATTCGCTACTTTGTGGAATGCGATTTAAATTATGTGGATTATGAATAGACTGAAAATTCACGCCAGGGTGTTTTCGTTCGCGGCAAAAAATTTGGATTTCGAAATTTCGTTATTTAAACTGTTAATAAACTTGTTTTCTTAATAAATTTTGATGGAATAATTGATCATCCTCATCTTGGAGTAGTAAAATGTGCAATTTTCTGTTTACAAATGCATAAAAAGTGGTTTGTTCGCATTTCATCAATTCGTTCGTTCGCTCCCATGTGAATGGTGCTTTATATAAGCTTCACATTAAGTACCTGCTATAATTTGAATTTTTGCAACCACCTCCAACTTCAAATCATCTACATACGTCGTGTCAACACAAACACAAATCTTTATAGCAAAAAAGTTTTTTACACGGCTCTACTAATCGCGCGTATGTGTGTGCATGTGATGTTATTTTTTGTTAAATTATTTTAAGTGTTTTTCTTTTATTTTGTTTGTAAAATTTTAACTTAATAATACATGTTTTAAAATGTCCAAAAACAAAATTAATATCACAAATACCGAGTACGATGTTATAGAAGTAAAATCGAAGGTAATTTTTCAACGTGCAAGTGTGAAAAAAAGAAAAATGTCTACGAATTCCAATTCGAATGAAATGACATGGTGGGGAATATCACCTCCTTAAGGTGTTTCGTGCTTTGCTTTTGGCAAATCCACTTCTAAAACAAACTCAATGATTCACGCGACAATAATTTATCCCAAAAGGAATTTCACTCGCCCTGATTGTCAAGGGAATGCAACAGGCAGCACGTAATGGGACTCCTTTTGGTTTGATAAGCTTTTTCTAGGCCAGCAAATTGTCACTCTAAATTTGGTCTTCAAATCTGAATTGGTTTTTTTAATTTCTGTGGTTTTATTAAGCGGAAAATACGCATCAGAATGATTTTTTTTTCTATTCCTCTTTTTAGATTCAAGGGCATCATCATTGACGAAAACCTGTATGTAGTTTGGTTAATGTCATTTATTACTTAACAATTTGTTATGCATTTTCGGTAGAACAGTGTCCAACAATAGAAAATGCATAGCTATTGCTTTGTAACAACGCCATTTAGAGTGGGTTCAAGACATAAACGACAATAGGCAAACGGCATGTCCATTTATGTAGCGACGGCGTTTTGGGACGCATACTAAACTGTGTTTTTTTTTTTATTTGTTGTATTGGTCACAAAGGCTCACGAAATAATGAAATCAACTCCGGATGGGTGGTTCTCAATAGCAATTCTGTGAAAGTCAATAAACCGAGATAAGAGATTCTAAAAAGCAAACAGACTACAGTACAGATCTCTTCTGTGCCTTTGACGCATTACTCCCATGTAATTAGTCATACATAATGATAATTGGGTTATTAATCTGAACGTTGTTGACAATGGTAGCGTCAATAGGTGTACACCCAATTTGATTATGCTGTAGAAAATAAAATGAAACTTTTATGTTCGATATCAGTACAGGTAATCTGTACCCAAGAAGAACGTCGGAGATCTTTAGTGTACCCATGTTCAAGTCTATCGTTTGTAGATGGATACCAAAAACTAATAACGTCCGCGATAATGGTGATTGTCCTTAACAAATATGTAGTTGGCGCAACAGGCCCGTATAGGCACCCTAAGCTTAGATTCTCACAACCACTCGTTTCGTGGGAGGTTTTATACTTGGGACGAATGGAAGGGACTTATAATTTTATGTCGAGTCCAAGCGGCTGAATTAAGAAGCTTTTTAAGGACAATTATACTCTCGGATTTTTGTCAGACGTTGGCGAAAGGTGGCGCAGTGGGGATCGAACCAGGGACCCCTCGCATAGTAGCCCAGCACATTAACCACTGAACCACTGCGCCCACAGGTGATTATCCTTGGCTATGTGAAAGACATGGCATCTATCCTATTCCTGGCTTAAGTGGAATAGTAGAAAGTATGCAGTACGCTGGGTCAGTTTTGCGCTTCTAAGGTCATGAAACTGACAAGAAATGCATTTCTTTCTTTAAGTAGAAATGCCTTGCTGTAACGTAGAGGACCTTGTTGCTTTGCTGCTCAACCATTTAGGTAGGATAGACCGGAGTGACTTTCATCGTCTATGACGAATGCTTCTATCGAACTTTAGCGATGGTTCCAAGTTGGAATGCGTCGTGTCCTAGGATCGCGTTTTTCTTTTATCGCAAATGAAGATCTTTAAATCGCATTACCTTTCAAATTCGTTCAGTATCTCACAGGCTAAAGTACTAGCGAAGGGATTAGACAATATTTAGGCGCAAGCTGCGAGCATAGTGCAAGGAAGAAAAAATTCAAATATGCAAGCAGTTTTATATCTGATAAGGACATCACGGCCACAAAAATGGTTTCAATTGTCTTCTTCTAGCTCATGTCGCTCAATCAATATGGCTCGAAACCGGTATAGGTTACCCGCTTTTCAAAAAATGTGTTTAAAATGTCGATTCAGTATTCGTTGTGAATAATAATACATAGTTGCGTTTAATATTTGAGATTTGTCATGGCCTGCGCTCCACCCGCATCCTCAGACCCAATTTAATATGGTTTCCGTGGTACGTCGGGCTTGTCTTAAATCCCAGAAATGGGAAAGAAATTCTTCTGCAATTGGGTTAGTCTGCGCTGTCTCAAAGAAACTGATTCCGAAGCATTTACACATTTTTTTTCTCGCAATCGTAATACAAATCCGCGGAATCCAAGACTCATGTCGTTTTCGGTTGGTCGTCCAGAACCATCCGGAAGAACTCTCCGCGATTCTGAATTCAAATGCAGAAGCAAATTTCTCTTCTTTTCAGTAGAAGAACTGTCAGTTGAGTGCCAATCGAACGCTTTCAGAAGCGTTCGGATTGCTTCTGGACGGTTCTGCACGACCAACCGAAAACGACATCAGTTTTTGCAGCTTGAATCGTTTTCTTACAAGTTTGTGTGTCTTAAGCTATTTCCTTAGATTTAGTTTGAATTGGAAACATTTTTTATTCATCCTATTAAGCGTGTACCAAAGCACACTAGGTACTTTTACAACAGAAACTAAGCCGCTAGTATAGTCATATATCTACGGACTGTTTACCTCTACGATGAGTGCATGTCTTTTACCTTTACAAGTCAACACATGTCAAGCATAGAGATCATATCTTTCAGTTTGTAAAATAATTTATTTTATTTTTTTTTCTTTGCAGTTCGATGCCGAGTTTCGGCGATGGGGTTTCAAGCGAACCGAGCCCACGACTTTTGAGAACTTCTCAGCCTTAATTGAACAACTACATAGACTTAATAATATACAATTTTTGATTTTATACATTGATCCTCGTGATAACGACTTATTGCCTATTAATAACGATGACAATTTCGGAAGAGCCTTAAAAACCGCAAAGCCTTTACTTAGAATTATCGTCCAGAGAAAAGGTACTATCAGTCTTCCTTTCTAGTGGTATGGTCTAAACACATTTAACCATTTCAGACTATTTCGAAGAATTCTCTGGCTATGGGACTATGAAACCACGAAGCAATATCATCAGTAGCATCCTTGGACAGACACCCGTGAAGACAAAGGCCCCAACCATATCTAATCCGCACGATTTCCGTCAAGTCTCAGCTATAATCGATGTTGACATAGTACCGGAAACATGTCGCCGAGTGCGTTTGCTCAAGCATGGCAGCGATAAGCCATTAGGATTTTATATTAGGTCTGTTTTTCATGACGTCTTTCATTCAAAAAAATATATTTCAATCCATGTTCTGCTTGCTGTAGGGATGGAACCTCAGTTCGAGTGACCGCAAATGGACTAGAAAAGCAGCCGGGTATATTCATATCAAGGTTAGTTCCTGGTGGTTTGGCCGAGAGTACCGGCCTGTTGGCCGTCAACGACGAAGTCTTGGAGGTAAATGGTATTGAAGTCGCCGGTAAAACTCTAGACCAGGTAAAAACAAAAAAGTAATACCCACCTTGATGAGATTCGAAGTGTTTTTGTTTGATTTAGGTCACCGACATGATGGTCGCAAATAGTTCGAATCTAATCATTACCGTAAAACCGGCCAATCAGAGAACTCTCACCTCACCAAGAAGAGGTTCATTCTCACGAACCAGTCAATTATCGAGCGGTTCGCACCACACGAACAATACCAACACATCAGATGAGATCGAACAAGACGATCAGGACGAGATAGTCGATTTGACAGGTGTGACCCTCGACGATCAGCCACTCCATCATAATCAACCAGTACCGCCCACAGTAGCAACAGACTCCAAAGATGGCGTTTTGCACTTATAAATTTTAAACAAAAAACATAAAAGAAAAATAATCTTAAAGTAACAATTTTTTTCTAATCCAATTGCATGGTAATTTATAAACTTGTATTGTTCAGCACTAAGGCAGGAACAAAACTTAAAAAAAAAAGACGTACTTAAGCATAAGCAACAAACAAAAAGACAACTAAAAGCAATTTATTGTGCGTATACGCAACACAAGTGTACACTTCTATTACGTATATTACATTGTAACTTGTCATTGTATTATATTCAATGAATCTATTTCTTTCTTTATTTTTTTACATGTCACGCATCTATAGGTACTACAAACTATTGTTTTTTTTTCGAATTGGAATTGTTATAAAATAACTAGAAGTTAAATAAAATGGCGATTTGATCTACTTAAAAATATTATTATTACTATAAACTAAAAACAAATGAAAATATAAAGAAAAATCATCACTGTAATCATGTAGAGATATTCCATTATATTTTATTATTAAATATATTTACATTCCATATTTTTAACTGTGCCTTGTTGTTTTATTTTCTTTGAAATAGGTGTTGGGCAGGGAAATATACTAAGGTCATTCTCTTTTATGTATTCAGTAGTTAGTGGCCTTGTGCCCATCCCCAACTGGCGAATGCGTTTATGGTTAATTGAGAGCGAAGTACAAGGTTTACGTTTGGGCAGGACCACAGAAATTTATTTCCAAGAGAAATTATACATACACGGAGAATTGACCGTCGGAGTTCTACTGTTCAAACAATCAGTTAAAACATTCTAATCAGATGAGTTATGTAGTTAGAAGTACGAGTAGAGTATGTAACCAAAGTGTTTTTGTAGACGATTTTTGTTGTTCTTTTAAACAATGCATCAAATGAAAATTGTCACGAGCCGCTCCCTGATGTGGCTCGTTGAGCATTTATTCTGAACTACGATGAAACGACAGGTTGACGTCAAACTTCTTCGTTCACAATAAGGGTGAATGAAAACTCTCAAACGTCCTGATCCAGAGAGGTGTCGTATTGATATAAAACCAAGTTCTTCTATAAAATTGTTATAAAGTTCGACTCACTTACTTACTTCGGTGGTGCCATAGTCCTGGGTGGGCTTCTGCCTTAACTAGTACTCCAACTTACTCCAGCGCACTTTAAGTTCTTTGAGGTCGCTTTCAAATGTGTGCGCCACCAAAGCGAGATCTTTCTCTACTCCGTTTTCCATTTTCGTTGGAGTCGAAGACTTTTCATCCCGGAGTTCTAGTGTGGATTCCTTCTGCATGTCCTCAACATCTTAAACGAATGATGTGGAATTTTTTTTGACTCGGTCGATGTCGCTATTCAGCTCGTACAGTTTCTCGTTTTATTTCCTTCCTCAAAGCCCGCCAACACAAACGATACCGAGCACTTTACGAAAAATCGACTCTAAACTACCGAGGATACCTTCATTCGCTCTATATAAAGTTTAAGTTTTAGCGCTTTGTTCGGGATGAGGCTCTATTACTCAATTGGCCCAAACAAACAGCGATTGGCAAGAGTTATTCGTCCTCGTTTATTTTGCATCTAGCCAACTAAGCGGAGTGCAAGCTATGTATTAAAGAAGTCGAAACAACATTACATGGGAATGTGGAATTAGAAGGAAGACCAACTGGGACCAACTGGACCCCGAAGAGATGAAAAATCCTCTGCAGCAGAACTATGAACTATATAAAAAAAAAGTCTAAGCTCACTTTCTAACGTATGGTACAATAGGTCTTGATCAGGTCGACATGCCACTTTTACCGCCTAGATCAGTCATTATTCATTAGCTATTGCAAAAAACAAGTCTCCTTTCTTTTTGAGTCATAAGAAGCGCTTGTTAATGGATGCACGAGGAAGAACTTACTTAAGATGGCGCTTCAGTCCGGGGTGGACCTGGGCCTCAACCAACAAGCGTGTCCAGCCAGCACGGTCTTTGGCCAGCTATCTACAGTTTCGCACGCTAAGTTGGTTAAGGCGTGCGCCACCTGTTTCTACGCCATCCCTCGGGTGTGGATTCGAAGATCTTCCGGGCCAGAGCATTCGCACGTTCATTCGCTCTACATGACCCAGCCACCACAGTCGTTGGACCTTCACTCTTCTGGCTAGGTCGATGTCGCTGTACAGCCCGTATACAGTTCGTCGTTGTATCACGGGACGGGACCGAAAATTACTCGAAGAATTTTCCTATCGAAGCACCCAAGAGTAATCTCATCCACTTTTGATAGAGTCCATTCCTCTGCACCATAAAGTAGGACTGGGATGATTAAGGTCAATTGCTTTCTTAGCCCAAAGAAACAGCGATTGGCAAGAGTTATTCTTCGCTTAATCTCAGCGCTGGTGTCATTGTCTGAGTTCATAGAGTTCTGAGTTTTTTTTTTATACTAGCCCTAATATTAATGGTACCTCCCATATACAAATTTTACGAAATACGACGAAATATGCCTAAATTTAGATTTTTTCGAAAACGGCTCTAACGATTTGAACCAAAATTGATAGTTGAGTTAATGTAAGCATGCTTAACCTGACTGCATACCCAGTTTTTCTCTAAAATGTCCAGCAACGGCAGTTTTGAAAATTGGCTTTTTCTCGAAAACGGTAAAGACGATTAAAAAAAAAAAAACTTATTTTTAAGGTACTATTGTCATTCTTAACTTGATAGTAAATTCAGTTTGTCCCTAAAAAGACTACGTCCTTTGATATCCACCCAAATCCCTAATAATAGTACTTTAAAAAACTGCTCATATCTCAAAAACGTCATTTTCGATTATGATAAAAATGTTACTTTCAGGTAATGCTTAAATCCATAGTAATACTACTCGGTCAGTTTTGAGCTAAACAGTTGAAAAACAGTGTTTTTTGAACCATGAATGCGTCCTTCCCAATCGCTAAAAACGGTACTTTAAAAACTGCTCATATCTCGAAAACGCCATTTTCGATTTGGATGAAAATATATCTGCTAGGTAATGTTTATATCCTGAAGAATATGTCGTACTCAGTTTTCAGCTAAACAGTTTAGTAACAGTGCTTTTCGAATCCAAATTGTAACATTTGTCAGCATAATTTTACAAAAAACCGCTCTAACGATTTTGATCAAAATACATATTTAAGACAACATAAGCATTCTAAACATTATCACGTACTTAGTTTTTCTCAGAAAACTCGAATATTGCCGTTTTATGAATATTTCTCAAAAATGACTACCCAAATCCCGATATGTATTCACACACGATATATTTTTGTAAAGTCCAAAACTTCAGTACATATAGCAATATAATTTGAAATTCATCGCCTACTTGCCTCCTTCAAGTGTCAGTTCGGGGAGAAATTTGAAAGTAATAAAGTGTTCTAGTTAATATGTAGGTTTATGTTTATGTAGTATGTATTTACGGTATTAACTACACCTTGAGTGGGTATGATTTAAAACGTAAAATTTGCTGAAATGACTCTGAGATTCTAAGAGATTCGCAATAAACGAGAAAGTTACGTGCGACCTGTCGTGCACATTTTTTTATATTGTAAGCTTTCATAAATTTAAAGCAAATTCTTAAAAATCGAATGTAAAGAATAAAGGTTACGTATACGCCACAGTATTTTTTTTTGTTTTGTTTTATTTGATCCTATTTCTATTAAGTATCAAACGAGGTGCAGACTGAAGTTGTGCGGCAGCGCGTAGTGACCAATATGAAGGTAGAATCCGCATTAAAGCGGAGTGGAGGCGGTGTAACACTTTTCAGGTGGGGTGTTGCCGGTTTTATCTCAAACAAGTTAAATTTTCGAGAGGAAAGCGGGTGATAACGACGTGGATTTTGTAGAGGCATATCATATTGGATTTTGGTATTGCAACTGCGTATTTTTGTTTTCCCGGAAACTAAAAAAAAAAACCAGACGACCAAGGGCGATATTTTAGATAACTGATGAATCGGTTGGCACCATACTTCGCCGCCATTTCATCGGCACATCAAATGTGCACCACTCCTATGCCACTTGCCACTTGGTCACCACGCCACTTGCACATCGCCACTTCAATATTTTCACCTTCAAGATCCAACTAGAAGTCCTTACCTCTACCTGAATATGTACCTACTGATGGAATATTAAAAGTGTCAAAAAAAGGCGACTATTCACGTCAAAGAAATCTTGATGGTATTTGGCCGAATGGCCGAACTTTACCAGCAGCTCTTTTTTAATGTTTTAGACTTCAACTTCCTGAGACCAACCATGTATTATGTTTATGACCCAGATAATAAGGCTAGAGTAAATGGAGACTGACATGTAAGAGACATTAGGAGATAAGAGTTCTCGTCATTCATGATTCATGAACAATTATATGTATAGGATTTTTTGTGGGAGCATTGACATCAATATCTGTCAACATACACTTGTTAAAGTATGTATATTTCTACAAGTTGTTATTAAATATAAACAACATGGCAATAAAATTGCTTACCCTATTCCAAACTTGACTATTGATAGGAGTAGCGCTGTAATTATACGATGTTTTTGCCGCCCCCTCCAGCAATCGATGTTATCTTTGAATTAATCAGAAGAAAACTTTATAGATATAAGAAAACATTCTCAAGACTAAGCCCCAGTATCACGACAGCAGTCCATGCAGCAATGCAGTTAATTATTTGGATACAAGCGATCAAGCTAACCATTATCGATTTTTTCAAAAACACCAGCTTAACGGGGTTCAAGCTGCTTTTCTACTTGGACAATTCCAGCATATTACAGTAGATATCCATATCAGACACATTTTTGTGAGAATTATTGTCCATTTTGCCTAACCAGTTGAAATTTTCCACAGGATTTTATGGATACCATTCTTACTAATAGGGGTCCTTGCAGCCGTTTACATTACCGGCCATTATATTCTTTTTTTCCAAATGAATCCTACAGTCACATACATAAACAGTTTCAAGCTACCTGTGGCAGAAGTTCCATTTCCAGCAGTGTCCATATGTAGTGCTAATAAGATCAGTGATCAAGCGATTCGGGAATACATTGAATCCATGTAAGGCTATTAAATGAAGGCACCTTCTACATACACCTACAACTGACGCAATTCTCTTTTAAGTTACGACAGTGGACCCGTTCAAAGATATTCCAAAGAAACTATACAAAAAAACATTCACATAATCGGTGGATTCTACGATACTAGTAGTTTAAATGTTGATACTATCAATGAATTGCGAACGTTTTTTGATCAACTCGGTCGCGTTAATCCTGAATTTTATAATACAACCAATATACTAGGTTTAGTGAGTATGTTCGAAGATAGTTAGATATAAAAAAGTAAGTTGTTTTTGATTTAAGCTGGCGCCCAAATGCGAACACCTAATACGCAAGTGTAGTTGGGCAGGTACGACTTATCCTTGTACGGAGCTCTTCACCACCCTTGGTACCATAGAAGGATTTTGTTGTGTATTTAACTATTACAGACCAGGAGAACGAAAAAGGTGTGTATATAACTGTCCTTTCATATTGAAAAGCCATTGAAAATATTACTCACTTTAGGGAAGCCGCTGCAAAGCATTTGGAATTATTTGGAGCAGATCTTGGTTTGAAGGTTCTTCTAAACACCTCTGCGGCTGACTACTTCGTTACTGAAAGAAGCACTGTAGGGTTCATTGTACAGATTTTCAATGGGTTGGTGTTTCCCGATGTGTTAAAGGGAAAATTGATCGAATTACCAATATCACCAAACACTGATGTTTTCGCATCGATAACTATAACAACTCTGAGCAGCGATGACAGAGTTCGACTTTACAATACTGGTCAAAGGAATTGTTATTTTGCCGATGAACTACCAATCGAATATGGTACAAATTATAGCCAACAAGAATGCTTGCTAAAGTGTAAGCTAGACAGCATGAAATCACTTTGCGGTTGCGTTCCGTACTACACGCCAAAGGATTTAATTGATTGGAGTCAGCCGGTTAGGTACTGTACCCTATCACATGTGGAATGTTTGGGCCGATATAAACGTTGGTATTTTTATGTTGGCGTTAAATATATGTAAATACAAACGATTCTTTTAATAGAAAGATGGTCAGCATATCATCCTAAAATGAAATTACCCGGTATGGAACAAGAAATGGAAGACAGCTTGGAATGTCCCAAATGTTTATCATTGTGTTCTACATATGACTATGAGTACCAATTGGATAAAGCGGCTTTTCCGGACAATTTACAAGTCGATTTAGATGAGTTTTTGTAAGTACATATGATACAAAGTATTTTTTATTATAAGATACTAATGTCTATTTCCATTGGGCAAGAAAAAGTACTTTTTTTAGATCCAGAGCAGTTTTTCTTCTCTAGAAGTCAGCTGTCTGTCAAAATCGTTTTCCATTGGGCGGAAAAAATTCACTCTTTTTAAGATTCAGATCACTTTTGCGAATATCGATTCGAGAGAGAGATTCGCACATACTTTCACTAATACCAAAACAAGAGACATTTGTAAACAGAAATTGCAATAAAAACAATAGCTGACTGTCAAATAACACACTAACGAAATGTAAACAAAAAATAATCTCATTTCATGTTCCATAGGGAGGGGCAGTAAAAATCTAAGATCTGAGAGAAAAACGGTAAAAGCCCAATGGAAATCGACTCGACATAAGTTCGTCCGGTTGACTGGTCATCATCTACCAGTACATTCTGGAGCGGGCGTCCCTATGACTGGCTCCATGCTATAGCTGTCTGTAATGAGGTCCGTCCGATTCGGCGATGACTTATCTCTCCTTTTACAATCGTTCACAACTTAGCCCATTTTTGATTCTTTTATAAACACGCCCATTGGAACATGAAATGAGATTACTTTTTTTTGCATTTGTGTTAGTGTGCTATCTATTTGACAGTGAGCTATTTTTAGGCGGTGTGGGCTAAATAATTATCCTCGGATAATATTCTGACACTATCGTGGTGGAAAACGAATTTTTAACTCTCAAAAAATGATCCTGCTCCGGTAGCAAGATAATAAATTATCGTATAGGCAAATTTTTTGACGTTTTTTCTTGCTTGAGTTTTGCTAGAATGTTGAAGAGAAAATAAAACACAGCATTTCAATTAATTAATAGCGTGAAATTTGATAAATCTCAGTTTTATTATTGGTGTTTGGTAAACTTATCTTTCTTGTCCATTAATGGAAATCGACATTATTTTTTTTTCTATCTAGGTACACTATCCTAATGGGTTGTACGAATTATAACACCATTTGCAACCCTTTAAGAACACATTTACTGTGAGACCGGCTTGACTACATTATAAAATAGTACTCGGAATTACATGTGATTTGATTTATTTGATCTTCTTTTAGAACTAATGAAACAAATTTGGAGGAGTCCAGCCTTTTACGAGTATTCTACGATGCGCCATATGCAATCGAGTATCGAAAGAAAACTGTTTATAACAGTTACGGTTTATTTGGTGAGTTTACTTTCACATAAATTAAAAATTGATTTTATTTTAAGGTTTTCCTTTCACAGGAAACGTCGGCGGAATTCTTGGTTTTACCATTGGTTGTTCGGTTGTATGTATTATAGAAATTGTGTATTTTTCTACAATACGGTTTCATTATAACTTGAGGAAGTTATGCTTAGTGGATTCAATTGAGAAAAATAATGAGCAAGCAATGGAGCCGCCAAAAATATGATTCCCTGATATACGAGTAATTTTCATAAAAAGGAAATAAGATTCTCAATAAAAATGTCAGTATTTGTAGATCACTATTACTTCTTTGTCACATAGGTACCACATTATATTTCTGATATACATAATAATGCATTTATCGTGTTTCTTAGTGTTGCACTCATTTCAAAAACATAAAGATAGAGACAGTTGATTTAATTAAAAACACCACACATTTATATTCAAATACTAACTGTACCCGCCCGGCTCTACCCGTGCATCAATAAATCAATTTTCTGAAATTTTCTTTTCTGCGTAAATTTTAAATACAGCAATCGAACAAAACAAAAAAAGGATCATGAAAATCGGCCCAGCGGTTATCGAGTTATAGCGTCATCGAGTTTGAACCCATAGATGCCACGCCCCTTTGTCCAATTTTGATCAATCTTCACAGGAGTACTCCAGGGCCAAGAACTAAAACTATCTGTAAGTTTGAGCTCAATCGATGTTGTGGTTTTCGAGATATAGGTACTACGTTTTTTGTAATGGGGGTGCCCCTTTGTCCAATTTTTTTCCCAAAAAAAGAATACGTTTCCAGAAAAAAAATAATCATCAAATTCGATGATCGGTGTAGCTAAACTCGAGATAGATGGTGGAAAAATAATTTTCAGCTGTAAAAAGTTAGCCTGCTCTTTTTCTTTTTCTTGAGTTTTGTTTTGGCAATGCAGCTCGATCCAACGCTAGCTGCTTCCAATTACGCACGCCATGTTGGTTGAGGTCCCCTTCCAACTGCGCGCGCCACCTTAGGTCTGACCTTAGGTAAGGTCGTCCTCTACTTCGTTGTCCCTCTGGAGTAGAGTCGAAAACTACTATTGGTAGGGTGTGTTTTTTTTTCAGAATTCTGTTTTTCGGATTCGACGATACCATAATATTCGTTTCCGTGAACAATTCCCCCCGGCGGGTTCCATGATAGGGGTGAATATTTGTGTAGAGGATTTAATGAGTAGTAAATAAAAATATTTAATTCTTATCGAATTGGTCACGAACTTTCATTTTAGGGGCTGGACAAGGTGGGTCGGGTACAGATTATAGGAAAGTTCTCGCTGGTAATAAGTACGGGTGTGTCTTTTGATACTGAACGTGTCCATTACTAGCTTATCGATTTAGCATATATAAACGGTAACCCTAGGCTAGACGACACAGATTTATACATCTGTCAAACATTCGGAATCCAAAACAAAACAACCTTAAAAAGGTTTCTGACGCTTGTGTTCCTTCCAACATTTTGCCGAGTTCTTTTGCATTTTTATAAAATGTAAGTACAAAAACTAAATTACATCGCAATACATTAACACCATAAGAAAATTAATGACACCTCTTAGGTCTTCACATAAATGCAAATCTACTCCAAAGCAAATTGACATACTAACGCAACATATGATAGACAACAGCGATTTAATTTTTGGCAGAGATGTTCATAATCGCAAAGTGCAATTGGAAGGCCTATGGCTGCGCCTGACGGTGGAATTAAACCTCTATGGACCTCCAGTTCGAAAGTTAATGGAGTGGCATAGTGTATGCTTTTATTCCCTAGTATTAGAGCAGTACCTACATGAATACTAATTGGAATCTATAATAAATTACAGATCTGGAGAGCATACCTAGGCAATCTGAAGAAAAAGGTTCAAAAATACAATCTAAATAAAAGAAACCTATACAAAAGCCCATACTTTACCGCAAAAGAGAAGAAGCTAATAAGCCTGTTAGAATTTAGAGAAAGATTGCTAACTGATATTAGCAAAAAGCAAAACCCTAGTCCTGCTTTAAGTGATTCGAGAGTCAATAGAACCGAAACAGAAAATTCTTTAGAAAGCACTTGCAAATTAAAACATTGCAAAACCAATGCCGAAACTGATTCCACAGTGCGTGATGTAGATGACACTACACTTGGAAATGCACCTTTTTGCAATGTAACAATTGGTCCACACGAGAATTCTTTACCCTCAGATGAAATGCTCCTCCCATCAACTTTGCCGAGTTCTTTGCAAGATAATACTTTACCCAGTGTTTCAGTTAAACGTAAAGAAAGTGACACCCAACAAGTTGGTTCTGATAATAATTCTATGCCGCGCCCAAGAACCGATTCCCTCAGAGTTGTGCCCATAGAGAAGCTTTCCTATTCTGTGCCTCAGACATCGCCAAAAAATGAGGTCGCCAAAGATCCCAGACACAATGAAATAAGTCAACAGATATTACAGCAATTGAAGATATTAAATAGTACCTTGAGGGATTCACGAGAACTTAGGAACCAATCACTAAAGTTGGAACAGGAGAAGCTTGAACTGATGAAGTCAAGAGATTCGGAAGAAATCAAGCAGGCATACATAAATATCGAATTGAAGCGCAAAGAGTTGGAGATTTATGAACTGAAAGTTCGAGGACTTTGTTCGCAATGTGTGGTGAAGCAGGACACGGAATGAAAGATTGTTAATATTGTACTTCTAATATTTTTAAGTAAATTTGTAGACGCATTATACAGAGTCTCACTTTTAACAATTACTTTTCGCCCTGATGTGGTGGGTGGACTACCATATCTGATCTGGACGCCCCATCATGTACTTAAGCGTCTTTACTGATGCGGCACTCATGATTTTTGCATTTGCATTTACCATGCTAAATGCGATCACCTCGGTACAACAAAATTTTAGGATTTATTTTTTATTATTTATAATTTGTTGGTTATTTTCCAATAAACTTTAAATTTAAGTAACTAACAAACTGCCTCAGCGTTTATATTAGTCGATTAAAATAAAAGATACCTACCGCCCAGTAAATTGTACTGGTATATGAAATTTTAATTTGCTGGGGTGGAAAACTGTGCGCTCTTCATAGACAGTATGATTCTTTAGAATTTGGCCCAAATGAACACATAATAGACAACTTATTCGTTCATTCACTTAATCACCGCTTACTTACTTTTACTGCTGTTCGTTATTGGAACTTATTTATGCTATTGGTACAGAAGGGACTTATTTTTCCTACGGCTAATCACAGCGACAATGTGTGATTATCGTTATCTCAACGACCATTGTTGCAGTTGCTTGAAATTCAATCGCAAAATGTTCACATAATCCAGCTTATCAAACACCATATAACTTACTTATCTGAGAATTTTTAGTTCATGTTCAACTTTTCTTCATTTTAGTCGCTACAGTGAATATACCTTGCCATGAGCCAACGACAACTTTTACTGATTTCCTCGTCCAGAGTGCATGGATTTAAGTATTTGGAACATGCCAAGGATCATATCAACAACTTACTCCGAAAGTATATGAATCAAAATGCAATATTTTTAGATTTCTCTTTTTAACTGTTTTAACTCTTCACAGGAAAAACGTCAACACAATTCTATTTGTTCCATATGCGTTGAGAGACCACGACAAGTATACAGAAACTGTGGGCAACGCCTTAAGCGAATGGGGTTACACAGTTGAAGGTCTACACACGAAGCCAAATCCGATTGACGCAATTAGAAGCGCCCAAGCTATCTTTATCGGTGGAGGAAACACATTTGTTCTTCTAAACACTCTATACGATAAGAATCTCGTCGATACGATCCGCGAACGGGTTCTTCAAGATGGTATTCCATATATCGGAAGCAGTGCTGGAACTAATGTTGCAACTCGATCGATTCATACGACAAATGATATGCCGGTTGTTTATCCGCCCACTTTTAACGCATTAAAATTGGTGCCCTTCAATATAAACCCACATTATTTGGAAACCGATCCGGAGACTAGGCATAAGGGTGAGACTCGCGACGAAAGAATCAATGAGTATCTTGAGTATCATAATCTTCCGGTGTTGGGATTGCGTGAGGGTACAAGTCTCTTGGTGGATGGAGATAAAGCTGTCTTAGTGGGCGATCGGAATGCGAAATTGTTTAAACCGTAAGTTTGTTGTCATTGTGTTGTGTTCCTGATCATACTCAGTAATTTCAAATTATTTCAGTGATAAGGAGCAAGTTGAATATCCTCCACAGTCGGACTTGAGTTTCTTACTTCAAAATAAAGTTTAAATGAATTTGTACTGTGTGTATAAACAAATAAATTACTATTGCCTCTTTAGTTGCACTGTGTATCAAACCCATCACTGCTTAAATAGATGGAAGTGATCATGGATATTGTTAGCTGCAGTAGAATGCCTGTGGGTAAATTCTATTGAAATTCTAACTAACATAATATCCGGTTACGGTCATATTCCATTATATTTGTGGAGGCCAGACCAAATGTCGCATTCAAGCTCATAACTAGCACTGAGTTACTAGCTCTGCATGTATATCGTTTCAAATATAATAGGTACCTAGTCTAAAAAGTTCTGCGATTCGTAGGGATATAAGAACTTTTAGTGCCAAATGAATTAAAGCTTTTCTGTCAGTTTTTCCTGGTGTTTTGTGTCAAAAGCCTGTTGCATTATTAAGCACTGCCGCTTTCGAAAAACCGCTGAAAGAGGCTCCGTCTTAACTGTTACGGAGTTTGGCAGATGGGCCGGTGAAACACGGATGGGAGGGAAGAGCTCAGGCAACTGTGGTGTCACAGGTGGCGGATGGTGGGCGACCTGTAGATTTGTAGCTTAGCTGCGAATACCCAATAAGTAGTTCCCAACCAAGAGCGACAGAAAAGGAGGACGTGACTTAAACGGCCACGGTCAGTGACAAGACGTATAGGCACAGTCTTCAATAAATCGCCCGCCCACCTCACAAGGTGGCTACGATGGATACAGAATAATGTAAATGGCAAGACCCAGATGTAACCGCCACAACGTGGGATACACAAATAGTGAAACAGCGGCGCGACGTATCTGCCCTCAACGGAACAGTTGTGTTCCACAGCCTTGGAGAACAAATTAGAAGACCGGTAGATATGCTAGAAGATAGCAAAAGACGTTCGATGAGAAATGACATTGAAAGTATTAAAGCGCTATATTAACTTTCGGCTATACAAATGAAGGACGGAAAAGTGAGGTCATATCTCCTCGCAGACCTCCCCGTTATTGAAATGTAGCCTGCAGCCTAAAAGAAGACAACCCGAGAAAATAAAACACCAGAATCAAAACGGAAGCGGAAGCACTCAGAAGCGGCCCTTAAAACAAAGGAGATGAAGGCATTGATTGGAGCTGAAGCCCCTGCAACCAAGTAGAAACAAAACAGCATCACAGTAGCAGAGCAGGAGAGCGTAAAGACTCTCACGCATCGTACTACCAATGTTTAAATACGTAGATGAAGTTACCACGAAAATGGAGATATGCTAGGCAATTAAAACCCAATTTGACATCGAAAAAGTATCCCTTCCAGGTATTTTATCAATGCAGGCAGCTTACGGCGGTACGCAAAACGCGACAGTAAGCCTACCGGCACAAACCGCGAAAAAACTGTTAGAAGCGGGTTAAATCAACATCGGCTGGGTCTGCCCAATCCGCGAACGGACGCTGCTTACAAAATGATTTAAATGTTTAGAGTTTGGACATATAGCCAAATAATGCAAAAGCGGAGTAGATCGATCCAAGCTATGTGGAAGATGCGGAACAGACGGGCACATCGTGAAGCTGCAACCATCATGTATGTTCTGTAGAGAAGTAACGGATTCTTTATTCACAAAATGAATCACAGGTATAGCTATATCTTTGGTAATATGCCTCAGAAGAACTTATTAAATATTTCTTCATCCAATATTTTATTACTTGTCTATCTGCATCAACAATCCCAAATACAGTTTCTTCAACTGCGAAATATCTTGACACATTTATCCAAGTTGGAGTGATTGTCTATCAAAATTGCTCTATAAGCGAACACTGGAAAAAATGTAACCAAAGTGTATAGGAGAAATATTGATGCGGTAGGTTTATTGTTTCTTTAAGTAGATATACTTACCTATCAATTTTGCGAAATAGTGGAGTTACAATAGGCGTGCATCATTGAACATTTATCTTAATAAAAAAAAATTTAGAATCTTCAGCCCGCAGCAGCTTGACACTTTCGAGACTCTTTAATATGTGGTCGTTGTAAAGGCGTGGTAAAGATTCTCCATTACTTTATGACCTCATAGGCCATCCTCATAAAAATTCTCTCTTTTTGCAATATAAATACTCGTCGAAATATAGATATATATTTTCTTTTAAATATAAAACATACAATCTTAAAATATATCTCTCTCTTTTACTTAATATAAAATTATATATATACATAACTATTATGTATTCTAATATTTAAATTCTTATCGTTAAATAAACATATAATATAAAATTACAATCATGTGTATACAACTACAACTATTTTGTTTTTCCTTTCAACTATAAACAAACAAATTTTAACTTAACATTAATAGAAACTATAATTTCACTGTAATACTATTATACCAAGATCATATTTTATTTTAATTTTTTTTTACATGTATAAATAAATACAAAAGCTTTTTTGAAAATAGAAAAAAAAAGTCTAATTTGTATTATTGTTCTTATAATAGGAGTTTCAAACCTTTGGCACTTTTTCTTATATAACAAATCTATAGTAGACGTAAAATAAAACAAATAATTAATTTAACTAAAAACTAAGGCAAACTTGTTGTGCAATATGATTTTCGTTTATAAAGAATATTATGATGAAATAAATACACATAATAAAAAAAAAAACAAATTCTAAAAGAGTTTGAGTTGCCTATACAAAAGTTAAAATGTTATTTCTGGCATGATGAAGGCGGTACTCGCTTTAGGGTTAATTGGGTAATGAAATGCGATGATAGCGAGGATCAAATAAAAGGAACATTCATCTCAAAGCAGTCAGCAGTTTGTGTTAGGAGGAATTTCGACCGTACACATTACCGCTATTTACATACTCAAATCTTTACATTTACTAGAAATCAGATTAAAGGGGAGTGTTACAGCACAGCCTTAAAGTTACTTATATTACTTTAGGTTTTTGGAAACAAAACAATTTTATTTAGAAAGAATGTCAACAAGTTTGGCAATGCCCAACAATTCGAAAATAAAACATTGCTGGCGTAAAAGTAATATTCTGTGGAACAAACAGCATTGGAAGCAACTGGCTTTCGACAGGGTGAGCGCCACATCTATCGGGAAGTACCATCGATTTTACAAAATGGCGGTGAATATCAAATCGGTTTTGATAAGAGTGAAGCAAATAAAATAATATTTTATTTAAATAAGTAATGGAACGGTATACTTTTGAAGAATATCTATGAAATATTCGTCACGATCGTATTTTCCGGTAGTCTGATATTGGCGATTGGACTGGCCCGCTCTAAACTTTTTTCTTGATTGATTATTTAAATTCACGGATTTTTATGAAAAAGCCACAAATCCCATGCCATAAAAAGAGCCTTCAGCAATATCATTCTCATAACGTGATGGACAAAAAAGTGAATGCCCAAATAAACATTTAAAAGATCACTTAATTAAATTTAAAATAGGTCATACATTATAGCCCACCATGCTTATGTAGAAAATTTCGAAAATATTTTAAACTATGTGTAAAAATGGCAAGATTATATTATATACAATTAAATTATATGAACCATCGACTTACAATTCGTTACAAAATGACTTATCACTTTTTTTTTACACTCAATTCAATTCTGAAAATAAATAAACTTATTTCTAAATAAAAAAAAAAAACAATTATACAATCCTTTCAAAAAAAATTCCCCTTGAGCAGGTATAAATACAAAGTATATCCATGTAAAATGAACTAAACAGAAATATGTATAATTAAAACAAGAAAAAAAGGTAGGACAACAATTTTGAGCATTTCAGTTGATTTTGTTTTTACAAGTTTAGATATTTTTTAGACAGCATTTTCACCGTCTTACCTGGCCCGTACTAATGCCTTTTCGGATTGCTAATAATACTTTTATCTTCGAAGCGTATTATCGCATCACCAATTTGTTTTCTAGACGCTAAATGTATACATTTCTTGCTACTTAAACTACTGCTACTGCTAAGATTGTCATATCTTAAGGGTATTTCATTGGAATAAGTGTTAATGTTATTATTGTTATTATTGCTGTTGTTGTTACTATTATTTTCTATACTATAAGCTGGGCACTTGGGTATATCACTTGTAGTTTCGAGGAAGTTTTTAATGGCAGTGCCATATCGTAAATTTGGCTCTACTCCACGTAGAATGTGTATAGGTAGTTGTGCGCCAACGAAAACGTCAAGGATAGTGTTAATTGTTTTGTCGGCACGGTTGAGAAGTAATTCAATGTCGTTGTCGCTGCGAATAATCGGAACGCTGTCTTCGATCTTTTTGCGAGCTGTAATGAGTTGGAAAAATTATTAGTAAAGTGAAATTTTTCAGAATTTCGTATTTTACAATAAAATAACAATGTAACGTTATATATTTAGATAGTTATGTATTTTCAAAGGTGATATGCGACAATAGATGGCGTTATAACTTTACTTATGATTATGACCTGTCAACAATAACTATTTTAATAGTCCTAATGCAGTCATTGATCTCACACAGAAGGCCAATTAGGTACTCGAAACGACAAGTATTGTACCGGTCTTTTTGACAAGTCATAATACCTTACTTGACTTCAGCCCACTAATTTATAAATCTTGTCTCCATCCGCAATATAAATCAAATCGTTAGGCAAGTTTCCCCATTCGGAACTAATGGAAAGCTTTACATTTCACCGGACGTAGCTGTGATCTATTTGCATGGTTGGCTGCAATTCGAACTTTGAGCATTATTTCCGCTATTGATTTTTTCGAATTAGTTTTGTCACGACAATTCTTTGTTGTCACAATATTTTGTTAGCTTTTAGTTGTGCAAATACTTGGTAGCACTTTGGCCGTTAGTCGGCCCATTGTGCATGTGCATACCACTGGGATTGAGGGGAATGATTGCTTTACTGGCTAAGTATTTATGCAAGTCATTTGCTGTCGTTTATTAAGGTAAGAATGTTAGCGGCGCTGGCATTTCCTACATCACTGAGATCATTAAGAAAATAGTTTTCTAAGTAGGCCGGTTTTACGTTAGCTAGGGCAAGACTGGTACACAGAAAGTGGGTGACTCATCCTCTTCTTTATCTCTGTGTTGTCGACCAAGTTTTTGCTTAGTATGTATTGCCATGAGATGACATTAAATACTTTCGAGATATTAGATCTTTTAAGTCGAAGGAGGTGCTTGGATCTTCTTGTACGTATCGCAGTATTCTACATGTTTCCATCTGTGCCTTGCTTAGCTTGAGACATCCGCATGTGATCAGGAACGCAGCAAAGGATGAGGTTGTACTGTACTACCAGCTACCTTATGAGATATGCAGCAATCTTCCACCGCTTTAGATCTTATTTCGCTGAATACTAGGTATTTGATGACAGCTCGGCTATCAATTTATATGGCGATATCCCTTATTATATCCCTTTATTATACCGTATTAATCGACAACCACGCTGTGGCTTGACCAATAGCTGCGATTTGGGTTTGAAAGACACGGCAGTCTTTCGGAAGACCTGTCGCCAATTAACTCCAGTGAACCGCCTGTGAATATTGACAATGGTCCGTCGTGTACGACATTTTGTGAGTCCCATTGGCTTCCGTCTGGTATTTTATGTGTGAAGTCTTTTCCGCCTGTGAATATTGACAATGGTCCGTCGTGTACGACATTTTGTGAGTCCCATTGGCTTCCGTCTGGTATTTTATGTGTGAAGTCTTTTCCGAAGTTGATTTTCGTAGTCAGATGTAGTCAGATATTTTTATTCTGAATCACTGAGATTGAGATCGCTAAATGAATCAACCAATATTGTTTATAAACTAACAAAAGTTTCGCCTTTTAATTGTTTACTACTGCAATTAATAAAATCCGTCACTCTTTACCAATTACTACTTTGACTACAAGCGATTCCTAACTTTTCGTAAGTTTCTCGCTCTCTGTAAGAGTGAGGCACCACCACATTTTCATAGTCTTTCCTTAGGTACTACAAAAACAAACAACTTTTGACCGTTTAAATGTTTGACATTATCGCATTATTATTGGCTAAATTTCATATTTCTGTCAATGCGAATAATTCTTTCGCCATAATAAAAAATAATCTGGGTGATCACAGAATCCGTCTTATTAGGAATTTTGCTACGAACCCCGAAGGAACTATCACAGAATCCGTTGTAGTGAAAATTTTTGCGAAGCAAACATTTCCACTACGACGGATTAAATTCGTAGGAAAAATGTCCACTACGACGGATTCTGTAATAGTTCTTTCGGGGTTCGTAGCAAAATTCCGAATACGACGGATTCTGTGATCACCCATAATAAAAATAGTGAATGGATTATCCTTTCGTGGAAAACATCATTAGTAAAACAAGCCACTGCCCTCACCACTATCTTAGAAGTAACAACTCTAAAAGTTGCATATCGAGACGTACTTAAAAGAACACACTTACCCTGCACATAATCGCGACTATAAAACGATATAACATCATAGTTCCAACGGTCAAAGTACCCTGAACTCTGGCTAACATCACACGTTTCACACTCCTTGCAAAAGTGGGCAAATTTACATGGATACATCATGAAGCCAATCGGTGAATACACCTGGAATCCTTGTATCGTATTCATGCGGACCTGTAAGTAGAAACCTTAGCACTAAATCAACTTTATGCGGCCTTCAATTTACCGACCCTATTTAGAAAGTCCGCCTTGAAAATCATCGACGTTGAACCAAGCAGAACTAAGCTATCCAGACCAATTTTCGGCAGTGACAGGTCAGCCACAACCAGACTGAGTATTTCATTTCGGGCATAGAGTGAGTTCAGCATAATGTCCACCGGCATCAAAGGATCACTGAATATCGGCGGCAATCGTATGGAAACCCACGCTATTCGCGAGCCATCCGTTTTATATTTAGATGATAATTCTAAGGCAAGATTTTTGATGTTGCGGAATGGATCGGTATCGCCTTTGCTGGATGAGTCGTATTTGTAGAGGAATATCTAAAACAAAACAAAATTTACTTGCTTTTCACTTTCAACGAAATAACTTTCACACTTTACCATCAACAGAAATGTATTATCCTGATTTTTCATGCATATCTTCTCGTACAGGCGCACAAACTCGACACCATCATTGGCTTGATGTTCAAACGTTGGCATCATTATGGCAATTCTTGTACTCTCGGTTACATATGGCGAGGGAACAACTTCAACTCGTCCCAACGGTTTGACCACCTGAAAGCTGATCAACAACTTTTTCTTTAAAAACCCCACCCAGGAGTAATAGAACTTTGCGGAATCGCTTACCTTTTTGTGGCCAATCTATTGCCAGAACGTTTAGTGTCCAAAAAATTCAAATGGATGTGATAGTCCATACCTCTCGTCGGATCGAATCTTCGGTAAACGGTGTGTATACCCGAGTACCTAAGCGCCGGGAACTTGTGACGTGCATATTGCACACTTATATCTAGTACTGTTTCAAAGTCTAGCGAGTCGATGCGACTCAGCGGTTCAACGACACTCTCTGAATTTGGCAGGAAGATATGCGTACTATTGATGAAGTGCCACATAAGTATGTCGTGTCGAGTTTCTGGTGAACTACTCGTTGGCACACCCAAAGGCCAACGAATTTCTAAAATATTATTCGATATTGTGCCGTTCGCTATGCGATAAGCTTTGTGTTCAAGATCGAAGCTGCGCTGTTGTAGGTTTTCTAAATGATACTGAAACGAGAAAAAATGTTAAATTTTAGGATTTTGCATATCTATTCAAATAGATGGGGTACTCACCTTCGAGAAAAAGGCGTGCAGGCGGTAATAATCGTCTGCACTGGTTATGGGATAAATAACTGAGGCATTTTGAAACGACTCTTCATTGGATAGTAGACTAAGATCTTTGTATAGTTTTATCGATGGCCTTATGGAGTAGGAGCTTTGTGAGATGCCCTGAAATGGAACAAGATATCTGTTGATTAAATATTTGATATAGAAACTATGGACATGTAGGCATATCCCAGACGGTTGCTTTATTTTTACGAACGAAACTATACAATTTTCCTCAAAATCGCAATTAAATTGAAAAATATCGAGCTGAGACGGTCGTAGGTACGACTGATTTGTAAGGTGCGTTAAAAATGTCTTCGAACCTTGCGACACGATCGACAGCCTATTCAACAGAATGGTCAGCTTTAATAAGTGGATCTGTTTTTTTTTTTTTTAAACTTCTGACTCGTAAGAGCGAAAAATTACATTCTACCTAAAGACCTAAAAGATGTATTGTGCTTGAAGAGTTGGAATTATCGTTAGGTTATTATAGCGTCTCTCCTAATGTAGCTGAGGATTTCCTAAATTCTTCAGTCCTTATTATTTCCCTAAACAATAATCACCCCTATCATGGAATCCGCCGGGGGGAATCATTCACGGAGAAGAATATTTTGTTGTCGTCGCATCCGCAAAGTGAACAGTTCCCCGAGTGGGTACTGTGAATAAGTTTCACTGTATCGTTAAAAACGTTCAAATCGAATTTTTCCCGAACGGGGAACTGTTCACTTTGCGGATGCGACGACACCAAAATATTATTTTCCGTGAATGATTCCCCCCGGCGGATTCCATGATAGGGGTGATTATTTTCTTCTATTAGCACAAAGGGACGAGCATTGGCATTGCTATGCTCAGCTGTTTCGTCTTCCTCAAGACACGGTCGGTACTCCGATGAGTCGACTAAAGTCTAATACATTTTTGTTATCATGCCTGCGTAGATTAAATATCTTTTTGGTATCATTTTTAAAGGCTGAACAGCATTTTTGGCTTATCTACACTTGTTGTGTTCTCAGCTTTTTATAGCCAAATTTACAGCTGATTTGGAAATTGCACAGAAAGGTTCTGTGACATAAAGGAGGTTTTCGAGCTCTTTTTGGCTAATTTATCAGCTCATTTCCTTCAATTCCCTATCATGGCCGGGAACCCATCATATACTGGTTTTGGCTAAGAGGGTGTGTAACTTGTAACCCGTGAAGTACTGACTTGAAGTCAATAATGGGTGAGCTAAGGTCTTTTTTATCTTATTGACTGTCCGTGGAAATTGGATGTTAGCGCCTCTAATACCTAAACTGTAGGTGGGTTCTGCACATCCTTTAATGTCATGGAGCTTTATCCGAAATGCATTGGGGCTTTTCTCCATAGGTATTAAGACACGGCCAACTCCCACACCAGAGGCCATTTTGAAACCATCCGTATACAACTTTAGGCAGTTTAGGCAATTTGTTGGATTATCGCTAACCCGTGCTTGTCTGATTGTTTTCTCGTCGTGAAGAATATTTTGTTGAAGCATAGTGTCTTTGGTAGGCAGTCTGTGACCGCGCAGATTTCATCAAGTTCGGATAGTTCCGAAAGTAGTTCAATTAAGTCTGGTAATTACTAATATTTAACTCTTTCGCTTGTGTCAAACTGAGCTGCGTATTGCCACTTTTCTGATATAAATGAAGAGCGGTGTTAGTCGTATGAGTCGTAATGAGGACAAAACGAAGTCATCGAGTAAGGAAGGACTCTCAACATCGGCGACTCGGGCAAAACGTCTTCTGTCGTCGCTGTTTCTTCGGGCTAAGAACGCATCTGAGAAGTAAAGCCCTTTCTCACAGAAGCAAGGATTTGTTGTACAATACCTTAATCATCCCGGTTCTGATGTACCTATATAGTGTAGAAGCATGGAACTTATCGAAAACTGATAAAAACTTCTTGGCATGCTTTCAATGATTTTCTGTCCAGTTTGTAATATGACGAAGTGTGGAGGAGGAGATTCAACGACGAATTTTATAAAGCGGCGTTAACATGGTCAAAAAGCTCAAATAGAAACAATGGAAAACAAGGAACTAGCCCGTCGAATCTTTGAGTCCACACCTGATGAGGGAAAAAGAAGCAGAGGAAGACCCCACTGCAGGTGAGGCGCTCAATTGGGCCATCTAAAATAAGTAAGTAAGGCATTCGCATCCGCATTTTCTCGGATAGTTAGGCTGCAATTAAGTGCCTGGAATCAGTCTCTATTAACTCTACTACAGCCATAGACCGTGCGTCGCACGTCTCTCAGAGAGATGGCGAAGCAGTTCAACATTCACATCTGCTGGGTGCCGGGGCATAGAGACATTCCAGGTAACTGTAAAGCTGATGAAATTGCAGGCTCTGAACTCATTCATTTTCATTCATTCATTTTCAATGGTCCGCTTGTCCATTAAGTGGGTCGCGGGTGTAGGTTGCTCAAGTGGACCCTCCATAGCTCTCGATCCTCCGCCATCGACTCTAAATCATCAAGGGCAATCCCCATACGGGTAGAGGAGAGATTATGAATTTGATCTAACCATCTCATCCTGGGTCTACCTAGGGGACGCCTGCCCGATGGTACGGATTCCATAGCACGTCGTGGAATCCTGGTCGGGGACATGCGTTTAACATGACCAAACCACCGAAGCATGGATCGCTCGGTCTCCGTCCGGAGAAGTAGCTGCTCGACATTGAGTTCCTCACGTATTCTGGTATTTCTGATGCGATCTCTACGGGTCACACCAGCAATACTACGGAGAAATCTCATTTCGGCAGCTTGTATTCGCGATCTTATTCTTTCGGTCATTACCCAAACCTCATGACCATAGGTAAGAGTTGGAACAAACACCGAATTAAAGACTGACAACTTAGCTTTGACACCAAGTTCAGTCCTCCTGATAACAGAATGACCAAGCTGTCTCAAAATCGATCCAGCCTGACCAATCCTACAGGAAAACTCGGCATTGCTCCTTCCATCACTCGTGAATAAGACCCCGAGATACTTAAACTTCTCCACCTGTTTCAATGGGACTCCACTAACATGCAGAGTGCATTGAACAGGCGTTCTGGAGACGACCATCACTTCAGATTTGTTCACGTTTACCTTCATCTCAGCTTCAACACAAACGGTTACAAACCGATCGAGTGCGCGCTGAAGTTCAGTCTGAGAGGATCCAAGGATGACCAAGTCATCAGCGAAGAGCAAATGACTTATCCTCAGATCTCCCAACTACACTACCTATCGTACCAAACAAATGTACCCCAGGTATCCCGATCGCTATACGTGTAAACTTATAATAAAGCTGGATGCCAACCAAAGAACGAACCTTAGGTGGACATGTGACACGACATGTCTAGCGACAAAACAGATCTAGCCAAAGCTGGATCTTAAACGTTCTAAGAATTTGATCTCTCTCGACAGGAGCGCCATAATAGGTGTCATTACAGGACACTGAGGCAGGCATGCAACAAGGCTTGGCGTATTTTCAAATGATTTTTGTAGCAGCTGCTTGAACGAAGAGGAGGAAGAGACCGTTCATCGCTTCTTCTGCACTTGTCCGGCACTCTCCAGAAAACGGAAACTCTATTACAATGATCTAAACGATCTAACAAACCTAGACATTCGAAGTCTCCTTTGCTTCATCAGAAGCGAAAACTGGTATCACAAGGGACCTTATAATGGTCTAAGTGTGTCGGCCTTTTGCCGGCAACCACTTCAACCTAACCTAATGGTATACATTTGAGAAATTGTACTCGATTCCTTTTTGGCTTAAAATGAAGACAGCAACTAAAAGATTAAACACGAAATAGCTCATATAAAATGAGATAAGTATATAAGGACGACGATCTTTTATCAAAAAGTCGGGTACAATTGAGGCGCTCGAATGAAGAGGATGTACTCAAGTCCCATCAACTTTATAAGCAATTATCTGAACAACAAGGCCTATAGAACTTGCAAAGCACAAGGGCTCAATTTAGACTGAACAAAGTAAACGATTTTTGTAAGAAGACAAAATTACAGAACTAGTGGAATTGCTTCTGAGAAAAGTTAAATATATTCTGCTTCGCTACAAATTCATCAAAAAACGACGAGACACACAGACAGTTTACTTCCCAATTTATGCTAATTTAATCCCAGATATAAAAGCCCGATTGTTCTAATGCAGAGCAAAGCAGAGGACCCCAAAAGAAGGTCAGACAGGAATTCATTTTGATTTTTTTTTGTTCATCTTCTTGTTGGCTTCGTGAATGTTTGCGAATAAATTGCGACAAAGTTGCTTTATACATAGCTGCAGATATATATACCGACTGCAACATACACAGGGTGCTTTGTTCTTAGGACAGATAAATGCCTGCGTGTTTCATTTTTATGGTTTTTAGTATACAGATTAAAAAAAAACGGAAGACCTTAAGAATCCTTTGTTTAGGTAGACGATGGGTTTATTGCTCCTGGACGCAGAGGATGTTAACAATTTATTTTACAGTTACATACATACAACGCATCTCATACGATATCCGTCGGCAATATTTTGATCTCTTGCAGTAGGTATACGTAGGTATACCAAATATATGCGACTTGAATTTTTAATAATAGGGACGTGGTGTGACTGATTTATTGCAAAATGGCAAACCCTTTTTGAACAAACTTCATTGAACTTAGCACGTCTTTTTAGGCAACCATTATGCAAAGCATCATAACATCATCACTGTGCCTATACCAACTTTCTAATTGTGTGAACAAATACCGAATAACACACGAGAGAGGTGACAGTAATTAGAACTTTGGTAACACAAGCATCACGTTTCTGCTTACAAGACCAGGGCAGAACGGTGTCTGTGATGTAAGAAGCAAGCAACATCGTTGACCTATTTTTCAACTTTAATCTTCTCAAAGTTAGAATTAAAAATTTTCCTCAGCTCTTATACAACGCATTTAACGGATACAACTCTGTAACGTAATAATAATTTAATAAATGTATGATTGCTGCCCGACTAGGGTTAATATCATTGAACCCTGTGGAACGCCGAAGTTCAATGTTAAACGTCAAAGTAAATGAAATTATCAAGCGTAATCAGAAAATCAGGTGCACACAAGGCACCACACCGTAGTACCTACTTGAAGATTAATTACGGTCGTAGCATGTTCCGTCCATCGTCGTAATAGAATACCTTTTGCAATTCTCATTCATTAACGTAAATACGTTTTTTTTCTGTTTCTTTTTTTTTGCGATTCGCATGATCTTTTTGCCCATTTAGTGTTATACATTATATAAACGGACACAGTGGTGTCTAAAAGTAACTGGATGAGGAAATAAAGGGTCCGCCATCTAACGTTTTTTTTCAACTAGTGCTTATTTCGCGAATGGTAACACTTAGCTCATGTCTGATTTGACAGATAATTAGTTTTATCCTTCCGCTGAACGAATATGGTTGTGTATACGCTTGAACAACGCTGGGAAATATTGCGACATTACTTTGAAAATCATGGTAATGTTGCAGAATGTGTGCGAAAATTGCGTACGGATTTTGGAAGAGGGAAGTACCGTCAGCTCCGTATGTTCGTTATCTTGTGAAAAAAGTGAAAGAAACTGGCATCCTCATCGATAAACCAAAGCGTGAAAAGCCAAAAACAGCCGATATATCCAAAACGAGTCACTGTTTGGTGCAGATTTTGGTCCAGAGGCATAATTGGGCCATTTTTCTTCGAAAATGAGCAAGGAGTGGCCGTTACAGTCAATGGCGATCGTTATCGGGCCATGTTGAACGAATTTTTGTTCACAAAAATTGAAGAGGAGGATATTGGCAACATTTGGTTTCAACAGGACGGCGCTACGTGCCACACAGCCGAAGTTACACTCGATGTTTTGCGCCCTGTTTTTGAAGATCGCATTATCAGCCGCAGAGCTGATGTCGTTTGGCCACCGCGGAGCTGCGATTTGACACCGTTGTGTTTTCCTAATAAAATCAACACTAATGCTTAAAGTTGGCGCCACTTTCGCAACCTAAACTCCGTTTTGTGTAGGTTCAGTATCACATTCAGTATAAAAAAAACACGATTGAATCGACCTTCAAACGAGTTCCTCTCACAGACCAATCAAAGAGATGTACTGTAATCAAAATAACTCCTGGATTACACACAGTGATGAAGTGATCCGAAACCAGGCGGTCTGCCAAAATTTCGTGCTAAACCGGGTGACAGGAATTTAATGGTCATTACCTCCAGGGGGACGCCACAAGGAGGTTCTAGTCACCAATGAAATACTTCTGAAATTTGAAAACTGGGAGTTAAGATTAGGCTTTAGTCAAAAACGCCCAAATCAATTTGGAAACAACACCAATAAAAAAGTGCGTAACGCCCAAAAATAAACAACAAGATGGAACTATGTAAAGCCCGAAAAGAATTTGTAGGTCAATTTGGACATACCCCTTCAACCCCCTGCCCTGGGTTTAATTGAGGCAGCATGCCACCACATACTTATTCCTCTGTTTATGCATTTCCACTTCTTATTTTCGGCTTTACTGTTTGTCATAAACACAAACTCTGGAAAGGAAACAACACCCAAAATGAAGAACAATTTTGCAACAACAAATTTTACGAGCGTTTTTAGGGCGTTATTGCCTAACGCCGAAAAACCCCTAAGATGTAATTTGTATTTTCCTCCCTGCAATCTTTACTTGCAACCGAATCTTCGACAGAACGTGTTGACCAAAAGCCTAGGATAATTCTTTGAATGTATACGGCAAATGTAAGACCAATGTGTATGTGAAAGTAGTCCGGGATGGAAATAATCCTTAACATGCTACCACTAGATCCGTACATGAAGGAGGCTGCCGCCAAGAGTGTCTTGAGGATTAGCCTCAAAAAATCAAAAACTTTGCAAGACTTAAGATTCTAAAGAACCTCGTAGACGTCACCATACTTCGACTTTGAACACCATTACCCTACACGTTTCCAATTAGAGCAGAATGGGAAACCAAGGAGCCGACAAAAGACAAATTTAAACAGACGGGTCAAAGATGGACATACGAACAGGCGTCAGTATAATCTCCGCGGAATAAAACATACACAGCGCGATCAGACTCCCTGACTACGGCAGTGTCTTTCAAGTTCCGATGATTCCATTTGACGTACATATTTCTATATAGGTTCACAACTTACAGCACTCTAATAATCACAATTCAAAACTTAAAGTAATAAAATTGTTGAAAACATTTAAAAATTGATGTCAGAATTTTTTTCAGCGCCACTGTAAATTTAATTTTAATTTTGGTCTTCAGCACTACAAAACGGTAAGCATTTCGATTTCCTGAATTCCCATGCTGAGTTGAAAGACATTAAAAACTGGAGTGTATTCGAAAGAATTGATATTTGAGTAACGACTCTCACAGCAGCCCAATTTCAATATGCAATTGATCTCTACCTACCACCAAACCGGCCATGCAGAAGGTCAAAACCCTGCGGGAATATCACGTTCTTTTTGTGCAGAATTTCACAAAACCACGTGCTCTTCAGATTTGATGAAGTGTTTCGGTGATTCTCTCTTTTTGACGTAAATCGCGCAAACTTCCATCAACAAGGCATATAATTAGAGTATCTTCAGTTTATACTGAAGACCCATGGCATTCAACAGTTTATGAACTGATAATGTTTGAATTTTACAACCCGCGATATTCATCCAAATTAAGCTGACTCATAGGTGTCAATATAACGAAAATTTCTTCAGCAAAACGCGAATACAAAACAAACAAAAAATGCTTTAGTGTCTTTTTTTATGCGCGATGTATTTTTGGAATTATTTTTGTTTATTGAGGTTATTTTATCAGACACTTTTCTGATTAATATTTTTGTTAGGGTCAATTAATTACATGCTTTAAAAAAATAAGAAGAGACGTCAAGGCAGTGATATAGTAGTTTGGTTTGCATGGGCAGCAATTTCAATCGGAGAGGTAAAACGTATTGTCGGACCATATTTTTGCTGATGAAAGCCATATGCTTACAGAATTTGGTTTTTCGCCTTAAAAGGTTTTTATTTTATTGCACTACAAGCATGGGAATTAATGACGCAGTTGCTTGTTGGTGTATGTATTTTTGTAGATTGTGTAGAAAAATATATCGACCATCATAATGTAAAGGAGAACTGACGTATGTATAATGGTGGGTCAATAAACTTTAAACTCGGCTTTAAATAAATAAATTCATATTGAGCTCAGCAGGTCCATATGGGACCCAGGATGCTGGTCAGACCAACACACTACTTTTTAGGTCTTAGCGGACTACTTTCGGAAATAGTAAACGCGGAGTGCCTTGAGATCTCTCTAAATACGCCAATACAGAAGTTCCGGACCGGTGGACGTGGCACCTTCCATACAACAAACCATTAAGAAAAAATGTAAAACCTTCAAATGCTGTATTTTGACAGTTATGACAGTTGTGAAATTTGGTACATAGATGTGGGTATATTGTCTTTAGGTGGGATTACCTAGCTAGGTGTGGCAACTCGCAAACAAAAATAGCATTTTAAGCTTTATGTCTTGGCACTTATGGTAGCGAAAGTTGCAGCATTTAGTACATTATTGTATTTTGTCGCCTGTCGGTAGCACACCTCCCGTAGAAAAATTATAAAAAAAAAATCCCTAGACCTGCTTTCTCACAACCATTTGTGGTTTCTATGTTTGGGACAAATGATATGGGGCTATTGGCGTATTTTTTTGAGAATCTATAGCTAGCTCACTTTTACTTTTACATGCAAAACGTTTATACTCACTTTTGGTTTTGTTATACTCACTTTTGGTTTTACATGCAAAATTGTTATACTCACTTTCGGTTTTGTTATACTCACTTCCCAAAAAAATACGCCATTTAGCGAATCGAAACGTCCGAATTGGCAAGCTTTTTGACGGACTTTCGCGAGAGCTGGCGCAGTGGAAAACGAGAAAGTTTAAAAAAAACTAAGGCTGTAGTCTGTGAATTTTTCGAATCTCAGACCCCTCTATCAGTAGACATAAACAATCAAAGCTCTCAGCCACTACGCTGCTTGCTATAGTTACGAAGTTTGGTGCATTTTAAGATTGAGCACAGACGTGCCATACATTGCAAACTATATCACTCAGAAAGATAAGAGGCTTTTGCAAAAGGTGATTTTTTAAGCGTTTGGTTTTTAAAATTGAAAAAAGCAACGAAAATTTGCAAAATTGAGTGAAATTTTTATTAGGGTCAATAAATCAATTTTTGCCATTTACTTTTTAAATATTATTTTGTGTAAATGTTGACCACTCCATCCGGAGTGTCCAATTTTGGCATACTTTTTTCAACTTATCGACCAACAACACGAGTTATGTTGTCTTCCAAGGCGGCAATAGTTGCTGGCTTATCCCACAAAAAATAGTCCAACGTCATCAAATCAGACGATCAAGGCGGTCAATTCACAGGTCCAAAACGTGAGATGAATTGTTCACCAAATTTGCCTCGCAATATGTCCATGTATTCGCGTGCTGTGTGGCATGTCGCTCCGTCCTGTTGAAACCACATATCGACCAAACCCAGCTCTTCCATTTTAGGCAACAAAAGAGTCCGAAATTATCGAACGATAGCGAGCAACATTGATACGTTTTTGTCATCATTATTTTTGAAGAAATACGGCCCAATGATGCCACCAGCCCATAAACCACATCAAACGCTACATTTTTGTGGATGCATTGCAATGCTTCTGGTTGCTCAGCAGACTATATACGGCAATTGGCGTCTTTTTTTGGGAAGTGAGTATAACAAAACCAAAAGTGAGTATAACAATTTTGCATGTAATGTAAAACCAAAGGTGAGTATAACAAAACCAAAAGGGAGTATAAAAGTTTTGCATGTAAAAGTAAAAGTGAGCTAATTATAAATTCTCAAAAAAATACGCCTAATGTTGATTTATTAACGTAGCCTGCTCAGTAGGACGATTACGACGACCATAAAATGGACAAAGTTTTTCAAACACATTTTTTACTGAGCACGATTTTTGGTAATAAAATTCAATAATTTGCAAACGTTGATCGGCCGTTCCATGGTGAAATGGCAAGCATTTTTCACATTGACAGGTGTCACGAATCTCCGTGAACTGTCAAAAAAAAATCAGGCTGAATAACCAAACAGCAAAAAATTCACCCTTTAGAACCTAAAAATTCGCCTTTCGTTACAAATCAAAGATTGGCATTATGATAATGCAACGATTTGCCAACAATTAAGGTCGCTTAGTGCTAGTGTCAAATGGTTGATATCGCCGTCAATGACGGTGGAAGAATCATATAGGGTTCGCCAAGCCCCACACGGAAGAACAAAATGCGAATATTTATGGGAATCTCTTGCAAATGCTTATAGGAAGAAAAACAAACGGTATACAAATTAATGGGGATGAACAATATGAGATATTAAACTGTTTGGCTGAAAACTGAGTACGACGTATTCTTCAGGATATAAACATTACCTAGCAGTTACATTTTCATCCAAATCGAAAATGACGTTTTCGAGATATGAGCAGTTTTTAAAGTACTATTTATAGGGATTTGAGTGGGTTTCAAAGAACGCAGTCTTTTTAGAGAAAAATTGAGTTTGCTATCAAGCTAAGAATGATCTTATCTTAGAAATAAGTTTTAGTTAAAATTGTTTGAACCGTTTGCGAGAAAAAGCGAATTTTCAAAACTGCCGTTGCTGGACTTTTTAGCGAAAAACTGGGTACCTATGCAGTCATGGTAAGAATACCTATGCATTAACTCAACTATCAACTTTGGTTAAAATCGTTAGAGCTGTTTTCGAAGAAATCTAAATTGTTTAAAATCTTGTAAAATTTTTATATGGGAAGTACCGGCTGTATAAAAAAAAACACCTCCTAGCGGTAAGCCCACAAACTCTAAATACCAAGTTTGAAACAAATCCGTCCAAGCGTTTAGATTCCCCAGGGGTGGGACAGGCAGACATACGGACGGACCGAATTGCGAGAAACACTTTTTTGAGTTCCCCTATCATCGTAATATCAGAATTGATCAAAATCTCGAGTTCGAAATTTTGTACGAAAACAATATCTTTTTCTTACTACGTATACGAGAAAGTTAAAAAAGATAATCGGCCCTAGCGAGGTATCCGTCGGTCGGAACGGAGAATTCTCCGCAACGCATACTCCGTCGGAAACTCAAATTACATTCGAGGTATTCGTCTTCGGAAAGAATAATTAAAATGCGAGGACGTATTGATTTGACATGATGTCGTTTCGTGGTACATCGGGTTTTCCTATTTAGTGCCTGTTTTTTCATTTGTTTTTGTCCTGGAAACACAAATGTTAGCAACAAATACAACCAATTACTTTGCTAAAATATTTTTTCTTTATTGTTTTCATTTATCAACACTTCACTGCCAATCGTAAACAAATTCCGCAACAAATTCCTGTCGGAGCACATCGGAAGAAAATTCGTATGATGAAACTGTCAAAAATATCAGTGAAAACGCACTTGATCGCACTGAAACGCAAAATGCCTGTGTGCGTTACATATTTGTCAAGCTGTTCCGAAGTATACCTCGAAGCAAAAATCCTCCGATTCGTATGAAATCGGAGAATTTTTCGTTCCGACGGATACCTCTCTAGGGCCGAATAATGTGACAACTGATAGTTTGGGGATAGTGACACCCTTTGCAAGAAGCTCAAAATGGTTCCCATGATCCATTCTTCGTGGTATCACAATGGACCTATGCTGGTCTCTAAGTGTGTTGGCGTTTCCTAGCTGGCAGCCACTTTCAACCTAACCTAACCTACCATTTTAGTTTCTGATAAGTTGCCATCTGCAATGGTGGCAACAATATATCAGTCTTAGTTGCCTTACTTATTTCGATTTGATTTTTATTTTGAAGGTTTCGCCGATAGGTATATCAACTGAAACAATCACCTGCAGGATCGGCACCTAATGCCAACCTGTAGAGTGTAGACGGAGTGTATATACTTACCTTCAATCTGCAGTCGCATTCTCTTTGTTTTTGACGGATGTTTGTGTAACTCTATCCTTTTCCAGTGTACTTGACCAACTTAAATATTTGTTTAGAGCGAACATTTAATCAGACAAAGTCTGCTCTATATGATAATGACCTCAATTTAAATTAATGCAATGCGATTGTTTATACTTTCGCTGATGATAAGCTCTCGCCTCGGTGTACAATTTTGCTAATTTACTAGAATGTGGTTAAAAAAACCATAAAAGCCAAATAAATCATTCTGTTCGCACTTGAAAGGTAATCTATTTAGGAACAAAAAAAAATACGGATCAATCTATCTATCTTAGATTTACATGCTTAGGTGGGTACCTAAATTATATACATTTTGTACATAAAGTTTGAAATATTAATTCGATAAACATTCAGTTTTATCTGAGCTCCTGATCGTCTCTATATACTCGTACATACTCGATATTTATTTTATTTAAAAAACAAACAAAACAACTGTGGCCAATACATATTATCGCCTGTGGTCTAAATGAATTCGAAGGAATTTTATAGGCGGAAATAAACATCCCACACTAGAAACGGATTAGATACATTCCTATTATTTTTTTAATTGTATGTATTTATTTTTGGTATGGAATTATTCGTCTTAAATCTACTACAACAAGTTTTTGTGTTCACTGTGCAAGCACCTCTTCGAAAATAATATATATGTCCGTGTTCGAAAGATCAATGAGCGCAATTTCGCCAGTGATTTGTGATCGTTCTAGATTTAACGTTCAGTTCAGTCAGTCTTGTGTGTTTGTTTGCATTGGAAATGTGGTTTTCCGCGGGAATAGGAAATATAAAATGCGTGTGCATTCAAAAGAGCTTCTATTACTCATTTAAGTTGTTATTAGAATATTGTTACGGGTGATGAAGTGTGTGTGTGCCAATTTCTAAGAACTAGAATAGCATGTAAACAGAAACCTGGAATTGGGAATGAACACGAACAGATGATGCTGAGGATGTTAGAAGGATCATGCTAGTTTCTGTTTTCAATTTCAAACAGAGAACATCTCTTTTTTAACAGTTCTTAAGCAAAAGGGTACTTAACTCAATATTGGGTTTCAAAGATATAGCCGCGAAAAATTGTTTGCGTGCCTTTTCACAATATTTACAAACACGTCTATTTCGTGCGGCAAATAAAGGAATGGCTATAGCTCCAAGGAATGACAAATAAAAATAAACAACAAATTGACGTAGCATCTCGCCCAGTGGAATGGTACTTCCGAAAGTGTCATTCCGGAATCGTATTCCGTGTGGGTGAAGAAAAGTTAAGAAAATAAATATTTTGCGATGGTCTGTCTGAGCGGGGTTCTTATATATGGCAGACATATTTGTTCACGAGCCTTGAATAAACAATAACAACGTGTGGTGATTCAAAGTGAAGAGACAAACCAAGTCTGTTTTTACGTTAAAATAACTTATTTTGCCTTCGAAATTTTACAGTTTGCTAAATTGATTTTTCAATATTCTCAACACCGAATGTGACTATTGTAAGTCTTCTGTATCTGAACATCGTGGCCCTTATTGTGATTGTCGATCAGCGATCATCACGACAATTGTCGATTGCGTCGATTGATTTTAGCTATTTTTTTCACTTCCAAGAAAAAGTATCGACCAGACATTTGTAATTGACTACAAGCGACTGTCAAATCGACAAATATCAATCGCAATCGCCAATCAATCAATTGCGATCGATCGAGAGTTGTCGATCAATGATCAACTATCGACACTCACAATAGGGGCCCAAGTCTGGTTTTCTGGCACGTCCCTTTTACCTTTTGGTTCTTGGTTCTTTGACGCATTGTTCGTGGAGCGGTTACTCTGAAGGAGAAGCCCGCACTTTATTCCCTTTCCATTTTTCTAGAAAGGCTAGAGCTTACGAGCTGCCTTCATCCTTCTGTGAAACGCCGCTTTTAAGGCGAGTTAGTTTTCCATGCATTTACTGGTCGATACTCTTCATAAGACCAAGTGTTTGGTCTAGAGGTAATCGTGTGACATACCAGATCAGTTGCTCGTTTCTAAAGTGCGCACTCCAAAGTCGGTCCAGTTCTTATCCCACCAAGGCGAAGTTTTCCTCTCTGTAGACTCGAAGATTTTGCAGGCCGGTGCATTTGTGTCTATCAGCTCTATATATCCTAGCCATCTTAGACGACTCATGCGCAATCTTTTTTGACTATGTATCCATACCTACAGTTCGGTCCCGTTTGCGTTGACGGGCTTTGCAGAAGGAGATTTAACGACGAACTACACGAGCTATACAATGACATCGACCTAGTCAAAAAGCTGCGAGTAAGTCGTTTAAGATGGCTAGGATATGTAGAGCGGATGGAAACAAGTGCTCCGGCCCGTAGAGTCTTCGAGTCTAGCCCGGCGCAAGTCGAAGGCGACCTCAACCGCCTAGAAGTGCGCAACTGAAGGCAGGGGCTAACTGGAGAGGCTTGTTAGCTTAGGCCTCGGTTTACCCCGAGCTGTAGAACCGTCTAAGAAAGTATCCATACAGTTCGTCGTTGAATACCCTCCTCCAAAGTCCGTCAACGCAAATAAGTTCGAATATTTTTTGAAGAAACTTTCTTTCGAAGCGATCGAAGATGTGTTCATCGGCACAAAATACGAGTTCTAGCTACAGAGGCATAATTCAGAACTAAGTCTCCTACACAGAGTCTCCTTAGTTGTTTGGGATAGACTAGAACTCTACTACTGAATTTTCTTCTCAGCCCAAGGAAACGGCGCGCGATGAGCAAGAGTTATTCTTCGTTTAATTTCTACTGAGATGTTATTATCAAAATTTGTAGCAAATTCGAGATAGACGAAGCTCTTTACTAACTCAAAGACTTAGCGGTAGATGGTGAAAAAGTCATATGACAGCGCTTCGCTCTGCCTAAATCCTTTTTTTATACAAATGTCCCGGTGAGGTCGTTGGCGCACTTGATGTAGCCAGCGAGGGATTTTCATTGTGGCCCTACACGGACGATTGAGTTGCGCAGGGTTGATGACCATGTTAACCGAATGCACACAAATACACTGGCCCTGTAGTCTTCGAGTCTAACCCGGAGGGGGGTAAAGCAGTAGAGGAAGATCTGGGCTTAAGTGCCAGTAGAAGAGAACTTTAACCGAAGTGCGCAACTGGAGGAAGTTAGTTAAGGGGGGCTAAGGCCCTCAGTAAAATGCAACTGCAGTAAAAAATGCAAACATTTTGTGTTGCTTTTTTGGACCACTTAAACTTAATCGTTGAACTTAATCTTGGTCTTAAAATGATTCTTTTGCATTATAAACTTAGTTCATCAAAAAAAATTTAGCAATTGATCTCCAAATTTTCTAGGGAACGAATTTATTAATTTTTCCGTACGAACAACTTTTTACGACACCTAACCTGATATGATTGATAGTAGAGGCCTCAGCTCAGCCAGACTTGTAGATCTGCTTAATTAAGTAATTGTATAGCTACCATTTCAGAACCATTCGTCTGAAATTTTATTTTTGGGACAGACCTACAATAAAATGAGTTTGAAGCTTTTCCAGGACAGCAATACACTCGGATGTTTTTAACACTTTTTGATGTAACTTGTGGTTTTCCCAGGTTCGACCCCAAGACTCCTCGCTCACTGCGCCCCCATAAGTAGCCTGAGAACCGTTTTGAAATGTTGACGAATACGTGTCTTTTTGGTAATTAATACCTAAATTTTCGACTAACATTCCTAAGATAAAATAGTCAAAAGTCAAACTTTGACCAACTCTGACCGACTTTATTTTCCACTACCCTATACCAACAATTATGTACCCATTAAAAGCCAAATGCATACCAGTGCATTACACAAACAGAGCAATTTCCATAATTAATCACTAGACTTTGTGTCGTTTAAGACTCGTTGCAATTACTGCATCCACCAAGTCGTCTGGGGTATACCTTCAAATGAATTCTAGATACTATGCACAAGATAAATAATATTAAACTGACGTGCCAGCGCAGCGTGTCGTCGTCGGACGCGTTTAATTAACCGCAAAACAACTAAGACGAAAGCAATTTATTGATCAAGTGTAAACAAACGTATTAATAACAACAAACAATCATTTGTTAATTATAGTGTTAATTCCGGATGATTGCTATACAACTGTGCTATAACAATTGCATTTGTGATTTATTGTTTCACAGATTAGGAATGATTAATACAGCTGGCGCCTATTCAAATAGCCGAGAGAATTATTGGCTCGACACATAATTTCGACACCCTGACTAAATGCAAAATATATTCTAATAAAAATAGATTCGGATTAATATTATGCAACACGAAGAAAAATTAAGGTTCATTTGCATAATCTCAGTCTGTGTTTACGTAAATTTTCATATTCAAGATCAAGGCGCTACGCTAAAGTTCATTGATGTGCTCTCGTGACTCGTTCGTCTGTCTGGTGAATGAATTCTATTTATATGTCTAGATGTCTACTAGCAAAAGTGTAAGTCTTACATTATAGACCGCGAGATACGAATATATGGATAAAATTGTTTGTATGGATCGAATGCCGATTCATGTAGTTGATGAAAATTTATGGACTTTTGCACAGACTTCTGAACTTTGTGCGGATAGCCTTAGAGCTGATGATGATTTAATTTAATAATTGTGTTTTACAAATTGGTGTAATTATAGTTATATCTGGGGTCAGACGGCCTTGGATTACCATATTATATTATCAACTGTACCTTTTTGGTTTCGAAACTCATTTGTAAGTGTCCGTAAATCAAATAGAAAAGGACTCATATTGCTGGGAGTGTAGATGAAGCTATGGGTACATTTTCGACGCAGGTGAGGGCAATATCATGTGTGCCTCTGTACCTCTTAGCTTATATATAGATTGTGTCTTGCTATAGTGGCAAAATTTGAAAAATAGATTCATCTACTTAACTGACTTCCAAGGATAAGGATTGAGAGGGAAATAAAACCGATGTCGCTTGAGTACGATTTAGTAACTAACCTCGCAGTTGTTTTCTTTTCAACTTCGGCAGGGACGTGGATTCAGCAAGCTCCAACTGACATACCGATGTTGTTGAATATCGTCCATCTAATTGGCAACCCACAAGTCACTTACTATTTCTACAGATATGTTGCCAACGCTATGCTATTGACGTCTTCCACATGTGCACATCACCACCTCTAATGCGTTGTTCCTTTGGGTTGGAGTAAAAATCATGTGAAGAATTTTCGGTTTAAAACGACCAAGAAAACCTTCATCATACTTTGCTAATGTCTATAATCTTCTACGCCATACAAAGAGGACTTATATAAGCGTATCCTTAGTGTCTCATACACCTACGACTTTCCGAAATTATTGGTGGATGGAGATTGTTATCGAACTTGGCAGTACAATAATTGGTAAAATGGGATCGCAGGTGCCGACTCTCGATAATCTTATAAAGGGTGATTTTTTTTTGCTGTTAGTTCTTCAGCCTGATTTTTTTGACAGTTCACGCGTGATTCGTGACACGTGTCATAGTAAAAATGCTCAGTTCGCATTGCCATTTCACCATGGATAGATTTAGACTTAAGCCTTTACAACGTTTGCGAATTTTTGAATTTTATTGCCAAAAATTGTGCTCAGTAAATAAATGTGTTAAGAGCAATTCGTCCATTTTAAGATCGTCGTAATCGTCGTACTGAGCAGGCTAAGTTAGGTAATAATCAAATTTGCCGTATATGGTCTGCTGAGCAATCAAAAGGATGTTCGCTATCGTTCGATGATTTCGGACTTTTTTTTGCCCAAAATGAAAGATCTGGGTTTGGCCGACATGTGGTTTCAACAGAATAGCGCGACATGCCAGCCACACAGCACGCGAATCCATAGACATATTGCGAGGTGAATTTGGTGAGCAATTCATTTCACGTTTTGGACCAGTTAATTGGCCGCCTAGATAGTGCGATTTGACTCCGCTGGACTATTTTTTGTGGGGATATAAGAAGACTCTCGTCTATACGGATAAGCCAGCAACTATTGCCGCCTTGGAAGACAACATAACTCGTGTTATTGGTGGATACCAGTCGATATGTTGCAAAAAGTATGCCAAAATTGGACATTCCGAATGGACCACTTGAGGCGTAGTCGCGGTCAACATGTACACGAAATAATATTCAAAAAGTAAATGGCAAGACTTGATTTATCGACCCTAATGAAAATTACACTCAATTTTGCAAATTTTCGTTGCTTTTTTCAATTTTAAAAACCAAACACTTAAAAATCGCCCTTTATCTAAAAACGGAAATTACGATTCATTTACTCACTGACTCAACAAACGGCCAGCCCAAACCCTTTGCCCTATAGAAAGCTGAACAGAGTTTCCCTTTATAATGTATACAAGGAATAAGAAAAGCTATTTCGAAATTCAACCCTTAAAGGGGTAAAAGGGGGGTCAAAGTTTGTGTGGGAACATTTTTAGTTTTATCCGATCGACTTTAAACTCGGTTTCTGTTAGAGTACAAGTATTACAAGACTTACAAGAAAATCAATTTCTCGGATTTTGAAAATTTTGCTTGGTATCCGAGTTATTGGCGATGACCCTTTTTCCATGGTCTTACTTAAATCAACTTGCCATAATAGTTTTATATCTTAATCAATGCAAAAACACTTCACTTACAAACTGATCATATAATTCTGACCTGTTTTCTCCAATAGGGTGTTAAACATATTTTTTTTTAGAAATATACGAGTATCTAACTGATCTTAAGGTACTTTATTAGCAGGCAGATAAATATAAATATAAAAGAGGAAACTAACTCACTGAAAGGAATTTCTGTGTACCAAATCCTGAGAGTTGTGTGAGCGAAGCCGCGGTCTAAAGTTAGTTAGACGTATAAATGGTGGTAGTCAGAATGATGAGAAAAAATGGTAGCTTAGGAAATACATGCGACGTTTGCAAGACCATAGTAGACATGAAATGACACACAAAGCAATTTATCGCCGAAAACTCGTAACTCAAGGAACAAGATTATCTTACAAAGGTGCTGATACGTTTTTCCTGATGTTCTTTTCTTATTCGGAAAGTAACCTACTGGAAGGCTACGGTTGCACCCATCCTTTTTCAACAGACAATCCATCCACCGACTTTTGGTCAAGCGGCAAAGCGGACTAGTTCAATTACCCACTTCTACCATGCACCAGTCTCCCTCCTTAGTGATGGTCTGTCAGAAACAATGGGCAGGGGGTAGACTGTTACGGTCACCTTCCACCCTGGCCCGAAGACTCAGCCGCAGGCAGGGGGTTATAATATTTGACTGCATCAGTCACCATCAAAACCTCTCAACGTGGTAGAACACCCAAATTTGCAAGTAGCAATAGAATTCCCAAGGTAATGCCCGGCATATAGAATCTCTCAGGCCGCTTCTTCTCTTGTGGTATCACAATGGACCAAATAAGTATGGTCTAAGTGTGTTTGAGACAGCCACCTTACCTAACCTAACTTAACCTACTAAACGATCCCTCAAAAAATTTCGCTGTTGAATCTTGGCATATCAATACGTTACGAAATCTCAAAAAAAAAAAAAAAAATAACAAAAGACAGACTTGCTGAGAAATTCAAAGGCGTCAATCATTCTAAACAATCAAACGTCAATTGAAACTTCAACACTCTACTCATACTTTTCCACAGTCCGTTAAATATTTATCTTGTGCAAATTGATTGATCCTAAATTTATTATTCCCGCTGAAAAAAAAAACATCTGAGGATGATCGCAAATCAAATAATACTGATTGTCTAACAAAAAAAAAAAAAAAAAAAAAAAAAGCATAACCTCAAACGTCAGTCACGTAAACAAAAAGAATTTAAAGAATTTACCACCTCACCTGAAAGCTCTGTTGGCATCCGGACAGCTGACTCGAGTATTTGACACACCGTCCAATATTGACACTATGCACACCGGTTATACCGTTCCGCACGCACCAATCTAAATTATTTCGCATTTTTCTTATAACACTACTACTTAATAAAATACCAGCATTTAAATCACAGTAATTACGATCACTTTGCATTTTCAAATCATTCTCATCGGACAGATTCGCCCCCTCGTCACCCGCACTAGGGTCATTTGCGTTCGTTTCATGCGCCCCGCTGTCTGTTCGTTTGCCCATGTAAATGTCAAAAGTGATGCTCAGGTGATAGAGCATAGCTTTCAGCTTTCTAGCGTCCACGTACACAGTATCGGGGATAATCAAAAAGTAATCATAATCATCGAGATAATTATCCGCAATGTATTTTATCACATGGAACGGTCGAAGATTCTCGCGCGTATCTGTGAATCCGACAATGTTCTTCAACTTGTAGTTGGTCTTGACGTTGTCCGCGTTTATGAAGAACTTGATGCGATTCACCAGGTGGGCTGTGGTGCGATTTATTGCTGTCGCCAATGTGTTGATGCTGTCTGGCGAGGTCATAACACCGATGAAGATCTTTTCGCGCATCCCCAGTTCCGATGAGTAGTACCGCGGACGGATGACGTTCTTCACCTGAAATCGAAAGGGAAGTTTTGTTTTTTTTTTAGAAAAATAAACTGTAAGTGTGTATTTCATGGGAAATTTGCGTCGAGTGATTTAATGAGGGAATACGAAATTTACACAAGGCGCACAAATTCGCATGCAACGGCAGTGTATACACATTTATATTATCGCACTTTAAGTGCGATAACTGGTTTGGATGATGATGATGATGATTTCGATTCCGAGAAGAGCACTTTGTCAGAGCAATTTTATTGGAATATACATTCACATAAATGAGTTGTGAAAACCTGCTGGTGAAACATGAGGTTTCAGTGAAGGAGGTATTATGGAAATAAAATAAATCCACGACAATTGGGAAATTTTTAACAAACATTATATTTGTCATGTAAGCAATATATAACAAAAATGACAGTTTGTAAGTTGTTAATTTTTATATATTTAGTTGGAAAGACTATCGTCCGATTCTAGTTTAATTGACTAAGCGGCAAAAACTACTTGTCAACCAACCCAATCGAAATTCGAATACGATTTAACCTTAAATATCTTAGCCATTTAGCAATTCTGGATTTTAGCGATGGTATAGTCACACAATGTGATAATAAATACTTGTGGGCATTATAATATTAATCAGTGGGCGCAGTAGCGCATTGGCGCACAAATTACATCTTAAAGTTTTTTCTGCTGCGCCACCTCTCGCGAACGTCTGACAAACATCCGAGAGTATGACTGTCATGAAAAAGCTTCTCAATTCAGCCGTTCGGACTCGGCATAAAATTGTAGGACCCTTCCATTCGTCCCAAAAATATAAACTCACACAAAAGCTAGGCCTAGGGTGTCTACCCGCCTGTTGCGCCACCTATTTATTTATTATTAATAAATAATAAATAATTATTATTTCGAAAAAATGTCTGTGAACTCTACAACATTGCTGCCGGGAACTGTCATATTTTATTCGCAATCTCCTATATCAAATACCGTCACGAGAAAACAATATCGCACGAACTTTACCTCAAAGTTACTACAAATTCGAACTAGAAACTAATAGCTAAAATGTTCGAATAGATATTAAAAGTTAAAAATAAATTGCAAATATTGGCTTGTCCGCAATGAATACCGCTGATTTTAAAGTGAATTATTTAGAAGCTGAAGGCAAGCTTTCACGTTTAACGAGTTCCAACAAAAATATTAAACCTTCTCGACAGATGGCTCTGTCACTCAACAATTTTGGGGAAACAAACCAAGTAAATGCACAATTATCTTTGAAATAGTTCACTGTTCCCATAAAATTTACATGTAACGAATAAATTCAAATATGTATGACGGAAAACATTTTATGAATGCTTTCAGCAATTTTGGCGGCAGTCCGTTAAATTGAAATGTAAAAATAAATGATGCGAATGTTGCGACAAGTTGTCATGTTCATATACAAATTTTCTATGAAACCATAGGCGAGTTTTTTCGCTATACGATATGGGCCTATAAAACAAAACGATTATAATCGTTCGGGGCTTAGCTTTTTCTGCATTAAAGCTTGGCAGCACTCGAAACATATGCAATTTTTTCGCTAAGCCTATATAGGATAGCAAAACAAAATCACGCATAATACTAGGGCTTCATCTTTTTGAAATGTACATCTCCCGAAGTTGCGTGTGTCAGTACCTACACACTCGGCTTGGCGCTATGACGATTTGTCACTCTGAATTGACACAACTTTCAAGTCTTTCTACGCGAATTGAAATAATAGAAATGTTAATTTAAAAAATTGATCCTAATTTCTATAGCCAAGTTCGAAAGCCATTTTGGTTTCTCTCCCATTTTCTGTAAATTCGTGTAAATTATTTGGAATCTATGCGAGGTCCAAGGTAGTCAGGTCTAAAGAGAATTTTTGACTTTTCATGACATTAAATGCGGCATAAATTCTCAAATGGCGTGGCAGTGGCGTGATGACCAAGTGGCAAATAACATCAGTTCTTAAAATGTCGTCCTATGTTGAACTTTTGGTCGTCTCGCATATTTTTAGTTGGTTAGTTAGTTTAGTTAGGTAAACAAAAATACGCAGTTGTAATGCCGAAATCCACTTCGTCACCAGCCTCTACAATATGATATGCCTCTACAAATCTACGCCGTCAGCCTTAGGAAACACTTAGGAACTTAGGAAACACTTTTTCTCGACACTTCAAAAATAGTCACTCGATTAAGCTGAAACTTACACATTCGCCGCGTTTCATTGACTGACTAGCGGCATGTCAAACTCCATATAAAAAAAAAACTGTAATTTCAGCATTTGCGCTAGAGTTCTAGCACATAATTGTGAAATATCCTTTTCAGGGAAGTTTTTCAATCAAGCGCAAAATAAACTGCGAAATTAAAAAAAATAACGTTCTGCAAAACAAATCTAAGTCTAAAATCAATACACTAAAAATTGGAAAAATTGGAATTCAAGCTTCCATTATTTTTTTTAACTTTTTTAAATAATTTTATACATCGAATCTTAAAATTGTCAGAAAAGAACATAAAATAACCAAAATCAAATGTCACTTTGTTGCTGGCGCTAGAGATCTAGCGGCAGCGTTCCTCTATTAGGGATATTATGTGCTAGATGTCTAGCAGTCAATGGAACTCGGCCAATTTATGTGTTATGAAGTCAAAAGTAAATGTTTATCAAAGGTTTTTATGTTTTCCGATAGGTGGCGCTGAACATTTAAATGTCAAAATTAGGTTAGGTTATTTCCGCTACTCTTAGAACCATTTCGAATTTGGAGAATTTTCCGTATCTTGCTGATATCCTTTTCGGCATTCCTCGAGTTTGCTTTCTGATCGAGGATAGCGCCGAGCAGTTATATACATAGTAGGTGGAACCGTGTTTCCTCCTCCTCCTTATCCATGCAACTGCGACAATAATAGTCATTAGCGGTAACTCCAAGTCTTGCGGCATGTCAAAATTACACTATGTAATATGTAAAATAAATAAATAAATAGGTGGTGCAACAGGCGGGTGACACCCAAGGCCTAGCATATCGCAACCATTCGTTTTTGTGTAAGTTTCTATTTTTGGGACGAATGGAAGGGACCTACAATTTTATGCCGAGTCCGAACGGCTGAATTGAGAAGCTTTGTCATGACAGCCATACTCTCGGATGTTTGTCAGACGTTCGCGACAGGTGGCGAAGTAGAAAAAACTTTAAGATGTAATTTGTGTTTTTTCGGGGATCGAACCTGGGATCCCTCGCACAGTAGTCCAGCACACTAACCACTGCACTACTGCGCCCACGTAATGTAATATATAGTTCATTATTTTGACAATTATGGCAGTTTTAGCCTTAATTTAATTTAATACAATTTAATCCTTAACTAAAGTTTAGTCAACACAAATCTTCGGAAGAGCCTTCTGATAATCCCGATACTTTTTCCAAACAAATTTCCCACAATTAAAAATAAATCGAGGTATGTATAGGTTCTTATCAACTCCATTTCCCATATACAATTATCGAATACGCATACCTTTTTACTGAAGATAATAACAATGCTAAGCAGTTACATCATACTTTGTGAAAACCACAATAGAATAGATAAAGATAGTGGATACATGATTCAATTAAGCAAACGCGAAATCCACGATTTATTTTCCGACCCACTCCAGTTTGTAATCCATGTATGGATCTAAATTGATAACAATCCATGCATATACGCTTGGTTGTACGGGGTCGGGCTTGGGGGGATGACAAATATAGCTGCTTGCCACTTAAGTGTGTGCACTTGACGTTAAGACACAGTGCCTATAAATACAATGTAATTTCTACGGATGTAAGCAATGTATGCGCTCCATGTGCGCGCTTAGAATAGAAGTTCTATGGACGCTTGCTTCTCAATTTCGAGTCAATTTTTTTTTTTTTATTAGTTCGAACAGCAGGCACCAAACGCAAGTTAACCACTTAACTACTACACAATTGGGCTGTTATCAGTGCGCGCATACCAATGCAGGCAGAATATTTATGATCCAGAGAGAAAGTCCATTGATACCAGGGTAACCATCACCGACCGGTATCACATAAAGACGCCCATATTTCTATGGGGAAATGATGACTACAGGGAGTTTGTAAATAGAATAGATCAGCATTCTATAGGTGAATTGATGTATGCGTGTGCTGTGCACGAATATTTGCAATAGATTTGCGTGAGTTAAGATAGTGAACTTAAATTGGCGCACATTGATAGGACTTAATTAATGGTTGCGTTCAAGAATATGGCCGTCATTGATTTGTTTCAAAATAATATGCGCCGGTTATGGTTAATTATTTGAAATTATGTTGATTAGAATCTGCAAATGATAGTAAATTGGTTATGTTGAACATAAAGAAATAAATTGGTATACCCACCAGGGGCGTCAATTCTGTTTATTTATGGTTAGATATGGATATAATGTTGGTTGATATCGTGCAACTTTCTGAAAGGTGCATTTATTTTTTTGAAAATAAATCAGCGCATGTGATTACCCACGCGAACGGTAGTTGACAATGATAACAAAGGCGTGGTAAAAAAAAATTAAAAAATCACGTGGTAGGTACACAAAAAAAGAATATGGAGGAGTAGGTATTTTTAGCTTTGCAATTTATCGAAGTACTAGCTTTCCTCAGGATTTGGTACACAGAAATTCCTTCATAGTCAGTTTGTTCCCTCTTTTATATTTATATATCGGGCAGGAAACGTATATACCTAAGGAGTAGTTACATAGTAGGTACCTCTGAAAAATTAACACCATATTGGAGAAAGCAGGTCAAAGAGTATTCATTCATTCATTTTCAATGGTCCGCTTGTCCATTAAGTGGGTCGCGGGTGTAGGTTGCTCAAGTGGACCCTCCATAGCTCTCGATCCTCCGCCATCGACTCTAAATCATCAAGGGCAATCCCCATACGGTTATAGGAGAGATTATGGACTTGATCTAACCATCTCATCCTTGGTCTACCTAGAGGACGCCTACCCGATGGTACGGATTCTATAGCACGTCGTGGAATCCTGGTCGCGGACATGCGTTTAACATGACCAACCACCGAAGCATGGATCGCTCCGTCCGGAGAAGTAGCTGCTCGACATTGAGTTCCTCACGTATTCTAGTATTTCTAATGCGATCTCGACGGGTCACACCAGCAATACTACGGAGAAATCTCATTTCGGCAGCTTGTATCCGCGATCTTATTCTTTCGGTCATTACCCAAACCTCATGACCATAGGTGAGAGTTGGAACAAACACCGAATTAAAGACTGACAACTTAGCTTTGACACCAAGTTCAGTCCTCCTGATAACAGAATGACCAAGCTGTCTCAAAATTGACCCAGCCTGACCAATCCAACAGGAAAACTCGGCATTGCTCCTTCCATCACTCGTGAATAAGACCCCGAGACACTTAAACTTCTCCACCTGTTTCAATGGGACTCCACTAACATGCAGAGTGCATTGAACAGGCGTTCTGGAGACGACCATCACTTCAGATTTGTTCACGTTTACCTTCATCTCAGCTTCAACACAAACGGCTACAAACCGATCGAGTGCGCGCTGAAGTTCAGTCTGAGAGGACCCAAGGATGACCAAGTCATCAGCGAAGAGCAAATGACTTATCCTCAGATCTCCCAATTCGAAACGTTCCTCGCCAAGACTGCGCTGTAACATCCAGTCCATATAAGTAATGAAAAGGAGAGGAGACAAGACGCACCCCTGACGAAGTCCAACGCCCACGGTCAAAGGTATTGATTTAACGCCGTTTACCCGAACACAGCTTTTACAGTTTGTGTAAAGAGATTGAATGGCTCTCAAGAGAGAACCATCAATTCCATACTCCTGTAATACACTCCAGAGTTTCCCTCGAGGGACTCGGTCATATGCTTTCTCCAAATCTACGAAGCAAGCGTAAACAGGTGTAGCATACTCCCAAGCCTTCTCAAATACCATTCTGAGAGTGAATAACTGGTCGGTTGTGCTTCTGCCGGGACGAAAGCCGCACTGCTCATCTCCTAATCGTGCCTCGACCACAGCTCTGCAACGCGTTTCCAGCACCTTGGCATTTCCGGGGAGACTTAAAAGTGATATACCCCTGTCAAAGAGTATAATATGATCAATTTGTAAGTAAAGCGCACGTATTTCAGCATAGATCATACTATAGCAGACTGAGCCTCTTTCTACGAGACAAAACAAATCTTTAATTATATTCCATACCGCCCAGATCTTCCTATACTGTGAAACATATGCAACCAAAAAAATCGTGAGTACTAACGCTGGAGTTGGATGAAGCGATAAGCATATCCAACGGCGACAGAGGTTGGGACGCATTACAAAGTTTCAAATTGATACGACGAACGGTTCTATAGTTTTGAAAAATGCCCTCTTTAAAGGGGTCGTCGGCAATAACTCAGACACCAAGCAAAATTTTCAAATTCGGAAAAATTAATTATCTTTATTTTTTATAATAGAGTGAAGTCGATTATGTATGAAAAATAAAAATGTTCAAACAAACTTTGACCCCCCTTTTACCACTTTAAGGGTTGAATTTCCAAAATCGGAGGAATCAGTTTTCTTTATTTTTCATAGAGAGTACACAAACCGAGTTTGAAGTCAATCGGATAAAAAATAAAATATTGTCCATACAAACATTGACCCCCCCCCCCTTTTACTCCTTTAGGGGTTTAGTTTCGAAATATCATTCCTTATTCCTTGTACACATCATCTCTGCAAAATTTCAACTTTCTAGAGCAAAGTGTTTGGGCTGGGCGTTGATGATCATTGTTATTTATGAGAAAAGTGAGATTCGAGTGGAATTTACATATCAGGAGCAGCCGATTAAATTATGCTCCGAATTTGACTAAATTTTAGGAAAAAAATTAACGCAACAGCCGCTATGTCGAAAAGTTTAAAGTTGTATAGTGTTTCGAAGATAAATCTTCATCTCAGTGGAATTTTGCGAATAATTTTTGTTGAATTAAAGGTCGAAACAAACAGTCACAATGGAATGAACCAAAAATGGTCTTAAGTGAATTACTCCGTATGTAACGGATAATTGCCACCTAAAGGTCAAATTATCAAAAGCATCTTGAACACCATGTAGGGCATTGAATTGTCACGTCTACGTCAACGTCTGCTTTAAAACGAAGCGTAAACTGATCTAAAAAAAATCGCTAACTAAAGGTGTGAAACATAAAAAGTTTGGCAAACCAATACATGCCGAATTTAAAAACTAAATTATACGACAATGGTCATCGTTTGCAAATTTTCTTTGCCGACAATCTGCTTGTTATATACTCTTGTCTATCTGAAGCTCTTATTTGCCAAATAAATGATACAAGAACAAGATTATAAAATATACTGCTGTTAAATGTCTAAACAAATTTAAAGGATCTGAACATTATCTTCTGCGTTCTTTCTTCCTATCATCAATCGTGCTCCGCATCAAGCAATATAACTGGTTAAGGCATTGAGCAATTTCACACCAAAAAAATACAAATATGTAATTTTAAAAGCAAAAATTTGTACAAAAATATTTTACAAATTTTGAATATAAACAAGTAATAAATGTGTCAAATGCGAATGTCACGTGTAGGGCGTTCTTAATCTGTGACATGCTGTTAACAAAAAGTCATTCAGTCCCAAAAGAATGCAGTATACAAGTACAAGCCTATTACACAGTTATTAAAATCAGTCATTTGGTCGTGACAATCAAGTCGTGTCAATCGCATGACAGGCGATGGCGATCATACAAAAATGCCACTTTAGAACAAAAACAAATTTGGATATCATAGTCACGTCAGTATGTCACGGAATGACGCTGTCTGTGACATGTGCAATCGGAGCTTTAATCCAAAAAAGATTTAGGCTCAATGCACACGGAGCAGCTGGAAAAAAGCTAATTAGCGATGCGAATTGGTCGTCTGTTGATTTGCATGTCGGCGTCGGGTTGCCTATTGATTTCAGATTCTGTTTCTAGTTTGTCAAAAATGAGCGAACAACAGACCCACTTGTTGCTGCTGGTAAGGGAGGTTGAAAAACATGACGACACTGAATGAACTAGAGATTTTGTTTGGTAGTGTGGAGTCAAGTCACCCCATAGTCCGTAACTGGTCTGTAACCCGAGTTGACAACCGGTTTAATTTTTTTTACATTTGCTCCGTGTGCCTGTGCATTGGGCCTAAGAGTGGTGTTAGTTTGAAGAGCAGTGGAGAAAAAGAGCCCTTTATGGTCTCTAAGAAGATAATATCACCAGCAAAATATGGGTTGCTGACAAAAGCTGACAGCAAATATTTCACAACTTTTACATCCATCAAGTCTACCTAAAATATGTATTTTCAAAAATATATAAATAACTGTTGCATCATCGGTTTTTTATAGGAAACTATCCTATATATTCTATACTGGCTGGTAAAACTGTTTCAATATTGACTGAAAGTGCTTCGTCCTTATCATCATTTTTGTCAATGGCCCACTATAACTCTCAATCTTTCGTCACAGAGTCTAAATCCTTAGGGGCTGTACTCATATGGATAGAGGAAATATGTGGGGCTTGATTCAACGACTTCATGGCACGTCTTGAATGTGACCAAACTGATAGCTCCGTTCGGAGAAATAGCGACTCAACATAACGTGTTCGCGGTGTCACCTATACGTTGTATTGCGAGTCACACCAGAAAAAAAAAGAATCTGCGGGTGATCTTCCATTCAGTAGCTGATAGAAATGTAGCATTAATACATCTTCGGCGACTAGGTCTTATTCGCTGAAGCCTTCAGTTCTTAGATCTCAGCTGGTAGACTGCGAAAGGCCTCTTCTTTTTCAGATGGCTCATCGCAGCGTTTTCTGCGATGTACTATAATACGCGACATCTGAAGTAGTGAAAAAAATGATCAAGTGAATTTTTTTCATTTTTCCGAGGTTGAACTCCTCCCTTAGTAGTCTAGCTCATTTACCACCGAGCCCACTCTTTCAATAAATGATGGATAAATCCGGTTGGTTCTTTATCGCTTGGTGAATAGTAAGGACAGCACATATCCTCGAAGGCTGATCTTTAGCTAATGTCGGTTTCATCAGGTGGCATCTCTCTCCATTTTTATTTCACAGCTAGATCTGTTCGAACAAAGATCAACCTTAAGTCGCTTTACCGCCATATTAAAATTATAAAAATTTTGCCATTGTTTCTGAACAGAATGTTTTGGGAACTTGAAAAACTTAACTTTACAAATTTCCATTTGTTAAGCTACTTTTGGCCCCAGTTATAGCCATCAGTAAAATGCTACCGAAAAAAATAGTTTTGCTTTTTTGGAGCACTTAAACTTTATCGTTGAACTTAATCTTGGTCTTAAAATGTTGCTTTTGAATTATAAAGAAAGTTCGTCAAAAAATAATTAAGCAATTTGTCTCAAAATTTTCTAGAAAACGATTTTTATTAATTTTTCAGTGTGTGAAACTTTTTCTGTTCAACTTCTCAGTCACGCACGCATTTCCGCATTTGTATTGAACGCGCCCATCTGTCAGCCTGTATGATCATTGAATGGAATCGTAACAATACTCAGCCCTGTCGAGGTATCCGTTCGGAAGAAAAACCGAAACGAAAGTCAAATCTCTTCAGAACTCAAATTGAAGAAAATTCCCTTGTGGCTGTCAAAAGCTAATGGCATAACGCGGTATATCGCAATGCGGCGCAAGGGCACTAGAAAGTGAATTAAATGGAATTTCAAAAATTCCGTTTCGAACGGATACCTCGATAGGACCGACTATAATACCCTATTCACACCAAGCCGAAAACCGAGTTTTCGTCAAAAAAGTTTAGAAAACTCGTAGATGCATTCACACCGAACACCAACTCGTTTTCGTTTGACGTTTCAATTAGCTGTGAAACTAGCTATGAAATGTTTGTGGCGACTAGACTTTTATTTTAGTTACTAAACTTCGCTCGTATTGACATAATATACAAACAAAATTATTTAAGCTACTTGATAATCGTTAACTTATGGTTAAATGCATAAAATAATTAACATAAGCAACATTCAAAATCAAAACATCTTAAAATACCTACCATTTAGTTGTGGCAGGTAGTTTGCTATGGCTCTGCGAAATATGGCCCCAATGAAATAAAGCACCAAAACAAAAATGAAATAAAGCACCAAAACAAAAATGAAATAAGGCCCCAAAAAATTATACAGGAAACAACAACAACGATTTTTAATAAAATTTGGGGTGTTTTTTCCTTTTTTGGGGCCTAATTTCCTTATGAAAATTGGGGTTTTATTTCATTATGAAATAAGACCCCAAAAGAGGGAATGAAATAAGACCCCAAACGAAAAACCAAAACGTATGGGGGGGCATGCTGCCCCCTGCGACCCCCTTGCTTGGGTTTACTGTCAGATTTGGAGTCTTATTCCATTTTTTTGGGGGCCTTATTTCATCGCAGTGGGGCCTTATTTCATATTTAAAATTGGGGTATTATTTCATTATGAAATAACACCCCAAATTTGGGGCCTTATTTCATTTTCTCTTTTGGGGCCTTATTTCATTGGGGCCTTATTTCCTGCAGCCGTTTGCTCTTTATGGTGCAAGCAAAGATAACAAAAAAACTCTCACTCTCACTCAGTCTCTCACATCCTGTCAGCAGTTTTGCTGTGCTCGCTGAATGTTGCAAAAGGTGTGTCTGCTTCAACAACCCCAATAATTGTACTCGTTTTCGTGGCGTTTTCATGGAAAACGACCTCAAACACCTCGATTTGAAAACTGCAATATGTATGGGAAAACTTTTGTTCTCGAGGAAGTTTTCGACTGTTTTCGCGAAAACCCAGTTTTCGGCTTAGTGTGAATAGGGTATAACAAAAAAATGTAAGTTCATCTACCAAGATCAGAACAACATCAGTCCAAACCACAAAATGCTTAATCCAATCGACATTTAATCTGTCAAAGCTGAAGCGATTTGATATATTAAATAGTTAAAGGTGAAAATACTTACTACGCCACAGTCAATATGATAAAAAAAATTGCCCCCTTATACAAATAATTGTAACCTTTGTACCACGCCGTGACGTCAACCATGGCTATTAAGCGAAATGATTAGTAAATTCGTAATTTCCTTGGTTATTTTCAAGCAATGTGTCATAATACTTCACGTTATCTACATACATTTTGTGTATACGTACATTTTACATCACTAAGCCCCTTGACTTAAAATGTCTGCTTTGGTAGAACTTAAAACCGAAAGTCAATTATGTTGAGCAAAGTTCATGGCAAAATTATCTTCTGCAACCAACAAAAAAAAACAACCGCCAAAGTTATAAACATTCACATCGGTTCGCTATTGTTTAATTGCTTTCTTATCATGCCACTGCCACTCTTTTTTATTCTATCTTTGTTACGTTACGTGACATAAGTTAAGCGACATTATTTTTGTCGATAAAACGACTTTTGACTTCTTTACACGTGTTCCCAAGTTAATGTATTTTTTGGCAATAAACCATTTAAGCTTAGATATATTTTCATCGTTTCGACAGCGCCGACTGTTGCTAACTTCACACCTTTTCTTCACTTGAATTCATTCTTAGGGAAGCTTGGAATAGGAACCATATGAGACTGACGACGGCTCAATTGTTTTGCAATTGAAAGATCTCAACCGAGCCACAGGCCGGTTTCTTATCTGATTCAGTCAATAAAAATGTTTTAATACTTTTTTTTTTATCTACGAGTAGTTACACTTTTTGTTTGCCCTGGAGTGTGTACTTATAATTAATTGGAGTACAAAAGAAGCGAAGAAGCAGAGCGCGAAAAGCGAACCGGCTATGACCTCTAAGTGCGTATGTGCACGATATCACTTTTTATGAGGGGGGTCTACTTGAAATTGTTATCGAAGCGGACTATACAGAAAGAAATGATATAATCCGTGTGTGGTTTTTATGTTATTTTGTATACTCTCTTACGCAGATGTGTTAAACAGATGGACAAAGAGATCGTATAAGCTATATAGATAGTTACCAGGTTACATAGTATTATGGTAACGGATATACATTTCTGCTTCACACGTTTTTGAGGTGCTAATGATTCGGTTGAGACTTTTACTTATTGTTGCGGAAAAAGCTGAGTTTTGTTGGTTTTGAATTTTTATTTTTGCAATTTTTAAGTCTTCGTTTTTTTTTATTTGGCATCGTGATTACCTCGGGATATCCATCTCGTCCACTCGGCACAGTTCTGACACTCTAGTCGCCATGAGGGTTCTTAGTGCTAGCATTTATTTACCTACCCACTCTGAAGCCTTCCAGCTTCTCGTTTATCAGTACATTGTTAGATGAGTGATGGATGGGAAAGTAGTCGTTACAATCGTAGCTTTTTGGTGGTCTGTAGTGTATACCTTTCAGATGAATTAAATTTCTCTTCCCATTGACGCAAGTCTGCATTCGAGACGGACTTGCTAAACTTCGAAATGACTGGCGGAATTAAGTTTCAAACGTTTAAAATGAGCTTTTTAGAAGGAGAACGTATTGCGATTCACAGGAATTCACTAAATTGAATAACCAATTAGGACGCAAGATACCTTATGTGTGCTACTTCGACATACAAGAGTATGTACCTGAAATGCATGGATGCTGTATATTTTTCAAATTTAATGTTGCTCAGCCAGTGCACGGGGCAAAAAGGTGAATGATAGCTCAAAATAATCGGTGAAGTATTACCTAAAAACATTTTCAAGCTTTTTGGTATTAATTTAGATTTAGATATGAGTAGTAAACTGACAAGTTGAATGCAGCAAGGCAAGGAAAAAAAGTTTTCAGCCCTTTTCAACCTTAGGTAGAATTTTTAAAAATTCCCTTTTAATCCAACAAACAGCGCAGAGTGGTATGTATACGAACTGAATTTAGCTTCATGTCATCAAAGAGTACGCAAATTTAGATCTACAACTCTGGTATTAAAGGCCCGAACATCCCTATATGCACGGAAAGTCAGGCAGGTATAATGTAATTAGCTTACCCATCATCAGTAGTATAGTAGTAGTGACTTTATTAGTAATTTTACAATAATTATGTTTAAATTTACTGATAGTATACACTAAGTCGTTTATGGTTTAGCTTAAGGCCGTCTACCAGATTGACAATTTAGCCACATATTTTAAAGTAAAAATACCTTATAATAATGACTTCAAGTATAAAAGATATTGCTTAAAAATCGCCTTCCAAAATACGTGTTCTGTTAACAGCTTGCAGTTGTGGCTTGGTTCTACACAGTTTCCACCCAAGACTCCCGTTCATTACCTACATTTATAACTTCATCAAAGTTCAGCAAAGATTCAACATTCGTTGAATATCCAATCTTTTTCATACTGCGACTCCCTGGAGAGGTTGAAATATTTTTGCGACGCCCTTCAGATATTTGAAGCTGATCTTACTGAAGAATCACTAAAGGGTTTTTTAAAAAGGACTGGTTGGCGTTGAAATATGTCGTTCCATATTAATGGCAATTTTTCTTATTCACATACCCGCATTCATCTAAAAATGCGCCTCGTCTGTAGAGATAATTTTTCGGCTAAAATTGAGGTCCTCTTCCAAAACGCTCCGAAGCCAAGTCAACGAACAAACGGCTTTGTCTATGTTTGTTAACTTTGAGCTCCTGGATTAGTTGGATCGTGTACTGGCGTAAGCCCAAGTCCCGATGCATAATTCGCCAATATTGGAATATGCGAAAGGCCGATTTCTTATGCACGTCGAATTGACTGCCTCGAGTTCTTCTGTACACTCTCATGGACCACGGCAATGCTCCCGACGAATCTGGCTGGCAACGACCCATACTAATTTAAAACCCCTTATTTAATTTTGAGAGCCAGGCAAATATACGAGTGACAGCCACGAAGCAAGTCTGACTGGAAATGCGTTAAACACAAACGCGCTTAATCTTCGACTATTGGATTTCGCTTTGACCTTGCTCTTAGTATTCGTAAAGAGAATCGTATAATGCTTTTCCTTTTTCGGAGTCTTAGAGCAGTGAAAATATAAAATTTGGGACGCACTTAGAATATGCTATGAATGTGCTTCAAATAACAACTTATCGGACAAGGTATTACCCGTCTTTTTCAATAAATATGTTAGTAAATAATGGCTTTAACAACAATAGGTATGCGAAACAGCTGCAATTTTAAAGTCCATAATTGCCGCCAACTCCTCCCACTTTTGTTGAAATCGCATGCTTCCCTTTCCCTTTCTTCCATTTCCCCTACTCTTGCAATGAAATCAGCATGCGTTTTAAGAGTATCAGAAAATGTGGGGAGCACTCCAGTTTTTAAATGCAGCATAAAATTCTGAGTACAAAAGGACAGATAAAAGACACGCTTTACAAAGTATCTAAGAAGTTACTCAATTTTCTCAAAATAGCAATAACCCCAAATCAGCTTAATACACCTCCCAATTTCCTCTTTCAAGGCGTTTGTGGTCGTGGGCTTGTTTTCATAGACCGTTGACTTCAAAAAAAACCTAAAAGAAAAAAGTCCAGTTAAATAACTCATGCAGTAATTGATTTGTTTCTCTGGCTGTATGGCATGTGGCACCGTCTTGTTGAAACCACATGTTTCATATGTGTATCGTTTGTAAACAGCAACAGAAATAAACCCAAATTATGGTAGGTCTTCGGTTATAAAAGAATTGAGGGAAACGAAAAAGCTGATAAACTGGTACCAACCAGGCATCTTTTGTGCCCACCACGCTGTTGGAGTGGATTAGTTACCTAAGTGCTCCACTGATGCAGACGCATGACGTTCTTTAAACACGACAAAGGTGAGTGTAGTGAATATCCTTTTCATGGGCGGTGCACCAGGCGACAACGCCATATGTAAGTATAGGTCTAATGACGGGTACATAGAGCCAATATGTAATTCGAGGCAAAAGTCCCCATTTGCTACCAATAGTTTTTTTGCAGCATTAACCTTGGTGGCTTTCTGAACCCTCTGCAAAATATTGGGTTTCCAGCTCAATTTGCTTTCTAAAATGAGGACTAAATACTTTGGACGTGTTAGAGAGCATCAACATGTTGCCATTTAGTTTTGGGGAAACAAAGTTGGGAATTTTGAATTTTAAAAACTAATAATTTGGTCTTTTACAAGCTGCAAACCAATAAGTCAAGCATTGCAGTTAATTCGTCTCGCTATTGGAGAACTTATTTACCTAAAAAAAAATTACAATTGGACTCATTTAAGTACAATTTGTGTTAAATTTTAAATACAATTGAAATAACTGATTTTTCATCCCTGTTACAAGGTCCAATTGACTCAGCAATTGCAGGCACACGACCATCCGCTTCGTTATAGCTTCGCAGTTTGGGCCTAAGAGCAGCTTAAATTGGAAAACGATTTTGGGCAAAAAATCATCTTTTCTGTCGAGGCGCATTTTCATATCGGCAGCTACATTAACAGGAGATTTAACAGCAAACTCTACGAGCTGTATAGCGACATGGACCTGGTATCAGTCGACTAAGATGGCTAGGACATGTAGAGCGAATGAACACCAACGCTCCGGCCCGAAGAGTCTTCGATTCCAACCCGGAGGGACAACGCAGTAGAGGAAGACCTCGCCTTAGGTTGCGCGCACAAGTGGAAGGGGACCTCAACCAACTTGGAGTGCGCAACTGGAGGCAGTTAGCCAAAGATCGTGCTAACTGGAGAGGCGTGTTGGTTGAGGCCCAGGTCCACCCCGGACCGTAGCGCCATCTAAGTAAGTAAGTAAGGCTACATTAACAAACAAAATTGCCGCATCTGGGGCACGGAAAACCCGAACGTTATTGTCAGGAAGCCAATGCATTCACAAAGAGTGACAGTTTGGTGCGGATTGTGGAGTGGTGGCATCGTTGGACCATTTTTCCTCGAAAATGAGGCTGGGAACAATGTTTCGGTCAACGGTGGGCGTTACAGAGCCATGTTAACCGAATTTTTTTTACTGATTCTGGTTCATGCAGGATGGTGCGCCATGCCACACAGCCCATGCCATAATCGATCCTTTGCGAACCAAATTCCCAGATCGTGTTATCAGCCGTCTTGGCGATGTCAATTGGCCGCCTTGGAGCTGCGATTTGACCCCTTTCGACTTTTTTTTTTGTGGGGAACAGTGAAGAACCGATGTTATGCCAACAATCCGGAAACTCAAGCACTTAAGGCCAAAATCATCCAAGCTATTCGTGAGCTACAGCCCGAAACCATCAACATGGTCTTGGAAAATTGGAGTGACAGAATGCGCTACTGCGAAGCCAGCCGAGGCAGGCACTTGAAAGTCGTTGTGTTCCATATATAATGGCAATGTTTGCTCTTAGTAAAGCCATAATACATGGCTCACCCTGTACTCACCCTGTACAGTGTACATCTTACTCACCCTGTACATCTTGCCAATAATAATCAATTGGTCTAACTAAAATTGCATATTGCTTTTCGATTACATAATATTCCTGCTATCGGGTCTATCATCGAATTTAAACTAAACCGGAATCAACTTACACCATTTGTGAATTTTAATTAAATTGTAATCATTTCCTACTTAGATCTATTTCCTTTCTACTACAAACATGAACAAAAATAAAAAGAAAACCGAAAACAAATCTCGTCTAAGACTACATGCCTTCGGCAGCCGGCGCGCGTCTCATCCCGCAATACACTCGTATATCGTATAGTACCGCATGTCATTTTAATTCATAAAATTTCCACATGCAATCATCATGCATGACTACCTACTCTTCCAACGCCACCGCGTCTCAACGAAAAAAAAAATACTGCCTTGTCGTGCATCTTTCAGTCTACTAACACGGACTACGGAGCTATTTGATCTAAATTGCATCTGGAAACAAAACGTACAGAATCACAACAGCACATAATTGAAGCACTTAAATCCGCGTCAGATTCCGTCCTCTGCATGCTCCGAGCCTATCTTGTGTCTGACGACCCCTGGACTTTATGCAATTGCATTGTCATTCCACCTCTTGCCTTGTGTCGTCCGCCGAGATCACAAATCAGATAATCAAACCCCAGCTATATAAAGACAGATGCATACGTGCTCAAAACGTTTTCTAAATACCGCTCACCGCCGCGCACGGTTTCGATTTGGATACGTAACTTGCTACCCGCTCGTGGTCGTCGCCGTGTCAGTTGAAAGTGTGAATGAATTGAATGAAAACGAAAAGCTTATAGAAAGCCGTTCGCCGCCGTTTCATAAGCAATTGTACACCAACCCAGCCAACCGTTCATCCGTCCATTTGTGCAACACCTCCACCACCATAACCACCATCACCACCACCTAACGAGCGATCAATTTAGATTAGAATCCAGAACCGGCCCACGTTTATCCGGAAAATAGAAAGAAAAAAACCCGAACATATGAACTCTTGTACGGAAATTGGAAAGCTGTCTAACAGAAATCTCTCAAGAATTTCGCGAACATTAATTTCTATTGCGAATCTGTTCAATGTTTACATACGCACGCATCTCCAATTCTCCACTTCTCCAGCCGCACGGTTGTTGCCTATGATTGATCTCATTCCGTCCATCCACCCACATTCAGGATGGTGATGGTGATGCACGGGTAGATTTTTGCCAGCTAATTCGAAGATTATGTACCCCTGTCGATCTGCGTTTTCGCGCATAGCACACGTGCGTTTATTGTGTGTTTACATGAGCGCAATAGCAATTTAGCGATTTTTTTGGGGTTCGCCCTTCGGCGGACTATTTTTAGAGAGATTCTCTGAATTTACATGAGTTTGGGGGCGTTCGGGTAACCTCGATGTCTGCGGCGATGGGGGGTGCGCCAATCGTCTGTGGCGATAATAAATTAACCAAATCAATGATGTTCAACTTGAATTGAATGTAATTGCGCTTGACTGTGCGACAACTCGTGGCGATGACATACAGAAATGGCGAGTTAATTGGATGGGTTATCAGATACATTTTGGTCAATTGGTTGGCGAGTCTTTTGGCATTGAGAGGCTTGCGAGCCTTCGCTGCGATTCTGGGCGCAACCGAAAACACTTATCAATTGACGGGAATTGTCATTTCCCGCTTATCTGTGAGAAAAGAAGCATTTTTCGCGATAAGAAAGCAACCAACTACATATAGTCATATCAGCGGGCTCGTGTGTCTGTACTGTCATATTAATTTGTTTATGGCGAATCATTTAATTCATCATTTTTTTTCGGAATTTTTTTCTGACGTCAATTGGAGTTTAACTAACAAGTTTGTCTATCTTATAGTTTTGCGGAACGATAATTATAGCAAGATCCCACTGCGCCTTCACTTTGGATATGAATCATCCGTTGAGAGAAAGACCGTTTACGTATACGGGTGGGCCATCTATTGGTTTCTTTTTAAATCATAGGTTATTTTCACACTGACAGCTGTTTCCCGCTCGAAATCTTGACAGAATATACGCGGAATAAAATGAGTCGCTTTACGCTTGAACAACGTTGAGAAATATTGAAAACTTATTTCCAAAGTGAGCGCTGTGTAGCCCAAATAGTGTGTTTTTTAAAAGGAAGTTTGGCCGAAATGAAGCACCCACCGCGCCTGCCAAGTTTGTGCAATAAGTTCTTGAGACTGGTGGACAACGCTCATGGTCCCCGTCGTCGTACGGTGCGCACAGACGAGAATGTGGCTGCTGTAGCCGAGAGTGTAAGACTTAATGAAGCTCTTCGAAAATGAGGCTGGGAACAACGTTTCGGTCAATGGTAGGCGTTACAGAGCCATGTTAACCGACTGAAATTGAATACATCGATTTGGACGAACTCTAGTTCATGCAGGATGGCGCGCCATGCCACAATCGATCTTTTGCGCACCAAATTCCAAAATCGTGGCTATCGGCCGCCTTGGCGATGTCAATTGGCCACCTCGGAGCTGCGATTTGGACTTTTTTTTGTGGGGAACCGCGAAGGACGGATGTTATCCCAACAATCTGGAAACGATTCAAACACTTAAGGCCAATATCATCTAAGCAATCAGTGAGCTACAACCCGAAACCATTAATAAGTTCTTGGAGAATTCGAATGACAGAAAGCGCTACTGCAAAGCTAGCCGAGACAGCCACTTGAACGACGTTGTTTTCCATAATTAATGGGAATTTTTGCTTTTACTAAAAAAGCCATAATGCATGGAAAAAATTTAGTTTTGTTCATTTTATTGCTTTTTTAAAAAGAAACTTGCATTTGGCCCACCCTGTATAAGTATATGCATTACTGAATAATTCAGCTCTATATAGGGCTCCAGGCCCAGATTCTCCTTTTTGTAAGTTTTATCTTTGGATGGAGCGGACCTACAACTTTATGCAGGATCCTAAGGGCTAAACTGAGAAGCTTTCTGTCATATGTCATCTGTCATCCTCTTGAATATTTATTAATGTTTGCAAGAAGTTAGGCAGTGGCAAAATAGCTCTAGTTCTTACTTTAGTTTTTTCGTTCAGTTTAAAATTGCAAACATTCTTGCAAAATAATCGTCGTGAACTCTTAAAAGTCGAAACTAAAACAAGGTATGGTTAACTGTCGAACGAGCTATCGTTAAAGCTTCTTAATTTTTTTTTACATTTAGGATCCGTAGGTTAGGTTAGGTTAGATTGTATAGTGTGTGATTTCTGAGTGATTCTGAGTTTTAATAATTCTACAGATTTTTTCCGATCTAACTTAGGCCACAGAGCTTTTGAGACCCTGTGACCTACTATTTCTGACCTTTCCGACTCTTTGATCTGCCCTATTTTTAATTTACTATAGAGAATAATGCTCTTGGCAACAGCTATTGGTGACCTTATGCCCTCAATAGTTTCAATTTGTGGAAGCTTTGCTCCGTTTTTGGCAAGAACGTCAGCCCTTTCCTCACCCTCTTTTTCATTTGAAGCTTCATTCTTTTGCCAGTCCTCCCAATCTGGGAATAGTACTTCGTACGGTGTGTCGAAGTCAAATACCCCCTAAAATTTCATCCGTTTTATCAGGGAATTTTGGAGAAAGATTCCCGTAGTATGGAGCTATGTTCTATGTCCCGGGAGAAGTAATTAAAAAAAAATTGTAGGTACTTCCAAATTTGTATATATACAAGTATTTTTCCAACTTTTTTGTAGAAAAAATGACAAATTCGGAAGATATTGCAAAATTGTTGGTGAAACCAAACTTGTAAATTTTAAAGGCTACTGAACCTGCGTTGTGTCTTCCTGGGTCTTACAGGCTTTAATTGAGAATGTGTTTTTTACGTGTACACAACTGGGATGTGTCCAGCAATCTGTATGAAATGCGCGGCATAATTGATGTCTCTCCTCAGAAAAAACCGTAGACAACATATTGGCGTTCTTATGCGAGACTTTTCTTTTTCAAGGCCCTGAGTATGTGCTAGGTTTTAGTGGCAAAACTGTCAGCGACTCCTGAGCAAAGAAGTACTTTAGCCCCAAGCAGCTTCTTCTTCTCTACAAAGCACAGGTTAGACCAGGCTTGGAATATTGTTCCCATATATAGAGCTCAGCCTCAAAATATTCACTTAACCTACTTGACAGCATACAGAGACGAGCAGTTCGACTAATTGGAGACCCTACACTCACATCGAATCTGCAAACGTTGGTGCACAGATGAGAAGTCGCTAACCTTTGTTTGTTTTATGTTCCATGGTAGATGTTCAGAGGAACTCAAATACATTATCCCTCGAAATGCGACTTTTGGGCGCCCCACAAGCCAGGCAGCTAATGCTCATGACCATACAGTACACTTGACAACCGCGAGGACATCAATTTTCCAAAACTCCATCGGTTACAGAACAAGCAAACTTTGGAACTCGCTTTCTGTGGGGTATTATTTCCAGAAGACTACAATTTGCAGAAATTTAAGTGCAGAACTAACATACATCTGCAAGCATCTCGGGGCGCTGTTGAAGCGTTATAGGTTCGCCTTTCCGGGAGAAGTATTTAAAATAAAAAAAAAGTCCCCCCCGCACTGTTTAAGAAGACTCTTAGGAAGCCTCGTAATTTTTCCTCTTTTCCGACAAGAGCGCATTATAGGCTGATGATGAGCGAATTTATTCCTCATGGGGAATGTTATACTACATGACATGCTGAAAACCGAAACTTATTCTCTATTTCTGCCGGTTTTGGCAAATCTGCACTGCTTCTTTTATATGTATCAATTACCGTGCAGATGTCAGAAATTGCCAGTCGACTCCATCGCACTTCATGGGCGACGGATTTATATGATTTCTAGCAGTTTAGGGAATTATGTTCGGCAGAACGGCGAGGGTCTTTGTGTATTTACAAAGTTTTTAAGGGTTCTTAACAAAAAGATCAGCCTTATGCAGGGATCGTTTATTTTCTAAACTAATTTGTATTTGCCGTGGTAGGAAAGTCTCCTCATCTAAAACCCCGGAGGAACGTTCTTACTGTGTAACCATTACTGTGTACCCATTAGAAAAAGGAGTCTATTACCGTACTCAGTTGTAGTGCTTCTCTTTAACGAATGATCGAACTTCTAGTGCACTTAACTTTTGATAACTACTTGACGTTATGCAACAAATAACATCTGATAATAAAATCAGCGCCCAAAAAAGAAAGCTCATTAAAGTCGTTTAGTGTCGACACTTTCCATTCGACCATTCAAACAAAAAAAAAACCCAGCGAATACAGAATGCATTTTTATAGTTATCCTTATCACATTAGCATTCAAGTGAAAAAACACACCTATCCTTTGTATGGGCCCGCCAATCTAAAACTGTTCAGAGTATGCATTCAACCATTTTAATACCAATGGCGCTAACTTAAGTAGGTGCTCATATTGGGAACACAACACATCACCACCTTTTGCGGAAACAGTAGGTAGTTTCAGAGTGAAGTACATATATCTATACGTGTACATCAACACTCGAAGAATATTGACGTACCTACTTATGTACGACAGAAAATGAACGCGTCATACTGGATAGATAAAAGCTAATTGTGAGTCAACGCGATAAAGACGAATTTCTCAATAAAATACTGCTCTGCTTCGTCATTCTGTTTGCCTAAATTTAATTAGGCACACTCAGTATATTTTCAAACAAATTTCTCGCTCATCAAAGAGGCTTGATCTATTCTAAAATCATCTCTAACTATCACATGTCACCATCGACTAAAATTAATCGATTACAAATGATATTTATTATGATATTTAATTATCTGATGTTTCAAGTGAACACATCGATAACCCTCTTACGGTGGCTTCCAATAAGTATTCAAACGATAAAATCGATAAAATCCCTCGCACATGGCTTTATTTTCCGGACTTGTTGTATCTTAAAAAAAACATGAGGTGACTTAAGAACGGATTTGGTTACTCAAGAATTTCTCACCAGGTTGCCAGTCGTTCGTGCTATAAATTTAATCACGTTTCTTATCCTTTGCTAACATAGATAGTGAACCCCGAAACCGAGTTCATTTAATTAGTTCAGAAAATTCATTACTCTTTCCACGAAGAGGAAAATAAAAAGCGTACCAAATGTGTCGTCAATTTGGACGTCAACAGAAACGTTTTCAACTTATTTATGCAGAGTCACCTACATTTAAGCTAATTGAAGAAAATTAACAGATTATTAATGGACATATTAAAAGGTTAAATCAAATCAATTAAATAATGCATTTTAATATTTCTATATGATTCTAGATCAACTATGTAGGTTTACAAATTTAGAAAAGGCCTCAATTAGTAGGCAATTAAGAAAGAAACCGCTTCAAAGGTCTTAGGCTTTTTCAACGTCGCATCGGTCGTCAATTGGTTTGTGTTGATGTGCCACTTTTAATCCCCTTCAAGTGAATAGGTAAATGTATAATTGATTTCCAATCAGAGAAATCACGGATTCATTATATGCATTACTTGTTGACTTCAAGTGGTAATAACTGAATATGAGCAGGAGAATAGCTAAGTGCGGAATGCGTTTCTTGAATTTCAGTTTCTTTATACTAAAAATTGAAACGAAATTCTCTATGGGTGAATGAAAAATAGAGTTATATTGATTTTATGATTCACTTAGTCAGTTTGGTCACTATTTATGGTAATTTTAAACAATTTTATTTAATACAACTCGTAGAACGAAGAAGAAATCGAAAAGAACTTGTCAAATTGTTGACAGCAGAGTAGCTTTGCACCTGTCAAAAATACGAAATATGTATGTAATACTCTAGTGTTCAATATTAGACACTTCAGTATTATAATCAAATTTGGCACTACGAAACAGAAATCTATACCCTTGAGTGCAACTTAAGTGGTCACAGTAAGACCGGGCATTCATTCATTTATTTTCCATGGCCCGCTTATCCATTAAGTGGGTCGCAGGTGTAGGTTGCTCAAGTGGCTCTCGATTCTCCGTTATCGACTCTAAATAATCAAGGGCAATCCCCATACGGGTAGAGAAAATCCTGGGCCTGACTAGATTCTAGAGGATGATATGGATTTCATAGCAAGTCGTGAGATTCTGGTATGGGACATGTGTTTAACATGACAAAACCACCGAAGCATGGACCGCTTCATCCGGAGAAGTAGCTGCTCGACATTGATTTCAACACGTAGTCTGATATTTCTTAGACGATCTCTACGAGTCACACCAGGAATACAACGGAGGAATCTCATTTCGGCAGCTTGCATCCGCGATCTTATTCCTTCGGTCATTGCCCAAACCTCCATTAGAATTAAAGACTGCCATTTTAGCTTTGACACCATATTCAGAACTCCAGATAACAGAATGATCAAGATGTCTCAAGACTGACTCAGCCCGACCAATCCTACAGGAAAAATCAGCATTGCTCCTCCCATCACTCGTGAATAAAACCCCGAGATACTTAAACTTCTCCACCTGTTTCAATGGGATTCCACTAACATGCCAAGCGCATTGGACAGGCATCACTTCAGATTTGTTCGCGTCAACTTTCATCTTAGCTTCAACACAAACGGCTACAAATTGGTCGAGTGCGCGTTAAAATTCAGTCTGAGAGGACCCAAGGATGACAAAGTCTCAGATCTCCCAATTCTTCGCCAAGACTGCGCTGTAACATCCAGTCCATATATAAGTAATGAAAAAGTGAGAAGATAAAACGCACCCCTGGCGAAGTCCAAGTTAAAAGGTATTAAATTTACCGTTAAGCTTGTGCAGTTTGTGTAGAGATTGAATGGCTCTTAAGAGAGAACTGTCTATTCTATACTCCTGTAATACAATCCACAGTTTATCACTCAGTTGTATATACTTTCTCCAAATCTTTGAAGCATGCGTAAACAGGTGTAGCATACTCCCAACTCCCAAGCCTTCTCAAGTACCATTCTGAGAGTGGTTGTGCTTCTGCCAGGACGAAAGCCGCACTGTTCATCCCTCAATCGTGACTCGACCACAGCTCTGCAACGCGTTTCCAATACCTTGGCAAAGATTTTTCCGGGGAAACTTTAAAGCGATATATCTCTGTTATTGGAGCAATCCCTTTTATCCGGCCGCATTTCCAGGGCACTTAAATGACTCGAGAGAGCCATTTAACTCCCTCTTCATATAAGGCCTTGAGCATTTCTGGCCGGAGTTTATACACTCCGGCAGATTTGCCAGCTTTTAGCGATTTGATCGCAAAAGTGACTTCCTATACCGTGGGACTATTTTCCGTCCTGCTTAAGGCGAAGGATCTATCATCCTCAATGCCCTGGAATGGATTGAGCTCGCTTCATCTGCGCAATTGGAAAGAAGTGTACCATCTTGACTCCTTTAATAATATTTCACTTCCTATACCTCTATAAGACAGCGGATAGTCTGCCAAAACACTTTGCTTGCCACGGGGTGCACGTTGAAAGCATAAACGCGTTGCCCGGGGAAAATGGATTAAGGAGTTGAGCACAGCAGTAGAAATAATAAAGATAGTGTTATGTTCAAGACAGCTTTTTATAAGGGGGTAAGATTAAAGAAATCACTTCAATGTAGATCGTGAAGTGTAAGCCGACGAAGAACACTATTGATTAGTAAAGCCTTACTAAGAAACACTAAGGTGACTTTATAATACAGCAAACCTCATATCAATGGCACAGAAGCATGGACTTTAGCAAAGTCGGAAGATTATATCAATGATCCCTATGAATTCAGAATATTTTAACATTTAACAGCGATCTCAACTAGCTCTATCTATGTAGCGACATCGACCTGCTCATCACAAAAGCATGAATTAGTCTATTAAAGTTCAATATATATACAGGCCAATAACTTGGTTCAATAATCAATTCCAAAAACCACACCCAACACAACAGTCAAACGTTGAGTATGAGGCGAGGACGAACATTGGGATAAACTTATGCTATCAGTTAGCATGCCAATCTCATGTTTCATGAAGCAGGCTCGGTTTTCAAGCTTTAAACGATCAATTTCGTACCGCAAAAACATGATTTATTTCTGTCACTTTTTAAGCAACTGACAAAAGATGTACGGGTTTAAATAACAGAAACCAACAGATGACAAGTGAGTATAAAAAACAATCCGAAAGTTTACATATTTAGGTCAATTTTGCGTAATATGTTTCCAAGGTGGTGAAAAAATTCTGTAACTAAGTTTTTGAAAGTATTTGAGTCAGTATGTCTTAGGCAAGGCGCACAGTAAAGTATTGTGATTGTGAATATTTGGCGTGGCGATGGAATGGCGGCGAAGCACGACGCGCACTGAAGCAGCAAACAACGATTCATTAGTTGTAAAATGTTGCCCTATATTGAATTCTTGGCAGTCTCGCATGTTTTTAGTTTCCGGGTAAACAAAAATACGCAGTTGTAATGCCAAAATTCAAGTCGTCATACTAGCCTCTAAAATATGATAAGGGATAACCCTCTATACAAATCCACGTTGTGCCGCTTGCCACTCGAAAATTAAACTTTTTCGAGATAAGTGACACCAAACTGGCATCATACTCATACACCACCTGCAAAATACCACGTCGCCCTCACTCCGATTTGATGCGCACATCTTCATTTGCTTACATTGGCTTTACGCATTCCATTGGCCACTTGGTCATTACGCCACTGCCACGTCACTTCCTCACCACTTTGATGCACTCCTTGCTTTAGAATTTTGAAAAGCAGTTGCCCTTTTGGAATCATCATCAAAAGTATAAATTGAAGGTAATATCGATGATGAGAAAAATAGTCTCCCTCGATACCTTCCAGTATTTAATGGAGTAATATTCGTTTTCAGAGACAAAGGTAATATTTAAGACTTCTTTTCCATTTTTTGTATTAAAAGTAGGGCCATTTGTCATTACTTTAATGAGGTTGGTACCTTTTTCTTAAATTATTATTGTAGTGTTTCCGCAATGAGAGTTAGAAACCATTTTTTAAACGTCAATTTTACAGGTTCTAGTCCCAGCAGGAAATAAAATTACTACACTGGATAAAATCGTCAGGGTTCACCACTCTCAGGGATCTTTTCAAATTGGGATTACATACAATGAACTGATGTTTAAGTCTATAAGTTTCCTTTTAAATATTAAACCTGAAATATGTTATTTAAATTTAGGTTCCTCGCTCAAAAAAAAAAATCCTTAAAAGCAGCCAACAATTCACCCCACCAGCAACAATAAATTCCGAGCCACGCATGAGTATAAACAATTTAATGGGTTTTGCAACTTACCACATTCCTAAAAAAAAATGCTTAACTCATTACGCGAATACCAAAATCCAGCTCATCTGACGACATCCAATTAATAAATTCACCCAAAACACACTCAATAAATTTTACCACAAAACAGCGAGCCGTACCAAACCAAACAACCCCCCTGATGAACTGTGCAAACAAAAAGTTTCTAAACAAATTTTCAGCATTTGTTTACATTAGCCGGTATGAGGGTCAAACAGACTGTAAAAAGCGAAAATGCAAAAAAAAAAAAGACAAGAGCAACCCCTATGATTATCACTCTCACTCCTCTGTCGTTCTCTCTAATTAAGTTCGAAAATTTGCTAAAGCAATAAACAAATTGCTCGTGCAACTAGTTTCTGACCTCGTTACTAGGCACAGGTATGTTCCATAAATTTCCGCAACTAAATTATCTAAGAAAAGTTTATTTGCAAACAAAATAGCTCAACTCTCTGGAAGTATGTAGTTTACTCATTAATTATGTGCTGTAGAACATTTTTGCACTCTTCGATGAAGTGATGAACAAAATCGGAAATAGAAATTTAAATTAAATAATTTTTCAAGATCTATGCAGGCAAACGATTCCCATGGCCCTGTGGAAATGATGGCCCTTGTTAACAGCCGCACAAGGTCCTTAGATGTGTATAGATTTAATTAAAAAAAAATCTGCAGTTACTATCGCGATCAATTAAATCGCAAGCGTCATAACATAATCATACAGCTGTAGTAATGACGTCTCTAAGATAGAGATCTTTTCGGGTCACGATGTTTATTGACGTCGAATTGATCAAGGCAAAGTACGTAAAAGCAATTACCCTACGTCGACACTTTTTTATTATACCTAATTGTTGGCAATGATTTAAACTAGAGTGATTTATTTTTAACGCGATAGAATAAGTAAAATACGTACGCATAAATGATCAAGTCTTAAAAATACAGGAGCGGTATCTCCGTGTGGACATTTTAGAAAGGTTTCCTTACGAAATTGAGCCTATTGCAGATAACAGTGAGTTGTCTTATCTACCTTAGTGGGCTATCCACGTAAAGGGCGTTCTTTTAGAGGTCTATTTTTCGAATCGGAAACCAAATTTCTAGCGTTTGTTCCATCTGCTATTCACCGACAATTTTAGCAGACCAATTGCTGCTTGTGGTCTAGTAAAGAATTTGGCTAAGCTTTCGTATAAGTTCGAAAAGTAGGGTTTACACTACTCTCAAGTTAAATTTTGACAAATACCTTCAAGAAACCATCCCCCACAGGTCATTCTGGGAGGGAGAGACTTTTCTTGAAGAGAAGTCGGTTCAATTCTATAATGATGGATCAAAAACTAATCGGGATAGACTTAATCTCAGTAGTAGCGTTTCCTTAATCTGCAAAGTGTTTCAGACAGAACTAATAAATATCTAGGTTAGGTTAGGTTGAATAGGGTGTGCGTACATTACAGAAGACTAGGAACCATATTTGGCCAATCGCCATCCCTGGGGAATCTTCACGGTCAAAACCTAAATCAATTCGCCCAAACACTTAATTTCCCAACAGAACCTAAAAATGGTTTCAATTTTGTCGAACATAGCTAAAGCTTGACATTCACAGAGAGAGAGAAGATGAGTAAAATCCTCTGCAAAAAGTATAGATGTCGCTGTATACATCTCGTAGAGTTCGATGTTCAATCTCCTCCTCCATCCAAAGCCCGTTAACGCAAACGGGAGCGAAAATCACTCGAAGAATTTTGCGTTCGAAGCGATCAGGGAGATCTTCATCCGCCTTTGATAACGTCCATGATTCTGCGCCATAAAGCAAGACTGGGATGATGAGGGTCTTATATAGTCTCCTCGGAGTTTCTCAACAAGGCCGGGCATTACCTATATTTTACTAAATAATGCTACCTTAGGTATACTGATTTTATAGATTTTGTTTAAACCTTATGGTTAGCAGAACTTGTGTCTCGTAGCTGGTCTATAGAAGATATCCTTAGTCAACCTCCCTTGAATGGTTAGGTGTTCATTTTACCACAACGGCAAGATAGGACACGATCCATTGTTTTGGTTTGCTCGAAAGTGGCTGCCAGCTAGGAAAAACCAACACATTTAGGCAAGTATAGGTCTAATTGTGATACAACGAAACGAAAAAACGGATCATGTGAAATCTTCCTATTAGTTGAACCATTTTGAACTTCTTAAAGCGTAAGAGGCTTCTGATTAGCTAAGTCGTTGTAATGGAAGGCTCAGAAAGCATGCCTACGGAAGATACCTTACGGCATGCCTTCTTATAAGGCAGTAATGACACCTTTGTGGTGCCAATATGCAATCTGTTGAGGAAAATTAAATTCTTAGAGCGTTTTAAACACACTTAGGCCAAATTCCTTTTGTCGCTAGACATGTAGTTGCCCAGAATGCCTTTGTCCGGCAAAATGGGTAAAGCGTATAGGTATAGATGTTCCTATTCTTGCGAGTTCATCGCCCTTACAATTGTCTGGAATGTCTCTATGTCCCGGCACCCAAAAACTGTGAATAGGTATTTGTTCGCCGTCCCCGTAAGAGATGATTGGCAGTCGAGGTCTACTAGAAAAGTTATAAAGATAGAATCCAAGGATTTAATACAGCTCTTTGGATGTCCGAAAATATGCAGATCTTTAACTAATATCACATTTTACTTGAGCCAAGATAAGACTACTTTTATCGTCATAATTTCCGCCTGGAAATAACTTCACCCTATAGTAGTTTGGTAGACGGAAAAGGATTTTGATTTTGGTGAGGGCAAATATAGCCCCCATTTATTCGGCTTACTACAAGCTAAAACTAACATCTGATAAATAACTTAAAAACTAAAACTTAAAACTCATCTTAAACTAAACCTTAAGGATCAGGGGAATGGTGAAGGACATCGATTTTCAGGCGCGTAGAGCTGCGGTTGAAATCGAAAACGGAAATATTTGAGTTAACCTTTCGCAGCATACGGGAGATTGGTTCGTTGAAGCCATATGAGGTTCGGTGGTTTGGAAGGTAAAAGAGACGAGGGCAGCGTAAATTACGTGGATTTGTGTTAAGAAAAATAGAGTTGTTAAGAGGGGCGCAATCGACGGAACCTGAGAGAAGACGATGAATGAAAAGAATGTCTGCGGCGTCCCTACGTTCCTCAAGAGAGTTCATGTTAATGAGATTTGGGCGATCTGAGTATGGAGGCAACATAAATGCATAATTCCAAGGCAGGCCTCGAAGAGCAAATCGAAGGAAACGACTTTGGATGTTCTCGATTCTGAGCACATGAACTCGATGAAAGGGAGACCAAAGAGCTTAAGATTAAGACTTTCGGAGTAAACGCTCTCAGTTGACCAATGCGAAATCTACTACATTATCTCAAGGGTAGTGAGAATGTTTGGTCATTTGTTAAAAGCATTTAAAGTTTGACTTCTTCATCAATCTATTTGCATGGTCATTTAAAATGACACAAAATACCGTGTCTCGTCGCTCTGGACTAGAGTTCGAAAATATCCAAATTCGAATATTCTGGTCTTGTACCTACCTTCTTCTCAAATCTTTTTAATGGATTATTCTGCTAAAAGTGTAAAAAATATCTTCTTCACTCAGGTGAAACGATGTTGTACTTGATGATATATTTCAAAAGCATATTTGACAGATTTTTGCCATTAGATTTAGAGACCTTTTGTCAAAAGAAGGTGTCTTTTGTCGTGTCTTCTTCAACGGCCCAATTGCTGTCTTCATTTTTTATTTTGCCGAAATGTTGTTTCAACAAGTCGATCCAAAAATCGTCGTCTATGCGATTGTAAAACCAAAAGGGGTTTCAAAGGATTACAAAATTTGTCATCTGTTTTATATCCACATAAAGACTTTAACACACGTTTGCAGCTGAAAAATGATGCAAGTAGGACACTGAACAAGACCTTAATACCAAGGGTTCCTATACGATTGACAATCAAAATCAAAATATCAAAACTCCGAAATGCAAAAGAATACTCACAACTATTAATATTTGCGTTCGTACTGCGTTTTGTTGCGCTGCCATGAAATCGTCTGTGGAATAACATTCCATAGCGGCGACACTAATTCGCAGCAGCACCTAATTAGATGAGTGCGCGTTCGTTTGACTTTGATCCACTTTGAAGTAGGTACCTACTCTAATGATGTAAATGTTTACCACAAACTACATGTTTGCAAATTCAAAGACAAGATTTCACATCTTTCGGTCTTGCTTAATCGCTCAACCTCAGTTGGAGATGAGTCTGGCTATCTTCGTGGTATTTCCAGCCGACTTGGTGCGCCGCTCTTGGTCAGTTCACATTATTCATGCGGTCTCGTAATGGATGATTCCGCCAATGCACATGTTTACTTGCTTTGCCGTCTTTTACTGTTAACGTAGGTATATAGTAAAAGTTGCTCGAATTGTTGTCGTAACTAACCGAACCGCACTGACTTTCCATCTATGCGTTCGACATGGAAATGCAAAACCACTGAAATGGAGACCCAGAAGCGGCATGTAAAACCACAAAATCTTCTGAGATAAACAAAATTTATGTCATGTCCGCAATTGAGAGAGACAGTGACACAGGGAAAGAGGGATTCTGGTTTAATTGGTAAAAAAAAAAAACAGCCATTCATGTAAATACAGTACCTGAACCTGACTGGAGAAACAGCGATGCACGTTAAGTAATCAGCGGAACGTCAGTGAGTAGTGGCTGGAAGACGAAAGAGGCAGGTGTACCTAAGTGGATCGTCGTCACTTCAGTTCACTTGGGCAAACACGTGTTGTTAAAAGGCAAATAGAATTATAATGCCTAGGCTAGCATTTAATTAAGGGTCAACAAGAATGATATTTACCTGAATATTTTGAATAGAAAAATGTGTGTAAACTGACTGACCGACACGAACACGACACGCACACGCTGATAGAGGCACAAGTGTAACGTGTCGGTTAGGGGGGGGCCCGAGAAAATTACGCCACAGGAGGTGTCATGTTTTTGACATGCGTACTGTGTATACAGTAGTTGCAATAAATAAGGAGTTTTCAAAATTTTGTGTTTGAATGATAGGTATTCAGGAATTTTCGTTGTGATCAGATTTTTAAACGTTCCTTCGCCGAGTTCTCTTCTATTCGAGGGTTTGGCAACGACATCTTTACAGTTGACTTCCGTAACAGGAACTAATGATAGATTTTCAGTTGTCGTTTTGAAATTAAAAACGCATTTTTATGTCAAATAGAAAATTGCCAAGTGAAAATAACGAAAGAGTTGCTGGTCATTGAATTTAATAACAGGGGTTGTTAATAACTGACAAAGAATTCACATGACAAGTGAAAGTAGTCGAATTGAGAAACTAAATGCCGCTTTGTCTTTAATTGACAGATAGAGAATTAATTTGGATCATGTGCAATTGTTTGTCAATGAATAGACATACGTTTTGATACACAAGGTAGACCAATTTATTGGTAGGTCCCACCCCTTTTCGCATGAATGTGTCTTTGCTTTTTTATGAATGATGATTTGAACCTTTTGAAAAATAAATTCAAAGTCAGTTCTATGCATTTCATGCGCATTTTAGCCTGAAAATGGCCTGAAAATGTTTAGATTTCTTCGTCTTTTGCCTGCATCAGCTCCAACTCAAATTCGACCAACAAAAGAGAAAAAGAACAATTAACAGCCTAGGTTCCAGAAATCGAGTGAAATCGAAATTGCAAATCAAGTGAATTCGTTTTTAGTGTTCTGCATTTCGAGCGATTCGGAAACTCCGAAATTTTTTCGAAATCACAATTTCACTTTGTCTCAATTTCGAAAATTTTGAAATCGAATACAGTGAAATGTAGAACACAAAAATTCATTTCCGATTTCATTTCGAGTGAAAGTGAAATGTGGAACCTAGCAGTCATTTTTTTTTTAATTGTTCATTTGATTTGAAAAAAGGAAATGTGACGAGACGCCACAATTAACAATATGACAATGATATGACAATTCCAAATTGACAGCGCTACTAAAAATGGCCGCATTCAATAATCTAGTCATCGTAAGTGGACTTGAATTGTCTTCACTCAAATTTACCTGAACGCAAAACTTACTTGAATTGTCGGTATGTCACTTGTTGACAATTGTATTTTTTTTTTTCTCCTGTGTTCTGAATTTCTGATTGGTGCTCTACACGTCAGGCCAATCGAATGTCAAATTTGACTCTCCCATGATCTCCGATTACTGCTGGCACAAATTATAGATGTCAACTTAGTAGATATAGTAAGTCGAGAAATTCTTTACTTATTTTGTCGTTGTTGCACACATAGACGTCAACTGTGAGAACTGTTCACGTGACCAGTTCGGCCCAATGAAAACTCAACAGCATAAAGTTAGAGAGCTGTCAGACTTACTAAACCAGGCCCCTATTGCGAGGGTCGATTTAGTTGATAGTTGGGCTTGGGCGACAACTGCGATTGATATTTGCCAGTCGCTTGTAGTCGATTACAAATGTCTGGTCGATGCTTTCTCTTGGAAGAAAAAACATTTTGTGCGTACAAATAGCTAATCGCTGATCGACAATCACAATAAGTGGTTAGTGTGCTGGAGAGTATGACTGTCCTGAAGAAGCTTCTCAATTCAGCCGTTCGGACTCGGCATAAAATTGTAGGTCCCTTTCATTCGTCCCAAAAATATAAACTCACACAAACGAACGATTGTGAGAAGCTAGGCCTAGGGTGTCTACCTGCCTGTTGCGCCACCTATTTTTTATGTGGAAATCCACCTTAACGACATGATTTTCCCATTGATTTCGGTTACCGTCAAAAACCTACTGAACATAAATTTGGTGGTATAACACTTATTCTGAATTACTGCAATATTTTGCTCGTCGAGGCATGGAATATATGAGATGTTCAAAAATATGCGCGGGGATGTCCAAGGATTTTGAGTATTTCGTATGATCAATATATTGATCTAAAAATTTCCCACAGTCCAGACGATTCAAGTCGTCTTAATATAACTGGATTGCTGAATGCGGCCACTAACTTAAGTAAACCAAAAACACATTCACACAATATAATGTTTCAAGTAACAAAAATTTAATGTCTTTCCTTTGATTGGTCTGTGATTCCCATAGACATTTTTGACCAAACTGCGTCAAATTGAGGAGCCAAATTTTATTATAAGTACATAACCAAAATGGATACTCAATGAAAAAGGAACATTCTACTCCTCCTAAGCTTGAATTCAAAATGATTTTTGTTTACATAAACCGATGAATAAATGGCCTCTATACAACTATCCGACCCATGCTATGAATCATTCATCAGATTTTAATCGGCCTTCTCTGCAATCATTCATCAGCAACACATTAGTCTGGAATCTGGTGGATGCGAATTTCGAACTGGATATAGATACAGATACTCGTACTTTGTATATAGATACTAACATTTTACAAAATAAAAAATGGACAGCTGCCACACCAACTAAAAGTCTTCTTTGCAAAGCACGCGCCATTTCAGTTCTTTCCTTGTTGGTGTCTGTCTATTCCTACATACATCTAAGTTCTAAGCTTTGTGCAACTCTTTCCGTGTGTGATCTCTGAAGGTTAAGTCAATTTTTGAATTAACAGGAAATGGCTACAAGTACAAACAGAGCAAACGAAAAAAAAACTCAAGAATCTGCAAATTGTTTATTCAATTAAAAAAATTGTTGTCCAAAACAGAAACACATGCTGTGCTTCGTCGGGCAGCCACACATTGTGATAGAAGACAAACTAGCATCTCTTGCTCTTCCCGGGAAATCCATAAAAAGTCAAATGTTTATAGCTCTTGCTCTACTCTCTGGTCTTGTCTTTGGTACATTTGCGCGCGCAAAATTCATCATGATTGTGAGAAAAATTAGTTATCACTGTGCGTTGCCATCTCAATATCCACTTATTAAACTGTCAACCCCTCGCTCGGTTTGACTGTGTGTCTATTTTTGGAGCTATCAGAATCAAAGGAAAGATGCACCAACAGTGCACAGTGTATTTTGGTTATTTCTTTTAAAGCATTCTTGAGGGTCGTGGTTGAGGAGTTGATTGCTTTGAGTGAGGAGGATGTCCACATCCACACATGTGGCGTTGGTATCAAATTTCACAAGGAGCCATCCTTGAGGGTCGTCAACGGATGGTTAACGAAGTGAAACGCTATGTTGTCGTAAATAAGTATATTTTCTTAATTAAATGGAATTTCTCAGAAGGGATACGAGTACATTTTGCAGAAGGAATGACGAATGCTCAAGCCAAGGCATAAGTGCACTTGACTGATAAAGGCAGCTTAAGGGTATTGGAAGTGAATTTGGGACCTTTCTATTGATTTTAATGTCCTATTCTATTACACAAATCTAGTAAGACCGTAAACATTCCCAAATAAGGGAAGACACATCTGAAAGATCTTACAATAGGATTGCAATCAAACATCACATCCCCCTTATGGGTTCTGTTTAGCCATTGGCAAACGCCTTCTGATGTGAGAAAGGGATTCGATTCTTGACAGAGATCACATGCACGCAATAAAAACCGCCCATATGATGAGTACAAATTGTAAACGCGAACCAACATTAAAAGAGAATTTCAGTTTTCATTCCAGATTGCATGGCGGCCGGCGGCATGTACTTGAATCGCTTGGCACTGGCAGTCGCAGATCTCAGTACTATATAACATCAACATATGGCCATCGCTCTTAGAATAGGAATTCTGGATTTCTATAGTTGTGTCAGCCATCCGCTCGAAGCTAATTAATTTATTTGCAGTCCCCATCGCAACGCTGTGTGTCCCCCACAGAGCGTAGATATGTTTACATTTTTGTTTGTATTGCTGCAGATCCGTGACTCGGTGGAATGTAAAACATTTTATTAGTTTCAATTTGATTGTTGGTGTTAAAAGATTTTTAACAGAACTCGATGGGGTTTATAATAGCTAACTAATTAAAATTGGTCGATTTTAACGGGCACATTTGGTCACCATACAGCAACACAAGTTTATTAACCTTTCGAAATAGGTATAGATAATAAACGGTTAACCGAGCTTCATTAAAAGCTCAGAATGGTTCTAACAATTAGGCGTGAAGTAATATATGATCCGGATGGTATCACAATGGACCAATGGTCTGAGTGCCAGCAGCCACTTCAACCTAACCTAAACGTTAACAATATTTGGAGAAACCGTAACAATTTGGCAAGGATAATGCCATTGGATTGATGATATACTTTGAATGTCATTTTATGAGCGCTGCCGTTGACCCATTGAGGGCTCGTCCGCCGCCGACTCTTTTCCAACACCCTGGCTCAGTGTTGGAGATCCCTATAGACCTTTTGTTCAAATAAGTCGAAGCAGCTCATATAGGGATTACACTTACCAGTTCAACCTAACTGGAGCTGTAGGCGCCACCGTTGATTCCATCTAGAGACTTCCTCCGCTGCCGCCTAAGAGTAAGTGCCTTAGTGAGAGGACACTTCTCCCCCTCTCTCGTTCGCTGCCACCAACGACCTTTTACAGGGGTTGATTACCCCATCTCCAGTCGAGGTACTAGGCACCCACAAGTCACCAACGTGGAGGTAAGTAGGAGTTGATAGTGAGAAGCTAAAGCGGGAACGCTTGTGTTCTCATATAATCGCATCACTACCCTTAACCAGCTTAGTTGTCGCATTATCGAATGAAATCCAAGACAGGGATTTAGTGGTTGGTGATGAAATCTCCTTTTCCAAAATCCCTTTTTAAAAACCCCTTAACAAAATCCCCTGTTCTGAAATCCCTTACTCCAAAAGACCCTAAGAGAAAATCCCCAGGAACAAAATCCCCCATTTTAAGATTTGTGTCGCCGCGACAGCTACACCTAAAAATGGTGTTAAAAAGTGAGACATGCTGCCCCCCCCCCCCCCCCTGCTTGTGGTCACTGTAGGATTTGGAGTAGGTATGCACGGTTGGGTATAATATGCAAAGTTTAGTTTGCTTGTGGGAGATTTTGGCATAGGGAATTTCGTCCCGGGAGATTTTGGAAAAAGAAAAAAAAAAAAAAAAAAAAAAGAGAAACTATGTCCAATAAGGGATTTTGGAAAAAGGGATAACGTAGGGATCCCGGATTTAGCACAACTCTAAAACAATGTGGAAAGGTATATGGATTGCATTTACTTTGTCCACCCAAGCGAACAATTTATTTGGCAGGAATTGCTGTCTTTTACAATAATTGTCGGCAGATCTAGTGGACTAGATCACGAAAAATTAAAACGATCAAATGACATCGTTTTGACAAGAGCGGTCACTGCATAAAAAAGATAAAAAAGAAGAAAAAGACATCGCTCGATGGTTTTTATTTAACGTGATCTAGCCCAAGGCTATACTCATGATTTTTTGAAGTAAAAAACAGCACACCGACAGATTATCTTATATAATGTAGTTGCAACTACGTGAAGTTTGTCAAAAATTAAAATGATTACCCACTTGGTCATTTGGGGCATTTGCCATATTAGAAGTGCCACTCAAAACTGTGGTAGCCTTGGGTGTGGACCTATGTGGACTATAGGCCACCACAATGAGTTCAAGTTCCGTTCAACATTAAAACACAATTTTAATTCTTAAGCCTAGTATCCTGCTTGCGCTTAATTTTAGCGAGCGCTTTTCTCTCCACAGCACAGATAAATGCTCGCTAAATTCGTTGTACAGGATATAGAGAGGACACACACCCATATTTTATTGCCACATGTATTTTGATTTTTGTTATGTTTTCACTTTTTTCCTACTCACTTACATCAATTATCAAGTATTCCATGAAATATTCAATTAAAAAAATTTTTTGTTTCGAAAATGTCAAAATTTATCGCCGATTTAATGTACCAGGCAATTCTTTCGCGAGCTAAACTCTGTGGTGGAGAAACTCTGATATTATTCGTTTCTCTTTATGGTCGGTGGCAGGGCAGAGTATTGCTGTCTCCCGCCGAGGCTCGAACCAACGCCGCTCGGGTCACAACCAATGACTCTAACCGTTACACCATGGCCACCGCCTAAAATAAACTTTAAACTTTAATAAAGGTTTGGCGTTTGGAGGAGCCTGTTGCCAGCACAATGTATTTATTTATTTATTTTTTTGTTAGTTTTGTCCTAAATGAAGTAACCGCACGAATCAGTGTGATATGAGTGACAACTTTTGATGGCTGCGTTCAGCGCTCAAAAAGTAATGAACGCATATACGGGGAGCCATTTTGCTTATTTCTAATTTCTTTTTCTGGTAAATCGGACAATTTTCCAATTCGATTTTTCCTCTACATCACCCTCCCCCAATCGAGCATCCCCGGTGGATTTCTTACCTTACGACTTTGTAAGGTCCTTCGTAAGGTGATGTGAGACCGATTTTTACTTTCCACTCGGACAAAAACGTTCTCACAGTCATAAAGATTTTTGGGTACAAAAGTGTCTTGCCTCACTCTTTCGCGTTTGCTTAGGCATGAGATTTCTCATAATGTTGCGTAGCTTTTCAGGTGACGTGACTGGCTTGGTGTCATCCACAAAAATCTCTCCTGGAAGCCTGAGGTTTTGCCAATACATTAACTTCGCGGCGGAGCAGTTAAGGTCTTCTTGATGGCACATCGAATGCCCAAGAGGATAATCGGGAGTTCTGGGGCTCTGGGCTCCAATTGATTGTGTTGCATTTTACTTTAAGGAAACTTTTCAGCTGACAGTGAAACCGTTCTACCAAGCCGTTAGCTTATGGGTGATAAGGTGTTGTGTGAATTCTGTGTAGGTACTCCAAGCAACTTCGAAAGTTCGTTGAACAATGTGGACTCAAATTGACTGCCTTGATCGGTTGTAATCTTCAAATTTGTTCCAAATCTTGAAACAAAATTTTTAACGAATGATTTTGCAACTTTGTTCGCTGAAATGTCCCTGAGAGGGTAGGCTTCTGGCCAACGAGTGAATCTGTCAACAGCTGTCAGGATGTACAAAAATCCATTGGCTGGCGGAAGTGGTCCCACTAAATCAAGGTGAATGTGATCAAAACGCCCCGTGGGCACTTCGAAAACGCCATGCGATGACTTTGTGTGTCGATGGATTTTTGATTTTTGATATCCTACGGATGCTTTTGCCCATTCGTTTACTTGTTTGTTCATATTCGGCCAGATGTACTGATCAGATACAAGTTTACGAGTAGGACGTATGCCGGGGTTAGACAGTCCGTGCTAGATCTTGAATATGCTCTGGGGAAGAGCTGACGGAATGTAAGGTTTGTTTTTACAGGTGGAGGTTTCACAGAAAATGCTTAAGTTGGGAAATTGAAACTTCTTTTACGAAAACTTTGAAGTTCTTTGCGCATTTTTTCAGATAGCAATTTCTGTAATTCCTCGTCCTTGGCCTGTAGTTTGGCTATCGTTTCAAGGTCAATATGGACGTTTTCCGTGCCCGCAATCTCGCGTTCGCATATGCGTGAAAGGGCGTCAGCGACCGAGTTATCTCTGCCGTTTATGTGTTGAATGTCGCTGGTGAACTGCGAGATGAAGTATAGATGTAGTGTCTGTCTCGCACAAAGTGAAACCCGCATTTAAATTCATTTAGAATTTCAATCCAAGTCCCCACGCTCAGGGCTGACTTTATGCGACTAAAGTTGCATTTTTACTCTTTTTTTCTGTCTATCCCCAATGAGACCACTTTTCCAAAATTGCCCATATTTGCCCCTTTTCTGTATTTCGTTGATAGTTCTTCCCATTTTGAAAAAAAAATAATACGTTTTTAGATGAAATACGAAATGTGATATAATACTTTCCGAAACTACTTTACAATTAATTGGGATCTGAATGCGTCCTTTTTCTATCAGCTATGTCCTATTGTCATAAGTTTAGGCCAACAATAATTTAGCCATAACTTCCATGTTCAATGCAACAATCAGATAGAACGAGATGATAATATGCGTATAACTTTAGTGAACTCACTCGTTTTGCGTTTTTTTTTGTGCCATTTTGCGATTTTTTCAAAATCTTCGAAGTCAGCACTGCGGCCACAAACCACTAAGAATAGACCGCCGACTTCCCGTACACCTACCCGATTCCCCCCGGAAAAAATTTCCCTGTCTGTGAATACGTGTAAATGTCAAAATTAATGGCGGCAATGATTTTCCATGCTATACCATGCGACCAGGATTTTTCAAGTATGCGTGCGTTAATGGCGCCCCTTTGATTTTGTACAGCACCAATACATGAAAAATCCTGGTCTCGCCGGCAGCTTGTAGGCAAAGTCCGTTATGTGGGAGGAGTCGACGGTCTATTCTTACTGGTTTGTGACTGCGGCCACGCTTCCACGTAATTTTGAGGTCAATGAAATTGTATTTTAAACAATTTTATAGATTTAAAGTTAATCAATTTAGAAGCACTTAATCAAATTGATTTTTCTAAAATTATGGACATACGACACCATTGTCAAGAATTTTACATTTCTGTGTAAGAAAATTCTTAAACGAATTGATTTTGAAGATCCCGTGTTAAAAGGTGTCCAGGTTTTAAACCCTTCATCTTTGGGGGAAAGTCTTTTAAAAGCCGAATAAAAAAAAAATAAATAGGTGGCGCAACAGGCGGGTGACAGCCAAGGCCTAGTTCTCGCAACCATTCGTTTCGTGTGAGTTTCTATTTTTGGGACGAATGGAAGAAGGTACCTACAATTTTATGCCGAGTCCGAACGGCTCAATTGAGAAGCTTTTTCATGACAGGCATACTCTCCTCGGATGTTTGTCAGACGTTCGCGAGAGGTGGCGCAGTAGAAAAAACTTTAAGATGTAATTTGGGTTTTTCCGGGGATCAACCTGGGATCCCTCGCACAGTAGTCCAACACACTAACCACTGCGCTACTGCGCAAGCCGAATGGAGGCTTCTAATTTTGGACGACTTTCTACCCAAGGAGGAAAATCTTGAAGAATTTTTGAATTCAGCCTACAAAATTCTAATGGTTTGCGAAAGTTTTACCGGTTGTACAAAATCTTGCAAAATGTTCCTACTTTCTGTATGACTCCATTGTTTTTGTAGAATGTTCGTCATTGTCATACAGACTTTATTGGGATACACCTGATGCCTAAACTTATGAGTTAGATCATTATTATTATATTATACCTTGAAAAAGATGCAACAACTCCTTGAGCAAGTAATTGTATCTACTGAATACATACCACGTACATGCCTAACAAAATATTTACCCAAGACTGCAAACACGGTGCTCATTAAGAACACTTTCAAAATACAGCTCAAGTAGGTACCTAATTTGCACATCTCTGCCTGATAAGATTATTTTCTTCGAGATACCACCACACCACCATTTAACCTTGGGCAAGAATCAATTCTGCCACTTTGGATATATTTAGAAAGTCTCACATTTGCCCACTAACCCACTCGAAATGTAAATCAAGCAAAAATCAGTTAGAAGCTAACCACAAGTGTGGGTAAACAAAGTCCCAATCGCCTGTGTGTCACCCACTCGTGCTTGACGATTCCATCTCTGCATAATTTACTTACCGGCTTTTTAGCAGCAAGTGGTTTGTTAATCAAATTCAAGTGCGGCTCGAAGTCTTGGCCAAACTTCTTGTCGAAAGAATTGCTTTCAGCTGTTTGGGGACACTCATTCTGTACCAATTCCCAGATATCCTCCGGAATGTAGAAGCTCAGTATGAGCCCTAGTAGAAATCCAAACACAAAGTAATGATTACGATTTAACGCGGATCTTTTCATTTTAACTGCTTTGCCCGGTGCAATTTCGCAAAACTAGAAGGCACTGACACTTGGAGGAATTCCAGTTACCGTGTCTGGACCACGGTCTTGCAAAACCCGAAACGTACTTATATGAGTATGGCTATGGAATTCCTATCGGACGACTACCAACCAACCAAGCGTCCAGAACAGGAAGAATGATAAACGCGAAAACTTGTTGCTACCTAGGATGAGGTGCAAACATTTACGAGTAGATTACCGCGGCGCGATTCCAATATTCTTTTAATTAATTATCCGGAACGCACAAATGCACATACCGCTGGTATCGGATTTGAATCAATTTCAACCCACAACTATCTGAATTTTATCATTTTAATTGATTTTATATGTTGCTCACGAATTAATGCTAAACTATGTGCAATTTTGAATTTTCAGCACACCGACACGAGTAATGTAGGTAATGAACGAGATAAAACGACATAGGGTCAAGAACATCCACCCCTGCCAACAACCGCACAGCACATAATTAAATGTCAAACTGACTGGGAATCTAGCAGTGCTGCCGTTTCGCATCGAGAAAGGAAAGAGCCGATTTTTTTCTTACGCAAAGCAGAGTGGTGCCAGATTCCGATTAATATTTTTTTTTAACGAAACGTGATATTGTAGTAGTTCGAAAGAAAATACGATACGTCAAACTGATTTTGAGTAAGAGAATAAATCGCATTCAATTTGCTTCCAGTTTGAACCCACCATAACCCGCGCCCAAGAATTTAATTAGGATTTACGGAAAAATGTTTAAATTGTATAGATTAAGACTTCTTTTAATAAGAAGGACATATTAATATTAAAACTCACAGCAGGGGGCAACGCGAAATGTGTACATCGTGTTATTTTTTATTTACAATGCACAGTAGGTAGCTCATAAGGAGTACCAACTGGTACTGAGTTTTCATCTGTCACACACTTTTATATCCTAACCTAACCTATATTGGCGATAATTGAATGCTCTTGCCACTGTGACACTTATTTATGAATGTGAAACTTGGAAGATTATACCCATATACAGCCGAAAGAGAGAGCCACCGCCCGATCGAGTGAGCGATTTCGACAATGTGGATATTTACTCCTATCGTGGAATCCGCCAGTGTCAATCATTCACTTCAGCTTCACAGATTTGTATCGACAAATGAAAGACAGCCGTTTGACAGTGAAACTCTACCTTTCCCAAATACGTGTCGATAAGGAAACTTTTACGGCGGATTCCACCATAGCAGTAGAAGATAAAAGGGAAGCGAATAGGTGAAGTGAAACTCAATTGTCCCTAATGATTGGTTCTGTTGGATTTTTTTAATTGAGCGGAGTTTTCGCCTGTCAAATATCACATTTTTAAATTATTCAAAGTTATGGTGGCCAAAATCTGTTTAAAGTAATATAGACACAAAATTAAAACTTTCGTTGTGAGTAAATTCCTTACAAAATGAAAATGAAAGGTGTAACCAATTATCCAATTGGCTTTCTGCAAGACAGTTTTTTTTTATTGAAAATCGGTGTATGGAGTTTGAGGAAGTGAACATTGTATTAAAATCGATTGAAAATGTGAAACTAAATCTATTTGAGTTTGGTTGAAAATTTTCTTTAGACCAATCATATAAATAAGTAACACAAATTAATCTTACTGTTAACAGTCGAAAAAAGTTTGAGCAGCACAGTTGATTCATCTAGTACGTTCACTTTTCGTTCACCCATTTACCAACCCGACGAATTTTCATACGAACGAAAAGACGAAAAATTATCGACTGTCAATTTTTATTCGCAATAGTATAGTTTTTTTCACATTAGTCATCGTAGAGAGGAAAAAGTTTTTAATCTTATTTGATAGAGCAAATGCAGACAAAAAAACACACCAATCTTAGAAATTTGTTTTAGACAAACCACCCTAAAAGATAAACAAACCAAAAACAAACACAATGTGCAAGTCAAATCAAAAAATGCAAAAATATAAAAAGTCCCACTGAGCACAGGAGTAGCGAAAAAACATAAAAAAACATTCTTGTGTGCATGTTAATTGCCTTTTTTCTCCCATATCTTGTTCTTCGCCAGTGCAAACGACAATTCGAACAAAAAGTTAAATAAGAAAGAAAAAAACTAAAATTGAGAAAACTCGGGGAAAAAATAAAACGAAAAACACTCGGAGTGCGATACATGGCAAAAGAAATTCTACAAAATCTATAAATAGCAGAACCATTTTTTTTTTGTTTTTTCATTTTATTTTGTGTTAGAACTAGCGGTAACTAGAAGCAGCATTCAGTAAGCAGTAGCGAGTGAACGGAATCCCTGTTTACACAAAGGTTTGTAATTGTAGCAAGAAAAATTTTGCAAATAACTGGGAATTTTGTTGTTGTTTTTAAGTCGATCACGAGGAGGGCCGAGCTGAACAAAAATGTCTTCGAATAATCAATCGAGCAACAGTCAGTCGCAATCTCAACCAAAACAACAGCAACAACAGTCAAATAGTCAAAATGATCAGCAATCGTCTGCTGCGACACAGAACTCTCAACAGAGTCCAACCCAGAAGACGGCCCCTTCGGCGGCGCTTCCCACCAACAGCAACAGCACAAAGGATCGTGTCGTAGACAGTGTACCGTTTCCTCCCAGCCACAAGCTGACGGTGTCGGAGGTCTTTGATGCGCGAACTGGCAAGCCAATGCACGAGGTACTTAAGCAGCACTTTATCCTTGAGGGTCGCATCGAGGAGGCGGCAGCATTGCGAATTATTCAAGAAGGAGCCACTTTGCTGCGATCCGAGAAGACCATGATCGATATTGAAGCTCCCGTGACTGTGTGCGGCGACATACATGGGCAGTTTTATGATTTGATGAAGTTGTTTGAGGTCGGAGGCTCGCCCTCCACCACAAAATATCTGTTTCTCGGCGACTACGTAGACCGGGGCTACTTTAGCATTGAATGCGTCCTATATTTGTGGGCGCTGAAGATCACCTATCCGCACACTCTGTTTCTGCTGCGCGGCAACCACGAGTGCCGCCACTTGACGGAGTATTTCACATTTAAGCAAGAGTGCAAGATCAAGTACTCGGAACGGGTATATGACGCGTGTATGGATGCTTTCGATTGTCTGCCGCTGGCCGCGCTTATGAACCAACAGTTTCTCTGTGTCCACGGTGGCCTCTCACCGGAGATCCACGAGCTAGATGATATTCGCCGGCTGGATCGGTTCAAAGAACCTCCAGCTTTCGGTCCCATGTGTGACCTGTTGTGGTCCGATCCGCTGGAAGATTTTGGCAACGAGAAGAACTCGGACTTCTATACACATAATTCGGTGCGCGGCTGCTCATATTTCTACAGCTATGCAGCATGTTGTGACTTCTTACAAAACAACAACTTGCTGTCCATCATAAGAGCCCACGAGGCGCAGGACGCAGGCTATCGCATGTATCGCAAGAGTCAGACCACTGGTTTTCCATCTCTAATAACAATCTTCTCCGCGCCCAATTATCTCGATGTGTACAATAACAAAGCGGCCGTTCTCAAGTACGAGAACAATGTGATGAACATCAGGCAGTTCAACTGCTCGCCCCATCCCTACTGGCTTCCCAATTTCATGGACGTTTTCACCTGGTCGCTGCCATTCGTCGGCGAGAAAGTCACCGAGATGCTCGTAAACGTCCTCAACATTTGCTCTGACGACGAGTTGATGTCCGAGAGCGACGATGCCTTGGTGGATGCTGACGATGCCGCCCTCCGAAAGGAGGTCATTCGCAACAAGATTCGCGCGATCGGCAAAATGGCGAGAGTCTTCTCCGTGTTGCGGGAGGAATCTGAATCGGTGCTACAGTTGAAGGGCCTCACTCCAACTGGCGCTCTGCCACTTGGTGCTCTCTCTGGGGGAAAGCAGTCGCTTAAAAATGCCATGCAAGGCTTCTCGCCGAACCACAAGATCACGTCGTTCGCCGAGGCGAAGGGCTTAGATGCAATCAATGAGCGGATGCCACCGCGACGCGATGGCGGCTCCGGACCCACCCCTTCGCCAGGTGATGAGGCCAAGTCGATAGCCGCTGCAGCCGCTGCGAATGCCAGCAACGCTGTCAGCGGATAATTTGGTAAATTTTAATAGTGTTTAACATTTATTAAATTTTAACTCCGCCTCTGGAGTTCATGAAGAATCTTCAAATCAAACAAAAGTCGAAAACAAAACAAAAGAATCCTCGTCCTCACAATCGTCGTTACTCTATCAATATCGCTCGACATTTCACTCACACTCATCCACAAACACACACACTTTTCATATTTATACAAACTAAGCAACAAAACAAACAATTCCTTTTTTTTAATGAACAATCTTATTCGAATCTTAGTTCTTAAAGCAAATCAACTGTGTATTCCTGCAAATTCCTTACATATTTTGTTAATCCATTGAAAAACTATTTACAATTTTTTATTATTAATTACTTTCCTCTCTATTACTCTCTATCGCTCTTTTTTCTATGGAGAAACTGAATTTATTATTAAAACAAAAAATATTATTATTATTATCATATAAGCGTAAGTTTAAAGAAAAAAAAAATAAAAATAAAATTGTTTGAAACAAAAAAAAAAAAAAAAAACACTGAAATTTTCTTCGTAAAATAATACTACACACGGACACTCAAAGATACTTATAGTCATTACACAAAATAAATTAATACTTACTATATAATGGAAGAAAATTTCAACACAACAACAAACAGTGTTTGCCAAAGAATATTTAAATAAAAAAAATTAAATTTTTTTTCAAAGATTATTATTACATAAAAATACAAATTCAAACTTTAATCTCGATAAAAAAAACAAAAAAAATATTGTAACCAATCATTCAAATTTTAAAACAAAAAATCTCTAAGCAAATTATAGAAAATAATATAAAAAAATTTATATAGTACTTTTAAACAAATTTAAAAAAAAAACACAAGAAAACAACAAAACATTTATGTGAAATAACCAGAAACCAAATTCTTTAGTAAATTATTTGCAGATTTAAATTTAAAATAAAAAAAATAAATACATATAACAATTTAAATCTTAATTATTACCTATTTCAAAAATAAAAAGATAATAAACACACATACCTAGATAAAACTTATTAAATTTAATAAAAAAAAATATGAACAAAAAATATTATAAAATACTATTAAATAAAAAAAAAATCGCCGCCACCTTTCTTTTAAATGGTGTAAAACTTATTGCAGTCCCCGAAAAAAAAAACAAAAAAAAAAATATAACATTAAGAATAAAAAAATGAATCTTTATCAATGTTATTAACATAATTAAGAAAAATACAAGTACCTATCCAAAAAAACTAAAAAAAAAATTGTTTCATTATATCCTTAACACAGTAGCCGCCCCTGATTTTTGTTTGTGTTCAGCTATCAATTTGTTTGCCGAGACATCACGTTCAAATTCGACACAACATGCAAAAATGTGATAACAATGCTGCCGATGCCGCACATCTCCGATGCTCCCCTGGACTCGGTCATCTTTAAGTCCAAACCTGCCCTCAATTACCGCTTATATCTTAACGAGATTTCGGAACCATTCAAAATTCGTCTTATATGGGTACCGTGCCGGGCTGTGCATAGAGACTGTGATGTGCTTTTTGTCGAAGGCTGAGGTATAACTCGCCGTATCGTACAAATTTAGGAGGTACAAATTTATTCAGTGGTTTTCTTAATACTACACTTAACACTAACTTAACAATGAGGTCATACGTGATACCTAGGGGGTTATTCCCAAATGCGCGGCGGATCGTATTGAAAGCGATACCTCCATTTCGACGGTCTTCGCTTTTGGTTATTCTCAATTGCGAACGAGGGCGAAAATGATATTTCTAGTGCTTTCCACTTTTTTCCCATTCTGAGATGCAATTTTCCATTTATTTCTCCAACACTGACAGCTTTTTCCAGCCACAGGAATTTAGTTTATTTTTTATCTGCAAACAATCGGTCACCTTTTGATTCGATCAAATCGCTTTTGGAAATACAAAAATACATATTCGCCATGAAAAGCGATCCGCCGCGCATTTGGGAATAAGCCCCCTAAACTTACAATAGGCGGGGGGCAGAATGAGCTTTACGGCAAATCGTGAGCGGAATACGGGCAAAAAGGACTGCGGCATACTCGTAAGAGTATGCACTTGACAAGGTGATGCTGTCGCCAGGACAGGGAACAGAACTATGTTGCTATCGTCACTTCCGATATAGGACTAGCTTCTTCTACTTAGTTTTTAAATTTTTTTTTTTCCGTTTCTTACTTTTAGCAACAGCTGGTTATTGCTTTGCTTTCTATGCTTTCGGCGGATCTCGGGACCAGGTGGCGGATTCGGACATCATGGCTATGGTTGGCTTTTCGGAGGTGACGTGTTTGACCAGTCGATTTCGGTAGCCGGAGGCGGGTTCGTCACTTGTGGCTTGTCTTTCTGGTCGGCCGGGTTGTGTCAACGAAGGCAAGAGAGGAGAAAGAAAAAGAAATGAAATTAGTTAAGGGAATTAGTTTTTTTTTTTTTCATTTTTATATATACATACCTATATATTTTTTGGAAATTTTTATTTATTTTTTTTTCGGGCTCGTCGCATTCTCATTTTCAGTTTACGGATGGTCTGTGCTCACGGTTCGGAGTTCTTCGGGGAAGACGGGTTCAGGTCGGTGTACCTCTACTGAGGTCCCTGGTTGGGCGCCATTTCCAGGAAATTGCATGACCGACGAACTCGCTAGACATGACTTTGGATTGGATTGGATCTCAAGCGCTCCATTAATCTTGTATCACTATAAAAGATCCATTATAAGCACATTATTAAGTGTCATTAGGGGACCCTGCATTATTGGCAAGCATTCCCTCAGGCTTGGCGTTCCTGCCACCAATTTCTGAAGAAGCTGCATAGATGAGGAGGAGGAAGAAACTATTCTCTATTTCCTATGGACGTCTTATTTCGAAGAAAATTCGCTAATAAATACATACGACGCTTTATTCTTGGCTCCTGTCAACGGGTAGTCCGTCGATCCTGTGGTATCACAATGGGTCTTCTCTGGCCTAAGTTACAAATTTAAAATATCCTCAGTTACGAATTTACCGCCGCTATTGCAGTATTTGTCTTATTTTACACAAACGAGTTGATTCCTGTATACAAATGCATTCCAAAACTCCTTCTGTTACAGGACAAGCAAACTATGGAACTCGCTTCCTGGGGATATATTTCCAGACAATTTAAGTGCAAAGTCCAAAACTCGTTTTGGATTTTATTGGAATTTCAAAAGTGCAATAAAGTCCAAAATTACGTTGTGGACCTTTTTGCATAAGACTTTATTTTATGGCACCGTCAAGACCTACAAGTTACTAACTATCGAATATCGACAGCTTTTTCTTGTGGGATAATATCTACCAATAGTCCAAGAGCTGACCGCAAAAATGCGAGCCCATAAGATTACAGGATGAAATGTATTTTAAATGTTAGTACACCGGCGCGTTCGTGAGTATTGAGGTTAAGGATTTGTCTACCTAGGCTCCGCTATGAAATCAGACACCAGACACCAGCGCTGAGATTAAACGAAGAATAGCTCTTGCTAATCGCTAATCGTTTCTTTGGGCTAAGCAACTGACTAGCAAAGCCCTCTCTCGGACTACTAAAGCGACCCTTTATAAGGCCCTAATCGTCCCAATCCTTCTCTATGGTGTAGAGGCATGGACTCTATCAAAAGCGGATGAGGTTATTCTTGATCGTTGTTTTGAGATCAACATTTTCGGTCCCGTCTGTATAAAAGGGGAATGGAGGAGAAGATACAACGACGAACTGTACAGCGACATCGATGACCTATCCAGAGTGAAAGTCCAACGACTGAGGTGGCTTTGTTATGTAGAGCGAATGGACCCGAATGCTCCGGCCCGGAAGATCTGCGAATCCACACCCGAGGGACGGCGCAGGGAAAGACCGCGACCCAGGTGGCGCACGCAAGTGGAAGCTGGGACCTTAACCAACTTAGCGTGCGAAACTGGAGGCAGCTGGCCAAAGATCGTGCTGGCTGCAGAGGCTTGTTGGTTGAGGCTTAGTTCCACCCCGGACCGTAGCGCCACCTTAAGTAAGTATAAGTAACCGCAATTTCCTTTTTCGAAGTGCATGCATTTCTGTCTTAGAGCTTGCAACCAGTATTGATGGGCCTTTTTGTAAAACCTGCAGATTGATCCGCTGTACTGCTTGTTTAGGCCTTCCTTCTTCTACATGACTTATTCCTGGTTTGCGGCTAAAGTTAAACATTTTCGTTTTTGCAATGAGTACTAGCTAGGGAGCGTGGATACTTCGAAAGTAAGCCTTGGTAACCTTGTGCTACTTATCACAAGCTTCTGCAAAATCTATTACTCCTTCTTTACTGTCGTTTCATGATAACTGTGCTTATACCAACTTCCCATTAAAGCTTTGTCCAAAGAGTTTATTTCATTGTCCAGTGACGTGCCAAGACGTTCGCGAACATCTGTCCAACATCCGAGAGTATGACTGTCCTGAAAAAGCTTCTCAATTCAGCCGTTCGGACTCGGCATAAAATTGTAGGTCCTTTCCATTCGTCCCAAAAATAGAAAGGCAAATTGGGTTTGAGTATTAGACAACTCAATCGCTGATGTCGTATTGACCTCAGATTTTATCGTATAGTTGTGTGTAATCAAAGTCTGGTGTCATATTGACACTATTGTATAATAGCTTTAAGACACCTAAATGTTCCACCCAATCTTGACATTCTAGTTTATGACAGTTAGCGTAAAACATGTAGGCATAAGTACTCGTAGATACCTACCATTTATTTGATTTAAAACATGCCCATTCGTTTATATTTTTTTTTGTTAATTAAAATTGTTAAAGTTAGATCGTTAAAAAAAAATACTAAAAATATATAAGATCTAAATATACATACCTACCTCGTTTTTAAGGCTAGGGCACCATGAAGCGTGACTATGAATAACATAAAAACTGAATGCAGTAAAAATGTTTCGGGTTAAGCCAGATTTTTGTTAGAGTCAAATCAAAAGTAAAAAAAATGCACCTGCTGAAGAAACGAGAAAACAGCAATTTAGTATTTTAGTATTGCTATTTTCTCCCCAAAACAAATAGATTTCAAAGGAAACTTCCCATAGGGAGAAAATTGAGAAGAAACTGTTTATTTATTTTTGGAAAACTTGACTTTTTAGTGGTGTCCTCTGCAGTGGGGAATAATACATAATTAATTTTGAGAATTTACGCTTGAACTAAACTATTTAAAGCTACGTTCACTCAAAAAAGAATACAAAGATGTTTGTATTTAGTACTGCTGATGGTACAGTATACCCTATATCTAAAAGGTCAATTCGTTATCAGGCGAAGAACTATTGACAACAATCTGACACGCAATGAAAGTATGCTTCTGTAATTTCTCATGGTCTCTTAATCGGAGAGTTCCATCCGCAAAAGTTTTCGATAAATTCGTTAGCGGAAAAAGGTTAAAGACTCTGTTTTCCCGATAAATTTTTAATTTTAATTTTAATGCCCCGAGATGAGCAGTGCGGCTTTCGTCCCGGCAGAAGCACAACCGACCAGTTATTCACGCTCAGAATGGTACTTGAGAAGGCATGGGAGTATGCTACACCTGTTTACGCTTGCTTCGTAGATTTGGAGAAAGCATATGACCGAGTCCCTCGAGGGAAACTCTGGAGTGTATTACAGGAGTATGGAATTGATGGTTCTCTCTTGAGAGCCATTCAATCTCTTTACACAAACTGTAAAAGCTGTGTTCGGGAACACTGCGTTAAATCAATACCTTTCACCATGGGCGTTGGACTTCGTCAGGGGTGCGTCTTGTCTCCTCTCCTTTTCATTACTTATATGGACTGGATGTTACAGCGCAGTCTTGGCGAGGAACGTTTCGAATTGGGAGATCTGAGGATAAGTCATTTGCTCTTCGCTGATGACTTGGTCATCCTTGGGTCCTCTCAGACTGAACTTCAGCGCGCACTCGATCGTTTGTGTTGAAGCTGAGATGAAAGTAAATGTGAACAAATCTGAAGTGATGGTCGTCTCCAGAACGCCTGTTCAATGCACTCTGCATGTTAGTGGAGTCCCATTGAAACAGGTGGAGAAGTTTAAGTATCTCGGGGTCTTATTCACGAGTGATGGAAGGAGCAATGCCGAGTTTTCCTGTAGGATTGGTCAGGCTGGGTCAATTTTGAGACAGCTTGGTCATTCTGTTATTAGGAGGACTGAACTTGGTGTCAAAGCTAAGTTGTCAGTCTTTAATTCGGTGTTTGTTCCAACTCTCACCTATGGTCATAAGGTTTGGGTAATGACCGAAAGAATAAGATCGCGGATACAAGCTGCCGAAATGAGATTTCTCCGTAGTATTGCTGGTGTGACCCGTAGAGATCGCATCAGAAATACCAGAATACGTGAGGAACTCAATGTCGAGCAGCTACTTCTCCGGACGGAGCGATCCATGCTTCGGTGGTTTGGTCATGTTAAATGCATGTCCCCGACCAGGATTCCACGACGTGCTATGGAATCCGTACCATCGGGTAGGCGTCCTCTAGGTAGACCAAGGATGAGATGGTTAGATCAAGTCCATAATCTCTCCTATACCCGTATGGGGATTGCCCTTGATGATTTAGAGTCGATGGCGGAGGATCGAGAGCTATGGAGGGTCCACTTGAGCAACCTGCACCCGCTACCCACTTAATGGACAAGCGGACCATTGAAAATGAATGAATGAATGAATGCCCCGCTTATCAGCATTAAGTGGGTCGCAGGTTTAGGTTGCGTAAGTTAAGTGGACTTACTCTCAATTCTTCGCCTAAATCATCAAAAACAATCCCCATACGGGTAGAGGAGAGACTATCAATTTGATCTAACCACCTCATCCTTGGTCTAAACCTATAGCATGATAGTATGGATTCCATAGCACGTCTTGAGATCCTGGTTGGGGACATACGTTTAACATGACCAAACCACCGAAGCATGCAGTCGCTCCGTCCGGAGAAGTAGCTGCTCAACATTGAGTTCCTCGCGTATTCTGGGGCCAGATCATGTAAACTGATGCGACGATCGAATGATATCGTTTTCACTAAACCTGTCTCTATTATTGTCGAAACGTTATCGTTCGATCGTTTTCATGTTACGTTATCTGGCCCCTGGTGTTTCTTATAGACGATCTATACCGGCCACGTTAGTAATATATTTCGGTAGCTTGTATCCGCGATCTTATTCGTTCGGTCATTACCAAAATTTCATGACCATAGGTAAGACTTAGAACAAACACCGAAATAAAGACTGACAACCTAGCTTTGACACCAACCCTCCTAAGAATGAGCAATCTGTCTCAAAATTCACTCAAAATGACCAATCCTATTATGAAATCTTAAAATTGCTTCTATTCCATGACTCGCGAAAAAGACTCCGAGATACTTAAATTTCTCCACCTATGCTTCAATGGGACTCCACTATCATGCAGAGTGCATTGAACAGACGTTCTGGAGATGACCATCACTTTCAGATATGTTCACGTTTACTTTCATCTCAGATTCAACAAAAACGGCTACAAACCGATCGAGTGCGCATTGAAGTTCAGTTTGAGAAGACTCAACGATGACCAAGTCAACAGCGAAGAGCAAATGCCTTCTTTTAGGTCGCCCAATTCAAAGCGTTCTTCGCCAAGATTGCGCTGTAACATCCAATCCATAAGTAATGAAAAGGAGGTGCCTCCTTGCACAGCTTTTTTGTGCATAAAGAGATTGAATGGCTCTCAAGAGAGAACAGGCAATTCCATACTCCTGATGCGTAAAACACTCCAGAGTTTACCTCTAGGGACTAAAGCATGCGTAAACAGGTGTATGGCCAGCGCATTTCCAGCACCTTGGCAACGACTTTTCCGTGGAGATTTAAAGTGATATACCCCTGTAATTGGAGCAATCCCACTTTTATCCCCTTTCTGAAAAAGAAACGCACAATCACTCCAATTTGCAATTCACTCTAATGACACGAGAGAACCGAGGGGGAGTTACTCTTCCCCTAATACCTTCAGCATTTCTTGCTGCATTTCATCCACTCCGGAAAATTTGCCAGCTTTTAGCGATTTGATTACAAAAGTGACTTCCTCTACCTCTACCTATGAACTATTTTCAGTGCTGCTTAAGGCAATGGATTGATCAATTCAGAAAAGTGCTCTTTCCATCCGCGCAAGATGTCCTCCTAATTGGGAAGAAGTGGATTTGACTCCTTTAAAAATATTCCAGTTCCTTCCTCTAAGTAACTTTTTAAGTAAAGTTCAGCAAGAGTTTTCGAGTTTGCTTGCCAATCATTCGATAGCCTTATGCCTGCCATTTATCTTCTTCTCATATATAGAAAAATGGAGTTTACGACTCACTGATCATCAACGCCCAACCCAAACCCTTTGCTCTAGAAAGCAGACATTTTGCACAGAGTTTCCCTTTACATATTTCGAAATTCAACCCTTGAAAGGGTAAAAGGGGGGTAAAAGTTTGTATGGGCAAATTTTTATTTTTCATCCGATTGACTTCAAACTCGGTTTGTGTACTCTCTATGAGAAATAAAGAAAACTGATTTCTCCGATTTTGGAAATTTTGCTTGGGTTCCGAGTTATTGGCGATTGCCCCTTTTAAGGGGGCCCTTTTTCTTAACTCACGAACCTTTCGTCGAATCAATTTGAAACTTTGTAATGCGTCCCAAGCTCTGTTGCCGTTGAATATGCTTATTGCTTCATCTAACTTCATCGTACGTACTCCAAGGATATTTCAACGGAATTATGTAAAAATGGGATCATACTGCTAGAAAGTGCGGTAGGGTACACATCCTCATGATTTTTCTGGTTGCATATGTTTCACAGCTAAGGATTTGCTAGCTAAGATATATGTTTTGTCCCGTAGATAGTGGCTCAGGCTGCTATAGTATGATCTGTGTTAAGATGCCAGCGCTTGACTCACAAATTGATCTGTTTTCTCCAATATGGTGTTAAAGCTATTTTTCAGAGATACTAATTGCTCCTTAGGTATGTTTCCTGCGCGATATATAAATATAAAAGAGGAAACCAACTGACTGTAAAGGGCTACGCGAGGAAAGCCGCGGGCATAAGCTATAGTGTATGTGTGTGTAGTACCTTTAATCCAAAAGGCGTGTGGACTCGAATTGCGTTGATTGATGCTGTTTCCGTAGCTAATGAAACTATTTATCAAAAGAAACACATTCTCACTCAAAATATAAGCGCATAGGCCATACTAAAGAACAATCCGGGACGGATAATGTTTTCATTTTCAATTGTATATAAAACTATTCAAGTCTACCTACTCTCATTTTATTGTTATTTATGATGGCGTAAATGTCGTGTGTCGCAATCGCAACTATCTGGGAATGATTCAAGTCATTATTATTGTTTTGATGTAATTTACTTGGTGCCAACAAATTGAATTATGCAGGACAATCTTTTTTAAAAATAGCATAGCAATGCCAATGCAAGTAAAATAAACGACGTGGCTTGAATTTGAATGTGAGAAGGATTGGGTTTTCTTCGGAGATTATTTAACGAAATGTTAGCGAAATTATTAAATAAATAAAAAAGAGGAAACATTGAATTCCTATATTCATTCTTAGAATAGTCTGCTGCACTAGAAATGTTGGCGCTGCTAAATGTATTAAAATATAGGGAGCGGGTGGTGCAGCAACAAAGTGCAGCGTAATTAAATAAAACTATAGGAATTGTGTAAATAAAAAATATTCTATAAGATAATTGCTTTAGTTTCGCATTTATATGTTAGTAGATATACATATACGATGTGTTTGCGAATCACAATAATTTGTTTGTTTACATTTATAATAATTGCATTTAGCTATGTAAAGGGTGTCCCATAATTCAGGCAAAATTTTTATTTTGCGCCATTTAATAGTACGCAGGGATGCCAACGAAAAATAGATAATGTGATAGCTGATAGTTCGGAGAACTACTACGCAGAACAACGCATTTTCATGGTTGAGCAATATTTTAAAAATAATGAAAGTTTGTTCGAACGAAATCATCTTCATTGATGAAGCTCATTTTCATCTTGATGCAGTTTCATAAATCGCCAAAACTGTCGCATTTGGGGTTCAGAAAACCCTCGAGTAATTCTTGAGAAACAAATGCATCCAGCATCCACAACGCGTGACTGTTTGGTGCGGATTTTGGGCTGGAGGCATTATCGGACCATTCTTCTTCGAAAATGCGGCTAATCTGGCAGTAATAATGAATAGTTTTCATTATCGTGACATGGTAACCCAGTTTTTAGTGCCTAAATTACAAGATATGGATGTGACCAACATGTGGTTTTAACAAGACGGTGCCACATGACATACAGCCAGAAAAACAATTCAATTACTGTATGAGTCATTTCATAATCGTGTAATCGGCCGTTTTTGCGATTAGAATTGGCCATCCAGATCTTGCAACTTAACGCCATTGGACCTTTTTTTTGGGGTTTTTTGTCAATGGTCTAGTCAAGTCAATGGTCTATATGCAAACAAGCCCACGACCACCAACGCAAGGCATTGAAACAGAAAATTGGGACCGTTGCTAAACGCTCATAGCAAATTTCAATAAAACATTACGTATACTTGCCAGCAAAGCCGTGGCTGCCATTTATCCGATGTGCTGTTCCATACATAGCCTCAATCTGATATATACTCTATAAAAAATTTAAGCTTTTTAATTAAAAATCTATATTTTCTATCGAAATTATATTTTGCGTGACACCCTTTTTATATTTTATGGAGGAATCCAATGCTGTGATAACTGTATGAGCTAAAAGTAGTTTCGAAATATTGCAGTCGAAATAATTCACTAGCCACGTCAGTAACAAATTTGTATTTCCAAGCCTTTTGCAAAAAAAAAATTGTTTAAAAGATGCAAATTCGGTTTCATTAAGGGTATTCACTTAATCTGATAAATTTATGCAGCTCGTAAATGTATAAATTTCTGCGGTGCTTTAAATGAACACCCCTCGGAAATGTTATTGCGTAAACAGCGTAAATCGACTGTAAATCTGGAATCAAACAAACAATTCATACGGGCTGTTTGTCATTTGTGACTTGCGTAACTTTCCGCGGTTGGTTTCCGAGCCTAAATCGTCGCGGAAAATTATGAGGTCTGCGTAAACTATCCTCCATACAAAATCTGATAGTTCATTTACGAGGGTGTAAATTTCTGCAGTTTACGCAGTTTACGACGAGGCTTTTACGCGTTTAAGTGAATACCCCTATTAAATTTATTTTGGAAAATGATTTTTTTGCAGATTTTGTGGGAAAAAAATTTGTAAATTGAAATTTATAAGTTGATAAAATACCTAGCAAATTTTTGTAAATTTGTAAATTATTGATAACTTTACGTAAGTTTTCCTTTGTGGACTAAGCGGTTAGTGTGCTGGAGTACTGAGCGAGGAGTAGTTTCAGGTTCGATCACCGGTAAAACATTAGTTTTATCTAAGTCTACCTGTTACACAGGTCACAAATTCACACGGTTTACGACATGTGAAATATGTAGTAGATTTAAGATTTTTAAAGTAATTAACTATATCGTTTGTAGGTAATTGATCTCTCTCAAGTGAATAGTCCTTTTAAACGCATAAAAGGCTCATAAACTGTGTAAACTGCAAAAATTTACCACCTCGTAAATGAACTGTCAGATTTTGTATGGAAAATAGTTTACGCAGACCTCATAATTTTCCGCGACGATTTCAACTGCGGAAAGTTACGCAAATCACAAATGTCAAACTTTGACAGACAGTCATATGAATTTTGTTTGATTCCAAATTTACAATCGATTTACGCGATTTACGCAATTACATTTCCAAAGGGGTGTTCACTTAATGCACCGCAGACATTTATATATTTATATCAGTATCACAAATGCTGAAAATTCGAACTGAAAATTTTCTAGTCATGGCAGCACTGTCCATTCCATTCTCTTTTAAGTTGCAATCGAACTTGCTTGTAATACTTCATGTGCCAACGCCAAGTGCATTTCTTGTATCCTCTATCTCTGTCTCTCCTACTCAACAGGTTCTTTTACAAATATCGGATCAAAGAAGAATCATAAAAACAAAACATGATCGTTTGCCGATTCCTGCCCTGCAACTGCAGCTGCTTTTGACAGTTGAATTATATTTCCTTCTTCTTTGCTTTTTATATTCATGCCTGGTTGTGCCCTTGTGGACTTTTGTTTCGTGGTCGTGGATCGTGCCAATCGTGTTCGTTGTCCCTTTTTTCTTTTTATCTTCATTGCGATTCTTAAAACACAATCTCGGTGTATGCGTGTGTCATTTTATTCGTAGATATGTGTTCTCGTCTCATACTCATACGTTCGCCTTCACCCTCGCGCTCGCTCGATTCGTCGATCGTCGGGCTGTTTCGTTTGGCGGCTTTGTTCGTTCGGTTAGTTGACATTTTACGGTATTGCGGGTAAGTTTATCGCGGAGTGATACTCGAGCAACCGGTTTCGATCGCGTAGTGATCTTCGAAAATTTGTATTGTTTTCATTGAACTGTATTCGTCATTTCGTTTACCAAGGAAATAAAAAATGAATTAATCACTATTCTCAGAAGACAAATAATACATATTTGATTTCGATTGCTATTTGGCATCGAATATTTGCAGTGTGATTTATTGCAGCCCTTTGCCACTTCTATTTATTATTGTTTAATCGGCGGGAACGTGTTAAAAACGGTTTTTTTATCTCGCGTTTGTTTTTTAATTACAATTCCTGATTACGTCGTAGTAATATGACAATTTTACGAATAAACTCAGTAAAAACATAACGTTCCGCTTTGGATATTAGTGCTGTTGCTACAGGTTAGAAGAGCGACCTTGAAAACCACCGCATATTGAATACCTACACAACATTGCACAGATTCGTTGAATAGAGGAGGTAAGTCGCAAGTTAAACAAAATACCAAAGCGCCAAGATCATTGTTATATTACTTACTAAGTTATGTGATCGTGCCTCTGTGATTAGAAGTTTATTTCATTTTAAACTTGTTAAACAGGTGAATCGGTGAAGGTTCAATATTCAAATTGCACAAACAAGTTTTCATAAAAAAAACTAATAGCTAGGAGGGTTGGGTCTGCTCTGCAGCTAAGTTAGGTTTGAATGGGCCTTGCGGCATAGTTATCCACTGAGAATAACTATTATTGGATGCAGATTCTATGTAAAACTATTTTATAGGATCTACCTACCAGCACTGTAAACTTAAAGGTTTATTACATTGATATTTGTAGGTATGTATTTATGTTGTCATAGTGTCAGGGGAACTTCTTCCTGACATTAAAAAAAAATATTAATAGATAGGTAACTGCCACAACACAAAGTAAGGTTACTTATAACTTGTCTGACAATCTGGAAATTGTTTATTGACAGATGTCAATCCTGGGGGGCTTATTCCCAAATGCGCGGCGGATCGCTTTTCATGGCGGATTGATATTTTTGTATTTCCAAAAGCTGTCAAAAGCGATAGCTATTCAGGTGACGGATTGCTGGCGGATTTATTGCCAGTAATCCTCACAATAGCTATCGCTTTTGAATGGATCGAATCGCTTTTGGAAATATAAAAATACCAATCCGCCATGAAAAGCGATCCGCCGCGCATTTGGGAATAAGCCCCCTGATACATTTTTGTCATAATCAATATATCAATATTCTCATTAATTGGATTTTGCCCTGACAATTTCTGTTGAGAAATTATTGTCGAATTTTAGTCTACGAATTATTGTTGAGAGAATAACAATAACAGCTCATAGACAGTCACTTTTGGTTGGAATGTATTATATAGCATTTCGAACTACACAACTTATTCATTATCAGACTGTTTATATAAAATCTGTTTTTGTTTGTGAACGTTTAGATAAAGAAAACTTACTTGCATTATTGATCTAATAGAAAAAAGCTAGGAACGGCTATTCATTCGCAAAATATGGTAGACTAATTTTAATGTAAACAAACTGACAGCTGACACCAATGAATCAGAAAGATTCCGTGCTTTACGCGTGCCATGAAATAAAGTCTTATGCAAAAACGTCCAAAACGTAATTTTGGACTTTTTTTTACTTTATTGCACTTTTGAAATAGTGCAATAAAGCCATTGGACATTATTGCACTCAGCTATTTAAAAGAAAGACGAGCAAGGGGGTTGCAGGGGGGCAGCATGCCCCCCATAAATATTCTACTGTTTATGGATTGTGGATTTTATTTCCACCTCGATTTGGACTTTATTAATTTTGATTTCTTGACAGAATACGCAATGACATTTCCGAGGGGCGTTCACTTATGTCGTTTTCGATTGGTCTGAAAGCGTTCGATTGGTACTCAACTGACAGTTCTTCTTCTAAAAAAAAAGAGAAATTTGCTTCTGGATTTGAATTCAGAATCGCGGAGAGTTCTTCCGGACGGTTCTGGACGACCAACCGAAAACGACAGAAATTAGCTGCGTTCCATTGACCGTTAAATGACTAGCGGCATGCCAAACTCCATACATATAAAAAAGAACTGACATTTCAGGATTTCCGCTTTGCGCTAGAGCTCTTATCACATTTTGTGAAATATCCTTTTCTGGGGAATTTCCGCTTTGCGCTAGAGCTCTTATCACATTTTGTGAAATATCCTTTTCTGGGGAAAAATAAGAACTGTCAAAATAAAAGTGAAAGTGCAGAAATCAAATATTTCCAATCTGGCGTAAAATGGGAATTCAAACTTCCATGTAATTAATATACATACATTGTATTATTTACTTATAGTGTATTAATAAATATGCGGCATGATGGCCCAAAATACATTTTTAACTGTCATGAAGATGAAATAATAGACGTATTCAAATTGGTTCTAGTATCACTTTGCTGCATAAATTTATCAAATTAATTGCAATGTTCATTTTATTATCCCAATATGCACCTAACATTATTTGATTGCCCAGAGTCTAGTATTCTAATTTTAATTACCTAAATCCATAAATTAAAAGTACCAAATACGCCACTAATTTATTTAAATGACAACCCCTTAAAAGGCCTCCATATTTCTTGCACAATCAAGCAATCCATATTATCAATTCGTCATAACAAGAAATCAATTTCCAGCGCACTCATTAAAAGTCATAAAAAAAACCATAACACAAACGAACATGGAATATACGATCATATTGTAGTGTAACGTAATGTCACATATAAAATTAAATTATAGAACAACAAAAAAACTAATTAACAAAGACCGAACAAAATATGTAACTAAAACCCAACAAAGACTATAAAAAAGAAACCTCATTGTGGTTGATAATTGATGGTGACGCGGACTAGTTACATATTTACAATCTTATCACAAAAATGATTAACTGCATTATCACAATTTTTATTTTTTAAATGAAGTTTAACTTAGACTTCTTGGCTTCCGAATGTAAATCAAAAGAGAAAACAAATTTGTTTCGATGTAAAAGATGGATGTCACTCCTTTGAACTTGATGCTATTAAATCTTAGGGACCACCACAATGATGCTGAAATTAGAATTTTAAAACAGTGACATGTATTACCTAATATTGGAATCAGTTAGTCAGTGAGTACCAGAATACCTCATTTATTATCGAATGTTTGTAAAAAAAAATATGGTGCCCTTTTGAAATGCTCGTGTTTTAAGTCATAATTCTATTTTTTAACATTCGACCGGAAAAGCATCAGCAAGCTGTTGTAACGTGATTCAATCTGTGGTTGATTATGTCTCGATGTAGACGTAAAGTGCAGCTCAATGACTGGTTTTCCTTGATTAGGTTAGGTATAGTTGCAACTTGCAACTGAGCTCGCTATGATGGATTGTTTTTCCATCTTTTGCGTCACTTTTAACCGGGTAAACGAAAAGCCCGTGACCTACATAAGAACGTTTGGTAGAAATTTATGAAATGTAATTCGTAACTATATAATCTTATAAACAAAGTACGTAAAGAATTATTATGATATCTCAGTCTCAGTGTAACCGCCAAAGATGACATCACCGAGCTCAAGCCGTCTATACTATATGTCAAGTCTTTCTTGAAAGAATTGTGGTAAATACTATTACTCTTCTGTATGGTTGGACAGAATCTACAGAAGTGAATCATCTCATAAGAATGGTAAAAAATATATCGTTTTGTGGTCTCTCCATGAAATGCGTCACGAGTTGTTGAACATCCCAAAGCGAAAGTACAACGATGTGTAACTTAAATTTATATATGCAGTAGAGTTATTAGCTATAAAAGTGTCGAGTTCAATTCTCCAGCTTTATTAACAAAAGCACATCATTCATGATCATGATTATATATATTAAAAAAGCTGATTTAAACCGCTTTGCTAAAAAATAAATAAATAAAATAGTAGTATTTATATCGACTACTTTTTGACAACCCTATTTTGTTGGACTTTTTTTTAGTTCTTTTTCAGACGAATGGAAGGGACTTATTATCTGCCGATCATTTATACGGCTACTGGTGCCCTTTTGCACTGACACAAGATCGTTTTTGACTTTTTTCATATGACAGCATTTATAGAGATGAGCTATTCAGCCCTATTACAGAATACATTCGTAAAAAATACGAAAAATTTACTTCACAAATTCCGAATGGAATCCACAAAAGCATTGCCGCATTAAATTCTCATTTTCGAAATCAACTGCTTTGTGGCAAACATAGGTAATTTGTGAAAATGATTTAAATGCACTCTGAGTAAACTTTTTTACAATAAAACAATTCTTCTTTTTTAGCAACAAATTAAATATATTGTTTAAAAATTGATTCAATTGCCTTCTCAATAATTGCTGGTCGAAAAGAGACCTCCAGGCGAAAGCGAAATCTGAAAATTCAGACCAGAAATACTTGTGATCCCTTTGACTTAGATGAAACAACGTACGAGTGTTGTGAATTCAATTCGTTTTATGTTTCGAAAATAATAATAAATGTACAGTATTAAAAGCTATGTTCAAGGGGCTGGAACATGAGTTTGACCTGGGGGTGCTTTTGTGTTCAATAACTTACATATGTGTGATATGTGCGTTATTAATTATTATAGTTGTGTTTGCCTTATTAAGCACCAAATATTATTAAGAACCACAAAAAAATGGTAAATACTTGTTTTTTTTTTTGTATACAAAACACAACATATTGCTATGCAAATATCGTCTTTCACAACGTCCCAGACACAAATTACTTGTCGTAGAAAAAGAGGTCAATTTTCCGTTTCATTCGGATTTAGAGATACCTTTTAACACCCATGTCTCGATCTTTCAAAAGTCCATTCAATTACTGATGAGATGACATTGTCATAATTAGTAGAACACGGCGAGCTGTCAATGATGCGTTTGCTAGTATACAAACGGCGACAGTTAAAATGGGTTTAGCGATTAATAAGTTATATGCTGTCAGTAGATAAGGGATCTCCATCTTCGACGATTCGGACAGAAAGTCCCAATCGACAGCTATAACTTTGAGGTAGCAAGGCTGGAGGTAGATTTCGGTTTAGGGGAGCACGTAGTACAAGTGATATGGGACCTCAAGCAACTTGCAGTACGCAACTAAAGGCAGTTGGCCAAAGACCAAGTAGGCTAAGATCCGACACGGGTATTAAAATATTAAATTATTTGTCCACCTTTAAAGACATCTAGACGTTGTTCATTATAATATATTTCATCTCAATAATTTTTCAACAGTAAATGACTATTCACATGAGAGTGACCAACACTACCCATAAACGAACGAATATTTGCGATTTTTGACAGTCAGTTCACATGAACACATTTCATTGTCGCGGCAGTTCGCGAATTTCAGCCATCAGTTTCTACCAGCTAATTTAAGGTTAAGGTCCAATGCACACGAAGCAACTGGAAAAAAAACTGATCAGCGATGAGAATTGGCAACTAATTTGCTTTGAGTCATACACTCATACCGTGGACGACGCACACGGTTGAAACTACCGGTTGAAAATTTATTAGCGATTCACAAAAACCAGTTTATAACCGGCCGTCTGTTGATTTGCATGTCGGGTTGCCTATTGATTTCAGTTTCTAGTTTGTAATAAGATTTTTAAAATTACAAAGTTATGTAAATACATAGTTCCAATCTATTGTGTCATGTATTCCCACAGCCAGGGGCCAGTACCACGAAACAACAAGTATTGTTAAACAGTAGCAATTTATTGGAGCAGTACATATGTTAAAATACTCCCATTCCACAATACTTGTTGTTTCGTGGTACAGGCTCCAGGGTAGAGAAGCTTGTGGGGTTAGAAAAAAGCTGGTTAAATAGCCTCTAAGATTACCTGCACGAGAGTTGTTTTTTATGGTTAGGTGCTGCGAGAAGAGATGCTGCCTCATGACGTGTTCATCTGCATTTACATCAACACTTGCATCATTTGATGTGTACTGCAATCCTTCTAGTTTTTTCGCAAAATTGTAAAACCCCTTTCACAAGTTCCAAATAACTTTCTTTAGCCATTCTGTAGAATGCTAAAAATTCGAGTCCGAGAGTGCACCAACAAACAAACGATTCTGAAAATTGTTTTCAAGGTATGGGTGTACTCAAAACATTCTTACTATATTCTTTTCCTCCTCCTGAGATAGTAATACAACATCATGGTTTCATCATCACTCGAGTCTTCCAAAGACATTTCAGTCAAGTCAAGCCACCGCTGATTCCGTAACTGGTCTGTAACCCGAGTTGCCAACCGGTTTAGTTTTTTTTTCAGTTACTTCGTGTGCATTGGGCCTAAGTTTGAACGAATATTTTATTCGCTAGTTTGTGGTTTAATTATATGGATTGTGAATAAACTTTGACTATTCCGAGGGTGGTTTCTTTCGCAGCACAAATTTCGCAATGAGAAATTTCGTTTTTTAAACTGTTTATAAACTTATTTTTTGAATACATTTTGATGGGATAATTAATTATCGTAATCTTGAAATAGTAAAATGTGCAATTTTCTGTTCATAAATGCATCAGAAAGTGGTTTGTTCGCATTTCATCTATTCGTTCGCTCATTAGAATGGTTCTTACGGAAACCTCAATGCTATTTAGACATTAGAGTTTACTATCGACCATACTATTGATAAGAAATATACCTGTCAACATACCTGCTTGTATTTACCTTAATAATACATTTATTTTCTAATGGAACACAATAGAAAACATAGCTCTAAGAATTAACACCAAAATATGGGTTTGTGCAAAGACAGGACATAATGACAAAGGCGGATCAACAAAATCAGTGATCATTGCTTAAGGAAACATTATTCATCAGTTGAGTTGAGTTTTCAGTGGGTTATATCAACAGGTAGCTATAACTACCTATCGACATTTTTTTTTCATGGGCGGGTACAAATGCACAAAATCTGACGTCTACCTTTCATATATTTCGTTTTTATATTTCTAAAATCAGTAAATACCAATTGAAGCGCAAGCATGAGCCTCAAGTCTTTTCCTATACAAGTTTGTATTTACATTTACCCAGGAGGTAGATGTAGATGTAATGAAAACTGCAATGTTCTTAATGTTTTTTTAATTGCTGCATCAAATAGAAGTAGCAGCTCTCATGTTGATTTGCTCCACAAAATTTATCTTCTTTTTTTTTATCTCTCAACAGATGTAGGTTTTCAGTTAACCTAATTTTGCAGGTAGAGAGATGATTATAACTCGTAAAATACAGAACAGTGACTCATCGAGTTTAAAGGCATGCATGGACAATGAACTATACCCTGACTAAAGAATTGGCAAATATTTGTGTTGGTCGGGGTTTAAACTACTGTCTATATAAATCAATGATTTATTTCCACTGAAACGAAATCATTATGCATCGGATTAATCATCGAAAAGAAACTAGATTTCTGATTTTGGTAAATATCGATTTAGCTTCCGTTCGTGGTCGACTGTATTTTCGTAATCAACTGGCTGTTATAACAAAAAAAAAAAAAACGGATAAGTAGATTGAAATCAAAACAATAAAGCTACTGTCATTTGGTTATACAATACGAAATCAAAAATCAATCGAGACTATTGAGAATAATTAAAAGACCTAAATTGGTTTTCATGCCCATATTAATATTAATGAAGCCGGCGCGCGTTCGGTTTTAGTGAAGTCCTATTGATAAATCTATTCATTTAAATTTCCGTCAGAGTTAAATAGTGAGAAAATAGAATAGGTATAAATGCTGCATGCAGCTTTTCCGTGTCAGTGAAAAGACAAGATTTTGACCCAAGATGAGCCATCAGCATAAGGGCTATAATCATGAATCCAGAGATGATTGCCATTACAGTCTCGTCTTAACTTTTTTTTAGCAAACTGTTTGAAAGATATAAATGAATATTTTTTGCAATATAGCTATTGTATGCAGGTTAGATTTATTGCTTCTGACCGCAGCGACGCAGGTTTGAGCTCCGCCGGGAAAAAACAAAAGACGGCAAGCTAGCAACTAACGCCTAAAGAAAAGACAGATCTTTTCGCTAGAATTTTTCCAGAGAATTCCACCCTAGATTCTGCACAACTAGAGCCACCAAATATCTCGAGGGGGCAAACATCGATGGCAGAAGTGAAATTTCGGCCTGGAATAATTCAACGCATCCTTAAAGAACTACGGCAACATGACCCGACATCCCGGCTATAGTACTCAAGAGCTGTGCACCAGAACTTGCACCTGTGCTATGTAAGTTGTTTAGCATGTCGTACTCCCAGAAGACATTTCCTGGGTTCTGGATTTCTTGCTGGAAAACCGCTCGCATTCAACCTATTCCAAAGAAATGGAGGAAATGTCTGCCACAAAACTATCCTATTGGACGATTACTTTCAATGCTCTCAAAAGTAATGGAAAAGGCAATAAATGTCGAAATAATTAAATATCTAGAAGGCCACCGATTAATAAGCGACAGGAAATACGGATTTTGGAGCCATCGTTCCACTGGAGACCTGTTAAGCTACGTAAAGCACTTATGGACGCAAGCAATAACACGACGAATCCAGAGCCGTAGCCTTGGACATATCAAAGGCATTTGACCGAGTCTGGCATAGACCCCTATTAGGCAAGCTAGCTTCTTATGGATTACCACACTCTGCAAATGGATACAAAATTTTCTTCTGGATGATTGATCCAAGTTGTTGTAGATGGTGTCTCATCTAATTCGTTTGCTATAAATGCAGGAATGCCCCAAGCATTTATTCTTTCTCCAACTCTATTTCTTCTCCAGATCAACGATTTGCTTGGATCGACAAATAATAATATCTATAGCTTTGCTGATGACAGTACTCTTATATCCTCCATCTCGAACAGTGGGCCTATGAGTGCGGCTACATCACACGAGTCAGAGATGTGAACAAATTAGTTCTCTAAATGATGATCTGGACAAAATCTTGAAGTGGGGAAATGACAACTTGGTTGTATTTAACAAGACTCAGCTCACAAGATTTTCTAGGAAAAATGCATCAATAGTTCCTCAGATCCAAAGAGATGACTAGACCATCCAATCCACATCCCAAGGACTCAATGTACCTTGTAGGAGTCACAGTCAATTCAGGAATCATATGGCAGGACCACATATGCTATATCGCAAGATCGGCGTCCGCTAAGTTGAGCTACCTATTTAGAGCAAAGAGGTACTTTAGCCCCAAGCAACTTCTCCTTCTCTACAAAGCACAGGTTAGACCAGGCCTGGAATATTGTTCCCATATATGGAGCTCAGCTCCAAGACATTCACTTAACCTACTTGACAGCATACAGAGACGAGCAGTTCGACTTATTGGAGACCATACACTCACATCGAATCTGCAACCGTTGGTGCACAGAAGACAAGTCGCTGACCTTTGCTTGTTCTATAGGTACTTCCATGGTAGATGTTCCGATCCGAGTAACTCAAAAACATTATCCCTCGAAATGCTATATTTTTGGGCGCTCCACTTCCACTTTCCAAAACTCCAGGACAAGCAAACTTTGGAACTCGCTTCCTTGGGATATATTTCCAGAACACTACAATTTGCATCAATTTAAGTGCAGAACTAATATACAACATCTGCAAGCATCTCGGGGCGCTGATGAAGCGTTATAGGTTCGCTTGTCCCGGGAGAAGTATTTAAAAAAAAAAGTAATACTCCTAAAAAATACTAATAATACTAAGAAAAATTACATAAGGGTTTCTCCACCACAATGGGGTTTATGGTATCACACAATGGACCAAATAATATGGTCTAAGTGTGGCCCTTTAGGACAGACGCCTTATCTAACTTAACCTTCTCCACCACTTCGAATATCTATCAATTTCACAGCTTCATTTTTTATTGGCAACAAAAGTGTTATTTTTAAATTTTTAAATTAACTTTGAAATTATAATTGTACTTTTGCTTTTTCATAAAATCCATATTTAAACTTGACTTTGGCTTATCAGTGAAAAAAAAGAAGAGATAACTAAGAGAAGAAATATTGCACTTCGATAAAATTTTACTGATTAACTTATAACAAGGAATGGCCTCAGTTTCAAAAAGTTTTATTTGCACGCATAATCAGTGAAATAAGAAAAAAATATTTAACGGAAATGGCTTACGAATCTGGGGAATATGCATACATTGCATTTGCAAAATTTGCTTACATGGCCACCGTACATTTGCTATACACGACATATAACCATCTTAGTAGACTGATATGTACTTTTCTAACCAAGTCGATGACGCTATTAAATTTCCTACTTCAAAGCCCGTCAATGCAAACATGACCAAAAATTACTCAATTAATTTTGCGTTCGGAACGACAAAGAATATCTTCATCCGCCATAGAGCAGGACTACGATGAGGGTCCTATATAGAGTCGCCTTATAGCCGGTTTTACAGTGCGAGTTTAAACTCAGGTTTAGTTAAACTCGAACGCAAGTTTAAACGAAGTACGTAAACTGTGAGTGTATTACAGTGAAATTTGAACGAACGTTTAGTTAAACTTCGGTTTAACTTTTCTCGTCTGTTTTGTACGCCACTGTATTTGAAATTTCTATCAGTTTTTAATTCACTTCAATTCTATGCACTTCCGTGCACAAATATCCGTTATTCCTGCAATAAGATACATAAATAAAGATATCACTAACTTCATCTGAAAAAATTATATTTGTTGCGCAGACCATTTTCTTTTGTGTTCTTTTCTGTGTTCTATTTCATTAAAAACCATTTGAGCAGCTACTTTGGTCAGCAGAAATCGTTAAAAGAAATTTGCATCATTCCATTCAACGAAATTATTTGGCTTCAGACATATTTAAACTCAGTTTAAACCCCCATCCCTGGCCGGTTAAGTTAAACTCGGTTTAAACTATCGATTAAGTTTAAATTAGCACTGTAATACACATTTTTGTGAGAAACGTCGGTTTAAACCTGATATCTGGTTAAACGGAGTTTAAACTTGCACTGTAAAACCGGCTATTAGTGTTTCTTGACAAGGCCTTACAAGTCAGTTGCCTCCTTAGGCCAAATTAATCGTTAAAAGAAATTTGCATCATTCCATTCAACGAAATTATTTGGCTTCAGACATATTTAAACTCAGTTTAAACCCCCATCCCTGGCCGGTTAAGTTAAACTCGGTTTAAACTATCGATTAAGTTTAAACTAGCACTGTAATACACATTTTTGTGAGAAACGTCGGTTTAAACCTGATATCTGGTTAAACGGAGTTTAAACTTGCACTGTAAAACCGGCTATTAGTGTTTCTTGACAAGGCCTTACAAGTCAGTTGCCTCCTTAGGCCAAATAAACCGCGGTTGGGAAGTGTAAATGTTCGTATGATTTCTGCTGTTCTCTTTGTCATTGTCAGAGTATATAGCGGAGCCAAAGTCCCTAACCACCTCTAAGTTGTATAGCTGTCTGTCCGATTCGTCGATGTTGTCTGTCCTTTCTTGTTGACAACGACGCAAATCGTCACTTGTTATGGTAAATTCACATTGGCGTATTTTAAGTCGTTACAGACGCCACTCGAAATAGAAAAGAAATCTGCAAACGTCATTTACCCATTTCTTGGGAGCACCAATGACATCTTGTACCGATCACTAAATTGCAAACTCTTCCAAACGGTACAATAAAAATCAGTTTCAGTTTCATTAAACAGTGTCATATTATTTATGTCAAACATATATCGCAATGTATCAAACAATATAATCGTACCTTAAGGCATCGAATAAACTCGTTGGCAACAAAAAAAAAATATATTTTCCATTCCTCAATTATTCGCGGCAACATATCATACACTTAGCTAACTACATTGTTGAACAATTTTTACCCCACAGGCGCTCAAGAACTACCTATCATTTGTACACTCCTTTTCTCCACCAGACCATTTTGTTCGCCGTCATGGACGGACGGAAATGCATGATCTGTTTTTCAATTAAATTAAACTCAGATGGCTTAATTGAATAGTGCTGCCACAAAACAATAAACCCCATTCACAACATCCTAATGCTGGCGTTGCGGCTGCCATCCTCGCTTACGTAGCATTAAAATAATATCAAGCAAGTCGCTTTGACTCCATCAACCCATCAACATCATCCGCCGAGAGGGGATGGACGGAAGATGTTTCATACTCATCTCATCCTCTATTCATCTAAATGTTTTACTTTATGATGCGATTTGCGTTTTTTTTTGTATTTATCTCTACTCTTTGGGGTATTCAGCTTCAGCTATTACACCCTGAGCTCATACGACCATGATGACTAGCAAACACCAAAGACAACAAAAACAACAACACCGCACCATTGACATGACAGCTCTGCCACATGGGAAATAAAAAAAAAAATACAAAAATATTAAATACGAGAGATGGTTACTGGGTAGCACTCTTGTGAAGTTTTGGGTGGCATTAATACTGTGTAAAGTGGGGAGACATTTGACGTCGCCATATGTGGCTACTTTGGCCTATGCTTCAAGATACGGCTGGTTGTCATGTGTTTCGTTGATGCTGGGGCGTTTGAATTGCATTTGAAAAACGATATGGATGCACACTGTTTTGGTTTCATTTATTTTTACTTAAGTTTGATTGCACTTTCAACATGAAGATGGGACAGAGTGGCGGCCATTTTCTGTGTCAAATGTGACTGTTAATTAATTAAAGTATGTAATATGTACAGTTGCATGTGTTTGAATGTCGAAATTATGTTTTTCGAGAAGATTCGTTTTCAATTGAGAGCAATTGAATAAAATTAGAGAAGAGAAGTCAATGCAGCCAACAAAAAGAAGAACAAAAAACGAACATCTTGACATTTTGACAAGTAGTGATCGTTCTACGAATTTTATCAAAATAAGATAAACTGTTTTGACTTCCAGAGCAGCTTCGTTGAATTTAAATTAATTCTTGTATACAGCTAATTTAGGTTCTCAACGGAAACCGGAAGAAACTAATTTATCATTCGCCGGCATTATCTGTTTTCAATTAGTGGTTAGTGAAGGAAATCGGTTGTTAACATGACAGGAGAGTGGATTGGATATAGCTGACTGTGGGAAAAAAGGAAAGTGATAATTAGTTGGGGACATTTTTGTGCCAACAAGTAGATTTTAATAAAAGTAGACGCCCTAGCGTATCAGACAATTTGGAAGTGTGTTTTTATAGAGTTTTGAGCAAACAGGCCTAATTCATCCAGAACATATTTAGCATAGTTTAGGCTTTCTGAGCAATTGTCTGATTCGAAAACGTCGATCATTGACCTTACGGTTCATTGCCTTAAGATTTTTTCCACTGTGCCACTTCTCGCGAATGTCTGACAAGCACAAATTTGTTATTATGTTTGTAGATATATTATGTATATGTATACTAAATGTCAACAAGAAAGAACATCTAACACGACAGAACGCCAATGTAGGCGGCTAGCTAGCTATCTTTGAGGTATAGTAAGGGACTTCGTCTGCTGGATTCTGTTACTATATTTGAGCTGAAACGGCAACTTTTTAGTAAGGCTCTCTCCCGATCAACTAAGAAGACGGCATAAGGCCTTAATAGTCGTGTATTGAATCAGGTAGCATTTAAAAGCGGATGAGGACATCCTTGGCCGTTAAAGCAGCATTTTCTGTAATCATATTTGGCCCTGTTTGCATTGACAGGTCTTGGAGGAAACGATTTAAAGACGAACTACCAGCTGTACATCAGCGACCAACCTGTCTCGCGATCAACCTGTCTCGCCCGACACGACTTTCATTGAAAGGCCTGTGTGCACATGCACTTTTACTGTACCATAGCATTGGCATTCCTGCTTCCATGATCACCAGGGTTAGCGAGGAAATCGTCCCTTCAGCAAACCTTGCTGTCATACGCCCAGAGAAGATTATCGTCTTCCTGACTGTCCCCGGAGTGAAAAGATGGCTCTAAGATCTTTATAGGAAAGGCGCAATACGCTTTGAAAGAGGCCGCAGCGCCAGAGCCTCCCGACTTATAATCTTACCTAAGGTTAGCTTACAAAGTAGACTGTACTCCGACTCAGACTTATCAGTCAAATTATTCCGAGCCCATAGAGTCCGCTCTGATAACGCCTTTGATATAGCTGTGGCTAAAATAGAGCACATCAGACACCTTTCGAATTCATAATTTGTTTTCCAAAGCTGTCAAAATTGACAACATTTCACTTTACTCATTGAGATAGGTCGGAGCGTGGATCAAATAGACAGACGTCTGTATACCTACTTATCTGTTTATTTTCATTTTCCTATTTCCAATTTGTAAGCCCATCCTTCTTTCAACTGGCAGCTGTCATGCCATGCCGCAAACACCATATTTTTAATCGGCTGTCAATTGTAGGTAAAATTGACCCAGTTATAGCCAACTAAACTATGTACTTGCTGGAAACTTCAGTCTTCTATATTAAATACCTTTTCGAATTTAAGGTACCACCGTCGAAATTACCAATAAAAAATGTACGTAGTCAATCCTAATCTCATGCTCTACAAATAGGAGTAGCAATATGCACTCTCGGCGCATTGGAATTTTTATTTTGTTGTTGCATTGTGTTTTTTAACCACCTTTGGATAATGACATCTGCAGCTGCTGTCGATAATTTCATTCTTTTTTCCTATATCACTGTTAGGGTCATTAGAGGGAACTGCATAAGGTAACAAAAAAAATTCAACTAGGGAAGCAAACAGAAGAGAGATTTTCTGTTTCCATTGTTCATCCCCTTCTGTTATTGTTGCAGCAGTCATTTTGCCCCTCTTTGTCATCGCTTTGTATAAAACTGTGAAAAACTGTGCAGTTTGACATTTCGTCGGTCAGTGTGTATAGTAAGTTATTTATGAGTGAAAATTATAATAGGAATATCACCCAGTGTTCTAGATACGATTACATTATAGGAAAGTGTCAACATGAATTCTCCTTCGTTTGACAAGTGCAAAAAGGCGCACATTAACGCACATGCCTATAAGTTATGATAGTGAGTAGAGTGGTGTACGTGTACCTAATGTGTATCAGTATGACGGTGTCTGTAAATGGCCCCAATGTAATTAACTTGTTAAGCAATTGCCATTAATTAATCGTTGCCGATATCGAACGATTATATGGGTGTATCTTTAACCTTAAAGTCTATGGGAAATTTACCAGTTTGTTTTGAAAATGTAGGCGATCTGTTCTCAGTTCCCATGTCCGGCGCGGCGGCCGGCGACAATGATCTATAAATGACATAATGGAATTAATTAAATGTATAAAATAAATTACTTAGTAGGTACCTACATGATAAAATTTTCAAAATAAAACCGATTTTCACATTTTCCACCAATCGGTCAAATGTTGAAATTTTCGAAACACCTCATTCATATAAAATTATGATCGCTTATTTAATCGTTCTACTTTATTGATAAGGACTTTTTTCTTTATTTAGAACTGTTGCTGCCAGTATAATCAGATTGGGCGCATTCAAAAATCTAGTCATCGTAAGTCGACTTGAATTGTCTGGACTCAAATCTAAGCAAAAATTAACCCGAATTGTCGGTATGTCACTTCTTGACAATTGTATTGTTTTTTCTCAAGGAGTTCTGAACTGACTGTTTATCTACCTCAGGGCAATCGAAATGTCAAACAGGGTTCCTATAGACGTGCAACAAATTAATTAAAGCTGCTAAAAATTATAAATACCAATACCTATCAATAATTTGTCACCAACAGCGAGTCATTTATATTGCATATCCAGTTTTGTCTCACTTCTTTCAGTTACACACCACAAGTCTTTTAAAAAATTGAATTTGAATTTCAACAAACAACCATGTCCATGAATGGAATTTTCGCAATCTTTTACTCTCTTCTGTTGTTTGTTATGAAGAAGTAATGCCTTTCGATATCAACTTTTTGAACACAGTGAGCGTCAAATGTGGGTGAACACCGATGCTCTTTTCACTTTTTTTTAATGTCTTGAAACATGTCTAAAAAACAAAAAAATCTGTAAGAAGTTTGATAACAAAATAACAACGACAAAACCGTACATATTTCATTTCGACAGCAGCAAATACTTTATAGATACATAATTAAAAAAAAAAAAATTGTCTCAACTCCAAAGGTAAATGGAAACAGAGCGTGGGGTAACACTTTTTTGACACTCACTGTAGTGTATAACCTCAAAAATCACGAAAATTAATAAAATAAATACAGTTCTTGAATTATAGAGGAACAAAGATACAGACAGACGTATGGCCTCCGCTCGCGTGTTATAATACGTTTAGGTAACCTATGCAGCAAGTGTCACCATTGCAATGCTCAAAGAATGTCCTCTTCGCCATTATAACGTTGAACAGCGATAGCCCCTGCCCCCTCATTAGCCCCCCTTCTCTGCTCCTTAAAGTAGCCTATACTGATCCGGAGGATATCGCCATTACAACGTTGAAATAATATTTAAAATAGTTAGAGTAGTTCGACAGATAGTTTTACCTTCCCGTCGGAGTCGTGTTTTAGTCAAAAATGTATATAGCCACAGTACACATATTAAAGGTAATATATTGCGCATCTGCAATATGGCGGCATATGTGCCCCTGACATAAACGTATAGAAATAATATGCGCGCGCATGAATTTTCATGGCTGACAGTGTGACCCCATTGGTATCTCAATGGAAAAGCATGTCTTTTTGACAGATGCGCAGAATGCAGCAAAAATGAGTGCTCGGAAGATATTACCTGTAATATGTGTACTGTGGTATGTAGCTATCTGTCGTTTGATTTTGTTTTTGCTTTACGTGTAAATTAGGTATGTCCGTTTGCAAAATACTGTCCAATGAACTACACTTGATAGGTATGTAAAATGTAATAAAAGTATCTGATTCCAAAAACAGTGAACATGAACATATAGCCACTGTCTTTATGGGGTAATGGCTGCATAGCTTCACTTTTTATAGTGTTGTATTTATGACGATGTGTCAGCTTCTCAATGAACAATAGTGAACAAAGATGTCGAACAGAGGCAAAGTATACTGAAATCACAATTTCGCAAACCTCTTGTTCCTTAAATTGTTGTCTTAGGTTCGTCATTTCGTTTTGTCTCTTATTTTCATATCTATGGTACGTCATTTTTTGGAATCCACGTAAAATAGAACATAGTCAGCAAAGCAGCCATTTTGTTTTAACAAAAATTATTATGATGTATGTCAAATGTGTAATTGAGGTAGACACAGAATTTTTGAGTTTTCCTGCCTCCGATGTCGGACAATAACCTTGGGTAAAAAAGCATTTTCCCTCTGAGTAGAAAAAATGTGAATTCATTTGAGAATTGGTGACTTGATTAGCTCGACTAAACTTCACATATTCAATTAAATTACACTTTAATGTCCCTTTACTTAAATTGTTAAGACCGTAAAAATAAATAAATAATTTTACAGATATGACCATACTTCTTTAGATAATACGTTATCTAACTCAATTAATATACTTCAGTTTTATTTATTTCAATGGTGAGATTACGATACAGTTAAAAAGTTGTGTATATCAATATCATTATTGAAACCGCAAAACAAAAAATCATACCTATACATATTTTTATATGTCACAATGTTAACCTAAATTTTTTTATCTACATTTATGTGTCGCCCAGAATTGATTTTTGTAATAGAAGAAAAAAATCGCACGCAGAGTTCAATTTTGGTAAAAAAAAAGATTGCATTTATAAAACAAACAGATTCATGTTTCAGAAGTGACAGAACCCAAGATTATTTATATGCTTAAAAAAACTGAATATCAAATGCTTATCAATTAACCTTAAAGTGTTTTTATCACTAGAGTGGTAGCATTTTGCTCACTATTTTGTTCCACTCGGATTTTATTAAACGGAATCAGTTTGTGGTATCGGATGTGCGCACCAAATTCATAATATTATAGTATGTATTGCGAGTTTTGTGAACCTAGTTTTCAACCCCATCTCACAACAATTTATTTAATAATGCCTTACTCCCCCAATACCACATAATAATGAAATAATGGCTTAATAAACTGTGACAGAAACAAATTGACATCAAAACAAATAGTTATCAGAATTATTCCCCCATAAAAAAGACTTTTTGTTTTAGGTCTTTGAATTCGAACTAGCAGTGAGTAATAATAATATTGACGATCGGCAATGGCACCATTTTCACTGATAATTTTGATGGCTTACAAAATGGCAACAACAAATTCGTAATCAATGTCACTATCATCAGCAAAAATTTACATTTTAAATACACATTTTAAAGACAGTTTAGCACCAAACTTGTGATCGATTTGTCTTTTGTATAGTATATTAAAAATGTTCTTTCTGAAAGTTCTATTCAAGACTGAACGTTTTGAACGGTTTCAAGTCTGAAACTTACTATATAAATACTGGTGTCTCTTAAAGATTTGTTTTGTATCCAACGCTCGTCTGCAATTTAAATGATCTCTTGTCTAAAACGTCCTTCCCTTCGCCGATGACAGCAAATCTCAGCTTCTCATATTAATTTTACTGATAAAAAATTCGCCTTCTGTATTCTGCCCTTTCAACAGTTCAATTATTCATTAGTTAGTTAGTTAGTAACAATTTAAAGCATTTCTTGAATTGACCTAGATAGAATTATGAGAATAATTGAGCGTAGTAGGGCCGAAATAGAAAAGTTTGCATCCCCCTTTTTCAACGCTTATAGGGCGAAATTTGTAAAACGATAAGTGTAATAATTGACTTATCTATCAACATATACAAAGTTTTAAGTTAATACGCACAATAGTTCGTTAGACCCCCTTACTCCCTTCTCCCTTTTACCCCTTACCACTTCATCACCACCCTATACAGCCTAAATGGGCAACATATCTATAAATCAGGAAAAAAAATCATGAATCTCGAACGAATGGTTTTCGAGTTTCGAGTTGAAGAACCAACAGACAGGCGATTGATATACTATTTTGTTAATAAGTAATAGTTACAGCATAAAGTTTACAATTATCAATATAGCAAAAATAAAACCAGCTACTATTCAACGCCGGCCAGCCCCATATTTCTCTGAATCATCTAATAAATTATTCTTCGTGAATTCACTAACTTTTCCCCATGAACGACTCATCGCTTGTTTCACTCTTTGTGCAGAAATTTTTACTTGACCCGCACTGATTCATCATCTTACCATGTGTCCAACTACTAGTGGTGACGTCAAAAAAGTCGTAAAAAAAAGAAAGGCATATGTTTTTAGTAGGAACATAACTATACAATACGCTATTTAAATTAGTGTGGTGAAACGTTTTCTGTCCTAAAAAAATGTCGTTAACTTTTAATCACGTAATTGATCTACTCAATTGATAAACATTTATATTAATGTTGACAGCCAAACCAATGTTGACGGCAAAATGATGTGGACTGTGGACATAAAAAAATATTTTCCAAAATATTGTGCATCTTATTTTTTTATAATTGTGTCGATCTCCATATAAACACTTTGGAAAAAAATAACAATAAATTTATTTAAGCTAAGGGTAGGTATATTATAGCTATTCACTTTTCTACTACCCCTATAGGTTTGGCAATTTAGGTGTGCGTTTAGAATTGTACGTATTTGTATTATTTAAGTGACCTAAAAAAACTGGTCATTGCATTGAAAAGTGGTAACACAAAATCAAAATGATTTTAGAGAGGGATTGTTTTCCCCGATTCCCTGAACTGAACTTTAATGGCGTTAATTACAAAAATTATAAATCAGTGGTTTCAAGAATGAACTTAAGAATTTATTAAGATCTCATTATTCTTGTTAATTTAGCATAATAATGACTTGTAACTTCATTTAATTTTAGAAACATTTCGGCTTAAAGTTATATAGCCTTGTGAGACCCTACTATATATAACGCTAGGTCCATTTGCATACTCGGTTTGAATCGATCATAATCGTACAAAGTCATAATAGCTACTAGCTTTAGCTCGTAAGGCAGATTAGCGTTTTTGAAAATCAAAATGTATAATTACGTACTCGCTCCTACAGATATAATCAGTGTTCAGGACAGGTCACATACCTACAGCTTCTCATTTTCCACTTTTCTGTTTTGTCATTATTGGCAGCAGATAAACTACACCCACTATTGCGCATCATTCCTGTGACATATCAGCCGTAAAATGTCAAACTTAAATACTAACTGACGTTTTTTGAATTTACCTACGTACATACAACATGACGTGCACATTGTGTTGTATTATTAAATTCCATGTTCTGCTTCTGACAATGAAAATGTCATTGTTAAGTAAGGCATAACCATTGATGCAAAAACAAAGACAGGCCGGGGGGTGGATGCCACTCCAACTCACTTTTTAATTATGTATAGCTAAATGTGACAGTAACATCATTCTTATGACAAGGGGCTTATCTCCCAAAAGGGTCCTTTGTATCTATACGGCAGTGGTAAGACCACTTCTCTCATATGCATCGGTTGTATATTGGAACAGGCTTTCGCGGAAACGTGTTATTGCCTCTTTTGCCAAATTTCAAAGACCGCTTTGTCTTGGCTGCACAGAGGCCTTCCCTCCTAGCACTTCGGGCTCTGCTCTAGATGCTATGATGAACCTCTCCCCTTGATATTTTTATCATGGGGTGTAAGCTGAAAACCATCTCTCGGTTAAGGAGAGGTGCCATTGGAATTTTGATGAACTTGTGCGAGAATTATCCTTTGACCCATGTCTTATGGATATGCCATCTGACGCAATGACACCAGAAATCCTACTACGACAAAACTACCACGTCCACTTTCCTCAAGCAACCGAATGGCTTCGACCAGACTCTGAGCCAGGGAAAGAATGACATCGTGTATTCACGGATGGCTCCAAAACCGGACAGTGGTACTGATAAAATACGTTAAGATGAAATAGTTTGCAATTTTAATAGATTGCTTTTGACACTCAGAAAGGGGTTTATATCTGTGGTGTTTGGGAGAAATCTGATAACTCCAAAAGTAATGTTGTGTAGCACAGGCGTTTTAAAGTTGTTTAATACGGGATAAAAAAGATTGTATAAATAAAACAATATTTTATTTAAATTTGTATATTTTATTCAATCAACTTCAAATGTAATGATCACAATTCTTTAAAAAATTAAGCTTTTTTGAGTTTGTGGCAGATATCATATTTATATCAAACAAAAATTAACAGAAATGGGAGTTATCTATTTTTGTATGAACCGTCAATTATTAGTATGTATATAAATACAATACAAATAAAAAAAAAAACCTTATGAATAAATTAATGATAAGAGCTAATTCAAATGTACCTGTCACAGTTAAACTGTTAAAATCAAATTTGTTCGTCGTAATTGTAGTCACTATCGCTCATATGAGTATCAGCTATTTCTTAGAATGTTTTACATACATACATACATACATACATTTTCAATGGCCCGCTTATCCATTAAGTGGGTCGCGGGTGTAGGTTACCTAAGTGGACCCTCCATAGCTCTCGATCCTCCGCCATCGACTCCAAATCATCAAGGGCAATGCCCATACGGGTAGAGGAGAGATTATGAATTTGATCTAACCATCTCATCCTGGGTCTACCTAGAGGACGCCTGCCCGATGGTACGGATTCCATAGCGCGTCGTGGGATCCTGGTCGGGGACATACGTTTAACATGACAAACCACCGAAGCATGGACCGCTCCGTCCGGAGAAGTAGCTGCTCGACATTGAGTTCCTCACGTATTCTAGTATTTCTAATGCGATCTCTACGGGTCACACCAGCAATACAACAGAGAAATCTCATTTCGGCAACTTGTATTCGCGATCTTATTCTTTCGGTCATTACCCAAACCTCATGACCATAGGTAAGAGTTGGAACAAACACCGAATTAAAGACTGACAACTTAACTTTGACACCAAGTTTAGTCCTCCTGATAACAGAATGACCAAGCTGTCTCAAAATCGATCCAGCCTGACCAATCCTACATGAAAACTCAGCATTGCTCCTTCCATCACTCGTGAATAAGACCCCGAGATACTTAAACTTCTCCACCTGTTTCAATGGGACTCCACTAACATGCAGAGTGCATTGAACAGGCGTTCTGGAGATGACCATCACTTCAGATTTGTTCACATTTACCTTCATCTCAGCTTCAACACAAACGGCTACAAACCGATCGAGTGCGCGCTGAAGTTCAGTCTGAGAGGACCCAAGGATGACCAAGTCATCAGCGAAGAGCAAATGACTTATCCTCAGATCTCCCAATTCGAAACGTTCTTCGCCAAGACTGCGCTGTAACATGCAGTCCATATAAGTAATGAAAAGGAGAGGAGACAAGGCGCACCCCTGACAAAGTCCAACGTCCACGGTGAAAGGTATTGATTTACCGCCGTTTACCCGAACATAGCTTTTACAGTTTGTGTATAGAGATTGAATGGCTCTCCAGAGGGAATCGTCAATTTTATACTCCTGCAATACACTCCAGTCTAGAGTTTCCCTCGAGGGACTCGGTCGTATGCTTGCTTCGTAGATTTGGAGAAAGCATACGAATGTTTTACTTTTTTGTAAAAGTTATAATAAGTTGGGTCAATAAATGGCAGCAGATTCAGAATGTCATTATATTTTTTTATGTTTATATGCAATGCTTCATAATAGGGCAGTGACAGGTGAATTTTATCCAAAGAAGCCTCTTCTGTGTATAGAAACAAATCTGAATGGTTCAGCTATTTCCAATGAATACTTGAATGTCAATAAATATTGTGAACATAACCCAAAAAATTTTATTTAAAAAAAATCCGCCAATGTTTCTGTTTGTGAAATGTGTTTTCAAGAGTTTAGTCCTCTCGTGCCATTAACTTTACATCAAATTTCGTACTTACCAATTTTTTCAACCGCAAATGGCTAAAAATAAGTAGGTAATGCAAATGGGCACATCTACCATGCTTATCTCTATTGCTAAGTTATAAAGGCTTATCTGTCATTTACTATGTTAAAAAGGCCCATTTGCCAAAATTTTCTGCTTATGGGATAGTGTCATGATTTTTTCTTTTATTTTTTGTTAATTCGCCTTTTTTGCTACTTAGCTACTTACATGTGCAAAAGCTGTGTACGGTTTGAAGAGATTTTACATTGCGCTGGTGCGTACAATTTTTAGTTTCACGAAATCTTTGAAATGGATGGTACGAGAAACTTATTGCCCTAGTTTTAACTAAAGGGAACGAAAGGACGCTGCTTCGGTCATCCCTTCGTCTTCCCCGAAGACTAACTGCCACCTGAATGTGGCATTCTGACTATACATCATTCAGCTTCATATTGAAACTTCGAACATTCCTTCAGGAGCAATAACAATAAGTGGCTGTTTCGGTTACCCTTCGTCTTTTTCCCCGAAGGCAAACTGCGACCACCCTTTGGGTACTAAGCAGTACAATGGATTGTTTCAATTAACCTTTTCCTTTTCTGCTCCGCACCAGACTCTATATCTTGTGGACGGGTTGGTCAAAGGAAATTAGCGGGGACAGAATGATACCGTTACATTCGCCTTTTTTCTAGAAGGCAATCTGTCACACTGACTTTCGGTGTCCAGGAGCAAAGTGTATTGATTCAATCACCCGTTTCTGCTACGCATTAGTCTCTCTTCTTTGGAATAGACTGCCAGAGTCAATAGGCAGGGGGCAGACTGTTACGGTTATCCTATGTCCTTCCCTGAAGACAAACCGTCACCAGGAGGTGTTAACTTTACTAATTTTACAATTTTAAAAGTTTATTAAAGTCTCAAGCTATTTTTTTTTTTGCTATATTAAAGCATGATCGTTATCACATTCTAAGTGGGTGTGTCCAGGAACAAGAGGCTTGTGGTGGATCTCTTTCAAACTAATTTTCCGATGCAGTGCCAGCTAAAACATAACTTGTAATTGTAATATTATTATGTATTTCGATTTTGTCCAGAGCACGTATCAGATTGTAGAATGAGCTTTTTTACACTATCATGAAAAATTTGAACAAGCAAGAATAAATCTCATCAGCTCCTCGCTCTGCAATACTTTCGCCTTACATATTATTAGTTCTTAAATTGTCCGATACGAACGCTACAAGGAAGTAGCACAACACAATTATTATTTTTAGGGTCAGTAGCTTGGTATAACTTAGTACATGGCACTTATCAGCATTTTCCTAACGCTCATTTTTGGTACAAACATGATAAGTTCACTTAACAGCTTAGTACCAAATTGAAAATAAAGCACCGACACTTATCATCTTTGAACCAAATGATTACATCTATTTCCAGCGGTGCTGCAGCCATCATAATAACGTACATGAAAATATAGCCCAAAAGGTTCAAAACAGTAGCCGTAACAAAAAAAATACATTTTTGGAGTTATCAGATTTCTCCCAAACACCACAGATATTTAAAAGATCATTTTGGTCAGATTTACGTGCCCTGAATCAGCCTAAGGGTATGCAATCATTTGTGATAAAGTGATATAAACTTGTGTTATATATTATTCGTGTATAAGTAATAATAGCCGCGTTTTATTATCGCTAATGATCCATATGGATCATCCTCTGATAATAAAACGATCTAGATCATGAAAAAATATTACTTTGCAAGTTTGGCACCCCTGATTATTTTTCGACATACCTACGAAGCAAATAGTAAACATAACTCCAGCTGTAATTGATGCGTACGTTGAATAGGAATGGAGGAAAGCGATTGTTTCATCCCTCGTCCAGACTCTTGTTTGTCTTAAAAATATTTTTAATGCATAAAACGACATTTTACATTTGCTATTTATTTGTATTTATATCCATTGCTTGCTGTTTTATTTGGATTTTTGATGACATTTTGCACACAGCTGTTTCTCTGTATTTACTTTTTAATGGCGCTGCCATTCGTGAGTTTTTTCTTGTTTTATTCAATCTTTAGTTACGAAACGGCACAACAACTCTTTCGGATTCTGATTTGTATATATAGTCAGTCCCTCCTTTAAAGTTCTTAAACGTTTGATCCATGTGATAAGCCTGTAGTCTCTTCAAGTTCGCGTCGCGCACCTTCACTCGCCGATTGTCCAAATAATACAGTGGATTTTGTCGACCATTAATGGTGGGATGACCTCAATTGAGTGACAAGAATGGTTCTCTTTAATAGATCTGTCTTAAAATATGGGTCTTTTGAAAAATTCTTCCTGACAAGCAAAATGTGTAATTTGACGAGACAACGCCATCTGTTGTTATTTTTCAATGACTTTTTGTCCCGCCTTCGTTATACCTATTAATATTCGGGATCATGCTTGATTGCATTTTCAATTAATACGCATCTGCCCGAAACTTACAATTTATTAGATATTTAGCTTAAAACCAGAAGAATAAAATTGCCTTTACCTTTTAAAATAGACCAATTTAAATAGGGCTATACAGATTCCGTTTATTTTTCTCTGACGATATAGATCAAATACAGGATCTATTCCAGATTCGTCATACTCTATTGTATTGCGGTCACCTGGAAAAGGGAAAACGGATTTGATATTTCCCATTTTCTTTTCTTTTTTGAGTATAAAAGTACGAGAACAGATTTTATGCCAACTGTGCGTAATTCGTATCCAATCTACCATTTAAAATTAAGATTAAAGTTCGTCTTTGTGGCCTTCTTGAGAACATGAAAAAAGGAAACCTTTCAACGGACAATTTACACAACACATTCCAGTTCGCAATTAAATTTAAGCCCCCTACATGGTATTTAAATTTAGAATACATTTCCAGCACATACTATATCAAACCTAGCCTTGGGATGTACTCATTCTTATTCGATAGCACGAAGACGCGCCAATTTAAAGTGGGAGCCTCTCCCTTTCTGGCTTTATGTCTGGTTCTGGTCTCCTGTCTCCTGTGCCTTGCCTCCCGACAACTTCATCTGTGTAAATAATATGCAAACGAATTGACTCACCCAAACTGACATGTGTGTCCCAATGTCCGTGAGTCATCTACATAACCAGGAACTGATTGCTCGTTGTTTCGTCGTGAACGGAAAGTGTGACTTTTTAACACTTTTTTTATTTAAGGAAAGCTTCATTGATATTTTTGTTTTATCTTGTTGATATAAAAATGTAATGTCATCAACTACATCAATATCAAATAAATGTACTTGCAGTAAAGAGCATTTATTGATGTTTTTTCTTTATTTTTATGACGCGACGTTGCACAATAACGTGGTGACGACAATAAGGAATTTACCCATTCCCCAAGATGGAATTGCATCACAATAGCGTATTAGTCCAATCACAACTTGATAGCAATTATTTTTCGAATGAATAATTCATATGGGATTAAGATTTCTACGTTTTTAATGGCATACATTCCATGGATTGTGTCTGATTGATGTTTTGGTTTCTATAAATGGACTCTTAACGATGTTATACCTTTTCTATGTGTGGGGGAATATTTATTCAGGTGTTAAATCGAATTGAAAATGAAATAGGTTCTATTTATGGGGAATACATTGTACAATGATTTGTAATAATTTGGGTGGCATTTGAAGTCAAAAAAAATAAAGGCACATATATAGTCCTTTAAGAACATCCCACACCGTGTTAATAAACAAATTTGACATATCTGCCATTTAAACAGTTGATACATTTTACTCAGCGTTTATTAATATGTGGTTTATGTTTTACAACTTAATTTAATTTAAAGTTCTAGGTAATTTTTTTTTTGTAGGCGCAGTGGCTAGCTAAGTGGCCATGTTCGAATCCCGGTAAAACACAAATTGCATCTTAAGGTAATCCACTGCGCCACCTCTCGTGAACGTCAGACAAACATCCGAGAGTATAACAGTTCTGAAAAAGCTTCTCAATTCAGCCGCTCGAACTCGGCGACTCTCGTTAGCGTGAACACCGGATAACCTTAAGCTTAGTACGCTGCTCAAGCTAAATTTTATCTCCCATGCAAAATTCTCTCCAAAATTTAGCTGAGCTAAATTAAAGCGAATCCATTTCGCCGAGCGGTATGCGGATTCAGCTAAAAAATCAAATTTTCGTTTCAGACTGTACTGCAGGTATTTAGCGCACCCATTATTGGTTCGGCACAATTTTTCAAGCTAAATTTTGACAAATCATGTTGGGTTTTTTTCTGTTCTGTTTTTGTGTTGCGGAAAAGTAAATAAGGATAATGTTTTTCAATGAATACCTTGATGAGGAGTCCTTTGAAAGTAGGAATAGCAGACAAGGAAAAAAGAAAGTTCATCGAAAATATAACACTTTTTCGCGTCGATGAATTTTTGAAGTAATTTATTTTCAACGAACAGCTGCTTTCTGTGACACTTCTATCCACAGCTATGTCCACTCTATGTCAGAATTTAGCTAGGGTTTTAGCTAATGTTTGGAGAGAAAAATTGGAGAGCCGCTAAAATTTAGTTTCGCTCGAGCAGCGTTTACTCAGCTTGAACTCTGGATAACGTGAACAGATTTTTTGTAACATTGACATCACTAATCTAAAACGTAAACTACAATTTATGCTGAAATTTTTTTTTCTTGGCAAAACATCTCGTTTTGTATACAGTTTTTAGTTAGCTATTAAAACCAATAAGACAGTTCGTATCGTATTAGGTCCGTTCCATTCCAACTTGTTTCTTGCATTATTTGTTATTGGTTGTCGTGTTTGATTGGTTTTCGCTTGTACAAATGCAACTGTTTTGTACAAGTTGAAGCCATTATAGTTGTAGGGAAAGCTAAAAAACCTACGTTCATTTAAGCAGTGAGCAGACTACAAGAGTTAGAAATCATCCTGGGCAACCGCGGCCATACTCTAAGATTTGTTTGATGAATTATTTGTCTGCACAAAGCATGTGTGACTTAAAAAGCCCTTTAGTCGGCTCTCACATTGAGGCAACATTCAATAAGCAACTGGGCAATAGGAAACACGCAAAATTATCGCTCACAATGAATTTACCTTGAATTAAATTAGAGGTCTCAGATCAAAGCAACTAAATATCGCTCGAACGAAAAATGTTGCTAATTGTTTATTGGCAGTTGCTATAGTAACTATAGTTGCTTATTGCTTGTCGCCTCAATCTGAGAGCCGCCTTATAGATTAGAGTTGCCTGTTTTTTAGGTTACGTACATAAGAAAAAAATCAAAATATACTAGTGAAGCTGTTGAACATCCTCCGGAAAATAGCTACTGTAAGAAAGCTATTGTTTATGCCCCCAAACGTTACTCCATTAATCCAACCAATGGATCAAAATCCTATCTGAATAGATAACAAAGCTTTACTATAGTATGGATCTAGTCTAGGGATGATACGGAGCTTCGACTCCGAATCCGATATGTCGGAACCTCCGGCTTAAATTGCACCTCCGAATCCGTCTTCGATTCCGATATAATCACATCGGAGGTTTTTCGGAACACCATCGCATCAGTGACTCTGACGACCAATGAACATGAATAACGACAAAGACTTATCGAGTTGCGACATTCTACAAAACGACTGTCTTTTTACTCATTTATTTGTTTATTGTTTTACATGAGTAGCCGAGATTTGCATTGAAGTTGAGAGTGCGTGCGTGAGACGTGTGACTATGAAGCCTAATACAATTAGTGTAGTACGAAATTATTTCAGTGAAATTGAAGATAGGTTTTGAAGCTTCAAGCTAATCGTACGACAATTTTTGTCAGCTCCACCAGGAACCGTTTAGAGCGAACAACTATTCAGTGCAACTGGTTTGATTTATAACCCACTGCCGAACAATTTCCCCATTTTTAAGTGAATAACACATGCAACGAGGATGAAGAATCAGCTGAACACATTTTGTGACGCAGAATTTCTCCCCGTCACTTAGGAAAATTCTATCTTGAAGTTAAAGAGATTATTATCTGCTAGCTCACCTAAAGACTTCCTTGGATTTATCACTAACTCGGGTGTCGAGCAGAGAATGATCTAATAGTCTAATTGATGAAAAGACAATATGCTCTTCAGTGGCCGCAGTGATATCTGACAAAATCCCATCACCTTCCTCTTCTATTCTAATTGACGTAAGATTACGTCACTTTTAATACGCCAAAAATACAATCGAAATGTCAACAATAACGGTTTAAATTCTTGACAGAATTTGTCTAGTGTTTTGAACGTCCCTGGTTTATTTCATTTTCAGTGACGTTTGTCAAACTGAAAGGTAGTTACGCATCAGCACTTTTTTCTTGCTAGTTGCTTCTGATGTTTAGTTTGATTATGGCGAATATCTCCATTTGACCATTTGGCATGCAGTATCTAATCTTACCTTTTTTTTATTAAGCAGTTAAGTTATTAAGTTCGTTATGACTATTTACACTATTTCCATTCCACTACAACCATAAAATGTGTTTTCAAACTAAACTAAAACCCGCTGATTGATGTGTATATATAACTGTATCAGAAACATCACGTTGTCAGAAAATGAAAGGAATTTTCGTCTACATAATTATATGTAACACAATAAAGCGTTAATATTGACATTTAAAAACCACTCGCGTTAGATGTCATCATTGCATCATTAGAATTCTTTCCACGCTCGAAAATGTAAAGGCAAACAACTGTTGGCGCCAATAAAACAAGGCAAAAATAATCGAATTAAAATTATAATAATATGATTGTGCAATTGCATTAGGTATATAGGAAACAATGCTAATAATGGCATCTGATATTAGCTGATATCTGACTTTTCGTCGAGTCAAATCAAAATGGGTCATATGAATGAAAAACAAGAGAATCTAAAATGCGGATTGAAAATTGCGCCCTGCCATTATTTTCTTATCGCTAATGCGTTAAGAACTTGTGCAACACATTTCTTTGTGCAATGGAATGCATTCTGTACATTGTAAGAAACGAGTATTAGAACGTTTCCACCACATGCTCGTCAATTTCAAACAAGCACATCTCTTTCGAGTCACTCTAATGAATGAGGGTATAATTTTTCCTTTACATGTCAGAGTCAGGCGTAGTACTAAGTATACGAACTGCGGACTAAAACAAACAAAGGTGTTCAAATAAATTCCAAAAAAGAGAAGAAACATTTGTTCAAAGCCATGCACTAGGGTGAATTTCTATCCAGATAAGGGTTCGAATCCTTAAATTTAAATGTTTATACGCGATGGTTGCGCAAATATCAATAGGAATGAGCATACGTATTTTTTTTAAGCTTATCTTATCACAAAGTGAATTGTTCACAATTGACAATTACGTGAGTGGGGGAGTTAAGTCTCTTCAGTAATAATTTTAATAAAATACAGAAAATTGAGAAAAAGTAAAGAAAGACAAATTAACAAGATCCTGTAATATAAAGGGTGTTCCTTTTAGAGGTAAAGAACTTTAAGTTGGCAACACTATTTTAACTGGCGCCCATTTTGTCAGCTGTCAAGTGATTTATTTTTAGTTTGGTTTGGCGTTTTAACATGAATAAACTGACGCCTCACCAACGCTTCCAAATTGTGCAAATTTATTTTGAAAATCATGGTTCTGGTCGAAATACGTATCGCGCACTACGTCCATTTTACGATCATAAAAAAAATAATAATAAATAGGTGGCGCAACAGGCGGGTAGACACCCAAGGCCTAGCTTCTCGCAACCATTCGTTTTGTGTGAGTTTCTAGTTTTGGGACGAATGGAAGGGACCTACAATTTTATGCCGAGTCCGAACGGCTAAATTGAGAAGCTTTTTCATGACAGTCATACTCTCGGATGTTTGTCAGACGTTCGCGAGAGGTTGCGCAGTAGAAAAAACTTTAAGATGTAATTTGTGTTTTTCCGGGGATCGAACCTGGGATCCCTCGCACAGTAGTCCAGCACACTAACCACTGCGCTACTGCGCCCAAATTTTTCGAACATACAAATCCTTTATAAGCGGTTTAGTAAATAGTCGTCATTACCCTTTCGGGACCTGGGGGACAGAGTCTTTCCTATTCCAGAAAAACAAAAACAATGTTGACATTATGCCCCTATTATGTAAGACAACTACAACTACAGTTGAGTTGTCTCTTGGTTTTATGTCACACAACAAATATGTCAGTGGTTGTCTATAAGTTGTTAGTTCGTTCGGGTTGTGTCAAAGTTGGGTTGAATTGAAGACAACTCAATTCAACTAAGTTGAGTTGTGTTCTATAAAAGGGGCAATAATCTAAATGTATGACAACTAAACAGATTGTCGTAAACCTATGGTAAATTGAGATTTCCCGCTGATCGTTGTGTGACATTAGTTCATTCATAATACACACGGTATACTAATAATATCGAAGTATGTACTGTGTGCCAAAAATTCCTTTAAAATATCCTACAGATGAACGTAAGAAGGACGTTGTTTGAGACTTAATCACGAATTAGGTTTAAGAGTCAAGTATTCAAAGATTGCCAAAGTTTTGTAGAAAAATTAATGCAGAAACAAAGCGCCAAATGCGTTAACGCATTTCTTGTCCATTCTAGCTGCTGATAGCGCCTATAGCTCCATTGCAAAGCCGAGGTGGATCCAACTTGCATAATGGATTGTGTGGACAGCGCAGCCCGCTCAACTAAATACCTACCACCTGCTTTTTGTCTCTAACCGTGTCAAGCAAATCAATTATGCCTAAAAATACAATCCATATACGTCACGCTAACTCTCAAGTCTAAATAAACCAATTTAAGTGCTTACATATACTTTATGGGCGAAAATGTGGCACAAACATTGCAACACAAAACAAATAAACATCTGCCATCCACATACAGCACCTTTCATCTGTTGAAGGAAGTACTGTGATCGTTTTCAAAAAACGGGCACATCTGACTGAAAGAATCCTCCCACCACTGACGTTTGGGGTTAGGACATGTTATTACAACTATTATCCAAGATAATATAGTCATAAATACCCAATTTCATGTGCCTGCGGTGTGTTTGTATTGCATTAAAAATTTCAATATTTTTTGATGCGTTTTACGATCCCGAATTGCTTTTGATGAATGCAAGTTTATTTACACTGCATTTTCTGTTACAACAGAATTAATCAAATAAAATCCCCGAATGCACACATTTATAGGCCCACCACATCCCCATATCTTCTAGAACCAATTTAGATCCCGATTAGATGCGAGAGCAAAAGGGGTGAGTGCGTAAGCGAATGCACTACCGAAAGTAGTTCATTGGTACCTACAGGAAGTGTTCATTGAATGAATCAGTGTGTTTAGAAGTCGGAAGTTTTGAAAATACCATAAATTATAATTTTACTTTCACTGCAATGACGATGGCGTTGGCTGTATATGTGAAAGGAGATGTTTATTTCTGCGCGCTTTGACGTGAGTTGTTTTCCGCGTTTGAGTAGGATTCTCTGCAATTTAATTGTGCATAGAAGAAGGCACGATGCGTGCGAGTTTTCGTAATGCGATAAAATTAGTTTTTACATTTTATTGTCGTACCGATTACGGCGTTATTTCAAAAGTGAATTTTACGAAAATATGGACCAAATGAAAGGTTAAATTCTGCAGATAATTTTCCACATGTATTTTATTTGTCACAAAAAAGTTAATAAAACATGGACATGTTGATTCCTACGCAATAAAATTAAAAATAGGAATAAATACATTGCATAAATAATAGGCTACACTACACGGACACGTACAAAAAATTTAACAAAATAGAGATATTTGGGTGGATTCATACTATAATAGTTGTGTTTTTATGAAACCTCGCCAGCTAGTAGTTGCCAGTAGTTGGCAGTTGAGGCACATTTCACATGCTAATTCAAACAATAACCTGCTGGCAGCTGCTGGCAACAACTCTTGATTTTCTTCCCAGCCGGAGAGCTGCTGGCTGGCATCAGCTGGCTAAATTCAATTCACAATCAACAAACAGGTGGCGCTGAAAGCAACAAGTGGCTTAGAATTTCCGTAAAATTTTCTTAAATCATAATTGCGTTCTTATCTCATGCACACAACATTATAGAGAAAAATGTCAGAATTTATCTAATATTTCTACCAAATGCATAATTTTATACGAAATGCTGGTCTGCTTTTAGGCTTATTTCCGAAATTCATTCGGCTGGCTTCATCTTGCTGGCAATTGTGCTGGCAACTGTTCAAATGAACGGCTGGCTGGCGAGGTTTCAAAAAAAACATGCCTAATATTGCATTGAATGTGCCTTCATAAACCGAGTCTTAGCTACTTATACACCTTAACAAAATTATTTAACTTTTCGCTATATAGACGTCAAATGTTGAGTCATTTGGTTTTCCTATAGTTGAATTAATAGGCGTGCTTTTTTAGATCATTGTTTGGCTGTCTGGTATGTCGTACCAATCAACGTGTGAAAATTGGGTTTGTTTGTTTGATCAATTTTGCCCGCCTAACTAATGTTTGGTGAAAAAAACACGTCTACTGAAATAATTGAAATACATACTAGATAGGTAGACATTTCCCACCTATCTATTGGCCATAAAATGCTAAAGCTAAGTAAACAGCTCCAGCGAAACTAAATTTTAGCTGCTCCAGCTAAATTTTGACATGGGGTTCGTTGTGGACATAAGTGTCATAAAAGACAGCTAGCTGTTCATTGAAAATAACTTTGTTCAAAAATTCATCGACGGGAAAAAATGTTTTGCTATTCTTTGATCTAAAATTTTTCACTTTATTGAAAAAATTAAATTTTTTACAGATCGTGCGTTTTTTTCTGTTGTGTTTTTGTGTTGCGGAAAAGTAGTTATCTACTACAGCATGATCTGTCAAAATTTAGCTTGAGAAAAGCCGTTAATGGGTGCACTAAATTTTGACAGATACATTCAGTAGGCGTGGGCGCAGTAGCGCAGTGTTAAGTGTGCTGGACACTGGACTACTGTGCGAGCTGCGAGCGATCCCAGAATCGATTCCCGGAAAAACACAAATAACATCTTAAGTTTTTTTCTACTGCGCCACCTCTCACGAACGTCTAAAAAACATCAGTGAGTATGACTGTCCTGAAAAAGCTTCTCAATTCAGCCGTTCGGACTCGGCATAAAATTTTAGGTCCCTTTCATTCGTCCCAAAAATAGAAACTCACACAAAACGAATAGTTGCGAGAAGCTAGGCCTAGGGTGTCTATCCGCCTGTTGCACCACCCATTTATTTATTTTTTTACATTCAGTAGGTACACTCTGAAATGAAAATGTAATTTTCGCTTAGATTTAGCTTAGCTAAATTTTGGAGAGAATTCTGTATGGGAGCTAAAATTTCGTTCGAGCAGCGTACTAAGCTACAAATATATCAAACGGGTTATTTGTTTTATAAATAAAATAAAATGAATAGGCTATTTTTTAAACAGAACTTCAGGCTTTGCCAGAGTCTGTGGCTTGCTCAGATAAACCCCATGAATGACGCAAATTTCCATAACGCGATAACAGACTTCAGAAAACGCGATCGTGACTATTATTTTGCGTTCCTCTAAAGAATAGCGTTCCACTGCTTGCTATTAGCACAAACTCTAACTCTGTTTCCTTTATAAATGTCGAAACCGAGTTGACATTCGATGCCATTTCTAAAATCGGTGGAACTTTCCGATAGCATCATACAATATGGCCTTGTAAGAAGCTGTGCTTTTCTGTACTGACAGTTTTCAATAACTGGTGCTGATGTTTTTCTTCATTAAGTCGCGCTTATTACTGATCCCATAAAATCCTCTTTTGAAGTACCTATCGGGTGATTGTGTGACAATTTTTGTCAGTTTTTTTTTGTAGCGGTATCTAGTTCTGGGACAAGATATAAAGTTGTTGCCAACATAAATACAAATATTGTACTTAACATACATACCTTAAAGGCATTTAATTTTTATAAATTAGCATCAGACCATTTTGCATGTCTCTGTCTCTCCATTAATTATAATATATTGTCACTCGTTTCAATCTTGTCAACTCGAAAATATCTATGCATATTTAGATCAAATCAATTTAAGATACAATTCTCCAGGCAATTACTTGCTCTCATCCTATATGACTGCACCAAGTCTACATCCATCCTGCATTGACGCCGTCGCAATTGAACAATGAACCGAACCGATGCACGTTGCACGAGAGCAAAAACTGACCTATGTCCCTTGGCAAGTCGATGTCGTAAATTAATTCCTAATCTCACCGATTAAGAACAAAAGCCATGAAATTGAGAAAATGAAAGAAGTAAGAAGGCCTCGTTAATTGCCCTGGCCTCCATGCAGCCTAAGAGGCGCTGCTGTATAACTCTGCTTCTGCTATTATCAACGTCCATGCTATGTATAGTTAGTTAATTGCATGCATGATGCGTTTCGCAAAAACGCACATGCTAAAGTTTATCATGACATCGCTTCAAAACAAAAACGTAGTAGCTACATAGCCTTAATTTATAAGTTTTACGCTGTGGCTGGAGTGAGAAATGATTAATATTTCATAAGATATAAGCGAGCGAGGGTGGCTTCAATATTATATAGATGTAGATACATAAATATAGCGCATTTGTGATTTTGTGAATATACATTAATGACGCACCGACACCGCACCAGAAACGTTGTTGGCATTGAAATAGTTTCATTGTGTTGCCTTCTAAAAAACTACTTGACATTAAATCTGTCAGCCGAATGGTATCTTGAATCTTGATCCCATGGATATTGCTGGTGGGTGGGTGTCAAGCGCGAATAATGCAGCTCTGTTGTTGATTTATGCGATGTATGATCATGAGTGTAGCGCACTTTCTAAAATTGGTTGTTGTACCACTCTTCTGGTATTGGTGGCTGGGATTAAGAAATTTGTTGGGCGTGAAATCAATCTCCTACACTACAGCGGAATAAATGAAGTAAATTTTGCCCGGTAGGCGATGTCAGATTGGTGTTTGTTAAGTTTTGTTTGTGCCACACACTATTGGGAATGGCATACTCAATAACATCAAATCCATCCGTATCCATATCCATACTAGGTACTTATAAAATGCAACGTCCGTCTGTTCGTTTCTGTATAACTCAAGAACCATTCGTCCGATTTTCATGATTTTTTTCTGACTTAAAGATGTGTGGCAGTGGTAAACTTATGCCGTAGGGTAGGTGGGAGTAAAGGGCTCGTGGGGAGTAAGAGGGGTCTCAAGAACCGTTAGCCGTATGAACTTGAAAGTTTGTATGTTGATAGATAAGTCAAAATTATTACATGCCTCATTCATCGTTTTTCAAAATTCGTTCTATAAGGGTTGAAAAAAGGGGATGCAAATTTTTCTATTTCGACCTTACTACGCTTAACTTGCCATTATACTCATAAATCTATGTATGTCAAACTAAGAAATGCTTTAAATTATTAGGCACTACTTCACAGAGTATTTTGAGCTAACGTTTTTTTGGTCCATCCAGAGGGTGAAATTGAAAATAAATCTTATGCCAAGTGCAAAAAAATTGCTTTCTCGATTGCAGTTGTGCTTAAAAATAAATAAATGGGTGGCGCAACAGGCGTGTAGAAACCCTAGGCCTAGCTTCTCGTAACCATTCGTTTTGTGTGAGTTTCTATTTTTGGGACAATTTTATGCCGAGTTCGAATGGCTGAATTGAGAAGCTTTTTCAGGACAGTCATACTCTCGGATGTTTGTCAGACGGTGGCGCAGTAGAAAAAACCTTAAGAAGTAATTTGTGTTTTTCCGGGGATCGAACCTGGGATCCCTCGCACAGTAGTCCAGCACGCTAACCACTGCGCCCAGTTGTGCTTGTTGGAAGTTATATATTGCGTTCCAAAAATAGAATAATACGTAAGGTGAGTGACGGGGCGAGAGTAAAGAGGTGGTAGGGACTAACTCTGGAACTACATATTTGACCGATTTTAAAAATTTCTTCAACATTATACTGTCTACATCCCCCGGATCAGTATAGGTTACTTAGGGAGATAATGGGGAAACGGGGGTATAGGGGCTACCTTCGGAACTACTCGGTCATTGCCGGAGTTGACTTTCGACAGCCATGTTTTTGACATGGACAGCTGTATGTTGCATGTTCGCGTGTGAGCTGCGAACGAAAGTTAGAGGTTAAGTTCGATCGAAATTTTTATTCGCTAGTTTGTGGAACTCAAGGTAAATGATGTGGATTGCGAATAAACTTTAACAATTCGCGGCAAGGGTTTTTTCGTTCGCGGCAAAAAGTTTGGAATTCGAAATTTCGTTATTTAAACTTTCTATAAACTTGTTTCCTTAATACATTTTGATGGGATAATTAATTATCCTCCTCTTTGAATAATAAAATGTGCAATTTTCTGTTTATAAATACTTAAAAGGGGTTTTGTGAAGTGGTCCTTGCAAGAAATTCTTTGGGCTGTTATGATTTACGAGCCATGAGGAGGAGGACAACTTTGCAAATTTGCTCTTTCTGCCATTTTTGATGAAAAGGTTTAGGTATACTGATCAGATTACTGTATAGTCTCTGTGCGATTGCAATCGTTTTATATTTACATTTGATATAGGTAGGTAAACCGATTAAGCGAATGGGCCCTTTGTTTTTATGTGACGTTTGGCAAGTGTTTAACGTTTCTCTTGCCATCTGGCGATCCATGGAACGCGTCCAATCCAAACGTCTTATGTTTGCTTAAATTTAAGCTACTTTTATTCGGAATTGCAAGTTGAAATCGAGGTTGAAATGCTACAAAAACAAAGCTCATAACAATAACAAATATGTTGATTTATGTTGATGAACTTTGTCAGAAGAAATGATAAACTATACAAGACGAAAGAAACCGTATTTTATTCCATTCTATTTATCAAAATAAAATGACAGACTTAACAAAAACCAAACACTTGTCCGTCGCCATAATAAAACATGTTTGTCAATACAATCGGCCAATTCAAAGGAAAAGTTAACAACATAATTTTAATCTCAATAAATATTATACGCCCCTCGCTGTATAATCAAAATTCAATTCATCATAATACACACAGTTAAGAGATAATAGATAGATTATTTGATGCACAATGCATACAGTATACATGTCAATTTATAATGTGCACCATCCGACTAATCCAAAGAAGAGGAAAACAAAAATCACATTAATAATTATTATGTGACACACAAAAAGGAAGTTCAATAGGCCTTCCACCCTCCCAACATCCAACATCATCGGAACCGCATAAATTACTCACTATGTGGACATCCCCACCCTAATTAACATAAATCACCTTCGCTCGGTTGTTGTACGGTGTCTCGTGCATCCGTACATCCGCTGCCCGAATATTAATTCGAATATCATGTTGGTGGCACGTTGCGGTAATATCGTCTATCTCACGTCTGGGACTGATCACTGATCACGACGACACAAAAGCAATCTCCGATACTTGTTCGAATTTCAATTGATCATTTGGGAACGATTATCATTAGTAAGGGCTTTTTAAGCCACTCGGGATCGGGGCGCATAAGTTTCGAAACTGGTACGGGAGTTTCTAATCAGGTCTATGTTTTTTTTTTTTTTTTTCGTAAATCTGGGTTAATGTCCATATTAAGGAATTGGTGTATGGGGGGATGTAATAATTATTGTAAACCTCTTATCGCTCTTTCGAAGTAAGCGTCTGAACAAAGGCATTTTTATGTATAAAAAATCTCAAAGTTGTTTTATCTTATAAAACATTTCCCCCCACACATAAATCTTTTTAACAAGCTGTTATTTTTGTTTCAGGCAACTTACGCAGAACATGGAAGTGGAAGTGGTGTTCCCGCATTCGGCAACACTATTCGCGGCAATATGCGCTTGCATCTTTGTCGTAATTGGAGTGCTGGGTAAGTACACCGGTGCAATAAGTGGCCTGGTTTTCTTTTTGTTCTCTATTATTCGAATTGAATAAATATTAATTTTATTTGCAGGCAATCTGATAACAATACTTGCGCTGCTGAAATGCCCCAAAATGCGAGGCCATGCAACGACGGCTTTTGTGCTATCGCTCTGCATATCGGATTTGCTCTTTTGTTCCTTTAGTATGCCACTAACAGCTGTGCGATATTTTCAAGAGGTTAGTTAAGGATGTGAATTGAATAAAAGTGATTTTGATTTCTGTTTTTTTTTTTGTTAGGCATGGACTCTTGGCGAAACACTCTGTAAAGTGTTTCCGGTAATATTTTATGGAAATGTAGCAGTCTCGCTGCTGAGTATGGTTGGCATTACGTTAAACCGGTAAGAGGGGAGAAAAAGGTTTTCTTTAATAATTTTATATGGGATTTATAGGACCTTAGCAATTAAATAATTTAGACAATTTTGAGAAAAATTCGACGAAATAGTTAGATTAGAGTCACAGCTTTGAAATTACATCTCTAAAGCGACAAACTTAATTTAAAGAAAACGCTATTTAATTTCTTTGAAATGCTAGAGGAGGGAAGCTAGAGTTAAATAAGGAGCAATACCTACATTTAAAATTTGGTTTTAAAAATATTTCACGCAAACTTCAACATTCTTGCCGCAAACTGTCAGATTTTATTTACATATTGCTCTTAGCCTTTTTGAAAGTGTTACTAAATTTATTCCACTGTGTGCAAAGGATTTTGAAATCATAATAAAGATTCTGGTAGACCGAATGCCTTCACAAAAGAGAAGGATAAGATAGCTTTAAATGGTCTCAGTAGTCAGCGATTGGAGTTTCCATTTTGACAACACATTAATGCGAATATTGGCAGACAACTTCTTAGACGAAAATGGTAGAAATGCTGATCGTTTTGGAAGTAAAGAGGTTCCTGTGATCGATTTGGCCACCGGAATCTGAAACCTTCTTTTTATTTAAAAGTTCCTTTTTTGTTTAAAAAAATTGGAATTGTTTTGTTTGTAAATTATTTGTATGTATACCTTATACCTACCATCAACAGGAAGGTATATTCACGTTGCCATTACATTTGTAACTGAATCAGAATAAAATTCTGAATCGATTTAGCCATGCCCGTCTGTCTGTCTGTCTGTTGAAAACACAATAGCGTCCAAATGAATCGACCTAGGCGAATGACATTTTGTGAGAGGACTTATTTTTATCGTCGTCAAAATGGTATTGAAAATAGACTGTCGGTCAAGTAGTTCTGGCACCTCTAATACAAAACCAATATTAGACATACACTAGCGATCACTAGGATGAGACCATACATTTTGCAATCGATTTTCACTCTTTATATTACCTGTTGAAAATTTTTTACCCGGAAACTTTTACTACCTGTTAACAGGTACATATTTTCCCAACAGTAAGTCATAAATTTAAAGGGTAAATAAAAAACGACGACTGGAGTTTCCCAAGATCAATCAATGAACTACCTGAACAGCGAATAAAAAGATGCGTCACTACGATGAGGCTATTGCGAATACTTCGTTGCAGGATCAGCGATTTTTTTCAAAGTTTTGTTAAGAATATTTAAAAAGGCGTTGAAAAGAACTGTTTTTATTTAGTTAAAAAAAAAATGGGTTCCGAAAAGACTTTGACAGCGACAGGAAGATGAAAAATAGATGCTTTCAAGGAGACTCTCATGCCGAGAAATTGCAAGGAGGCTAAATAGAAGTAAGACTTCTTGTAAACAGTTATCTTGCGGATCCACAACACTATGGGAAAAATCAAAAAGGACGCACGGAAGAAGAGCAACGACGAGAAAAGCGTTTAATTCTACGGCTTGCCTCAAATTTTATTCTACCATCAGCGACTAAAATAAGGCCAACAGTGGAGTATCAGCCAGCATAGCAACGATCCGAAGGATAATTCGAAAAAGTGGTAATATACAGAGAAGAAAATTTAAAAAAAAAACCGCGTTTGATCTCTTGCAAAATTCATTCGATGCTCCTTCTGTACTTGCCTCCTTTTAGTCTATGATATGATGAAGATCGGCTTATGGCTTAGGATCGATAAAAAAGTTTTCTGATTCTATTTCTGAGTAGGGTATTCGTTTTTCGTTGCTGCTTGGCGAGAAATTTGTACATATTTGTTCCATTCCCAATCAATTATCTTATTTTTCTTTCAAATCTGCTGTGTAATCCATAAGCCATCATTTTCGGTAGTCGCCGAAGTCAGCTCCCCAGAATGACAGAATTATCTATTGGACCTACCTACCTGGTCTGCTGCAGATTTTCACCTCCGCGAGTAGTTACACAAACTGACAACTGCTGGCTGTCATAACTTTTATATGTTTTTAGCGCATCCCTTTGGGTTTAGTTTCTCCATTTTTGTATTGATTTCAATATTTTTTTTTTTTTTTTTGTAAAATAAACTCTTATAAACAATTTAAATATTTTTAGATACATCCTCATCGCTTACCACAGGCTCTACGCGCAAATTTACAAGCCATTATACATAGTTTTACAATTAGTCTTTATTTGGGGTGTTTCATTCCTCATGCTGGTAAGATCATTAAACTAAATGTCGAATATTTACTAAATTTATATCTTCCTCTAATGATATAGTTACCAGCAATCTTGGGCATATGGGGCGAATTGGGTCTAGACGAAGCGACGTTCTCCTGTACGATTCTGAAAAAGGACGGGAAATCAATAAAGAAAATGCTTTTCCTTATCGGATTTTTACTGCCATGTGTAGTGATTATCGCGTCGTACTCTTGCATTTACTTTAAAGTTCGCAGACAGAAGCAAAAACTTAAAGCTCACAGGTAAATATTTATAGATAAAAACACATTCTTTCAAATTTCTAAATCATACATACTTACTTTGCAGATCATTCCAAAAGCCGTCAAAAGAGTCAATATGCACGGCGCGAAAAAGCCGCGAAGACAACAGACTGACCGTAATGATGGTCACGATATTCCTCTGCTTCTTAGTGTGTTTCTTGCCACTTATGCTAGCCAATGTTGTGGATGAGCATAACAATTCGTATCCGTGGCTGCACATTATCGCCTCGATAATGGCCTGGGCTTCCAGTGTAATTAATCCTTTTATCTATGCGGCGAGCAACAGAAATTACAGGTGGACACACTAATCGAATCTTTGATGCACTTACTAACGCGTATTTCTATTTCAGAGTTGCTTACTTCAAAGTGTTTGCGTTGCTGAAATTCTGGGGGGAACCACTATCGCCGATGCCAAGCAAATCGTATCAACCGAGTAAAAATTCACGAGATCCTTCTGGAGCGCTGCGAAGCACTCCTCTATTCCATGGAGTTCAAAAGGACAATAGTATTAATCAACTATGCCAACCGAACTCTGTCTGAGTCGTACAAAGTGTGATTGTGCACCTATACTACATACGCAATCGTATCTACAATTTTATTTTTTATTACCCAAGGACAGGACTAATTTGTCGAGAAAAAGATACCAATTGTATAGTCATTGCTCGAATATTATGTTGAAATAACGGTAAAGAATGCAAGTGCCATTCAGTTGTTGTGTTATCAAAGAATTTTATATTTTCTTCCAAAGAAAAGCAAAAACAAGCCAAATTAGCTATAAGTCAGAGAAACATTTCTATTAGAATTAGTTACTAAGTTGAATTCCTAATGTAAAAGACAAGTTAAAAGAATTAAATTAAATTATTTTATTATTAGACAAGATAAGAAAATTTGTTGTTTTCATTAGAGTAAGCAATCTGCAAGTGCTTGTTTCAAAATGTACATGTCCAAATTGCTGTAGTCCTGGCAATCCACAAGCCATCCTTTTGGTAATACTGTGAGCTGGAAATCTTCAAGTCACTATCGTTTTACTGAAGCAGAAATTTGTATGATAAATGCATTATTTTTCTGATACATTTAAAAAATTTTATTTTCTTCCGTATTATTTTTTGCAAACATTCATTTTGAGATCTTTATCGATGATCATTCACATTATTTTATCATTTATTGCAATGCAATTCAGTATCTAGATATTTATGTCGATCTCCTGTTCATTTTTTGTCGTCTTCTGTTCATTTTTTGTTTCAGTTTTTTCATCTTTAGCCGAGGCTTTAGCCACGACGACACGACGTTACCCAATGAATATCGCTCTATTCTTTTATCTTATATGTATCTATATTCTTGCATTCTACTAAATCGGGTTCTTTCCTTCACTATGGATATATGTATCAGTGTAACGTCCGAGGACACTATAATACACCCATGTGGCACTCCGTCTTTTACCTCGACGTAATCCATAATTATGTAATTTCAATTTGTCCTTTAAGTAGGTTCTATGGAAATGGGCTCTGTCGGTCAAGTAGTTTCGGTGCCTCCCATACAAAACCAGTATTATATCCATGCATTCACAGTAATTGCATTGCTTAGGTCTTAGATAATAGTCAGTGTTCTTTCGTAAAATGCGAAATATGAGAATAAATCGATTTTCTAGAATTTTCTTTCTGCGTAAACCTGAAATACAGCAATGCGAACAAAACAACTAATCATCCCAGCGTTCATCGAGTTACAACGTCTTCGAGTTTCACCCCATAGAAAATGTTTTTTGTATGGGAGGTGCCACGTACCTTTGTCCAATCTTGACCAATCTTCAAGAGAAAGCTCCCGGGTCAATACCTAATAGAGTCTGTAAATTTGAGCTGAATCGGTTCGGCGGTTTTTGAGATATAAGATTTTGTATGTGTGGTGCCACGCCCCTTTGTCCAATTTCGCCCATTTCGCCAGTATTTGTAATTTGTATTTTTTTCATTAAAAAATTAGCTTCATTTTTTCAATAAAATAAAAATAAAAACAACTTAACAAATGCAAACAGAAATTCACAAATTATCTACTGAAATATTTTACATAATGACTGAAGAAACCAAAAATGAGTTATTTTATTAACCCAACAGACATTTTAAAAAATCAAAGACAAAATAGCTTAGCTTTTATTTCAATGCCACTTACGTACGTTCAAACGTTTCCCCACTGTTTTGTTCAGACCTACCCGAATGGCTCAAGCTACAAAATTTGTGTAAATATGTATTTTCCACAAAAAGAAAAGCTCACCACAAATATTAAAATAAAAAAGATAATTTAAGCATAAAAACCTCCCCACCACATGCTGCAACTTCCAGGCACAAACCAGTAACGGTAGGCACGCAGTAATTTTTTGAAACTGGCTCTATGAAAACCAAGTTAATATTTTGGTTTGAAATTTTTTTTAAAATATTTTTTAACCCCGTGTTCAATAGTGCCCCTTCACACCTAAAGTCGATCTTAGACGAAATTCAGTCAACCACGAAAAGTAATAAGATCTAAATGTACGCCAAGCACTTAACTTAAAAAGGTTCAAAGTTAAACAAAATTGGAAATTGGAAAATTATTCAAACTCGTATCTTCTATCTATCTCTATCTATCTCTCTTCTATCTATATATATAAAAATTGAGCCCTAAAATGTTTGTCGTCGATTTACGCCTTAACGCATTCACCGATTTTAACCAAACTTTCACACGTCTTTGGTATTGGTCCATATACCAAAGTGAAGTTCTGTGAAGTTTGGTCAAAATTGGACCAAGGGGCGTGGCACCGCCAATACAAAAAAAAACATTCAAAATCGTATATCTAGAAAACCACCAAATCAATTGAGCTCAAACTTATAGAAGATCTTACTTATTGTCCCTGGAGTGGTCCTGTGAAGTTTGGTCAAATTTGGTCAAAGGGGAGCGGCACTTCACACACAAAAAAATATATTCAAAATCTTATGCCTCCTATACAAAAAACATATTCTATGGGGTGGTGAAACTCTATGACGTTATATCTCGTTAACCGCTGAGCCGATTTTCATTATTCTTCTTTTGTTTTGTTCGTATTGCTGTATTTCAGGTTTAGGCAGAAAGAAAATTCCACCAAGTCGATTTATTATCATTTCTCGCATTTTACGAAAGAACATTATTACCTAAGACCTATAAGCAATACAATTCCTGTGCACTGGCAAAGCCGGGCGGGTACAGCTTCTTCGACAGTCTTGGAATTGGAAGCCAAAGTTTTTAAAATTTGTAACATTGATATAAATAATGAAAGTCTAGGCAATACGATTTCTGAAAAAAAAACAAAAAATGTTGTGTACCACAGAGCATTACAATAAAAACAGTTTATCTATTTAACTATTTTGCACTACGAAGTGTGCACGGGCTACGCTAGTATATTATACAATATAATGAAATTATACAATTTCAGCAGGTAGATTCATTCGTATTCACATTTTAAGTGAGCAGACTCCACGCCGCCTTAATGGAAAATTTTAAATTTTCAATTTTTTCCTTTTGTACACTGCAGGTTCTTTCGCTCTACCAAATTTCAACACTTTACGATAATCAGAAATGACCCAAATAAATAAATGGCGCAACAGGTTAAGTATAGGCCAAAGTACACACAGCTTTTTCAAAGCCACTACTGTGTGTATACCATGCCCGCCCCGTGGAATGGAAAATCTGAAGTTTTCGACACAGGATCGGCGGCTATTGTGCCGAGTTTCACGATTCTAGGATGGTAGGAACAGGAACTTCTTCATCATTTTGATGATATTAATAAGTGAGTGGAGTCAGTTACGGTTGATTTTTAAATCCCTGTATCTTAAGAATCGCTAATGTAATGCTACAAAGCAGGATTCGGACTTGAGAAATTCATTTGTGCAGTAGATTTTTCAAAAAACAGCAGTAAAACCAATTTTTGCGCAGTAGATTTTTTGTTTGTATTGGAAACCTACAATTCATGTATACATATATTTAAAAAGAAATTATTAGTTTTTCATAAATCGATCTGTTTGATTCTTTATTGGTCTTTATTGATCACGAGAACATTTTTTTATAGCGTTTTCGATTGAGCTCTTCAGATTCTTCTCTCAGATTTCAGATTTTGCCTGTGCAATCGAATTCTATTCACTGGATAAATGTTAAACTTAATTATTCGAAATGTGTCCTTAAATTGATTTATAAAAAATTTTAAATTAGTAATCGGAAAAGTGCTCTCGATTCCAAAAAAAGATTGATTTTTTTGTGTCAATCGAACAAGTGACTTAGAGCCAAAAAAAAATTTGATTTTTATTGAATAATCAAATGCGCCATTAGTTGTTAATGTACTCGTATAAGGAAGTAACCCACAAGTCTAGTCAAGAATGGCCGCGTATGATTAGAGCCTAGATTTGTAGGTGACAGTTTCTCATTGAACGACTAACTGAAAAGAACAAAATGCAATATGGATGTCAATCTATGAGTCGTATTGAATAATATTTGGTGGCGAAGTGCTCATCGATCAGTACAGCTTCACTTACCGAAAAAATAATTAAAAGAATTCGAAAGGAGAATCCACTTTTGGAATTCAACTGTTCAAACAAATTACTTAAGGAATCTTATGATAAATGAGTGGTACAGTTCGAAATAGCTGTAATTCCAATCGAAGTCTTTGTTATTGTTCTTTGGAACAGAACATCACAATTACATGGTATAATACATACCTCCTATTTTTACATTATTTGCCTATGTATGTAGATCCTAACCATTGAACGCGACTAATTCCTTGACTGAGTACCTAACCTATTAATTTCACATTCCATTTCATAAAATTCTTATTCAAATTCAACATAATTTGTGGAATAAGTGAATATCCAAAATTATAACTGCATAAACATAGCAATCATGACAGTCCCTGGTAACCTAGTCCAGACAAAAGTAGTCAACTTAAGCCGACTATACTTTTAAATAGTCTCATTTATCTACTGTCATCTGAGTGCAATTCACTTTTTACTTAGGTGATGACAGGCTTTCCTTTTTTTTCGAAACCGAAAATATATTTTAATTTTCAAACTAAAAAAATCAAATTACTTCTCTAAAAATGTGCAGTAGATTGAGCCGTGGGCGCAGTAGCGCAGTAGATTAGTTTTGTTTACGAAAAAAGCAGCAGATCTACTGCAATTGCAGTAAAGTCCGAACCCTTACAAAGTTGAAATTTGATGAGATGAACGTTTTTAATGAGCTCAGTAAATGCTTAAAGCCTGAACTGATTGGTTTCGAAGTTAGAGGAGAGTCGAAAACAGCCTCAGTTGGTTCCTGTACCTTTACCTGCTAGAGAACTTAAAATTGTTAACAAAAAGTTGGAATAAATCTTAATAATCTTTTTAAATTTTCCAAGGGAAATTTCTCAATCTACGGGTATTACAAAATTACCCGATCGAACAAAGGGGTGTTGCACCGCCCATACAAAAAAAAACATTCAAAATCGTATATCTACATATTTCGAAAAACGAAAACCACCAAACCGATTGAGATCAAACTTACAAATAATCTTAGGTATTGGCCGTAGAGTGCTCCTGTGAAGATTTGTCAAAGTTGGACAAAGGGGCGTGGCACCTCCAATTCAAAAAAAAAAAAAATAAAACATTGTCGCCCGTAAATAAATAAAAAAATTTAAAAAAGCAACAAAAGGCCTGTCGAAGCTGGCGGGGGTTCAGCTAGTACTCAATATTTATCTACAATCTCTCGGGCAGTATTTTTGCAAGTGTTAAACCTGGAAGTTATTAAGTAAAGTGCACTTCTTGAGTTTTCTTATAAAAAAAATTGATTGTATACCTATAGATATACCTATTTATCTATAAGATAAAATCTATTAATATAGGAACGCGCAAAACAATTTAAATATGTACACATAATATATTATATAAATAATCTTCAAGTGCATTTTTTTTTTATAAATTACATGAAATTATTTTTATTAATGAATATTTACAAATAGGTACAATCATTCTTCTTTATGTAGAACCTTTGGCGTCATGAAATAAAATAAGCTTAATATCTTAATAGCATAAAACATTATTTCTCTAGTTTTTAGGACATTATTTCTATAGATCTTACGCATAACATAAGCCACCTTGAGTGCACTTTAAGAAAGAAAAAAATCAATGCCCCGGGTGAGGCTCGAACTCACGACCTTAAGATTATGAGACTTACGCGCTGCCTACTGCGCCACCGAGGCTCTGGCCAATGCTCTTGACTCCTATTCATACAATGGAATATCACCAGCAATTGCGCTCATAATTAAATAGATACTCGCTGATGTCAAACAGCCGGCAACGATTCCCGCCATAAGTCCCGGCCACCGACGAAAACCAATAATCAACAGTAAGATGAACAGAATTGTCAATATCACAACAAACGGCAGCAGTGGTGCCAGTTCCGCGAAATCTTCGTTGTTCAGTTTATACGGGGAGAATGCCTTCGGAAAACCTGCAAGAGATATGAGCTATTTGTAGAAAAAGCTTTTTTTCTTTTTGAAAAAAAAAAACCCGCAAGTGTGTGATTTTTTTTTTATCGAAAGTGAGTGGGCGGTCGGGTCTATTTAATTTGTACCTCATTGTTTCAATATTAACTATTTACTTACGTTTCGATCGATTTGTTATGTTGTAAGAAACGTCGGAACTGTTCGAATCCCGGACTGTGGAGGTTTCCTGAAATGCACTCCAATTATTAGGAAGCGACCAATTAAAATAGTTAAAAGCTGATGGCAAAACCATTTTCCTTTGGTCTTTTTTTTTTTTTGTTTGCAAACACAAAGAACGCACAACAGACTGTTTGTACCTAATTAAAGCACTTTTCGAAAATCAGAAACAAACCTCCTCCACCTCCTGAGGAACTACGGGCTGATGGAAGTATATCCAGTGCATAACTACGATCCTCAAAAATCTCAACTATTTGTCACTGAATACGAATTGTTTTCGACTTTATGTAAACAATGGACCGAGGGAAATTTTTCAAAAAGATCGTACTAATCGCGTGAAAAGAGGCAGCAAGACTAACGACAGAGAGAATCGCGTCCAAGTCCATTCTATTATGGGCGACGATCTTTCATTGTAGAGCGACTGAAAGCGAAGCACGTCTGCTTTGTAGCGCTTGAATTGGGATTTTGTTTTTATTTCTGACTTCTGAGTGATATCATTCGTATTTCGTATCAGGCGCTGAGAGTGCAAATATGTAGTCAAATTCGAATCGAATGCATTTGCGATAACAAAGTGTTGTGTGATTGTGACTGTTGTGTTCTCCTCTCGATCATCGGTTATATGTATACTCTCGCACTCAGTTCCAAAATGTTCACGATGCGAACCCTTATCGATATATCTACTCGTATCCATCAGCCTAAATCAATAGATAGTGTTGTTATCTAACTATGTAGATGGAATGTTTTCTTGTGAATCTGATTTACACATCTTGACAGAGATGCTAAATAGATCGTACTTCTGAAGATTGGCTGTCTTATCAACATATGAACTCAGCTGTCAGCTCTATCGGTCAGAGAATTCTCGCATGAATCACGTTTATTGTGTTTTTGTATATTTTACAGATACAGAAATGTCTATTATTTACAGTATAAGTAGTTGAAAACGTAGATACGTCACTTTTGAAGAAGCGTGCGCAAATGCAAGATTGAATTCACTTTCATTTGTAGATATACGAGTCGGTACGTATAGGCACAGCAATTATACAACATATGGGTAGGTATCCATATCCAATCAACAGGGTTGCCCATAACTTACAGTACCTAAGCAATTAGCTTAATTCTGTCACTAAGAAACTAGTAGATATGTGTACATTATGTACTCGTACGTGATGTTTCTGTAAATTGATTTAAATTGTCACGAATTGCAATAGAATATTGTAATTTCTGTGAAAATCTTTTCTCGGAATACATGTATGCTATTCAATAGTTCTCATCATTCCATTTCTTGACGTTCTTCTTCAGATAGGAATATATAATATCAGATCAGACATACACATAACAAAAGATAAGCTAGATATTAAACGGTGGCTATATTCGCCTCAACCCGGTGTCTCTTTTTGGTATGTTTGTGTTCATACCAGTGGCAAAGCTAAGGGCCCTAGGGAAACAAATTAACTGAACATCATATCTATACAATTACAAGGATCGTGGTTAAAGGACGCTTAAGTGGAGCCTCAAGAACTCTCGATCTTCCGCCATGGAGTGGAAATCATGTCCATACACATAGATTAGAAACTTCGGACTTGAAGATCTATAGCTGTATAAAATCTTGGCATTCCTAAAGGACGAATACCTAATGGTACTAATTCCACAGCACGTCTTGGAATTCAATTAGGACATGTCGACAATAAGCTCACCATGCAGTCTACTAGTCTTTATGTGACCTTTTTGAATCACACACCAACAATATAACGAAGGAATGTCATTTGTACAGCTTGTATCTGTGGTATAATTCTCTGGGGGAGTACCCAAATCTCATCAACATAGGTAAGATTTTGAACAAACACCGACAACCTGGCTTGGACACGAAGTTCGGTCCTCTTTATAACAGAATGTCCTAGCTATCCAAAAATGTACCCAGCTCGATTAATTCTATACACGAAAACTCAACATTCCTTCTGTCTTAATTGAGATCCCGATGTATTTAAATGTATATATGTTTAAATGGAATCCACTAAACCTGCGGATTGCATAGAACAGGCGTTCTGGAAACCACCATCATTTTAGATTTTTTCAAGTTTGCCTTCATTCCAGCTTCAACACCTAAAAGACCAGTCTGAGAGGGCCCAATAATTACTGTCATAAGCAAAGAGGAAACGACTTATGTTGTTCTACGCCAAATCAATATAAATAATGAAAAGGAGAGAAGATAAAAGCACTTTGGGTACATTACACATCAGATCAACCATACCTAACGTAAAAAAAAGCAAGACTGTCACCAGAGATATAGCAACTCGAAGGGTTAGGGCGTATATGAAGAACTTTTGGCAGTTCTATCTGAAAAGGTAAATTGCAGTAAGACGGAAACTTAACCGCTTCTGGACGCTCGGCGGTCATAGCTTTGCTTCATTTAAGCGTTGGATATATAGCAACATCAAGTCATCAAGATTACGACTTTTAGACAGTACCGAGGTTTTGGAGAAGACGTAACTATCAATAAGTATTTATGTTTCAACTTCACCGAGAGGTTCAAGTTCAATCCACATGCTGGTGTTATACCCTTAAGGTGCTTAGTACACGGCATATACGAAACCACATACGTATGTAGCTCTGACGTGACGTCAAAAGAGAGTGCACAAAGAGAGCTTGTACACGGAATTCGGCCAAGCAATTAATTTCTCTACAAAAACTAAAAATTGTTTCAATTTTGTTTGTGAGGCCAAACTTCTCCAAATTGTCGAAGAAGTACCTTTCAAGGTGTTTCCTCCTGTAATAGCTTGAGCGAACGAGAGAGGGGGGAGGAGTGTCTACGCACTAAGACACTTCCTCTTGTTTCAGGCGGCAGCGGATGAATTCCCTAGATGGAATCAACGGTGGCGTCTACAGTTCCGGTCAGGTCGAACTAAAGTGTAATCCCTGTATGAGCTGCTTCGACATATTTGGATACCAGGTCTATGGGGATCTCCAATACTGAGCCAGGGTGTTGGAAAAGAGTTGGTGGCGGACGAACCCTAAACGGGTCAACGGCAGCGCTCATATCCCAAAATTGGGTTACTGACATCGGAATATCCGACCCGCTGTCCTAGGGTCAAAACAGGACCTGGCCCTCCAGGTTGGGGGTTGTGCCGTCGGGGTAACTTCCCGACCATGGCAAAAATAAATAGTTATGAGAGAGACGCAACCAGCCTCGGATAACGGAACTCCTCAAATGGCAACCAGACCCGGAACGTCAATGGACTATGATTTAAGAGTATGTACCTGGAATGTAAGAACACTCTACACCCCAGGTGCCACTCAAAAACTTGAGTCTGTCCTCATGCGGTACAAGGCAGACATTACCGCTATCCAGGAGATACGATGGATAGGATCAGGCATGATGAAAAGAAAAGATTGCGACATATATTACAGCTGCAACAAAAGGCTGCATGTATTAGGATGCGGATTCGTCGTGGGAAATCGGCTTAGGACAAAAGTTATTGACTTCAAGCCGATAAGTGATCGCCTTTCTGTGATCCGCATCAGAGCTACTTTCCAAAACATAAGCCTAATATGTGCACACGCCCCTACCGACGAGGCTGAAGATCCCATCAAGGAGGAGTTTTATGACCTCCTGGATGGAGCCTACGGAGCCTGTCCGGAGTATGATGTAAAAGTTGTACTCGGGGATTTCAATGCTAAAGTCGGAAAGGAAAACATCTTTGGCGGGTTAGTTGGTAAGCACAGAATCCACGAAACGACAACAGACAACGGCTACCGACTAATCGATTTTGCAGCAGCTCGTAATACGGTGATAAGTAGCACTAGGTTTCCAAAGCTAAGGATCCACACAGCAACCTGGCGCTCTCCAGACGGTCGAACCGCCAACCAAATCGACCATGTGCTAATCGATGCGAGGCACGCATCCAACATCCTCGACGTGCACACATTCCGAGGGGCAAACGTCGACTCTGACCATTTTCTTGTCGCGGCTAAATTCAGAGCACGACTGTCCAACGAGAAGAAGCTGCGAACTGCCCAGAAGAAGAAATTCGACGTTGGACGCCTTAGCACACCTGGAGTAGCCAGAGCATACAGCGAGCACCTGAGTATGAAACTCTCCTCTGTGCACTCACCTACCACAAACGCCAACAATCAGTGGTGCCAGTATCGCGACATCATCAAGGAGGTAGCCGAAACCACCGTAGGGTACCAGCCACCCCAGAGAAAGAGCCCGTGGTATGATGATGAATGCGTGTACAGGAAAAAGGTGACAGAAGATGCACACAAGAAAGCGCTGCAGCGCAAAACAAGGGCAGCGAGAGAAGAGTATCGAGCCAGGAGAAGGGAGGAAAAGAAGATCCTGCGTAGAAAGAAGAGGGCTTACGCAGCTTCCCAGCTCAAGGAGATCGAAGAGTCGCGCGATCGTAATAACATCCGGAGGTTTTATAAAAAAGCTAAGCAACTGGCTGCTGGCTACAAAACCGGAACGCAGGCTCTTCGAGATAGCGAAGGGAACCTAGTCACCGAAGCGCAGGGAATAGTAGATGTGTTTAAGCAGCATTTCCAGCAGCTGCTTAATGGGCATCATGTAGAGAGAGTGATAGGGCAAGAAGAGAACCCACGTCCAGTCAATGAAGAACTAGTTCCACCACCTAGTATAGAAGAAAGTTGGCTTAGCTATAAAAAAGCTTAAGAACAACAAGGCCGCGGGCTCTGATGGTCTACCAGCGGAGCTCTTTAAATACGGTGGTGATGTTTTGGTAGGGAGCATGCACCGAATCATCAACCAAGTATGGGTGGAAGAAAACATGCCCGATGACTGGACTATCAGCTCCATATGCCCCATCTACAAAAAAGGCGATCCTATGTCTTGCAAGAACTATCGAGGCATATCCTTGCTAAATGTCGCATACAAGATCCTATCCAACGTACTGTGTGAACGTCTAAAACCGTTCTGCAACACACTAATCGGCACGTACCAGTGTGGCTTCCGGCCCGGCAGATCGACTATAGACCAAATTTTCACACTGAGGCAAATCTTGGAAAAGACCAACGAATTTCAAGTCGAAACTCACCACCTATTCATCGACTTCAAAGCCGCGTATGATAGCATACATCGTCAGGAGCTCTATATGGCGATGGCCGAATTCGGAGCTGATACTGGGCTCCTTCGAAAGAAAAATACTTCGGCGGATTTTTGGTCCTGTGTGCGAGGAGGGCGAATGGAGGAGAAGATACAACCGCGAACTCTATGAGCTGTACCAAGATGTGGATGTAGTCCAAAAAGCCAAAACACGTCGACTACATTGACTCGGCCACATCGAGCGAATGGACAATAATGCTCCAGCCAAGAGGGTCTTCGAATCCCAGCCCCCAGGTTCGAGAAGACAAGGAAGACCGAACCTCCGTTTCAAAGACCAAGCCATCGCGGATGCCAGAGCGCTTGGTCTGGACAATTGGAAGCAGCGTGCCCGGGATCGTAGAGGATGGAAGGCTGCAGTGTCTCAGGCAGAGACTCTTCACGGGTCGGGAGCCCGATAAGAAGAAGAAGAGAGAATAGCTTGACGTTCACAGAGCAGATGAGTAATATCCTCTGCGAAATGTAAGTCTTCGCAATACCTGCATGTGTCCGTATCTGTTCAACCTAATCTCTTAGAGTACTTCCTTATAAGACATTGTCCCCTTCTTAGTTTTAGAACCATCCATATAAATCGAAATTTCAGTTTCATTCGAAACGCATTCTTTTGCTAGTCCTCTCTATCTGGGTATAGTACCTACTTCTTACGGTGTGTCGAAGTGTTCCGGAATTTACCCTGAACTAGGATCGCCACATCAACCGCGTAAGCCAGTAACGCTAAACCCTGCGTTGCTGAGTTCTTTAAAAATACCGTCTATGACAAGAACCCCAGAGAAGGGAAAAGAGAACCCCCCTTGGGGAATACATCTAGTAACCGATTTTCTTATTGAACTATGTCCGAGAGTGGAATTGATATTCCTTGTGACAAGCATCTTGCAAAGCCAATTGGTGATGCTATGATTTACATTTATCGTTTTCAGAGCGTGTTTGATTGCCTCTGCCGTAACGTTATTAAAAGCCCCCTCAATGTCTTGTGGAGCTTCTGTTCGATCAACGAATGTTTTTGAGATTATTTGATCATGTGGCACCATAAAAGGCCCACTGTGGGCTAAGTATGGCTTCACTCACTATGGCCTTCCGACCGAACATAACCTAACCTACATACGCTTACGCTTACTTTTTATATTTTATTGCATCATTATAATGTTTAAATAAATGAAATACATTCATAAACACAATAGACACCAAAAGGCTGTGGAAATCACCATGACCAGACCATGCTGCGGTGAATCACCGGATTAAAACATTTTGCGAATGAAGTAAATACACTACCAGTCTAGAGTAGAGACTGTATACAGTTTACTTAAAACTAACAAACATAGTTATGCAAATTTGTGAAAACAAATCATCTGGGGGATGTAAACAAAGTTGAAAAGCTCACGTGGCGCCAGCCGAGGTAAAGTTTTATTTTTATTGCCATGCGCACTAAAACGGTGTTTCTACAACCAGTTTTGGGTTTACCCGTCAATAGAAGTGTAACAGGAAAACCAACTGAGAAAAATAATTTAATAAATCTCACTATACCCTCTTCAGTAAATAAATATTTGACAACTAAATAACCTAAGCATTTGCTAAATGCATCCATCCAACTCATTCCTTTTACGAGACGACGACATGGATGACCAATATAATTTTTCGGGTGCAACACTAACAATTTCCGACGAGGAAGCAACCCAAAATCTACTACGCCACAGAAGCAACATATCAGACATGGAAAAAAGTGCAATTCTAACCGGGTCAGATGTGACATCGCCAATTCATGTTGCCAGTGCATACAAAGAGATTAAAAGTAGTACAGGTATGAAATTTTCTCCTAAGGACCAATCAAATTTAAGGATAACCCCCTTTGGTTAGGTACTCCTATAGACGATGGTACCTTTATGTGTGGCCCGGGTAGCGTGGGTGCGCCTAAAACAGAAAATGGACCGATAACAGATGAGTATTTTTGCTTTAGACCAGGTCAATTCGAAAAAGCTGTCGCTGACTGTGTGAATGTATTACTGCGACCAACAAATGATACAAATATTGTTGGAAGCTGGCTTCTAACCGAGTAAGTACAGCTGTTAGGGAAATAAATCGAAACAAATATGCTGAGGGGTTGATTTCATTTTAGTATAAGCCATTGGGATCATGAAAGGGAACGAGTTTTCATTTTGACTTCAAAAACACTCGTAGATGTTAAATATGATTTCATTGCATTAAAAATTCTACAGTCAAACAAGGTGAGGCTGAATGAAATCGATACCATTCTACAGGGAAAGTTAACTTATCCTCAAACGTCATTAGTTCCGTAAGTATATTAGTAGGTTTCATTCAATTTATAGTTGAAGGAACATGAGCTGTTGATCTTTGTAGACGAATTGAAGGCATCGCTAATGGTCTAACATCTCTAATATGTGGCAAGTTATTTTGCCAGAGCAAGCAGACAACACGAACGGAATCACCAGCGAGGGCTGCCCCAAATCCATTGACAGTTGCTAACCGTTTTGACTTTTCATGTTTTAAACCAGTGTAAGTACCTTATGTATTGCCAAATTTTTAATAAGAGTTATTTACCAGCAAATCCTGACACATTAGTGATGTACCTAACAGCTAACATTTTAACTCAGGCACTCATTAAGTGTGGCAGGTAAATAAATAGTGAAATCGAAGCACAAACAACTTCTATGATAAAGCCAAATCGGACGCCCGTTTTTGACGTCCTCACTCAAGCAATTGTGCGTTAAAGAACCTTATATTGCCCATGCGAGAATTAATTCTGAAAGTAGATTTTCGGTGCACTTTCTCATTTCCACTCGCTCAAAACCTACCTGTCTCGCTGGACGGCAACGTTCATAGGATTTCGCCATACAATTTCAATGTTGGCTTAAGCTGGATTATGTAATGCTTCGTTCCTACGATGATACATCTCACAGAAAGTTTAACTCTGAGCTTTACATAGCTGTTTTAAAATGGAAGTCATTTGCATCTCACTTGCATAGGTTATCTCGGTGCAGGGAAAAAAGTCCCCGGGAAAGAAGTCCACTGAGGAACTTAGTTCCCACCTAGTGGGAAATAAAACCACTTTTGTGAAGTGGACTTACTGCTAGGTTCCACATTTCACTTTCACTCGAAATGAAATAGGAAATAAATTTTTGTGTTCTACATTTCACTGTATTCGATTTCGATTACAAAATTTTCGGAATTGAGACAAAGTTAAATTGTGATTTCGAAAAAAAATTTCGGAGTTTCCGAATCGCTCGAAATGCAAAACACTGAAAACGAATTCACTCCCTTTGTAATTTCAGTTTCACTCGATTTCTGGAACCTAGCTGCTAGTTCCCGTGTAAGATGGGAAATAAATTCCGAAAACTCTGAGTTTTATTTCCCTTTCAATACACCCAATTTCGCACATACTGCAAATCTGACAGTAAACCCAAGCAGGGGGGTTGCAGGGGGTCAGCATGGCCCCCCATACGTATTAAACTGTTGAATGTGTACTATGTTCCCATAAGAAAGTGGATTTAGTTCCCACCTTACATGGGAACTAAGTCCACTTCACAAAAGTGGTTTTATTTCCCACTAGGTGAAGGAAGTCCACTGAGGAACTTAGTTCTCGGGGACTTATTTCCCTGCGCCGGTTATCTCACTTGGTAATTGTAACAAGGAACTATTGTTGTTTGTATTTTTATAAAAGATATTTTGGTAGTAGATTAAGAGTTCCATTTATATATTTATAATCAACATCTTTGCATTTTTAGTGGACGAAGTGAACTGGGATTGCGAATAATGTGGAACAGAGGTCGACCAATATCATTACTAACCTCATGGAATCCATTCGCTGATGATATACCATGGAGGACTGTAAAGGACCATCCCATTTTGTTAACTAAAAGTAAGAAAAATTATTAAACTCGTTTCAAATTTGTTTTTTTTTTTTAAACCTTCTTTATAGGTAATGATAATATGTCTTATCAAGCAAAGGAAGACTTCGACCGGAATCGCCACATTTACTCAGCCGAATCATTTAACGAAAATCTTCGCTCAGTATTCTCCAATGCAAATCCAGATGGCGTTGATTTCAGTTGCGATTTCAAGGAGGGTCCAATTTTAATGGAGAACTATATGGGTGTCGGTGCGGTTATTCATAATAAGCATAATTTTGGATTTTTCAAAGTTCGAGGAAAGTTTAGTTTCTAAGTCTCTTTGTAATTTCTAAATCTCTCGTAAAAAAATGTGCATGACCTTAATTAATCAACGAATTCTTTAAATTCATCCTAGAATTTTGTTACAATCAGTAAACTGTAGTGAAATAAATGTGATTTTAATAGTTCATATCCAAAAACATGGAACTTATTTATTACGTAACAGAACAAAAATGGTCAACCTATAATACCTGAGTTAAACTTCGATAGTATGTAGATAAAATGAGGATTCTTATCCTAGATCAAAAGTATTTAAAAAAAAACAAACAAGAGCCTAGTTGGTTCCTTACCAGCGTTGCCATTTTGACTGCTTTCCAGTCAAATCTGACTGGATTGATATGCATTTAGCTGGAAGATTTTTTAAAATCCAGCCGGCTGGTTTTTTAGCTGAATACGAATTTTGTAATTTTGACTGTTTTTAAATGTTTCGTATAATATCACTTTTCTATCAATATAAATTTTTAAATTCAAAGCGGAAATAGAAAAAATAGAAAAAACGAACAAATATTGCTTAAATTTCACTATTTTTGTTGCTCTGAGCTTGGAAGCATGAACCGATTTATGCGTTTGCATTTGCACAAGTACTTGCCTTTGCCAACTTACAAACAAATATTTGAAACTGAAAATTTAGCAGTTGGTTGGTACTAATATTACTGACAGACGCAGCAATAAAATATTCGACATTATGTATGTTGACGCAAATGATGAGGAGACAATTGAAGCGCTCAGAAAGATTGCTACATAAAGTTCATTTATAAGTTAATACATTTTGTATACCCTCCACATGAAGGAATATTTCCTTTATCATTACGTTTGTAACTTCAAGTAAGAATCACCGGATTTGACCAGGATCAAGTTCTGAATCTGAATCGATTCAGCCTGCCTGTTTGTCTTTCTGATGAAAACACAATATAGCAGCGTCAAAAGGAAAGAAATCGACCTAGGCGAATGAAATTCTGTCAGAAGACTTCTTTCTACCGTTCAGGTTGATATTGAAAATATAGGCTATATCGGTCAAGTAATTCTGGTTCTGGTACCCCTCACCTCACACCAAACCAACATTAGACCAATGCCCAGCCCATGCCTCACATGGCTAAATTTTTGCATGACTTGTATATGTATGCAGTGGAGGGTATCAAAAGCAACGGCCAGACCATTGATAACACTTTTACTTGTATTTTTATTTTCATGACTGGATTTTTAGCTGGATTTTTGTTTGAATTTCTTTGACTGATTTTTTGACTGGATTTTAGGTTTTTGACTGATTTTTTTCCAGTCAAATCTGACTGGAAGGCGGATTTCAAAACGGCAACCCTATTCCTTACATGAGAGAAATTTGGTTTATACTTTGTTATACTTGCTTTTAGTAGATAGGTAGTCGATGCTACATGACCGATGACAGTGCTAGACACATAGACAGTTTCCCTGCAAAACTGTCATGAAAATTCGCCATTCTCATACGAAGCAAGTCATGACTCTATCTACCTATATATGCAATATGCCTATAATCGGGTCGAGTAAGGACACGAAATGGAGCATTGCATAGATAATATTTGGCGTGGTTTGTGTATTCACCCACGACCGACGTAGCTGTTACCTCTCCACGTCTCATTCCTTCCGAGTTTGTGTCACACAACGTGCGTTTGCCCCTTTCGTTTCATTTCTTACTCCGAATCTATCGTCTTTTCGTTTCCTCCCCCCATCACCGTTGCTTTACGTTTCAGTTGAGTTCCGAATTTGCGAAATTTCACTTTAAAAATGTTTTTGTTTTTATTTGTTTTTGTTTTTATTTTGTGAGTGACGTATTGCCTGCTCACAAATGCGGTAATTAGACCCACATGTTGGTATGCGAGTATGATGAATGATGAGGCATTCGAACATTTCGATAAGCAGAAGAGAGCTACAAATACAGACCAAAGAACCTTCTTCAATAAACTCAATTTCATTAATCTACAAATCTAGTCAAGAATCGTAAAAGAGTTATTCCATAGCTTTGATTCGTATATCCGCCCAAAGTTTACGAAATACTTTGCAATAGAAAGAAATAGCCAGCAAACCAAGAAAATCTCATTTCTTTCGCTTTGATCTCCACGAAAGAAGATTTCGTTCACCGCCAATATATCCTCTAAAATACGCAGGCGAACCTACATAGTTACTTAAGTATTTTTAATTTTAGAATGGATTCTTAATGAATCTTAAATATAACAATGGGTAGGTATGAATTATGTACTTTCATTTTCACAAATTTTCAATCTAATCGGAAATTGAACAAATGGTACCGATTTCCGCTTCCGTTTATTACTGAAACTGTTATACATTGTACTTATAAGATCCGTCGAAATGTCATAACCATAACAGCTGATTGCCAAATGTCATTAAAGCGAAAAAAAAACAAAAATACACTTGCCGTACAAAATTCACTCTACACTTATTTCTTCATACTGATACTGACTGCAGTAAAATAAAACAAAAATATGCTCGCGAAGCATGTACTCGTTGGTAATTGCATTTCTATTATATAACAAACCACTCTACTAATTGCTTTCCGAATAATAAGGCGGTGGAACTGGCTTTATTGGAAATCGCCTGAACAAACACCTTGTGCAGAACGGGTACAATGTTACTGTGGTATCACGAATGCCGGGTTTGAAGCGGATTACCTGGCACGAGTTGGAGAAGAATGGTATTCCAAAGGGTGTAACCGCCGTTGTCAATTTGGCTGGTCAAAATGTACTCGATCCTTCTCGTAGATGGACTCCTGGGTAAGCAAATGCAAATGTTCGCCTTGAATTTCACAACTTAAATACACTATGTGCTTAGCTTTAAACAGAATGTTTGGAACTCGAGAATTAATTCAAGTGCGGCTTTCGTCAAGGCGATACAGGGTTCACCAGAAGTTAAGGCATTTGTCAACATCTCTGGAGTGAGTCACTATAAGACAGATGGTCAGGTATATTCAGAAAACGATCCCGTGGAGGGCTACGATTTTATGTCGCGCTTGTGTCTTGAGTGGGAAAAAGCCGCAACCATACCATCTGACGTGAATTGCCGTTCTGTGAAAATCAGAACAGGAGTTGTTATTGGCCGCGAAGGTGGGATGATACAATCGATATTGTTACCATTTCAATTGGGTTTGGGTGGGCCCATGGGCAATGGAAAACAACCTTTACCTTGGATCCATATCGAAGATCTCTGCCGTCTAATACAGTATTCCATTGAAAATGCAAAAGTAAGTGGAGTGGTTAATGGCGTTGCACCGGACATATGCACCAGCGAGGAGTTTTGTAAGGTATATGTTACTGTAGATGCATTATTGTGATATACAACTGATGGTAATTTTGTTTTCTAGGCATTTGGTGCTGCCCTCCATAGACCCTCGTTTTTTGCCGTTCCAGAATTTGTGGTTAACCTGCTGTTTGGCAAAGATCGGTCAGCTTTACTGTTGAACGGTGCCAAAGTGGAACCAAAACGAACACTGGAACTGGGATTTCAATATACATACCCAACAGCAAAGGCAGCCTGCGAGGAGGTTGTGATTAGGAAGTGAATCACATTGCAACAGAAGGTGTGTTGTTCTGCAGATTTCCCTAAAATTCATTGTATTTGTGATATTGTCCAAATAGAGATTGATGAATCAAGACATGGTTTAAAGTGAATTTTAAATTGTCTTATTTCTTAATGGATGTCTACATTCTGGAAAGTGGATATATTGGTGAATTTGGGCTACTACTTGCTACTTCATTTTTTCCGAATCGGAATTCCCACCTGGGGAATAGGCCAGCAATTCTTGAATACAATACTGCAATATATATTGTTGTTACTTACAAGGTCTTGCGTGTCTCTGTAGTCTTCTCATTTTTTCTTAGTAGGTTTTCACTTTAAGCTTGAGTTCCTTAAAGCTTTCCACCGCCAAGTAGAGTTTGAAGTGGGATGCAAAACAACAAACCACCTCAATAGCCACAAAGAAGGCGGATATATGTGTCGACCCTATCTGTGGCGGAATGTTGAACAAACAGTCTAGTGTTTGTGGTTTTTGATTGACTACCTTCCTGGTGGATGAGATATTTTTAAAGATGATATGCAAGTCTGTAGACATGCTTTCGGCTATCTATACCTAATGCGTGATTCGTACTAAAATCGAGACCCCGGGATCAACTTAACAATATGCGGCACTGATGATTAATTCCAATTGAGTGCCGACGAATAGCACATCTTCATCCAGCTTTTTTGTTATTGTGAATATACCCAATTATAGTGGAAGCCGATTGCATCATTGTAAACAATCGTTTCAATTGCCTTTTACAATTGCAGTTTTAATTTAGCGTCAAGAAGTAGTAGACTACTAATACACCACGCTCTCAGCTGCACTATAAAATTTACAATCGGTTTCCTATGATCCGTACTATACTGAACGGATGTTGATCGCATAAATGAGTAGCAACTTTCCTCTAAATAAATAAAAAAAAACAAGTCTTTTCATTGCAGCTGTGGAGCTCTATTCGTTTGTGTTTATTATAATATAGTGTATATAACTTGTGAAATATACTTCCTCAAACAGACTTAACCAAATACAAAACAGTTACGAAATCATCGAATGCATCATCTTTTTGAAATTCTGCTCAACAGAAATTCCACACCTCAAATCAATCACATCTCTACACACAAGCTTAAAGTGTTAATGCACTAGCACGCTCGCTGATAGCTAATAGCTCCTTTTAGAGCTCCCATTTCCATTTCTCTGTGCAAATCCATTAAGTTGTAGTTGTTGTTGTTGTTGTATAACTGTCGTGAATACGGCGGTGATCCGAAAGTCGTTATAATGATGATGATGCCATCGTTACTGGTCATTTATCACAATGGTTCTTTTCTAAATGCTTCTGCAGGGCCTGTGGAATGGAATCTTTCGTTTTGGAATTATTGCCGTGTCCTAGAAGTGATGGCACTAGGAGTTTTCCCTCATGAATTTGCTGGATTTTCTTCAAAAGGTCATAACTGATGCGTTCACTCACTACAGAATCTTGTCTAAAGGAGGGATTGTAAGATTAGCTTATGTACAGGATAGGGTACTTGAATAAGCTTACTTGTACTCCGGATGATGAAGGACTTCGTCCCTCATCCATGTGGCAGTTGTTGTATATTCACCGGATGCTCGTCGCTGTATCAAGCGTAAGTACTGCTCAATGGTACAATGGGTGTCGGCGTCGACTTCCATTGATTGCAGGTAACTCTTGATTAGAGGAATTAGTCCAGGAAAGCCATCTGTCTGTAAATAAAGGAGTTATATGTGAATGCCCCTTGACGACTGAATCTGTTGCATACCTTTCCGTTAAAAATTTCGTCGATAGACATAAGGTCATACTCGTCAGAACAACAACTGTTCCCATTGACTTGTTCACTGCATGGCTTTGTCTTCTGTATCGATTTGCGAAACCAGAACTTTTCTTTGCGGCAAGCATCGCGCTTTTGGGCTGTCTGCATGTTTTCATCGACCTTACTTATGGGGATAAGAAAGTCCAACTGATAGGACAAAATCACTCTGGTCAAAAGGACAACAAAACAAACAAGTGCAGCATTTTCAAAGTCTGTCATCTGAGCTTCACACGGTCGGAATTCAACCCGCCAGCCGATGGGTGAATTTGGTGGTGGTGGCTTGAAGCGCATTGTCTGCCAATTGGTCGATTGAATGTTCTCGAAGTGGTCTGTGTCTTCCTCGTCGTTCTGATGAACCTTCTCGCTGAACAGTGACACCGTGTCACGAATGAATAGATGCGCAATGTGTTCTGCCAGCAGATGATCAATTCCTCCATCACGCAAACGTTGATAGACATTTTTGTCATAGACTAAAGGCACATCGTTGTATCTGTAAACGGGAATCAGTAAGTGTACAAGTCAATGGTTAGGCAGTGCTAACGACTTACCTTCCACCTTCTGGTGATAGGAACGAATCAATGGAATCATATCGAGATTTAAGGATTCTGAATTTGTTTTCCTGCAGCGGCTTCAGGCCGCGTTCCTCCTCAGTCCGACAATCAACGGACGCACTTATCACATTCCAACGGCAATCGGATTCCGTCAGATATCCTCTATATATTGGTGAAGCAGCAGTTAGCGCCAACATAATAGGGCACAGTGGTGCCAACTGGTCATACAACGTCCTCGCTTCGACAATGTTACACGCTTGAAAGGTCACCTGTAGGCAGCAGCAACCCATACCAAAGCCCATGGCATCTAAGTGTACTACGTTTGGCTCGCCAGCCGGGCTACCAGCGACGGGAATTTGTGTTTTTTCATCTTTGAATACGTTTAGCTTAATAGCTACGTTTTCTCCCCTCCGCATGCGGATGTTACGTGTGAGCGTCTTAAAACGAGGATGGCCTGGAAATATAGCTTCATCTGGGAAATACAATGATCGTGCTGAACCTTCGACGTCCTCCGGATTTGGCCTGTAGACCGGATCTGTAAATGAGGGACACCCGAGGCGTGGAAAATTTGTGATCGACATAACGCATTCGTCTTCATTTAGCAGCTCGGTGACTTCTTCGCGTCTGTTTCTCATATTGGCTTCAACTAAATTGAAATGGGCCATCAAGCCGCCAAAAGGTTTGCCAGGAGTTCCTTCAATCATGTATGCACCGTATTCTGGTCGCCAGAGGGATTTAACACCATCAGGATCTGCAAGTTCTTTTTCATTTAATTTCCCGAGCAGTTCTGGAGCTCGAAGCGAAACTCTGGCGACTTTCTTCTCATCGTCAAATTTAACAATTATGTATTCGACCTGAAAGATTATTTAACTTTAGCATTTTCATTTCTTTGGTGAACTTGCGCTGAAACAAACCTCATCGCCCCATTTTAGAACGTCACCTTGGCGGTCTTTCAATCTGTGATATAAATTTATAAACTGTTCAATGCCATGTTCACGAACGTGATCGGCTAGCTTCTTGGTTTCCTCCCATGAAAGTGGACTTCCTTCACTCAGTAATCCCATTGATGCTGGAAGGAAATACAACATTTTAGAATATGTATTATCAATAAACTGTGGTTAAAAAGGGAAAATGTTATCAAATCGCTTGTACCTTTACTTTAATCAAAGTTTACATGTAGCTATTGGTATACCTAATGTCGATTTCCATTGTCAGGATAGGGCTTCTTTAATCGGCATGATTTCTGTCTGAAACACGCTACAACGATTAGAAAGACGGAAGGAAAAACCGATACTGAGTCTATCAGAGAAAACACCGACACTAGCCCCTTCGCCAGTTGTTGATTCGTCGCGTCGGTATAGAAGTGAAACAACTAACTTGTCCTCAAGAAAAGCCTCTCCCTCCCAGAAATACCTGGGGCAACCGATGACAGACTTGAAATTTTATTAGTTTAACTTCAGAGTAGTGTAGTCTGTGTTTTCAAAAAACGATTTCGAAAACGATGTCCAAAAACTTTACTACACCCCTGCGATCTGCTTTCAGACGAACGGCTGATAATTACTACATATGTCAAGAGATGTAAGACGAAACAAGATGTCCATTGCTGCAAAGCGTGTTGTACGAAGCGCTCCACTTGTGGACAAACGTTTGATTTTACATTTTGATCATATCCTCCTCTTGGAATAGGATTCGAACGAATTTTTTATTCGCGACTTTGTGGAACGCGATTTAAATGATGTGGATTGTGAATAGACTGACAATTCGCGCCAGGGTGTTTTCGTTCGCGGCAAAAAAATTGGATTTCGAAATTTCGTTATTTAAACTGTTAATAAACTTGTTTTCTTAATACATTTTAATGGAATAATTAATTATTCTCATCTTGGAGTAGTAAAATGTGCAATTTTCTGTTTATAAATGCATAAAAAGTGGTATGTTCGCATTTCATCAATTCGCTCGTTCGCGAATCCCATGTGAATGGTCCTTTATTTAGCGTAATAATTGGCATACGCCACAAATAATGAATATGAATGTTACCTCTCCGATACGTTGCGAAAAACAAAGTTGTCAAGTTTTGATGGAATGTTACTCGTATACCTCGTGTACGTGTAGTCGTGTATCAAGATTAAAACTGAAAGCACCGTATCTACACAAGTATACAATATGGTTTTAATCGTTTCTTTAAACTTTTTACAACACTTTAAGCCCCACCACTGTAATCACATATAAACCGAAATTAAATAAAATGCGATGTAAATGGATTTGTATAGTTATTGCCTGCCATGCATTTTTCATTACAATTACAGATTACGCAAACGGTGATATCACTCCGTTACAATACAATCCATTTTTAATCCCGAGTTTTAAACATCTGGCATATTTCTCACCCGAAACGTTTAAAAAAGTTGACCTTTAGTAATAAAATCTAGTATGTATTGGTGCATACGAGTAAATGGGCATATTAATTTAACATTACACTTACACGTCTATAATAATTATAGATTGTACATCTATAGCTTCAACGACCGACATAACTATAAAAATTCGTATTAGAATAGAACTTGAAGGCTTTCAATGACGTCTCAAAATATGTCTGATATTAAAGATGTAATCGCATCGCATTTTTACTGCTACATGTGTATATGCCAACATTTGATAATTTGTTTTATTGTAATTAACATTCGTAGATAGTTTTATACCGTTTCTTATCATCTTGATAACAAATCCGCCCACAGGCAGAGTGATATAACAATGACTAGGTGCTTCTGATAAGTATAACTTGTATTTACATTTTATTAAAAGAGAAGTAGGTATAATTCAATTTTGTTTCAGGAAAATATAAAATATTTGTTTTTCTCATCGTTATCTTATCATCATACGAATAATACTGTCGCTGATGGCAAGAGTAAAGGGCCAAGAGAGATTTTTTATTGTTCGTAGAGTAATAGAATTATACTGGCTGGGCCACGATTTTATAAAGAGAAGGGGTTTTCGATGTAATCTACCTTTTTTCTCAACTAACCTAAAAATCCACCTGTCTCGCCCGACACGACTTTCATGGGAATGCATATGTGGTCCAGCAGTTTAATCAATGTTCAATTCCGTGATAATTTTGTCAATTTAAACATTAAAATTCTTCACAAAACAAGCACCTCTATGCTCTATCGTTGAATCCGTCGGAATTGAGTTTCATTTCACCTTCTACTGCTATTGCTATTGTGGAATCCGCCGAAAACGTTTGGTTTCACAGTTTCGTTTAAACTTTGAACAGAACAGAGTTCATTCTGTAGTTTAAGTTAAACTAGTTTTCTGCCGTTTAAACCTCAGATCAGGCGATTGTCAAAACCACAAATATTTGACTTAATATAACAATGGATACGAAAGCTCTATTTTTGGAAGCATAAGAGGAAGAGCGAAATGAGCGGTGTTCTCAGAGTCAAATACGAGACATGTTAAGAGGAACAGTGCATGATTTCATGGAAATTCCTGATGAAATGTGTTTTTAGAAAGATTATTTATTGATTTTAATAAAACACATTTTTTATATGTATACCTATTTTCTTTAAAAAAAATATATGGTCACGAAGTTCAGCAAGTAAGTAAACCTATGAAATCCGCAATGAGTTTGATGCGGGCGAGAAATTTTGAACGTTTTCAACGATACATACAATGAACTGTTCACTTTGCGGATTTGACGATACCAAAATATAATTTTTCTCGTAAATAATTCCCCCCGGCGGATTCCACAATAGGGGTGAAGAAGAAAATATGTAAAAGCTTGTCCACACCCAACAAACATTTGGGAAAACATTCCAGAAATGGTTTAAAAATGCTTAGAAACGTTTCACAGACAAATTAACAAATGAAAATATTTTCAAAGCGTTTTGAAAACAGTTTCAAAAGGTTTTTTTCTGTGGATGGTAACGCTTTTACGCTTGTTTGCGAAACGTTTCTCAAATGTTCCACTGGAAGTAGGAAAATAAAATGTATCTCTCTCTGTAGTTGGTGACGAATTATAGCCGAATCCAAAACGAGAAGCCAAACATAAACAATAATTTTTAGAAGATATTGAAAATCGGCTGGTGAAACACAAGATAAATTTCGGAAACCACTTAAACTGTCTATCTGTCTAATGCTGGATTTACTTTACCACGCCACGCAATTTTGCATGACTTCAGAGAGAGAGGTCCGTTTTTCCACAGTCCAGGCTAATGATGTGTAAGAGTCAGACCACAAGCCTAACAGTTAAATTTAGGCTGAAATTACTTTTTTATGGTGATTTGTAGTCTCACTCTCACACATAATTATCCCTGACTGTGGAAAACTCATCTTTCACTCTGAAGTCATGCAAAATTGCGTGGCGTGGTAATGTAAATCCACCATAAAGATGCAATCCAATGTAATAATTTTTGTATTGTACAAATTTGGCAGTAACAAAGAATGGTGTTCATTATCGTGACATGATAACCCAGGGGTGGAATCGGCTAATTTGTGATAATCACAAATCACCTTATCAAATAAAATTTTCCGTCTGCGTAAGGTGATCACCAAAAATTGTTTAAAATTTGGCATCACTTGACACTGACATGTGTCATTATTTTTTTTTTTTTTTTGTACTGTTTTCGAATTGGGGAAAAGCATTTGAGTAGGTGATGCACTTTTAGAGAATGCAAAGAATATAAAAATGACCATTCTAACAATTTCCTACAGATAATATTGTAGAAGTGTAGACATGTATTATTAACAGGGCCACAGCCAATAAAGCGCATGTCAAGTTGTTGACCAAGTATGTGGAAAAGCACCCGGATTTGGCCAAATCTTTTTCTGACAAAGGTGCTATCTGCCGTAATGCCAATAGGATTATTTGAGAAAAAGTATCCCTAAATATGAATGTGCCACTCACCTAGGCCTGCCAGACGTACCGATTTTGGCGGGACAATCCCGACATTTGAACCCTGTCCCGATTTCTGTCCCGATATACAAAATGTCCCGATTTTGTCCCGATTTTCTTTCTTTTTATTCTACTTCGTTTGAAAAGGATCGGAAATAACAAATAAATTAATATAAACATATGTTACAAATCATAACGACTATAGGCAATTGCAATTGTTGCTGTGAATGCATTCAACCATATAGAAATATGAAATATTGAGCTGTAAAGTGCTAGTCGACAGGTATATAAGTACTTTTAAACTCAAAAAACTGTGGCAGTCTTATTTTATGTGGCGGGTGGCGGCTAGTGTTTTCGATTCTAATAACGAATACTGTTTTAAAGTAGGTACATAAGTATGTTAACTAAATGAACATTAACTAGCATTTAGTCGATGCTTCGCTTTTGTTGCAGAAGTACCTAATGCGCTTTACTAAGTGCTCGCTAGGATAAAAGAAAATGTTCTCCATACAAACTGAACCCACATTGGGCCCAAACAAAATTTCCAAAAAATTCCCCCAATAGTGGGACTTTGTTCTTTATAAACTAAGTCCCAAATGAACTTACTCCCAACCTCCAAATCCAACAGTGACCCCAAGCAGGGGGGTTGCATATACCACTGTGCCTACGGAAGTTGATCTCGCATTAGGCACAATTATATGAATGGAGGCATGCTGCCTCAATTGAGACTTAATTCATTAATCCATTGGGAATTAGTTCATAATGAACTACGAACTATCTCCCAAACATATGAACTAAATCCCACTGTAGCAAGCTACCACCCTAAATGAATATTTTTATAAAATTAATAATTTTAATTTCTATTTGTTCATAAAAGTCACACTCACTTACTGGGTGAATTGTCATAAGACAACTTTGAAAATTTTATATAATTACCTATCAACTGATGAAAAAAAACTTATACCTAGATACCTACTGTGTGATTAATAAAAGTTTAAAAAAAATAATAAGTGTCAGTTCCTTCAATTGTTCCAATTTCCAGATAATTTGGAACCTACTGCGCTAAGCGTCCCGCCAGGCCAGTAGTCTTCCCATTTTTTCAGCTAAGGCTAGGAAATTACTCCGCTGAGCGTTCCGCCCGGCAAGTAATTCGCCTACTCCCCCCCTTACATTTGGCGCCCAACTTCGAGGCCGAACGCGAACCACGGTCTACACAACACACGAGACCCACTGACCACGTCACTGAGGCCAAACCACGGTCTATATAAGAGACCTACTTTCAACGTCACTAACGCCGAACCACGGTCCTGACGCGTAGTCAGACTACCGCTGCTGCCGCAGCTATGGACACTGCTTCCAATAATGACGACACGCGGCGTCATTCTACTACCATAGATGACGATCCTGAAAGAAGAAACCCCACGCATAGCCGTACTGCTATTAATGACACTTCTTCAGACTTAATCCAACTGACGCAACGACAACTAATGGGTCTGTTCAGGAAGGATGTCGGTCTGTCAGAATGTACTGAAAGATTTAATGGTCAGCCTGATGGAACGAAACTGGACAATTTTCTCCACGGGGTGGAAATCTTTAAACGAGTAAAAAACATCTCCGACGAGGATGCTCTAACTGAACTCCCACTGCTGTTTCGAGATTTCGCAATGCTCTGGTGGAGAGGCGTCGAAAACGAAGCCACGACATGGAAATACGCTCTGGAGCTTCTGCGAAAACAATTCTCACCAAAACGCAAAGCCCATGTGCTGTTCCAATTGATCTTCGACACCAGACAGAAACCAGGAGAAACAACAGACATATTTATTGGTAGGAAGCGGGCTCTCATCTCAGAACTCCCCTACAAAAAGTTACCGGATGAGCTATACCTTGACATGGTTTTTTCTTTGCTCCTCGAATCCATCCGTAAAGATGTCAGACGCGAACAATTTAAGACCTTCGAGGAACTCATCACGCTTTGCAGAGATTGGGAACAGCTTTCAATAAACGCCATGCCCTCAACGTATGAAGCTCCATCTCACCAAGCGCGTGCCAAAACTAGCAGGTGTAGTTTTTGCAACTATAGAGGACATCGAGCAGAAGACTGCCGGAAACAAAAGGCAGCAGAAGAGAAACAGGCCAATAAGACGACATCAACGACGACAGAAGTAAAACCGCAAATAATTTGTTTCGGTTGTGGTACCAAGGGGTTTTATCGAGCCAACTGTCCAAATTGTCGCAAGCCTCCTGCAAGTCAATCATACGCTCAAATCCAAAACCTTAATTTATCGCCTAAAGGAGGCATACCAACGATCCCTTTTTCGGTAAAAGGAAAAGAAATGCTCGCCTATATAGATACGGCAGCAGTGTCAAGCATCGCAGGCAACGACTTATACCAACACCTTAAAGCAACTGGTCACAAGTTCAACAAGGTACATGCAAGCATCACGCTAGCGGACGGAATCGACACACAGAAGGACATGTGGTGTACGTCATGTCGCATAATATTGGGCAATCGTTCGAAGGTCATCAACATTTGCGTCCTTCCACAAAGAAGAAGTTCGATAACGCTGATAGGAATTGACTTCCTTGAAGAAGCTGGTATAGTACTAAACCTAGCTCAACGTACTTGGCACTACATCGAACAACCAAACGCAACCTTTGAATACTACGACCAGGTAGAAGGAACTGCCAACACACCAAGAAGCAACGTATCAACACCACAATCCCTGCTAAACCTGGAGGACAACGAGATCGTTCCGATTTCACCAATAGGGTCCACACCAGAACAAGTTCTTAACATGTCCATAGACGAGGAAGTCCCTCAGCAAGCACCAATGGCCAGCACATCGTCACGAGCCAGTGCATCCAGGCGACACAGATCCTCAGGAGTATATCAATCTGAACCAATCTACGACATGTTCCGTGATGCACTCCCCTTGCATGTGCACAGCCCACAACGAGGCGGAGACGTTGAAAACGTTTATCTGAACATAGCTAGGAACAGTTCAGATAGAAGAATGGACAAACTCTTTGCGCCCCCGTACAAGGTCGAGATAAATTCCCTTGAGCTACGCAGCGTAGAAGGCCTTCATCTGTCACAAGAAAGACGAAACGCTCTTAACGCTCTTCTAAAAGCAAACGAGGAGGTTTTCACCTGGGACAATGAAGTGACAGCCAAAGGGGTAGAACACTACATCCACACTGGAGACCACGCACCCACCGCTTCACCGCCATATAGGCTTTCGCCTACCAGAAAGACCCAACTAAAAGAGGAGATCCAGAAGATGCTACACCAACACATTGTTGAGCCATGCGATTCTCCATGGGCATCACCAGTAGTGATGGTTCCCAAGAAGTCCGGAGGCATTCGAGTGTGCGTCGACTATCGGCAGCTCAATGCAGTCACAACGCCAGACAGGTACCCACTACCCAGAATAGATGATTTGCTACACACAGCGAAGGCGACGCCATACATGAGTACCCTCGATCTACAATCGGGTTATTGGCAAATAGCTGTCGCTGATGCAGACAAGGACAAAACAGCTTTTATAACGCCATTCGGAACATTCCGATTCAACCGAATGAGTTTCGGACTCCGTAATGCGCCAGCAACGTTTCAACGTTTGATAGATCGAATCAAGACCGGTCTAGGAGAGATGAATATATTCGCCTATCTGGACGACATAATTGTCTGTTCATCTACCTTCGAGGATCACCTAAACGACCTACAGATGCTATTCCGCAGACTTAGTGATTATGGCCTTAGGATTCACCGACAGAAGTGCCGACTTTGCTGCGAGGAGGTCAAGTTTCTAGGACACATCCTAACCAGACATGGTATCCAAACGGATCCTGAAAAGACGGCTGCTATAATTCAGATGAATCCACCGCGCAATGCAAAGGAGCTGCTAACGTTCCTTCAGACCTGCTCCTGGTATCGGAGATTCATCCCCAAGTTTTCTGAGAACAGCAAGCCGCTGAGTAAACTTATGAAAAAGAATATCGCATTTGCTTGGACTATTGAACAGCAACATGCTTTTGACACATTGAAGCATTTGCTTACAACGGCACCTATCTTACAACAAGCTGATGAGACAAAACCATTCTACATAAAGACCGATGCAAGCAATTATGCTCTTGGGGCAGTTTTGGTCCAGGGGGAGAAAGCAGAAGAGCATCCTATAGAATACGCCAGCCGATTATTGACATCCGCCGAAAGAAACTATGCTACAACGGAACGGGAAGCATTAGCAATCGTTTGGGCAGTCAACAAATTTAGAGGCTATTTTGAAGGATCGGAGATAACGCTGCTGACAGATCATCAACCCCTGAAATGGCTTATGTCCCTGAAGTCGCCAACCGGTAGACTCGCAAGATGGGCCATGCAGTTACAGTCGTTCAACTTAAAGATAAACTACATTACGGGAAAAACGAACACCGTCGCGGACACATTATCACGTCCACCAGTACAAGCATGCGACGTATGCTATACACAAATCGACTTACCCACTCGTCATTTCGATGAGGTACGAAGGGGTCAACTTGGCGACCCAAAACTGAAAGCAATCATCAACGCCTTTGAGGACACTACTGGTACTGAGGCCGAACACTACGTTTGTGAAGGTTACACCATGAACAATGGAATACTTTACAAATATGTCGACGACAATGAAGACAATGCAGCACTAGTGATACCGGATATTGAAAAAGACACCATTTTACGCGCTCTGCATAATGCTCCAACAGCTGGACATTATGGCATCGACAAAACGAAGGCTAGGATATTGCCTTACTTCTTCTGGGATAATATGAATTCTCACATAGAAGACTACATCAAGAAGTGTGTAGAGTGTCAGAAGTATAAACCCTCCAATCAGAAGCCCACTGGACTGTTCCAATCAACACCGACAAACCAACGATTTGAAGTAATATCGATAGACTTGTTTGGCCCACTACCGCCAAGTGATAGCCATCGCTGGGTCTTTGTTGTTGAAGATACCGCAAGCCGCTGGGTGGAACTATTCCCACTTGAAGAAGCCACCGCCGAGCAATGCGCGAACATTCTACTCAACGAAATATTTCTCCGATACGGCATCGCTCGCCGAGTAATCAGTGACAATGGGCCACAATTCATATCCTCGATTATGCGATATTTAACTACCTGCCTTGGTATTGAGCAGACCTTGACTCCGGTATACCATCCCCAAGCAAACATGGTGGAACGCAAGAACCGCGACCTCAAGACGCAGCTATCAATCCTCGTTGGAACAGAGCATGCTACATGGAGCCAACGCTTGCCCGCTATCCGTTTCTCCATGAACACAGCAGTCTGCCAAACAACAGGTCAAACAGCCGCTTATTTAACTTTTGGAAGAGAGTTAAGAACCCCGATTCACGTAACCCAAAACTTAACTACCATCCTGGACAATGAAAACTTTGTCCCCGAGATAACTCCGTATTTACGACAATTGGCCGACGTGGTAGAAGAATCACGTAACATTGAAACACAAACAAAGCAACAACGTTTGTTATACGCCAACTCAAAACGAAAGATGCCGCCAACATATGCGATAGGTGACGCAGTTCTAGTCACAACTCACGTCCTGAGCAACGCAACCAAGGGTATTTCATCCAAATTCGTACCGAAAAGGGATGGTCCCTACATCATTATATATAGACTAGGAGAGACAACTTTCCAAATTGCACACCCCGACCAATTAGATGTGCCTCTGGGATGTTACCACGTATCAGCGCTAACGCCTTATAATTCTAGATCTGATGTCATCAACATCCGACCCCAACATCCAATCCGAAGAAGAGGACGCCCAAAACAGACGACAACCCAGACTCACCATTTTACTGGCAACTCGCCGAGACGTACTCGTAGCCAGAGGGGGAGAATGTAGCAAGCTACCACCCTAAATGAATATTTTTATAAAATTAATAATTTTAATTTCTATTTGTTCATAAAAGTCACACTCACTTACTGGGTGAATTGTCATAAGACAACTTTGAAAATTTTATATAATTACCTATCAACTGATGAAAAAAAACTTATACCTAGATACCTACTGTGTGATTAATAAAAGTTTAAAAAAAATAATAAGTGTCAGTTCCTTCAATTGTTCCAATTTCCAGATAATTTGGAACCTACTGCGCTAAGCGTCCCGCCAGGCCAGTAGTCTTCCCATTTTTTCAGCTAAGGCTAGGAAATTACTCCGCTGAGCGTTCCGCCCGGCAAGTAATTCGCCTACTCCCCCCCTTACACCACTGCATAATTGGCGAGACTTAGTTCATTTGGCTAGTGGGAGTTAGTTCCATTTGGGACTTAGTTCGTAGGGCCCACTTACTCACCACTTCACTGCGCGCCTTGCTTCAGAATTTACCCATACAAACATTGTCCTCCTTTTTTGTCCTTTTTGAGTTTGAAATTACCCAAATCACTTCTAAGTTCTAAGTGCTAAATTTAATCAAAAAAGGAAATTTGTTTCAAAATATTAGCTTCGTAGCTTTTATTGTATTAAAATAAGTCCAAACGATAAATATATGCAGTATGTTTTTGTTATGTACCCGTACCTAACTATTAGACTGAATATGGAAAGTTTCTGAATTATTATAACGTACGTATAGGACAGGTAGCGTTAAAAAAACGTTTAGTTTTCCTTAATGCGTGTATAAAAATGTATATTTTTTGTATGTCCCGATTTGTCCCGATTTTCGGGCCTTAGTGTCCCGACTTTAATAAAATTTCATCTGGCAGCCCTACACTCACCCATGGGACAGAGTTTAAAGTGTTTTCGAGGTCACTTCACAAAGAGTATTTTGCCCTATTTGCCCAGTTATTACAAACTTCCAAAGATGGAATGTGAGTTGACGGAACTCCGGCTGGCAGATGAAATTGCCTTAGGGGTAGGATATCCTACACAAATATTTCGTTTTATCGTCGAATTTTCCAGCTCCAGTATGTTTAGAACAGAAGGACAAAAAAAAACCTATCTTTATTTTGAACTTGTTCCTATTCACTTTCAGACACTAAAAATAATAGCAAAGGTACAAACACGTCCATTTTCTCTTAACACATAAAAAAAATTAAACAAGTAAAAGTGTTATCATCGGCCTGGCCGATGCTTTGATACCCTCCACTGCATAAAAGTCATGCAAAATGTTTGCCATGTATGTGTCTAATATTAGTTTTGTATGGTAGGTAGCAGAACTACTTTACCGACATAGAAAATTTTCAATACCGACCGGACGAAAAAAGTCTTCTCACAAAATTTCATTCACCTAAGTCGATTCTTTTGGACGCTGTCGTGCTTTCAACAGACAGAGATATATGGGTCAAATATTGGCTTTGTATGGGAGGTAACAGAACTACTTGACCGACATGGACCATTTTTAATACAAACTTCAAGGCCATACATATAAGACCTCTCATAAAATTTCAGTTGCCTAAGTCGATTCGTTCGGACGCTATCCTGATTTCAACAGACAGAGAGAGACGTGGGTCTAATAGTGGTTTTGTATGGGAGGTAACAGAACTACTTGACCGACATAGCCCATTTTCAATACCAACCTGGCGACGGTAAAAAGAAGTCGTCTCACAAAATTTCATTCGCCTAGGTCAATTCCTTTGGACGCTATCGTGCTTTCAACAGACAGACAGACAGACAGACGGACATGGCTAAATCGATTCAAAATGTGATCCTGATTCAGAATATATATACTTTATAGTGTCTCCGGTGAATCCTTCTTGGCGTTACAAACGTAATGGCAAAGTGAATATACCTTCCAGTGGAGGGTATAAAAACCACTTTGATCAAACCAACAATGCAAGTGACAACTAAAAAAATTATCACAAAAATGTGATTGTCACCGGTGACAATAACCTTACACTCAGACCAATTTTGTTGATTGTAACTATCACTTATCACAAATCACCTTAGCCAATTCCAACCCAGTTTTTAGTGCCTAAATTAAAAGATATGGATGTGACCAACGTGTGGTTTCAAAAAGACGGCGGCACATGCCATACAGCTAAAGAAAGAATTCATGCAAGTAAGTCATTTCCTAATCGTGTAATCGGCCGTTGTTGCTATCAGAATTGTCCATCCAGATCTTGCGATTTAACGCCATTGGACTTTTTTCTTTGGGGTTTTTTGAAGTCAAAGATCTATGCAAACAAGCCCTCGACCACCAACGCCTTGAATCAGGAAATTGGGACCGTCGCAAAACGGTCATAGAAAATTTCAAGAAAAGAGTACGTACTTGCCAGCAAAGCCGTGACGGCCATTTATCCGATTTATCCCAATCTGTATACTGTATGAATCAATAAAAAATTTAAGCTTTCTTATTTCTTATTATTAAAAATCTGTATTTTCTTTCAAAATTACATTTTGCGTAAATTATGGGACACCCTTTATATCCTTATTCATTTTTACTGAACAAAATTTTTGGGAATTTAATCTATCTATCAATTTTTTGCATTTAACAAATAACTGAGTAAGGGTATGAATGGGGAAAAAAATCTCTGTAGCCTTTAGAGCCAAGAGGTTAATTTTGTAATTTGTTTGTAATTTTTGATGAGAATGTCTATTTATATTGTTTGATCTAAACTGAGTTGGACTTCTCCAATGGACCTAATACTTTAGAAGCGAAAGAGAAAATTTATTTAGGAAGTTATAAAAAAGTTCGTCTTGTGAAAACATCGACATTTAACATAATTTTACCAAAAATTCTGAAAAGGTAGTCAGAAAAAAATCCAATATTTTATACAGACGAAATGCTTATGAATTTGTTTCTTGCCGAAGTTTTTAAACTTAATTCTCGGAGAGGTACATTTTATATTGAAGTATCTCAGATTATGTAGTAAGGTATGCTCCGAAATTCGCATTATTCCAAATAAATTCCCAGACCTATCTATTGATCCGGGATATTTCAATTTCATTCAATTCTCTTCAACAAGTTTTAAGTATCTATAATATAAATACGAAAAGCTCCCTATCAGTCGCACCAACCATAATAATCATTATAAACTATACATACTCGTGAAAGATTAGAATTTATTTTCTTATCAGCTATGTTTATAATGAGCGATTTCTATACAATATAATCGTCAGTTAGAATCAGTTCCTTAGTTTGGACGATCAGTGCAGCGGATAGTCGCAAAAAGTAATAATGTTTACGTCTTTTCCACTCGTTCGGTCTGTGCGTTGCGGTATTTTAAAGAGCTCGCTTATAAACTCCCAGAGCTGGAAGCATTTATCCACTAACAAAAAATCAAATTCATTGGAACTGCAGGAGCAATGTGATGTTCTTATTATCGGAGGCGGTGGAGTTGGGTCATCCACCGCCTATTGGCTGAAGAAAAAACTTCGAGATGGTCTAAATGTGGTAGTTGTTGAGAAGGATAGCGCTTATAAAAGTGCATCGACAGTGTTATCAGTAGGTGGGGTGAGACAGCAGTTTTCTCTTCCGGAAAATATCCAAATGTCCCTGTGTGGTGCAGAGTTCATAAAAACAGCTAAGGAACATCTAGGGGATGTAGAACTTAATTTCACACCGAATGGCTATTTAATCATGGCGTCAGAGGAAAGCGCTGAAGCTCTGAGGAACAATTCAAAAATTCAGAACGAGTTGGGTGCCCACAATGAGGTCCTTACGCCAGAAAAACTGAAATCGAAATTTCCCTGGATCAATACCGATGGCGTAGCGTTGGGTTGTTATGGCCTCGATAAGGAAGGTTGGTTCGATCCATGGGCTCTTCTAATGGGTTACAAAAACAGAGCACGAGAGTATGGCGCTAACTTTGTCGACGGCGAGGTGGTTGGCTTCGAAGTAAAACCACAACAATCTGATGCAGATCTGGATAAAGCTATTGTACGTCTGCCTAATGGTGAAGAACGAACGATTAAATTTGGATCTTGTGTGATTGCAGCCGGACCGACATCAGGACATGTAGGTCGATTGGCGGGAATCGGAAATGGGCCTGGACTTTTAAGTACTCCACTGCCGGTGGAGCCACGTAAGCGATATGTCTACGTATTCGATTGTCAAGGAGAAAACGCGCCCGGCTTGTTAACCCCATTGACTATAGATCCCAATGGGACGTACTTCAGGCGCGATGGATTGGGCGGAAACTTTTTGTGTGGTCGCAGCCCAGATTGTACGTGTGAACCATCGACGGACAACCTAGACGTCGATCACAGCTTTTTTGAAGCTGAAATCTGGCCAACGCTCGCCCATCGTGTAAAGGCATTTGAATCAGTAAAAGTTCGCAGCAGTTGGGCTGGCTTTTACGAATTCAATACTTTCGATGAGAATGGCATCATTGGGAAGCATCCCTTCTACAATAATGTGTACATCGCAACCGGTTTCAGCGGACATGGCATTCAACAGACTCCGGCTGTTGGTCGGGCCATCTCCGAACTTATCATTGATGGAAGATTTACTACGATCGATCTTCAGCGTCTAGGATTCGATAGGATAGTTAAAGGCGAACCCATGCCAGAGATACATATCATATAAGAAAATGAATAAAGAAACATGTTTATACATATTTTTAATTACATATCTGTTTTCTTGTCTCAGTTTCAGATGACGCTCTAGATTGGCACGACTTACATGATGATTTGCTGAGCAAAGTAATCAGTCAGTGTGTTGTGTACCAGTGAGCGAGAGGTTCAACGTTCTGATATCATTTATCTTTGAAAATATTTTATGTGTCTACGAAAGCCTGCCTCGAGGGCCCTATCAAATAAATACACTGCAGCGGACTTTTTTTATCGTTGCTGTCCAAAGAGTGCGTTCTGATTTTTTTATAGACTTCCAATACCTACCCATAACCAAGCTACTAATTTTAGAAAGTTGCGTTTCTGTTAAAAATGTATTTTTGATGTTATGTGCCCATAATTTTTTAAACAATATAAACTACAAGTTGTTATTCCTTTGCCTAGTTCATTTGAGATTTGCGTTTCGTGAACGTTCTTGGAATGAGCGATTAGATACTACATCTAATCGCATGGAAGATTGCCAAATGAAGAATATTGAAACCAGATGGCAAATATTTTTTTTAAAAACACTGTCATATGCAATTTTAATGAGATCTTTACAAAATATAAAAGACTATTAGTAAAAATTACGTTTGGTCTTGTTACTCGTAAATAGCGATATGGGCCAACAATTACACAAAAGATCGCCGAGAGATGAGCCTATATAAATATGTTTCTTCATAAGAGATATTTGGTAGTTTTGGACGAACAAAATCGAAGAACAATGCGAGGATTTTGGGTTGTCTCGCAAATAACGTGATGGATATTTGTCTCCATAATGCGTCGGTAGTTTCCACTTCAGGAAAAGTATATTCGAGTGGCATTGGATGGCACGATCTCGGTAATCAATTTAATGGTTAATTTTGAAACATTCATGTCAAGTGTGGCACTTATTTCTTATATCTCTCGCTTTCTTAATCCTAACCAAATTGAGCACGTTCAAGAATCTAGTTTAGTAAGTATGGCAACTCTCTCAGTGGATGTATCTGGGTTTTCTAAATTGGCTAAACTGGTCATAACGTAAATCGTTTTTTCACTAGACGTTTATAGCGGCAGAGGGGTAGTGTAGCCGACAGTATTCAAGTTAAGAATTTCCCGACTTAGGTTCTACTAAGTTGACATTTTCATTTGGTTCTCAGATAGAGCAATTTGACATTCAATAAATATAAATGTACTAGCGAACCCCCTGCACACTTCGTAGTGCAAAATATGAAAATATAAAAATCAATTTCAAATTCATTTAAATCAATGGTAAACAGTTTCTATTGTAATGCCCTGCTGTATTCACAACACTTGGTTTTTTAGGATTCGTATTGCCTACATAATATTCTTGTCTATCAGGATAATGCGCATCAATGTTAAAAATTTGCGAAACTGTAGCTCCCATGACTGTCGAAGAATAACGCCTCCTCACCCCTTTATCTATTTTTGACCAATCTTCACAGGAACACAATCGATTCGGTGGTTTTCGAAATATTACATTTTGAATGTTGTTTTTTTATAGGCAGTGCCACGCCCCTAGGTCCAATTTTAACCAATCTTCACGGGAATACTCCTGGGCCGATACCTAAGATTGTATGTAAATTTGAACTCAATCGATTCAGGGGGTTTCGAGATATAAGATTTTGAATGCATTTTTTGTATGGGAGCTGCCACGCCCCTATAACTCATGAACCAATACACCTACAAAGACCGTATGAACATATAAACCATGGTATCAACGTCACCTTTCATGGGAAATTTCCAGAATCAAAATCGGTTCACGCATTACAGAGAACATTATCGACAAACACAATTGATCATGATTTTTATATATATAGATACTTTTTTTAATGTAAAAGAAAAAGAAAAACGGTGACATATTGACATCTTACAAGTTTTGTTACTTCTTGAAAATGTTTTCCTTTATCTGTCAAATCCAAACATGTTTTAACAACAAGGACAACTAGGAACGCAGCCCAGAAGAATATAAAATATACATATTGTCAAAAAGTGACTTACGACTACGACCAATTTAGTTAGTTTTTGCGTTCAGAGTTAAGGTGGGTTTCCGCACGTGTCGGTTGATTGACAAAGTTTGAGAGCTCTCATTTATGTCATTGACCGACACCACCGCAAGTTCATTTTCATTTTCACTTATGTCATGTCAATTATTGGCCAAAAATCGTTTGTCAGTTCATTGAAAATGAGATTTTCACAAGTATATACTGTGTTTATCAACTCACTGAAAGCTATTTTGATTTTCACTTGCACTGCCAATTTGGAATTGTCATCTTTTTGTCAATTGTGAATTGTGGCGTCGCGTAAGCAAATATGTACATCTATAGGTATAAAATGGATAAAATGGATTTCAAATTAATTTTGCAAAGGGTTAAACCATCATTATCCTTACATATAATAAAACTGTAGGCATTTTCTTTGTCAGCTAAAAACTCGAAAACTACTGGACAGATTTCGATGAAACTTTTTTTAAATGTTCCTTAAGACTGTGAGACTGCTATAGGCTATGTCGTTTATAGCCACGTCCTTAGGAACAGTTTTTAGCCAAAATGTATTTTTTGAAGTGAAAATATATACATACACATATACCTTGCTACGAATGGATGTTTATACTTTTGCGATCGTCAAACAAACACATTCGATAAGGGTTGATTTGTTTTCGCAGTGAGTGCTATGGTCAGTTGTATATTATGTAGGTATGTATATTATGATTGTATGTCCGATTAAGGAGGGGATGGGGTGAGTCGTGCGTGCTGCAGAATGGCATGGGGTATATTAATAATCTTTATAAAAGAAGAGACGTATAATACAAAACAGGTTTCATTTCAGAATTTCATTCGATATGTGGTATGGTAATTGTGTTGTGTTGGGGTAGGTAGTTGTTTGGATTCTATAGGAAGAGGGAAGCAAAGGAAAGGAAAGGAAATGGAGTATATTAAACAAGTAGCAAGATCAATGAGAGGGAGGGCGATGCAGAGGGTGCACATTATATATCCAATGCATTACATCCATTATCGCATATCGCCACGCAACGCAGTAGGAATTTTATTCTGATATGACGTAACAGGGTAGGGTTGGGGTAGTTGTTTGGATTCCGTAGTTCTACTTTGGGGTTGTTGTCGCACATCGAAAGCAATTTTTCTTGAACAGATAGGTACCTACTGTGTATGAGTGACTTACTTCTGTCCAGCCAGTTTGTGAAATCTATATCTATACATATAATAAAACTGTAGGAATTTTCTTTAGCCGTTAAAAACTCGAAAACTACTGGACAGATTTTGATGAAACTTTTTTTTAAATGTTAAATGTGAGACTGCTATAGGCTATGTCGTTTATAGCCATGTCCTAAGGAACAGTTTTTAGCCAAAATGTATTTTTTGAAATGAAAATATAAATACATTCGAGGGTTGATTTGTTTTCGCAGTAAGTGCTATGGTCAGTTGTATATGTAGGTACATATGTATATTATGATCGTATGCCCGATGCCGGATGGGGATGGGGTGCGTGCTACAGTATGGCATGGGGTATATTAATAATCTTCATAAGAAGAGAGACCAAATATAATTTTGTGCGAGCGGGCAAGGCGAGCACGGGTCCAGCTAGTTCAATCATAAAAAAACATTCATGCGAAAAGCAGTGGGTCCTGTAAAAAGATTGGCCTACCTTGAACAAACTCACTTCCCAAAAAATACGCCATATATCAAAATGTGTCTATTCATTGACAAACATGATGCCAATTAAATTTCTCTGTCAATTAAAAACAAAGTGACATTGCCCGCGTTCCACTGACCGCTAGATGACTAGCGGCATGCCAAACTCCATATAAAAAACAACTGACATTTCACAATATGTGCTAGAGCTCTAGCGGCCATTTTGATTGACAATTCAGCTATTTCCACTTGTCCAGCAGCGTGTCCCGTATTTTTTTTTTTCTCGTATCTTAACAAAAGCCCCCGCAAAAGTTGCGTATTGTGGAGCTAATTACGGGGAAAATGACAGAAAAAATATTCATGGGTACTTTTGAGCCTCTACTGAATTTTTTTTTTTTTCTTTTTAATCTTTTTTTAATAATAGGTACTAAAATTGTTAAAGTTATCGTATTTTGCCAAATGAAAAGTTTTTTGATAGCATTTGAGGGCTTGCCTTCTGTAAATGTGATTCCTGTTAATGAAAGGCCTTTTCAGCGGATCAAAGAAACGACAGGAAAATGAAGATCGGTTCTGTATCTGTTGATAAGCCCGAAAGTTTAAAACTTCAAAAGCGACTATTTCGAAAAGAACGTAGTGCATTGAATAATCTTGCCCCCGACGTTTAGTCTTCTCTTTGACTCCGAAGACAGTCAGGAATATAAGAATCTTCTCTGGGGTTTAGTCAGCAAGTTTTGCTGTAGTGACGATTTCTTCGGCAAGGACTTTCTTTCTGGAAGACAGCCGGACATTCCATGAGAATATGGAGAGAGGATTCATCACTCTCCAGGCACAGTCTACATGTCGGGTCCGGTGAGATTGCAATTCGGTGAATATGTTTTTTCATAAGACCACGGACAGTAATAATACCTGTCAGGATTCTTAAGTTGTTTTTGTCCAGATTAGTAAGAAAATATGTTTTTCTGTGGGAGAATTTTGGGAAGAACTGTTTGGTGCAGTTCTGCCCAGGTGTTTTAAGCCAGAGTTCATTAGATTCGATTTAAGCTAAGCTCCTACCTAATGAATTCCTTGAAGCATCCCTTACTGACACCGCAGAAGGGTTCAGGTCCGACGAGTGGCGTTGTCGAGCCGACTTTGGACAGTGAGTCAGCCGTTTCGTTTACAGTAAAGCCCCTGTGGGCTGGAATTCAGTGTAGGATGACTAAGTTTTTCTTTGCTAGTTCGTAGATGGCCATGTTAATTTCCAGGACCAGCTTCGATTTTATAACAGATGAGTCCAGAGCTTTAAGAGCAGATGGACTGTCTGAGAAGATAAATATGGTGTTACCACTTGTATTAGAAATTAAATTTATTCTAGCGCAGTGGTTGATGGCAAGGACTTCAGCCTGGAATATGGACGAGTACTTACCTAGGCTGACTGGAAAGTTCGCTTGAGGCGATTCTCCAAAACTGGCAGATCCAGTGCCTGAATCCATCTTGGAACCGTCTGTGTACCAGATTAGGTCTAGTCGCGATGGATTGGGTTTGTATTTTTCCCATTCTTCCCTTGGCTGGATGTTGTTAGAGAAGTTTTTAGGAAAGCAATATTGCGGTAACGTGTCGTCTAGAAACATGCTGCTCCATTCAAGCTCCATAGTCTCAATCAAAGACAGGTGACCCCCATTATAGGAATAGGGGTCGATATTATTCGAATGGAATAAACGATGAATACTTAGTCTTACGTCCAACTATTATTTTGATTGGTTATACGTTTATTTCAATTTTTACTTTTTTTATTAAATACCAAATCATTTTTATGTTTGTATAAAATAATAATTTGAATAAATAGTAAAACGAGCAAATGTTAGTACTTTCTGACTTTACCCTGTTTTTCAATCGTCGGTAGAGGCTCAAAAGTTATACCCTAATCAAAAAAAAAAATACACATTCGGATTCTTCTCGTCAATACGCAACTTTTTATACGACGAAATACAGTAAACGTCAAAAGTGAGTGAACACCAATGTCTTTCATTTGTCTTTGGAGTTTAGATACAATTTTTTCTGAATATTTATTAAGTGTTTTTTTGTGTCGTTTGAAATGTGATCAATTATTGTTATTTCGTAACCAAACTTTTTACAGATTGTTGGTTTTTCAAACCTGTTTCCAGATCCTAAAGAAAACTCAAAGAAGAATCGGTGTTTACTTACTTTTGACGCTCACTGTATGTCATACAATGACAGACACCCAATTGTCCAGTGGTTTCTTTGTCAGTTATTGACAAGTGCTGTTATTCAATTCATTGACAAGCAATTTTTCGCTATATCCACTTGTCTCGTTTTTAATTGACATAAAAATACGTCAATTTCAAATCGACAAGTGAAAACCTAGTCCAGACAATTCATTTCATTTTATTAATTCAAGTCGACTTAACTGCGGCCATTGAAATAAATATTTCCAGACTTACAATACATATCCAATTATTGTACTAATTTCTCTTCAGACTTCACATAAAATTTAAAGATAACATTTGTCATCTTTACTAATTGAATTACGTCGCGCTAAGATTTTGTTCACAAGTTGATGTTTACACTGATAGTTTGCATATATTCTCTAAGTTGTTGATGTTTGTTTAGAGAATGACAAATCTTGAATGGCTAGAGTTAGGCGGAGAGCAATTACTTTACGAATTCGATAGCAAATAAAACTATAGGTACTCGTAGGTAGACGACCATTTCAATTCAAAGAACGATTCTGAGGATCCTCAACATAGCTATGACATCACCGTTTAACAATTGTTTATTATGTTTATCTGCCTCAGACATTAGATACTAATCAATTACATACAAAGTTAATTCATTCATAGACTTATACAAAAATGTAAGATTCTGTGGACCAACGAACACTAAGCATTCGTCTTCGCTACAGTGGATTCGATTATATGAAATATATGAATGATCTAATAATCCACTTTAGGGATACTCGTTCAATCTACAGATATACAATTTAAATGATTTATAATATGTTATATTCAGAGTAAGGCATATGCATTTTTTTCTACTGGCATTACATTCCCTACAAGCGCCAGCTTGATTGCATGTTCGATGTGCTTCAACGCGTATCGTTTCGTTTTATTTGCGAATATGTATTTGCAATTTGCAATCAATACGGATTTGATATGGGTCAATGGAATGTAACTCATCAGGCTCCTACTTTTCTGATGCTTTCATTTGGTTAATTTTATTTTTGCTGATCTGATCTGAGTTTTGCTTGAAAAGCCCTATCACCGATCACTTGCTTCATTTCATAACATGAAAGTTGATCTGGATATAAAAATTGATTTGTTGTCCCAACGTAAAATCACATAAATATAAAGAAAAAGATAAAATTGTTTCATGTTGACATCCTCTCCTACGAGTAGTATTCATCTTTCTCCTTGATTCAGAGGTTGAGCTGCAATACATTCAAAACGGATCTTATTTGATCGAATGCGAACAAATTTAAGAATTGGATAGTTTTCGATTCTAGCTCTGCTCTCGGGTGGTGGAAGCACAACACAATGGATGTTTTGTGTAGTGTTCGTGGGGCGTGGGACCGTTCTCACAAATGAGAAATAAATTTGTGTGCGTAGGGTGCATAGGGCTTGGTAGAATGAAAGAGTGATGGATGGTATATTAGTATCGTAGATGGTGGTATGTCATCAATTTGTAATTAGTTTATGCTCATAAATTATACGAGTAATCAGGCTAAGTAAACAAGCTAACATTTCAAATGCCACTAAAGATTTCTTTTTGCTTTTGCACGAGTTGAAGGAAATTTGCATGGCGCTAAGACTTGGTCATCTTTGGGCCCACTCAGAATTAACAGGTTTGTGCACAAATTCTATAATGGTTTAGCAGTTTAGTTACAAGTAAAGATGAAGGTGGTCCACAAGATTTTAGTCAATGCCTCTATCATGGCTGGTTGTTAAAAAGCACAAAGGAGAAACAGTTTTTATAGCTCTAGACTAGCTCTTATTCAACTACTAATTTATAAATAATTATCATCACTAATTACTGAACATGACTGGCACTGCCTCAAGGTCTTAAGGAATGACAGCTTTTCTAGCGCCAGCTGAATGTGGCCTGTAAAACAGCATTTTGTTCTACTTTTTAATTTTATAAGAAAATGCTCAAGCAAAGCTGAGCAAGTGTGCTAGTGTCTTATATAAATATTAGTATGTTGTGAAATCCTTATCGGCCTGCCCTACATTATAATTTTATACTTACAAGCGGCACGATGTCCTATAAATCATATTATTTAATCTACTACATATTAGTACTATGTACTACCAAATTCTCTTTTGCATATCGCTTCAAATCAATTGAAAAATACATCAGTTTCCACCGGCAAAGGAGAGTACCACAATATTCCCTGACCTACCTTGTTGCGAAATTACGCAATTGATTGTAGCAACCCACTTTGATATGATTGCTAATAAAATATAAGAGAAGTAAAACGATTCCACAAAATTGCCCACGCAACGTGGCACGATATCAACCGGACATGACTAAGACGAAGACCAAGCACACACGCGATTATTTGTGTGCACAATACCCAGCGAAGAATTTCGGAATAAATTAGAGAATTCCCAAATAATTGTCCCCAAAACACGCCTAATATCAAGACCACTATAGTTATTAATAGCCATACAAGCACTTACGTGACGTGAACAATTCATTGGAAACAAACTAATGCGCACTTGCCTCTACGGACAAAATTACATAGAAAGTGCCAAGTGCAAAAGCACAGCCACGCGGAATGGGTATTGGAGGAAAGCAAACAACTGTTGCGCTTCGCTTTTGAATTCTGTCAAGCAGGAGGAACAAGATTCCGTATTTCTCGCTTCCGTGATGATGTTCTTGTGCTTCTAAATTTAATATCGACCGATACAGGACGACTGTTTCTCCACCCCACTTGACCATACATAGCCCATATCGATTGATGGAAATCAGCATGATGGTGTCTAACCAAAGAAAATCACTTGACTCCCCGGAAAACCTTTTCTGTCAGTACATGCAGCCCGTGAATAATTAAGTTGGCGTGACTTGCAAAACTCGATTTGCCCATCATTAGCCGTACTATCATATACCTAATGATAGCTAAAGCAATCATGGATTTGTTAGCCGACAAAATCTGATCTTTTTACGTAACTGCCAAAAGCAAACGCCAACTATTTACGATTTGTTGTCCAACACATCTGCGTCTAGTCACAGATTCGTTATTGGTAAACAGAAATTCCAGTCAACGAGGAATAGGTGTTTACTCATGTTTGGGCAATTATCTTTTATTTAGTTTTAGATAGGTGTCTAAATTAAGGTCATCTTATATAAATTCAGTCATGGGAGCAAGCAACAATAAATAATTATAGAGTAGGTATTCCATTAAAACATATCATACTTCAAATATCATGTTTGAACATGCATTGCTCTGCACACGTTCCAGGCATTAGCATAGCCGTAGTAGCTAATATAATTCGTGAATTTTGGTAGGTGATTGCCCCCTGAAAATGTATAGAACTTGATTCTAGAACCAACAAAGTATACACACAACAATTTGGGTTGAGGGTTAGAGAGGGGACTCATTTGAGGCATGTATTTCATCATCATGGCCAATAGAAAAGTGCAAATCATTCAGACACTTTCCGAAACTTCTCGAATTCTAATTACTATCTAATAAATATTTCAATTTATCTATGAATCATACATCATACTCAAAGAACAAGCAAACTTGAGGAGCAAATATTCCATAGAACTATTGTACCAATTTACCTCGTTTTGTTGTTGGTTTTAATGATTTTGCACTTGTTCACTTTTTTATGCACTCACGCCGATAAAGGTTATGGAACAGAGTTTTTACTAATTTTGAAGAATTTTATTAAAAAGAGGAGGAATTTATTTTTCTTGTTTGCGAAACCGCGATAATACAGACCCCGACCACTTTGGAGGAGTATTTATTCCGAACAAACTGTCATTTGTTGTTGTCGCGTGCTATAAAAGAAACGTCAACAGCTGCACTGCGATACTAGCGCCACATGGTTGTCACATAGATGAGTTGAAATATAAATTTGTTTGTAGGCACTGCCAGACCTGTTTGTTGAAATTCTTTAGATAATGGTGAATTGGGAAAATATCTTATAGCCAGCCGATTTGCAGAGCAATAAATAATAGGTCTGTTTTTTTGCACATCGATCTCAGTGAAGTAAAGTGAAGTAGGATTTTTAGCACGCAATTACAACAACTGCACTCAATTTGACACCACTGAGATTCACACAAGCTATTCATTTCCAGCAGGACCAACTTTGGAGCATTCTTCAATTCTGAACACCAGGGGAGCACATTTTTGTGTAATTTGGATCTGTTCACAGAGTGTCTCCTTTTATGATACCTACTATTTTGTCGGCTGTGGTGGGTGTAAATGCACATAATAAGGAATTGCATATTTTAAACAACTTTAAAAATGACAACTGAATATTACGGAAAGTAATAAAATACTAAATATTTTCCGTTTTTATTTAAGTTATGGGATACATTTTTTGTAGATAATAAATAGGAAATCCTCCCATTTTGTATTCCCTGTTGATTTTTTAACTGAAGTATGTAATAAAGGTTGAGTATTATTTACATAGCTACTCTTTTTTTTAAGTGAAAGTCATTCGATTTCAGCCAACTGACATTCCAACTTTTGATTTCGATGGGAATTTTTTTTGTTCATTTCTTCACACATTCTCATTTTCGATTGCATTACCTAAGTTAAATGTTATGAGTTTTTTCGACTGAAAATTTGTGGTCTAAGTCTTTATTTAAACAATGTTTATAGTGAAATTTACATAAAACATACAAAATTGGAAGCAACATTTGTTCGTCTTATGAGAAAAAATTTCAAATGTAAATAATCGTAGGTATGTCACAATCAAAATGAACAAACCAAAACGATTTGAAGTGCTCATTTATTTAATTTTTATTGCATTTTTTCTGTTCAATTTGATCTTTTCTTCCTCCAAGAATGTGTAAATAAACCCATCCTTTCTCAAATTACAGTCAAAACCAACGCAATCGACAGCGAAATATTTATACAGCTGATTTCGAAAATAAAGTTCATACAATTAAATCATTTGGTAATGACCTTCTTTCCTTCAAAACTTAGATTGTGAGAAGTTCATTCGATTGAAAGTTTTAAATTCGAGGAATACTCGATTCGATCGAATCTCAGAATTAGCACGTTCTTCACTTTAGGGCTCACCTAATAAACACACCCACGAATGTTTTTGTTTTTTTTTCTTTGGCAATTATTTCGTGATTTTATTTTGACCTAAAAGACGCCAGGAAGGGAAAAAAAGTAAACAGAAAAAGGAAATATTCTGTAGAAATTGAAAATCATTATTTTTTTTGCGCTAAAAAGTTAATTATTCATTTTTCTAGAAGGATTTTGATTTTGAAATTGAATTTTTCATTGATGGCCATTTTGACAGCAATGCCAGCTGTTAACTTTTCAGGGGTAAGACCGACTGTTCAGAAAAGTGGTTGGGGACTGTTTTTTTGCACATTTTCTTACTTTACTTTACTTCACTGAGATGGGTGAGCAAAAAAACAGACCTATTATATACAAACAGGCCTGTTTTATTGGCAATCTATTTCAGTGAAGTAAAGTAAAGTAGAATCTTTAACACGCAATTACAACAACTACGCTCTGCTTGACACTTTCGGGACACTATATTCGATTTTCACTCGAAATGAAATCGGAAATAAGTTTTTGTGTAGGTAGTACATTTTACTGTATTCGATTACGATTTCAAAATTTTCGGAATTGAGACATAGTGAAATTGTGATTTCGAACAAATTTCGGAGTTTCCGAATCGCTCGAAATGCAGAAAACTGAAAACGAATTCACTCGATTTGCAATTTCGATTTCACTCGATTTCTGGAACCTAGCTGATAGTAAAACTGACGTCAAGCATTTATCTGTGCTGTGGAGAGAAAAACGGTCGCTAAAATTAAGCGAGAGCAGGATACTGGGCTTAATGACCAATCCAATCTAGACAAAAAAATACTGTACTGTACCTGTACTGGATATAAATCATGCATAACTTAATTATGTAGCTGTAATGAAGGAGGCGCCTTTTTAACGCCCTTTAAATTTAGTCTAAAAAATAAAAGTAAATTCTACAGTATTACTGCCAACTTATCATATCAGTAATTCAGAATTACACGTTGAAGTTAACGTTACATTGTTTTGCTAAAAGAAAAAACATGTACTGAGTAAATTTAAAGAAATGAGAAATCGCATTGAAATCGATAACCTGACATGAACATAACATGTTCACACTTTTGTATGATCGTAAATACCACTCGAGTATTCTATTTCAATTTATTTGCAAATAAAGAACACATTTTTCTGTCAACAAAGTCACCACGTAATTGTGCGTTACTATTCCTAGGACCTCGCCGGAATCTTCAAGTGTAATTAAATGCTGTTTGCCCAAGCTGACTTGAGGGCCTGTGCGATTTCGCAGCCCACCGGCATTGTCATACTTTGACTTGTAGAGGAAAACATGACGATGTGATTCACAAATGATGGCATAGCTCAAGTCTGGTGCACAGTCCATAAACTTTTTCTGTGTTTTTGATGCTTGAACATAACCAAATGCGTGGAGATTGCCTTCATGTCGAAACCCCCACTCGTTGGGTTTGCTAGGATTATACTGTTGTAACCAAAGACATGTATCTACATCCTGACGTGTTGCTAAAGCTTGTGGGAAACCTGGCCTCAGACTCGTCGAAAAAAGTGGTGGAGCATTGCCCAACAAGACGTGATGTGTTGTCTCCTTAGACGCTAGGTTGAGACGTTCTGGAACAGCAAAGACGGTTACATTAAATCTGTTTTATGTGAAGGTCGACTTACCTATTTTTACATTATTCTCTGTGGTTCCAATTGGAAAGTCGCAATCTTCAATTGGTGCTTCTAAGTTAGGAATTGGTTGATTTTCTAGAGGAAGATCGGAGTTGCTACCTTCCATCGTTTCGGCTGGACCATCTTCTACTAAGTATGGCCAGAATAAAGATGTATCTTCTTTAACTAACGTAATTTGGAAGCTGTAGTCATCCTAAGAACAGGACAGTCTATATCAAAGGACAAGGCACACATATTAGTTGCACTTACCCCCGACCAAGTGGTTAAATCTTGGTCAATATTAGAAAACAAATCCTTGTCCAATATGCAGACATCCTTGAAGACAACCTGCAGTCTATTTTTTGTGGATTTCACGTGATAGTCATTTTTGTTTGAATTAAATTTCACTAAAATGTCATCATCTGTTTGTGACCAGGAATAATCAGGCGCTGCCTGCTCTTTTGGTTGTTGCTCTGATGTTACTAATTCGGCAAGTTTCGACCGAAACTTTAGTGGTTGATTGGATGACATGACAATCGACTCAGCCTTCGGTTCGAAAGCGCAGTAGTACAACGATCCTTTTCCTTCAATTACGTCTTTAACTTCGAAATTCCAAGAGTCATTGTCCTGCCTAAGCAGAGCCCAATGCAAATGAAGTAAATGCGATGTCTCATTTCGTGCAACTCGCACTAGAGCACAGCTGATTACCTTCTTTTCATCGATCATATCCAGTCGGCAGTCGAACAAAACAAAGTTTCGTAGTTCATCAGATATTACACACGAAAATACTTGCTTCCACATATCAGTTCTAGAGCGATCACCGGTGTCAATAAGATACAGTTCCTTGATCCCATCGCAGAGGACTGCAAATTTCTCTGAAATAAACTTCAGCGAGCAATTATAGTCTCCACTAACACTTTGATGAACGACCGGTATTCGAAACACTGACTGCATTGAGTTTGGCCTGCCACTGCTTTCATCATAAGAGCATTTGATTAACTCACGTTGGTAGTTTACGAAATAAGATGAAGCTCGGTCCCAAGGATCAGAAACTAGTAAATTCTGCATCGAAAATAGTTCCGCGTGGAGATAGGAATATTGGTCATCAGAAAGTGTGGCTTTTAAAGGTGGTATGGCAATATCTTGTCGTATAATCGGTACGCTATCAAGAGACAGTTTATATCCGTCGAAATTAGTTCTAATTAAGTTGCGATCCTGTCGCAAATCCATTAATTTCGGCATTTTCGTAAAAAAGATAACAAAAGCGTACAACTCGTATTCGACTAGTATTCGACTACAAGTGTCATGTCAACAAAAATGACGTTTTTGTTATGCAGTCAGAAATTGCTCCAGTATAACAGTGAGTGCATTCAGTGATACCCTTCCCTTATTAAAAGTTGTTTTTTATCAATCGATACCTACACGCGTTCGATAATTTCAAAAAAATAGTATCTATATAATTTTTGGATAATGAGCCCTAGAAAGTATTAGAGGTGTTAATGTAAATCGATTAAAAGTAAAAAAAAATGCAAAGACAGCAAAAAAGTTATTTGAAGTTGTTTGAACAAAATCGGAATAAAGTAAGTAGCTTTAAATTAAATTATATTGGCAAAAGAGCTTATCGAAATCAGACAGTTCAAAAAGTGTGAGTGAAAGTAAACTAAACAAAATTAATTTTTATTCTGCTTATTATGGTATTAACGGTCAATTAAACACATCTGCTTGAAACTACCAAGAGACATTTTCCTTAGCAGTCAAAAACTAAATCTACCAAATTAAAAATCCGAGGCTTCTCTATTACGGACTATGAGCACGTAGGAAGTTGGGAGAGAGTCTCCACCTGCGTTCAGACTCCAAACTCTATATCTTGCTTTTGAAGCGCCGATTATAAGATATATTATTTGCGATAGTTTTTTTTTAAATGCTTGGTGATTTGGTCACGCATCAATATGATGCTACATCACGCTTTCAGATGACAGGTCGTTCATAATTTTCATTATACTAGTTATTTAGTTTTCAGTGTTTTATTATTGAGATTTTAGATAAAAGCCTCCTGGATAGACATATATACTGTCATGTATTTAAATACTCGTATATTTTAAAAACTACAATAATATGGGCTTATACAGATTTCGATATAAAAAAATAACTGCTGTTCTGGCAACAAATACCCAAAATATAAATTGAATAAAATAATTTATGGCTGAAAGAATTCGGAATTTTACTTTTGCCCAATTGGATGACTGCAAAGGCTGCTTTAGTAAGAAATACTTAGATCCAATCAAAGCATTCTTAAAGAACTGTCGTATATCCAAGTTCGTAAAGTGTGCAAATGCGAAATCATTTCTAAAATTAAATTCAAATAATAAACCATAAATTTGAGTTTAATTAAAACTTACCGATCCGTTGACAATAAGTATTCGTCTAATTCGTAGAACTTTTCATTTTTGAATGACCAATGTGTACTGTTAAAATAATGAAGGGCGTTATTGGCAGCAAATATTTTTCTTTGTAGTCTTATGAAACTAAATAAAAAGAAAGTATTAATATTTTGTACAACTTGTAAAATCCGTTTGAAGCACTCTTACAATGGTTTATGATTTGATATCCGAAGAGCAATGTCAGCTAATAAACCGAAAAACACATGCAAAGTCATAAACTAGAGGGAGAAAACATTAAGTTTCATACCGTCTTGATAACATTCGATAACTTACTCGAAAGTAAAAAATTATTTTCGATTTTGTAATGCCTCCACCCGGAACCCAGAAAGTTTGCTCCATTGGATCATCAACTATTAATTCCTTTGCCATCTCGATTACATCACCAGTGGAAACTGGACGAATTGTTGCAGTTGAACTATTATATACAACCAATTTATCGGGACTACATAAAAGGAGGCATATCAGTTGTTAAGTGTTTGCTGTAATGTACTCAAATTTACTTATGTCCTTCAATGCACTTTTTATATGCGGCAACTATCATCGCTTTGACAGACACATCAACTGGCATATAGTCCAAACATACATCGGGATCCCCATGTGCAGTACGCAGAATTCCTGCAAGAAATATTATGTATTTCCATTTTTCTTGTAATGGCAAATCTATTATACCTATTCCACTGGCAATAAACATTCCGACGGGTCCATTAAAGTTGTCTATCCAGCCTGGAATTGGTTCTTCGACAGAAGATACAACTGCACGCAAAAGTATAGTCAAATTAGTTCGTTATTGTTTTTTTTATTTTAAAAATAAGTTACCCTTTTGACAATCTTACTTTAAGATTGACAAATAAATTAGACATACTTACCAATAGAAGGTCTATAAATTATAATAGGCAATTTATCGTTGTAATCATTAGCTATATGCTCAGCAATTCCTTTTGTAAAAGTGTAGGTGTTGGGCTGAAATCCATTATATCTGAAAAATTATTGTGTAAGTGAAAGTACTATTAAAATGAAATGTTCGACTTTACTTTAGATTCAGAATGTTTAACATTTCAGTGCTGTAGTTTTCGGATAATTTGATTGCAGTTCGCCAGTCAACTTTTGCTGGATACAACTGAAATGTATATTATAATTACCATAAACAAATTTGTAAGCGATCATTTATTGACATATAGAAATAAATATTTGTTTGTATCTATCTAGTGAATTATTCTTAAAAATAATGTAGCCTGTACTTAACTGGCGCCCAACGTAGACAGCTAGGTATCCCAATGAAAATAGCTACAATCAGATCTAATTATTTAATTTAAAATAATTGTCTTATAGATATTGTATTAAGCTTGGCAACTTACTTACTTACTTAGATGGCGCTACAGTCCGGGGTGGACCTGGGCCTCAACCAACACGCCTCTCCAGTTAGCACGATATTTGGCTAACTGCCTCCAGTTGCGCACTCCAAGTTGGTTGAGGTCCCCTTCCACTTGTGCGCGCCACCTAAGGCGAGGTCTTCCTCTACTGCGTTGTCCCTCCGGGTTGGAATCGAAGACTCTTCGGGCCGGAGCGTTGGTGTTTATTCGCTCTACATGTCCTAGCCATCTTAGTCGACTGATACGTACTTTTCTGACAAGGTCGATGTCGCTGTATAGCTCGTAGAGTTCGCTGTTAAATCTCCTCCTCCAAAGCCCGTCAACGCAAACGGGACCGAAAATCACTCGAAGAATTTTGCGTTCGAAGCGACCAAGGAGATCTTCATCCGCTTTTGACAACGTCCATGATTCTGCGCCATAAAGCAGGACTGAGATGATGAGGGTCTTATATAGAGTCTCCTTGGTGTTTCTCGACAAGGCCCTACTAGCTTGGCAACCGCCATTGTTTATTATCTATTGTGACTTTCAATATACCTATTATGGTATAGGTAAAAATTTATTTAAGCCTAAAATCTTTTGTCGAATCCTCAACTAGATACTACTATATTCCAAATACGTTTTAGGTGCATCGCATTCTACATAATTGTATTAAATTCTATCCCGAATGCGAAATTTCGTGAGAAATAAATAAACTACCATAGAAAGTTTTATTACATTTTACGAGACATTTTTGTGGGTACGTTTTCATAATCTGTCATATGGCCCCACCTTCAGACAAAGCAATTCGTGTGACTAGACTATAGGACATTTCACAATATCCGCTTTAGGTATTAACAAATTTAATTTATAGAAAGAGCTGGGTATTGGTAATGGAAAAGGTAATGCGCGGTCTTAATAAATATTTTTTCTACTAGGGCTATGTTTTACGAACTCTGTGTGATCTACTAAAAACTTTGTCTATTTTTAAATAAATTTCTTCACCCCAAGGACAGCCAAGGTTAAATATGAGTTAAGCCCAGCCTTGCAAGTTTCTACAAACCTCTTCTTCCACAACGTGTATTTCCGGATTTGAGTAAGTTGTTGAAATATGCACGAACGCTTTAATTTTATTGAAACCCTCTGCCAATTTTAAAGTCTCCAAAGTGCCTTTGGCATTCAGTATTATTGCTTCCTTCAATGGATCATCAAATCTGAAAAGCGAAACATTTATTGGTTAATTATTCCATAAAAATACTAAAGGAATACTTACTTTACACTAGCTGCAGAATGAAAGACTAACGAAACATTCTGTAACAGCAAACGGTCTGCGTCACTTATTCCAAGACTATTAAGCATTACGTCGCCATTTATCGCAATAACCTTTTGTTGTAATAGAGCATCCTTAGCACGTACTTTGTCAAACAATTCCGAGTTGAGAATTTCATTTAAGCGCTCTTGTGACGTTTTACCCTTCTTTTCTCGTATTAATACAAAAATTCGATTCAGCTTTGAACAAGATCGGAGAAGTTTTTCGATCAGTGCTTTGCCCAAAAATCCTGAACCGCCAGTTATGAAAATATCCTTATCTTTAAAAAATTCTTCAATAGTAACTTTCATCATGGCCATCGGGTACTATTATTGTAATGTGAATGGCTGTTTAAACAAAAAGAAAGAGTTAAGATGAGTACATACATAATATACCTTAAAAAAATGCGAATAAATTAATCGAGAATGCAAATTGTAGCATTCAATGTCAGCCGTTGTTGACTTGTCTACTCGAGTTGTGTGCTGAAGAGGTCAGTGCGCTTTGTAACCTTTGGTTTCGAAATAGCTTTGCATTATTTGCATATCAAATGTTGACCAGTATTGAATAAATGTCATACTCTGTTTCTCAGAGTAGGAAATATTATGTATGTTTGAGCCACAACTTTCCATTTTTCATTGGCAGACATAGTTATTAGGGATATTCACGATTCGGTTTACCAAGGTCGAATTAAATTGTAAAATTGTATTTGCAATTGATAAAAACCATTTAAATTCGAACTGACATTTTTCAGTTTCAAGGTTTCTTTCAGAACAAATCGTCGCCTTTAAAATTGGTTTGACGTAAACGCCAAAACAGTTTTTTTTGGCAATTCGAATTTAAAGTTTGAAAGCGATTAATTAAAATTCTGACAGAAATTAATTATGGAAATGGACAAATCATTGAGTGTATTTGTTTTGCCTTGGACCGATATAAAGTTTTAGAAATATTTAGGGATTTGTTCAGAATGGAATTGACGTAAACGCCATCTGAATTACAATTTGTTCTCCTTCATACACGTACGGCAAATAGAGTAGCTTATTCATTGGTTCATTCATTCATTCATTTTCAATGATCCGCTTGTGCATTAAGTGGGTCGCGGGTGTAGGTTGCTCTGGTTTTTCTAATGCGATCTCTACGGGTCACACCAGCAATACAACGGAGAAATCTCATTTCGGCAGCTTGTATCCGCGATCTTATTCTTTCGGTCATTACCCAAACCTCAAGACCATAGCTAAGATTTGGAACAAACACCGAATTAAAGACTGACAACTTAGCTTTGACACCAAGTTTAGTCCTCCTAATAACAGAATGACCAAGCTGTCTCAAAATTGACTTAGCCTGACCAATCCTACAGCAGAACTCGGCATTGCTCCTTCCATCACTCGTGAATAAGACCCCGAGATACTTGAACTTCTCCACCTTTTTCAATGGGACTCCACTAACATGCAGAATGCATTGAACAGGCGTTCTGCAGACGACCGTCACTTCAGATTTGTCCACGTTTATACGTTGGTTTAGAAGACAAACCAATTCTTACGAGGCTCCAAAGTTTTGTCGTTTACGGCAAAGTCAATACTCAATAGCTTCGTATAGTCAGATGAGATAGGACAAAACTGTTTCAGAAATGGAAGAACTTCCTCAAAACCTATTACATACTGCATACCTAACTTAAAAACGTCAAAATGGCGTTAACGTCAAACAAATTCTGGGGCGACGAAATGTCAAAGTGGATTTGTCATTTTGTTTCAGTGTTTCAAAAAAATTGTGTTCCCGATCTGATAAAAAACGTACAATTTCACAATTTAATTATTCCTGTTTTAGAAATCAAGCGAATAATTACACTTGCCAACCGCTGTTACTTTGGCCTAAGAAGGCAATTGATTAGTAAGTCCTTGTCGAAAAACACCAAGGAGACTCTATATAAGACCCTCATAATCCCAGTCCATAGGTTTATGGCGCAGAATCATGGACGCTATCAAAGGCGGATGAAGATCTCCTTGGTCGCTTCGAACTCAAAATAGTATTCGAGTGATTTTCGGTCCCGTTTGTGTTGCGGGCTTCGGAGGAGGAGATTTAACAGCGAACTCTACGAGCTCTACAGCGACATCGGCCTGGTCAGAAAAGTACGTATCAGTCGACTAAGATGGCTTGGACAGCTAGAGCGAATGGACACCAAGCCCCGGCCCGAAGAGTCTTCGATTCCAACCCGGAGGGACAACGCAGTAGAGGAAGACCTCGCCTTAAGTGGCGCGCACAAGTAGAAGGGAACCAACTTGGAGTGCGCAACTGGTGGCGGTTAGGCAAAGATCGTGCTAACTGGTGAGGCGTGTTGGTTAAGGCCCAGGTCCACCCCGGACTGTAGCGCCATCTAAGAAAGTAAGTAAGTTTCAACGAATCGTGAATACCCCTAGCATTTCTATTTTGTTTGATTTTGTGCCTTGTAGACAACTTTTCCCCCCTTTCAAAATTTGATATTTCATGAATTTCACAGAGAAAATAACGGAACATGACCGCTAGATGACGGCATGTCAAACTCCCACATCTATCACATACGAGTACCTATTGTAAAATATATTTTTCAGGGACATTTTTCAATCTACCTAGATTGAAAACAATCCAAACCAAATCTATTAAAAGTACAAAACTAATATAATAAAAAATAAGCAAATGTGGAAGTGTAAAAGTCAAATTGGAATTCAAACTACCATTTTTTGTAAACATTTTTAAATACGTCCAATCCTAAAATTGTCAGATAATAACACAAAATAAAATAATCCAAATTAAATGTCACTTTGCAATTGGCGCTAGAGATCTGGCGGCAGTGTTTGCTCTATCAGAGATTTATGTGCTAGACGTCAATGGATAGAGTGCTATATTAGATTAGCTATAGAGTGACCTTTTAAATTGGTGTCTGTCAAACAGATAATAAAAGCGGACTATAATCTAGAACTAGATGCACTTTCAGTTTAGTAGTATGATATTTCTGACCCCACTCGGGTTACAGGCAAATGTTCTAAGCACTACACCATGGGCACCAAAAATATCTCTCCACAAAGTTTCACAGACAAAAGTCTATAATGCAACTTTCTGAGAACTTAAAAATAATAAATTTATCAGAAAATGCTGTCAAAAACATTCAGTTAAATTTGTGTGTACAAATTTTGCAAATAAATTTTTGACAACTTTTATACGCTGATAAATTATCCAGTATATGTAATAAAAATGCAAAAATACAATTAATAAAAAACCGAAAAATTCAAACACTTGGCTTTGACAGGTAGGGTTAATTAATGTTAGCTAGGATTTTGGATTGACATTATTAATAATATGAATTGCGGACCTTATTGTTTTTATTAACTCTATAAACACACCTTCTTCTTTGATAATACAAGAACGACTGATATTTGATTTCTGTGTGAATAGAAGTAGTAGACTGAATATTGATAATGCGAGTAATTAAGATTCAATTGGGTTGCCTTTGCCAGTATTCTTTCATGTGTTTTACTTACCCTAGAAATTATGCACATACATTATTAGAACCTACAACTGGGCGACTTTTCGTTTGCGCACACGAAAATGGATACTTTTAAGCTTGTACCTATAATAATATTGGGAAAATATATGCATCTTACAAAGCAACGCAACTACATTTAAGAGTTTTCGTCAATATACGATTGTAATCAATGTTATACACAAACGCATAAAATGTCGATGTGTATGCATTATCGTGACAGAACATTAGCATTATTAGGTTGTCATATTATAATTGCAGCTCTTGATATTCATTTATGGGTAATGATGGTGTATAATGTCTGTTCGGTTATTGCACTTCTGAAAGTTGTAGGTATTACATTAAGTCTGTAGTTTCACTGAAAGATTTTCTGAGCTTTGGAACCGTAGTCGTGTTAAAGTTGTGGTTACCCCCTCTGTAGGTCAACAACAAATGATTCTTGTTGTTGTTTCTTAACTTTTATATTAAAGTTAGTTATTCTCATTAAATATACATTTTTAAAGCTTCATTTGATTAACACATTACATAGGGATATAAAAGCTTCTTTTGGAGCACTCAGTATCAGGAATGACCTTAAGAGCCGTTCACACCTACCGCGCGGGCCTGCAGAGGATCCGCAGAGACATCGCAGTGTTTCTGTAAACACGTGCGGGCTTTTCCCGAAGTTTATAAAAAGAATTGACAAATTTTTTGCGCACCTCATGTTCCAAAACTATGTTTTAAAAATAAAACGACGTTATTGGGTACAGCCTTTTACCTATCATCGATTCACAAAAGGAATATTATATATTTCATTGTCCATACCTCCGCTTGAACTTTGCGGAAAAATAACGCACGTGTGCATTGGTCAAATGCAAATAATGTATTGTAGGCCGCAAGTGCGGGCGCGGGCCCTCAGCGGAGCCATAAACAACTGCGGGTGTTATTATCCGCAAGTATGACCCCAGGGTCCGTTGCGATAAAAAAAAGTGTGCACCGGCACTAATAGATTGAGTGAAAAAAATTAAGCAAATGCTCACATAGTATAAACACTCATCAGTAAAGTGTTTTCGTTTGCGGAACACTCAATTTGTAGTGAATAAAAAGTATCCTCTAAGTTTTTGCTTAGTGTGCGAAGGGTTTTAGAGGTCTGACAAATATTGTAGAGCATAGATATAATTGTTAAGCTATGAGTACACGACATGCCAAACACGACATACGCATGCCACTCTGACGTCACGATAATTACTCGACATATTGTAGATATGTCACGTTTTATTATATTGTGTCATGTGCGAATATTATGCCGAGTACACGGCATGCACGTTTTGTCTCAAAGTTGGCATATTAGTATGTCGACGGTGACTGGCAAAAAATCTACTCAATTGAAGATTTCTTGGACGTTTTTGAATCCATTGGCATGTACTCATAGCTTTACTACTATTATTTAAGTAAGCTGTCAAATTAGTTTGTCAAAATGTGCTAAGAAAAGTGAGCGCAAAAAAATATAGATACAGTAATGTTTTTAAACATACAACCGCGAAAATAAAAATGTGTTTTTGTTCGGTTACCCGGGGGATGATTTAACGATCCTGTATAGATACGAGTTCCATAATATATGGAATGGTTAAACAATCAATTTCTTTCCGATATTGCTGAAGGAGATGAAATCTATCCTAAGTTACATTGGTGACCCGCCGGCATTCCAAGTTAAGCTACCTAGTATACTTGACTTCTTCAAGTGTTCACTCGATAGATTTCAACTAAAAATAAATAAATAAATAGGTGGCGCAACAGGCGGGTGACACCCAAGGCCTAGCTTCTCGCAACCATTCGTTTTGCGTGAGTTTCTATTTTTGGGACGAGAGTCATACTCTCGGATGTTTGTCGGACGTTCGCGAGAGGTGGCGCAGTAGAAAAAACTTTAAGATGTAATTTGGGTTTTTTCCGGGGATCGAACCTGGGATCCCTCGCACAGTAGTCCAGCACACTAACTACTGCGCTACTGCGCCCACTATTCACTCTAAAATTAAAAATATCTCAGTGGAAGGATTTCGTTAAACTTAACGAAACTAGTTTTTATTCACACCAAACAGTGAAACAGAGTAGGTATTCCCTCCAAAATGTTAAGGGAAACAATAAATTTTCATTCACTGACACCACCCTATGTCAGAGACAAATTTCAAAATTTTCAAATTAAAAACAGTAGTTTTCACGTCAAATATACATTGTACAGTAACACATAAAAATGTTACAAGTTAGATTCTACTTCTCTGTCTGAATACACCCATTTCATTCCAACTGTCAAATTTGTTTGGCCTCGCAGCCAAAACAAAACTCAACCTAACAACAGAAATTTGAAAAACTTAAAGTACAAATTCAGCAATCATGAGTACCTTAAACCCTAATTTAGAGTTAGGTTTAGAATTAATAGAAGATCCGAAACTGCACTTCGCTGATCTGGTCAACTACCTTGAAGACTCTCCTTTGAAAGGAATGTACAACTTGAATCTTCCGGACCCTCGGCCAGAACAGCCCAGCACTGAGGATATACAAAGTGTAAGTAGGTACCAAAAAAAAATTTTCTGAGGACTAAAATACATTTTATAATTTACCCGTATAGATCTGTAAGGGACTGGAGCAACTATTGCTTGAGGACTTGACCTATGACAAATTAACGTCGCTGTTTGTCGCTAGCAGCAGAACTTACTTAATGTCCAGCAATTTCCAAGACTTTGAATGCCGAACCGAGCTGCTGCATAAAACATTTCGTTATGCAAATTCTCTGGATCCTGTCAATGTTAGTATGGTTAAACATTTGTAGGAGCAAAGTTATTAACATTTATTTTATAGTTACACATTGCAGCTAAGCGCTTACATGAGAATCTCAAGTCCAATACAAATCTTCTCTTTCTATGCAAAAATATTTGCTTTTGCAATGAAATGGCGAATGGCATTGCATTGTGTCTACTGTGGGCGATGTTTCTGGAGACTGTCGGTAAACAAATTGAGATGTATTGCTTCCATCCGGTAGGAATCACTATTTTAGACCCTAAATAACGCGTGTAATTGACCTATCTTTTTAGTTTTCCTTTATCAATGAACTTCTTGTCGATCTCGATATTAACGAAATGATCAAAGTAAAAGAAACGTCTTTAAAAGCACATTTCCTCCTTCAGTTGATAGCTGCTCTTGTTAGTAGCATCATTTCCAAGTCGAATGAAGAATTCAAAACAGCTGGCTATTCTCAATACTTTCGATATGAGCCAGAAGATTTACATACCCTAAAAGATTGGGCAAAAGCCATCAACGAGCGTATAATCGTGTCTATTGAAAATTCAAACACGAACTATGACCACACTATGGCCGTATGCATTACTTGTCACATAAATATGACTGTTATTTTAAATCTTTTTTCTCTTTCAGATCAAGGAAACAATTATATTTAACATCCTATCACCACTGAATGATAAATTAAAAACTATTGACGGTGGTTGCGGTAGCTTCGGGTTAGTTCAATCCTTACGATAAGGATAAGGCATTATTCATTTATTTATCTTCATTAAAATATTGGTGATTCCTCAACACATTCCACTAAAATCGAATTAAAAATTCAACCCCACACAAATTATGCTAATAAAGACAACGAATAGATTTGTTCAAGTTAGAATTGAAATTTTTATTCACAGATTTGATGGAATGTTAAATGAACTTGCTCGCAGGTAGGAGCAGGCGGTCTCTTTATTAGTGGTAATTGGCCTAATGACAGAAGTATTTGTTTACCTTTTTTATAAAACTGTTCATACCATTCTTGCACAAAGAAAGACACATTTTCCGACTTGTTATGGTGATGGTAGCGCCTTTTCCGGGATATGTAGACCACAAATGGAGCAATAAACCACCCCCTTAAGAACGATGTTATAATTTATATAACATTCGAGTTGCCACTTGATACTAGGTTGAAGGAATTAGTCATGTCTATCACAGAATCCGTCATACTCGGAATTTTGTTACGAACCCCGAAAGAACTATCACAGAATCCGTCGTAGTAGAAATTTGTGCTATGAGATTCGAAGAAGAATACTAATACCAATACGAATTTCGAAATTCGTAGCAAAAATTTCTACTACGACGGTTTCTGTGATAGTTCTTTCGGGGTTGGTAATAAAATTCCGAGTACGACGGATTCTGTGATAGACATGAGTTTATGGTGGACATACAATACGTGCGCGCAGTGGCTCGGTGGTTAGTGTGCTGGAGGTTACATGTTCTATCCCAGGAAAAACACGAATTACATTCTCAATTCAGCCGTTCGTACTCGGCATAAGATTGTAGGTCCCTCTCATTCGTCCCAAAGTCACAAAAAACAAATGATTGTGAGAATGTAGGCCTAGCGTGTTGTCTGCAATCTGCACGCCTGTTGCGGAAACTATTTATTTATTCATTTTAGACAAACATCCATCCCGAAAGTCACTTTCTGATCTTAAAATCACCGAGTTTTGACCAAGAGACAAACAAAGAAGCACTACCTATAAAGACGAGTGTACGAATTTCGTACCCATACTCCATGTACTGGAGTAGCTCAATGAAGTATGTACATATGTATTAAGAACCTTAACTGGAATCAGCGTGACTAGAATGCAAGACTTCTTTCCAACAAATACTTACAGCGCATTCTGTGAAAATCTATAATCTCTGGCAAAAATCATACAAGCAATGTACATTTTACATATTTTTTGTATTTTTCATTGATTTCTTTTTTTTTAGTGGTAAAAAATTTGTGGAAACAAAAAGCGAACCGTTTTTCAGAGTCTACAAATATCCTGTCTAATTCAAAGATTTTTTTCTGCTTTTCTTTTTTCCCACCGACCGGTTACATGTTCGCTTTCTACTTCAAGATGTAGAACATTTTGTTTAAACATTTCCATTTTTAGTCTACACTTTCCTTCGGTTTTTCTCAAATCAGGAGGAATACTACTCAGGGCAACAACACAAACCAAAAAAAAGAAAAAGAAAAGAAAACCAACTGATGAACAGAGATCCAGAGTGTAGGTGAATTGGTTAGCTTTTAAAACTGAAACAAAACCAAGTTTGTATGGCTTGACAGGGGTGTTCAAAATGAGCCCGCTTTGCCAACCACCCTCTCACCGCCTTCTGTTGTTGTTGGAATGTGTTAGCACAATATTATACAATTTGTTGTTAGTACATAGTAATTAAATAAATAATCAGCTTGTTTTCTTTTCTTTGTTTTTTTTGTTTGTTTATTACAATTTTTCTTGTTTTTTGTTTTTCTTTCCATCAAAAAATGTCTTTGTTTTGTTTTTCATTCTAAACGTGTAAGTCTTTTCATTTGTTTTATGTTTTAAGTATGTTTTTTAGGGGAAAAAGAAATATAAAAACAATTGTACATATAAAAAGGAATGCAAATCATCTCCATGATAAATGTAAATTATATAATACGACGTATAAATAATGAAAAAAAAAAAGAATGTAATTTGTGTTGCAGCATGTAATAGTGTATGTGTAATGGAGTGAAAATTAAAAAGGAAATGCTCTTGGTTTTCTTTCTCTTTATGCAAAAAATTCTCTTCATTTTTTTTTTATAAATTTGGCGCTAGTAGGCGTCATGTTTTTATTTGTTGTTGTTGCTTGCCGTTATTGGTTGGTGTTCTTTGGAGATTTTACAGTACAGATGTTTTTGCTGTCTCTCTCCCTCTCTCCGTTTTCATTTATAATAATAATAATAATTAAAAAATAATAATTAGCAATACATAATACAGTGTTTTGCGAGAGGCGGCTATGTTTAGAAGCACTTCCTGTGGACAATTGATGGGCCGGACTCGTCGTATTCTTGTTTCGAGATCCACATCTGTTGGAATGTGGAGAGCGATGCCAAGATGGATCCACCGATCCATACAGAGTATTTCCTCTCTGGTGGGGCAATGATCTTGATTTTCATTGTGGATGGAGCCAAGGCGGTGATTTCCTTTTGCATACGATCAGCAATACCTGGATACATGGTGGTACCACCGGACAATACTGTGTTGGCGTACAAATCCTTACGGATATCGACATCGCACTTCATGATGGAATTGTATGTTGTTTCGTGGATGCCACATGCTTCCATTCCCAAGAATGAGGGTTGGAATAGAGCCTCTGGGCAACGGAAACGCTCATTACCGATGGTGATGACTTGACCGTCGGGTAATTCATAGCTCTTCTCCAAGGAGCTAGATGATGCGGCTGTGGCCATTTCTTGCTCGAAATCGAGAGCAACATAGCACAGTTTCTCCTTGATGTCACGAACAATTTCACGTTCAGCTGTGGTGGTGAATGAGTAACCACGTTCAGTCAAGATCTTCATCAAGTAGTCGGTCAAATCGCGACCAGCCAAATCCAAACGGAGGATGGCATGTGGCAGGGCATAACCTTCATAGATTGGGACAGTGTGAGAGACACCATCACCGGAATCCAACACAATACCGGTGGTACGACCGGAGGCGTACAGTGAGAGTACAGCCTGAATGGCAACATACATAGCAGGGGTGTTGAAGGTCTCGAACATGATTTGGGTCATCTTCTCCCTGTTGGCCTTTGGGTTCAATGGGGCCTCAGTCAAGAGGACGGGGTGCTCCTCTGGGGCAACACGCAATTCATTGTAGAAGGTGTGATGCCAGATCTTTTCCATATCATCCCAGTTTGTGACGATACCGTGTTCAATTGGGTATTTTAAGGTAAGGATACCTGGAAAATAAAATGAAAAAAACAATTATAGTTAGGTAAATTTATTATGTACAAAAAGGTTACATGGAGGTTGCAGTGGCTAGTGTTAATCCAGTTACATTATGTACTTCTTGCATATTGCCAAAGTGGGATAAAATCAATGTCCTGAATTTTAACAGAGATTTGTCTCAGAACAGATTGATTTAAGCGACAGATTGTTTGAATACAATTACAACACATTTTGGAAGAGCAAGATCTCCCAGTCTTTGGTACATTACTTTTATTAAAAAAAAAAAAAGAGTCTATCTTTGCACGCAAAGCGCGATTTCACCTAATTTGCCAAATAAAGCTACTAATTAAATTTTGATATCTTATGAATTTGCTAGCTCTATAGCTAAGCTTTGAAGTACATGGAGTTTGTTTTAACGACTTTGATTTGTTTGCTTTCAGATTCAGACTCGAAATAGTTGGATTTTTTATAAATCCTACTTTTTGCTATGGCCTGAACTGCAACAATACAGTTCTGGAACTTAAATCGACAAGCGGCATTAGTAAACGACCTTTAGCATTTTCCGTGCTGAACACGCTGTAGTGTACACATAAAGTGTCTAATACGTCGCATATAGATTTAAGTTCCACATAAACTCTTTACGAGTGTTTATGCCTTACAAAAGTAGATTGAGTAGAACTAAATCATGTATCGTATAGTATAAGCAAACGGCTACAGCACAGCTGTAACATGTGTATTCTAAGTTATGAGCTATTTAAGAATGACTCAGCCAAATAATTAGGCGATTTCTTCGAATTTGGTTTATTTTCTCCAGTGAATATTAGAAGAGTTTGGAAAAAAGTAATAATTCTGCAGCGTCGAGAATCGGCACAAATCATTGTCTGATACAATTTTCAAAATCGGCTTTTAACCGGAAGGGCGTGTATTCAAGCACTGATCACTAAAAGGTTGGCACACATATACATACTGAATTTGCCGAGACATTTTTAAATCGCATTTTTAAACTGCAAAAAATTAAAATCAAATAAGAAAAAGAAACTTACCTCTCTTGCTTTGGGCTTCATCACCAACATATGAGTCTTTTTGTCCCATACCGACCATGACACCTTGATGCCTTGGACGTCCAACAATTGATGGAAAGACAGCTCGTGGAGCATCATCTCCAGCGAAACCGGCTTTGCACATACCGGATCCATTATCGACAACCAATGCAGCTACTTCTTCGTCGCACATGTTGATTTCTAAAACAAAAAATTAAGAATAAAAAAAATTGTCAAAATCAAATTTTCCAGAAAAAATGCAAAAAAATCGAAAGAAAAAAAATTCTAACTTCGTTATACACAAAATTTCAAAATGAATCACACCACAGAAGAAAAAAAAAAGGTTAAAATTGAATTGAAGTTGACGAGACGAATACAAAAGAAACGAAAAAAGCCAGCAGGGCAACGCCCTTGGAAGTTATAAAAAGGTGGTTGTTTCAAATCCACCACACCAAGCCGGCAAAAGAAAAAAAAAGTATTTTGCGTACGTATTACAAAACTATTAAACAATTTGCAGCACCATTTACCTTTTTTTGTTTATTGCTTTATGTAAATACCACAGAAAATTTCGATTGAAATTTTATATTTGCTGTTGATTTAAAAATCAAAAAACTTTGTTTCACAAATTAAAGTTATTGAAGAAGCAAGTAGAAATTCCACACAGTAGACAAGAGCACACACGACTTCACACGATGCAACCACTTCGGCAGCTGAATGACGAGTGACGCTACAGTTAAATTCAAAAATCCTCCACTTAACTGTTATTTCCCCAAGTTGGGTTCGGTTTTTTTTTATCGAATACCCCTACCGAGAATCGTAAAAAGAAGACACTAACACTATTGCCATCCAACAAACCATTTGTGGATGAAGGAGGGTTGTGCTGTTGCTGGGACGTGTGAGGCGAGGCGATGGAATAACCGCGATTCCCCTTTGCCATTGCGCATATTATTCGATATACGTACCCAAATACAACCGCACCCAATTTGAATAATAAACCCAAAAGGCGATAGCTTGCAGTGCTGTGTGAGCATGTGTCTGTGAATATCTCAAACACCCGGCCGGCAACAAAAATGGTATAATGGTAGGGGAGAGGAATTGCGAGTTGTGAATCGAACGTTTCTCTGACCATATATGGTAATGTTTTCTGCTGTTCGGATTTCCCCTCAAAATCACAACCACCAGGCACCAGCTCCACGTTGCGCACTACACACACACCCAAAAGCCGTACTTGGCTCACAAAAAGCAAACGAAAGAAGAAATGGAAAAGCAAAAAAAAAATAAAAAATTAAGTCAAGTTCACGTGCTGTTTCTTTCTTTGTCGCACTAACGCATATTCACGGCTTGAGAAGTTAAATAGGGGGATTGCTGTGCGGGCCAAAAAAGTATCTATCAGCCGGCTTAAGATGGGCATTTACTAGAAGTTTCAACTTTCTAGAGATTTCATATTGGGAATTGTTTCGAATTTTCTCTTCTCGAGTGGAAAGTTGAACGGCGAGAAGATGATAATTTTAATGAATGCCAACTGTGATTTCTTTCTTATTATATGCGCTGTATAAAAAGTGGGTAGCATTGGAAATTGTTTGAAAAAGAAATAGGTAAATGGTGAGAACCGGTAAAGTTATTGAAATTTTATTAAGTTTATGCGAAAATTATACATGGTTACGGTGCATTGGCCTCGTATGTAAATAGAACTTGAAATAGGTAGTAAGTTGTTTAAAGACAGTTAATATCAGTATATACATATCAGAAACGAATTTCGCCTGAATCCGAAGTGAGATCGACTTCTTATGTTACCGACTCGTGACATGCAAATGTGTAAATGCAAGTGTTTGTTGACATTTTCATTAAAAACAGAACTTCACCTGGCATTCAATTTTGAATTTAGAAAATATTTAAGCTAAATCGCAATGACTTAACCTGGCATGCATTTAAAATTTGGTATGAAACCGATTCGAGTGATGCCAAATTTGTGATATTTTGTTTGTTTAAAATTTGAATTTTGACAGAACGGCTCTAGATCATCTATTTATTGGTCTAGGAGGGCATTTTGGCACATCTATGTATAACGTGATCTTAAAAAATGCTGATTTTGATTTAAAGAAACTGGCGTGTGACTAGACTTTGTACAGATAAGATATCATAAAACCACCTGCAGGAAATCGACATTCCAACAAAAAAACAGAGATTCGGTTTAGATACAAATTTGTTTAACATATACGTCAGTTGGGTACGTGTACTACGTACGTGCAACGTGCAGTAAGCAATTTGAAAGCAAGACGTCTTTCAAAGTTGAAAAACACATTTCTGCATTAATGTAGGGTACACATGTACAAATGGAGTACCTATTGGAATAGTGTAAGGATACCAACTTTGTGTTCACTCCAACTTCAAGGCATTAAATTGTCAGGTAATGATCGTTTCAAATACATTCATCTACAAAGTCGCATCTTGACCTTGACTATGTATTCTAAAAATGTAAAGCCAAGTGTTAATTTGAACACCTGATTGCTGATTCTCACTTGCATGACCACAATCCGTATAATCCATTGGATTATATATATTCTTTTTCGTTTTCGTAACACCTATTCGAATTTTTCGGCACACGTCTTTCTAATTAGATTATATAATTTCTTCTGATAACAATTTAGCCGGCTTCATTATGGCAGTTATGCAAGAATTTTTTTATCTCTAAAATGAGCTCATGTTACCAAACAGAAAACACTATCTTTTTAATCACTGTGGCACATAATATTCGCACTTGTACTCTTCATTTAACTGTAAATATCCCATTAATCCATTTTTTGCTTAATCCTTTTTGGCTTTTTGATTCACTTTGAAAATTCCATATAAACGAGTATCGTTGTTTTTTTTTCTTGATTACCGTTAAATTTAAGATTTATTTTACACAGTTTGGCAGCACTATGATACTTACATTTGGTTTGTGTTTTTTTGTTTAAATTAAATAAATACTAAAATTTATAATCCTAAGTTAAGGAATATGCTTTGCTTGACGTTCCACACAGCACAAGAACGCGAACTGTTATGATGTCAAAACTGGTCGGTGGCGACGTTTATAAAGGTATCCCCTCTTATCAAAAAATATGTACACATTTTCTGACATTTTACCATATATGGGAATGGATGCACAATCAGCGTTGCCGCATTTGCCTTCGAAAATTTGTTTCCCCTTTGGGATTGAATGTGGAACCGTTTGCGCATTAGTATGGGTAGTCTGCCAATGAAAAACAATAAAAAAAAAATAGCAAGTATTATTTTGTTGCTTTTTTCTTCGCATTTCTTTCTTTATCGTCTTCGGCTGGCAGCCACTGCCTTTCATTAAAGTCGGTTATTCTGTTGTTCAGTTTATCTAGTTTGAAAAGGGGGAAAGGTTTTTTTTACTCTGATCATGCTGTTGTCACAACTACAGTGTCAGCTTTTAGATAACTGTGTGTAAATGAGTCATTGCTGATTATGGAGAATCAAACGCACCACACATATGGATACATGTGACTAAAATGGTGTGGAATGTCAGTTTATCAACTTCTTGAACACACTTTTCTGTGTATTTGTTCGATGATATGCATTATGTTGTACTGAAAGCTGAATGATAGCATGGCTAGCTGGTAAAACATATTTTTTTTTTATGCTAAGAATGTGTCTGTACTTGGTTTTGTTTTTATTTGTTTAATCAGAAAAAAAGCCGTTTTCCCTAATTTTAGTTGGTAGATATAGGTACTACCTACCTACCTACCTACATCAGAACAAACAGAAACCGGCTGGCTAGCAATGATTTTGGTTTTGGGAAGCTGTGCTGCCAATTGTCTAAACATGGCAAAATTATGATAGAGTACTACCTACCTATTTGAAGAAAAGGGTTTTAGCATCTTCTAAGTAAAAATAATAATACTTTTGGTAATGGTGTAAGTATGTATATGTGCTCTCATACTTAGATAGGTAGGTAGCTGTCAGCTTTTCGTCTTAGAAATTCTGCATAATTAGTCAAGGCAGACAGGTGTACATCGCACAAGTTACATAAGTTAAAAATAGTACTGTTTTATCTTATCAGTTGGGAGGCTTTTGTTTTTATAATTTCCTGGTCTGATGAACAAGATACATACCTACTTTACTTACTTATATAGGTATAACGTTGCATGTTTTATAGGTTTCCAGTAAGATTAGAGGTAAATATGTATGTATATAAAAAATAGAATTGAGATGAAATTATTTAAGACACATCTACATACCTACGTATAGGTACCATAATATTAATAGAAAATCCTGCCTGTGCAGATAGGTTTGCATAATAACTTGCAAGTTAAGTGAGGTGCTTTATTCACACGTGTCACTTGTGATAAGGATAACATAGGTATATGACGAACATTAAATGATTTGTCATCATTTGTTTTACAACTTTGTGTTCAAATGAAAAGGTACTATACCTACCTGCCTCGGTCTTAATTCCGATAACAAAACAAGCATAGGTACCTAACCTACATAAAATCATAGTATTGAAAGTAAAACAATAAAACTTATTAACTGTACGGAAGTTTGAGGCCACTTTACACTATAATAGAAGTCATATGACTTTGACTAACTTTGAATTCAAATGAATTTGTATAAGGTATGATTTTGTATCAATCAATTAATAGATTGTACAGCTTTTTCTGACTTCATTCACATCGCCATAAACTGACTGATATAGGTTCATTCATCATTCATTCATTCATCTACCTAACCTATACTACCTATTTTAAGGAAAAAATTAAGTTTCAACGCCGACTCGGCATACAATTTTAGGTCCCTTACATTCTTCCCAATACCTAATACAATTTCATACCTACAAACGAATAGTTGGGAGAAGCTGGGCCTAGGGTGCATTATACGGACCTGTTGCATGTTGCTATTTTTTTTTATTAGTTTACTCAGCTGTCAGCGATTTGACAAGTTCATTAAATTTCTTTTGTTTTACAAGTAAAGTCTGGAGTTGGGCAATTTAGTTCATTTGAGTGATCGATCAATTTAGTTCAAATCACGCTTAAAAAAAAACTGGCCAAATGCGAGTACCATTCGCGCACCGAAGGTTCCGTATCCGTATACTTGGTCAAAATTGATGTCTAGTTCATTGAACTAGTTCGTTTGCGAACTACGCACGCCTATTCTGGAGTCTATTGCAGGAGAGGAGGGTATGGAATTGACGGTTCTCTCTTGTGAGCAATTCAATCTCTTTACACAAACTTGGCGTATTTTTTTGGGAAGTGAGTAGGTATAACAAAACCAAAAGTGAGTACCTACCTATAACAATTTTGCATGTAAAACCAAAAGTGAGTATAACAAAACCAAAAGTGACTATAGGCGTATTTTTTTGAGAATCTAAAGCTAGCTCACTTTTACTTTTACATGCAAAACTTGTATACCTACTCACTTTTAGTTTTGTTATACTCACTTTTAATAAAATTTGTTTGCATTGTTTTGACTTTTAAAATTTTGCAATAGGTAGGTACATATACGCTTCTAGTTCCCCCATTTAAGTGCTTGATGTAGATAGAAGGTCGTATTTATTTGAATGTGCATCACATTTAGTACCTATCTTTATAACTAACGAAAACTATAGTTGACACACATTTCATACTGTAAATAGAAATGTCTAGTTTGATTCCCTACCCTATTTAGGCATCTCTACTCTACTGCTCAATAGCATGACGGAAATATTTTACCATGGCTTAGGTTGGATACACATTATTTCGGATGGAAATGCCTAAAGCAATGTGTCTGGCTCTGGCGCCTAAGAAACGATTTTGATTTCACTTTGCAACTTCTACACAAGAAAACTCAATGGCGATGACACCTACACAACAGTGATCCGCTATGCCCCAGCCCCAGCCCCTACCAGCATCACTATACGTAAAGTAACTTGCAAACAAATTGTATACCTATTTTGCAAACTTTTATTTTACAGCGATCGTTGCTGAATAAGTACGAAGGTGAGAGTGTGGGATTTGTGGATTTCCAACAAAACAACCTACTCTTGTCTTGACTTTTGTATTTATTTTTCTAGACCTCGCTGTCGCTGGCAAAATTATTTTTATTTTATTTGTTTACATCGTAGATATATTATATTTTTTGTTTATTGTTTTTCGAACTACATACATAATGCATGAATGTATGCATAGGTGTTTGTTTGATTTCATTGTAGGTAATTGGCATAGGTACCTGTTATGTTCCTACTACCTATAAGTGTTGCTGTATGACCAGACCATGTAAATTAAATTATGTCACACAGCAATTTAACCGTTACTACCAGCACACGACGGTTAAACGACGACGACGCACGTCATGCCAATTAAGTGATGACATCAAAGAAATTCTTTATGATTGTGATTGCAATGTTTGGATTTTTAAAACAGTTCTCCTCGCAACCGGCCTGGTCGGAATAGCTTGCTTACATAATTGCATTTCTGTTATAGGTATAGTTACAGTTGTAGCAGTCTAGCGCCGCTGATAGGTTTCATTTTGATCTGACTGACTGACAGCTTCGGTTTAAATATTTTGTATAAGTTCTGCAACAGATTTATAAATACCTAATTACCAATGCCAATTTGAAGATGCAGACTAAGAGGGATAAGGATAACCAGCATTACTTCTTCTATTGCTCGTGAAAAGGACTCTGAGAAACTTAAGCTTTTCATGCAGAGTTCATTGAAAATGAGTCCTGGTTCACTACCTTCAATACATCAGATATGGTTACAAAACGCTCAGTTGCGGGAGAGACCAAGAAGGAACAAGTTGTCCGCGAAACAGTAAATTACTTATCCTTAGGTCCACAAGGCCGTATAGGTACCTATAAGTATGTGATGAAAAGTAGAGGAGAGAAGATGCACTTCTGATGACGGAGTCTAACATAAAAGGAAACGATTTAACTCAACACCATTTGATTCTAATTATGGGACCAATAGAAGGACCCACAGTTTATTGCCAAATCCGGCCGACTGAATTGAGAAACTTTTCATAGTCTCCGGGATAGATTTGCCAACCTTACGCGATTTGATGTCTAAAATAACTTCCTCAATCTGTGATTACGGTCTAACTTTTCGTCAAACTCTTTACAAGTTCTTCGCGCTTTCGTGTACCAGTTGCAAAAAGCTGAATCGCGAAGTGAATCCAAACCTTGAAAGTCTTCTTCTTCTCTCTGATGGCTTCTTGAACCATACGCGGTTCTTTTCTCACCATCAGCCGCAACACCAAGCCGTTTCACTCCACAAACATGTCCTGCAGAGGCAATGACTGCAGCTGTTGAAAACAACGCCCATTCTTCCTCTACATTCAATGGAACATTTGGAATTTGTTCAAAACTTTTAGATGCCTGCCATGCAAATTCCTCCCGTATCTCATCGTTCTGCAGCCCCTCCCACCGTATGCGCGTAACCATCCTTGGTTTATGCTTTGGCAGGATAGGTATTTGATCGTGAGATACAATTTACACAACACGCAGGTGGTGATCGGTTCACAGTTCAGCCCCTCCCAACACACGAACATCACAAACCATCCTTTTAATACACGACGGTACCACAAAGAAATCTATCAGCGATTTCTGCTGAAGACTTGGACGGTAGCATGTGAGTTTATGGACAATCCTTGTGTTCATAATAAACATTCCATTCGAACAGCAAAAGTCCAACAACTTCTCTCAATTTGCGTTTTGATCGGGGTCACTCTATTTCCTAATCGCGCTGTCCCATGTCGTGAATTTCACATACCCACGTGAGCATTGAAATCACCCATCAGGATTATAAGAATCCATATCAGCAAACTTTTCAACCTTCATCTAAGAAAGCTGCGTACCCCGACTCCGGATTCAGTACATACATCTGCACTAGAGCTAGAGTTATGATCTTTCAAGGTTAAGCTTTAAGATCGCAACTCTCCCCCTTAATGGTATCCACTCCAATACTCTGCCTGTCAGCCTGGGACTTGTGAGTATTCCCACTTCCGCCTGAGCAGACATTGAAGGTGCTGCTCCCGACATAAAGAGTTTTCACCCATCCACAAGGTCCACAGTCTCAGAACCCCTTTGCTTTGTTGATGAAGCACAAACTATATATGTAGTTTATATTTGACAGCCTCCCCAACAAGCTCCAGGTCTTTTCCCGTGAGCGAAGAGATTTTCCACTTGCCTATCCGATGCCGTTGTCAAGTAACCGAAAGACCACTTATGCCCCTATTGGTGCATAGCGCATCCACCGTCTGACCACCATAATGGTTCGCAAGGCCATTGATGGGAAGCTCGTAGCCGTTTCGCGTTAAACCCGGCCGGCTGCTGGGCGTTTTAAGCCGACCACCAGACGATCACAAACTGCCGTCCTTCAGGCCTGGCTAGGGTGCCCTAATTTGACAGGCTTAGCAATATCCGAGGCTCGCTTTATTCGTCTTGTCATCTTTGGGTGTGTGCTTCGTCAGCCCGCCCCCTACCACGGGAAGGTCAGCTATACATGAGGGGGCATTTTTCATTTTCATTTCTTGACAATTAGTATCAGAATCGGTAAAACAAGAAGAATAAATTTACATATACTTATTGAACAGTCTACATTTTTTTAATAAAATTTTACGAAAATTGTAAGATGAGCAAATGACTATAGACCTATTTATGTAAATTTTTGTAAATAGAGTTTAACATTAGTCATGTGCATGTCGCTATTCATCTAACGCACTATGGAACGCGAGGATTTCGTATGTCTTTAACATGATACTAAAATTTAAATTAGTAGTATGTATAACTTTTTAAGGCATCAAATTGTATAAATACCTACTGAAGTCGCTATACGATTTTTTTTACCTATAAACAAATCCACCAGCCACCAGGTGTCAAAAGATAAAAATTAATTTCAAATCACAGACAAGCTGTTTTTCCTTAAGCTGGTAAAAGCTGTAGGTACCTAATAATGGCAAAAATACTAAAAGAGAAAAATTTATTTACCATAAAAGAAGTAGGTACGAATATGTATATACAAAAAAGAAGAAAACTGAAATGCGAGGAAAAAATACGTTTATACACCCAACGTCAGAGACATTACATTACATACCCACTTGTACCCATCAACCTACACCCGTTTTAAATTAAGCAGCATACACAAGGTTCATGCAACCGGCAAGGCAACTAACTACAAATAGTCACAATAATGTAGATACCTACTTATAGCTAAGCTTTATAGTAAAACGGTTGAAATCTAAATCTACCCATACTTGTTTTGTTTCTCTCTATAAAGTATATTTCGCGAAACTCTCTAATTGCAGACACAAAGATAAAATTGTTTTGTATTTGTCATTCTGTGTGAGATTTTCCCTGAATTTGTAGTGAAATGCTGCTTAAGCAGATGACGACGACCGAAGCGACGCGACGACAACAACGATGATGACCGACGTACGAGTACGTGTCATGATGCCCCGTTGACGTTGCTTATATTAACAGTTTTAATGATGATCTTTAATGACATTAAATAGCGTATAAACAAAAAATAAAGAAACTGATGCGCGATTATCTTTATCTTCATGAATACAATTTTACTTTATAAGTCAAAGTCATGTCATTACGTATGTATGTGTGTAGTAGGTATATCAAACCTAGTATGATGGTATGATGATGCTATTGATGACGACAACGATTATGAGTGTTGGAATAATGTACAATACAAGCGACCTTGACAGAGTATGCTAAAAGTGTTGTCATGGTTGTGGATGAGAAATAGGTCTACGTTCAAGATATAGGGTGCTATAGGGTGCTATAGGGTGCTATATGGACACCTTAAACTGACCTATTTAATTTATGCTGTATGCTACATCACACAGTCAGAAATGTTGACAAATTAGTTCTCTAAATGGTGATCTGAACAAAATCTTGAAGTGGGGAAAAGACAACTTGGTTGTATTTAATGCAAACAAGACACAGCTCACAACATTTTCCAGAAAAAATGCATCAACAGTTCCTCAGATCCAAATGGATGACCATCCATTCCATCCCAAGGACTCAATGCACCTTCTAGGAGTCACAGTCAATTCAGGAATCACATGGCAGGACCACATATCCTATATCGCAATATCTTTCCAAAACTCCTTCTGTTACAGGACAAGCAAACTTTGGAACTAGCTTCCTGGGGATATATTTCCAGAAGACTACAATTTGCAGCAATTTAAGTGCAGAACTAACATACATCTGCAAGCATGAAGCGTTATAGGTTTGCCTTTCCCGGGAGAAGTATTTAAAAAATAAAAAAAAATACCTATTTCGGTGGTGATTTAAGTCAACGCCCTAGACAGGCTTACTTTCTTTTCTTGTCAGAGCAAGCTTTTTAAATAAATTTCTTACCAAGTGGCAACTGCGTTTGTGTGTGAGATTGCACTTTTCCACTTTTTGACTTTTTTCCGAATGTAGTTAAGCCTTAATGTCAGGTCAAACTCAGTTTGGATCAATGTAGGTTAGGTACCCACTTAAAGCCGCAGTTTCTTGTGGTATGGTACCCATTCCGAATGAGAGATAAATAAATAGTTGGTGCAACAGGCGTGTAGACAAGACACCATTAATTTGAGTGAGTTTTTTTATGTTTGGGACGAATGGAAGGGACCTACAATTTTATGCCGAGTCCGAACGGGTGAATTGAGAAGCTTTTTCAAGACAGTTATACTCTCAGACGTTCGCTAGAGGTATGGCACAGTGGAAAAAAACCTTAAGATGTGTTTGGTGTTTTTCCGGAGATCGAACCTGGGACCCGTACAGTAGTCCAGCACACTAAGATAATAGTCCCCAATTCCCTTAAAAATGCATCGGTCTCGAGTACATATTAAAAAATAAATATTAATGGGAAAGAATATAGAGCAATAGGTTAGGTTAGGTAAGGTGGCTTATATATTTTTATATTTTCTGGTTGCGACTTAGTCTTCGGGTCAAGGTCGAGGGCGACAGTAACAGTCTGCCTCCTGCCCATTGCCTCTGACACAGCCATCACTAAATGAGAGGGAGCCTGGTGAGTGACAGAGTGGGTGATTGAACTAGTCAGCTTTGCAGCTTGACCAAAAGACCGTGAATGGATTGTCTGTTGGAATAGGCTGAGGGCATAACCGTAATAGACTGCCTCCCGTTTATTTCCTTTTGACGATCAGTCCACATGACAGAGACCGGGGCTGAGCAGAAATGCTTGATTGAAGCACTCCAACCTGCTGCTTGGTACCGAAAAGCGATTTGCCTCGAATTGTTAGTAAGGAGGGGGGCTGGGTACAGATCATGGTAGGCTGCGGCAAGAGAGAGCGACGAAGGTTGACCGAAAAAGTCTAGCCCCCGCATATCCCCTCTGATGGATACAGAGAAATACTTGAACATTTTTTACGTTGACAGCTTTCAAAAACAAGGTACATATTTGAATACAACGCAAACCTATTATGTTAACAGGGATGCCAAATACTAAAGTATAGTATACTGATAGTAGTGATAGTAAGGTACGGAAAGACCCACACAATATGCAAAAATGTGTGACACATTATCCTCGGATAAATTTCTGACACTATCGTCTCATGAATGAATTTTCATCTGTCAAACAACTACAATAATTATCCAATATGCTAATTTTTTGACGTTTTCTTTTGCTTGAGTTTTGCTAAAATGTTGAAAACGAAATAAAATACTGAATTTCAATTAATTAATATAGCTTAAAATTCTATAACCCACTGTTTTAAGATTGAAATTTGGTGAACTCCTCTATCAACAATTTCATAGGTAAGTGTCAACAAATTATCCGAGGATAATTATTTAGCCCAATTGACTGTGTAGTACAACGAACGACTTGCCTTATCAGAATAAAGCCAGACCAATTCGATATCTACTGAGTTGAACTGCAATCGATCCATACAAACAAACTCTACTCTATACGTTCTATAATATAATTATAATTGCTGTGGTACTCAAAACCCACTAATCTACATTTAATTCACTCCTTATAAGTAAATAGATGCCGTTTTTCTGACATTCACTAAACATAACAAAAGACACGGTTATAAACTGTCTTTGAACCGTTAATGTCTGAAAATAATTTAGAAAGCTTTGTTCGTCACACAAAAATAAAAAAAAATGCAAAGCATCCGAAGAAATCATTTTATTTCATTCATAATAATTTAAACAATTCACTGCTGTCTCAACTGAAAATGCTGATTGTAGATACTCTCGTATTCGTAAAGCCCCCCAATGAAGATTCAGAAAAGTTCACAATACGGTTGCATGGCGTCTACTCCAATTCATCCCGCTACTTTCCCTTATTAATAATTATTTATTTCTAACGCAAATATATTCAAATGCAATGCAATCTCTCCTCTTTACTACTGTATAGCACTGAATATCTATCTCATCACGATGATAGATGCACAATGAACGGAAAGCAAAGAGTAGCACATACCGTTCCAACAGTCACCTTGTGCTGCTGACTGAAGAGCACGCATTAAATGTAAAGAACCACTGAATTGCTAGCTACTAGCTAGATCCACTGCTGGCTGAAGCGGCAATATGTGGAGCAAAGACGTAACCATATATTTGCAGAGTGCTAGACTCTGGATCTGGACAATGGACATATCGTCTAGTCACCCACCTGAAGAACTTTTTTGTGCTGGTTTTTTACCATTCCTCTGTCAGTCATGGTATGTAGAGGTTCCGATATAGAAATTCTTCAGTCATCTACCCACGTACGAATCGGGCCAGACGTAGGTATGGCATGCGCTTACTTTATTTCCATTCATCTAACCTATCAGTATGGCGGCGATTACTTTGGAAGTACCTAAGATAGTGGATAATTATTATAACGAGGTAGCTAGAAGTGGAAATGTTGCCACTTCTAAATGTGGTCATTCCACTTTTCTATGCTCTCCATCAGACACGGTGGCAAATTGGCTATTGTAGTTTGAAAATATGTCTATCTTTCGTGGTGTGTCGGCATAGGTCCTCCTATGGGATAAATGAATTATTTTAAGCATTCATTGTTCATTGGGAACAGTTCAAGTGGCTCTAAAATCCTATCATCTACAGACATTGTAACAAGTAATCTATTTTTGAGACTATTAATTAAAAGTAAGTCTGCTTCCGGAACTAAAAGCGTAAGCCACTGAGAACACAAAATTCTCGAATGACTGGATCAAGAAACGTGCATTGTATTATATAGACAATTTAAATTGTATACACTTGAAGGAGGAATTTGTAATGCAAGCCAATGGCAATACCATACATTGTCTCAAATCAATGTCTCCAAAGGACCATTGTGATACCACGAAAAACAATCTCCCTATTAGTTGAACCATTTTGAGCTCTTTATAAAGCGTATGAGGCTTCTGATGTCTGTATTTGTCAGGTTACCCAAGTCGTTGTAATGGAAGGCTCCCAAGTGAAGCTTGCTTCTACCAGGAGAGAGCTGGGTAGGAACAAAGAAGGTAAAGAATTGTTTCCTCCTCTTTCTCATCCATACAGCTTCTGCAAAAGTTGCTTGCGAAAAGGCCTAGAGCCTTACGGCATGCTTTTCAAAAAAGGTGAATGTTGAACTTTTCGGCCATCTCCGTAAGAGATGATCGGCAGTCGAGGGCTTCTTGAAAAGTTATAGAGCTCAAATAAATTCCCTGCTCGTCCCAGCTTTTTCACTGGCGATCTTGCTTTCACCTTGCCGGTTCTTTTACACTCCAGTATATCAGCGTTTCAGGAGCTTTCCCGGTAGACAGCTTAAACGGCGTACTACCACCCGGTTTTAATGGAGAACCGGCCTCAATTGTTTTTTTTTTTTTGTCATTTTTATTTTCTTCATAATAAGTCCCACGAGTAGCGGAGAAATTAATTTCAATCTGTGCTGTGCAGAGATCCGCAGTACATAAAGGCCTATTTTCATGGCGGATTAGTATTTCTGTACATATTTCCAAAAGCGATTGGTGACGAATTGCTGGCGGATTTATTGCGAATAAAAAATTAACTAAATTCTTATGACGGGAAAAAGCTGTCAAACTTTTGAGAAAATAAATGGAAAATTGGAAGTCTAATTTTAAAAAACTGGAGAGCACTGTTCGCATTTGAGAATAAGCAAATGCGAAGACGGTCGAAATCAAGGCATCGCTTTCAATATAATCCGCGGCTATAGCTCATCTGGAGGTCGACATCAAGGTATCCGGATACTCCGTTTGGGACTGAGCTATGGCCCTCAGGCAGGTTGACCATCGGCACGGCTCATATGACACCTTAGTCCGGCCTTGATTTAGAGTTTGCTCCCACCTCAAACTTAATGGATCACGCTCTCACATCCGTCGTACGTGGCAGCGAATAACAGCGTACAGCTAACATTTAAGTGTGAAGTGAATCCTTGGCTAACACTAACCAGACAAGCTGATTAGCCATTTTCAGGCCGCCGCTCACGTTAAGGACTAAAGTATCTAAGAGGATTTTTGCCCTGCCTTGTCGACTTTGCAATTGCTGTGTCTTCTTCTCTATCAACAAATCTTTTAAAAACTAAATGAAATTAATTAAAAGCAGTTCAACATCGTTTAACACTCCCTCATGAGAGTTTTAATTTATTCCATTCAACTAAGTCCCCTATTGTGATCTAAATTATTCCCCCCTCCTCAATAGGCCTTAACCCACAAACAAGGCAATCGTATGGTAGCAATTCCAAAACAAAATTATAAACATTTCAATGACTGTACACAACAGAACCCCGACACAATCAATTTGACCAACGCCCATGTTCTGGGGAACATAAACAAACGCAAGTCCGATGAACCAAACAACCCCTTTCGGATCTTATTTCTATAAAATACGAATACGAGTAGGTAAAGCCATTGCGAACGTCAAAATGATGATTCAAAACATGTTGACCGTTGACTTCCCCATTCAAAGGTTTTACACTCATTTATCAAATTTAATTAAAGGTATTAGTAACATAACAAATCGACAAAAAGTATAGATAAACAAGAGTTCGTTATTTGGTCGACTTGATTTACCATATATGGTGTTGTTGCCAGTTACGAATTTATTATTTACTTTTAATTTATAATTCTTATCAGGAATGGAATTCTAAGCATACTTAGCTCACTCTCGATTATGACATCATTTCTGTTTGTGAGTATGTTGAATTAGATATGAGAAAAATAAAATTATTTTCTTTAAAAAAGATTAATAAAAAAATATGCTGATGATGGCATTTATGCCAAAAATGTAGTAGTGTTGGAGAGTACATAAAATGGTCTTCCCCTTTTTTATCGATACGATTTAAATCCAAACGGTTGCTCCAAATTAGAAAAAAAAACTGCGTAATACGATTTTGTGACAAATGACATAAGGCATAATTATGAAGCGTTATGTTATGTAGTCTATGTAATATTCTTTGTCAATCATTTTTTAAGAAATAACTAATTATGGCCAAAGATTGTGATTCAAATAGCTACGCCCTTTTTGATTTATCATTACATAATGTGAATTTTTGATTTAATATACAAATATTTATTTATGTGGTTATGTTATATTTTGTGTAACTTGTAAATAAACATCAAGAGACGCAGTTAGCGATTATGATAATTAGACCAATCGGTTGATTTTTTGCTAAGAATAACGCAAAAGCGATTAAAAAAAATTAAATAACAAATTTTCGCTTTAGATGGTTTTGATTTTAGAAGTTTAGTAAGTCAGCGAAATTGCTTAAATATAAATAAATAAAGGGTGTCCAATAATTCACGCAAAATGTAATTTTGATAGAAAATACAGATTTTTACAATGTTTTATTGATTCATAGACTAGGTATACAGATTGGGGTTATGTATGGAATAACACATCGGATAAATGGCCGCCACGGCTTTGCTGGCAAGTACCTACATATCTACTCTTTTATTGAAATATTCTATGACTGTTTAGTAACGGTCCCAATTTCCTCTTTCAAGGCGTTGGTGGTCGAGGGCTTTTTTGCATAGACCTTTGAATTTAAAAAAAACTCCAAGGAAAAAAGTCCAATAGCTTTAAATCGCAAGATCGGAATGATCAATTCTGATCGGAAAAACCGCCGATTACACGATTAGAAAATGACTCATGCAGTTATTGAATTTTTTTCTCTGCCTGTATGGCATGTGGTAACGTCTTGTTGAAACCACATGTTGGTCACATCCATATCTTGTAATCTAGGCTCTAAAAACTGGGTTATCATGTCGCGATAACGAACACCATTAATTGTTCTTGACTACGGTGCCGAATTGATGTTTCTGGACAGTCAGCAATAGTCTCGCGAACTGCTTCGATGTTTAAAATCACTAATTGATTCAGTGTCCCCGAATTTTTCAATTATTTTCTTCACAGTTGTTAAATAAATAAATAAATAGGTGGCGCAACAGGCGGGTGACACCCAAGGCCTAGCTTCTCGCAACCATCCGTTTTGTGTGAGTTTCAATTTTTGGGACGAATGACAGGGACCTACAATTTTATGCCGAGTCCGAACGGCTGAATTGAGAAGCTTTTTCATGACAGTCATACTCTCGGATGTTTGTCAGACGTTCGCGAGAGGTGGCGCAGTAGAAAAAACTTTTAAGATGTAATTTGGGTTTTTCCGGGGATCAAACCTGGGATCCCTCGCACAGTAGTCCAGCACACTAACCACTGCGCTACTGCGCCCAGTTCACAGTTGTTGCTGATCTTAAATCATACTATGACGGCCATATTATGTACGAAAAGTGCGGACTGTAGCTGACAAATTTATATCTTTTTATGACTTTAAGCGATTCCATCTTCCAGAAATATATTTTTTAAGGAATATGTGCAATTTCTAGTCTCAAATTCAATTATGGGAAGTTCACAATACCTAGCAAGTAATGATCTTCGGTTACATTTTATGACACATACGTGAGTGTTGAAAAGAGTTAATCAAACTCCAATCATATTATATAAATTTCTTCTCCCAGAGCAGGATAAATTTTTGACAGCTGAACAATTCTTTTCCCCCCACTACGATGGTATCTGAAAACCAGTAAGACAATTATCTTCGACTATGCCGAAGCTCAAATACCCGGTACAAGACATCAGGTATACACTAAAGTGGGGTTTCGTATAAAAATATTTTTTTTATTTAAAAAAAATTGTTATGGGTTTTTATTTTACCAAGCCTTTTTAATTTATTTCATAAGTGTTATAATAATACTAAAACAACATGTGTAAGGTTTAAAACAAGTTATTTGCGCAATAACAATTTTATTAAAATATTTTAGTATTAAAAAATAATATATTTGTATGGGAGGTATGGGAAGTTTTTATTCGACCAAGCTCATTTTTTGTCAAAAATTTTTAAATATTATTAAAACAATATGTGCAAAGTTTAAACTTGCTAACTTTATTGTAGCTATTTAAATTTAATTTTTAACATCAAAAAGCTATATAAATCCGATATTTTTGTATGGGAGGTAGTAGTAGTTTTCATCCGATCTTGCTCATCTTCGAACTTAGCCTCAGTTGGGTGGATAAAAGCTTACGTACCAAATTTCAAGTCGATAGCTCTTAAATTACGGCCGTAATCGTGCGGACGGACAGACGGACAGACGGACATCGCTAGATCGACTAAGAAAGTGATGCTGATCAATAATATATGTATGTAGTTTGTCATACCTACAACGCCTCCTTATGTGCGTTACAAATGGAATGTCAAAGTGAATATACCCTCGCCACAGTGTGGTACCGGGTATAAAAAGCCAATTAAAGTAAGAATACTTAATTGTTATTAATGTAAGGCTCAATTTGTTTTGTTTTAAGTATTTTTTTTTTAAATCCGTAGCAGCTCTTAGGAGCTATTTTTCTTCTCCGGCTTTTTTCGAACTTCCATATTTATAAATGAAAGGATTTATGATCCACGATCTTACATTTCTACACTCATAAATGAGTGCCGAGACGGCCTCACTCGGTCGCCCGAAACAATATTTTCGATAAAAAAGAACGCGCCCATGCACTGAACTATCCCTACTCGACCTATCTACTATCTGTAACTTCATATACATAGATATTAACTGATGGCGCATTTTCACAAAAATTCATTTGTAGAGACTTCCAATTTCATGCCAAATCCGAACGGCTGAACTTAGCAGCTTTTCCAGGACAGTTTTACTCTCGGATGTTTGTCAAACGTTCGCAAGAGGTGGCTATTTTTTTCTAGAAAGTAAGCCGAGGATATATATACATAATTGACACACAAAATAAATTAACAAAATGGCGGTTTTTAAACCTTTGTACAAATTCTTCCTGCATATAAGAGGTGTATTTGTAAAATAAGGATACTCAGGTAAAATGGCAAACCAATATAAAAATAAATCAGCCGTTAGCTGTCAAATTGGTTGTCGCTGGAAGTAGTGTTGCCGATATTCGAAAAACAAACCTCTAAATAAATTCCCTTTAAATTTTGGGTAGCCTGCATTGTCATGGACCAATGCTAGATAAACCCACACTTTGACATGCTATATTATGTAGTATTAATTTGACAAAAAAAAAAAAAAAATAATTATAAAGCAAAAAATATGATATTCCGTGTATTTATTTTACTAATGTCCTGTAGGTACTAAATACTAATAATCATTTTTAGTGTCCAAGCTAACTTTTACGAAGTCAGAATGGCGAAAATTTCCATATAAAATTATCCACGGTGACCGTCAAAATATTTAACTTACTTACTTAAGGTGGCGAGACAGTCCGGGGTGGACCTGGGCCTCAACTAATAAGCGTCTCCAGCCAGCACGTTCTTTGGCCAGCTGTCTCCAGTTTCGCACGCTAAGTTGGTTAATGTCCTCTTCCACTTGCGTGCGCCACCTGAGTCGCGGTCATCCTCTACTGCGCCGTCCCTCGGTGGGGATTCAAAATATTTAAGCTGAAGATTAAAAGTGATTATCGGTAGAAGACCCTTAGAGTAAACGCATATACCTAGTAAATTTATTTTTTTACTGTCTTAGATTTCACCAGAATTAGCGTAGGTGCGACAATATAATATGCGTTGATATTTGCATTTGGTGTACAGTACATATATGTATCTAAATAATTGCTACCAAAATCGTATTTATCAACATCTTAAGATCAACAAAATAAACAATGTACAACCATGTGAGAAGTGAGTCACCAGTTACCAAATTGCCAAACCACGTGCCAAAAGCTATTGTAGAACTTGAATTTAGTTACGTTTTCGTATACATAATTATTGATACGTAGGTATCTCTAATGTGAACAATTTTAGTCACTCCATCGTGATGGGGTTTAGTGGCAAGTATTTTCATTGACAAGATGACGATTTGAAATGATTCATCCATATGAATTTGTACTCAAGATCTGACCTACAGTAAATATTTACAACGGATTAGTCATAATGGTATAAGTTTGGAATACATATTAGATTTGTCACCACAACCTTAATGGAAAACGTGCATTTAAATGACTACCAAATCGTATTGATATTGCGTGCAAATGTTGACCGGTTAATTTATTATTTGCGAGTTAATTTTGTCTTGAAGTTGGAAAACCTGTACACCCTGTCGAAATTGGCGCGATAAATGTAGGTTGTGCAGAGAAGGAAATACATATAATATCTACACATTATCTGAACATCCCACTTTGTGCGAGTGCATAGACTCCAATGATGTGTGTTGCCTTGCGTTGCGTTGGTATGTTAATGTTGCTAATTTACTACTTTCCACACTGATAGTACTGGTTTAAATAACATTTCAATCAGAACGGATTTGCTTTGGTGTAGTGCCGACTTTAGATAGTTGCAATTGCAATTACATTTTATAGAAATTATTTTGAGAACATCATATACAAGTTAATAGCAACGACCTACGCCAGTATTTACAAACAACCGGATGGAGTCAATAGCAACGACCTACGACAGTACATGTTCAAGTATTTAAATTGCACTTCTTGCATAAAAGGTGATTGCACTTTGGCATTCAATAATAAAAGTGCAATTACATCAATAATTGAATCAGCAACATAATTTTGGTTTCCGTTCTGCCGGAAATGCTAAGTAAACAAAAATGTATTTAGTTAAGTTTTATTAAGTTGAATTGTATTTGGATATCAGGGAAATAAATAGATTGGAATTAACAGCCGACACGATCGGACAACCATATTTTTTATTTGGCGCCCAACGTGGGGCTATCAGAAAGTAATACTCCCAAAGTCCTTATAAAGGATAATAGAGTAACAGAAATCCCCATAGTAAGGATACTTTATTTTCGTCGATAGCCAAACCGTACTGGTGGAGGAGCACGGATCCACACATCAAAACAACTCATCTTTAAATTCCTCATCGCAGGAAAAATCCCTTCACATCCTCATAGTGGGACGCAGGAGCAACAACATCAAACAACACATCTTTAAATTCCTCATCGTGGGAAAAATCCATTCACATCGTGGGACACAGAAGCAGTAAAATAATGAGAGAATTATTAATACTGTGAGTTTAACATAAAAATAGTTAAGTTAAATAGTGAACCAAGTGATTCATTTAGGTATATTAATCTTGCACATTTCCCAAACACTATTCTATAAATAATTTAAAAATATCTAGTGTAAATTTAAGCAGTTAAGTTCTGAATTATTAGTGTGGTTATTGTAGTAAAATTTTCGAGTTAATATTCTTCTGTGGTTATCAATTTAATTAGTCATGGCGGAGAATATTTCGCAAATTATTTCTTCAGCTGTAGAAGTTGCAGTTGAAACTGCGTGTGGTGCGGTAATGAGAAAAATGAATGAATTAATGACAGAAAATAAGACGGTCAAGGAAAGTGTAAATGCAAAAATCGAGGAACTAACAGTGAAACTGAACTCAATGCAACTATCTTCCTGCACAGTTGTAGCTTACGAACCTATTTCTGTAAGCACCTCCGACGTAGAATGTCTGATTTCGCTCGACTTAATAAAATCTTTACCAGAATTCTCGGGTGAACAGGCAAAATATATTTCTTGGAGACAAGCGGCTAATACGGCCATAGAATTATTTAAATCATATGTGGGAACAGAAAAATATTATCAGGCAGTAGCCATTATCCGTAATAAAATTACAGGATCGGCTGATTTAGTGTTATCTTCTTTTAATACAGTTTTAAATTTCGATGCCATAATTGCACGTCTCGATCATACGTATTCCGATAAACGTCCATTACATGTTCTTGAAAACCAACTCTCCATCCTATGTCAAGGTCGTATGAGTATTTCAGACTTTTATGATCAAATTGAAAAAAGCTTAACGCTGATAATTAGCAAAATAACAATGGAATACTCAGGGAACCAAGAAGTAAAAGACTCATTGGCAGCGAAATATCGGTCCGATGCCTTACGTGTTTTTATATCTGGTCTAAATAAGCCTTGGTGTAACATTTTATTTTCTGCCGGATGTCAAGATTTACCATCTGCTCTTGCTAAAGCCCAAGAGTTGGAAGCAAACCAGCATCGTTACGACTTTGCCAGAGCTTTCGATGCCCAGCAAGGACGAGATAGAATTTCCTACAGCGGCAACCCTCAGTATAGGAGAAGGACGAACGACACTCTCAAAATTTCCTACCAAAATCATGAACAGCAAAAGGTAAAACCTATGGATGTAGATCCATCAGTTTCCAGACTACGCAGTAGTGAAAATAAACCATATCAGCAGCAATTGAAGTTTACTCCAAAAGAAATTACTTACAGTCGCCCCGCACCTTCCTACCCAAATCCAAATAATATGCAAAATATAAATATAAAGAGACCAAGAGAATCTGACCGGCAAAACACAGCTAAATTGCAGCGTATAAACCATATCCAGCCACAAGCTGAGAAACTAGATGATTGCGATAGTTTGTATAGAAACGAATTCGAATCAGAAGGTTATAGTGAAGATGAAGAAGTAGGTTTTAATGAGGTCGATGAGATTAATTTTTTTGGGATAACTTCGGCATTGCCGTTTATCAAGAAAAGACTTAACAACACAACCTTGTTGAAAATCTTAATTGATACCGGAAGTGCCAAGAACTACATCAAAAATTTGCCTCACTTAAGAAATATTAAACCAAACAACAAGCATTTTATAGCAAAAACTCTGAATGGTGCAAATCAAATTACACATAAATGTGAGACGTTCCTTTTGGGGGCTTGGACAGAATTTTTTATATTACCACAACTAGAAACATTTGATGCCATTATAGGTTACGACTTTCTCTCAAAAATTAAAGCCAAAATAGATACCGATAACGTGATCCTGATATATGAGGGGGGTATCGAGCCCTTGGAATTTCTACACTGCGAACAAACAAATAATATAGAAATAGATATAGAATCTGTCCCTAGTAATATCGAAAGCGAATTCCAGAAAATGATAAAGGCACACGCAGGTGTCTTTGCACAGTCAGACCAAAAACTGCCATTTAATACAAATATTAAAGCATCCATAAGAACTATTGATGCAGAACCAATTTATTCTAGGCCAAGACCTTATAATATGGCTGCAGTGCCATTTGTCAATGCAGAAGTACAACGACTGCTAGACGACGGTATTATCCAACCTTCAAGGTCACCGTATAATACTCCTATAGTGGTGGTAACTAAGAAAGGAACAGATGAGGACGGTAGTCAAAGATTTAGACTAGTTTTCGATTATCGGAAGCTTAACGAACGTACCATAGCGGATAGATATCCGATTCCGGAAATCTCAGTGATATTGTCGAATTTAGGCCAAGCTAATTTTTACACTACAATTGATTTAAAAGCGGGTTTTCACCAAATCCTTCTCGAGGAGAAAGACCGAGAAAAAACAGCATTCTCAATTAACAACGGGAAATATGAGTTTTGTAGGTTGCCATTTGGGGTAAAAAATGGTCCAAGCATATTCCAACGCGCTATAGACGATGTATTAAGATCAGAAATTGGGAAGAGTTGTCACGTCTACATTGATGACGTAATAATATTCTCAAAAACCGAAAGTGAACACCTGGAGGCCATTGACAGAATATTTTCCAAGCTTTACAACGCTAATATGCGTATTTCAATAGAGAAATCTAAATTTTTTAAACGACAGGTTGAGTTTTTAGGATTTTTAGTGTCCAGTGAGGGTATCAAAACGTGTCCCGACAAGGTAAAAGATATAATAAACTTCGAAACGCCAAAGTCTCTAAGAGGTTTGAGGTCGTTTCTCGGCCTTTCCGGCTATTATCGCCGGTTTATTAAAGACTACGCGTCCCTAGCGAAACCCTTGACTAAATACCTTAGGGGAGAAAATGGTAACATTAAAGCAAACCAGTCAAAAAAGATAACAATCGAACTCGACGCTGAAGCAATAGGTGCTTTCAATAGAATCAAGAACATATTAGCATCAGAGGATGTCCTGCTATTATACCCAGATTTTCGAAAACCGTTTGAGCTTACAACAGATGCTTCATCGCATGCAATTGGCGCTGTGTTGTCTCAGCAAGGGAGACCAATCACAATGATTTCTCGTACGTTGAGTAAAACGGAGGAAAATTATGCGACCAACGAAAGAGAAATGCTGGCTATTGTCTGGGCATTACAAACATTAAGAAACTACCTTTATGGTGTCCCAAACATTAATATTTATACTGACCATCAACCTCTAACCTTCGCGATATCAGAAAAAAATCCAAATACTAAACTAAAAAGATGGAGAGCCTTTATCGAGGAATATTCTCCTACGTTCTATTATAAGCCCGGTAAAGAAAACAAGGTTGCTGACGCATTATCGCGACAGCACATTAATATAATTACTGACTCAGAAGGAACTGTTCACAGCGAAGAATCTTTAACAAAAATAATCCCATCAGTAGAAAACCCAATAAATTGCTTCAAGAACCAAATCTTTATTTTTCCAGGAGTAGAGAGCAGTAAAAAAACAAAATTACTTTTCCAAAAGCAAGTTAGACATACAGTAACATTTGCATCAATACCAGAGCTAATAAAATTACTGAAAAACGCTCTTAATACTGAAATAAACAATGGAATTTATTGCAATCTCGAAACATTAGGACACATACAGAATGAGTTAATGAATTCATTTCCAAACGTTAAAATGAAATATACCAACAAACTTGTACAAGACGTGTTTAACAAAAACGACCAAGACGACATATTAGTAACCGAACACAACAGAGCCCACAGAGGACCAAATGAGAACTACAAACAAATAATTTCCGACTATTATTTTCCCAATTTAAAAAAACTTTGCAAAGAATATGCATCGAAATGTAAGATTTGCAAAGAAAATAAATATCATCGTAGGCCAAAACAACATCCAATCGGTGCGACGCCAATTCCCACTAATGTAGGAGAAATCCTTCATTTAGATATTTACAATACAGGACAAAAATATTTTATTACATGTATCGACAAATTCTCCAAATTTGCTATCATAAAACACATCGCTTCTAGAAACTCTACTGATATAAGAAAACCCTTAATAGAAATCATTTCGCAATTTAGAAATCCGAAAGTAATAGTCACAGATAATGAAGGTGCTTTTACATCCATTTCAACGCAGGCACTATTAGAAAACGAGTTCAATATTTCAACACACTCAGTACCAGCACTTCATAGTCAAAGTAACGGCCAAGTTGAACGATTTCACTCAACCCTTGCTGAAATTGCTCGCTGTACAAAAGAAACAACGACAGACGTTGCTGAACTGATGCTTCTTTCAACTCACAAATACAATAACACTATCCATTCAGTCACCGGTTATAAACCGGTAGATATTTTTCACAATATTTCTGAACAAATGAAAAACGAAATTATTTTAAAACTCAAAACAAAACAGGCCAAAGATCTGAAGTATCACAACAATAAGACTACACCTAAAGAATTCAAACCAGGCGATAGAGTTTATTTAAAAGCAAATAGAAGAATAGGAAATAAGTTCTCCAAAATTTACAATGAAAAAACAGTTCAGGCAGACTTAGGAACCGCGGTAGTAATTGACGGAAGACAGGCACACAAAAATAATTTGAGATAAATTTTCTTATTTGCAGATTAACTATTTTTCGTTTAGTACATACGAATATAAAAATACCGACCATAACCAAATTACAGTAGATCATCAAATATTAACAATATTGGTGACGAGAAGAAACAGAATAATTATTGATAACTTAGAAAATAATTTGTATGCTCTTGCATTATCAAAACATAATATTGTTAATCCTTTAATGTTAAATATAGAAGAAATAGAATTCATTAATTTTAAAGAAAGCACTGCAACATCCATATGTGAACTGTTACTTATTGCTGATGTAAAAATGTATTACTACAATGAAACACTTGTATACCTAATTAAGATCCCTATAGTTAAGGAAACTTGTAATCTTTATGAAATAGCTCCAGTAATACATAATAATAAGATACTAGAATTAAAAAACAATTTAACTGCGAACTGCAACTAAAATCATTTTCTCCTACACAATTGTAAAAAAGCAATTTCCTATACATCAAAATAAAGCCTAAAAACATTTCAATAACGACCACGCAACCCCAAGCAGAAACACCACTTGATACGGAAACAATTCGAATGCAAGTTTATTAAATATTGAACAGAGACGTTCAAACTTAACGCAGGGAGGAGTTAATAGCAACGACCTACGCCAGTATTTACAAACAACCGGATGGAGTCAATAGCAACGACCTACGACAGTACATGTTCAAGTATTTAAATTGCACTTCTTGCATAAAAGGTGATTGCACTTTGGCATTCAATAATAAAAGTGCAATTACATCAATAATTGAATCAGCAACATAATTTTGGTTTCCGTTCTGCCGGAAATGCTAAGTAAACAAAAATGTATTTAGTTAAGTTTTATTAAGTTGAATTGTATTTGGATATCAGGGAAATAAATAGATTGGAATTAACAGCCGACACGATCGGACAACCATATTTTTTATTTTACACATATTTGTATTAATTGAAGACAAGGGGCCTGTAACACAACGTGACAAGTAGTTGTAGGACAAGTTAATTTCGACAACTAGTAAAAAATTGTGTAACACAAAACGACAAGTCTGTGAACACTTCGACAATATGTCGCGATGAAAGATGGCACGTACGAAATTATATAAACGACAAGTGTCAAGAAACACTTGTAGAACTGTCGTTCAATAAGGACAGGTGATTTGAATATTGTCAAAAGCTGACAAGTGCATTTTAAATGTAATACCTAATGCATAATATTTATTTTGTGTAATTAGCTTATTAATTCGTATGTTACTTATTTAGTTAGTACTTACAATTGCGCGTTTCTTATCATTTTGCCAAAATATGTCTCTTATATACGTCCAATTCTTATTTTGCGGAACTACGTATAGGCTTTTTGCAAGACTGTGTATTTCCTTCCATTTTGCACATTTGTTTTATTTTGTTAGGACATTACTGAAAGCCCCAAAAATATATCTTCTCCTCTCTTATTTTAAAATAGCTTTTTTTTTTTTGTTTTTCTTCACAAATACTTGTCGAAGAATGCCGACAAGTCAAGGAAATTTAATTCTTTTGACAAGTGCAACGGTTTACGTTCTGTTGCTGAATTAATCTGTACTTGTTGGACAAGAATAGTTAGACAAGTGAATTTATACTTATCGACTTGTCATGTTGTGTTATAGGCCCAAGGTCTAATTTTACGGTAACATGAGTTCAATTTGGGATTAAGTGCATGGTTACATTTCCTCTACTTGATAAGTCTTACACATACCTACCTAATCATTTTATAACTTCCACCTTACGATAACTCAGTAAAATTCCAATTGGGCCAATTCCGCCAATTCCGCAAGAGCGAGTTTCGTTCTGGGCACAAAATATTCTGCTATTGTGACCTAAAACAAATTGAAGGTTAAAAATGATTATTAGTAAAGAAAAGACCTAATGACAAGTTAGTATACACTTATGCATAGCATAGTTTAACATTGTACCGACATCACATCATTGATATCGCAGTTTTTATAACGGCAAGAGTTCAAGAACCCAAACCAGACTTGATAATTTTACGATACCAAAAATATACAATAAATTTGAGGATACTGATGTTTTTCATTCACTCATGCATTTTTAATCACATTCAATTACATTTTCTGTGGAGTTGATATAAGAAATAAATTATGAAAAAAATAAAACACATACTAAATCAAATTATATTAATCTTGTACACCAAAATTCATATCGTATATACCTACATTATATACATTATACTTATACATTATGTCATCAAGGAAATTCCAAAAAAAAAAAAACTTCCGCTGATGTAGTGTTATACTGCTGATGTATCTTAAAAGCATATAATAACGTCGTTGATATTAATAGTACCTAACAATAAAAAAAAACTGAAGAATGCATCTGGCATTTACTAAAAGTCCCATATACATTTTTGTTGAATTCAAACATTTCAAAGCCAGATAAGGCCATAGCAAAGCAGTTAATCATTTGCATCCATATTGGGTGAGAAGCTGTTTTTATTTCTTGAAAACACATTTTTGTATTCCAGTATATTCGTAATTGTAATCTGAAACTGTTGGCTAACGTTATCTAATTTGGATGAATATGTAGGCGAGGCCGTACCCGGGAATTCCTTCTTTGTATACAGAGGTTTCCGGTCAACGGCTTCCCTAAAACTTACCAAATTAGATGCAGTGCTAAAAGTAAATGCAAATTTTGCAAGTTAGGCTAAATATAAATAAATTCAATGCGTTATGGCCATGGGTTATCCTTGACCAGTTTAAAGTGGTACACTAACTCTTGTGTTGCCCGAAAGTGATTGGACGGTTTTCGATGCTGTTTTTTGGGTGTGTGGCTGAAATTGTTTGCTCAGATATGGTCACAACTGTTGAACTATTGGAGTCCCACAAATATCAACCAATGCAAATTTAACTGATCTGATCTTGTACCTTTTCAACTTTCATGCATTTTTGCAAGTTTCCTATAATAGGCAACCCGTTAGAACGGAAATGTGCGGATGCAAAAAATTATGCATTGCATATAATAGTTTTGTGGTGCTATTCAGGAATGCCCTCGGGAATACCTACCGCATTTTTTTTAGCCATCTTTGAGATTTCTGAGTCATGGAATCCATGTTATGTGAAAACAAACCTGCTTAATTCGAAACAGGCTGTATGTGTACCGTATTCTGATAAGGATTTCAGTTGCCTATTTTGGCCTCAAAAGTAAAACTATCACAAATGATTGGAAACATATGTCAAATATGTACAGGTGGTTATAATGACATTCAAGGGACTGACGAATTTGGTGGTTATAACCGATGTCGTTATAGTTATAGGAAATAATTCAAGTGCTAGTGATTAAAAATCAGAAATAAAACCTATTGTGCGATAAAGCTTTAACATCAGAGGCCCATAACACAACATAATAAGTCGACAAGTCTATACGTTCACTTGTTTAACTATTCTTGTCCGACAAGTACAAATTAATTCTGTTAACAGAACGTAAACCATTGCACTTGTCAAAAGAATTAAATTTCCTTGACTTGGCGGCATTCTTCGACAAGTGTTTAAAAGGGGAAAATGGCAAAAAAAATATGGTATTTTAACTGAAATAAGAGAGGAAAAAATAGTCTTTTCGGTGCTTTCAGTGATGTCCGAACAAAAAGGGAATAAATGTGGAAAATGGAAGCAAAATGGTTAAACGTAGTTCCGCAAAATAAGAATTGGACGTATTTTAGCAAAATGATAAGAAACGCGCAATAATTGTAAGTACATACTGACTAAATAAGTGTGGCAATGGTGTAGTGTTTAGAGTCATTGTTTGTGATTGTGACCCGAGCGGGTCATTGTGAAACGCATAATATCAGAGTTTCTCCACCACTACACCAAAAAAGGGCTGTCTGGTTGGTAGAACAATGGACCGAGATTAGTATTTGAAATCCCCTTTTTTTATAAAAAAAATATAACTAAATAAGTTATATTAGAATTAATACGCTAATTAGGTGCACAAAATAAATGTTAGGCATTAGATATTACATTTAAAATACACTTGTCAGCTTTTGACAATATTCAGATCACCTGTCCTCATTGAACCACAGTTCTTCAAGTGTTTCTTGACACTTGTCATGTTCTATTACAGAAAGGGTGAAATTATATAATTTCCCACATGTCATCTTTCATCGCGACAATTTCGTCGAAGTGCTCACGGACTTGACGTTTTATGTCTCACAATTTATTACAAGTTGTCGAAATCCACTTGTCGTTCAACTAGGTACTTGTCGCGTTGTGTTACAGGCCCCAGATTGTCAAGCATGGGACTTGATTCGAACATCATGAACTCTAAACTTGGGTGGAAATGCCTGCAGAAGAAGAAAAATAAGAAATGACCCTCTGTTACCTGGCTGGTATGGGCCTGTGGGGATATATACAAGGTAATGAAAGGGTCGATTTCCTAGGAAGGAAAAGAGCATTAATACCGTTCAGAGGTCCTGAGACATTCATCAATTGTGGTTCACATTCTCATATTCAACACTCAGGGCATAACCTAAGCGGGAAAACTTCTAGCCAACATATAACCGAAAAATATTTCAGGCATGTATCAACATGAGCAAAAATAACCTCCGTATTAAAAACGGGCATTGTAGACTCTAGAAGCACATCAGAACACTTATTGGTATATCTAAAGGTCTCTGAAGGTTCTGCGAAGCGTTCACTGATATCCCACAAAATAATGAAATATTTAGGCAAGTACAGGTACCACATTAAAAATAAATAAATAGTAAATAGTTTGTGCAACAGGCGTGTAGACCTAGACACCCTAGGCCTATAGCTTCTTGGACCCACAATGTTAAGCCGAGTCCGAACGGCTGAATTGGGAAGCTTTTTCAGGACAGTTATACTCGCGGATGTTTGTCAGACGTTCGCGAGAGGTGGCGCACTGGATAAAACCTTAAGATGTTATTCACGTCTTTCCGGGGATCGAACGTGGGACCCCTTGCACAGTAGTCCAGCACACTAACCACTGAGTCACTGCGCCCACAGGTACCATATCTATTAGATGAAAAAATTCCATCTGGACTTTTTTTTAGGTTTGGTTTTGAACGGACTTCTTCTGCCAAGGCGGAGCTAGAAGACTCCGAGGATAAGATACCTTTCCAAGGGATAGCCAGGGGTGCAATTGAAAATGCATCGCAGTATAATATACTTTTTTCAATTTATAATAACTTCTACTAAAACTTAGTTAGTTTTCGTTACGTTACGTTTGTGGGCTGGCGAGGAGTACCTAATCCGTGCCAGACTCAGGTTAATACTGACCCATTGTGATGCCCGTGGGGGAAAGAGGTTGTCACTCACCCAATATAACCCTGTATTCAAATTACTTACTGTGCTGCTACATACAAATCATTCTGATGATTTGACGAAGTTCAATATCTTATCTATTTCGCTAGTTTGCGAAGAGATTGCGCCTCAATAGTTGAAAAACGAGTTGAAATATTTTTAAAGGCGCTAAGTAGTATACATCGTTTAACTTTACATTGACACTCGAACATTCTGACTCCGTCAGAGGCGATAGGCAAGGGGTTAGACGGTTTTGGTCACTCTCCGCCTTTTTCCCCGAAGACAAACCGCGACCTCTCTTTTGGTACCAAGCAGAGTAGGGCGAAGTGCTTTAATCAAGCTATTCTGCTCAGCACAAGTCTCTGTCTTGTGGACTGTTTTGTCAAAGGATATATAAGCGGGGGTCTGACTACAACATATTTTACCAGTAGACTTTTGATCAAGCAGCAAAGCTGATTGTCAAAGGATATAAGCGGGGGTCTGACTACAACATATTTTACCAGTAGACTTTTGATCAAGCAGCAAAGCTGATTGGTTTCTTCACCCACTTCTGCTACGCACTAGTCTCCCTTCTTAGTGACGGACTGTCAGAGTCAATAGCCAGGGGGCAGTCTGTTATGGTTATGGTTATGGATGGTCTGTTATCCGTTCTTACCTGAAGACAAACCGCCAGGAGGTACTAACTTCATACATTTTTAACTGCTTCAGGACCTCTTATAACGAAGTATGATCAGGTAGCAATGGAGTTCCCACATGTTCGGCCCATAGTTTTTTTTTTTTGTCCACTTTAACCTCCCAGCCCCCCTACCTGTTTTCCTGTTGTGGTTTCACAATGGTTTTTATTTTGGTTAATCATTCATTGGAAGTACAAAAAGAACAAAAGACTCACATTACAATTACATGACAGATATAAACGACCTTCTTATGCAAATGTAAATACACTTGTCTTATTTCTATCCCCCAAAGAATGATTTGTTAACATTTATCATCTTCCTCTAGAAGTTTCAATAAAATATTGTCCATACAAAAGTATCGATTTTTTTTTTCGAACAATCCCATTTGATACAACGCCCAAAATAGAAATCGAATGCACTTTCACATGCACTCCCATAGTGCCTTAAAGAAAGGACTAAAACTAAATCAACTACACCAACGACTCGAAAAAGAAACCGAGGGCGTTTGATAAATCTCTAAATTCCTGGCTGATTCATTCGGTCTGGCAAAATAAAAATCCAAGTTGATTGACACATGGCCAACAATAAGAAAAAATATATAAAATAATTTCCTGCAGGGAAAGTGATTCCATATGACTCAGTCAGACAGACGAATAGCCGAAAGCACCACCAACTTCATTGCACCAAAATCGATATGTATGCGATCAGATTATTCTGTTAACCTAGGGCGCAACCCCTCTTAATACGAAATCGGGTAGAGTCGTCTTATAATTATTCCAACAACAGCGGGGGTGAATCAAAGGAAGGTCATTCGCCTATTAACGAAAACTACGTTTTGACTGGAATTTCCACCCTTATTTTGTTATTTCAGTCGGCCGACAGTGACAACACAATGGAAATCTTTTCAACCACCATTAGTTTAAGTTGTGCAGAAAATTCGCACAAGTTTGGTCTCTGGTGTGAGTATAGAAGCAGCAGTATAGGATAACTTGCAGCACGTGCTCCATAGTAGCTCTATACAACTCAATGATCTCATGCGCAACTATAGTTAGTTCTATACAAATGCAAAATATTCACAAATTGGCTGCATGTTGTCTATATGTGCATGTATCTATCTGCTTGCTGAATGGATGTAGAATTTCGAGAGCTGCGGGAAATACGAGCACGAGCAGATAAATCCACCCCCAGGTCTAGCACTTTGCTCTGTGTGTAGTGGCTTGGCTTATGAATTCCGAGGGCATTTTGGGTGAGTCATTAATTTTATGTTTCACTTCCGTTTTTTTTCTTATGTTTGCCTGACATTCGTCGTTGTGGTTTTAAGAAGACCATTTGTACATAACAAGTAACATGTATATGTCCCATGTGAATCATATGACGACTACAACGCAACGCAACGGCCGGCGTCTGTTGAAATAATACACCGCCTGCATACATATCAATGTGCCGGGACACCCGTCCCGTGTTTCCTTTTGTTTTCATTTTTTTTTTTAACATTTTATTCGTTATCATCACCCATGTCAGCAAGTTCAAGTGTACTTCAACATATAGAGGATTTATAAATAAATATTATCGGCCCGAGCTAAGGAAACACACAAGATGAATAAATAAATAATGAAATCCTTATCCTTGGGTCGAGCACACTTGCATACGCAATGAGTGTGATTGAACACGAATGGTCCCAGCCCAGTGTCAGCACAAGAAGTTTTGCAGATACTGCTGCAGTAAATGAATGTTATATGTGTGCGCTTCTTTATTCCAGGGCGTGGGTCAGGCTTGTTATGTATAACCTATAAGTACATACCGATTTTTGTATACATTGATACAGAATCAGAATGTGACTGTTTGATATGAGGCGAACAAAACTCTGTCGGATCCTGCCTGATTTTGTATGTATCCACTAATTAGTATAGGTATTCGAAAAACATTTTTTTTGTCTGTAAGTGCGTTCCTTGTTATGCGATTTGAACGAAAGGGCACTGACCTCTAAGTCATCTGGCATTGCATCCACATTAATCGTCTTCTAAATGTAGGATCCCAAAAAGGTATTACTGGGCTTCGATTGATACGTACTTCAATAATTGGTGATGCCAATAGTCCATAATGACCTTAGGTAAATGGCCAGGCAATGTGTTTGTCATATGACGAAAGATCAATCAACACTCTCAGGCACAGTTTTCTTTAACTATGTCGATGGCGCTGTATACAGCTCGTCTTAGAATTGTCTTCTCCATAACCCGCCAACAACGAAGTGCGTCAGCGTCTCGCCTTATCTAAATTTTGGACATCAAATGTCTCGGTCCCAGTTAGGTCGTTACCGACATTATGTGGCAGCTGCGGGCTTTTTCTATTAGCGCCTACATCCTATACCTACGGAAGAAAGATCAACTGTGGACTTTCCTGTCCCAAAACCACACTGATGGACAAATCAGGAAGTTTATGATGGGTTTTAGGCATTCACATGGTCGGATATAGTAGGGCACAGGGTCTTAAAGGCTCTGTATATCCTAAGCTATATTGGAAAAAACCTTTAGAATTATTAAATCTCATCAGATCAAAGCTACGAATGGCAATAGGGATACTCTCCGGGCACTATGTCTTCTTAGGAAGCACGCTATGATATTAGGTTTAACATATACCTACGGACACATGCAGGTTTCGCGAAGTCTTACATGGTGCAGAAGATATAACTCATCTCCTCTGATGTGAAAGCTATTGCTCGGTACAGGAGGAAATACCTTGGAAAGTACTTCTTCGACAATTTGGAGGAGGTTGGCCTCCTCGGTCTCCTAGGTAGGAGCGAGGTCTATCTACACCTCTGTGTTCAAATGAACACATCTAGTTCCCGCATTTGAGATTAAACCACAGCCCTCACAATGGACCTTCCCATCGGTAGGGCTGCATCAGTTTTGACACAGGGGCCACCCTACCCCCGTGAGTACCAGTATATAGCTACTGGTCAAGCTTTCGCAACCCAAGGGTTACTACACATTCAACCTCCTTACCAGGTTAGAGTTGTGCTACACTCTTCAGCTATATATAGCAAGCTATATATGTGCTGTAATTCAAAAATGTTAGGATATAAGTCATTTGATCTCACAATTATAAGCAAGACCAATTTTAACTTAACACCTTATTTGTTCTTGCACTGTTCAATCTCGTGAAGCTACAATAGAAGCAACACTAAAATTGGGCAGTGCCCCAACCTCTTGGTCAGGTGAATAAAGTTCTTTATTATCTTCACTTACTTACTTACTTAGATGGCGCTACAGTCCGGGGTGGACCTGGGCCTCAACCAACACGCCTCTCCAGTTAGCACGATCTTTGGCTAACTGCCTCCAGTTGCGCACTCCAAGTTGGTTGAGGTCCCCTTCCACTTGTGCGCGCCACCTAAGGCGAGGTCTTCCTCTACTGCGTTGTCCCTCCGGGTTGGAATCGAAGACTCTTCGGGCCGGAGCGTTGGTGTTCATTCGCTCTACATGTCCTAGCCATCTTAGTCGACTGATACGTACTTTTCTGACAAGGTCGATGTCGCTGTACAGCTCGTAGAGTTCGCTGTTAAATCTCCTCCTCCAAAGCCCGTCAACGCAAACGGGACCGAAAATCACTCGAAGAATTTTGCGTTCGAAGCGACCAAGGAGATCTTCATCCGCTTTTGACAACGTCCATGATTCTGCGCCATAAAACAGGACTGGGATGATGAGGGTCTTATATAGAGTCTCCTTAGTGTTTCTCGACAGGGCCTTACTAATCAATTGCCTTCTTAGGCCAAAGTAACAGCGGTTGGCAAGTGTAATTCTTCGCTTGATTTCTGATGTGATGTCATTTTCAGAATTAATAGCGGAGCCGAGATAGACAAAGTCCCGAACTACCTCAAAGTTATAGCTGTCTATCGTGACGTTCTGTCCGATTCGTCGATGTTGTGTGTCCCTTCTAGTTGACAGCATATATTTTGTTTTGCCCTCATTCACCACCAAACCCATTTTTGCCGCCTCTGTACTGATACTTGCAAACGCACCAGTGACAGCTCGCTGTGTCCTGCCAATGATGTCGATGTCGTCAGCGTATGCAAGTAGTTGCACAGACTTTTGGAAAATTGTGCCCCTGGTGTTGGCTTGCGAGTTTCGCACAATTTTCTCAAGAATGATGTTGAAAAAGTCACATGACAGCGCATCACCTTGTCTAAATCCTTTTTTGACATCAAAGGTCTCGGTGAGACTGTTTCCGACCTTTACGGAGCAGCGAGCGTTCTCCATCGTCATTCTGCACAATCTGACAAGTTTGGCAGGGATGCCAAAACTAGACATGGCTCTGTATAGCTCGTCTCTATAAATGCTGTCATATGCGGCTTTAAAATCGATAAATAGGTGATGAGTATCGATTTGGACTTCTTGGGTTTTCTCCAGGATCTGCCGTAGTGTGAATATTTGGTCGGTTGTGGACTTACCGGGCCTAAAACCGCACTGATAGGGTCCAATCAGTTCGTTGACAAATGGTTTCAGGCGTTCACACAGTACGGAAGACAGGATTTTGTAAGCGATGTTAAGGAGACTGATGCCTCTATAGTTGGCGCAGTTTAGAGGGTCTCCTTTCTTATGGATCGGGCAAACAGTGCTGAGGCTCCATTCTTCAGGCATACTTTCCTCTGACCAAATTTTAGAAACGAGTTGGTGTATGCTCTCTACCAAGTCATCCCCCGCTGCCTTAAAAAGCTCGGCCGATAAACCGTCCGGTCCTGCAGCTTTGTTGGACTTCAGCTTGGATATTGCTATCCTTACCTCATTTTGGTCAGGTGGACGGAAGTCTTGGCTTTCATCGCCCAGGTTGAATGGTTCATTCTGCCTGACAGCGGAATTTGTGTCGTCTTCGCCGTTTAGCAGTCTGCAGAAATGGTTTTTCCATGTCCTCAGCACCGACTGTGACTCTACTACAAGGTTTCCTTGTTCGTCTCTACAGGTCTCTGTTCGGGCCTTGTTCCCCTGACACGTTCTTTTTACCTTTTGGTAAAACTTCCGAACATTGTTCCTGGAGTAACACCTCTCTATTTCCTCGATCGCGCGCTTCTCATGCTCTTTCTTTTTCCTCCGGAGAAGCCGGTGTTCTTCCCTCCGTTTTTGCTCGTAGAGCTCACGAGCTGCTCTCGTCCTTCTCTGCAGCGCCGCTTTGTAGGCCAGTTGCTTTGCTGCATGTGCTTGCCGGCACTCTTCGTCAAACCAGGGGTTTCGCGGTGGTGGTCGGGTGAAACCTAGCACATCAGTTGCGGCTTTTCTGATGGCTTCTTGGCATCGATGCCACTGGTCTTCAGCACTTGATGCTGGCTGCACAGGACTTCTCGAGAGGTTGAGGGAGACGCGATCGGCAAAAGTTCTGGCGGTTTGTTGCGTTTGTAGCCGTTCAACGTTGAATCTTCTCACAGTATTTCCTCGTTGTTGTGGTGCCTGGGATATCCGCATACGTACCTTGGCTACAACAAGGTAGTGATCCGAGTCTATGTTGGCCGCTCGGAAAGTTCGGACATCTAGAATACTGGAGGAGTGCCTTGCGTCGATCGCAACATGGTCAATTTGATTGACCGTTTGATGGTCTGGTGACCGCCATGTTCCTTTGTGAATGTTGAGGTGTGGAAACCGTGTGCTTGCTATAGTAACATTACGTCCCGCAGCAAAGTCAATTAGCCTAAGTCCGTTTCCAGACGTTGTGTCGTGTAGGCTGTGCTTTCCGATTGTGCTACCAAAGATGTCCTCCTTTCCTATTTTGGCGTTAAAATCACCTAAGACAATTTTAACGTCGTATTTAGGACATTGCTCATATGTTTTGTCGAGGAGCTCATAGAAACATTCTTTGGTAGCGTCGTCTTTATCTTCTGTGGGGGCGTGAGCGCATATCAGGCTGATGTTGGCGAATTTAGCCTTGATGCGGATAGTTGCAAGGCGCTCACTTACGTGTCGAAAGCTCAAGACTTCTTGCCTAAGTCTGCCGCTTACAACGAATCCGCATCCAAATAGACGCTGCTTCTGCTCTCTGTAGCAATCACCGTAGTAGATGTCACAGGTTTTCATCCTTCTTTTGCCTGGCCCATCCCACCGCACCTCCTGAATGGCGGTGATATCTGCCTTGTAGCAGTCTAGGGCCTCCGCTAATTGTTCGGCTGCACGCGGTCTGTTCAGGGTTCGAACATTCCACGTGCAGATCCGAAAGTCATTGTCCTTTTTTCGTTTTGCAGGGTCGTCAACAGTGAATCCATCCGTATCCGAGGCTCTTGGTTGCTTCGTAACCATTATTTTTTTTCCGTGGTTGGGTAGTTAGCCCCACGCACAACCCCCAACCTGGAGGACCAGGCCCTAAGATAACCCTAGGACAGCGGGTCGGATACTCCGTTGTCAGTAACCCACTTCGGGGATATGAGTGCTGCCGTTGGCCCATAAAGGGTTCATCCGCCACCATCTCTATTTCAGCACCCTGACTAGTGCTGAAAATCCTTACAGACCTTTGCTCCAAATATGTCAGAGAAGCTCACGCAAGGTATCTGCCATCTCGACTGTTGACAACACCGTTGATTCAATCTTGTGTATTCATCCGCTGTATGTCCTCTTTCTGAGGGGCTCATGTAAGACCTCTCAGACTCGTTCAGTCAGTCATTCCGACAGAGCATTATAGTGTTCCTATTTTCTTCGTGTTCAACACTCGCGCTTATAAGTTTAGCAAGCCAAGCCCGGTTGAGCGAGACCAGTACCCGGTGGTTACCACGCGGAGGTAAAATAAGCACAATTGATGTGTATGAAAAAGTTACAACAGCTGGACACCGCCAAGTTGATGCCAATCAGCGCCTACCCGATTCATACACACCCAACCACCCATTTATTATCTTCATCTTCATCTAAATTGAATGGATCGTTCCGTCTAACAGCGGGGATGCTATGGTCTTCGCCATTATACAGATTCTGCAGAAATAGTTTTTCCATATTTTCACCACATGGTTTCCTTTATATCATCCCTTTTTGCTGTCGAGGCATGTTCTCTTTAGGTAAATACATACGTTGATGCCTCACATTTTATAGGGGACCGATGAAAGAACATATACCTACCTAAAAATTTAAATAGCTAAAGTGGAGAAATGGAAATACCAAAGCTATATAAAATATATCATCCATATTCTACTTGTACTTGATAGTTCATTCCCAATGTCTTACACGTGAGAAGGGCGGTATTTCAATTTCAATCAATAAATTTATGAACTCTATTTCAATGCTCATTCACAAGCCGATAAGCCCATGTTAAAAAAAAAAAAACTAAAAATAGTTTGATACAGGTCGCCTTCACCTTTTCCGGCCGACAAAATTTAATCCCGCCATCTTTACAGTTGAGGGGCTTTTGCACAAAAATACCTACCCTCACAAGGAGTTCATATTTGCGCTGTATCGATTAATCCAACCACACCCCAATTCAACACTTTTTACACCACCCTTATCAAACGTCACATAAAACCGAAGCAAAAGAGAAAATACCTACGAGTAGATTCTATGGCATGCGACTTGGGTCTTCTAATAAAACAATGGTCCCCAAGTATTTTCAGTTCTTTATTTAATTCCCTTTTGTCTCCTAGCTCCTTTTGGGTTAATAAAACGAATAGGATTCATGTATGTAGATACCTATGTTCTATTAATGCATCTACATACAGCCGGCACTTCAATAGCTCGTGACCTAGGGTTGATATCATCTGAATATGTTGTACCGGCAATAAATTTCCAAATAAGGAGGGGTGTGCCATGCGCAGGACCGTTTATCCCTTATTATATGGACGTTGCCATATTTCCTATTTATTCGTTCTCCTTCGTTTTTGTGCAATGGTACTGCGCCGACACTTAATCACTTTTTCTCCACTCTCAATCGCTAGTGTCGATAGTGACCGGCCGGCGCGGCGCGGCACACACCCATTTGTAACACACAAATCCATAACTTTTCGTTTTGCCACATCCAAAGAAAGATAGACATATCCGACCAAAGTGGGCCCCTATGTATGCATTTAGATAATATTATAGTCTCATGTTAGACGTTAATTTATTCAAAAAACGAATGGAAAAAAATCCATAGCTACACACATACATACGAGTAAATACTATATGTACGCATTTGAACTTGAACTTCGTTTAACTCTTGGCTGAGCCTAGGCAGTTTACGTCTCTTATATGATTGGCAAAATGGCAATGAAGGCAAACAACACGAAGATCACGACTTCGTCACATTATGAATGTTTGATTCGAAAATGCTATACAAACTTGGTACAGTGTATACACCAGCACACACACATCAACACATTTATCCCACAAGCGGAAGGCGGGGATACGCAATATTAAATTTTATTATTTGAGTTCCTCTTTTCCGTTACCTTTTTTGAAAATACAAATCATAATAATGCAAATGTTTACGCAAATTGTAAATTAATGACGTCCGTTAAGAAAGTTAAACACGTACCGAATTAAAGGAGCATTTGCCATTTAGTACCTGCCTATTGCTTGAGAAGTTAAGCAAATTTTGAACGGAAGGATGTATGTACCGTACCTACATGTTTTCGAACTCAAATAGTCAAATCGTATACTCCGGGGGGTTCTCGAATCTATTCTACACTGCGACCAGAATTAGGTAATTAAAAACTTAATTTTTTTTTCAATTTGTTACAGCTGTGTGGCCTGTAAATTTCCAACGACTTAGCAACACTGAACCACATGACGTAATCGAGTAAAATGATTGACGCAGTCGTGGCGAAAAAATAAAAAGCGATAGAGAGCTTATTAAGAGTCACTTGCTTTTAAGAGCAAATTAATGATCGACAAAAAGCAATTTTCAAAAATTAGCTCGGAACAAAATGTTAAAAAAAATTAAATAAGTTTGGATTTTCATTAGGTATAGGTTTTCAAACTTGTAAATGTATACAAGTCGGCAAAGACGGTCGCCATCGGTGAATTATCCGACAGAATACCTTAAAATTTAGCGAGTTTTGATTCGATTTTAAATGGAAGGTCGTCATCGTCAGGCAATGTTAGGTATTGGGCCGAGATAGTTCCTGTAAAAATTGGTCGATGTAGGTTAAAAGGGGCGTGTCACCTTCCATACAAAAAACTTCTTCTAGACGCGGGCTAATCTCAATGACGTTATAACTCGATAACCTCCGGGCCGATTTTCATGATTTCTATGCAGTCGGCAAGTTCCTAAAATTAGTCGGCATTTTAATGAAAGTTACTCCCCCCCCCACGGCTCGAACTTTGCTACGCCCCTGGGTGGATTTGGTTGTAAAGAATAATTTGGGTCACAACTTTTATTTCTTCCCCATTTTTGAATCTAGTCGCTTCATAGAGAATAATAGATTGGTTCTTGGTTACAGTCTATTCAATTTTATATTACCTAATCTATTCAACTCATCTTCACAGTTTCTTCGGATGTAAGATTGGCCAACAAATTAAATCTCATACAAATTAATGGTTGTGGAAAGCTAGATGCCTTCACTGGCCTATCTATGCGCGAACTATTTATTTTTTGTCAAGTTAGAATCGTAAGTATTTGTTGCAAGGCAGTAACAACCATTTTTACTGCATCCATAGGTTCTACGATCTCACAGTAGCAATTTCTTATCATATAAAAATACCTATTGTGACCTACAACTAACTTAAGCTGAAGGTTAACATAATATTATTAGTAAGGCCCATTGTGTTTATTGGTGGCGTACCTGTACCTATAATCATTTCGAAAAATCTAAAAGAAAAGTAATAAAAATCGGTATAGATAGGTACCAAGTTTATATTTATATCTCTTTCCATTTTCAAATAAAATGTAACGACTTTGGCGATACATTCACCTTGAAGAACGTATTTGATCAGTGGCAGTAGTGGTTTGCTGCGGCGTTAGGTCTTATCGCCCAAAACCATAATGCTCAATTTGAAGAATGTCATAACGTCCAAAACATTGCTATACAATTTGTTGTTGTAAAATTCACGTAAATTTGGGTGATGTGACATTGACTTTGGGCGTACCTAATGGAATTATTTTTGCTAACGCCCAAAAAATGCATAACGCCCAAAAACAAACAACAAAACGGAAATAAAGCCCAAAAAGAATATTCAGTTTGCAGTTTGCAGTTTTATATACCTTCGTATTCGGGGCATGCTACTCCCCTGGAACCTTGGGGTTACTGTCAGATTTGAAGAATATGAGAAATTGGAAATATTGAAGGTTTTTTCTGCAGTACAAACTCCCACCTATACTCCAAAATCCAACAGAAAAACCAAGCAGGGTGTTGCGCGGGGACATTTTGGGCGATATGTCATTATATTTGGGCTTTGCGACCCAATGTTGTTCCAATGTTGTTCATACTTCTGCCAGCCAAAGTTGAATATTGACACAGTAAATGTGCCGCTGTCTTAGATTCCTCCATAGGCATAGTTTACAAGTATCTGCCTCTCTAGGGACCATCTTCCTTAAATGATACCCGAAATTATCATGTTCCTCGACTCATGCTTAGAACCCTTCTTTGAGTGGAGCATGTCGGCCATTTTATTGCCATTTAAAGGCCTCGACCCATAGAATCCGTCACATCCGTTGCGGCAATGTATTTGACTGACAGGTTGATAGAATACACAGTAGCTTATGGAACGTGACCCATGAGCAACGATCGTGCCGGATGCGACGTATAAAGTAGGTTTACTTTCTACTTTTCTGTCCGTCGAACCGTTGACAGTTGGCAGAGCGTGAGAGTAAGCATTTTCATTGGTGGAGATATAAGATAATGAGAGAAACTGTCTCTCATATGTCGTCGATTGTCAACGTATGCGACGAATTCTATGGGACTGTTCGTTCCGTCGAATACGCCAATCCGTCGACGCAACGGGTGCGACGGATTCTATGGGTCGGGGCCTTAAGTCTGTCAACATTGTTCCACGGTTGACCATACCTTGACCATCTCAGGTATTCTGCCGTGATCCATTTGTGTCAGCTGTTCTACCATTCCTTTACCAATTAAAGAGAATATGGTTCTAGCAAACTTTTCAGTGGACCGCACTGTTTTGCCTTTTCGTTGCCGTCGATCCATTATGTCCTCGTACCCAAGTCAGTTTCAAAACTATATACCTAAATAGAAGCTAATATATTCCGAGCATTCATTTCCGTTTCGTTCTGCGCATCTGTCAAAAAGGTATGCTTTTCCATAGACATACCTACGAATAGTCACAATTGTCAGCCATGGCCGCGCATATTATTTCTATACGATTATTGCACAGTCACAATTGGCCGCAATTGCGGGATGCGCAATATATTACCTCTATTCATATAATTATGTACTTTGAGTCAGTGTTACTTAATTTTTAGATGAAAACTTATTGAGCTTAAATATACACATTTCCATGTAAATCATGTTGTTATGTTTGTCGGTTCCATGCATCTGATCACCGCCTGATTGTTCAGTGACTCTCAAGCAAGTAGTCCAAAATGCATGCAGCAAAGAAATCATCCCAGTCTGGTATACTGAAGTGTATTTCCCGAGGCTAATGTGACGGGCTAATTTCTGCTCTTCTGAATAGATTCCAGCCCCCAACTCCGCCATCCACAATTGATCCATTCGTGAAAATCAACTATTTCATAACATTCCTATTTTCTGGAAGTAATCCCTTCTCAACACGAGTTTTGTGAATCCATTATTATGGAATAATGCACCTTTGTTATCCCATCCATAGGCATGTTCAGTTCCCTAATCTTGTTTTTGACAAGTTCCAGGATCCTTCTGTGTCCATTCCATAGATGCGGTAGCCCGATTATGCCATTTCGCATTTCGATGCAGGCTAAGTGCCTCTACGGCCGCTGTTTTCTTAATAATTAAGTCTAGCGTTAAGATCCCTAATATCACTTTCAACGCTCATGTTGTACTTATTGCACCCTATCCATAAGGTGCTTCCTAACATTTTTCTGTAATATAGCTCGATTTGCTCTAAAACGTAAGCCTCTTAGACAAAAAAGTTAATTTGGCCATACGATGAATTAATTAGCGTTGTGATGGAAATGAACAATAAGCAACTGCTGAACATTTTATTCCTATGTTTACCTACTGATAAATTCGCATGCAGATAGATGTGTGTTGTCAGTCAACCGAGGCTTTCGCAAAAAATCGAAATTGCTATTACCCCCTGCATACAAATTTGCAGACACACGTCACCACACGTAAGTGAGAGTTTATTTTTGTTTTATAGGTATAAGTCGTCTATAGAACTACCTGAGATACTTTTACTTTAAAAAAGAAACCATGGATAGTCGTCGTCGGTCGTCAAAAATACAATAAAATTCGTAACTAGACCATTTCTATCTCTAAAAATTTTCAACAAACGATAACATTTTCAATGCCGCATTATCATCGCAATTAATAAAAAAAAAGTGTATAAATTGTTAATCAAACAGACCGTGCATTGAATTAACTTCGAAATACACTAATTACCACCAAGCTTTTTAGCCAATTAATCTAACCATAGACGCAGGCGCATAAACAAAACACGATAAACCGCAAATCAAATCACGCTTTAATTTATTTATTTTTTTTTTTCAAATAAAATTATTGTTCCATTTTATTGTTTGTAATATTTATGAGATTCTCTCTATTTCCAGTTAAATGACACACATGTGGTCATTTGCCCCCATCATTTACGATCAAATTATTATTGCTGCTGCAGCAGCGGCGACGACGACGGTATAGGCGAAAATACGCTTAACAGTATCTTATATCTTTCTTTCTTTTCCCAGATACATTCACTTTTGTTGACCAACGAAAATAGAAATATACTAACCGCCCAACTATATAATTACCTACATTTTTCGTAACTAGGTATCGTTTAAGTTTATATGCGGATCCGTTCGGAAAAAAAAACTCTGACGGCACAGAAGATACCATATAAAGGCAAGTATCTAACACTAACTAATGGCAGGGGAAAATACAGAACGAAGACGAAAACTATTTTAAAGAAGACGAAGAAAACTATTATGTGTTTAATAACGTTATAGAGAAAAATGTATAACATCCATACATAAAAGAACCGCACACTTAATTTGGTGATATTTAAGCCGAGATTTTTTAAGCAATCTGTTGGTGATAGGGAAATCGGTTTGGTATTGTAAAACTGACTGATGACGATCTATAACGATGACAGAAGTGGGGCTAGACATTTTTAGACATTTTGGACTTGAACTGGATTCGATCCAACTGATCGGATCGATTGGAAATGGAATAATTAGACAAAATTTCTCAGTGACTTTGAAATGTTGGATATTTGTCGTCGCATTATTAATTGCTAGAAAGTGAAATTCTTAAAGTTTGTCTTACGGACAATAGGGCAGTTTGAACAACAGAATTGAAAGTAAACGAGAGTGATTAAGATGGCAATTGGCGAGTAAAAATGTTAGCTTCGTATAGGTACCATAATTTGCACAGCGACAACAATACAAATTTCTAAAATAATAAGAAAAGTGTATATTTGCGAAGAGTGTTTGTTTGTTTTAAAATAAATTCATACCTACTCCCAAACGATGTCGGCACAGTGCCTCTCTTTTGTGCCTTGAATTTCTGGCGTATATCTCGCAGACCTCGAGTCTTCGTTAATTATAAATACTTTGAGAGCCTGTAGGATACAAATGTCCATCGAAATTTATTTGGTCTTCAACCACATTCCTCAAAATTCAAAACTAAATTTAACCTGCAATCGCGAAAATCGATCGTTTGGTCGTTTTTTCTCAATGCATTGCATGATTTTGAGTATACACCTTCTACTATGGAATGGTAGTAGTTGAAAATATTGTGAGACCGTTTAAAATGTTTGTAAAGAGATAAGGGCGAACCAAAAAAGAATTGCCGTGAATAGTTGAGCTCATGCCAATGTGTGATTACATCTAAATTGTTAGGCCCTAGTTATAGCTATCATTGAAATGCATCATTGAAAATTTTGTTTTCCAATTTTAGAACGATTAATCAAACAATATTGGCTTTAGTTGGTATCAAAATAAAGGTAATCAATTGTGGAATTATTTAACGAAAGAAATTACTTAATTCTGACTAAAAGTAATCTTTAAATTCAATTTTATCACAATTTATTCACTGATCGAAATCGATTTCAATGAACAGCTGATTCTCGTTTCTCCAATTTGGAACCCAATCGTTTCACTGATGTGTTCGATTCTCTTCCTATTCTCAGCTGTCAGTTTTGCTTTCAATTATGAACTCTAACCTCAAAACCTAGACTCGTTTGTTGAAAAGTCACTGACAGGTTCTTTCACTGACAGGAATTTTTCAATGATTTCTATAACCGACTTGTCAAAAAAATTAAACCACCATTCCACTGATTTGTTCCAATGATTCATTTCAATGATAGCTATAACTAGGGCCTTAGACATGAATATAATAGGATCAAGTGTTGGAATAAACTTGTGGATTTTCGTCCAACACTAGCTTAAGCCCACAGAAACCTATTACGCTTAAAGCTTTATTATATGTGCATTATTTGCTATTAGCTGGCTTTTTATGCATATGTATACTCTGCGCCAGTTACCAAACGAATTATAGCTAGATTAAACTAGGTTTATCAAAGGCGTTCCAAGACACGGTTCCTCACTTCGCGCTCTCTCTCTCTATGCATGAATGAAACTTTATTCTATCAATCTAATCAATCTGTACTTACGCGCGCCGTCATCAAACGATGAAAAACCACATTCACATTAACCGATTTCTGAAAGTTTTGTTACCAAACTAGCTTAATTAAATAACAATTTGCCAAATTGGTGAAACTTATGTTTGAGTGAGTTGTTGTGATTGTGATGAAAGTCTGACAAGTGAGTGACAGAAAATTGTTTTGTTGATGCGCAAAAGAGTACCTAAGGAACTTATTTTTGAAACTTTGGGAAGCGGCCTCTTTACAATTTCCATTGGAATTTTTTTTAAAGAGCTACAACTTTTTAACAACTTTAGCTATTTCGATCTATGTATAGTACCTACTAATTCATTATCAGGATTGTTCTACTATTGAATTCTAACTCTAATCTCTTGAAAACATTATTGTTCTGCAAATCTTAAAACTCTCCAAATATTTTTTTTTTGGATTTGATTAAAACATTTGAGCACAAAAAACTGAGATTCAATCACACACAATATTGAAAGAATAAAAACTCATCACGTTCACTTGAATATCTACCTAATGGTCCATTGTGAAATCACTGTTAAAGGTGTGACTATAAAAATATAGAAACAAAAAATCCCATCAATTTTCTAGCCGGCTTGGAAACCGATTTCTGCTTCTATTGTGTTTTTTCTATTCCCAGGATTTTAGCTTCAAATAACTGGACGTTTCTGATAATCTAAAAGATTCCTGTTTGTGTGTAGTGCCTTTTCATTTTTGAGAAATCCGTGCAGAATTTTCAAAATTAAAAAAATTATAAAAAATATTAGCGAAGAGATTTTTGAAAGAAAATTGTTGGTGTCACTATTACAATTATTTGAAGAAACTTTTTGCATTAAAACATTTTTTATTTGAGACCAAGGAAACAAGTCAAAAAATGTGCAGGACTGGGTCGCACGTAACTTTCTCGTTTATTGCGAATCTCGCAGAATCTCAGACTCAGAGTCATTTCAGCAAATTTTACGTTTTAAATCATACCCACTCAAGGTGTAGTTAATACCGTAAATACATACTACATAAACATAAACCTACATATTAACTAGAACACTTTATTACTTTCAAATTTCTCCCCGAACTGACACTTGAAGGAGGCAAGTAGGCGATGAATTTCAAATTATATTGCTATATGTACTGAAGTTTTGGACTTTACAAAAATATATCGTGTGTGAATACATATCGGGATTTGGGTAGTCATTTTTGAGAAATATTCATAAAACGGCAATATTCGAGTTTTCTGAGAAAAACTAAGTACGTGATAATGTTTAGAATGCTTATGTTGTCTTAAATATGTATTTTGATCAAAATCGTTAGAGCGGTTTTTTGTAAAATTATGCTGACAAATGTTACAATTTGGATTCGAAAAGCACTGTTACTAAACTGTTTAGCTGAAAACTGAGTACGACATATTCTTCAGGATATAAACATTACCTAGCAGATATATTTTCATCCAAATCGAAAATGGCGTTTTCGAGATATGAGCAGTTTTTAAAGTACCGTTTTTAGCGATTGGGAAGGACGCATTCATGGTTCAAAAAACACTGTTTTTCAACTGTTTAGCTCAAAACTGACCGAGTAGTATTACTATGGATTTAAGCATTACCTGAAAGTAACATTTTTATCATAATCGAAAATGACGTTTTTGAGATATGAGCAGTTTTTTAAAGTACTATTATTAGGGATTTGGGTGGATATCAAAGGACGTAGTCTTTTTAGGGACAAACTGAATTTACTATCAAGTTAAGAATGACAATAGTACCTTAAAAAAAATTTTTTTTTAAAATCGTTTTTACCGTCTTCGAGAAAAAGCCAATTTTCAAAACTGCCGTTGCTGGACTTTTTAGCGAAAAACATGTTAAGCATGCCTACATTAACTCAACTATCAATTTTGGTTCAAATCGTTAGAGCCGTTTTCGAAAAAATCTAAATTTAGGCATATTTCGTCATATTTCGTAAAATTTTTATATGGTAGGTACCGTTAATATTAGGGCTAGCTTAAAAAAAAAAACGTCCCGAGCGGGACTAAATACGAAGTTTGAATCAAATCCGTCAAAGCGTTTAGATTCCCCAGGGGTGGGACAGACAGACATACGGACGGACAGAATTGCGAGACCCACTTTTTTGAGTTCCCCTATCATCGTAATATCAGAATTGATCAAAATCTCGAGTTCGAAATTTTGTACGAAAACAATATCTTTCTCTTAGATACTACGTATACGAGAAAGTTAAAAAGTAGACTTTCACAAAAATTCTAAATTTGTAAATAAATTTAATTAATAAGGTTGGTCTCGTATCCATCTGACAATTTTTCCAATCTCCCTGTTTCTGCTCTGCAGCTATCTCCTTGTTTCTTCTCCAATCTTGCTCCTATAAGGCGATATGAAAACGAATCTAACCATTAGCGCTTACCTGTTAAATATTCCCACCGACTACCTGGCTGTCAGAAAGTGCGAGTTATAGGCTGTGGGTGAACCTTACTTAAAATTGTTATTCAATATATATATCGTATTTATTAGAATATTTTATAAGAATAATAATTTTCTATAATTTATATAAAAATTAATATCAAATCAAGGTGTAGTTTATTTTTAAGACTTGTCTTCCCGAAGACAAACTGTCAAAACCTTAAGGTCGTTCTAAAAGTCCAAAAGTGTAAGCAATTGCGGTGACTATTTCGGTCACCATCGGACTTCTCAACGAGGCATTATCGACACTTTTTTTTACAACTTCTAAAAGGGAGTGGGCGCAGTGGTTAGTGTGTTAGATCTCCGGAAAAACACAAACTACATCTGAAGGTTTTTTCCACTGCGCCTCCTCTGGCGAACGTCTGGCAAACATCCGAGAGTATAACTGTCCTGAAAAAGCTTCTCAATTAAGCCGTTCAAATTCGGACTCGGTCCCTTCCATTCGTCTCAAAACACAAAGATATGATAGATAGAAGATAGGCCTAGGTAGGGTATCTACACGCCTGCCTGTTGCGCCAACTATTTATTTTTTTTTTCTAAAGGGAGCGTGTGCGCATCGTAAAGGCTACTTAATGTATGGCCAAGCCAGCCATGAATTTCTGGTCCATCAAAATTGACTGCAGGTTTTCTGTAATAACGAGAACAGAACGAGGTGGCGCTTTAATGTATTTCATTTTGTTTTCAGGCTCGAATGACATTATTCAGCCGTTCATATATCTAATACCTCAATGCTAAAGCTGTAAAAAAATCGCGGTCTTTTGAGTATTGCAGTAAATTGATTAAAAATACAAATTTTGGAATCTTTAGACTTCACTTAAGTTATTTGACTTCAAAATTGAAATCCCAGTATTTTTTGAAGTCTTAAGTAATGCAATCACCTGAAGCAGTCAAAAGACTTGAAGTCAAAAGAATGCAATACTTTTTGATTGTCTGAATTCTTTGAAGTCTTTTTGAAGTCTTTTTTATTCTTCGCATTCTTTTAGTCATTTGAATGCATTCAATATTTTGAAGTCAAATAACTTAAGTGAAGTATTTTGCTGAAATAGTAATAAGCAATCAAATGACTGCGACTTCAGCGAATGCAATACTAAAGTATTGCAGTCTTACAGCTATGCTCAATGCATAGGATAGAAATATGTATATACATTTATACATATATAGGTACATATATATATAGAAATGTAGAAATTCCATAGCAACAAAAGTGTCAATTCCTCTATTTGCTCTTGATGGACTGATTAGTTCAATTTCAATTTCATTGATTAATTTGCTAAGTCACATACTAAGATATCAGCTAATAAACACGTACCAGTAATCATTAGTACCTATCACGAGATACAACAATTGAATGCTTATTCACATCGCGTAATCTGGCTATAATAACCCTGCTGGTGTTATAACTCTTGATAAATGAAATAAAAATTGAAATACAAAAACTAAACTAATAAAATATGGGTGCCTATATGTCAATTACGTAAGGTGATTGCTCTTATAATTTTGTTGCCTTATTTTTATGACAGATTGGTGATCGAAAGCACATGATTGATTTTGATATTTTAGAAGTTAATGTAGGTATTCGTGGTATTTTTAAGGTAATTGTATAATGAGTGTACCTTTAACAATTTAATGCTTATGAGTAAATAAAAAATACACACATTTTTTATCACATGTTTTAATCATTACATTAGCGATATTGCATTTGCCAGACTTGTCTTGCGTTTCTACTTTTTATTTGGTTATCCTATACATTATTATGAAAGTTTGAATAGATCAATCTCAAATATGTATTTGTATTAAAGTATACATATTTTCGGATTAGGATTGTGTATTGGTGGGTACTATTTTCGTATTAGAATTGACATACATAGAGTTGCACTTTTTGCTTCGATAGAACATAGAAAAAGCACTTCTCTGCTTTTTACCGATATTGCCGCATTTCTACTTGTTTTCTACTGAATTTCTGCAGTTCCTTAAAAAATAAAAGGAGTATTCACCAATCGTTGCAACATAGGCCTAGTCGCCTAGTACAATTGCGAAATTAAATTTTTCTTTTGTAGTGACACGAGAGTGTCAGTGAATTTTCATGGCTGCCAAAAACCTCAAGGAAACCCAAGAAATTAAGTTTCATGTCGAACACGAAATCTAACACTGATATCTATAACTCACAAAATTTAGTAAATAGAGTTAACACCAGCAATAATATGTATTAAATTTGGGGCGAAACGCATTACTGGAGTCGAGGCCAACTCAAATTTAAAAATTTGTGATGACAACGTACAATCCACGAATTTATTCATTTCATAAATAATGTTTATGATTAGAAATTAGTTTGATGAAATAAACATTTCTTTTAACATTTGCTATTTGCAGCACAAGAGAATAGTTCACCTCAATGTCAGCTACAATTAACAGCAAAATCCAGCACTGAACTCTAGCCCTGACTAGACATTGGGACACTAGTGTCATCACAGTGCGCTCACCTAGGGCGCGGCGCCTTTTCTCACCTCGAACAGAGGTTTTCATTGTCAGAGCAAATTCCGTGCTATATCGAACGCATTATGGTAACCAAGTGCGCACTAGTGCGCCCTTGCATCCACGTCAAATAAAACGTTAAATAACTGCTACTGCTTTACTAACTAGGTATGGACCTACTGAGTTATCTACTTATTTTTACCTACACACCTCAAATAAAATAAGTCTCTCGTTTTGTTCTCGTATCGATATGTAATGTAAGTCCATTCGTAAAATGGCGACAATCTAATTAACCTGTTACTATAAATTCACTTTTAAAAGAATTCTACAAATGCGTGATTGCATATTAATTAAAGTAGCTGTCAACTTAGGGCAACCATTTTATATTACCTATCTATGTATAATTTACAAATCCTATTTTAGAATTAGAAATACGAGGTGTGCGTGTTTTGCTGATTCATATATTAATACTATAAATAGCAGAGTCTAAATGTCATCTCCATTTGTATTGTCTTTAAAGCGAACTTATTTACCACCATATTAGCTGACATTTTGTAACCATATTTTATTTATGGCAGCAAAATTTAGTTATAAATATGTCCATTTCCGGTGAAGTCCGAGGCAGTTAATTTTGTTATTAAGCTGGGATGGACGGTTTCTACCCGCGGCTTCGCTCGCGCAGCCCTCAGCATTTTAAATTTATGAATGTACAACGGTTCGTGAGGCATCATTCGGGTCATTGCAAATAACTCGGCCCAAAGCTTTGACTTGTGATCGGCACTTAAGTTTACAGAGATCTGCTCGTTTTTTTTTAGATATCGAGAAGCTCTGTAACGTACATAATCCATCGATTTTACAAATGGCGTCAAATGTCAATTCTGTTTCGGCATATTTTGTGAAAAAAGAATGCTACGAAAATACTCCTGAAGAAAACGGATATTTTTAGATGAACGACGTTTTTAATGAACAATTCGTCAGTTATTATAAAATATAAATATGTAATAATAATCCATCTAGGTTAGGTAGTTGAAAAGCTGAGAGTAATGTAAAAAGATGCATTACATCCACTCAATGGACCATTTGTTCGGCCATTGTAGATAGAAATTTATTACTGAACCAGAATGGAGTCCGTTGCGCTGTCAAAACTAAATGTACCTAAAGTGCTAGTGCTTATTTTGCGAATGGTAACACTTAGCTCATGTCTGATTTGACAGATAATTAGTTTTATCCTTCCGCTGAACGAATATGGTTGTGTATACGCTTGAACAACGCTGGGGAATATTGCGACATTTCTTTGAAAATCATGGTAATGTTGCTGAATGTGTTCGAAAATTGCGTACGGATTTTGGAAGAGGAGAAGCACCATCAGCTCCGTATGTTCGTTATCTTGTGAAAAAAGTGAAAGAAACTGGCATCCTCATCGATAAACCAAAGCGTGAAAAGCCAAAAACAGTGCGTACACCCGATCGCATCACTGTTTGGTGCGGATTTTGGTCCAGAGGCATAATTGGGCCATTTTTCTTCGAAAATGAGCAAGAAGTGGCCGTTACAGTCAATGGCGATCGTTATCGGGCCATGTTGAACGAATTTTTGTTCACAAAAATTGAAGAGGAGGATATTGGCAACATTTGGTTTCAACAGGACGGCGCTACGTGCCACACAGCCGAAGCTACACTCGAAGTTTTGCGCCCTGTTTTTGAAGATCGCATTATCAGCCGCAGAGCTGATGTCGTTTGGCCACCGCGGAGCTACGATTTGACACCGTTGGACTATTATTTGTGGGGTGTCGTAAAAGATAAGTGTTACGCCGACATGCCAGAGACAATTGACGCTTTAAAGGACAATATTCGTGAAGCCATTGGTGAAATACAGCTGCACACAATCGATAATGTGCTTAAAAATTGGACCGATCGTGTAGGCTACTGCATGGCCAGCCGAGGCAGCCATTTGAAAAAAATTATTTTCCATTATTAACCGGAAGGATTGTACTTTCAAATAAAAAAAGAAATTTGAGAAAATATTCAGTAGTTTTTTTTATAGCATTTTCAAAAAAAAAAGTTATTAGGCGGACCCTTTACATACACCCAAAATTGGATCAAGTTGGATGATTTTTGAATTTGCATTCCCGAAAGTTGACAATTTTTTAACTTTGAGTTTTAACTAAATTTTTGGTACCTAGTAAATTACGAAACAGCGAGGTGACTCCATTATGGTTTAACGTTTAGGTCATAAGGAATATAAAGTATTCAATTGAAAAAGGCCATAGTTTGTGCACGGATCCTTTCGAAGTCCATCGCAGTCACTGCAAGCATTAGATTTTCTTTTAATTTGTTAAAAGATTATATCTTATGAGCATTATCTAAGAGCTTAAATAAATGTTACAATTTACCTAAGCTAAGCACCCATTACGCACATTAATATACCAGCACGTCATTCAAAAGAACGTCAACGATGATAACATCTGTGGAATTTTTTTGAAACCTATACACCTAAGCCATTTTGTGAAAATCTTATCACACATTAATCAATAGAAAATATAGGTTCACATTTATGAAGAACTACCTACTTTCAAGCTCATTTATATGATTTTTAATGAAAATGATTCAATAAATTTGTAACGTTTTATTTGTTTCACAACAAATTTCGTTTCAATCGAACTAAAGAGGTCTACCTAGTACCTACTTGAGCCCAATAACGTCATATATACAGTTTTAACTGATAAAACATCTAATATAACCATAAGTCAAATGATAAGAGATTTGTCAGCATTTCCAAGAAATTTAAAATGCACAAGTGTCAGTCATTTGCGTATAGCGTGGCAAAAAAATGGTCATTACCAACATTTGTACGTTGTGCTTAACGTTATGCCTGTAGGTATATGTAGGAACTATACATTTTTATCTAACTGATTCAGATACGCGTTAGAAATACGATAATACCGATTCTACGAACGTTTACTGCGGCCGTATGGCATTATCCGCGAATGAGCCATGTGTGACGGAATTTTTCTTTTTAATTCCACTAACGTGTGGCTGGTTTACGGACGTGGCAATTCTGGCTCGATTTCCTCAATTGCGAACATATTATTATAATTCACACAAGTCTATCCGAGGTACTAGGGTCCAGGGTTAAATTTTGTGAACTCACAATGGCGAAATTTTCCATACAAAATTGTATATTTGACATACAACAAATTTAAGCTGAAGGCTAAATATGATCACTAGAAAATGCCCTATAGCATTTCGGACTACAGAATTTCAAAGTAGGCCAGCAGTTCCCAGCCAATCTTATTAGCTACCTAAGTACCTACATAGTCATAGTAAAAAAGGTACAAACAACTTACAAAATGCTTTTGTTCTATAAGCAAAAATTTGTTTATAAAAATAACCTATACGATTTAGTCGTTATATTTTAAAATTTAGCTTAGCTTAGCAATTGAGTAGTAGAGCCCTATCCCGAACAACTAAGGTGATTCTGTATAATACCTTGATCATTCCAGTCCTGCTTTATGGCGCTGAAGCTTGGGCTCTATCTAAAGCGGATGAAGATATCCTCGGTCGTTTCGAGAGAAAGATTCTTCGTAAAATGTTCGCTCCCGTTTGCGTTGACGAGCTTCGTAAAATTTTCGGTCCCGTTTGCGTTTACGAGCTTTGGAGAAGGAGATTCAACGACGAACTATACGGAGGAACAACGAAGTAGAGGAAGACCTCGTCTTAGGTGGTGCGTGCAAGTCGAAGGCGACCTCAGCCGACTATGAGTGCGCAACTGTAGGCAGTTAGCTAAGGGACGGGCTTACTAGAGAGGCTTGTTAGCTGAGGCCTCGGTTCACCCCGAACTGTAGAGCCGCCTAAGTAAGTTTCGTCTTCCCAATTCATTTTCAGAATGATTGCAGCACAACAAAATATGACAAGTATATAAGGATAAAGCCAGCACTCTATATTCATCTTTCTATGCATGTCATTCGTTTGGACGTTTGCATTATTATCTTTCTTTATCCTGTATACTTCGGCCCTACGAACTAAGTCCCAACTGGAACTAACTCCCACTAGCCAAAACGAACTAAGTCCCAGAAAATTTGGGACTTAGTTCATATGAACTAACTCCCACGATTTTTAGGAACTAAGACCCAACTAAGAATGAACAAAGTCCCAATATGAGAATGAATTAAAGCCCAATAGTGGTACTTAGTTCATGTTCTTTATGAACTAAGTCCCAAATGAACTTACTACCAAATTATTTAAAATAAAACGAAAATGCACGATTTGAAATGAACTAAGTCCCAAAAATGTTTAATCCAGCATAGGTAGGTATATACTTTTGTTACAAGATACAAAATAAGGGTAAATTAAATACATATGTATATTATTATTGTAAGTAAACGTGAATTATATCAATGATCTTTGTGCGGCACAAAGGACATGTATATCCATCGTTCGAACCTTTGGCGATGCTGTCTGCTTGCAACTTCAAATGACATTCGCTGCAAATCATCATATGCTTGCATGGAAGAAGGACGATGTTTGGCTTCATATCAATGCAAACAATGCACAAAGAGTTGTCGCTATTCATACGGTGAACCTCTGTAGATACAGTTTCAACTTCATCTTTATCTTGATTATCATCCGTAAACTCCTCAAAAATATCCTCGTCTGGCTCCATCTCGTAACAAATCTCATTTTTCTTGAATATCATTCGCAAAAAATTGTCAGCCGTGATCCTGCCGTTAACATTAAAGCCAGCTCAATTTTTGAAACAACTTTTATTTTCTCAAATTTTCTAAAGCTAAAAAAAAGTTGTTTCAAAAATTGAGCTGGCTTTGAGCTTTAGAAAATTTGAGAAAATAAAAGTTAAAAATTCGCGCGAATTTTGAACTTTTATTTTCTCAAATTTTCTAAAGTTAAAAATAAAAGTTGTTTCAAAAATTGAGTTGGCTTTGAGCTTTCTCAAATTTTCTAAAGATAAAAATAAAAGTTGTTTCCAAAATTGAGCTGGCTTTGAGCCAGCCGATCAGCCCGACAATTACAACGCAACTACTCATTAATAACTGCTGGTACATAATGCAAACCTATGTATGTACTGTACAAAATCTACAAACTGTATTTGTATGTCTGATTTACATTTGAACCCGTTACCATTCCTAATTTGTTAAGAACATTCTTTTCACAAAATGAACTAACTCCCACTTTCAACAGAACTATTTTTACTCGAAGCAAGTTAAATGAACTAACTCCCACTTTCTCAAATTGGGACTTAATTCATTGGGAATTTGTTCATAATGAACTACGAACTATCCCCCAAACATATGAACTAAATCCGACTGAATATTTGGTGGGACTTAGTTCATTTGGCTAGTGGGAGTTAGTTCCAGTTGGGACTTAGTTCGTAGGGCCGTATACTTCCCATGTACTTAATCTGGATTTTCGCATTTATTAATTATTACTCTTAATGGGATTTACTAATAATAATTTTTAATAATAATTTAGGCCGTGTGTCAATTGGGCTAAATAATTATCCTCGGATAAATATCTGGCACTACTGTGGTGGAAAACGAATTTTCAGTTGTCAAAAAATTATACAGCTCCTGAAGCATATAGGCTAATTTTTTGACGTTTTATTTTGCTTGAGTTTTGCTAGAATGGTGAAGAGGAAATAAAACACTGAATTTCAATTATTAATTAATGGCATGAAATTCGATAAATGTCTGCTCTAAGATTGAAGTTTGATCAACTTCTCTTTCAACACTTTCATAAGTGTCAGAAAATTATCCGAGGATAATTATTTTTCTTTAGTTCAATTGAGACACCGTCTTTAATCATATTTAGTGCTAACTTTTACGAATTCACAATGCCGAATATTTCCATATAAAATCATTTATTGTGACCGTCAAAACATTTAAGTTGAATGTCTCAAATGCTTATCATACCAGTTGTGCCAACATTAAAATATTTGTTTACAATCACGAAGAGACTGTTATTCATCTTCAATGGAAAATTATTAATGACGATTTCTAATGAATTTGAATGAATTTCTTTGAAATTTTCATTCAACACCAGACCAGACCAATATAGATAGGTATGACTAATTATAATTGCAATTACACAGACCTCGTCTAACGAATGGGCTGTATATACCAGTAGTGCGCGGCGCGCAAAGCAAACAAATTAATAAACGAAAGGAAAATCAAAACAACCATTCGTTGACGTGTAATGTACTCTCCAAACCATTAGTCATTTTGTAGTTAAAAAAAAGTCTGGGGAGTTTTTTTTTTCAAATTCAACTTAACTTCATATCTCGGCCGTTAAATTTTCACAACTAGCGTCCGTTCACTAAACCGAATGAATTGATAAGAAAATAGATTTCCCCGGTTGGGATGCGGGGCATGCGTCCGTGCTAAATGGGCATTAAGATTACAATACACGCGTTTTACTCGCAACAAATTAAGGTTATTCCCTAATATGGACTCGGACTCGGGAGAAATACGAGAGTAACTCCACTTAATACAGGCGCGCGCAAAGTCACTAACCAACAGCCACGCACATTTTACTATAACAATGGCATCATCACAGAAGCTCCAAACAGACAGATATAAAATATTATTTTCGCTCCATAAAGTGTAATAACAACAGCGATTTGGATTTTGCAAGTAGATCTTGAACTAAGCCTCAAACATGCATGCCACTGCAAATACGAGCAGATTTGCACGCTATGCGTGGAGCATTTGTTATAAGTCGTTAATTTGGTGATTGATTTTAGATCGTAGACACAAACGCGTAGTAAAGTCCCAGTCGTCGCATTGTAGCCCAAAAAAGGTAATTTTTTTACTGTTCGGATACAAGTTTTATCGGTTTCGGAACAACAGTTTAGTGGTTAATACGTTTCAAAAGCAAGTACCTATGATAGTGATTTAGGAGAAAATATTCAAATCTGCTACGTGATTGCTTGACACAATATGTCTACTTGACACTTCCGAGATTCACACTGATGGGTATTTATCCGAAATAAAAATGACTTGACAGCAGCAGCAGTTCATGTTGACGCCTTTCAAGTGATGTGTTCAACTAGAAACAAACTCCAGTCTATGTTTACCACTTTATAACAAATGCCACTCGACACTGTTTTATTGAGCATATGCAAACTGACTAAAAATTACTCACTGGATTGAGAAACAGGAAAGAAAAATTTGTTAAAAAATTACCTGTCAAGTCAATGCATTTCGATTAAAACTAAACGAATAAAAGTAAAGCAAAATGTTTCAGTCCATTTTTTGATGTACGGGTTTAAGTGTGTCATCGAGTAGGAAGTCATTAAAACGACGCCATTGTCTGGAATTTTGATACTTCAGCAAAGCGATTATACACAGATTCATAGACCTCGCTTTACAAAATATATTCAGAATAATGCAATTCACTTTCCCAACTAAACACAAAAGTGGGTCGCCGGGCCGTTGCTCAGTGCAGGATGAGCAGAGATGAGATCGTGGTGAATGTGGCTGGCGTTGTGCACTCTACCCACTCGTGATAGGACGGAATAATCATAAATCACTTTTAACATTGGCAATTTCTCACTTTTCAAATTTTGACATCCTCTAATCTGATAATAGCAAACATTGTTACACATAGGTACTACGTATGTAGTTTACCTTGAAAACCTCTTACACCGACCGTTAGGTTCCTTCAAACTTAAACTCGTATATTTTTTGCTTGTTTCTTTTAACATACAGACATATCAGATACTCTCACATCACAAGGTGGGTAGACAACACATAATGATGACAGCCAAACATGTACCGTTTGTTTCTATTAATTCCACTGTATCACGCTTTAATTTTCATTACCGTTGCCGTATATGGCATTCAAATAGTTAAATCTATTTGTGGTCATAGACTTAAATGGCGACGGTTTGTCTCTAGTTTCATGGAGAAAAATCACTCCTTTTGGTGGTTAAATGTGCAGGCACAAACTTTAGCGTTGTGGCTTTCAGTTGCAATACGTTCAATACATACGTTGAGTGTGGCCTGACATTAGGAGCGATAAAAATGGAATACTTGCTTGATTGAGTTCAACTCGCTTGCAGTTAATAGTTTTGACTTTATTAAGAGACGGTTTGGAGCTTTAGGCAAAGTAGCAACTAGTTTTTTGGTTAGGCAAATACTCTTGCAAATAATCAATTGTTGAGGTGCATGTTGGCTATGAGAGTTGATTTTATGTCCTTTTATGATCTGAACAAGTTTTCATATTATAATTGATTTTTTTTTGCACAAATATGGCTTTAAAAATCGACAGTCAAACCAATTAGGTATGTCTTTATTTATTGGGCAACTTTGATAGCATTTAATCAAGATGATGTGTTTTGAGTGTGACTTTCTTTTAAATAGAGTTACCTAATATGTAAATAGCAACTGTCACAAGCGACATAATGCGACATCTTTTAAGAAAAATGTTCCTACAAGATCTGTTTTGGCAATAAAGATGCCAAAGAAAAGAATTTTAATATGTATATTCGACCAAAAGAAAATTATTGAATAAAATGTCGGAATGCTGGAAAGCTCTTTAAATAGTCAAATAGTTGATGTTGTTGAGATTGCAAAGAAATATTATTTATTCAACCACTCCATAATTGTAATCGCAACACAATTCTATCTAATAGTACACATCTATCTCAGCAAAGTTATCGTCTAGGTACTTTACTTTGCTAAAGGCACCAAGAGTGGCAAAGAACAGAAACTGAAACAGAACAGAAAGCTTTTTCGTTCTGTAGTAAATTCTGGGTTTGTTTACGTTGCTCGCTCAGCTAGACAAAACTGAAAACAGATCCAGAAAAACATGATTGCCGTCTATTCTGTCAAAAGCTATCATGAAATTATGTCTACTAAAAACATTTTTTTCGTCTAGTAGCCGAATTTGCAACTTTGTCGCTGGAAGCAACAGAAACAATCAATAAAGATTTGTTTACGTTCCGTCGTCAAACAGCCAGTTTTTGGTGGCTAAATTCTGTTGCTTCGGGCGCAGTAGCTCAGTGGTTAGTGTCACAAACCAGTAAGAATAGACCGTCGACTTCCCGTACACCTACCCGATTCCCCCCGGAAAAAAAATACCCTGTTTGTGAATACGTGTAAATGTCAAAATTAATGGCGGCAATGATTTTCCATGCTATACCATGGGCCTAGGATTTTTCAAGTATGCGTGCGTTAATGGCGCTCCTTTGATTTTGTACCTCACCAATACATGAAAAATCCTGGGCCCGCCGGCAGCTTGTAGGCAAAGTCCGTTATGTGGGAGGAGTCGACGGTCTATTCTTACTGGTTTGTGGTTAGTGTACTGGACTACTGTGCGACTGTGCGAGGGATCCCAGGCTCGATCCCCGCAAAAACACAAATAACATCTAAAAGTTTTTTCTACTGCGCCACCTCCCGCGAACGTCTGACAAACATCCGAGAGTATGACTGTCATGAAAAAGCTTCTTAATTCAGCCATTCGGACTCGGCATAAAATTGTAGGTTCCTTCCATTCGTCCCAAAAAAAAAAGTATTATCTATTCTTAATTCTGTTTTTGTTGCAAATGTATGGGATTCTGTTTCTTTTCCTGTTTCTGTTGTTTGTTACTTGGTGCTTGGTGTTCAATAAAATACACTCATAGGTACTATTAACAATACAATTCAGGAATAGTTTCTCCTTAGTTAAGTTTTCGATCTGTTTTCAGCGAGAAATCGCACTTTTGAGGTTGGTACAGATTTAAAAACCGATGTGTACTTACCATTAAATAAGTTACCATAGATTGTGAATGGATCACAAAAAGCAGTGACATTCTCAAAACGTCAAATCTGACAGATTTCTTTTTATGTGTAACCTATAAACTCGCCTAAAAATGTCTTACGGCAGTTTATTATTGAAAAATAGTTTAAATAATTACTTAAAACAATCATGTCCACTAGTATTAGCGGCCAGACATGGTCACAGATTGCGTGGTAAACCACCAGGAGTTGCCAAAACACTTGAACAAAGAATACAAGGTATGTAAACGGCCATCTCATGCAATCAGTACTTACCGCAAGTTTTCATATTCTTTGAAGCTGAAAATGTGGTTGATCCAGAAATTGCTGAAAAAGTCAACATCGGCTTTCCCAGACTAAGACCCTCACGCTCCGAACAATTAAAAGAGCGTCTGGCTCATTTGAAGTCCCAAAGAAGCAGTTCAGAGCTGGAGAAAAAATCGCGCAGTAATAATTGTAAGTAATCGGCAAAGTGATGCTGTTTAGAATGTTTACATAATTTTCTATTCTACAGTGGTTATAGACTTGGATAAAGTTTACGAAGAGTACAAAAGTGCATCTGGTCAATATGATCTAAAGAAACTAGCAGATCATTACAATGTATTTAAGGATTTGTTTGGTGATTATGCTTACTTTGTTCCAAGAGTTGCATTGGATATTAGGGTACGAGAGTGGTAAAATATAATATCTGTAGAATTTGATATAAATTTAGCATTTTAGTATGAACTTGACGATAATACGCTTTGCCCGGTGTATAATGGCAACATAGTGAAGCCGTCTGAAGCTTCAAAGGCTCCATTAGTTAGTTTCGATGGAATCTCTGATCCAATAACTGGGAAGGTATGCATAGCAAATAAATGTATTTATTAACTAGATGATCGTTGATGCTTCTTTAGAAATCAACTGAAGATTCATACTGGACGTTGATCGCAACCAATCCCGATGGCCACTTCACCTCCAGTGATTCCGAGTACGTCCACTGGTTTGTGTAAGTAATATCATCATCAAAAGGTAGTCTTCTTGTTCCTAATTGATTTCTTTAAAACAGTTCAAACATTCCAAATGGCGATGTGAAAAAAGGCGAGGTTTTAGTTGAATATATGCAACCAATCCCACCCAAAGGCATTGGCTTCCAACGATACATTTTTGTTCTCTACAAACAAAACTCTAAACTGGACTTCAGCGAGTACAAAGTCGAGAAAAGTGAAGACTTGGAGCAGCGCACATTCAAAACTTTCGATTTTTACAAAAAGCACCAGGATAATATCACACCTGCAGGACTTGCCTTCTTCCAAAGCGATTGGGACAAGAGCCTAACGAACTTCTACCACAATTTCTTGAGTATGATTGAATTATTGAGTGCCGATGTCCAGATTTTAATTTCTACTTACCCTCAGAATTGAAAGAGCCTATTTTTGAGTATGAGTTCCCCAAGCCATATCTGCAAGACCAGAAGTGGTTCCCCCTGAGACAGCCATTCAATCTTTACATGGATAAGCACAGGGATATCAAACAGGTAAGTTTGTAGACCAACTGGCAAGCTAATTATAATTACTTTTGCGTTTCCACAGGTGAATAAGGAGTACTTGCAAAAGAAACTTGCGAAAACGCATCCATTCAAAGGGCCAGAGCCACCATTGAAATTCCCTAATGCACATGCCATCAGAAACGTGCCCTCATGGCTGAAGACAGAAATGGTAAAGGAGCGATTGGGAATGGGTAGAATAAATGATTACAAGTAATTGTGTAAACTGTTATCTCTTGTTTCGAATAAATGCAGTTAAGAGCGTAGAAAATTAAAAAACCTTTGGTTGATTTTCTAGCTTTCTCGAAATACAGCACTAGTTCATTATAATGCTGCTTTACATGGGACATATTCTAGAGGTGCGATTCGGAACAAATAGCTTATCAGTAATACCTACTCGCTGTAGTCAATCTTATAACGCTATAATTACAAACAAAATTCTATACTATAAGGGCTATAATTTCAACCCAACAATCAACACCGAAAGATCGTACCCAATTTATTCCATTTCTTCTTTTAAATCGATAAAGATGAGCAGGAAGGAGGATCCCTCAATGTGCCATTCCTGTAATTTTGCAGTCGCCATTTTTATTATATTTTGGACATGCCGCACGCGTTATTTGTATCCGCCTAGGGCCTCAGTTATAGCTATCAGAAAAGTCCATCCGTAAAAACACGCAACAGAACAAAACTGAAATATTTAACCATAGCATATCATAGGAATTCAGTGGAATACTTCGTGAAACTGGTTGAAATGTTGAACAGAAAAAGTTTTTCGTACGAAAAAATAAAGAAATTCTTTTTTTTAGAAAATTTAAAGATCAATTGCTTAATTTTGTTTGACGAATTAGTTTTATAATTCAAAAGCAACATTTTAGCACCAAGATTGAGTTCAACGATTAAGTTTAAGTGCTCCAAAAAAGTGAAACAATTTTTTTACGGATGCATTTTACTGATAGCAATAACTACAGCCTAATGCAGACAGACAAATAAACCGTTCATACTTTCACAACTTTCAATTTAAGAAATCTATATAGTTTTAGAAATCCAGTATGTAACAATTTTTATTTAATGATCATGGAATGGTCATGGAATTGACTTAGCAAGGAAAAACGTCAAAGCTACCTTAAACTATAGAGAAAAACCTTTTCCTCAGCGATTTAGATTCAATTATTTAAAATTTTCTATGCAGTTAACATTAGCTTAATCCTTAATGAATTACACCCATACAGCCCAAAAACGGACTGTTCTGCTTTGTAACGTGCATTCAGTAGTTGTAAGTGCTCGTTAACGGACACGATCGATGCTATGGGTTGGGTTCTTTTAAATAGTTCTGCTGTGTGGTCCGCATCATTTTGAGAGATACCGGTTCTGGTTGTTAAATAAATACAATTGTCAGGATGTTGGGCAGTCTTGCTTTCCTATGTCAACATTACATGGAAGAACAAGATAACAGTCACCAATGGCATATGAACATGATAGGTTAGGTTGAATAGGTTGTGAGTTTATCACAGTGGATTAGGCACCATTTTATGCCCATCGTCATCCCTGGGTACAAACATGATAGCTTTTGCACAAAATTGGTATGTCGGCATTTGCAAATATTTCATATTTATGTAAAGTAAACGTCAGAACGTCGGTTAGGCTAGGTTATAGCTTTCAGTAAAATGTTTCCGAAAATAAGAGATCAGTTGCTCAATTTCTTGAACTGACTATATAATTCAAAAGCAACGTTTTAAGACCAAGATTGAGTTCAACGATTGAGTTTAAATGCCCCAAAAAAGCATTTCAATGGTAGCTATACCTGACGCCTTATATCGGGTAATTACTGGATCACGTTACTCATAAATATATCTGCGGAAATTCGATAATGTCTGCATGACAAAATAACTTATTATACCTAGACACAGACCCGCTTGCCTTGTATTCGTTCGCAGCTTATGCACTTCATTGCTTACCTTTGTAAAATGTTGTATGGCATTCAATAGTAAATAAAAACACAAATGCATATTTCCTATATAAAAAAATATAAACTATATTTCTGAATTTTGTTCACAAAAAAAGTTTACAACAATAGTTATTGCATTTCAATTACTAACTACAAAAAAATATAATTCTATAATTAGGAATGGGGCTACAAGGAATGGAATGGGTTGACCACATATAGTTTCATTAGTTTTTACTTTTTTAGGCATTTCATTTAATAATATTATTGTTATTTTTATTGTTTTGTTCCCTTAAAGCAGTTCTAACGCATTTTTGTTTCTATTTTAAGTAATACTGCCGCTTTCAAAAATAAGCGTTATTTTTTATATTTGTATGTCTGCGCGCTTTGTCTTTGACACTTAAATCTTAAAGGCAATACAAAAGAATAAACGATTTTGTATTAACCGCTTAAAAATATATAAATCGTGTACTTATTCAAGCTATTTACAGCTTTTTTGTTCCATCTATATCGATGTTAAGATCCTGGAACGATCCACGTGGATGCAATAAGCCACGCTTCTCTGGGTCCTTCGATTTTTTGGGCTTGGGTCGATTTGTTTTGGAATATCGATTGATAACACCCTCGGGTTCGTCCATCATTCGAAGAATCAGTGTTTGATCGGATGAATCGATGGGAGCAATCGATATGTCACGAACAGCTCGGAACTTACCGCAGTTATTCAGGTGCTCGTTCTCCAGGCGGAAAAAGTTCCAAACAAAACGACTAATCGGGCGAAATCAGATCATGAGTTCATGTTGAAATGTTTAAAGTGTTCATAACTTACCGGAATACTTCAAGAATTGCAGTGATGGAGGTCATGATATCACTGCTGACGAATTTCATTTGAGTCAAGTAGAACGATAAAGCCCAAATGAATCTCATCACGAAATCTTCAACAATAGCAAAGTAATAGAAGCACTATACATAAAAATAGATAGACAAGTTCAGATTTTAGTACATATGTAGTCAAGATTATCTTTAATCAGGTCACATAAAATGAAAACGATCGAACGACACAGTTTTGACAATAATGGAGTTTGTCTATTGCCACATATATAAAAGAGATAGTGAAAATGAGATCGTTTTCATTTTACAACAGCCACCCTTTTAATTCCAATTTAAACGTTTCTAAAAAAAACTATCGACTACTTACAGTGGATGAATAAACTATTTCCTCTCGCAAGAACTTGTTCTCTCCGGCATTCTTGTCGAACAGTCCCCAATCCATTTTGATGTCCCATGTGTACGAATAACATGAGGAAATTATGGAGCTAATTATCCACAGCCACGTATAGGGATTATCGTATGTGTTAACATAGTTTGCTGTAAGCAATAGCAATATTGAATAAAGTCCAATCTTTCAGCATTCAAAACTTACGACCGTAAAATGCACGCAATGTGGCAAATATGACGACAAAAAATGTCATAGCATATTTGCCCGCGTTGACCAGATGCGGAAAGCCTTCTTTTGTATCTCGATAACGTCGCAAACACTGGGCGAACCGGAACCAGGCCGGAAGACAATTAAATATGGGTCGGATAATAAAGTCTTTTTCCATGCAAATGGACGCATCCGTTGCCTCATTCCAATTGCCGTTAGTGAAATAAAAACAGACCAAGTACTCAAAGTCAAGCAGTGCTGTGACAAGGGAATTCAATTGATCCCCCAGCCAGAAGTCAGCAAAGCCAACATGGAAGAATGGAGCCGCAATCATGCGACCCTATAAAGAGTCTGTAAAAACGAAGGTTCTACAAATAGATCATGGGTAACTTACGCTAATCCTTAAAAGCCAAAATCTCGCGTCGTGATGTAGTACATGGAATGGGTTTAGTAAAAACACAAACATGATTATGGTCAATGTTAGCGGATTCACGAACGCCGGTATACTCAAGCTAGCACTGTATAGAAAGCTGAGCATACTTAACGTCCAAACAACACCAAAAATCGCTGCCAGTTCCATTAAATGCTGCTCGGATAGATGGTTCCTTGGATCTAATTCGAATATAAGTACATGGTTTACACCGGACGATCGCCAACCGTAAATGTTGACGCCGATTAGGAATATGAACTCGATTATAAGTAACGGTGCTCGGTAAAGTCGGAAAGTCACTTTTAGGTTTTCTCCACTAATGTCGTGGAAGATGGCTACAAGTTGGATGAATTAGAAATGTTAACCGAGATGTGAATAATTATACAGACCTGATAAGACTACAACGATTCCAAGGACAATGAAACTTCCGGAAAAAAGTCCCACTTTGAAGGTAGTCCATGGGCTTTGCTGTTCACCGAGTGGTGGCACACGAAGACGTTTCATGGCACGTTGACGATCACCAGACTCCAGTTCGCTGGTGACAAGCGTTTCGGTGTCGTTGATAATATTGTCGATGTCTTTGTTTATGAAAAAATGTGAAGCCTCGACGTAATCTTGACGCCATTTTGCTCCAGCTTCAACTCGCAGAAGCTGAAAAGATCAAATAAAATTATTAATAATGTAGAAAAATGCAACTTTGTGCAAATGTTTCTTCAGTTTATCTAAAGTACTAAATTTTTTGTTGTTGATGTTGTCTAAAATCAACGAAAATATTATTATTAACCTGCGCGCTGGCAAATATGACAGAATATGATAAAATATCGAAACTCTTTTTTATGTCATGCAACATCAAGAGAGTTTTGAAGTCTAATCCCGCTTTCGGGCAGTACGAGCAGTAGCTGAACCCAGGAGCGATATCTCACTTTACTAAACGTTCCACGTGGTCCCGATTTGTATTCGAAAAAGTTTTTTTTTTCTTTTGTTTGCTTCCTGTCAGATCAGTCAATCGCAATCTGCATTAAAAACTGCCTGCACTTGGGGGTAAATGTGGTTCTCAATTCTTCTGACGCTCTCTTGCGATGGCAGTCGACCGATGGCGTCGAGATATGTATTATATAATATTTTATTGAAATGTCTAAAATATTCAGTCAGTTGGAACTTGTGAATGATGAAATCGAAATGTTTTTGAGACATGAGCTCCACTTCTTCGCACATTCAGCTGTTATTTACGCTAAAAGTCCTGTCATAATTTCGTACTTATGATACTGCTTATAGGTCATCATCGGCCCAGAGCGCGTGAGCTCTGAAGTTTTTGAGTGATAAATCCGCATTCAAATAGACGCTGGTTCTGTTTTCGGCAGGAATCACCGTAGTAGATATCACAGTTCATCATACTCATGTTATGATGTCAACTCTCTAGACCTCAAAGGACTCGGTCATTTATTTTGCATGGCAGTTCGTGGCCTATTAAGGAGCTCGTAATTTCACGTCGTTGGTTGTCATTATTTTGTTTGCATGGGTTGTAAACAGTGAATTCAATCTTACTCGAAGCTATTTGTCTTTTCTGCAACATAGTTTCCCTTTTACAGTGGTTTGGAAGACCCTACCTATGTCAAAATTAAATATGTACACTCAAAACCAACAGTGGAAGCACATTGGTTCGTTTCGCGTTCAATCATCACTGTCACTTTCGCACATTTACCCAACTGTTTTACTTTTTGCGCACCTCATTTGGGATAGAGCAGAGTTTTGGGGGTATTTAATTTTGACGCAACGAAAGCTATTCGATTTTGGTTAAACCTTAAAGCGACATCGATTGGTTGATCTTAACGGCAATTATTCCATCATATCCACTTGCTATTTTCGTTGGGCATATTTTTATAACCTCTCAAACACATTTCGGGTCAACAAGATTCGATGTCGAAAGCACCTTCGATGTCTATAAAGCTGTCGCTACAGCAGTCTGAGTGATTTTTTAATCCTTGAGGTTAAGACTCGAATGGCATTAGTGCTTGATTTTTAAAGGTTTTATGGTAGGTATATTGACAGAATTGGATTATTCCACGCAAGTTACGAGCGGCCGCCACTGCTCGAACACAGACAAAATAAAACAGATAAATTTTCAAACAAAACAATGCGCGGCGCATTATTCCAACGCTACATTAAAACTGACTTGATTTCTCTGCCTAACAATGAATAATAATCTAACTAAAAATGCTACTGGTAGTGTTGTTTATGTGCTGTTGCTGGGTGCATTTCCCATCTCGCTGAAAAGTCACAAACTGATCTTTTTACTACCGCATGGTCTCCATATTAGGTAGAAGATGATTGTGATGTGTGTACAACCTACAACGTACACTCGCACATCAGATAGTGCAGTTGTGTCCGCTCAAAATTTATTCACCAGAGAATTGAATGGTCAACAACTATAGCCGTTCATAGGTTTCTCTTCAACCCTCGTGAAACTAAGAGTAAAACTGAAGAAGAAAGTAATCTTATAGCAAAATCCTCACAAATAGTTTAAAGATGATTTTTAATACAGTCTTAGGACTTGATGATTTTAAACAAAACATACTTCCGACTCTAGCTTAATTATTTTTTTTTAAAGTCGTTGATACGATTATTTGAATTGTGAGTTCTAATTGCGTCTCTCAGATTGAGCCAACAAGCAATAAGCAACTAAACAACTCGTAACTGTCAATAGCAATACGTAATTTTATTTTAAGCTATTCTCACATCTCGATTGCCCGAAATTTACAGCTATCAGGGATATTTTTCCACAACTTCAACGAATTTTGTGTTGAAAACAGGATCGTCCGACATATTTTCCAAAACTTTATAGAACGTAGTATTCGCAAATGTGTCAATAATCACAAATGTTGCTACTAGGAAGCGATCATGTCTATTACAGAATCTGTCGTACTCGGAATTTTGTTACGAACCCCGAAAAAACTATCACAGAAACCTTCGTAGTAGAAATTTTTGCTACGAATTTCGAAATTCGTATTCGTATTAGTATTCTTCTTTGAAATTCGTCAAATCATAATTTTTTTGTAACTGTATTATGTACTGAAATTGCGGCTGAGGTGGCGTATACGTAACATTTTTTTTAATATGAAAAAATCGTTTTCATATCAAACGATTTTAAACATTTTAAATGATATTTGGATAACAGCAAATGAATCTTTTGTATAACTACAATTCAGTTATATCTTCTTGTAGTTCTATTGAATAGAAGTGATAATACGGAGGTCCAATGGTGATTTTATCTCCACTTGTAGACAAATGCAACAGGCATATACATACACACTTGTTGAGGTTGAGGTTCTGATGACTTCCTGGTCATATGTGGTACCTTGAGGAACTTTTGCTACTAGTAGTGCTAGCGTCACTGGAAAATCTGTTTTTATTCAGTTAAAACAGTCTATATTAACTTCTTATACTTATTGTAACTTATGCTGACACATGTCAAAGAGTACAAGGTCCATCTGTCCATATTTATGTAGGTTCAAGCTCTCTTTGAAACCAACTCAATTCTCGAAATAAAATCAATTAAGGCGCACTATTTTCGCCATCTTACAAGCTAACAAATATTGGGGCAAATACAATATCCATTTATAGAAACGATGCAATTATCAACAACCAAATGTAAACCCATATTTATAGCCCTCATAAACTTAAGCAAATAATACGTTTACGTATGCATATCGTTTGAGATTTATATTTGTATAGACTTTCAATTACGCAACTTACCTTATCGTGTTTCTTTAAGATTTTCCGAAAGCCGGTATGATTCAAATTCTGATAGTTTTGCAACAAAATTAAACTAAGATAAAATTCACTGAACGCCAGCTTCAGTTCTTGCGCTTTCCTGTGTGGCATTCCTGCCTTTTTCAATGATTTGGATTTCTTTGCCAGACGTTCGGCATCGTCCATGCATGTTTTCAATTCAGCTTTTAATGTGGCGAATTTTCTCGTCGCTTCGGCTAACTTTTCCGAATAGAATGTGTTGATTTTTTTCAGCTCTTTATCACAGTAATGAAAGAAACTCTCATCGAAATTTACAAAATGTCTTTTAAGTACTTCATCTTCAACGCTTTCGGCGGCAGGTGCTTCTTCCACCGCCATATACAGCATCGCTTTCATTTCCTGTAAAGCAAAGTAATTATTTTATTGACGTACTATCTCAGAATGCAAGCTCACTTACCTCATAGTTAATGTATTGCTTTCGCCATTCGGGGGTAATGTGCGCGGAAAGATGTTCCGCGAACTTCATGTTGACGATCTAGGTTCTATTGAAGAAACAAAATTATAATTAGAATGATATAATTGATTGCGTGTCGTTGGGTTTTTTATTTATTAAACTGTAAAACACCTATCGAAGCGTGCACCCATCGTTCATCACTTTGAAAGATAGATGTATTACGTACGTCTTCAAGAGTTGAGCGTCACTTAACGCAATTCATAACAATAGAAAAAAGGAGAAAGAAAAGTGTTTTCAAATGGCATATCGATATTTTGTTATTAATTAGGGGTGTTATCAAATGACCTCAACACCGTTTACTGCGAAGGGAAGGCACAATACTTCGGCATTTATGTTAATCATTGATTTAGAACTTGTATCTTCGTTACCTATTTCTAGATATATATTCATGAGAAGTCAAATTTTTGTGTAGGGATCCCATCCCATGGCTCATGCCATCTTTTATCGGTTGCGACGATTTTTCTTGATTTTTAATTGGTGAAGTCATGGAAATGGACTTTGGGTAAGATAAGTGCGTTTGGTCTCTGCGTTAACTCAATTAAAACTGAACTGATGATAAAATATTAACATTCTGACCTACCCATCCAAATAACTAATATTTATCTCCATCCTCTAGTGCCACTTGCTCACAAGTTACATATCTTTGACCCTAAACTGTAAGGCTTTTATGCCTGCTGCTAAAATAAAATCAAAAAACCGTATCAGTGGTATGTCCTGGGCTATGGTCACAATACAAAACCCAAACTCAACGTAGACATGCAGGCCGTGATTAGGCTATCGATTAAACTGCAGGAAGACTGCATAGACGCAGCTCTGCTCTTTACATATTTACCCCCCATTCCCGTTTGTTGTAAACGCCTAATATTTCATTTCAGTTTTAGGTCTGTGTTTGCAACTTTTTTAAGAAAAACTTTTTGAAATTACAGTGAACACATAGAAAATGAAGTAAAATCGTTAACAAAAGTTCGAAAAAAATCTGAATATCGGTTTTACAACGACACGACACATGAGTAGCATACGAATACGACAAACGTAAACGGGAATAAGGGTGATTGTCTGCGAAGGAAGTCTTGTTTCCGCGTATAGATTTCTATGTCAAATCGTAACACTACAGAAAAAGCTGACATTGGCGGAAATCCAATCCGAATTATTTATTTATAGAAATCGTTACATGGTATTGGCTCAGATTTGAGCATGCAACCTTCCGTTCGAACATTTTATCAATGCGCCACGGCCACCTGCAGCAAAACAAAACAAAATTCTTCAATAATTGTTTAAATGCATTAAGATTTCAACACCTCAAATAGTATTTAAGATATTGCAATGATAGGTGTGAAATTGCGTTTGACAGTTATTTGACGGGAATGCAAGCTGATTTGACCGGTTATAGCATCTGTCACCATCAAAAGCAAGACTCGCGTTTTATTGCAATGACTCAGGTGATTTTTGCTGTTTATCTTATTTATAAAAAAAATAGTTGGCTTTAGTGATATGGCCCATGTCCGTGGATTTTTAAAAGTAGTATTAACTCGACTTTTAGTAGTCACTTTTTGTCAGTTTTATGGATATAATTTCTACTGGGGTAGTAAATCAATAAAAAATAATAAATAAAAGGACGCCACACTACTATTACGAGTATCATTGTTCAATAATGTTAAATTTTTGGCTGTTTTACGTTTTCCTCCCACTGTTTTCTTTTGTTTATTAAATGTTGTGTTTTCTTAGGATAAAAGTAAAAATTTGTTGTTTATAATCGACTTTACTATAGATGGCGCTTACAGTCTAGGGTGGACAACCGACAGCCTCAACTAATAAGTTGCGAGGTGACTGTGGAGATTTTTTTTGTTCTTTTTATTAAGAAAAGGGGATTCCAAATCCTGGCAGAGTAATGCTATCCCCCGCCGGGGCTCGAACCAACGCCGCTCGGGTCACAAGCAATGACTCTAACCCCTACACCATGGCCACCGCCGACTGTGGAGCTTAGGTAGACAATAACTTTGTCACCCCCGTATTATTACGTCCAAACTCGACACTGACAGCTCGCCGGCCGCCTTCTTTAAATAATGTCAATATTATCCATCAGCATTATGCAATCAGTTGAACGGTCTTTAACAAAAGTTTACCTCTGATGTTGGCTTGTGACTCGTGAGTTTCAGCCATTTTGTTGCTAAACTTTGGTTTCATTCGGGTCTCTGCTGGCATGCTTGTTCTCTCCTTAGCTCGTCGGTGGGCATGAGTCTTGACCCTTTTTGCCTAGCAACGTCGAGGTGGTTATGGACGCTGCTATTTGTCTTTAACCTCCCTACTTTTGACTACCACTCTTGCCTTATGCCGCCACCTTTCACCTCATACTCCGCACAATCCTTCCCTTATTCCTCTGTAGTTGGCCCAGTTCAAAGTAAGAAGTCAGACATTTTGATTATCATCGTCCACGTTAAATGGAGCACATTATTTAACAGTCTACAGAAGTATATTTTCTCGGTGTTCGTTCAGACATTACACCCGTCAATAGATTTCAGCCCGCTTTTCATGTTCATTCTTTTCCTTCTAAGAAATTGACTTTTCTTCTTTCATTTTTGGTATTCGCATATGCTGGCATATTACCCAAGCGCCAATAATAATTTTTTTTAAATAATTGTATTTATCTGTGAAAAGATAATAGAAATTTCCTTAAATCGGAAATGGTCACGCTGAAAGCTTATCTTTCGTCTGTCGAATATAATACGGGTAGAAATGGGTATAGTGTTGTCCGTGATACATATAATGTATTGACAAATCAGCGCGGTATGTCATATGTTTATGAAAATAATTTAGTATCAGAATTTCATTGATTTGAACATGTCACGCGGTCAAGTCGCAATGAAATGTCTTATCTCCTTTTTCATATTCAGAATCGCTGCCCGGTTATGTTAGATGCCATTTGTTATCAGATGTACGATTGATTATGTAGACATAATTAATTTAAAAAATAAAAAAATACTGTCATCTCAACATTATTTCCATGTCGAAATGGCACCACTGCTTACTTAAGAGTCGTTCTGAGATACTACAGCCATCTGTCGTCTATGATCATTAGTACGTTACTGCCAGTTCCCGTTTTGCTCGCAGTTTTGTATGAATATGACAATTCACTGCCAATCTAATTTGCTGAACGCATGTCATGTATATAAGGGACAAATTTAAAAAAATTTTCACGTTTCATCTAATTTACACCCAAACCGAAATCAAACAAACAATTAGTAAGTGTTCTTGTTCTGTGTATGCAAAATATTAACTGTCAAGCACTAGCTATAAGTGCACACTGAATTTTGTTCGAGTAAGTACTGTATACCCTAATAATACCACTAACATGTCCCTGACCTTCTTATGGTCCATTCTCAGTCCATTGACGAACAATGTTTAAAAATAAATCCATTCATCTTATCTAAAGTCCGCGCAAATGTCAAAGTGGCAATATTTTGTCCTTACGCTAAAATATAAATTACAATAATATGACTTAAGTGTAGTGCAGAAGACAAATTTATTTATAACCCGTTTTTGTTGAAATTGCATGTGCATAATATATTTTGTTTTTTTTTTTTTTTTATTTCAAATATTTGCCTGTCACTTATCTTCGCCGACACTGAAGGGGATGCGAATGACGATGACTATGATGATGTTGATGATGATGGTTGGAGCACTTCCTTCCTTCGGAAAAAGAAAACACATTTATCATTCATCAACATAATCGAAGTGTGGCCCAACAACAGATCGACAGAGATAAATCAGCTTATTCATTACGCGACAAATGATATGCTAATTTAATTATATAGGCCGCGCTATTTTGGAATATAGTTAGATCGAGATTTTTTAGTTTCTTTCCACAATTGTCACCTGTCACGTCTGTTGACATGGAGTAAACATTAATCTGCTTTGGTTTCCAAATAACTGGGTATGCTGTTCATTTGTAGCAGTAAATTTCTATGGCAGATTATAAATTTTATTCTATGAATTCGATAAAATATACTCTTACCCTCATATTTAAAAGAAATCAACTGTTTTAAATGATAAAATGACAATAGATTAGTGTATGTCTGGCAGTGGTAATTTTAACTGACTGAGAATGTAAATATGTGTGTGTATATAATTCGGACATATGTACATAAAAAAAAGCCGGTTTCCTTCAGTTATTGTCGATAACTTATGAATTCTTGTAGCAAGATAATTTTGAACTCTGTATACCTGTTGAGTCATTGCAATTGTTTATCTAACTCCGCATTAATAAAAAACACTGAGTAAAAGATATCAACCGGTTTCACAGATGTTATAGTACGTATCAGAAAAGTCCATTCGTAAAAACACGAAACAGAACAAAATTTAAACATTTAATGCAAACATTACATAGGAATTCTGTGGAAATCTTTTTTGGAATTGAATGGATAAACAGAAAAAGGTTTTCGTACGCAAAAATTAATAGACTCTTTTTCTATCAATTCATAAGCAAGATTTTTTTTCCCCACTGGAATTTCGATGATCTTGCGCGACACTTATCCTACGACCATGTTCCACGGATATGCCGTCTGATGCATTGGCACCGGAACTTTGGGCTGTTGTGTAAATTAAGAGTCAACTTTCCTTGCGTTCAGGACTAGATTCAGCCATAGTCTGAGCCTGGTTTAGGGTGTAGTTGTATTTGGATGGCTTTAAAACTTGTCAAGAGTCCGGTGCTGGTGTTTTCGTCGAAATCGACAACATTAGACTTCACTACTCGTTAGGCAAACAAGCATCTGTTTTTCAAGCCGAGATCTATGCTATTCCATTAGCTGCCGAATATCTTACTGTTAAGAATAGGTGGCGGGGTCGAAGTATCTGCGTCTGTAGCGACAGTCAAGCTTCGCTTAAGGCCTTGCTTAACCCTGTTACCCGTTCGGGGAATGCAATAACTCTTTGAACTCATTCGCAAGGCAGAAGTCTTTGACTCTTGTCTGGGTCCCAGGTCACACTGGGATTGCTGGAAATGAGATATGCGATGAGATTGCTAAGCGAGGCTCAGAGGATAATTTCTCGAGAACAGAACCTGTGTTGAGTCTTCCTGCGTCCTCGGTAAGGGATTCCATTGACGATTGGGTCTCAAACGAACACAATTGTTTTTTTTTTTTTTAATTCTGACCCGCCATGGGCGAGCACTTCGACCTGTAAGGTCTTTTGTGCTTCAAGCGTCAGAAATTGGTTAGGAGAGTAGCGTTTCTACTTTCTTAATGTAGCTAATAATACATTCAGCAGAGGTCGTCCTTATTACATTGGTACTTATAATTTCCTTGAAAAATTACTTCCTTCTGATACCACAGAGAGCCGGGCATTCACACATGATATGCACAGCTGTTTCGTCTTCCTCAAGACAAAGTCGGCACTCCGGTGAGTCGACTAATTGCATATTCTTTATGATGCATCGTGATATCGTAAACCATGGTGGCATCATGCCTGCGTAGATTTAGGATCTTTTTGGCATCCTTTTTGAAAGGTTCTATCGCTTTTTTGGCTTGTCTAAGTCCAGGGATGTCCTCCCAATGTGAAATGCATTTATTGCGTTCCCAGCTTTTTATGGCCGCATTTATAGCTGATTTAGAGATTGAACAAAACGGCTCTGGTCCTATAAAAGGGGATACCGAGCCCTTTCTGGCTAGTTCATCAGCATTTTCATTTCCTACAATACCCACATGGCCAGGAACCCAACATAACCTGATTTTGTTTCTGGTACTGAGTGTCTGGAGGGTGTTGAAGCAGTGTCAATAATATATGAGCTAAGGGCTTTTTATAGCCGATTGACTATCCGTGAATATGTGGATGTTAGCGCCCTTAATACCTGAGTTTAAGATTGCGCATTTTTTGATGGCGTGAAGCTCTGCCTGAAAAACAGTAGTGGTTTGCCCCATAGGTATTGAGACATTTCGGTTAGGCCCATGAAAACCAGCTCCCATCCCAGATTCCATTTTGGAACCATCCGTATACCACTTTAGGCCACTTTGGCAGTTTGGTGTGCAGTTACTTGCCCATGTTTCTCTACTTGGGATCTCCGTGGAGAACCGTTTGTCGAAACATAAGGTTTTTGGTATGCGGTCAGTGACCGCGCAGATCATTTCAAGTTCAGGAATTTCCGAAAGAAGTGCCATTAGTTCCAGGTGGTACTTGTGACTTAACTCTTTCGCTTGTACCAAACTTACCGAACTGCGAATTGCCACTTTGTTGATATATATGTGGAGAGGTGTTAGTCCTATAATAGCTTCTATAGCAGCCGTAGGACAGGTGCGCATGGCGCTTGATATACCCAGACATGCTAGGCGTTGTATACCTTCCAATTGTACCAATTGTTTATGGCAAGGATCTACAGGATGTGGGCAGACTAAACGCATGCTCCCGAAAGTCAGTACAATTGAACAAGAAATCATTGTCCTCGATTATGGATATTACTACCGGACACAATATGCTGAAACACCATCCACACGAAAATGGGAATCAGTACAGATGACCTGTACAGGGGATGCGTTGATTAGGAGGTGAATGAGAACACCCCCCACTTTCTTTGTCACTGCCCAGCGTTCTGCCACATAAGAAATAAAATCCTTGGTAGTTACTTCTTCTACACGTTTCTCCGGTCCTGCCAACCCACTAACCTAACCTAATATCTTAATCTCGAAGCCACTCTCTTTTACGAATTGTTCAAGTTAAGGAACAACATTGAGTAAAAATGCGTAAAATTTCATTAGAATCAGTAAAAAATCTAAAGATTTAAAAGTAAAGGAACAGAGCTAATAGGTACGAGCGGAGAATTTTCCGTTCTGACAGATAACTATAGCTGGGGTCAAATGGCAAATACATATTTCGAAGTCGTACATCTCCTATTTGTAAATGTTACGGGTTGATGACAGTTTAATGTCTACTAATTACAACTTATTAGAAGAATGTCACGTTTCTAAGCTGTAAAATATGGTTAACGATCAGTTATGATCTTTTTCTTAGCTAAACAAATAAATTAAGAAGAACAAACACAAGCCGCTCAATTACAAAGAACAAAAAACAGAAACCACTGTACGTTTGCAATATGAACAGAATGCAATTCAGTTTGAATGTCATTATGTTTTTGTTTGTCATCACCAGACCGCAATATACGTACGTCATGCATATGTAGTGAATGGATTTTCTGTCATACCAATTCAGTATAGCATCTGGAATTCATTTTATTTTTCTTCTTTAGAGTTAAACAAAATACGTATGTAAGAACTCGTATGTAGTTTTAATGTGGGGTTTCTTGTCCAACTATTTTCTACTTAGTCCAATCGAAACTTGTATCGACTTCATCATGTGACATGAGACATGACACATGACTAATGCATATCATAAGTAGTCAAACGTGTATAACCTATATTCGAACAGCAAATGATGACCAATGGTACATCAAATCGAGGTTGATCTTGATTTTGTACCGCATAAGTGCATTATCTATGAAAGCTACATGGAAAATCAACTTGTGTTGGCTTTACATAACTGCAAATAGCGAAAATTGAGGTAATTACCAAATGAAACACCACTTTAATCTTAGAGGTATCAAAAATAAAGGATAAAAATTTGTATTTATCTTAAGAAACCGGCTGGCAGTGTCAGCAATTCGGGATCTACTCGTATCTACTTCTACCAACAGCAGTTGCAGGCGAAGACTTCAGTTTATGGGTCGACGAGTGGATATATTATAAAGAGTGTCGCAGTTAAGAAGGGGTGATTCCTGAAGTTCCACCGAACAAAAAATTGTATAGCAGGGGGGTCTATTCTCATCATATTTCCCGCTATAGACCTCTAATTTGGAGGTAGCACCACTTAAAACGTTAGAAATTTCCAAACTATTGTAGGTATACAATTTTTCTGTACATTTTGAAAAGAGAATTTAGTAGCGCATAAAAGTCTTAAGCACTTCAAATACATCTGTGTAGCTACAGAAAAGTTATGGCTCCTTAAACTCAAAATTTTGAAAATTCGTTGCTACATTTTTATACCCTCCACGTCCACAGGAAGGTATATTCACTTTGCCATTACATTTGTAACGCAAAGAAGGAGTCACCGGAGATCCCATAAAGTATATTCTGAATCAGGATCACATTCTGAATCGATTTAGATGTCCGTCTATCTGTCCGTCTGACTGTCTGTTGAAAACAAGCTAGCGTCCAAACGAATTGACCTAGGCGAATGAAATTTTCGTTGGCAAGATAGGATTACCAACGCCGATGAGCTCCTCGAAATAAAAAAGAACGACGTTCAGACGGAGCGGCGGCAGAAATATGATAGTTAGATTTTGCGTGCTGTGAAAGTTAATCTTTTAGTCAGGTCCGCAGACTAGCTAAGCAGTTGGAACTTCCGAGAACCAGGATTCACATAACTCTACAGAGTAATAGATTACACTATTTTTAGCATCGGTACAGGATTTACTATCAGGAGATGCGCAAATAAGAGTGGAATTTTGCCAGTGGGTACTACGCAAACAGGCATAAGACGGGCACTTCCTCGAAAACATTCTGTGGACTGACGAAGCGCAATTAACAAACAAAGTTACAAAGTGAGACCCCATATTCCCATTTAATATGCACAATATCCTTTCAAAGATAAAAATTTAATTATTGTGAACAACTTCTTCAAAATATTCAAAGGAGGTTTAGCGTAAATGTTTGAAAACACTTTAGTAGGCCCGCACGTTCTTCCACAAACAGTTAATTGCCATTACAACCTGGAATTCATTAGAGAACGCTTACCGGAGCTCCTTGAATATGTTCCTCTTGTTCAGAGAAGGGAGATGTTCTTTAAACAAGATGGAGCTCCTTGTCACAGTAGCAGCGGGGTAACTCCATACCTCAACCATACTTTTAACGAACTGTGACGAAATTTCTCGAGGATAAAAATTTCATAAAAAAATAAAAATTTAGTCAACATTTTAAGAAAAAGGCATTTTAAGTAAGAAATTGTAATACCAAATTTTCAAATTTTAGAGCTTAAGGAGCCAAAACTTTTTTATAGCTGCACAGATGCAAATGCTTAAGACTTGTTTGCGCTACTAAATTGTCTTTTCAAAATCTACAAAACAATTTTTGTGTCTATAATAGATTAGTTTAGTAGGCGCAGTAGCGCAGTCGTTAGTGTGCTGGACTACTGTGCGAGGGGTCCCAGGTTCGATCCCCGGAAAAACACAAATTACATCTTAAGGTTTTTTCTACTTGCGCCAACTATTTATTTATTTAATAGTTTAGGAGCGTTTTAAGTAATAGCACTTTGATGGGCTATAACTGTAAATTGGGTGAGAATAGACCTCCCCCCCTCTGTCATACAATTTTTTGTTCGGCGGAACTGCAGGAATCACCCCTTAAACTGAATCCATTTTGAATAACCAAACTAAACTATAACAAGGATAATTAGCATTCTGTCGAGCGGTCAAAATACAGCTCGTGTGACAACAACGAAATTTTTGCCGGAGCGCGGGACCATTTTGGAGCTCGTGTGGCATTAGCCTCCCTAAGTTTTACCGCGCTGTTGCTTTTGTATGTTTATTCATAGCCTTCTATTTTCTTTATTTGTTCTTTATTTTTATTTTATTTTCAAGAAGATTCACATTTTTTTATGTACTTTTTGCTCGAAATGATATTTGATAGGGCTTTGTCCATTAACTTTAAAATAAAAATACATAATGTGAAATGTTATCCGATCCATACATACTTCTGAAAGCACCTGTTTGAAAATTATTAAAACAAAAGGGTAATCTTATTTATAACCATAAAACGAGGTCTTTTGCCGAGAAATGGCGGTATCGTATAGATAAGTAGTGCAGCGACGACACGCGCCGTCAAACCAAAACTGATTGCCATCATGATCATATAATAGTTGCGAAACGTGAAGAACAAATGACGTTATTTACGAGTAACACCATTTATTCCAATAGTACCACACCAACCCACATAGATATTAGATACACTCCACTTAAAACGACTTACGTTTAAAAATGCCAGTATTCCAGGTTTATAGTTGCAACTAGCCACCATTGCAATGTGCAGGTGAGTATGTGATAGTCAGAGCCAAAAATGCTCAGTTGGGAAGTATAATTTTCTGTTTACTTGTGATCAAGGGGTTTTTGCTCCCTTATGGTGCTAATGCATAGTACGAGTGGAAGGGTTAGTTTAGTTAAAGTGGCTCTCGATGAGAGAAGCACTTAGGCCGTTATTCGGCCCATGGTGCATGTCACTGGGATTTGGGGAGCTATTTCTTTGCTATCATTTGCTGCCGGTTATAAAGCTAACAATGTTAGCGGCGCTGGTGTCATCTAGCTAGATCACTGAGAGCATTGAGAAAATAGTTTTCTAGGTGGGGTTGCTTAGATTGGCCAGGGCGGGGCAACTGCAAAGAAAGTGAGTGACGGAATCGTCATTGTATGGCAGACCGAGCCTTTGCGCGTGTCTGCCTAATATACAGTGCCCGGAGATCACATTAACGACTTTCGAGATGCTGGATCTTTTAAGTTGAAGAAGCTCCTTGGATCGCTTTGTGTCCAGAGCTGACCAGGCGACCCTAGCAGTATCGCAGTATCCTAAATGTTTCCATCTGACTCCTGCTCTGATTGCTCTGAAGCATACACGTTGTGCAGACATATACTGTCCACGCCAGAGGAGCCTCGCCTTGCTAGTTCGTCTACTGCACAGTTCCCTGGGATGTCACAGTGACCAGGAACCCAGCAGAGGGTGAGGTTGTATTGTCCAGCTATCTTGTTAAGAGATAGGCGGCAATCTTCCACCGCCTTAGATCTTATTTCGCTGGATATTAGGGATTTGATTGCAGCTTGGCTATCAATGTATATGACGATATCCTTTTGTGATACCGAATTAATCGACAGCCACGCTGTAGCTTGACGAATAGATGTAGTTTCGGCTTGGAAGACATTGCAGAGTTTCGGAAGACAGAAGGAGAGGCCCAGATTCAATTCTTCTGAAAAGACTCCGGCGCCCATTCCCTCCAGTGTCTTAGATCCGTCTGTGAATATTGACAGTGATTTGTGAATCCCATTGGATCCTGTCCGGCATTTCATGGATGAAGCCTCTTTCAAAGTCTATTTTCGTTGGGCAGGGCGATCGTCTGTACAAGGATGCTGGCGTGCCCAGACGGTTGCCCTCTCCAGGGGTTCCCTTCCCTTAATCTGATCGCCACGTTGGTGGCATATTCTTTACTGACGATGTCTAGTGGAGGCAAGTTAAGTATGGTTTGCAGAGCGGCGGTTGGAGATGTCCTCCTCCTCAGTGCGCCTGTGTGGCATAGGCATGCCAAGCGCTGAGTCTTCTCTAAGACCTTTAGATTGGAACTTTTGTTCAAGGCCGGCCACCACACAACGATGCCATATAGAATTATTGGTCTTATGACCGCAGTAAAAAGCCAATGCATTATATTGGGTTGAAAGCCCCATCTAAAGCCCACAGCCCTTTTGCAGGAGTATAGAGCCACTGGGGATTTCCTAGTGCGTTCGGGAATATTTTGTTTGAGGATACTTTCCAGAAGCGAGAAAGGCGACGTCGCGTCGTCCGCGAGTGGAAGGGTTAATATTAATAGGAAGAATAGAAAAAAAATAATATGGTGAATATCGTTTTTAAACAATGATAATTGTGGGTTGCAATGAGAAGGGATAACCGCGTGAGGCAATGCATTCAACATATTTTACAATACGTCGGAAGATCGGCTCAAGGGTGAACTGATGTGCATTCGATGAGTGACGTTGACGAGTGTTGCGAGGGCATTTTTGAAGGGCGGTGTTAGGGTGAGTTTGGGTACTTCCTTGTCGCTGGTTTTAAACTCGTAAATGTTTAGATTTGAGGAAAGAAAAAAAGTCAGCGTAGGGTTCTGTACTTTATTTCATATACAATCTGATAGGTCTTCCCTTGTTGAGTGTTAATATCAGAAGAAGGATTTTCGGTTAGTATTGGAGGAAATAGGAGATACAAAATATGGCGTTTGACTGAAAGCTACCTCTTACAAGAAATTAAAGATACACTGTTTGGATGTAAATATTCTAGTACAATGTGTTTTTTAGTGATGCGTTTTCACAGGAACAGGCGGAATGAAGTTAGCTAGTTATTTCATTAAATAATTAATGGTCAAAATAGCGGGAAAACTGATTGACTTAAGAAACTGATACCGCTTTATTTTTGAATACTATCCATGTAGGTGCGCCTGAACAGATATGAGCGTGTTACTGAAGTGAGTAACGAAAATGGAAAACTGAGGGAGAGAGAAAACGACCGAAACCGAAACACAACTGAGCTAACGGATTTTTATTTCTATTTTACGGACTTGTCGAAACTTTTTCCAGTTTTCTTCGGTTGAATTTTTTTCTCAGCCTTTTCTATCTCGAATCGCACTAAGCACTTGATTTGATACACTTCATTCTGTTGGGAATAAAGGATCGCATGCCCTGGCAAACCTCTGTTACAATTTCGGCGGCGGTGTCCACGTCAATATAAAAGAAGCATATAGTTACCAGCTACAGCTTCTGAAAAAGAATTCCAATTCAACTCTGTTCAATTGACTTTTTTTAGAAGCTGGAGCTTTTTAACTGCGTGGTTAGTGTATGAAAATTTAGCTAAAATTAGACTATGATGAGACGAATCTAGAGGCGACATTACATCAATTAAGTATTTCAGGATGTGAGGAACAAGAACATGATCTGCATTATCCCAAATTCGTGTGGGCTCGTTTACAAACTGTGATAAGCTCGCCAAAAAATGTTGACATACCTTCCTTCCGAGTGTTGTCTGTCGAGAATGGCGAGCCATTAGAAATTGGGTACATAATATTGAAATAGCCAGCAACGGCAAGATAGTTCATGAAACTCGTTTTTAAGTTCATAATTGAACAGTCATTACTTGGACTTTTTTAAATAAAAAAAATCGAATCAAATGTTGCAAAAATCAACACGAAATTCACCTGACCACAACAATTAAAGCTCAACTCTATCACAACTAAGCAGACGTATATATAATATCCAACTCCAAGTTTCTAAAACGCTCCGAGTCCGACAATTCAACTGCTTTTTATGAGGTGGGTCTTCTTCTTTCTAACCACCAGTTGGCAGACTTGTACTTATCGCTCAGTTGGTGCAAGTGGTTGTCACAAATCGAAATGCAAGGTTCATTTCCTGACATGGAAAAGCAGAAATGTCTTCCCAAGTGGATTATATACGGAGAATTGACATTACAGAATTCAAACTACTCAAGCAATCACTTAAAAGGAGTCTGATGATGAAATTAGTGGTGAACTTCCAAATAGCTTTCATTCGTACCAAAAGTGACTGTGTCTATGAGTTGTCATTATTGTTCTCTCAACAATAATTCATACACCAATATTTCTAATTTTTATTCTAGCGAAAATCGAATGCGAAAAAACTGAAGGTGTCGAAATAACATGCAACCGCAAATGGACAACTCATTTTATAGTAGAAAATAGGCTTTAGGTGAAGCGATGGGCGGGCACTCCTAGATAAGTACCTATTGCATTTTTTGAAGGGTGCAATGCAACTTAGTGTTAATGTACAATTTAAATTCCCTTTCAACACTGATTTTTCTTTAGACCCATCGAGTAACGTCTGCATTCATTTCAGTTTACGGGCGATTTAAAATGTTGGCCCTGATTAGGGATGACAATTAGCCAAATACAGCTAGATAGGTACTACAGCAATCGAATGAATAATCAAAACATGGTAGCCATGGTAGATAGAAATAACCAGTTTCCGCAATCCCAGACCGCTGGAAAAAATTGGATTCTTAGCATAAACATAAATGAATATCTTTAATTATTCCTGGAAAAGTTATGCAACTCCAGAACGCATTAACCATAGCAACTTTGATTAAATAAAATAGTATTTCCTTTGGCCAAACCGACATATTTTACCTACAAGTTTATCCCTAATTCACTCTAATCCTTTCAGCTAGCCGCTGTGCAGCTTGCGACTGTGTTTGGGTTCCTAATTAAATCCAAATGCACACACCCCGAAACTGAACTCTTTGCCTATGGATTAAAAATTCTGTGTGCACATACCTGCAATAGATTTAAAATCTACGTTTTCCGCTTATTATTCAAAAGACTATTGCAATCTGAAAATGTGTCACTATCAGCGTTATTTACACTAAATTACAAAAAAAAAAAACATAAAAATAAAAAAAAATTAAACACAATCAAATAACTGGCCTTTTGTGTGCTCAAGGAAGATAAGAACTGTGGAAATGTAGCTAAAGCTAAAATATCTTCAAGTTCATTTAGAAAACGCAAAACGCACTCACCTGACTTCAATTTTAGTGGAATCAAATGATTTCATTTGATTGAGATAATTGCGCTCTCACAATAATCTTCAAGTAAATAGTATCACGAGAATCAAATTTAATGAACAATAAACAGGCGACAGCAGCACACAACACACAAAACAACAAATTTAAGTCACAAATGGCCGATTATGGTTGATAGAAATTTCTCGCGTACAAACCTTGTTCGAATTCCTGGAAAAATCTCATTTGCCGCCGGTTATAAAGAGTATAGTCGAGTTTTAGTTGGCTTTACACTTGGTACCAATTGATTTTTTGTAAACAAACTCTACGAATATAATTTACACAAATTTATTACCCGCCGAACAATGGAAAACATGAAAACAGCAATTTACGATAGACTACAGCATAAAAATAAGCAACAAAACCCCTACCTACGAATTGCCACAGCGAACTAAACAAAGAACAGCTGACGAAATGTCAAGCATGTGTCAGTTTTTTTGAAGTTTCGTCAAGTGCATTCACCAGGTATGGCTTGAGTGAGGCGGAAATGCAGATTCCTACTCTTAGGTCGAGTATACACTTACGTTTCAATTCTATACCAACTTTTGAACTTATAATAATTATAATGCTGGACCTCTGAGACAAGCAGTGAGATTGAGATGTCAATCTATTGTTTTTATATGGAATTTGATGTGAGCGGTTAATAATAATTCATCGTTAGTACACAGTTATTGAGTGTGGCCACTAGATTAGATAGACCGTGTAACATTATGCATAATTTAACCTCAACACAAAATGAGCAAGATGGGGAAACTCCACTACAGTAGACATAGCTCCACAGTAAAATTAATGTTTAAGATATATAAATACATACCAACATATTCAAATATATTCTAATTCGAAGGAGAATAGTTACACCTCATGACATTCCACTAAAGTTATATAATGAAAAGTAAGTATATGAATGCTATTTCAATTTAATATTTTAGGATTAGAACAGAACCTTCAACACTATTTTCACTTTTTATTATTATTGTTTTTATTAACAAGTAAATTAATTTACATTATTAATGAGAGTAAATTACAGCACTAGCTACAGAGGCTTTCGGCTGGATTTTCACTTTTATTCTGTAAAACCTAATCAAACCAATTTCACGAATATTTTGTTATAAGGTCGTCTAAAATGTTACTTGTTACCTTATGCGCACCAAAATTAAAAAAGATCTTCGATTTCGATTAGAGACTTTAAAAAAAAAACGAGTTATCGTAGTTGCATGTTCTTATATACCGTCTGATTGCGTTTTTCGGTTTATTTAATCAGTTTAACGCTTTTGTTTGTTAATGATAGCGGTTGGGAAATATACGTGTGGCTTATATGCAGAGAAGTAATTAATATTTGCATAAGAAGTTCCGGTTACCGATGGAAACAAATTAAACAGTTAATGATTTTGAGAAATTGCTTATCAGCGCGTGGACAGAATCCAATAAGCCAATTTATTCCAAAAAGTTGTCAATTCGGTAGAAATCGCTCTTTTGCCTGTCATGTAAATTTAAAGGTAAACTCCTTAGTTGAAAGTCGAAGCTTAAAATGTTTTTTAGAAAGTCCAATTCACTATTTATTTTATTCTTAAATCTGACAAATTTACGAAACTGAACTCAAACTGAAAAGCGATTTAACTTCAGCTCCATCTACTGTAGATTTAATTTTAGTGCAGATTTTCAGTTATACAAAGTAAGTTAAACAATATGTGTTGTATAGAGAAGGAACACTTGCTTTGGTCTGTCTAATGTATTTCTTTGACCTAATGGTATGTAACTCAACTTTCGGGACTCTGGCTGATCATACGATGTTGCAAAAATGTGATGGTGATTCTACCATATTATTCCCGCTGTGAACCTAGGAAGGTGTATACGGATTCCTTGGAATGTAATGAGTTGATCGTCCATTATGACTTGTGGTATAGTCGCTGCATTTAAAAAAAAAAGTTTTGAGGGGTTACGTGTATCAAAATAGAATTTATCAAAGATTAAAACCTATTTTCAATGAAGCAAATATCTTTTGACTAGATGTTGCTATTTTTGCTTAGAACTAATTACGTGAACAAAGAGTGATAAGTACCCACCGTTTTTAGTGATGAAATGTCTGCCATTCCATTTTACTCTGATTTAGATGTGAAAACAAGAAGTTTATGAAGTGAGGAAACAAAAGATTCGTTTTCAAGTACATAATTCATTTATTTTAACATTTTCATACAAAAAAATTCATTGTAAGTAGAAATAAAAAATATATTTTAACATCTTATGTTTAAGTTCAAGGTGGTTATTCGGCCGTTGCAAGCCTCTCTAACTGATGTCCAACTGACGGACATTATAAGTTGAGTTCCAATCGTACAGGATGGTATTCGAAAACGATATACTGGAGTATAAAACGTTTCGTCACTAGACACCCACAAAAACATTTCACTTTCACATTTAGTTGCATGTCACGAAAGACGAAGGCCGAATATCAACAGCCTTTAAGTTATGACGTTTACGCGCAAAAATTCAGTTTTGTACTTCTCTCTGATTTCAAATTCATTCAAATGATTATATATTACAGACAGCTTTCATGTTTCGATACCAGATCACTTTTAGTCGACACTAGTATATCACTGCACAGGGCTTTGTTCTGAAGATTGTTGTCTTCGGTTAGGAGAAGCATATTGTCTACATACTTCTTCACTTGCAAGCAGCAGTTAAGAATGCTATCATCGGGTGAAGTCACCTTAATTAAATGCTGTTTTTCATCAATCGCACTTTGTGCTAGAAAAAAAAAGAAGAGATATTTTAGCGGGTGACTTACTATTCAGTGATACAAATTTACCTTGTATATGTTGCTCCTTGTCTTCGAAACATTTGTTGAGAAATTTGATTGCTCTTGACGACCGAGTTTTAACACTTTCACTAGGAGAGCGTATTTTTAATTTATCCAATTCCTGCAGAACGCAGTAAGGTACATAGATTATAGTTCCCATAGTATCTAGGAAAGAGACAGTAGTAGATGAAGATGGCTTGGTTGGAAGTTTGCTTACCACATAATTTCATTTGTATAAGCTCATCGACAAACGTAATATTGTTAATGAAAACATTCGTGTCTACAACAAAGTAGAAGTGATCAGTTTTCCACTTGTTCAGTTTCCTGTCTGCTGCCAGGCGCAGGAGATTTTGGTTGACAGTGTCATAGTGTTCACTAGTACTGTAAGAATCTGCTGCGGCAATGGGCAGCGAAGATGAAGGTACCTGAAACGAGGAAATATATTCGACATGGCGAAGCTTAGAAACCGAATGATTCTTACAAGGCTTGCTGAAAGGTCCTCTGTTGGTTGCCAGTCCATTGGCTCGCAGTCGGAAGTTGAGACATTTGAACAATCTTGGCTGCTACTTACATTGGACGCTTCTGACGAAAAGCTAAAGGTAAACGAAGTAGCAGGCATCTGAATATTATTCTGTTGTAGATGCAATGAGTTTCTTAGGCGCTGTAACCTGTCATTGGCTGGAAGGAAACATTTTTGAGCATGGCAGAGCATAATGGTTAAGGAAGCATACTTACCACTGATATTTGGCACGGGAATGGGGGAGGACACTGTGCGAACAATTGGTGAAACATTTAGTCTCGGTGGAGACTTCTGATTACTGCTATTGTCATTCTCCTGCAGGACCCCTCGGATCATGCTACCATTGTCAGTACTCCTTGGCTTAAAGGGGGGCTTTGAGCAAGGAGACATTTTTAGCATCTTTTCTCCGCCTTTATTTTCTGGTGGCTTTCGTTTCTTTGCCTTTGTTGCTTTGTTCACAAGTTTTTCGCAAAATCCCTTTACCATGGACATTAGACCAGGTTTGGGTACCGCTTTAAGGGATTTTTCGTTGATATTGTTGTTAGCTACGTCTGATTGCGATGCAGATGATTGCAAAGATTTTTGTTCAACTTTTTTTTCCAAAGAATTACTGGTTGCCTCTGAAGTGCCGCTGCTATCTGGGACAATAGAAGAGTTGTTTGACTGATGCACATCTGTTTGTGAACTTTTGCTTTGTTCCAAATGCTTTGAACGAGGAGAACCTTTAAGAACCATCTTTTGCCCGTTTGAATTTGTCGGTGTCGAAATTGGACTAGCTGAGGTGTCACATGTTTTTTTTACATTTGCTGAGGATATTTTTTCTAAACCTTGCTTAATAGTTTCCAACTTAATAGGTGGTTTCTTGGGAATAACGAATTTACGTTTTAAAGTTGGCTCTAAGCTGTTTTTTCCATCTGTTGGTTTAGATAACGGGCGTTTATTAACATTACTTTTAGTTTGCTCCGATGTGGACGCTTTCACTTTGGGAGCTGTAATTTGTGTACTCGTTGTGGGATTGGAATATTCAACATTTTTTGGTGCGGAATCCTTTTTAACTTCGGTAATTTTTGGTTTGGTCCCAACTCTAGAAGTATTGGCTTCTTTTGTTTGGCGACTACTATTGGGCATATTGGGCTTCGGCTTTTGTAGGTTATTTTGAAGACGTTTAAGTCGATCTTGTGCCGGAGTCTTAACGATATCCTTAGCTTAAAGATCAAAGTAGATTGAAAAAATGATCAAGTGTTCTATTAGGAACTTACCTGATATAATGTTTTTTGGGGTTGTTGGCTCTGTGCTTGAGCACCATTTAGTTTCGCCTGTTTTCTGGTTAAACATGTAGTATCGGCCAGCACGATTTTTTGATTCGCATCGCACCCAATCGGCGCCGAGTGATGTGGTTGGTTTGTCCATTTTATTTACAATAAAATCAAGCGAAAATAATACAATTTAACTGTACAAAATATATAATTACTTATTTCCTAATTAGTTTGTTTTCTAATCTTATCAAAATTATCAACTAAAGTACCTAACGTCAAAAAGTTAATTGTTGCCAGACCTACATATTCTACTACAGTACCGACGTTTGGTTAAGTAGGTATTTTGTTAGCGATGTACTAGGTTTGTGAACGCACGGGGCGCGTATATACGATTAGGTACGATTAGTGGAATTTGTATTACGGCTATTCACTTAAACGCGTAAAAGCCTCATAAACCGCGTAAACTGCAGAAATTTACCACCTCGTAAATAAACTGTTAGATTTTGTATGGAGTAATAGTTTACGCAGATCTCAGACGCTCAGAACAGCGGAAAGTTACGCAAATCAGAACTGTCAAACTTTGACGGACAGTCGATTGAATTGTTTGTTTGATTCCAGATTTACGCGATTTACGGAATGACTTCCGAGGTGTGTTCACTTTAAGCACCGCAGAAATTTATACATTTACGAGCTGCATACATTTTAAGTGAATACCCTTATTAATCTTATTTCCAATTCAAGCTCCGACGCAAGGTTGACATTTTGTATAAAGTTCTTCTTCAACCAAAACCAAAAGTGAGGGAGTTTTGCTTGTAAAAGTAAAAGTGAGCTAGCTATAGATTCTCAAAAAAATACGCCTATTGTTATACTTGACTGACAATTAGCGTGTCCTATCTTTATGAAAATAAGAATTTAGCGTGCGGAACTGGATACTGCTTTGCTAAACTGCCTCGCTAAATTTTATCTCTGTACACATTTTTGTATGGGAGATAAAATTTAGCGCTAGCAGGATATTGGGCTTAAAAGTAAAAGTGAGCTTGCTATAGGATTCCCAAAAAAATACGCCTACTGTAGTTTTTTGTTTTTGGAAATCTATGATATGTACATATATAGATAGACTGGTACGTTTTTTTTTTGTTTAATTGGAAGCTGCTTAATTGGAATAAAAATGAATATATTTTTATGATGATTAGGGACAACTAAATCCATTAACATATTTGGCTGATGATTTGGGAGGGACCTTGCGATCACAATTTGTTAATGTTATAGGTACTGATCAAAAATAAAAAAATGTAGTGTGAACACGGCATTAGCCTAGTGCAGTGCTCAAAAAGTAAAAGAACTGTCAAAGAACTACCTTGCCGTCAAATAATCTTCCTTATCGTGTCAAGGAACCTGCAAAATTTCTTGAATAAAATTTACCAATTACACCAAATTGGACTTAGCCCTCCATCTAAACTCAATTTGTTCGCTTTGCCGAAAAGAATAAATTTGTTTGATCTTTAAAAGTGCTCGCACTTTGATTTTATATTTAAAGTACAGCTAACATTAGTATTCAAGATGATTAAGGTAAGCATAAGCGAAGCAAAGGACAACCCTTCGTTGATTTTCTATATTTAAATTAAGAAATTTGGAATGTGGTGCTTTTCTGTTTCTTTATTTTTATTTGCTATCTGTAAAAATAAATGTACTATTGATATCCTATAGTTTCATTTCATGCTGTACGTAGTAGAGTTATCTACGTATATGTTGGATACAAATTCATCTTTGCTTTGGGTCCAAGGTCCACTGACTCCACAGTTTTATTACATAAACAGTATTGCTTAAAAACTTCTGACTGTTCCACATAAATGACGGAAATTTATATTTCTTTTCTTTAGAATGCAGTTTCACTTGTCACAGGAGGAGCGTCTGGATTAGGTAGGGCTACCGCCGAACGTCTGGCTCGTAGCGGAGCTAAAGTCGTTTTAGCCGATTTGTCAACATCAAAGGGCGCTGAGGTCGCCGCCGAATTGGGTGACAATGTTGTATTTGTTCCAGTGGACGTCAGCTCAGAGAAGGATGTTCAAACTGCTGTGCAGGTGGCCAAAGATCAATTCGGACGTTTGGACTTAACTGTTAATTGTGCAGGAACTGCCACGGCTGTCCGCACATACAATTTCAATAAGAATGCTGCACATAGGTTGGACGATTTCCAACGAGTGCTTACAGTGAACACTGTCGGTACATTCAATGTTATTCGCTTGTCTGCTGGCCTGATGGGAGTAAATGAACCCAACAAGGATGGACAGCGTGGTGTTATTGTCAACACTGCTTCAGTTGCAGCTTATGATGGACAAATAGGTCAGGCAGCTTACTCTGCATCAAAAGCAGCCGTTGTTGGTATGACTTTGCCAATTGCTCGTGACTTGAGCACACAAGGTATTCGTGTGTGCACAATTGCTCCTGGTCTATTCAACACCCCAATGTTGGCGGCCTTGCCAGACAAAGTTCGTCATTTCTTGGCCAAGAGCATTCCGTTCCCTCAGCGCTTGGGCGAACCATCTGAGTACGCTCACTTGGTTCAGGCCATCTATGAGAACCCGCTGTTAAACGGTGAGACTATTCGCCTTGATGGTGCCCTCCGCATGCAGCCTTAAGAAAAAATGACTGATTCTCAATACCATAAGTGCATTTAATTGTATGAGACAAGATCTCGACATCTAGATTTGGAATAAAATGGAAAAAAATTATATTTGTTACGAAAAATTGTTTTCTTTTTTCTATAGCAATTGTACTAGCACTTGATTGTGTTTGCCAGACATTCGTTATCAGCTGGGGGGATGGTATATGCACATATTTTTAGCCGGTCTTATCAGTTGGTGATTGCTTTGGACATTGGACGTATTTATCTACAGTTAGGTGGTGGCTTGTATAAACAAGTTGGGCACAGTCTAGATTTTCCGAGATTTTCAATACTATTGTAAAATTTTAGGAAATTTTATCATACACCTGTACTTTTTGTTTCATTGCGTGACAGTTGTTGTAAATTTAAACAACATGCCCATGGAATGTTGCTGTGAAGCTCCTGTTAATCATATCTATAACAGAATCCGTCGTACTCGGAGTTTTGTTACGAACCCCGAAAGAACTATCACAGAATCCGTTGTAGTAGAAATTTTTGCTACGAATTTCGATTCTTCAGCAAAAATGTCTGCGAATTTCGAAAAAAGTTCTACTACGATGGATTCTGTGATAGTTCTTTCGGGGTTCGTAACAAAACTCCGAGTACGACGGATTCTGTTATAGATATGATTAACAGGAGCTTCACGATTAACAACCAGAAAGATATATTTTTCAAAATTCCTCTGTAGATAGGACAAGCCAACATAAAACTGTCTTCCTAAAGCAAACTTTAAAATTCCCTCTCTTCAAAAAATTGCAACTTACATTAGATACAACAATTTAATATCTGCAAACACAAAGAAAGGCTTACAAACGTTGTATAGGTTCGCCTTTCCCAAAAGCAGTTTTTTGAACAGTCATACCTACTTTACCTTTTCAAAGTATCCACATAAATGTACATATTCTCACACATATGCTAAAGTAAATTTGTTCCCACCTGTAACAAAAATATTAAAGGCATCTTTACCTTATCTTGAAATAAAATTGAGACACCAAACCAAATCTTTTACAGCAGTTATTCGTCTTTATTTATTTTGTAGACACAACAAGCTGACTTAAATTTTAATTGTATACACATACACCTAACATTTTATTATACTTTTACAAACTGGGAATTTCCCATCATCACATTCCAAGCTATCACATACCTGAACTATTATTTTATTGCATTAAAAAAAAAAACAACAACAAATTTGGAGGACCTTCCTTACAAAACAATACGAGCACTTTGAGCCTCAGCCATTCCAACAGGTAATCCGATGATCGACCTTCGAAGATGTTTATTTCGCCGCAAAGATGATCCCCGCTCACGCACCGATTGACGACACTGTCGAAGGCCAGTAAGCCCATTTTCGTTATTCCCGAGTTTCCCCGCAGCAGCATTCATGGCAGCTAGCATATCGAAGGCCGCTCTTTTATTCTCTGTGGTCCAGACTGTTGATAGCTCTTCCGGTTGGCATTTGTCTATCACTTCCATTGAATTCTTGGAATTTGACTGAATTTCTGCTGGTGGTTTATTATCCTTGTTTCCCTTACTAAGGCCAAAAATCGATAGAATCGACTTTCTCTTATGAACATGGCCTCCATCTGACTCGTCGCTGGTTTTCGATGAAACGCTAGAGCGCAGTGTACAGCTCTTGGAATCTCGCGGTGGTATATTCTCGATGTCATACTTTGTGAACTTCTTGGGTGATTTGAAGGTCACTTTTCTGGTGAGCGATTTGGGTGGTGCCATAGTAGCCAGATTGAGTTTGGCAACAGTTGGAGCTATTAGCGTTTCATTGGGCTCGATGCTGCAGTACGTGTCATCGCAGTTTTTCGTGGGTACCTTGGATACTGTGGATAGTCTAGGAGGGGTTTTGGATTTTAGTTCACTCCCTGTCCGTTTAGCAATGAACTTTGCTGCTACTTGCTTTGCTTCGAAATTTCTCTCCATGTCTAGTATTCGCTTTTCCCGTTCGTTTAGTTTCTGCTCCCGAAGGAGCAGATTAGCTTCTCTCTGGTTGAGTAAGCTCTCCTGGGCGCGTATCGCGTGCAGACGATCTTGAAGTGCCTTTTCGAAAATGTTCTGCGTCATTACAGTAGGGCTATATCCGGAGGTTGTTGGCTTAATTGTAGCCTCGGTGTCTTCTTTTCGTATACTCTCATAGAGTTCTGGGTCAGAGCATCTGAGAGTCCTGGGAAAAATCTTCCGTTTAACGGAGTCAAAGATCTCCGAACGGAGTACTGGCGTTGAAACCCCTGTTACATGTTTACTCTCATCATCGTCCACTGTGAAATGAGTTAAAGCGGTGCTAGAGAGATCTGTATTCGGTGTAAAGGTCAGTGTAAACTTGAAGTCTGTTTCTTGCGAAGCAGCAATCGGAATAAGTTTTGGAAACTCATTCGGATTGTCCATAATATTTCTTATCAAAATGGGATGCCTAGTGATCATGTCAATGTTAGGCCTCTGATCGTTATCCACCTCGAGCATAAACGAAATGATATCTTGCAAATCTGACGAGTAGCAATCTGGAATGGAATGAAATTTTCCCCCAGAAATATTCTTGGACAGCTGTTCAAAGCGCTGCCCCTTAAATGGAGGTCTCAGTGAGCACATTTCATAGGTTAGGCAGCCTACGGCCCAAACATCCGACTTTCGATCATACTTCGAGCCCTTGACGATCTCTGGACTCATGTAATACGGTGTTCCAACAAATGTTTCAGCAAAACTCTCATTTCGTCGAAGGACACGGGCCAAACCAAAATCACCCAGTTTTGCATTACCTTCGGCATCCAAAAATATATTCGCTGGCTTTATGTCACGATGCAAGATGGTGCTTTCTTTGATTTTGTTGTGACACACCTGTAAAGCCTTACATATTTGGAAGAGAACCCTCCAGATGTACTTCTCCTCAAAGCGCTGCCTCTGCGTACGGCACCTCTCGATCAGTTGCGAAAGATCACCGCCTTCACAGCATTCCATGACAATGAATATGGACTTTGTTTCGTGGTTTACTATGTGATGATAGTATTGCACAATATTTGGATGTTGCAACTGTCGTAGAACGTTTATTTCCGATATTAAAGATTCCTTCTTTGTTTCACTCAGTTCGTCATAGTCCATGCCCTTCCAGGCAAATGTCTCACCAGTGTCTTTGTCGCGAACTTTAAAACATGTCCCGAATGCACCACTCCCGATAACCGATATCACTTCATAATCGTTCAAGGTTTTCATTTGAAATTTCGATTCTATCATTACAACTGATTCAACTTATAGATCGCGTATTACGAACTTAGCGGCACGATCATTCAACTAAACCGGATTCACAAGCTGTCCGTTACTTTATTTGAAAAACTTTCGCGAAATGTTAACCGTCAAGAAGCAAGAAAAAATTAATCACCGTTTGAAGGCACTGTACTCGTGAGTTCGTTTCGTGTTACCGGCCTATCTACTACTGAACGTCTGAAACACAAATCGGTTTAACAGTTGTTTAGGTCCGATTTTGGTTTGCCTTTTCGCACATATGTATAGCTAGGTATATGCCGTTGAATGTACCACGCAGAGAGATGTAAAAAGGACTTATCACAGCACGCCTACCATTTATTGTGTATGGTGTTGAAGACCAAAACACTGGCTTTTGGTTCTTTGATTTTTGTTTATATCTGGAATACAAGTCGATCTTCAGGTATTTTAGGTATATGGACCGGGAAGCAAGTTGCAAGCACATTTTAGATGCTGAACAAATTTAAGTCCCTAGTTTAAATTGCTCAATAGTCATCACATCACTTATCAGTTTAAATTTTCCAATTTCCTCAATTATTTGCTTTCAGTATAACATCCTAGCTACTCTATATAAGTACATTATGTAATTTGTCTAAAAAAAATGATTGAGAGAAACAAAACCTTGCTCAACGCTGTAATCCGTTCCAAAATAGTTGGGGAATGTAAGAACTCTTTGAACTCGGTCGCAAGACTTAACTCTTTGATTCTTGTCTGGGTCCCAGGTCACACTGGGATTGCTAGAAATGAGATATCCGATGAGATTGTTAAACAAGGCTTAGAGGATATTTTTTCGGGACCAGAACCTTCCATTGACGACTGGGTCTCAAACGAACACAATTGTGTATGGCAAGGCTCTACAGGAAGCGGGCAGACTAAACGCATGCTCTCGAAAGTCAGTAGGAAGTCTGCGGAAGACTGCAGAAAACTTATTGATTGGCGTTCTTACGGGGCACTTCGCTTTTGCTAAGCATCTTAGTGTGCTAAGCTTAAGTGATACCACTGTCTGCGACGCTTGTGGAGAGGGCGACGATACTTCGGTTCATTTCCTTTGTTATTGTCCTGCCCTTGCTCGGATCAGGTGGCAGATTTTTGGCGCTGATGTAGTGAGTGCTGATACTCTAAGCTCCTCATCGCTGTAAAATGGGTAATACTGGATTTGCTGAGTTCTCCAGTGAAGACCCAACCCGACAAAAAAAAAAAAATACTGCTACTTTAAATTAACGCCAAATGAAAAAAAAAATCCTTTAATTTGAGCGTTTGCTTATTCGACGTTGGTTCGAGACCCCGCTGAAACACAAAATACACCGCGGACCACAAAGATCAAATACTATCAGAGTTTATCGACCATATCAATAAAGGAGGTAGTATAATTCGTCATTGGACGAATTGGAGCTGAGTGCTCCAGAATTTGGAGTCCCACTTTAGGAGAAAAAAAAATGTACATTTCTACAATGAATGGCACTGTGTTCTATGTAAAAAATAGCAATGGCGAGCAGAGGTTGAAATCTCTTTCCTACTTTCGCCACACAGAACCAAAAGGGCTAGTGCTTATGTTTGCTTCATTTTTCCTCGCAGGTTTGTATGAAACTAACATTTCACTAGCAGTCCATTTATAGTATGTCAATGCTCTAGTGATTTTCGGTCCAGTTTGTATCGATGGAGTGTGGGGGTGAATATTCAACATCGAACGAACGAACAAAAAGTACAAAATTCAGCGACTGAGATGGCTGGGGCACGTGGAGCGTATGCACAACAACACACCAGCCGGACGAGATTTGAGTTCAGCCCTGAATAACGTAGCAAAGCGAGACCCCACCTCAGCAATTGAAGAGAGACCTCAACCAACTTAGTGTGCATAGCTGCTTTTTTGGATTTTTTCATTTGATTTACTTAGGGTTATTATGGGTCGTACCATAACTTCGCGAAAAGTAAATATAATTACCTCCTAAAAAATTATTATCGTCTAATTATCATCTACATAAAAAAAACACTAGCAAGCACATTTTGCTCTTTGCAGAAATGCAATGTGCTAGGGATAAAAATAATAGTCCCATGTTGGTATAAGAATCTACCTGGGTATTCCATGAAATATGCGTGTACGTCCACTTATATCCAACAATAATATAGAATATCCCAATCCGAGACCGAGACCTTTTCGATGGAGATTATCTATTGGATATTGTTCTGCCTGCTATCTAGCGAACGTGCCTTCTCATCTTCCCAAATTCAAACGAAAGAAACAATAAACCTGTTTACGGATTTGTATTGTGCGGTCACATAAAATTCTTGGGATCAAGATGTCGGTTATTTGTTTTAAGGTTTGTTTAGAATAAGTGGACAATGGAAGATTTTGGAAAAAGCCGTTGAAAAGACTTGTTGATTTATGAATGGGTAATTTGTTTGCAAATGCTTTTTGTTTTACTCTTTGCATGGTCATTTGATAAATGTGGTGATAAGTATGCAAGCGCATACCTGGACGCAGACGTACCTTGTATTAGAGTTCGTTGAATGATTATGGCGCTAGGTACATAACAATTATTTTTGTTTGTGTCTATTGTTAGAATGTTTCCTTAGACGAATAGCTCGATAAAACTATAAAGAATCGGACACAATGCGCATACAAATATTGCAAATCAGGTTCGGATCAAGATCATATATAGATCCTATTGTCACAGAGAATGTGGAATAGGGTAGGGGAACAATCCTTATGCAGAGTTAAGAAAAGTGAGGGAGGGGGTTGGAAAGAGCAATAATATCAAGAAGAATTCTCAGAAAGAGGTAACAAACTTTTCCAATGTACAGTAAATAAATAGGGACCCAACACTACTAACCCCTCTACCACTAACCCCTCTATCATTTATTATTATTAAAAATATAGACAGAGATAGCTAGAGTGGGCACGGGCCTACTAACTAAGAAAGCGGAGGGTCTCTGGTTCGATTGCCGAAAAATAAACACATTACATCTTAAATATTTCTCACTGCGCCAGCTCTAATAGTCATGAGAAGGTTTTCAATTCTCATTTTAGGTACATATTGCATTTGCCGTAAAGGTAAACACTCCAGTTTGGGGTTTGTGCGTCTGTATAACTTCCCTACCAATGAAAAAGCTAAATTGCGAAATAACTGCAAGCATAAGAAAAGGATGGATTTACTTTTGACACAGACAGATCAGAGGCCCTAGACAGTCAGACATCTGCCATCCAAAACTGTGATTGCTGGAAGAAGCACTGATGTGGGTTTGTAATATATTGAACGTCATATGAAAATCCGCATCTAATTCGCAATCAGCTTACGACGCTACCAAAAACTTCTACGAACTACAAAGAAAGGTATCAGTCCGCCCCGTCAGATCCACGCTTAATGTGATAAGGGCATGTCAGAGAGACTCGTGTAGAATACAGTGTCTACCGTGCAAGGAGCAGATAATTGGAAGTAGGTACTAAAATTGTGGTAAGATGTTGTACTCTGGAAATGCCTTCAAATAAGATTTTCATAAAAGCATGTCCTCGCGGTTGTTAAGTGTATGATAGGCAATGTGCATCGAATGTTTGTCTGACTCTGACAGAACTAAGATCAATCTCATAAAAGCCATAGATGCAGAAGGACTTGATGACATACGTGCTGAGTGCGTCCACTACATCTACTCTATGCGTGTTATTTTGGAACCGTCATACGAATTTCAAGTGCACTAGCTAAAAAGACTGCTGAAAAAACCTTTAAAATCTTTCAACTTCGAGGGCACCTAGTGCAGTAAATTTTAAAAAACAAAATTACGCAATTATAACCATAAAATAAAAAGATTAATTATTTCAGAAGAACATTTTAATTTAATTACGTATTCTTCTGGATCTCACAAGAAATACACATTCTACACATTTTTTACCAGGATGGTGCCTCGCCTGCCTTTAGTTCTTTATAGTAGAGTGCACTCTTATCGCGGAACCTGGTCATTCGCTGGGTTTCTTTCTGGTCCAAGAAGTTGCCAACTACACCACCAAGGATAGGGAGACTGATCCATACCCACTGTTTCGTGATACCAATAACCATTTTGATTTAATGTGATAGATTCTTCTGCTGTTCGGGCTTTAGGGAACGCTTCCACTTCCGGGTATGGGACCAATCGGCGTAAATCGTTGTGACTGCAAAAGTTGGGAAGAATATTACTGCACCGTATCTTCTCGCGAATGCCGAGACGATTCCTCCGGCCATTAAACTGAGAAGGAAAATTTGTCGAATTACGTAAGGTGAAAAGTCAATGTTAAAAAGTGACAGAAAGTAAACAAAAGTTTTAAAAAAAGGAATAGTATGATGTGTAATAGGTCTTATTTCTTTTCGTCTACAATTTGCTAGTGTTTTCGACTTACTTCTCACGTAAAAACAATTGAAAAATGTGAGGAAACTAGTATATTTTCCTCCAATAAAATGCGTGACACTTGACAGTTCAACAAATGTCAGTTTGCGACATGTGGATTGTGGATGGTGTACTTTACAGCGGTTGTTTTAGAACTGAGTTTACATCTCAAATATGCAATAGTAGCATGTAGTAGGAGTGTTTTATTGAGCATTTTTTTCAGCAAAGTAAAGTCAAGTATATTCAGCAGGCAATTACAACAAACTATATAGAGTCTGGAAATGACAGGCTGAGTGCAGTTGTTGTAATTGCGTCCTAAAGATTCTACTTTACTTTGCTGAGATAGATGTTCAATAAAGCACGCCTAGCAATGCACGCAATTATATATGCCATGGTAAAATATATAATTAGTTCTATTCCGCTTGTGTATTTCACAATACTGTGTTGGTTACATTTTGATTACGTCGCAGCACAGTGAGGTATTAAACAAAAAAATTGCCGTTTCTATCAAACCCATAGGTACTTTTTCTATATTTTCAGAGTTTTATTAAGATGAAAAGTGCAATTTCAATTTCAGGTCAATTCTTAAAAAAAAAGACTCAGAGATATTTCAAAAGTATTGTCCAGAGCGCACCAATGACTTGCTAAATTAATATTATGATTGAAATATTTGTGGTTCTGTTAGAAACAAATTGTGAGCTATATGAATTGAAAGCATAAAATTGAACTAAAAAAGGATTTGCATACTTTGATTCAAATATTTTGAGTTGGTCCATAAAAATCTTCATATAGCAGAAACCAAATAAAAAGTATTTCGTACAAAAAACAAATCTGATATATATCATAAACATTTTGAATTTTGAGGGGAATTCTATCAGATGTTTAATGAAAAATGCCAGAAACCTCTTTTTTGGTTGGTCTAGTCTAGAAGATCAGAGATGAGATACTGCAAAACGAAACGAAAACCGAAACGTTCTCAAAAAACGAAAGAAAGCGAAAGTATAGGTATCACAAACCAGTAAGAATAGACCGTCGACTCCTCCCACATAACGGACTTTGCCTACAAGCTGCCGGCGGCCAGGATTTTTCATGTATCGGTGCTGTACAAAATCAAAGGAGCGCCATTACTTGAAAAATCCTAGGCCCATGGTATAGCATGGAAAATCATTGCCGCCATTAATTTTGACATTTATACGTATTCACAGACAGGGTAATTTTTTCCGGGGAGAATCGGGTAGGTGCACGGAAAGTCCGCGGTCTAGTTCTTACTGGTTTGTGATAGGTATATAAGTGCATAACTGATGGAGCTGTCAAGTAACACACAAATATACTTACAAAAGCAAAGCATATCAATCTCGTTTTATTTTCCATAATGCCACGAAAAATCTGAGATCTAAAATGAAGATCGGATGGATGGATCAATGGAAGGAACATTCTTGTATTAGAGTCCTTTTTTATACTCTGTACAGGAACGTATATTCACTTTGCCATTACATTTTTAACGCCAGGAAGGAGTCACAGGATACCCTATAAAATATAATATATTCTGAATATAACGATTTAGCCATGTCTGTCTGTCTGTTGAAAACACCATAGCGTCCAAACGAATCGATACAGGCGAATGCATTTTTGTGACAGAATTTCTTTTTACCGTCGTCAGGTTGGCATTGAAAATGGGCTACATCGATCGAGTAGTTCTGGTACCTCTCATACAAAATCAATATTAAACTCATGTGTTGTGTACATAACTCATATTTTGCATGACTTGTATTATGCAGTGGAGGGTACGTTTTTATTTTTATTTTTATTTGTATTATGTGAAAGCTTTAAAGAAGATACAAAAAGATATCTAATATACATTTTTCTATCTAAATAACAAATTGTTTTAAATAAGAAAAATTACACAAACAGATTAAGAAAATGTGCAAATGTGCATGCGACTCGACTAAGTCTTTTCAGTACAACATTTTCCTTCATCAACCGCTTACGATACATCCATAAAAAACTTAATTCTTCTTCAGGTTGCGCAGAGCTTTCTTTCTTGTTGCAATCAGTTGTCCAAAAACCATATTTCGTGCAAAATCTTTACCCAAAGCACAGCCAGCTGCATCAATGACAAGCTTCATGACAGCATGTGGCCAGTATCCGGTTGTTTGACCGGATATGCCAACTGTTTTTAAAGCTGCACTCACATAACAATCTGCAGATGGAATCATGGTGCTTGTCTTGCGAACCTTTGACATGTTTGTGGCGACAAATCCTGGCCGTATACTTTGTATAATGATTCCTTGGTCCTTATATTCACGCTGCAAATCCTCGCTGAATTTATCCACAAAAGCCTGTAAATATAAAGATCACTTGGTTTTATGTGTGGATCGTTAACTATTTTAAATAGGTGGTTCGTCTACTGATGAGCCCACCCACCACATCGGGGCGAAACGCATTTGGAGTAGAGGCCACTTAAATGTTTCAATAATATTTTAAATGGCTTACCTTTGATGCACTGTATGTGCTAAGCAGCGGATTTGGAATGACAGCGGCTAACGATGATACGTTAATGATAACACCTTGCTTCTTGGCCACCAAACGCGGCAAAATCAGTTTAGTCATATGTGTAACGGAATGAATGTTAGCTGCGACAATATCCCGAAGGAAAGTTTTATTTTCGTCAGTATATGTAAGGAAGTACTCTGGGTATTGGTAACTGATTCCGACATTGTTGATCAGAACTCCAATATCAAGTCCTTCAAGATTGGTTTGGATTTTGTCGTAAATTTCAGGGCCACCCGTGAAGTCGATGTCAATTGTTTTCACTTCCACTTTTGTTTCCTCAGCTTGAAGATATAATAAAAAATAAATTAATTTGTTATAAATTAAGATGTTAAATGAAGGTCTGGTCTTACAAATTTCTTTGGCGACTGCTTCAAGTTTGCTTGGTGATCGGCTGATGAGAACAACATTAAGTCCTTTCTTTGCCAGCTGAAAATAAATAAACCTATGATAAGTAACTTATTTCGACTTAAGCCAGACTGAGGTGGGCGGGTTGACAAATGGAAAACCATTTGTATCCATTCCGTCTACATGTCCTATCACACTTTTCTGACTTGCTCGCTATCGCTGAATTTATAGCTTCATATTATTTATATGATCCAGATTTGTATTTTACTTATTTTTAAAACAAATCAGGTGAATCTAAATTTTTGTAATTAGGCTTGATGATTAATATAGAAGCGAGACATCCATTACTCTACTCGTGCGAAATAATATAGCCTAACGCAGTTGATTGACCCACATATTATGTTAAATTAACGAGTAGTTAAATAATTTATCACTGATGATTAAGGTCATGAATGTTTAGGCTAAACCTAATTGTTGCACTTTAACTGTAGTAAAATATACGCTTTTAACAGCTTTGCTGTTGAATATTGTACTGATCAGACTTGAAGGTGAAGGTGTCACTAGACAGTAAGTGCATTTTATTTACTATTGTGTTATTTAATACTGAAATGGATATAATCACGCGTTATCATGCCACATATACATATTTCATCTGTTACATTATATCCATTCTATATTTCATCTGCACACAAGAAAGCGCTACAGCGCAAAAAAGGCCAGCGAGAGAAGAGTATCGAGCCAGGAGAAGGGAGGAAAAGAAGATCCCGCGTAGAAAGAAGCGGACTTACGCAGCTTCCCAGCTCAAGATCGAAGAGTCGTGCGATCGTAATAACATCCGGAGGTTTTCTAAAAAAGCCAAGCAATTGGCTGATGGCTACAAACCGGAACGCAGGCTCTTCGAGATAGCGAAGGAAACCCAGTCACCGAAGCGCAGGGAATAGTATGTGTTTAAGCAGCAATTCTAGCAGCTGCTTAATGGGCATCATGTAGAGAGATAGATAGGGCAAGAAGAGTACCCACATTCAGTCAATGAAGAACCAATTCCACCATATAGTATATAGAAGAAGTTGGCCTAGCTATAAAAAAGCTTAAGAACAACTAGGCCGCAGGCTCTGATGGTTTACCAGCGGAGCTCTTTAAATACGGTGGTGATGTTTTGGTAGGAGGCATATCCCTGCTTAATGTCGCATATAAGATCCTATCCAACGTACTGTGTGAACGTCTTAAACCGTTCTGCAACACAGCGGGCTTCTGGCCCGGCAGATCGACTATAGACCAAATTTTCACACTGAGGCAAACCAATTCCTAAAGACCAACGAATTTCAAGTCGAAACTCACCACCTATTCATCGACATCAAAGCCGCGTATGATAGCATACATCGTCAGGAGCTTTATATGGTGATGGCCGAATTTGGAATCGCGGCAAAACTTATTCAGCTGTGTCACGTGACGCTGAAGAGCACGCGCTGCAACGTGTAGTTTGGAAGTAGTTCCTCCGAATCCGAACTATTTCAAACATGCATTGGATTTCGGCAAGGAGACGCGCTATCAAGCGACTTCTTCAATATTGTACTTTCGATATTGACATCATGATCATCGTTCGCTCCCAGCGTGCTCTAATAGAAGCGTTCACGGCGATTGAAGAACAGGCGAAATCCCTTGGCCTTGAGGTAAGTGGACAAGACCAAGTACATGCTATCAACAAACAAACAAGCATCTATCCACCGCTTAGGACAAAACAATTGATAGCAACAATTTCGATGTTGTTAAGGAGTTCAATCTACCTTGGAGTACCTAAACATAAATGACACCCTACTAGACATCCGCCGAAGAATTACCCTAGGAAACCATTGCTGCTTCGAAGGACGAAATGTGTGCTCTACAAAACCCTTATCCTGCCACTCTGCTTTATGTCGCCGAGTGCTGGACGATAAGCAAGAAGGAAGAGCTGATACTGGGCTCCTTCAAAAGAAAAATATTTCGACGGATTTTTGGTTCTATGTGCGATAAGGGCGAATTGAAAATATACAATTGCAATCTATGAGCTGTATCAAGATGTAGATATAGCCAAAAAAGCCAAAACACGTCGACTACATCAGCTCGGCCACATCAAGCGAATGAACAATAATGCTCCAGCTATAAGAGGGCTCTCAAATCCCAGCCCACAGGTTCGAGACAAGAAAGATCGAACCTCCGTTTCAAAGACCAAGCCAACGCGGATGCCAGAGCGTTTTGTCTGGACAACTGGAAGCAGCGCCAGCGTGTCCGGGATCGTAGAGGATGGAAGGCTGCAGTGTCTCAGGCAGGGACTATTCACGGATCGGGCATCTGATAAATAAGTAGTAGTACATCCAAAGTAAGGACTCTAATGCAAATTCATAAAGAGATTTCATTCTTTTTACCTACATAATTTCATTCAGATCAGTGGTTTCGCTTTTCACTTTCACATTTCGTATCCATTCTGTATGAGGTGCAGTACATATACTAATGGTGCCTGGTGCCAGGATGTTTCGTTCGAGAATGAAAGCAAGGAATTGTAATTCATCCAAGTGAAATGTAGATAAATGAGTTTAAGTGCGATTTGCATAAAACTTGTAGACCATAGAAAAACACTAAAAGATACATTTACAAAAGCCTATATTCCATAATTGTCCCTGTCGAATTTATAATTCGAAGATTCACGGATAGTAAAAATGTTTAATGTATTCAGTTGCAAATTTGCGGAAGAACATTTCTTCCGCGTGCTATTGTTCTCAAGATTTAAATCGACGGTGATTGACATAACATTTTTGATAATTTAATTGTAACATTTTTGATAATTTAATTGTTCCCCTTCGATTAGTTATTTTTTAGCCTAGTGTATGAAAATGAAGGGAAACCGAACCGAAAATGTCAAAATAGTTAATGTCGAAATCGCTCTTCTTTTTTTTCGCTGCCTATCATAAATAAATTAAATAACAATTAAACTGCATTTCCAAAGGCGAGCTGTTATATGTATACCTACTAAAATCATTCAAATTGCATTAGCGGTTTGAAGTATTGTTTAACTTAATGACAACACGAATAGTGTAGCAGTAACTTACAGGTTGGTATACCTACTGCAAGTTCAGGGCCATGTGTGGTAAATATTTAAGTTTGCTTGTTAAAATTCAAAGTGCCAGTGTTTCCGTATTATCGGCATGCAAAGTCATTAGATAAACATTGAAAGCACATTATTATCAATTGTTTACTTTTGAATGTGCAATGTGCATTAGCGATGTCATTACAAATAAATTTATCGAATGAACATTCGTATAAACCTAAAAATGCATTATTATACATACATAGGAAAATATTTTTTGTAAAATACTTTCCCGTGGTTACAAATCGTTTTTTGATTTGCCGTTCATGTTACGGAAATGGAAGGGAATGCGTCTTTATTTATCAATATATTTTGGAGGTAAATGCCATAAAAAAAAAACTGTCCGAATTTGCAATTCTAAACAATTGCGGTCGAATGTAGTAATTCATTCAGTGAACTTTGATTGACTCTCTTTAGTGTTACAAAAAAAATGCTTACCCAAAACTAAGTGCGTATACTTATTCGGTTTTGATTTTCCTTTAAGCGGTCGGAATGTGAGTGAGGTAACTATAGAATTGCTTTCGTAATTGAAATTCTAACCATGTCACAAATAGGTCTTTATAACCGCAATGAATACCTAGTACAAAGAACTAGATATTTATTTATCGATAAGTATTGGTTTATCGAATTGGATAGGGTAAAAAGTGAAGAAAGTTTTTTTTATTATACTCTTTCTGTTATTATGGATAATGTAATGTTTACAAATAGCTACACGTTTATGGGTTTACGATAAAAATAGTGATTTGCTTTGATCATTTATTACATAATTTCAAAATGATGCCTGCTTTTGTTTTGTAAATCCCACCAGGTAATTAAGTTCTATTGGAATTCAATTGAGAAATCGTTCCAATAATATTCTGAAGGATAGGTGCATTGTAAAAATATTTCTCGAAAATAAATCAAACAAAATTTCGATTAAACAAATTGCACCTTAAGGTTTTTTTCACTGTCTCACTTTTGTGAAAGTGACAGATAGAGACATCCGTGAAAATAAAATACAACGAAAATGAGAGTTAACTACTTCAGGCATTATAAATGATTGTATTCAATTGAATTTCGGAATGCAATTCATTGAATGCTAAAATAATGGAGACTGCAGTACATTTTTTTTTTATATTTCAAAATTAAGTCAGTGAATGTCATCTCATCACGAAATTGATGTTATCCTTTTCAAATAATACACTCATGAAATATTACATTCTTTGCAATCCAAATTGTAAGTCCCTACTCTCTCTTATTCAATCCAATGATAAATATTCAAAAATTCTAACGAATGTGACTTGTGAAGGCACTTAAGGTCTTGTATGGAAATGTTAGGTACGCCAGTTTACATATTTTGCTTAGCAGTAAAACCAGCCTTCTAAAAATTTCCCTAGTTCAAAAATTGGTATTAATTTAGTTGAAAAACAAATTCTAAAAAGTGATTGTTTTGGGTCCTTATTACAAAAAACGCTTCTCGTTACCTGACCTGAGTATCGGCTGAGATTAAGAAAATCAATTTCATATTACAAACTTACAAGAAAGACACGTGATTCCAAGTCTAGAGCACCCGGGCTAATGTGGGGTGGGCACCAAAACGTGTGCCAATAAATTGTTTGTTGAATTAAATTAATCAACTTTTATCAAAAATTCACAGCGGGTTCATTTTTATTTCAATCCAACAAAACAAATGCGAATGCATTTAGCTGTCACCGACCAATCCTAATTCCTCATGGGTCGTAAGCGTAACGTAACTAGATTTAGGAGCGCTCGTAAGACCTATATGAGTGATTTCATCAATTCCTAAAAAGCGATCGTACCTTAAATTGATCGAATTCGAACATGAAAGCAGAGCGTTCGCTGTAATTTTTAACCTTAGCAAATAGGTATAACAGCGTTTTGAAATTTGGTTATTGGTACTATTTATCTGGCTTTATTTATAGTTATCTTTGTTTTTATTGTCGATAACGACAATACGTAGATTTACAGTTTGACTTACAGTCCATTTTGATTAACCAAATAATTGGTTATTCCTATCCGACTGAACTTTAGCACGCACTCTCTGGGTCTGTACTTTAAGATGGGATGAAGGATGAAGGCTTTAACGAATATGAAAAAATGATAACCTCTATAGCGAGAGACCGTTCAATGAACTTTGCACGTCCCATTTAAACAGTTTGATTAGTTTGAGTATCTCCAGTCAGACTGGGCTAATTTTAAGACTGCTAGGTTTTTCTGTTGTTATCAGAAGAAACCGATTTACCACAGTTTCACAGTGGAAGTTCAAACTAATGTGGTTTTCCATTGGGACAAAAAATCAATTTTTTTTTTTTGATCTAGATTACTTTGTGCAGATCTCGATATTTTTCGAGATTTACACATACTCTCACAATATATTTGAATTTGAATTTGAATTTGTTTTCAAAACGAAATTACTAAAACCCTCTTGAAAAGCAATTATTCAGAAGACTTAATTTTGGAGCAATTGCTATCATCTTCATCGATATGATTATCCATATAAAGTTCTTATGTTTCCACCGATAAACGAAAACAAATTGCACAGCCGATGTACTGTCAAATAACGCACTAATACATTTACAAAAGCAGATCAATCTGCTTTCATGTTATATTTGCCACGAAGAATCTGAGATCTGAAATAAAGTCTGATGTGCCCAATGGAAAATCACATAAAGTTTAAGTAGGGAACCTGAACTTGAGTTTAAATTTGAAGTTCAACTCCGATTTCATAATGTTATCTGAAATTCAGTTCAATTGAACTCAGTTAATATAAATTTAATGAATAGAATTTGGCAGAATTGTAGTACTGCGTTTTTATACACAAATTACATCTTAAGGTTTTTTCTACTGCGCCACCTCTCGCGACGTCTGACAAACATCCGAGAGTTTATAACTGTCATAAAAAAGCTTCTCATTTTTGCTGTTCGGACTCGTCATAAAATTGTAGGTCCCTTCCATTCGTCCTAAAAATAGAAACTCACACAAAACGAATGGTTACGAGATTTAGCAATAAACCTTATGTCTAGTCTCAATAAAAAAAATCGGTAAAAAATATTTCACAAATTCTTTGTACAGGTGTTCCTCCCAGCTCTCCCTCGAAGCTTTTGTATCTTTTTGCTGAAGCATTGGCAAAAGCTATAACTTTTTTCATAGTCGCTGACGCATTCCGACAAAACGTCACTTTTGAACACTTTGCCAAGGAGTTGTTTAGCATGGTTTTTGCATGGAAAACGTTTAGCGTGAGTAGCTTTTTTGCAGAGTTCACATGGACTAAACCCTTTGTGTCAGAAGTCATCACAGAATAGCTGTCAGTACCAATCCCTACGCACCATGCTAAATCAATGTCGAACTCGTAGCAGAGATCTTCTACCAGCCACGTTATTTCATCGTGTCTTCACCAACGTTGCCGCAAAGAAAAAAAAAGTGCGGGCCTTTTTGAGGGCCATTTGCAAATAACTGGGGCCACCACCACATTTCATCAAAGAAAATTACCTATTCAAAAAATTAACAGGGTGTCCCAGTTAAGCGGTATAATCCTTTAAGGGAAGATTCTTGAAGTACTGCTAAACAAAATTGTGTGGCAGGGGGGGGGGGGGGGTCTATTCTCACCCTATTTACAGTTATAGCCCCTCAAATTGGGTGACCTCGAATTTCGAGGTGTTACCACTTAAAACGCTATAACTTCTAAACTATTATAGGTCCATAAATTGTTTTGTACATTTTGAAGACAAATTGGAAAATGTTTTCTTTCATTTTTTTACTTAAAATGCTTTTTCTCTAAATTTGTACTTAATAAATTTTAATTTTTTATGAAATATTTATCCTTGAATAATATCCTAAAAACTACACTGGTCGGCATAAGTATTTTGACAAAACTAAAGTTAATTCGACTCATAATTTGAACTTACTTCATGTAAATTTTAGTATCAATGGAAAGGTCATTTAAATTCCGTTCGAATGATGTAAAACTTTTCTTAACCCATTAAGTACCCATTGAAAATTTGGAACTTTTGTAAAAGTCTACTTTTTTTACTTATTTCCTCGGTCAAAAAAATGTTTTGATGCAAAAAGTTTCTTCAAACAATTCTAATAGCGACAGCAAAATTTTGTCAAAAATCTCTTCGCTAATATTTTTTATGATTTTTTGAATGAAAAATTTTGTATGAAAAGGAGGAAAAAGTGACTAAAATAGTCATTTTTAGCAATTTTCAAAAAATCTTAAAAAATATTAGCGAAGAGATTTTTGAAAATTTTTTTTTCTGCCCCTATTAGAATTGTTTGAAGAAACTTTTTGCATCAAAACATTTTTTTTTTTGGACCGAGGAAAAAAAGTCAAAAAAGTAGACCTTGACAAATATTCTAAATTCTAAAATTTTTAAATGGGTACTTAATGGATTAAGGAAAATTTTGTATCATTCAAACGGAATTTAAATGACCTTTCCATCGATGCCAAAATTTACCTGAAGTAAGTTTCAAAATATGAGCAGAATTAGCTTTAGTTTTGTCAAAATACTTATGCCGACCAGTGTATGTTAAGCAACTTTTTTACGTACGATCAACAGAAGTTGTAGTCAAAGCCATTTTTTGTCAGATAAAAATTGTCAAACAAAATTAAGTCAGAATAATAAACTGACGTATCTACCTATGAGCGAGCAGTGGTTGACAGTTAATTGTAGAATATGAAAAAAAGCTTAACATTGGTAAGTGGATCTATGTTTTATGAAATCAAAAAATTAAGATTTACGGGCCATTTTGAGTTGGCCCGGGGCCAAGGGCCAAAATACAAAACAGTGTGCCAAATGGCCCGATCGGGCACATTGTGGCAACGCTGGACTCTTCACATTGAATCTTCTCATATGCGTCGCAAAATGTTAAGAAATCCTCTCTGATTATTCACTCATGATAATATCGAAAAGAGAGATTCAACAAAATTCGACATTTCACTTTCTTAAAATAGGTAGGTGTTCAATAAAACACACCGGCCGATTGCTTGGTAAATTTGCCAAATCTTTTTTTGATAATAAAAACATAAATGAACCAAAGATAAAACTTGGATTTAAAAAATAATAATACAATATCTTATCAAATCTCAAATAATACTGACATATTTGTTTAAGTTAAATTATTATAACGAGTGCTCTGCTTTCGTATTCGAATTCGAACTTAAAGATACGATTGCTCTTAGTTTATGATATGAATTAGTTTACGAAGCTCTTTAGTTTAGGATTGGAGGGTTAATCTGAATACCGGACCTTGTACCAAAGACGCGTCCCAGGATTCGTTTATTGTCGGTAAAAATAATTTTTATTTTCATGAATAGAAAACAAAATGTTTGGAAAAAATAAAAATTTAATTATTATCAGATTAATAAACAAAACACAAAGATTTTAGTTTTTTGTCTTTGGCTTCCAAATTAATCTAAGTTACAGTCCATTGGTAGTCCAAACTGGGTTTGAATAGTGGTAAAAAATATCTGTTTTAGCTTTTGTTTTTGTGCAAGACTTTCAGTAAAGTGTACTCGTATTACGTTCAGCAAAATAAATTCCATCAGCAAAGGAACAAATCAATAAGTGCTATCTTATGCCATATACATTAACCGGCAATTCGCTGGTTGCATACCTCCTTTATCTCAAATCATATATAGCGTAATTATTATGTTAAAATACAAAATTAAATTCAACGAAAAACCTACCCATTCAAGAGAATGCCCTTTTCTGTTTTAAAATTATAGGTTTATGAATTGGCTTTGCTCCCCGAATATGTAAAAAAAAACACTAATTAACAAATCGCTTAATTTTAGCATACAGGCATATGACGTAATTTTGTGCGTGTTATCCTATCATGAAGTATTGTATACAATTTAATCACTCAGACTATGCAGAAAAAAAGATATCTTACCGCTTTAGCGTATGCCTTTCCAATACCGTCTGTGGCTCCTGTTATCACTATAATGGAAGAGATAAAAATTTTAGTTTCCCACTGTGCCAACTAATCGGAAACTATTGATAAGTGATTTTATGCACTGCACATTAACACATACCAGCCCATTCGCCTAGGCGCTTAAAATTGACCCTTGGTCCAAATAATTTCGGTCCAAGAACATTCGAATATAACCAGGGCAGAACTTTTCTAATAACTTGATAGGATACGAACAATATAGCGAAACTACCGGCTATATTCCAGGTGGTGGCACAAAACTTTTCATTCAATTCTAATGGCATTTTTATAAATTTTTATGAATCGCTTCGAGACAGACAAAATATTCAGACCGACTAGCTCGACAGCGTTCGTGTTATCACTAATGGCAAAGTAATTCTGTCGAAAAAAAAATTTCACTAAATGAAGAGTGCTTGCTCTAGGCTGTTCTATGCATTTGGAACTTCCCTTTTGGAATAACTAATTCGAATATTACCCCGCGACCCATTGGCTTACTCAGCAATACACGGCGTATGGAAGTGTACTTGTTTTCTGTTTCCCGGCTGCTATTGAAATTCACGGAGAGTGCTGATTGCTGAATAATAAATCGAAATCAATTTCATTTTGGTGTCTAGTAATGTATATTTTCGACGCGACAAAATGTGCGCAGAACCATCGTCACATAGTTGTGGTGGTAGTGCGTTTCCCTTAATAAACTCGCGTATCAGTTCAGTTGAGTTTTCTATATTTGAATCTAAGAAATACTCTGTGCAAGTATTCCTCAGATTTACACACAGTTGAGATTCAGTTTGAGAGAGTGGTGCCATATGGGAGAAGGAGAATGATTCTAGCGATTGCGCTGTTCGTATACAAAAAAAAAAAAAATACTCGCACATGGATTTATTTGGGGTGGCTAGCAGAATTAATGAGCATCATACAAATGAATGAATAGTGGAATAGGGGTTAAAGTCGGAAGAGGGTTTCAATTTCCTTAGTTTCAGACGAGTAGGGTGTGATACATTCGAGTGGTATTTTCTAACGCATTTATGTTATGGCAGATGTTTAAGGGTCATCGCAACGTCCTTCCATTGTGAACATCTTTTTTCCATACAAAGATGTACTTACATACTCATGGTAACGCCGAAGTCTTCAGCATAAGTACCCGTCGTGTTATATGCGTATATTAAAATAATGGTTGGTGATGTTCCCTCTTCTTAAATGGGGCTGAATTCACCCCTTGTGAATTTGCACCAGTTTGAAAAAAATTCCAAATGTTCCATTTAACTTAAGGCAGCATCATGTTGTTTGAGGAATGAAGCGGCTCGCTGTGTCGGCCAGAGTACACGAAGCCATCAAAAAGAAGAAGAATACCTACTTTTAAGGTGTGGATCCACTTTGGGGAATGAGTTTCGAGAAACTGGTACATAGAGGCACGGAAAATTTGTAAATTTGCTGTTAAAGCCGCCAAAGAACATTCTTGGAAGGGCAGTACGGTGAAACTCTTAACGATTGGCACAGTGGGTTTGTAGTGCCTCTTTTTAAAAGAGAGGATAAAAGGGATTGCTCCAATTCTATGGGTATATCACAAGCCTCCCCTGCATAGTGTTGGCCAATGTGTTGGAAATGCGTTGCAGAACTGTGGTCGAGTTACGTTTGGATGATGATCCAGAAGTCTCAAATCAATACGCAGCTTTGGCGAAGAACGTTTTGAATTGTGACACATAAGAATTAGCCAGAGCTCTTCGCTTCTGAATTGGTCATACTCTTGGGCCTTCTCAGACTGCAGTTCAGAATGCACTCAATAGATCTGTTTTGAAGCTGCAATCAAGGTAAACGTGAACAAGTCTGAAGTGATGGTCGTCTTCAGAATGCCTCTTCAATGGACTTTGCGTGTTAGTGGAGTTCGGGATCACCAGCGATAGAAGGAGTATTTCTGTTTTCTTGGCGACAGCTTTTTTTTTGGATATTCTGTGCACTTCTCTGCCTTCTTAATAAGTTTTTTGCACCTTCACAAGACCGCCTAGCCATGATCAAACATCACATAATGACTTCCTTCAGCACTGTTTATAGTGGCACAGCGATTGGTCTTTTACCATTGTTGGAATATCCTGTATAATTTAGTTTTTCATTCGACCATGCATATTACATTATAACACAACAAAACAGGTACTTGTATATAACAGGTACTTCTAAAGGCTTGTTGCGTTGTGTTATACTGTTATACAGGATTTTAGGTGATGTGAAAATCTACGAAAATAAAATAATAAATGACTGTTATGACTATTTCGGTCCGTGGTGTCTGATCCAATTTATGCATTAAGGACACCTGTTCTGATTTCGATATCAATTTTTGAAGCACTGCTGTAGAATGAACTAAGATGTGTCTACAAATGCTATTAAGACTGATTCTGTTTTGTCTTACGTTTTGGACTACGTAATATCAAAATGCTCGACTGATTATTCCCTGTAGAGGCAGACGATTTCATGTAGCTCGCGCAAAAGTTCAATATTGGGACATAGGGCAAGCTTTGCACAACCATTCAATTGTTTGATATGATACTGCCGCAGTGAAGGCCCACAAGTTCTTGCGAGGTTAGGTTTGGTTGTCTTTAATCACACTAATCAATTACTTACTGTGCTATTAAATACAAACCATACTGAAGATTTGACGAAATTCATTATCTTGTTTATTTATACCTGTTGTGTTGGAGAACTGGGCAATGGAATATAGTAAGTGGGTTGTGTCCTCAAGAACTCCCTAGACACCGCAGCCTCTACAAAGTTCTTCCTCCGTCAAGCCATCATGTGGTAGGTACCGCATAGTATTGGTGTCCCTCGTTGTGCTCTTGTGAGGTTAATTTCTTGGGAAGCAGGTATGCTATGAAATATTAATTTTTCCTGAAAAATTAGAATAAGAAGAAAATGTGATCTTCTTGTCATTAAGTGCGTGAAAAAATATAGGGTCACAAGAGCATCAAATACAAAATATTATCACTTGTAAACGCGATTCTTATTGTAAATCTCATAAGATGTAAGTGTGCTGCAGCAGTTAGAATACGAAAAGCAAAATCCGAGTGTTATTTTTTGCAATTAAAAACAATTATAAACATTGATCAAAAATCTTAAACGATATAATGCAATGTTGTGCTGTTTTTGGTAGGTACCCAACGATATTTATTTAAAATTTAACGTTACCTTTCTTCGTTTAAAAATTCATATTAATCCGCCCATGTATATGTTAATTAAAGGTGGTTCTTCATCTTTGGGACTTTACTGTGAATACGCCTGAAATAATGCGGTAGGGAAACGTCAAAAAATGACATTAGTGATAAGAACCAGCTGCGGCACAGTTTAAATAGATTTTTTTTTTAAATAAATACTTATATTTCTTTAAAATTCCCAAGTAAAGTACAATAATGCTCAATTTTGCGTAGCAGCATTATTTAGATATTTTATCTAACATTAGCTTTAACTGCATAGCGATCACATCAAGGAAATGTAAGCCTTTAGGAGTGTAAACACCAAAGACTACATCAATCATCAGTCCTACGGAGCAACAATGAACAATATACACAGTTAGTACTCGTACATTTCAAATGAAGGCAACGATCCTTCAATAACTAATTTGTATTCCAGCTGCTGTCCTCTTAACCCTTTCTGTGATTTACATACAGACTGCGAGTCCTCAAACCAATGTTTGTCGATACATTGAAATCTTTGAGAATCCCAATCCACAACAATGCTGTGTTTCAAATCGAAATATGGGAAAATCGATATACCTTTTATACGACGTTAATCCACCGGAAGGCTTTAATCTTCGTCGGGATGTATACATTCGTTTGGCGGTCTTTGTGCGAAATATTCGAATGCAGAGCGGCTTTGAACACATGAAGCTGGTGTTGCCACCATTTAGGCGATTGTATCATTGGAAATCTAGTCATGTCTACCAGGAAAACGTCCTGTGGTCTAGATTCTTTGATATGCCTAGTATGAAAGCATTCGCCCCTGTGATAGACTTTAATGAATTCACGGCAGAGATTCAAGAAACGCTGGATAATCCAAATCGCATTCCAGTTGATGTAATCTACCAGTTAAAGCATTTCGAAGATATGTTCGAAAACGGAGTGTTTCGAGATAAATACGAACTTGAAAAGTGCTCAAGGGTGGAACATTTACGAGGGTTTCTATTGCAGCAATCCCGATTAGCTGACGATAAATTCATCTGTTTGAATTTTCAAGGAGGTGCCAGTTTGCTGAGCAATGTTCTCGGTAGTGCAATTCAGAGGTAATCAAACTGTCAATCACTGCGTGTATTAAAAAGTCATGTATTCTATTTAAAGGTTCAGCAGTTCACCAAAGATATTCGCCCTCTTGAATGCGGAGATAGTTCTGCATGATCAGTGGGGAAGCGATGAGTTCTGGATGGCGCGACGCTCAATGCGATTCAATCGCGAGTTGGTTAGAATAGCCGATGCATATCGAAAAAATAATCTCAATTCTACGGATGAGTATGATGCTGTCCAACGACCAGACAGTTGGTTAGACGAAAAAGTTAGTTGCTCTTTAAGAATTTATGCAGAAAATTTAAAACAACTTATTTCCGACAGCCTTATCGTGGAGCCATAGGCGGTGACTACATATGCGCTCATTTGCGTCGTGGCGATTTTATAAAAGGCCGAGAAAAAACCACACCCAGCCTCAAATCAGCTGGAACACAAATACGGAACAAAATGCGAGAGCTAAATCTGGAGAAACTATTCATTTCCAGCGATTGCTCTCAATTCGGTAAACGTTTAACGAGCTTCAGGTTTGCTACCATTTCCAATTCTCATTATTTTTTTCCAGAATTCAAGAATCTTAAATCGTACCTTCAAAGGGGGAAAGTATATCGTTACACAGCAGAATCATTGCAGCAGAAGGCATTGCTTACAGATGGCGGCATAGCTATTATAGATCAAATCATATGTTCTCATGCAAGGTACGCGCATGGATTCATTTTGCGAATCGCACCAATCTTGGCAAATGCGATGTCGAAAGAAAGATCGCCTTTGCATACTCATTAATACGTTCTTTTAGAGATAGGCCAACCATGTTGAATCGCTTATTTATTTATATGCATCAAATCTAATTATATCAAAGTGGGAAGGGGTTTTTATATGTTCCTCGCACTAGCTGCTGCAATTCATATAGAAGTCTTATCCCGGTTGATACCTGGAAATTGCTAGGTGTTGTTACTTTTTGGCGACCATCTTGGAGCAGCAGATCTACCATTGAATCAGCGTGCCCACAGTTTGGCAAATTAAACAAAAACTGTATCATTTTATTGTTTTTGACTAGACGTCTACTTCCAGTTAATTTATGATTAAAGGGAAGATGCCCGCATTACAGCAGCATCACACAAGCCTTATCCCACGGGTTTTGGTAGCTCCAATTAATGTTAACGCAGTCTATCTCTTTGCTCTCTTCGACAGCGGGCTGGTAACATTTCTTCGATCACGCGGTGATGTGGGTATCGTCTTTCACTTGTGGCCCGTGTTCTTGCGGCTTTCCCAATCAACCAGAACATGCTTGGCTGCATAGATTCGTTGCAAGCATTAACCAGGAATGTATTGACTAGACTCTAAACTAAACCGCAGAACATCGTCTGTTGACGTTGAAGCAAATAAATCTTCAGTTAAATGCAAGTGCGTTTCTCGAATTAAAGCTGCATTAATGCATCCATTGTGAGACGTTGTAGCGAAGCAGGGATAGTCTGTGTGAGTTTACATTTTCCCCAACTCTTTTTCTACATGTTTTTCTCTACATACCGCATTTTTTTGTAAGAAACTGTATGAAGACCAATGATTGATGATTTTGTGACTATCTAAATCGACGAATACTGTTTAGAGCGTTGACTACGTGTATATACTTTAACAATCTTTATTTTATCTGATGGCTGCATACTCTTCTATCGCATTGATTTAACAAATAGTGAAGCCCAGTGTTGGCAACCTTCACAAAGTAGCGAAGTAGCAAACCTCTAAAATAACATCGAACATCAGCACCAGATCGTAATTATTAGTGTAGATTCGTTCATATGGCTCTAGTTCTAGGCAGAAAATCAGACCTCGTCTAGTTGCATTTAAGGTTGGCAATGCTAACCACTAGCGTTGATTTTATGCCAAATTAATTGCAAAACTCGATTACTGGAATCAGTTGTCCAGTTTTTCCCGCCAGAGTATTTAAATTCGAACAAGCGAGAACAAGTTCATTAGTTTTCTAATTACATATTACATCAATTAAAATATATTTTTCTCGCAGGTACTTCATTGGAACATATGAGAGCACATTCACATACCGTATCTATGAGGAACGCGAAATTCTCGGATTTCCCAAGAGCACTACCTTCAACACATTCTGCAAAAACGAAGACTTGGTTAACTGCGCAAAAAATTCCATTTGGCCTATAGTATACTAACGAATACTCAACTTACCAATACTCTATAGCATTTCGACATTATTATAACTTTTTTTTTTTTTAATTAAACTACTCTTAACGCCATTTCCTTAGAACTAATAAATGACACAAATCAAGCACAAATTAAAAGAAAAAAAAAAACTACAAAAAAATGCATTTAAATTCACTAGTAAAGGCGATGCATCAAGGACATTTAATGAACTCATTGTTTTGCATCCCACTTTCATTTGATAAATCTTTGATGCAAAGGACACACTCATAAGAATCCCACATCACTTGGCCTTTTGTCAAGTTATTAAGTTATTAATACCAGTTGGATGTAACAACCAATTGGATTTAGTATTTCTTCGGACGCCGGATAAAGTGGACGTTGATTATATTCTCAGGATTATTCTCATTCGGAAAGTGGTTTAACTAGTAGGTACTTATTTCAAAACGTTTTAGTGAATCGACCAATTCGACAATATGAAGGCATCATCATTTTCGTTACGTGTTATGCGTCGTGTAAGTAAATTTCAAGAGTATAATGTGTTGTGTGTAAATTGAGTTAAAGAAAAAGGTAAGTGAAATGGAGAAGGAGCTTCTTAGCCTTTTAAGATTCGTGCATAAGTTTGTCGGGTATTAACTTTGAACAAAAAAATATCCTCACTCGTTTAGTGATCTTTGAAAACGTGATATTTATAAATAATACGTTTTCTTTCCTTACCGCCAAACCGTTAACCGTAAGAAGAACAAAAAATACCTGATCGTCAAAAAGTTCTCCGTACCGTGAAAGGCTGAAAATCCAAAATCGACCATTCAACAATCCTTGAATTACATCTATCTATTACAGGTAGTCTCACACTCGGACAAACTCTATCAACGTATCATAGTCTTAACAAGGCTTTCAAGAAAATAATTTCCTAAAAGGCGATTTCAAATTTTCAAATTCCCTAAGAAATGGTATATTACTATCGAGTACGTTTAATTTTTGAAGAAGTGTTGCATGATAATCGTTATAGATGATAGATGATAGCCGACTGATGGGAATGGGAATCTTATCTATCGTTATAGATGATAGATGATAGCCGACTGATGGGAATGGGAATCTTATCTATGTTTACAACGTCACGTAATGTTTCGTTACTGCTTTGGGTCTGTCTTTTGATTAAGTATTGCAGAAATTATTTAGAATGAGTTGTCATACATTTGTAAGGATTGTTCAGGTTAAATTTTACAAAGTAGCATTGGGAAATTTTTCCATACAAATCTATCTATTAGGACCTACACTTATAGTGGGAGGTTATAAACATTGATTCTACTAAGGGACAATGAGGAGGAAAGATTTTGTTTTTTTTTTTACCATAAGAAATAAATTTATTTCCCATGAAATAACATGATTTGAGGTTAAGCCATTTCAATCTGAATTTCATTAACAAACTCCACCCCACCTCCATTTTTTTTGGTTTCCAAATTCCAAAATTTACTTTTAAACGAATTGCACTGAACTTATGTTTTTTTTTTTATTTTTTTCAATTTTAGCGTATAATCTTGCGGCATATAGATAGATATTCAATGGTTTTTTTTAATAAAAATTCTGTTTCAAATTTTAGGTCTGGATAAATATCTTCCATTTCATTTTGAGTAAATAAAGTACACGAATTAGCCGTTCAGGCTGCAGGCCCAAGGACAGACCGGACGGACGAAATTGCGAGACGCACTCTCCTATCATCGTCATGTTAGATTGGATTAAAATCTCGAGTTCGTTCGAGATACGAGAAAGCTAAAAACAATCACTGTGGTTTTCCATTGAGGCAAAAATTCAAAATTTTTGTTGATCCGGATCACTTTTCGCAGACCTCGATATTTTTTGAGATTTATACACATGTTCTCACTAATACCAATAAACCTTGCACAGCTGTCTTACGCCTCGTGAAAAGAAACTATTGAGAGCACACACAAACATAAATCTGAGATCTGAAATAAAAATCGTGCCCAATGGAAAATCGCATTAGTTTTTCTAAAAAAAAAGCAAAATGAAACATTTTGCTCAAAAATTACTACCCAAATCTCGATCTGTATTTTACAAACAGTATATTTTTGTAAAGCTCAAAACTTCAGTGGCAATACAAACCCAATACCAACCACAAAAATCTCTAACATTAGGTATGTTACTAAATCTGAGTAAATCTGGAGTATGATTTCAAAACTAAAATGTGCTGAAATGAGTGATGGCATCATTGAACCATTTTTCTTCGAAAATGAGGCTGGGGACAACGTTTCGGTCAACGGTGGCCCTTACAGAGCCATGTTATCCGACTATTTTTATACTGAAATTGAAGACATGGTTTTGGACGACACATCTGGTTCATGCAGATGGGGCGCCATGCCACACAGCCCATGCCCAACGATTTTTTGCGCACCAAATTCTCAAATCGTGTTATCAGCCGTCTTGGCGATGTCAATTGGCCGCCTCGGAGCTGCGATTTGACCCCTTTGGACTTTTTTTGTGGAGAACCGTGAAGAAAGTGACATAAGGCCATACGTTCGAATATGGCCTTATGTCACGGCACACGGCATCACTTAAGGCCAATATCAGCCAGGCAATCCGTGAACTACAGCCCAAAACCATCAACAAGGTCTTGGAAAAGTGGAGTGACAGAATGCGCTACTGCGAAGCCAGCCGAGGCAGCCACTTGAACGACGTTTTATTCCATAATTAATGGGAATAATTGCTCTTACTAATAAAGCCATAATACATGGACAACATTTTATTGCATTTTTAAAAAGAAACTTGTATTTAGCCCACCCTGATGTACTTAACCCAGCTCAACTACTTTAAATTTAAAGTGCACTATGATTCATTTAGACTTTTTCTTAATCAAATTAGTTAAATTGTTGTTATCGGGCTCCCGACCCGTGAAGAGTCTCTGCCTGAGACACTGCAGCCTTCCATCCTCTACGATCCCGGGCACGCTGCTTCCAATTGTCCAGACCAAGCGCTCTGGCATCCGCGATGGCTTGGTCTTTGAAACGGAGGTTCGGTCTTCCTTGTCTTCTCGAACCTGGGGGCTGGGATTCGAAGACCCTCTTGGCTGGAGCATTATTGTCCATTCGCTCGATGTGGCCGAGCCAATGTAGTCGACGTGTTTTGGCTTTTTGGACTACATCCACATCTTGGTACAGCTCATAGAGTTCGCGGTTGTATCTTCTCCTCCATTCGCCCTCCTCGCACACAGGACCAAAAATCCGCCGAAGTATTTTTCTTTCGAAGGAGCCCAGTAGCATCTCTCCCTTCTTGCTTATCGTCCAGCACTCGGCGCCATAAAGCAGAACTGGCAGGATGAGGGTTTTGTAGAGCACACATTTCGTCCTTCGAGTTAGGAGTTTTGAACCCAGTTGTTTTGCCAAACCGAAGTAGCAGCGGTTTCCTAGGGTAATTCTTCGTCGGATCTCCACTAGGGTGTCATTCGTGGAGTTTACGTTTACTCCGAGGTAGGTGAACTCCTTAACTACCTCGAAATTATTGCTATCAATAGTGACGTTTTGTCCTAGGCGGTGGACAGATGCTTGTTTGTTTGTTGATAGCATGTACTTAGTCTTGTCCTCATTTACTACAAGTCCAACGGATTTCGCCTGTTCTTCAATCGCCGTGAACGCTTCTATCACGGCACGCTGGGAGCGACCGATGATGTCAATATCGTCCGCATAGCCAAGCAGCTGGACGGACCTGTTGAAGATAGTGCCTTCCGTGTTGACACCTGCCCTGCGCACTATCTGCTCCAGTACGAGATTGAAGAAGTCGCATGATAGAGCGTCTCCTTGCCGAAATCCGGTGCATGTTTGAAATAGTTCGGAAGAGCTGCTTCCAAACTGCACGTTGCAGCGTGTGTTTTCCAGCGTCGCGCGACACAACTGAATCAGTTTTGCCGGGATTCCGAATTCGGCCATCGCCATATAGAGCTCCTGACGATGTATGCTATCATACGCGGCTTTGAAGTCGATGAATAGGTGGTGGGTTTCGACTTGAAATTCGTTGGTCTTTTCCAAGATTTGCCTCAGTGTGAAAATTTGATCTATAGTCGATCTGCCGGGCCGGAAGCCACACTGGTACGTGCCGATTAGTGTGTTGCAGAACGGTTTTAGACGTTCACACAGTACGTTGGATAGGATCTTGTATGCGACATTTAGCAGGGATATGCCTCGATAGTTCTTGCAAGACATAGGATCGCCTTTTTTGAAGATGGGGCATATGGAGCCCCAAAATTGTTAAATTAGTTAAATTGCTTTCAAAATTATTAGATTGTTTTGGTGACAATTGCCAAATAAGCTTCATACAAACAAATACCAACTAACGGTATGCAAATTTTGGCTGCATACATCCGATGTTTGGCAAAACTGCATTCGCCCCAATAGTACGCACTTAATTTATGCAAATTAAGTTTGCATATTCGCTCAATATAAAACTAAAGCTTTTTCGACTAAAATCAAATTGCATTGCAAATTGCAAGATACACAGTGTTGTATTTTTGATTATTTTGGATAAATGGATTGAAAAACACAGTATACATTGCACCCATGTTGGGATAGACATAACGTAGTCCTTAACTACAGCTGGTGAACTTTGTTCAGTGAGAACAATAATATCCTTTAAATACTTGACAACACTTGACAAGATGAGATAGAAAGCTCGCAATCATACAAGTGGGGACAGTTATTTACAATGTTCTCCCAAATCAAGATTATGCGCAAAAGCTTAATGCGTGTTGACTTATTACATTTTATTGCCTGCACATGATGAGAGCTATCGAAGAGCCATAAGTGGAACAGAAACAAAAGGATGTCATAGTATATATAAATATAGGGCATGTCTGAAGTACCTAATTAGACATTTCATCAAAACATAGTTTTTGATGCATGATATCCACTGTGCTGTGGCTTGTAGATTTTATTGATCTGTGGTCTTTAAATACTAAACGGCATCATCATTGAGGGCGCAGCGGCTTAGTGTTAGTGTGCTGGAAGTCCCAGGCTCTATCCCAAGAAAAAAAACTAATTACATTCTCAATTCAGCCGTGCGGACTCGACATCTGAGAAGCTAAGCCAAGGGTGTCTATATGGACCTGTTGCGCCATCTATTTATTTATTAATGAGGAATATTCTACTTTACTTTACTTCACTGAAATAAGTGTGCAATAAAAATGGCCTATTATTTGCGAAAAATCCTAAAAAAATAAAAAAAAAAACACCCATCAGGGACCCACTCAAATACACAGAATAAAGTACACGACTGGGTCGCACGGCAATTTCTCGTTTATTGTGAATCGCGCTGGATGTCAGAGTCAGTGTATGAAGGCAGATCGGAATTTGGGTAGTAATTTTTGAAAACTATTTATAAAACGCCTTTATTTGCATTTTTTCAGAAAAATTAAAGTAGGTCGCATCGAAGCAGTTCGCACGAGTATTGGTGACAGTAGAGGAACATCTATTCGGTACCGTAGTCAAGAATTGTGCATTTTGAGAAGCTCTATAGCTATACAGCGAATTCTCACGAAAGACTAAAAACTTAATTCTTACAAAGTTCAATTGACTCAAGAACTGAAGACTACTGACCATGTCCATGTATCGCGAAGAGAGTTCGTTGAGTGGATTTTAGAACAACAACAAATTGATGCTGATTTTTCGAACAAAATCATTTTCAGTGATGAAACTCATTTTTATCGTGATGGCTGTTAATCGTCAAAATTGTCACATTTGGGGTTCAGAAAACCCTTTAGTAATTGTTGAGAAACAAATGCATCCACAACGCGTGACTGTTTGGTGCGGATTTTGGGCTGGAGGCATTATCGGACCATTCTTCTTCGAAAATGCGGCTGGTCAGACAGTAACAATGAATGGTGTTCGTTATTTTGACATGATAACCCAGTTTTTAGTGAATAAATTACAAGATATGGTTATGACCAACATGTGGTCTCAACAAGACAGTGCCACATGCCATACAGCTAGAGAAACAATTCAATTACCATTGGACTTTTTTCTTTTGGGTTTTTTAAAGTCATTTATGCGAAACGGTCAAAGACAATTTCAATAAAAGAGTAGGTACATACTTGACAGCAAAGCCGTCACTTATCCTATTTGCTATTCTATACATAACCCCAATCTGTATATTCTATGAATCAAAAAAATGTCAGCTTTCTAATTAAAAATCTGTATTTTCTATCAAAATTAAATTTTGCGTGAAGTATGGGACACCCTTTAGATACCAAAACATTTAACATTGAATTTGTGAAAGACCCCTTTTCTGCCAACAGACACTATAGTGCTTTCAAATACCATCGATAGATTTGTACCAAATTCATGGGTCGTGAATCGATGTACGAATAGAAAAATGTTTCAACTGAACGTAGGGCGTATACGTAACATTTTTTACTTCAAGAATTAATTATTTTAAAGGTGGGTCAGTTGTGAGTGTTTCTCAAAATAGCTAGCTTTCTATAATAATTATTTGTTTGTTGCAAATTAATCAAAAGCAATTATTGGGGATTTTTTTTATTGAATTAGTGTGGATGTGGAACGACCCCAAATGGCTTGGGCGAAATGATATTAAACTTTTATTTTGCTAAATAGAGCATTCTCTACAGAACTTCGTTGAAGACGTAGATCAATAATAAGATATTTTTAATAGTAACTAGAACTGCCGAGTTTGTGTTACTTAGAATTGGAGAACGTTAAGGCAGAATCAATTTCACCTTCTCAGAGGGATTTGTTTTCAAAAATGTTATTTGACGTTAATTGACGGATGAAATTTGTGATTCAGTGTACTCTGGCAAATAATCATGAAGCAATATACACTACTTTACAACTATTAACGCGAACAATGCCAAAAAGAGCAAAATTCCAAAATTTTACAAGCAGCGCTTCGCCTCATTTATATTTCACAGTGTCAAATGTGAACGCACAATTCAAAAGGTCATCGATAAGTTTTGTGCTCAATTCACTTACTTGGCATACAACCAGACTTTAAGAAATATTCATGTTGAAGAAAATATTTTGTCGCTGTAGGTCATAGAGCCGCCAAAAAGGCAAACTTTGATGGAAATGCTTATTTGTCAGCACACTATTTGGAAGCCTTTTGAAAAAGATGTTAGCCCCGAGTCCTAAATGATTAAAGGAGTCCAAGCATTAACCAAAACTCACTCCATAATTTCAGTATAGGCCTTTCTCTAGAAGTATTCAATTTTGTTTTATTATCGGGAAGAGTGGACGGTTTTCTAGGGGACAAATTTTGACGACAATCATCAGCCCAATATCATTTTCAAAACTAAACTATCGTTTCTGTGACTAATGCCCCATATACTCGAACTCCAAGGTATTGTGTGTTTCAAATTATTTTGCTAAACCCAATTTGGCACATAGAAAAGCGGCTTTCAGGCCAATTCAGTCATTTAGTCGAGATATACTACCTCTTCATCGACCTAAGAATCGCGAAATACGTTAGTTAGTTAGTTTCAAGTGGCTCTCGATGAGAGAAACACTTTGGCCGTTATTCGGCCCATTGTGCTTCAGCTTCAGGGATTTGGGGAGCTATTTCTTTATTGGCTACTCATGTAAACCATTTGTTGCCAGTTATAAAGCTATAATAATGTTAGCGGTGCTGGCATTGCCTAGATCATTCAGAAAATAGGTTCCTAAGTGAGCCTTTCCTAAATTGGCTGGGGCAGGGCAACTGCAAAGAAAGTGAGTGATGGGCTCATCCTTCTCATCATCTCTAGAGTTTCTGCAAAAGTCATTGTATGGCAGACCGAGCCTTTGCGCGTGTCTACCTAAGATGCAGTGCCCGGAGATGACATAAACGACTTTCGAGATTCGAGTCGAAGTAGCAAGTAGCTCCTTGGATCACTTTGTATCCAGAGCTGGCCAGGTGAGCATAGCAGTATCACAGTATCCTAGTTGTTTCCATCTGAAACTTGCTCTGCTTGCTGCGTGCGCTTGATCTTATTTCGCTTGATATTAAGGATTTGAATGCAGCTTGGCTATCAATGTATGTGACGATATCCCTTTGAGCCACTAGGGATTTCCTAGCTCGTTCGACAATATTTTCTTTCCATAAAAGCTTCCTGTCCAGTGTCAGCCCCAAATATCATAGAAATAAGTCCGAAATTACAGAGGATTTAAGGATTTGTGAGTCCGAAGCCGGTTAATTATTTATAAAATAAATTTCAAAAATCTTTCATTATCCGTTCACACATATTCACTACCCATAATTCTCATAATGTCAACGTTTTTCTTGTCTTAGTTTCCATTTTTTTGGTTTAAAAGTATTAGGCCAAACTTATCAAACCATACCCTACACCACTTCCGAGAGCAAGCCAAGCAAAATCCAAACCAATTTGTCAGACTCTCACCGACTTGTCCTGGAGAGACTGCCATGTCACACATGCACAATTACACAATCGTCTGTCTATTTGAAAGATACCTGTTGGCTATGCTTCCTGTTCCTTTGCAAAAAAAAATAAACTTTTCTTACAGAGCATACACAAAAGCTCTTCTCTCTGTTGCTTTTGTTATTCATGAAGTCGCAGTATGCGTTCAGAAGAATTTGCCGACTTGTTACTTGCGCTCTTGTGATTTCAATGTACGCACATATATAGTAACAGCTTTAGCAAAAAAGGATCTACCTATCAGTCAATTCGAAAAGCCACAAGTGACGACGAGCAATATGTGAAAGATTTTGCACGCATCTCTCGCGTTTCATCTCTCTACCTCAGACTTTCAGTCATTGCATCTCTTTCTATCACCAAAACTACAACTTGTTGTTGTTGAGGAGAGTTCTTCTATGCTATAGCTGTACAAGGAAAGGATATTGCAATTACTATAGTGACATACAGGATTTCAGGACTCTCTCGTGCGAAAAAATACACATCGAAGTATAAAAAAAAACTGCTCACAACAACAATATAGATTTTCTATTGGGAAAAGGTCAGAAGGACACGAATATACATCGGCAGACTGTATGGTGTGTCGATGGTACATAGCACAAACAGGATTCTCGGGAATATTTTTGTAAGCTATCAGTTACCGCCCTCATTCAGAATCGGTCGAACGCAAGCGGTTGTTCTCCTCAGTAGTGCTTCATTAGCCATTGATAGTTTCGTGTGATTGTGCATCCTGTAGACGGATCTTTTAGAATTTTATTAAGTAGTGTGCTTCGAAAAAAAAACCTTGCAAATTGCCGTCCATATTTATTGAATGAGCATAGTATTCTTTTTTTTTAAATGCAATTGGCGTCGGTCGGTGGTTTATGCAGTTGGAAAAAGTAAAAAGTGCGTAAAGCGTGCGAAAAAAGGATAACTAAGCCTTTGTTAGTTTTTCCATCCAAGGTACATACTTTGTACTTCCCCAATCCCCAGATACACATCTATAGTCTGCTGAGAAAATAAAAAAAAAATAATTTAATTTCTGGACGTTGTGTAGCCTTTATGCGGAATTGTCATACATAAAACGAAAACCACCTGTTGTGAGAACTTTTTTTTTAAACTTTGTGCTCACTGTTAAGCCTACTTATCCATACGCTCCTCTTGTGAATAACGGTTTTAATAAGCAAAATTCTAGAACGTTCTCTGGCGAAAGTTACCTTACTGCAAAAAAAAGTGTTAGAATGAAGTCGTCATCATTTTCCATACGCGTTATGCGAAGGGTATGTATCTATTGAGTGATTTCACCGATAAAGTGCAACTTAATTTTTATTTTTGGTTTGTAACACCGCCTTATGTATCATTATCATAACATCCGCCATTATAATTCTCGAGACAGCAGGTACACTTAGTCTAATTGGATACAGATTGTCGTTCATTATAGGATTATTGGGAACAAACTCCCGTTGTCCCGTCGGAATTAGTTTAGTTGTGATTTTTCAAATTCTCTGCTAGCTATATGAATGTCAGAAAAAACTTTATTTAATCAGGACGAAGAAAAGTTAATTATAATTTATAGCTGCGCTCCTACACTATCCTGTCTAGGATAAGTCTCAAATGTAAATAAAGTTAAAAAAAATTATGTATATCCTTTGTGTACGCCATTTTCGTTGGCACTTTTTTGTTGTAATTTTTTCCTTAGAAGCTTTCTCGTTTTTCCTGTGTGTAATCAGAGTGAAGAAGCCCTTAACGGTTGTGTATACCGGGGAAGGATGGAGTCTGGTGTTCTTTTTATTTTTTTTTTATTTGAATATATTTACTTTGATGCTTAGGGAGATGAAGTGGAATATCTATGCGAATATGTTTAGTAGGTGGAATTTACTTTGGTGTAGATAGCGAGTGTATATCCACTCGTAAGTATGTCAAAGCCATTTAGTGCAGAAAGGGTGTTGTTTTTGTTGCACGATTGAAATTTGTAAATAAATTTGTTTTTTGGTTAAATGGGTCTTATTTTTTTTTTATGCGCCTAGCTAGGGGGTGTCTGCGTTTATTTGGCGTAATTAATTTGTTTACAAGAGTTCCGCTTGAATAGACGAGACGTCATTTCGATGATATTAAAGGATGTCAGCCATCCGAAGTGTTTGTTTTGGATTAGCAGCAGTAGATTATTGTAGATAGAATTAATGATGTCAGTGATATTGAATTGTTATTTTGTAAGATATGTACACATCAAGTATTGCTCTCATAATGTCTTTGGGATATGTACGAAATTTGAAACAATTTTGAGGCTTTCTTGTAGGCAATTTCATGGATGAAGCCATATACATATTGAGATAGGTTGAAAATATATATTCGTCAAAGCGATATGAAAAGTAGCAACAAAAAAAGCAAATCCTCTATGGCTTCAACGAATTTCTTTGAATAGAAAAATTCTGAATATTTGGAGGGTGTTTCAATTACAAACACCATAAGTCTGATAGGTGGCTGAGGCTATATATGAGAGTTTTTACTGTTAGAAGTTTTATTAGTTTGCTTACGAAGAAGTATCTGGTAAATCTAGTCCAGAATTTTATGACTGAATACCCAGAATTCTTCATTTAAAAACAGTTTTTTTTTATAAGAAATTGTCATTTATTTGTTGTGAAATTCATTTTATTTATACTTACGTGATTTGGCGGTTCTACAGTTTGCTATGAACAGAGGCCCTCAAATAACAAGTCCCTAACTGTTTCCAGTTGCGCGCTCCAATTTGGTTGAGGTTCCCTTCAACTTCTGAGCGCCTTCTGAGATCTTCATTTACTGCATTATCCCTCTGATTTGGAGTGTCCATTTGCTCTACAATCTAAACATTTTCTAGCCATCTCAGTCGACTGATGCGCAATTATTTGACTAGGTTGATGTCGCTTTATCTCTTCCTCGTTGAATCTCCTCCTCCAATGCCCGTCAAAAAGACGAGAATATTTTGCAAAGAGTCTTTCTGTCGAACCTTTCGAAAGATACCTTCATCGGTTTTAAAGAGAGCCCAAAATTCAGCGCAATTATTCAAGACTGGAATAATCAAGGCCTATACTCCTAGGCCTAATCTCCTTAATTGTTCAGAATCGGAGCGACATTTACGTTTGATCGTAAAACTTTACGTACTTACAGAAGCCCGTAAATGCAAACACAGCATTTCAAAGTTGACCGTAAAATAAAAGACAGAAGACTAAAAATGAACATTTTAAAAAAGATGCGGGCTTCTTGATGTTTTAGGGGAAATTTTTGTAAACAATAAAAAAAAGAGAAATGTTGATGGCGAAAAGTCGCTTTGCATATACTTAAACTCGCACTATGAGTGCAAATCCTACAGTGACCACAGGCAGGTGTTCTTCCACGCTGGCAAAACCACTGCATAAGCTTTTTCACCTGTCCTATTTTTCTGAACTCTTTCCGAGTAGGTGCAAAACAGCATTTTTTGTCCAGCCCGTCCCTAAAAATGGCGAATCTTCTTCTCCTACCAATTATCGATCCATAGCACTTACATCCATTCTTTCTAAGGTAATGGAAACGCTGATAAACTGTCAGCTTATTAAATATCTTGAATCAGGGGAACTCCTCAATGACCGGCAGTACGGTTTTCGTGGAAACAGGTCCACTGGTGATGTGAGGACTTTTCTCACCGAGAAGTGGAACCAATCTCTCCATCGCTTCGGTGAATCGAAGATTGTTGCGCTTGATATTTCAACAGAGTTTGGCACCAAGCTCTTTTGTCGAAAATGCATGCTTATGGGATCGATGCGTCTCTTATTCAATGGATTAGAAACTACCTTTCTGGCCGTCCGACTCTCTTTCTCATTTTTATAAATGATCTCTTGTCTGCAACTTCTAATCGAATCCATTCCTTCGCTGATGACAGCACTCTTAGCTTCTCATATTCGTTCCAGGATCCACTTCCCTGCTCTTCAGCCGTAGAACTGGAGCGGCAACGTATGTTAAGCTCATTAAATTCCGACCTTGATAGCATTTTACAATAGGGTTCATCCAATAGAGTGAAATTTAATGCATCAAAAACACAATACTGTCTGCTGTCTCTAAAGCGAAACCCTAACCTACAGCCATTATTCATGAATGGCACTTGCATCACCTAAACCTAAACACTTTTCCATTCTCGGTATGTGCGGCCATGACAACCTTCGTTGGAATAACACATATACACGATGTCGCCAAGAATGCTGCGAAATGTCTAGGTTTTCTCAAACGGTGCAAGAAATATTTTACCCCTTCTGATCTGGCTACAATATATAAGGCGTTCATTCGCCCCAAACTTGAGTACAATTTCCACATCTACTGGATAGGATCCAACCAAAATCGTGCGTTGAAACTAATCGGAGATACGAAGATCGCGAATTCTATTCATTCGTTTGAACATCGCAAATCAAAACGATCTGAGCACGCTCGGTAAAGAGCACACTCAATATGTTCGAGCTCTATTTAGAGCTTCCAATACCGAACATGCTGCTTCATGTAATTCTGTCAACTGAAATAAAAAATGGGAAGTGCTACGCTCCTTTGTCCAATTTGTTTTGTCTATGTCCTTCAACAAGACGAATTATTTAATTTTAATCCTATTAGTAGTACTATTTTTGATACTCTAATTTTTGTAGCCAGGGCAACACTCCTCTTTAAATTTACTTTAAGGAAAGTTTTATTTATTTAATGCTCGATATAAATATGACTTCCTTAACATTAACATTTGACAGTGCATCAGTTAACGATTTTCTGGCAACTAAATTCGTTTATTGTTACTGTCATTTTTTAAAATGTGGAGGCCTCTTAGGTGTCAGGCTCAAACGCAAAGTTTCTTTTTTTTGGCATTTATCCGAAAATGGTGGACCAAAAATGAACTGATTGATATCACATATTTTGAACAATTTTTCTACAAAATATCCAATAAAAATGCAAAATAAAAACTTGCTGTCAAGTACATAAAATGTTTTTTTTTTACCAAAATTATGTCGATTTCCATTGGGCAAGAAAAAGCACTTTATTCCGATTCAGATCAGACTAGCTCTAGAAATCAGCTGACATTTTTGTAAACATAAAAAAATAGCTGATTGTCAAATAACACACCAACCCAAAAGCAAAAAAAAGAAATCTCATTTCATATTCCCTTGGGGTAGGAAAAGTCTGAGATCTGAGAGCAAAACGGTAAAAGCCCAATGGAAATCGACATTAGAAGGTCTTACAAATGACAGAGAATTACTAGTACAGTAAATGCTATACATATTAGGTCTGTTCCTTTACTTTTTAATTTTACGAATTTGTTTGCGAATTTTTACTCGTTCCTTGAAAGTTTCGTAATTCGTAAAAGAGAGCGCCTGAGAATCGTACTAGTTTTTACTCAACAAATATCTTGTATGGCTGTTTGTCATTTGGGCTAAAAATGTATCCTCGGATAATTTTCTGACATTTATGGAAGTGTTAAAACAGAAGTTAACAAAACTTCAATCTTAAAACAGAGTTTAAAGAATTTTACGCTATTAATTAATTGAAATTTAGTATTTCATTTCCTTCTTAACATTCTAGCAAACCTCAAGCAAAAGAAAACGTCAAAATATTAGCCTTCCATTGGTTAATATATTATCTTGCTTCCGGAGCATAATCATTTTTTGACAGATGAAAATTCGTTCGCCACCACCATAGTGTCAGAAAATTATCCGAGAATAATTATTGAGCCAATTTATTGACACGCACGGCTTTAGAATTGAACAAAATGGTGTGTTTTCACTTGACAATTTGACAGATGATTTGAAATTGTTTGTCCTTTTTGGCATAGGCGTGCAATTACTAATCGCATTTGTGTTATGATTTCATATAAAAGAAATTCGATTTATTCCCAATAATTTTCGTCGCTAGATGATCAACTAATATTGCTAATAAATTTGCAGTTATTTTAAGGACTTTTTCTACCACTGTAATTTACGACTGTCAAATAAAATGGCCACACTACATACTTACTGCAATAATGGAAAAACAAAATGAATCTGTCATTCTTCATAGGTTACTTCAATCGAGTTCCCTAACTTTTTTGTAATGTCGTTTTCGGTTGGTCGTCCAGAATCGTTCGAAAAAACTCTCCGCGATTCTGAATTCAAATCCAGAAGCAAATTTCTCTTCTTTTCAGTGGAAGAACTGTCAGTTGAGTGCCAATCGAACGCTTTCAGAAGCGCTCGGATTGCTTATGGACGACCAACCGAAAACGACATAAGTTTCTCTCGCTGAGAGAGAATTAATCCCCACCTCTGTCATTTTGGCAGTCTTCTCTTCTCCAATTTTACTACAAAAATAAAGGAACAAACCTAATAGGTCTGTTTGCTTCGTTTGCAATATTGCAGAAATATTGCTGAAAGTTGATAATTTTAAAAGAACTCGAAGCAAACTACTTCACAATTATGAATTCAATTTTAACTAATGTCTAAGGAGAACTAAATTTGCTAAGAAAACCAGCCGATTTTTTTTTTCAATTTTTTACGATACTCTCTACCTCAGAAGTAGGTAAAGAAAATCATGTGATAAAACAAGAAGTCAACCATTTTCGGAAAGCATTTTTCTCACGCAAAATCCTATATTTTTCTGTTGAAAGACATTATTGTCTTCTGTCACACAAAGAGCATTGTTTCCTTCACTTAAATTGCTGAGATACTAGTAGCAATAAATCAGACTCTCACAACACACGTGGCAAAACTTATTTGTCAATGTCCAACTAATGTAAACATTAAATCAAGACGAACAGTAGGTAAATATTTGGACAATCAATTTCGACCAGAAGGTGTAAATATATGCGACAGATTTATGTCCTGGAAGAAAAATGAATATTTATTCGCAACGGAAACGACAGTTTATTCCATTACCGAATAAATATTCATTTGGTCGAATGTCGTACTCATCGTAAGGGTAGAAGGTAAAAAGGACACCCCAAAAATCAAGCTCATAAATTTATAAAATAGGAAAAAAAAAAAAGTTTTTTTCCGGAGAACAACACGCATACGAGATACCCCATTTTTAATAATTGGATTTTTTTTTATTGTAAATTATTGATCGAAAATATTAAATATACGAGGTAACTCTTTATTCCTCGCTGTCACCTTCAGGGCATCGCAACTCAGACCCTCTCCTCACAAAATGGCACATGAAATGCATGAAAAATAATTGGATATGGGACAAGTTTGGACAGTAGCTACTATGTCAACGTAGCTTCCGGTGTTAAATATTGTTTTTGTTATAAAGCAAATTTCAGTTGGCACAGCTTGGAGGCCATAGGAATCGGTGTTACACTTTTGATTGACGCAAACAAAGACATTTACTTTCACAATTAATTGCATTAGATGGAAAGGGGAGATGAAGCTGAAGCGTATAGCCATATCGGATGGCTCCCGTTGGATTTGAACGAACTTAATTGAATATCAAGACATAACAAAGGAAACCTATTTGCATACGTATACGTGTGTGTTTAACTAATTGGTTTATATGGTTCCCGGTGGCTCTGTGAGTTGCCTATGGACTGTTTTACAACATCATCCGATCGTATTTAATGAGACTTTTCTAAGAATTATTGACATGCGGCTCACAAGTTGAATTGCAATTGTTTAGCGTGCAATTTTGATTGAGTCGGAGATGGAAGGACTCTTTTGGGGCACCTACATAATGTGGGTTTTGTCTTACTTTCCGACTATTCAACATTGAATTGGAACATTTAACAAGAAGATCTGACTACTAAGAAATAAATATCCCTGAATAAAGAATGTAACAAGTCGCCATAAAGCTGTCCACTCTAAAGACAAAGCATGAATGCGGATATCATGTGAAATTGAACACCACATAAACAGAAAATAGGCACCCAGCCTTAAGCCAATATAAGTCTTTCTTACACCAATCACAGCATACTTCACAATAAATCATTTCGAATGTGGTGCACTCTGCGAACGGTAAGTTCCGCAAATGTTTCTTAAGCCCCCTTGTATTCGATACATCAGAAGTTCCTTTCTGTGGTATTTCCTGTCACAATTTAAATCACCCATCGACTGGCTGAGAAGTGACGCAAGTTAGTAGCACATCGTAATAACTAATTTCCGATTCGTCGGAGCACTTATTTCTTCAATTCTATCGATATTATTTATTTTAATCGAAATCTGTCTATAACATACACACAGCGAAAGCACCACTTTGGCCATAAAGTATTCATTGCGAAGTGGTATTGTGCAAAATAAGAAAATACTGCAATGCCACTATAAGGATATGGAGTGAGGATGGTAGAAAATTGCTTTGTCCATCTCAGTAGATCCTGTAATGCAATGAAATGACTTTATTTGCGGGCAAATTGGTGGTAAGACGTTGGTGAAAGTTACTCTTGACATCGCATTGAGAAGGTTTTGCTGTATGTATTGGCCTGACGATGTGGTGGTCTTACTGTTCCGCAAATCAGTGATGCTTCGAAGAATGCTCTGACAAAGTCAGGATAGACTTTGGTATCGATGTGAAAAGTTCTACTTTTTTTTAGATGTTTCCATTGAAGGACACTTACTTCTATTGGCAAGTAGTGGCGACTTGCGGTATTGCGGAAGAGGAAATTACATTTGTTTTTCAATTTGTGCAAGTTTGTGGATTAATTTTAAGACAACTTAAGCTATTAGGAGGTAGTTGGTTTTTATTGCATTAAGATGCTGTTAGCAGAAGATTGGCCAACGCTTAACTTGTAAAAACTGCTAACAAGTGACTAGATCTTCGTTTTTAATTGTGTGTGGATACTCCTTTTTAGAGCGGCACAATTTTCCAAAAGTCTGTGCAACTACTTGCATACGCTGAATACATTGACGTAATTGGCAGAACGCAGCGAGCTGTCACTGGCGCCTTTGCAAATATTAGCACTGAAGAGGCAAAATTGGGTTTAGGCAAAACAAAGTACATGCTGTCAACAAGAAGGGACACACAATATCGACGAATCGGACAGAACGTCACGATTGGCAGCTACAACTTTGAGGTGGTTAGGGAGTTTGTCTACCTCGGCTGGTCTACCTAAACTCTGATGACGATGACATCACATCAGAAACCTAGTGAAGCATTACCCCTGTTAGAAGGCAATTGATTAGTAAGGCCTTGTCGAGAAACACCGAGGAGACTATATATAAGACCATCATCATCCCAGTCCTGCTTTATGGCGCGGAATCATGGATGCTATCAAAGGCGGATGAAGAACTTATTGGTCGCTTGGAAGGCAAAATTCTTCGAGTGATTTTCGGTCCTGTTTGCGTTGACGGACTTTGGAGGAGGAGATTTAACAGCGAACTCTACGAGCTGTACAGCGACATCGACCTGGTCAGAAAAGTACGTATCACGCGACTAAGATGCCTAGGATATGTAGAGCGAATGAACACCAACGCTCCGGCCCAAAGAGTCTTAGATTCCAACCCGGAGGGACAACGCCGTATAGGAAGACCTCGCCTTATGTGGCGCGCGCAAATGACCTTAGCTCCAAATACGTCGAAGTAGCTCATTAAGGTATCTCCCATGCCGACTGTTGACGTCACCGTTAATTCAATAGCGTGAATTCATCCGCCGCACGTCCTCTTTCTGACGTACTCATGTTAGACTTCTGAGACTCGAGCAGACAGTCAGTTCCGACAGAGAATTATAGCGTTGATATTTTCTTTGTGTTCAACACTCGCGTTTATAAGTTCAGCAAGTCAAACCCGGGTGAGCTAGACCAATGTGTATGTATGAAGCATTTGGAGTTGAGGCCACTTAAATGTTTAATAATGTTTAATAGTATGAAGTAGTTACAACAAGCTGGGCATCGCCAAGTTGATGCCAAGCAGAGTCTATCCTCTTCACACAACACCTAACTGCCGAACTCCATATATGGAAGCAATAATTGAAACCTAGTCTAACCTTGTAGAAGCCTCGGACTGAAGAATTTCTTTCCTTTAAATCGATAATTCAACTTTGAGTAGTCGCTGAACTACTGAGCGAGATTAGCAGATTCAACCCCCGGAAAATTAACAAGTTTTTTTCCACAGCACCGTCACTCGTAAATATCTGAGAGTACAAAAAGTAGGTCCCTTCCCTTCTAGCTAGCTAGCCTAGAAAGTATGATTTTTCGACCGAAATTGGGATCAACTTCCAACTGCTCGAGAGCCCAGTCAGCAAACAAACGGCGTTATTCATGGTCATTAACTTTGAGCTACTGGGTGTGTTGAATCTAAAGGCCCAAAATTCGCCAGGTTGCTGTATGCGAAAGGCCGAGTTCATGTGCGCAGTGCGGAAGTGACTGCCTCGAATTCTCCTGCACACTCTCATGAACAGTGGCGATATTTTCGGTAGATCTTGCGTTTCGTTGACAAACCGGTGTTGAGGCCATTTTTTCAGCTTCATTTTTGGTTTTTGTATTATTTACTCGTAGCATAATAAATTTAAAGCAAACAAAATCGTTCGCCACTTCTCATAATCTAAACTTTAATCCGAATAACTTGACTTGATTTTCCAGGTATGCATACTTCCAACTAACATTGATTGAATTATGTATCTACTAATTTTTATTATAATTCACCCGAGTATATATAGTATAGATATTCCCATCTCTGCATAGAAAATTTTAATTAAAAATATTCTCATAAGAGAAATGGTAATTAGTCATTTTGGGAAGCCCACACATTTCCTGTGCAAAAATGTATTTCCTACTGTTTTCTCATAAACACAGAGATAATGCAATCAACCCTGTGGAACAATTGCAAATGCATTTTAAAATTAAAACCCATGAAGTGTTTTGATGGGAATGGAAATGGAGAACAATGTGCCACCGGATTCTATGCAACTGCATACTTTTTTTTTGCCTCATTACTTTTTGTAGAAGCGAAACACTTCGACTGTATTTCAATTAACACTAAAAAATAAAGCAAATCACAAAAATGTCGTTTGTAGATTTAAATCAGGTTTTGATATAGAAACAAAAAAAAAATGATTTATTTTCCTCCTTTAGTTGCATTCTCATGGATGTCATTATAGATCATTGCCAAGTTAGGGTATATTTGTATTAAGAGAATGTTCAGAAAACAATTCCGGTTAATTGTTTACTCGCCATCGTTACAGTTGCGTACTACACACATTGCAAATCGAAAATACGTTAAGCTCGCTATATTGTCAAGTGAATATTATATTTGTGTAATCCATATCCAATATCCACACTACTATATAAAATGAAACGTCCGTCTGTTCGTCCCTCCATAACTCGAGAACCATTCGTCCGATTTTCATGATTTTTTTCAGATTTATAAATGTGTGGCCAAATTAGGCCGTAGGGTGGGTGAGAATTGTTGAGGATCTGCGGGAGTAAGGGGGGTCTCACGAACTGTTAGTCGTATGAACTTGAAAGTTTGTATATTGATAGAGAAGTCAAAATTATTGCATGCTTCATTCCAAAATTCGCGCATCTAGATTTGTTTACATAGGCTTTAGCGATGCCACCTGCCACTAAGGCACCATGGAACTGCCATTCCACTTCGGTGGCCGACTTGTCTTATGTATTATGACCTTCAACGTTTACCTAAATTGAGTATATACTAATAAGGTTCTATAAGAGTAATGCAATTTGTAGTGATCATAATAATATCAGTCAACCCTTTCAAGCATTTGACTTTGAACTTTTGACCATTCTGACACAATCTTAAACTTATAAAAAATTATTATGGTATATTTTGGAATATTTCATTTAAATATTGAAAAGAGAAACAAACAAATAAAAATGAACAAAAATTATTTAATTCTTGATTGTAAAAAATCACATAAATGTACTCGTGAAATTAATCTAATTTCCCATCCGGACATAGTCCGCAATTTTCATATTTCGAATCCCTAGCTGCATTGCCATCCCGTCCATACGGTTCTTCACCGTTCACATCGAGGAAATAGTTACCCTTCAAATGTTTGGGTGCAGCATATCCCATCGGAAATGATCCTCCGGGACATTTCTTGTTTTTCAATCTGGTCAACGAACTGCATCTCACCGCCATGAAATTATTTTCATTTCCCGGATAGACGGTTTCCGTGTAGTATATCCATGCACGCTCGTGGGCACACACAACCGAAATACATCCCGATGGCAGCGGACTCAAACCACCTGGATAGAAGTCAACATCACCCAGGGGATCACGCTTACCCAACACACCCGGATTGCTGTGAATGATATCAATGAACTCGGCATCGCCACGCAGTAGTCCTGACAAGTTTTCGCCCTCATTGAAGCATGGTTTCGCCGGATCTAGACCGGTGATGCGTGGTATTTGCTTGCCAGTCAGGTAATTGAATGTACGTCCTGCAGAACCCACAATATGCGCTCCCAAACTGTGTCCTATATGTTAGAGAAATAACAGTAGTTGGATTTTTTTTTATTTCGATTTGTTATCACTAGATGACCTACCAATGAGATGAATATTCTCCAGCGGGACTATTTCGCTCAATTGCACAAGTCCCAGTGCGATTTTCTCACCGATTTCTTCGGTATTCAAAGCAGACCATGTGTAAAGAGTGTCCACGTACGATGAAACATCAACTGCCTGAGGAAAAAGGTCAATTAACTGAATAAACCGCTCATGGAGTAGTTTTCCTTACGATAAAGTTAACATCTCCACGACAGTGGTACGCCTTGGCCATAAGGGAAATCGTATCCGATTCGTTGACAGTTGTCGTCCATCCAGTTGCTAAGATTACAGTCTTTTTTGTATTATCGAATTCAGGACTTTTCCACATGTCATTGGCACTGAGGAGGGGATAACTGTATTTTTTGCACGGTGTTCTTAATTGGAATTGCATCTTCTTGATGTCAGGTGTTACTTTTGGCGTAACTGAGTTTGTGGACACAGCTGCTGAACCTGTCAAGTAGACGATTTAAATCGTTGTGATATTTGTCTGGTGAAATGAGAATACTTACAAATAGCATTAATCGAAGTGGAAACAAATTCAAAGGGATATCCAGCGATAACATTCTTTCCGGATTCAAAAAGACCCTTTGGTGTTGGTAGTAAATTACCCGCGTTATTTATTACACCTCCGGCAATATCTCTTGATGATGTCAGGACATTCTTAAAACTCAAATCAAGAGTATTTATGGTGTCCAGCTGAAGGAGTAGTCCGCAGAGTAAGGTGAGAGTAAATTTCATCGTCATGGTGCTGTGGAAGTAGGGAATTTTATGTTTAGTTGAATGATGACTATAGGAACTCTAAAATATCATTAGTAAATTAACTAATGGCGGCGAGAAAGTATGTATAACTTCGTCGTTAATATTGCGTTTAAATTTCCTCTCAGGTACAGCGAAACAAGGATGAAGGCAAACATTTGTCAAACTCGACATTCTTTCAAATAATCGCAATGCTGCCCCAGTAGGACAACGTTATTATGGCTTTTGAAATCAACATTAAAAAGGCGAAGAATGCAAAAAGGACTGGAGGCAAACAAAAATAATTCATCAATTATGACGAAACCGATCTAATGTTTGAATGCAATAAGATGAAGAACAAGCGGATGGATTGACAAGTGAAAAGTTTTGAAAAGTAAAGGTTTTTTGGCAATTTAGGGAAGTTTCGACTTTGAATTATTTCCCTAATTAAGTGTTTTTTTTCTGTGCTACCTATCTACCCATACACTATCATCTTCAGACATTTTCCATAATGTTGGAGACAAGACTGGGGATTTAAATAGCATTTATACCAATCATATAAATAGAAAGTAAGGTTAAGCCCTTCGAGGTCGTACTGTACGTCATCCGAAAAAACAACTTTTTGCCTTTATACCCTATTCACACCAAGCCGAAAACTGGGTTTTCGCGAAAACAGTCGAAAACTTCCTCGAAAACAGAAGTTTTCCCATACATATTGCAGTTTTTAAAACGAGTTGTTTGAGGTCGTTTTCCATGAAAAGGCCATGAAAACGAGTGCAATCGTTGGGTTGTTGAAGCAGACACACCTTTTTCAAAATTCATCGAGCTCAGCAAAACTGCTGACAGGATATGAGAGACTGGGTGAGAGCCTCAGTGCTGTCGCTTCTTCTAGTTTTTTTGTTTACAAATATGGAATCTCTTGTTATCTTTGCACCATAAAGAGCAAATTATTGATTTTTTTATAACTTTAGAACGGCAGCACTGCCTGCCACAACTAAATGGTATTTTCAGATGTTTTGATTTTGAATGTTGCTTATGTTAATTATCTTGTGCATTTAACCATAAGTTAACGATTATTAAGTAGCTTAAATAATTTTGTATGTATATTATGTCATACGAGCGAAGCTTAGTAACTAAAATAAAAGTCTATTCGCCACAAACATTTCATACTTAGTTTCACAACTAAAAATAATTTCACAGTTGAAAATAATTTCCTTCAAAAATGCATCGACGGGAAAAAGTTTCCGTTGCACTTTCTTTTTTCCTTGTCTGCTATTCCTTGATCTCAAATCTATCACTTTCAAAGGATTTCTCATCAAGGCATTCATTTAAAAAAGTCATCCTTAAAAAATGTGCCGAGCCATTAATGGTCGCGCTTAATTCTGACAGATACATGCGGGACAGTCTGAAATAAAAATCTGATTTTTTTTAGCTGAAGTAGCGTAGCGCTCGGCTAAATGGATTCGCTTAAATTTAAGCTCTGCTAAATTTTGGAGAGAATTTTGTATGGGAGCTAAAGTTTAGCTCGAGCAGCGTACTAAACTTTACTGTAAAAAATATAAACATATGCATATAATAAATAAAAATATAAACATCCGCTAAGTTGAGCTACCTATTTAGAGCAAAGAGCTACTTTAGCCCCAAGCAACTTCTCCTTCTCTACAAAGCACAGGTTAGACCAGGCCTGGAATATTGCTCCTGGGGATATATTTCCAGAAGACTACAATTTGCAGCAATTTAAGTGCAGAACAAACATACATCTGCAAGCATCTCGGGGTGCTGATGAAGCGTTATAGGTTTGCCTTTCCCGGGAGAAGTATTTAAAAAAAAATGCAATTCTAAGTGTGCACTAACGAGCAGCAAAACGAAGTCAACGAAATGCAACACTGTTCAGTGTCCATAACCAAGAAATTCTGAACGCTTCACTGAGCGCATTACTGCAGATTAAACAGTTATCTATGAAGAAGACGGAAGCACAGACAACAAATAATTCCCATCTATTTTTTCCTGGAATGCATCAATCAACAGCTGAAAATAAAAATTCAATGCTGCCAAATCTATTTCATTTAATTTACTGCGTTGCTGTGCAGTGGTCTTAAAAATAGAGACATTTTGCAGTCCTGCGTTGGGTGCAGAATTTACATCTATCTATATGGCACAGTGAATTCTGGACAATGTGTTTTGAGCATTACTCTTTTTGTCCGAAAAGCGTGAGCAGTAAAATAATAGAGTAAGAGCTAGCAACGTTTTTTCTCAAGTCTGTAACTTTGTGAGCTTAGTTCGTGGTGACTACTGAACACGAAAATACATTTCTGGCAGCGCTGCGTTGGTTTATATTGAAATGCCATAACCTCAAAAGTGAAGGAAATTTACCTCATTTTAGCAAACTTAAGATTTTGGTACATGATGAAACCTGAGTTTTGGTTTAGCTTTGAGGAATTAGTATAGAGTGAAAATATCTCTAACATAATATCAAAAAATTTGACTTTGCTATTGTGACTTAAATTTTGCCTTTTTTGCACTTTAAAACCGGTAAACTGATATGGCAATTGCATTTTCTGTCTACATCGGCCGTAAATTAACACATACCAGACCAGAATCTTAAGTTTGCTAAAATGAGGTAAATTTCCTTCACTTTTGAGGTTATGGCATTCCTATATAAACCAACGCAGCGCTACCAGAAATATATTTTCGTGTTCAGTATTCACCCCGAACTAAGCTCACAAAGTTACAGACTTGCTAAAATGACTTGAGAAAAAACGTTGCTAGCTCTTACTCTATAACGTTTTCAACTAGATTTTACTCTACGAACTAAAGAACTGTAGAATTTGAGAAAAATAAATATTCAAACGATTGTTTCTAGTCAATTGTTATTAGCTAGTTACTTACAGTAGAAGTGGTGCAAGAGAGTTGAGGAGGATCCGTCACTCTCGAGACAGAGTATTCATGTAGGGTCGATTGAGACTGAGACGCCAATTCGGTGGAGATGTTTTTCAATGAGGCAATGGACTAATATACCTGTCCTGTCAGGATTCTTAAGTTATTTTTGTCCAGATTAATGGGAGAGTAGAATTATAGTGGGTGCAGTAGTGCAGTGGTTAGTGTACTGGACTACTGTGCGAGGGATCCCAGGTTTGATCCCCGGAAAAACAAATTACATCTTACATTCTCGCGAAAGTCTGACAAACATTCGAGAGTATAATTGTCCTGAAAAAGCTTCTCAATTATTCAGCCGTACGGACTCGGCATTCGTCCCGAAAAATAGAAACTCACACAAACGAATGGTTGCAAGAAGCTAGGCCTAGGGTGTCACCCGCCTGTTGCGCCACCTATTTACTTATTTTTTTTAGAATTATCTAGGCGGGTATTTTGGGAAGTATTGTCTGGTGGAGTTGTGCCAAGGTGTTTTAAGAGGTTGGGTGCGGTTTGAGTCAAGCTCTTGCTGTAGTTGCTAAAATGATGGTTCAGGTCCGATAAGTGGTAGTGTCTTTCCGACTTTAGTCAGTATGAATCATCTGTGTCATTGCCATCATAGCCTCTGTGGGCTAAAATGCAGTGAAGAATTACTAGGGTTTTCTTTGCATTATCGTAGATGGCCATGTATGTTTCCAGGATGGGCTTTAATCGATTTTGTCAATTTTATCGATTTTATGACAGATGAGTCAAAAGTTTTGAGAGATGCTTGGCTGAGGAAAACGTATAATAGGATTGTGATCCTATCCCTAATAATGCTGCTTATCTTCAAACTTTTCCTCTATTTTTGCAGATTCATTTTTAAACAAATATTTTATCAAGGTACATTTTTTTCCGTAGATTAACAATTAAAAGGCCGATTTCAGATTTATGTGACAATTTTTGACAATTCCGTAGCAGGATATATACAAGTTAACATCTATTTATAACCCTTGTGCATTTTTCAAATAAATTGCAATTTTAAATTTGACATACCAGCGTATTTTGAATGAAAAAGAAAATAGGTTGCGGACGTACGAGTTAGTATCTAGGTACTACTCAGTTGCAGTGGAATAAAATATACATTCAGCGAATCAAAACTAACATCATTAAGTGTATAATAACTAGAACTAATCACAATTACAGCACCATAAGAAGAAAATATCGATACAAATAATCACATTCACAATCTGGTCCGAAAAGCGACCCACAATCAATTTTCAAAAACATTCTGCATAACTGAATATTACTTCATAATTTTTTTGCACAGTACAACAATAAATAAATGATATTGTAATGAAAATGAAATTAAACTTCATACCGGAAGGTTGTGTGATCTGATCCGACTCTGTAGAATGATTCTCACGAAATACAATCGGCAGGCTCGGCACTTCGGCTGAATCGTTTAAAAAAACCAAACTAATCGTCTGATAGTCAAGACTAGAATGATAATTCGATTGTCGCGCGTCACCGATGCTCAGAATTGAAATAATATAGATACAATCAGTTTCAACTTGTTTTTTTTATTATTGTTTTTATAAATGGAAAGACAGGTAATGGATTGCAAGTAGAAGTTATAGTGCGAGTGCCATTTTTAGTCTGAGCGCGAATATCGTGATACTAGTTACGTGATTTCTTTGTCATTTACATATAATAGTTATTATAGTAAACAGTAGTAATTGCGTGAATATATCTTAGTATGCTGACTGTGATTAATTTTTTTAAATGTAGGTACTCGTATACCTAAACCAGAACTATGGAAGTCAGTTTACTTTGTACTAAAGTTGTTTTCCTGGTTGCGGTGTATTTTTTTTAGCGTGAATATACAGGTAGAACAGGCGGTATACACTACAGCATTCATTGTGGAAACAACTAATGAACCCAATGCTCTGCTATCCGCCATGGCTTGGTTTCGACAATTGGAAGTAAAGTGCTCTAGGCTCAATCTTTCTTGTCATCTCGAACCTTGAGGCTGGAATTCAAAGATTCATATGGCTGGAGCATTATTATCCATACGCTTGATGTACCCGCAGCTAATGTAGTTGACGTGTTCTGAATTTTGGACTACATCCTCATCTTTGTATAGCTCAAAGAGATCGCGCTAAAATCGTCTTGTCCATTCAGCTTATTCGCACACAGGACTGTCGAAAAATGGTTCTTTCAAAGGATAAGCCATTCCTTCCTGCTTATCGACAAGCACTCGGCACTAACACTCATGGTAAGAGTATAGGATTTTGGTAACTTGTGCATGCTCAAAAAAATAGAACAGGGTAGGGTAGACACAGGGTGAAATTGCTGGTACAATTCCGGCATATTCCCATATGGGAAGATTGCCGCTGATGATTAAAGTCACGATCGAGAGTTCTGAATCGCGGCCAAGGGCTATAACTTGTGTGTTCCAATCACAACATAATCGTGTAAAAAAAAATTGCTGTCATTAAGTATGCACGATTTGTTGTGATTGGAACACAATTTTCAGCAAACGTTTGCTGATTCAACATATCGTCTGATACTAGCTTCATTTCGGAATCGGTTCGAATTTATCAAAATAAACAGAAGAATGGAAGACAATAATAAAACAGAGAAAAATCGTTTGCTTGTTTTGAAACATTTGGCTAGGTTGAGAAGGGGTGCGAGAAAGGTCTCATACGGCACTAGGCACCATAATGGCCCATTGCGTTCTGATTCTGCATAATGGCGTAAGCATTGTGCGACAGTTCCTGACTATTTCTGACTATCGATGTAGATGGCTATATCTCTCTTCCAGATGTAGATCTCATCCGCCTTAGCTCTGCCGCCTAAAGAACAGCCAGAACTTATGACTGGAACCCACTGCTGTATCCGGTAATAGACACTCTCAGATTTGGATCTATGGTATAGATTTCAGCACCAGCATCTTTCGTTTATTTTAACTCCGTCTATATAGACTGTAATTTCGGTTGGGAAAGTTTTGGGTATTATACCGAAATAGCAGCTATTCATATAGCGACCTCCAATAGGTATAGAATTATTGATGGAGTTGATTTTTACTCCGTGGCAAAAGAATTCCTTCACTATATGGTCAATATTACCTTTCGTTGCTCCACCGAAACGAGATTTTATAAGTCACATGACAGCACGTCTCTTTATACCGAAATCCGGAAGAGTTACTTTCAAGTTGCACACAAAACGGCGTGTCACGCTCACGACTATCATGCGACATAACTGAATACGTTTGCCGAAATTCCGAATTTGCCATCGCCCCTGATCATGTATTCGGCTTTAAAGTCGAGTCTTGACTTGGAATTTGTTTAGCATTTTCCAGAATTTGCCTAAGTGTGAAATGTAGTCTATGGTCGATTGAAACTAAGGGATATTATGGTGCAATTCGTTTGCGATTAGCTGGTAAATCTATAGGAGTGGATGAAATCCGGCCAGAAATGCTGAAAACCTTATGTGAAGAGGCTAACTCTCTCGTGTCATTAAAGTGGCCTGGGAATGCGGTTATTGTGCCCCTTTTCAAGAAAGGGGATAAAAGGGATTGCCCCAATTGCAAGGGTATATCACTTTTGGTTAAAATATTTTTGTCTGAAAACAAATAGCAATCGTCTGAAAGATATAAAAATCGTCTGAAAACATTTATTTTAAAGAATTAAAGACCGCAACGCCGATTTTCAAAATTCATCTATGTTTTTTTGTGTTATGGACTTATTCTTTCCTTCAACTCCCTTGTTGGTAGAAGGAACACCTTTTTCAGAAGATTACTATTTGTTTTCAGACGTTTTAAAAATTGTTTCAGACGTTTTCAATATCGGATTTTCTGATGATTTCTATTTATTTACAGACGAATTCTATAAATTCAATACGCTTTTTTCGATTTTTGCCGACGTTTCCAATTTTTTGTCTAACAAATAATACTATTTATTTGTAGACGAAAAAATTGTAGCCTATCACTTTTAAGTCTCCTAGAGAAGTATTTGCCAAGGTGCTGAAAACGCGTTGAAGAGCTGTGGTTGAGTCACGATTAGGTTTAGGAAATGAACAATGCGATTTTCGGCACAACCGATCAATAAATTTACTCTTAGAATGATACTTGATAAGGCTTGGGAGTATGGGGGTAACGAATGCTTAATAGACATGGCGAAGGGCGAGGGCGTTGGGCTTCTGCAGGAGTGCGTTTTATCTTCTCTCCTTTTTATTACTAAAATGGACTGGATGTTACAGCACGGCCGTAGTCGTGGCGAAGAAATTTTCGAATTGGGAGATCTGGAGGGTAGGTCATTTCGCTGATGACTTGGTCATCCTAGTGTCCTCTCAGAATGAACTTCGACGCACACTCGATTGGTTGGTAGCCGTTTGTATTGAACATGAGATGAAAGGTAAACGTGAACAAATCTGAAGTGATGACCGTCTCCAGAACGCCTGTCCAATGCCCTCTGCATGTTAGTGGAGTCCCATTGAAACAGGTGGAGAAGTTTATCTAAATATCTCGGGGTCTTATTCACGAGTGATGGAATTAGAAATGCTGAGTTTTCCTGTAGGATTGGTCTGGCTAGGTCAGTTTTGAGACAGCTGGGCATTTCTATCATTAAGCGTACTGAACTTGGTGTTACAGCTAAGTTGTCAGTTTTTTATTCCATGTTTGATTCAACTCTTACCTATGGTCATGAAAGTACAAGATCGCAGATACAAGCTGCAAAAAAGAGATTCCTCCGTTGTATTGCTGGTGCGACCCATATATAGATCGCATTAAAAACACCAGAATACGTGAGGAACTCAATGTCGAGTAGCTACTTCTCCCGACGCAGCGGTCCATCATTGGTTTGGTCATGTTGAACGCATGTCCCCAACTAGGATCCCAAGACGTGCTATGGAATCCATAATCCATCAGGCAAGCGTCCTCTAGGTAGACGGAGGATGAGATGGTTATATCAAGTCCACAACTTGTATGGGGTTTGCCCATGATGATTTAGATCCGATGGCGGAGAATCGAGAGGTATAGAGGGTCCACCCGCGACCGACTTAATGGGTAAGCGGGCTATTGAAAATGAATGATGAATGAATATATGGAAAAGCTGCCCCACAAAATTCCCTAATATATCCCTCACTTATGTCTAGTTCTGTTCGATAAATGTATCAAGTGTCATTCGGGGTTCATGTTCAAAACGGAGCGTTTATAAAACTGTAAAATAAACCCGGCAGAAAATTTGCCTCGCATGAAAAATAAAAACTCACTAAAAATAGTTCCAAATATTTAATTTCATAGTCTTATCAATGTCTTAGCGAACAATTGTGCTTAAAAAAGGCACAAATCAAATCGTTTGTTTTGATGCTTCTTATCTTAGAAATTGCCACCACGAATTATCAAAAATAGCATAGCGGCCAAGACTAGGTGAAGTTATCGATGTTTCTGCTGACAGTACATACACGCTGACTGCTGAGATAAGAGAGAGCATGATTTATTAATATGTAGGTACGCGAATGACGATAATGCAGCGGATGTTGGGGGACCAGAGGACCAGAGTTACCATGAGTCTTAATTTCTAAATCGTTGCGCCACTGTGCATATTTTTTTTTTTTTTTAAATAAAAAAAAAGTCAACACCTTCCCACTTTCCACCCGTTTAGTGGAAATGTACCTGTGCGCGTGAATGTGTGCACAAGCAATTGTGATTCAGCCATCTGGAATTGGATTTGCATCCAATCCACCGGGATAAAAGTCAACGTGACCGAATGTGGCTCACGTTTCACAAGCACACCCGGATTGCTTTAGATATGATGTCGACAAATTGCGCATTCATTTGGGTTATAGGCTACCACCACTCCGCGTTTAGAAAACAAGGTTTCGCTGGATCCGTATCTGCAATTCACATCAACTGTAATACGAAAGGATTTTCTTGCCGCACTTCCCCACAGACTGTAAATGGTTTAAGTCAGCGCCCATCGAAACGACAGTTTAATTGTGTTTTGTGATGTGAATGTGACGAGGAGTTTCTACATGGTCAGTCCCAGGCACCGCGAGTGTTGTAGTGTCCACGGCCTTGCGAGGGATTTGAATATTTATCTAATCAAATTGATTGGGTCACCCATCCTCCACATACGAAGGACGATTTACCGCAAAATTCCAGTTGTTCGCTTTTGACTTTTCGCACAGAGATGTATTCGTCGCAATGCTATATAGGTATGCCAGTCGATGACCATTAGAATATGGTTACCTTCTGTCACACAAAAGGAAAAGCACAACCGCAATGTGGTGGCAACGTGTAGTTGTGACACGGCGCGGCATCTTTATTGTGGGAGACATGTGATTAATATTCAGATGAGTTCGCCACTGCAGCAATTTCGTGTTACACTGCACTTCCCATAAAGAAAGGTGTGTGGGTGGATGGAAGACACCCCAGTTGTAGATCAAATTGAAAGTTGTTGTTGCTGTACATTGTACCTACACCGTCGTTCTATAGAAGACGATAAAACCTCGAACGGATGTCAGATGCTTCGATACGACGACGGTTCTGGTGATGATATCATGTCGATGGTATTGGAAGTAATGTATTCAGATGGCTGGCGACAATATTCAAAGGATTCCAATCGAGATTAGACGCAGCACCATCAATAAAGAATGCGAATCGAATCAGAAGGAGTGGTGCCACGACGGTGTTGAGTGACATTCTGAAAAATTATACCCATGAGTTGTATCCCTTGAGACCGTGGAAGAGGTGTTGGGTTTTTTTTTCCACCAGATATTCATATTAAAGGGACTCTATGAGAATTGAAATAAATTAAATCGTATGTCGACTTAATGAAAATACGTGGTTGGTTTAAATAAGATACATTTTGCAGAAATGCAGCAAAATTATTACGTTCTTTGCAACGAAATCATCGGAGTTGGATACATTTTGCCAAGGATATTTGGACACCATAGAGCTTCTACTTTAATGTTTTTCATAATTTAAAAAGTATTTTGCAACCCTTCGAATTGAGAAATTTTTTGCGGCACATCCATCGCAGAAAATTTAAGAAAATGGGAAGTTCAGCGGGAGCCAGTAGTGCACACTTCAAATAGTTGGAGTTTGGATCTCTGAGCTAAAGGGTGTCCCAATAATTCACACAGAATTTGAATTTTGCACCATTTAATAGAACAATGATGCCAACGCAAAAAAAGATAACAATGTGACAGCTGACAGTTCGGGGTAGTTATACGAAAGAACAACGCATTTTCATTGTTGAGCAATATTTTAAAAATAATACAGGCTTGTTCGAACAAAGTCATCTTCAGTGATGAAGCTCATTTTCATCTTGATGGCTTCGTTAATTGTCAAAATTGTCAAAGAGGAGTATTAATGAAATTCAGTCACATTTTATATGGGACACCCATTAACTCCGGAAAAACGAGCCTCGCTACAAAAAATATTGGAAATTTTTTTCTTTATGTTTCAGCACATGGACTTCCCTCCAAAAGTTAAATTTTCCCAAGGTTTTGACTTAGCTAAGTCGACCCATTGCAACCGAAAGAAGTATGTTTTGAAGTATAAAAATACGAGAGAGTACTGGTCATTATAGCTTTTTGATGACATTTATATGGACTACTTCTGAATTTTACATGACTGGTATGGTTATGATTATGGCAATTTTAATAGCCGATTGAAAGGTAGGACAAGTTCATAAACGAAGCAATAAATTGACGAAACGATAACCAAGATGCTAATAAAAATGTCCAATAAATGCTGCTCCACTTAACGCATATACGATTGACAAGTTCAAAATAGAAACGGCATCTTCTCAAGTGATGCATTTATGGTCGGATTTTCTTTTATTTCAGGACACTCTGCACATCGTGTCATTTTATTTCTCAAACACAAGCACACACACATACACACATATCAAATTCAGGTTCTAAACCACAAGAGCTCGAAGAACAATTGTGTACTAAAATTCTAATGACTCCATTATTCCCGAGAGCACATTTAGATGTAATTGACTCCTTTATATCACTTAACTACGCTGCGGCACTTTAGTGCCATTTTTTATGGTCGTCATTGCAATAACTTTCATGTACATGTATGTACACTCGTTTCATTTGCCCCAGAGTGCTATCAAGGGAAATGAGATTGTTTATGCCAACTTCAGTCAGGCAGTAAGTAAATATGACCCACATCCTTACGTGTGTTTTAAATGACAGGAGTCGCCTTGGCATTTCATATCGCTTAAGGCAGTCATTATTTGAACATACGTCCTGCATCGACTTGCAACCGGAAATGGTCTTAGCCGCACCTATCTGGGGCATTGAACTACTTTAATCGACCACATCTCGAAGGATTAAATTGATGCCATGCACTTAATTTGTGCAGAAAGGAAAACGAAGAACTTCCTCCGACTTCCTCACTTAATATAATGAAAGTGACATAAAAGTGAATGAGGAAAAAAAAAAACTGACAAAGTCAATGGTCTAGAAAAATGTCCAACAATCCGATACGTTTCACGTGCCCCCCTCTAACCTGATGCACACAACAAAGAAATTGCTCGTGCAGTAAAGCCTTGTAGACTGCATTCAGTTGGTTGGATTTTATGTGCCTGTCCCACCATCGGAAATCGTTTTTCCACCCAGGCCGGCCTACACATTGTCGGAGGTGTCAAAAGGTGCAACTGCAAGCACACAAGCCATATAGGACATCAACATGGATTAATGGATCTACTTAATAGTAGCAGTACTTAATTTGTGGCAAACATGAGCCATTAGATACGAAAACAATAAAAAGTGTGAGCTACAATGACAGGTGGGGTGGGAGGGTCACCTTACCAATAAAATTATTTAATACTCGAATTATCGGGACAAAACGACTGCTGTTTGAAGTGTAATTATAGTAAGTGCACAGAGGTGCCAAGCAATTGCACAAACTGGGTGCTTTTCATGTTCCATTTCGATTTTGTGTGGCCGCCATTTCGATTTGGATAACATTTTCCGTTTGGCATTTGACAGGCGATAGCGCTTTAGCAGCTAACATCCCAATAACGTGTTGAAATTGATAACATTTTATTTAACATTTTTTTTATAGTGAACACTAGGATAAAATTAATTAAAAAAGCTTATATTGGGACAATTAAAGACCCCATTGATACACCTAAAACGACTACAGAGCGCGCCGCCGTTTGGACTAGTAGCATCATTGACCCGTAGTTATTTTCCGAGACAAATAATGACAAAAAATAAGGCCACCTCGATCTTCTGATTTGACGCCTTTCAATTTGTTCTCCTGGGGGTTAGTTGGGGGAAAAGGTGAAGTGTACACCAACAAACCAAGCAAATCGTTGATGCTTGAAATTGCTAAAATAACAGCAGACGTCTGCGAAGCTGTTACAAAAAATGTGTTTAGAAGGCTCGCCTTTGCGCCTTGGCCACTTATTCCATTCATAATGTTAAATATCATATATTGGATCAATAAAATATAAATTATAAAATTATATTTCATTAAAGAGTTTATGTTAAATAGAAACATCTACCTGGAACATAAAACGAACTCTGTATGTACATGTTTTGCAAATACCTTTTTCATAGATTATAAGAAACGGCGACTCTACTATATGTTTCCATGTCCGTCTTTGAACATCGATTCGATATCTGCAGTCGTGAACGAAACATCTTCTCTTCAGCTTTGTATGACGTTATCTTCTGTGAATGATTCCGCCATAAGATCTTTGCGTTATCTCTTACTCTACGCAGTCACGTCACAACATATGAAAGCCAAAGAAGTTGTATAAAGCTCAACTTTTTTTTTTTTCTTCAACTCCTGTTTTCTCTTATCCAAATTTCAGTTTTGGTTTTTTGGGGTCAAAATTCTGGAAGAATCAAAATTTTTGTTTTCACAAAATTCTGCAAATAGTAAAAATAAATATTATTGTTATTTGCAGAATTTTGTAAAACAATCATTTATGCACTTATTAAAGCATAAAGAGTAGAGAACGCGTTTTTCTTATTTGCTTTAAGATTACGCTCTTGAGAAAAGAGAGTGGCTATTTTAAAGAGTAACCATGAAAAATTGTCACAACTCACAAACTAGTTTAAAAAATATCACCTTTTTATAGATATCACCTAATTCATTCTAATAAATGGCTTACTATACAATGCCCTATTAAATTGCCCATTAATCCCTCAGTCAGTCAGCTCAATCTTAAAGTCAAGAAAATAAAAAATAACCATACAACCCTTCCCCGATATGATAACATATAAGATGTTGGTTCTTTATTTTAATTGTTTTAAATTTTACCCTTCTAGAACTATTTATTTCCCTACGAAGAAGATTCAAAGTTTGCTTGCTGTAGATAAACGAAAAGTATTGTCCTTGCGGATATAATAATATGCTACGGTTGCCTGTCAGAAATGTGTTTTAAAATCGCTCTACAAACTAGTAAAAACTTCCTTTATATATCCTGAATCATTAAAAATAAATGTTTCAAGAAAAAACCAAAACCTCCTCAAAAATCATTTCAAAAATGGAGCAACTCTATCAATCATAACAAACTTATGTTTCAAAGTTAAAAGTACAAAAGTAAAAAATTCAAAGTACAAAAACATATTGAAAATTGTTCTAAAAATTAGTCGAAAATAGTCGAAAATTAATGTTTAAAAAATCATACTAAAGATGTCCACACACATTTTATTTTAAATTGCTTCAAAAGCGTCTGGAAATTCAAAAAGAACTTTTGAATCTTAAATAATTTTGAAATAATTTGAAAAAATTAATAAAATTGATCCAAAAGTCGCTTAAAAAATGTGTTACAAAAAATAATCTAAAGCTACGATTACACGGCCATTTTTTGAGTCATTTAAATGGCGCTGTCACGTCAGGAAAATATGTCGCATTAGAGCGACATTTAAGCTACGATTCGTCATTGATAAAATGGCGATCACACGAAATGACTATCATCGTCATTTGTGTCCCAAAATCAAATGACGGACACTGCGAGTCATTTAGAATTTTCCGTTGGGATGCCATTGTCCTAGGCGTCATTGAAGAGCGATCACACGGCCATTTTTTTTCCGCCATGTGAATGGCACTTAATTCATGTCATTTGGTGCGCCATTTTTCTAGTTATTTAAATGACGCTGCCAAAAATGGCGATCACACAGAGCGACATTTAAATGACTGCTTTGTGACGGAATTTTTACGTCAGAGCGCCATTTAAATGACTCGAAAAATTGGCCGTGTAATCGTAGCTTAAGGCCTCTGTAAAATGTTTTAAGAAATTACATACTATCTGCTAGGTTCCACATTTCACTTTCACTCGAAATGAAATCGGAAATGAATTTTTGTGTTCTACATTTCATTGTATTCGATTTCGATTTAAAATTTTTGGAATTAAGACAAAGTGAAATTTTGATTTCGAAAAAATTTCTGAGTTTCCGAATCGCTATAAATGCAAAACACTGAAAACGAATTCACTCGATTTGCAATTTCGATTTCACTCGATTTCTGGAACCTAGCTGTATGTATTAATAACGGTTAGCTTGCCTCAAAGATCACTTTAGAAATTATATTATGTAGCCTTAAAAATTACCTTCAAAACAGTCTCGGTAAATAAATTGCCCTCAAAATTGACTTAAGAATTAAACGAAAATACAAAAATAGTTAACAATAATTTAGCCAAGTTATTTGTAAAAATCAGAGATACGAGAAACCCATTTATTTACATAAATGTTCTATAGATGTTGGGCAAAATTTATGAAATTGGAAGACTTTATTTTGTAATACTTCTCTGGGGAAGGAAGGGTGAGCCTAAAACACTTCAACACCTCCTTGAGATGACGACAGATGTTAATGTTGTTGCTGATTTATTGGAAAGTTCTAAGTTCTACGACATGTAGAAAGTCATATTCGTATGCAGCTCTGAAGTCAAGGGAGAGACCCACATTATCGTAAACATACGTATTTGTACCATATGTGTCACAAAGAGAGCTAGTACACGGCATGTTGCAAATCCATGCATGCAAACAAATCCACAAACATGTTTATAAACATGGAAAATTCACGAAAAAATACAAATTCGGTATTTAATAGGCTTATTGTTGGTAAAATGCTTTGATAACTTACAAAGCAATGATAGTTTGTTTGCACAGTTTTTATTGGGGCTAAGGAATAAGTGCCGATATTTTATCCGGATTATCGAAATCTATATATAATGTTGTCTCACTTTTGACGCTCACTGTATTAGGTACATGACGCGAACGCGGCTTATCGTCACAGCCACAAACCACATACAACTAGACCGTCGACTGCCTGCGGGCCAATGATCAATCAAAGGAGCGCAATTAAATCACGCGTACCTACTTAAAAAATACTAGGCCCATGGTATAGCATGGGAAATCATAGCCGCCATTGATTTTGACATTTAACTCTTATTCACAGATAGGGGAATTAATTCCGGGGTAATCGGATAGGTACACGGAAGTCGGCGGTCTAGTTCTATATGGTTTGTAGTCACACCTAATCGCCATTAATTAAACTTTTGTTTCAAACATAACCACAGTCAGCTGTCAAAGTGCATGCATGGACTCTGAAATGCCATTTCAAAAACTTATTCCCAATGATTGCAGTATTATTAGAAACAATATGTTTTCCTTTAATAGAAATCAACAAAAGTCCATAAATTATATTTTGTGTCATTTGGTAAATGCGAAACATATATCTTGTCCTTGTCAACATGGACTGTTTCCTATACTTAAGCCTACGCAGGAGACATTTATGTCATCTCTTTCACCACAATGTCTTTTCAAAAGCTCATCCTGGCAGCAATTTATCAATCATACTTTCTGCAAAGTAAAATGAAAACACAGTGTCGACATGGCACGTGTCATGGAAAAGAAAATATGCCCACAACATCCTATTTTTGGAACTTTCGCCACAGGTGTTTGTTCTTCCGAAATAACTAAATTCAAAAAAGTATTTCCCTCATATCGCGTAGCCGTTAGAAGCCGTGTTTACCCACATGGGGGTTGAAAGTGTATTTATTATGCCTCCATAAAATCTGCAGAAATTCTGGACTGGACAGTATACGCTCGTAAATTGTTTTGAGGACAAGCTATTTATTAATATGTATGAACTAAACCCCTCGACACTTTCACATTGTTGTATTACTCTTAGGCGGCTCTCAGATTGAGGCAACAAGCAATAAGCAACAAGCAACTGCCAATATGCAATCAGCAACATTTTTCGTTCGAGCGATATTGTGTTGCTTTGATGTGAGACCTCTAATTTAATTCAAAGTAAAATAATTGTGTGCGATAATATTGCGTGTTTCCTATTGTCAGTTGCTTATTGAATGTTGCCTCAATGTGAGAGCCGACTTATAATTCTTGTTTTCATTCCTTGTCATCACACGGAGTTTATTCTGAATCAAGGACTTTCAAAAAATGGGCATGTCTCACATATACTGCCCTGACTGTGACTACCTCTGAATATGGTTAAGTTTCGTGCTCAAGGGCTTAGAAAAGATTTTTGAGGTGTGTCACCTTCGTGCTCGTTAGTTTGATTGAAGGGATGGGAATTGTTAAGGAGACACCAAATATGAATTATTGCCTTGTCCTTTTATAGATGATTCATATTTCTGACAGGTGCTTTGACTCTTGTTTCAGGGTCAAGGTTCGTATTCAAATGTCAATAACTTTAAATTGATCGGGGTGTGTGTGCAAATCAGACATTTAATAGATCTGTATATAATAAGCCGACAACGACAAGTGCTTTAAGCTCTCGAGTAAAGACATTTTTTTTCTATAAGGTCACAGCAATTAGTGATTTTGAATTTTTGTGAGTTTGTTGCGCTTTTGAATATGATTACTGGCTAATCTCCGAGGGCAATCATAAAGTTGCTTTTGTGGATTTGAACTAAGGTATTCTCGAGGAACTTGTAAAAACCTGTTCTTGTTATCATCAGCTCTTTTTACTCTTTATTATAGCGCTTATATTTCGAAACGGAACAAGGGTATTGACATATGGGCTTTAAATCTGCTTTTATCTCCACATATACAAATCAAATGGTCTCCGATAAGATGCTAGTACATGGCATGTAGCAAGCCACATACGTATGTAGCACTAACGTCATTTTAACGTCAGCATACGGTCCTAATGGTAACATGCCGTGTAAAAGCTCTCTTTGTGCACTCTCTGTTGACGTTAGAGCTGCATACGTATGTGGCTTGATACATGCCGTGTTCTAGCACCTTTAGTCCTGCCAAAAACTCAAGAATGGCTAGACCGATTTGGATGATTCTTCTTTTGTTTTATTTGATATGACTTAGGGGTGGTTTAGCAAAAATGAAAATTTGCAAAATCCCCCAAAAAAAAGCAGGAAAATCGAAGAAATTGAAATTTCCAATTTGTGTGCGAATGACCACTAAACTCGAAAAACGCCAAACCGATTGAGCTCAAATTTTGAGAAAATTCTTTGCTATTGGCCCAAAGGTGTTTCTGTGAATTTTGGTCTAAATTAGACAATTTTGAGAAAATCTTTCTCATTCGGCCAAAATTAGAGTTTGGCTAAAATTAGAGAAACGGGCGTGGCACCTCCCATGCAAAAAAAAATAAAAATCTTATAATCTCGAAAACCAAAAATTGCAAGGTATATCTGTGATATTTGGTCAAAATTAAACAAAGGGAGTGGATTCAGTTGAATTACGAGCAATCTTCATTTAAACAACAAACACGACAGTGCGGCCAATAGTGCCGTCCTCAAGGAGCTGGAAGAACTTCAAACAAATCAATTTTGGGTAGTGCGTAGTTCACCGGATTGACTAGTCTTTCATATTTTGTCTATCAATATAACTCCACTTCGAGACGGGTGTTATTTCATTCTTGTAATATCGGCACTGTGAGATGCCAACACTTGACTATATAAAATGTAAAACATTGAAAATGTAGTCGCACTATATGAAATGAAAATACGGAAAATATAAGTCAATTGATAGAAAACTGTAGATCAATCGGTCATTGAATATTGGGTCTCTACAATTCTCAAAGGCAATGTCCTGTCCATCCCGCTTTGTTAGGAACGAGAGTCACTTTCACTACTAATTAGAGGTATCGTGAATAAATTCCGATGGAAATGGTTCCATTGTCAGCAATGTAAATCAAATTACTGAATGGAAAACATTCCGGGGAAAATATTATTCGCGATAGGCGTGAATAAATTTGTCTAGCAAAACATTTTAAAAACAAACAAAAAAACAAATAGCTCTTCGCAATATGTAAACATGTGAACATTATGTATAACGAAAATAATCCACATACGCCTCGAGTTCCAAAGTGACATATATCCAATCAAATACAGTGACAATTGCTTTCACTTTGATGGAAATGTGACAATAATTTGTTTGGTTTCCACATTCGTTCAAATGAATGAACAAAGATGTGTGTAACTGTGGAAGCATCTTGGAAATTCGTTTCGAAAACGTCTTTATTGAGAACTTAAATTTCATATTTGGTACGAGACTTGAATTCATTAAAGTATGGCGCACAATCATATATTATAAATATAATTGAACTCGAATTCGATTTGCAATTGATATTCCGTCCGAGTGGATTCGATCCATTGGTTGACATGTGTGTGAAATTAATCAAATTTGTGATGTGATTTGTCATCGCAATTATACTTGTTTGTGCTGCTCATGGGGTTCTTATTTAACTGGATTGAATTCAAAAAATACTACAGGTAGACAAAAAGGTATTTTTTTCTGACGAAAGCTGTAAAGTGTGCATTTTATTGAAAAACCCAGTGCCTCAGTGCCGAAGGATTTTTAAGTACATTAGCTACTTGGATATATTCAGTGCAATATGTAGGCATGCATAACTTTTTTAAGAGCTTCTCATATTAAGTGGATGATAAAAAGGGTACTAAAGGGCACACTTCAAAAGGGTGTTAAAAAGTTATTTGAAAGCTTCTCAAACTGTGTTTCCGAATATTGTACCGACTAAAATGTTTTCCGAAGAAAGCTTGAAAAAGCTGTATAAAGTTAATGGTTTGTGTCTGAGGAAAAAGTTAACTGTGTCTATAATTATGGCAACGGTTTTTGAATGCGATAAAACAATATCTGCTGAGATTTGCTTAATTTAAACTACATAATGTTGTTTTCGGTTGGTCGTCCAGGAACATCCGGAAGAACTCTCCGAATCGGGATGCCAATCGAACAAGCAAACAGATTTTTGAAGTCTATGTGTCGTTGTATTTGTGAAATTCAAGCGCAATTGCATCATCATCAATCATCATCATCACGAGAATCATCACTACTTGATGACGAGGAAGATTGTGAAGAACATAAAATATCCATTTTAATATTATTTTTCGAAATAATTATAGGTACTTTTATCTGATTTAAAATGCAAACTATCAAAAGTGACACAAAAAGATTAAATTTAACGATTTTGACGTTTATAGTGTATGAATGATTAGTGCTTCTGGAGCTTCAGAAGCAAAATTCTCTGCCAATCGAACGCTTTCAGCTTCCGGACGGTTATGATGACCAATCGAAAAAGACATAAATCTAAATTTTTACGAACTTCATAAGATGTGGGAAAAACGGATACATATCAAAAATTGTTAAAAAAAGAAATAGAGAAATCCTTTTATGTATGTAATATCGAATTGTTAACTTCGCCGTAATGAACCGAATATTGCACACAAAAACCCTTTATAAAGAGTGCAATAATTCAAACAAATTTGTAATTTTGCGCCATTTAATAGTACTTACAGTAATGCCAATGGAAAAAAAGATAACAATGTGACAGCTGACAGTTCGGGGTTAGTAAAAATCGAGCGCTATACGAAAGAACAATAAGGGTATTCACTTAATTGATAAATTTATGCAGCTCGTGAATGCATAAATTTCTGCCGTGCTTTAGGTCTGTTCCTTTACTTTTGTAGTAAAAATGGAAAAGACTGACGGTGTGCCTGTGTAGCGTTTTTTAATGTGTTTTAGATATGTGCTCTGTTTTTGAATCTACCAGTTTAGAAAACACAATTGGAACCGTACATTTATATGCAAAATTTCATAGAAATCTTAAACCCATTTTTAAAATATGGATAGGCAATCCTATTTTGAATACAGGCCGATTTTTATCAACATCTTTCCGCGATTTCGATATTTGAATAAATCTGATGGGAAAAGTTATTATCTAAACCCGCCATTAAATTATACATGTACATAAGACCAATAAGTCGAAGTTTTAATATTTTGAGTTTAGAAGAGCTATAATCCCATTAAAGTGTGAATTTAAAAAATCTTAAGAAAAGTACTTGTATATGTAGGTATATTTTGTTTGTCGCATGATTTGAGAGAACCCACTTTTAGAAGTCAATCTGAAACTTCGAAATTGTTTTCAATTATTTCTCACTGCTCTATAACTCGAGGCTGTGCAAAGCTCGCTAACTATTTACTTTGTAAGTTCTACTGTACTGGGTAAAATGTTCAAAACTTAGTCGTTTGCAGCTTTATTGCAACTGCTTAAATTATACTGAAACCGAATTGTGAAATGTACTCCACAAATATTCAACTTTACACTACAACATAAAAGGGACTCTGCAGAATTAAAAAAAATAAGAACATACAATTATTTAAAACATTCAAAATCGCGAATTTCAACAGATTACACTAGTTTACAAGGTTTTATGGGTAATAGAGGAAACTAATGGGAATCGGTAGAATAATGAACCCTGATTTAGAAACTGCAGTGGAAAAAAAAGTAGGACGTCAAATTTTTTTTAAACTTAATTCAAAATATTTATTTTTAAGAATTTTATAAGTATGACTTACAAAAAAATTACACAAATTACTCCTTCTTTTATACCGATTAGCATCAGTTTCTCTTAATAGATACCAACAGTAATCGATTAACACGTTTTTATCCCAAAAACCTTGGTCTTCAGAAGCCTTCAAGGCTTGATAGGAACGTTCACCATGTTTATCACATACGCTTCCCAGGTTCTGAGGAACAAAAACCAGGTGTAAATGTAAGAAATTAATTTTTAACGCCATGTTCACCCCCATTCTGAGATATTTCCTTCGAATTTACTGCATGTCCTGTGGGATAGGTGTTTTTTTTGCCATTATTAAGTAATACGGCATTGAGGTTATATTAAAAAAAAACTTGACGTGATAAAAATATGAGACATATATTTTTGTAGTAAGAGGGTAGCTAGCAAACATATTCAGTATGAATGAATTATCTTTGGGTAAAAGAAAAAACATTTTTTTGCCAAAAAAAATAATAATAATACTAATAATTAGCGGTGTAATTTGAAAACTGAAATTATAATCAATGCCATTAATGTTTGGTAACCAATTTTGAGCGCTAAGACTATGCTAAATTGAATAAGAATATATTTCTAAAATTCTACAGATCTTAAAAAATGCATTAAAATTGAGTGAATATCTTCTCATCTGGAGACCACCTCAATATCTTAAAAAATAAGATAATTAAGATCATATAACAACGCTTGCAGTGATTCGAAATTTGTTTGTGAGTTGAACTTAAGACCCCCCGCCGCTCAGAAGTACAGTAAACTTATGACCCCATAAGCAATGCACGTGGCGGATGCGACGGATAAAACACATGGGTTTACTTTCTACTTTTCTGTCCGTCGCACCCGTCGAGATTTGGAACAGCGTGAGAGGATTCATTAATGGGAATATTGAGAGAATGAGACAAACTGTCAAATGCTGGAGATGACAGTTCAATCAAAATAGTTTTGTGGATATTTTCGAATTTAATAAATTGCAAATTGTTTTAAAGATTTCAATTGCGGACTGCGGCGACGGATTCTATGGGATGGTTCCTTCCGTCGAAGCCGTCAATATTGACGGATGCGGCGACGCGACGCGACGGCTGGGACCTTAACTAAATTTAATGAATTTAATAAAAATTATTTTCCATAAGTTATGTCCAAAACGTTCATCCGACAGCTGGTTTTCAGTTCACATTTAATCGTGTGAAACAAGTGATTGTTTTTTTCAAATCTCTGTTGAACTTTCGAAAATTATAATACAAAATGTAAGGCACGTCCTTCTTCAGATGGTTGCATGCACAAATGCATTTAAGCAATACAGTTCCTGGGCAAGGGGGAAGCTTTGCGGGTATACAATTTGTACGAAATAATTTCCAGAATATTATGTAATATCGCATCTACCGAATTGGCTGCAGTTTTATGTATAGATTTTTGAAAAGTAGGTAAGAATTTATGCTCGCAGATTTAGTAAGTTGGAGAAAATAACAGTATTGTGTACATTGCTCGACTTTACCCTTGCTTTTCCGTTATTATTCTTTCATGCGAATATCTTTCAAAAATCCATAAGCATGAGTTTGACCGTTCCAATTTCGTTTAGAAAATCCATTTATCTTTGGGGGATTATAGAGCTGCAATTTCAGAACCACCGTTAACATGGTCGCTTCAAAACTATTATATTTCACCCCCAAATACATTATAATTTGAAGCTTCATCGTCTTTTGTACATAATATCGTTTCAACATTAAAATGGCGATTTCTTTTTCAGTTTCCTCATTTTATAAAAATTCAAGTTCTTACAAACTATCATAATTGCAATTGCTTCATAAACATTTTCATTCATTTCTAGGTAAGTAAACGATTTACACAACAACAACGGTTAGCACTTCATCATACATTCATCATCTTTGATAAGTTGTAAGTAGCTTCAATTTATTTGATTTAAATTTATTTTATACACACTTGTATAAATCATATTTAATTTTATATTTTTAATCACGTTCACCAGTGAAAAACTTTACAATTTATTGGTAACTAATGTTAAATAAATGACATCACATATTGTTGGCAGAAATAAGCACCAAACTATAATTAATATAATTACAATGCAACTATGTACATATTTTAATATGCGCAACGTATATTCATAAGTTAGCACATCACACCCTAAAGAGTTATTTATGTGTCTTGAATATTTTATTACGTTTACTTGTTGTTATCGATAAATATAGGAATTTAATAATTGAATTAGATTCAAACTCTTAATTTGTTTGACAGTTGAAGAGAACTATATTTGGAAAAAAGTTATTTTACCCCTAGTTTCACACTCGAAGTTTAAACTATAGTTCAACTGAATCTGAACGTGAGTTTAAATTCGAAGTTCAACTCGTCCGGTTTCACAATATAATCTGAACTTCAATTCAATTGAACTCAGTTTAACGAATAGAATTTGGCAGTATTGTACTGTAACAGTAGTTAGATTTTATACGACTTTTTCAAAATCGTTCATTGTATTTTCTTTCAAAGAACACAGAAAACAACGTCAAATATTTGTGTTTTTGACAGTCGCCTAACCTGAGGTTTAAACGGCAGAATACTATAGTTTTACTTGAACTACAGAATGAACTTCGTTCAGGGTTTAAACGAATCTCTGAAATCGAATTAATTGTTGAACTGAGGTTTAAACAGAAAGTGTAGTTTAAACTCTCACTGTGAAACTGGGGGTTAGTGTTTTTACTGATTAACATAGGGAAAAGTGTTTTATATAGTGTCTCCTTATAGAGTTTCTTGACAAGGCCTTTACTAGTCTAGTCAGTCAAAGAAACAGCGGTTGGCAAGTGTAACTCTTCGTTTGATTTCTGCTGAGGTGTCATTATCAGAGTTTATAGCGGAACCGAGGTGGACATTAGGCGAGTTACTTAACCTTCTCAAAGTTGTAGCTTCGAATTCTGTCCGATTCGTTGATGTTGTATGCTTCATCTTGCTGACAGCATGTATTTTGTTTTTTGCCCTCATCCACGACTTAACCTATTTTTGCCGCTAATACTTGCAAAGGCACCAATGAAAGTTCGCTGTGTTCTGACAATTATGTCAATATCGTCAGCGTATGCAAGTAGTTGCACAGACTTTTGGAAAATTGTGTCCATGGCTTGCGAACTTCGTACAATTTTCTCAAGAATGATGTTGAAAGAGTCACATGATGACAGTGTATCACCTTGTCTAAATACTTTTTTGACATCAAACGTCTCCGTGAGATTGCGTCCGACCTTTATAGAGTAGCGAGTGTTTTCAATCGTCATTCTGCATAATCTGAAAAAGTTGGCAGTGATGCCAAAACTAAACATGGCTCTATATAACTCGTCTCTATAAATGCTGTCATATGCGGCCTTCAAATCAATAAACATGTGATAGGTATCGAGTTGGTGTTCTTGAGTTTTCTCCAGGATTTGAATATTCGGTTGGTTGTGGACTTACCGGACCTAAAACCGCACTGATAGGGTCCAGTCAGTTCGTTGACAAATGCTTCCAGGCGTTCACACAGTACGGCAGGCAGGATCTTGTAGGCGATGCTAAGGAGACTGATGCCTTTATATTTGTCAAAGTTTAGAAGGTCTCCTTTCTTATGGTTCGGGCAAACGATGCTGAGCTTTCAATCATCAGGCATACTTTTTTCTGACCAAATTTTAGAAACGAATTTGTGTATGCTCTCTACCAAGTCATTTCCAGCTGCCTTAAAAGATCGGCCGCTTTGTTGGACTTCTTCTTGGATATTGCTATCCTCACCTCATTTTGGTCAGGTGGACGGAAGTATTGGCTTTCATCGTCTAGGGTTAATGGTTCATTCTGCCTGACAGCGGAATTTGTGTCGTTTTCGTTGTTCAATAGTCTGCAGAAATGGTTTTTCTATGTCACCAGCACCGAATGTGACTCTACCACAAGATTTCCTTGTTCGTTTCTACAGGCCTCTGTTCAGGTATAGTTCCAGTGCAACGTTATTTTACCTTTTGGAAAATTTCTGAACATTATTCCTAGAGTAGCATCTCTCTTTTTTTTCTCGATCGCTCGCTTCTGGTGCGCTTTCTTTTTGCCTCCAGAGAAGGTAGTATTCTTTCCTCTTATTTTGTTCGTAGAGCTCACGAGCTTAGTCTTTCTCTGCAGCGCCGCTTTGTAGGCCAGTTGCTTTGCTGCATGAGCTTGCCGGCACTCTTCATCAAACCAAGGGTTTCGTGATGGTGGTCAGATGAAACCTAGCACATCAGTTGCGGCTTTTCTGATGGTTTCTTGGCTTCAATGCCACTGGTCTTCAGCACTTGATGCTGGCTGTACAAGACTTCTCGAGAGGTTGAGGGAGACGCGATCGGCAATAGTTTTGGTAGTTTGTTGCATTTGTAGCCATTCTAAGTTGAATCTCCTCACAGTATTTTTTCGTTATTTTGGTGTTTGGAATATTCGCATCCGTACCTTGGCTACAACAAGGTTGTGGTCCGAGCCTATGTTGGCGCTCGGAAAGTTCGGACATCTAAAATACTGGATGAGTGCCTTACGTCGATCGCAACATGTCCGTTTCCAGACGTTTCCAGACGTTTCCAGGTGTCGTGTAGGCTGTGCTTCCTGTTTGTACTACTAAAGATGTCATCCTTTCTTATTTTGGAGTTTAAATCATCTAAGACAAGTATCTCGGTGCCTTATTCACGAGAGATGGAAGGAGCAATGCCGAGTTTTCCTGTAGGATTGGTCAGGCTGGGTCAATTTTGAGACAGCTTGGTCATTCTGTTTTTCGGAGGACTGAACTTGGTGTCAAAGCTAAGTTATCAGTCTTTAATTCGGTGTTTGTTCCAACTCTCACCTATGGTCACGAGGTTTGGGTAATAACCGAAAGAATAAGATAGCGGATGCAAGCTGCCGAAATGAGATTTCTCCGCTGTATTGCTGGTGTGACCCGTAGAGATCGCATCAGAAATACTAGAATACGTGAGGAACTCAATGTCGAGCAGCTACTTGTCCAAACGGAGCGATCCATGCTTCGGTGGTTTGGTCATGTTAAACGCATGTCCCCGACCAGGATTCCACGACGTGCTATGGAATCCTTACCATCGGGTAGGCGTCCTCTAGGTAGACCAAGGATGAGATGGTTAGATCAAGTCCATAATCTCTCCTATACCCGTATGGGGATTGCCCTTGATGATTTGGAGTCAATGGCGGAGGATCGAGAGCTATGGAGGGTCCACTTGAGCAACCTACACCCGCGACCCACTTAATGGACAAGCGGACCATTGAAAATGATGATGATGATCTTCTAAGACGATCTTAACGTCATACTTAGGACATTGCTCATATGTTTTGTCGAGGAGCTCGTAGAAGCAATCTTTGGTAGCATCGTCTTTATCTTCCGTGAGGGCGCGAAAGCATATCAGACTGATATTGGCAAATTTAGCCTTGATTCGTATAGTTATAAGGCGCTCACTAACATGTCGAATGATCAAGACTTCTTGCCTAATGCTAGGTACATACACATGTGATTTCAATCGCGCGACTTCAGTTGCGTGTACCCAGCCTAAGTGTGTTTCTTACAACAAATCCGTATCCAAATAGACGCTGCATTTGTTTCCTGTAGCAAATGTTGCAGTTTTTCATCCTCCTTTTGCCCGGCCCATCCCACCGCACCTCCTGCATGGCGGTGATAACTGCTTTGTAGCAGCTTAGGGCCTTCACTAATTATTCGCTAACTTGATGGATTGTTGTAGAGATCATCGTTAACGATTCGCCCCACTGACCGACCGGAAAGCAAAAGGACAGAAGCATGTTTTAGCGCAGAACACCATGGGAAGGGGACTGCAAGACTGAAGCTCTCACTGCCTCAATGTTCTCATCAGATCTAATGGGTCGAAGGACTCCAATTTTTTTTGTCTTGTCACACTCTCATTTAGACTGAACGCAGTGCCACATGTAACAATTGACTTCCAGTCTAAGACAGGGACAGAACTTAACAGTGCTACATTGAAGCGATTTCGATAGGCGCTCTGGGTTGCGATCACCTGAACATCAACATCAACCTCGCCGGCAAACGCACGAGACCTTAACCAATTTTGTACGCATAACTGAAAAAGGTAACTAGCTGTGAAGCGAGCTAGCTGCAGGTAAATTGCCAACTAGATAGGCTAGATAGGCTCACGATGATATGGTTTCATAAAGTCCGATATTTCGCATGTACTCATGAATAGGGATTGTCCTAAAGTCCGAAGTTGAAGACATGTGGCGCTGTCTTTAACTTCACTTTTAAGATAAAACATTTCGAACCACTAAAAAAAACGTAATTTTTTTTCTTCTCCAGGTGTGAATACGTAGCCATTCAATATACGAAAGGCAGAACAAGTTCGCGGTCGATATAAAAATTCAGCATCTTTGTAAACATCTCTTTTGTTGAGTTGTTGTAGGATAAGGATTCCTAAGTCGTTTTATCCTTTTGTAGCTACTCTGCTTTACCTTTCGCAGTGAGTTTATCAATCATTCATTTAAGCACTTATGCCAAAGAATGCACTTGATTCCTCTAACCATAGGTACTAATCATTTGCTGTTTGCACGGTACTAACAACGCTATATTTAACCATCTAAATAAAAATAAAAGCCCACATGAAATAATTTAAAAGCCAAATCCATTCACATCCTTCTAATACTCATCATTACATTCGCATTTATTTAAAAAAGCAGATCCATTCCAAGACACCCTAACCCTAACCTTCACCAGGCTCTTTCATATGACCATATCACAATATCAGCGAACAAGCATTACATCTACATACGATATACATATTATCTGTAATCCACCCAATCAACAAATGTCTAATAAAAAGCCACAAAGAGGAAGCAAATCCCAACCCTCCCATTGCTGGTGTTGTATAAGAGCCATAAATAAATTACATCCGTATGTTCCGGCAACATGGCATGGCGACCGTATATCTGCCTCGATTGTCAACCATCTCTCTAGATCTCTGCCGAAATTATTTAAAAGAGCAATAAAAGTTTACCACTCCACACCGCGTTCGCCGCCCGTCTGTATTATTGTCAGCCTAACCCAACGTTTTTCATACTGTATCTGTCACCAAAATAAGGGGGAAAAAATACGGCACAGAAAACAACCTCTCTGCTCTTCATTTATGTGTTTTGACATCGGTTTTACACAGCCATAGATCCGAATGACAGGCCAGGACATCCAGTACATCTCCACATGGAATTGCCAATAACAGGGTCTGAAATCTACCGACTAACAGTGTTGTGACTCGACCACCGTAGAGCGAAGAATGGATTCGCTTAGTCGTTGAATAAAGGATTAGCAGGATATTACGAAAAATAATCCTCCACTATCATGTGATGTCGGCTGGAGCTGGATGGTGCGGAGAGGGCAATCGTTTCATATGGCAGATTTTATTTCACAGCTATTTGTTTACTTTGTTGGGCGCATTCATATCCACGTCCACGCCCCTTTTGGATAACTATATGCGGAACTCAGTCAACCAAAGTGATATTGAATTGAGAGTTGATGGAGATTCATTGTGACATTTGGTGTGAGTCCCACTTGGCCGGACAAGCAGATATTTATAGCTACATGCGGATACTGTCGAAGGGTATTGATACAGTATTAAGTTCATAAATAAATAGAGATTAAGGTATATGAGATTGTAGGTGTTCCCTGCCTCCGAGCCAAAGCGGATGCATGCCAACGAAAAGTGAGCTCCGAGGTTGTCCTTTGAAAGCAATATTTATACAAGAGATTAAAGTGAAGTTCGGTGCTTTCAAGTTTGTTATCATCACTTGACCAGTCCTTGTAGTAAAACAAATTCTCTGTTGCTTTCGAGGACTTTTCATAAGAACTTGGCTTATCGCTTGAATAACAGGCTGACATTGTATTCAATTTGAATAGTGAATATTCATGTAGAAAAGTTTGCCATCGGGTTGACATGAATTATGAAAGTACCTATACTAAAGAAAATCGTTGCCGTATTTAACCTATGAAATTACGTATAGCAAGAAAATAGGTGATGGATTAAGATTCGATCACTTTCCGACATTTTTACAGAGGTTGCCGTATTAGGTCATTATAGGAAATATTTGTGAAATTGTATTAAATATAAAAAGAGAAGCTTGTAGTGTTTGTAAAACAAAATTAACAAATTAACTCTGTCAGTCGTAGATTTGGAGAAAGCATACGACCAAGTCCCTCGAAGTAAACTTTGGAGTGTATTACAGGAGTGCAGAACTGACAGTTCTCTCTTGACAGCCATTCAATCTCTTTACACAAACTTTAAAACTGTGTTCGGGTAAATGGCGTTAAATCAATACCATTCAGCGTGGGGGTAGGACTTTGCTAGGGGTGGTCTCCTCTCTTTTTTATTACTTATATAGACTGGATGTTACAGTGCAATCTTGGCGGAGAAAGTTTCGAATTGGGAGATCTGAGGATAAATCATCTGCTCTTCGGTGATGACTCGGCCATCCTTGGGTCCTCTCTGACTGAACTTCAACGCGCACTCGATCGGTTTGTAACCGTGAAGCTTGAAAAAATCTTAAGTGATGATCGTCTCCAGAACAAAGTCCAATGCACTCTGCATTTTAAGTGAGTCCCATTGAAACAGCTGGGAAAATTGAAATATCTCGGCGTCTTATTCACTAGCGATGGAACTAGCAATGCTGAGTTTTCCTGTAGGATTGGTTAGGACCTCTTCTCCGGACGGAACGGTTCATGATTCGGTGGTTTGGTCATGTTAAACGCATGTTCCCAACCAGGATCACAAAACGTGCTATGGAATCCGTACCATCAGGCAGGCGTCCTCTAGGTAGACCCAAGATGAAATGGTTAGACCAAGTCGACAATCTGTCCTATACCCGTATGGGGATTGCCCTTGATGATTCAGAGTCGATGGCGGAGAATCTATAGCTATGAAGTTTCCACTTGAGCAACCTACACCCGCGACCCACTTGAAAGAGTTCTATCAGTGAATTCGGCATAATATTGCCCTCCAATGACTCAATCGTTGCCTTATTTATTAGCGTAAAAGCCTTAAAAAAAAAGTAGTCGCACGACTGCAAACCTCACGTTTGTCGAAACTAGTGTGCGAAATATTTGTGTTTGAAAACATTTCTCGGGAGAACCTATAATGCCTCAAGAACGCTCCGAAATGCTTGCAAATGTAGCTACTTTAGCTACTTTAAAATGTTGTAAGCCGTCGCCCACTGGCAATATTTCTACAGAAAGGGATTTCCAAAGTTTGCTTGTGCTATAGAAAAAAGAGTTTTAGAAAAATCATATATTCGCGGCTGTCAAGTGTATACTAATAGGTGCATTGGTCTTGTAGGCAGTGTCCCATAAGTAGCATTTTGAGGAATAATTTTGTTAATTTACTCTGAACAGCTGCCATGAATGTACCTATTGAATTGTCATAAGTTTGCGGTTAGATCTCCTGTTAGGTGAGTTACTCGTCTTTTTTTATGCCGAACTCCACATAAAAAAAAAATAAAAAAAAAAACAAGTAAAAGTGTAATCATCGGCCTGGCCGATGCTTTGATACCCTCCACTACATAAAAGTCATGCAAAATGTTTGCCATGCGAGTGTGTCTAATATTAGTTTTGTATGGGAGGTAGCAGAACTACTTGACCGACATAGCCCATTTTCAATACCAACCTAACAACCGTAAAACTAAGACCTGTCACACAATTTCAGTCGCCTAGATCGATTCGTTTGGACGCTATCGTGATTTCAATATGGGTCTACTAATGGTTTTGTATGGGAGGTACCAGAACTACTTGACCGACATAGCCCATTTTCAATACCAACCTGACGACGGTAAAAAGAAGTCCTCTCACCAAATTTCATTCGCCTAGGTCAATTCGTTTGGACGCTATCGTGCTTTCAACAGACAGACAGACAGACGGACATGGCTAAATCGATTCAAAACGTGATCCTGATTTAGAATATATATACTTTATAGTGTCTCCGGTGAATCCTTCTTGGCGTTACAAACGTAATGGCAAAGTGAATATACCTTCCTGTGGAGGGTATAAAAATACATAGCGCCTAGCTTCTCACAACAATTCGTTTGGATGAGTTTTTATTTTTGGGACGAATGGAAGGGACCTACAATTGTATGCCGAGTCCGAACGGCTGAATTGAGAAGCTTTTTAAGGACTTTTAAACTCTCTGATGTTTGTCAGACTTTCGCGAGAGGTGACGCAGTGAAAAAAGCCTTAAAATATAATTTAAAAAAAAATGGGATAACGCTTTCAAAACGTTTCTGAAACATTTAGGAAATGTTTTCCGAACCCTTCCTTAATGTTTGTTTGGTGTGGATAAGGCTCAAGTCGTTTTTTATTCAACGCTTTACAATAAATAATACTGATATGTCGTTTAATAAACGCTTTGGTAACGTTTCACCAAAAATAACAGTTACTGGAAGTTAAAAGTGCATGTAAATTCAAGGTTTTAGTGTGTTCTGATAGATGGCGTTGAACACGAAGATCTTAAAATTATTACTACTTCAATCCACGGTGACAGCAAACTATTTGTACAAATTTTTAAAAATGTGGATGAGATTAGACAAAGGAATAAAATTGTTAGGAGTAAGGGTTGGGGCTATGGTTTGGGACTGATGAAGGATGCTGAAATCGAGTTGTGCTTTGCTGGTCACAACTCGAGCTCGTCTGGAGGAACTGGTGGTCGTCCTCCTAGCGGGTCTATACTCTACCTACCGTGTGTCGGTTCCCGCAAAAATACTTAACCAACTCCCAAAAGAAATCCCTGTGCTTGGTATACTCCGGACCTCTACAGCATTACCATCGAAATGAGACACGTTTCGATTTTAGTTGGTTCATTATACAAAATTTTTATCCTGCAACCATGTGGCCAAAAAAAACTACAACTAAGAAAACTCTCCGAAACCTTTCGTAGCCATCGCTACTCTTTAGCCTGACTCGCCTCTTACCAAGACATTGGGTAAGCGGATTTCTCGTGCGAGCATACAACTTCCCATTTCTCACCCCCAACGCATGATATCCCCTTTCGAATACTATCATCCTCCTATTCATTACTTCAAACGGAAAATGCAAAAACAAGCAACTGTAACGAAGCATTCGTTACACACCGAAGACACCCCCCCCGCACTAGTCTAGTACCAGCCACAGTACTCTCGAAGCCATCCGAAAATAATAAACAAATAAACCACCAAACATACCTCCCCCCCCCTACCGCACTGGTACAATATCGCCAACAGCGATCAGACACCAGTAACCAACGTAATGCACCGAGAGAGAGAGAGAATTACGCTCCACACACCGAACACAAATCATGTGATGTAAACAAATAAATAATTTTTCTCAGCCATATAAGTCACACTCGCTTTCTGGACAAAATTACATGAGAGGAGAAGAAAATTCCGAAACGATCGAGCAACATTCAGCAGTGGCAAAGTACCAATCAGGTGTACAGCTGAAAGTGTTCCCGAAATAGCTATATTAGCTGTTGGTAATTTTTGGTACTAAGAACCTGAGGGTACTTAGTGTAAATTCCAAGGCTACTTCCCCGTAGACTTGTGTACCGCCAGGACTGTCGCAAGACGGACCTGTGAACCGCCAGGACTGTCGCAAGACGGACCTGTGTCCCGCCAGGACTGTCGCAAGACGGACCTGTGAACCGCCAGGACTGTCGCAAGACGGACCTGTGTCCCGCCAGGACTGTCGCAAGACGGACCTGTGAACCGCCAGGACTGTCGCAAGACGGACCTGTGTACCGCCAGGACTGTCGCAAGACGGACCTGTGAACCGCCAGGACTGTCGCAAGACGGACCTGTGAACCGCCAGGACTGTCGCAAGACGGACCTGTGTCCCGCCAGGACTGTCGCAAGACGGACCTGTGAACCGCCAGGACTGTCGCAAGACGGACCTGTGTACCGCCAGGACTGTCGCAAGACGGACCTGTGTCCCGCCAGGACTGTCGCAAGACGGACCTGTGTACCGCCAGGACTGTCGCAAGACGGACCTGTGTCCCGCCAGGACTGTCGCAAGACGGACCTGTGAACCGCCAGGACTGTCGCAAGACGGACCTGTGTCCCGCCAGGACTGTCGCAAGACGGACCTGTGTACCGCCAGGACTGTCGCAAGACGGACCTGTGTCCCGCCAGGGTTGTCGCAAGACGAACCTGTGTACCTGTACGAGCTGCCGCAGGGCATCCTAAAAAACCCGTCCGAAAGTCAAGCCGCCTCAGTAAGTCGAGACGCCGACTCCAGAAGATCGAACACCGAGGATACCGAGAGGAAAAATCACCGCCGCCGAAATTATTATTGAGAATATTATAACATAATATTGTAAACTAGATAGTAAGCCAAATAAAGAAATCCTATGTATATATGATAACCTAATAAGGTAGACTATAAGAAAAAGTAATAAAACGGAAACTTCAAAACCCAAAGTTAGTGTTTCTTTGGGAAGAATCTTGGCGATCCGGCGAGCTAACCCCAGCCTCGACAAAAAGCACCTCACATTGGCGCCCGAGCAGGGACTGCAAGAAGGAGTCCCAACAACTTTACAACTGAGAGGACCTGACCCACACCAATCCAAACTGGACCTCCGAACAGGAGACATGGACGAAGACGACCAGCTAACCGTACCGGAGCCGTCCGTAAATATGAATATCGGATGGATTTACTTGCTAAAGAAAGCTGAATTAATCGAAGCCATGGAAACAAGAGGAATTGAAACTGGTGGAACGGTTCAGCAACTCAGAGCTCGAATGAGCAACTTTCTAAAAACCACGCAGACCAGGACATCAACCCAGAACCTCTGCGCGGAACTGGAAGCGAAAGCTTCAATCCGGGAGTATAGAGACGCATCTCCCGAGGACGATGACAAGTCAGTTACTTCCGAAGAGATGGTGAAGACGCCACAGTTCGTGGAAATACCCATTGATGTCCCCGCCGTTCAGCCGCTACAGACTCCACAGGTCGTGGAAAGACCCGTATATGGCCACCCGCCCACCGCCGTCCAGCAGCTACTAACGCCGACCACATATCCGACAACCAACCGACCGACCCCCGCCGCAGCATCCTCTAGCCGAGAAACCGATCGACCACCTCAGGCAACCCCGACACGAGCACTGGCTATGCCGATGCTGAGCTACGAAGCCGAGGTGATGAACATGGTTCGAAAATGGGGACTGAAATTCGATTCATCAGGGAATGCTCTGGAATTCATGGAGCGAATAGAAGAGCTGACCCGATGTTACGATATCCCACCCGACCATATGCTACGGCCATTACCAGAAATCTTCCGAGGTACGGCATTGGAATGGCTACGTATAAACCGCGATGACTTCCAGAACTGGGATCAGTTCCGACAAGCTTTCTTGCGTCACTTCCTCCCTGCACGCTATGCCCACAGGCTAGCGGAGGAAATTATGAGGAAAAAACAGGGACCTAGAGAGAAAGCCAAGGAATTCATCCGAGCCATCCAATATCTCATCCGACAACATCCCCGGATGAGCATAGAGGATAATATAGACCGGATATATGATAGTTTGAGACCCGAATACCGCCTCTATATTAAACGAAGGGATTTTACCACGTTGGACGAACTCATGGAATTAGCCGAGGAGTTCGAATACATAAAAACTGAAGAGAGAAATGTCCGCCCACATAACCAAGATGCTGCCCCACTGCCCAGAACCTCGACAGCAAACGTCCCGTACAATCGGGATACCCACTGCTGGCGCTGCAAGCAAAGAGGACATCGACAACAGGATTGTCGACGACCATTCCGCCTTTTCTGCTCATATTGTGGGGAGGATGGCCGACAAACAAGGGATTGCCCATGCCATCAAGAACAAGCAGCTGTCATGTCTAATGGCAGATGGACCGACCCCCGCTATTTCATACCGACTAACATTCACGGCCAAGAGTTTCACTGCTTAATTGACACCGGAGCGTCGAAATCCTTTATTGGGGCAAAGGTTCGACAGGCACTTCGAAGAAAAGGTGCCCCGGTACGATATCGGGTACAAAAAATTCAGTTGGCCAACGGCGACACCGTGACAACTAGGGAGCACTATACGGTGGAGCTCCAACTGGGTAACCAAACCCTCAAAAGCGAGCTCACCTACATGAAGATGTTGGCAGAAGATGCCATATTTGGTATGAACATTCTAGACAAAGCCAACCTTAAGATGACGCTGGGTGGCCAGACTCTAACATACCGCAATGTACTACCAACCAACCCCTCCCACCACGCGTGTTCCCTACTGAGGGAAGGCCACTTGCGCTGGAGTGAACGGCAGCAGACTGCACCAAGAAAACCGCCCACCACGCGCCAATCCGACAACTCCGGGGTTCGCAGACGGATAGAGGTAAGACGAGCTGTACCCCTGCCCGCAGAACAGATTGTGCCGATACCACCACGACCGGACCAGATGGCACAATTGGCCACCACCCGAAACGTGCGCCAGAAGGCCGACGAGAAGGGGTTCAGGCGCATAATAACCCCAACAGCGACATCAAGCTGCAACACCGCCAACGCCACCAACACCGCCAACACCTCCAACACCGCCGACACCTCCAACACCGCCAACACCTCGAACACCGCCAACTCCGCCAACACCACCAACCCCGTCCACACCATCACGACCGCTCCACTACAACAAATCGCCGAAAAAGGGCAACAACGAGTCAGTGCGGCCTCGTTGACTAGCCAGTCCCAACGGCAAAAGAGAAGAAAAAGAAGAAGAAGAAGAAGGCCAAAGCCACACAACCAGTCCCCAGTGACCCATTTGAGGGAAATAGATATTTAAACAAATATATATATTTATATAGTCTGATAGACGAGAAGGTTCTCGTCTAAGAAAGAAGAGGGGGAATGTAACGAAGCATTCGTTACACACCGAAGACACCCCCCCCGCACTAGTCTAGTACCAGCCACAGTACTCTCGAAGCCATCCGAAAATAATAAACAAATAAACCACCAAACATACCTCCCCCCCCCTACCGCACTGGTACAATATCGCCAACAGCGATCAGACACCAGTAACCAACGTAATGCACCGAGAGAGAGAGAGAATTACGCTCCACACACCGAACACAAATCATGTGATGTAAACAAATAAATAATTTTTCTCAGCCATATAAGTCACACTCGCTTTCTGGACAAAATTACATGAGAGGAGAAGAAAATTCCGAAACGATCGAGCAACATTCAGCAGTGGCAAAGTACCAATCAGGTGTACAGCTGAAAGTGTTCCCGAAATAGCTATATTAGCTGTTGGTAATTTTTGGTACTAAGAACCTGAGGGTACTTAGTGTAAATTCCAAGGCTACTTCCCCGTAGACTTGTGTACCGCCAGGACTGTCGCAAGACGGACCTGTGAACCGCCAGGACTGTCGCAAGACGGACCTGTGTACCGCCAGGACTGTCGCAAGACGGACCTGTGAACCGCCAGGACTGTCGCAAGACGGACCTGTGTCCCGCCAGGACTGTCGCAAGACGGACCTGTGAACCGCCAGGACTGTCGCAAGACGGACCTGTGTCCCGCCAGGACTGTCGCAAGACGGACCTGTGAACCGCCAGGACTGTCGCAAGACGGACCTGTGTACCGCCAGGACTGTCGCAAGACGGACCTGTGAACCGCCAGGACTGTCGCAAGACGGACCTGTGAACCGCCAGGACTGTCGCAAGACGGACCTGTGTCCCGCCAGGACTGTCGCAAGACGGACCTGTGAACCGCCAGGACTGTCGCAAGACGGACCTGTGTACCGCCAGGACTGTCGCAAGACGGACCTGTGTCCCGCCAGGACTGTCGCAAGACGGACCTGTGTACCGCCAGGACTGTCGCAAGACGGACCTGTGTCTCGCCAGGACTGTCGCAAGACGGACCTGTGAACCGCCAGGACTGTCGCAAGACGGACCTGTGTCCCGCCAGGACTGTCGCAAGACGGACCTGTGTACCGCCAGGACTGTCGCAAGACGGACCTGTGTCCCGCCAGGGTTGTCGCAAGACGAACCTGTGTACCTGTACGAGCTGCCGCAGGGCATCCTAAAAAACCCGTCCGAAAGTCAAGCCGCCTCAGTAAGTCGAGACGCCGACTCCAGAAGCAGCGTTGCCGCAAAAAAATTTTCTTAGGTGCCATTGACGGTAACCAAAGGTGCCAACTGGGTGCCACCAGCCCTTCAATGGCAGAGAGATATTTAAATACACAAGAATATGAAAGCATTGGTTCTACTCTATCTGTCAACGCACGCACGAAGCAAACCAGCATTGTGAATTGGCTATAAGAGTTAGGTGGCCAGCCGCTGACTGAAGCGCTGACATCTTACCTCGTTTTTGAGAATGCTATAGATTTCATACACAAGGGCTGCGTTCTATGTTGTTAGAAATGATTCAGTTCAGGTTCAGTGAATATGAAATAAGTGTTCGCAGATGAAAGAGAAAATGACTTGCACTCTCAATCAATTTTAAACATTTTAAGAAATGCTTTTTTTTAAATATTATGTATTAAGCTCATAAGGTGCCAAATGAGAACTGAAGGTGCCAAGGTGCCAATCGGACTGTAGGGTGCCAAAATGGCACAATTGTGCCACTTCGGCAACGCTGTCCAGAAGATCGAACACCGAGGATACCGAGAGGAAAAATCACCGCCGCCGAAATTATTATTGAGAATATTATAACATAATATTGTAAACTAGATAGTAAGCCAAATAAAGAAATCCTATGTATATATGATAACCTAATAAGGTAGACTATAAGAAAAAGTAATAAAACGGAAACTTCAAAACCCAAAGTTAGTGTTTCTTTGGGAAGAATCTTGGCGATCCGGCGAGCTAACCCCAGCCTCGACAAAAAGCACCTCACACAACATATTACTTTGTTTGCGGCAACGAAGGCAAATCAAGGCATTACGCTCTTGTGGTTGTCTTAGATTGAGTCGCCAATCAACTTTACTTTTCAGCTTAACCTAACAAAAGGAATCAAACATAAAGGATTTTAAAATCCAGCCGTTACTTTGTTTGGTCACTTCAATTTGAGCCAACAAATGCTGAATGACCCTTTATTAATCTTTTGCATTGCACACAATTTATTCAGTTTTGGTAAAGCGGTAAGCGATCACTATGATTACATCAGAATTTTCTAGAGAATATTTTTATACATAGTTGACGATGTCAAAGTTTTGACCCAAATTTTTGCAATGCCACCATTTCAGCTGCGCAAACTGACGACACGTCAAAAAGTACTCCCGAATTACGTAGCAATTAAAAAGTTACCAAAAAATAAATACGAATGACACCACTGTGCTCGAATTGAATTTGTTGGGTTATTCCAGTTTTGTAGGTACCACGGGCACATTAGCCAACTGAAACCGAGGTAAATACATTCACGGAGCAATTTTCACCTCATATCTATTTACAACGTAGCTGCTTATAGACTGTGAAAATATTTTTGTAAAGCAAAAACTTGCGCTTTAAATGCTAAACACAACTGGATTACTCCAGCAGCGCTATTTGACTATCCCAGGTCGGTGTAGAGGCGAATTATTCGCAATGCATGGAACTATAAACAGGCGATATTATTTAAGCATTTGATACTTAAATAATCCCCACATATTAAACTGAACATCATAGTCCTTAAAAGATCCTTTCATATCTGACAAAAAGGTAAAAATAGTTACACAAGAACACCATTGTCCGACGTTATACCTTTGCAAGTCGTTTGCGTGTAATATTTATGAAAAGTTTCCTTCCTTGAACCGTTTATCAGCACCGTCACTCGATATCCGCTTTGTGGAAAACCAATTCACAACAAACCCACCCAAATCATACCTCTATTCGCCATAAGTAATCTCATCAACTCATTTTGCTGTGCATCGCAAGCACTCATGCTACTAACTATCTCCTCCCCAGCCGATGATTACAATCTTAAATCCGGTAAATTTTCCAGCAATTTCCCATCGGCCATAAATATTCCATTAGAAATGACCGCGATGGAACGATTTAATTTCAGCTCCACTGGTCGGCATCCGGCCTTGCATGAGTGTATGTTCTAGGCATTAGGTCGCATTTCTGTACGCCTACACCCGAATTTAAAGGACCGTCTATTGCAGACGAAACGTTAACGTACAGGGAAACATAAAAATCCACTCCCAAAATCCAAGCATATGCATTTCGAAGCTCCAAAAGCCCCATTACAAAGCTCTAGTTCCCTATTTTCATTTAAAATATACACAAAGAATAATTTTCTTTCTTCCCCGGCCTCAATCCCTTGTTGATGCTTTCTCTTTGAACCCATTTATTAAAAGGTATCTTCCTAATGAAGGTTGGCCGGAATACGAACGGACGGACCGACAGACGGACAGGACAGACATTAATGTAACAATTGGCTTTGATGATGGCGTGCGTATAAACATTTCCCCACCGGAAAACGATATCTTTCGACACCGAACAGTTCGCTCTCACTCAGTTGTTTGCCGGTATTGCGTGTCCTGTTCCTGTACAAAATAGGATCCCAATAGAGTATATTTTCGAGTTCCCATTGAGTGGGTCTGGGTGTAGACAAAATTCCCTGCCACCTAGTGCATAGCTGCAGACGAGCGAAAGCAAATGTTGTCAGTTTCCCGTAATGCCTAGCTCAGGCTGGTAGTGGTAGCAATAATACTGAAAGATAGAAGAACTCCTTTCACTCTCGAATTTCAATCTCTCTCGCTTTAGAGAACTCTCTCTCACTCTCGTACTCTTTTTCTCTTTCTGTGTAATTTCTGCACGCGGCGGTAAAGCAACGGCAATTCATTTCATTTTAAGGGACATCTCTCAGAGAAAATATATTGAATAACAAAATCGGGGGTGCACATTTTGCTGCTGCTGTTCCACTTCTTGCACTTGACTCAATTGGAGCGCGCGTGAGGCACTATTCGACCATAGACGCGCGCGGTACTTCAACACTCTATAGTCTACACTCCCGACAAACGGTAAAGATATCAATTTTCTCCGCTTTTTACCAAAACTGAGATTTATGTAGCGTGGCCTGGCTACCATCGAGCACCAGAAATTAAGAAATTAAACGAAGAACCACACAAAATAAAGGAGCAGCCACCAATAAGGACAGGTGAATAGAGGAAAAATAAAAAAAATAACCATCACACACGATGACGGGTGTGTTTTATGTGTTTGTGTGTGCCAAACGATAACGACTAAGAACGACGACAAAGAGTGTATCTCTAACCAGGTGTTATGCAAGAAGTTCCTTCTGAGTTCTGAGTATTCAGCGTGTTACAACAAAGTTGGTGCGGTATCTTTTCGCAAATAGGGAAATAATTTCATTCCCAGTGGAAACAGTTGAGTGTGAGTTCTGCCCGGTAGTGTCCCTTCGACAGAATGTGTTTACATAACATTAATATTTTAAAGTGAGTTTCGGACGCGTATCTATATCCCAAGACATTTCCATCAGCACAGTGGCACTTTGATTCTACACCGAGGTAAGTGTTGCAAGAAGAAAATAAATTTTAAATATGACGACACCACGCCGAGCATATCATTGTTAGCCGGAGGACCTTGTGTATATCCAGGGCGTTGGGCTGCTCCAAGAATAAGTGATTTTTCGGGGTAATAACCATAATTGTGGGCCATAAAACAAAAGTACCATGCAATATCCTTTATCTAGCCGCAGGCCAATCGTTTCGAAGGAAGAGCGTATTCCCATTCTTGTGTTCTTACGTGTGTGTACTGTAACTGTAAAACAAGGATAAGAATGGTTGTGCTATTATGAAATAAACGCTGAATGCGGTTCCAGAGAAAGTCACACTCTGACTTTCGGTTGCATAATTTCAAGGCATTTCGCTGCTGCTGCTGCTGCTCCAGTTAGGGACTTTCAAGGGTCGATTTTAAATAGGCCATTATTGGTGGTTGTCCTTTTTTTTCTGTAGGTATATCTGGGTTTTGATATTTCTATTTTTAAGCTATAAATGTCTAAGCTGCACAAACAAGATGAAGAATTATTTACGAGTGCAATAAACATGTAATTCGGTGAGAAGAAATTGAATATCGCATAACTTATTTATGTCAGTACAGCTATCGGGGGCGTATACGTAACAAAAAAAAATGCAAAAGTATTTATTTTCTTATGACAGTTATCAATTGAAGTGCCTAGAGAGTGAGTACGGGTACAAGTTGAGGAAATGGAAGGGCGATGAATCTGTGTACATAATGTATGATGTTCGGGGGCATTTTGTTGTTGGAAATAAACTAAAGTCGTTCGTAAACTGCATCGCATCTCACATTTTGAAGTTGAGCGAGATGTGTGTCTTCACGCATTAATAATGCAAAAAGTTGGTGCCTTGTTAAATGTGTGAGGATGGGATTTTTCGTAGGTTTCAAACTAAATTCGAATTCTGTGCGAATTATTTCTGCAGCCTACTGTTGTCGACAAATTTTAAATGAATTGTTAAATTAGATTTGATTTGTTAGATTTGATGGCATTTTGGAATTGTTTACTAATTATGTAAACAGAAGATAAACGTGGACTGCTAAAAACCGTTCTACACCAGCTGTCAGCGTATTTTATCGCTCAGCTACAGAAAATCGTTAAAAAAAAATATTTTATCGACATAAACTACTCAAAACAAAATAGGGCCCACCAGGTTTTGGGTTAAGGATTAAAAAATTGAGTGCACATAATCAATAGTAAAATATTTTGTTTTTTATTCAAATTAAACATCAAAACCAATTTAAAAAACAAAATTATAAAAAAATAAGGAAGCAGTAAAATTAAGCATACCTAGGTACCACTAATTTTCTACTATGAATCGTTGACAAATGTTTTGCTTAGAAGCGAGCAGGGTCTCCTCTGATACGGAGCAGAGGAGGTACTATCATAGCCTATCTGGTACCCTTTCCATGTGATGCTTGTTCGGGTATATGCGCTCCCAAGAGACTTTTATCGAGTTTATGAGCTTTTGTATATTGTTAACATGGCTGTGATTCTCTTTAAGGCTTCTTTTTGTCAATATCGGTTGAATAGCACGCACTCTGGATCATTGACCATCTTTCGTGGAGTCGATTGGGTACGGTTTGACCACTTACTTGAGTGCGTATAGATTGACGCAGTTGATTTCGTAAAACCTGGGCGGTTATGGTACGCTCCGGAAGTGCAATTATTCGTATGTCCGGTCTTCTTGCGCAGTTATGGCTTCTTTCTGGTCGGTCTCCTTGTTACACTCCCGGTTTCATTGGAAGTTTTCCCAGACGTTTCGGTAGTTCACACCGATATGAATTGCTACAGACCTTTGAGACTCTCCCTCCTGATATTAATTTACCGCTTTTACTCCGTTTTCGATATCCATTATGATGCCAAGAATCGGACATGGTTACAGAAAGTAACACTTAGCGATAACGCTTAGAATCGGACAGAGAAATCAAGTAGAGAAATTTTTCCATTAGGTAGTTGTTTTTTCGAGCACTGCGCTTTTTCTGCCTACCCAATTAGAGGCAACGCTAAAATTGTTGCTCAAAACATTGATAAGATCTCATAGACAAGCAAACTATACAATTAAATATTATTTTGCTTCGATAATACTTACCAAAAAAAGAGAACAAAACTAAAACCAATTAGCAAACTAGGCCCTACTACTCACATAAGAGTTTTTTATTATTATCTGGAATTAAAGGGACCTACAGTTTCGAGCTGTATCCGAATGAGACAATTTCTACAGCAAGAAATATTCTCTAATTTTTGTCAAACGTTTGCAAGGTACGGGATATTGAGAAAAAATGTGCATTTTAGCTCTCACTTCATAGTTCATTAGCCACTGAGTTACTGCGTCTATAGCTCTGGATTAAATGTAGAGTCGCTTGATTTTACTTAACTGCACAGCCATGAGAACCACAGGGGTATCATCGCGTAAGGCTAAAACGATCGAACGACGTCGTCTCGACGATGCTGCTAAAGTAGCTACCAAACAAAAAACGATGATCGTCGAAACGATTGAACGATCATCGTTTCTTGTTGCTTCACATAAACAATTTTAATGTCAACAATGACTCTTTGGCAATCGTTTCATCGTTTTTGGTATATTTTGTTTCCATTTATGGTTCTTAAAAGCAAAACAAATGTTAAATGCATATTATTTCAATCACATCTTTTACAATTTCAACAAATAGTACACTCCAATCTGCATTAAAGTAGTGAAATGGGAAAATATAGAAAAAATATCCATTCCCTTAATTTTAGTTGAACGAAATAGGTACTCTAAAAAGTTCACATCACACCCTTGTTATGTCCTTTTTGGAGGAGGCAATCACATAAAAGACAATAACACACACAAATTATATACCCTTTTTATTAGTTTTCAGTTGTCACAGTTTGTTTACAGCCCTGCTCAAACTGTTTAAAACGAAATCGATGAACGATTGTGATGTTATATGAAGCAAACTTAAAACGACGCGACGTCGATTTGTTCAATCGTCGAGACGATGATCGTCTGAAAAGTTACTGGGAACTACAGGGGTCTAATCGCGTAAGGCTAAAACGATCGAACGACGTCGTCTCGACGATACTTCTATTTCGTGTAACAACTAAAAAGCGATGATCGTCAAAACGATTGAACGATTATCGCTTTTTATTGCTTCATGTAAACAAATCAACTGTCAAATGGCGTCGTCGAAACGATTCGATTGAACGATAGCTATTTTTCAATCGTTTCATCGCTTTTGGTGTATTTTGTTTCTGTTTAGGTTTTTTAAAAGCAAACTAAATATTTAAGGAATAATTTTCCAATATAAAGCCTTTTTAATTTTCACAAATAGGACACTGCATTAGCATTCTTATGTATCTATTCCCTTCATATTTGTTAAACGGCATGACAGTTGACATCCTAGTTGTGTTCTTCTTGGAGGCTGTATCATAGAATTGCATTCACAGCATTCACAGATACTCTTCTTCTACTTTTTCTTCTTTTACAAACCTTATCAATATAATTTCTTGGGAACCAATGCTTATTTTCAAACGTATACATACTTTTCCACATAAAAAGGAACAAAACAAACAAAATAATATACGAATTTAATTAGTTTTCAGTTGTCACAGTTTGTTTACAGCCCTGCTCAAACTGTTAAAAACGAAATCGATGAACGTATCGATTGAACGACGCGATTGTGATGTTATATGAAGCAAACTTAAAACGACGCGACGTCGATTTGTTCAATCGTCGAGACGATGATCGTCTGAAAAGTTACTGGGAACTACAGGGGTCTAATCGCGTAAGGCTAAAACGATCGAACGACGTCGTCTCGACGATACTTCTATTTCGTGTAACAACTAAAAAGCGATGATCGTCAAAACGATTGAACGATTATCGCTTTTTATTGCTTCATGTAAACAAATCAACTGTCAAATGGCGTCGTCGAAACGATTCGATTGAACGATAGCTATTTTTCAATCGTTTCATCGCTTTTGGTGTATTTTGTTTCTGTTTAGGTTTTTTAAAAGCAAACTAAATATTTAAGGAATAATTTTCCAATATAAAGCCTTTTTAATTTTCACAAATAGGACACTGCATTAGCATTCTTATGTATCTATTCCCTTCATATTTGTTAAACGGCATGACAGTTGACATCCTAGTTGTGTTCTTCTTGGAGGCTATATCATAGAATTGCATTCACAGCATTCACAGATACTCTTCTTCTTCTTTTTCTTCTTTTACAAACCTTATCAATATAATTTCTTGGGAACCAATGCTTATTTTCAAACGTATACATACTTTTCCACATAAAAAGGAACAAAACAAACAAAATAATATACGAATTTTATTAGTTTTCAGTTGTCACAGTTTGTTTACAGTCCTACTCAAACTGTTCAAAATGAAAACGACGAACGATTCGATTGAACGACGAGACTGCGATGTTATATGAAGCAAACTAAAAACGAGGTCGTTTTATTCAATCGCCTCAACGACGATCGTCTGATATATTACGCGATTAGAGCCCAGTTTTCTTTCGGCATTTTGAACAATTATTGTGAAAATTGTTTTTTGACACTGAATTCAAAGACAAGGATAAATAATTACTTCTACAACTGCGGCAGTTTAGAAGGTCTTATTTTTTGTGGATCAGTAAAAATCTGTGAAGTTTTCTTCACCATCTATTTTTTTTTTTTTGCTATACCAAATTTTGAAAATAAGTTTATATTGCTAAGTCTGCCTCATTCAAGCTGACGATTATTCTATTCTCTGTCTGTATCAATCACTTAGGCAGGTCTCACACAGGGGCGGATCCAGGAATTATTTTTTGGTATGGTCACGTTGTCAGAGGCCAGCTAAGCAATAGAAAATAATTTTAAAAATAGTAGACATACATAAAACTTGCATATCTATAAGCAATGAACCTTATGCCTAGTCTCAAACAAAAAAATCGGTAAAATACATATTCCATCGAATTTCACAAATTCTTTGTACAGATGTTCCTTCCAGCTCTTCCTCGACGAAGCTTTTGTGTCGTTTTGCTGAAGCATTGGCAAAAGCTATAACTTTTTTCATAGTCGCTGATTCATTCCGTCAAAACGTCACTTTTCAAGACTTTGCCAAGGAGTTGCTCAAAGCATGGTTGTTGCATGGACAACGATTAGCGTGAGTAGCTTCTTTGCAGAGTTCATATGGACTGCACCTGCACCCGACCCTTTGTGTCTAAAGCCATCACAGAACAGCTGTCAATACCAATCCCTATACGCACCATGCTAAATCAATGTCAAACTCGTGGCAAAAATCTTCTACTATCCGTGTTAATACTGATAATGAAACATCAGTCAACCGACGCGACGTTCTTTCATCATGTCTTCACATTGAATCTTCTCATATGCGTCGCGAATGTTAAGAACTCCTCTCTGATTATTCCCTCATGAAAATATTGAAAAGAGAGACTCAACTGCTCGGTACGGAGGAATTTACCCCTTACTCATTGACTTTAATATATGTGCAATTGTACATGTGACAGCCTCCGTAAATTCAAGAAATGTTGTTTGGTTTTCTTTCAAGTATTTAATGATTCTACCGCACAATTTGTACCTACTACTGTGCGAGGAATATTTTAAACTAGCTGGACCCGTGCTCGCCTTGCCCGCTCGCACAAAATTATATTTGGTTATGTGTATGTATATATTTTCACTTCAAAAAATACATTTTGGCTAAAAAGTGTTCCTTCGGACGTGGCTATAAACGACATAGCCTATAGCAGTCTCACGGTGTTAAGGAACATTTTAAGAACAGTTTCATTGAAATCTGTCCAGTAGTTTTCGAGTTTTTAGCTGACAACGAAAATTGCTACAGTTTTATTATATGTATAGATGATTTGTAGATTATATAAAACATAAAAACCATAGCAAAAAATAAACACAAATTCAAAAATAAATTAGTTTTAGTTGGTAAACTCGAACTGACAGCAAAATTTATTAACTCACAGCTGTAGTTATTTTCAGGATTTGAAATATCCTTTTGCGCACTCAATTCGTGCGACCATATTCATACGTTTACGCGCGACACAAATTCGTATCCAATGTGCGTCTAGCCTAATAGTGGTTTTGTATGGGAGGTAGCAGAACTACTTGACCGCCATAGCTCATTTTCAATACCAACCTGACGACAGTAAAAAGAAGTCAAGTCAAGTTGTTTGGACGCTATCGTGCTTTCAACAGAGAGACGGACGTGGCTAAATCGATTCAGAATGTGATCCTGACAAAGTGAATATACCTTCCTGTAGAGGGTATAAAAAAAAGGTAACAATATGAAAACAGTGGTCACAGGAACAAAACTTTGTATTGGATGCAACACCAAAGTTGTGAAGCAAAGTTCTGGAAAATCAATTAATTTACAAGTGGGAATTGTTACACCAAAAGTAGAACCGAAAGCCATGATTCTTCCTTTCCACATGAACATCCCAGTTCTGGTACATTATTGTACACATCAATTTTCCGATCCCTACCCTATCCACTCGCCTGCATATGAAAAGTGAATTCAAACCACCGACTACCGATTTTCGTTTCTTCGGAAATCCCTCAGCGTTAGTGTTAGATGAAAATCAATAAATCTCTTCGAATCGATACGATATGCGTTGCCCTAAGTTGAAATAAATATTTTTATTTTATTCCACTTCCCACTCACCCCAGGACAATAAATCATTTTCATTCATCGGGCCAATATCTGATAAATCAATCAGTGCTCAGCTTAAACACCCGAAACACCGAAACAACAAAACTCATTCTTATATTCTTGTTCACCGTTCTTTTGTTATCCTTCGAAGAGGAAAAACATTCAACAACATGGTAAGGATTTACGATAAACAAAAGCCGCAAGGAGCTCACCGATTTGCCGTCACTTCGTCATCGTCACACGTCAGCAGCGATGCGATGGGGGGCAGACTTGTTGCAGGGACATATGCTCATTAATACATTTGGCAGCACACAATATTCCTTGTTGAATGCTTAATTATGATGTAATTGCGCTTAAAGTGGTGTTGTTTGCCTTTTTTTTTTGTATACAAGGAGTTATTATAGTCATAGTCCTAGCACAAGTTCCAATCAGGATATAGATTTATGGCACGACGAGTATAGGCAGCTCACACTTTAGCTGTCGCAATTTTTTTTTGTTCCCCCTCAATTACGTGCTTCAATTAAGAAATTATCGCCAACAAAAACAAAAACACATACACACTAGTGTTTGCTTTTTTTAATTAAATTAATGCAGCCATTCAGATTAATTACATTTTAGTGTTTTTAATTTAATTTATGCATCCCGGTGAATGGGAGCAGTGTATGTTAATTAATTGAAGTGATTTTTGTCTGTAACGGCGAGTGTTTGTTTCGATATTACTTGAGAATATTAAAATTTGGTCAATTTCCCAAGCTCCTGATTTCGTTGTCATTGAAGGACCTTTGTGCTGTAAATTCAGCAATGTAATCGTTACCTCTGTGAATTTGCGTATTTTCCACTTGAAGAATCGTTAAAGGGAAACTTTGTGGAAGGAATTTTTAAATTAACTGAAGCTGTAGGAAAGAACATTTTCTGCAGGAAAAATGAACAAAGTCAAAAGGCTTAATCGAGGATTCGTGTGGAAGGAACCCTTTGCTTTTATGACAGAACAGAACTTGCTTAAGGAATGTTTTTAATGAGCTTTTTATCCTTTTGAATGGTAACAATTAAAAACTTGACAACAAAGCAACTCGGACATGAGGACAATTACACATTTCGAAAAAGAAAACATTTATGTATGGTAATTCGGATTTACGGATAAAAACCACTCGTGCGTTATTCTTTGGAGGCCGTGAAGTTAATGACGTTCTTGTGCAATTTTTCTCAAAAGATGTTACATTTACTAAGAGGTGAATGAATAACTAATGTTTCTTTAGCAAATTGTGCTCTGTTCTCTATATTTGTTGCTTCTTTCTGCGCAGTTGAAAAAATCTTTGTATTTTTCCGGGAATTGAACCTGGGAAACTTCGCACAGTAGTCTAGCAGCACACAAACTACTTAGCCACGCGTTTATCAGCTCTTGTTTTTTGATGATATGGCTCTGGCCTTCTTTTTGATTGGTCTCATAAATGCTGCATGGCATTGAGGTCTGCCCATGCCAAAACTGTAATATTGGCATCAGAAAGGTGGCCCGTACCGTATGCGGGTAAGCACTGTCTTCCATAAGAACAAAGTCAGCGCGTACTCTCTATCGTTTCAATGTAACTGCAGGCGGTACCACCTTCCTGTGGAGGATATAATAAAAGGTTTTCTCGCACACTTCGGCTCATTTCTTTCCCAAATGTTTCATGAGAAAATCTTTTCGACATCGAAAGCTACAGAAACAGATGAATGTCAGAAAGTGTATTGTTATTCTATTCATACAATTCCGTCGAGAAATTTCTCGATGCGAGAGTTACAGATCATGAGTCCGTTTGTTCACTATTATCAAGTTTGACATTTTTTGTTTAAAAACGCGTTTTTTTTCAAATATACATTTGTGTATGCAAATGCAAGAGTTCATTAGATTACATTATTAAAAGAGACGCGAAAAAATGTTTGCTTCTTGCATTCAGAAGTTAAATTTTGGATCGCTTTTTTGCATAGATTTCATTTCATATTTTTTTTTTTTCATAAGGTGTATGTCTAAGGTGTATGTCTATAAACGCGAATTGCTGAATGCACCCACTAATTAGCGAATACCAAACGCGTCCTACGAGCACATAAAAGTGCAACAGAAATGAAACAGCAAATAATGTGAAGTGTCAATCTTTCCCTTTCGGTTTTCGGCCTCTTTATAGAGGAGTTTCTCCCGCGACCATCTTGTTAGAATTCTTCTTCTTTGGTTCCTCTTGGCTGGAGGTTGTAAATCAGCAATCGTAAAAATAATTGTATTGTATCGAAAATGTATATCATTGAATAACGTTTAATAACGCAGTGCGTTGCAAATATGTATATTATAAAATATACTAGTTCATCGTATAATAAATAATTCATACTCATCTTTATTTGACGTGTGTGCCACCATTTGCACACAGCGTGAAAATTGGTGACCACGACGTGATCCAATGTTTTCTCTTATCTTTTGACGGTTGTGGATCGCTTTACGAGATGGCCGGAGGCATATCCATTAAGAGACAAAACCGCTATTACAGTAGCGAAGGTGTTCGTTTGAATCCAAACTGTTCAACGAGCTCTTAAGGATTTTAGGATCCCACAGGATTCATACACCGCCGTACCATCCGCAATCGAATGGAATGGTATAGCGTTTCCACAGGCAATTGAAAGCTTCATTGAAAGCAAGAGGCAACCGCAATACACAGCCAATTGGAGTTCCGAAGTGCCAATAGTCTTGCTGGGAATCCGCGATAAAAGAGGATCTGAAATGTTCACCAGCAGAACTGGTATACGGTCAGAACCTAAAGCTCCCAGGGGAAATTTTCGTAAAAAAAGCAAAAGAGAATATGTCGGAAGAAACTTTCATTGACAAACTACGTACCTCGATGAGGAATTTAATTCCAACGGATACGCGGAGATCCAGTAGGGATATCTACTTACCATCCACTTTGCAAAATTGTGACTCAGTCTTCGTCAGAGTGGACAGGGTCAAAACCGGTCTCACGCCTCCATATGAAGGACCTTACAACGTTGTACGACGCACGATTGTGCATCAACCCACTTTGCAAGATTGTGACTCAGTCTATATCATTTGCTTATTTTATTTGCTCATTAGCTTTTTTTACGAAATGGCCTTATGTCACAGCACCGTAAAATTTGTGGGAATAAATGCTTTCATTTGTGATCCTTTTGTGCTTTCAAAATTTTGTTCACTATTTAGAGGTTTTCGATTGTTTGCTATTTGAAGTACCTACTCCATGTGAAAAACAAGGCGGTCCGTTCACTATATCCAGGCACGACTGTATTCGGTTTTCATTTCTCAAAAAATTTAAAATTTATATTTCTTTACAACGGGCCTTACCAACAACTCCACTTTAACACAAAATTCGAAACTAAAACTAAATGCGTAACAATATCAATAACCAATTTATCCTCGAGTTAACTCTAATTTCCTCTTTAACTTTCGATTCTGAGAAAGTCATGTCTAACTGATGTGGTGTAGTAGTAGTGTCATACTGTCATTAAAGGATGAAATGTCAGTTTTACCCATATTTTCTGAATTTTGTTTTAAAGTTATTTATTTAGCAGGGATGCAATTGGTTTCTTTTGCGTTCGATTAAGACTGACGATTTTGCGTACATTGTGCAAGATTTGACTTTGATTGTACTAGAGTTTTTTTTAGTAAGCCATTCGATTGAATTGATTATTGGTTGATCAAAATTAAGTAGAAAGTAAAGTTAGTTTCGAAATTAATTAAACTCGTGTTTAGTGTTTGGTTATTGCTGAAGCCGAGTGAGTCTGCCGATTATGATGAAATAAATACGTAATACTGCTCCATGAAGTTTTGTGTTATCCTTGACAATATTATAGATTAGATGAGTAGTTTGAAGGTGATACCATAAGGCATTAATGCCTTAAATAAAAAGACAAACAAATTTATTATATGTAAGAATAGGTGCGGTTTTAAGTTCTCAACTAGGGTTTTCAACATTATTGGACAAGGACATACTCATACATATTACATTAGGGGACCTATAGCCCATCAACTTTGTCATATCACAGCCAACCTATATATGCTGCTTTATATCAACTTCATCACATATACTCTTAGGGCCCTCGTTGCACGTTGGAGGATATAGAGGTTTCCCCTGGACTGCCAAACTTTGCGCCTAGTGTTTCGGCGGGTTGTTCTGAATGATTATATCTTCTCATTTCACCAGAGACTCACAGCACAAAGGCACAAGAAAATAATTACACCAAGTTGCCGCATATCGAAAAAGTTAGGAATGTGACATTTAAGGCAAAAATAACTTATTCATTAATATGTTACTTACCTGTTCATGTTAACCCAATTATCCAAATGTGATGGACACAAAATATAAAAATAACTTCATTTTGGTATGGAGGTGTCAATAGAATCGATAGTAATTGAAAAAAAACTCATATAGATATAAATCAATGTCGACTGTTGTTAACAACTTATTTATAATAGTACACATATTTTGTGAACATTGTGGTTGTTGTGTATATTTAGGGTGTGGCTGTCAAATTGTATGTTATTTTCGACAACTTAGGGTCAGTTATTAACTATAGTCCTGTATCGTGTTAAAACATAGTAAAGTGGTTTTCGTGGCAATGTCTTATTGTTGTAACATTTCCCGAACCATGAAACTCTATATCTATCCTTTCAGTTTCCTTTAAAATTCCAAAACACGTAACTCAAATAGAGAGAAGTTTATTTGCCCAAGATCCCAGAAAGTCGATGGGCAGTCGACGTCCTGTCAACCTCTGGACCGCACCACCTCAGAATCTTGAGGGTGTAACCGCATTATTTAGTCACAAACCGCAATCCAACACAGACAGTTAGAATGAAAAAGGGGACAAGAAATGAGTGGTAATGAACAATCGCTTCATTCTGACAATGAGTGGAATGCCAATGGAGTCATTATTAACCTCGAATTTGCCTTTAAATTAGTTTTTATCACAGAAGAGAGTTTTTAAAGTATAATCTCAAAAACCGAAGCCCGAAATTTTGAACTTTTTTGACAGCTATTAATCATTAATCATTGTATGCACCGTTGATAGAAGAAGCTGAAGAATATTTTGAACCATACTAGAATGAATTAAACAACTATCTTTGAAATTTTTACTTACCAGTGTTTAGCTTAAAATACCAAGCTGGACAAATGAATTATAGTTTGTAAAAAAGTATCAGAAAGTAAACCTGCTGTTTCATATGAGGAGCGATATCTGCCAAGTGATATTAAAGGCAATGACCAGCAAATTAAAATGATGATTGTAGCCGTATAAATGACAAATTCTGTGGAACCCATGCTAAAGAAAAAATCGGTCGTCCGACGGCTACTTTGTAACCGTTAAGAGGAATGGAATCCACTTCTGTCCAGGGATTATCTAAAGCTGCGGGACAGATATTTTTTTTTCTTAAAGTCTATCCCATAGTACATAGCCTTAAGGAAGTTGAAATGTTAGTTCGGAATAGATCTTGCTCAGGTCGATGTTCCACTTTATCGCCTAGGCAACAGAGGCTTAAAAAACACCCAGCAAAGAAAATTAGTAGACAAACTCCAATGAAACAATACTAAGTGACCATTTCTGATAAAATTCTAAGAACTTGTTGGTTTGGTGCATGTCTCGACTTTTATATGAACTCTGGGCTTGCTAAAATTGAAAGACGCTGAAACCTTTTTTTTTAAGTGTCAGGAACACATCCTACCAGAAATATTAGGGTTAACAATTATATTAAAACTGCTATGAAATTACCTAGTGAGAAGGTTAAATAGTTTATATGTTAATTTTACGGAGCTCTTAAAAATAAGAAACAGGCAAAAAGGATAGGTACAGCGAAATTAACTTTCGAAAAAAATATTCTAATAATTATAAGCAACTAGCGGACCCGGCGAACTGCGTCTCGCCCCAATTTAACGCCTTCAGATAAACTCCAGAGTGATAATAAAACACATGTAGTTCAAATTTCAATGTGATTTATTTGAATAGAATCGAAATCAGTAGAGAGCGATGTGATAAACAATGTTTTTCGATTTGTTTGCCGGCGCAAAAACGAACAACACGCGAACGGGCAACACGTACAGCTGACCATGCGAAAAGCAGGGAAATTCAAGATTAATCCCACAGACTTCCAACGATTAGCCTTGGGATTTATTGATTGTCACCGCAAAAGCCAATCGAACGGGGAGCTGAATCTGCTTGAAATGGAATGGAAGATCAGTTGGAATAATCGGAATTCGTGGGGTAAGGACTTCCTTTGAATTTGCCCTTGATGATCGTCGCTTGAATCACATTTCTCATCAGTTTCTTGACGGACAACCGCACACAGTTGCACAATTTCGTATGATTCAAATTCCACACCATGATTATGATCGATCTCCACCTCCAGCTGTAAATTATGCGGTGGAGTTCCTGGCACATCAAGCGAGTTCAAAAATTCCGTCGGATAGGTGGTAGCTTTGTAGTTTTTACGAATGCAGTTCTCCAGCGATTTGACTCATTACGTCATTATTCTTCGCTGCTAGTATTGCCCGTTCACTACCTAATCCAATCGAGATTTTTATAATTTTGTGCAATGCCGGGGAACACTTTGGTGATGAGTTCCTCCTTCGACGATGTGAACTCGCAAAAAATTGCCGGGAACGATATCAATCCAGTCGAAATTTTGATGGGAATTTGGCCATTGCCAAGCGCCAGGAGTTGTCCCGAAATTTCAGAAGCAGATGGGTCGTTCTGCAATGCAACATGAGAGTCGTGGTCAATTTGACATACCGACACAAAGACGACGATTTTAGGATTTTCCACCTTTGCATCGTCCAAAATCATCAAAATTATGCGATAAAATGCAAAATTTCGTCAAAAAACAATTCGAATTTTTCGCGTTTTTCCGCAATATTCCAAGTTTTTCTAGTTTTCCACTAAGAAGTTTCTATTTTTCCATTCGAAAAGCTTTTCCGGAACACAAAAAATTCCATACAAAAAATACATTTTCAATTTTTCCAATTTTCCGACTTTTCCGGAGGGTTTTCCCAAAATTTTCTTTCAGAAGAACCTTCTCCCGGCAATTGCAAACAACTAAAAAAAATTTGAGCCAAATCGGTCCAGTCGTGTTCAATTTTCTATTTTTCCAATTTCCTGACTTTTCAATTGATGAATTACTGTACATTTTTGCCACCATTTTTATATATAAGATTGATAAAAATCAATTACAACTCTCCCTACTTATTAAAACGTCCAGAGCACCGAGTGTAGATATTATAGTTTATCCACAAACCTCTATCCTATTCTTTCTCCATTTCCTTAGCTTGTACCTGAACCACTTATAGACTACTTCAATTATGGCTAAAACCAGCAGGAAAAACAAAGTCCAATACTAGCCGTGTTTTATTACGCCCGTGATCTGAACCGGATCAGATCAGCATAATAAAACAAACCAGGATCAATTGTGATTTTTCTCTTGACGTGTGGCGGTGTGGCATTACTGAAAGAACTTGAACTGAAAGAACTTCCTTCAAAATTTGACGTTTCTGTAAACAAAACCGAAATGTGTTAAAAAAAACCTCAATCTGTAAAGTAAATAGACTTTGGTTGGCAATTGTAATAATTGTTGTTTAAAGAAAACTAAATTTGCCTTTTTCTGTGGCGTATTTCGCGAAGTTATTCCTTTCACGAGTGCGCTTTCTCTTCGGTTTAAACAAACATAAGAATGACAAATAAGTTTTGGATTAAATCGATAAGGACGCTAAGGGAGAACTTCGGAATATGCACAGAGAAAGGCGAAGGTTTATTTGTTTGTCTAGTTTCTCCTTGGTCTAAAAATATATGTATGCAGTATGCACACAATGTTTTAAAATATGAAATACAATTTTCGGCCGTTTTCCATTGTTTACTTCTATAATTTTTTGACATTTGACAGTGGCTTGGTTATTGGGTTGTTCAATTTTTGTAAGCCACTTTATTTGTATTTTGTTCATAGAGCTACCAACATACACGAATAAAATTATTCGCCTAGAAGTATACTATCATACTATATATCTGGATCATGAAAAATGATCCAAATAGAAAGTTGGATCACGTGTTGTTGTTGCGAATTAGTGTTAATTTGTGATCTGGTTCAGATCACGGGCATAATAAAATACGGCTACTGCTTGCAGTAAAAAAATACAAAAGAAATTGTTTAAATTTTAGATATTACATTCAAAAAGCCGGAATTTGTTTAACAAAAAAACATACGCACAGCATTTTTTTTTTAATTTCTATTTTATGCGCCATTGGTGTCAGAATCATGACCAAATCTTCAAGTCACGTTTTTGATTTATCCTTTATTGTCTTCCATACGATACTCGCAATCCAGTACATGGATAAATTTCCTACGCAAAAGGGTTTCATCAAATATTTAGAGGATATACATCAAACTTTTAAATTGAAAATACTTTCACCCAAAACAGGTTACCACCCTGTACCGTTCCACTTCTGTAACTCATAAGTTACCTTTTCTATTGAAACTCGTGAAAAATGTAATCCCACTATGGGGTCATCGGAAAGGTGACCCAGTCAGAACAATAAACATAACTTTCACCAAAAAAAGTGGGCGTGCCTGTAGCCTGAATTTGTGGCTTGTTGTCTGACAACGAAATCGTTCTGTTTGTCCTGCCACCTACTAGTCGCCTGTCCTGCAATTTGCTATTTGTTTTCTTTATCCCCCCAGTAAAGACTTCAATTTCATTTGTTTTATTTTTTTTTCTTGTGTGCGTAACACGAACCTTCGTGCAACCAAATCAGACAAACGCGGCGTCCATCATCGCCAACTAACCATCCACCTGAGGCCGTTGGCAATGGTATCCTTTCGAAACAAATCCATTACTGCTGCGCCACCGTTTCTTATTACCAATGGCGAACCAATTATTTATCACTTAATCATTTAAGTGAATTTCATTTATCAGTTTTCGTGGCAATGTCCCGATCCGACACGAGGCTACGTCCAGTCAGTTTCAGTTACCTTGTCCAGAAAGGCGTACACGGACATACTCGAATAGCTCTTCATTCTGCTCGACAGTGTCATTCATAATTGTTCCACATTTATAATTCAAAGCACCTCCACCTCCATTACTGTCATGTTGGCTATTTATTCGTAAGTTCGCCCAACTAAAAGCAGAAGAAAAAGGATCCTTATCAGCGTGTCCTTGTGTGCGGCAACTGGCAACTGGAACACGCAAAAAGACCATATCTCCAACAATAAGCCAGTCAAGTCTATATCAGCCACCCCCTTTCTTTATGCGCGCTGCACACAACAGAGCTCATTCAGTGAGAGTACAAACATAGGCCACCACAACATAAAAGAAGCTTTTCTTCTGCTATGGCAAGGGCAACCCCAGAGGAGGACAAATACAGCTGAACGAGACGTTGATGGAAAAAAAAGCTCCATCTCCGAGCGTGTTTAGAAATCTGAGCACTTTTTGAATTTTCCTTTCAATTTGGTGGACCATTTATGCGAGGTAAGACGTAAGGGTGGCCAGATAACTTGGGCGGATGAAATGAGCTGAGAGTGTTGTGCCAATGGCAATTATCATCATCATCGTCCTCGCCATCAGTGTTTCCTTATAGCGTTTTGTAAACTTTTGCCTCTTTTGATTGACTTGGCTAACATTGAGCATTTTTTGTTTATCCTTCTTCTGACTCTCCTTCTGTTTTCATTCAACTTTTTAAATTGAATCCCGTTAATCACGTGCTGTGCTAGAAATAGCACGAAGGGTAGGTCAGTAATAGCGCTCGTCATTATTTAGAATCCGAGATAGGAGGGTGCGTTCGGGTTCACCCCTACTGCTGATTTCTGTTTGAAATTTGCGGGTGCTGCTTGTAATAGCCTACCACTGGTCATGCCATTCGAACGATAGGGCAAACATTTAGAGTTATTTTATGGAGCTCCTACCGACGCGACGTGGCGAACGCACACATTTCCAATTTTAAATTGCTCTGCTGTACCGGACATTCATTTTGCTGCATACAGTGTACATAGCAAGAGTGGAATTCCTTTCGATTTGTGAGGGAACAATTTATTGCTGTTCAGGAAGTGAGTGGATTTTCCTTTCAAATTGTGGTGCACATATGAGCGAATTTATCAGGATTCTTGAATAAGTACGATTGGCTTCGATATCAAATTTCAAATTTGGTATATTGACTGATCAGGTACAGCAACAAATCAACCCGAAACCAGAACTTTGGGTAATTCTTGTGGGCTCTCTATTCTTTGCTGATTTATATAGATAGATATGTAATGTGTATATGTGCTCAAGTCAATACCATGATTTGGCTTATATGAATCTAGTAAATAACATGTGATCCTTCACAATTAATAAACTTGATTTTGCTAAAAAATAAAAGGGGCATAACAAAGCTTTCCTTGATGTGTAACATTAGGGACTTCTAGAGAAATGTAAATTTTCAAGTTGGCTAGGAAATGGAGACCAATATGAGAATTCAATGTCGACGAAAGTTTAAAACCTCTTCTCAACACAGACATCGTATAGTTGACTCGACATTTATCCTTTGAATCAACCTGAGTTAAACATAAAGCATTGCGGTTAGCGAGTTCGCCGTGATTGTCGAAGATGTGTTTTTCTAGATGCAGTCGTCTTGGCAGGTGCAAAGGAGGCGAAGAATTGTGCCATTTTCCTCCTCCTCCTCCTACATACAGCTTCCACAAGAGTTGTTGCAAGAAACCCCATCCTTAGGGCATGCATTCAGTGTCCCGTAATATCAACTTTTATATTTAAGAAAATATAGAGATTTCAAATCCTGGGCACTTATACCAATCCCAGTTCATTGCACTACCAAGCAGAGACGCTTTTTAGGTGTAGTCGTGGAGAAAATCTGATATTAATCGTTTCTCTTTATGGTCGGTGGCAGATTATTGCTGTCCCCCGCCGGCCGGGGCTCAAACCACAAGAATCTTCTCTGGGGGGTATATCAGCAAGATTTGCTGAGTTGATGATTTCTTCGCTAAGAACATTCTTTCTAAAGCGAAAGAGAGCCGGACATTGCGTGAGAATGTGAAGAGAGGTTTTGTCGCTGTCCAGACATAGTCTGCGTGTGGGGTCTGGGGAAATTCGTTGAAGACGTTTTTTCATAAGGCCATGGCCAGTAATTATATACCTGTTAGGATTCTTAGGGTTTTTTTTTATCCAGGTTAGTAAAAAAGTATAGGATTTCCTGGGGGAACATTTTGGGAAGAATTGTTTGGTGCAGTTCTGCCCCGGTGTTTTAAACCAGACTTTATTGGATTCGATTAGAGCTAAGTTATTTATGTGTTTCCTGAAACATCTCTTACTGACACCGCAGAAGGGTTTAGGTCCGACAAGTGGCATTGTAGAGCCGGCTTTGGCCAGTGAGTCTGCTGTTTCGTTTCCAGCAAAGCCACTGTGGGCTGGAATCCAGTGAAGTATGACTAGGTTTTTCTCTGCAAGTTCGTAGATGACCCTGTACGTGTCCAGGACCAGCTTCGATTGTATAACAGATGAGCTCAGAGCTTTAAGAGCAGCTTAATATAGTTTTACGACGTCTATTAGAACTTAAGTTTATTCTAGCTCAATGGTTAACGGCAAGAGCCTTAGGTTGGAATATGGACGAGTATTTGCCTATAGGCTGACTGAAAAGTTCGTTTGAGTCGATTCTCCATAAATGCCAGATCAAGTCCCTGTATCCATCTTCGAACCGTCTGTATACCAGACTAGGTCAAGTCGCGATGGAGTAGGTTTGTATTTTTCCCAGTCTTCCCTTGGAAGAATGATGACAGAGAAGTTTTTATGGAAGCCATATTTCGGTAACGTGTCGTCTAGGAACATACTGAATACTCCTTTATATTCCATAGCCTCAATTAGGGAAAGGTGGCCTCCATGGTAGGAGTGGTGGTCGATGTTTTTCGAATGAAATAAATGATGTATACTCAGTCTTGCTTCAATTTGAATGTGTTACTTGAATAGGTAATAGGCCTAGGATGACATTTAGTGCAGTGGTCGAGGTGGACCACAACACTTGCTCAAGTTCTTAAAAATGTTCTCCTTCATTTTAACTGTTTTTTTACATGAAACGGTAGAAGGCATTTAAGAGTTTCTACAGAGTGGCGCACATAAAACCGGCCTCGGTAAGGAATATCAATAAACGAAATATACGTACTTACATATATTACACTATTACATTATCTTATTATTAAGTATCCGCTTCCTTTATTTTGTAAAAACTGTAATGTCTCGTTCCCAAATTCTACATTGCTGTGACCAACCATCAATCGTGGTCACTTATTGGCACTTCTTTGAATTCAGCTGTGATGTTTGTCACGACTTTGGGTATAGTACAGTCTGTTACTTGTTTTTCAAAGAACACTGCCTTTTAAAGCGTCACTTTTTCTCCTCATTCTGACTCGTTGATTTGGAACATCACTTTCAGGAAACGTTTTATGAAAACTGTAACGAACATGATTTTGTTGCAGACTCCTTAAAAATTCAAACTATTTTGCAAATATTCATTTAAAAAAAATAATCTGCCGAACCAGATACTCGGCAGAGAAGTCCGATACTCCATTGAGAAGTAATACGGAAATTGGGAACCTGGGGGCTTATTCGCAAAAGCTCGACCGATCGCTTTTCATGGAGTTTTTGTAATTCCAAAATCGATCCGCTTTAGTCAAAACAGATAGTTGTTGCAACTGATCTCTAAATTTTCTAGAAAATAAATTTATTAATTTATGTCCGTATTTAAAAGTTTTTCTGTACAACTTCTCAGTCAATTCCAAAACAGGTTCCACTAAATTCCTATGAAATGCTAATGGGATTAAATGTTTACGTTCTGTTCTGTTTCGTGCTTATACGTATGCATTTTAGTGATAGCTTTAAACGACGCCTGAAGGCACCTAGCAGGCAGCCCGATGACAGATGCAGAAAAATGAAAACAAAAAAAAACCTCCCAATTGGCATTTCTGTCGCTGGAATTCTGGCAGCAACAATAACAATCAATAAGACTTTTTTATGTTCTGTCGTCAAACAGCCATTTTTCTGTCGGTAAATTTTGTTGTTAAAAAAAATTTTCTGTTTCTGTTGCAAATGTATGGGATTCTATTGCTCTTCTTTGTCACTTGGTGCATTTAGGTGACGGATTGTTTGCGGATAAAAAATGAACTAGTTAGTAACGGCAGATAGCTGTTAAACTTTTGGAAAAATAAATGGAATATGGAAATTCAGAATGGAAAAATCTGAAAAGCGCAGTTCCGTTTTGAAATACCGCAGGCACAAAAGCGAAAGCTAAAGCGAATACCGTCGAAATTGAGATAGCGCTTTAAATTTTGGGAATAACGTCGCTCTAAGTCTCACAACACCACCACCGGTATGGTCACATCTATTTCCACATAGTAGAAAGTCCCCACGCGTGAAAACAAAAACGGTATGATTTGTCAATTGATTGGAAAACGTTACATAAGTACTGAATATGGACTCCTAGTCAAATGTAATTTTCATATAATTTCTGCGAGGATTGACGACTAGAGTTCCCAAATTGACGGCTGAATAAGGATCTAAATTGGAAATATTCAAAATTAGTCAGAGGTCGGTTTCTTGTATGAAAAATCGGAATTGGTTTCGGAAGTTAAACAAGAAAGAATTGAAACAAATGACAAGAAACCAAAAAGTGATTTGTATAGCTGAATTGTTAGGAAAAACTAGTTTTGTGGTTAAATCGTTGCAGGAGAAGAGAAAATAACACAGATAAAAAATATGTTGGTATGAACATTTCACCAGCTGCTAAGGAATGGGTAAAGCTTTCGGATACTACGGAAGGTCGAGGGAGTCTGCATATATTTATTTTCACTATTTCCATTTATTCAATGGAATGGCATTGATTTGATGATATCTAACAAATTGAATGATACGGATGTAAACGAATAAGAATATCAACGATATGTGGTTGAAATAGGGCGACGCTATGTGCCACAATGGCCATTCTGCGATTTGATTTGTTTCGGGTTATCTCACGCAGAGACTACTGACGCAAACTGGCCACCCAGATAGTGCGATTTGACTTTTTCCTTAAGTCACAGGTTTATGCCACAAAGTCGCAATGACTGATGCCCATACAAGTCAATAAAATCCGCGTCATCTCTAAAATTCAGTCTGATCTAGATATATTCGGTGGAGTCATAGAAAATTGGACCTCTCTGATGCGCGTCATGCGCCGCGGTGTCCATTTTAACATATTCCACTCATAATGTCATTGATATACCTTAAAGTCTAAAAAGGTACAGTTTTATTGTAGAAGGTAAAAGGATGATTTCTGACCAAATCCTTAAAACTGTCTTAAAAAAAAAAATCTAAATTTTTATCATGGGAAATGTGGGTGTTGTAGCTCAGTGTGCCGGACTACTGAGTTTGGGGTTTCAGGTTCAAACTAATCTTCTAAAGTCCTTACAAACTTTTACTTACTTTTACTTTAGATGGCGCTCACAGTCCGGGGTGGATCACGGCCTCTATTATCTTCTCTTCTGAAGACTTAGATAATGACAAATCCATCGATCGGAATACATATTCAAATGTTTTGTAAAACGTCCCGTGTAGTCCTTAAAATATATTTGTTAACCACTCTCTTGCATCGCACACTGTCTGCTTGTATTTGTATTACATCAATCCATTTGAAAATTAAAACCTATGATTGGATTTTCAGTTGACCAAATAGGCCATATTTCTACCCAAAAAAAAACGACGCACTGCGAGTTTGTCCGGGATATCCAGATGTGTGTCTATGCGGTTGTTAAATTTTCGGAAATTGCTTTCCAACCACTAACATGCAAGGCCGAAGCCAGCTGACCTCAATGCAGTAGATTCACATCTGTACAGCTGTCCAGGATATATTTGTCGTTTTTCTCTTCTTCTTCTTTTTTTTTGTCCTCAAAGACTTTAAGCCGTTTCTTTAAAAGCAAATCCCCACATACATACCAAAGAAATGGCAGGAGGCCCAGCTAAACTAATTAATAATTATAATTGGGACAGCTGCAATGGGGTAATGGTGGTTAGGTTAAGTTCCATTCCATTTCGAAATAAAACGGAAATTAAATGAAAATGAATATCCAAATGCAAATTGTACTCGCTTTGTATGTTGCCGCCATAATTTAACAGCGCAAACAGATGCTCTCGATTTCTTGCTCCCTTTGAATTGAATGTTTGCTTAACCCGGCGACGAAAAGAAGAAAAAAAAATTAAGGAGTCATCGATGGTGCGAGTCCCGCAATAACCCAAGTCAAGGATAAATGCCTTTCATTCACTTTATATTATAGCCCGGCCTATAGGACGGGATGCCATCAGCATGACATTGAAGCATAAGTCTCGTGACTTTTATTTCAAACTTATTGACATTTTTAATGTTCCATGATTGTGATTACGGATGGTGGTGAATGGGGAATACGAATGCCCAAAAGTACTGCGATTAAAGGAAGTAGATAGAACCTCGTTTTGGGGATTCAATTTAATGGCAGACCTTTCTGTATGGGTATATATATAGGTAGGCATACCTATGTTTAAGGTTAGTTTCAACACTTTATAGTTAGAGTCGGCTTGATTGGGGTATTTAATTTCCTCAAGGAAACACTTAATGAACAAAGGGTCGAATTGAGTAGTGACATGAACGTAAAAAAAATACATGGATACTAATAGTACTAATAATGGAAAGAGGTATTTCAGTCGTGTGGCCCGAAAAAGAAGTATAAGGCAGAAGGAAGTTCGAAATTCAACAACAATTTTGTGCAATCATCACAGTTTATTGTTAATTTAAATGGACTAGGGGAACTTTTCGGTTTTTGCCTCTCAATTCTAGGGTCTCTGCGTAATTGATGAACCATAAATTCTTAATAGTGTGTTGTAGACAGAAGTCTTATACCGGCCGAGTGCGCTGTTCTTCTATACTAAAAGCATAGTGTGCCTATGGGACTTCTTTCATGGCAATTTTGACACCAATTTATAATATTATACGGAAGCCTCTAATTCTTCTGGGACATAATTTGTTTTGTATATTGCCCATAAATCTCCCCGGAAAAGTGTATGTCAAGGTGCTGCGAAGAACGTTTCGAATTGGAGATCTGAGCATAAGTCATTTGCTCTTTGCTGATGACTTGGCCTTAGACTGAGGGCACTCAATCGGTTTGTAGCCCTTTAGGAACAAATCTGAAGTGATCGTGTTCAGAACGCCTGTTGAAACAGGTGGAGAAGTTTAAGTATCTCGGCCCGGGGTGTTATTCCCGAGTGATGGAAGGAGCAATATAATCACCTTAGGTATGTATCCCTAATAGGATAAAGAGTATCAAACAAAAAAAAAACGCGCGGTACGACTCGAGCTGCAAAGAAGCTATTAGATTAAGGGAGTTGAGTTTTCGGTCTTACAAAGCCAACCCATCTGAAAAAAAGTTTAAACGAGCCAGAAATGTCTGCAATGCCCTCATAAAGCATGTCAAATTCTCATATAACCAAAAGTTGAGGCAACAAATACTACAATGGTTAAAACGTTTTCGTCTAAAAGAAAATTATGTTCATCTTCTGATTTTTTTTAAATATTCGTCTGAAAAACTTGAAATTTCTTCTGAAAATCTGAATAAATCGTCAGCTTATTTTTGTCTGAAAAAAATATAATCTTGACAGAAAAAAATTTTAAATTGGCCACTATATATTTTTTTTAATTTCGTCAAAGACAATTACAACTAAGATGTTCGATATTCGCCACATGTCAATACCCCTTCAACTAAACTATATTATATTTTAAAGAATTAAAGACCGCAACGCCGATTCTCAAAATTCATCTATGAATATTCCCTTTTACTCAAACGTATGATAATGTTTTCAATAGGTATCTTATCTATATTTACGATCACACCGCGGATAGTTTAATATCAGACGATTTTTATATTTTTCAGACGATTACTATTTGCTTTCAGACGTTTTAAAAATTGTTTCAGACGTTTCCAATATCTGATTTTCTGATGATTTCTATTTATTTTCAGACTAAATCTATTAAATTTCAGACGTTTTTTCGATTTTTGCCGATGTTTCCAATTTTTTTTTAATACCAATTATTTGTAGACGAAAAAAATCGTAGCAATGCCCCAACGGTAGTAAAAACGTTTGGTCATTTGTATAACATATTAAGAATTCGGCCTCGTCAGTGATGTCAAAGCTTATTTACAATGACACTCCAGCTGTCAGCTCTTTAGACAGAGTTTATCTGCTTGCTGAAGATTTCGCAGCCAACTCGATGCTCCCAGATTGCGCTTTGTCCCCACCTGTACCTACTCGAGAGCGTCGAATTTACCACGGGACAAATCCATTTTCGAACTCGTACAGTTGCAAGAGAACTTATTGATCTCAACATAAATAAATCCGCTGGTCCAGTCTGTATTTCAGCCATCGTTCTGAAGAGGTTTTCTTCCACCCTGACAAAACCACTGCGAAAGCTTTTGCACTTGCCCTTTTTTTTGATTCTTTCCGAGTAGGTGGAAAACAGCATTTTTCGAGCCCTTCCCTAAAAAAGGTGAATCTACTTCTCCAACCAATTATACCGACCCATAGCACTTAAGTCCACTCTTTCTAAGATCATGGAAACGCTCAAAAATCGTCTGTTTATGAAATATCTTGAATCACGTATAAACGCCTCAATGACCGGCAGAACGGTTTTTGTGGCAACAGAGCCACTGGTGATTTGATGACTTATCTCAGTGAAAACAATCATCACTCAATTCATCACTTTGGTGAATCGAAAATTGCTGTGCTTGATTTGGATGGTTTCAAGGGCTAAACTTTTGTGGCAAAGCTAAACTGTCAGTTTTTTATTCGATGTTTGTTCCAACTCTTACCTATGGTCATAAAATTTGGGTAATGACCGTATTGCTGGTGTGACCTGTAGGGATCGTATTAAAAACACCAAAGTACATGACGAACTCAATTTCTAGCAGCTACTTCTCCGGATGTCCCGAATCCGTACTATCAGGCAGGCTTGCTTGAGATGGTTAGATCAAGTCTATGGTCTCTCCTCACCCGTATGGGGATTGCCTTTGATGATTTAGAGTCGGTGCCACGCCTCCTTTTCGAAAACAACGTCTTTTTTTATCGGGAATTAACATTTAAGGCAACGCTTTGGATGTTGTATGGTAGAACTGTGATTGGCATCAACTTAGTGGTGTCAAGTTGCCGCAGCTATCTCACACACACCGGCATCGGGTACTAATCTCATCATCCCGGATTCACCGACTTTCTATACTTATAAGCGCGAGGTTCGAGCACGGGCATAGCAACACTATAATACTCCGCGGAAATCGACTGGCTGAATGAGTCTCAGAAAACTGACATAAGCCCCTCAGAATGAAGGGATACGGCGCATGAATTTACCTTCGAAACCTCTAGTAATTAAGTGCTTTAGTATTTTCGTGCTATATATAGGACAGACCCAACTCTGCTAACCACTGTCCTTGGAAGTCGACCACAATCCGCATCTACTACTAGCAGTGCCCCGATTCAACCCACCAATATTTTGTCTACTCCATGTTGTCTAGCTAAATCGGACATGCTGACAGCTTCGCATTGTCAAAAAAAGGAATATCAAGGGAAATTTATATTTTCCATTGAGCGCACTCCTGATTCTATCAACACTGTCAGGCATCAAGCTTTTGAGAAATGCAGCTACACCAGTCTTTCGAAGGTTTTAAAACAGAATACAGTTGGGTTATTCCCAAATGCGCGGTGGATCGTATTAAAAGCGATACTTCGATTTCGACCGTCTTCGCTTTTGCTTATTCTCAAAAGCGAACTGTGCTTTCCAGTTTTTTCCAATTAGACTTCCAATTTTCCGTTTATTTTCCCAAAAGTTTGAGAGCTTTTTCCCGTCACAAGAATTGAGTTTATTTTTTATCCGCAATAAATCCGCCAGCAATACGTCACCTAAATAGCTATCGCTTTTGAATGGATCGAATCGCTTTTGGAAATAGAAAAATACCAGTCCGCCATGAAAATCGATCCGCCGAGCGTTTTGGAATAAGCCCCCTGGTTTTAACTTATAGGTCTTAGCGAGCGAATAGTCATCCCAATACTTTTATTTGTTACATGCGTCAGTTTTTTTAAAGCCTTAAACCATACTCCTCTAAAATGAAAAAAAAACGCCAAAAAAAACTCTCTGAAAAAAATGCCTGAAATTTCGAAAAGATTGCCAAAAAAATCTGTCATTTCTTCCTAGGAAAGAGGCTAGATTTTTGTATAAAAATTGTTTTGAACGTTTTGACATTTTTCCCAAAAAAAAATCTTGCGTAATTTCTGGGAGCCATTTCAACTTTGCAAATATGCAACTTCAGCCTCACTATCATTCCCATCCCTGTGCAATATTTAATCAACAAGCACACAGTCTTCGAATTCAGCAGAGAATTATTCTCTTTCCCATGTTTATACAGTTTCAAAAAAAAAAATACACTTACATTTCCAATGCCATACAAAATGAATAAGAAACATATTATTCTTTTTTTTCCCGTTTTACTTATTTTTCTTAGGATGCAGTCAATTCCATAACCAGATTCTCATCAAGAGACAAATGCGCAAAGCGTGAACTACGAATCTCTTCATCGGCAAAAACGACTTCCGGTGGCAGCAGCAATTCAACTTCCGACAGTTCCAGCAACATTTTCGTATCCATACGGAATTTGTCAATAGTTTTGCGCATATCTTCGTGGGCATGAATAAATTTCTCAATGGGAATGATATCCTTGCTTCGTAGTTGTTTCTTTTCTATGTGTTCTATACGCGTGACCAATTGAATGAACAGATAATCTGCATATTGTTTTCTGATCTGAAGATGTGTCAACTCGTCATAGCGTCGCATTGAGTCTAGATTGATGGCAATCAGGGAGAATATCATAAGCGATGTCACCGCCAGTAGAATGGGTAGTATTATTAAAGCCTCTATGCCATTGAAGAGTTTTAGAAGATTTTTCCAACGGTTCAGCTCCTCGCTTTGTTGCTTCATTTCGAATTGCAAGTATCCAATGAATGCAGCAACTGCAACGGCAAGACAAAATATGTGCGGGTAGTACTTCTTGCAGAATTGACGAAACGTCCGAAGGATTTTCCAAATGGAAATCATAATTTGGATATTTTGTTATTTTTTTTTTAATTATAGTTTTACTAAGGAATTTTGTTTTGTTCAATATGACAATTTTCAGGAATCTAGATTGAATTTTTAAGGGAAATCGAGTCGTATTTTTTTTATTATTCGCCAGAGAGTGGGTGAAAGGACAGTGAGAAGCCTAACCCGTTCATTTGTTGTGATCCAAACTGTAAAGAAGATTAGGTAATTAGAATACTCACCATTCTCCCAGAATGACCTGGAAAGGGTTTTATTCAAAGTGGGAATGATGTAGTGTTGAAAGGGGCGAATGAATTCAAAATAGATGCAAAGGGAGTTGATAAGCAATTAGACTTTGAACTTCTTGAGCTCTCCCACAATGATAAAGGCCATTAATTACGAAGATGACCGAAAGGATTTTGTAAGCGATGGTAAGGAGACTGATACCTCTGTAGCGGACAAACGCTAAAATTACATTCATTAGGCCTGCATTTATTTGAGCAAATTAGAGAGATGAGTTGGTAGCATAATACTCTTTATCAAGTCATCCCCAGACCCCAGCTCTTCTAAAAAAAACTCGACGGGTAAACCGTGTCTTTAGCTTGGATATTGCTATCCATATACTTCACTTATTACCCTGGCGTATTCTCTATACATTTTGGTAAAACTTTGAACTTAGATATGTTTCTGCAGTAGCATCTCACAATTTCTTTAATCGCACGCTTTTCGTGTTCTTTCTTTTTCTTCCTGTGGATCCGATGTGCCTTTTGTCTCTTTTGTTCGCGAGCAGCTCTAGTCCTCACCTCATTCGCAAAACCACTCTATACGCGCCTTTTGTGTCACTGCGATTGATAGTCGATTCGAAATTCATAAAACCAGATGCTTCATGGTGGTGGTCTTGTGAAGCCCAGAATATCAATCGCGACATAGATTACGGCTATCTAGCAGCGTTGTCACTGGTCCTCTGCACTAGCCATTGTAGGACTTAACGCGTTGTGTGAAAATTGCAACCTTCTACGTCAATTAGCTCTTGAGATAGACCTAGGATTTTCAATGGTCCGCGGGTTGTAAGTTGCTCAAGGGGACCCTCCATAGCTCTCGATTCTGCGCCATCGTCTCTAAATCATCAAGGGCAATCCTCATACGGGTAGAGGAGAGATTATGAACTTGATCTAACCATCCTGGGTCTACTTAGAGGACGCCTGCCAGATGGTATGGATTCCATAACACGTCGTGGGATCCTGGTTGGAGACATGCGTTGAATTGAATTCCTCACGATCTCTACGGGTCACACTCACACCAGCAATACAACGGAGGAATCTCATTTTGGCAGCTTGTATCCGCGATCTTATTCTTTCGGTCATTACTCAAACCTAATGACCAGAGGTAAGAGTTGGAACAAACACCGAATTATAGACTGACAACTTAGATTTGACACCAAGTTCAGTCCTTCTAATAACAGAACATGCAAGCTGTTTCAAAATTGGCCCAGTCTGGCCAATCCTACAGGGAAACTCATCATTAGATAAACTTACCTGTTTCAGTGGGACTCCACTAACATGCAGAGTGCATTGAACAGGCGTTCTGGAGACATGGTAGCGAAAACAATAAGGTCCCGTTTTCCCCCTATGGGGACGTTACCATAAAAACCAATCGGTATAAATGCTTGGATTCTAAATTTTTTGAGGTTAAATTTCCCGCCAAAAGTGGCTCACTTAATTTATATTTGTAAATTAGCAAAATGACAAAAAACAGTGCTGCCAAAAATATTGATTTTAAATAGATTTCTTTACAAAAGTATTAGGAAACACCCCTTATGAATGTTTAGATATGGAAACCATATGTCCTTGCTATAGTTTCATTTCCCTCCGCAGCAAAATCAGTTGCCAGACGTGGTATCGTATAACCTGGTCCTACAAATTAACCTACCAAAGATGTTCTGGCTTGCCTATTCTTACGCTAAAATCGCCTATAGTATTATTTTTACCACATATCTCAATAAAAAAAAACTCATCATATTTCAATAGCAATTGTGTCTATATACTCGCTACACCCGTCAGTCACTTCTCTCAAGTTAACCTTGCTGCATAGTGCATACAATCAGTTCCCGTTGAAGGAAAAGGAAATCCCATAAAAAAAAGTCTTTCGTTCACCATTTTCAGCGAATCATTTCAAAAACAGAAACAACGACAGCAACATAAATACGAACGGATGTTTCTGTCTGTCACAACACAAAGTACAATGACATACCGGATGTTTTCTCCGATTTCACTCTCGCGCCGTTTTCGTTCTGCTAAAGATGACAGTCGTTGACATCTTTAATATCAGTGCGCTGCCGGAAAGTGCATTCACATACGACGATGGGGTGGATGGTGACGCAAAGTAATTGTCACAACACTACTATTTGACTTTTCACATTACAAATGTAATTAAATTGACCTTACATCCATCGAATTAATATCTCACATCATTCGGCGAAGTAATTTGCGATGAAAGGGACAACCATCGACCATGTTGCACCATCGAATATAATGGTCATTGTGAATGGGCTTTATATTCCAGCTTCCATTTGGAAAATTAGTTTACTTTATTTCCTCTGTAGTCGAACAGGAGCATGAGTGCTTCTAGCTAATGAATGCACCTGTTAAAGCAAAGCCTTCATCTCTTATAGTATTTTGATTGGAAAAATGTATTCATCGGCGGGTAGGTAGTGCCGACAACAACAGTCGTTATTGTCATGTTTTCTCACTCGCAATGCCGACAAATTTTGTTAATTGAAAGTACGATGATTAAAATTGATTCTCTCGTGCGGAAACCGTTTCATTTGATTGCAATCGAAAAAGTAATCATTTCACTTCTTGTTTGATATCATTTTTCGAAAGCGATTACAAATATTAATTCATCTAGAATGTTGGGGGTATATTTTTATGAAATCTCAATTTACAACTACCTCTAGACAAGTTTTCAACGCAATTTGTAGAGATTTAAATCTGCCCGATACAATGACTTTTGGACTCAAATTTTTTTTAAAATAGCTATTTACTTTTTTTTTGTGTAAGCCGATGTAGCAATAAATTCTAAAACGGTTGAATGGAGGTATATAACTATGATTTCTGTATAAAGGATGGGCCATCTAGTGGTTTTTGTTTAAATCATGGGTTATTTTGACACTGACAGCTGTTTCCCGCTCGAAATCTTGACAGAAAGTCAGTGGCCGCGTTCAATGTGCTTAGGCATCTAAATATTTAGGTGACAGTTTATCATTGAACGGAAAATTGCCTAGTACCTAAGCTAAATGTCAAATGCCTTACATGTGTTAAGAATTGAGCATTCACTTGATGTTTTGACATCTACTGATTAACACATTGGCTACCTACTAAAGAAAAGTATAAAATTATTGAAGTGTAAATTGAAAGATTCTATTGATTCTTTTCTAAAAGCAGCTTTACAAATTGTCGGGTAAAAACCCCATCTAAAAGACACATTTTATTTAATTATTAACACACTTGTGTACGCGTTGATTTTATTATCCGTAGTCAATTTGTCGTAAGTTTCCTGGGTGTCATACAAAACACCGTCAATTGTAACTTGAAATTTAATTTTTATTTTTTTTGTTCAGCTATAATAATAAAACCACATACAAATCTCAGCAAAGTTCAACAATGGAGTGAAAAATTCTTCGATTTCAATCAGCTGTTTATGACATTTCTCAAATCCACTAAGAACTCAGGCAGAAATTCTTGCCTAACTTTCCAGTCACCACAGCTGACCGACCTCACGAAATTTGCCTAGATTTGCAGTCAAACCGACCAATCAGAGGCTGTTGACTAGCTAGGCAAAAGCGCATTGAACGCGGCCAGTACCATACCTCTGCAGAAAGGAATGAGTCGATTTACATTTGAAAAACGTTGGGAAATACTGAAAACTTATTTCCAAAGTGAGACTGGGCTACACCCAAACTGTGCGTTTTTTGAAAAGAAATGAAGCACCCACCCAAAAGTTCATAAGACTGGTATACTAGTGAACAACACTCCTGTCGTATGGTGCGCATCCACGGTGCAGGAAAATAAGTCCCTGGGAACTAAGTCCACTGAGGGACTTAGTTCCGACCTAGTGGGAAATAAAACCACTTTCATGAAGTGGACTTAGTTCCCATATAAGGGAACTAATGATGGCATCATTGGACCATTTTTCTTCGAAAATGAGGCTGGGAACAACGTTTCGATCAACGGTGGGCATTGCAGAGCCATGTTAACCGACTTTTTTTACTGAAATTGAAGACATGGATGTGGACGACCTATGGTTCATGCAGGATGGCGCCCCATACCACACAGCCCCTGCCATAATCGATCATTTGAACCAAATTCCCAAATCGTGTTATCAGCCGTCTTGGCGATGTCAATTCGGCGCCGCCTCGGAGCAGACTTTAGAAGTGAAACCCGGTCTGTTAAGAAGTACAAAGAGTGAGGCACAGAGGACGAACAAAGTGCTAGTAGTACCAAAAATTATTTAATCTGTTGAGTTTGCTGTACACAGACACTAAACTTAGTCTAGGTAAGGTTATGAAAGCGTGTGTAACGGATGAAAGCTCAGCAAAACCAACCAATACAGATGGCTATCGTTAAAAGTGATCATCCATCCATTCCTGTTTAAAAATAATTTCGGGCATATGCGCGCCACGGCTAGTTCGAATGAAGCGCAATCGTGAAGTCCAATTTTCTTTTCGAGCAACTATGGCCGTATATCAGCAATAACACGGCGAATGTTGACTTCCATATCGCCCAATGTGTCTGGCGCATAGACTAATGTCTTTACATACCCCCAAAGAAAGTAATCTAAAGGTGTGAGATTGCAGGATTGTGGACGCCAGTTCATAGGTTCATTACGCGAATTTATGCGCTCAGCAAATATTTCCCGCAATAAATTGATGGTGTGATCTATAGCCAAGATCTTTCCGCAAAATCTTCCAAAAATTGGATGGGCATAGCTCCAATTGCTGTGCACGATGGCGAATCGACTCATTCGGATTCTCCTCAACACTACGCTCCACAAGGGCAATAACTTCTTCTGTTCGCAGTATTCGCACTGTTCGTAGTTTTTGGGGATGCGTCTTATCCACTAGAGTGTGCGTGGTGCGAAAACGATTCATCGTGTTCCGAATAACCTGCTCGAATGGACGACTATGTCGACCTTTAAATTGACGTAGCAGACGACATGTTTGCCGAACCGAACTATGGTTTTCAAAATAAGTTTGCACAATTTGCACGCGTTTTTCTGGCGTTAATCTATTCATCGTAAATTGGCAAAACGTAGTAACTTAAAATCAACTTTTAACTGTCAAATTGACAATTCGTAGAAACAGTGTTGCCAGTTTAAAAGCCAAACCTTAAAAAAAACAAAAAAAACATTCTTTATAAGTAACCCTGGCGGTCCATCTGGCGTTCGGCTCTTTTGTTTCTTTACGTCCCTTCATAAAGCTTAAGCGTTCAAGCATACTCATCTTAATAATTCGTCCACTTTCGAATAGTCTAGATCTAGAATGCAATCATGTTCAGAAACCCAGCAGAGCGATACCTTGTGCTGTTCCTCGCGACACCATTTCACAAGCTTTTATTATATTTCTGCTGCAATTATTGTTGGCCCTTAGGCAAGTTATCCTGCTGGTTGCCATCATGTGAGACTTCCATAGGTAAATATAGGTCTAATAGTCTTGTACATTCAGAGTTTAATTTTGGGAAATGGTCCCTAGGTTTTCTCAAAGATTTAGCTGCCAGAATAAAAGCCTATTTTGGCTTTTTTGAATCTTTTATTAATATTCATTTTCCAATGTAATGTTTGTCGATGTTATTTTGCGCTATTTGCGGTATTTTGCCCCTTTAAGGGTTATGTATGAACAGAAGTTGTCACAAACTGTGGTATTTTCGTCGAGGGTCTTGAGGGCTCTGTAATTTGTTCGGTGATTGTTGGAAGGAATTTATTCTTTGCCAGCATTACTATGGCATCAGCATAAGGAGTGATTCTGATGCCGCTTTTTTTCGAGCACTTCATTTTTTTTTTTTTTTTTTTTTGTAAATACTTTTCACGGGAAAGACGAACCTATAACGCTTCATCAGCGCCCCGAGATGCTTGCAGATGTATGTTCGTTCTGCACTTAAATTCCTGCAAATTGTAGTCTTATGGAAATATATCCCCAGGAAGCGAGTTCCAAAGTTTGCTTGTCCTGTAACAGAAGGAGTTTTGGAAAATTGATGTCCTCGCGGTTGTCAAGTGTACTGTATGGTCATGAGCATTAGCTGCCTGTCTTGTGGGACGCCCAAAAGTTGCATTACGAGGGATAATGAAACAATGAGTGACTTACCCAGTCTTGTCTCTCTTCAAGTATGCTAATAACACAGTTGATAAGAGTACTCGATATGTCTAAGACTGCAGCTCCTTTTATCTTAGCCTTATTGCTGATTGAATACTAATAGAGACTTTTTCGTCAGTGGAAGACATGGCGATGCCTGATTTTGGATCTCTAACTGGTTGTATGTGGGCACACGCTGCTTAACCCCTACTGCTGAGAAGAAAACTTTGATGTTTGACAATTTTCCCGATTCCCTTCAGTGGCTGACATATGACACATATTTTTGTGTCTTTGTAGGTAATCTTTGCCTACAGTCCCAGATCAGTTGGTAACACAAGTCCAAAGCTGTCGCTTTTTCACCTCCATTACATCTTGTCTAAATAGCTTTTACTGAAGTAAATAACAACTTCAAACCCACCGTATTCCAATTAGAATATTGTCCACCGGAACATATGTGTCACCTGTCTAGACCAAATTTGGAAACGAATCAAAAATGACCAAAAAAATTGTTTCATTATTGATGCAAAGTGCTCGTCGCCATTAAGTGGTCCGCCCAAAAGCCATCACATTCATTGCTTCCATATTGATTTCTATTAAAAATAAAACGCACCGGCCCGCAAATATGGCCAAAATGTAATTTATCGCCTTTTCGAATGTGCAAACAAATAAAGCTCATAAACACCCATATTGTTGTAACGCTGTGTTTTCGAACTCGAAATCAATTTCTTGCCGGACAATTATATTAGTCGCGCGTTGAATCATTAATAGCCAAGCAATAATTCGATCCGGCCCACCCAGGGTACGAGTATTTATTCTATAATTGCCCGGGAGTGCGAGTACAAGGACATTATTAATGCGTGTATGAATAGAAACGAGGTGAGGACTTTTCGCCTCAGTATTTTCCAATTAAATTATTGTAGGTATTGAAATATGCAATAGCAGGTTGATTTGATGGTGTTGTGCATTAATTCCGCTTAGAATTTGTTGGCATCATCGTCATCCATTTTTTGTAAATACAGGTCAAGTGATTCATTCAAACAATGGCTCAAAACTATACCCGTTTGCATTTATTTGAAGATAACTCAATTAACGTCTAACTAAGTTTCATCGCAATTGTACTGCAATGGAACCAATATCGAAACAAAAAAAAATTTAAACCAATTCTAATTAAAGACAAACTAAAATTTATATATATATTCTCCTTGTGCGCCGATCCGTTTTTGGCCGCGAGAAAAACTTTCTTTCGTCCCTGGCAAACCAACCGTCTCCAATATATTCATGAATACAGTACGAGCGCTTAATGTAATTTTATATTATCTCACGGTTTTGGGGCTTCATAGCCTTCCTTCCTTCTGGTTGTCTTCATCTCCGTTTATGCACTGGAGATTTTTTAGCCGCAACTACTTGCCCCCTTCATTCTGGGGAAGTCGGTTTTCTTTTTAATATGATAACTTTGAGGTTAGTTTCACTTTCGAAGGCAGCGTCTCTAGTCAGTGCATGAGATAGTCCGTGTATATAGGAATAGATACAACGATTTGGACTTCCGCGATTATAGCTTGCTGCAGGCTCTGCTGTTGTAATTTAGATGAGTTACACTGGCTGTTATGCAAATGAGTATTTGTGGCCAATTCAATTTCGCAGGACAAAATAATAACTGAATTGGTGAGGCGGTCTTTATTTAAATTGCGTCAAGAAGGGAGGGAATGAATGGATAAAAAATGCGGGGAACAGATTCATAGTAGCTTTTGTTTTTGCAATACAAAATACGAGGAGATACCAAACAAATAGCCCTCATCTAATTATTTATCCACTTACCCGTTCTAATAGCTTCGCAAAGCGTTTATATAGTTGATGCAACTCAATGGGAAACATCTCGAAAATCCTTCGGATTCATAAAGTTTTAATATTTGATGAAAGATAATCAGTTCGTTAACTGGGAGAAAACTTCCCTTGCTGCTCGGAACATAATTGAGGCATTGAAAGGAGTAGTGGTGTAATCCCAAATTGCAGCAATTGAGATAATCGCGATTAAAGAGGTTACAAAAATGTTTTTCATTATTCGTTTCCTATTTAAAATAATAGTTAATAAACGTCAGTTATGACATAACTAATGGCATGTCGTATATGTGACACACATACATATACTTTTTGTTATCCGATGTGCGCCATTTTCATTTTTGGTCAAAAATACTTAATATATACTAGCTGTACCCGCCCGGCTTTGGTGGAATTTTCTTTCTGCCTATATACCTGAAATACAGCAATACTTACTTACTTACTTAGATGGCGCTACAGTCCGGGGTGGACCTGGGCCTCAACCAACACGCCTCTCCAGTTAGCACGATCTTTGGCTAACTGCCTCCAGTTGCGCACTCCAAGTTGGTTGAGGTCCCCTTCCACTTGTGCGCGCCACCTAAGGCGAGGTCTTCCTCTACTGCGTTGTCCCTCCGGGTTGGAATCGAAGACTCTTCGGGCCGGAGCGTTGGTGTCCATTCGCTCTACATGTCCTAGCCATCTTAGTCGACTGATACGTACTTTTCTGACCAAGTCGATGTCGCTGTACAGCTCGTAGAGTTCGCTGTTAAATCTCCTCCTCCAAAGCCCGTCAACGCAAACGGGACCGAAAATCACTCGAAGAATCTTGCGTTCGAAGCGCCCAAGGAGATCTTCATCCGCTTTTGACAACGTCCATGATTCTGCGCCATAAAGCAGGACTGGGATGATGAGGGTCTTATATAGAGTCTCCTTGGTGTTTCTCGACAAGGCCTTACTAATCAATTGCCTTCTTAGGCCAAAGTAACAGCGGTTGGCAAGTGTAATTCTTCGCTTGATTTCTGATGTGATGTCATTTTCAGAATTAATAGCGGAGCCGAGGTAGACAAAGTCCCGAACTACCTCAAAGTTATAGCTGTCTATCGTGACGTTCTGTCCGATTCGTCGATGTTGTGTGTCCCTTCTTGTTGACAGCATATATTTCGTTTTGCTCTCATTCACCACTAAACCCATTTTTGCCGCCTCTGTACTGATACTTGCAAACGCACCAGTGACAGCTCGCTGTGTTCTGCCAATGATGTCGATGTCGTCAGCGTATGCAAGTAGTTGCACAGACTTTTGGAAAATTGTGCCCCTGGTGTTGGCTTGCGAGTTTCGCACAATTTTCTCAAGAATGATGTTGAAAAAGTCACATGACAGCGCATCACCTTGTCTAAATCCTTTTTTGACATCAAAGGTCTCGGTGAGACTGTTTCCGACCTTTACGGAGCAGCGAGCGTTCTCCATCGTCATTCTGCACAATCTGACAAGTTTGGCAGGGATGCCAAAACTAGACATGGCTCTGTATAGCTCGTCTCTATAAATGCTGTCATATGCGGCTTTAAAATCGATAAATAGGTGATGAGTATCGATTTGGACTTCTTGGGTTTTCTCCAGGATCTGCCGTAGTGTGAATATTTGGTCGGTTGGTACAGCAATACTAACAAAATATAAAAAGAATAATGAAAATTGGCCCAGATGTTTTTAGTATAGAAGGTAGTATAAGATTTTAAATGTTTTTTTTTTTTTGTGTATGGGAGGTGCCACGCCCCTTTGTCCAATACTGTCCAATCTTCAGAGGAGCATTTCAGGGCCAATAACTAAGATTGCCTGTAAGTCTGAGCTCAATCGAATTGGTGGTTTTCGAGATATACGACTTTGAATGTTTTTTTTTTGTATGGGAGGTGCCACGCCCCTTTGTCCAATTTCGACCAAACTTCACAGAATAGACTTCTTTCAAAGATGTTCTCAAAAATTGAGCTCAATCGGTTTTGTGGTTTTCGAGATATACCTACCATGTTTTTTTATGGGAGGTGCCGCACCCTTTCGTCTAATTTTTTTTACATACAAACCTTCTACAAAAGAATGCATTTCCAGTAAAAAAAGAATCATCAAATTCGGTGCAGCAGAACTCGAGTTACAAATGGACAAACATATTTTGAACTCATTTTTAAATATACATTATATTGAAGACAATGTAGCTCAGCTTGTGGATAAAATAGAAAACAGAGTTACGTTAAAACACTCGGGGAAGTATTGCCTAAGAACAATTTCAAGATTTCGTTTGTATTGATTAAGATTTTTGAATGTAAAGACAAGTTGGTCTTCCACTTCTATAACTTGAAATCGAATAACTTTCAGGAATTCCCACTTAAAGGACTATAACTCCCCATACGTTGTTACGTTGTCCTCTATACGGTGTTACACCATTCATCCGATTGTGATTAAACTTTGGTGAATTGTTGTACGCATGTCTGTGAAGGTTTATGATTTAATGCGGGTGGCTTTCTCTTCCTCGATCACTTCATTAGTACAGACATTAAAAAAATGGATGGCGCCACAGGCGTGTAGACACCCTTGACCTAGCTTCTAATCTAAGATTTATTTTTGGGACGAAGGTAAGTTACCTACAATTTTATACCGAGTCCGATCCGAAGGACTAAATTGAGAAGCTTTTTGAGGACAGTTACTCGTATATTCTCGGATGTTTGTCAGACGATCGCGAGAGGTGGCGCAGTGGAAAAAACCTTAAGATGTAATTTGTGTTTTTTCCGGGAATCTAACCTGGGATTCCTCGCACAGTAGTCCAGCATACTAATCACTGATCCACTGCGCTTACAGAAATTAGTGCCCGGGAAATAGTGTTGTGGTGGTTGAGAGGGTTGTTCATCTTGGTATTATCCTAAATGGTGTGTTGTCTCGGTCAAGCTTATAGTTGCCCTATCGGTGTCTTTTGGAAATAGATCCTTATTTAGCAGAGCCAATATGTGGAGGTACCGATGCTCTGAAATGTCTTGGTTTTCTGCAATCCTTGTCACTTGAGGGTTTGAAATGTATTCCCAAGTATTCTCTGAAAAAATATGACCATGTACATTTCCAGTGGTGTGATGCTGGCTTTTTCGTAAGGTCTTGCACTTCGGACGGTTTTCTTACGGATTGGATCATAGTGGAGCTCTGTGCATACCTAAGAGTTTTCTCTCAAAAATGCTCAGATTGTCATGTAAGTTTTAGAAATAATGGGGCCTCCCCATATGTTTCTACCGTCCTTATAGCTGTTTGTACAGCAGTAGTGTAGTTTTTTTACTGAATCCCTTCTGCTTCTTCATCAGCGGGAAGACTTGGTGAAACGCGACTGCCGCCTTCTTGAGAACAGTGTTCATGTGTGGATTGAATCTAAATTTAAATTAAATAAAAATAAAATGTAAGTTCAATTTGGCGCCAAGATATTTAATGTCGTTGCGACATTAGGCGCTTAACCGTCAGGTAGTCTCAGAGTCACGTTTCGACTGTATTGGTGGCTGACCTGTCTCTACTTCTTCTTCTGTTGGGTTTTCTGAGGCAAATCATTTAAGATTTGGCCGTATTAATCCGAATGCCTCATCTGAAAAAGCTTTCTGACGTACGCTTCAACTATCTGCACCAGCCACCCTCCTTAGTAACGAACTGTCAGAGGCTACTAGCGGGGGGTTAGACTGTTTCGGTCACCCTCTGTCTGTTTCTGAAGACTAACCGCCAAATGGAGGAGCTGATCACACCAACCAATCCCACCTCGATAGTTAGAGGACCCGTCAGAGGCAATAGGCAGGGGGCAGACCGTAACGGCTGCTCTCCACCTTGACCCGAAGACCAAGCCGTAACCAGGTGATGAAAATTTCAAAAACTCCGACTGCCTCAGTCACTACCAAAAACCTCTCAACTAGGTAGGAAACCCAAATTCGCAAGTAGCAAAAGAATTCCCAGGGTAACGCCCGTTCTGGCCGCCTCCCCCCCCCCCCCCCCCCTTCTGTGGTATCACAATGGACCAAAACTATGGTCTAAGTGTGTCCCCTTTGGGACAGCCACCTTACCTAACCTAACCTACGCTTCAACTGTTCGTGCTGCTATGGCTAAGGACATTGAGCTGATATATTGTGACGGAGATGTTGGCGAAAGGGCAGCGGTGATTGTGTTCTCGAGTTAAGGCTGGTCGGATGTAAAGATGTAAAATGCAGTAGATCCTGTTTTGACCCTTGGACGACAGCATCTATGATGATTTTCGTTTATGAATGGCTGTCTTCTATTTACAAATTACTTGATTTCAGGCTGCCTTTTAATGGGTGTCCCATAATTCACGCAAAATGTAATTTTGATAGAAAATACAGATTTTCTATTAGAAAGCTTAAATGTTTTATTTATTCATAGAGTATACAGATTGAGGTTACGTATGGAATAGCCCATTGGATAAATGGCCGCCACGGCTTTGCTGGCAAGTACGACAAGTGCGTGCTCTTTTATTGAAAATTTCTAATCCTGTTTCGCATAAATGTGGCTGAATTTCATTAATACACCTTCCAATTTCTTCTTTCAAGGCGTTGCGTTGGTGGTCGTTCGCTTGGTTGCATAGACCTTTGACTTCAAAAACCCCCAAAGGAAGAAGTCCAACGGCGTTAAATCGCAAGATCTGGATTGCCAATTCTGATCGCAAAAACGGCTGATTACACGATTGGGAAATGACTCATGCAGTAATTTAATTGTTTCTCTGGCTGTATGGCATGTTGGTAGCGTCTTGTTGAAACCACATGTCGGTCACATCCATATCTTGGAATTTAGGGACTAAAAGCTGGGTCTAAGAACTGTCACGATAACGAACGCCATTAATTGTTACTGTCTAATAAAACCGCATTTTCGAAGAAGAATGGTCCGATAATGCCTCCAGCCCAAAATCCGTACCAAACAGTCACGCGTTGTGGATGCATTTATTTTTCAACAATTACTTGTGTTATGACAATTTTGACGATTAACGAAGCCATCAAGATGAAAATGAACTTCTTCACTGAAGATGATTTTGTTCGAAAAATCAGTATCAACTTGTTGTTCTAAAATCCATTCAACGAAATCTCTTCGCGCTGCGTGGTCAGTAGTCTTCAGTTCTTGAGTCAATTGAACTTTATAAGCAATGAAGTTACAAGTCTTTCGTGAGAATTCGCTGTATAGAGGTTCTCGAAACGCCCAATTCTTGACTCAGGTGCCGAATGGGCTGTCAGCAATACTCTCGCGAACTGCTTCGATGTTTTCTGTTAACCGACTTGTGACAGTCTCCCTGAATTGTTCAATTATTCTCTCCACAGTTGATGGTTTTAAATCACGATGACGGCCATATTTTGTTCGAGAAAATTGCAGACTGTAGCTGACAAACCTTCAATATTTTTAAAATATTGCTAAACAATGAAAATGCGTTTTTCTGTCGTATAGCGCTCCATTTTTACTAACCCCGAACTGTCAGCTGTCACATTGTTATCTTTTTTTGCGTTGGCATCACTGTGTTATTAAATGGCGCAAAATTCAAATATTCAAATTCAATTATACAGAAAATTAGTTTATAATTTGTATACTCAGGATGGCTCCTATATAGGACCATTTAACCTTTGGCCTAGATCAAGGTCCCCTCCATATTCACCTGAATATAAACTTAAGCCAAACCTTTTCTTAACCCTAGTAGAGCCGAGAAGTGCATGCCTAAACTAGTTTAATATACACATTTGCTTTCAAATAAGGATATATATGTCTTTGGCTACAAAAAATATGTTTTTGGCTCCAACTTGGCTTTTGTTTTTCTGCCATAATACTGACATATTTCATATCTATTTAAAAAAAACACACACAAAAAAAAGGACTATTTTCCATGAATAAATTCATGAGAAACACAATTGCACTATGGACGAAGCCATTAATGAATTCAAAGTGAGAAAGCATTATTTCTCCTTTCGACGTAAACTTTGTGGTTCGGTTGGCACCAAACTTGCACTTTATGTCAAACATTTCCTTGCAAGACAACCGTTGTACGATATAAATTTCCGTTTCAAACCGGGCGACACAGCTATAAATATTAAATTTAATAAAACTTAACAACTTCATTATTTACACTGGCAAAATTGTCAATTTGCCAAAAAAAAAAAAGAATTTCGGCAATTTCTTCGTGTATTGTCGTCGATTGTCGCGACCTTTTGGCTCAACGCGCAAAAAGAAATTCCAGAAGTGTCTCCTCGATACTCAATGTTATGCTATATACCTACTCGTATCCTTTGTGTTTTTGAAATATATTTCTATTCCAACTCAAATGTAGCGTAAATAATTTGAAAATTCCCAACACACACGAAATGCAGTCGTCACGTGATAGGCAAACTAATGTTCTTTTAAGGACGAAATTAATACGCCACAGGACATTTTGAAAAAAAGGAACTCTCCCTATCACCGGAATGCATTTTCAGCACGAAACACCTTGCCTTGGGTCATAAAATGCCAGCACACAATTGTTATAAGCGCTAATGTACTTGTAGATACTAGTGACTAGTGAGTGTATCCAGTACCCACTCTTTGTTTCGATAGGAATTTTCCATTGAAATTCAAATTGTTCTCAAATGAAATGTTGAGCTTGTACGATAATATATCGTGTCTCACATTTGTGTGTGTGTTTTATATGCCAGCGGGACTACTTTAATTTATTCCAATGATGCTCTATTGAATGTCAATGAAATTATGTAACCACACGGAATGCTTTAGCTTGGCTCTAGAGTGTTAATGCAGATTCGCACAACTGGAAACCAGGTCAAACGGTGCACTTTTGTGTGTGGCAAAAACGTGGATTTTTAGTTTGCTGTTTTTGCGCTTTGTATTTAACCGTATTTAATCAAAGCGCAGCGCACACAGACTATAGGTAGTCCTGGTTCCTGGCTGTGGGAGCTCTTTTGTTAAACATCAATGTGTTGCGCTTTGTTTTTGATTTAATTAGTTTAATTTAATTGCCGTGGAATGGCAGCGCCGCGCAGCGCCGGCCGTTGCGGTAATTTGAACTAAAATTCAATTAACGCAAACTGAAAGGTTGAATGTCAGAAGGAAGAACGTGCCTTATTGGTGCACGTCATGAATGAATTTTCAATTATCGCCCAGAAAGTTTGGACAGCTTGTAAATTTGAGGAAAATTTGTTGTCGTCGAAGGTTTTATTTGGCAACGGCACGCGAAAGTGTATACTGCCTTAACATACTTGACAAGGTTTTCAATAGTTGTTTCACGGATTTCACTTCATTGTATAAATGCGTTGCACACTCAAAACCAACAGTGCTCTGGTTTTTTCTCTCCCTGAAACTACTAATAGGGAATGAGTATAGGTGTAGCTTTATTTACTTATGTACTTGTACTCTATTATTCTGTCAAGTCTTTGACTACTCTTATATAAGCACGCATGTTCACACTTTTTCAATTGGGTGTATCTTTCATCCTAGATAGAGGTATACTGTCAATGGGGGTTGCTATTGGTGGTGGTTGCACTTTATTCAACAACTACTTCAGTCGTTGTTTACTTTGACATGATGAGATGCAAGCCTTAGGCAGGTTTTGAACTCACCCATAAAGGAATATTCGAGCAATTCTATTTTATGCAATTCTATACTATGCCACTAGCAAAGTAATTAAAATGGAATAAGTTTTAGAAAAAGCCGTCGGTGCTGTATTTGACACTATTTTAGCAGTGCTACTTTATTCCTACTGAAATGCAGCCCGTAATACTGATAATTTATTCAGGCGGTTGAAATAAGTCCATCAGAATCAGAGCAGCGTTACCGATTGGCTACTTTTTCGATGTCTGTCTGGACCACCGGCGGCGACTTTTCGAAAATTCTACAACATTGGCGACTTTCGGACGACTAAAGTGAGTTTCAAATGATGAACGTTTTTTAAACTATTTTGTGGAACCAAATATTAAAGAATTTTGGTTTAAGATTGGCCAAATCCAAAACTGCCCCTATTTACAAATTGTGGTTTGACCTCATCAAAAAGATTTTCGATTGCTAACAAATTAGCAAATTTGTCGCCTTCATCAGAAATTTTAAAGAGATTTTTACCACTGACAAATTGACAAACAAAAGGTCACATCACATATTTACTGCAATTTACGGAAAAACAAAATGCAACTGTCATTTTTCATAGATTACTACAAAAGCGTTCGTAAGTTTTTCTCTTTGAGAGAGACTTCATCCCCACCTCTGCCATTATGACAGTCTTTTCCATTTTTACTACGAAAGTAAAGGAACAGGCCTAATTATATATAGATATACCTTGATACAAATGGATGTTTATACATTTTGCGATCGTGCGACAGGACAAACAAAAAACAAAACCACACGATCGTATGTGTAATTGTGTACCTCATTCGAAAAGAGTTGATTTGTTTTCTCAGTGAGCGCTATGGTCAGCAGCTATGGTATGTACCACAAACCACATAGAACTAGACCGCCGACTTCCGTGCACCTATCCGATTCTCCCCGGAATTAATTCCCCTGTCTGTGATTACGTGTGAAAATCAATGGCGGCAATGATTTTCCATGCATACCATGGGCCTAGAATTTTTTAAGTATGCGTGCGTTAATGGCACTCATTTGATTTTGTACAGCACCAATATATAAAAAATCCTGGGCCCGCAGGCAGCTTGTAGCTTAGTTTGTGGTATGTACCTATTATGATCGTATGCCCACTGCCGGATGGGGTGCGTGCTGCAGTAGGTATAGCATGTGGTATATTAAAAATCTTCATAAGAGAAGAGACGTACAAAAACAGACAGGTAACAGGGTAGGGTTGAGTTGGGGTAGTCTTTTGGATTGCATAGGAAAAGAGGAAACACAGGGTGTATGATGGGCGAATTTCGACCACTGGGCGAGCCTAGAAGGTATTATTTTCGTATTGGAGATACTGTTAAAATATATTTGGAAGAATTACACTTCCAAAAATGTCAATTAATTTCATTGCCTTATTGCAAAATTTGCTCTAAAAAATTCCTGCAAATTATATTTGTTGTTTTTTGAATGATTTTTTTCAATTTGGTGTAATAGAATTCCTTCACTGAAAATTTAGTACAATTTGTATTACACAGTCGATACGTAAATATTCATATTTTATCATTTCAGTGTGTTTAGTGTTTACACGGCCACTATCTCGCGGATTCTTATCACTTACCCCGATCACTGATGTGTTAACTCGGGCTTTTGGCGCTAGAGACCTAGCAGTCGTTTTTTGGCAGCGTTCTTCCATCAGGGATATTATGTGCTAGATGTCTAGCGGGGCCGCAGTAGCGCAGTGGTTAGTGTGTTGGACTGCTGGATCCCAGGTTCGATCCCCGGAAAAACACAAATTACATCTTAAGGTTTTTTCTACTGCGCCACCTCTCGCGAACGTCTCACGTCTGACAAACATCCGAGAGTATGACTGTCCTAAAATAGCTTCTCAATTCAGCCGTTCGAACTCGGCATAAAATTGTAGGTCCCTTCCATTCGTCCCAAAAATAGAATGGTTGCGAGAAGCTAGGCCTAGGGTGTCTTACACGCCTGTTGCGTCACCTATTTATTTATTTATTTATTTAGATGTCTAGCTGTCACTGGAACGCGGTCATTTTGTTTGTTTTTCTTTCCTTTTTATGTGGGAATTTATGTTGTAAAGCACTCTTCTAAAAGCATTTAGTGAAAGCAATTCTATGATTACATCCTCAACACAACGAGGTTGTGCTGTCGTTTAAAAAGTATGAAGGGAATGGAAAAGGCGGTGTCCTTTTTGTGAATATTATGAGTTTTTGATCGGAATAATTTTCTTTCAATATTTATTTTACTTTTTAAAGAATCAAAAAAGAAACAAAATATGTACACCAAAAACGATGAAACGATTGCAAAAGCCATCGTTCAATCGAATCGTTTCGACGACGCCTTTTGACAGTTGAATTATTTACGTGAATCAATAAAAAACAATGATCCTCCAGTCGTTTTTTGATTGTTACAAGGATCGTCGAGATTCAAATTTTAGTGTATCTTTTAAATAAACAAACGTTTACTTAATCAGGGATTAGGTTAGGTTAGGTGTGCCCTGTTTTAGTGTTTTAGGAAAGCCTAGGAAAGCCTAAAACACTAACCGCCTTATTTATAAACTTTATAGACTCTTTATAATAGCTCTAAACGCAAAAATATATATTAGATTTTTGTAGTGTATAAAGTTTACAAATAAGGCTGTAAAACATCAGGGCACGCATAGACCAAATTTGTAGGTACATACATTGTGATATCACAAAAAGGCGGAGGAGTTTACCGGAAATTCGCACCGGTGCGAATATACGACAATATATCGCACCAGGTGCGAATTTCTTTAGAATTGTTAGAAATGTTGCTTCCGCGGAGAAATTTAAGAAAAGTAACAGACCCTCAGTTTTTCTGTCAACTTGTCTACACATAACTTTAGGACAACATCTGACGTCATATATTGACATGTGTTTGTAGTGACGTTTGTTATCGATCGATAGGTGATAGAAAATATGCGCCGACTTAATAATTGAAGGAATATTTTTAAAACTTGTAAGGAAATAGTACGAATACCAGATGTCCAATGAATTGTAACTAAAGCTTTCAAAACTAGAAATCCTTTACACTACTCATACTCGTACTATCAGTTGTTTCTCTCTTAAAGTTACAAATTCATTTCCCCATCTACGGGACAAGGCCGTCTGTCATTGAATTTCCGCTTGCATCGACAAAAAAAAAAAAAAATCTCAACTGCACAACAAAAAAAAAAATTATTCCTCTCAACCTTCTAACGAAACAATGATATGCTCGACAGTGGAAATCGAAAATTTTGTTTCATTCCATTCTCTCAATTTGTATATGTATCTATGCATGTGTTCTCTTCCTTTTCATCTTTTATTCTAGTGCAATGACAACTTTTAATTGCTAGACTCCAGCGAAACGATTAAAACAAGACACAGGCAGTGGTAACTGTGTGTAAAAGGCAAACGAACAAAGGAAATCTCAAAACAACTTCTTTTCTCTGGAACACAAGATACAACCAAAAGAAAGAGGAACTGCACATCTGTACAAAGAATTTGATTTATTCTATTTAACTCTTGAGCATGAAATCCATTCATAGTTTCATATCCGAAGCGGAGCTGCATCCGTTTTCAATTTGAAAGAAAGCATAAGAGGAGAATTAAAAAAAACAAACAAAAAGGACACACAAGCGATAAAGTAAGAACCAAGAACTGGCAGTGCGCAGAAAGACACAGCCTTTACGGGCGGGTTACATTAAAGAGGGAGAGACAACAGCACCATCAAGTAGCACCAGAAGATGACTGCAGAGGAAACACGGAAAAGTGGCGTCTATCTGTCGGCACAATTGCATCCAAAAGCCACTCATCCAATTGCATCATCGAGCTCCTGCAGGGTGTACAACAACACTATACCGAACGGAAATAGCTCCCAACAAAACAAGAACAGTTCAGATACACCAACGATTTTAAGAAGACCGATACGCCGATATTAACTATTGTCGATGTGGAATTGAGTTTTCTCGTATTGTATCTGGAGTTTTGCTTAGAAGGACACAAGCCAGCATTCAGATTCAGTTAGCAGAAGAACTGAAACCACTAGTATCACAATACAAGCAAACCTAGTTCATGTCATTAGCAGTACATCCCTCAGATACTCACACAAGCTACGCGCCTTCCAAAGTGGAAAATCTGTTCCGCAAACAACATAAAGCTTGTTAACAAACTCACCGGAAAGTGGGTGTGCAGATGTGCATGTAGGTGCGACGACTATCACCACACTGGGAAGCTAGTTGTACATGGAATTTCTGTAAAACTATTTATACTACATTTACCTATACAAATGCGTTGAGAAAACTTTAAAAGTGCTTTGCTGTAGTGGTGGTGAATTTTGAAGCGTCCTCCGCAAAACGGTCGGTGGTGGTGTGCATTTGGCGCGAGACTACCCTACACACCGGTCCTTCGGGGTTACTATCGGGAGGACGACTAAGGACTAACATTTTATTTTTCCTTCCCTCCCGCCACTGTTGTTGTTTTTATTGTTGTTAACATTGAACGCACAAGCGTTCAAATAAATATTATATCTACGAGAATATAGTGTTAAATTTAACCAACAGAGTCGTGTTACGATACGCGCCCATATAGTGTGATTCGTAAATATAGATATACCTAGTGTTTTAAGGTCTTACCTATACTTTAAGTAACAATCGTGTTGTATAGTTGAAATTTTTAAGTGTTAAAACATGGCATTCGCAGCTGCTCGTATGATATTGAAGGATAAACGACGAAAATCGAAAGAGGAATTTTCAACACCGCAAAGAACGCGGAGCAAGGTATCTAAATTTTGTACAAAAAAAAAAAGAAGAACAAAAATTGAATACGTGTTACCAGTTGTAACTTACAACAAAGGTTCTTGCAGCAAGGACACTTGAAGTTACTGTATATACAAACACACAAAAATTTGATTGAAATGATTTGGTTTTGTTTACCTTAGATTACCACACGAGAGCTATTGATTGGCCTTTAATGCACACGAACGTGTTACACTTGTTTATTATTTTGGGTATTAGTGTTGGGTATAGCCCATTTCGAGAGTTTATAGATCCCAAGTTAAAATAACTAGCGACAAAATAAGCCATAGACAAAACAACTGTATCTATTTTGTCGATGGGATATTTTTGGGGGTTATTTGTTCACTGGTGGGCCATTGTGACATGTATCACCGCATTTACCACATCAACCATTAGACTAGGTATACCAACATTCATTTTATTATTATCTACCAAAGGAAAGTATCTTAGCAATTAGATGTTAGCAGTTATCTGAAATGTGTATACCATCATACGTCGGATATATTCATCATCGTTTCGGACCTTACTTTAATCACCTCCCTAGATTCATTTCACATTGTTTTGTTTGGATAAATTTCTTGTGCGATAATTTCGCTTCACCCTGCTTAGTTGCCGCTGATGATATTTTTCTGCCTTAGGTTTGCTCAGCAGCTGATTTTGCCGCTTTAAAATTATAGATGTCGTTTTATTGGAAAGAATATTTTTGTGAAAACTACATAATGCTGAGATAACAACTAATACTAGGAAATTACGAGGAAATTATTTTTCGCGCACCTAGATTCACAATAACAACAGGAAATAGTGAAAATATGACAGATGCGAAAAACTGGCGCCGAATTACAGCATCCGTGAACGAGTTTTACGTTACGGAATCTATTCTGCATGCAAAAAATACTTAATTCCGTTAACGGATGCGCTAATTCGAGCTCTGGTTCCGAGAAAGGGCTTATTTTCTTATAGCTTTGCGATTTACGAAACATATAATTTTCAGGTCCTGCATCGGAGAAAAAGTACTTTAGGAATACCGCCATCGATACAACAACTAAAGATTTAAAACAAAAGGATTAACTAAAAAATGGACACAATTGAATTATGTCACATTAACATTACTTCCTTCACTTAACGGTCTTCCGACCAGTAAAGAGACTCTGCCCGAGATACAGCACCCTTTCATCCTCTGCAATCCAAGACACGTCGTCGGTCGCTTCCAGTTGTACAGTCTAAACGCTCTGGCATCGACGATGGCTTCGAGTTCTGAACGAAGATTTGGTATTGACTGAAGAATTATTGTTTATTCGTCCAGGTGTTTTGGCTTTTTGCACTACATCCACATCTTTGTATAGCTCATAGAGTTAGCATTGTATCTTTTATGCAAATGAAATCGCTCTACTCTTACAGAAGACCAAACGTCCTTCGAGGAATTTTCATTTGAAAGGAACACAGTATAAGCTCAGTCTTCTTATTTTCTAAAATACCACACCATAATGCAAAACTGACAGACTTAAAAACTATTCACATGAGAGCTAACGAACAAACCACTTTTGATGTACATACCTATTTACCTACTTATAAAGAGAAAATTGCACATTTTACTGATCCAAGAGTAGGATAACTAATTAATCCGTCAAAACGTATTAGGAAACAATTCTTAAAAGAGTTTAATGAAATTTCTAACACAAAACGTTTCACCTCGAACAAAAACCAGCGAATAAAAATTTCGTTTGAAGTGGCTAACGATTTGAGCTTCAAGAGATGCTGCTCCCATCTCAATCAGGCTACAGTTCGAAGGGGCCTGGAAGAAAAGGAACTTTTCTGCGTGTTTGAGGAAGACTTGGGGCCAGATCACGTAAAATGAAAACGATCGAAATATATCATTTGGACAAAAGAAGCCTCTGGTTATTATTGCCACAGATATGATAAAGGGTTTTCCAATGAGAGGTATTATTGTGAATGGCCCGCTATTTCGGTAGCTGTCACTTTTGAAGCTTTTATTCTTTGACATTTGACAAGTACAAACGACGCCATTACTAAAAATGGAACGATACACGCTTCAACAACGCTTTGAAATTATTAAAATTCACTACAAAAATGGTGAAAATCTTGCAGTCACAGTTCGCAAAACTAAAGCATTTTTTGGTCGTCGTTAAGCACCTTGTCGGACCGCAATACAGAAATTGGTGAAAAAATTCGAGCTGTTGGAAGAAGATAGTGATGTGAAGAATAAAACCCATGCAAGTCGCTCAAGAACAACTGAGAATATTTCTACTGCAGCCCAAAGTGTTGAAGAAAACCCAGGTTTGTCCATTCCTCGTCGTTCTTTGGAATTGGGCATTCCACAAACGTCATTACACCGTATTTTGCATAAAGACTTGGGTTTTAAGGCTTATAAATTTCAGTTAACACAAGAACTCAAGCCGGCCAATCATCAGCAACGTCGCCAATAGCCCAGCGTCGATTCAAGACCTCAAAGATAAAATTCGTGAGGCTATCGAGGACATAGGGCAGCCAATTTGCGCTTTGGCGTGCTCGTGGTGGCCATTTGGCTGATGTTGTTTTTTATTATTAACGGCATACCTTCCTCTTTATTATGAAATAAACATCCGATCATTTATCTCAAAAAATGACATTTTCCATTGAATACCAAAATAACACCTCTTATTGGAAAACCCTTTAGAAACATGTTTAGTGAAAACGAAAGCGGTTCTCGCTTCGTATTTTACAGACGGATGGGAGTCTGCCTGAGCTGGACGGATATTGCGGATTTTGCTAGTACGTTGAAACACCTAAATTCATGATTTTGACTAAATTCAGCATTGTAAGCCAAATGTTCAGCATTTCGCCATATGTTTTCCAACATTTCGAAACGTTGGATTTCAGCGAACTATTGAATTTCATCGCTGCATTTATAAGTTTGTCAAGTCGAACAAACCTCTTCACGAATTCCGCATGCCATTTGATGACTTTTCAGCTCGCTGACAAAAAGAAAAAAAAAACAGGTGACAACAATTTAAATTTTTTTTAAATAAGAACTAGCAAAACGTTTTGTTCTAGACAATTATTTGTTTGATGAAATCATGTATTAAGGACTATCAAGACCAACCAATTTCACCTGTTTCTTTAATCACAGTCAAAACCGACCGCTTTTGCAGGACAGTAATACTCTCGGATGTTTGTCAGACGTTCGCGAGAAGGGTTCGCAGTGGAAAAAAGGGTATTGCTATTCGCCTGTTGTTGGGACACGGGTAGGTCTAGGTACGTAAGGAAATGTCAAAATGTTCATATTGCATAAAGTTGTGGTATGTGGCTCGCTACGCTCGCGACAAAGACTCTAAACTCCAGTATAATCAATTTCGGACATTATCCCGTACGCTTACGATAAAACTTTTATATTTATAAAGAGATTTTTATGAAAATAGGATTACGTTGCGTTGATTGCGTAGTCGTGTCCCGAACATAGGTAAACGTCAGTTCAGTATAAAATCTGTTAAAATGAACGGGCGAATAGACACTCCAGGAAAAAAACCTGAAGATGTGATTTATGTTTTTTTGGGGATCGAACCATGAGACCCCTTGCACAGTAGCCCAGCACACTAACCACTGAGCCACTGCGATTAGTCTGTAGCGATTTTGTTTATTCTGGCACTCCGACCAAAAATGGACTTGTAATCTACACAGATGACTCAAAAAGTACAGAGTTCAAGAATCTAGTTTAGTAAGTCTGACAGCTGTATATCTTCATGTTGCTGAGTTTTATTTGGCTAGACTGGTCATGTAAACAGTTTTCCCAGTTGACGTTTTTGTCCGCAACACCGACAAATCAAGTTAAGAATTTTTCGACTTACTACTAAGTTGACGTCTATTTGTGTCAACATGTGTGTCTGGTCTAGACGAGGAACTGAGTTGACATTTCTATTGGTTTATCGGAGAGCGTGAGAGAGCGCAGTTTAACATTTCGATTGCTCTTTCGCTGACGTTTAGAGCACTTATCAGAAACTCGGAAGTCGGAACCCAGCAGAGAAAAAAAATACAATTATCAATAAGCGACATACCGATAAATCAAGTTGTCGTTTTCGGTTGGTCATCCAGAACCGTCCGGAAGAACTCTCCGCGATTCTGAATTTAGATCCAGAAGCAAATTGCTCTTCTTTCCAGTAGAAGAACTGTCAGTTGAGTGCCAATCGAAAGCTTTCAGAAGCGTTCGGATTGCTTCCGGACGGTTCTGGACGACCAACTGAAAACAACATTAGTTTTCGCGTTCAGGTAAATTTAAATCCAGACAATTCAAGTCGACTTACGATAACACAAATTGACATAAGATTGCATATATATTAACTCTTTTTCAACTTTAAAACTCCTACTAAAAATGTGAAGCTAATCATAATTGGGCCGAACTAATAATCATTTTTTACCCTTTACTTTAAATATTTTGTAGATCGCAATGACATATTTTGTATGTTAAATTTCAACATTGTGAGCTAGTAAAACGCTAAAATTGATTATTAGTATCGCGCAATTAATTTTTAATCTATCTAAAGCTAGTATCAACCTTAAACCAGACTGTTCAAAAAGCTCCGCCCATTGGCGATTATTCAGTCGCGATTTTCTAGGTTAAATTATTTACAAAGTTTATATAAGCAGCAGAGATTAAAAGGCGCGTGTCTATTCAAAGGAGATTAAAAATAGAAAAAGAGTTAATTCATACATTAATCTACAGTGTGTGTTCAGAGACAATAAAGTAAAGACAAAAGTTGAAAGCTCCAATAGTTTATTTGTGATTATTTTGGGAAAAAAAAAGCGACCGTATTCATATATGACAGCGGAGACAACTTTTTCAACTTGAAAATCTTTCCAATAACTGCCTACTGGATAAGGTATTTTCGATACTTTCCAGGTTCGAGAATTCATGAGAATCACGGAGAAGGAACATTTTCTTGATTCTCATAGATTTAAGTACCTAAAACCAGAAACAGACTTGTAAGTGTAACGTGTGGACCAGAAGGGCTATGGACACAACACACTACACTGCGACACTATACACCAGATAAAAATGTTTCTACACAATATGAAATACTTAGCAGTGATAGCGACACAGCACTCCGCAACACCTTACGCGCGTTAGAAGTGTAGTTCAGGCTTAAGACGATTCCCCAAGAAAGGAGTTAACATAGGAGAGATTGTAGTAGAGGAAATGGAAATAATAAAATTTCATTGATTCTAATGAGTTACACTTATGTCCAGTTGCACAGTGCAGAGTTCAATGTAACTTAAATTTGAGTAGACACGAACAGATAAGTGTCACTCATGCATATTTTGCGTTTCACTGTCGATTCACAATACTCACCTCAAACGGTACGAAAAACTTGGCAGCACTTAGAAAAATTGTTGTTTTGCAATATTTAATAATTTATTCGATTTTCAAAATGGTTTGTTAATGACAAAAAACCCCTAACTTTAGCAAGAAAAATAATTATTTTGTAAATCGAAAAAAAAACCAAATGAACTTGTCAAATCGTTGACAGCTGAATAGCTTGCCACCTGTCTCGTGTAACACTTAAGTGTCCGATATTGGGCACTTAAGTTTTATAATCAAATATGACGCTATGAAACAGAAATCGAATCTTGAGTGGAATTTGAGGGAAAATGGATACTTAAGTGGGCACTGTGCAACTGGGCATTAGCCGTCCATAGATCCCATGGAGCCTATCACAAACAGTGCTTATAATTTCTACGTTAAGTTAAACTAGGTGAATAAGCGTCCTTTCAAGAGCGACAAAATAACATTTTAGGGTACTGAAAATCGATTTCCCAAAATGAAATGTTTTTGTCAAAATCTCGAAAATGTTTGACATTTTTCAGAGTTTTTTTTCGAGATTTTGGTTTTCGATATTTTTTTGCTTTCGAGATTTTTTTTCGATGAAGTTTTTTTAGGGATCATGACGTAATCTCGAATGACAAAAATCTCAAAAAGTTTTTTTTTAATCTCGAATGCAAAAAATTCGAATGTACAAAAATCTCGAAAGACAATGGCACTTATTGTGATTCTCGATCAGCGATCGTCACGACATTGTCGATTGATTTTAGCTATTAGTACGCACAACATTTTTTCACTTCTAAGAGAAAGCATTGACCAGACATTTTTAATCGACTACAAGCGACAAATCGACAAATATCAACCGCAAATAGACAATCACAGTTGTCGCTCAACGATCAACTATCGACACTCGCAATAGGGGCCTATATCTCGAAAAAATCTCGAAAATAAAAAGTCAATTCGAAATTTTTTTTTGGGATAACAACATAATACATTTTAAACTTTGCATATATCCAACCTTCCACCTACTCCAAACCCTATAGTGACCACAAGCGTATCTCACTTTTTAACACCATTTTTAGATTTGGTGTTATTAATGGGATCATGACGTTAACTAGAACGACTAAAATGCTCAAAATCTCGAAAATGAATTTGATAAATCTCGAATGCAAAATCTCGAATAGGTCAAAATCTAGAAGGTACAAAAATCTCGAAAGACTATATCTCGAAAAAAATCTAGAAAATAAAACTGCTTTCAAGATTTTTATAATTCATTAAATTTAGGTACTCCGAAAGTAACGAAAACAAGTCTAAAATTAATATTTTGTAACTTCTTTATTGAAAATAATAAATTTTTGACAAATAGTCATAACAAAACACATTCCTTAAAAACCATAACTATAAATATTCAACAGAAAATAAGTTTAGATATTAGTTTAGTTTAGTATTTGTCCAAATGTATGTAAATACATAGTGTCGGAGCTAAGCCATGCGGTTTTTTGACAATAGCACGTCAATAAGATTTTAGAAGACCTGGGACCTATAACACAACGCTACGAGTACTTGTAGAATAAGTATGTGCATTTCTACAATATTTTACACATTTCTGTATCTGTAACACAAAGTTACAAGTTCAATGCTGATCTCATGATGATCACGTGCGGACAAATTCAACACAGGCTCTTGTAAGACTTGGTGATATGCCGCGTTGTGTTATAGGCCCCTATTATTTTTATTATGAATCAAATTGTTGTTGCATACACATGCAATTCAAATAGTTTTCCATATGAGTAAATCTTGAATTAATATTAATTTTTGAGATAATGGTCTCAAGATTTATTTTTCTGGAGATTTATTTTTTCGAGATTTTGGTTTTGAGATTTTTTCATTCAAAAATTTGTTTTCGATATTTTTTTTTTAATTATTGTTTTCTGTATTATATTTTTCTACATATCGGGGTAGACCCGATTAATTGTATTAAATCAATTGGTTAAAAAATTATCCAGGGAAACATTTGAATTTTAATAGAATAAAAAACCTAAACAACACGTTGAAAGCTGGTTACCGGCGTCAACAACAATTAAAAATTTAATGCGGTAAAAGTTGGTTAAAGTTTCTTGAATCAGGAAACGGATTTACTGTGAATGCGCCCATTCTTCACTAGCTTTATTTTCAACCAGCCAGCGTGAACCCAGATGCTTGAAAGCGATAAAGCGAGAAGTGAGAAGCCGGGTCACTATGGACGTACCCTAAGAGAGATTTTTTAAGATCGGATTTAAATCCCTTTACTGCGATGGCTCCCTCGCGTTATTTTCTTTTTTAAATTTAGAGAATTTTAGTTAGAAAATTATAGACCACCATTGAGTTCCCTTTCGTCGCTCTTGGTGTGGTAGTGAAAAAAGACTGTTATAGTTCGTTCCTTTTTTATTCATCGGTGAAAGAGTATTCCAAACCTGCGCTGCCGCGCCGGCGCGTATCAACTGGGTTATAAGCAATGACCTGCAATATTTTTTGATTTTTACCCAATGTTCTCAAACAACATTTTGCACTGTATGTCGGGTGCAGATAGTCTGTAAGAAAATTACCAAACAAGTCCTTGCACTGTTATTTAAAAATTAGGTGTGGTAATCTAAGTACATATTCCTTTAACACTACATACATAATACTGTTGAATACACTGTCTATTGCTAGATCACACGTAGAAAACACCTTCTTCCTGATACTACCAATCGGAAAAGAATATAAAACACAACAAAATTGGTATAATTATGTTTTTACAACTCCTATGAGTATATCTTATGGTATATTATTTGTTATCCGTCTGCAGTGTTGTGGTTTTCCATTATTATTTAAAATTATTGCACAAGCTTTCAATGTCCGCCAAATTTATTCATCAAATAACAAAGAAATCTCATTCATTCTGAACCAATACCTCAGCACTAATATTTTTCCAGGATTATTATAAATACAAACCTTTTTCAATTTTGTTTGCATTAATTTTTTAATTTTTTTAATTTTTTTACAACATCCAGTCTTTTTTTATTTTCACCATTTTTTTTACTTTTTCTACTCTTTTACTACCACTCTACTAAACTGTACTACTACTACTCTACAACTACTGCTATGACTCTAATATTTCATTTCTTTCAGGCAAGAAGTGTCAGCACAAGTAGCTTTAGGAGTCTCAGTCAGGTACTGAAATCTAGAAAAAAAAACAACAACACCGAACTTTTCAAAATAAAATTCAATTCAATCAAACATTTCAGTAGTATTTTGTTTCTCAAAAAATATATATATATAAACACCGTTTAAAAAAAAAAAAAACATACATGTTTACAGTTCATTGCCGCTGTTTATGCTACGTTTACACTTTTTTCCTCTTATTTTACTTTTCATTTCTGTTTGTGATTTTGAATTTTATTTTTTGTTCTTCCTAAGATTTCATTTTGGCTTTCTCATTGATTCTCATGATTGCGTACACACACACACACCTTCGAAGTTCATTGCATTTTTCATCATAGTTAGTTGGAAAATGGTAGATCTCAACACAGATAGCTGATTTAGTCTCAGTGAATTTTTAGTAAATCGTATGCTTCTTCTAGTATAGGATGAACAGTAGTTTGTTGATCAAATATGGCATGCACATGTTTTATTAAGAAAAACTCACATATACTCGTACACACATTCACACAATCATTTAGAACGAAGTAAAGATACATTTTTTTTTTAAATGCATGCTTTCCAGTTGGAATAATGTCTGTCTCTTCTTCTCTTAAGTGAATTATTTCGAGAAATTCATTTATATTAACACGTGATTTTTAAAGTGCATTTTCTGTAATTAACTATATTTCTGCGCGATCCATATGGTGTGGTCTTTACTGTTGGAACAATTTATTTAAAAGATATTCAATGTAAGTCAGAATGAATAATGATCATATAAAATACAACATGCATTATTATGTAACTACTATTGTGCTCTTAGTGTAGATTAAAACAGTTTTATTTCTTAGTGTATCTACATCGAATTGGAGAAGGTATTACATTGTATTTGTTTCAGAAAAAAAGTGTGAATTTTACAAAATTTAACGAAAGTGGTTGAAAATTAAAAAAAAAAATCTATCATTTGTGTATGGTTTTTACTAATCCTATATTTCTACTAGATACCTATATAACATATGTGAATATTAAAATAATTATTCACTTAAGACATTTATTTCCTTTTATTTAATGTAATATTCTTACAAGTTCCTGTAAAATCAGGGGCCCTACTCTGTATTTCCTTCCAAAAGTACAATTTTCCGAAACCGAAATGACATCTCCGAATGTCAAAGACATTGATATACGGAAAATCTAAAATATTGAGAAATGGAGAGTGTACCCTAGCGGCGACAATTTGAACCCTACTAGACATACAAATTTGACAGATTAGCGAAAAATTTTCCGAAAAAGAAGCTGAGCGACATAAAATAATTAAATATCGTTAAAAATAAATACATTTGTCAAGTAAATACATACAAAGAAATTCCTAACTAGTCTATAATAATGGAAAATAAAGAAAAAAGTGTTGCATCGAGCGTCTCATTGTGCTCTACCACAATGCAACTCATATAGACAAAATGGTATAACCATGTAGAAAAATCTTAGTTTAATTTTGTGGGGTTTTAAAGTTATCTAGAATGCATTTATGACCAGACCAGTTGGACCCAACCAGCCTTGACGAACTCTTCCCCTTCGAGCATTTTATGAAGCCAAAATATTCTGTAATATCGTAGATGGTTATCGACAAAGTCTGAGATAATAATGATCTTGATTAAATTAAATGGAATATTAATAATAATTTAAAGAACTTTAAACAGTTAAAAAAAAAAGAGTCTAATCCAAAAAACTAAATTATTTACACGAAACCAGAATAGGGTTATTTTCTTCACCACCAGATATCGCAGGCCAACTTGTACATTTGTCAATTACAGAGTGACAATTCAAAAGCGGAACGAAATGCACTTTCGAATAGGATTGATTTTCGAACGAAATAGAGAGTAGGGCGCATACTTAGATGGCGCTGCAGTACGGGGTAAACTAGATGAACTCTAATTCGGTTCCGATCCTCTTTCAATTATGCGCGCCATCTACGGGCAGTAATATTTTTGTTCAACCGCTCTACATATCTCAGCTATCTCAGACCAAGGTATATGAATAGAAGGTAATATTCCGCAATGGCGGGCAATTGTAACTGTACAATAATCGCATAGAATTTGTGATTTTCATGGCTGACAATTGTGACTATTCATATCTCTATGGAAAAGCATGCCTTTTTGACAGATACGCAAAACGAAACTAAAATTAGTGCTCGGAATATATCTGCTAACTTCTATTCATATACCTTGATCTCAGACAACCTAATGTGAAATTTTTTCAATGGATATTTTACGAAACAATCTTCATTTGCTTTAGTTAGAGTCTAAACTTCTGCGCCCATTAGCAGGACTGAAAGGTTTAAGGTCTAATACAGAATCTCCTCAGTTGATTGGGATAATGCTCTACTAATCAATTTCCTAAATTGGAATTTATATTCTTCATTTGGCGAAACTTATAGCAGAACCGAAATAGACAAAGCTGTCAATTGTGATGTTTTATGCCATACGTCACAGCTAGCCATGACCGACATGGGTCTGTATAGTTCATCGCTACAAATACTGTCATATGCAGCCTTGAAATCCGCACAAGCTGGTGGGTATCGATTTGGACTTCTTGCAGGATCTGTTCAAGTGTGAAAATGTAATCGATTGTGAACTTTCCTATTCTGAAATCACACTGAGGGGCCAATCAGAGTGTTGACGAATTTAACTTTTCAGTCGTTCACATAGTTTGGCAGAATTGATCCTGTACGCGATGTTCAACTTGTTAACACCTGTATAAGTAATGCTTTTTAGGGAATATATGTTCTGTTGAATCGAGTAGATTATGTTGAGGTTCCATTCATTAGGCATACAATCGTCTGACCAAATTTTAGAGATGAGTTGGTGAACGCTCTCCATTAAGTAATCTGCAGCTGCTTTGCATTTAAACTTGGATATTGCTCTATCTATAGATATATATGTACTTTGTTTTGATCAGATGGAAATGTTGAATATCATCGTCTTTGTTTGATTTATTCTACGTGACAACACCGGGTTGATTTTCGTCTTCGTTATACAGTCTGCCGAAGCAATTTTTAAATATTCTTAGCACCGACTGTAACTCTACTATAAGATTTATTGCTTCATCTCTTCAGGTCTATGTTCGCGTTTTATTGCGTAGATACTTGTATCTTTTGTTTACATATTAGTAATTCGAACATTGTTCCCACTTATTTCCTTAATCGGACGCTACTAATGTTCTTCCATTTTTCTTTAGAGAAGTTAATGGGCACTAGTCTTCTGTGTCATACTTACTTATCGGGCTACCGACCCTCTCGGCCTGAGACATTGTAGCCATCCCTCCTCCCTGGCATTCTGCTTCCAGTTTTCGACACCAAGCGGTCTGGCATCCGCAATGGCTTGGTTTTAAAATGGAAGTTCGGTCTTCCTTGTCTTCTCGAACCTGGGGGCTGGGATTCGAAGATCCTCTTAGTTTGGAGCATTATTGTCCATTCGCTCGATGTGGCCGAGCCAATGTAGTCGAAGTGTTTTGGCTTCCTGGACTACATTCACATCTTGGTACAGCGCATAGAGTTCGCGGGTGTAATCTTCTCTTCCATTCGTCCTCCTCGCACACAGGACAAAGATAGTATTTTTTCTTTCGAAGGAGCCCAGTATCAGCTCTCTCTTTTTGCTCCAATACAAGATTGAAGAAAGCGCGTCTCCTTGCCGAAATTCGGTGCATATTTAAATAGTTCGGAGGAACTATGTACTTCCAAACTGCACGTTGCAGCGCGTGTTTTCCAGCTTCCCGCAACACAGCTGAATCGGTTTTGCCGGGATTCCGAATTCGGCCATCGCCATATAGAGCTCCTAACGATGTATGCTATCATACGCGGCTTTAAAGTCGATGAATAATTGGGATGTGAGTTTCGACTTAAAATTCGTTGGTCTTTGCCTCAGTGAGAAAATTTGGTCTATAGTCGATTTGCCAGGCCGGAAGCTATACGATTAGTGTGTTTGCAGAACGGTTTTAGACGTTCACACATTACGTTGGATAGGATCTTGTATGCGACATTAAGCAGGGGTATGCCTCGATAGTTCTTGCAAGACATGGGATCGCCTTTTTTGTAGATGGGGCATATGGAGCTGATAGTCCAGTCATCGGGCATGTTTTCTTCCACCCATACTTGGTTGATGATTCGGTGCATGCTCCCTACCAAAACATCACCACCGTATTTAAAGAGCTCCGCTGGTAGACCATCAGAACCTGCGGCCTTGTTGTTCTTAAGCTTTTTTATAGCTAAGCCAACTTCTTCTACACCAGGTGGTGGAACTTGTTCTTCATTGACTGGACGTGGGTTCTTTTCTTGCTCTATCACTCTCTCTACATGATGAAATGATAGGTGCGTAGTCGTCTCCCTTTCAATATAATGGAAGGTGAAAAGACTTGGACTCTGCTTGCAGCTTTGCAATTCCGAGTTTTGCATGACAGCAAAAAAATACTTGCAGTCAAGCCAAATCGGCAGTAGCGAGACCTTTTTCAAATATAGAATTTAGTGGGACACAAAACTTTGAACGTATTACTTGATCTGTGGTTAGGTTAGGTTTAGGGGTTTGGTAGAGCAGGGTGAAGCCTACTGTCAGGTCCACTTCGTCCATAATGACATACTTATCATCATATCGTCATATTTGAGACTTAGTTTCATTGTATGGTTTCGTAGGAAGTTATGTCCCATTAGAGAACCTACCAACTTAGACAGTGATAACCTGTCAAACTGTAAAAGTAAGATGATCCCGTCACTCTCATATTCTGCCTCATTCCCGGCTTCTAGGGATCTAGGGATCCAGCAGAGATTCGTAGTATCCTGCGAGGAAAAAAACTTGAGCTCTTCGCGGCAAGTCTTATTTCAATATCGTTACTTGAAATAAAATAAAAATAAATAGGTGGCGCAACAGGCGGGTGACACCCAAGGCCTAGCTTCTCGCAACCATTCGTTTTGTGTGAGTTTCTATTTTTGGGAAGAATGGAAGGGACCTACAACTTTATGCCGAGTCCGAACGGCTGAATTGAGAAGCTTTTTCATGACAGTCATACTCTCGGATGTTTGTCAGACGATCGCGAGAGGTGGCGCAGTAGAAAAAACTTTAAGATGTAATTTCTGTTTTTCCGGGGATCGAACCTGGGATCCCTCGCACAAAAGTCCAGCACACTAACCACTGCGCTACTGCGCCCACTATCGTTACTTGATATTTTCAAAAATGACACCTTTCTGGCAGTTTCTGCGACAGAAAGGCTGATTGAAAGTGGATACTTAATTCCTCCGAGAATATACTGACACCGGTTCCACAGTCCATCTTTGATCCATCTGTGTAGATGGATGTCGATTTCCTCTTTGTGGGTTCATTTGTGTTCCATTCATCCCTACTCGGAAACGGGCAGAAAAATGGTCTATCATAGTATAGATGAGGAGTCATATAGTCAGAAGTGACAACGTTTCCAGCGTATTTCCCTATAATCTGTCCGTGACCAAATTTACATGACGTCCAAGAATTAGTTTGGTCAATCTTTAAGGCACTTTTAGTAGAATAATTCTCTATTTATAAGTCTAAAAATTGCCTCAAGTCCATCTGTAATTGTGGTTTTCATCGCGCTAGTTGCCCCTATACAAGCTAGTCTTTGTATTTTTGTCATTGACTTGAGATTGGTCGCCTTGTCCGTGGCTTGCCACTTGACCTAAACATCCGACTGCGTTTACCTATTCAATTTAAACAACTCCTTTAGCATATCTTCTAATAAAACCCTTTCACTTAGAAGTCATCGAAACTAATTTGCCTCATAAACCCTTTACCACGTGCCACAATAACTTAAAGAAAAAAAAATTAACAAATCTCCTGCAAAGCAACGAAACTCATATAATAATCTCTTTTAAGTAATTGCTCAGCAAACGACTACACTTGTTCGTATTCCCTCAGCAAATTTCCCCTCACACCATTTCCTCCTGCATTCCCTTGGACTTGCTTTGCTTGTCGCTTTCGAATTTCCACACAATCCACATACGGGTAAAAGTCTTTCAAACACTTGACTGACTTCAAAAGTCATTTACCATTCGCATTCTCTTCGCACCCCATTGAAATAAAGTAATAAAATTCAACGGACAATTATACAAGTACATTTATTAAATTCACATTAAAGTTGTTGATTTTCATTATAAAATAAATTACAGTTGCATTCTTTCTTTAAGTAGATTAGTCGCCGATTTAATCGCCAGTCATCATTTCCATGAATTCTATACGCATCAAGGGTGAGGGAGAGAGAGAAATAGAAAATCCATTATGGGATTACAAAGAAACTTAACATATTTAGCAAAAAAAGAAAAAAATCTTTTCCAAAGTGGTAATGCAAGGTAATCCCTCTTTGGCCGTACTTACCTTCGAAATCGACAGTTCCCGAGCCATCGGTATCAATTTCGGCAATCATCTCATTCAGTTGGTCGTTGTTTAATTGATCGTCTAATGCCATGAGGATTTCCTTCAACGACGATGTAGGAATGTAACCATTGCCAGCCTTGTCATATAATCTGAAGGCTTCCTTCAGCTCTTGTTGGATGGCCTCATCGTCCTCCTCTTGGAAGTGATTTGCAACACGACTGAATGCATCGAAATCAAGAGTTCCATCACCTGCAATACAAAAATTTTTACGACATACTGTATTATTATGGTCTTCGGTAGAGGGTCCTTTGAGATGTATTGTCAAGGTTGAGCGTTAGTAGAGAGGCTATTTTCGTGTGGAATTTTTTTTTTATATGAAAACTGCAATTGAACACGTTTCGATTGAAATCTCTAATGCGGATGTTATTTGCGTCGTGTCCTTGTTATCCTCTCAAGTGTATTAAAAAAAAATTAAATTGAATTCCATTTATGCGATAATTGTTGTGCGTTCAGTCGCAATTCAACCGCTTAGAAAAGTGAAATAAGGCGAAGGATCATCAAAACCTCGCGGTCTCCAATGGAAACATTGCAAAGTCTAAAAATAACAAATATCTGCTTGAGAAAAACACAGGTAAACAATTTTACGCAAACACATTCACCGAGTGGATATAATTATTATCGCAACACATAATAATGAGGAAATATTCACAGTAGGGTCGGGTAAAGGCACACTTCCTGACTTCCCTAGGAAGGGGTGAGAGCTTTTGTTGAAGTAATCGTAACATTTTATTTTTTATTTTGCACATAAATAACGGTGAACGGAAGTGTGAAAGCTACCATTCACTGGGGTGTTGAATTTGAATACAAACAAGAGGAGAAGGTGTGTTGAGACAAATTAGTGTTTCCAGTTACCGGCCTGTCGGTGGAGATGGATGTAGGACGGGGACATATTAAGCTCCTTATGAACGGAAATTAACATTTGAATTAATTACATAACTTTTGATGCCCGAAACAGTTGCAATTATAGCTTTCAGTTGTAAATTCCTTTTTTTGTGAAAAATTTTACGACACCATGCAAATTAACATTGTAAATTATGTTCATAATTTATTTCTGCACTATTTGACTCTGGACTCTGGGAATGTATATTTTTGACAGGAGCAGCGATTGAATTGGAAAGTCAAATGAGAATGATTCGATCAAATCGGGAGTTCACGGAATTTAAAAATTACACAAGTTTTGATTGAAATCAACAAAAAGTTCTTAAGGACCATTCACATGGGAGCGAACGAACGAATTGATGAAATGCGAATAAACCACTTTTTGTGCATTTATAAACAGAAAATTCCACATTTTATTATTCCAAGATATCCTCCTCTTGGAATAAGGTTAAGTTCGAACGAATTTTTTATTCGCTACTTTGTGGAATGCGATTTAAATGATGTGGATTGTGAATAGACTGACAATTCGCGTCAGGGTGTTTTCGTTCGCGGCAAAAAATTTGGATTTCGGAATTTCGTTATTTAAACTGTTAATAAACTTGTTTTCTTAATAAATTTTGATGGAATAATTAATTATCCTCATCTTGGAGTAGTAAAATGTGCAATTTTCTGTTTATAAATGCATAAAAAGTGGTTTGTTCGCATTCCATCAATTCGTTCGTTCGCTCCCATGCGAATGGTCCTTTAAAGTCCTTTTTTTTGTTTTGGCTGTCGGAAATATTTTTATTATTTTATTGCGTGATATTGAATTTATGCAGTGTAAATTTCGCATAGATTTATTTAAGTTTTAAACCTAGTAGTTGGTAATAGAAAATAAGTTGATCGGGGAAAATTACTGTACTTATATTCAAACCAGATGCGAAATCGATTCGATTGAAACAGAGAATACAGAAATAAATGAACAAAAATGAGTCTCTACAAGGCATGTTTGACAGTTAAATCAAATTTGACTAATACCATGATTCAAATATAAAAATCTGCATTGCATTGGAAGAAAATGGATTTATTTTAACATGTCAATCGACATTGTCAAACTTTCCCATGGCTACTTTCACTGTATAGTTATTGTTAATAAACATTAAAATTGTTTTTAAATATTATAATCACCAAATTCTCAAAGCATTTGTGGGAAAATGAGAAATACAAGTTGTGAGTAATTTGTTGTTGCACTTGTTTGTGGTGGATTTAATGACAGATGCGTTCGAAATTATATTTCATTAAATAAGAGAAATAATATTAAAAAGCAATGCAAATAACAGAAAAAAAATATATCCATGTTGACTGTGGCGTATACGTAACTTTTATCTTCTCGCCATGGCAGTGGGGGTAAAATCATGATCACTGGTCAAACGTCACTAAGTGTTCTTGGTGCCATGAATATGGTTATCCTGGCAGCAAAATAGAGCATGCGGAATACCTTATATTCGTCTAACATGAATCTCAAACTTCAATTGCAGTAAGACCAATCACGGTAGCCTCATAGGTAGGTACTTATTTTTTATTATCAAGTTTGCATTATTCCTTCCTTTTTTCTAATACAGTGAATTTTGTTTCTAAAGCAAGGCGCGCACTTGAGCAAGTGGCATGGTAGTGGCGTGGTTACCAAGTGGCAGGTGGAATAGGAGGTTGGAATGGGTGAACATTTGGTGTGCCGATGTAATGGCGGCAAAGTGGTAAACAAACTAATCCATAAAATAAATAGTTGGCACAACATGCCTGTATACACCCTGGAACTACGAACTAAGTCCCAACTGGAACTAACTCCCAATAGCCAAATGAACTAAATTCCACCAAATATGCAGTGGGACTTAGTTCATATGTTTGGGAGATAGTTCGTAGTTCATTATGAACAAATTCCCAATGAATTGGTTCTAATTCGTTCTTATATTGGGACTATGTTCATTCTTAGTTCGGTCTTAAGGACCATTCACATGGGAGCGAACGAACGAATTGATGAAATGCGAATAAACCACTTTTTATGCATTTATAAACAGAAAATTCCAAATTTTATTATTCCAAGATATCCTCCTCTTGGAATAAGGTTAAGTTCGAACGAATTTTTTATTCGCTACTTTGTGGAACGCGATTTAAATGATGTGGATTGTGAATAGAGTGACAATTCGCGCCAGGGTGTTTTCGTTCGCGGCAAAAAATTTGGATTTCAAAATTTCGTTATTAAGACTATTTTTAAACTTGGTTTCTTAGTATATTTTGATGGAACAATTAATTATCCTCCTCTTGGAATAGTAAAATGTGAAATTTTCTGTTCATAAATGCATCAAAAATGGTTTGTTCGCATTTTAGTAATTCGTTCGCTCGCTCTCATGTGAATAGTCCTTTAGTTCCTAAAAATCATGGGAGTTAGTTCATATTTTCAAATTTTGTGGGATTCAGTTCCTTTTGACTAGTAGGAGTTAGTTCCAGTTGGGACTAAGTTCGTAGGACCTACACCCTATGCCTAGCTTCTCACAACTATTCGTTTGTGTGAGTTTTTATTTTTGGGACGAATGAAATGAGACCTATAATTTTATGCCGAGCCCGAACGGCTGGATTTAGAAGCTTTTTCAGAACAGTTATACTCTCCGATGTTTGTCAGATGTTCTCGAGAGGTGGCGCAGTGGAAAAAACCTTAAGATGTAATTTGTGTTTTTCCGGGGATTGAACATGGAACCTCTCGCACAGTAGTCCAGCGCACTAACGTAATGTCTGAGTCACTGCGTCCGGTGCCACCAATTCGCCAGTTCTTAAAATGTTGTCCTTAGTCGTATCGCACATTTTTAGTTTCCGTGTAAAAACAAATAAGCAATTGCAATGCCAAAATTCGTCACCAGCCTCTACAATATGACAAGAAATGATATACCTCTATAAATCCACGTCGTCAACACCCGCTTCCCACTCGAAAATTTAACTTGTTCGAAATAAGTGGCACCAGACGGGCATCACGCCGCGCCATCTGGAAAATGCCAGGTCGCCTCCACTTCGCTTTGATGCGCGCGTCTACATTTATTTACACAGATTTTAACGATTCCACCTGGCACTTGGTCATTACGCCACTTTCACGGCGTTAGATCTTATTGCCCGAGGTCATAACGCCCAAATTTTTTCTTAAGAATTAGTTGTAAAATTTACGGAAATTTTAGTGATGTGACATTGATTTTGGGCGTAATGGCATTATATTTACTAACGCCCAAAAAATGCATAACGCCCAAAAACAAACAACAAAATGAAAATAAAGACCAACAAGAATTTGCAGTTTAATACATATGGGGGGCATACTGTCCCCCTGTTTGGGTTTACTGTCAGATTTGGGGTGTATGCGTTACTTTGGGCGATATGTCATTCTATTTGGTCTTTGCGAGGCTTTATTCCTTTACATTTTGGGCGCTGCGGTGGTTTTTGGGCGTTATGACCTTGGGCGGTAAGACCTAACGCCGACTTCCACACCATTTCAGTGTGCGCTTTGCTTAAGGCGGAATTTTAGTTGCCACTTAAAATAAAGTTTTCGACTCTGTGCAAGTCAAAAATATCGGTTACAGAAAATCTTGACAGAATTAAAGAAGGCGAAATTATTTTGTCTCTTATTTGTTTATATATTGCCCAGCTCAGTCGTTGTTGATTTCTTTTGAACGTTTTTTTGCTTTTTTGAAAACAGTGAATCCTCCGACTAGCTATAGAATGTCATTTCTTTATAATGATTGCCTCGGCTATCGTGGCTGTAGCCCTTCCTATCAATTTAATTTCGAACTTGCAGTAAGTACCTCTTCGATTTTTAAGTGCCTGGATCGTTGTTAAATTCGCAATATTTTACCATTTCGAACGAAAGTAATGCATTTCACCTACAGTTTCAAAATAATCCCTATGGAAGCAACAAATAAATTCTCAATTCTAAAAATAAAACAAATATTCGCAATCCATACTACTTATAAAATGCAACTTGTCTGTTCGTTTCTCCACAACTCGAGAACCATTCGTAGGATTTTCATGATTTTTTTTTTTTCTGATTTATAGATGTGTGGCCAACTTAGGTCATAGTGTGGGTGAGAATTGCTTAGGAGTAAAGGGGTCGCGGGGAATAAGGGGGGTCTCACGAACCGATAGCCGTATGAACTTGAAAGTTTATATATTGATAGATAAGTCAAAATTATTACATGCCTCGCATTCATTGTTTTTCAAAATTCGTCCTATAGAAGTTCAAAAACTTTTCAAACAAACTTTTCTATTTCGACCTTACTAGGCTTAGCTTGTATTGAATAAAAATGGTATTCAATCTGGAGAATTTATATAGCGTTTTATTTTTATTGCCGGAGTTGGGAAATATATGATTTTTCCCATAGTTAAAATGAAAAATGGTTTATAAAAAGATGCCATCCTACACACTGCCTCGAAAATGTAGCAACTTCGCTTTAAAAATAGATCTGCTCCAACCAGGGAATATAATGGGACAATATTTATATATCTCCGTCAAATATTTTAATTTTCCAGTCAACAATATCCATGTAAATTTAGAGCGGGTAAATATTGTGATAAAATCAATAAAATTTACAAAAAGATACAGAAATCGTCCTTGTTCTTCGAAATGTAAAAAATAAAAAAATTCATCCCCAAAGAAAGGAAAAATCTTGGCAAGTACAAGGCAAGTTTTTTGATTCACAATTTAGAGTTCATCATGGTTTCTTACAATAAAGTAAAAACTTCCTTAAAAACCAATAAATTTGTTAACCTTCACAAAGTTCTGACAAAAGTCCTAAAACAACGTCATTGCAAGAGTATTTAAACTTGTAAAAACTATTTGCGGACGAAAATGCTCCCAAAAAAAAAATTCCAATAATTTTAGAAACTTCTGCTACAGCTTCGTATATCATCGAAAATTGTGCACAGAAGGTCAACAGCACCCCAGCTGTATTTGGTTTCAATAAATCGACATAACTTCCTTCTGAACTAAATATTTCTCACAAAATTCACCATATACTTCGCCCACAGTACAAATTGTATCCACCGCCTGTTGGCCGAGTCGATTTCAATTTTACGCCCACAAATGAACCTACATCCCAACCAGCTATACATGCCGGTGATAAATGCTAAACACTCAAGCTTCCCTTTGTCGAAAGAACATGCCATTCAAAGTAAAGGGGAAAAAATTGCATTAAATCGTTTTCCGGTGTAATGTGTTTCACGAGTGAGTGTGATTGACTATTTAAAAGTGTTCCACAAAAATCCTTTTCTACAACAAGGACAAACGAACTTCCATTGATTCAAAGAATGGTACCGCGGCTGACTTTGATTTATATCCTCTCGGCCATATGTACAAAGAGTCGCCTTCAAACGTTTTCGCCGATGGATATCGTCGTTTGGTCTTCCAACCGAGAATAGGTACGGTACGTGCATGAAATGGTCACTTAAGTATGGAAGCTTGCCAAAAGTTAAAAATTCGCAAAATGGATTTCGGAAGTCTTAATCCTATTTATTATGCGAACTGTATCCAGATAACGGAGTCAAATTACGTAAAAATCGAAAATGCACTCGAACGTTTGTAGCCAGCTAAAAAGGTTACGTATACGTCAGAGTGTCTGAGTGTGCGTATCATTTGTTTTAGATTAATTGCATAACAATACCAACAGAAAAAATGGATATTTTGAATACTACTGTGCTCTTTGTTTATTGTTTCGTGACAGCCAGTGATTTACTATGTAAAGTTTGGTGTCAAGTGATTTATTATCAAATCAGTTAGTAGAGACGTTCACTTAAATTCAGAAATCATAAACGTTATTCCGATTGTTGAGATTGTTTTGTTGTGGAAACGAATGGAATGAATTTTGGGACAAGAGGATTAGGGTTCAGTTTGTGATTTTTGGATAGTTTAGTAGGGATTATTGATCTTTAAAGTCACTTATAGGATTTTTCTCAACTATACTTCAAGTGCATTTCTCTAAAGCAGACATACTGCAATTATATTCACGCAAATCCTAATGAGGCATTATTTCTTATACGAAAACATCTAATAAGTTCCAACCACACTCGCACTCGCTAAGTCTCATATTGCTCCGTAAATTTTAAATGAAACTAATTATAGTGGCATTACGAAGAACCTGAAAAGGAAGTCGCACGAATTTACAACGTTAGAACCTGTCTGCGTAGCACAGCACTGCCATATTAATTTTAACCATGTAATTATCATAATTTACGTCATAAAAAACGGATTTGGGTTTACGTAGGACGAGCGATATGCTTCAGAACTTTCTCCCATGGGCACACATATTCAAGCATTGTTTGGGAATGCCTAGCCCATTAAAATCGCATTGTTGGTAAATATTATCAGAACAACTTTATGCTACTTCAATGAAAATACTCGTATGCATGTCCATGTATTTACTTATAAGAAGTGAGCTGGATTGCGGTGTTGTACTGGATCCTTTTTGCTGGTACATTCATTGGGACTTAGTGAAGTTCTACATTTCTGTACTGTAAGTTGCTATAGATTAGTTCGCAATTAGTTTTGTAATAATCGAAAGCGATAGTCAAGTAGTTTTTTCTTCCTCAATCGATTTGAGTGTTAAAAAATTATAACGGACTTTCTGCAAGAAACAAAAATACGGAAAGAAGATCTGCAATCGATTGCTTCATTCTATATTCACATTTTTAGGATTGTCATTGTTTGCTTGGATTTATAGGTTATATCATTGGACCTGACCCCTCACACTGCCTTAGATAAAGCGATAAATCGCGATAAGCTATGCAAAGTCAGAACAACAGCATGCTTGCGTATCAGGCGGAGCCCTTTGCACTTGACATCCTGTGGCATCTGACACCTTCTGAAATGTTTATTAGAAAAATCATTCGCAGCCGTTTGTGTCAAAGCAATTTCACAGATGACCAGGAAAACAAACGGCCACGGTGCTGTCATATAAACATGCAAGACTTTTCCATGAAACATCGACTACCATACCACAGCTACAGTTTGATAAAAACTTCCAAGTCAAGACTAAATCTCAGTTTCTCCTTCCGTCTTCCAAATCACTGTTGCGTATTTTAAGCGGAAATAATGGCGATAAAGAAGGTTTTATCTTGGCTAAAACAAAACGTGATATCCCCTTCTCTTCTTCTGGCATAGCTAAGCGTGGAATCAGTCTCTACTAACCGTACTACTGAACTAGTCCTAGACTGTCGCGCGTAGCAAGAGGAGGAAGAGGAGGAGAAGGAGACCATTCCACACTCTCTCTGTACGACTCTCCCAAAAAAAATATTCCGTTTGGCAGCCTTCTACTACAATGATTTAAATTCTGAAAGATCTAACAAACTAAGACATTCCAAGTCTCCTATGCTTTAGTAGAAGCTCAAACCGTTTAAGCGAGTATAACGAAACTTATTTCATATGATATCACAAGGGGCCTTATAATAGTATGAGTGCGTCGGCCTTTTATTGACAGCCAATTCAACCTAACCTAACCTAACCTAATCTACGACTGGCACCAAATTGCAATAGACCGGGTAAGTAGTATTTTAAGCTTGCGCCTAAAGTTAGGCAATTGGCTGATGCACAAGCGCTACAAGGTGAACAAGAAAGTTTTTCATATAAGAATTTTGTACATAAAAAACTATTTTATCCGGGAAGCTCGTGACCGACCGTGCTCCAGGTAATCTATTTTTACAGATTTTAGAGTGTGTGAAAAAACATTTTAATAAAAAAGAGTTTTTTTCTTTAAATTTCGGGATAGTTTTCACGAACATTTGCATTCAGTAGATTTCTTCTCTAGAGTCTAGAAACTATAGTACAAATTAATAAACGATTTTGGGGGCAAAAAAACTGCTGATATTAAATTGCTCGGTTTCTGGTGAACTGTACCTAAAACAAACTTAAGCCAGAAATTGCTCTTCTAGTATATATTGTACAGAAAAATTTTAAACATTTTTAAAATGCATCGCACAACTAACTTCCGATTTCACTGTCCATCGCACGACGATGTCACGCAAAGAAATATGAGATGCGAAATAAATTTTGTTTATTTTTAGTATTATTAGTAAAGTCATCGCAAATAAAATTCATCTTTCCTCAAAAACGCCTATCCCCTGAGTAACCACCCAACCGGTTTGACTTTGAATATGAAAAAAAAAATTAGTTTTGTGTATGAAATAATAAACGTCATTCTCATACCACGGAAATCTACATATAAACTCGGAACATTCACAATGCTTAATAAAATAAATTATAGCCTTTGTTCCATTTTATTTTCTAATGTTTTAACGAATTTATTTATTTTATTTTAACATAAAGAGAACTTTTTTTTTTCTATAAACACTAGATCAATGGAAAAAATTCAACCCCCACACACATGACATTCCATAACGAATAAAAGAGCCAGAGAGCATATAAAAAATATTTTGTTTGTATATTTCGGTAGCAGTTTCAATAAAAAAAAATGTTCGCACGGTTTTTTTTTTTACGGTCACGGTGCGGATAAAATGTGTTAATTTTCATAAAAAAAAAATTGGAAAACTAAAAATAAATTAATATGCAAGGAAATTGAATCCACCTTGAATTTTATTCACTTTTTTGTGAGTGGTACAAATAAAATTAAAAATAAATTTCCATTCGCAATTTAATTTGAAATAGTCACCGATGTTATAGGTGCAGGTCCTGCACCAGAATACAGGAAAAAAATAGCATAAAGTCAGTCCAAATAGCATAAAGCCGTTCTTCTAAATTTTTCAAATGAACATGTTCACTTTCCGTGAACGTTATTAGACATTATATGATATTCGGTTCATTATTATGTCAGCGGAAGTATAATTTTGCAAATTAAATATCTACTTCGATTTTTTGTTGATTTCTGTATTCAAGATTAAAGCCCCTATTGTGAGTGTCGATAGTTGATCGTTGATCGACAACTGTCGATTGCGATTGATATTTGTCGATTTGACAGTCGCTTGTAGTCGATTACAAATGTCTGATCGATGCTTTCTCTTGGAAGTGAATAGCTAAAATCAATTGACGCAATCGACAATTGTCGTGACGATCGCTGATCGGCAATCACAATAACGGCCTTAGATTTAGGAAATATTTAACTTACCGGTATCTTCGGCATCGATCAGCTCGTCTAATTGTTCATCGGTGAAACGAAGACCAAGTGTACTCAAAATAGTGCGAACTTTTTCGTTTTCGATGCGACCAGCCTTTCTGGAATCGAACATTTGGAAAGCTTTAAGAAGCACCGCTAATAAGAAAAGTAAAAGACTTTTGTTAAGCACATATTTCTAGTAATTCTAAGGGAACCTTGTATTTACCATCGTTGTCACTCTGAAAAGACAAAAAGGAAAAGGTTATAACAAATTTATTTCATATAAATAAAAAAATAAAAAAGGGGTCTAAATAGGTCCCTTAAGAACCCTAGGGCTACATTCCCATAACTTATTCGTTTGTAAGAGTTTATTTTTTTTTTTTTGGAATAGAAGTGAAAGTCTGCTATAATTAGTCTACATTAATAATTGTCCCCATCCAGTGGCTCTTTATAAACCTGCTCTTAGTCTGTCAAATGAAAATCCTAATTAAAAACAGAGCTTCATAATTACTATAAAATACGGCAGATTTAAAAGTTTTAAGTACTGAAATACCAAAGGGTGCCCGTAAAATGTAAAAATCAATTATCAATATTTTTATCGTTGCATCTGTCACAAGGGTGACATTGTAATAATTCATCTTTTTTTAAGTACTAGCACGCTATATTAAATTTCCCCTGCTCACAACTGACTGCAGTCCGGATAAACTTAATCACCGGTTTATTATTTAATATCATGAATGCATTATAAAAGGCGACCACATTGTGGTGATTGGTATGCCTGTTGATCCACAAATTGAAGGGAATTTATAAAAATATCTTGGTAGTCGTGAACAACCAGGTATGTCAACATTATTTACAATCTGCCCACTTTCGTTTTCAGTTAGGTTATATTAAAGAGAGTATGAGGTGAGGACTCCCATAATGACAGTAGGCCCCCATAATGGCCCATTGCGATTTCACTTCCGCCGTCCATTTAAATTTGAGGAGACAGCAAATTATACACAATTATTTTTGAACGCATGCACGCTCTACGTATATGTGAATTTTTAAAATGCATTTGGGTCAGCAAGAAAAGGAGCACCAACCAACAAACGTTCTTGTTTACTTGTCAAATTTTGCGCAAATTAATATGCCAGTGAAGCACATACTTGTGTGTCAGGTAAACGATTTGAAAGGACCCACTGGGATGCTCATTATGTCGTAGTAAAAGCAGTCAAATAAAAATCTGTGTCAAAGTTGTGACAGCAATTGAATTGCTTTGTTAACAAAAAAGTAGACAAGGAAGCTGATGTACAAAGCTGCATGTACAAGTATGCTATCTGCAGTTATGTATTTGGTTTCTAAGTTAAGGATAGGGTTGTATGATGAAGTGGATAATATGTAAAATTTGAACTTATGTGCAGCTGACAAATTGAAAGATGGGTTTAAAATTGAGGGAGACGTTTTTTTTTAAATACTGTTTTATGATTTAGCTTTCGGAGTACTAACAGGCCACTGTATACAGGGAAGACATGTCGCAAGGCTTGGAGTTATGGCTAATGGAACGGATATCAGCAAAATACGGAAATTTCTCCAAAATTCGAAATGGTTCCAAGAGTAGCGGAAATAACCGACTCTGCTTGTGGCATCACAATGGAGATTGGGTCGTATGAATAAAACCTAGCAATCGCTTTTACTCAAAATAAATGTCAGAATCGAAGCAATTGCTAAGCTTCGTATGAATAAAAACTGATTTGAGTTGACTTCAACTTTTGACATCTTCGAAAAGCGGCGCCACCGACCTTTTACTCAGATTGGTATGAATAAAACGTGGAAGACAAAGCAATTGCTACGAAAATTCCAAGTCTGCTATTTTGTTGACTCAGAGCATTTGCTAAATATGTAATGGATGGCCACCTAACCTAACCTAACTCGTTGATCACAAAACTAGCTATTTTCTATGGCAATACATGGAACAGAGCTTCAATCAAACCTACCAAGTTTCAGAAAGCGATACTGTAAATAATACAAGTCATTCCACGTTTATTTCTTTTAGATATGGAATACAATATCATTTGAATATGGACCACGGGTCAACTTCCGCTTATGCTGGAAGTCGTATCTTCGCAACTAATTTAGGCAACTCTATTCAATTAATTCTTCAACTTTTCAATTGAATTAAGAAACTTATGGCCCAGTAAATGCAAATGTGCACTAGTTACTTGCATAGGGGTTTGTAATTGACCATTAAATTTGATCAACATATTCAATTGTTGAAAAGTTGATCAACTTGTGTGAAAGTTGCAAGAAATTCAGTCGGGATAACAATAAAAAAAAATTGGGCCACGTGAATGTGCCTATATCAAATTTCAAATGTGTCATCGTTTTCACATAGGATGAAGGTTAATACGCGCATGTGTGCGGTTGTTGTATCGGCTAAACAAAAATGGCCTTCATTTTAACTGCAATGTTTGTCGTGCTGTCAACTTTACTCCTTTCTGGGTAACTCCTGACAATGTTGAAAGAATATACATTTTTTTTTAAATTATATTCTTTCTGCTAATATTGAATTCAATATTTTTAAGAACCAGTACTCTGGTCGTTTGGAGACAGAATTCTAATTCCGAGTAATTCTTTTGAACATCGAATAATTTGTTTCCACTATTCTGTATTCGATTTTATTTTTAATCTTTCATCTAACGACATCTATCTAACTTAAAGTCTCCACATAATGTCGGTAATGAAGTTCCTACACCTGCCAAATTAATTATTGGTTGGCACTTTTGCTTAAATTTTTTCGCGCATTTAGGAAAGTGTCCTTTTTTATTCCAGCGGTTAACAATTTTATTTAATTTCTTTTATTCGAGTTGCGTTTTGTTTTTTATAAGTTGTTTCCCTGATTTAGGCAACGAAAAACTGCAGTCGGTAACGAAATCAATACGATGGCAGTTGATAGGTTTATGCATTTGATTTATCGTTCGAGGTACACTCCAAGGCGGTGTTATTTCACCTCTACTGTGGCCCATAAAAATTACTCTTAAATATAGACAGGGAAAGAATTAAGGTGGTCGGATATGCGGACGATATGGTGATTCTGGTATCAGGAAAGTTTCCGTACCAAGTTAGCAAAATTATGGAAAGTGCTTTAGTGAGGGTCAGCACCTGCGCCAGAATATTTTCGCAAAAAAAGAAAATCAAAATACGCGACTTTAGCCTTCCTCCCCTAAACGCCAACAGCGCTCTATATCGCCAAGTGTTAGATATCTGGGACTTAACCTGGAATCCAAACTCATTTGGAAACTTAATTTCGAACAACGGGTAAAAAGATGGGCCTACAACCGAAACTGAACTTATGGATTTACACAACCCTAGTACGATAAATCCTCACTTATGTATAATGAATGGCTCTAAGAAAACCTTAGAATATAACCAAAGTTAACAAAATTCAAAGAACGGCATGAATATGTACCACAGGCGCTCTACTGCATCTATTACATCTAGACCTTACTATTACAAAGACCTTAGAGAGTTGGGATGATGGTCTTTAAAACCCAGGGCCACTGCAATATACCTATTGCTTTTTCTATCGAGACAACTAGCACTCTCAACGGACTAAATTTCTCCCAAAATGCATTTTAAATTACAATTTATGTTTTCTGAAGATCAAACCATGAACCTCCGCTGAGCCTAGTATGTTGTTATTCGTAATCTGTTCGCCGGATAAGTTGAAGCACGGCGTTGATCAACTTATGCCGGCCCCATTAATACTGTCGCTACTGCTATTGTGGTTAAATAAATAAATAAATAAATGAAGCAACAGGCTCGTATAGGCACCCTAGGCCCAGCTTCTCCCAAGCATTCGTTTGTGTGAGTTTTTATTTTTCATAGAATGACATATAGCATTCTATGAGAATTGCTCGTGGAGACCACAAATAGTATTCTATGAAAAATGGTATTCTATCCATTGCTCAGCTCATAGCTTGCTATCGATAGTTGTTGTGACGCATGTGTTTTCGTGGAATCACCCTAAATGTTGTTGCATACTATCATTATTTCTTTCTATGAGAAATGACAGATGGCATCCTATGAAAAATTGCTCGTGGAGACACGGTGTAATGGAAGAGACCTTTTCTGCCGGGTCCGTACAGTTGAATTAAGAAGCTTTTCCATTCCATTTATGCTTTCGGATGTGTGTCAGACGAGAGAGGTGGGTTGCTTTTGTTAAGAGTCAATTTTAACATTTAGTGATATTGGGGTCAATCACCAGAAAACTGAACTGATTCTCTTTACAAGAAAGTACAAATTTATCAACTTTCTACCCCCCCCAAAACTAAATGGCACCCTGTTGGTGTTCTCTAACCTGGTGGTGCCTGGATTCAGTTATCTTCAAGTCCAAAATTGCCCTCAATTGTCGCTTATTTTTTAACGAGATGTCGGAAAAATGTAAAATTCACTTTATATGGGTGTCGGGCCATAGGCTGCCGAGCCATAGGGGCATTCCAGGAAATTGTATTGCCGATGAACTCGCTAGCCATGGCACAACTTTGTCGATTCTACCAGAAAAGAGAAATCTATTTCTCTACATCTCGCTGAATGTAAACTTTTAAGCAAACAACATGCTATAATCGCAGGTGGTCAAACTATACCACATGCTTCATCACGAAACAGATGGATCTTAAGTGCTCCAACAATTGTGTATCACTAAAAAGATCCATTCTAAACACATGAGTAGGTGTGATTACGGGACACTGCATTATTGCCAGGCATGCTCTCAGGCTGGGCCTGAGTAGCTGTAGAAGCTACATGGACGAGGAGTAGAAAAAGACTATTCTTCACATCCTATGCACGTACCCAGCTCTCATCTCGTAGAAAACTACATCTCGGAGCATACTTCTTTGACAATCTCGCCGAACTCGTTAATACATAAGTTACATCCAATGCAACAGCTGTTCCTGCTGGTTCAACGAGTAGTTGTGAGTTTAGTCTATCCTGTGGTATCACAATGGGTCTTCTCTGATGGCCTAAGTGAGGCTGCATTTGTTGCGTCCTGCCACCCTAACCTAACCTAACCTAACGTAGCATTTAAAGTGTACTACATTCATTATCTGTCATTCTCAATGCGTTGAAGGCGTTGATCAATGTCCATTGATTAGTCTGGCATTAAATTTGATCAACACATTCAATTGTTGAAATTCAGTCGGGATAGTTGTGTGGATTGGATACCCTAAATCCACACAACTACGCCGACTGAATTTCAACAATTGAATGTGTTGATCAAATTTAATGCCAGACTAATCAATGGACATTGATCAACGCCTTCAACGCATTGAGAATGACAGATAATGAATGTAGTACACTTTAAATGCTACGTTAGGTTAGGTTAGGTTAGGGTGGCAGGACGCAACAAATGCAGCCTCACTTAGGCCATCAGAGAAGACCCATTGTGATACCACAGGATAGACTAAACTCACAACTACTCGTTGAACCAGCAGGAACAGCTGTTGCATTGGATGTAACTTATGTATTAACGAGTTCGGCGAGATTGTCAAAGAAGTATGCTCCGAGATGTAGTTTTCTACGAGATGAGAGCTGGGTACGTGCATAGGATGTGAAGAATAGTCTTTTTCTACTCCTCGTCCATGTAGCTTCTACAGCTACTCAGGCCCAGCCTGAGAGCATGCCTGGCAATAATGCAGTGTCCCGTAATCACACCTACTCATGTGTTTAGAATGGATCTTTTTAGTGATACACAATTGTTGGAGCACTTAAGATCCATCTGTTTCGTGATGAAGCATGTGGTATAGTTTGACCACCTGCGATTATAGCATGTTGTTTGCTTAAAAGTTTACATTCAGCGAGATGTAGAGAAATAGATTTCTCTTTTCTGGTAGAATCGACAAAGTTGTGCCATGGCTAGCGAGTTCATCGGCAATACAATTTCCTGGAATGCCCCTATGGCTCGGCAGCCTATGGCCCGACACCCATATAAAGTGAATTTTACATTTTTCCGACATCTCGTTAAAAAATAAGCGACAATTGAGGGCAATTTTGGACTTGAAGATAACTGAATCCAGGCACCACCAGGTTAGAGAACACCAACAGGGTGCCATTTAGTTTTGGGGGGGGTAGAAAGTTGATAAATTTGTACTTTCTTGTAAAGAGAATCAGTTCAGTTTTCTGGTGATTGACCCCAATATCACTAAATGTTAAAATTGACTCTTAACAAAAGCAACCCACCTCTCTCGTCTGACACACATCCGAAAGCATAAATGGAATGGAAAAGCTTCTTAATTCAACTGTACGGACCCGGCAGAAAAGGTCTCTTCCATTACACCGTGTCTCCACGAGCAATTTTTCATAGGATGCCATCTGTCATTTCTCATAGAAAGAAATAATGATAGTATGCAACAACATTTAGGGTGATTCCACGAAAACACATGCGTCACAACAACTATCGATAGCAAGCTATGAGCTGAGCAATGGATAGAATACCATTTTTCATAGAATACTATTTGTGGTCTCCACGAGCAATTCTCATAGAATGCTATATGTCATTCTATGAAAAATAAAAACTCACACAAACGAATGCTTGGGAGAAGCTGGGCCTAGGGTGCCTATACGAGCCTGTTGCTTCATTTATTTATTTATTTATTTAACCACAATAGCAGTAGCGACAGTATTAATGGGGCCGGCATAAGTTGATCAACGCCGTGCTTCAACTTATCCGGCGAACAGATTACGAATAACAACATACTAGGCTCAGCGGAGGTTCATGGTTTGATCTTCAGAAAACATAAATTGTAATTTAAAATGCATTTTGGGAGAAATTTAGTCCGTTGAGAGTGCTAGTTGTCTCGATAGAAAAAGCAATAGGTATATTGCAGTGGCCCTGGGTTTTAAAGACCATCATCCCAACTCTCTAAGGTCTTTGTAATAGTAAGGTCTAGATGTAATAGATGCAGTAGAGCGCCTGTGGTACATATTCATGCCGTTCTTTGAATTTTGTTAACTTTGGTTATATTCTAAGGTTTTCTTAGAGCCATTCATTATACATAAGTGAGGATTTATCGTACTAGGGTTGTGTAAATCCATAAGTTCAGTTTCGGTTGTAGGCCCATCTTTTTACCCGTTGTTCGAAATTAAGTTTCCAAATGAGTTTGGATTCCAGGTTAAGTCCCAGATATCTAACACTTGGCGATATAGAGCGCTGTTGGCGTTTAGGGGAGGAAGGCTAAAGTCGCGTATTTTGATTTTCTTTTTTTGCGAAAATATTCTGGCGCAGGTGCTGACCCTCACTAAAGCACTTTCCATAATTTTGCTAACTTGGTACGGAAACTTTCCTGATACCAGAATCACCATATCGTCCGCATATCCGACCACCTTAATTCTTTCCCTGTCTATATTTAAGAGTAATTTTTATGGGCCACAGTAGAGGTGAAATAACACCGCCTTGGAGTGTACCTCGAACGATAAATCAAATGCATAAACCTATCAACTGCCATCGTATTGATTTCGTTACCGACTGCAGTTTTTCGTTGCCTAAATCAGGGAAACAACTTATAAAAAACAAAACGCAACTCGAATAAAAGAAATTAAATAAAATTGTTAACCGCTGGAATAAAAAAGGACACTTTCCTAAATGCGCGAAAAAATTTAAGCAAAAGTGCCAACCAATAATTAATTTGGCAGGTGTAGGAACTTCATTACCGACATTATGTGGAGACTTTAAGTTAGATAGATGTCGTTAGATGAAAGATTAAAAATAAAATCGAATACAGAATAGTGGAAACAAATTATTCGATGTTCAAAAGAATTACTCGGAATTAGAATTCTGTCTCCAAACGACCAGAGTACTGGTTCTTAAAAATATTGAATTCAATATTAGCAGAAAGAATATAATTTAAAAAAAAATGTATATTCTTTCAACATTGTCAGGAGTTACCCAGAAAGGAGTAAAGTTGACAGCACGACAAACATTGCAGTTAAAATGAAGGCCATTTTTGTTTAGCCGATACAACAACCGCACACATGCGCGTATTAACCTTCATCCTATGTGAAAACGATGACACATTTGAAATTTGATATAGGCACATTCACGTGGCCCAATTTTTTTTTATTGTTTTCCACTCGTTTTTAATTTAAAACATTTCTTTATCGATAATAATTTAAACTATATATGGGTGTATTAAAAATCCAAAAACTGCATAAAGAATTTAATTTTTTGTAAGTGAACAAAAATCTTCAATAATTCTACTCCATGTAGTCCTTTCAGTTGAATGAATTTTTATGATCTCCAAAAAATTATTCGATTTACCCGGAATTTCCTTTTTAAATATTTATCAAACAAACATAATTATTGAATTAATTTATTTTACTAAATAAAATTCATGCTAAATTCACTTAAAATCATTCAAAGAGGATTTATCACTCCAACACTTCAACTTTGAACCACAGGTACTCATATGTCCCATGGAAAACAAAATTAAAACTTTTCCGTGTAACTTTTCATTGGCATAGCAACTTTGTCAAAACGATCAATCAAAATGTAATCACCCATTAGAGTTCTTTTGAAAATTACCCAACGCAGTAAAATCAGTTCATTGCTTCACTCCTTATTTATCCAATCACTTTATCCAGAGGAAATTGGTAATTCAATACAAATAAACTTTTATTGGAAATAGCACTTTGGATTTACACTGATTTTTTTTATATATGGGTGTCCATTGACGAACAAACTCCCACCTTTAAAAAACAAACTTTCGACTGACATTAATTACAAACAATTACAAAACATAATTTCAATCTCAGATAACTAATTAACAAAAAAAAAATGCGGGGAAAACTTTTTGAATCCATTTGCTGTATTTTACACTCAACCACCTTACTAACCATTTTAGCGCACTCAGTTTATACCCTTACACCGAAGAAGACGGAATGAAACTACTCAGATTCAATGTGGTCAACGACCAATAAAGAAATGAAAAGAAAGGAATTCGAGTTGATGAATGTTTCAAAAAAAAAAAAAAAGAATAAAAAAAAACACTCGTTTTTGATTCCCCTCTGTGAAAAACCGAAAGTTGAAATTTTTTTAATTCAACTTTTAGAAAAAAAAATGTTTAACATTTTCCAGTGGATTTCGAAAAAAAAAACTATTTTTCACACAATGTGTCGGCGTCGAAAAAGTCCGCCACCTAAAAGTTGAACTTTATGAATCGTTAGGCGAAAAAAAACCGAGCAAAAGTTCGAGTTAATGATTCAGGCATGTATCGGTTATTGAAATTGAAATTACCCAGGACGGATGGAGGTTAATGGAAGAGCAGTTTTTCAACTTTTGTCGAGTGGGTATTTGGAATTAAAGGGGTTTTGTCAGTCGCACAAACGAATAGTTGTGTTTTCCACCTGTTGGGTCAACTATTTACTTTTTATTTATTTTATGCCAGTCAATTAAATAGCGAATGGAAATAGTTTTGAAGGGGAATATTTGTATTCGAACATATAGTGGTTTTTAATAAATTGATTCCTAAGAAAATTTCGAAATAACAGAGCAAATAAAATGATGAATATATGTTGTCAGAATTACTTTTAATATCTCCTTATATGTAAAAATGAAGATCATGACTCATCAACGCCCAGTCCCAAGGAGAAATTTTGCACAGAGGTTCCCTTTATGAGGATATTTCGAAATTCAACAAAAGGGGGGTCATAGTTTGTATAGGCAAATTTTTATTTTCCAAACTAGGTTTGTATACTCTCTATAAGAAATACAACGATTTTTTCCATTTTTAAAAAATGTTGCTTGGGACCCAAGTTATTGGCAATGCCCCCTTTTAAGGGGGCCTTTTTCATAACTCTTGAACCGTTAGTCCAGTTTAAAACATTGTATAATGCGTCCCAACCACCGTCCCCGTTGAATATGATTATCGATTCATCCAACTCAAGGGAACATACTCCAAAGATATTCAAACGGAGTTCTGTAAGAATGGAGCATACTGCTAGAAAATGGTACACATCCTCACGATCTTTCCGGTTGCATATGTTGCACAGTATAGGATCTGTGCGGTTTGGGATATAATTAAGGGGTAAGAGTTTGCCCTTAGTCTAAAGATGGTGCTCATTTCGGTGTATTTGCCAGCTAAGAAATATGTTTTGTCCCGTAGATAGTGGCTCAGTCTGCTATAGTATGATCTCCGTTACCAGTGCTTTACTAACAAATTGATCATATAATCAGTCAGCAAAGGGCGTTAACACACATTTTGTAGAGAAACTAACTGCTCATTTGGGAACTAACTGACTTTGAAGGAATCTGTGTGTACCAAATCCTGAGGACTGTGCGAGCGAAGCCGCGGACTAGTGACACCATAAGCAGGGCGCACACTACTGGCCTCGTTTAGTTCGTTTTAGGAGTGCGGCTAATTATGGATTATGGATTTCACGTTTGTAATTGTTTTCCAATTTATTATTATGGTATGGGTGCCACATCCACGGAAATACTGCGCCACTGGGTAAAGAAATGTGCCCTGTTCATTAATACAATTTCCTCTTTCAAGGCATACCATACTTTTTCCAACATATAGACTGGTATATCTCATCGATAATACGACTTATGTTGTCTTCCAAGGTGGCAATAGTTTGCTGGCTTATATGTGCATTGATTCGCGACAAATTTTTCGTAATAAAATTCAATGATTTGCAAACGTTGTTCGGTGAAATGGTAATAACTGAGCATTTTTTACTTTGACACGTGTCACTGTCAAAAAAATCGGGCTGAAAACCCAAACAGCAACAAAAGTCACCCTTTATATACGGCTACGGAAAAGTGGTAAGTCGCGACTTGAAATATTTTTGTCTCTTCCAGGATATACCTCTGTGGGAAAAGATGGTCTAAAATCGACCTGTCAACCTGTATGTTGGATCCGAATTACCGAAACATCACCTTCGCATTTTAAAAGTTCCTCGGATAAAGAAATCATCAGAATCTGCGACCTCGCTGTTCATAAGCCATTTATAGCTAAGTCATTTTCTAAATTTGGCCCACAGCCGATCGTTTGCTCGGCCCTATAAACCACTACAGTATTCTAAAACTCAGCACTCGGCAGCTAATTGCTCTAATTTTTCTGTAAAATCTCAAGCATTCTGTAGTTGTGAGGATCTTTGGTGTTTGTTGAAGAAGATAAACTTTTTCTCTCTGCCTTTGTTGACCTGAATTATCAACCCCCAATAATTAGCTTTTGTATTTAAAGTTTTTTGTCCCCAAGGAGATCTTCATCCGCCTTTGATAACGTCCATGATTCTGCAGTTCGTTGACAAAAATGGTTTCAGACATTCACGCAGTACGGCAGATAAAGGATCTTGTAAGCGATGCATCTATATTTGGCGCAGTTTAGAGGATAGAGGGTCTCCTTTCTTGAGACCATCTAAAAAACTGTAAAATTGCCTCAAACTTTCATGGCATTCACATTTTCGTCCAACAATCGATACCCATGGTCAGCTGTTTCTCATCCAACATGCTTAAAGCAACATATGTACTTTCAAGTAAATTCAACAAGTGAAAGATATTTCCACACAACACTAACCAGAGGCGACTCCGGTGTTATAAGCTCGAAATAGCATCTCAAATAAATTATAGAAAAAAAAAAAGAATTCTCCGAATACTACACCTTCTGCTACAGTTGTTATTGTTGTTATTGTTGCTGCTGCTATTGATTTTGTTAGCTTGTTTCGTCTGCTTTTTAAAATGGCAATGTCTCTGGTATGTACGGCGCCATCTTCGTTCAGTGTTCAATATCAAATTGCCGCATCGCTCCTTGGCCCCATGATGTGCCCTTGGATAGGAATATTTCGAATATCATCGAAAATCGTCTGTCCGATACAACTTGTATCGGACGATGATGTTGATAATGACCAGAACAGAATAATTTGGATCGGATGAGGGAAGCCATTCCGTGATCGTCATCATCATCATCGCCACTCCATGTGGGCCGTGAAAAAGGCAATCTCAATTTGCTGCTACCCGCCCCATCAAATGTGCTACAAAGGAATTGGCTTGGCATTGCGATGATAATTCGATGGAAAGAATTTTTCAAAAATCTATTTCACTTTCCATACATTTGATATATGCGATTCTTGTTTATTTAATATTAGATTAGTTGCTTCGAAGTTTGCCTGAATTTTTTTTAATGGGCTGCAAATTTCCATCTCCTATTTTGATTTGTATCTTTAGCTTTTATATGAGGAACAAAAAAAATTATTTTGATGATGATGATGGAAATTTGTGCGTATTTTTTTTTTTTTTTTTGATTGATTAAGCGGGGGAAAGATATTTCATACACCACACACATGTTGTGCAATAAATACGCCTTCGTAGACTTCGCAGCGGAAATATCTGTGTTTATAGAGCGTGGTGAATTTTCTTATAATTAAATGAAGAGAGAAAATTGTGGATACAAATGTGTTTGTAGGTGAGTGTTATTTGATAGACTCCTGAACACCTGTGTGATATGATTTTTGGAAACTATTTTTCTTTTTTGAAAAATTAACAAGCTTTAGCAAATGAAGACAGATTGATGAGTTTCTGTTATTTGTTGAAATGCTTATTTTTTTAGTTAAATTAATTGAAAATTCGTTAAAAAAAAAACGGATTAATTTGGCAGTTGAACTACCATATTCATCGGAGTGAATTAAAAAATTAAGATTTATTTGAAAACGGCAGATAGTGATGAAATCTCTATATTTTGGGGACTGGTAATCAGTTTAACTTTATTCAATGTTTGAAAAAGTTACAATAATTGATTGGGAAATATTCCCTTTTGAAAAATTTATTTATATTTTTGGGAATTATTTTAGAACCATTAATAATTTAGAACTGAAATAGATTGTTCAGTTTAAAGTATATTATTTTTGAAAATTTAAGTAATCATCGAACGAAGGTTCATATTACTTAGTTTTATTATTCAAAATTCTTGTTTCTTTAACAAATCTGCAGTAGGAATTCATTGACGCCAAGTACTCCACCAAGAACGATCGCACCCAAAAACCTTACGAAACCTTTTCGAAGAATCCCAAAAATACAAACAGAAAAATCTGGAATCTACACCAATATAGTTGAAAGTGAACATAAAATTAAAAATGTGCACGACTGGGTTTACACGAAACTTTCTCGTTTATTGCGAATCTCGCAGAAGGTTAGGTTAGGTTAGGTTGAATAGGGTGTGAGTTCATCACATTGGACCAGGCACCATATTGGACCCATCGCCATCTCTGGGAAACCTTAACGGTCAAATAACCTAAACCACTTCGCCCAAGCAATTAATTTCCCTACAGAACCTGAAAATTGTTTCAGTTTTGTTTGCGAGGCCAACCTCCTCCAAATTGTCGAAGAAGTACCTACCGAGGAATTTCCTCCTATACCGAGCAATAGCTTGGCATTCACAGAGGAGATGATTTATGTCCTCTGTGACATGCAAGTCTTCGCAATACCTACAATCTACATATGTCCGTATCTGTTAGACCTAATCTCATAGCGTGTCTCCTTAGAAGACAGTGCCCGGAGAGTATCCCTATTACCATTCGTAGCCTTGATCTACTGAGCCTTAGTAATTCTACAGATTTTTTCCGATCTAGCTTAGGCCACAGAGCCTTAGAGACCCTGTGCCCTACTATATTCAACCATCTCTGATCTGCCCTGTTTTTAATATTCTCGAGAATAATTCTCTTGGCCACGGCTATTGGTGGTCTAATGCCCCCAATTGTTTCATTAGGTGGAAGCTCTACTCCGGTTTTGGCCAGAACATCAGCCCTTTCGTTACCCTCAATATCACAGTGTCCGGGTACCCAACACAATCTGACTTGGTTCTGCGCGCATAATGCTCTGAGCATTGCGCGGCAGCTCCTGACTAGGTCAGATTTGATGATAAAGGACTCTAGCGCCTTTAGTGCAGCCTGACTATCAATGTAGATAGCGATATTCTTGTTGGATATTGATCCCATATCAAGTAGATCCGCGGCTTTGAGCACGGCCAGAACCTCTGCCTGGAACACACTGCATGTATCCGGAAGTCTTAATGACACTTGTAGGTCTATATCCCTGGAGAATCTCGCAGAAACTCAGAGTCATCTCAGCAAATTTTACGTTTAAAATCATATCCAATATGCAGTAACTGAACCCTTGTATTAACTACAACACTTTACTACTTACAAATTTCACCCCCAACTGACACTTGATGGTGACAAGTAGGTGGATGAATTTCGAATTATATTACCCCTGAAGTTTTGGGCTTTGCAAAAATATACCGTGTGTAAATACAGATCGGGATTTGGGTAGTAATTTTTGGAAAATATTTATAAAACGGCTATATTCGAGTTTTCTGAGAAAAAACTAAGTACGTGAACATGTTTAGAATGCTTATGTTGTCTTAAATATGTATTTTGGTCAAAATCGTTAGAGCCGAGCGGTTTTTTGTAAAATTATGCTGACAAATTTTACAACTTTGAATTCGAAAAGCAATGTTACTTAACTGTTTAGCTGAAAACTGAGTATGACGTATTCTTCAGGATATAAACATTACCACATTACCTAGCAGTTAAATTTTCATCCCAATCGAAAATGGCGTTTTCGAGATAGGAGTCGTTTTTAAAGTACCATTTTTAGCGATTGGGGTGGAAATCGAAGGACGCATTCGTGGTTCATAAAATACTATTTTGCAACTGTTTAGCTCAAAACTGAGCAAAAGGTATTACTATGGATCTAAGCATTACCTGCCAATTACATTTTAATCATAATCGAAAATGCCGTTTTTGAAATATGAGCAGCTTTTTAAAGTACATATTATTATTAGCGATTTGAGTGGATATCAAAGGACGCAGTCTTTTTAGAGAAAAACTGAGTTTACTATAAAGTTAAGAGTGACGATAGTATATTATAAATAAGTTTTTGTTAAAATCTTTTGTACCGTTTTCGAGAAAAGGCCAATTTTCAAAAGTGTCGTTGCTGGACTTTTTAGCAAAAAACTGTGTATGCAGTCATGTTAAGCATGCCTACTAGTGCTCTTGATTTTACCCGGGTAATACCCATCTGAACAACTACCTGGGTACCCGGGTACCTGGTAAATGTGGGTATTACCCAAGTTCGCGGGTACCCGGTTGTTTCGGGTAATGGGTACCCGGTAATTCCGGGTAATGGATATCCTAAATTCAGAAGTACCTGGAATTGAATATCGAGGTGTTATGAATATTTTTCGAGCTACATCCAGTGCCGGCTTTAGGTCTTTAGGCTAATTTTGGTCTTGAATTATTTGTGGAAGTCCAGAGAAGATTGGACAAAGGGGGGTGGCACCTCCCATAACATTCAAAATCTTATATCTAGAAAACCACTGAATCGATTGAGTTTAAATTTACATACAATCTTAGGTATGAGCCCAGGAGTATTCCTGTGAAGATTGGTCAAAATTAGACAAAGGGCCGTGGCACCTCCCATACAAAAAAAAACATTCAAAATCGTATATCTCAAAAGCCGCCGAATCGATTGAGTTTAAATTTACAGACAATCTTAGGTATTAGCCCAGGAGTGTTGCTGTGAAGATTGGTCAAAATTGGACAAAGGGGCGTGGCCCAACCCATACAAAAACAACATTCAAAATCTTATATCTCGAAAACCGCCGAATTGATTGTGTTGAAACTTACAGACAATCTTAGGTATTGGCCCAGGAGTATTGCTGTGAAGATTGGTCAAAATTGGACAAAAGGCCTCAGCACCGCCAATACAACAAAAACATTAAATATCCATTAGTTCGACCACCACCTAATCGATTGAGTTACAATTTTTGGACAATCTTAGGTGTTGGCCTGGGAGTGTTCACTTTTTTTTCGACAGTCATGGCCATGGGAGCCAAAGTTTTTAAAATTTGTATATTATGGTTTTTTGGTTATGCTAGCGTTATTAACGGTAGTTAATATTAGGGCTTACTTACTTACTTATCGGGCTCCCGACCCGGGCTAGCATAACCAAAAAAAAACCCTCCTAGCGGAGAGCCCAACAACTCTAAATACGAAGTTTGAAACAAATCCGATCAAGCATTTAGGCTGCCGGCCTATGGGACAGACAGACATACGGACGGACAGATTTGCGAGACCAACTTTTTTGAGTTCCCCCATCAGCGTAATATCAGAATTGATTAAAATCGCGAGTTCGAAATTTTGTACGAAAAGAATACATAGGTACATGTAGGTATCTATCTTTCTCTTAATACGTAAGTATACGAGAAAGTTATAGAATTTACTAGCGTAGCCCCTGCACACTTCGTGGTGCAAAATTATGGGCAGTGCCACGCCCCTTTGTCCAATTTAGATCAAACCATCTCGAGCCAATATCAAAGATTCTCTGAAAATTTGAGCTAAATCGGTGCAAAACTTTTCGAGTTTTTGAAGCATACACAAACCAACATAACATTTTTATATAAGTAGCTATGCATATTTGTTTTAAATTTAAGTATATATGCACGCATATTTGGACCAACATACGCAATTGCGGGACACACTTTTGTAGACTTCTGACTGCGGTATACGAAAATGCTAAAAATACGTACGAAAATGTTATTTGTAAACGTGGTTGGAGATAAAAAAAAAACTATGCGGGTACCCGAAAAATCGTGGGTACCCGAAAAGGAGCGGGTACCCGAAAAAACGGGTACCCGAAATTTTGGTACCCGGGAAATGCCCGCAAATCTCGGGTACCCGGGTACCTGGGTAGAACCCGGGTATGCGGGTATCAAGAGCTCTAATGCCTACTTTAACTCAACTATCAATTTTGGTTCAAATAGTTAGAGCCGTTTTCGAAAAAATTGAAATTCTTTAATATTTCGTAAAATGTTTATAGGTATGGGAAGTATACCGTTAATATTAGGGCTAGCATAAAAAAACGCCCCTAGTGCGAAGCCCAAAAACTCTAAATACGAAGTTTGAAACAAACCCGTCTAAGCGTTTAGATTCCCCAGGGGGGGGCGGACGGACATACGGACGGACAGAATTGCGAGACCCACTTTTTTTAGTTCCCCTATCATCGTAATATCAGAATTGATCAAAATCTCGAGTTCGAAATTTTGTACGAAAACTATCTTTCTCTATCTATCTTAAACAAACAGCTTTTACGACGAATGGCAAGCTGATTTAAAAAAAATGGTTCGGATTATGATTGAACATCTCCCAAAGCTCCTTTGAAGCTTTCAAACGAATAGGTTTTTCGTATCCAAATATTTTTGCAAAACTGAAGTCACTGATCTATGACGAGCCCGCAACATAGAATATAGAAACAACCATACTCTCCCTACTCTCTAACTAATCCCATCAATCCAGCAAGATGAAAAAATTAATACCTGACGGATGACAAGGAGCATGCACTGCACATGACAGAAGGACATTTGAAGAAAAGTAGTAGGCCAACGAAAAATCCAAAAGAAACTTTTAAAACATATCACGATAGGTTGACTAGCCTAGTGCAAATTCACAAGGTAAGATGATTGATAAAAGACTTGAAAGGACAACAATTGTCTTGAAAAGACAGCCACTAACTATTGCAATGCTTTTAGCCTGTTTTTCGATTGAGGAGAATTTTAAAAATTTACCATTTTCTCCATAAAGTACTATATAAAAAAGAAAAATCTGCTTTTAGTAGTTTAGAAGGTGTTGTCATTCACTGCCATGACCTCCGCTTGAAAAACGCTTTAGTAGTCAGCGAGTCTGATTGATCTGAATACATAGTCCACGAATTTCGGAATAAAATCCCGCGTCTATGTTCATTTTGGAATCATCTTTTAAATAGATGTGCAACGTTGATTCCTTAGTTAGAAGTTGATTATCATGTCATTCTTCTCATCAGGGAAAGAATAATCGAATGGTCTTGTCTAAGCGGAGAATGCATACATTATTCCTTGTATATATTTTTGTATATATGTAATTTGCGCGTTCCCAATCATACTAGGCTTTCAACTGTCAGTGTTTTGCTTAGCCGAAAATGATGGTTTTACGGCAGATTCTTGCATGAAAAGATAAAAAGACCTTAGATTGGATACAACTTTCAGCCCTACCAAACCCCGACCGTATACATACATACATAGTTGACATATTATTTCATAACCTCGTTCATCTAGTTGCTCAAATTGTGTTTTTTTTTTTTTGGCAAAAAAATTGGTTCATGGTGATGATAACAACTGATAGCTATTGTACATCCTTAAAAAAAATCCCATCGGTTTTAGAAAGATTAATTTTTTTTACTAGTCGCAAGTCCATCCGATACGTATTTCTTGCTTCTGAGTGAAAATTAGTAAAATGTAAATAAACCCTTCCAGCTGAATGTACCCAGGTTCCACAAATGAAGAGAATATGGATTATTTTTGCACCAGTAGCCAATCCCTTAAATGATTGTTTGACTATTTGGCATTGGCGACGAAAAATAAACGGCTTTTGTCGCGGGAGCGATCGACAAAATAATATCGTCTGAAATGTCAAAGAATGTGGTGTGGATTGTATTTTGTAGTTTGTCGTGAAAATGATACATTTTTGTTGTCGATCATTTTGGAGACGACTATGTTATCAATTCGACACGTTATGTCAATGAAGTTATAAATTTTCCACTGAAGTAAAAATGAAAAAAATAGTCAACATAGCCTTGGTCGGTTTGGTTTACACAGTGAATGCTTAATGATAAATTTCACTTAAGCAGTGGCTTAAGTTAAGCCACGGACTTCCGAGTGTCACAATGACACTCAATTAATGGCTCAACTAAACCACCCTTAAATATCGACTGTGAAAAAGAAAACTTCTTAAGCGAAGTTACGCTTAACTCAGACGATACTTATGCTTACTTATGAATTGTGATATCGGGTATAAGCGGCTCACAGATTGAGGCAACGAGCAAGAATCAACTAAGCAATTAACAAGCAATACGCAACTTTATTTTAACCTATTCTTTTATAGAAGCAAGAGTATCGCCTGCAAGTTTTAGCAATATTTTTCAACAACTTCTACTTATTATGTGTTGAAAACAGGATCGTCCGACATATTTTCTAAAACTTTATAGAACGTAGCAGGTATGTGTAAATCTTGCTTCCAGAAAGCAATATTTGTTGATTTTTAACTTACGCTGTGTACCTATAGGTAGCGACAATTATTGCCGCAATGAACAACATTTCTCGTTCGAGCGATATTGAGTTGCATTAAAGTGAGACCTCTAATTTAATTTAAAGTAAAATAACTTTGGGCGATAATATTGCGTGTTTCCTATTGCCAGTTCCTTGTTGATTTGAGAGTCGACTAAAGTATTTTCACTGAAATTTTGCTGCAAATATTGTTTAGGTCAACACACAAAAACCTGTCAGCACAGATAATTCTAGTAGAGTGTGTCTGTGTAGTAAATCTTCTTCAACTACGTTCTTGAAAGAATAGTGCAAAACTCAAACACCAACACCAGAGGTACGATCTTTCAAAAGACCGTCCATTTACTCGCGTATGCCGACGACATCGATATAACCGGAAGAACGCAGTGTGATTTTTCAGGGGCGTCTTCGTATCGTGAGTATTAAGACGGAGGTTGCGAAAATAGGTTTGTCGGCAAAACTGTGTATGCTGTCAACAAGAAAGGACATCCAACACCGACCGACATCTCGGACCGAATGTAACCATATACAGACATAACTTTAAAGTGGTTAGAGTCTTTGTTTACCTAGGCTCCGCTATGAACTTAGACAATTGACACTAGTGCTGAGATTAAACGAAGAACAACACTTGCGTCATCTCTTTGGGCAACTGAGTTGCAAAGCCCCCTCTCGAACAACTAAAGTGACCCTAATCGTCCCAGTCCTTCACTATGGTGCAGAGGCATGGACGCTATCATACGTGGATGAGGTTACCCTTGGTTGTTCCGAGAGGAATCTTTCAGTAATTTTCGATCCCGTCTGCATGAGGAAGGAGATACAATTATAAACGAACATCGACATTGACCTATCCAGAACAGTAAAAGTCCAACGACTGAGGTGGCTGTGTCATGTAGACCGATTGAACGCGAAAGTGGGAAGGGGACCTTAACCAAACTGGAGGCAGCTGGCTAAAAATCGAGCTGGCTGGAGGCGCTTGTTGGTTGAGGTTCAGGCCCTCGGACCGTAGTGCCACCTTAAGTTATAGTAAGTGAAGTAAATCTAGGGCCATTCTGCTCCGCATTACACAATTGTCAAAGAAGTTCAAAGTGTTGTTGTTTAAGTCGCAGACTTTTTAAGGATTTTCAGATTTTTAAAACTTGGCTAAAATAGAACAAACAAAGCTTATTTAAATCTGCAACGCCATATCTACATACAAATGTTTCCTTACCATCAATATTGTCCGTATTTATTTTACGTGCGAATTCCTCTCTTGACTGATAATAGACTCAACAAAATAAACATATCTAACCGAGACTGTACAAAATTTAAATAAATAGGTATCCCTCCCTCTGTTAGATATTTTGTTTCCAGTCAAGTCATTTGATTCACCCAACCCACACATCGAATCCTTTAAACCGGGAAACTAAACAACAAAATATTTTAATTTATGCTAAATCTGTTTGTTTCGAAAAATTCATTACGTTGCGCTATTTGCTTTCCAATGTTTACGAATGCATTGCTTACAATTTACTTAGCAATATTGATCGATGCTCACCAAGGGGTAATTTCAACTAATTTGTTCACATACATAATATCCCCTCAATGATAACTTCCGCCTTTATTACGCAACACAAACAAAGATTCTTCGCTAAGTATTTCTAAAGCCGTCGCGTCGGGTCTGTCATTATGCCTTCACGCGAAAATCTATCCAAAAATGGCAAATTAATTCAGTGTAGGCTGTATGGAACATAATGGAGTGATATTTATAAAGTGTTCCGATTAGCTTTAGCTTTACGGTTTTCTGATGAAAAATGAGAAAACGATTTAGCCCGACAACGACCGATGTGATGGGGGGGTGGAGGTTAAGTTTCGCCAAACTAATGTATTTTTAATATCCACTGGCATAATCACTTCGAGAGACATTCCGAAAACGAGAAAAAAAAACCTGACCTACTGAATTTTGGAAGCTTATTCTTTCTACGACATAAAACATAATCATCATTTTTCATGTTACACTGTAATGTAAAGGTATGGTTACCAATTGAAACAAGCGATATAAAATGTTTTTAATTTATTATCTTATGGATGCCACTCCATGACATTAATGTTTCTTCATCTCACCGCTGTGGATGAGTCCTATGGATATTTATACATTTGCTTGCATCCTCATTTATTTGGGGGGTAATAAATTACCTTTAGTATTTGAAATTATATTTTAATTCAAACGGAGGTGACCCCTGGTTTGCTGTTGACAGGAAACAAAATTAAAATGCTTTTTGAAAAAGACACTGTGTTTTATAAACATTTCGGAATGTCGACACTGACAGGTATGGGGGAACATAAATAATTTCATGGGCGGATATATAGCACTCTGAGTTTGAAAAACCTATTAGATTGGTAAGGAGTATGGATTTAGAAATAATATAGTATAGCAAGACAAGTCGCTTTTACCAATGAAATGGATGATTCAGAATTTTATTGTACCATCAATAAAGGGGAATTTATCAAAGAGATTTTGACAAGTGTCATTACACTCGAGGGGTTAATAAAGAAAGGGGACCCTCTAAACTGCACATACTATACCGACAACCGACCAATTATATTCATACTACGGCAGATCCTGGAGAAAACCCAAAAAGTCCAAATCGATATTCACCATCTATTTATCGATCTTAAGACAGCATTTATAGAGACGAGTTATACAGAGAGGTTTAATTTCCCACTAGGTGGGAACTAAATCTCTCAGTGGACTTAGTTCCCGGGGACTTATTTCCCTGCACCGTCGGAAACAATCTTACCGAGACCTTTGATGTCATAAAAGTATTTAGAAAAGCAGCTGTGCTGTCATGTGACTTTTTTAACAACATTCTTAAAAAAATTGTGGGAAACTCACAAGCCAACACCAGGGGCATCATTTTCCAAAAGTCTGTGCAACTACTTGCATACGCCGACGATATTGACATAATTGTCAGATCGCAGCGAGCTGTCACTGGTGCCTCTGCAAGTATTAGCACAAAAGCGGCAAAAATGGATTTAGTGGTGAATTAGGGCAAAACAAGATATATGCTGCCAACAAGAAGGGACACACAACATCGACGAATCGGACAGAATGTCACAATAGACAGCTATAACTTTGAGGTGGTTATAGGGACTTTGTTTACCTCGGCTCCGCTATAAACTCTTATAATGACAAATCAAACGAAGAATTACACTTGCCAGCCGCTGTTTCTTTGGCCTAAGAAGGCCACTGACTACTAAGGGCTTGTCAAGAATTACTATGGAGACTCTATATAAGACCCTCATCATCCCAGTCCTACTTTATGGCGCAGAATCATGGACGTTGTCAAAAGCGGATGAAGATCTCCTTGGTCGCTTCGAAGGCAAAATTCTTCGAGTGATTTTCGGTCCCGTTTGCGTTGACGGGCTTTGGAGGAGGAGATTTAACAGCGAACTCTACGAGCTGTACAGCCTCATCGACCTGGTCAGAAAAGTAAGTAACACTCGACTAAGATGGCTAGGACATGTAGAGCGGATGGATACCAACGCCGCTCCGACCCAAAAAGTCTTCGATTCATAGAACGCTGTAGAGGAAGCCCTCGGCTTAGGTGCCGCGCACAAGTGGAATGGGACCTCAAACAACTTGGAATGCGCAACTGGAGGCAGTTAGCCAACGATTGTGCTAACTGGAGAGGCGTGTTGGTTGAGGCCCAGGTCCACCCCGGACTGTAGCGCCTTCTAAGTAAATAAGTAGATTAAAATAAATGGCCATAAGATGCGAATATTAAGCATGGTCTCCAATTGGCCAATTCCTCTTGATTATTGCCTTGATTCTGGCGATATCTGGGCGGGTTCTGTTTAGTAGGTTCTTTGTTCTATTTTGATCATAGGTATAGGCCATAGCATCCTTTTTATGACGCAGTTAGTCAATCCCGTCCATTGGAGATTGGCTTTCTGCAGAAAAAAGGAGTGTATTTGCCCCTTAACAGCTCCTTGCGGAATGTGGACCCTCGCGAGTGAGGCGTGTAGTGCTGAGCCCTGCTTGGTTAGCTCATCCGCACGCCCATTACCTGTTATGTCACTATATGCCCTGGAACCCAGAGAAGTGTGACCGTAGAACCTTCGCTCAGACAAGTGAGCTGCACCAGTTTAAAGGATATGGTAGTGGAGTCCATGGCTTTCTTGGCGGCTTGGCTATCTATAAGGATAGCAATCCTTCCCCTAGTTGCATGCAAGCGTCTCGTATGACCAGGAAAACGCTGGTAAGCGGTATGAAATTGATATTTTCGGCGATTCAGACTATACACCGGCCCCCACACCACAGCTCATCTAAGATCCGTCGGTGTATAATACCGTGTCGTAACCACTGAGCTATTACGGGGAAACCTAGGTGGAAGCCTTTCGTGATGTTACTGAATTCCAATTTTATACAGCCTATGAATATTGGGATATTGTTTGCAATCGAGGGATAGCCATTAAAAGGATTTAACACTTTTTTTTTCCTTGTTCTTTGTATCCCTAATCCTAATATTCTTCTTGTATTCTTAAGTGATGCTTTATATCAGATATTCCATGTCAACTTCTTTTCCCTTCCATTCAAACTTCTGCCTTCCTACACTCAACGAAAAACCTGTGTAAAATTTACCTAAATCGAGTGCTAACTTGCATAAGCCCTAAGGCCGTTTTGAGCTTACTTAGTTTTAAGGCAATTTCGGTTAAATTGCTTAGGTAAACACACCGCCACATAATCAGTGTAAAATTGCCTTAGATTTAGCTTGAATTATCCATGTTTTCCTAAGGAAATATTTCCTAAGACTAAGGTGATTTTAACCAATATTTTTAGCCAATAACTGCGTTAAATTGTCTTAACCACTAAGGTAATAATAACATATTTTTGCCTTAGAAATTGCCTAATTTTTGCAAGATTGCTAAAGCAAATTTTGATTATACTAAGGTGTTTAATTGCTAGCCAATAAGTGTGGTGAATTATTGACTGCCCGCCTAGTTGTTGGGAATATTATGCTAATTGAAAGTCAAATTATTTATTTTATTATATTATATTTTATTTGTGTATATATACGGCCGGACATTTTCACAATTTTTTTACGGCTTGCATCATCATTTTTGTTGACCATATTTGTGCATATTCTCATAGTTTTCATCCGCTGCTTTCAGTCACCAGTTTCATCCGAAGATTCTATAATAAAAAGTATATTTTTTTAAACATAAATTTCTTTGTCATCGATTTTATTCAGTCAAAAAAACATACCTTCATTATTACATTCCTCGAAAACATTTGTGTTGAGTTTCCATTTTTCTAGAACATCAATGTTCATCTGTGGGGACATTTTCTTTTTTTCTAGAACAAAAAAGTTATTTATAATGAGCGAGGGATATTGTTTTTTTATGAGCAGTTATAGTCCATAATAGCAACTATTGACACTATTGCTAAAACTCACCTTATTATTGTAATCTGCAAGCCAGAACGCAGTTTTAATTTTGTATACTTAACAAAAATTGCCGCTGTTTTCTCAAAAAATTTAAGCACGCAATGATTAAACGTTTGCTTTACGGAAATTGGAAATAGAGTGACTTATTTTTGGACGCAAATTCACCTATGTATTACACTTCCGAAAGTAACCCCAGGCGTAGGTAAGGCAAAATTACATTAGGCCTAAAGCAAATTTACGCAGTTTAAGACAATTAGATGGGTGTTTTCCTAGATTTAAGGCAAAACTCCTTTAGGCCTAAGGTAATGTTAAGCCGCTACCGAAATTTTAAAAAAAAGTTACATAAGACCTAAGGCAAAATTACTTAGTTTACCTGGTAATCAAGGGCAAAGTTAAGAAAAAAACTTGTTATTTCTTGGTTAAAACTGCTAAGCATTTTTAGGCAATTCTGCCTATTTTCCATTAGTTAGGTCGTATACAAATGTGCTTAGTTTTAGGGAGAAACTATGCTTGTCTAACAACATCCATACAAAAAACTTTACCTAATGCGGTTAAGGCAATATTACACAGGATTTTTCTCTGAGTGTAAGGACTACTATTCGATTGTTATTTAGCTTTACAAACCAAGGTCATCCGTCATCACTTGGCTTTCTTCCTCCGTTTAGTGATACTTCTGGTATTATGTTGTTTGATCGATTTACGATGGAACGGCATAATTGCAAAAGTTTTTCGTTTTAATCCGTCACTTTGTCGTTCTTTCGTTTTCTCAAAATATTCCAATTTATTTTATTTATTTCTGATGCTTGCCAAATGAACACTTCTTTGATTATCGCGTTGCTACGTTGATATTATTATTTGAATTAATCAGCTTGGGAAATTTCATAAATCTTAAGATTTTAATGTTTGCTCTTGTTCTGAATAACTCCTATACAACATGAACGAACAGGAATTCAAAGAACAAATAAATTTATTGTGTTTTCGAAAAAAATAAGCTAAACAAACAAAATTGTACGTATCTCATGAAATAAGATAAAATATCCCCCGCAACTTATCGCAAAAAATTCCAATGACTTAAAAGAAAAGCATGGTGCAAACGACCGTATTCACTCAGACACTCGGGCATGGCTAATAAATACGTTCAACGTGTATTGTAGTCCAATTAAATTAACTTAATTTTTTGTCAAATCCCAAGAATTTGAGAAAAGTATAAATTAAAAAATCGACTAATTTTGTTTGTTTAATATTATGTATTCCCTAAAATATTTTATTTGTTCGTATTTTGTACCCTATAGTCGAATGCGGGAGAATGAGCAATCTAGCTTAATGCTGAGACCAAATGATGCTCAATATCATGTTTATGACTCACACAATTTATCTATAAATTTTGAATACGCCAAGTGGGAAAATTAATCGTAGGTTGTTTATTTTTAACAGAAAAAAAAATATTCTATTTCCGTGTAACTATAAATGAGAGGGCTTAAATTATAGGTGAAATTTTGTTTCCCATGTTTTTATAATCGCGCAGTTTAGATAAAAACAAAAAAAAAATGTTAATTACATCTGTCCGTCAGAAAGTCTTTCACTTGGAGGTCACTCAAGAATAAAAATTGTATTAACAAGTTTAGATTGAAATGTCCGTTTAAGGAAACGAAAATCAGTCGAAACGACCAAGAAGATCTTCATCTGCCTCTGTTAACGTTCGTCCTTCTGCGTCATAGAGCAGGATGAGAGTCTTATATAGAGTCTCCTTAGTGTTTCAAGACCTTACTAGCCAGTTGCCTTCTTAGGCCAAAGAAACAGCGGTTGACAAGTGGTACTTTTCACTTGATTTCTGCTGTGGTTTCAGAGTTTCTAGCGGAGCTGAGGTAGACAAAGTTCCTAATCAGCTCAAAGTTGTAGCTGTCTATGATGACATTCTGTCTGCTTCGTCGATTTTGTCAGCATGTAAAGGGTGTAAATTGACGCAAAATTTTAATTTTGCGCCATTTAATAACACAGTGATGCCAACGGAAAAAAAGAAAACAATGTGACAGCTGACAGTTCGGGGTTAGTAAAAATGGAGCGCTATACAAAAGAGCAACACATTTTCATTGTTGATCAATATATTAAAAATAATGAAAGTTTGCCAGCTATAGTTCGCAATTTTCGAACAAAATCATCTTCAGTGATGAAGCTCATTTTCATATTGACGAAGGCTTCGTTAATCGTCAAAATTGTCGCATTTGGGTTTCAGAAAACCCACAAGTAATTGTTGAGAAACAAATGTTTGGGGTGATCTTTGAGACAAGTTGGTGTATGCTCTCTACCAAGTCATCCGCCGCTGCCTTAAAAAGCTCAGCCGAAAGACTATCCGGTCCAGCACCTTAGTTATACTTCAGCTTGGATATTGCTATCCTCACCTCATTTTGGTTAGGTGGGCGAAAGTCTTGGCTTTCATCGTCTAGGATAAATAGTTTATACTGCCTGACAGGGGAATTTGTGTCGCCATCCCTGTTTAACAGTCTGCAAAAATATTTTTTTCTGAAGGCCAACTTTGAATTTACCACGAGATTTTCTTGTTCATCTCTACAGGCCTCTGTTCGGGCCTTGTTCCCGCGGTACGTTCTTTTTCCTCCGGAGAAGCCGGTGTTCTTCCCTAGAGCTCACGAGATACTCTCGTCCTTTTCTGCAGCGCCGCTTTGTAGGCCATTTGTTTTGTTGCATGTGCTTGCCGGCACTCTTCATCAAACCAGGGGTTTCGGGGGGTGGTTTTGTGAAGCTCTGATCCTGATAGCTTCCAGGTTATTTTTTTCGTGAAATTGGTTGAGAAGTTGAACAGAAAAATTGTTCGTACGGAAAAATAAAGAAAATCTTTTTTAGAAAATTTAAAGATCAATTGCTTAATTTTTTTTTTTTTTTTTTTTGACGAATTAGTTTTAAAATTCAAAAGCAACATTTTAAGACCAAGATTGAATTCAACGATTAATTTAAAGTGCTCCAAAAAAGTGAAACAATTTTTTTACGGATGCTTTTTACTGATAGGCCTAATACAAAATTAATAATTCGTGAGATTCGTAAATTTAAAGTCGCATTGCGCGGTGCTAATAATTGTCCAGGTTATCTTTTACGAAGTCACAATGGAAAAATGTTCCATATAAAATTAACTATTTTGACCGTCAAAATATTTAAGTTAAAGCTTAAAAATGATTATTGGCAGGGCCCATTGAAAACAGTTTATTATCTGGCACATGCCTACATGTACCTCCTATAATACCAAAAGCATATTTTCCAATCCGAATTATATGAAACTTTGGTTATTGAAATTGTTTAAATAAAAAAAACATTAAGCGAATATTTCGACTGAAGCTTACTTTACCTATAGGTACCTACTTAGGCAAAAGGTCAAACTCATTTAAAATTGAAATTGTTGCATATTATATGGTTACAATATTTTACTTATGATTTATCCTTTGTCCATCACTTTATACTTATCTATTTGCTTTCGTAAGTGCACAATATCTGCACAATTTACTATAATGCCATGTAATTCTTTTATTATGTTTCATCTACGCACAATACAATAATAGACAAACAGAAGTGAGACTTCATAAATTTGTTTAAAACACACAATTTGGAATTATTCTTCTACCACAACTTTTTCAGAAAATCTCATCAGGATCATAATTATGAATATCTTTCTCATGCATTAAGTAATAAATTAAAATGATTTCGCTTTTTTAGGCACGAAATAAACCTGCAGATGGATCCAGTCACAACGCCAAGTCGGGGCAACGTGATAAGACTCCCGGACCGGGTCAAAAGGGTGGAGCGCCAGCTAAGGCAACAGCACACACAGCCAAACAGCCTGCACCGGCTAAACAACAGTCCGGTTCGGGCAGCAACAAGGGTTCGTCAACACCCAAACAATCGCTGAGTGGGGGTCCACCCAAAACAGCGGCGGCCGTTGGAAAGTCACAGAAGAAGAGCAAGAAAAAACACCAAACCTATGATTTGGTGGTGAAAATCGATTTGGTTTGTGCATATAGAAATATTATCTTTTAGCTGAGTATTTATATATCGACGTTTTGTTACTTTTTGTTTTTTAGACTGAACACGGGCTTACTGAGGATCAAGTTGCAGGTGAGTAAGTGTAGGCAGGTCCTGCTTTAACATATTTTATATCGAAATCGGCTTATTGAATTGTTCGATTTTGAAAATCGTCAATTGAACTTATTTTTTTGCATTCCAGAATTCAAAGAAGCATTCATGTTGTTTGACAAAGACGAAGACGGTACTATATCCATGTCCGAATTGGGTGTTGTTATGCGTTCGTTAGGTCAACGTCCAAGTGGTATGAAAAAACATGACAATGTAGAGTTTGATGAAATGATGACATTTACTTTAATTAGAAACCGAACTGCGAAACATGGTGGATGCTTTCGATGCAAATGGAAATGGAACCATTGAATTTAACGAATTCCTTCAAATGATGTCCAAGAAAATGAAGATTCCCGACGGTGAAGATGAACTCAAAGAAGCCTTCAAGTAATAGTGTTGAAATTTATTTACAAAATTGTTTTTAATTTCAAAAATATTTTTTACTCATTTGTACAGAGTTTTTGATAAGAACAATGATGGACTGATATCGTCATCGGAACTTCGTCATGTAATGACGAACTTGGGTGAAAAACTATCGGAAGCTGAAGTCGATGACATGATGAAGGAAGCTGATATGGATGGCGATGGCATGGTCAACTACAGCGGTAAATAAATATCATATAGTATATAGTGGTAGTACATTTTTTTATAATAAGAATGACCTTTGCATTCGTTAAGAATGTCTCGTTTCTACGAGTTGCGTGCACTAATTTAGATGGCGCCACCTCCGTACATCTGCCTCAACTAATATGCCTCTTGAGTCTTGAGGCCGCGTTCCATAGCTCTAGCACATATTGTGAAATATCCATTTCTGGGAAATTTTTCAATCTAGCGCAAAATAAACTGCTAGATTGAAAAAAATAACGAAGTGTCAAAATAAAAGTGAAAGTGCAGAAGTCAAATATTTCCAATTTGGTGTAAAATGGGAATTCAAACTTCTATGTAATTAAAATACATTGTATTTGTTTATTTAAATTATAGTGCATTAATAAATATGCGGCATGATGGCACAAAATACATTTTTGACTCCCATGAAAATGAAATAAAACGAATTCAAATTGGATCTAAAGTCACTTTGCCGCTGCCGCAAGATCTCTAGCGCTAGCGTTCCTCCATTTTCGTATTATGTGCTAGATGACTAGCGGTCAAAGGAACGCGGCCATTGTCTTCTCTCTTGATGACAGTGATTTCAAATTGTGGGAAATTTCCCTTATTGAGGGAATTTTTGTGCTCGAAATAAGCTAAAAGGGAAAAAGTGATACTTTTTGTTTTCCAGAACAAGCAAAAGGGAATTTAGGTTCTTTGAAAATTTACTTTAATTTCCTTGTTCATCTTCAGGAAAACAATTTTTTAGCTAAGCTGTAGGGTAAAGGCAGGAGGATTTGACACGTTAGCAGTTTTTTCAGTTTTTTTTTATTATTTTTAGATACAAGTATAATTTATAAATTTAACATAAATCATTTTAGTAACAAAGTTCCATCATTAATTTGTCATTTTATAATTTCCTTAATGTTATAGCCATTTTTTTAATGCCTGCAACGCCTGCCCTTGTAAGAATGGTAAATTTCGCGTTTCTTTTATTAGAATTTTGTTTTGATACCAAAATAAGAAAACAATTTCCATTAAATGAAAAATCACCCCAATAAAATGCAAAAAGGCCCCAAAACAATGAAAATACCTTCGAATTTTGTAATAATTTTTGTTGTTGTTTGCCATACATACATAATCATTATTTTTGGGCAATTTTTCATTTGTTTGTTTGTTAATTTCTCAAATTTTCTAAAGCTAAAATTACAAGTTATTTAAAAAACTGAGCTGGCTTTTCTAAAGGTAAGATTCGCCCAAATTTTTAGCTAATTTTCTTAAATTTTCTTAAACTTAAAGCCAGCTATTTTTAACTTTTATTTTCTAAAATTTTCTAAAGCTAAAATCGTAGCTTTACAAACACTTTTTAACTTTTTCTTGAATATTTGTTGTAATTTGGGGTTTTCATTGGGGATATTTTTTATTCTTTTGGGGCAATTTTTCATTTATTTTTTTTTTTTTTTTTTTTTCTTTTTTCATTGGGGTCTAAGTTGATGGAGCTTAAGTTTATAGCCGATTTGGGAAGGGGTTTTTGAGCCTAATCTGGCTAATTCTTCGGCTTTTTCGTTTCCTTTAAAGCCTTCATGGCTAGAAACACCCACCATAAATTTGGGTCTGTTCCCGAGGCTAAGACTTTGAAGGGTGTGGAAATAGTGTGAGTAATACTGATTTGGAACCAATGATAGGTGAGCTATAGGCCTTTATAGCTGCTTGACTGTCCGGGAATATATAGATGTAAAATTGTAAATGCCTTTGATGTTAATTTTTCGAATGTGGTTGGGGCATTCTTGAATGGCGTGGAGCTTTGCATGGAATACACTAAAGTTTTTTCCTTTAGTTATTGAGTTTTTTTTTTTTTGTTTTTTGTTTTGTTAATTGATTTATTTTTGTAAAATATGGCGTATTTTTTGGGAAGTGAGTATAGCAAAACCAAAAGTGAGTATAACAATTTGGCATGTAAAACCAAAAGTGAGTATAAAAGTTTTGCATGTAAAAGTAAAAGTGACCTAGCCACAGATTCTCAAAAAAATACGCCTTTAATACGAAAAAATGGATTTTTTGGCACTGGCGTGGGAATTCTTATGACAAAAGACTCCAGCTGCATATGACTTTCAATAGATTCAGAGATATCAGAAACGCATTATCGACAAAATTTCTTAGAACCCCAGGAAGACGTTCGCCTGTGTATGTTTTTGCATATTATGGGCCCCTATTTGATTTATAAAATTTGTCCATTTCACTGCTTCATTTTTTTTGTCGTTAAAATTTATTATAGTTTTCTACATTATATTTCAGAATTCGTGATGATACTGACTAAACGAAACTAGTGCCAACTTTGTAATCGTCGAGGTAGAAAGAAATCATAAATGACTACGCTGCATGGCCACCTGGTTTTCCACCGTTCTGTGTTCAATTTCAACTTGTATCCACTTCTATATCGCCAATAGATATGCGAATATAAGATGAAAACGATATACAGAGCTTAGGAAAATACACCAACACTCAGAAGTCGGCAACAATTTTTAGGGAAGGTGAAATTTTAAATATATTTTTTTGGAAAATTGCTATCGAAAACAAAGGACCAGTATATTTATATTGTATTTATTATAATATAAGGAAACGTAAAAATTGCTTCGTAGAAAAACTCGACGATTCGTATAAGTACTCAATATCCAACCAAACAAAAAGAAAACAAAAAAAAAACACAGATGGACCACATCAATACAAAGTCCATTCAAAAAACGACGCGACGACGACGACAAACTCAGTAAAACATCACGCGAAACAAATTTTAAAGAAAAAGACATTGTTTCTTAACAATTACGTCATTCATGCATAACTATAGGGATACAAATTCAAAAGTCAAGGCAAGAATCTATCTGGAGTAATGATTACTTATTTTATTATTAGGAATGCACGGAAACTTTAGACCGAACTCTAATCAATGTTTTTAAATCAAAACATCAATAGTTTGCTTTCTAATCTAACCACATACCGCTATTCTATATCTAACTAGATAACATTACAAACATTTGGAAAAACAAATCAAACTAACTCTAATACCATGGCAAAAGTAGCAGTACCTACCTAATATTTAAAAAAAAAACATTCCTGTTGATTCAAACAAAAAATTAGAACATAACCCATCTGTGGCTAAACTTTAAGATTGGGCGCATGACATTTATGTATTCTGAAAGAGAAACTGAAATATTTAACAAAATGAAACCATTCGGCAAAAAGTACATAATATTTGTGTAGTTATAATATTGATGTAAAAAAATAAAAAAAATAAAAACTATCAACGTGACATTTCTATTGGGATATCAAAATTTATAGACATTGTAAACAAATTGGTGGATGCTTAAGTTAACTTAAATAAATTAGTCAAATAAACTATTATACACATTGTATTTTACATTATATACATATACTAGAGAGAAAGTACGTTAATGTAAGAGAAATAATAAAAATAATGTGTACGCAGACAAAAATCAAAAATAATTTAATGTATGTCCGTAGATAGAGGTTATCTATACATAATACTTATACATACATATTTATATTATAGCTTAGTTATAATTTTAACGAATATTGCAGTTTAATTGTTTGAGCGTTATTTCCGCATTAAATTATTTAGATATTGTTTATAATTTGCCAAAAAAAAAACTATACGCACAATGGGATCGGTTATTTTGGTTAAAAATAAAACATTTTACTTTGTCGTGTATGACATTTATTTTATTATTGAATGTATAGATATAAGTTTCAATTTTATTTTCTGTTTTATAGTTATTTTTTAACCTTATCAAATAAAAGAATTATTCTATTTTTTCACTAACTGAAATATCATACATAATTTATAAATCTCCTGAAAAAAAAGTATATTGAACGAATCTAGTACGAAATTCAGCGAAAACAGGACAAAAATGAGCAGTTATAAATATGTCTGTGAATTTCCATTGTGTCAGATGTTCCATGAGTTTTTTTTTAATCTATAATAGAATTAAAACAAAAAATTATTATTATTGGTCAATAATCGTAAAATAAACTTTCGTGTAAAATTCTGACAGCTTATGTCAATGCCTGCAATTTATGTCAGCTTATGCCCAGCGCTGGGTTTCCACTTGTCGATTTGAAATAGGCAATTGACGTATTTTTATGCCAATTAAAAAATTGCCAAGTGGAAATAGCGAACAATTGTTTGTCAATGAATTGACTAACAGCGTTTGTCAATAACTGACAAAGAAACCACTGGGCAAGTGGAAATAGCTGAATTGTCAAACAAAATGTCACTTTGTCTATAATTGACAAAGTAAATTTAATTGGCACCGAGTTCATAAGTTGGTAAATCAAATGACAAACGATTTTTTGCCAATAATTGGCATAAGTGGAAATGAACTGACGTTGGTGTCGTTCAATGACATAAACGCGAGGGCTGTCAAACTTTGTCAATCAACCGACATGTGGAAACCCACCTTAACTCATTGATCTATAAATTTATTCTGAGCACCTAAATACATGACTTGTTATCTTAAAACGCCATAACATAACTAATGTTAACACTCCTGTTAGTAAATATGATATAGAAACGTCTGGTATTGCTGGTGGTCAACTTTTAATTTGAAAAAGGTTGTGGCTCATGGAGTTGTCAACCTTGATTTCACTTTACACTTTTCAATATCTCTTAATGCGTAAAAGCCATTTTTCATATGAAGTGCCTAACCTTGAAAGTGCAGTGGCTATCAGTGATTAATCTGTTGGACTACTGTGCAAGGTCTGAAAAGCTTCTCAATTCAGCCCTTCGAACTTCGGCATAAAATTCGTTAGTGAAAAGCTAAGCCTAGGGAGCTTACGTATACGGACTTGTTGCGGCAAAAATGTATATATTTGTTTATGTCTTTCATAAGGCAAACATTTAAAATTATATACATACTCACAATAATTAGATCACTTATACAAACGAAAACGACCACAATTTTTATTAAATCGCTCATTGGCTTAAGCTCGGCTCAAACGTGGCCATAATAGCATATAAGTGACCCATGTCCAGGGAATTATCGTCCAAATTTGACAGTAGCTTCAGGCTTGCAAAATGCAATTGTGACCCTTAAGGGTAAAAGTCATAGAAGTGGAGGTTACCAATTGTGACTAACACGAAGCAATGGCGGCATTGTAAATTGGAGAACATTTGTTTCCTACACTAGCGGTAGGAAACAAACCCCCAGTTTCACAGTGGGAGTTTAAACTACACTTTTAGTTTAAACTTTAGTTCAACAATTAATTCGGTTTCACAGAGCTCATTCTGTAGTTTAAGTTAAACTACAGTATTCTGTCGTTTAAACTTCAGACCAGGCGATTGCCAAAAACACAAATATTTGGCGTTGTTTTGTGTGTTCTTTCAAAGAAAATACAAGAAACGATTTTGGAAAAGTCGTATAAAAGCTAAGTATAAGTACTCTACAATACTCCCAAATTCTATTCTTAAAATTTCGTTAAACTGAGTTCAATTGAATTGAAGTTCAAATTATGTTTCGAAACCGAACGAGTTGAACTTCAAATCTAAACTCACGTTCAGGTTCCGTTTAACTATAGTTTAAACTTCCAGTGTGAAAGTGGGGGTAATATGCCTAGCACTAATATTTAAACTTCGAAGATAAAAAACGTTCGAGCAGATAAAAATGATTTTTTATACGTATTTCGGGTTAAAATAGTTTTAAACCTTGAATATAAAGAAGATTTTTGCCTAATTATAACCTTTTTTTGCTAGGTTAAGAGTAAATAGGCATATGATAATGAGGTCTCATACGACACTATTATAGGCAAGACACCATCATGGCAGTAAATGGAAAAACACTTGCCATTGGAAAACACCCAATTTCCCGGCAAAAATTAAGTAGCCCCTTGTAGTTGGTATTATCCATCTCCTCTAAATGTTGGTTTGCAGGTTATTATAGAGCCTGCAAGTGTCCGAGTGTACCAATTTTAGCCTCTTGGCATACTTTCTGAGAAGACAGTGCCATGACAATATTCCGACCGCAGCGTCCTAAGCTGTTTCCTGCCTAGTTTGAGAATTTCCCTAGATCCATTTCGATGGAATCGAGGCCAAAGTGCCTTCGATACTGCATGTCCGCTTAGGCCTGACGATCTCTGGTCAGTTTCATTTTGTATGTATGTATGTATGTATGTAATAGAGACATAAGCACAGGCCTCGGCACTCATTGAAGCTAAGCTCTGGGCCTCCGGATATCGTAGAATAGCGCCAATGCAAATGGACAAACTAAACCCGTAAATAAGCTAATTGAATAAATACAGAGACGTAAATATTCAAGGTTCTTACATATTACCGCTTGAACTGAGTTTAGGAACTTTCTCCTGAGGGATCTTATCAAAGTAGCACTGGACCTTTGACGATATCATTATACCTGGCGGCACCCAGGTGTAACCCAATTGTCGTGGATCTAATTCCCAGTGTGTTGGCGAAATACTCTTGAAGTCGAGGCGTTCGCGAACCGATATGACCTGTTCCTAGTAAATAAAATGCGCTTCGTGCCCAACACATGCACCGCAGTATATTTGTTGACTTCTTCGTTCGAATCGCCATGTGGCGTTCCCGTGTGGGAAACTTTGGTGTCTTTCGAATGACAATCTGTTGAACTTCGAACTCGTCCATGGCTTTCTTCAGATTTAATCCAATATTCGACCAATAACGTTCGAATTGTTTTCCATTATACCGGCACTTATTATTATCCTCAATCAAATCGATCTCTGGTCGGTTTCCTTTTATTATTATATTCCTAATAGCGCCCTTTATGATGCATGGAGTTGGTTCAATATCCACCTCCTCTCTATCTCATTTTCAACTTTACCCCAGTGTCTTGGTACCCAGCAGTCTCACTCGGTTCTGACTGCATAATGTCTTGAGGCCTGTGCGGCAGTTCCTGACTATTTCAGAATTGAAGCTCGTAAACTTCCCTGCTTTGAGTGCGGCCTGACTATCGATGTAGATGTAGATGACTATACCCTTTCCAGGTATACCTAGATCTCATCCGCATATTGGCTCTGCCCGAACTTTTGATTGGAAGACACTGCTTGTATACGGTTATCGTATATACACTCTCAGATTTGGATCTATAAATAGATCCAGTGCCTTCCGTTGTTTTTGGGCCATCTGTATAGACTGCATTTCGTACTGCTTAATTACTTTCTCCCTTTGTCATTCATACCTTTCCCGATATTATACCTTATACGGTGTGTCGAAATCGACCATAGGGTGGATTTCATCAGTTTGCACCTGTAGGTACGTCTGGCAGTAGCTCCGCTAGTATAGAACAATCTCCAAAACTGGCCCCCGAAGGCCGAAAGTAAAGTAGTGAACATTAGTGCACTGTTTCCCGCAAGTTTTGTCGTTATACCTTCGAATGTTCATAGTTCAAAACTTCAAATGTCCTCTTCGAAAACACCTTCATATAGTGTCTGTCGCCTTGTTAAATAATAATTTATTCGGCTTACTTACCTACTTGCCCAAATGTAACTATTTATTGATACAAGAATATACAGCATAATAATGACAAGCATAGATTAGTTGCCATTCAAACCGTAATCCGTATCAGCTGTCGATCTGAAATTAGCTGGTGATGTAGAGCTTTCCAAAATCTGGATTTTGTGCCTGCTTTGTTCACGTTTTACCCAAAATGGTTCCTGGGACTGGGATTTTACATTTAGCCAATAAGGTCGTAAATGGCTGATATTGCAAGAATAAAATCATGTATGGAAGGAAAATGACATAAACTCTAATCCCCGCATGAGGTACTCGCTAACAAGATTGTTCAATTTTTTTTTTATTTAAATGGGACTAAATAAATAAACCGAAAGACCCTCCTACATTTACGCAACAAATTAAATTGTTCAGTGAGATGATAAAATTTTGTTTATTCAATTAATAATAAACTCTTAATTATAACCAATTTCTTATTGGGAATTTAATTTATAACCTTTCATGATCTCATTGGGGAGTATTAAGAAAGTAGCTTTTTAAAATATATATTTCTATTTCAATGTTTTCGTTGACAAGTTATCAATAATCTTATGCAATGAAGACTTTTTAGCAAATATATTTCTGTTGTAAATTCAAATTTATTATAAATAAATATATATAAATATATACATAAATAGTAAAATTTAACCTTATATACAATATATAAATAAAGATCAAAAAGCTGTCTATAAAACCGAATGTTACTTGTGCTTAAACTAAACTCTAAACAACAATATCTTACTCGTCAAAACATTAGTCTAATGTCTACAACACATAAACAAAATGTAAACATATAGATAAATATTAGTAAATTTTATGTATATTATATAAAAAACAAAAAAGAAAAGAAAAATAACTTTAAATCAAAATAAAATATAAGTTAATAATATTAAATGTAAAACTAATCCAAACGAAAATAAATAAAAAAGACGATAAACAATTCAAAACCGTGCTAACTAAAAATAGTACTACAACAGGGTAATTATTTCTCATTTTGTCTGTAAACCAAAGTCGGTCATTTGTTTACAATAGAAACATATTTATACACAAACGAACACGTATTATTTACAAGTGTTACGTTGATGAGTTGTTTGTTTATATTATACTATATTATTTGAAATAATCTAATTTGTCAGTCTTCCTGATGTTTGAATTCGTTGTGTATTTTTGAGAATAATAATCCTAGAATATCTCATTTATTATAAGCAAACTAACTCCACTCACTGATTGAAACAAATATTTTGTTGTAGTTCTTTTAATACAAACACAAAACAAAATGCTGTTACTAAAAAAACATAATATATATAACTTAAATATTTTATAATCCAAAAATATATAGCAAACATTATTTTTCTCGATATTTATTACTACATATAACTATTTTTATGATGACAGATTAAAAAGTATATGGTTATTTTTATAACACACAGATATATTTTGCTAAACTATTATCTTAATTTTTAAATTATTTAGGTACACACATTTTATGGTACAAACAAAAAGTAAATCCAAACTACCAGTTACAAAAGAGAAATAAGTTCAAAATTATTAATAGAAAATGTTTACAAAACCCGAAATTTCAATCAATAATAGAGAAATATATTTAAAAGGAAAAAGTTAGTTAAATTAATATCTAAATATAATTAAATCATTCAGCAAAACTCTTTGATTGGCACTGAAAAAAAAAAACATGACAAATTCAAAATTTTAATCTAATCAAATTGAATTTTTAACAATTTTCCAATTTTTACAAAATCATTTTGAATTATTTTTTTTTTATATAAATGCTATTAAAGAATTTATGCTGAAAATAATAATAAATAATAAATGAAAGTGTTATAGAGATATTTTAACAAGACAAATATAAATTTGTGCTAGAAGTGAAATGTACGTATTTATTGTAATAATCACAAACCGTATGATAAAATATTTTATCCATTGTATAAATGCAATTATGTCATACTTTATTAGTAAATGGATATATGCATATTATATTCGGAAAGAGATGTGTTGCTAATTAATACTTATATATGAAATTCCTTAATAATACAATTACATAAAGTGAATAAAATTACGTCTTTATAATGGGAATTATAAAGTTAGAAAATGGTTTGCGTTTTACTGAATAACCCACATTATACTTTGGAACTAGCTTCGTGGCGTCACATTTTGATAATGTAGGGTAAGTGTAATTCTGAAACTCTATAATTCAACATTTAAATGTTTTACTTTTGAAGACTTAAACCACACCAAAAGGCTGGGAAATTTTCATTTTGGGCAGTCGTTTTATAGTTACCACTTGGAGTACGATTACATAAGTATTTTGACGGAACATTTTTGTGACTATTGAACTGAACATAGCTTTGCTTAGTTTCGTTAAAAAACGGCGCGAAAATGATGCGCAAAACAAAGAATCTATTCTTATGTCGTTTTCCATTGGGACCATCAGATTTTTATTTCAGATCTCAGATTTTTCGTGGCGAATGGAACACGATAGGCAGAATGATCTGCTTTTGTAAATGTATTAGTGCATTATTAGACAGTATATCAGCTGTGCACATTTTTTTTCGTTTGTCGATGAAAACATACGAATTTAATGTGGTAAATCATATCGACGAAGAATTGAAATCCACAGACCACAGATGACGAGGAAGAAGACGAAGATGATAGTAATTGCTCCAAAATTAAGTCCATGCCCATTATTTACGTTTTTGTTCTGAATAATTGCTTTTCACAAGGCATTTCGTAATTTTGTTTTGAACACAAATTCCGAATGACGTAAAACAGCTGTGCAAGGTATATTGGTATTAGTGAGAGTGTGTGCAAATCTCGAAAATTATCGAGATGTGCAAAAAGTGATCCGAATCAAAAAAAAGATTGATCTTATGTCCCAATGGAAAACCACATTAGGTCTACATATGCATGCCAAATTTTATATTGATTGCATTTTGCATTCTCTTTCTGTTGACAAGAACGCATGCAGACAACGAATTTTTGCGTGGCATAAGTATTTTGACAGAATCATTGTGTAAATTTGTTTACACTTTAAACGCCTGAGTTGAGTTTGGTTATCAGACCTTTAATGGTAACAAAGTTTAACGCTGTAAAAGACATTCTAAATGAGTTTAATGTGTCGCTCAACTATCAAATCAATGAGCTTAAAAAGCTAAATGACATAGGAAATTTAACGAGATCAGGTGCTAAGCGCAAAACAACGCCCAATGAAGACCAATTCCTTCTACGGGAATTAAAAAAAAAATTGAAGCCTCAATCTGCTGCAGATCAATGGAATTTGACGACCATGAATCCAATCAGTGAGCGTACTCTCCGAGGATGCTTAAGGAAATGCTATTTTAAGACAATTAAAGCTATAAGGACGTACCGTACATATCAAAGACAAACAATCTTAAAAGACTGGCCTTCGCAGAAGAACATCTGCACAAGGCAAAGGAATTCCTTGGAGTATAACTCATAAAAAAACAATTGTTTTGTAAAGTGGCCGAAGGTATTAAGGCAAAAAAACGGTCCGTTTGTCAAAAAGTGAGCCATAGTGGAGGCTCTGTCTTGTTCTGGGGATGTGTTGCGTATAATGGGCTGGCTGACTTGGTTCCTATCGCCGGCTCGATGAACCAAAGTCAATATTTTAGTACCCTAAATGATAATGCCTTTCCTTCCGGAGATAGTTTTATTGAGGAATCATTTATCCTGCAACAGGATAATGCCCGATGTCACAAAGCCCGGATGATAACTAATTTTTTGAAGGATATTGGTGTTACTACTTTGGACTGGCCACCTCAAAATCCAGATTTAAATATTAAAGAGAATGTCTGGTCTCTTTTGAAACGCAAAAAAAAATAGTTTCGTTAAATAAAACCAGGGAGGAGACATTTTGTAATGTCAGTTTCCTTTGGAAAGGGATATCTTCAGAGATTCTTCAAAACTCAAAACTGTACGATTTTTATTTTGTCAAAATACTTATGCCGACTAGTGTATATGTAAAGTCTATGCCTGCAGAATTGTTAAAGATATCTTAAAGTAGTTTGCCAATTGCGTTAAATAATTATCCTTGGCTAATTTTTTGACGCGTAATATTTCCCTCTCATTTTTAATGTCCGCGTTCCACTGACCGCTAGATGACTAGCGGTATGCCAAACTCCATCTAAAAAAAAACTGACATTTCAGCATTTGCGCTGAAGCTCTAGCACATTTTGTGAAATATCCTTTTCTGGGAAATTTTTCAATCTAGCGCAAAATGAACTGCTAGGTTGGAAAAAAATAACGAACTGTCAAAATAAAAGTGAAAGTGCAGAAGTCAAATATTTCTAATTTGGTGTAAAATAGGAATTCAAGCTTCTATGTAATTAATATACATTGTATTTGTTTATTTAATTTTTTGTGTATTAATAAATATGCGGCATGATGGCACAAAATACGTTTTTGACTCTCATGAAGATGGAATAATACGAATTCAAATGTCACTTTTCCCCTGCCGCTAGATCTCTAGGGATATTATGTGCTAAATGACCATGATACAACAAGACAAGATAGCGCATTGAAGTTTTCATTTTTGATTTGTTCTGCGCATGTACGTCATAGTTGCGGAGTGTACATTTTGACTCTTGGTATTTACGTGTGTTTTATATGGAACGAGTTGTGTTGGTTCTTTAAATGTTTAAATAAAAAGGAAAATATAGAATGTATAGTTTCGGAATTCTGTGAATGTGCTTGGAAAAACATTTATCGTCCATAACATGTGTCTTTTTTTTGTTGTTCCTTTCAGTTAAGTCGCAGAATTACTTATTTTCTGCTCAGCTCGACGCGTCATATTAACAAAATTGATGAAAAAACTTGTTTTTTGAATCAAATGTGAATAAAATGTTTAAAAAAAAACAAGTAGTTTCGTCAATTATTTATTCTATTTTGGTTTTCTTGTGTTTTTTCGTCCACTGTTTGTCGATTAAGGAAGCGAATGCAAAAGTGCATTTGCGAGCGGAAGAAGAGTGTTTTTGATGCGGATATTGCAGTTAAATCAATTCAGTGGTTAATATAGTTTCACTATTGTCTTTCATCATAGCTTCGGAAGACAAACCATGCTGCAGACTCTAAATCCTACCAAAGAAAGTGCGTGTCTAGGCATAAATGCAACAGCATTTATAATGCCAGTTTGCCTACACTTTCCATGTTGAATAATATTTATTAAGTCATTTTTCACAAAATACAGTCTATAAAGTCCTTATTTGCCCATTAATTGGGTCTTATCGTTTAAAGATAAAGATTCTTTGCCTTAAAAGATTTTTTTTTCTTAGAAAAGTTATGGAGCTGTTTCTAATGATTCTTTTTGTTTTTCATTAATTATATTTGCACTCAAATAAAGAGCGAATAACCCTTTTACAAATTTACTAATATTTGTTCAATTAATAACAATAATAATTTAACAAAATCGCAAATTTGTACTTTCGCGCCAATAGTACATCCATTATCTCCGCAGCTACTACGTCATAATCTGTTGACAGATGAATACCGATGAACAGCAAGAATGAACGACATGCGCAATGCGATATCTTGTCTTGTTGTATCATGCTAAATGACTAGCGGTCAAAGGAACGCGGCCAATCAATTAATATTCAGTCTTTTAATCATGATCGAGAACTACTTTCTTCAAATTATTTCTGTCAACCCTAGTCACAACACAATAGACAATTTTATATGGAAATTTTCGCTATTGTAACTTCGTAAAAGTTTGGCCTGGTGCCTGGACGCTGGACACTAAAACTGATTATTAGCACCTACCCCGCATTATGTAGACACTTTTATAGATAATTTAATTTAATTTATTTTTTTAACCCTTTCTTATTTTGAATGTTCGTACCAAACATACAAATAAATGAGCAGGTTCGAGGGCAGGTTGCATAATCCTCCTTTACCTACGCAGATGCTTTCTGACTTTTAGGCCTTTGGCGAATCGCAGCCGATTCTTCCACCGTGTTTTAGCTTTTAATTGTACTAGTATGAATAAATTATCAACGGAAGATTACCTTATCGCTGTAACGATCCCACTTAGCTCCTACGTAACGAAATGCCAAAGTTCATACATTATGTGCGTCAAGTTGGGGTATGTCGTGGAATGTGGCTCGCTTTGCTCCCGTCGAACTCCAGTAGGTATATAATTTTCGGAAGTACGTTTAGAACGTTGATTTTGTAGCCGTGTCCCAAACATCGGTAAACGTCAAACGGTCAGTAATGACAATGAACGAATACACTTCGAAAAAAAAATTCATTCGTTTAATCTGTGTATATTTTTAAAGTAAATTGTAAGTACAGGCGTTTACTTAACGGTAATTCTAAAAATTAACAGAAAAAAACTGTCAAGCAGCCGAGCCTTTCAATTTTGTGCACTATGAATATGATCTACCCCATTCCCCATTCCCCCTTCCTAAAACATCCCGTCATACCTCCCAATCGGTATGAGCACGATAAAGAACAATACGAAATTCCTGGTAACCAGCTTCCAATCATTCGGCACCGCATACGGTAGTAGAATCTGTGTAATCCTATGCACCTCATGTGAGGCACAAACAAAAATAAAACTCGTTATAATCATATTGAGCGTTGGGAAGCCAGGCAACAGCACTAGCACTCCATGTCGATCGGCAGCCAACCAAATGTGATACTGACAAATAAACAGCTCCAAGGAGATCCTTCCAAACCAAGCAAAGAAAGTCGAATATCTGGTCCTTAGGATCCCGGAAATATTCCTTAAAATGATGTACCCAATTATCGGGATGAACACAATGTATGAGTGGATTTCTTCGCAATTCTGTTCGTTGCGGCAGAAGAAGCTGAATGTGGTATAGAACCCGACACCTATTATAGCGAACAGTGTCACGGTTAGCGAGGTTCGCCGAGCGAACAAGTTGCCATGGTTGTTGTCGTCAAAAATGCTGTATTTCTGCGCAATGTGGAAACAAGCGGCGTAAATCATTCCAAATGTGACTGTGTAGCGATCGATCTTCCACTGATACCACCACTCGTGAATGTCGTCGTCTGTGGTGACGAACAGGGCTTTCCACGGCCTAGTCACAAAAATCCTCTCAAAGAACACCTCTGACATGAAAAGGACGGTGATGACACTCAGGCAACCGACAAACTTTCCCACCAGATACAGGTAATGCAGGGCATTGTTGTCGACGCTTTGAGCTGTGAGCCGAGGTGGCAGAGAGAGGAGGAAGTAGATGATGCACACCCAGAATGATAGCAAGGGAACAAAGTAGTAGAACTGGTACGGGCGATTCATACAAAAGCACAGCACAATCGTCATGAAGTTGATGCGGAACATCACTTGAAAAAAGCGGACCAAGCCCGAGTTCCCCGTCTGCCACATGTACGTGAAATGACTGTAGCCTGTCAAGAAGAGATAGGCACTGATTAACACACGAATATGCATATGGATGGGTAAAACCCGGTGAGCTCCCGTCATGTAGTAGATTAGAACAACGCAGAGAATCCATCCTTTTAGTTCGTCCGTTTGATCTCGATTCAGAACCTTGGTGAAACGACTGTCCTCGGTGAAAAACAGACCCAGAGCAAACACATAGCCTACTGGAATCCAAAAGCTGAACTCTGAGTAGTACTTGTTCTCCTTCATGAAAAAGTTTGTGCGGTCGCAAAGGTAGAAGTACGCGAGAATGATGCCTAATATGGCCAATGCAACCACCGGCGTGGCGTAATCCACTGGGAGTGAGTTTGGGTTGATATTACTGTTTTGGTTGACTGGCATATAGAGCGTTTTTCCACGCAGATGCATAATCCAACGACGAGTATACATTGCTACCACTAAGGCAAAACTGCAAAGAAACTTGTTAAGACATCTGGCAACCTTTAGAGACTATAAATCTTACCACACTCCGAAGACGGCATAAGAGACGATCTGTAAAATCGTATAAGGCTCCGCGCTACTGCAGCACGTCCCATCATTATAGTTCATGTAGTCATTGCAGTACATGTTCAGAATAATCTGTATGTCATGGCGTAACCCCAGCGCACTCAATTTGTATCCATCTGCGGCATCATCCAGCAGTCCGTTGGCTATGTGCGACGAGGATTCCCAAACACTGGCTGTGGAATACCGAAAAACATCGCGTGCAATCCGATTGAACTTGTCGATATCTTCGTTCTGGACGGCTTTCCAACCTTCGGCAAGTTTCTCCTCGTTCACTCTGTCCTGCAATTTCCAAAGTACCTTGGATTTTTTCGTAATCAACCTGTCAAAGGGTATTGCTAGCCTTGTTAGATTGGCATTATACCCTTTCAATAAATCCGCAGTAACATTTCCACCCAGAAACCCCTGATGCGTGAAACCCGCAATCACCACCGAGGGTGAGGGTGTGTCCGCCTCAAATTTAACCAGCAAATCTAACAACCCATTGGACATCTCATCCGCATACACATAGATTGCTTTCATCTTCAGTTTAGGGTCCTCAAAATCAGTGTCAGATTTCTGATCGGCCAGCAGTAGCGATCCGTTGTCATCGTCGTTGGGATGAAGGTGATTTATGAAGGTCTGATAAAGCATACGGACGCGTGTATCTCCGATAAACACGAATTGGTTTTTGTTACCCCAAAATGCCAGATAACGAAAGCAACGCCTTGTGTCACTAAAATGAGTCATTATCAAATGTGGCCTACAAAATTTTGGATAATCTTACGTTTGGGAGTACTTGTGCATCATACAGCCGTAGGGCTGCCATTCTTTGTCACCTTTAAAGCGGCCTTTCGACAGCAACCAATTACATGAGTCGCTACCTTGAAATGCAATCGTTTTAATTGGTAAACTTGCGAGAGGGCAGTTGATTTTTAATTCACAAATAGCACTCACCATATCGATAGTTTAGGATACCATGATAGGCCACAAAGCCTATAACTAATAGCAAGGCAACTTTTTTCGCATTTGTAGCATTTAGCTGTCGAATTAAATTCTCAGCTTTTGATTGACTTACTTCAGCACTCATTTTTTATTAATATAAATTACAAATAATGGGCTACCCGAAAACTTGCATTTTCTTCGGCTGTTTTATGAAGACGAAGAAAAAAAAAGTGGTTGCGGTTGCGGCTGCTTGTTTACAGAAAATATGACGTTTAAACAGCTGATTGGATTGCATTTCATTAGAGAGTACAGGTATGTAAATGGAAATCGTTTTGGCAGTGGACGTATTCAGGGTAGGTACCTATTGAGTTTATTCAATTGAGCTAAATAATTATACTCGGATAATTTTCTGACACCACCGTCGCCGTGGTAGAAAGCAAATTTTCTGCTATGAAAAATGTATCCTGCTCCGGGAGTAAGGTAATAAATTATCCTATAGGTTAATTTTTTGACGTTTTCTTTTGCTTGAGTTTTGCTGGAATGTTGAATAGAAAATAAAACACATTTTCGATTTTCCGTATATATTTTTTGGAGAATTAATTCCTCTTTCTCAATAGAGAGTACCAAATATTCGATTCGGAAAAGTTTACTTTCGGAACGAAATACAGAGCAGGGCCCAGAAATGTCTGTTTTAGATTGGAGTTTGGTTAATTTCCCTTTTCAACACTCAGATACATAATATTATGTGTCAGAAAATTATCCGAGGATAATTATTTATTCCAACTGACCCACGTTTTTGGAGTATATTTAATTCGGAGTAGGTATCAATTGAGCGAAGTAATTACATTCCCTGTGTTGCTGACAGTGGGAACGCAGCCACAGCGAAAAATTGTTCTCGCGCTGAATTTGAATAGCGAACGCGGCGGGCTGAATGCTGCCATCAAAAGAAAATAATGGCAGAGACTGGTGCAAAGGAGCATTTCTAAAACGAATATAAAAATACTTAATTTTTAGGTATTATATGAAATTATTAAATGTAATAACATTTATTTACGTTCAATAAAGTTTTTCTCTTTCAAGAATACTAAAAAAGTATCAACAATTCTAAAAATTAATACGGATAATTGCCAGACAGTCGCCATTATGGAAAATGCAGATTGTATTTCGTGCTCGAGAAGAAACAGCGAAGATGATATGGTACAGTGCGACCAATGCCAGAAGTGGTCCCACTACGGATGTGCTGGAGTTGATGGTACAGTCGCGGATAGGAATTGGGAGTGCAATGTCTGCACCGAACTAAATGCGACTTTAAAGAACAACGCACAGCTCGTAGAATCTGGGTCGGCATTGGCATGCGCACGAGGTCTAGCTCAACGAAAGAGCAACGATCCACAGTCTGACAGATCTAGCTTAAGCAGCGGCAGGAGATCAGTAGCATCAACAACAAGGAGTAATAGGGCTCTTAAGATCGAGATGCTGCGTTTAGAGGAGCAGAAGAAACTCGACGAAAGGTTTCTAAAAGAACGTCAAACGAAGGAACAGGAGTTTCTTCAAAAGAAATTCGATATCATGGCTGAACAAGAAGAAAATAACGAGCTTGACGATGACCAAAGTGTGGCAAGAAGTCGTACAAATAGATGGGTTCATACTTCGAAGATGGAAACTGTTGCAAATGTAAAACCAGCAATAGTTGAGCAGCAGACGGAGCTGACTTCAGCAAACAACAACGCAGTTGTGCTCGAATCTCGTCATATAGCCGCGAGGCAAGTACTAGCACGTGATCTTCCTGTGTTTTCAGGCAGGCCAGAGGAATGGCCTCTCTTCATTAGCAGCTACGAAAACACGACGAAGTTATGTGCCTTTACACAGGAAGAAAATCTGTGGCGGCTACAAAAGGCATTACGAGGTAATGCAATGGAGGCTGTGGGATCCCGTCTGCTGTTGCCGGAGACAGTCCCAGAAGCTATTAGCACGTTACGGATGCTTTATGGACGTCCACAGTTTATGGTACAAACGCTACTGAAACGAATTAGAGCTGAACCACCACCGAAGGCTGACCGGTTAGACACCATAATTAAGTATGCCCTTGCAGTTCGTGGTTTGCATGGTACGCTCGTAGCTTCGGGGTTGAATAGTCACCTGGGTGACCCCATTCTGATCCAAGAGTTGGTAGACAAGCTACCTCCTACAATGAAACTTAACTGGGCGATGGAATGTGGATCCAAAGATAACAATTTGACTGCGTTAAGCGAATGGTTATTTAAAATAGCAGAGGCAGCGAGCTCTGTTACGACATATGCAGTAGGAGATGGGAATTTGAAGCGACAGGCTCACGTACAGGTACACTCTCAGTCAGATGACCGGCCACAAGCAAGGAGGTCACAGTCAAATAAGCAAAGGAGGGGTTGTTATCTCTGCGATCTTAATCATAAGCTGATCGAATGCGATCGGTTCAGACAACTCTCTCTCGACGATCGGTTTGACTTAATCCAAGGTCGAGGTATATGTGAAGTCTGCTTGGGACATCCGAAACGTTTCCGATGTAAGAGTGAACAATCATGCGGAGTTAATGGATGTAATAGTAAACAACACCATTCACTGTTACATCGTTACATTCAACAACCAAGTGCACCAGTGCTTTTCGATGAAAACAACTACTGTCATCATGCACGGCAGGAAACTAAGGGTAAACATACGCTCTTCACCATTGTTCCAGTTGTGTTATACGGGAATGGGAGATCTTTAAAAACATATGCTTTCCTGGACAACGGATCATCGCTGACATTGGTAGAAGAAGGCGTTGCAGATAGTCTTGGTCTAGATGGGGCTGTAAAACCACTTTGCCTGAAGTGGACTTCAGATACCATGCGATTGGAAGATAATTCAAAGGTCGTTTCAATGGAGATTTCTGGACGTGATGGAAGCTCTAAGCCGCTGAAGTACCGGTTGCAAAACGTTCGGACAGTCCAAAAGTTAGCGTTGCCAGTGCAGTCCGTGGACCAGGAGGAATTGCAGAAAACCTATCCCCATCTGGATGGTGTTCCAATCCAGTCATACAAGGACGCGCAGTGTGGAATTCTCATCGGCTTAAACAATCAGAGACTGCTGTTGGGGCAAAATGTCAAGGAAGGAGGTTGGAACGATCCAGTGGCGATTAAGACCAGACTTGGATGGTGCGTTAGCGGAGGCAATGTCAGCGATACCTGTGTGAAGGGAGTGTACCATCTCTATGAGGCTTGTGAGTGCAATAAAGATCTGCATGAAATGGTTCGGGATCACTTTGCTCTGGAGAATTATGGTATTGGAGTCGGACGCATTGAATCAGCTGATGATATACGAGCTAAGGCTATCTTAGAGCAAACTGTAAAACGAGAAGGCAATGCCTTTAGTACTGGTTTGTTGTGGCGCTTTGACAGTTTCGTTCTTCCGGATAGCTACCCTATGGCTATGAAACGTTTGAGGTGCTTGGAGAAAAGGACGGCAAGAGACGGTACGCTGCTACAAATGGTCAACGAGCAGATAAACGACTTACTGGCTAAAGGCTATGCCAGACAGCTTACCCAGCAGGAGTTAGATGGTCATCATGCAAAGTCGTGGTATTTGCCAACGTTTATAGTGAGAAACCACAACAAGCCAAACAAGGTGCGGTTGGTGTGGGACGCAGCGGCTTCCACCGAGGGTATCTCTTTGAACAGTGTATTACTGAAAGGCCCAGATGAACTAAAAGCTCTCACAGATGTTCTGTCCACATTTCGGGAGAAGCGTGTTGCGATAACTGGCGACATCCAAGAGATGTTCCACCAGGTTGGTGTACGTGGCGAGGATCAACATGCGCAGAGGTTTTTGTGGCGCTTTGGTGAATCAGATCGTAAGCCTGACGTCTACATAATGCAGGTTCTGACGTTTGGGGCAACGTGCTCACCAAGCATTGCGCAGCACGTCAAAAATAAAAACGCTAGGGAGTTTGCCAATACTTATCCTCGAGCAGCTGAAGCAATAATTAACAGGCATTATGTAGACGATCTTCTGGATAGCGTCGACACCGTGGAAGAAGCCATTCAGCTGGCACGTGATGTGAAGTACGTACACTCTAAAGCCGGATTCAACATACGAAACTGGATGTCGAACTCGAAAGAGGTTTTGCAAGCTCTTGGCCAGTCTGGAGGTACGAAAATGACAATTGAGGAGCAACCAAATGAAACGAAAAGCACCACAAAAATATTGGGACTCTGGTGGGATACAGAAGAAGACATCTTTACTTTTTTGCTGCAATTCACGAAGGATAATGAAGAGATTCTGTCAGGACGACGGACACCAACCAAACGCGAGCTTTTAAGGGTATTAATGTCCATCTTTGACCCGTTGGGATTTCTGTCCTTCTACCTTGTAAGGCTAAAGGTATTGCTGCAGGAAGTATGGAGGTCAGAGTGCGAATGGGATGAGATTATTCCGTCAAGCTTACAAAGCAAATGGGATCGTTGGTGTTATCTATTGCCAGGAGTGGAGAATATTCAGATCCAGCGATGCTACTTACCACAAGGATTTAGCAATGATGCGTCGGTTCAGCTGCACATTTTTGTGGACGCTAGCGAGGATGCAATGGCAGCAGTGGCGTACTTGCGGTTCAAGGATGGGGATTCTGTAAGTTGTGTGATCGTCAGTGCGAAGAGCAAGGTGGCTCCATTGAAACCACTATCAATACCTAGGATGGAATTGCAAGCGGCTTTGATGGGAGCGCGATTGGCTAAAGTTATCACTAAAAGTCTCAATTTAAACATCGAGAAAAGATATTTTTGGACAGATTCCAAAAACGTATTGTGCTGGTACCAGGTGGACCCAAAAAGATTAAAACAATTTGTAATGTTCAGGGTTGCGGAGATCTTGGAGATTACCTCCAGGAAGGAATGGAGATGGGTTCCATCTAAAATGAATGTAGCTGACGAAGCCACGAAGTGGACGAAAACACCAACTTTCCACAAGAATGACCGATGGTTTAAAGGACCTGACTTTCTCTATGACGTCGAAGAGAACTGGCCGGACGCATCTGAAGACATCGAAATTCAGACCGAAGAGCTAAGACCACAGTTTCTGTTGTTGACAGATGTAGTCGAATTCGACCCATTTAAGGAGTTTTTTCTCGGATTTTCGTCATGGAGACGCTTGCATCGATCTGTAGCCTGGATTCTTCGATCTGTCAACATCTTCAAAGGACGAAGGAGCGAATTGGTCACCGGGGGAGAACCCTTATCGACAGAAGAGCTACAACGAGCGGAGAAAGTCATTATTCGTTTAGCACAGAAGGACAGATATGGTGATGAATTGGCTATGTTGAAAGGCGGGAAACCTCTACCCAAATCGAGTCAGCTGTTTCAATGTTCGCCGTATTTGGATGACGAAGGTATTTTGAGGCTGAAGGGACGAATCGATAGCGCCTGGTGCGTCGAAGAGGACACGAAGCGCCCGATCATCATGCCGAAAGACCATCACGTAAGTTTTTTAATAATAAACGATTATCACATTCGTTTCCACCATCGTTGTCAAGAGACTGTTGTTAATGAAGTGAGGCAGAAGTTCTGGATGCCACGCTTGCGAACGCTGGTCAAATCGGTGCGTCGCAAATGTCAGTACTGTCGGATATCTCGAGCGGAACCAGCAGCTCCCGAGATGGCTCCATTGCCAGAGTCCAGATTGGCAGCCTATGTGAGACCCTTCACGTATACCGGCGTCGACTATTTTGGTCCAATTCTAATATCATCTGGAAGGAAAACGGAGAAGCGCTGGGGGGTTCTATTTACGTGCTTGACAATACGGGCAATACATATAGAAGTAGCGCACAGTCTTACATCCGACTCGTGTATTATGTGTGTTCGCAACTTTATGTCGAGGCGGGGAACACCCAGGGAGATTTACTCCGACAATGGTACTAACCTCAAAGGCGCAGAAAAAGAACTAAGGGAGGCTTATCATCATATGAATAAAGACGTGATCCAAAGAACATTCACCAGTGCTGAAACAAAATGGTATTTTAATCCGCCTGCAGCCCCACATATGGGAGGATGCTGGGAGAGGCTGATCGGGTCAGTGAAAAATGTTCTTAAGGAAGTTACCCGGAACCAACGATTGCAAGAAGAGTCGCTACTATCATTTCTTATTGAGGTCGAAGGAATCGTAAATTCGCGCCCTCTAACACACGTATCAGTGGAGGCAGATGATGAGGAAGCAATAACCCCTAACCACTTCCTACTGGGCTCATCGTGTGGCAGTAAACCACCAGGAAAGTTCGACAGCAAGGACCTCCTTCTTCGCAAGAACTGGAGAATCACTCAGCAACTATCTGACATGTTTTGGAGGCGTTGGATTCGAGAGTACCTACCTACGCTCACGCGAAGAACTAAGTGGTTTAAAAAGGTGAGGAACGTCGCGGTTGGTGATGTGGTGATCATCGTAGACGAGAACCTGCCGAGAGCTTCCTGGCCGAAAGGTATTGTGGTGAGTACGGTGAAGGCCAAAGATGGCCAAGTAAGAAGAGCTACAGTTAGAACTGCAGACGGCGTATACGATCGACCAGTGGTAAAGCTAGCAGTGCTTGACGTCAGCAAGTCGGAAGAAGGTGAGACAGCAAGAGAAGCAGCCGCCTCACCGGGGGGGAGAAATGTTGCTGACAGTGGGAACGCAGCCACAGCGAAAAATTGTTCTCGCGCTGAATTTGAATAGCGAACGCGGCGGGCTGAATGCTGCCATCAAAAGAAAATAATGGCAGAGACTGGTGCAAAGGAGCATTTCTAAAACGAATATAAAAATACTTAATTTTTAGGTATTATATGAAATTATTAAATGTAATAACATTTATTTACGTTCAATAAAGTTTTTCTCTTTCAAGAATACTAAAAAAGTATCAACACCCTGATTTTTTTTCTCACTATCGTGACAGTTTTTCAACTGTCAAAAAATGATCCATCTCTGAAAGCAAAATAATAAATTATTTTAAACTATTATTTAAAACTATCAACCGGATACACAGCAGTTACGTAAAAATGTTGAATGCCACTCAAATAGGCAAATAGTAAGTGTATTTTTATACCCTCCACAGGAAGGTATATTCACTTTGTCATGACATTTGTAACACCAAGAAGGATTCACGGCAGACCCTATAAAGTATTTATATTCTGAATCAGGATCACATTCTGAATCGATTTAGCCATGTCCGTCTGTCTGTTGCACGATAGCGTCCAAACGAATCGACATAGGCGAATGAAATTTTGTGAGAGGACTTCTTTTTACCGTCGTCAGGTTGGTATTGAAAATGGGCTATGTCGATCAAGTAGTTCTGGCACCTCCCATACAAAACCACTATTAGACCCATGTGTCTCTCTGTCTGTTGAAATCACGATAGCGTCCAAACGAATCGACATAGGCAACTGAAATTTTATGAGAGGTCTTATATTTATGGCCTTCAGGTTTGTATTAAAAATGGTCCATGTCGGTCAAGTAGTTCTGGTACCACCCATACAAAACCAATATTAGACACACGCGTGTACCTATACAGTACATACAGTGGAGGGTATCAAAGCATCAAAAACCTTAGAAAAAAACAACAAATACTAAAATTTTATCCAAAAGTCAATATTTTTCAAATGGACTCATTTTATAGGTCCAAGTAATGCATTGATTTTGGTGGAAACGGTAACACTGTTAGTAGTTAATTTTTATTTCACCTCGCAAAGTTGTCAAAGCAGTACATATTCACCGCAATGGAGCCGCAGTGCGCGGTGCCCATGTCACACTGTCACTCCCTGCTGCTACTGCCCTACCGCTGCCACTGGTTCGTTCAGCAGTTCAGTTGAGAAATCGTAGCAAAGAACAAGAAGCGATTTGCAGCTTTCAGTTTCGGCTCTTTGGTATTTTAGTTTGAAAGTTATTTATATTTCCATTTGTTTTCCGTACTATTTTTTGTTGAGTTTACCTCCTCGCTCTTCCTATTAATCGGCTAGATCAAAGAAAAGTGATTGTGTAAAAAAAGCAGCGCCACAGTGCAAATATGAGTGAAAAGTGATAGTGGCTCTGATAAGAGAAATAAAATAAAACGATTTTCCTTGTGTCGGGATTAATTACTACAAGCTTAATTATGCACATTTCAGTGTTTATCTAACTTTGTTTTCGTTTTACAAGTAGAAATCAATTTGGAAATCGTCAGCGATGTGGTTCTCGATAAAGGTGTGTTGTTTATCTATTTTCCTTGATCATCACAGACTTGCAAAGATTTATTATTATTTATTAACTATGTAGGTATATAAACTACTTCTATGATATCTATAGATACGTCATTCTTGAACTCGACTGTAGCTATTAAGCACAATCATTCTATTTTTAGATTTCTGCGGTTTATTTTCATGCACAAAAGCAAAATGCAAGCAAACATTTTGGATTTGGACTTGTTTGTATTATTCCACTTGTTGCTGACGGCTCCTCTCTACAGTGTGACGTTTCCATTCTTTTGTTGACATTTTCCAACTTTTAGAATCGTAGATATGTACAGCTAAAACGCCCATACTCTACCTACATGAACGATTTTAAAGTAATTTATTGTTTAGTACTGTTAAGTTCTATGGTCCTATTAATTTGTTAGCTTTTTCGGTTTTAACTAATACGTGTTAAGTGCAAATTATGTATGCTCTTAAGTAGCTTTAAAATGATTATTGATATAACTTGTGGGCAGTTAGCACTCGCAAAAGAGACGATGAGATGCTAATTTGTCTAATTTTATTTTTTGTTTGCAATAGCACACAGGCAATGAGGTACTGTACGTATTCTCAATATGTACTATAAAGTAAACAAATAAATTGAGTGTAAGTAGGTACTATAGTTATATTTACATATCTATTTATATGTAAATGACCCCCAACGTTAATTATATTGAAAGGTTTGTTACTTTGTTGGGCGCCCCCTCGCTAAGGCACTCTTTTTTCTGGAGGATTCTATCAAAAAATCAGGGACTATGACGTTGGCTCTACAGTCATTTACCCTTTCGGATGTTTGTCAGATGTTGCAATATTGTCAGGTAAACAATTGGCATTTATAAATCGTTTTCGGCAGATCGACCACAGGCTATATTCTTACACCGCAAGAAAGCCTGGAAAATATTAACGAATCTCAAGTAGAGACTCACCTCTGTCAATCCTATCTTTACGAGCTCTATAAGGCGATGGCCTGATTCGGGATCCCTATAAACCTGATCCAGCTTTGACGTTACGTGTAAAACTCACGGTTGAATGTGGACTGGATTTCGGCAAGAATAATGCGTTATCATGTGACCTCTTTAGTGTCGTTCTTGAGCAAATAATGCGCAAGGCAGGCGGCGGTTGAATAATAGACGAAATTTGTTGATCTTGGCAAGACTAAATACATATCCTGGGATATAACGTGCGTCGCTAGATACTGATAGCAGCAACTTCGATGTAATTAAGGAGTTTCTCTATTTCGGAGTGACATCTACTCCATCAACCGCACCCTAGTACAGATACGACGAAAAATAACTCTCGGGAATATCAATTTATCAGGGGGCCTACTCTCTATTTCGTTTCGAAAGTTAATCCTATTCGAAAGTGCTTTTCGTTCCGCTTTTAAATTCGTACGCTGTAATACTTTCGATTTTCTGTATTGCCTTTGACATTTGGAGATTTCATTCCGCCTTTGAAATAGAGAATACCAAATATTTGGATTCGAAAAATTTTACTTTCGGAGCGAAATACAGAGTAGGGCCCCAGATGGGCTCAATACTGGAGGATATATATTTTTTTTAAATCTCGACGATTTCATTATAATTGTGAACACCACACAATACAATACAGCCCTCACTGAAAACGCGGTTAGGTACTATCAATTCAGGCAAGTTGTTACGCCCACACCATTGTACATTTATAGATATGTATACAGGATAAAGATATACTTTCACTAATTCATTTCATAGCAATATCAACAAGCCACTTAATAGGTTTCTCGTTTGAACTTCCTTTTATTAAATTCGCATCAACTCGACCACTTTAGTGGTAGTATACAAATGTGTGATTGGTAAACAGTGCTGTCTGCCATAATTGTTAACTGAACAAATATTTGCGGATGAAATTATAACCACCCACCCACAAGAGTGTACACAAATTCAGCAACTATAAAGTGACACTTTCAGTGATGATAGAGGTACCTGTTCCACATGGCAATGTGAAGCAAAATAGGGAATAAGGAGTAGGGTAGGTATGTCAAGTAGGGTTGTTTGTAGACACTTGTGTGCTAAAGATTAAAATAAAGCGTTTGATGATGTTATGTTGGCTATGCTATAATGTCATTAACTTTCATGTTGATAGGGGGTTATTAGTCATAGAGGAAAAAAGCTGGTTGTAAAGTGATTGCTGTCTCATTGAATCTGTTGCGCTGAGTAAGATTTTTAATAATTACTTTTCGATTCACTCTCTCGAGTCAATTGGAAGTCGATCCTACAAAGAACTAGTCCTCTTCACTAGGAAAGGAAAGGATATACCTTTCTCATCTTTGCTAACTATATCTAGACAGCAAAGCTAACATAGAGAACTACAGCTCTCTATGCTTAAGAGATTGTAAGAAATCTATTGGCAAGGAGTGGGGCTTACAGCCTCTTTTTGCGTTATGTGCGTTTGTTGTTATTCACCGAAACACATTAGACAAAGTGGCAAAGAGCTGCCTGCATTTCAATACCCAGACAACTGCTAGTACGGCTTATAGACCAAAAACCAGACATACGTACTGGTCATTCCACAATCCTAAATCGTTTCATCTTCCAACAGAAGATTAACACTTCTTTACAATAACTTCTGTGGGACTGTATGTATAGAGAATAATAAATTGTTGGCGGAACAGCACCATAGGCGTAGCTTCTCACAACAATTCGTTTGTGCGAGTTTTTGTGCGAATGGAAGGAGCTTTTCCAGGACAGTAATACTCTCGGATGTTTGTCAGACGTCCACGAGAGGTGGCGCATTAAAAAAAAAAACCCTCAGATCTAATATGTGTTTTCCAAGGATTAGCACACTAACCACCGATCCACTGCGGCCACACAGAAATAAAGAAAATTCTTCATTACCCGTGTAACTGCCCTGTTATAAAAAAAGTTGCAATAGCTTTTGTGCTAACTAAACCTATAGAACCGGCTTAAGTATTATGAGGTCCATCTGACTATTTGTAAGCTAAACTAATTTTTACGTATTGCATTAGTTTTATTAACAATCCAACACTTTTAAATAATTTTTTTTTCTAAATTCCTCAATTGTAGTCTCTAAACAAAACGATCGTCCTTTGGCTATGCATCTGTTGTGCCGTAATTGAACGTGTCGTACCCGAAGGTGATATTCAAACGGAACCAGTCCTACAACAACAACCGGCTAACTCACCATCTACCTCGTCATCAACTCAAAACCCCAGCGAGAAGCTGCCCGACTTTAAAGAGTCCTGCTTCTATGCCAACGCTGAACTGTGTCAACAATGGAGCAACGAAACTTCCACCGACTCGTGTCGGTGTCGTCCGCATCCAATTGTTGCCAAGTCATGGGTGTGCTGTAACGTGACTGATTACTATATGATCTCATCGTGTAGCAAAACGAATGAATGGATCAATCTTCACATACGCAATGCAACGATACAATTTCTCGATATATCTTACTCCACATTTCAGGCGCTCCGATCGTTGGCCATTACTGATGGAAATATCACTGCCATTAGCAATGGTATGTCGCGTGTAGCCGGCGTAAAGTGCCTTAATGTGTCCAATAACAATTTATCGGAAATTTCCCCTCGTGCCTTTATTGGTTTGCAAAACTTTCAAGTACTCGACATATCGAGCAACAATTTGTCGCGAATTCCCAATATAAATTCGCACCAAAATCTAACTATTGACATAAGGTGAGATAACTTTCTTTTAAAACCTATTATTAGACAAGAAACTTCTAAATTTACATTTTAGTGGAAACAAGAGAATGTCGTGCGATTCCCTGCTCAAGTCGATCGTTCGCAGTTCGTTCAAGTTTGTTGGTCCCGATACGACCTATTGCCTTTTTAATCAAACGTACAATTGGTTCAATTCAACGGACTATGTGCCTATACGACAGCTGGAACGTTGGAAGAGACTGCATTCAGAGTGTCCGCAGATACCTAACCATGGTAGTTGTACGTGTGACGCAGAACAAATGATTTTCGCAGTAAGTATGGTATTGGAAGAGTATGACCCTGTATTAAATTAAATGCATCGGTACAATTGATTTTATTTTATTTTAACAGACCAAAAATGACAAACCCCATTTGTTGTTTACTGCCAAAGTGGATTGCTCTAGTATGGGTCTGATTGAGTTGCCACCGAAACTACCGGACAACACGATATCACTGAATGTTTCAAACAATAGTGTGAGGGATATTAACTCCGTCCCAGTGTCGACTGATAATCATTGAATATCTTTAATTTTTCAGATAACCAGCATTGGAAATCACTTCCATTCGAATCCAAGTTACAGTAATATCATTAAATTTGACGCCACTCAGAATCAAATATCATCAATGTTCGAGTTAGAGGGAACAAAGTTCATGGAAGTCTTCCAAAAGTTCTACTTAAGAAAGAATGCCATTATCAAGGTAAAATTATCTGTCGATATGAACCTCTTCCAAACGCGTTGAATGAAAAATAGAATCGCCTAGTTGAAACATAAGACTTACAGTGGAGCATTATTTTTCATACCTGTTCAATTATTCCCAAATTGAATGTGACTCTAGGAAGAAACATGGGTTCCCTGGGTTGTATGTGCCAGTCGTCCTTTGCGATTTGTGGTAGAGTTGATGTATTTTTCTTAGAAAAGGTTAGCTGCATTCAAAGGAACACTGCTTAGGAAGGAAAAAGAAAAAGAATCATTGAAGAAGATCGTTGACATAAGAAATACGGTTGGGAAAAGTAGAGATTCATGAGGCACACCTGCGTTTACAGCAAAAAAAATCGCTTAATATACAATTTACTTCAACTTGAATGGATCTGCCAAGAGTTGTGCTGATAGGTTGGCATCTTACCGGACGACAAGGAAATAGATGCCTTCCTACCACCTCTTCGTCCAGGCATTTACATTTACCAACTTTTCAATAACCGGTAGTTTGGTTTCAGAAAGGCAAAGCTGTCTATAACCTGTCGAAAATTATAAAATCTTTACTCTTCCACAGATTCCAGAATATCTTCTGTCGAATGCGCTGGATAGTAATCCGAGCGGACGTGCAATATACCTCGGTGGCAATGAACTAAACTGCGATTGCAATTCAGCAAAAGTTCTCAAGGTAAAGCTTCTCAGTTTAGTGCGAGTTTCAGTGTCAAATATCAATTTCTTATCGTAGCTGTGGCTGCTAGCGCGCCATTTAAATATTCCCGACTACAATCAAATTCTGTGCCGCAATATGCCGCAGAAAGTCATCGAACTACAGGAGATCAAACTTTGTCAATCACCACACGACTGGACTGATTACATTTACTATCTAATTGCCCTGGAAGTGATTTTACTTTTCGCACTTATAATGAAAGTCTCATACGACTATTGGGTGTTTAAAACAGCCGGCTACTTGCCATGGCCAGCTAGCAAAATGCCAAAGTTGCCGTGTGATTGGCTATGCGAGTCTTAGAAGAATATTATGCAAAGAAACTACAAAAAAAAAAAAACAAAAACAATCGATTTTACAACCTCAAATGTGATGTTAACTAAACAAGTGCCTATATAACGTTTTGTAATTTGTAAGTGAATGTATGTGCGTGTTGAATATCAAACAATGTGTCAATTATTGTAATAAAAATACAATTTTCTGTTTACAGTGTTACTTCTTCAACTTCTTTTTATTTTGAAGTTTTTGATTCTTTTGGTTGTTCATTTTTTTCTTGGGTTTATCATCCTCGTTCGGCAAGCCCTTTATGGTGTTCTTCTTCTTTTTATTTTGCTGCGGCTTGTTTGTTTCCTCATCTGTACTTGAACGACGTTTGACAAACTCTCCCATTTTGCTAAGTTTTCTTTTTCGGCGCTCCTCGAACTTGGGATCTGTAGAGATGACATCACGTTTGGGGGCATTGTTGGCCAGTTGCTTTTTATCAGATTTCTTGGGTTTTTTCAGCTTCAGCATGTATTCGGGAACACATCCACCAGAGTTTTTAATTATGTGTGCGATGCTGTAACATCGATTACAGTGGATGACTACATTGAATGAGAATAAGCCATTAACTTACCTCCTTAGATTTGTGGTGTCGTTTTGTGTGAAGAAAGTGATTGCTCGTCCCGGTCTTCCAGCTCTGCCTGTTCGACCTATCCGGTGGATGTATGAAATCGTTGTCGGTGGGAAATCATAGTTGATCACAAGATTAACGCCTTTGAAGTCAATGCCACGACCCATAAGTTCTGTGCAAATAAGAACCCAAATGTGACCTTCTCGGAATGCGCGTACAACATTGTCTCGTTGCTGCTGCGTCCGATCCGCATGAATGACGTCCACGTTGATGCCATCGTAAAGCAGTTCGTCAAACAACTGCTTTGCACGGTCCTAAGAAATATTGTAGAAAAATAGACATCACAATTGTCCAATTTTTGGATATTGGTATCAGGTCGTCTTACCTTGCTCTGAACAAATATCAATACAGGTGGTTTCAAGCCTGTCCGCACCAAATCTCGGACAGCAATCAATTTTCCAGATTCGGAGCCGACAAACAGCAGCTCCTGATTCACCAATTCCGTGGCAGAGTTCTGTTGTCCAATAGTAACTCGGGCTAGCCCTTTCATATTCTTTAGAGCCCATTTTGCTACTGGAACCGTATAAGTGGCACTAAACAACGCAAGTTTCTTAGTTGAACTGGTGCAAGCTGCAAGAATATCGTCGAATTGCTCCTTAAAACTATTCTGACCCTCCTCCAACATCTTGTCGGCTTCATCGATCACAAACCATTCAATCCTACAAAAATAATAAAAAAAAAAATATTCGCAGGCTTTTAGAAATATTACAAAAGCCTACCTCGTCAAGTCCAGAACGGGTGGTTCCTGTTGCAGCAAATAGCGTACTCGATTTGGTGTCGATATTAGAATATCGTACTTTTTACTGCTCTTCGGACCAAATTTCTGTTCCGCCTGACTCACTTTGCTGATGACGTGAACTTTGAGAGCGGTTTTCTCGGACAATCGCATGCACTCGCGATAAATTTGCTGGGCAAGTTCACGAGTTGGCGCTAAAATCAGTGCTCGGAAACCGTCCTTTTTCGGCACTTTAAGATCATGTATAATTGGTGTTAAGAATGCTATTGTCTTACCGGAGCCAGTTGGAGCACATGCCATTAATGGACGACCCTGTTGTATGTATTATATGTAAAACAATAGGTAAATTAACAGAACTGACGTATAGCAAACCTTTAACATAATTGGTATCGCTTGCATTTGAATAGCCGTTGGTGTTGGATACTTGCACGATGCCAAATTACTGACAAGCTTTGGTGAGACTTTATATTCTGCTTCCAACTCTTCGAAGGTTGTAATTGGTGGCGGAATATTTTTACCGATAACGGAGATTTTGTTTGTCTTTCGAAGGCCGGTGATCTATTTAAGTAGTCAACACATACGAAGTTAATTTTTAATAGCATAACAAAATGTTTTCATTGTAAACCATTATATATACTGTCATACTCACTCGTTCTTCTTCGTGTAAGCGCTTTTTTTCTTCCAAAGTTATTGAATTCTTTTTCTTTTTTGGTTCATCAGGAAGTGTGGAGCCTGATAAAAACTGCATTGTATTTTCCTCTTCTACAGATGAGTCTTCACTTAGATGTTCTTGTTTGATATCATTTTGGGGTTCCTGTTTTATAACTATGTCCTAAAATGTATTTTTATGGAACTTAGGTTTCACTAGAAGTTGGTGGACACATACCTTATGTGGAGTTTCTTTCTTTTTTGAAAAATGTGCACCTCTTGTCAACTGACGAAATAAATCAAACGAATCCATTATTATAATAAGAATGTTCTTCTAAACTTTGTTAAATTTCAATTAAACTGCACTTCAACTTGCACGTGTACCTCGATTTCGATTTAAAAACAAATGAAATGTCAATGTCAATCGAAAACGTCAAAACTAATATCAGTGCTACCAGACTTTGGACAACTACTTTTTGCAGTATAAGGACCAATCTAGGTACCTACTTTCGGTTGTGTACCTACTTGTTTATTGATCATCTAGTACAATTTGGCGGTAGTCTTATGGTGGATTTACATTACCACGCCACGCAATTTTGCATGACTTCAGAGAGAGAGATCCGTGTTTCCACAGTCAAGGCTAAAGATGTGTATGAGTGAGACCACACGCCTAAAAGTTGAATTTAGGCCGCCATAACTTTTTTAAGGAGGTTTGTGGTCTCACTCTGACAGATCATTAGCCTTGACTGTAGCAAACGGATCTCTCTCTTTAAATTCGTGCAAAATTGCGTGGCGTGGTAATGTAAATCCACCATTAAGCACAAAGCAGTAAGAATAGACCGCCGACTTCCCGTACACCTACCCGATTCCCACCGGAAAGAATTTCCCTGTCTGTGAATACGTGTGAATACGTGTAAATGTCAAAATTAATGGCGGCAATGTTTTTCTATGCAATACCATGCGACCAGGATTTTTCAAGTATGCGTGCGTTAATGGCGCCCCTTTGATTTTGTACAGCACCAATACATGAAAAATCCTGGTCTCGCCGGCAGCTTGTAGGCAAAGTCCGTTATGTGGGAGGAGTCGACGGTCTATTCTTACTGGTTTGTGGTTTTAAGTGTGAGGACTTTTAAAAGTTGAAATACAAAAACTCCATTGACTATTCAACCATCTCAGGGGTGAATTGAATCCCAAACTCCTTGAAAATATTTTTCATGAAAAACTAGTACAAAATTGACATATGCAGTTACAAAATTCTTACAAAACAAATTCATACATAAATACGCAAATAAGTACTTTACACTTGCCTTCGTCGTCAACGAAAATCGCCATTATTCCCCTTTCTGCCACAATTACTGTTTTTATTTGGCTGCAGCTTCCACGCGTTGGTTATTTCATTTTTTATACCCTCCACAGCAAGGTATATTCACTTTGCCATTATGTTTGTAACGCCAAGAAGGATTCACCGGAGACCCTATAAAGTATATATATTCTGAATCAGGATCACATTCTGAATCGATTTAGCCATGTCCGTCTGTCTGTCTGTCTGTCTGTTGAAAGCACGATAGCGTCCAAAGGAATTGACCTAGGCGAATGAAATTTTGTGAGACAACTTTTTTTACCGTCGCCAGGTTGGTATTGAAAATGGGCTATGTCGGTCAAGTAGTTCTGGTACCTCCCATACAAAACCACTATTAGCCCCACGTCTCTCTCTGTCTGTTGAAATCACGATAGCGTCCGAACGAATCTATATAAATCCTTATTTGATATTTGCGTTGATATAGTGAGGACGTCGAAAACGGGCGTCCACTTCGGCTTTACCATAGAATTTGTTTGTGTTTTCAAGTCCACTATTTTTTTACCTGCCAAATTTTATTTCGTTATGTCTTGTTTTTGTGTGTAGCCAAGTCGTACATGGCAATGAAAGTCATGAGAAGACCATGACGTGTGGCCAAGCATACTGACTTGACTTTTATTGTTTGCATTTGCAACACTAGTTGTCATCACACATCTCTTGAAGTTTATGGTTTCGGCTGATAAATAAACTAACTGGCTGAATACGCCCTTGAAACTATTACATTTTATAAATGTAAACATTTTTGACAATTGACATCAGCAGCGACAAGCCGACAAGTGTTTTTGCGTCACAGCGATTGTCAACAATTTTATTTACAAGTTGTTTTTGGTTGAAAGGAATAAACGAATTTAACGGCGGTTTTCCCTCTCATATCATTATTATTTGTTTTCTTCTTTAGTTTACACTAAAATTATATTCCATCTTAAATGAATTTATCAGGCTTACTACGTGTTCCAAAAGGCATACATATACCTATAAAACGGGAAGATCGCAGTACAGTAAGCAAACACTTCCTGGCACAATACTTGAGACGTGCAATTAATTTATAACTATGTATTATATTCCATATTACAGAGGGTTGCTGTAAAACAAGAATTTTCAGATGGCTTTTTTAAAAAAGAACCTAAAATGGAAGTCAATTGCCCAGTGTCTTTTATGAAACTATGTCCTCCAAATGGGCTCTTAATTCCCAATGTAAAGAAATGTGAAATGCGCAGTATTAAAAGACGTCCGAACAGAAAATTTCGAAACTCAAATCGATTTCGCGGTAATCAGTTTGCCAGAGCAGTACATGTTCATAAGAACCTCATTGCTAAAGACCCAAATTCGCTATCTGGTAAACAGTTGGATTCGCTGACTTGGGCCGAAAAGGTCATTGTGAGAGAAAATTTAAAAAGAAATGCACAATCTGTGTATTCAATAGGAGTTCCAAATGTCGATTTGATAGAACAGGATAGCCCGATTCTGATAGAGGACGATAATATTTCGGATACCCTACAACTAGCTGTGGTAGATTTTGGTACACCAGGTGGCCGGTATTCAACTGCGCATGGGAATTTGATTCAGAAGGCTTTTGGCAAAGCAGTCGTTAAGCATACTCTAAAAAACTTTCAATTTGCCGTCCTTTCATATGGATCACCAAGCTGGAATGATGGTGTCATAGTTTTAGACTGCAGAAATGAGTTCTCCTATGATTTTGCAAAGACTGCTGTGGGAAATATGAAACTCTGGCAAGGATCTCTTTTGAAGGCCATTCCACCCGAAAGCAATCCATTCGTGTCTAAAGCAAGGCTCGATGTTCCAGATCTAGGCATTGTGACGAATGAGGTGCTTGATGTTCTGCGGTGTCAAAATCCATTGCTGAATATGAAGACGTGGAAAATTATTGATGAGGACGTTTCGAGGGCAAGTTTCAGAGGGTTCACTATACTGGTGTCGGAGCCTCCTGCTGCACTTTTGCAAAATAGGCAGCTAAAGCTGTTCTTTGGAGCCGGTGAGGTAACCCTAAAGCTTCTCGGTTGCAATTGGACTGACGACTTTTAGAATGTAACACACGATGGTTATTGTGACGAGACGACCAGTGAAGGTAGTCCAAATCAACTTCACCACAGTAGGGTTATGTTGCCCTATTAGGTGTGCATAATTGTATCGACTATGTACCTAGTCAATGAATTTCCAAAAACAGAAGTAAATTACTCATTTACTTTGTTAGGTCGCATGATTTTTCGTTTTGGGTAAGTCCTTAACGAATTCTATACAAAATTTGTAAGTCAGGGAAACTCCACTGAATTGAAGTCTTGTTTACAAGAAAACTGAATTATTTATAATAGAATACGCCAGCCAAACGTGGTCACCCTTTCAGCAAGTGCATATAAGCAGAATCGAAAACATACAAAGACGTTTTCTTCGATTTGCACTCCGCGGTCTTTCTTGGGACGATCCCCTTATTCTTCCTCCCTATCAAGACCGCCTCAAACTCATTGACTTGAATAGCCTTGAGGATCGCAGGGATACTGCAGACATTCTCTTCATTCATCGACTCCTATCGGGCTCTATCGACTGCCCGTCTATTTACAACTCAATCTTCTTCAATACAAACCCTCGTAATTTAAGACACCCCCGCCTATTCTATCTACCAAACCACCGCACGTCCTACGGCTCCAACGAACCAATTTCCCGTATGCTACGGAAGGTAAACTCAAACATTTCCATTTTCGATTTTAACCGCAGCACTCCCTCCATTAAGCTCAGTCTCCTTAACTCTAAACACTAGCTTTAAGTCCTAGTTATAAGTCTTAGTTTTTAGTTCTAGTATTATAAGTTTGTATTTCTAGCTTGTACTAAGCCTAATAAATGGGGACATTGGTCCCCACCAAAATTAAATCAAAATTATATTTTTTAATTTTATGTATGGAATAAAAAAGTTGAAAGTGGGTATTCCTTTTATTTTAATGATGGTGCGACGTGTGAATTTTAGATTTTAAATTGCAGACCTTAGTGGCGGTTAGTGGACATTTTTTTCGTAAGAGCTTTTATTATACGAATCGCATGTGCTGACCTTCCAAATACATACCAGTTTTGTAATTGGGCGAAGTGTGGAAAGTGGTGCAGCTTGAGGTCCTAATTGAAATCATTCGGGCAAACAAAAATTTGTTTTCGACTTACGACAGGATGATTGTAAAGCTGGACGAACCACGTGCAGTCTGTCGACATTGTCAGTAATACAAGGGAGTACCAGCACAGTCATCCGTCTCTGTCGACACTGCATTAGTCAGTGACGTACCGTAGCACCAAGTACCATGAAGGCATTTTTAACTTTCTGCCTCAAAGATAAATCTAGATATTCATCTCTATCACAGAATCCGTAGTACTCGGAATTTTGTTATGAGCCCCGAAAGAACGATCACAGAAACCGTTGTAGTAGACATTTTTCCTACGAATTTCGTATTCGTATTCTTCTTCGAAATTCGGAGCAATTTCTACTACGACGGTTTCTGTGATAGTTCTTTCGAGGTTCGGAACAAAATTCGGAGTACGACGGATTCTGTGATAGACATGATTGACAGTTTGGTACTGCCGAAACTTGATCTATCCATCTGCCCATCCGTGAGCGTCCTTAGATTCGAAGCGGAGGAAGCGAACTATACTGCGATGGAGGTATCTGAAGTTTTTCTTCTGCCGCTTTGCAAAAACCTGAAAGACTTGTCTTGGTTCAACATCATTGGGTCATTAAGGTTGCACGGGCTCAGGACTCCTAGCTAGTTGCTCACCAGCTTCAATCTCATAAAATCAAAGCTGCGGGCTTTTGCCAACATGCGTCTTCTTTAACGGAACAGTGATGACGACTCCAACTGCGGATATGGACATAAATGTATAATTAATTCGAAATATTTCATTCGAGATTATTTCTTTTTGGGATTTTTGTAACTATACATTTGTTTGAAATTTTTTTTTCGATATATTTTGTATTCGAGATTTTTGTTTTCGAGATTATAGTTTTCGAGCGAAATTTATAAAACAGTGATTTAAATTCACCAAGAAATATTTTTGGTGGCAATAAAAGTTTCACTGAATGCACTCACTCATTAATCTAGTATATTTTTAACAAGGAAAATATATAAACCGAAAGCACAGGCCACTGTCATTTATTATTGTTTTTCATTAAAGCTTTTTCACCGTCTGTACTTGTACTTGTACTGCAACAATTATTTATGAAAAAATGTTTTGGCCAGCGGTTCGTAAAGGAATATTATTACAACTAATTGCATTTTAAACTTAATAATACGTTAAACAAACAATGGCAGAAGTCGGATCATCGAGTGCAGGTCAACTATATCCCTCTCAAAAGAGAAGGACTGGACCTGGACATGTAGTAAGTGTTTCTGGTGAAATTTTGACCATACAATTGGAACTCATTCAAAAATGTATTTTTCTTTTAAGGGTCCAGAAACCAGTAGAAAGAGATCTTCGGAAGATGTAATTTTCATTTCTGCGACTCCTGGAATAAAAGAAGAACCGATAATAAAAAGAGAAAGATTTGATATTAAGGAAGAAGTCATTTCTGATGAGGAGGAGGAGGAAGAAGAAGACGAAGATGTAAGTAAACAACATTGAGATCGATTACTATTCCGATATTGATGAAAATTAGCAAAGCCACCTCTTTACTTAGTGGTTAGTGCATTTTATGAATCGTATTTTGCAAGGATTTAGGCAACTTCATTCTGACCCCATTATGTACAAAATTTTCAATAGGACAAGTTATCAAGACAAACAATATTCTTACCCAGTGAAAAGAAGATCATTTGTTGCTTAGCTCTTTTATTTGTACATTTTCTATTTGCGATTGATGGTTAAGCGCAAACTGTGTTTTTAAAAATAATCTTCTTGCAGGAGGTTGAAACCGTATTTGGTTTGCTCTACGAATGGGACCTAGAAAAGGACCTAAGTGCAGTATTTGAAAGTAATTAGCTAAGCTATAGATTTAACTGTCACAAACTTGTTAAGCTACCAACATCTTTACAGGATATAAAATCACCGTGGAGGTTATGCAAAATTTAAACGAAGACGACATAAAGGTAATGATACCAAATGATAAACTTGCGATAAGGGTTATGCTGCGTACCCATTTAATCAAATGGCAGAAGGAAAATGTAAGTAATGAAATCATAATGATTGCCTTGTGCTTATTTGGTTCTTCTAGTTTTTATACAGCAGTAGGTATATTGGTACCGAGTTTTAAATTTAACATTTCCAGGGATATGGCCCATTCGAGGACAATGAACCATTAACACAATGCGCTGTCCACCCTCGCATAGATCTTTCGAGAGAAATGCCAGTGTGCAGTTGCAAAACCTCACCTCGTCCAAGGAAAAGGAAGTTGACTGTATCTCCGCAGGTTTTGTACGAGGAGTCAAAAAAATGGCTTGAAACAAACCGACATCCATGGTTTGATCGTAATGGTGTTGTCGACAAATGGAAGCAAACCTATCGTTTTAGGAGAACGGCTTTTATGAGCAGCGAACGAAAGGAAGCTGTCGTTAATCAATGGCCAATATTATATCATTCTCTGGGACACACATTGGTATATATAATAATTTTAAAAATGTCAGTTCTAATATGCGTGTAACTATTTTGTTGCAGATCGTATCAGACTTTGATCAGATTTATGCCAATAAAACCAAATGCCTATCCGGCAAGTGGGATAAATTCTATGCAGACATCATGCCCATATTTGGAACAAACATTAGAGACTCGTATAGCATTCACATGTACAGAAATTTGGATATGCAACCAAACAAAGGTTCTGACATTTTAAAAAGTATATACATTTGTTACCTTGGAATTACATATACATTTGTATTTCAGAAATAAGAGACAGTCATGCTTGTCAGCTCATTAATTCCATACTGCCACCATCCGAAGTTATTCTTTTGAAGTTGATCACTGAGAAGGGCAGAATTAAAACGACCTTTTGGAAACCAAGCATCCGTGATGCGCGCACCTCGTTCTTTAACGTGGTGGTAACTGAACAAGATGCCAAAGAAATGGCCGTGTCCATCAGAACTAGATGCCAAAAATTGGGTCTAAGTCGTCAACCGCTAATTTTTGGCATCGGCTTTAAAGCCGAGCATATTAAACGATTTCTTATAATTTACAACCATCTGCAGTACAGGGTTGACTCGTTTCTGAAAGCTTTGGATGTTGTTTTTAAACTATACCATGTTTTTAATTTAGAGTACAACAAGGAGAGCTATCTGATGTGGCTGTTTATCCAAAAATATTTCTATAACATTGTTACACCTCACGATCTTAAGTCAGCGGAACTGGATAAACTAATGCAACTTCTCAACTAATTTAGATTCGCATTACCTACAGTTGTAAAATATAACACTGAACTCATGTTTAGCAAATAGATTAAATTTTCGGTTTATGTCTGTATAGTGCAGCGCACTTTAATTACTCAAATAAATTAAAAAAAAATGAATTAAATCATAAAGAAATGGTTGTTTTAAATATTTTAGTTAAGCAAATTGAACAGAAGCATTTAGTGTCTTTTTTTATACCCTCCAAGAGAAGGTATATTTAGATTTACTTTGCCATTACATTTGTAACGCCGAAAAGGGGTCACCGGAGACTCCATAAAGTATACATATTCTGAGGATTAAATTCTGAATCGATTTAGCCATGCCCGTCTGCCTGTTTCTTGAAAACCAGATAGCGTCCAAACGAATCCACTTAGGTGAATGAAATTTTGTTAGATAACTTATTTTTATGGTCGTCAGGTTGAACCTTATCCTTGCTTTGCTTCATGCAATTTCAATGGCTTTCTTCTTGGAAATCAGAGGCTGCACTCCTGCAGTTGCATCTAGGTGACAAGTAGCTTGAGTCTTGAAGCAATTTGGTAAATTTTGTTCGGCACAGTGCGCTGGTTTTTAATTAATGTCCTCTTGTATCACGTGCGTTTCCGACAGACATTGTACTAAACTTCATTTGTATTATATTTACCGAGGCTGTTTTCTTGTATTTCTTGTATTCGCTACGTCGACTTGTCCGTCATTTATGCTTCACGGAACCCATTTTGCGCTGTCCGTACTGCTTTTTGTTGCGACGGAGACTCTCGAGAACCTATCAGGTCAATAAAATTTGGTTTCTTTCTCTGCTCCTTAAAGCAAAAGTATTCCTTTATGGCTGGATCAAAATCTGCGCTTAGGCACTCGTCTGGTTTGTCATGTGGCATAACGTGGAGATGAGAAAAAAAAACGCCAACAGGAGTGCATGTAACACAAATATGCGTGTTTATCATCGACTATAAATACCTTTTATTAGCCGTTACTTTTGCAATTGCGAAAGCACTCAAATAGCTATCCAGTTTCCGTACCCTACATTTCTACAACACTTTTTTGTAGCTTCGCAATCCCTTCCTCTCGTGTGTCGTAAAAGCTGTCCGCTTTCCAAAGTCCTAAGCGCAGTTTGGGAAAGTTCTTCTATTGTCAATGTTCTTAAATGCATCGAACGTAAGCTTTCATACAGTGTGTTCAAAATCGCTTCCGCCAGAATATAAACATTTTTGCTCATGTTAAGGTGCTAGTATACGGTATGTAGGGTAGCACGACACTTACGTATGGAGCTCTGACGTCAACAGAGAGTGCACAAAGATAGCTTGCACACGGCATGTGTCCAATTGAGACCATTCGCTGACGTAAAAATGACGTCAGTCTACATACGTAATGGGTACATGCTGCGTACAAGCTCTCTTTGTTCACTCTCTGTTGACGTCAGAGCCACAATTATGAGGCGTGCTACATATCGTGTACTAGCACCTTAACACCTTTAAGCTTCCCGTATTATGGAACTGACTGTATTTCATCGCATAGCTGTTACCTCGAACACTTAGATTTTGGCTGGATATCCCTGATGAATCTATAATTCAGATAACGGATGTGTTGATTAATGTGTCCTCTCTGGGATTGGATTGTTGGTCATTTAAAATGCGATCGTTCCAAGTTCAGACGGTTGTAAGGCATTTGGGACATATTTTTCACTAACAGATCACTAAGATCTGACAATAGTTTCACGTTTAACAGAAAAACAACAAACATACATTTTAAATAGAGAACTGCTTCGTGCAGTTAATATTCGTTTATTGAATAATGAATACTTGTTATAATAAGTCTACAGTAAGGGTTATTGAGAGAGAAGAAAACAAAAAATAGAGTCCGCAAAGGTGAAATACAAAAATTTAAAACTACTCGTAACACTACTAGAATGTTTGCCGTTGTCGCTTTTCAACTAACAAAGAGAAAAGATCAGAAATTAAATGAGCTTGTATCCACGCGAAGCGAGTTTGCGCAAAGTAATACGTTATGTTACAAACGCCAACGGGATATCTTTACTGATCATCCGTATGGAAGGATGTGCCAAACAAGCTGTTGCATACTGCTATAGCAACATTCTTGCGGGCGATCTTCTTAGAGCGGCCTGTGCCAACGAATTCTTGTTCATCGACCATTACTTTTATTGTCTGGATAGGATTGGTTGCGTCGCCGTTATTGCCACAGTCTGTGTACGTCAAGCGAGGGCGCATCTAAAAAAGAAAAGACCGTTTTTTATGTTATGCACTTTGAAATGGGGACAAATAAAGCGCGTACAATGCACAATAGTGTAGCGGGATGCATTATCTCCCAGTTTGGTGGCAATTCATTGCGTCCCACTGGTTTTTTTGATGAAGCTGTCTCAGCTTGCTGTGTATTATTTGTAGATGTTTGGGGAGGAGCTGTATGAAACTCCGGAACATGATAACCTTCATTCTCCCATGCAGTAAATAGTTTGTATAAGGCATATGACGCCAGGTTAACCATTGGTACGTCATCGGTATCATCAGAAGTCGCGTTGTTGTCTTGATCTTCCCCGTTGGTTGCTGCTAAAAATATAATATTAAAATTACACAATCACAGATGAGCTGTAAATACTAATGTACCATCGTTAGATTCACTAGTGTCCATTGGATCGGCTAGTGCTACGCTTCGGGGCTTTTGCATCATCTTTTTAATGACATAGTCGCGCAAAGCTTTTTCGCAAGCGCTTGTCTTGGCGCAGTTCTTAGAATTGCCTGTACCCTCGTACTGGCAATTGTTTACTGTCACCAGTGCAGTGAAACCACCCTCCATGTTGCTGTTGATGATGAAATCACCAATTTGAATGCCTTTTACTTCGTATAGCGCCATCAGAGCATTCTTTGGTAAGATTACCTTGCGCAAATGACGATTTTGACGGATTTTTCTCTCCTTGGCACGGACTGTGAAATAAATACAAACGGATGTGATAATTAATGGTAATGGCAAAAAAAAATTACATCGAGTAAGACGCTAAATATAGGCGGCCCAAATGAAGACAGAACTGCAGGCAATTCGTAACCCAGGTTTTACGTTTAGTAGTCAACGCGTGTATTGATTGATGATCAATGTTCAAGTTGGTCCGAGTGATGCAAAGGGAAAGGACCTTCCTCCAGCAAAATTAATGTGTAACTGTACGACATATTTAACTGTGTTCCCGGACTCAGCAAATCAATAGCAGGCACTTAAATCGATTAAGGGCCGTTTGCTGATATGGCACCACATAAACTCTTATGCAACAGTTTCTGCCTTTCAAAAAGTAGCCCATAAGAATTTAAGTAGAACTCAAATCGGTATGAGTATCAGCAAACGGCCCTAAGTCTGGCAAGCATCCTTGAGAGGAACTTACAATAAATGTTCCTTTATTGATATGACTCGTGGCAATTTAGGTTCAAGGATGTCCAAGGACAGAAGCCGAGTGAATGCACTGCTGTTTGTTTTCTCCCTAACAAAAAATGGGCTAATTTAATTTTTAAATTCAACTCACCTGAAGGCTTCTTGCGAACTCCGCCGAATATTTTCTTAAAGAACGGCTTACGTGTCGTGCCATTCTCCTCGGTCATATCCTCACTGCCGGACATAACTTCGGATTCAGTAACTTGTTCAGGAGTCTCATCCATTTGTTCGACAGCGGTTGATAGTTCGACTTCTTCTTTTGGTTTTTCCTCTGGAACAGCAACAACGGCAGCAACGGCTGGTTTGACTTCTTTTTTAAGAATGGGCTTCAGTGGAGTTTTGATTGGGCTGGCTACTGGAGTTGGAGTACCAGATGCCGCCTGAGTCTGAGCCTTCAACGGGCGTGGTGCACTAGGTTTTTGCACTTGTGGCTGCTGACCATTATTCAAATTATTTTGACTTCCTTGGTTCTAAATATTCAAAGTAAAGAGTAACAATCAAATTATAAGTTAATAGAAGTGTCCCATATCGGACCATGTGTATTGTGATGAGAAACAAAAAAAAAATTGCAACTGTTACGGTATATTTTACAACAACTAGCACTTAGAGGTGTATGAATGTTGTAAAACTGAGACACTAAATGAGTTATTATGTAATTATCGTTCGTTTACAATTTTTTTTTTATGAATTCTTATGTAAGCAAAACACTTTTAGTTAACACATTCGGGACTTACTGTTTCTACCCTTACATGATGTTAAAAACAAAAAGACAATAAATGTGATAAATAAATTTGCTCTCTAGTCTACAAACCCCTTGATTTTATTTATATTTTTTAGCTCCATGGTATTGTATTTTCATTGGAAACATTGTCGATTTGGGGGGGAAAAGAACGTGATACCCACGCACTGCTGTTGGCACACCACCTGTAGTAATCTCTAGTTGCCGAGTGAAGATACATGGTTTGTTGCACACATGCCGATTTGTTTCATTCCAAACATTATTTCATTGTTTAGGAATAGCTATGGACATTCCTACAGCTAGGACCCAAACGATGTATTATTTTCTTCTTCTTTTTTTACCTTGGACTTATATAATTGTTACAAACTATTTATCCATTAAAATTGATTTGCAGTTACTGCTGGGTGGTTTTACTCATTTAACACTCAGTGAGTTTAGTTGCTCTCTTGTTAAAGGAGCAGGAAATTCATTGAGATTACAATGAGAAAATCCCGGAGATGTGAGTTGCTGTTGGTGCGTTGTATGTGCCGTTGAGACACGGGCGATAATGTCGAAATTATCATTTTAACGGATAAATAACTGGTTAAAAATTATACAATTCTACATGGAGTGCGAAATGTTAATATAGAAACAGTTATATACAATTTCGTTTGAGGTTTGAGCAAAGTAAATGAACATAACTACAAGAAAAATGTTTTTTTTTTATTGTTGTTTGTCAAATATCTGGACCAAGGCGAGATATTTGCTGCTAAAAATTATATAAATAAATAAAAAAAAAATAAATTAATAAGGATGTAGCCATGATAACGATAATAAATTGTTAATTCATAAGGACTAATAAATTATGCAAGCCTTGTCACAAAACACACGCGTTGATTCAATGTGAACCGTGTAACAAAAAAACTAATAAATATAAACTTAATGTTTGTTAACGTGTCTCACCGTGAATGTTTTATTTCAAGCAGAGTGTAAATTGTGTTTTTTTAAATAATAAATAGAGTATAGTTCATATTGAGTCAACTTTTGTTTGACGAGGATCATAATCATTATTTTGAAATGATAACATTTCTACGTCACTACAATATAGCCATTTGTAAATGCTTGTTATTTTGTTTAAATTACTTGTAAATATCAAACAGTTCACCGCCGAGCTTGACCAAATTTTACTTCCAGAATTCTAGCAATTTATATAATAAAAAGTCATTTACCACCAGATTCAAGTGCAGGCAGATCATTGGGGAATGGGGATACTGGGAGCAAAGCGGTTCGACGACATGCCTACCCTGCAAAGCTCCAGAGCAAGAGAGAAGCTGATGAAAAAAGAATACAAGAAGTCGAGAAGTATGGAAAGATTTACCAAAAAATATAAAGAGCACGTCGCGTCAAGGTTGCAAATGACCGAACCAGAGCCTGCATAGACGAATTAGGAATTTAGGATGCTGGTGAGAGTCCCACTTTCGCACCGGGCTGTAGTGAAAATGAATAGCAATATGCACATATATAGCCGAGATTTATTGACTTCATAGAAAAATCAAGGTGCTTAGCCCGATAATTACAATTTATTGTGCAATTTATTTGGTAAGTATGTATTTTGTTCACTTTAATAACACGCATATCCAGGATATATAGCATGGTCCTGTTCTCAATTTTTGAATGTATGAAAGGGTCTCTACTCTATGACTATTGCTCTTATTTAAAATATACATATTTCTCTCAAATTCCCTTTTGCCCATTTAATCAATATCTTTTGATATCGCTATTGTAGAATGTACCTACCACCCGGACGATTAGATTAGAAAATGATACTTTGTGTAAGTACGTAAGCGGCTCAATGTAATACATATTTTTAAAAGCGGAGAAGTTACATTATCCATTAAGGGCAATCCCTCTTAAAGTTTAGGACGCACTTTAAAATGATATTTCAAACGTAAAAGACGGACCTTATAATTAAAGCCCAAATCGTAAGCAGAACCCAGACGCTGCCTAGAATCGTATGTACGTAGAGTACTTCGAAAGATGGATATAATTAGTCCAATATAAGCCCATAATATTGTGTTTCTAATGTATTCGTATATACACAAAAAATGTGTAAACGCCAGACGTTTTCCAGATTTTCGCATCATTATCTGAATTATTAGATCTCATAAAAAAACTAAAAAAATTGTAGGTAGTTGATAGTGTTTATTGGATATTAACATAATTTGCATTGCATATTGCAATAAACTTAAATACAAATAACAAATTGAAAACTTCTATTGAAGTGAATTTGCATGATAGATACTCAATGGCCGACAAGAGTGGTTGTTAGTTAGTTTTAAGATCTGAATTCTATATACCGGGTGAAAATTTATTGCAAATTGCATAACAGTATGTAAATCGTGAACATGATTCATAAACTTAATATCTTTGTTCTCAATCGCTGTCCTTTTTCAATTTCACAAAATAATGAAATTAAAATTATGTGTGCCCTAAATAGAATTTTTCTGGCTCTTGAAGAAAAAATCGATTTTTTACCGGCTACACGAAAAAACATACCCAAGCATTTACAAGGTACATAAATTTAAATATTAAACAATTACTTATACTTACAAATCCGCTATTCAAATTATTTGGATTAGTTCTCCTTGCCCGATTCATTTTATGTTAGATCAATGCAAAATATAAAGCAAATATTATATTTTACTAGTAAAACAAAAGGGTAACTTCACGAAACAACTGCTGATAGGCGTTTGATGATTTTGGTTGGCCAATCTGCATTTGGCCATTCACGGTGGAGAAAGTAGAAACTGTCAATAAAGTGTTACCGTGTCACTTGTGTCGAAACAAACAAATCTCAATGAATAATGCCAACTTAAAGCAACAAAAAACAAAGTAAATAAATAGGTGGCGCAACAGGCGGGTAGACACCCTAGGCCTAGTTTCTCGCAACCATCCGTTTGTGTGAGTTTCTATTACTGGGACGAATGGAAGGGACCTATCTTTCACAATTTTTTAAAACTCGATTTATTATACAAAAATTATTCTTTTAAATAAAAGAATGAAAATGAAATAAATAAGAACATTCTCGAAAGGCTGGATAGTCGTGCCCAAACGTCAAATAGTAAAAGAAAGTGTCAAGTACTTGGTAGTGTGAAAAATAAAATCAACACAAAGAATGGATATTAATTTAATTTCCGACGATTGTGGATTTTATAAATATGTAGCTACTTTTATAACCGAGGAATATCCAATAGAAAAAAAAACATTGCAATGTCAGCGAATAAAATGCGGCGATATGATAGGAGTGCATGAATCGAATCGACAGCGACAGCATGTCGTATAATCCATAGGGTTACTCGCATGCGATAGCTTGTTGTTGTCCATAAATCTCTGTGAAAAGTCTCAGAAAAAAGAAAAACGCACGTCCATTAGAGATAAAGATACAAAGATGGAAGTACTTTATTGGTGATACCAAATTAAGTTTTTACATGTATGTAATGCTGCCAAATTAACATAGCTCAACTCGGATCAAAATACCTACTTTAGATTTTCAGAAACAACAGCAGAATAACAGAAAAAGTGGCAACAAAATTCTATATCGTAGCACGATTACCTAGATTTCTAATATTTTGAGCCCTATAAAGCTATTCGAATTATCTGACATTAATTTCATCCACTACATGAGTTTATTTACCTACGTCTGCAGCTTTTATTTGCCATTTATTCGACAGTTCAATGTATTTTTTGCGTTTTTAGTATTGGTAGTACTGTCAAATTTAAAATAATCGAAGGTTAGGTATACTTCTCCAGGCATAATTTTGCAATAGTGCAACACGAAGACGGGAAGTAACTACATATTTATTGGTTTATCTTTGTGTAGCTATTTAGAAGTTTATCTAGATATCCAATGATTTGGTGCAAGTGGCCCTAGATTTACTTTAAGCAAGACGGTAACACGTTGGCGACTGTGCTAATTTTGTTTTGTGGAAATGTGGTAACTAACACGTCTATTCTGAACGTACCTTAACAACAATAATTGACGTCAACACGTACCGTTCAGTATATTTGTTAGAGCGAAACGTTAGTAGTATAATTTGTATAGGTATCACTTTTCTACTTCCAGTTGTTTATGAAAAATGGTGCGTCATGATGTCATAGACCACAAATATGGCGAATGCAATAGTAGCCACTTGAATAATATTCTTATGATAATATTGGGTTAACATTCTGCTAACCATTTTGAAATCTGTTAAAACGAAAACAAACAAAAAATCGATACTTTCAGGGAGATACCAATAATAACACACCAAGTATAAACTAAAATTATCCGGCAGCTGATGGACAAGTACCAACCATTTTTTTAATAGATAAAATTCGATTCCAGGACGATGGAAGAACAAGCATTGATAATCAATATCGCTACGATTTTAGCAAAAGATATTGGTTTCGATCAAAGAAACAACTTTAAACGGCCGTTGCCCTCATACCCTTTAGACAAGCTACCGCCGCTGTTGCAAAGTGACGATGAGGGATTTGATTTTTTCCTTCGCCACCATTTGCAGAAATCAAACAATATCAAGCGAAAATCCGCATCAGAACCCAAAGAACATGATACTGTCGCTCCAAAATCGTCGAAACGAAGTGAAGAGCCTACATCCGGCCGAATCAACCTAGTACAGGATCTAGCAACAAATATTTTCGAAAGTAATCTTCATCTAAGTAAGAGCACATTCCAGGTAAGTTTTTTCATATCAAGTTTCGTAAAAATGCCTTATCTTCGTTGCGTCCTTGTAGAAACTCTACACATCAATTGCTGGGTTGATCAAACCTCTCTACACCAACAACACTGTCATCTCTAACCAAACAATTTTCTCATTGGGTCTGTGGAAACTAGCAACCGATGAGCATTTCGAGGAAATATCACGACGATTTAAGATCCCTCTACAGGCTTGTCACCTCATCATTCGCAGCTTCTGGGGCGTTATTTCAGACAATTATGAGAGCTTTATCAAATGGCCAAACTCGCACAGTTCTCAACAGAATCATTTGGCTAGCTTTCAAAAGATGGACAGTCTTAAATGTTTTCCTAATCTCTTTGGACTGATCGCTATCAAGCGGCTGGACATATTTCTGGAGAGTCAAGATGAAGAAACTTCGGTGGTTTTGCAAATAATATGCGATGGGGATCAAAAGATTATCGATTGCTTTGTTGACTTTGCGACAAATTATAATTTTAGTGACAGTCCCATAGGACAGACTCTGGAGAGAGAAACTGCTGCTGTACCTATGGGTGGCTATTTAATTGGAGGAAACAATTTCCCACTTCGGCACTATCTCATTCGTCCATTCGAGCTAGAGTGCTTCCGCGATGAGAGTCGATTCAATGAGCTATTGCGGAAAGCTCAGGAAGTTTCCGATTCAGTTCTCAACAAAATGATGAGACGTTTTAATACGCTCTACGCACTCGAAGCTAAGGATATGAGGGAGGTGCGTAAGGTGCTAGAGACGATTTGTTCGTTGCACAATCTATGTCAGGAGTTTCGCGATGAGTGCATTTCGGATTGCTGGGAGCGTATTGAAAAGTGTACACTGCCCACAAAAGCAAGTGAAAACAATCAATGTGGGCGAAAGCGAAGACTAGAAGTCATGGAGGAGACTTTGAAGGCCTAACTTTTTGTTTGTCCGACAAAATAAAGATTTAATAAAACATTTACAAGTCATACGTTTTTTTTGTCTGTAGGTGCACTAGTATTGTGCTTTTGGTTAATCCTTTGAAAACTGAACTTGTTCTCTTCACGACCAAGTACTGTGTATTATATAAACAACTGATCCATGTGGATAGCAAAGTATGTAATAGTTTCTGAAAGAAATGCATCTTTAAACTCATAATAATCAATAAATTCGGACAACGCAGTTTACAACATTCTATGCTTTTATGACTATTTTAACAAATTAATATTACAATTCATTCACGCCACCATAGTGCGAATCAGAGGAACTCACGTCTATGTATTTTTTTCCATTTCCTTCTCCTTTTGTTTGAGAGCTGCCTCTAATCGTTCAAACTCCTTATCCGCAATTTTATCAGATTCGTCAAAAACTTGTTCTACTTCCGTAACTTCAGGAATATAAAACTGCAACATATTCTGTACGCCATTCTTTAGAGTCACAATAGAACTTGGACAGGATGAGCATGAACCCTAGAGAGTAAAACATTTTCAATTTCTGCCTGCATGTGAAAATATAGCACTATCCGATATACCTGCATTTTTAGTTTCACAACGCCAGCATCATAGCCCATGAAAATAATATCTCCACCATCCTCCTGAACTGTTGGTCGAATCTTACTATCTAACAATTCCTTGATCATCATCACAGTATCGTCGTCGTCCTCATTGATTTGTGTATCAGAATTTGGCTTCGATTCTGTTAGAATAGGCAAGGAACTGGCAAAGAAATCCATAATTACAGCAAAAACCTCGGGTTTTATAACACTCCATTCAGCGTCTTCCAATTTAGAGATTGTAATGAAATCACCGCCAAAGAACACTGATCGTACACCCTCGATGCGGAAAAGCAGTTTGGCTGAAGATACATTTTGATTTCGATTATTACAGTTTATAGATAATTTCACTGCGACTCACCCAGAGGACTACAATAGGCCGATTGGGAAGTTGGAAAATCCATTGTATTGCCTTTTCCGAGCACCACTACACCAGGACAGAATTTTAAACTGTCTGGATTTGGTGTATCCTGTGTCTGAATGAACATGGAACGACGATTGCAGACTGAAATTGCCGATTGTTGGAGCAATAATTTGTGGCCCATAGGTGCAACAGCACGAGCGGAAAGCATTAAATTTCTTTGAGATAATCTGGCAATTTAGGAAGTGTCATTTGGGCATTGTACAAAATAAAAAATGCTATGTACTTACCCAGTCGATAAGCATCTACATGTTGGATAAATTATTTGTGGATAGCGAAGAAATCTAACGAAAATATTCGACATGATTGGAAATAGTTCAGTCGTAATTGCACAAATAAATTTTAAACGTCAGAAGCAAAAGTCAAGGGAAGTTGTGTTCATAAATATCTTGCAATGGTGTACAAAAATTTCCCGGTATCTATTGGTGGGACATGAAATATGTCATGTCGTTTCCGATTGGGCTTTTCTATTGGAAATAACATTTTTTTATGATCCGTGTGGATTTTTAAAAATTAAGACTTATTTTTTATATAATACTGCTTCGCTTTGTAAAATAATTTAATGTCGGTCGGACGTGCTTTTAGAGAATTTCTTTCTTTAACTCAGTGTTTGTGCTTATGGTCATTAGATTTTGGTACTTAAGTACGCTGACCGAAAGAATTACATTACGGATACAATCTGCCGAAATAAGTTTCCCATTTAGAGCAACATAACATGATATTAATTATATTTCTGTTGAGGACGAAACATAATTTTATCCAATTTTATTTACCTAATGCTTTTTGAATAAGACCCCAAGTTATTTAGATGATAAAGTACAACAGACAGAGAGATTGGCGACGGGAGAAATTGGGAGAGAAAACCGCCAATTGCGTTGGCCAACGCATCAATTTCGAATTCAACACATTCAATACTCTAATGTACGATGCCCTAAATTTTATCCAACCAACGCGTTTGATCTGAACGATGTCCAACGTTGCTCACCGCGTTGTTAAAGAAGTGTGCGGGTAGTGTACAAGCTCTAGTTGCTTGTTGAACATGCTTGTGCAGCGCGTTGAAAAACAATTTTACAATAATATGCTGCACATTATCTGCCCGCAACCCGATACTAAACTTCTTAAATTTTTTGTTGACTCGAGTTGTGTTGGGTGCGACGAAATGTGTGTGCCTGTGCTAGTTGAGCCATTGGAATCAATCAACTGACATAATGTTCATGCATTGTGTAGGGTTTACCATTAAATTGCAACTCAGTTGTCTAGAACAAGACGATGGTCTAGATCTAGACAGCGAAGAGATCATTGCGGAAACACCAGCAAAATTACGAGGCAGTCCCTCCTCTTTTTCTTTCACGAGAAATCATAATTATAACAATGTTAAAAGAAGGAGGTATGTGCATTGCTTTCAGTCACAAATCGAATGGGAACAAAATTAAACACGAAGCAATGTTCTGTGCCCTATGAAAATCACTACCAAACTGATGTCGAAAGCCAAACTCGAAATATTTCATAGAAGTGTGAGAAGCTGACAGCTATCAAGTGATGCTTGGTTAAATGTACAAGGGTATCAACGCGTTAATCAACTCTTTGAGCGACCACAACGAAAAACGCTGTTGTCCAACTCGAAGAACTTTTTTTTTGCCAAAATCAGACATGTTGATTAACTAGGTGTACGAGGTCATTCAACAATTGAATGAGTTTTTGAACTAGGTGTACGGGGTCATTCAACAATTGAATGAGTTGGTCAACTAGGTGCACGCGGGGTCATTCAACAGTTGAGTGAGTTGATAAACTTGGTGTACGGGGCCTGCAATGCGTTCAATACAGACATTTTCAATTTTAATTGGAATTACGTTGCTCAACAACATGAGTTTGTGCAAATATATTTTATATATATATATATATGTTATATCAGACACTACTTGTGCATCCCCAAAAGATAAATGCAACATAATACCAAGCAAACCCACGCTTGACTTCAGATTCAACTGAATCATCCACAGATATGCTGCATAAGCAAAATGTATTATAAATAAACCACGCTTGACTTTAGATTCAACTGAATGTTGAACCAATACAAATCTTATCTACAAATTTGCTGCATAAACAAAAAAGCACTATATAAAGGGTCCATCTGACCATAGACCACTCAGTTCTGTATCACACTTCGTTTAAGCCCAAGATTTCCCCCCACCAGTGGTAAGGAATCTGAAGCTCAATAAAAATATTAAAAATTAAAAAAGTTGTTTCATTTAAAAGTTGGTTTCTGTTCGTTAAGAACAGAAAGAAATATATTTTTTGTGTTCAACAAGAAACACAAATAAAAGTTATATATAATATATATATATATATAATATATATATAACTAAAGAGTTGAATAAACTGGGATGCGTGGGACACTAAGTGGACGAGCAGCATAATGTGATAATGATAATAATATACTATTTTATCACTTTTCTTGAAGAGGGGACAAATCACCGTATGTTGGCAATCTCGTGTGGCGCGTGAAGTTAAAAGTGTAACAAGTTCTAGTCAGTTGATGAAAGCTTAAGTAAAATTGACTTCGACACTCCGTACGAAGTACAATACCCAGATAATGAAATTTCGATTTATACGGTTGGTTCTAAAACTAAAGGAGGGTACAGGGTCAGGTATATACTCTAGGGATATAGACCTACACGTGTCATTGAGACTTCCCGATACGGATACATACAGTGTGTTCCAGTGTGTTCTGGCCGTGCTCAAGACCGCGGATCTACTTGATATGGGATCAATAACCAACAAGAATATCGCTATTTACATTGATAGTCAGGCAGCGCTAAGGGCTAGAGTCCTTCATTATCAAATCTGACCTAGTCAGGATCATTATCAAATCTGACCTGCTCAGAGCATTATGTGCGCAGAACCAAGTCAAATTCTGTTGGGTACCCGGACACTGTGATATTAAGGGTAATGAAAGGGCTGACGTTCTGGCCAAAACCGGAGCAGAGCTTCCACTTAATGAAAGTATTGAGGGCATAAGACCACCAATAGCCGTGCCCAAGAGAATCATTCTCGAGAAAATCAAAAATAGGGCAGATCAGAGATGGTTGCATAGTAGGACACAGGGTCTCAAAGGCTCTGTGGCCTAAGCTAGATCGAAGAAAATCTGCAGAATTACTAAAGCTCAGCAGATCAAAGCTACGAATAGCGATAGGGACACTCTCTGGGTACTGTCTTCTAAGGAAGCACGCTATAAGATTAGGTTTAACGGATTCGGACACATGCAGGGTAATGCGAAGACTTACATGTCGCAAAGGATATAACTCCAATTTTCAGGTTTTGTAGGGAAATACATTTTTTGGGTGAAGTGGTTTAGGTTTTTTTTACTGTTAAAGTTCCCCAGGGATGGCGATGGGCCCAATATGGTGCCTAGTCCTATGTGATGGACTAACAGTCACACCCTACTCAACCTAACCTAACCTAACAAGTTCAAGCTCTTAGATGTACATGTAAAGAAAGATACTCGTAACCTCCGTGTAACTGTTTCAGAAGCCAACTGCTGAATCAAAGCTTACATACCTCCCGGATGGGATGGGAAGTATGTAGGTACAATGCAATCGCAAGTTGGATTAAACTAAACACATGTTTGATGTTTTTTAATGCCATACGTAAATTATATATTATTAATTCCTTAATTTGCGCTATATATTCTTTTACATAAAATGGTGGAAGGCCATTTTGAGATTTTCCTATCGTATACAAAATAGAAGCTATTTTTAAGCCATACAATAAAGCAATTTCACCTAAAAAATTCATCTGAAACACCGACATTAGTGTACCAAGTCGTCTTCGTCCAGTCACCTGAACGTGGTAAATACACTACCTACCTACTGCGCATATAAACTTAGCCGACGCATACATATCTGTCCCCCTCAGATAAACGTTTAGCTTTATCAGCATTCATTCGTTTGAAGCGACTTTATACAAGAGAGGAGATGTGTTTTTCGATTCGTCCAACTTAAGTTCAGCCATATAATATACACTTCCTCTAACAATAAGAAGACATCAATTTTCCATCGAAAAATTCCAAAAAACGAATCACTTTCGGATTGTAAAACAGTGAGTTTCCATTAAATTAAGTGAATTCCTGTCGGAAAATCCAAGAATTGAAAATTGTCATTTTCTTAAAATCGACAAAAATCAATATACGACGGACCGCAGAACAAAAAGAGAAAGGCGCGCAATTTTTTTCCCCCGGAACACATCTCTCATACACAGTTCATTGTTCATAGTGTGTTTGTGTATCTAGCAAGCGGACAGAAATCTTCCAATTTGAAAAAAAACAAAAAAAAAAAAAAAAAACAAAACCATCCCCAAAACTTGCACACACCATCAAAGCGAGAACACCTAACGCCACCACAACGCACATATGTACAATAGAAGCAACAACAACAACATAGTTTGGCAAAGGTTTGGTTTTCTGAACACGTATACACGGCATCGTTGCTCTCCACTCTCGCATTGTGGAACAAACTCCGTCGAATACAGTTGTCCTCATAGTATCCTCGTCGTAGTGCGTTCTTGTTCAACAAAGATTTTCAATTTTCACCAGTGTGACAGCAAAAATTGTTTGTGTAATAATATTTGAACGAGCAGGCATTTCTCTTTGATTGGCTGCCATATAGAATAATATAACAAAAAAAAAAAAAATTCGTGTGCGGTTTGTCTCTCTTTTTGCGTTCTCTTTAGCGTTGAATTTTCTTATTTCTGCTTTCGAATAGCGTCAAGTTGTTTTTTTTTTCTCGTGTGGTTTTTCGTCGCGCGACTGTGTGTGTATCACAGAAATACACACGAGACACGACACAAAAGAGTACTGTGTGGAGTTCTCATACAATTTGCTGAAGCACAAGCTGCCGTATTCTTCGTCTCGTTGGCCGTATACATTATTTGGTTACCTACATGGAGCATTTTCATCAGATTCAGGTAAGTTTATTATTTTTCTTTTTCTTTCATATTTCCTTGGTCTTGTATTATTTGTTTCGTTTTTCCCTATTTTTGTTGTTCACTGCGAGTTCCAATATTATTTGTGTCAACGTTTTGTGGGAATTTGTTCGCGAAACTTATTGGAAATGCACACTAGTGTTAAATGGAATTTTTTTTTTGTGAACGCAAAACGGCTAGCCGCCACGCCTATTTTTGTGGGTGAGGGCGGCGGTCCGTTAATCGGAGTGTAATTTTTAACAATCAAATTTTAAAGTGCACCGAATTACAAATCTTTTCGAATTAATGTTTTGTGGGGGGACATTTTTTTCCACATACCTACATTTTGTAATGTGATGCAATGTGAACAACAATTTTTATATTTTTATAGTATGTTTTGTTTTCGCTTTCTATAATAATATAAACTTTATTTGTTGAAAACTGTGTGTGCAAGCGAAGCGGCATCTGGCTAAAAAGAAAAGAACCACTCCGACATGTTTAAAAAAATAAGTACGACCGCGAAATAAATGGAAAAAACAATTTTAATTAAAAGAAAAAAAAAAGGTAAATGAAAATGTCTGCAAATATGTAATAAAAATCGACCAAAACAATGGATACCAACCAAAATATTTTCTTCACAAAAATATACACATACAAAATAAATGGCGGATGCTTACTCAAGAGAAAAATAAAACATCGCATGGCTTATGATAGTTATTTTTAGGAATCGTCGCAAAAAAAAAACATTCGGGCTCGGTGCTTTTCCTACAGGAAATTGAACGAATTTTTGATATTTTCATTTAATTTGGAGACTTTCCACTAATTTAGCAGTATTTTTCGAAACAGAATTAACCAATATTAATCGGAACACATACAAAGGAAGACCGTTCGTTTCGATGTTTATTTTTGTTTTTATTTTTTTTTACTTTGGTGTGGGTTTTGTGCAATGTATATAGGAGTATATTCTCCTCAAGAGAGGAATGTTTGTTTTTTCGTCTGGCTGGACCTGGTTGGGTTGGTTGGTGATGAAATTAAAAACCTAAATTTTTAATTCACTTATGTCTACCATTTAATTAAAAAAAAATTATTGTGTAATAAGCAGGAAAAAGGCTGGCATTGCAATTATATAGAAATCCCGTCAAAAATTGTAAATTCCCTGATGAAATTTGCTCTCATCGCCTGGGACACGTCTCTCTTTCTCTTTCTATTGCTCTTGTTTTTTTTTTTTTTTGTCGAAAATTATGTGTACTACGGAAAGGTACAGTACACGCTACGCCGCCATATCTTTTAGCTTTTCGTCTTGTGTATTTTTTTTTATTTATATTTTTTATTTTATAGAGTCGTTTGGTAATATGATTTGATGTTGGAATTATATTTCGCGCCAATTTTTTTCCCTACACTAGAATCCCATGTGGGAGATATGAGACCGGTGAGAGTTGGTGTTCAGACAATCGGAGTCGGAGAACGGTTCCGAGACGTTGAGATTTTCTGAGAAGTCTCGTGTTGATGGAGATTATTTTTGGCAAGCTTTTCAAAATGTTTGGGAGTTTTTGCACCTCTTATCGACATCCGACTGGCAGAACTGTAAAAAGTGATCATGCAGTTTTTTGTTCTACTATTGCGAGCGGAAAGCAAACGGACCGGTTGTTATTGGATCGTTGGTTATTTGATTAATATCTCTGACTCTGGGTTTCTTCTTATTTTATTTATTCGCTCTGGTCTGATGTCACGTTTGCCTTGTGTTGCGAACCCTAGTTAATCAGTCTGTTCATATATAATGTGGAAAAGGCGGAGGAGGAGTTGCAAAGGATATGTAGTGGAAATTGAAAATACATAGAATGGGAAGTGTTGCCAATGAGTACTGGCTTTGCCTTTTTTTGTACTTTACCTTCTGCGCAGTAATTCTAAATTTTACTGCTTTCAGTCGTATAAAATAATATGTACTGCGTTAATTAAAGTTGCGATTTTAATGTCGAATTTTAACATAATCTACTCGCTTTGAAGGACATGCCTGTTTGACTTCCAAGACTCCCGTCGTGGGAAAAGTTTTAAACTTGGGCGGAAAGTCATTTTCGGGCAAGTCTTCGCTCACCTTTCTCCGTCAGTTTGCTTCAATTTAGTCAAGTTTGTTGATTATTATTGCATTGTGTCATTTGCGTTCAATACTTCGACTTATTTCCTGACACCTATGTACCTATATGGGAAAAGTTCGCCAAACTCTAATCTTTATAATATAATAATTTTCTGACTGTTCTGAAAGTGTTAAAAGAGGAGTTCACCAAATTCCAAACTAAAAACAGAGATCTATCAAATTTTACACTTTTAATTAATTGAAATTCAGTGTTTTATTTCCTCTTCAACATTCTAACAAATCTCAAGCCAAAGAAAACGTCAAAAAATTAGCCTAAAGGATAATTTATTATCTTGTTTCCGCAGCAGTATAATTTGCTGACAGCTGAAAATTTGTTTTCCACCACAATAATGTCAGAATATTATCGGAGGATAATTATTTAGCCCAATTGACACACGGCATTTAAACAAGATTTGTCCAATTTCGCAGAGTTAATCAATGTTTCATTTGCGCTTTTTTACCTCAGCAAATCCCAAGCAAAGACAGTAGGATAGATTATTATCTACTCCTAGAGAATTTTTTGACGGCTAAAAAATAAGCTTTTCACCACGATAATTTTTGAAAATCATTTAGCACACGGCCTTAATCGTAAAATCAAGCAATTGGTCGACAACTGTACCAATTTTTAAGTTGACTGGAATTCTAAACAGAAGGTACCTTGCACATTTTACAGGGTAAAAGTTCAGCCAGCTTTGCATTTTGAAGGCAATTAAAAAATGTGTTTTCTTAATATTCAATACTCCACTTTGGCCTTCACTTTTAATAGGACATGGTTATCTATGTACCTGCAATGTTGTCAGCTGGAGAATCTTGATCATGCTTTCATGATCATAGGTTGGTGGGGAATTAACTTTATTGCTGCTGACAACCGATTGTCGTATTTTTGCTTTCAAAATTATATGGTTCAAACCCCTTTTTGCAAATTTACGGAAGCTGAAAATTGTGAAATTTATTCGGCCCTAGCGAGGTATCCGTCGGAACGGAGAATTTTCCGCAACGCATACCTACTTCGTCGGAGACTCAAACTACATTCGAGGTATCCGCCTTCGGAAAGAATAAATAAAATGCGACAGCTCATTGATTTGACATGATGCTGTTTCGTGGTCCATCGGTGTTTTCATTTTTAGCGCTTGTTTGTTCGTTTGTTTTTGCCCTGAAAACACAAATTTAAGCAACAAATACAACCAATTACATACTTTGCTAAAATGTTTTTTTTCTTTATTGCTTTCATTTATCAACACTTCACTGCAAATCGTAAACAAATTTCGCAACCAATTCCTGTCGGAGAATATAGGAAGAAAATTCGTATGAAGCTGTCAAAAATATCAGTAAAAACGCACTTGATCGCACTGAAACGCAAACCACCAGTGTGCGTTACATATCTGTCGGAACAAACTTCCGAAAAGCTGTTCCGAAGTATACCTCGCAGCAAATATACTCCGATTCGTATGAAATCGGAGAATTTTCGGTTCCGACGGATGATACCTCGCTAGGGCCGATTACAAATTAAAAATGATAATGGTAAATGGCATATAAACATAAAACTTACAATTGCAAAGTTTTCGCAATGTTGTGGGACATAAAATGAGCATGTACTGCTCATACGCTCCTTGACGTAGGTTGTGAAAAATACTCCTCCGCAGAAGTGCGCCCCCTGCCTAAAGGCAAATTCATTACAATTCAATTGTCAGAAATTATACCACATGCCTACAAGGGGTTATTTTAATTCCATACAATCTGTCAGTTATTCGTCTGAATATCCCCTTTCTCTTTGATGGCAGATCTTGATCTAATTGAAATAAATAGTTTTTTTTTTCTTTTAAATTCTTTTGTGTCCATGCTGCACGTGTTTTTCAAAAGGCATTTCTTAAAATACTTATAAAAAAAAACAAAACACATAAGCACCTGACTCAATACTATGTATAGGTTAGGTTACCTATATGAACTGAGATCTCATACGTAGATCATTCACCAACTGAACACCTTTTGTAACTTTCCACTTTTTTTTTGTTTGCTCTTTCGAGCTTTGCATCTTGTATAATCGATGAGTAAGCTAATTTCGATGAGTAGGTATGCGGTATGCCCCCTTCTTAAAAAAAAAAGTAAAAAAATCTGAAAACAGAATTCTTATGACTCGCGTGATGCGTAATATCTCTTGATGTATTGACTATTTTAATTAGCTGTTTTAAATTTGCTAATTGCTAAATGACTAAGTAAATAATATCATTTTCTTAATCACTAACGGACGGGGAAAATTATAATGATGCTGTCAAATAAATTGAATAACCCTCAACTTTCGCATTCGACATAAAGAGAATATACATTATCTACGATTAAGAAAGTTCTAATTACTCGCCTGTTATTGAGTCATTAAAGTTAAAAAAACAGCTTTCGTTAATGCTTCTTTCTATGTTTTTATGCCCTGGACCTACCAATGCACACTTGGCAAATGTCAGATTCAAATTTGTGTTTTGTTGTTTGAAATTTCGTTTGGTGATCGAATAACATACTAACATACGTTATGTATATTTACTACCATTGCGACAGGTTCATTTGGTTCATAAAAATTTAACATAGCAAATACATGCCGGAACTGTCATTTGCACATCCATGTGGGGATGGTAAAAACAGTTTGACAGTGGGATGATGGGATGTGAGAGTTGACGTTTGTGGGGGATAGCTAACAAATCATATAGCCATTTTCTCGATTGCTTACTGAGTTGACATTTTGATTGTATGAAAGCTGTGGTTAACATATGAGATCAGGGAAAATCTAGTTGACAAATTTGGTTGTCAAAAGTCGAGTTTTGAATATGCCCCTATTTCTACTATTGCCAATGTCTTATTGAAAAGAGCAATTATCAGCTTTGGCACAATTGAATAGATCTTCAAAAAAGTCTCTCTTTGTTGAACTCGTATTTACTTAATAGTTTTATGCGAAAGTACCAAAAATTCAAAAGTTAATATTTTCAAAAAATCTCAACGCTCCAGTTCAACATACATATTTGGGTGAACAACAAAGGCTGTTTGATACAACATTCTAAATTTATATTTTGTATTCAGTTTGACGTTTTGAAGTTAGTAACACAGACATCTATTTCTTCCTGCATCATCTGTGCTACCTAATTTGGCCCATATTAGTTGAATGGAGTAGAAATTGATATAAATGTATAAGTGCATATTTTCGAAATACACGCACAATTAGTTCGCGCACCAGGTTCATATAACGCCATGGGCCTCGTTTGTGTTTTTTGGGACTTAACATGCCAGGTCCCAAAAGAATAGCCTGCTAGAGATAGAATCAAACAAAGCTAATCTTCTCGCATGTAAAACAGTTCGTCATTCCTAACTGATTAGGATTGGTGACTAGTGAACAAAAAAATTGGAAGTCATCTTTAAAACATAACAAAGTTACTTTAGTGGACGGATCGACTCGAATTTCATCACGAAAATCCACTCAAGTTCTATCACACACTTAAAATGTGCCACTAATCCTGTAGCAATATAATCGTCCATTGGCTTAAGTTGGTTAATTCTAATAAAATTCCATTGTGGTTGTAGGCCGTTTTGTTACGAGCAACTGCGAAGTGGCTATTCGCACGTTCGTTTTGACAGATTTTGTACTGAACTAACGTTTAGCGATGTTCGGAACACGACTACGTAATCAAAGTCTTTGCCGTGAGCGAGCCATATACCCCAACTTGACGCAATATAAACTTTGACATTTCGTTACGTGTCGTGTCCCGAACAACGTGCGAATAGCAACACCCTATTTGATGTACCTACACGACGCAACGTAAGGGACTTTTACAGATTTATGCAAGCAGCGCTGTAACCTTGTAACATTTCCCAGAAAATGCAAGTGTCAAATATGTATCATCTATGTGAATCAAGTGGTGAATAATAAAGTTGAGTGGGTAGTACAAAAATGTTCTTTATGATAAAAGTCAGCAAACAAAATATCAATCGTTGATTAGATTACGAATGATCAATAATTAACCAAAGCTCAAACAAGACACCAAATCGTGTATGGATGAATACCTAATAAATCATTCTTATATGTATTCGAAAGTTTGTTTCTTATATGCGAACAAAAAAACAGATTTTGTGCATTTCAGACTTGTTATATCCGTTTTGGACTATACCTACGTGTACGTACACATCCATTTATTATTATTTTTTTAAATTATGTGTTTTGCATATGAAATGTAAGTTGAAATGTCAACTAAAACTTCAATTAAACACACATTTTGATTTTAACAGCAATCACAGTTTTCTGTCACGTGTGTATGAATAAAAATGTATACCCATTATGCATAGGTACACTTCAGCACAACTTGAACTTCTGTAGGAAGTCAATTTCATCGTTTTTTAAAATTATCTGACAACCCGTTTCGAATATAATTATGACGTAGGTAGTATCCATTTAGTTACTATTAGGTACTTAACCATTTATTGGCAAATCTTTGTTTTAACCTCTTTATCACACTAACCACCCCCTTTACTATGTAAATTCAGCCACTCTGATTTCTAACACATAAAATTGCAGTACAACTGTCATTATTGGCGTTACGTACGTTAACATTTTGCACTATTTTCTATATAAATATAAAAATTTTGTTTGTTTTGTTGTACGTGTACCCATTTTCCTTTCACTTTGTTTCAATTTGAAGGACTATTATGTAGTAGACCACTTTTTCAAACGTTCCGCTTCTGCCGTAGTACGATTAAGTACTGAAAATTTCAAAAATTAAAGTTCAATCTGCAACACTTTTGTTCTGCTGTGTACCTACTGCACAACACATATTAAATGGCTGCATATGTATATGTAGATAAAATTCGTTCACCTCGCTTTCTGGAAAAATCGAAGCGGAAAGCAAAAGACAAAGATACTTGTCGAATTGCGCAGCGTTCAAAAGGAAAAGAAGGAAAGCAAATCGAAAAATGTTGCACACACACGCACGTATGTATATTTCTATATAAAGGCAGCAGCCAGTTAAGTATATTCGTGTTTTGCCAGCGCAGTATATTTTTCACTTGGCTGCATTCACACACCAACCCAAACCCGTATCTAACTCGGCAGTTTTTCTACTTTTCCTCTTCCATCTGCTGCTTCGCATTTGAGTGTATGCATAGCGCGTCCCTCTTATACCAACAGCCTTGGAAACCGGTCGAAATTCAATCTACACTATGTGTGTGAGTGAGGGCAGCAGAGTCTATATACACCATAAGTACCATTCTATAGTTCAGTCTTTTTCTCTGTCTCTCTACCGATTCCCTTGGTTGGTTGCATATTCATTGTTGCCAAATTTCAGGTGAGAAAAATTGAGATATTTTTTCCGAGTGGAAATCTGTAACGGGGGACATTTGGCTGAATTTTTACAAAAATCGAGTTTTTCGAGTTCCATCGAGGAAAAAAAAAAAGTTGACAAGTAGAAGAGAGAGAAAGTCTACTATTCGAAATGCCAACCAATGAAGGGGGTCAAAAACAAGAGAGAGATGGGCAGATTATGAGAGCAATCGCGCGCACTTTTTTCCCATGAACATACGGCTATTTTGCCACCGCGCCGCACTGCTATTTTATATTATATTATGGTTATTTGCTGCCATAGTTAAGTCAGCAAACGAGAGTAGCCCACCTAGTATTTGAATTCAGCCAAAGGAAACAAAAAAAGTGGATCCATAATCAGAGACCGCGTGTTAGAGAGCAGCAGCCCGTGTTTTAACGACAGCACGATGTTTACTATAATGAATTTAATTACTTCAAAGTGTATTTGATGTACGTATTTGGTTTTTTTTTTCTTTCGTTCTCTCGCATTATATTTTTATTTATCGTGTTGCCGCAACATCGGTAATCTTGTCCAAATCAAAACAAAAACGCATTTCTCGTGTTTACATTTTTTTTTCAAATAGAAATAAAAGCATTTGGATTCCATGACATTTCTGTTAAGAGGTTATATTGATTTTTTTTTTGTTCTTCGTTTGATTCGGTGAATGCAGCCTATGGATATGTTCCGCAAAAAGAATTTTCTGTGTTTAAACTTCAAAGTGATGTGTCGCAATCGCAATAAAACAAAAATTAATTAAAAAAGTTTTCGCAATATTTTTTTGTTGCTAAAGTTAGTTCCAAATAAGATTTGAGTTTTTTTTAAGTTTTTATCTGGTACGTTATCTTCTTCGGTTGGCTGGTGGTGGCGTAGCGCTGGTACGCTGCATACAAGAGAATAGATAATTTGACAGAGTGTGAGTGTGTTCAATTACTGGGCGAACGGTGGTAGTTCTATATATCACTCTTATATAGGAGCATCTATATACATATCTATATAAACCTACATCCATATTCTGACGTATATACGTTGTCATCAACGTCGGCAACGACGAAGTGAGAGAGGGGAACACACCACCACAGTTGGGTACTGCTTGTTTTTTCGTGTCGTTTTCTTGTTTTTTCTTTTTACACGACATTCTATATACATATATATGTATATATTTATATACAGAAATTGTATACACAAGTGTATTAGTTGCCAAGGGCTAGCGCTATAGCGTCTCTTTTGTTTTAAAAAAATTTCCACAAAGAAGGAGAAAGCATGTCCAACGACATTTTGTTGTTTCAAAAGGGATAATTTGCTGTAAAAATAATTTTGAAATATTTTTTTTATTTTTTTTTTAAATTGTTTTATTTCTTTAAATGGATATACGGTTGTCGGGCTAAAAAGTTCGCCGCGTGCGTCTTGCAATTTAAAATTTTAATTCAATTAAACAAAAAATTAAAAGAAATATTTTCTGAGTGATTTTGGCAACTTTGCAATGCAAAAGAGTGTACCACGACGAAATCGACAAAGAGCAGGAGTAGCAGCACTCCGCCGTTGTAGTAGTGAAGAAGAAGAAGAAGAAGAAAGAAGAGGAGGGAAAGCAGCCGGAGTAGAAGCAGCAGCAGCAGTAGTAACGCTTATGGTGGTGGTAGATAAGTTAATTTTAACGGCAAGCTGAGTAGTTTTCTTTTTAATTATTGTTCATCCCTTGGTTGTTCTTCCTCTATAATTTGGGAGTGAGTGTAAAAATATTAGTATATCTTCCAACTATTTGAATTCAAAGTTTTCCCAAACGTCTTCAAAGTCTCAGTTTTAATCGTTAAACCGATCTCGTGGAAAAGAAAAAAGAAACGCGCGTACTAAATCCCTGACAGCAAACCTAATTTAAAAAGAATAAAAAAAATCTTCCTGTTCTCAAAATTAAAATCTTCGTTTTAGCCAATATTTTGAGTGTGTGTATGGTAAATGACCGAATCCCGAAAGTGCATAGCCCTTTTTTTCGTTTGCGGATTTTGATTGAGAAGAAAAATTTCATTAAACATGTCGGAGCACCATCGTGGTGCTTGGGATAATCGACAGGCAGCAGGCGATGCTGTCTGGTGGCCGGCAGCGGCTACGCTTGCAACACAAGATCAACAAACCCTGCATCATCAACATTTAATTAATCAACATCACCAACAGCAATTAGCTGCGCAGCAGCAGCAGCAACAACAACAGCAACAGCAAGTTCAGCAGCAGCAATTGCAGCACCAAGTTGTCGTTCAGCAACAACAGAATCAGCAGCAGGCGCATAATGATGCGTCACGTAATAACTGTAGCACAACGTCGGGAGTAGCGACACAACAGTTGTTCTCCTATAAAATGGCAAGCAGTTTTCAAAATCCTGCTACGACAATGGCACAAGTTGTTGCCACATCAAATGCTGGTAGCACTGGCTATGATTATCGTCTAAATATGGCAGCTGCAGCAGCTGCTGTACCAGGCTCTCAGTGGTGGTATTCCGCAGCTAATCAAGGGCAAATTGATGCAAATGCATTGCAACAGCATCAACAGAATCAGCAGCAGCAACAACAGCAGCAACAGCAACAACAACAGCAGCAGCAACAGCAGCAGGCTCAACAACAGCAACAGCAGCAGCAACAGCAGCAACAACAACAGCAACAACAATTGACTATGAATCAACCAGCAACGGTGAGTACTTTTTCCATTTTCACTTTACTAATGACATTGTTTTGTTCATTTACCTACAAAATGCTTAGTTTGATCATCTATCTACCAACTTCATTTAGCTTGATTTGTTGACAAATTATATAGGTAGATAGTACATAATTGATTAAGACGACAATGACATATTACAGCTGACACAATCTCTTAAATGCCTGATATGTAAATTGTACACGTGTACATGTAAGGTTTGCAAATAAATATTTAACTTCCTTGTAAATAGGTGTGTTTGAAACTATTACATATTTATGTACTGCAGTTTCAAGCCTTTTCCGCGAGCGAAGCGAGCCACATAGATACCTGAACTTGATGCGTTATGAAAGTTGACATTTCGTTACGTAGTCGTGTCCCAAACGACAGCCGAATAGCAGTTAAAGGCCGCGTTCGATGAAGTTCTGGATGCAACCACTTTAGACAGAAACGTCTACATATAGCATTGCTTTCACTTTCATCACTATACTTTTTAATTAGGCGGTCATTTTTGGGTGGTAGGTACCTTTTTAGTGTCTGAGTTACATTTTATGAACTCACAATATCAACATTTTTCATAAAAGTGTCTATTGTGACCGACGAAATATTTCAATTGAATGTACGAATTATTCAGCCTTATTTATTACCTTATTAGAATCTGCTAAAATTATTTATGGCTGTATTAAATCTCGCCGGCAGCTTGTAGGCAAAGTCCGTTATGTGGGAGGAGTCGACGGTCTATTCTTACTGGTTTGTGGTCCTGTCCATATTAGTTATGCAAGGTTTGTGTCAGATAAAGCACTAAACAAGAGAAATCTATTACATTAATCAGAAAAAATGATAAAAAGAAGAAATCTATTACATTTGTCCAAACAAATAGAAAAAAAAGCAGTTTGGGAAAAATACAAATTCAAATTGTACTTGTAATTGTAATTGTATCAAAATAATAAACTTATAACAGACACTATACAAGCTCGTAAAGCGTTTAACTTGCGCAGTCTCTATACAACGTTGTATAAGTTTTAGAAATAATTTTTTTAGGCGTTTGGACACATTTTAAGGAGCTCATAACTTTCTTCTTTCCTTATTGGTACGTTTATAAATATTACACGCATCTAAGAAAAATGTTGCCATTTATCGTAACCTTTACCATTTTTTTTTTCAACAGAAACTAACTACCTTTTGTTTTGTCACATGGACACTTTCAGTGGTTCAAACAAGCCATCTATAAATACATATTTAACTTGCCAAAACCATACAATCGGTATTTATTAAAATGCTTGGTTGGTTGACGTTTAAGTAGAAATGTGTTTTAGAAGGAAGAGGTCACCATTCGCATCATTTCTATGACGTTTGAGTATTTTTTTTTTAAATTGGCTGTAACATTTCCTATCTGTTGCTTATTTGACAGCAATATGACAGTTACATATATGAAATTTGCATACGCATAATATAAAAATGAACGTACGTATATTCAAAGGCAGTTTGACGTAGGTATCTTCGTTACCCATATTTAACAAAAGTTAAACGTCGTACTCCATTGAACTAGTTAGTACATTCATAAAGGCACGTCTATTGTTGTTATTGCCCAAAAATTGATTTATCAATAAATCTGCAAGAACATTTAATCCCAATTATTGTAAAATAAATTTGCAAAATGTCTTAAACGACATACTATGGCGTCTGTACCATCGACAGGCGTTCTCTAGGTAGACGAGACCCAGGATGTAATGGTTAGATCAAGTCTGTAATCTCTTCTCTATCCGTATGGGGTTCTGACCTTTGATGATTTAGAGTCGAAAGCGGAGAATCGAGAGTTGTTGAGTGTCCACTTGAGCAACCCACACACGCGATCCACTTAATGGGTAAGAGAGCCATTGAAATTGAATGAATAAAAAAAGTAATTTTAGTTTGAAAATGTCTGCGTTGTGAAATAATTTTGGAACTGACTTTAAGTAAATAAATCGTCTGTAAAGGTTTGTTGAATTAAATTTGCTAAAGGTAAGATGAACATATATTACGCATATAAATGTACACATTTTAAATGAACATATTAACTGTCAACTACTCGACCAACTTTACGATATTTGCCCGGTAGGTAGGCGTTTATTTTAGATTCTCAAAAGCCGAAGACGGTAGCAATGTATATGATAGGTAGGTCCATTATGTCAGAACATGAAGTCATAGCTTTTTCGATTAAAGAAAATAATTGTATTAAAAGCGCAAATCTAGAAGGAGGAATATACTCTTTCTTACTTGCTGTCTGTATTTCATTGAAGGAAAAAGTGAAATTCTAGATCAATTCTAACAGGAAAGAAGAGTCCCAAGTTACAGTTGCTTAATGTTAGATTGAAAAGTTTGTTGTTTTGTTATACATACACAAATGTTTCGAAATGTAATTGTGAAATTTTCAATTTTAAATTATACTTTCGGTTATGTTTTCCATAATCTTGTCATCTTCATAGGTACCAATTAATAATCGACCTGTCATTATTTTGTTTACAGGGAGATATTCAAATATGCCAACGAAAATCCCCAATGAAGACATTTACAAACAAAAATTCCTTGCTTGCACAATGTTAATGCTATCATGAAACTGAGGCGCCTGCAGCGTTCAATTTGGCCCTAGGCTAGATAAACCCTTGACCGAATTTACATGACTATCGCCGCTTACCACTTCCTCTCTAACTCTGTCACTCGCACAGCACACGCAACGCACTGTCACTCTTTCCAAAGAACACTACTGTATACTTTCCATGCTCATGCAATTCCTTATCAATATTATGTACATATGGCTTTGCCTAAATCGGTTGTTACCATATTGACCACGTGGTGATGATGATAATGACGATGTTGTTTCGCTCAATTACACCAAAATGAACAAAAAGAACAAAACATCCACACACGTCACCCCAACGGACAACAACTACTGTCAGTTGGGCTTGGAAGAGTAAATTGTATTTTGTGTGATATGGGGCTTCCTAAGCAAAATGGTTCTTTTGCTTTATTTCGTGTGCTATTGGCGCTGATTTCCTTCTTATATTTCGTGCGTTTTTGAGCAACACAACATGTTTCTCTTTATTTTTATAATATGTAATTCATTCGGTATTCGGTGGTGCTCTCAATTTCAAATCTCGATTTGTTGTTCGCAGTTCTCTCTGGGAGCAACGAAATGGTGAAGAGTTGGACCGACAGACGACGAAATCAATAAATAAAATGGCAAATTATCAGTTTTGTTAAGTCGGCCAGCTCAGCAAGCAACACCGAGGAGAAATGAAACGAATAAAAGAGACAACTTCCAACCCTCTAATCAGTTTTTACCAAACACAAAAGTGAGCGAATAAAATTCAGCCACTAGGTACTGTTACCTATGTACATATATACTTCTGCTAACACACAATCATAGCGCGGAGGAGATAACACCGACACGAAAGTATCTCCGACTTCATAGCCATCCAATCACTATCTCTGTACTCTGTTGCATAGTGATGAAGCCTACAAGCTGCGAGTGTAGTCAAGGCAGAGGAGCCCTTTATTTGTTGTCAGTCGGTTGTGATGACGACCGGGAATCGTGATGGTGAGGTGGTGAGACTGGGTGGAAAGATGCCGATGATGATGTGTTGGCCATGATTTCAAAGTTTTGTATTTGATTGAATTCTGAATGATGATGGCTGAGCCGCAGGAAAAGCAAAACAGAAAAAGTAGCAATGCCACCACGTGGTAGCGCACTGAATGAAATAACATTTTTTTTCTGTATTTCTCCCTGTTTGCTGTGTCTGCCGACGCCACAAATATACATAAGTAGAAAGCATATATTATATAGGTATTCCTGCGAGCACTATACGTGTGTATCTTATGGGCATGACATTTGTTCCAAAGAGCTGAATTCAGCGATAATAATTGCATGTTATTATGTTGGCGCAACGACATCCAACGACGACGGCGGCGGTTGAATATGTTTTTTTTATGTCACAGTCGGAGTGTTCCCTTCGTGATGAATGAAAAAAAAAAGACATGTGAAAATGTTCTTGACGATGATAATAACGTGGCGCAATTGTCGGGTTAGTTCCTTTTCCTTGGTTGTTACGCAGATGTGTTGTCGTTGTGCTCTGTAGTAGACATACTATAAGTGCAACGGTGTGCTGGAATGGGGATGACGTGAGCCTCTCTTTTGAAAAAGCTAAAATGGTACACCTATAAATTGGAGCAAGTTCATAAAAAGAACGGCGACAACGGCTTATAGTATATTTTTATGAGGGTTCAGAGAACAATAAATTGATTTCTGAATGAAACTGGGTTTCTTGGGAAAATCCGCATAATTTTGTTTACCGCTTGACGATATTGGTAAGTTTACGTTTTGAAATTGATTACGATGAGCATTTATTAATTAGATTGTGACTGCTTGAGGAATGTTATATGTATAAAAAAAATGTTATCATAGAGCAGTTCAACGTCTTTAGCATATCAAGGTCATTATCAAACTAACTTAGCTATAAGCAAAGTAAAGCGCATATCATTATGAGTAGCAAATTGCAATTACATGTGATATGCGCGAATGATAGTATGTTTCTAAAGCTAGTTTAAAAAAATGACTGGTTCCAAATTAGGTACTAAATTTGTCAATTGCAAACATTTTGCGGAAACTAAACATTCTTACTGTCAGATTCTATCGGCAAAATAACATTGGCAACACTCTGAAATGTGTCTCTACTAGGATTTGACAATGTAAAAAATGTTTGTTAATTTTGTTAACCACTATGACTTGCAACGGCTGTATTCGAAATGTCAACTGAATATATACTATGACTATAGAGAGTCTATATTAAAGACCAACCAAAGGGGAAGCCACATGTTGTCAGACTTACCAAATTAGTAATCCGAACGGCCCCACTGTTAATTAGACAACTATCAATAATGCCACGAGTTTCAAACGTCAAGTGTTAGTTTCAAAGAACACATTTACGAAATAGTTTGCACTTAACCATAGTAATTCTTTACGAACTTTGTTGAGTTTAATTTAGAGCAGAGCCTGAACTGTCAAAAAAAGTTCGTGTTTCTTTTTTTAGCTCAGCCCCATCGGAGCTCAGATTGTTTTTTTTTTTTTTTTGTTCAGAGAGTGATCAGAGAGCTCTATGAGTTTAGAATAAATTAACTGAGCTGAGCAGGCTGACTAAATAGATTACGCACTTTATCACATTTGACAGAAAAAAAAAACTGGATAAAATAAATACATAGTTGAAATGGCGGACGCGAGCCTTGTTGTTTCATAAACAAATCAGAACGATCAAAATGCTCGCGCTCTATTTAGAGCTCAGCTCTGAACTTAAAAAGAAAAACGCCTAATGGTCAACAACTCGGAGCGTAGTGCACACATTTTTGAAAACTAAATACATAGCTTAAGCCTTGTGCATCATCGTTACGAAAAATAAGTCGAAAATTGGACGCACTGTTGCAGAGGGGCTACAGGCGGCAATTTACCTCAAATATTTGTCCAGAATTAATAAAACATACTAAATGTTCGATTGATTTTTTGTCGACTACAGTAGATAATTTATAAATGTACCTACTTACATACATACATGCATAAATGTAAAAGTACGCTATGATGAGAGATGCTTTCATTTGAAGCCTCATTTGTCAATTCAATACCTAGGTTGCCTATTCAAATTCTTCAAACAATCCCACATAATTTATACCAAACCGTAAAAAAACAAGTCAGTTGCTTATTTTATTTTTGTGTTTATCTTTGCAATCCTATTATAGGCTTAAGGTGGGCTTCCACATGTCGGTTGATTGACGAAGTTTGACAGCTCTCGCGTTTATGTCATTCAACAACACCACCGTCAGTTCATTTCCACTTATGCCAATTATTGGCAAAAAATCGTTTTGTCAGTTGATTGACCGATTTATGAACTCGATGCCAATTAATTTAAATTTTGTTTGACAATTTGACATTTTGTTTGACAATTCAGATATTTCCACTTGTCAATCAAATCCTTTGTCAGTTATTGGCAAAGGCTGTTTGTCAATTCATTGACAAGCAATTTTTCGCTATTTCCACTTGCCAATTTTTTAATTGGCATAAAAATACGTCGATTGTCAATTTCAAATCGACAAGTGGAAACCTAGCATTAGTAAAAATACAGCAAAAAAATTCCTTACTGTGACTTGACAGCACTATGCTAGTTGACATTTTACTGTTCAGCTGTTTTATTTCTGCCTAACATATTTTACAAATGAGAAGAAATATATTTTGTTTTAAATGCTTTATTTATTATTGGAAAACTCTGCAGAAACTGCAAGTTTCAGCCGTAACAGCGATTGAAAGGACGTAATGGATGTGCTTGCACTTTTATCGTATGATTCAGGATGATTCAAATTTCAGCGAATCAGTGGCAATGTACAAAGTCCTTACGTGCAATGTAGCATTTCAGCAGCCCCAGTGTCTTCTTCGGAGTTCAAATTTTGCGTTGCAATCTTTTTTGTCCATATTTTCTTGATTGATGATTTCTGTTTGGTTTCTTTTTTTTTTTTTTTTTCTATTTTGGTTGTCAAATTAATGTCATTTCGACACGATCGATATTTCGATAACATTTAAAGCAATCGTAGATTGGTAGCACAGGATTGAAAAAAACGCGCCTATTTTCGTTTTCCTACTTTTAAATAGTGGAAAAGAAGGCTTAGGATACGACTCATAAGATTTAAGTTCCACATAAACGCTTATGTGACAGTTTATGCCTTGCCCAGTTATGTAATGTAGTAGGAATAGGGGCTGAATTCCAAAACGTCAAAAAAATGCGCATTGTGAATGCACACTGCTTTTCTGATGCAAGGTTATGAATGCTTTTGCGCTGCTTTGCATTTGTTATGCTTTGCAATTTTTGACGTTTTGGAACGACTTTGATGCGATCTATCATAAAATAGTTTGATCTCCTCCAAAACTACTCTCCACAGCACCTTTTTCTTCCTTCTTTTGTTTCGAAAATTAAATTGAATTCGGGTACTCACCAATAAAGCTATGAGTACACGACATGCCAAAAACGACATACGCATGCCAGTCTGACGTCAGAATATGTCACAAAAGGGCGCATGTCGTGTACTCGGCATATTATTGACGCTGACATATATGTTGGCATGCGTCTGTCACCCATATATCCAACTTATAGTGCCATGTAAATTTCATCGTTTGAATTGAAGATTTGTTGGACGTTTTTTAATCCATTGATATCATAGCCATCCTTTGATGGAATTTGTTAATTTATGGCTTCATAGAAAGAAGAAGAACCATATTTTGGGGTATATACTGAATTTATTTCGAAATAACACCATTAAGCCCAAAATATTCAAAATTTGAGTGATTTTTTTTCGCTGGGAAAAATTAAGATTTTCGGGCTTCCTGGTGACATTTCGAAATAAATGCAGTATATATCCCAAAAAAAAGGTTCTTCTTCTTTCTATGAAGCCATAAATTAACAAATTCCATCAAAGGATGGCTATGATATCAATGGATTAAAAAACGTCCAACAAATCTTCAATTGAGTAGATTTTCTGCCAGTCACCGTCGACATACGAATATGCCAACTTTGAGACAAAACGTGCATGCCGTGTACTCGGCATACTCTGCGCACATGCCACAATATAATAAAACGTGACATATTCTACAATATGTCGAGTAATTTTATCGTGACGTCAGAGTGGCATGCGTATGTCGTGTTTGGCATGTCGTGTACTCATAGCTTAATAATTTAATGGACTCATTCGTCCACTTTTTATTTCTGCAAATCAAAGTAAAATTGGCAAATTATTACAAAATATATTACTTTACTACGCCTCCAGCGATGAATCCATTTTAATTGGCGGTTTAAAATTAAATGTCATTTGCATCATAATAATTCATGATGCTCTGTTTGCTTTTGTTTGCGCAGTTGATGCGTTCACAATGCGTTTTAGAAAAATATACATTGCATTATAGTAACCCTTTTGCGTTTTGGAACGCTTGATTAAGCAGTAATGCAGAAGTACTGCGTTTTGGAATTCAGCCAGGCTTTAAAAATTAAAATATTTTTATGCCAGAGATGTATGTGAGGTTTGGTCACAATGAAAAGAAGTCCTATAGCCAAGTCTAATTTGATCGGCAACAGCAATATACCCACTATAGTTTTATGACCAACGAGATGTTACAAAATTGTGCCTCAAATATATTTTTACGATTTAAAGGTGTTCCCTTCCTACTGCTAATTAAAATAAATTCCACTATTTAAAGCTTGTTTTCGTCGAACTCTTCGTAACGTCAATAAAATGTATTAAACACGTTGACTCTCTCAACGCTGTAAATAAATGCCAATCCACAAATAATACGCTGCACATACAAAAACCAATAAAATTAAAATAATGAATGAAACTAAAGAAGAAAGCACACAGCGCCAGCGATGTTGAAACGTGCGCATAATATATTAAAAAAAGAGGTTGATAAGACCACCATCATCTTATTTGAAAAAAAAGTTCATTGGCCTCATTAAAATTCAATTCCAAAGAAAAAAAAATTATTTGCTTAGGTATACATTATGTACCGGCTAGTGTAAGAATGTTTGCATTTACATATGCGAGGTTTTAATGTCATCATCACATCACCAACACACTGTAAAGTGTAAACCATTAGGCAACGAAATTCTTTAATGAATCTTACCAAGTTTACGTGATGTTATGAAATTGTCTTGGGTTTTATTTAACAGTAATTCAATTGAATTATGATATTTTTATAAACAACTCCCAATCGGTAGGTTGTATTTAAAAAAAATTATGTATAAATAAAAAGTTGGGGCAACAGGTCATAGGATAGCAACTTTAGGCCTAGCTCCTTACAACAGCCATTTGTTAGTTTTTATTTTTGGACGAATGGAAGGGACCTATAATTTTATGTCAATTCCGAACGGCTTAGGACCCAGTTAGAGTTATATTTACTAAAATGCAACCGAAATAAAAAATTTTGCTTTTTTGGAGTTCGTCAAAAAAAAAAAATAAACAATTGATCTCTAAATTTTCTAGAAAACGAATATGTATATTAATTTTTGCGTAGGTACATACAACTTTTTCCGTTAACTTCTCAGTCAATTCCCCGACATTTTTTACTGAATTTCTATGATATGCTATCGTTAAAGGTTTCAGTTTTGTTCTGTTTCATGTTTTTACGAAAAGCTATAAACGACGCGTTAATTGAGAAGCTTTTTCAGGCCAGTTACTCTTGGATGTTTGTCAGACGTGTTCGCAAAAGGTATGGCAATGGAAAAAATCTTAAGATGTAATTTGTATTTTTCCGGGGATCGAACCTGGGATCACTCTCACAGTAGTCCAGGACACTACGCTACTGCACCCACATTAACGCAGTTGGACATACAACTATTTTTAAGATCGAAATTGGGTATTGTTATCTCTAGAGGCCAATTGGTCGCGATTTTCTTTTAAGGTCTGGCCTTACAGTCAGTTAGTTTCCTCTTTTATAGTTAAAGTACTAGTACACGGCACCTACACTGACGTCATTTTTACGTCAGCGTATGGTCCCAATGGCTACATGCCGTATACAATCTATCTTTGTGCTCTTTCTGTTGAGGTCAGAGCTACATACCTACGTATGTAGGGGAAAAGACAACTTGGTAATATTTAATGCAAACAAGACACAGCTTACAATATTTGCATTAACAGTTCCTCTGATCCAAATGGATGATCCATCCCAAGGATTCAATGCGCCTTCTAGGAGTCACAGTCAATTCAGGAATCACATGGCAGGACCACATATCCTATATTATATCGCAAGATCGGCGTCCGCTAAATTGAGCTATCTATTTAGAGCAAAGAGGTACTTTAGCCCCAAGCAACTTCTCCTTCTCTACAAAGCACAGGTTAGACCAGTCCTGGAATATTTTTCCTATGTATGGAGCTCGGCCCCGAAACATGCTACTTGACGGCAAACAGAGACGAGCAGTCGAAACTCGCTGACCTCTGCTTGTTCTATAGGTACTTCCTTGGTAGATGTTCCGAGGAACTCAAAGCCATTATCCCTCGAAATGCAACTTTTGGGCGCCACACAAGACAGGCAGCGAATGCTCAGGACCATACAGTACACTTGACAACCGCGAGGACATCAATTTTTCATAACTCCTTCTGTTACAGGACAAGCAAACTTTGGAACTCGGTTCCTGCGAATATATTTCCAGAAGACCACAATTTTCAGCGATTAAAGTGCAGAACTAACATATGTACATCTGCAAACATCTCGGGGCGCTGATGAAGCTTTATAGGTTCGTCTTTCCCGGGACAAGTACCTATTAAAAAAAATGTGGCTTGCTACATGCCGTGTACTAGCACCTTTATAGATATATCTATGTTATATATCTTATCTACCTAAGAGCAGTTTTTGGTTAATATATCTCTAAAAAATATGTTTAACACCCTATAGGAGGAAATAGGTCAAAAATGATACCATCAATTTTTAAGTGAAGCATGTCAATGTCGTTAGAACTGTCAAAATAAATCCCGTTGTTCAATGGAAACACCTCAAGAGATTTGGGTATAAATTTGTTTGATAAATCTTGTCAGTGATGCCAAACTTAGGCGAACTTTCCGAGAAATTATTGTCGAATTTCAGTTTACGAATCAACTCTTGGACACAGTTTGGTGCTATGATCACTTATTTATCATCAGACTCATTTTAAGTGATTGTTATTGAATAGTTTAAATCAATTTACCGTATAGGTATATAATCTACTTGAAAAGACATTTCTGCTCAGAAAATGAATTTGTATGCCGAGTTGTCAAATGACCAAGCGACTACGACTTGCGTCAATGAACGATAAGAATTTCGTTAGCTAGGGATTAGAACGGAGGAGGAGTTTTTTTTTTTTGTTTATTTGCCGTTCTCTCGGGTATCTTCGACTTTTCCTCTCTGATCGACAGCGTCAATAGCCATGAAATAACTTTTCACAAGGACTTCCTCTTCACAATCGTCAAATGAGTGATAAATAATAATAATAAACATAATAAAACACGAAATCAAAACACGGATTTCGCACATGACATCTCGTTTATTACTGTCATAAACCCTTCTAATAAATTCCGTTGAAAATCTGTATTTCGATTTTAAGTTTTGTTGCCAGCCAAACTACATTCACTAACCGATTTCCGGTTGGATTTTATAAATATCTACATATTTCCGAGATGAATGTCCTACCGACGTAATAAAGTCTATAAAAAGACGCGGCGCAAGTAAACATAAAACCCAGTCAAGCGTAAACAGAAATAAAATTCCACAAATACAATTTTTTGGTCATCGAACCTTAGAGCGGAGGTAGGTAGGTACTCTTCTGTTTCTCCATTGTTTGTACTCTCTTCAGCACCAACAACGCCCCTTAAATTCAACCAACAACACAATACCTACATGGCATGTGATTAACATAGGAATTTCAGAAAAAGAATCTAAATAATATTGATTTTGCATATTAGTTATCTTTTCGTCTTCATCTCTATCATAACATTTAGGTAGGTATTTCTTTATTTTATTTTATTTTTTTTATGGAAAAAGTGGAATGAAATTAGTGAAATTGTCTATGAAAAGAAAGATAACAACTCGTGCCCTAGTAACACATTTTTTCTCCTTAAAGCTGATAATTGCTTACACGTGAATGTTAATAATTGGACAGATCCACAATACCACGACACGACAGCATCTGTAAGTCGTTACAAACGACACATTTCCCAGGAAAACAAGTAGTACATACATATACATACAATAAAAACGATAACCCAACCAAATAAAGAGAAGAAATTCCACATGTAATAAACTGGGAATCTACTCTCTGTATAGTTGTCCAATTAATTTTCAAATAAACCTTCGAAGCCTCCTTCCCATGCCATAAAAGGCAATACCACGCATTTTGGATGCAAAATCATGCAATGCCACGTCGAACGATGGACGACACTGAGTCGTGGTCTTGTCGTCGTGTACTTTCATTTATCTGCTGCTGCTGCTGCGCTGCATTCAGGATATACAAGTACTCGCGTTCGTATATATTTTTATTTCGCTTAGTTCCCATAAAAAGGTCAAACGTATAGTGCCAGCCAGCATCAGTCGCCAACATGTAAAAAGTAACCAACCACCACCATTGATGGGGTAAGCAACATGTTGCACGAGTTTTTTTTTTTCTTTTTTTTGCAAACATAATTTTCAAGGTAAAATGTAGTCTGTCTGAATTATTATTGCTCGAAACAGCTGTTTTAATGTATTCGCTTGTGAAAAACCACCTGTGAATGACATTTAAATTCTATTTCTCTATTCAGAGAAATGTTCACGAAAAATAATAAAAAAAAATAAATCCAACAGATGCTATAAAAATCTCATTAACACAGATTTAATTTCACCTATATAAAGTCAAAGTCTTCTTTTTTGTGTGTTAAAGGGAAACCTATTTTATTGGAGAAGAGAAATCATTATTAACTTTGAATGTATAGCCAGCCCACCAAACCACCAAAGTCTGGGCCCTTTTTTTTATTTCTTCATCTTTATCTTGTTAATGCGGTAGAGGTAAAGGGGGAGAGACAACTGCAGAGAAAACACGTTGAAAGAGTAGACCTTTTTCAGCTTTCCTTTCTGTTTCTTTCAGAGGGTTTTTCCCCGGGGGCGATCGGCGGCGAAGCAAAAGAAATCTATACATATAATAAAACTGTAGCAATTTTCGTTGTCAGCTAAAAACTCGAAAACTACTGGACAGATTTCGATGAAACTTTTTTTAAATGTTCCTTAAGACTGTGAGACTGCTATAGGCTATGCCGTTTATAGCCACGTCCTTAGGAACAGTTTTTAGCCAAAATGTATTTTTTGAAATGAAAATATATACATACACATCTACCTTGCTACGAATGGATGTTTATACTTTTGCGATCGTCAAACAAACACATTCGATAAGGGTTGATTTGTTTTCGCAGTGAGTGCTATGGTCAGTTGTATATTATGTAGGTATGTATATTATGATTGTATGTCCGATTAAGGATGGGGATGGGGTGAGTCGTGCGTGCTGCAGAATGGCATGGGGTATATTAATAATCTTCATAAGAGAAGAGACGTATAATACAAAACAGGTTTCATTTCAGAATTTCATTCGATATGTGGTATGGTAACTGTGTTGGGTTGGGGTAGGTAGTTGTTTGGATTCTATAGGAAGAGGGAAGCAAAGGAAAGGAAAGGAAATGCAGTATATTAAACAAGTAGCAAGATCAATGAGAGGGAGGGCGATGCAGAGGGTGCACATTATATATCCAATGCATTACATCCATTATCGCATATCGCCACGCAACGCAGTAGGAATTTTATTCTGATATGACGTAACAGGGTAGGGTTGGGGTAGTTGTTTGGATTCCATAGTTCTACTTTGGGGTTGTTGTCGCACATCGAAAGCAATTTTTCTTGAACAGATATGTACTGTGTATGAGTGACTTACTTCTGTCCAGCCAGTTTGTGAAATATACATATACGAGCGGGCAAGGCGAGCACGGGTCCAGCTAGTAGCAAATAAAACTCCTGAAGGAGCTCCTTCGTTCGTCGCGCGTATACTTTGAAAGCACTTAAGTCGCTCTTCTGCTGTGTAAATGCAACACAAGGCGGCGCACACACACTACCTGTGTTCTTGCATTTAGTAGCGCAGCGTTTCTTTTTACAATATCAAGTAAATATACAAACATTCCAATAGAGTATGTACGAATGTGTATACAGATTCAGGGATGGCTGTTGGCGGCGCGGGCTGAAATACGAAGAAATGCATGAAACACGATTCGGAAAAGCGAAAACAGGTTTAGTTTGTTTCGTATTCCCTCAATCCTCCCTCCCTATAGTTGCCTGGTTCCTGTATGCATTCTGATGATATCACGACTTGACTTTTTGCCTTTGACTTTATACGTACCTAGCTTGAGGTTTATTCTTTGGTCGGTAGAATAGGGGGATAAAAACGAGCAAGCAGAAGAGTCATAAATCCAAATTGAGGTGGAATAATTCTGTTAGTTTCTTTTAAGCTGCTTAATTGCTTGTGTTGCAGGTGGTAAGTGATTAGAAATCTCTCTCTCTCATTGAATGCGTGTAGGTGTAGGCCTTAAGCTGAATGATTCAGTCGTTTTGCGTGAGAGTAGATTTTAGATACATATCCTGCAAAAGAATTGGGAATTTTAGAGGTCACACAATCTAAAATGTTGAATGAGATCCATTCACATTCTTTGACGTAATGAAAAAGTAAATGATCTATTGGACCGGTTATGCCTGTCTATTGGTATGTATTTATCTGTGTGCTTCTGTGCTGCATTTGTATGGTTTCACTTTCAAGTTAGATGCAAAAAATGAAGCGTAGATTATTGCATTTATAATAAGAAGCTGGGAATCTTTTGGAAATGTAGGAGAGTTCATTGTCAGGCTTTGAACTGTGAAAAGATCGTTATTTCATTTGACATGTTAATAGTAGATCAATAAAGCAACTATACTGTGAGCTCAGTGATTACGTGCGGTGGACTGCTGAGCGAGGGGCCACAGCTTGGTCATTCTGTTATTATATAGGAGGACTGAACTTTGTGTCAAAGCTAAGTTGTCAGTCGGTGCTTGTTCCAACTCTTACCTATGGTCATTTGGTTTGGGTAATGACCGAAAGAATAAGATCGCAGATACAAGCTGCCGAAATGAGATTCCCTCATTGTACTACTGGTATGACCCGTAGAGATAGCATAAGAAACACCAGAATACGTGAGGAAATCAATGTCGAGCAGCTACTTCTCCGGACGGAATGGTCCATGCTTCGGTGGTTTGGTAATGTTGAGAGCATGTCCCCAACCAGGATTCCAAGGCGTGCTATGGAATCCGTACCATCAGGCAGGCGTCCTCCATAACTCTCGGTCTTTCGCCACCAACTCAAAATTATATGATCCTTTTTCGTGGTATCACAATGGACCTATGCTGGTCTAAGTGTGTTGGCGTTTCCCAGCTGACAGCCACTTTCAACCAACCAACCAATAGTCTGGAAATAATCCGCGGTACTAATAATAATCATAATCATGAGGAAAATTAACATATAAAATTATTCCTTGTGACCGTCAAAATATTTAAGTTGAAGTTATTTTATTATATTATTTTATTCGTAAGGGCGGCCCATTGGAAACTCTTCACCGGTCGTCCAGCAATATAACAATATACTTAATCTTGTTCCGAGACTAATTATGTTCAGAGTCACGACACCTGTCGGCATTTACTGTCATTTGGTCCATAATAATCCGATTCACATTATAGGTTTTCTAGAAGTTTACCTAAAGAACGAACCAAACAAATACATATTACATACCTACCATTGACCGCATTCCACACATAATGTGCTAGATCAAGGAAAAAACGCCTTACTAGCGCTCCAGAAACAGCGGAACTAAAGTAACAAATTTGTTTTGCTACGTTTTTTTTCACGCATTAGAAAATATAATTTTGCCATTCATCTCTCCCGAATTTTATCAGGCGATATAGCACCACTAGCACTTGTTCTTTTTTTTTATAATACATATTGTTATTTTTAATAGAATGGTAATTGACAGCTGGTTATTTTTCTTAATCTGCGCTAGATTAATTGAAAAATTTGCATGACGTTGCAGATATACTGTTGTTTAAGTAAAAAATAAATGGCTAAATACAATTTGAATTGCCACTAGCGGTTATTGTTAAGCTGTCACTTAGTAGTCAGAAAAGGGCAGAAAAGCAGATTCTAAAGTTTGTATGTACATTTTGGACCGCGCTGCTTTTATGTAATGTATTGTACACATTATTGGAATTTAGCGACCTACCGCAACACCATGCTATCAATAATTGAAATGGTACACACGGTCATACGGAATGTATTCAACGTTGCATACATTACTCAGCTAGTTGTTTTTTGAGTTGAATTTCACCGCGAGCGCCATACTTTGATACCTAATGTGCACTTGCTGTGTGTCATAAAAGTGTACGGAGATAATTATTTCGCTGTAAATTATGCTAGTAAACTAATTTGTTAAGTTAAGTTTAAATGAGGTTTAAACGGGAACTTTAAACACATAAGCGCATCAGTATCCTGCTCGTGCTAAATTTGAAAACCTGAGCTTGAGTTGGAATTTGAAGTTCAACTCATACGATTACAAAATGTAATCTGAACTTCAATTCAATTGAACTCAGTTTAACGAAATTGTATGAATAGAATTTAGCAGCATGTATTGAACAGTACTTAGCTTTTACGCGACTTTTTAAAAATCGTTTCTTGTATTTTCTTTCAAAAAACACACAAAAAAGTGTCAAATATTTGCGTTTTTGACAATCGCCTGATCTGAAGTTTAAACGACAGAATACAACTGTAGTTTTACTTAAACTACAGAATGAACTCTGTTCAAGGTTTAAACGAAACTGTGAAACCGAGTCGATTGTTGAACTAACAACTAGGTTCCAGAAATCGAAATTGCAAATCGAGTGAATTCGTTTTCAGTGTTCTACATTTCGAGCGATTCGGAAACTCCGAAATTTTTTTGAAATCACAATTTCACTTTGTCTCAATTCCAAAAATTTTGAAACCGAAATCGAATACAGTGAAATGTAGAACACAAAAATGCATTTCGAGTGAAAGTGAAACGGGGAACCTAGCAGTAAAGATTAACCTAAAAGTGTAGTTTAAATTTTCACTGTGAAACTGTGAAATTTGTCTTTTCTTTCAAAGAACACGCAAAACAACGTTAAATATTTGTGTTTTTGACAATCGGCAGCTTGAAATTGAAATGTCACTGTGTCAAGTGATCTGAGGTTTAAACGGCAGAATACTGACGTTTAAATTAACCTACAGAATGTTCAATGTTTAAACGAAACTAATTAATTGTTGAACTGAAATTTAAACTAAAAGTGTAGTTTAAACTTCAACTGTAAAAATGGGGGTTAGTTTCAAATAAAGGTTATTTTATTGAACTTTCTCAGCAAAGCAAAAGAAGAATCTTTAGCATGCAATTACAACAACTGCACTCTGCTTGACACTTTCGAGGCTGTAGGCTTTGTAATTACGTGGTGAAAATTCGACTTGACTTTTACTTTGCTGAGTTCAAGTCTCCACTGTGCATTAAATCGGCGGTAAATTTTGACATTTTCGAAACAAATCAAATTGTGAATTGACTGTTTCGTGGAATGCTTGAAAATCGATGCAAGTGCGTTTAGAAAAAAAGTTGAAAAAGAACAGCAATTAAAATACATTTGCTAATAACAGATGTGTGCGTGACCCATATATATCCTGTACAAAAAAATTTGCGAGCATTTATCTCGCTAAAATTAAGCGTGAGCAGGATACTGGGCTATGCAATACAAATTTGTCTATAAATTACGATAAAATTAGATTCGAGTCACTAATGGTTGAGTCAAATCTTAACTGACAAGCAAAACGTTTTAATTTAGAAATGAATCATTCAAAACAGGCAAGCAAAGTTAGAAATGTCCGACTTTTGTCCAGCGTAGAGTTCAACGTTGGGCGCCATTTTTACGATATCGACATTTCGTAAATTCGAAATTATAATTTTATGACATTGAAATGCCAATTGCATTACTCACATTGAGATTGTAAGTTTATTTTTACAACGGCTTATGAAAACAACTTTTGTATGGATAAACAAAGTTTAATTAGCAAGTGTTAAAAGCCTCATAAACAAGTTGCCTGTCAGGTCGTCGCGGTCGTCATCCACCTTTTCACAGAACTTGTATAACCCTCAGCAAATTGTCAATTGGCTAACTTATACGAAATTATATAATAGACTTGTAATATAATGCATTCACACACACACACACACACACATTGGCATTTAGAATTAAGTAGCCGCCCAGAGTCAAAGATAAACCTATAATCTCCTATCCCGTGGCCGTTGCCTTATGTGATGAAACTTAACAGAGAGTCTACAGCAAAATGTATCACGTGTCGTGTACCAATGTCGTCGCGTCGTCCGCATGTAATTGCGCCTCCATGTCGAAGTATCTCTCGAACAGGTGCGAGTTATAGATACATTCGCTTTGAGATTTTTTTTTTCTTTTTCGAGAACACATTTTGCCTTCGCACTCTTTGCACCAACCACGAACCACCTCGTCCTATTGTGTACAGCTTGGTGAATCGTGAATGCACAATCGTTTGGGAGAGAGACCGCGCGACGATGATAATACCACTTTTCGGGTTGATTAATAAGTTTTTAGGTGTTCAGTGACACTATGCGCCGGCATAGTGTGTTGTGTAGTATCTCGTCTCGAATGAGGGGCGACATAAAGTTTTATGTGTTTTTTTTCGTTGTTTGTCGTCGTCGCTTTTTTTTTTTTTTTTATTTATCGTGTTTTTGGTTTGAGAAGAGGAGGACATACATATTGTTATTATTATGTGTGTTTTTGTTTTCGGTGGGGTAGTCAAATATTTTGTAAATATTGAAATATTGTATCTCGTTGGAGTGGCCGTTCTGAATGAATGAAAAGTGTGTTTGTGTGTGTTTACTACACACATGACGCGCAGTATAAGGCGGGAGAAGTACGAATTAAACACGCGAACATGAACTTGAATACGATGAAAGAAACAAACTCAAAACAAAGAAGTGTAGCGTCTTCGATTTTGGCGGGAAATCGACTTGCAATATCAGAGATGTGTGCCGGTATTTGTGTCGCGTGTCTACCGATGACAGCTGAAATATTGAATATACAACTTGGAACTGATTGCAATTTTGCAGTTAATAGCATGCCGGCCGTGTTGATGTGATAATAATTATATGTGGGTACCTATATCGTTTCGTTTTTATATTGAAATGGAAGGGGGTTCTTTTTGTGGGGTTTGTTGTTGCAGGTGCAGGGACATAAGGCCCAGGGACATAAAGCCCAATTTTTATTTTTGGGCCTTATGTCCAACTTGAGTGGGACATAAGGCCGAAATTGAATTTGGGCCTTAAGTCCCACCCAAGTGGGACATAAGTTCCAAAATTTTTTTGTCGAAGATGGGACATAACTCCCAAATTTTCGAAGAAATACTATTTAGCAAAACATTCTGGATTTAAATTAGTCTTCGAACAAACAAACTTTAAAAGTAAACAAAAGATATGTTTTTAATTATCTGCCGGCCAAATGGACATATTAATTTATTCTTATTAGCGATTGCTTCTTCGTTTATCTTCGCAAAACAGCTACAACTACACATCTTGCAACGGTTGTAGGGTTGAAGTAATATGTTTCTATGACTCTCGAAACAAATACCGCAGGTTATTGTTTGAGAAGAGAAATTTTTTAATTTTATTTTCTCAAATTTTATAAGTTCATTTTCTTTTCTAGAATTTTATAAGTTTGTTTTCTTTTTTAGTTTTTGAGAATTTGAGAAAATAAAACTAAAAAAATCGCGCGATTTTGTTAGTTTTATTTTCTCAAATTCTCAAAAACTAGAATTTTATAAGTTTGTTTTCTTTTCTAGTTTTTGAGAATTTTATAAGTTTGTTTTCTTTTCTAGTTTTTGAGAATTTGAGAAAATAAAACTAAAAAAATCGCGCGATTTTGTTAGTTTTATTTTCTCAAATTCTCAAAAACTAGAATTTTATAAGTTTGTTTTCTTTTCTAGTTTTTGAGAATTTTATAAGTTTGTTTTCTTTTTTAGTTTTTGAGAATTTGAGAAAATAAAACTAAAAAAATCGCGCGATTTTGTTAGTTTTATTTTCTCAAATTCTCAAAAACTAGAATTTTATAAGTTTGTTTTCTTTTCTAGTTTTTGAGAATTTGAGAAAATAAAACTAAAAAAATCGCGCGATTTTGTTAGTTTTATTTTCTCAAATTGTCAAAACCTAGAATTTTATAAGTTTATTTCCTTTTCTAGAAAATAAAACTAAAAAGTAGCTACTCACATTACATGTTCCGCATGGGATATATTATACACCACAATTAATAATTGCCTGCATTCACAGGATGGACGAACATTAAATATGCTACCAACTTAAAATGTCGTTCTGATTGAGGCAATGTTTCAATTTACTCAGCGATTTTAGATGCCGGGAATTATGGTGTATCCAAATTGGCTTTCTAAAATCGTGTTCTTAAGTAAAACAATTTTTTTATCATACCTCGACATGCCGTAGCTTAACAAAACGTTTCCGTTTGCAAATGATTCCTTTATTTCCAAAAGACTTCGTGGCGGTTTTCGTTTGCATTACTTTTCGCAAACTGCTAGTAACTGTATTTTAGTTGTAAATATAAATCATTTTTAAAACTTTACCAAGACAACCGAGCTAAAAATCTGTTGTACTCGTTATACTTATTTAGTACGTGCTCTTCTATCTATCTGAATTATCTAAGCTTATCTAAAGAAATAGGTTGAGTGGGACATAAATCCCAAAAGAAATGTATGGGACTTAAGTCTCATTTGGGTGGGACTTAAGGCCCAAATTGAATTTCGGCGTTATGTCCCATCCAAGTGGGACATAAGCCCCAAAAATAAAAGTTGGGCTTTATGTCCCTGGGCCTTATGTCCCTGCGCCGTTGTTGCATATATAAACTTTAGTGAGGAACAGAAAATGAGTCAGATCAGGAATGAATGGTTCGATATCTTTCAGTATCTAAAATTGAGTAAGTTTGAAATTGTCTCATAATTCACGTAAAATTTGAATTTTGCGCCATTTAATAGTACAGTGATGCCAACGAAAAAAAGATGACAATGTGACAGCTGACAGTTCGGGATTAGTAAAAATGGAGCGCTAATACGAAAGAACAACGCATTTTTATGGTTGAATAATATTTTAAAAATAATTAAGGTGTCACAGTTCGCAATTTTCGAACAAAATCATCTTCAGTGATGAAGCTCAATTTCATCTTGATGGCTTCGTTTATCTTCAAAATTGTCGCATTTGGGGTTCAAAAAACCCACGAGTTATTGTTGAGAAAGAAATGCATCCACAACTCGAGACTGTTTGATGCGGATTTTGGGCTGGAGGCATTATCGGACTATTCTTCTTCGAAAATGCGGCTGGTCAGTAACAATTAATGCTGTTCGTTATCGTGACATGATAGCCCAATTTTAGTGCCTAAATTACAAAATTGGATGTGACCAACATTATACTTTCAACAAGACGGTTCCACATGTCATATAGCCAGAGAAACAATTTAATTAATGCATGAGTCAATTCCTAATCGTCAAATCGGCCGTTTTTGCGATCAGAATTGGCCATCCAGATCTTGCGATTTAACGCCATTGGACTTTTTTCTTTGGGTTTTTTATTTTTAAGTCCAAGGTCTATGCAAGCAAGCCAACGACCACCAACGTATTAATGAAATTCAGCCCCAATTATGCGAAACGAAAATTTCAATAAAAGAGTACAATACTTGCCAGCAAAGCCGTGGCGCCCATTTATCTGATGTGCTATTCCATACATAACCCCAATCTGTATACGTACTCTATGAATCAATAAAAAAAAATTTAAGATTTCTAATTAAAAATTTGTATTTTCAAAATTACATTTTGCGTGAAGTATGGGACACCCTTTACCTACCTACAAACATATATGGAATAGACTTAGTTAATGATGAGATATTGCTAAAACTATAAATGTATCTCGTCGGTGTTTTTGTTGAACGAAAATATATTTATTTTAACTATTACGTACCTACGTTGACATAATCATTAATCAATCTGTAAAATTTTACCACGAACGTGTCCCTACTGTGCGACCATCTACATTTCAGCTACTTTCTCTTCGAATATCTATACCTAATTTCGTGTTGGTGCTGAATTTCACAATACATTGTAATGGAGCTCAAAATTACTAATTTGATTCATGAAATAAGTTTCAAGTTAGTAACGCAAAACTTAGTCAATGTTAATAATTACAATTTTCAATACCAGGATAGAACAATTTGGCTGAAATAATATTGACGTCTATATTAGGTTTTCATTTTGAAATTGACAATTGACGTATTTTTATGCCAATTGATCAAGTGGAAATAGCGAAAAATTGCTTGTCATTTGACTAACAGCTTTTGTCAAATAACTGACAACAAATTCACAGGAAAAAAGGAAATATGTACTACATAGCTGAATTGTCAAACGAAATGTCACTTTGTCCTTAATTGACAGTCAAAATTAATTGGCATCATGTTTGTCAATCACACATTTTAATATACAGGGAAGGTACCTAAATCTTTTAACAGGTCCCACCCCTTTTCACATGAATGTGTCTTTTTTTATGAATTATAGTTTAACCCTTTGGAAAATAATTTCAAAGGCAGTTCCATGGTTCTATTCCTTTCAAACGCATTTTGCAAATTTTCGACTTTCTCGTATTCTGCTTGCAGGTTCAACTCAGATTCAACCAACAAAACACAAGAAGCGAGGGCGATTCATTTCTTTTTAAAAATTGTTTAGGCGTTTTTTTCACGCCACAATTCACAATAGACAGTGAGATCACAATTCCAAATTGTCAGCGCAAGTTGAAACTGCTTTTAGTGAATTGACAAACGATTTGTTTGTCACTATGTAGGTTATTGATATAAGTGAACTGACAGTGGTGTCGTTCAATGACATAAACGAGAGTAGCCAAACTTTGAAACGACATGTGGAATTCCACCTTACGATTAATCAAACGAGCAAAATCTATTAAAAATATTATATTTTATCTACTCAGTTGGCATTCAATATTTCGTGACGTAAAATATAGCCAAACGAAATAAGGCCTATTTCCGAAATGTGCACGAACGAATTCTTATTTGGCTTTTTACATCTTTTGTTTCAGAAAACGAAACCAATTTGACATAAATATAGGTAAATATTTATTTTTTGTAAATCCACAATGCATAGATTAATTATGTAATCTGGAAAATTGCAGTTCGTGTAACAATAAAGTGTTTGCAGCAAGCTTTTTCTGATTTGTTGTGACCATGTTTCTAATTTATTTTAAAGTAAAATCGGGTTGCCGTACCAACAAAACAAGTCCGAAACGAATTTGTTTGCCACATAAAATTTGTTCCAGTTAAAGAGGTTTACAAATTTTAATTGTTCAACTAATAGAATATAATACAATATACAAAAATTCAAGTTACTGAATTTTAAGAACTGTCTTTTGACGTTATATAGATAGCTACAGACGAAAAATATTACATATGTTCACTTAGTGGTACATATATTTAAGCTAAGAGTACGTACACATAAATCAAAAGTCTAAACCAATTCCAATTACGGAAACAGAAATAAGTCTAAATGAATCACTCAATCAAAACACATTTTTATGAGCGTGTTTTGCTTGGATTTCTTTTAACGAGTTTGCTCTGGCGGTTATTTCTCCTGGTGTTTTCTTTGAAAACACACAGCACAATAACGACGACGTTATACTCGTAATATGCACGAACCACGGAAAAAAATGTACATGCACTGTACAGGCAATGTGTGCGCCGCGCCGCGTTGTCAGAGAAGAAGAAGGAAAGGGGAGGAACACAACAGCTTTTTATTTTGCTATTAAACAAAGTGCCTAATTAACCAAAACGTTTCTGCCAGTTGGGCATTAGATTACTATTCATATAACGGAATTTAGAAAAATGCAATACAACAAATTTTGTTTGTTGCATAATTTTTATTTTTTATGTGTTTGTGCATCTTATGAAACTAAATACTTGTGTTTTTTTTTTCAATCGTTTGAAGCATTGCAAGAAGGGGTTTATCAAGTTAGAATAATGCAACTGCCAGATGACAGTGATAAATGACAGCGTTGGATTTTGAAATTAATATACATATTTAAAAAATTTAGAATGGAATTACCTACTGCAGAAAATATTTCAGCTGTCAAAAGTGATTTTCTAAATAGCGCCTTTTTTTCGCCGAATAAAATAAACATACTTAATGCAATTTTCAACTGTCAATCATATTTGGATACGTTATTATGTTCATTACGGAAAAGATTAAATTTATGGTTTTGCAATGGCTAATTATAAACTAATGATTGCACGGGGCAGCCAACCTGAATTTATCATTGGCCGCGTTTTATTGAACGCTAGATGACTAGCGGCATGCCAAACTCCATATAAAAAAAACTGACATTTCAGCATTTGCGCTAGGGCTCTGGCACATATTTTGGAATTATCCTTTTATGGGAAATTTTTCAATCTAGCCCAAAATGAACTGCTAGATTGAAAAAAAAAATACCGAACTGTCAAAATAAAAGTGAAATTATGTCAGGGGTATTATCTGCGAGATGTCTAGCGGTCAATAAAACGGGACATTGATTGATTTGTAGGTACATAATTACAATTTTTTAAATTAATTGTCGAAAGTTTTAATCGCATTAAGAAAAACTTAATGTCACATTTGAGTTTTCAAATGTCATTAGCATTACATTGCATAGTCAAGAAATTAATGATTATTGCTTCTACTGGACTGGTATATGTTAGCTATTCCATATATGTATACATTTTTGTAATGTCTAACATGGATTATTCACAGATATGTTAACGAATCTTTGTTGACTGTATGTCGATAGATTCATTTACGCTTATATGTAGTTCATTTCACTTCATATTGATTGAAGCTGTCAGACACATAAAATGTAAGTCACATAATATGTACATTGTACATACAATTTGATCCAAAAACAAGTGTTAAATGTTTTATTAAAAAAAAAAAATTATGAAAATAATTGATTAATATGAAATAATTTTAATAAATTAAACTTTTTAAATTTCGAGTCATTGTTAAACTGTCAACAGTCAAAATTCAAGATAAAAAGTAACTAGGAGGTTGTTAAAATATGGAACATTTAAAATCCATTACAGAAATGGTAAAAATATCGCGGAAACGTTTTCTAATTATTTTTTTTTACATAAAATTATTCATTTCAATTCGTCATAGCAAATAGTAACATAATAACATTGTGATTGGCATCACTGACTAGTACTACATTATTGATTTTTATAGATTTGGTTAATATTCCTTGCTAGAGAGTATTCACATTCCCATCTTTTTTTTATTATAAAGGCATAACTACGAATGCTGTTGGCTGTTAAGTTCAGGGATGTCTTCAATCCAATATTTGCTGGAATAAGAATGGGGAAGACTTTAATTTGTTCACAATCTTATTCATTTACAAAAGATAGGTACATAGTTCCGAAAATGTCATATAGTTACGTACTCGTATATTCCAGATTTCTGTTTTCTGATGTACATTATACATATACGAAAGCTTATACATATTGGTATTTGAAGTTGACAGGTGATGAATCAAACTAAGCTGACATTTTGTATTTAGCACCATTTGATCACATTATGTATTTTTTAATTTTATTGTTTTTTAATCGCCTATTTGTACTCATTTTATTATATTTCACTTTTAATTCGCACTTGTGTGTGTGCCATTTGTGTTTTGTAATTCTAATCAATATTCAATAACGAGAGAAGAGAACGAGAAAAAAAAACTATTTCACATAGTTTTGTTTAATTTTTGACTACGTGTATTTACTATGTGTGAAAACTTCACCAATGTATCAAAATTGCCATGCAACATCAGTCTTCATCATCATCCATCATACGTTTTTCTGTTCGTCCACACAACGTAATATTGTGTACAACTCGTCCAGGGTCGAGTCGGATGGTGAAGGTTTGTAAGTTATGTTCCTGTTGGTGAGTTAAAAAATGTGTAAAACAACAAGATCAAACGTATCTTTGGTTCAAATGTGTGGTGGAATTCTTCAACTCTTGTCTTGTTTTGTTTATTGATTGAATTACAGAATCAGCAGCAGCAACAACAAACGACGACGATAGTGCCGCAAGAGCAATTAAATAGTGAAAATCGTAATCAATCACATTTGCAACAACAACAACAACCAAAATTACAACAACACCATCAAATTGAATTACAGAAACAACACAGCACAATGATTCGTGGCAAAGCGGACGCCAAGCCCAGAGGCCGAATGACAGCGTACGCGTATTTTGTACAAACATGCAGAGAGGAACACAAGAAGAAGCATCCCGATGAGACAGTTATATTTGCCGAATTCTCAAGGAAGTGCGCCGAAAGGTGGAAGGTGAGTCATTTTCTTGATGGACTTTATATTGGGTGGGCAATACAAGTATGAGGGGGGCGAGCTATTATGGCGGTTTTATTTTTTCGTTTTTTTTTTAATTAACTTACCAATTAAACTACAATTACATAGTTTGTAGTAAAACAACCATTTGAAGGTGGTACCTATACGTAGAATTGGCCAAAGTTTTCAAAGCCGAAAGAAACTTTAATTTTTTCCTTTTGCGGCTGAAACAAATTTATAAACATATTTTATTCCTTTATATTTTATGTTTTACATTATACATAGTTTAAATTAAATAAGGTTTAAATTCAATTTGAATATATAATTTTACTTCTGTCCGTGAAGAAGAAAAATGGCCGTTGTGAAAAAGGCCAGCAAATGCGCGAAAGGAAAGAAATGACAGACAGATCTGTTTATTTGACAAATTATTAGGACAATCCAAGTTAAACTTTCATCCGAAAAGACAATTTTCCAGCTGATTAAGCCTACCGCTTGTAGTTTCATAAGCTTTATTAAGGGTGGACTGTGGAGCAATCTCAACTACACATTGGATTTGCTAAAAGAAACCCCAGCAAATTCTCTAATTTTGTTTGTAAATTAAGCAAGCAAATGGGAAGGAGTGTAGCCATTCGCCTTAAAGAAACCTCACAGTTATCAAGGAAGGACTTTGGCTTCCATTTCTAACAACTTCGGAATCTCAATCAAAAGCACTGCCTACACCATCCCATCCCCAACATTTTGACAAGAAATTTATCGTCACCATCTCTTCCAGACCAATCTATACTTACGGTTACGACGCGAAGTTGATGGTGGTGTTTTCTCCGAAAGTCTTAATTTTAAGCTCTACTTCCGTCAACCAAACTATTATAGCGTATTCCAGCCGGAAATTATGGTGATAAAGGAAGTCTTATCTTCAAGAAAAACGTGATATATCCTTTAAAGATATCCGCATTCTGCCTATTTTCAGACAGGTAAGCAGCTATAATAACGTCCTTGGATTGGATTTCAATAACTTCTTTAGTAGCCCTCGTCTGCCGTCGATTAATGGCCGAACTATTCAACATCCACATTCACCTATTATGGGTGCCGGGGCATAGAGACATTCAACTCGCCAGAATAGGAACAATTCTACCCATCAAGCCGGTTAAAGGCACCGTGGGGTATACAAATGGCTACTTGCAAACAAAAATTTAAGCTGGATGCTATGGAGAGTGCAAGTCTTATAGACAAGTGGCAATACATGTCTAGCGACGAAACAAATTTAGCATCAGCTGGATTTAAAACGCTCTAAGAATTTGATTTCTCTCAACATACTGCATGTCAGCACGGGTAGTAGGTGTCTTTACTGGACATTGTCTAATAGGAAAACACGTCCTAAGTCTAGGCCTTTTCGCAAACGACTTTTGCAGAAGCCGTATGGATGAAGAAAGAGGGGAACCATTCCTCACCTCCTTTGATCGTGCTCCCTCCCGTAGAAGAAAGCTTCACTTAGGAGCCTTCCATTAAGGTGACCTAACAAACAGGTGACCTAACAAACAGGTGACCTAACGAACAGAGACATCAAAAGCCTGGTACGCTTCATAAGAAGCTCAAAATGGTTCAACGAGCAGGGGTAGACAAACGTTCTCTAAAGATCCTTTCTTCGTGGTACATATATACCTACCTATGCTGGTATAAATGTGTTGGCGTTTCGTAGCTGGCAGCCACTTTCAACCTAAACTAAGCGGAATTAGATGGTAGTTATCTATTTGAATTTTCCGCTTGCCCTCAAAAACCTTTTTTTATCCATTTTACTTAAATTGCAGAAAAAAATACTTGTCCAACTTTCAAATTTACTTTTAACTGTTCTTTGTCCAAGCACTTGTTGCTAATCAATTTAACCAGTGGTGCGACTATTCAAATCAACCGAAAAATTACACGCTTTTGCATGGTGTAGGAAAAGGAGACGGCGTCACCCAAATTGTGATAATTTTCCAAAGTCGACTTAAGGCATTCTGATTTAATTCAGCCTTGAAGTAACTCTCATTTTGAAATTTGCTTATCGCTTCAAGCAACCACTGAAACCGCTCACCCCATGTCCCATAAAAACTTTAACACAGCAAAGAGTAAATCCATCTGCACACACCCTCCTAATTGTGTAATTTGAACATATCCTGTAAGCAAATTAAGGGCGCTCACCAAACACAATCTTAAACAAAAAAAAAAAACCCTTTCTTCCTTCTGTCTCGACGTCATCAAATCAGTCAAAACAAAACTCGTGAAAACCCCTGTACAGAAAAGGTGCGAGAAGTGAGCGAAAACAAAAATTCATTATTTCCCTTAAAGAACCCTGAATGTGCTGTTGGTGTCCCGTCAGACAGTAGCAAACGAATTATGAATGAAACTTGGAAAAAAAAATGTCTACCTACGAAAAAAGCGAAATCTGTTTTTCTACACAAAAAAAAAAACCTTATAAACAACATTGGTGGGTGGCAATTTGGAGAAATAACCAGAAAAAAATAAATAAAAAGAAATTAATGCCATAGAAATAGACGGAGAGGAGAATCATGATGGCGATGGCGACGGCATCAGTCGACGAGGGATGTGGTGTGGGGGTAAGTGCACTTGGCTCACGTATATGCAAGCGGAATTTACCAGCAAAGAGCAAAATGAAAATCCCAGAGAAATGTGTGTGTTTTTTTTTTTTTTTTGGTATGTGAGTTGGTTGGTGGTTGCTTCTCCTCTCGAGGAAGCACGCGAAGGGAATCACCACGTACGCACGCAGCACACACCCTTCCTCGGACCAGCCAGGGACGCCTTAATGGGCTTCATTCAACCACCAGCCAACGAAATGAAACCGAGCAAGCCTCAGAACCCACCCCAGTTTTACTAATCCTCATTCCCACCCTCATTGTGAAATGTGTGTTGTTGTTGTTGGTAGCGCTGCGGCAGGAGTGTGCGGGAAAAGCTGCTGGGCTTCCCTTTAAAAAAAATCAATGGAGAACATTCGCGCAAGGCGCGAGCTTTAAAATACACTAGTTTCCGTCCTGCCAACCCAATCCAACCCAACCCAGTGTGAAATGAGTTAAGAACCTGGAAACGACGGGTAGGTGCGGAGGGATCCTGTTTGTGGAAACTAAAGGGGGTTTTCGAGGGTATACATGTGTGTAGTAGCGAAACGACGTTGGGTGCCTGATGGAAAATTGTTTGCAACCAGGCGAAGGGCTGTGAGGGGAAATGAAAACGAGCAATTTATCCAACATGGATGACGTCGATGGTAGGTCGTAGAACGACGATGATGACGGTGGGGGAGCAGCAAAGGACGACGAAGTGATAGAACGAGCTAAACTTATTAAAAAGCAGGTTGAAAATTTGGGGTGGTGCTTGCAAAACGACGATGGTGATGTTGGTGTTTGGGGGGGATGATGGTGGTGCATCATCGTGCCCCAGGGTTAAGTTCCACTATGTGTTTGTGTGTATGTAAAATCCCGTGTGCGGCAACTCTACTGCCTGGCTGTTGGGAAATTAATATGGATGAAAGCTGGATCTGGAGGGAACTAGGGAAATGAGTGTGAAGTGATTGGGTGAATACGCGAGAGTAGTTAAATTGCTTTTATCCAACAACAACAATCGGGTTCATTCTCTAAGCTAGAAACTATGTATTCGCAAAAATCTACGTGTCTTAAGCTGCTCATCGTCTTAGTTTGTTCGTTCGATATTATCAGGCACCACCGACATCACCAGGAATTCATTTAATGCAAAGGGGTTTCAGATGTGCTCAGGCGATTGTTAGTAAGAGGACAATATCGTCGTTTCTTCCACAGCTTATCAGACAAAAAGACAAAGTTGGAGATGAAACACCATTGAAATGAGTGTTGCCAATGTTTTACAAAACTGGCTTCGTTCTTGGACTACGATAGCTATTTTTAACAACGAAATTCTTTTGTGAAAACTTCTCGCCCCAAAATTTTGTCGTTTGAAACAACCATCGAACTGCCTGCCCTGTGTGCTAACATCTGATCTGTCATTTTAAGTGGAGGCATTACAAGTTTTGTCTCCAATCTGTGGCCTTTTTCACCAGCTTAATTTGTATTTCCAATTCCTTTTCTAAATTTTTTAAGAACAAAAGCAAATTTGGTTTCACCATAAATTTTGTAATTTAATCTAATTGACATTTTTTCTACAAAAACTGTGGGGAAATACTTGTACGAATTTGAAAGTTGCTACAATGGGCCTCTGCCCACTGATTCATCAATTTCTAAGCCTCTTGTAGAGATGTGTTGTGCAGGGAGTTATATCTTGCGATCGTGTGATGCGCACAACGTCAACCGAGAGACGATGCCAACTATCGTGTCGTGTATGGAGCGCTTTACTTGCATACCTACTCGGACTTATGTTGCCATAATCGGTAAAACACGATGTGTTTACGAGTATAACAACAGAAGCTACTGAAATGGGGCTATTAATAACCAACGGCAAAGCAAAGCAAGAGCTTGTTATTATTATAGACTTCGTCTACCTCGGTCCTGACTATAAATTGCGATAGGTGTTATCTCACAATCATTTGAACCCCTGCGAAATAGTACATACATAATTGATTCAATTGGCTGGTAACATTGCTTTGTTTACAATATCTAGGCCTAGGAAGTGCTTTCCTATAGTATTCTTTCCTTTTTATCACGATGCTGGCTTAAATATGTTATAAATGACTGTAGGTTGTTGGTCTTTCCTCCTTTAACAATTCGCAATAATCTAATGCTGTGTGTTATCTAATAGAATGTGTGCCACGTCGACAGACTGTTTGTTTTTTTTTTTTTTTTTTAAATGGCTTAAGGTCGCCATCTCCAGTAGCCTATATTGTCAGTGAGAAATGTTCGACCTTCGCGCGCGCATATCGAAAATTCTATGATTACCTAAGCCTTGAAAAGTACAAAGCGACCAAGCATATTTATGTTGGTGGTGGCAACACATTACGCACCCAAGCGCCATCTACATGGTATCTATGCAACACTAAAAATATTTTCTCTGCGCCTAGTTTTCATCAGTCTCTGTTTCTGGCTGGCTTCCCTCTCTGAGTCTGAGTGCAGCTGCGAAAGCCAAAGCCAGAGGAAAGAAGAATTTCATACCATCATCTACAATCGCAATCGACTACCCCCTACCGTCGTCGTTGTCATCAGCAATTATGTATTGTTTCATATGTATGGTTGGTGGAAGATGTATGAAATGAAAACCGGTCTCCCTGCAAATGCCCCTGCCACCGTCATCCTATACCTATCCGTTGTCCGCCGCACCCTTTGCACACACCATCCAGACCTAGCGACCATCACTTTTAGCTGAATCGAACGATGACGACGTTAAAGCCCAGCACACAGAGAACTCGTTTATGTTGCTGTGCAGAGTTCTGTTCTGTTGCCATCGTGTCGTCATGTTGTTCCTCGGTTGGCTGGATTCTTCTTCCTCCTTTATTTCCGCTCTACCCTTACCCTTTTGTGTTGTACATTTTGGTATGATTTTCAGCTGCCTCTACCAGCAAAAATGGTGTGGTGGCAAAAGTTCCCCCTCGACATTGTCGTCGTCCCCTTTAAAAAAAAAAAAAAAACTTAAATTGCACTCATACACACATCCTACCTTTTCTCCCGTCGTCGTCGTCGTTCGCTCTCGAATATAAATTGAATATATTTGGGGTTTTTTGAATATATTACCCGTAGACCCCGTTCAATACCCACATCCAACATGCGTACGCGTTTGTGTGCGGTGGAAAATTTATTTTCAAAATATTATTCAAATATGTATGTATTTTTTTTTCGACATTTTTGACATACTTTTTGTTTTTGAGAGTAGTTACCTACCTACTTTCCACCCCTTGTGACGAGGGACTCTGTGTTTGCCCGCTCTGCCTCTCTGCCACACATCAATCTTGTTGACTTTTATTGCTCTAATTATGTTACACATATTTGTTTTGGGGTTCTCATTAAGTTTTTCTTGTTTGTTTTTAATCGGTTTTTTGCTTAATATATTAAATTGCGTTGTGTCAGCGTAACTATACCATACTAATTAACTGGTCAACAAAGACAAAACTCCTTCGCATTTAGCGGCTAGTTTTTTCCCACATCGGAGTTGGGGTACGTCATAATTAAGTGATTTGCTTGCTTATGGATAATTTGTAGATTTGCTTAATTTTTTCAAACCAACTTTAGGAAGAACCATTTGATGCGGTTGGCATAGCTAAGTGGATTTTCGGCCATTTTTAAAACGTATGAACCCACATAATCCTAGCCCTGTCTGAGGAAAAACTGAAAACGGTTAAAAAAGTATCTAAGCCAAAAATTACAGCAATGCTCTTATTAAACTCTCCAAAACTTCTTGAAAACATGTCTGTACCTACTTGGTAGGGTGATTCAACTGATCTTTAATCACAATGTATAAAGTATAAGCAGTAAGGCTTATTTAAGGATGACGGAACTTATAGAGAATGATATGTACATGTAAACTATTCGTGGATGAAGCTGAGACAGCGGCTAATATACTGTACCAATGTCTGGCACTGAGAATGAAGATCTTGCGACGGAATTTTTAATTTTTTTTTTTCAAAAAATGTCTGCCAAAAAATGTGCACATTTGAATGCAATCAGCGGCATCTTCCGTCGAAAGTTAAAACCGAATCTAGAAAATTATACTAGCTTACTTATTGTTGTAAGTTCGTGCTAAAAAAAGATGCAGATCCGAATACGAGGATATTAAAATACAAATACTAAATAGCATTCCTGGGGTCATCACAGCCAAGGCACCCATGACTTGGATATCAGGCCAACTCATCCATGGATATTTTATCCAACTTTAGCGTAGGGATAGGTTTTTGATGGGAACAAAATGGGGTCACAATCATATTGGATGACATCTGTATGCACTGAGTTAAAAGCCTTCACCGCGAACAAAGGGATTCAAACTCCCTGAGTTTAATCTGTCTCATAGATTAGCTGGCCTGAAATTCAGTTTCATGTATGAAATGTATAGGGTATAAGATGATGGCACAAATGAATGTTCCCGCAATCATCACGCTTCATAACATTCAACTGCAAACTCTAAAAAGCGATTAAGCCTTTTTCGCTTAAAAAATATATTTTTATTTTATTTTTTGCTTTTACAAATGTACCGTAATGCCAATTCCCTTAATACTTGTACCTATGTAAGTCAACTCTTATAAAAAATAAACTCGTTCTAAATAAATTGAATGTAATAAGGCTATTCCTTGTTACAAATAAACCAAAGCAACAAATAACTTATATAAACTCCCACATTTCCAGACAATGGTGGATAAGGAGAAAAAGCGATTCCATGAAATGGCCGAAAAAGACAAGCAGCGATATGACCTGGAAATGCAAAATTATGTTCCACCCAAGGGCGTAGTTGTTGGCCGAGGAAAGAAACGGAAACAGATTAAGGACCCCAATGCACCCAAAAGATCATTGTGAGTTCGTAGAAAGAATTTGTATTTAATTAATAAACTGCACATATAATCACCTTTCTAACATTTGAAACTAATCAATTTTTATTTTTTTTTTTTATTTGTAATAGATCGGCATTCTTTTGGTTCTGTAATGATGAACGTAATAAGGTTAAAGCTCTGAATCCCGAATATGGTGTGGGTGATATTGCTAAGGAACTAGGCAGAAAGTGGTCAGATGTTGAGCCAGAGACAAAACAGAAATATGAGTTAATGGCTGAAAAGGACAAAGCCCGTTATGAAAGGGTAAGTTGGATTTAAAACTTTTCAATGCGATACATTTTCAATCATTGTACTAAATACATTTAGGCCGTGTGTTCATAATTATTATCTGCGGCTAATTTTCTGACACTATCGTGGTGGAAAACGAATTTTCCTATAGGTTAATTGTTTGACGTTTTCTTTTGCTTGGGATTTGCTAAAATGTTGAAGAGCAATATTAAAAGACAGAATTTCAAAGTGTCCTCTAGGTTGACCCAGGATGAGATGGTTAGTTCAAGTAATCTCTCCTCTACCCGTATGGGAATTGACCTTGATGATTTGGAGTCGATGGCGGAGAATCGAGAGCTATGGAGGGTTCACTTAAGCAACCTACACCTGCGAACCACTTAATGCATAAGCGGGTCATTGAACATGAATGAATAAAAATGAAATAGTTTTAATTGATTAAAAACGTGAAAATACGGAAATCTTTGTTTTAAGTGCAACAATCAGAAAATTGAATAGTACCTACAGTAGTACAGGGAATTGTGCTTCTTCACACAATTGTCAATTGTTTATTTTGATTTAGCTTTACGTAAGACAAAATAAAATCAAGGGTGTTGCTATTCGCCCGTTGTTCGGGACACGACTACGTAATGAAATGTCAAAGTTTATATTGCGTCAAGTTGGGGTATGTGGCTCGCTACGCTCGCAGCAAAAACTCTGAACTCTAGTATAATAATTTTCGGACATTATCCCGCACATTTTGGATCCAACTTGTATCTTTATAAAGAGTTTTAAATGAAAATAGGATTACGTTACGTTAATTAAGTAGTAGTGTCCCCAACACCGGCAAACGTCAATTCAGTACAAAATCTGTTAAAATCAACGGGCGAATAGACACTCCGTTAAATCAATAGTACATAATAGTTTTTTGTAGTTGGTTACCGTACAAGTTATGACTATTTTTAATAACTTAATAACTTATAACTTATATTTTTTATATACGGCTGTTCTTCTACTCATTTACTCACATTTTTCTTGAAAGTATAATTTAATTTTACAATGAATTATTTATTTGCTTTATTTTTTAGGAAATGACAGATTACAAACAAAGTGGGAAAATCCCATTATCGGCGCCGTCAATGCAAGCTCAAGCGCAAGCCGCGCAAAAAGCTGCGTTACTTGCTGCCGCCGCCCAACAGCAACAGCAGCAACAACATCATGACGATCATGATGATGACGATGGTGACGGAGATGACGATGAAAATCAGTAGACTTAAGTGCGTAATTTAATTAAATTACATTTAATTATATAATAATTAAACTATAAAAACAAAAAAAAAACTGAAAAAATGAAAAAAAGTGAACAAAGTTAAATAATAATAATAATAAAAAAAAACAACAATAAAAAACCAACAAACAATATTTTTTTTGTAAAATATAATAAAGCTGGTAAACAAAACTTGATAAATAATTTAAGAAAACAATAAGAGTAAAAATCATAATAATAATAACGCTAATGTACGATAATAAGAAGTAAGTTGAACAAGAGGAGCGATGAAAAAAATCCTTATTTTCAATTGTTTTATCACTGTATGATTTAGTTTAACAAATATTTTCCTTTTTTTTTATATCCTGAACTGCGCATATTGTTTAGTAATTATAAAACAAAAATAAGCAAAACAAAAATTGACATCCTCTTCCTCCCACGATTTCAATAAAAAGAAAAAAAAATTAACAAAAAAAGAGAAACACTTAAAAACGTTTGTTTTTATTTTCTTCACCACAAACATTTTTGATATTCTAATATTCTTCTTTTTTTAGAAGACGACATCATAACATAATGTCATATTTTTCAGTCATAACAATTTAGCAAGAATCCAAATCCATCACCCATCCGACGAGACACATTTTGAAATCTATATTTCGTATGAATTTTTTTTCTTAGAAAAGAACCCCCCAAAAACACATAAGTAAGTAAAAATGAAAAATATGTAAATAACAACAAACTAAGAACTAATATTTAAATAAGAGGAATAATAATTGATTTATATAAGATTGAGCAAATAAGTATAAATAACTGTGTAAGATCTTCACTTGTACATAATTAAAAACAAACACGTATATAAATAACATAATAATAGTAAAAACAACAAATGACAATGGCGACTTGAATTCAAATTATATTCTCTTCGCTAAAAAAAAAACACTAAAATTGTATTTAATTTAACAAAACTGTGAGATGATGTACATGAAGTGTGGAGTATGATGATGACAAACAGTGAATGTTGTGGTCTTTTTGTACGTAAAAAAAAAATAATTAAAAAAAAAAAAAAAACATGAATCTAACTAAATTACCTTGTATGTAAGATTTTCAAATTAGGAATATGAAAACTTGTAAGAATGGATACAAACTTCTTATAATAACAAAATGAAAAAAGTAGGCAAAATTTCCAAAACAAAAAAAGACACTTTTTTTTTATGATAGCGACGTGCGATGATGCTAAATGTTAGATGGGTGGAAGAGTAGATATATTTTTTACATAATATCAATTTGGGTTTCTTTTTATTTAAATTATTAAATTTGTCTTCTTTATAATGTGATACGTTGGAAACCCGAATGAGGCTCCTTGAACAGAAACTTTAACATAAAATTCACAATTAAAAACCTTCCCATCGTCCATTTTGTTTCTCGCCATTCATAAATCACATTTTCAAATCAGTTGCATGGTTTCTTGTTTGCTTGCGAAGAAAGTAGTTTTGAATTATGTTGCATCGTTGCGCAAATCTTAATTTGGGAATCTAGGAATAAATAGTAAACGATTGGGATTTTGATGCGGGTGGGAAATCTAATATTGTTAAATTCGATTTGAGTTTTTTCAACGATACACTGGAACTTTTTTTTCTACTGCGCCACCTCTCGCGAACGTCTGACAAACATCCGAGAGTATGACTGTCATGAAAAAGCTTCTCAATTCAGCCGTTCGGACTCGGCATAAAATTGTAGGTCCCTTCCATTCGTCCCAAAAATTGAAACTCACACAAAACGAATGGTTGCGAGAAGCTAGGCCTTGGGTGTCACCCGCCTGTTGCGCCACCTATTTATTTATTTTTTACACTGGAACTTACTCACTTTGCGGATTTGACGAAACCGAAACATTCAGCTAGGTTGCAGAAATCGAAATTGCAAATCGAGTGAATTCGTTTTCAATGTTCTGCATTTCGAGCGATTCGGAAATTTCGAAATTTTTTTGAATCACAATTTTACTTTGTCTCAATTCAGAAAATTTTGAAATCGAAATCGAATACAGTGAAATGTAGAACACAAAAAATCATTTCCGATTTCATTTCGAGTAAAAGTGAAATGTGGAACCTATCAGATTTTTTCCGTGAATAATTCGGATTCCACGATAGGGGTAAATACTCATGGTCATGATGAATATGATCAGTAAAATTTGGTACCCACGGTACTCTTATTCAGAATTTTAAGCCGCGAGTCCTCTATGACTTACTGCTATATTGGAATGAAGTTGGTTGTACGTCACAACATTGGGAACATCCCACTTCGTTGTCGTATTTGCGCAAGTAAATTTTGGCAGAACTACCCGATGCAGCGGAAGCGAACTGCCGTATCCTTGAGCGAGCAATACGTCACTGAATTGTGTGGATTTTACATCCAAAACAAACAAATTCCGTCACGTATTACTCGTTTACCATGATTCGGTCCAAGGTTTGCCCCTTACCAATTTTCCGTAACACCATTCTTCTAGTTTATTATAAAATGTAAAAACGAAAATATCATTTCGATGTTACAGCTGAAATGGTATGGTTAAATTAAATTTTATTTTTGACATCTGGGATCAAACAAAGCAGAACATACAAATCGAGTCTAAATACACAGTTTTCGAATGTGGTTCAAATTCGAACGTAATTTATCACAGAATGCTTTGTGGTCGAAATAATCGAATCAAATAAATTGCAATGTTGTTACAATGTTGATGATAAGTGCCGTCTATTGAACGTATACTGTTAAAAAAACATGGCTGAGTTCCAAAAGAACTGTGTCTACGAGTTGTTGTTATTGCTATTATCTCAAACAATAATTCATATACTGAAATTCAACAAAATTTTCCAACAGAAATTGTCAGTTCAAACCTAATTAGCGAGAATCGCTGTTACTCCTCGCTCCCCCACTCGGGAATTACATCTGGTTGTACACTGGACTTTATGGTGGTTAAGTACTGCACTGTATCGTTGTACGGCACATCATTGTTTGGTGTTCCAGATGAGCTCTTTTGAAACTCTGCCTGTTAAGAATAAGAACCTAGTTGCGTTTAAACAATCATCCTTAGTCCGAAACGAATAATATCAGAGCTTCTCAACACCTACACCAAAAAAGGGGTTTCTGCTTGGTAGTACAATGGACCGAGATTCGTCTGAAAGCTCCAGTATTTGGAATCCCCTTTTTATATAAAAATAATAATAATAATAATAATATGTATAGTCCATAACCCCGTATTAATAAACGCTGCGGTTATGTCAAACTTTTGTATTCTATCCTGACGTTGACTTTTTTAGTTTATTAAAACGGGGTTTTAGTTGTTAGTTACTTGTCGTATGACGTGATCTTCTGTTAAATTTACTTACAAATTGGAGTTGACTCGTCATACGTGCGTATGGGTGATTTGATTGGCTTTTATTCAAAATAGTTCAAAGTTCTACAAGCTGCAATTGAATGCAACCTATAAACCACGAAGCGTTCAAATTTCTATGTCCCAATTAAATGCTTTTTGCCCTGATTATAGAAAAGTAGAAAGGGTAACATAAATATATTGCAATATTTTGAGATTTTAGGCACGTTTGATGCGTTCAATGCAAATTTGCCGACACAAAATGTCGCTACGAACGAAATAGTCACTTAACCAACACAAGATTAAAGCAATCTCCTCTTGAAAACTTTTGTTGTTGAAACAAAAATTTAATAGATTTTGCCTGTTTTTGTAAACATCAGCTTATTGTTGCATGCTTGATAAACAGAAAAATACTCTGCATGTAGATAGGATGGATTGCATAATTTAATTTTCGCTAACACAGAAAAAAAAACAGAAAATACAGAATTCGGTAGTTCTAACCCTTCTAATATACATCTTTGTTAAGAAGAGGACACACTTACCCCCCCTTACAGGCCGACACTACTTGTTAGGCTATCTATCAAAGCAATATAATTCACAATTACTTCTTCAATTCATCAACATCTTTGTTTCATATTTTTCAATTTAATTTTATCTTAGTTCGACTCAAGGGTTTTTTTTTGTACATTAAATAATAGTAGTTTTTTCTCATGTTATTTTTTTTACAACGTAATTTAAATTGAAAAATGTCAAACAAAGTAATCTCAACTTTCTGTTTTGCAAAATATAAATACAAAAGAAACAATTTCAGGCTCGAAAGATTCCTATTTATATTAAATAAACATACAAAAAAATAAATAAAAATAATGTAAAACCAGACAACTGTAGTATAACTTTGGCTTTAAAATATTAACACAGCAAATAAAATAAAACAATAGAAACGCAATGGAAGGACTATAGGAAAGAAAATACCCGAAATTACATCAACTGCCACGCGTCCAGATACTAAAAATTAACAAAAGCAGAAATAATCTTGTCTGTTCCTTAATAATATAAACGAAGAAACAAAATATATAGGTTTATCAAAACAAACAAACAAAAAATAATATTAATCAGGGGGGAACTGCAAATTTGCCGGTAAATAGAAATGATCGTACATTAAAAAGAAAATCAGCAAACAAAACATTGAAATTAAATAAACAGCAACAAAGAGTATAAACAGTATTTCTTATTTTTGTTAAGCTAATGTAACGTAAAAAAACATTTTTAATACTTGTGTTTTATGTTTCATAAAATACATATTTGGCCTTTTCACTTTTATAATATTGGGAGGGAGTTTCCAACTGTAAAATCTTTAAACTTACACACACATCATAACATACATAAATCAACTAAGTTCACTTGAAAGCATTGTTTTTATTTTTTTAGAGCGATTCCCTTGGGGATCGGATACATAATATTAAAAATTCAAGTTTTTCAATTTAAAATTGGATTTCTTCCAAGTTACCAGAGATTACAAACAAACAAAACAAAACTAAGGAAAATGAAAATAACTAATGACAGTGAATAATATGAAAACTAAAAGTAATGTAAAATTTTCTTTTTCCCAACCGATTAGTTAATAGTTTTTAGTGATTTTTTTTAATGAATTTTATCATTACTTAATTTTTAAATTTATAGGTTCGTTATTCTTTTATTTTTATATGTACGAAAAAGTATATATGAAAATAATTAGTAATTATTATAATTACACTCTTATTTAAAAAAAAAAAGAATATAATAAAAAAAATCAACCAATTCCCATTAATTAAAAATTTAGGTAATAATTATTAATGATGAAGGAAGAATAAAATATGGATAAAAAATAAATAAACAAAATAATTACAGCATAATTAAGAGTATGTAATAGAATTTTAAATGAGAAAAAAATGTGAAAAAAAAAACAACTGACAAAAAAACTACAAAAAGTATAACAAATAAATGTCATTCTTAATCTTAAAATGATTTTAGAGTTAAAATGAACAAACAAAAAAATGAATAAAATAAAAAAAATAAAACGTTGGGTTTTTTGTATATTATAGTTTATTTGTCAAGTGGTGCTAAACGAGCAAGAGAATTACATACATCAAAGAAGAGACTGCCTTACCATCATTTGCAATATTTCGCCAATTTGTATTCATTGAAAAGGCATGGTCGAGACCTTTGGTAACAGAGACACAACGTTTAAAGTAAGCCAACTAAGTTTGCACTTATCAAAATTCCGAATATGTAGTAACAAAAAAACAATGCCCCTATTATGGAAGAAACTACAACCAAACCAGAATTGACTTGGTCCAATTGGCATTATCGATTAGAACTAGTTGTCTGTCAAAGGCCAACCATCAGCCCATGAGTAGACAACTAATAAAATGGTTGTTTCTTTCAGTTCTGTGACTATTATATAAGACAACTGGGGGCTATTCCCAAATGCGCGGCGAATCATTTTTCATGGCGGATTTGTATTTTTTTCATTTCCAAAAGCGATTTGATCCAGTCAAAAGCGATAGCTATTTAAGTGACGGATTTATTGCGGATAAAAAATAAACTAAGGCCCCTATTGTGATTGTCGATAGTTGATATTAATCGAAAACTGTGATTGTCGATTGCGATTGATATTTGTCGATTTGACAGTCGATTACAAATGTCTGGTCGATGCTTTCTCTTGGAAGTGAAACAAAAAATGTTGTGCGTACGAATAGCTAAAATCAATCGACGCAATCGACAATTATTGTCGTGACGATCGCTGGTCGACAATCACAATAAGGGCCTAAATTCTTGTAACGGGAAAAAGCTGTCAAACTTTTGAGAAAATAAATGGAAAATTGGAAGTCTAATTGCAAAAAAACTGTAAAGCACAGTTCGCATCAAAATCGAAATATCGCTTTCAAATACGACCTGCCGCCCATTTGGGAATACCTAACCCCCCTGAATGTCAAAATCAGACAACTGATTTTTATCAGTTGTGTTGCATTTGTTGAACCAAAAAAATCGGTATTTTAAATGAAAAATTAACGAAAGAAATTCAAGTTTAGGAACTAGAATATAACATAAAACGGGTATGTAATAGGCGGCCCTATCATGGTATCCGTTCCGAAAGAAAAATTCTCCGATTTTGTACGAACCGGAGAATTTTGCTTCATGGTAATCGTTCCGATAAGCTGTTCGGAACATTTCTCCGACAATACGTAACGCACACCGGCAGATTACGGCTGAATTCCAAAACGTCAAAAAAATGCGCATTGTGAATGCACACTGCTTTTCTGATGCAAGGTTATGAATGCTTTTGCGCTGCTTTGCAATTTTTTACGTTTTGGAACGACTTTGATGCGAACTATCATAAAATGTCTCAAACACCAATTAATTAATTTTTTTGACCTCCTCCAAAACTACTCTCCACAGCACCTTTGTCTTCCTTCTTTTGTTTCGAAAATCGGGCTCTGAATTCGGGTACTCGCCAATAACAATTTAATGGACTCATTCGTCCACTTTTTATTACTACAAATCAAAGTAAAATTTGCAAATTATTACAAAATATATTATTTTACTACGACTCCAGCGATGAATCCATTTTAATTGGCGGTTTAAAATTGAGTGTCATTTGCATCATAATAATTTATGATGCTCTGTTTGCTTTTGTTTGCGCAGTTGATGCGTTCACAATGCGTTTTAGAAAAGTATGCATTGCATCATAGTAACCTGTTTGCGTTTTGGAACGCTTGATTAAGCAGTAATGCAAAAGTACTGCGTTTTGGAATTCAGCCTACGTTTCATTGCGATGGGTTGCGTTTTTTGCACCTGGTTTTGACAGACACACGTCAATTTCCCTCCGATAGTCTCCGACATCTTTTCATCTCGGAAGGATTTTAGTAAACAAAGTCGGCCCTATCATGGTATCCGTTCGGAGAGTACTTTTCTCCGCAACGCAAATCCAGTCGGATACTAAATTTGCGTTCAAAGTATCCGTTTTCCGATCATGCATCAACGCATTTTGTTCACTAAAATCTTTCCGCGATGAACAGATGTCCGAGACAATCGGAGAAAAATTGACGTGTGGCTGTCAAAACCAGGTGCAAAAAACGCAACCCATCGCACTGAAACGTAATCTGCCGGTGTGCGTTACGTATTGTCGGAGAAATGTTCCGAACAGCTTATCGGAACGATTACCATGAAGCAAAATTCTCCGATTCGTACAAAATCGGAGAATTTTTCTTTCGGAACGGATACCATGATAGGGCCGAGTGCGTTGATACATGTTCGCAAAAGGGTTACTATGAACGTAAATTCAGTATCCGACTGGATTTGCGTTGAGGACAAAATTACTCTCCGAACGGATACCATGATAGGGCCGGAATGTGTGTTTTTAAATTGTCACCAAACCAGCACAATTTGATCGGCTCATTGGACTTCTTCAGCAACAACCTGATCGGCTACGGGTAGGTAGACAGTTTGCTTCGAAAAAAATGAATATCGATGAGGAATGGGAAAATATTGAATTGGAGCTCAATAGCAAAGAGCCACCTACAAGGACAGCAAAAGAATTGCATAGTGTTCGTTAATAATGTGAAATAAGAATGTTTCTAGATGCAAACTCCTAATTTGGAGTCATTACGCACTGCACTTCTAGTAAATTCATTCTGATACATATGAACCGAAGAGCAGTAGGAAACTTAATAATTTTGGAATTGCCGAAAAACGATGAGGCTGTTTCAAATGACGATTTATTTCGAAAGAAACATTCATGAATTACCCAGCTAAGGTTTCAAGATTGCAACGGAAGACATCCTGGCTGTTGAAGTCAATGACAGCTTTTTACATTAGAATACACCAGATCCAAAATATGCTCGCAATATCGACCCGAAGTAATTTTTAGTACATATCTGCTTAAAATTCGCCTACGAAGAACAATTTGTCGTGGGAAAGCGACACCGACTGGAAGCACCTTCAAGAATGTCACAACACAGCCATTGGAACCATCACTCGATGCCACATCATGGCAAACGAAGACCATTTACTTATCGAAACAATGATGCTCCCGATACAAAATCAGCACATTGCTTTCGCAACAATTTCTAATGGGCTTTCATCTACCGGAACACCATAACTACAACCTCCTCTGGATTCCCAAGCCACCTCGCAAAAGACGAAGGTACATCACAGACTAAAATAATCCGCGTCCAACCAGGACAACTCTGTCCCAACTTCGTTCGGGCTAGTGCCGCATACTTAATACCTACCTCGCCTAGACTTCAACAAGAACAGATTAAAAAAAAGTTTTCTCAAGATTTTTTTGATTTTTTTTTTTTCTTATATATGTAATTTTATAAAACAAATTCCTGAATATGTATATGAGCAATTTTCATAACTTTAACCTTTTGGGTGGAAATTTAACCTCTACAGAGTTCCTCCTTACATCGCTTGTATTTGAAACAAGAAACATACCATCAAAACTCAAAATTTTGTCTTCTTTGCATTCCACATTCTTTGCACTGGCAGGAGTGTAAATCCTCTCCAAGCATTTCATTGCACATTTTACATAATTCTCTGGAACAACATTTAAACTGACACTTTTTGGCTGTGTGAACTCCAAGAAATCTTTCAGCTCTGAACAACTGCTATGGTTTGAGTAGGCGACACGAAACTCATTTCTTTTGTCAACTTGTATGGAGAATTGTTCGCCTCGTTTCCAATTTGTCCAAAACAATGCAGATGGCTTAATAACTCGGAAATATTCTGTTACAATAGTATTCGCGCCGAAACTTCCTTTGAATTTTGTAAATATTCTACACTTCTTAGCATCTGGCGATATACATTCATCCATTGCAGGCAGATACACGTATTTTTGCCACTGCGTCTCGTTCACATGAATTTTCTCATGTAACTTTCGTTCAATGGCAATAAAGAGATACTCAAGGCCATACTGTGCAGGCATTTCAATTAGGATCTTATTCTCAGGACAAATATCCAGCCACTCGCGGATGAGAGAGCAAATTTCGTTTATGCTTTCAGTTTGTGTGGGAAATTCGTTGTACCTATCCGAAAGGAAGGTTGAGTCTAGGTGAAGGGAATCTATACTTTTAGTTTTAAGGATGTCATATTGGCCAAAGTGGGTTTTCAGAATTCTGAAAAAAAATAATTTATGTAAACGTTTATGGTAGGATTGATGTAAAAACCTGAAATCTCCAGTGTATAGAAGTTTTTGGTTCTCTGTCTCGAGGAGAAACATGACCGATCCAGGGCAGTGTTTGGCTGGAAGGGCGGTTACTACGAGAGCATAATCCTTTTCATTTATACGATAGGTAAGTTCCAATGAATCTATAAAGAATATATCTGTTAGTAAACAATCATATAGGTAGGTAGGTAAATACTTCTAACTTTCTATTTCCATTGTTTCTATTGAACTGGCTATGTTGGGAAATTGCTTTTGCAGGAACACTGCTGATATTTCACTAGTGAATAGTGGAACTGAGAGGTTCTTGATCGTTGAAATCCCAACCATGTGATCTGCATGACAATGCGATAGAAATAAGAATTTGGATTCCAAGCATTCTCCTTCGAATCGGTCAATAGCGATGCCAGGAATTTCGTCAAAAATCCCTTTAAAAGTGCTCATTATGGAACTTATTTCACCACACTAATCATAAACAATGACATCATTTGTTTAGTATTTATTTATAATAATATAAATGCATTTAACCGTCAAGTAGGAGATTCTCGGTTCTAGTCTCAAGCTGAAGCAGCTGTTTTTTGACATTTTAAATATTACAGGGTGTTACGTAAAATTTAAAACGCACACACACTTTGGTTTCATTCGAATGTTGATTATTTAAACATTTCCCGAGTATGGTAAAAAAAAAACTTTAGGTAGGTAAGGTACCTACATACCTTGTGACTGGGTAAATTGATTTCCACGCAACCTACCAAGATTTTTACGTACCCGAATCACAAAATGAGTTTTGTGACAGCTGATTTCATCACAGAAGTTCCTATTCCTACTGAAATTATAGATCGGAAGTGCGCGCAAAATATTCGCCCTGGGGCGTCGTGGGGCTATTCTAGGGGCGCCACAAGACGATACGCACAGGTCGCCTGCACACGACGTTCCATCAGCTTAAGCTCGATTTGAAAAAAAGGCGGGTCGGGTTCGTTCGATGTTGGCCATCGTGTTTTGCCGTTCATAAAAAGTATACGAATTTAGCAGACTTCAACTTGGCGAATTTTGCGTCGAGACTTGGGCCTTTACAAGTTCCAACTGAACAAGGAGCTCAAAGTATGATATCTACATAATGTAATGACCACAGAAAAATCATCTTTAGCGATGAATGAATGGCCAAATTGCTATATATGAGAATGAGATGACGCCAACCAACACGAGGTGGCAATGCATCCATAAAAAGCTGTTTGGTGGGCATTTTATACCGGCGGCGGTGGCGTCATTGCTCCGTACCTTTTCATGACGTTGGTAAGGTTAATACCATCAGCGGCGAGTACCTACTTACTACAGAACGATGCTGCTAAGATGTGGTTTCAGCAAGAGGTGGCTATATGTCACTCAGATGCAGGGTATGGTTATCTGATCTCTATCAGAGGTGACGTGAATTGAACACCAAGATCGTGCGATTTAACCTCGCTAAATTTTTCTTGTGGCGTTGCCTGAAGTCGCAGCTCAATGCGAATAAACCGCAATCGACCGATGTCCTTAACCCCAACATAACCAATGCAATCGCTCAAATTAAGCCGGATCTATGCGGCAGATTGGACCACGCGAATATGACAACGTGAGAAACTGCGGCGGACATTTGGGCATGGTGTTATGTTTCATACAATAATGGCATACATGGGATTCGTTAATACCTTGCACACAGCTTGTTTTATTCCATTTCAATGTCGACCAATCCTCATTGAAAACTCTTTAGTGAATCTTCAGTAAGCTCAGCTCATATTCACATATCTGTGCTTTGTTCCGTTGTGTGCTTTTAGAAGGGCGTCGCAAAAATATTATAACCTGTAAAGGGAGTCGCAGTATGGAAAAGTTTGGTAACCCCTGGTATAGACATTAGCAAATTTGATATCATGCCGCTACAAAATGCCTAAGCAGGTACATACATGAAACAAGTAAAATATTTGCGAAAAACTAAGGGATGGGAATAAAATTATGCCTTAAAAAAATTTTAAAAATCACTCGAAGTTACCAATTGTAGGTACCTACATATAACAATTTTTTTTTAATTGTGTTATCTGTGCTGCCCCTTTAGGATTTGCAAATAGATATAATATCTCATATCTGGATTTTATTTTCTCTACACGCAATACAGGATCGCGGTAGGTTTTGAAAGAGGAGTTAATTTTTTTTTCTTTTTTCAAGTGGCGACTACAAATAAAAAAATTCTTTAGAAAGAGCTCCTTCCGATCATTATGAACTTTTGTGGGGGTTCGGTGCATAGATATTTGGATTCCTGTACGGTGTGCAATATGGAAGTTGTTTTTACTTTTATTTTTAGCTCTGCTTTTTGGTATTGATTTCCTTTTAAATATTTTTTCTCTTAAATTTGCCTACAAATAAACTAATTGGTAAATATTAGTTTCCATGTGAACAAACCTTGTTGTTTTTATTTTGCTTTTTTTGAACATCCGAATTTTGGTTTTTGGGGGTTAAAACCAAAGTAAAATATAAAACATATTTGCTTCCTGCAACGCGAGATATTTGATAGATACAACAAAAAAAAAGACAACAAACATTGTTAATTCAAAAATTGACATTTGTGAAGAAAACATGAGCGCCATCATACGTCTGACACAATTAAGATGAGAAATTTGTATAGAAAATGTGAACTTCTTAAGTTCATTGGCCAGATGGACCTTACCAATAATCATTTTTAATTCTCAACTTAAATATTTTGACATTTTATATGGAAATGTTCTCCATTGTGACTTCGTAACAGCTAGCCTGCACACTAAAATATGATTATAAGTACGCATTGAGAATTATTTATTTATTAGTAAGGTGTAATGGAAGTAGGTATATATTTTAGAGATTATTTTAAACTTATGTTTCTCATAAGCACAAGTCTAAAATATTAGTAAGTTTAGTATGGTGAGAAAAGAGCACAATGCTTAATGAACAGGGAAATACTTTAAATTTTGTTTAAAAACTTTTAATTTAAAATCCATTTATTTTAAAAACTGGTTTTGTTCGCAGTTTTCAGGATCTATTACAATTTGTCATTATATCGAAAACTCACCGATTTTGGCTTTTCGATAAAACTTGCAATTCCACCTTAAGAAATGAACTCAGTACAAGACAGTGTTCATTCTAATAAGAAATTTTGTTTTGTTTTGACAAGTTTTCTGTTTTCTCTTTCTATTCGTTTCCTAAACGAAGAATAAAATTATTCTTCACACACCCCAACGCAGAATACAGTTTGTTACATTTTCGTCCTGTCGCTTCGTGATGTTTCCTTAATTTCCATTTTTTTTAATTCATTATTTAATTAAAATAAAACCAAAACATAATATTTTGTAGTGAAAACTGAATTTTCATCATGTGGTCTATACATTAAATCGAAATCTGTCCAGTGAAACAAAGTGAAATTCAATAATTGCCCATAGCTCGTCCAAGTTTAGATTTGTAATTGTGTCGCAAAATGTCCTTATTAACATCCACCTCTTCGGCCGGAAATGCGACGAATAAGAAAACTGAGAACATGTTCACAGGAGTCCCTCCCAAAACCGCCAGTCTGGACTATGATGATTTTACAAGCAGTTCAATTTTAGAATTTCTCAACAAGGAGCAAGAGTGTTTCTATGGCTCCAGTCGTGATACCAGTGAAATAAACGACGAAAGCATTTTCGAGGAAGTCAATCGATTGGCCGACAATACAGATACTCGCAGTGTGGATGAGATCCTCCGCGAGGCAGAGCTCCTGATAAACAAACAACTCTTGGTGGGTGCGTCATCTACGGTAAATGGCACCAATGGATGCTTTGAGATGCGAAAAAAGGCAAATTTAAATAATCGCGTAGCGTGTTCCACGGTAGTGTCGGAGGCAAGGGAAATAAGTTCACCTGAAGTTGTAAATACCTTTGAGAAGGTTGTCGACAACGTTAATTTGGATTCGGTTATATCGGATGAATCAACACCGAAGGATATGAGGAATTTTACGGCGAATAATGCAGAGACTGACGATATAGACGAGGACACAACTGATACGGTGAGTTTTTGATGAATATTGTACAACGTTTTAAATTACTAGCAAACTAAACATAAAACTACTATTCGTTAATAGCTCTTCCTTCGGTTTAATAAAATCTATGAATTTGCTGCATTGCATATTATTAGGCGCTAGATCATATTCATTTTGGGGCATTGCCAATAGCGAAGTAAAATGCGATAACGTGGTAAAACTAACCAGCTTATTTTTGGGGCGATTTTGCCAATTTTTTAGTGGACGATTTACAGATGATCATTCTTTCTAGACAACAGAAAAAGGAATAAAGTATTTTCAGGTCTCGAAATACTATAGCCGTAGCTGATGGAACTGTCAAGTTGTGCACAAATAGAATGTCAGCGTTCCGCTAGAGCTTAAAGTCTGGCAAATAGTTTTCTAAATGGGAGAACGCTTGTAAGAAATCCGGCGCCAGCGAAAGGAATAGAAAAGTAATTTATTAGTAGGTAGATGAAAAATTATATTAAGCCCGAAATCACGTCATTGATGATTCCGGCTGCCTTCTGTAAAAATACACATTTGCAAACTTATTACTTTGTGAAGCGATATTTAACATAAACTTCATCATCCTGACGTCAATTTAATGTCGTTTTCGGTTGGCAGAACCGTCCGCTATCTGTCGGTTGAGTAACAAAAGTAGTCATTACACATTCGCCTTGTCTTTTATTAAAATTATAAATAAAAATTCGGAGGGAGAAATTAGATATGTACCTAAATTTATATATTGTCATACTTTTCAAAATAAAAAAAAAGTTCCGCAAACAAGCAAGAGTTTTCACGAAACAAATATTCCTTCCATTAGTTTAAAATCAGTTAAAGAATTTCTCTGAACTGGTACCTGTATCCCTTATATATTACCATTATATTACCTGTTTCAGCTTTAAAAAAGTTCACTTAAGAATTCGAAATTCAACATACGTGTTTTAAATTAAATTATTTTCATTTATTAAGTACATTTAAGTCAGTTAGACGAACTTTGCAATCGTATCTACTATTGTATACGCTTCTCTCGATGTGGCCTTGATTTGCGCCTTTGGCAAAACAAACCCGTAATACCCTCGATCTCTTAATTCCACTGTGTACACGTACTTCGTTCCCAATGCAGCTCGACACCAATCATCGGAACCACCACCAGCAACACCCAGTAGTTGATAGGTTGTCGCCGCTCTATATGATCGACCTGTCTCCTTTTTAATATTCTACAAAGGAAAAAATAAAGAAATATATATTTTATAGCACAAAGAACTATATAATTTGAAATCATTTAACTTACATCAACCGCCAATTGCGCAGCGGCATGCAGCTCGTTCGAATCATTAACCTTCGCCTTCTTATACGCCCATGGGTAGACAATCATCTCACCATAGCTATGAAATGTTAAATATGCACCGAGGTTGTTCTTACGTTTGCCTAAAAATGCAACAACAGCTTGTGTTTCCAACTCTGAGGCCGGCGATCTACCACGATATGTGTCCGAACATGCTTGAGCAGATGAGCCTGGTCCTTTCCAACTGATGTCGAAATTACGATTCAAATCGACACCATAGCATTTAGAGTTAGTGCTTTTGGAACGATTCTTCCGCCACAAGCGATTCCTCTTACGGCTATACATGTATCCGTCTGGATTCATAACAGGCATCACGTACCAGGTTTTTGACGTAAGATATTTTGGTAATGTCGACCAATTCGACATCAAATTATACAGGATGTACGTGACTACAGCCGGACTAATCCATTCGCGTGCATGAATGCCACCGTCAATCCATATCTTTTGGTTCTCTTTTGGATTTTCTGAAATTCTGAAAATACAAAAAATAAGGAAGCACATAGTTATTAAAAAGAATTTACGAAAAGTAAAATATTGCTTGTTATGAATTACACTGGCCGCTTTCCACTGACCTTTTCTGGGAAATTTTTAAATCTAGCGCAAAATAAACTGCTAGGTTGAAAAAATAACGAATTGTCAAAATAAAAGTGAAAGTGCAGAAGTCAAAAAGTCACTGTTCCTTCCAAAGACTTAGTCTAAGGCTTTAGTCGAAAAACACTAAAATGGGTGGTAGCGTTATCTATACAGGAGATGGTAATTTCGGGTATCATTTATTGAAGATGGTCTTATAAATGATGATACCTGCAAAGCTGAGACAGAGACACATACAGTGTTAATGTCCGGCACTAGCTTTTCCTTCAATTTTAATCCTCTTGATTTCACTGGCATCGTATTGGTTTAGGGCTTATGGTCGCTAGCTCTTCTTTACTCGGATTCAACTGTACGAATCCGTTTGCCTACTATCACAACGGCAATGTTATCGGCGAATTCCATTATCGTCACTCCATCAGGCAGCGCCAATCGTAAGACTCCCTCGTACATGATGTCCAACAATAACGGCCCTAAGACGGATCCCTGTGGAACTCCGGCAGTGAAGTTGTAGTATTTTTCCCCTTCATCTGTATTATATCTCAACTTCCTGTTATTGAAGCTCGTCACTATACGTAGCAAGTAGTACGGTGTATGCATCCTAGCGAGGGATCTTCTAATGAAAGACCAGTTCGCCGAGTTAAAAGCATTTTTAACGTCCAATATGTTACTACTGCACATTACTCCTTTGTCCCACAGAGCCATCATTCCCCTTCGATGGCGCCTTTTGCTATATCAACTACAGCTCTTATGGCATCAAAAGTGGATCTGAAAGGGCCCCTTTTTCGTCTGCCACTGCGAGTAATCCACTGTAGATTATCTTCTCGAGGATCTTTCCCATGGTGCCCAATAGGCATATTGGTCGATAGGACGATTGTTCTCCTGGAGGCTTCTTTCATTTTGGTAGCAGGACCAAATGTTGGATTTTCCACTTTTCGGGAAACGTTGCTTCTTCGAGGCACTTCTGCATCGTCATCATAAACAGGTCTGGCCTCTTTTTTATAGCCGCTTTTATTGCCTTGATTGGGATGGGATGTCGTCGGGTCCGGGGGCCTTGTTGTCGCCTATCTTACTGCATGCCTGGAGCAGCTCCTCCTGGGTAATTAGGGGACATTAGGCCTACCGCTCAAATATTGTTGAAACATCAAAAAATGTTGTGCGGCAGCTACTTGCTGCCATAAAATACATAAATTGCACTTGTTAAGTGTTTCTTGAGTGGATTCTGACTTGAAATCGAGAAGTGAGAAAAGTATTTTTTGCACCAATGGAACGATTTCAGAATCAATTTTCTTGTTTCCGGACGCTTGCTTTTGCCCAATGGAATACGACATAAGAATTCAAAAAAACTCTCAGTCACCTGAAAATTGACAGTTGATTTGGAATTTGTTACCCTATTTGGCAGGCACTTGATTTCCCGCGATATAAGAAACTAATTGGTATAAAAATGGTAGGTATCTGAAGGCGGGAAAATAATATAGCTTTTTTCCCTTCTCGAATGCTTATAGTTCAGTCAGTACAAACTCTACCCCAGGGCCCAGACTCATATGTAATTTATTTTTGAAAGAGACTTCATCTCCAACACTGCCATTTTGACAATCTTTTCCATTTTAATTACAAAAGTAAAGGAACAGACATAATCACTCTGTCTGGATCATTTCAATCACAAATTCTAAATACATAGCTGCTATTCTCTAATTCAAGATCTCGATATCAAATACACGTAAAGCACATTACGTCTGACTTGCCGGAGCATTAAGATGCACGTCGACCTAAACGTTAAATACATACCTACACCTATTAATTGTTCCAAATAAATCATTTGTCATTTGTTATTGTTATTATAAACCAATGCACGCAACAATCATTTCCGCAAGCAATTAAGCCAAAACAATTTCGCATGCAATTAACTTGAAACATTAAATGCATCCAAACCCATTCATAAGGTACACACAGATTGTGACAGATTTTTTTTCATTTAAAAACATCTGCATGCGGAACTCCCAGATTAACGATAAAAAAATAAAAAAAAAGATATAAAACATTTAATCTTACTGCTGTCATCTTCACCGGACTATCATTTAATTAGTTTGAAAAGAATCAACATGACGCGTCGACATCTAAGTGGTGGCAGTCAGTGGCACTACCACACGCAGTGCTATGGAGTGTACTTTTATTTTTATACTGAACTGACACATGTTTCGCAAAACGCAAATGTTTATCTTTTGAATGTTTGCACAGCATTAAAGGAGCAAATAGTATCAATGAAAATTTAACAAATGCAGCACATTTACAATCTGCAAGGAATTGAGTTTGTATTGTAATGCTCTGTTTTCATTGTTTGAATTAAGAAGAACCAATAAGGTATGTACGTGATGGTTACCTAATCAGCTAGTTTTTCGTTTTAAACAACAACTCAAAACGAGAGCAACGAACTGTGGGGAAATGTCCAAATTCGTAAATAAATACGATATACTAATTATGCAAAAATACCATAAGCTCTAAAAATCTAGAAGAACCTTTAGAACCTTTCTTAGAAGGTTCGTTTGCGTATTTTCAAATTAGAAATTTTAAGATTCAAAACTAAAGGTAGTATGTATGAAGATACCTCATAAAATTGAGAACAGCATTCATACTTTAAAAAAATAAATAAATAGGTGGCGCAACAGGCGGGTGACACCCAAGGCCTAGCTTCTCGCAACCATTCGTTTTGTGTGAGTTTCTATTTTTGAGACGAATGGAAGGGACCTACAATTTTATGCCGAGTCCGAACGGCTGAATTGAGAAGCTTTTTCATGACAGTCATACTCTCGGATGTTTGTCAGACGTTCGCGAGAGGTGGCGCAGTAGAAACACTTTTTAAGATGTAATTTTTTTAATTCATACTTTTAGGTAAACATATAATTTTTATCATTTGTCGTTTAAATACGAGTACGCGAACAGGCTTAGAGTTGTCAGCCACACAAATTGTGGTCCATAATTTGCATCTGCTGTATCTGCAATCCGTATCTGTACTTATCTGGGTCAATCTTCGCAGTGGATTAGGTGTTCCCACTACGAAGATCATAGATTAGGGGAATAAGTTTGACTCAAGTCTGTTGCTTGAGTTTTGTAAGCTGTAAAAGAATAAAAGAATTCTACTAAATCAAATGGCGCCACCGAAAACCTTTTTGACCGATTTGCCGCATGCGCAACGTGAAAGGCTTTCGCATCTATTTTTTAACCTCAAGCAAAATTTGTGATCTCTCTTAGGTCCTTCCCACAAGAAGATGACGAAAATGAAAAAGCATAGCTCTGCAAGGTATTATACGAAGAGCCCTGTGTCCCGGTTATATACAGAGGAGGGTCTTACCTTAAACATCTTTTCAAACTGGTCGCACAACCACTTAATTTTTCAACCTAAATATTGTTTAGCGATAAGGTTTTGTGTGAATGCCATTGTATCAGAAACAAGTAAAAGTGTTATCCTCCTGGCCTGGCCGATGCTCTAATACAAAATTTCATTCGCCTAGGTCGATTCGCTTGGACGCTATCGTGATTTCAACAGACAGAGATACACAGGGGTCTAATAGTGGTTTTGTATGGGAGGTCCCAGAACTATTAGACCCATATATCACATTTTCAATACAAACCTGACGACCGACGGTAAAAATAAGTCCTCTCACAAAATTTCAGCGCCAGACAGACAGACAGACATGGCTAAATCGATTCAGAATTTGATTCTGATTCAGTATACATATATACTTTATGGAGTAAATGTAATGGCCCGTGTTTTTTAGAAATGTGCGAAAACTAATAGAAAATTTAGCGCTTTACTCTGAAACGCTTGCAAAGTTCTGCTTATACCAACGCAAATCGCGAAAGCGGGAGCAGGAGACAAAAACATGGCAATGCCGATATATCCACAGTTTCCCACGCAAAATTCGCTCCGCTTTCGCATGTTCGCGTTGGTTTGAGCAAAAGTTAATGTTTATCGAACTAAAAGCGTTCGCCGTCTACAAGTTTGTTGCGGTAAATTTTTTTCTGTGAGCGTTACATACTTTGAAAGGTATACGCCTATCCTATACCGCTGCTGATGACAATCTGAGGCCAGCGGCCTGTACCACAAAACTACAAGTCTTGTACAACAGGCGAATTTTAACAATTAACAATAGTTTCTGTACCACAAAACTACATGTCAATTTAACAATTAACAATTGTACAAGCAAACCTTAACAATTGGGAATTACTAAATTTCCCCACTTTCTGTACCACAAAGCTACAAGTGTAGAAAAAGTTTTGCAAAGGATTGTTATAAACTTGCGAAAATTTAACGTGTGAGTTGAAATTTGTTAAGCCGTTACAAGTCAGGTTTTATGTGGTTGTAAGTAGAAATGCGAAGCATTTGTCTTCATAAAATATTAACTATATTCATCCAGTCCTATTATAGCATAAATTTTGAAAGGAAAACTTTATTTCCACGAGTTAATCGAGAAAGGGAAAATATTTTTCTGCGAACATTTTGCTTTTAATGCACATTGCCCAGCTCAGTGACTATAATTTAAACATTTTTCTTTTTTGTTTCGATCGGATAGAATTGATAAAAATGATTAAGTTTATAGATACCTCGCATAAAAAATAATAAATACAAATATAAAATTATTTTTGAAACTAGCGAAACTGGCAAAAATTGTTTGTCTCAATCCTTTTCGTTTCCAAGCCTGTGGTTGAGTATTTTGTAAATTTATGTCACCAACAATAACAACAAATTTTATTTATGATTATGATTTCAGCTTATTTGCCTGCGCATAGTCTATCCGTCACGGAAGCACTTGTACAAATGACTTGTACAAAGAAGGGAAATTTTGATATTTAACAAGTGAAGCGTTTTTCTTTTGTGGTACAGAAATTATAGTTACTTGTTAAATCGGCATTGTTAACAAGTGCCTGTAAAATTGTTAAATTGTTGTTTTGTGGTACAGGCCCCAGATCACGTAAAATGAAAACGATCGAACGATATCGTTTCTACATACAGATATTGTAGAGACAGATTTAGTGAAAACGATATCGTTCTATATTGGCGCCTAGAATTTAATTTATATTCGAATTGAAATTTGAAGAAATTATCGATTTTACTTGCATAGAAATCAACACAAAATCCGCAATCCTTAGTTCAAATTTCGAAACTATTTAAATACAAAATTGTGGTATATTAGACATTAATCCTAATTACGAGATTGTAATTTTTTGCCCTGTACTAGACAATTTATGTATGCACATGCATACACGCATGAAAATGCATTATATTGCTCGGAACTATAGGCAATACAAAATTTTTCACACCAAAGATTGCGGCAGAATATTGTGAGTTATACTTATGTCGTTTTCCATTGGGACCATCAGATTTTTATTTCAGATCTCAGGTTTTTCGTGGCGAATGGAACACGATAGGCAGATTGATCTGCTTTTGTAAATGTATTAGTGCATTATTAGACAGTACATCAGCTGTGCACATTTTTTTCGTTTGTCGATGAAAACATACGAATTTAATGTGGGAAATCATATCGACGAAGAATCGAAATCCACAGACCACAGATGACGAGGAAGAAGACGAAGATGATAGTAATTGCTCCAAAATTAAGTCCATGTCCATTTTTTACGTTTTTGTTCTGAATAATTGCTTTTCACGAGGCTTTTCGTAATTTTGTTTTGAACAGAAATTCCCAATGACGTAAAACAGCTGTGCAAGGTATATTGATATTAGTGAGAGTGTGTGCAAATCTCGAAAATTATCGAGATCTGCAAAAAGTGATCCGAATCAAAAAAAAGATTGATTTTTTGTCCCAATGGAACACGAAAAGTGATCCGGATCAAAAAAAAGATTGATCTTATGTCCCAATGGAAAACCACATAAATTAAGGCTAAAAACACTACGACCTATGGTGTTTGGTTCTACTTACATAATCGAAAAATGAAGAAGAAAACACAACCACAAACTAATCGAAAAATAAAATATATTAGAGGGTATGCACGAGCACCCCAAAGTGAAAGTGCAATGTGTTAGCGTTAAGGTGGGTTTCCACATGTCGGTTAATTGACAAAGTTTGACAGCTCTCGCGTTTATGTCATTGAACGACACCACCGTCAGTTCATTTCCACTTATGTCAATTATTGGCAAAAAATCGTTTGTCAGTTGATCAAACAACTTACCAACTCGATGTCAATTAATTTTCACTGTCAATTATAGACAAAGTGACATTTTGTTTGACAATTCAGTTATTTTCACTTGTCCAGTGGTTTCTTTGTCAGTTATTGACAAACGCTGTTAGTCAATTCATTGACAGTCAATTTTTCGCTATTTGCACTTGTCAATTTTTTAATTTGCAAAAAAATACGCCAATTGTCAATTTCAAATTGACAAGTGGAAACCCAGCATTACTCTTCAAGGAAATTATCTTTCCTTTGTCACCTCATGTGTCAAATTTGGATTGGTGTGAAAAGTGAAAGCCGCAAAAGGGATATGTACTATTGATGGAAACAAATATACTGCAAGATATGTGCAAGGATAATTAACATTTTCACTTTTTTATTATTATTATTTGAATGAAAGTTTAAGCCTGTTTCCCCCGTAATATTAAATTGATAATCTAATCAGTTATTGAACAAAAAATGTATAATCAAGTCTAATTCAATCCACTGTATATGCTAATCAGCCGGCATGTATAACTACACTTTTCGCATGCTTTGAACTACACCATAAACGTCAAGTTAACAACAATATGTTAATGTAGATTGTAGACCTCATAAGTCACACCACCTATTCTTAATGTTGACGATAACCTTTTCTATTTTTGATTAAATGGAGCACTAAATGAAAGCGAACGCCAAACAAACCTTAGTTTCACTTTCAAGAGAGTTTGGTCTCATTGTGATAAATGTCGCAACTTGGTACAAACGTGCTGTCATATGGAAAAGTATTATGGATGATTCACTGACTCGCATTACCAGCAAAGTAATGTGCGTATTAATTCGGCTTATAAGTTTGCATTGTGTAACCACCCGATAAATACGTATTTGTCAGATTATTTTGACAGTTTTTATCATGATAATCGATTGACTTGTCATTGATTGGATTCAGGGATGTAACAAAGTGTTTCTGGTGCCCTCTTTTATTTATTTCAAACTCCGATAGAGACACTAGACACATTGTTTCACTTAATTTCAATGCTATGTGCTCGCCAGTAGTAAGAATACACAGACGACCTCGTAACCCCGTACTTTGTACGTGCAAAATTGTCATTTAATCTGATTGGAGTGGGTTATGGTGAAAAGAACTTACATGTTTGGAAAATGCAAGAACGGAACATCATAACCAGTATTGAGTTCGACACAATAAAACTGATGTAGTCAATTTGTCAGTAAGTCGTTTTACGACTGAATCACAAAATTTCGTTCATTCATAAACTGAATAAGATGGCGAATATGCCGACAGCATTTGGGTCTGGGACTTGAATCCACGGCGGCCGATCCAATGTATTTTATAACCATTTTGGTTTTGGCTCCATCAATGTATATACGTTTTTTTTAGTTCTCACTAAGGAATACAATCAAATTTCATTTATGAATCCGGAAGCGCTAAAATTACATACATATGTCGACAACGCATATAAATTTGTTCTCTCCTCAATCTGGGGACATTCGGCTTAGGTGAGTTTATTTACCACCAAGAACAACTCAAAACATGGCGCATTTTTTGAACACATCGAACACGATGCCCTTGACAGATTGACAGAATTTTTGTCGATTTTGTGGAAATGACAGTTTAATAAGACTGTTGTGCGATTGGTTTCTTCAAGTCATAATCGCATTCAGAGTAAATTAAAAAAAAGTTGGAAAAGTAAGTAAGTAAAGACTACATGCATGCGACATCTTTTGCACCTTGGAAGGTACTTCTTCGACAATTTAGAGGATGATGGTTTCTCAAACAAATTTGAAACCTTTTTTATGTTCTGCAGAGAAATTTGGGCGATTTGGCTTAGGTTATGACCATGAAGGTTCCCCAGAGATGACGATGGGCCCGCTATTGTGTCTAACCTAACCTAAATCGATACTAATTGTATATTCTTCGATTTCAAACCTGTCTATGATATCATGCATTATTGACATGACCTATACAGATCCATACAAAACAAATAAAAATTTTACTCATTCCGGTGGTCGATGATAGTTAGGAACCCAAAAAAGTGAATCTGCCAATTTATAGGCATCCTTATCCAACTCGTCCGCCCATGTAGGTTGATGATGGAGAAAGCTCGTTGGTGCATCAGCAACGAATCCATAACCGTAACCTGTTATGTTAAAAACGTTTTGCTTCATGTAAATTCAAAAACGAAAGGAATTTGTATTTGCGCGAAATCCTACAAACCATTTCTAATTTATTGACGTTTTCGTTTTTTTTTTTTTGCTTTATGAAGGTTACTTCAAAACTCGTATAGTGCGAAAGGTAAACAACGACAGCCTTTTAATTTTATACCTACCTAACAATTTCTAGTTAGGGTGTCAAAAGAAAGAGGCATTCCTGGAGCACACCACTGCAAAAAACTGTATAACTTCTTTCAATTATGGCAATGCTGCTCATGGCTACTTTGTGTGGAAGGACTGGACAATTAAAACAAGTCGAATTATAAACAATGAAATTGAAGAAACGAAAAAAAGAAAATTTTGAATACAACAAAATAATTATTTACATATCGCTTTCGTATGACTTCTTTCGTTTTTATTGAAATGCGAAAGTGGGTTTCGTTTCGTTTTTTTTTTTTATAGAATCCCTCCTCTGGAATAGGTGTTGGATTTCAAGTTTCGCACAATTTTCTGAACTATGTGAGGTTGACTTAACAGTGTGGCTCTTTACGTTATAATCATAAAATATTTTAAATCTATATCGTCCATCATCATACTTAATTTGCCCAAGTGCTACCTATTTTAATTAACTGATGACATCGACATTATTGGAAGCACACAGCGTTCTGTCACTGGTGGGTTTTCTAATATTCGGATTGAAACAGAAAAAATCCGAAAGAGTACGTCAAATTAAACCACACCACAAGCATTTGAATTAAGTAGGTGAATTCCAGCCTTTGCGTTGGAACAATGAATTGCGTTATGAACTACCGCGGGTATTTCCAGTTACCATACCAATAACTCGAGTGGATTACACAGAATCATGATTAAAGCTTATTGAGTCAACCACTATATCTCTATTAAATGGACCTTTGCTAACCCTTGTTCTATCTAAAATCACCTCTTTATATATTCCACACTCGTGGCTTAAAAAATGAATTACTTCACGTGCCACTTGTTATGCGAAAAAAATAAAATCAAAATCCAATTAAACAAATTTATGTGACAAAAGTTAAACAATGTCCGTTAAATGTTCACGTATGTTACAAAAAATTAAATTCAAACAGGGTACCCTATTAAGATTCGATTCAGCTTTTGTCAAACACTCAATTCTACATAATTATATAAGTCACTCACCGCATAACCTTCAACTCGCGTCCTTCAGCAGTCTTTCCGATCGTATACAACCGACACAGCGTAGGATTCGCCAAACGGATTTCCTTCATAAATTCATAAATCACGTCAAGGTCTTGATATTCGTCCCAGTTCATGCGTCCCGGTCCACTGGCTTTCTCTAGGTGTAAACTTAAATTTTAATTTTTCCCCATTTGAAAGCAGGTAAACACTTTCTTACTTGCACGCGGCGAACTGAAGTCATCCCTGGTCGTGCCCTCCTGATCCATCAGATTTTGAATATTATCGTTGAGTATCTCTGAGCTGATGTTCAATCCACGCAAATAATTTCTAGCGTTAGTGATGTGCTCCTTTTGAATGGATACATCCAGAAACTTGGAGTTTTCCTTCCACACATTGCCACCTGCAAAAATATACACATTGCTCGGTCAGACGCGAAAGGTAACACACATTTTCCGGGCAGGAGTCACAGTCAAAATTACCAAAACTTCTCTCTAACGTATCGGTCACATCTTCTGGTGTACTGTCCGATTGGGAGATGTTGTATATCCGCCACAACTGGGCCTCATCGTAACGCACCGGTATTTCATTGACTTCCATAAATTGGCTGCTAGCCAAGGTGGCCGATGTTGCATTTCCTGTATGCTCGTAGAGGATTTTATTTCCTGTTGTGACATTTTCCTTTTGAAATGCCGGTATGGGGACAATTGTATTTTTAAAACTGAAAGCTACCGTTAGACTTGTGTGAAGTACTAAAGAGACAACAACTGTCACAAATGCAAATGCACTGAATGCAGTCATATTTTTTTTTTTTAATTCAATGGCACTAACCGATCGAAAAGCAAACGTATAACCGACACTAACGACAAATTGAAAACAACTATTCGCGCGTCTCTTTTCGATTTGCTTTCCTTTTTTTTGTGTACGAATTTTCTGTTCCAGAGTCTACGACGACGCCATGACAATCACGAGACTAAGCGTCGGAAATGGTTTGCTGTAATTTTTATATATCCGAGGCACGTCTGCATCGGCGATGATGATGTTGACGGCTACACTGGCGCTCTGACTGAACTTGAAGCTTTGACGTGAAGTTTTGATTAACAAAAGATTAAGAACGTTTCTGTACTTTCTGTTTTTTGTTTTGACGGTTTTCGTTTTTATGTTTTTTTATTTATTTTTTCTTTATATTCTTTTTCTGTAATCAAAATGGGAAAGTCTTTCGAGAGAGGAAGTGTGTAATGTCGGTTTAGAAATGAGTGGGAACAAACCTACTTCTGTTTCCAGCTTTGGGAAATTGCTTCTTGGGTTGGGTTTTTTTCTTCGATAATCTTTTCTAAAAGAGATTATTGTTTTATTGACGGTCGAAAGCAGGGGCGGTCTGAGTTTAAAAATTCGACCAGGCGCCTGTTTAATTGGGTGCATCATAATTAAAGTGATCATTGTATAGATACTAATTGCTTCTGCATTAAAATTGAAGTAGATTGCCAAAAAAAAAGTGAAGAGGTAAACCTGATCAGAAGGCGTCGTTTTGGTAAAGTAGGTAATACATTATTCACGCTTATTATGAGATTCGATCGAATCGAATGAACTTCTCGCGTTCTATAAGTTTCGAGCGAAAGAAGTTCATTATCGAATGATTTCTTGAATGAATTTCATTTCGAAATCAGCTGTATAAATATTTACCTGTCAGATTCTCAATTGTTGTTGGTTTTAATTTGAGTAAAGATGGCAATTATCTATTCTTGGAGAAAGAAACGATCAAATTGAACCGAAAAGTACTACGAGACAAATTTATCTAATCCACTTATTGTGCCAGACGAATTATTGGTTTGCATTTGGTATTTCGCACGTTCGAAGTTTCCGGCTTAGAGCAGCATTTAAATAGGTGTTGTGTTAATTTTGATTGCGACCTGCTATTACATAACATTTTGAATTTTTTTATAAGACGCCTATTTAATTCTATATGTTTCATGTACATTTTGTGATAAAAGTATCAACATATTTTTTGATTTATGCAAAAACAATTGAACTTGCATTTTTAAGTAGAGCATTCGACCATACATTTTCGCTCGAATAAAATTTTATATTTAATTCGATCAAATCGAAACTGACAGGGAGGAGCCACTGACCAATTTCTGTAGCAACAGTTTTTTTCGTTATTACGACTTTGTTTGAGAGAACAATACATTTTTTGTTAACAAACATATCGGTTAGAATTATCGCTATTTCGCGTTACGCCTTTAATTAATCAAATCTTCGTATATATTCCACTTGGAGAAGACATTTTATTCTTTTCCCCTGCCGAAAGTAAACCTGCACTTCGATTTTGTCAATTGTCCAACTGACTATACATTCATTCATTCATTTTCAATGGTCCGCTTGTCAATTAAGTAGGTCGCGGGTGTAGGTTGCTCAAGTGAACCCTCCATACCTCTCGATTTTCTGCCATCGACTCTAAATCGTCAAGGGCAATCCCCATACGGGTATAGGAGAGGTTATGGACTTGATCTAACCATCTCATCCTTGGTCTACCTAGAGGCCTGCCTGATTGTAAGGATTCAATAGCACGTCGTGGGATCCTGGTTGGGGACATGCGTTTAACATGACCAAACCATTGAAGCATGGACGGCTCTATCCGGAGAAGTAGCTGCTCAACATTGAGTTCCTCACGTATTCTGGTATTTCTAATGCGATCTCTACGGGTCACACCAGCAATACAGCGGGGGAATCTCATTTCGGCAGTTTGTATACGCGATCTCTTTCTTTCGGTCATTACCCAAACCTCATGGTAAGAGTTGGAACAAACACCGAATTAAAGGCTGACAACTTAGCTTTGACACCAAATTCAGTCCTCCTTATAACAAAACAGAACTATACATCAAGTTTCATCCATTCAATCGCAAAATTGAGGACTTTAATATAATATCCGAATGAAAATAGTTGGTACCACATTTTTAAGATTGACGCGTTGTAAAATCGTATAGCGCTCCATGTTAAAATTTGAAACAATAAAAGAATAATGAAAGCAAAACATTCGCAAATAAAGGCTCCGTTGGCTGTCATATCTTAGCTCGTGATATTTACCTTTCAACGTTATCGGCGCGTTGGCGCCCCATTATATATCCAACCAAACCTACATCCGCTCCTGAACCGATATCGACCATCTCTTAACACACATTCACTTAACTTAACAATTATTATAAATGCACGAGGGTGCCGGCCGTCATTGTCAAAATGACCTATTGGCTATTACCATTGCCAAAGAGACACAGAGGCCAAACTCTTTTCGACTGTTCTAACCTATAAAAAAAACCAGTTGCAATCAATTTTAGTGATCATTCTAATAAAGAAATCTGATCCCAGAAATCTGATTTACCCAGCTGCAAGCTCTAAAGTTGGTTATCCGCCATCACAATGGAAAAGACAAATTATTCCCCATTTCGTTGGTTGGTTTTGGAGTATTTTGACTTTCTACATTATTGTGATAGTAACATGGCTATAGGTTACCTATTTCCCACAGGCATGCCGATATGCCAGCGTGCATAAGTATAGAAGTAAAAGGGTTTGCTTTTGATAGTTGGTGTCTGTCGGTCGTTTTGTGGTTATCGCGAGCTCTTCTTTAACAAAATGTGAAAGAGAAAGTTTTGTTTTTTTCTCGTTTCTACTTTGATGTATAGAATGAATGACAGAAAACAGGAGGCAGGTAGTCGGCAAACAAAAATTCCTCTGTAAACCTATGATGAGAATTGTAAAAATTACCCCTACAATTAAGCTCCAAAGAGATGAAAAGCTATGTGAATTTAAATTACCCTTACAATGAAGTTCCAAAGATATGAAAATTTATGGCCATCAACTTTGTGAATTTAAACAGAAAGCCTTTTAGAATATCAAAGAAACATTTAAAGAATATTTTTGCATATAAAGAATATTTTTTACAAGGTATGCAAAGTAAAAACGGTTTTTAAATGTCATCTGAATGAGAGCTCATAACTGGGTAGAATATTTAATTAAGTAACTAAGCTTGAATTGGGTGTGCACTTTAATATTTTTTGCAAACCTGTGTACCTAGGATGTATAGAATTGCTCGAAACTTTAGAGTTCTATTATAAATTAGCTTAGGTATGTCGTATGTAAGCGTAAAAAAAGCGTTACTTCAACGCTTGTCGCTTTTTCGTTTCGTCGGAAGTCGGAACTAATGCCCTACAAGTCATCCATCAGAAGTTTCACTTCAAAATTTAAATAAAAACCAAAATACTATCTTTCGTGGTTCAGAGCGGAATAAATTGGAAACTCGCATTTTTTTTTTTCGAAATTTCAACAATTTCAATTTCAACCCTTTTAAATTGCAAATTCCACTCACGCCCAATAGGTGTCTCTATAGCATTCTATGGAGAAATTCAAGATGGTTGTCACACTTTCACTTTTTTGAACTTCAGCCGTTTTACTTGACAAATTCACTCACGCCCAATTGGGATCCGGTGAACTGCGTTGCACTACATCTGGTAGTTTTTTTTGCGTACCCTAATTGTGACTACATACATGATTCTGAGAGCTGACCTACTCAATTTAATATCCATAAGAAAATTAATGAAATAAGTTTAAGAAAATATGTTTGTTTTCAAAAATTATTTATGAAATGTTTGTTGTGTTCTTGCTTTAATGCCTAAAGAAATGTATATAAAATAATTGAAATATGTATGTTAAAATTACTTTGAAGATAGTGTTTAAAAATGCATGTGGAAATTGCAATTGGTTCAATGCAAGTTTTGTGTCTACCGTTGGGAGTACCTTCCTTATTAATGCTTCACCGCACTTTAAACAGCGCAAGGTCACCGAAATAACTGCAATTTCAACCAACGTTTTTGTAAACAAGCGCTATTCTCTCAAAAACATATCAAATTCCAACAATTTACAATTAATTTATGAACTTTTTTTTTGTTTGCATGTATCCATGAGAATGTATTTTAGTAAAAATAAAATATTTAAATATGGCGCTTGCAAACCTTCTGATAACAAGTTAAGGTACCCTTAAAAACCGCTGGACGACTGGTTACTGGGTCCCAACCCAATAGATATTTGTAGCATTTTATGGAGAAATCCAAGATGGTTGTCATTTTGTTTCATTTATTTTTCACTTGGAACCACGAGCAGTCAGAACCGAGTGAGACTGTGTTGGGTACCAGGACACTGCGGTATAGCTGCAAATGAGATAGACAATACCAAATATAAGGGGCTACTTGGTTTTTGCAGGGGGGCTTTGTCAAGGGCAATTGTTCAGGTTTTTTTTCCATTGTAGGTCACTGCAATTGGTTCCCCCTAGGGATCGCGATGGGCCCTTTTGGTGCCTTGTGCCGTATGAGACATGGAACTGACATTTCACTAACAGACTATAATAGTAGGTCTGTTCCTTTACTTTTGTAGTAATAGTAATGGAAAAGACTGGAAGAGTTTTTACTGACTGAACTACATGCATTTGAGAAGAGAAAAAAAGCTTAATTATTTTCCCGCCCTCTGATACCATTTTCATACCAATTTGTTTCTCATATCGCAAAAAATCAAAAGACAAATGCAAATAGACGTGACACGAGTTTTAAATCAAATTTCAAATCTGTCAATTTTCAGTCGACTGACAGTTCTGCCAATTCTTACTCGAAGAAATTTGTTGAGTAAAAACTAGTAAGATTCTCAGTAGAGGGGTAGTATCTTGCTATCTCGAAGCCGCTCTCTTTTACGAATTTTTCGAGTTGAGGAACGACATTGAGTAAAAAAGCGTACAAATTCGTAAGATTTAAAAGTAAAGGAACAGACCTAGTATGTCAATGACCCCAACAAAAGAAAACATCAGAAAAGCTAGAGAGTAGGATGATCTATTGTCAATTTTTAGTGTTAGGAAAATAGCTGAAACAAATTTTCTAACTCCCAGTTTCAAAGTGTAAGTTTAAACTAAAGTTCAACTTAACCTAAACGTGAGCTTATAAATTCTACTCGTTCGGTTTCAGAATTTAATCTGAACTTCAGTTCAATTGAACTCAGTTTAAATAAATTTAATTAATAGAATTTGGCAGTATTGTACAGTGAGACACATTTTTGACGTTTTCTTTTACTTTTGATTTGCTAGATTAAAACACAGAATTTCAGTTGAATAAGATTGATTAATAGCCTATTCATACCACACTGACAACTGAGTTTTGGACAAAAAGTTTACAAAACTCGTCAATTCATTCACACCAAAAACCAACTAGTTTTCGTTTGACGTTTCAATTAGTTGTGAAACTAGCTATGAAATGATTGTGGCGACTAAACTTTTATTTTACTAACTAAACTCCGCTCGTATTGACATAATACAAACAAAATTAATTAAGCGCCTTGATTATCGTTAACTTCTGGTTAAATGCATAAAATAATTAACATAACCAACAATCAAAATCAAAACATCTGAAAATACCATTTAGTTGTGGCAGGTATAGTGTTGCCGTTCTAAAATTCTAGAAAAACTGAATTATTTTCTGTTTATGCAAAGATAACAAGAGATTCCTCATTTGTAAACAAAAAATAGAAGAAACGATAGCACTGAGTGAGAGCTATACTGTCACCAGTTTTGCTGAACTCGCTGAATGTTGCACAAGGTGTGTCTGCTTCAACAACCCCGCGATTTGAAGTCGTTTTCGTCGTTTTGAAAACTGCAATATGTATGGGGATGCCATGTGAAGCTGATCGCATGTGCTGATCAACGGTCTGCTGATATTTTTAAAACTGCAGTTTCGTCGTTGGGTGAGGTGTGGAAGGGGGCCCAGCTTGAGGTCGTAAGCAGGGAAGAAATTCCTAGCAGACCGAGAACTCGCTCCTGGATACCTGCCGAACCCTCCGACTCCGTGACTATACTTCGCATCATCAGGGCAAGCAACCCTCATCTTCCGACTGCCAACTGGAAGATTGCAAAGCTGGAGGAACCAAAAGGGGACAAAAGATCTGCCTGCCACTCTAACCTAACCTAACCTATGGGAAAACTTGTGTTTTCAATTAAGTTTTCGAGTGTTTTCACGAAAACAGAGTTTTCGATTCGGTGTGAATATCAATTGAATAAAAGAAATTTTTTTTATTAAGATTGGAGTTTGGTGAACTTTTCTTTTCGGCACTCACATATGTGTCAGAAAATTCGCCGATGATAATTATTTAGTGCAACTGACACATGGCCTCAATATTGAATTGGCCAGACACCGCAAACATGTATTATAGTCTTGTTTTAATGAATTCGAACTGTTATCATCAATAAAATCTAGTTATTGCCCGATAACCGAAGCCCACCTTAGTTAAATATTTACTTTCGGTTTCTTTCCTTTCACTTTCTATGTCAACCTTATTTGTATTAAAATAAAAATTCTGTTTTTGCACTGCGAATGTCTAGCGCGAAAATAATTACATAATTTACATAATGGAAGTGTGCCAAACGCGAATATTAGTGTTTGTTTTGCCTTTGAGTTGTTTCACTTTTATGCTTATTCAATGAGGTGACATAAAGGTAACGTGTGTCAGTTTCTTGTTCATTAGAGCCCGTTTGTTTGTTTGATTTTAATTTCTCACTTGTGACAATTTTTTTTTGTGGGCGCAGTGGCTTAGCAGCTAGTGTCTGAAAACCCCAAATTACTTCATAATTACATGTTTCCTCTCGCGAACCTCTGACAAACATCCTAGACTCCCAGAGTATATAACTTTTCTGAAAAAGCTTCTTAATTCAGCCGTTCGGACTCGGTATGTCCCAAAAATAAAAAAAACTCACACAAACGAATGGTTGTGAGAAGCTTGCCCTAGGGTGCCTATACACGAACCTGTTGCGCCAACTATTTTTACTTGTGGCAATTTTGATCTTCACACGAAAGGCTGGGAGCTTCTTCTCTCACTTACTTTGGGGTAAGTGAAATTAAACGATATTTCTTCAATAAATAAGAAGTTCATATAATTTATTCATCATCTATGTAGTTTGCCCGTCTACCATAAATCCATTCTTCCTTCACCAAACCTGATGATATTGTTTTAATGATTTCGTACGCCTCATCACCCGATTCGACAATGTAGTCCGGTGGTAGTAGGTAGCCATAACGTCCCTGATCCTTCAGGTATACACTGTAGACGTACTTGGGACTTACATCATGCTGCGCCCAATCAGCAATGTTGCCAGATTGTGCCAGTTTCAGTCGATAGCTCGACCCAATCATGTACTCGGCTTCGTTCAACTTTCGGACATTCTACAAAATACAAACAAACGAAATGACTGAGTAATACTACACCTCCATCTGTCGTCGTCTTACCAATCTAGCCCTCTTCGCAACCCTATGCAAGTCGTTCTTATTCTTCGTAACATAATCGGCATCACCCCATGGATAGGTTATCACCTGACCATATGCGCCAATTGTTACGAAAGCATCCAACTTCGGACTGATGCTGCGTAGGAACTTTTTAATTGCTTTTGTTTCTTGTTCTGAAAATGGTTTGGGTCCTCGGTAAGAGTTATTGCATTCATTGTCAGAGCCGCCGCCACCACCCCATTGATAGCCGAAATTGCGATCAATATGTGTCCCGTAGCATTTGCCAAAATGACGTCGATTCTTTGTCCATAATCGATCGGTTAGCCAGGAGTACTGAAATCCATCAGGATTCGCTACCGGCATAAAATACCAGTCAATGCTTTGGAAATTACTCGAACTATGATCCCACAACCAGAGTAGTTTCGATATTGCATATGTAACAGCGGCAGGACTAATCCAATCGCGGGCCTGCAGTCCAGAGCCTACAAAGACTGCACGATTTTGACGATGGCCATTCGAGATGCTGCAATTGAAAGATGGTACTCGTACATATATAGGAAGGCTTTGCCTTTCAGTTACTAGCCATTATGCTCACCGCAAAACTTCGATGTTGCGTTTGTTGTATGTCCGGCCAATAGTGATTATATCGACAATGTCTGGATAAGTTTCCAGACAGTAATGCAGAAAGTCTGTTATGTCACCCAAGTCATGATAGCGATTCCAATCCATGAGTGTACCTAAATGAGGAAAATATTAAGACTTTCAAAAGATGCCGTAAAAGTTAAATTGCAGTAATAATTTTATTATTTCATATTGTGGTGAATTCTGTGTTGTAGCTCACCTTCCCTTTCAAGCCACGGCGTCGTGGTGCTGGTCGATTTTGTGCTATTTGCTTCAAGATATGTGTCGTCGATGGCTGATTCCACATCGCTTATCATAATGTTGAATGTGAAATTTGTCTTGTTTATATAGTTTTTAGCTAATTGAGCTTTCTTTTTGCTAATAAGGACATCTATGCCATCCTGGTTGATGTTCCATAGTTCAGCGCCTGTAAAATATCACAAGTGTCACAGTTTTCAATAGAAGTAGATATTTGACCTTAAATCTCTATGATTTTCTTAACACATTACATCTCGCAAATAAGACAATATAAACCTGCATTGAAGCTTGAACTGCTTCCGCATAGAAGCGTTCTCATAAGAATTGTTCCCTGAAATGTTTATCAGAGCTAAGAGAGTCAGAGCTCAAAGACACCATAGAGTTAGGATAAATACGTTTTGATTTCCGTTTTATTGTGTATTCCTTCTTAATTACAAAGTATAAGGTTGACTTTGATTGAATTGAAATTACTTTTTTTTCAATACTAACTTGTTGATTTAAGAGGCGAATTTTGTATTGCAAGTCTAGTAGTTGTGCTATAAAGCTGATTTGGATTCCAAGTTTCTGTTCCATAGTAAAATTATCGGAGATCCAATTTTTATAGCAAGCAAAGTCCTGGCGGCTTGTCGTTGCTTCAGCTTATTCTGAATGCAACTGAGGTTATTAGGGTTTGCCAGAAATCATTTGAAGAATGAAGAATGAAGACTTTGCCAGACAAAGTAGGATTTAAAAAAGAGTGAAGAACTAGGACCTTCTTTTCGTTTGCATTGCGGTGGGTTCTCATTCAAATAAAGCATTCCATACCAAATGTGCCTAACTGTTCCCGCTAAAATGCGTACCGCTTAAATACGTTACCCGGTTAATTGCGCTACTAAAAGTAAAGCTTCTCGTAAAACCTCATACAAAATCTCCCGGGGGCTTATTTTTGTATTTCCAAAAGCTGTCAAAAGCGATAGCTATTCAGGTGACGGATTGCTGGCGGATTTCCGACATGGAAAGCGATCCGCCGCGCATTTGGGAATAAGCCCCCCAGTGAAATGAACACACACAAAAACAAGCATGGGCAACTTTTTGTACTTACAACTTTAATAAAATCAAAGACACTTGTCAAATCAATTGACAAATTGACATGCCATGGAGAATGCCCCTCTGCTGAGCTGATGTAGGAGGTGCCGAAGATTTCATACAGATGCTCTCCAATTTAATTAAAAACTATGCACCCAAAGACATTTTCAATGTCGATGAAAGCGGTCTATTTTACAAAGCCGTGACGACATCTATTAATCGAAAACGACATCAAATAAGTTATTTTCAACTAGTGAACCCCCTGCACACTTCGTAGTTTAAAATAGAAAAATAAGAAAAATCTATTTCAAATTCATTTAAATCAGTGATAAACAGTTCTTATTGTACCTAATGCTCTGTGATACACAACATTTTTGTTTTTTGCAGGAATCGTAGGTTTTGCATAGATAATATTCTTGCCTTATCAGGATAATGAATATCAATGTTACAAATTTTTAAAACCTTGACTGTCGAAGATCAGAGCTTGCAATGTTTTTTTTTATGGGGTTGCGCCACGCCTCTTTGTTTAATTTTTCCGATATTCACAGGAATGCTACCGAGCCAATGCCTATGATTTTGTGTAAATTTTAACTTGTCATGTTCAAACTAAAAACTGAAGAACACGAACAATGTTCGTTTGTGTAAATCACCGAATCGGTTTTCGAGATATGTATAAGATTTTGAAAGTTTTTTTTTGGTATGGACGTTGCCCCTTTGTCTTATTTTGACCAAACTTCACAATAACCATCTCGGTCCAATATTTGAGCTGAATCGGAGCAAAACTTTTCGAGTCGTACACAAACGAACATTGTTCGTGTTCTTCAGTTTTTAGTTTGAACATGCTAATAAAAAGGCTTTATTGCGTTTTCAAGGCAATAAAGCGGGCGTTTCCTTATGGCGTCGATATTACAAACAAAATATCATGATATACTTTTCCCAAAACATCATGTATTTCGTGACTATCACTTATGGATAAACCCTTTCCCCCGTTTGTGCCTTAAAACCCAAATCAAACAATTGGTATTGGGTATTAACAAGCTCATTTTAGGTCTGCAAAGGGCAAAAGCTTATTTCTCACCAACCAACAGCAACCTAGCTTGAATTTTACGTCAATATACTAACACATTAACCATGGTTGAGAAACCGAAACCACTACAAGTTAGCTTACAGTTTTATTAATAAATTGATAAGCACTAATGCTCGATTTCACAATGCAAACTTAGGTGTCGATCCAAGGACAAACTCAGGATTAACACAAGTATGGTTTTTACAGTGGAAGCTTACCGATAAACTTTACTTAAACAGTGTCTGAAGTTTAGCCACCAACTACCGTTTGAACGAAATGTCAAATCATCCTCTTTATTTTTGTTTTTGTTGTATGGATGGATGGTGTCACTCCCCTTTTACAATCTCGGTCCCACTATTGCTTGGTAAAAACTTTATGCCGCGTTTATTCATTTTTATTTAATGAACCACCCTCAATGAAGATTTATACTTTCTGCAGTAATTGTTTTATTGACTTTTAAATGATTTGCAAATTCAATATTTTGTTAGCTTTCAAATTCCGCTTCGTTCAAATTTAACTGATATAATACTAACAAATGACAGATGTCAACTTAGAAATCAGTGAATACATTTCCATATCATTATTGCTGGTTTTACCGTTTACTACAAATTTGAATAATCCTGCCGCCAGCGGCACGATTAAAACATTTCCCGTTTATCGTTATACACTTTTGAATATGACACATATACTACAACTACACAATGTAAGTAGGAATACAACACTCTCTTACCTCACTGTAACTATGTTAACTTTCTGAAATGTTGTCTTACACACACTCTTTCTCTGACAGTTTTTTTTTAACAAAAATATAATATAAAATCTTGCTAACCATATTTAGTTAAAAAATTTAGTAAAGTCCTTTTTTGCAAGTCGGTTTCATGCACTTTCCACAACTGATAGCCTCTATATCGTGGGATTGAAGTGCTCTTGGCATATTCACTAGGGTGCACTTGTTTCTCCTGTTCGTCGTGTGTTGAATACCTGCGGGCCAAACTCACATCCAATCCAGTGAGAACAATGTACGAAGGACTTTGTAGTATTAAACAATCGATATTCACGAGAAAAATAAATACAAGTCCTAGTGTCGGATATAAACGAGTTCTAAACATTTCTCCACCGCTACTGCCCAACTAATCTAGTCAAAATAAATGCTCAGATGATACTAAATTCTGGTTTGTTAGCCAAATTTTACCGTCGTAAGAGTTCTTAGAGTTTTTCTTTTGATAATTATAAATGAAAGAACATTAGTGATGGGGAACGTCACTTCATAATTTTATATTGAACTGAAATAGAGATAGGAGTGGGTTGATTTGTTGTAAACGAACGAACCCACCTGTGTTGTATGACCATAGAAAAATTAAGGATGGATTTTTTTTAATTCTAGATCAGATTTAGTTTTTCAGTCGGTGCGTAGTTGACACAATTTGCATTTACTTTAGATATCTATAGTGCGGTTCATTTGATTAGACGCACTAGAGATACGTTTTAGATCTAGGTTTTTTTTTCGTATTACAAAGAGAAAAAAACTTATTTTGCAGAAAGGTACATTGATAGACTATAAAACAAACATAATTTCAAACTTGGTAAGAGACTCAACAGTAGTTTTACTAATTTATGCATTTTTTTGTTAAACTTGACTAGTGAACCGCAATGTATCATGTTGTAAAATATATCATTTCACAGAGAGGAATCAGTTAAATACAAATTAAAAATCTTTTAAGATAAATGCATTATTGATGATCGTAAATGTGACTTGATTTATCAGAAAATTTGTAAAGAAGGTTTTGTGACAATATTACAAATCAGCACAAGTCACTAATTCACAACACGTTGCGAAGCACTCTGGTATAATAAAGGTGTCGTTAACTTTATTTTTGTTATATACATTAATATGTTAAATTAATACAATCAGAACGCAGGCTGAAAAGACATTTGATTAAGATTTTTGTTTTATTTTTAAATACATTTAAATATGAATGATTCGGTGGAAGCGTTCCTTTTACTTTTTTCACTGGGTAATCATTTAAAAATGCAGCACATATACGATAATATTGTAAATTATTTTGACATCCTTTGAACTTTGAACTGGACAAAAATAGAAACCTAAATACTTTAGACAGCCGAATTAAGGTAATTGTACCGCAAAAGTGGTCGCCTGTTTGTTTTTGCAGCTAATTAAAATCATGTTTGGGGATCATGCCGTCACCTGCAACCTGCCTTTTTGTCTTCACTCTAGGATTTGGAATAACTGCGAATTTGGGTATATGTTTTTTTTTTAATTTGTTCGTTTTTATGTGTATAGATTAAGAAACAAAATTATGAAAATCGGTCTAATTTTGTAATTTTCAGGGCCAAAAAACCAGGTGACCGCGAAAGTGTGTAATTATCTGAATTAAATTTAAAGATAAGTTTGCATTGCCTATGGATGGAGCAAAATTGCCCCATTACTTACTGCGGAGACACTTTTAATTTTAATCCTCTACAATCCCAGGCAAACGCAGGTTGCAGTAATGCAGATCAAGGGCTCTTGCATCCGCGATGTTTTGGTCTTTAAAACGAAAGTTCGGTATTCCTTGTTGTGGCGAACATTGGGGATGGGATTCGAAGATTGTTTTGGCTGCAGCATTATTTTCAATTCGCCCAATATGGCCCTGTAAGTGTGGACGAGGTGTTTTGGCTTTATGGACTACCAATATAACGATTTGCAAGTTTTTTTTAATCAAATGTTATTTTTACATCGACAACTCTTTCCCTCTCTTACTTTCTCCGTCAGTCAGTATCATAGCACCGCAGCACGAAATAAATCGCATGGGAAATATTGGAAACTTACAGCAAGGTTCCAGAAATCGAGTGAAATCGAAATTGCAAATCGAGTGAATTCGTTTTCAGTGTTCTGCATTTCGAGCGATTCGGAAACTCGGAAATTTTTTCGAAATCACAATTTCACTTTGTCTCAATTCCGAAAATGTTGAAATCGAAAACAAATACGGTGAAATGTGGAACACAAAAATTCATTTCCGATTTCATATCGAGTGAAAGTGAAATGTGGAACCTACCAATTATTTCAAAAGTTAGTGTTCCCCAGAAAGTGTTTTTGTAATGGTCTGCCATCATTGCCTCATTTTTTTCGAAAATGCTCTGGAAACACCATTTTGTTTTTTTTTTGGACTAAAATTAAAGGCATGCTTACACAGCCCATCAAACAATCTATATTTTTTCGCCTCGGAACTACGATTTGACCTCGATAGTTTTTTTTGTGGGGTGCCTTTAAATATCGACGTGCGGTCAATTTAGAAAGGTCTTGGGTGATCGACTTAAAACAAAAGTCCTTAATTTTAACTCTAAAAGCGATCACCTATATAGCTGTGATTCTCATGAAATCTGCATATTATATTTGTAAGTCTTTTACACTCTCATGAAGAGACTGAAAATCGTATTGAAGTTTTTTTAACATTGACCTTAAATAGCCTATTCTGTGTACGATGTCAGATGTCCTTAATGAAAATTTCTAAAAGGAAAGTCAGGGACAAATGTCGACTCTGACAATTTTCTCGATGGATGGCGCAGCGGCTAAATTCAAAAATAATAAGTGTTCTACTAGATTTACTTCATTGACATCATCTCTTTACCGTTTGGTAAAAATTCGTACATTGTTCCCGCACTCCCGCAGTAGGTTTATCTATTCTCAACTTAGATTTTCGTGCTATTTTTTCTTCATTAGGACGGAGTTGATGTCTCCCCCGTCTCTTTTGCTCGTAAAGCTCGCGAGCAACTCTAGTCCTTTTTCGTAGCGCCTGACTTAGCCTCTGACATACGATTTCAATCGGGCGACTTCTAGGCTTAATCCCAGTACATGAGCCACATCAGTCGCTGCATAAATGACGACTTTCTGGCAGTCTGGCAGCCACTGATCTGCTGCAACATGTGCCTTTACACTTTAAATGTGCTAAAAAAAATACGAAATAATTGTTGCAATTATAAATCTATCTTAAAAATTCCGAAAGGGCAACCAGCGGCCTTTTTCGTCGTTGGTGATAAAGTATAAGTTACCGTAAAGTTTTTTTCTATTTATTGGATTTTCAATTAAAGTTAACCACTGCAAATAAAGTTTGACGGTACGTTGTAAATTTTCAACTTTAATAGTATTGACATTCAAAGAAATTAAAAATTATGCCTGTAGGTAATTTAAAATTAGCATAACCGTATAATTCATTCATTGTTGTAAGTAATTTAAGATCTACTTCTATACTTTTTATTTAACTCTTCAGAATGCTCGCAAAAGAATTTTGACCGTAAATTTGTGAGACTCAAGTATCGTTGGAACACCATTGAAAAATAAAAAAATACAAATTCATGAGACTTATCTTAATTAAAAATGCAAATGCGGTCGAGTTATACGTCATTAATCAATAAGTAGAGTCATCAAATCGAAAAGAGACGTGTTTTTAATTCTTAATCGTATACTAAATTCTGGAACATTCAGACTCGAATTGCAGTCCATCGTACACCAAGCAGAAACTCCTTTTTTTGAAGTAGTGGTGGAGAAACGCCACCACTCTTACCACTACATGGCCACGGCCTAACTGCAAACATTTACTACCTGTCACGAATTTTGTTCGAATTTAAATTCGTTTAAATTCGCACTTCCAGCGTCTTTCAAATTTTCGGTGTCAATTTGAGTTCACTGTTTATATGCGAAAAAAAAAATTCGATCGATTCGATCATTAACCCCCGAAATCAGAATGCTCTTGTTCGAAGAAAAAACAAATTAATTATTCAACTCACCCAATTCTGTGACAAGTTCTTCAACCTCCTCACTGTTTGTACCATTTATTTTGACATTCCAAACTTGTGCGCCATTATAGTGCAAAGAGTTGTCATCGGTTTCACTGCGAAAATTTGGCTTTTTGCGAACAGTAGTACCATTGTTACCGAAAATTCGAAGTAAATTCTGTAATTCCTTTAGATTCGAAATGAACGGCAATCTTGACAGTATATACTGGGCCGGTGAGACATCACCCTTGCCATGAAGAGATGATAAATTAAAAAACTGACCAGTAGTCCTCTGAAGGCAACCTAAAGCAATCACAACAATTAATACCCGACCTATTGACCGACCCATACTCTTTCAGGCACACGCGATGTTGACAATTTGAACTCCGAACTCGATTTGAAGTGCTTGCGAATGCAAATGTAACCAGTTCGCAGCGAAGTTTGTCGTCTTTTCCGCAAGGTTTCTCTATTGATTAATCATTTCGATGCGGATGATGGTGGGAATTCTTTACGGAACTTATTTGTTTGGTATTACAAGTTCATAACTGATATTGCTATTTTCTCCTCGTCGATTGCGGGCGAAATTTACGAGCGCCCTTTTTTTTAATTTTTGTTTTGTTTTGTCCAGAGAAATTGAATATGGTTTAATTTATTTACTTTCTATGCATGAGTATTTTGAATTTGTTTTGGACTTATGCAATTGGCTTGGGGTGATTTGCATTTGTCAAATGCTCCTGACTTTTTCAACTGTGGGCAAAATGGCGAAAAGATATATATTCTCACCAGACGTCGGTGACAGATTTCGTAATGGAGATTAGTTTAATTCATTTGTCGAATTAGACATGCAAACAAGGCGAATTAATTTATTTTTTCATTGGTGTGGACACATGTAATTAAATTCATTTGATTGAGTCAATGAGAATGGAGATTCTGATTGATGGTATTGTGCTTGGAGAGATATTTCTATTAGAAATTCTTGTTTTATTGTTTGCAGCTGCGAAATAAATGTTAATCATAATAACGATAATTGAACAAAAGCAGTTAGTTTTCGAAGTAGTCTCCTGGACTTTCGAAACCAATGAGCAGTGCTGATGTTCGATACGACAGCAACAGAATGCCCAGGCATACCATCAACGATATCTAGCTCCGTGCACCTACCAGATTTTCTCCCTTAATGCCCACCATATGGCCTGTCAAGTGCCAATACGTACGAAAATACAAAACAAAATTGTATGTGCCCACTATTGAAGTGGAACTTCCTTGAAATCACTTCACTTATAAATCACTTTATAGTAATGATCCGGGTCCTGGTCCAATTGTAAATCTAAACCATGCAGGGACCCACTCAAACACACGCACAGAAAATTTCATCATAATCGGTTCAGTTCATCCGTTAGGAGGAAAAAAAGTGGTTCACTTTGATTTACGTTTTATTGAAATTGATTTAAATGAACAGCTGAGTTTCGAGTCTCTAATTTGGAACACAATCGTTTCTCTAATGTGTTCGATTATCTTTCTATACTTATGTCAATTTTGCTTTCAATTCAATAAGGGTATTCACTTAAACGCGTGAAAGCCTCATAAATTGCGTAAACTGCAGAAATTTACCACCTCGTAAATTAACTGTCAGATTTTGTATGGAGAATAGTTTACGCAGACCTCATAATTTTCCGCGACGATTTAGGCTTGTTGTACGCTTGGTTGCAGCTTGCTTACAGTTTCCTTGCAGCTGACATATGAACAAATTAAGCTCTGTCCACTTAGCGGCAAAGTCGCAATTTCGTTGTCGCAGATGCGATTTTGTCGCTCCGTGGACAGAGCTTCGTTTACTTATATGCAAGCTGCAAGGAAGCTGCAAGTAGGCGTACAAAAAGCTGCAAATGACGAAAGCGTGCGTATGAAGCGCAGCTACGTGGACAGTAGGCCTTAGTTTAAAAACAGTTTTAACAACGACATTTCGAATTCCAAACTTTTTCCGCGAATGAAAACACCCTCGGTATGAATTGTCAAAGTTTATTCGTAATACACATCATTAAACCGCGTTCCACAGACAAACTATAGCGAATAAAACATTTGTTCCAACTTAACTTCAAATTATAAATTGCTATTAGAAACTGATAGCTGAAATTCGCGAACTGCCGCGACCATGTGTTCATGTGAACGGACTGTCAATATTCGTTCCCGAATATTCGTTCGTTCGTAGGTAGTTGGTCGCTCTCATATGAATAGTCCTTAACTGGCCCCTTCATTTTCACTTTGACAACGTTTAATTTTTTCGGACTTACACCTTGATAATGAAGTTGCACTTCGAAAAATAACCGCAGTGGTAAATTTAAATGTCGTTCTCAATACTTGCGAATGATATAAATTCAATTTTAAGCGAATGTTGAAGCAAGAATTAAGTCTGGATAAAAAATCGTTTGCTTGACAGTAGGCGCATTACCGAATTTTTTTTGACACTTTACCATTTTTTTCATTATCGTTTTTTGTATACCGTCCACAGGAAGGTATATTCACTTTGTCATTACATTTGTAACGCCAAGAAGGATGCAGGTCTCAGGTTGTCTCACGTTTTAAACATCACTGCACCATCTCTAGGGAATGTCTGATAAACATCCAAAAGTATAGCTTTCTTTATTGCATAAATGATTCTTAATTCAGTCGTTTGTATTCCGCAATATTGGAGATTTTTTATATTTTTTTTCATTTATACGGCTGCAATATAATCATACAAATTACGGGTCACCAGGAAGACGGTCTAAAGGAATTACTCGCTTTTGCCCTTAGGTAGTTTGTGTTCAGGTAAAATTGATTTGTGAATAAAATTGACAATTCGCCATTCGGTTGCACTTGCTACTGTATTATAGGGTTAAAGGGTTAAGTCGCAGCTCTCTTATATACATATGCGTTAAATGCAAAAAAAATACCAATCAAGTTCGTATAGACAGTTTTCACTTTTGGCGTTACAATTTGTTTCTGAGATTGGCCGCCTTCCACTGACCGCTAGATGACCAGCGGCATGTCAAACTCCATAATAAAAAAAACTGTCATTTCAGCATTTGCGCTAAAGCTCTAGCACATTTTGTGAAATATCCTTTTCTGGGAAATTTTTCAATCTATCGCAAAATGAACTGCTAGAATTCCATCACGGATATTGTGTGCTAGATGACTAGCGGTCACTGGAACGCGGCTATTATGTTTGAACATTTTATTATGTATTCCCAGGCTTGTGGACGTGGAGTACGTTAATTGTTGAATGACACCGTATACTCAGTTAATTAATATCTCTGTTTTTGGCAAAGAAATAAGTTACAAAGAGTCATCTGGATCTGGTTGACAAAATATCGTCACCAGAAGCATGTTTCAAATCAAACTCTCAGTCCATTCTTAATTTTCGTCAGTGGAGAAAACTCAGAGTTTCGAAACGCTTTTATATACAATGAGACGCCTCGCCTCGAAGGCGAGCGACGCAAGGCGAGTACGGACCAGCTAGTATATAATAAAAATAAAAGCACATTAAGTCATCTCAGAAATCTATTACTTTTAGACAGCTCTAGTTGATATACTTTGTTCGGTTTTTTTCTTGATATTTATGTTCCTTTTATATGCTAAATTTCCACTTTGCGTCATTGTTTTCCCGGCCGGCGGCGTGCGATAACTCTTTGCATGCACTATCAACAGTATATATTATGATTATGACATATTAGGAATTTCTGTATCACCGTATGCTACACACGCTCATCATGGTTTTAAATGAGACATTCAAAAACAACATTTTCTTAACTATTGACATATAATATTTTTAGCTTTAAATTATTCAAGACAGTTTTACATCATCACAATCCTGCCATCACTAGCCTAAGAATATTTTATTTTCAAAATAATAAATTAACTAATACAAAACAATAACTTTCAATAAATTAAAAACCTTCAATAAATTAACTTGTAACAGCTTTTCCAGACCGTTTAAATATCGCGAACGTTCGATACAGCCTTGGCTACTGTCTGAACAAATACATAACCGTCCTTTCCATTTTTCTCAATTAAATTGGCTGGCAAAACGAATCCATATCGCCCTGTGTCACCCATTTCAATGGTAAAGGCGTACTTGATGCCAGCAACGCCCTTAGCCCAATCGTCAGATCCACCAGCTGCCGGATAAAGGGTCTTTGCAGCTGTGCCGACGGTGTACCTAGTACTGCTAGAGCGGGCAATTTTCTACAAAAAAGAAGGAAACGTTCAATACATCATTGCTGTATTAAAGGGGCACCCTATAAGCACTCACCGTGGCAGCTTCACGAGCAACGCGGTCCAGATCGCTCGAGTCCGATGTCAAAATCGTATCATGTCCCCATGGATACAAAATATACTGCCCATAGCTGTGGAACGTCAAATACGCCTTAAAAGTTCCCCTCGGCTGCTTTGTTATGAAACTAGCAATGGCCATGGATTCCGGCTCCGAAAATGCAGTACCTCCTCGATAAATTTGAGCACATGGACTGGCAGATGTGCCCTTACCACCCCATGCATATCCAAAGTTACGATTCAAATCGACTCCGGGACACTGTCGACCGTGGGAGCGAAGATTCTTGCGCCACAGTCTGTCAACGGTGTGCGAGTATTCATAGCCGTCAGGATTCGCCACCACATGAATGTACCTGGAAGAAAATCAAATGAAATTTCCAATTCCTCGCTTGATTTGATGGAAAACCCATTTACCAATCGATATTCCTCATGTAATCAGCCAGGTCATCCCATCCCTCGACAATGTTATTCAAAACATATGTCACCGCTGCGGGGCTGATCCACTCCCTGGCATGCATGCCCCCATCAATCCAAATGCCTGGATTGCCCGCCTTACCATTCGAAATCCTAGAAGAAAACAAATCGATACAAAACTCTGTCGGGATAATCATATTATGCTTACTTGAGGATTTTCAGCGGGCGTTTCTGCACCGAATAGCCAATTGTCTCCACCGTACACAAATCGGGATAGGTTTTCGCCAAGTAATCAACGAAACCGTGGATATCAGCTAAGCGATGGTAGGCAATCCATGTCATGCGATGTCCTTAAAAAAAAAAACAAACAAATAGTTTTCAAAAGAGTTTCTCCCTAGTGTGTGCTTTTTATTGAAGCGTGAACAAAATTTAATTTCCCCACAAAAGAAAATAAAGGAAAACGCTTTCCTTTGTTATGGGCCGGCGAGGGTGTTTGCTTTAATTGAACGACCGGGGAAAACACTTTGGGCTTTCCAATTGTTGATTGAGCGAGGGCGCACGACTATCGACAAAACAATGTTCACGAGGATTTGTTCCCTTTTGCGTTTTCCGTGTAATGCATTTCCAATGAAAAGCCTCTTAACGTAAGTACGGTCTTGCGGGTTGTGGCGCCATGACCGACCATGACCTGACCTATGGCTTGATAGTAATTTGCCCTTCGACTATTGTACAGTTTTTTTCTGTTTACTTTCAATTGAAATGGGCTGTTAGTTAAGTGCAAGAGTGGTTTTGGTTAAAGTTTGACAGCAGTTTTTATAAATGTTAGGGTGAACTGGGTGGAGCTCCAAATTTGAAAAATTCGCCGATTCATTAAATATAAGTACAGTTGAAAGTTCAATTTAGAATGTTTGCCAGCTGAAATTATGCTGAATAACATCTCGTTGACGGATTCGGTGATTAGGAGGAGCTTTTAGTGGTATTTTTTAAGTTAGGTTTGTTGGTGTAACTGTTACTACGCATTAGTCCGTGGCAACCATCCACAAGAAGGCAATACCATATTTGGATATGTCAAAATCATAATAATTTAATTTGTCCACATTAACAACAAGAATAACGTGAAAAGAATAGTTGTTGTAAAATATCTCCTAAACCCATAAATCGGATAAAAAAAATAAATATTTCGCCAAAACTTTGCACCGTTCACAAATATGTAACACCAAAAGCAGTACACCTATCGAAACAGGATTCCGTTTATACCCAGGAAGGGAAATCTTCTATACGCTGGCATACTCTGTTCGGATGCGATTCAGGGAGTTGTTCTTCCTGTTGCCGCACAGGCATTGCGATTGCACTTGTATTGTTCTCACTTTGTATTCATTAATCGTCTTGTATTCCGGGTTTATAACCAGGAAACTATATCAGTTAGCTTTGGGAATGGAAAACGATGTCGACTATTGTGCAAGGATATTCTGCGCTTTTCATTTTATATCCTTTTACCAGCGCTGTGTATATACCAAATTAAAACGAGCTTAACGCTCGTGAATTTCAATCTTAATAGGTTTACATTTTGGATTCATTTGATGAATACGAATACCCTATATACATAGAGTAGTTCTATAGGATTATTCATTTTGTGATTTAAATTAAAATAAAATGGAATAAAAAATATTTAAGATTGAACAGCGACGAGTAGTAGGTAACTTTTTTTTTTGCTTAAAATTGGAATGGCCCCTGACAATTATTGTCGAGTTTTTCATTTGAGAGATCAGAGGTTTTTTTTGTCTTAATCTTTGGACTACGTAGATATATGGCTAAAACGCCGCCATTATAGATCTTCCACAGCTCGATTCTTGTAATGATTTTTGATGTTTTTTTTCAGACATTTCTGAGGTTTTGAGATCATACCTTCACGCATGTTGGTTTTGAATAGGTCGAAAATTCGGTGATTGTCTGCATTCTTCATAATGATCTAAACCCTAAGCCCCCCCAAAAGAGCTCCAACGGAGTCAGAGGTTCAGAGCAAACGATCTTGGTGGTCATTTGATGTCGCTGAATATCGAAAATGAACATTTCCTTCCTTATTAAACACGAATTTTACCCACCCACAGACACTGAAATATTTTTTTAACCACTTACAAATTTATATCCCTTCTTTCAGACAAGTTTCCTAATTGACGGATGTCAATGGAATTCAAAGAATTCTGTTGCTTAAAGAGGTAGCTCGAAAATTATTGTCGCGGCTTAGGGGTGATACTAACTTAATAGTACTAAATTGTACTAGAATTTTATCTGAGAACAAGTTTGTATGAAGTTTTTCGTCCTTCTTATGTTAACTTCTTGTTTTGTTAATCAAGTTCTTAACTAAACGTTATAATTTGTCAAAGATGCAATATGTTAAACTGGAAGTGAAGATTAGGATTTTTTTTGTTTACAAGCACTCTTGAGGACAACTCTGGCTTGTTTATGATACACACATCGCAGATCTCAAATGCTAGATATCCACTTAATTTGAATCTCCCTAAACATATTATGTACATTGTACAGGGTGGGCCATCTAGTGGTTTGTTTTTAAATCATAGGCTATTTTGACACTGACAGCTGTTTCCCGCTCGAAATGTGACAGAAAGTCAGTATCATACCTCCGTGGAAAAAAATGAGTCGCTTTACGTTTGAACAACGTTGGGACATAAAATAAACACCGAAAGAAAAAACATTGGTTGAATCAAAAATGTTTCGTTGTTAGCTAACAATGGGCTTAAAATTGTCAAATCAAATACGTATGTGATTAAATCAAACAACGCTGCATGTTTGAAACAACTACTTTGGCGTTGTTGATTAAAATGATCGTAAGTATCACAGATATGTTTAGTTTGAACATTTTTGTAGTTGTTTCAAAAATGGTAACATTGTTAGCCTACAATTTAATTGTTGATTTCATTGTTAAACAACAATAAACAGGATGAAATTACAACTTAGGGACTTTACAATTAATTTGACCATAAGTGTTTTTGATTAAACACAAACGTGGTCAATAAATTTAAAATCAACCATATTTCTTATAAATTAAACACATTCGTAGTTGGAGTACAACGATTACAGTGCAATTAAACACAAGCATTTTTAAGGTAAAATTTCATTGACTATTATTAAAGTATCATGAACATGTTAAAAGTATCTACGGACATGTTTTTATAAAAATATTTCTCATTATCACAACCTACATTCTTGCCAAGACGTGTTGTAAAGCGGTCACGTGTAACAATCAGAAACGTTGTTAAAGTATCACACTTCAGTTAAATGTATCACGAAAATGTTGAAATAATAATGCGGCCAAGCATAAACGTTGCTAAAGAAACACAAACATTGTAGAACTATCACGAATGTAGTTAATTTACATGTTTTCTTGTTAAACCAACCACAAACATCGCAGTCGCGACATGCTTAACGGAATTTGTCTTGTCAGTTTGCCTCGTTGGCGTCGGTCATTCTTGAAAAAATCTTCAGTATTCAGTCAGAAGTGCAAGTACTAGGTACATTACGTTACGAGAGAGTGTCAACAGTGTATTTTTCTTTGTAGTGTATAGTGACGTTTTTTGTTTTGTTTTTTAGTGCGCTTGTTGGTTGAGGCCGTGGTCTACCCCGGATTGTGAGCGCCATCTAAAGTAAGTTCTTTTCTCGTATATTTTTACCACTCATATTTTTGAAATGTTCCTTAGATTCGACACCCGGATTTCAAAACCCTGAAGTCAACACCAGCCAACGGTGCATACGGTACGAGACAACACTCACAATTTATGTAGGTAAATATAATTATTTATAAAATAATAATTGTACTTCGTTGGGCCCCTGTTGTTGAGCCAACATATTAAAATATTAATTATTTATCACCATTTTGTTAACTAGCCTTAAGTCAAACTGTTATATGAAAGTTCAATAAATACTAATGTAAATGTAATGTAATTTTGCGTAGATTTATATTAGTTTTCAGTTTTTAATAGTATTTTCAGCTGGGTGCGAGTAAAAATAAAATGGTAAAGTAAGTATGGACGCTTTAAAAGAAGCACAAAAACATTACAATGTTTTCATTGCTGATGAACAATGGTCATGCTATGCATTATCAAACACTATCCAGCGCATGGACATTGTAAAAGAATCACGAAAAATGTACATGTACAATGTTTTCGTTGTTGATTAACAATGATCATGCTTGATCAATCGCTTCCCAGTGATAAAGTAAGCATGGACGTGTTAAAAGAAACACGACCATTGTACAATTTTGAATTTGTTAATCAACAATGATCGTGCTTAATCAATCGCTTACCGTGCTTGCTTTAATACGAATAACCTAATGCGTGATTATTTAAACACGAAATTGACAATGGCGTGATAGATTTATGCAAAAATACCCGTTATGTTTTTTTATAAAAAATTGACAATGTCGCATTTGTTGAAATGACAATGCCCATTGGTTGACGCAAAATCAAATAAGGTTCATGCTTGATTTTACCAACGTTTTTCTTTCGGTGAATAAATAGGTGGCGCAACAGGCGGGTGACACCCAAGCTTCTCGCAACCATTCGTTTTGTGTGAGATTCTATTTTTGGGACGAATGGAAGGGACCTACAATTTTATGCCGAGTCCGAACGGAATTGAGAACCTTTTTCATGACAGTCATACTCTCGGATGTTTGTCAGACGTTCGCGAAAGGTGGGACATATTGAAAACTTATTTCCAAAGTCATTGCTCTGTAGCCAGTGCGTTTTTTGAAAATAAGTTTTGGCCGAAATGAAGCAACATCCTGTCCGCTCGTTTGTGCAAAAAGTTCTTGAGACTGGTATGCTAGTGGACACACGTTATTGTCGAGAAGCCAATGCATCCACAGAGAGCGACCGTTTGGTGCGAATTGTTGAGTGGTGTCATCATTGGACCATTTTTCTTCGAAAATGAGGCTGGGAACAACGTTTCGGTCAACGGTGTGCGTTACAGAGCTATGTTAACTGCCTTTTTTTTTTACTGAAATTGAAGACATGGAGTTGGACGACCTTTGGTTCTTGCAGGATGGCGCGCTATGCCATTCAGCGCATGCCACAATCGATCTTTTGCGCACCAAATTCTCAAATCGTGTTATCAGCCGTCTTGGCAATGTCAATTGGCCGCCTCGGAGCAGCGATTTGATGCCTTTTGAATTTTTTTGTTGAGAACCGTAAGGGACCGATGTTATGACAACAAACCGTAAACGATTCAAGCACTTAAAGCCAATAACATCTAAGCAATCCGTGAGCTACAGCCCGAAACCATCAACAAGGTCTTGGAAAATTGGAGTGACATTATGCGCTACTGCAAAGCCAGCCGATGCAGCCACTTGAACAACGTTGTGTTCCAAATGTTTGCTCTTACTCATAAAGCCATACTACATGGAAAACATTTAATTTTGTTCATTTTATTGCATTTTTAAAAATAAACTTTTATTTGGCCCACCCTTTATGTAGTTGCATTTCGGTTGTCGATTAATTTCGCCGATCATTCGACAATGACCGAAATGCCTTTCTCATCACTTCTAACTTTTGTTTTTATAATATCAGCCTGAAAGGCCTTTAATCAAAGGCTCTTAACAACGCATTTGAATGGTTAGTGTGCAGGACTCTGCGGGGATCTCAGGTTCAATTCCGTGACAAACACAGAATACACTTTCAGCCATGAGTTCAACTATTCTAAGATAGATTCTCCATTTAGTCATTCGAATTTGGCATAAAATTGTAGGTCCTCTCCATTCGTCCAAAAAATTAAAACTCACTGAATCGAATTTTCCAATATGAAAAAACGACTGTTGTTGCCAACAGAAGGTCTCTAGGTTCTTGTCCATAAAAATGATGCTCCACAGAGTTCCATTGTGGGGCCGTTGTTATTTCGCTGTTATATTTGAGTCAGCTTTTCGAAGCTATTAGAAATAGCTTCTATCATGTCTCTGCAGCCCTGGAGTTATTACATGATACGTCTTGTACCTGGGGTACAAGTTTGACACATTCTTACAATGCACAGTTTCAAGTTCGATGATGCTGATCTTATTACCATTTGTATAGACAAATTCAGCAGGCACTTATACGATTTGCAATTAATTAGGACACATTCGAAACAGAACCCTATATATCGGATCCCTTTTCATATCTCTTTGTGGAATAGTAAAGTCTCTTATATAATACGTTTCTCTTCTATAGTAGAGTATGGCTGTCCTCCGCCGGGGAGCGAACTTGCGGCGCTTGGGTCACAAACAATGTCACTGATGGACATCGCCGAAAATTGGTGTTACTCTGACATGAATAATAGTATTGATTTAAACGGTTGCTTAAATAGCAAAATTGTAGTAGAGGCCCGTATTCAAAAGGTCTCATGTAGCATAGCATTTTATTTTTGGATCTAAAACAAATTTCTTTCAACATTTCTGAATGCCACTTTAAAACAGTCATTTTCTGAAATAGTACAGTTATAAGGGTATGAAGTGTTATCCACAAAACAATAAGTTTCTGATTTTATTTTACGGATTCACGAAAGCAAACGTGTAGTCATCTGACACAAAGCTGCTCCGCTCCTTTTGTGTTTTTGTTTTAAGGCAAATAAATTGGCTTTTTGCAGTATGCTAAATCTAAGAATCACAGATTCCTTAATCTTTCTCTTTAATGTATTGCACGTCACAATTCGAAATATGCCATCATTTTGATAAGCTAGAAAAGTCAAACAATTCTAACAAGTTCTTGGAAATATTCGTTCCCTTCGTTGCTAGAGATTCTGCCAATTTTAGCACAGCTTCTACTAACAGGCCTTTAAGAAGCCTAAACAATCTGATATGGTCTTCTATTTATAACACTTCTCCGACAACAGTCCCCTAAGTTCACACCGATTAACCAAGCAATTCATTCTGAGTAGTACAATTTACATGAATGACTAATTGCACTCAAATTATTATCCTTCAATCAATCTACACTACACCCCCGTATAGATCCACATTGTGTGCAAAAGAAATCGATTCCCTGTCAGTACTGGTGCCCCCGCAACAGCAGCGGTTCAAATTACCTCACGGTAGACTGCTTTCTTATTCATGAGTGACATCGCCCTCGAAACTACATTTTAGCATGTGTGCACGGGCCCAAGGTGTTTGTTTTCACAGTTTTTGATTTCCGTCACCAGCCCCATCCTCCGATGACACCCAATGTCATTGAATAACCAATGATTGGTTGGAAAATCATTTCTAATCGAATACGACGTTTACATAAAATTGTATATGCCCATTATCATGCAAATGTCGTTTCGAAAATTGGCAGCAAAATTACACAAAGCAAATGTTGGCGATTGAATAGATGGAACCCTTCCACCGAACGCGCCCCCCCCCCCCCCCCCCTACCACGCCACTTGGTTCATATTTCATAAAACTTTCGTGTTCCAGTGCCATTAAAGAGCACCCAACAAAACCCATTCATGATAACTTACCCTTGCGATTTTGTAGATTCTCGATTTCCTCGCGCGGTGGGTTTTCCGCTTCGATGACTTTTTGCAAATTGTCAATTAGAACAATTTTGGAGATGTTAGCTGTTTGTAGATATTCCTCGGCTTCGTCAAGGACATTCGGCTTCAACAAGTAGTCCACTTCGGCGTTCACCTCCTTCCAAACTTGTCCATCTGTAATGTAAGGTAGTTGAAGCGATTTAGTTGTGGTTAAGTTGTGGTAATGTGATAGGGATATATGTGCTAAACAGCTTATCGTAACCTAAAAATCGGATCACATTTCATGAGTGCAGGAGGGTGAACTAGTATGTATAGTGTTGTTTTATCCTCTTGACATAATGACCTAGATGATGAGGTATACGAGTGCGACCAGAAGTGGGCGCATAATATGAGGAATGCAGTGCAGGCTAAGCCTTCATGATTCCGCCATGTTTGCCATGAAATGAGGTTGGAGTGAAATGAACGTTGAAAAATAAATATTAAATGCAACTGTATTTCGTTGAGTCGAACAAAGTCGACTTTCTTTTTGGATGAAATTTAATTTATTTTGAATGCAGTTGCGAGTGGATCTTTGCTAGAGCAGAGTCAATAGCGCTTTTATCCTGTGGTGGCTTTTGTTAGCACAATTGCAGTCTTCAACAAAAGGTTGACTTTGAAATTTGGAAGTCTTGAATAAAACGACGACGACGGAGAATGTCGGCTTGGTGGGTGGTTTTTTACGAGTTGTTTTGTTGGTATTGGTAGCTTAGTGAATAGATTTCTTTGCGGGGGAGGAGTATACGTATTTGGAACTGCTTTTCCATTTCATTTATTGGTTTTGTTAGCGGGGTCTTCATATACGCCATGTGGATATGGCAAACTTTGAATTCTTTCAGTCAAATGGGTACGTCATTTTGAATTCCAGTATACATGTTAATATTCATTGTGATTTGACGTCGTTACAGATTTGTGTTTAGTTTACACTTGACGATAACGAAGATGACCTTCCTACCAAAACGAAAATCTCGTAGAAACCAATTATTGAAGAGGCGATCGCAACAGTCAATTTTTGGGCGCTTTAAAAGCTGTCAAAGCTTGCCTATTTTGCTCTAATTTTGAAATGTATTTCAAAATTCAAGAAAGTATACTGTACAATGACTGACATTATCATCTGTCTCACACAACCGAAGCATGTCCAACAAAGAGCATATGTAGAAATTACAGTCCAAATCACATTCTGGACTGTAAGATTCTGGAACGTATATGCATCTTAGCAATGAAAAATCGACGAATATAATCAGGAAACACATTTTAAAATGACATTTAATTGGATCCAAAACAGAATATGCAACAAGAGTATAGGCTTCTTTAAAATCATGGGTATTTAAGGCGGCTCACAGATTGAGGCAACAAGCAATAAGCAACTAGCAACTGGCAACAAGCAATCAACAACATTTTTCGTTCGAGGGATATTTAGTTGCTTTGATGTGAGACCTCTAATTTAATTCAAAGTAAAACAACTGTAAGCGATAATATTGCGTGTTTCTTATTGCCAGTTGCTTATTGATTGTTGCCTCAGTGTGAGAGCCGACTTATTCAGATCTAATGGACGAACACAGTAGCGTCCTTAAAGTGGTAAGATCCGCTGGATAGTTGCCGTTTGCCGTGTCTTTCAGTTCCAAATTCTAGCTGTAGGTACTTAAAGTCGCACACCTACTACAGATGGAATCGATGTCTTCATTTACATCGACTGGCAGGCTGTTCTTAAAGCAATAAAATCAAATTATGTACTTCAAATCGAAAATAGTAATGTTTTAGCAAACATACAAAAACAAGCAGCCCTGCGATTGACAAACGTAACTGTGGCCAAATGTGGATCACAACCGGACTAAGGCAATTCTTAAATCCACAGATAAACGTGAGAACCAGCATTCAGACTGGCCACTGTCTTCATAGAAACCAAGCCAACAGAGTAGGACTTTTAGACGCATGTCTGTATGTTTTGTAATGACAAAAGTAATATGCGAATGTCATGGAATATCTCGTACCCAAAACAATTTTTGGGAAGTTACTTCTTTAACAACATAGAAGATATAAGGCTAGTCACAAGTCAGATGTCGCAGTGAGATGCATTTCCATGTTAATTCGTATGTGATTTATCAAATCCGTTGACAGATCACAGTGTATTTGGTTGTTCACCGCCATGCCTTTCTGTTTCTGAGCATTTAAACCAGAAATAACGTTTTGCGAATGACGAAGATAGGTGCCTATAATAATTTCTTCTCAAATGGAATATTAGTTCCAGTTATGCACTTTTCCTTTGATTAGTTCAGTGAGTACGTTCAGACTATCGCATTTGCGATTTTTTAAAGATTATTAGAAGCTTGAATGTCAAAAATTAACGAACGCACGCCTATGTACACTCATGATACACTGACAAAGCGTAGTCAAGCCGCAATAGCAAAAGCGTATTGTCAATTCAATTTAAAATGACCTTAAGCAAATTGCGGTTGTTGTTTATATGTATAAGCTTAACGAAACAGAAAACATTTAACGAATGTTCTATTCGGCTATTCGTATTGCAGTTTGAAAAATCGAATCTAGTACATTCGTGCCTTGCAGAGGGCTTGCATGTGATTGCTAATGGACATTCGGGTGCTGAGACCAAAAACGCACTGAATTAAATTAAAGATCACTGATCTAGACTATGTTTCTCTAGGGTTTAGACACTATTTCACTATTTCAGTAAATCCAATCCAATCGTATAACAGTTTAGAAAACACTTGACAAAATAGTTCCCCCCAGTCTTTTCATCTTATATAACCGAGTTGTTCTCTTAATGCATTTCAAGCACTCACTGTGATAATACTTATTATTAGTAGTAAGTGTCCATTCCATTTCCATTACCTAATCGCCATTTCTCTTTGTTTCACAATTCACTATCACAAGATCACAAACCGAATAATCACTTAATAGAAAGAAATTCGTATAATAAACGTTCACTTTCTTTTATGTAGCTTATTTGCAATTCAAAACGCGTGTAAAAAAAAAAAAATAAAAACAAAAACTAAAAATTCCGACGACAAAAAAAAAAAAAAAAACAAACACTAGTCCACATCCACACCTCCACCTGCGTATAGATGCAAATGTACATATTCGCTCACCATATTTAGACAGTAACTCCTCGGCAACACGTTTCTCCTTATCGCTCTCGACGAGTATACGCCACAGTTGGGCTCCATCATAGCGCCTTGGACTCGACATGAAATCCTCATTACTGTTATCGATATCATCGTTTAGTCTGCGACCCCCGATATCATCGCCTATATCTTCACTTTCCCCTAGCGTACGATCGATTGATATTCCCGCATCAACGACTGTCGTCGTCCACAATGACAATAACAAAACCAGCAGTAGCGACGCTACACTGGAGATCACGAAACGTGGTGCGCTAGTGGAGCTGATCATCTTTGCGAGATTCCAGCTAAAACCTTAATGAGACATGGCGACCAAATAGGCTGCGACTTTTATACTATAATTTGTAAACAATCAATTTGAGCTAACAACGACGTAGACGACGACAAGCGACAACGGTTCATATGATAATTTCCAGATGGTGTGGGGGTACATAGTACATCTACCTGCCCACTACAAGACCGCATCAGTCTTGCTTCCATTGATTCATTAATCGAGAGTGGTGGTCTTATCCAAATGCCGTCTGTGTTGCACACACACCTTTCTTTTCTTTCTCCAAAAGAGGCTTAGGTGGAAGGTTTTTGTTTTTTTTTCTTGTAATTTTTTTTTTAAATTCCTGGTGCTATTTCCTAATTGTAAGTTTTTGTGCATCGACAGAAAACAAAGGGAGCAGCAACACTGCATGCGAGGGACTTTGTATTCATTTCGTCTATATAGGTGAGCATTGAGCACCCACTTAAGTGTCAACACTTTAAAATTTTGATGGAGTGGTCTTGTGAAAATTAGGAACCCTAATTGAACGAAAGCGAACGCGGTTTCGGTGTTATACAATAAGAAATGAGATAACAAATGATGTCGTAATACCATTGAGAATCCCGGAAGAGTCTGGTACTTTTGAGTAATGTTTTTAAATGCACCAACTTGGTCGCAGGGAAGGGTTTATGGGGAACGTCTTGCCGATATGTATGGTTGTTGCCGGCATCGTTGCGGTCAAAATCATGCGAAAGTAGACTGGACTAAGACTTGGACTACATTTAACTTCTAAAGCGCGAATTCGCGTTAATCCTTAAGGACCATTCACATGGGAGCGAAAGCGAACGAACGAATTGATGAAATGCGAATAAACCACTTTTTATGCATTTATAAACAGAAAATTCCACATTTTATTATTCGAAGATATCCTCCTCTTGGTATAAGGTTAAGTTCGAACGAATTTTTTATTCGCTACTTTGTGGAACGCGATTTAAATGATGTGGATGATGTGGATGTTGAGAAGGCCATTTAATACATAATAATTTGTAAGGCCAACTCATCACTCAGCTTTTTTAATCGATGGTCTAACGAACTCTCCAACCCTTACATGAACAGATAATTCTATATCACCTTCGTTTGCGTTGTCATTAAAGTTCATGTGCTCAGAATTGAAAACGTCCAAAGTTGTTTGTTCTTCTTCGGATTGTTCTTTGAGATCTGCTTTGGGACGATCCATTTTTCTTGCCTCCATAAATAGGCCGCCTCAAACTCATTAACATTATACCCTCACAAGGCTATCAGACTCCGTTGATTGCGCATCTCTTTACAACTTTATAAAGGGTGGGCCAAATACAAGTTTCTTTTTAAAAATGCAATAAAATGAACGAAATTAAAAATTTGCTATGTATTATGTTTTTATTAGTAAGAGCAAACATTCCTATTAATTATGGAACACAACGTCGTTCCGTTTCCGATTCCCAGATGCGGCAATTTTGTTTGTGAACGTTGCCGCCGAGCCAAGATGATGATGCGCCTCGTCACAAAAAATGATTTTTCGCCCAAAATCGTTGTCCAATTCAAGCTGCTCTAAGGCCCAAACTGCGAAGCGATAACGAAGCGGATGGTCGTGCGCCTTGAATTGCTGAGTCAATTGGACCTTGTAAGCGAATAGTCCGAGATGTTTGTGCAAAATTCTCCTCAGGCTAGTGCGTGAAACGTTGAGCTATTGAGAGCGATGGCGAATTGATGTTCCTGAATTGAGTCTCACACTCTCGGCTACAGCAGCCACATTCTCGTCTGTGCGCACTGTACGACGACGGGGCCCACTAGCATACCAGTCTGACGAACTTTTTCAGTCAGTGTTAAAATAACCTATGATTTAAAAAAAATTCAGATGGCGCACCCATTACTGATTTTACAGAAAAATTAGCAGTCTGATTATCTCATGCAAGGATATATATATCCATGCTTCGGTGGTTTGGTCATGTTAAACGCATGTCCCCGACCAGGATTCCACGACGTGCTATGGAATCCGTACCATCGGCCAGGCGTCCCCTAGGTAGACCCAGGATGAGATGGTTAGATAAAATTCATAATCTCTCCTCTACCCGTATGGGGATTGCCCTTGATGATTTAGAGTCGATGGCGGAGGATCGAGAGCTATGGAGGGTCCACTTGAGCAACCTACACCCGCGACCCACTTAATGGACAAGCGGACCATTGAAAATGAATGAATGAATGAGGATATATATTATGACGAATATCTTCCCAGCGCAGGATAAAGTTGCAAATTTTGTGGTAAACTTTACCGACACAGAGTTTAAGTTGGCGATGTGTAGATTCTTATACAACTGTGTGAGCGATTGGTTGATTAAGTATATATACCTGATAAAACAACGTTTGAAAATTTCGTGGCTCAACAATTATCTGCAAAATATCGTCAGTCCAACTCTTGGATATTAAGACCGTTTTCTACTAATGATGATATTTTTAAAGAAAAAGATGCGTCAGTGATCCGGTGATTTTTTTAAAGGCGGAGAACTTTAGAGGAAAACATTTGCTGTCAATGAAATTCGATTGAAAGTAAAAAAAAATTGGAGTTTGTCGATAAAATTCGGAATAATATGAATTAAAAGCTTAAATTAAATATTTTATAAGAAATACCTTTATTTTTGTAGTGAAAAGAAAAAGAAAAGAATAAACGTGAACAAAGCCTGTTCAATACACTCTGGATGTTAGTGGAGTCGCATTGAAACAGGTGGAGAAGTTTAAGTACCTCGGCGTCGTATTCACGAGTGATGAAAGGAGCAATACTGAGTTTTCCTGTAGGATTGGTCAGGCTTGGCCAATTTTGAGAGAGCTTGGTCATTCTGTGATTAGGAGGACTCAACTTGGCTGTTTGTTCCAAATCTTACCTATGGTCATGAGGTTTGGGTAATAATGACCGAAAGAATAAGATTGCCAATACAAGCTGCCGAAATGAGATTCCTCCGTTGTATTGCTGGTGTGACCCGTAGAGATTGCATTAGAAATACGTGAGGAACTCAATGTCGAGTAGCTACTTCTCCGGATGAAGCAGTCCATGCTTCGGTGGTTTGATCCGACCAGGATCCCACGGCGTACTATGGAATCCGTACCATCAGTCAGGCGTCCTCTAGATAGACCCATATGGTTAGATCAAGTCCATTAATTTTCCTTTACCCGTATGGGGATTGCTCCTGATGATTTGTTGTCGATGGCGGAGAATCGAAACCAGAGTGGAGGAGGTCCACTCTTGAGCAACCTACACCCCCGACCCACTTAATGGAGAAGCGGGCAATTGAAAACGAATGAAAGAAATGTAAACAAAACCAAATGACATTTTGTTCCACTGGAGCTATAGGTATCCAACATTTCGAAGCCTTAAAAATATCATTCCTTGAAAATCCAGTGCAGCCACTGAAATTAATTGCCAATGAGTGGTCTCGTTTGCAATTACCTTATTGCATTCAAATTAGAAGGATAGGTTGCAAGGTTACCATGGAACAGTTTCCCTGAAACTTTTTCCCTCATCATGCAAATTAACCTTTCCTCCTTTTGAAAACTTTGTTTTAATCACTTTGTTTCATATAAAATTAAATCAAATGAGTCCCTGAGTTGATTCTAATGGATAGTAACTGTTACGAGCGTTTTGCATCCCTTAGTAAATTACATAGTTAACGAGTGTAAAGTCAGTAACCTTATTGAGTTAAAAAGCAATTGTTCGATTTGGAAGGATAGATACTTCTGTATTATATATACATCTAAACATATATCATTTTCTGAGAAATATCCTTTTTTACATCCATCCGCACCGCACTGAGTACGATTGAATTTCTCGAAATCAAATCAATTTGCTGTAATGCAGGGCGGCCAAGAATGTCAGTGGATATAATATGTACTTTTCGTTTCTGGCTAAATGTTTAATGCAATTTGCCAAAAACCCATGCCAAATTGAATTCATTTCTTCTCAAAGTTGGCCTCAAAAAGGTGTAAAGATTTAGATAAAAACCGAAAGGAGTAGGAGTACTCGTGCACATTTATCAAAGCATTACTTAGATACTACACTACCAAAAGGCAGTCTTCCGAAAGGAAAGCAATTCCGTTTTTTGTTTTGTTCCTCCCTCCTAGCTCAATGAAAGTGCAAAGCGATCTTAATCAATTAAAAATGTTTGACAGTAGAAAATAGAAATTCCACCGTTTACAAAGGCGAGAAAGCAAAATCCCCAGCAATTAAGTGCACACTCTGGAACCTAAGACAACAATCTTGCGTGGGATAATCCGAAAGGAGCGAGCACCTTTGAGTCGCCAAACTCTCAAGAAATAATGAGATGCAAATAACTTGAACAATTCGCAACTGCTCTACATGATACGTGAAACCATTAATCTCCACAGAGGCAGCAGCTATATACAGCCGTGATGAAGATTTCTGTTGATAAAGAAGCTGTTGACTATACACTTCCAGTGGGAGATGGCAGCAGTAGTCATTCATGTTAGTGTGTGGGGCTGTGTTAAATTAACATCCACTTGACAAATGGAGTGGTACTGCAACGGAGATTCCACACAGAAAATAAAGCTTAGCACAACAGAAACACAATTTACAATAATTATTATGTACGAGATACACTGAAGGGAGTATAGCTGTCACTTTGCGGATCAACTCCCTCAACCTCAGCGTGGCGTGTCACATGATGATGAAAGTGAAATCCATGCAGGATTAGTGACACTGACGTAAGGAAAAGTTGCTTATAATCATGTTAGTTGGTTTTTTTTTTTATTGGGAGAGGCCTGGAGCACTCAGATAAGGCACGAGGTAATGTTGTGTCAATAAGCGGATTTTTGTTTTTTGGAGCGCCATAAATCAATAAATTATTTTGTGGGATTTTTTTTTCAATTCAACCGTGTGCAAAGATTAGAGGTTACTTGATGTCTTCCGTTTTACGCAACAGTGTTTGTAACTTGAATTATTTGTGGACAATTAAAAGTGTTATCATAGGCCAGGCCGGTGAGTTGATATACCCTCCACTTCATTCATTCATTCATTCATTTTTAATGGTCCCCTTGTCCATTAAGTGGGTCGCGGGTGTATGTTGCTCAAGTGAACCCTCCATATTATAGCTCTCGATTCTCCGCCATCGACTCTAAATCATCAAGGGCAATCCCCTAACGGGTATAGGAGAGATTATAAACTTGATCTAACCATCTCATCCTTGGTCTGCCTAGAGGAGGCCTGCCTGATGGTAAGGATTCCATAGCACCTCGTGGGATCCTGGTTGGGGACATGCACTTAACATGACCAAACCACCGAAGCATGGACCGCTCCGTCTGGAGAAGTAGCTGCTCAACATTGAGTTCCTCATGTATTCTTGTATTTCTAATGCGATCTCTACGGGTCACACCAGCTCCACTTCATAGAAGTCATGCAAAAGTTAGGCATGTGGGTTAGTATACGTACCCAACATATGGGTCTTATGGTTTTGTATGGGAGGTACCTGAACTACTCGACCATTTTCAATACCAACCTCACAAAGGTAAAAAGAGGTCCTCTCGTGTTTTCAACAGACAAATGGACATGCCTAAATGGATTCAGAATTTGATCCTGATTTAGAATATATTATACTATACAGGTGAATCAATCTTGGCGTTACAAATGTAATGTCAAAGTCCTGTGGAGGGCATACAAATCTAACCGATTAATTACACAGAAAACAAGTTATTAAGTTATTTTTGAAGCCCGTTTTATCAGACATCCACCTTTTTCTGAAGTGCAGCCGCAGACAGTCTTCCTTACTTCCTTCGCTACTCCCAAATTCATAGCTACACGGAGAAAAATTAAGATTTATTTTAACGAGAACAAATTCGAGGGTAAACTTTCTGCGTGTAAGCAAGCTTACTGGGTAGTGAGTTCCCGTACTATAGAACACATTGGTCTTGAAGCCTCCGCCCTCTGCAAAACTTTGTACCCGCATCCAACTTACGTACTTCCATCGACCTCGTCGACTCCTTCTGAAATGTTTGCTTTTGGTGGCATACTTTGCAACGCATACCCGTGCTGATTAACTTGTAGCCGTTAGACTAAGTTTATAGACCTTCTACCTTTCATAATTTAGAAATTAAATAATATTTTGTTTTAATTTTTACTTACAGATCGAAGAAATCACCGAGGGCATTGAAACCATCGAATTGCTGATCAACGACGGTCCAACATGCGGTATAAATTACGCCGCAAATTGTTCGAACGGCAATCCAAACGCTGTCATGCCAACTGCATTTGCTCCGTCACCAGTACATCAATTGAATGCCAACTCATTCCGCCGCAATTCCAAAGATAACGTCTCGCCATCGTCATCGCAAAAGGCGTGCACTCCAACGCCCACATGTGGAGTGCATACGGAATGCACAACTCCAACAATTGATACCGTCGACAGTGGGGCAAGTTCGAATTCCGAATTTTACGATGAGGACGATGGAGGAGTGGCATTGCCACCACCACCCCTCGCCTTGAGATCAAATCAAACCTACAGCCAGACTGAATTTGCTTTCGATTCACGTCGTCGCAGTAGTCAGTCGCGTATAACGTCAAAATCCAATGAGACTAGAATATTTTGTGACAAATCGACCAACTCATCGCCAAAGCACACTGTTTCGGCGGTTACTTCACCAATTGAATCGTTATCCATTACACGGGAGCATGTGCTAAAGCAAGAGATTGAACAGTTACAGGAGAAACTCAAGGATACCGAAGAGCGTTTGCAAAGCCTGCGTATTCAGCACGATTCGCTGTCACAGCTTCATCGTGATTTGAGGGAGAACAACACCCATTTGCAGGAAGAGTCGGAAATATTGAAACTTGACGTCCAACATTTGAATGAATGTGCAAATATTTTGCGTTCCGAGTTGCAGGCAGCTCGTAATGATCGCAATGAGGCACTAGACTTACAGCGTGTGCTACAAACCGAGTTGGAAGATAGTCGAAGCGAACGTAAAAAAGCACAAGATCAAAAGGAAAAGGACACAAAGACTATACAGGATTTGCAGAGGCAGTGTAGGGAAATGGAGAGGATACTAATGCGGAAGCACCCCGACTCCGTATCCGCTTTGATTGGTGAGTATTCAAGTTGGAATATGCGCACTTTCTTACAGTCTCTCAGCTAGGCTTCCTATTTCTCTTCGTCGGGCTATGTTTCGACCGGCCGGCAGTGCGCTTACCGCTTAGAAGGCCTTTGTAAATAAAAACATTTCTTACTGAGTGGGGAGGCGAAGACGAAGAGTAACAACGATTCTCGCTAGTTGGTATTGACCCTGGCAATTTCTATTGGGAAATTTTGTCGAATTTTAGTCTATGAATTATTGTTTGAGAGAATGGGCCACCGCACACGAGATTAATTCTGCCGGCATGAAATCGTATGCGTCGGAACGGAAAATTTAAGATCTTTGCTTCGAGATATTCTTTCGAACAGCTTTTCGAAACATTGGTCCCACATTTATGTAACGCACACCGGCGTTTTGGATTGCAGTGCATTGCAGTGCGATCAAGTGCGTTTTTGACTGATATTTTTGACAGCTTCATACATATTGCATTCCGATACCCTCCGATTTTTTTAGTAAAAGCAAAAACCTTTTAGCAAAGTAATTGAGGGCGTTCAAGAATCTAGTTTAGTAAGTCTGACAGCTCTATATCTTCATGTTGCTGAGTTTTCATTGGGCTAGACTGGTCATGTAAACAGTTTTGTCAATTGATGTCTATGTCCGCAACAGCGGCAAATCAAGTCCAGCATTTTTTGACTTACACTACTAATATCGTTTTCGGTTGGTCGTCCAGAACTGTCCGGAAGAACTCTCCGCGATTCTGAATTCAAATCCAGAAGCAAATTTCTCTTCTTTTCAGTAGACGAACTGTCAGTTGAATGCCAATCGAACGCTTTCAGAAACGTTTGGATTGCTTCCGGACGATTCTGGACGACCAACCGAAAACGACATAAGTTGTCTATTTGTGTCAACATGTGTCTGGAGAACTCAGTTTTGACATTTCTATTGGGCTATCATCAGAGAGCATGGCAGAGCGCAGTTTAACATTTCGATAGCTCTCTGACGTGTAGAACACCAATCAGAAATTCGGATCAATCAATGGGTCGTCGCATTTTAATTATTCGCCGGAGTATTTGTTTGCGGAGAATTCTCCCTCCATTCCGACGGATACCTCGCTAGGGCCTTAATGTCTTTTTACGAACATCAGCGTCAGGTGAACATAAGTTAATGCTGCTTTTACATTTTTGCCATCGGGTTCACCTGAACCGATATCTTAGGTAGGTACCACCATTTCTTATACAGTACATCATCTGAAAGACGAAATGACTCTAAATGGGTAAATAATATTTTTGTTACAGATATGTGTCAACTGGACTAGCATTCCGTTTTTGCAGCATTGTGAGATGAATTAGAACTTTTGCATATACCGGCGCTTGCTATAGAAATGGTCAACATTTTACAACATTACAACAGCCAACACTGGTTCAATATTTTACAGTTAGTTTTAAAGTTTCCTGAGACTGAATTCTTGCCTCTAAAACAAAGCCTTTGCTTAGCTCATGAAACCATAGAATAATGGCGACATTATCCGAAGTTAATTAATCAACGACCGCTTATGACGAGTTAGAAACACCATGGAATGTGCGTTTGGGATATTCAATTTTGAGCAGCTGTCAGAAACAATTTTAAGTACATAGAAAAATGTGTGTTTTCACTGTAGGTACTGTAATCGTCGAAGAAGGATTTTAATAACACCATACCGACACGACGACGCCGACGTAATTATCGAATGTTCAGACATATTATTTGGAAAATAGGAGGAAGACTTTCTACTTATGCCAAAAATTTCAACTTTTGCTAAGTACTCTGAAAAATATCATTTGTGTTTTTGTTACATGCAGTACTAATTTTATAATGAATTGTGTAATGTTAATATGTAATTGCTTAATGCAATAACTATTTGTTAACTTAAGCAAAATAATAAAATAACTTGCCTTGTAGTATGTATACGTCTATTGGTCTTCCTATTTTTGTCATGTCTTATCTACATCATTTCGATCTTTTAGCCGCTTGTCTTAAGTTAATTGCCTTAAAAACTTCGAAATTAAATACATATTTCTTTATTCAATTCTACATATCTTATGAACAAAAAAATGCGCACGAAAGATAACAAGAAAACACTGAATTATCACGATAAACTATACAAATTAAAAAGAACACGCCTTAAAGCGCATCACCGGTAGCAAGAGTTGACGAGAGTTCAGAATGTATTCCGGAAAAGCTGTCAAAAGTAGGTTAACGCCAATTCCTCGCCAGCTTTATTTATAACCAGTCAAAACTGGCGGTTAGAAGGCGAGAAGCTGGTTTAGTGGACCTGACAGCGTGGGACTTTTTGCGATTAGGAGAATCCACCCCGAAGTGGAGGTCTTAAATACATACTGGATACATAGCCTCTATAGATGGCTATGAAGCTGGTTCTTCCTAGAGAAAGTTCAGATAGGGAAATCCTTTTTCAGAAAGTCATTTCGTGTAAACTATTCTTACCGACTGAATTGCGAAAGATGCCCTCATTCCCTATTTTTTTAAGTAGGAAAGTATTGTTTTATTGCCGTACTTAGGACACCGCTCTGCTCATAGATCCCCCCCAGGAGCTAGCTGTGATTTTTATTCTTCTTCTATTAGAAACATGATTTTCTCCTTTATGTGATGTCGCTAGACGTTCGTTTAGATGTTTAGCTCAAGAAGTGCTGATCAAGTATGTTTCCAATGACAAAATGGTGACTGCGTCAGCTTTCGGTAGAGATCTTCCTATTTTATATCGCATTCACAGTTTTACATAAGCTTTTCCCCGGGGTAGATAGGTACCCTGTTAGCTTTGTGTGACTTTAATGTTTCCGTTAATTGTTCGACAGCACGTGACTAAAATATTAAGGGTTAACAATTTGTATGACAAAATCGAAACGACATTGTCGTTATTTCCTGTTAAATCCAGGTTAAAATCAATCTTATCTGAGGCTGTTTTACTATTCATCATATTTCATTTATTTTCTGTTTTGCATTGACTTGTAAGATTGAAAACAGAAACGTGTGTCGACGAGGAAGATACACTATTTCACTTAAACTAAAGGCAAACTTATTCTTCAAAGTGCACAACTCAATATAGCCACTAAGGTCACTTAGAATTTTATCTACCCTACTCGCACATTAATCTCTCGCTCAAATCCCTTTCTTTTCTTCACGTCCTCATCACTTTCATCAATTTAATACGTTCTTCTCTGTTGAACAACATCAGTAAATCAGGACTTTATTATCTTCTAAAAAGTTTGTTTTGTGGGCACTCATTCACTTATCTTTTTGTTTCATTACAGTTGCCTCGAAAAATCCCACGAAATCCTCAGCCAATGACGACAGTCACAGTCGTCGACTCTTGGAACAGCGTATCGCTCAATTGGAAGCAGATGCCAAAGAACAGGACATTAAAGCACAAAAAATATTGGCCAACGTTCAAGCACGATTCAACTCGGTCCAATCGAAGTATGAGACTCACATCGCCGATCTAGAAACTCAAGTGTTGAGGTACTTAATATTTTCGCACATAAATCTACACAACATCGCAATAAGGGTATTTTAATTTTAACTACATCTCCATAACGTTTTTGTTTTCCTTTCTCTACCGCACAGCCTTCAGGAAATCAATACCAAGCTGAATGAAAAAATTGAATCGCAAGTCAGAACACTCGATTACTTTGTCTCCAAAAAGTCTGAACGATATTATAATGGCTGCACACAAACGGAGGAAATCCCCGAACGTCAGCGTAGAACAATGACATCATGCACGCAAACTGATTGTGTCGCAAGTACTGATATGGCAGCGGCGGCAGCAACAACTGTATCCACAGCGACAAATACCTCTAGTGCTAACACGAGTGCCAGTTCTACGCCGTCAAACAGTAGGCCAAGTTCAAAGCAATCGGGATTAAAGAAACCCGTTGCGTCCAGTAAATTACCATTCTCACAGTCTGACTCAACAATCTCGTCTGCTTATCATGCTGCCGCCAAGGAGGATGCTCATCTGCTGGCGACAATTCGTGGCATGAGGGTCGATCTAGCCATTAAGGATAAGGCCATGCAACGACTGACTCGAGAGTTGGACGAATGCAAGAGGACCATTCGTAAATTGCAAAAGGAAAAGGAGGGTAAGTAGATAGTATGGTCAAGTGATGTGATGGGTGGATTATTTTTTTCGCGTGTATGCTCTTTTGTAATGGGGAATTTTTAAGGAAGGCACGTCCTCTTGACTAATTGAGACGCCGTAACGTAATTTCGTTGTTGGTAAGTAATTGTTCCTAACTTCAGAACATAACTTCAGAGCATATTTGGAGAAAACCCGCTGAGAAGGAAACATCTTGCCTATTTTCATGTCCTTTGCAATTTCTCTCTTGTCTTGATGTCTGTGGAAGGAGGCAAAAGAAAGACCTTGACCTGTAATTTCCTTCAGTTCATGGTAGAATGGCCTTAAATAAATGGAAGCATATATTAACGATGCGCATTTATTCGAAGCCTTTGCGGATTACAGAAGTTTGTGCGAATCTTCTCTGGATAGATACAAACGGCTGGTCTGTCGGCAGTTTGTATTATACCACGTAATGGTGGAGGAAGGTTCTGATAGAGTACGGGAAAGAATAGTCGCACTTTTTTTGGCATGCTGCCAAAGATTTGTAATATGTACTACACAAAATCAAAACGAAAGAAGCAATTTTCTTAATTCATACTAACGACCTTTCAATCAAAATGTGTGTATATTGCAACTTACCAGCGGAAAAACTATTTAATAGAAAAACATACGAGTAGTTGACAACAAATAATTCTTATGATAATTATTAGTAAGGGCGACATCCATAATGCAAAAGTTACAAATGAAAAATGTGCGTGTGTGCGTGTGTGTTTACCTATTTCTATCGGGAAGGGTTAAAATTGTCTCATTCTCTCTATTTTAGTCATATGATTCTTTGAGACAAGAATTCATGTCGTTCAATATCTCTTTACAGTTTCTATAGCATTCTCTGTTTCGTCAGAGAGTCAAATAAAATCGATCTTACATTTAAGCAGACAGACACATTCTAAATGCGTAAATAAATTTCATCAATGACCATATAAAATATATACCCTACCCGTGCCTTCATTAAAAAAATAAACAAAACTATATACGAGGTCGGTGGCATTATATCTCATAAATGAATCTTATTTTTCGCTAAATTACACTGGAGGAATACGAATACGCCATGGAATGTGTTTCCTCTCATCTTTGTATTCTTGCCACGAATTTTGTTAGTGATTTATGCCAAAATCAACCGCAGACAGACACAAATAAACCAAATTGTAAATTTTTCGAAAGGTGTGACAATATTGACAATAAACAAATGTGAAATTGCAAAAAAGTCATTGTGAACTATACCTATCGCATAATTATGCGTTTTAATAAAATTTCTTTTAAAAATATTTAAAAGCAAACACACATTGACAGAGCGCAGTTTTGTTACTATATTACGTGTCACATTCCTTGCTTACAACGTACATTCATTATGTCTTTTCTCCTGATTTTTTTGGCCAACAAATGGCCAATTCCAATTGTACAGACCAAGCGCTCTAGCATCCGCGGTTCCTCTTTTCCTCAATTCGCCCTCCTCGCACACAGGACCGAAAATCCGCCGAAGTATTTTTCTTTCGAAGGAGCCCAGAACCACATCTCTTTTCTTGCTTATCGTCAGCACTCGGAGCCATAAAGCAGAACTGGCAGGTTAAGGGTTTTGTAGAGCACACATTTCGTCCTTCGAGTTAGGAGTTTTGAACCCATCAGCTGTGTTGCCAAACCGAAGTAGCAACGGTTTCCTAGGGTAATTCTTTTATTCCGAGGTAGGTGAACTCCTTAACTACCTCGAATTTGTTGCTATCAATAGTGACGGTTTGTCCTATGCGGTGGACAGATGCTTGTTTGTTTGTTGATAGAATGTACTTAGACTTGTCCTCATTTACTTCAAGGCCAACGGATTTCGACTATTCTTCGACCGATGATGGACTGTTGAAGATAGCGCCTTCCGTGTTGACACTTGCCCTGCGCACTATCTGCTCCAGTACGAGATTGAAGAAGTAGCATGATAGCGCGTCTCTTTGCCAAAATCCGGTGTATTTTAGAAATAGTTCGGAGGAGCTACTTTCAAACTGCACGTTGCAGCGCGTGTTTTCCAGTGTCACGCAACACAGCTGAATCAGTTTTGCCGGGATTCCGAGTTCGGCCTTCGCCATATAGAGCTCCTAACGGTGTATGCATACGCGGCTTTGAAGTCGATGAATAGGTGGTGAGTTTCGTCGAACTAAAATTCGTTGGTCTTTTCCAGGATTTGCCTTAGTGTGAAAATTTGGCCTTTAGTCGATCTGCCGGGCCAGAAGCCAGACTGGTACGTTAGTACGTATGTTGCAGAACGGTTTAAGACGTTGACACAGTAGGTTGGAATAGGATCTTGTGTGCGACATTAAGCAGGGATATGCCTCGATAGTTCGTGCAAGACATAGGATCGGCTTTTTTGTTGATGGGGCATGTTTTCTTCCACCCATTCTTGGTTGATGATTCGGTTAATACTCCCTACCAAAAAATCACCACCGTATTTAAAGAGCTCCGCTGGTAAACCATCAGAGCCTGCGACTTGTTGTTCTTAAGCTTTTCTATAGCTAAGCCAACTTTTTCTATACTAGGTGGTGAAACTAGTTCTTCATTGACTGGACGTGGGTTATCTTCTTGCCCTATCACTCTCTCTACATCATGCCCATTAAGCAGCTGCTGAAAATGCTGCTTAAACACATCTACTATTCCCTGCGCTTCGGTGACTAGGTTTCCTTCGCTGTCTCGAAGAGCCTGCGTTCTGGTTTTGTAGCCAGCAGCCAGTTGCTTAGCTTTTTTATAAAACCTCCGGATGTTATTACGATCGCGGGACTCTTCGATCTCCTTGAGCTGGGAAGCTGCGTAAGCCCTCTTCTTTCTACGCAGGATCTTCTTTTCCTCCCTTCTCCTGGCTCGATATACCTACTCTTCTCTCGCTGCCCTTGTTTTGCGTTGCAGCGCTTTCTTGTGTGCATCTTCTGTCACCTTTTTCCTGTACACGCATTCATCATCATACTACGGGCTCTTTCTCTTGGGTGGCTGGTACCCTACAGTGGTTTCGGATACTTCCTTGATGATGGCGCGATACTGGCACCACTAATTGTTGTAGTCTGTGGTAGGTGAGTGCTCAAAGTAGAAATCAAGCGCTCGCTGTAGGCTCTAGCTACTCGAGGTGTGCTAAGGCGCCCAACATCGAATTTCTTCTTTTAGGCGGTTCGCAGATTCTTCTCGTGGGGCAGTCGAACCCTGAATTTAGTCGCGACAAGAAAATAGTCAGAGTCGACGTTTGCCTCTTGGAATGTGTGCACGCGTCGAGGATGTTGTATGCATCACTTTCGACGCTCACTGTACATGCAATTTGAAAGTGCAATACAGCAGGTTGCAGGTAGACGCTATTCAAAATTTGCTCGATAGGATGAAAATGGATTCAGAATCATATTTAGCCTTATGCATCAGAATGTACAGAAAATTACATCTAAAGTAATGTATGATCATCATAAGTAGCTTTAGGAAGAAAAAACATTGTAGGGGAAGCTTAAAACAACTGTAGGGAAAAATAGGGAATTTTAAATGCTGCTGTAGGGATTTTATAAAAAATCATGTAACATCACTGATTTGGGTCCGACGTGTTCAGACGTCAGAGTGCAATAATACCCACGACCCACCACTGATCTGAATAGACGAACGACTTAGTGCAGTCTAACAACGTCGATGCTCGGTTGCCCTCACCTTGCTCTCAATCACGCAAAGCACTGTCGTTGCTATTTTTTTTTTAATTTACATATTTATTCCTTATTGTGGTTGCCCTATTTATGATCTCATTTGCAATTATTTAATTTGTTTTTTTTTTTGTTTTGCAGCCTTAAAATCAGACAAACTGCACACTGCATCCAGTAGTAATTTTACATCATCACGCAGCAAAATCCACCACGATTCAAGTAGTCAGTTCACTGCAGACCAATCTAGCGATAATCAAGCCCTTAAAGAGGCTTTAAATAAAATCAAACTTTTGGAATTTGATTACAAAGCACTGCACGACAAACGCCTGCAAGATGTAAGTGGTGTGGTGGACACGCGAGGAACGAGCCAATCTTCCCTGCTACCGCCTCACATCGTATGCGCTTTACATAAATTTTGCATTTTTTCATTTACCACATCTTTTCATTCCAGTTAAAGACACTCCAAACTGCCCATGAACGTGAACTAGCGTCTTGTCATGAAACGGTTCGCATATTGCAACAACGCCTGACTGAACGTGATGAAGCATATGCCATGCAAAAGCGGCGGAAAGTACCGGTCGACTATTATGCCCTCAAGGCTAAGGTAAGTGGAGTGTCATCGTCAAGCATCGATGATGCGGCACCGAAAACATGTTTCTCTTTCCATATCACTGTCTGTTACTATGCTTTAAATTTTTATTTACATTTTCGAACAAGTTCTCTACTTTATACCACTGACTAACATGTAACATTTCACTTTTACTTTTATTTTTGGAAATTCAATTGAACTCTCTACACACAAATATGTACACTAACATAAAATTTGGTATCTCTGTCATCTATGTTGTATCCTACTATCTCATCACGCATCTGCACGCATACCTCGCATACATGTAATAAATACGCTGCATTGTAGATTGTGAATAAGCAGTTGAAACAGATAACTAAGTCAAGATACTGTAGATCGTTTACTATAAGATATATTAAAAAAGTTTATATCATTCCGAAAAAAAATTAATGGATAAATGGGATCTTTAGCCGCTATTACTTGAATACTTGTAGTCTTATGTAGATAGTTTAAAATTGTAGATAAATTATTTTTGAGATTTTTTTTTCGCATAAAAAATACTATGCATGGAGATTACTGAGTTATGGCGGAAGTAGGATGAGGATCTTACTAGGAACTCGATGTTCTCAGAATACTTATCTTTTGCTAATTAGACGATTCTGTTACCCGGATGTCTTCGTAGCTCATGGAAATAGCGATTGGCAAGAATAAGTCTTAATTTGATATTCACGAGGCAGTTGCGGGAGTGAGATTGGTTGCATCTCTGCTGTTGGCTAATTGGCTTGTGATTTTCTTAAATTTGTATGATATTAAAGAAATAATATGATACAGAATCATGGTAAAACATTTGTTGATTTCAAAGGACTTGATGAGTTTGTCACCGACAAAAATGGAGCAGTAAGCGTGCTCCAACATTATCCTGCCCAGACAAGCAATTTTCTTTGAAAACTAGGCATGGATTTGCATTTGATTAGCAAATTAGCCGCACGGCATGCTTTCTGTAGAAATATTCACCCATTGTGTTGACATTATGTAGTGTTTTTCTTTGAATCCATGTGGGCTACTAAGCTGCATCAAATGGCGAAGAATTTCGTATCCAATTTATGTTGTGGGAATTGAAGCTACCGAGCTCAATGACTTCGGCTTGTTATTGTTAGCCTGTACCCAATCAAACTAGTGGGATAAATTATGAAATAATCTAGCCGCTTATCATTCAGTGAACAGTTTAAGCTGTAAAAAAAACCTCATTTCGGCAGCTTGTATCCTCAATCTTATTTTTTTGGTCATTACCCAAACCTAATGAGAATGACCATAGGTAAGAGTTGTAACAAACACCGAATTAAAGACTGACAACTTAGCTAATAACAGAATGGACAAGCTGTCTCAAAATTGGCCCAGCCTGACCAATCCTACAGGAAAACTCAGCATTGCTCCTTCCATCACTCGGGAATAAACCCCAACTTCTCCACCTGTTTCAATGGGACTCAACATGCAGATTGCATTGAACAGGCGTTCTGGAGATGACCATGACTTCAGAATCACGTTTTACTTTCATCTCAGCTTCAACAGCAACGGCTACAAACCAATCGAGTGAGCGTTGAAGTTCATTCTGACTGGACCCAAGGTCGGACCTTTAACCATTAAATGTCGAGATAATAGAATTTTTAAACTTTTTCTTAAGATATTGTTTTCGTTAGAATTTTCAAACTCAAGTTGCCAATCAATTCTAATATAACGATAGCAGAGGCACTGAAAAATGTGAGTCTCGCAAATATTTCCGTCGATTCAGGTTCTTGAGGCCTACAGCATTTTAGCAAATAAATCGTAAATAATCTCGTATAGTATAAAATCGCGGAAGAACAAAAATTTCGAAAAACTAAATCTGGAAAATAAAATACTTGTCGACATTAATAAATATTTTTAAGTGTCAAAGGTGTACTGATTTATGTCGTTTTCGGTTGGTCGTCCAGAACCGTCCGGAAGCAATCCGAACGCTTCTGAAAGCGTTCGATTGGCACTCAATTGTTAGTTCTTCTACTGAAAAGAAGAGAAATTTGCTTCTGGATTTGAATTCAGAATCGCGGAGAGTTCTTCCGGACGGTTCTGGACGACCAACCGAAAAAAAACTTTGGTTTCCTTACCTGCAAAGTGTCAAAATTTAACAAATCATAATATTCAACCTCGCACTTCTCCAAATCCCCACTGTTTATGACTCAAAAAGATGCTGGGAGATCGCTAACGCTGTCTTAACATCGGAATTAAGAAATTTCCATTTCTCAACATCGCTACTTTAACGATAAATCAGCAATTTCCATGCAAGTTTAAGATACATAGTTTCTTATTTCTAATATTTTTAAATGCATGCCTTAGAAAATTGTACCTACATTATATTACTGTTCTCTGTTCTTTAATCTAACACTAAATTGTTATTACTTATAAGTTTTATCTCGCGTTATAAACTTATAATTATGTTAAATAAAAAAAAATTGTAAAAACCTCTAGGTTTCATCTTTAGAACGCCGACACTCGGAGCGCGAAGAACGCTTACACATGTTAGTTGAAGCTTTGAGCAAAGGACGATTAAATGGCGCCCTCGAGGAATTAATAAGTGATAATAATAATTAAACAATAATTTATTATTTTTTTTCCACATTTTTTATAGTTACATAATTATAATTTATTTATCTATACATAAAATGAAATCCAAATAATTACACTGTTCGAGAAAATGTTAACTTTTCTATTAAAAATAATAATACGAATAATTCAAGTTAAGAAACAAACAAAAGCAAACATTACTCGTAACAAGGTTTACAGGAAGTAATGTAAGCTACTGCGTGGTTGTCAACTATGAAACAGAATTTGTTATAAAACTATAAACAAATTTATCGAATTGAAATATCATTTGTAAAAGTATGTCCGTCCGTATTGGACAAAAAAAACCTAATTGAAGCGATAATAAAATACAAAAACAAGACACACAACGTTTCCTTCCAGAAATTAAATTTTTGAAAAATAAATTTAACAAATAAAAAATTATACAGGTAAATAAATAAATAAAAAAAAAAACAGCAGCCAAAAAGTATTTTGTAGAGCTCAAATTTAGTATTTTATTAGCAGGAGGAGAAACTGAGTTTTTATTAAAAAAAAAAAGTTATAATATTTGCAATGTTAATTGTTTTTCTCCTCGTAGAGCGTTTTAGCATGTGTGTCCATGTCCAGTGTCGTTGGAAATAAGACTTAGTTTTGTATAGCCTAGTTCGGAAAAAGTCATTCGATTTTAATAAAAACACGAAAGAAGTTTATGCCAGATGGGAAGAATCATGCTACCAACAATCTATTTGGTAATACATATTATCAAGGCAAATTATGATTTAATTATTCACCGTTGCAAACAATTGTGTAATACTGCCTTATATGCACAACATTTTTATAAACATCCAGACAAAACAAAAAGAGAAATTTTTTAAGACATTTCCGAACAAAGCTACATGTTAGCAGTTATTTGTGTACAGGGTGGACAAACAGAGACGAGTGGAAACTTTTACATTTTTGAGTAACAATGTCGCTTGAAGCTTTTTCGCAAAAATATCTGTCAGTTCTAATTTACATTTAATTCTATTGTTTTGTTTTTATTAATCATATCAATTCGGGTATATTGCAGTGGATAATAATTATAAGATCGCCTTTTCTGTATTCGAAAATGAAAATTGCATTCAATAGTCACTTTTCAACTTGTAACACACAGCCAAATATCGCAATCGCAGCTGTGGTGTATGGTTGTTGGTCATTTACCTAAGGATTTGGTTGACAATTTGGATGAATAATGTCCATAAATAATGACACGAAACAATTTGCTTGTACGTTTTAAAGAAAGTAGAAAAAATAATAGTAGTTGAAAGGCTTCCCAAGATTTATTACTTTCACCAGAAATGCTTGACCTGTTTTGGTCCACAGGGGGAACAGGATTTTTAACCTCATTTCTCATGCCTAAAGTTTGGCTCACTCCCTGTTTAGGTTTTCTATGTGTAAACTTTTTGGCGAATGCCGGAGGTTTTTAATAATACATGGCCGTTTTTTTTTTTCGTTCAGATTCGAGCACTGAGCAGAGTTCAAACACGTCAATCATGCTCTGAACTAAGCGCGCTTAGAGCACTCTGATTTATTTATGAAGCTCATTGATCACTAGCTCTCATATGACCATAAAAGGACACCTCTGTCAATTCTGAGCTCATCGAGTCTACTCTTATTTTGCTCTGAACGATAAAAGAAACACAAATTTAGAGCTCTGATGTGTCTGAGCTGAAAAAGAAACACAAACACAATTCAGAGCGAACTAAAAAAGAAAAGCGCCTATATAATAATGGAGCCTATTTTTGGCGTTTTTTTAATTGCACAAACTAAAAGTGAAATTTGTCTACATTTGGCTTAACAGATATACAAGCTTAAGGAAAGAGACGTTGGTACAGGTGTTATTTTATCATCACGGTTAGCCTATGTCCCAATAAATAGGACGGAACTTGAAAGGACAAGGATAGATAAATACGGTTTCTTAGATTTTAGTTATGCTATGCGCTTCTCTCATATTTGTCGGAAATACAAATCAGGATTTCTACTTCAAATGTAAATTCTTATCCATAACTCATGGAAAATTTAAATTTTGCGCCATTTAATAGTACAGTGATGCTAACGGAAAAAAAGATAACAATGTGACAGTTGGCAGTTCGGGGCTATGTTGTTTTCGGTTGGTCCTCCAGAACCGTCCGGAAGAACTCAGCGATTCTGAATTCAAATCCAGAAGCAAATTTCTCTTCTTTTCAGGAGAAGAAATCTCAGTTGAGTGCCAATCGAACGATTTTAGAAGCGTTCGAATTGCTTCCGGACGGTTCTGAACGACCAACCGAAAACGACATTAGGAAAAATGAAGCGCTATACGAAAGAACGCATTTCATTGTCGAGCAATATTTTAAAAATAATGAAGTCGATGCTGATTTTTCGAACAAACTCATCTTCAGCGATGAAGATTGTAGATTGTAGGGTGGAGGTGGTATATTAAATCCCAGATCACCGCGGCCACAAGTGGTCCTATTGTGATGTCCTCCATTGATAGCTCATCCATTATTCCGCAGTTTGTTATAAAGGCGGCTAACGCTTTAGGTGTGCTAGGAGCTATGTCCTCGTTGCACAGTCTGCAAGTGTTGTCTTGTGCTATGCCCATTGTCACCAGGAGTTTTTTGACTCGATGAAGTGTCCTGTGAGCAATCGAATCTGACTTCTACTTAATTGTAGTAGTTGTTTCCTATTTTTGTGGGAACTGCTTGGCATTAAGTTTTTGGCTTGCCTGTTTCCTTCGGTGGTCCTCCAGAAATGGAGCTCCTTTTCGTTCAGCCATGTTTTCACACTACTTTTAATATTGTTGATTGGTAGCGCGCAGAATGGTCATCATGAAGTGGGATGCGGATCCTTCAGTGATTAGCCTCATTTTCATTTTGATGGCTTCGTTAATCGTCAAAATTGTCGCATTTGGGGTTCAGAAATTCAAAATTCCTCGTGAGAAACAAATGCATTAACAACGCGTAATTGTTTGGTGCGGATTTTGGGCTGAACGCATTTATCGGACCTTTCTTCTTCGTAAATGCGGCTGGTCGGGGGCAGTAACAATTAGTTGTGTTCGTTATCGTGACATGATAACCCAGTTTTGAGTGCTTAAATTAAAAGATGTGGATGTGACCAACATATGGTTTCAACAAGACGGTGCCACATGCCATTCAGCCAGAGAAACAATTCAATTACTGCATGAGTCATTTCCTAATCGTGCAATCGTCCATTTTTGCGATCAGAATTGGTCATCCAGATCTTGCGATTTAACGCCATTGGAATTTTTTCCTTGGGTTTTTTTTAACATCAAAGGTCTATGCAAACAAGGCCACGACCACCAATGCCTTGAAAAAGGAAATTGGGAGGTGTATTAATGGAATTCAGCCACATTTATGCGAAACGGTCATAGAAAACCGATGTGCTGTTCCATACATAATCTAACCCCAATGGGACACTGATTATGTACGTTTTCCTATATGCTAATCCAAATAACTACTCATAAAGTACGTCCAGTGATGCCAACTCAAAAATGTGATTTAGAGCCAGAAATGTGATTTCAGGGCTAGTTCAGGGCCAGACCAAACGACTTTAGTATATTCTACACTGTTTTGACGTTTTTAGCGTACAAACTACTGAAACAAAATGTTAGTTTTAAATAATTAACTAAATTTTCACAGAAAAACAGTTTAATAGTAATAATTAAATGCGTATTGCTTGAAAATATAAATTAACCACAGTGCTAAAAGGTCAATTTATAGTGCTAGATCGAATGAAACAGTGCTAGAATTTCACAATTGGGCTAGGTTTGGCATCGCTGAGTACGTCATCATAAAAAATTCCATTTTGCTCAGCAAGCGGCCCCCTTGCGCAGTTTAGATTTCGATTTTAGAATCTCAATAGCCGTAGGTATCTACTCTTAAATTTGAACTACCTCACCAACGATTTTGAATCACCTCTGTTTGTCTTGCTTTTTTTGTTTTTATTAAAACAGCATTTTTTGTACATTTAATTATATTCTTATATATATATTGGGAAAAAGTAAGACTGAACAATTTAACCAAATCGTCTTGAGTTTGTCTGCCCTATGTAGTGTAACTTTTAATATCTATTTTTTATGTGTTCCGCAATAGGCAGCTCTAAAACGTTTAGATTTATAATTATTTTATATCTAATTTATTTCGCACTCTTCAAACTAAATAAAAATTAATATATACTTATTATATGCGTGTTGCACATTCTTATTTAAATTCACCTGTGTGAAAAATAAACTTACGTTATGTATACATTATTTATGTGTTCATTTAAAAAGCGATTATTATTATTTCTTAATATTAAGATACAATAATGAATATGGTAATATGAAAGGATTTTTGAAATACAAGATTTAAAACAAAATAATTAAGAATCGAGTTTTATTTGGTTTGCTATACTATCTTAACTGGTAAGACTCTTTTAAAACAAATATGGGCTCAACTTAATATTAAAGATGGTTGCTTTCGCCAACACACACCGTAAGTAAAATGCCACCATACACAATATACTCTGTTTCTGTTAACACCAATTTATTTATCTATACATTTCAACACAATTTCTAATAATTATTATATTACATTCTAATGTTCTTTATTGTTGTTCACATTTGTCTAGTAGGGAAGTCAATTTACATCTTAAATTTAATTTGTCTGCTTTTCTGGACGGAGAAGTTTTGAGATTTACCAAAAGAAGTCGTTAACTAAGAAATTCTAACAAACAAAGTAAGTTGAACTGTGTTGAGTTTTGAGAAATTGCTTACTTACTTTTGTGCTTGGGGACACTAACATTTTCAAAAAAAAAAAAAATGTTCACTTGAAAATAAAGAAAATGTTAACTTAACGAAAAGAACAAAGAGAAAACTAAATGGAACGATAATTCCACAGCGACTTGGGCGAAACTTACTGGCGTACTACATGACGAGGCACGCTCTACTCAGCTTTTATATCGTTTTGCTAACCGAAAGGACATTGTCAGCAATCGGTTTTAAATTGAATTTCACACTCCATAGTCGATTGATTTAATTTTCTTATCGCATATGTGCACGGATTCCATTTTAGATTCGTGTGTCGGTTTTTTTCTGGTATCCTCTTCAAAGCAATTCACAATTTATTAAGAATTACCCATCATTGTGCTTATTGGGGCGTAGTTGGATTAGATGCGGTTTCAATTTTATGAATGAATTTAATTTATTTCAGGGTTACGATGATACTGATGAAGGGTGGACGTGATATCCTTGGGTTTTATTTTATGGTCTAGACTGACGTCACTCTAATGCAGTGAACTTGAAAATGGTAAACAAGGAAAAACTGATACAAAGCTATAAGAATTACATTAGGTTAATGACAGTTTTACATTTGTGGTTAATGACAGTTTGTTTTTGAATGTCATCTGGGTCAAATTGTTTTTAAAGAAGCCTCAGAAATGCAGCAAATGAACTAGGTACAAATTGTCTATTTACTACGGTTAGGTCTGTTTGTTCCTTTACTTTGAAGTAAATTCCTAAATTTAGACAGACAAACAGACGGACAGAATTGCGAGACCCACTTTTTTGAGTTCCCCTATAGTTATATCAGAATTGATCAAAATCTCGAGTTTAAAATTTTGTACGAAATCTACGTATAGAAAAAGTTAAAAAAATTTAAATATGTTGGGTGTTTTTTTTTTTTAGAGGTTTGGTTTTTAAACTGACAACACTGTTTCTACAGATTTTCAATTTGGTAGTTGACGCCAGAACTTCGCGTGCAAATTGTGCAAACTTATTTTGAAAACCATGGTTGGTTTGATCCTCATTTTCAACGCAAGATTTTGTTCTCCGAAGAGGAAGAGGCCCATTTTTGGTTAAATGGAAATCTAAACAAGCAAAATTGCCGAATTTAGAGTTGAGAACACCCATCAGAAGAAGCCTTTGTCGAGACGCCCTTAAAACCAATAAAACTCACTGTTTGGTGTGCTTTATGGCTGGTGCAGTCATCAGCCCATTTTTTTTTAAGGACGACGCCGCCGGTCGGCCGGCCAGAATGTTAGCGTCAATGGAAAGCGCTGTATAGAAACATGATTTCTGACTTCTTCGTTCCCCGGTTGAATGTCATTTCAATAAAATTTTGGTTTCAATAAAATGACGCAACATGCCACACGACGCACGACACCATCAATTTATTGTGGTTAAGCTGAGCGCATCATTTCGCGTAATGGACCTGTGAACGGTCCTGTGATCTCACACCTTTGGATTACTTTCTTTGGGGGTGTACGCAGTAATAGAACAGAGCAGAGCATACTCATGCATAGTATGGGACACGCTTATGCATTGATACAGTAATAATTTCTAAAGACAAATCTTTTTTTTATAATTTACTAGTGCTCAAGAGCCGAAATGACGAGTTTTTTAAGGGGTGAAAGGCAGTTACAAAAAGCGATAAGACAAGGAAACATGGATATATTAACCAGAAAAATTACATAGATCCATTGCAGTAAATCATAATTTCCTTTTCTCAACAAACAGCCATATCATAAACAAACCCCTTTATCTGCTAGGTTACACATAACAGTCAAACTTTCAAGTAAACCTTAAACTTGTTATGATGTCTAAAATGCTATTTAGCGGAGTATACATATCCGTAGGAAAATGAATGACGTCAAAGGAGTCAGTCAACTGGAATTCTAATCAATCTATTGACAATGAATCCAGGCATCCAGGATGAATGAATTTCATTCATAGATCCTTCTGGTGTGTTGTAAAAAACAGTAGAAACACTGAAGGTAATAATTGACTGGAAAAAGGAAAGCGCAACTGGGGCAATTCTTGTAACGGAACAAATGCGTGCACATGTGCGATAAGAAAATTAAATCAATCAACGCCCCTACAAAAGGGCGAGTGGGTGTGAAATTTAATTCACCAGTCACAACAAAAAATCGAATCCTTTTCGAGGGTATAAAAGCTGTGTTTGCAACTACCAGTAGCACAGTTCATCTCTAGTTTCAGAGAAGAATACCCAAAGCTACTATTACCAAGGACTTTTGAAGGATTTATTTCAACTTGAAAGTCGCATAAACAAAGCAGTTTCAAACTCATTGGCATTGTTACAATGGTTTTAGGATCTTTGCAACTTAACGCGGTTGTAACAGTATTGTTCCTCAGTACAAGTTTGGCATTGGTGCAAAGGTGTGATAAGGATCGCTTTTGTGAGGCGGGATATGATAGAAGTATTCTGGTAGAAGGGGGGAAATTGCTGGACAGGGGACCAGGCTGGACAAGCAAGCGGCAGAGCAATATTTTAGACGAACGCTGGGAAACTAATTGGCGGCTTACTGGCAGAGAAGACGTTACGAATGACCGATTGTTGAGGGCAGAATGGCACTCAGAGAGAAGATCAGTTATCGAAAAGGGACTTCGGGTTGACGACGCTGGCCTTGAACAAATGGACAAACTAAGAATAGTTGAGGCAGACGGTATAGCTCCAAGTGTCTTGTCTTTAAATTACCGCCAACGACAAGAAATTGAACGAGAACTAATTGGCCAAGAAAACTCAAGGCAAATGATTGAAACAGCTGTTGATGCTGATCAAGAACGATCTTCAAAGAGAATTTCCAACCAACGAGACGAATACCTCGCTCGTTCTGAAGATCGACGTGAAAGAGGAAACCGTGAAGTTGAAAGGCGAGAGGATGCTATCCGAGCTGACAGACGAGAAGACTCCCGAGTCCGTGATACTGGCCGTCTAGCACGATCTTCTGATCGAATTTCTAACCAACGAGTTGAGGACATCGCTCGTAATGAAGATCGACGTGAACGAGAAGACCGTGAAACTGAAAGGCGAGAGGATGCTATTCGAGCTGACAGACGAGAAGACTCCCGAGTCCGTCTAGCACGATCCTCAGACAGAGTTTCTAACCAAAAACAAGAAGACCTCGCTCGTACTGAACATCGACGAGAACGAGAAAACCGCCAAATTGAAAGGCGAGAGGATGCTATTCAATCTGACAGACGAGAAGACTCCCGAGTCCGTGATAGTGGCCGTCTAGCACGATCTTCTAATCGAATTTCTAACCAACGAGTTGAGGACCTGACTAGTATTGAAGATCGACGTGAACGAGAAGACCGTGAAACTGAAAGGCGAGAGGATGCTATTCGAGCTGACAGACGAGAAGATTCCCGAGTCCGTGATACTGGCCGTCTAGCACGATCTTCTGATAAAATTTCTAACCAACGAGTTGAGGACACCGTTCGTAATGAAGATCGACGTGAACGAGAAGACCATGAACTTGAAAGGCGAGAGGATGCTATTCAATCTGACAGACGAGAAGACTCCCGAGTCCGGGATACTGGCCGTCTAGCACAATCTTCTGATCGAATTTCTAACCAACGAGTTGAGGACCTGACTCGTATTGAAGATCGACGTGAACGAGAAGACCGTGAAACTGAAAGGCGAGAGGATGCTATTCGAGCTGACAGCCGAGAAGACTCCCGAGTCCGTGATACTGGCCGTCTAGCACGATCTTCTGATCGAATTTCTAACCAACGATTTGAGGACACCGTTCGTAATGAAGATCGACGTGAACGAGAAGACCGTGAAACTGAAAGGCGAGAGAATGCTATTCGAGCTGACAGACGAGAAGATTCCCTAGTCCGTGATACTGGCCGTCTAGCACGATCTTCTGATAGAATTTCTAACCAACGAGTTGAGGACCTGACTCGTATTGAAGATCGACGTGAACGAGAAGACCGTGAAGATGAAAGGCGAGAGAATGCTATTCGAGCTGACAGACGAGAAGACTCCCTAGTCCGTGATACTGGCCGTCTAGCACGATCTTCTGATCGAATTTCTAACCAACGAGTTGAGGACATCGCTCGTAATGAAGATCGACGTGAAAGAGAAGACCGTGAAACTGAAAGGCGAGAGAATGCTATTCGAGCTGACAGACGAGAAGATTCCCTAGTCCGTGATACTGGCCGTCTAGCACGATCTTCTGATAGAATTTCTAACCAACGAGTTGAGGACCTGACTCGTATTGAAGATCGACGTGAACGAGAAGACCGTGAAACTGAAAGGCGAGAGGATGCTATTCGAGCTGACAGACGAGAAGACTCCCGAGTCCGTGATACTGGCCGTCTAGCACGATCTTCTGATCGAATTTCTAACCAACGAGTTGAGGACATCGCTCGTAATGAAGATCGACGTGAACGAGAAGACCGTGAAACTGAAAGGCGAGAGAATGCTATTCGAGCTGACAGACGAGAAGATTCCCTAGTCCGTGATACTGGCCGTCTAGCACGATCTTCTGATAGAATTTCTAACCAACGAGTTGAGGACCTGACTCGTATTGAAGATCGACGTGAACGAGAAGACCGTGAAGATGAAAGGCGAGAGGATGCTATTCGAGCTGACAGACGAGAAGACTCCCGAGTCCGTGATACTGGCCGTCTAGCACGATCTTCTGATCGAATTTCTAACCAACGAGTTGAGGACATCGCTCGTAATGAAGATCGACGTGAAAGAGAAGACCGTGAAACTGAAAGGCGAGAGAATGCTATTCGAGCTGACAGACGAGAAGATTCCCTAGTCCGTGATACTGGCCGTCTAGCACGATCTTCTGATAGAATTTCTAACCAACGAGTTGAGGACCTGACTCGTATTGAAGATCGACGTGAACGAGAAGACCGTGAAACTGAAAGGCGAGAGGATGCTATTCGAGCTGACAGACGAGAAGACTCCCGAGTCCGTGATACTGGCCGTCTAGCACGATCTTCTGATAGAATTTCTAACCAACGAGTTGAGGACCTGACTCGTATTGAAGATCGACGTGAACGAGAAGACCGTAAAACTGAAAGGCGAGAGGATGCTATTCGAGCTGACAGACGAGAAGTTTCCCGAGTCCGTGATACTGGCCGTCTAGCACGATCTTCTGATAAAATTTCTAACCAACGAGTTGAGGACATCGCTCGTAATGAAGATCGACGTGAACGAGAAGACCGTGAAACTGAAAGGCGAGAGGATGCTATTCGAGCTGACAGACGAGAAGATTCCCGAGTCCGTGATACTGGCCGTCTGGCACGATCCTCAGACCGAGTTTCTAACCAAAAATACGAAGACTTCGCTCGTACTGAAGATCGACGAGAACGAGAAAACCGCGAAATCGAAAGGCATGATGATGCTATCCGAGCTGACAGACGTGAAGACTCCCGATTCCGTGATACTGGTCTAGCACGATCGTCTGATAGAATTTCTAACAAACGAGTTAAGGACCTGACTCGTATTGAAGATCGACGTGAACGAGAAGACCGTGAAACTGAAAGGCGAGAGGATGCTATTCGAGCTGACAGACGAGAAGACTCCCGAGTCCGTGATACTGGCCGTCTAGCACGATCTTCTGATAGAATTTCTAACCAACGAGTTGAGGACCTGACTCGTATTGAAGATCGACGTGAACGAGAAGACCGTGAAACTGAAAGGCGAGAGGATGCTATTCGAGCTGACAGCCGAGAAGACTCCCGAGTCCGTGATACTGGCCGTCTAGCACGATCTTTTGATCGAATTTCTAACCAACGATTTGAGGACACCGTTCGTAATGAAGATCGACGTGAACGAGAAGACCATGAACTTGAAAGGCGAGAGGATGCTATTCAATCTGACAGACGAGAAGACTCCCGAGTCCGTGATACTGGCCGTCTAGCACGATCTTCTGATCGAATTTCTAACCAACGAGTTGAGGACATCGCTCGTAATGAAGATCGACGTGAACGAGAAGACCGTGAAACTGAAAGGCGAGAGAATGCTATTCGAGCTGACAGACGAGAAGATTCCCTAGTCCGTGATACTGGCCGTCTAGCACGATCTTCTGATAGAATTTCTAACCAACGAGTTGAGGACCTGACTCGTATTGAAGATCGACGTGAACGAGAAGACCGTGAAACTGAAAGGCGAGAGGATGCTATTCGAGCTGACAGACGAGAAGACTCCCGAGTCCGTGATACTGGCCGTCTAGCACGATCTTCTGATAGAATTTCTAACCAACGAGTTGAGGACCTGACTCGTATTGAAGATCGACGTGAACGAGAAGACCGTGAAACTGAAAGGCGAGAGGATGCTATTCGAGCTGACAGACGCGAAGATTCCCGAGTCCGTGATACTGGCCGTCTAGCACGATCTTCTGATCGAATTTCTAACCAACGAGTTGAGGACATCGCTCGTAATGAAGATCGACGTGAACGAGAAGACCGTGAAACTGAAAGGCGAGAGGATGCTATTCGAGCTGACAGACGAGAAGATTCCCGAGTCCGTGATACTGGCCGTCTGGCACGATCCTCAGACCGAGTTTCTAACCAAAAATACGAAGACTTCGCTCGTACTGAAGATCGACGAGAACGAGAAAACCGCGAAATCGAAAGGCATGATGATGCTATCCGAGCTGACAGACGTGAAGACTCCCGATTCCGTGATACTGGTCTAGCACGATCGTCTGATAGAATTTCTAACCAACGAGTTGAGGACCTGACTCGTATTGAAGATCGACGTGAACGAGAAGACCGTGAAACTGAAAGGCTAGAGGATGCTATTCGAGCTGACAGACGAGAAGACTCCCTAGTCCGTGATACTGGCCGTCTAGAACGATCTTCTGATAGAATTTCTAACCAACGAGTTGAGGACCTGACTCGTATTGAAGATCAACGTGAACGAGAAGACCGTGAAACTGAAAGGCGAGAGGATGCTATTCGAGCTGACAGACGAGAAGACTCCCGAGTCCGTGAGATTGGCCATCTTGCACGATCCTCAGACCGAGTTTCTAACCAACAACAAGAACACCTCGCTCGTACTGAAGATCGACGAGAACGAGAAAACCGCGAAACTGAAAGGCGAGAGGATGCTATCCGAGCTGACAGACGTGAAGACTTCCGAGTCCGTGATACTGGCCGTCTAGCACGATCTTCTGATAGAATTACTAACCAACGAGTTGAGGACATCGCTCGTAATGAAGATCGACGTGAACGAGAAGACCGTGAAACTGAAAGGCGAGAGGATGCTATTCGAGCTGACATACGAGAAGATTCCCGAGTCCGTGATACTGGCCGTCTAGCACGATCTTCTAACCGAATTTCTAACCAACGAGTTGAGGACATCGCTCGTAATGAAGATCGACGTGAACGAGAAGACCGTGAAACTGAAAGGCGAGAGGATGCTATTCGAGCTGACAGACGAGAATATTCCCGAGTCCGTGATACTGGCCGTCTAGCACGATCTTCTGTTCGAATTTCTAACCAGCGAGTTGAGGACATCGTTCGTAATGAAGATCGACGTGAACGAGAAGACCATGAACTTGAAAGGCGAGAGGATGCTATTCAATCTGACAGACGAGAAGACTCCCGAGTCCGTGATACTGGCCGTCTAGCACGATCTTCTGATCGGATTTCTAACCAACGAGTTGAGGACATCGCTCGTAATGAAGATCGACGTGAACGAGAAGACCGTGAAACTGAAAGGCGAGAGGATGCTATTCGAGCTGACATACGAGAAGACTCCCGAGTCCGTGATACTGGCCGTCTAGCACGATCTTCTGATCGAATTTCTAACCAACGAGTTGAGGACCTGACTAGTATTGAAGATCGACGTGAACGAGAAGACAGTGAAACTGAAAGGCGAGAGGATGCTATTCGAGCTGACAGACGAGAAGATTCCCGAGTCCGTGATACTGGCCGTCTAGCACGATCTTCTGTTCGAATTTCTAACCAGCGAGTTGAGGACATCGTTCGTAATGAAGATCGACGTGAACGAGAAGACCATGAACTTGAAAGGCGAGAGGATGCTATTCGATCTGACAGACTAGAAGACTCCCGAGTCCGTGATACTGGCCGTCTGGCCCGATCTTCTGATCGAATTTCTAACCAACGAGTTGAGGACATCGCTCGTAATGAAGATCGACGTGAACGAGAAGACCGTGAAACTGAAAGGCGAGAGGATGCTATTCGATCTGACAGACTAGAAGACTCCCGAGTCCGTGATACTGGCCGTCTGGCCCGATCTTCTGATAGAATTACTAACCAACGAGTTGAGGACATCGCTCGTAATGAAGATCGACGTGAACGAGAAGACCGTGAAACTGAACGGCGAGAGGATGCCATCCGAGATAGACGAGAAGACTCGCAAATCCGTGAAGATTATCGAGTTCGAGACAGCAATCGGATAGCGCAATTCACAGACCAAGTTTCTAGCCCACAGCAGGTTTTAGCAGAACGCCGAAACGTGGTTACACTCCCTCAAAGCAATGGATATCGAGAACGCCATTCTGACGATTCCATAGATTATGCTTTGGCATTTGCTAAATATGCCAAGCCAACCCTTCTAACTGTGATTCAAGGAACTGTACTGGCAGTTGTTATTTTAAAGACTCTTAGCTTTGACAGTGCTAAGTTTGGGTAAGCACGCCGATTTTTTATTTAAAATACTTTAACTTTCTCATTACATTTAGGAACAGACCTTTTTTTAAGACTGCAGAATTGACTGGAACTACAGAGTCTTAAATTGAATGATATTGCCTGTAAATATACCTACATTGAGTACCTACCTACATATTATTCAAACGTATTTGAAGCTGTAATATTTGACTTAAAGCAAATTCAGTTGTAAAATGTATTACAAACTTAAAGTTGTTGCTATATATTATAAATAAATGCAATTGTAAAGCAAGTTGTGCGTCAATATTATTTTTTTATCTATTGGGCTGCCAGTTTTGTTTTGAATACATATCTGTATGTATTGAAGAGTACTAAGGACCGTAACTCATCCAGCGATGACTCAGAAATCGCTGCAACTTGCAACCAAACCGGGACTAATCCGCTCTAATGTCGAACTTGTGTTATACGTACCAGTGCACCATTTGGAAAGTAACAAGTACCAGTATCACATACATTAAACCTAACCACGAAACGAAGTTGGATTGCTTAACGAATTGCTGCTTTATAGCAGCATTGAGACAAAAAGCTTGACCTAGTAAAATGCCCGTACATCTGCGATGTAATGGCCAATGTAGGATACATTTTATATATGGATAGAGATATTTTACAATCTCAAAACGGTTATTTTTATTGAAGAAACAAACGATGACCAGAGAAGAAAAGCAGGTGCATAGTTGAAACTTGTTCTTTGTCTATAAAATGAGTGGTATATTTACAAAACTGAGACAGTTCACACTTCACATAGTCATTCCAATACGTTCTTTAACTTCCTCCTTCGTCTTTAGTTCGGATGTCGTGGCTATATTCTCAGAAGGTTTACTTGTTCCAGGTTCCGTTTCGGAGGTCTTCTCTGAGCCCTTCGTAGTCCCTGTACGTTCTGCTTTCGCCAGTTCGTATTCCTTTAATTCGGACAGCTTCAGTGTAATGCTCTGCAGTTCTCGTCTTCGCATGCTGAAATAAGTAAAGGTTTATGAATAGGTCCACCTTATTGTTTTTACGTTCAAAATAACTTTATTTTGGTATACCGCCAGTATTTTTGTAAATAAATCGAATTTCGAAATAAGTGACAGATTTGATATTTTCTATACACTGAACTTGAGGTTATAGTCGAAAGCTGCTATAAACATTCGTGGAATTCGATTTCGTTACCTAAGGGTGAGAACACATTGATTTATTTTTTAAATGTTATTAACAAATTGTTATACCAATTGATGTAAAGTTTTTATGTCAAGATTAATTAAAAGCATTTCTAATGTCGATTACCACTTTTACCGTTTTGCTCTTAAGGAGTAAACGAACGATTTGATGAAATGCGACCAAACCACTTTTTATGCATTTATAAACAGAAAATTGCACATTTCAAAATTAAGAGAAAAGTTTATAAATAGCTTAAATAAGACGTATTTTTTTGAGAATCTATAGCTAGCTCACTTTTACTTTTACATGCAAAACGTTTATACTCACTTTTGGTTTTGCTATACTCACTTTTGGTTTTACATGGAAAATTGGTATTATTGAAACAAATGATACAATATGTATACGCCTTAAGATAAGTTTAGTTAAAGTTTTAAACGCATGATGGCGCTTAAGATCTCTTCACAAATGTCAATTTTTGAATTAACGACGTTTTGTTGCCTTCAGCATTTTTCTTGTATCTATCTGTCAAGTATTTTCGCGTTGCAAGAAGCAGATGTGTTTTTTAACTTAATTTCTTTTTTACTTGAATAAAATACTTTAATTGTATTATCTGGTTTTGTCTTTTTTATAACAACAGGTTATGGGCCCAGACCATACCAGAAAGTAAAAGTAAAGTAAATATTAAAAGTTTTGAGTTGCACTTAGATTATTTTGCCAAACTAATCGAATCGAATCATGGACGGAGAACGTTTTACTATTGACCGTTTGGAAGGAGGTTCTAATTGGCTGACTTGGAAATTCCTCATGAGGCAATTTTTAGAAGCAGGTGAGTTGTGGGACGTCGTGGATGGGTCTTCAATTGCTCCGGAGGGTGATACTGCAGCAGTTGCTGTTTGGAAGAAGGCTGATGCGAGGGCACGACGTGCAATTTCTGGTGCTTGTAACAAGCAGCCCCTGTTACAGATAATGAACTGTGATACGGCAAGTAAAATGTGGAGTACACTCAAGGGCACTTATGAACAGGCTTCAAAGTCAAACATTTTGTTTTTGCAACAAAGGTACTATAGCTTCGCAAAGGATTCGTGTGACGATATAGCTACATTCTTGTCAAAGCTAATGGAAATCGTGCAGCAGATGAAGGATCAACAAGAAGTCATCTCCGATTCAATGGTAATGACAAAAGTACTGATGTCACTACCAGCTGAGTACAATCATTTCCATAGTGCTTGGGAATCAACGAGTGCGGCTGAGCAGACGATGTGCAATTTGCGTGCAAGGCTAATGGCAGAGGAACTTCGATTGAAAGCACAAGGTGAAGTGGAGACCGTAGAAGCGTTGGTTATGAAGCGGCATTTCTCGAAAAAAGGCAATTCGTCAAACAAAGCCAAAGAGAGTAGCAACAAGAAACATGGAAAACCGAAAGGCGCATGTTTTTCTTGTGGTGAAAAGGGACACTGGAAGCGTGACTGTCCACGTAAGCACAACGAAGCCAAAACAAAATCGACTGGTGCTTTTATTAGTCACGTCTCGTTTTCTCCTGCTGACAAGGATAATGTGTGGGTTTTGGATTCAGGCGCAAGCGACCACATGAGCCATCGTCGTGAGTGGTTCCAAAATTACAAAGAGACATCGATGAACGTTACTATCGGAAACGGTAAGAAGATCGTAGCTCAAGGAAAAGGCGACATTCAAATTCTTGCGTTCAACGGCAGCGAATGGATTCGGAAGCATATTACCGATGTGTTATATATTCCGGAAATTCATCTGAATTTATTTTCAGCAGGAAAGGCTATGGATCGTGGGTATCTTTTTCGGTCAGATAGTAAATCCTGTGAGCTGTTGGATGGGGATGAAATTGTTGCAGTGGGAGCCCGACATGAGAAGTTGTTCAGAATGTTTTTTAAAGTGGTTGAGGCAACAGAAGATGAAGGTTTTGCAAATGTGGTTACGAAAAAGGAATCACTTCGCGTTTGGCATGAACGGCTAGGTCATCAACACGTGTCATACATTAGAAAGTTCCTACAACGGAAAGGTATTGTTTTCATCAACGAAGAGTTTACATGTGAAGCATGCGTCTACGGAAAACACCATCGTGGCAGTTTTAAGAGTCGTGAAGAGGTGTCTATTACATGTGGGCAAATTATTCATGCAGATGTGTGTGGACCGATGGAAGAAAACTCTCTTGGTGGTTCAAGGTATTTTTTGTTGCTAAAAGATGATTTCTCCCATTTCCGTCGTGTGTATTTCTTGAAGCACAAATCAGAAGTAGCAATTAATATCAAGAAATTTGTGAAAGTAGCGCAAAAGGAACAAGGCCATAATATTCGTGTTTTCAGATCTGACAATGGTAGCGAATTTGTCAATGATGAACTGCGATCGTTTTTCAATGACATGGGTATTCACCATCAACGTACAGTGCCATACACACCTCAACAAAATGGGTGCGCGGAGAGAGAAATGCGAACGATTGTGGAATCAGCGAGAACCATGCTTCATGCAAAGAAAATGGAAAAGAAGTTCTGGGCAGAAGCCGTAAACACAGCAGTTCATACTTTAAACCGTGCTGGAACAAGTACAGTAGCTGATAAGTCACCGTACGAGCTGTGGTTCAATAGGCAATCGAAAGTTGAACATCTTCGCATTTTTGGATCTGAAGTTTTCATACACATCCCGAAAGAGAAGCGGCAAAAACTGGACAGAAAAGCTATCAAGTGTATTTTTGTTGGGTACGACAACGACTCGAAGGCGTATAGAGTATGGAATCCCGAAACTAATTGCATACAAGTGGCACGTGATGTAGTTTTTCTTGTGGAAGAAGCTATGGCTGTTGTTGATACTGGTGACGTTGCACAAAACACTGATGAGGTAGACGATGAACATTTTATGGAGTCAGATGACTATGAGGCAGATGAACATGAATTGGATTCGCCGAGAACACCAATGGATCAAATATATGGTGGTGCTGTTTGTAGTCTGGACAACAAAAATATCGTGAAAAATCGTTTGCGAGATCGAGTCGTATCGCCTCCACGTCGACGTTTATCTTTCGACGAAACAGCTAATCAAGCGTCAGCTTTAATGGCAGTCTACGAAGAACCGAAATCATATGAAGAAGCGATTGCATCACAAGATCACAAACAGTGGGAGAAGGCGATGGGTGAAGAAATCGAGTCACTTTTAAAAAATAACACTTGGACATTGGTTGAAACACCAAAGGACCATAAGGTAATTGATAATCGTTGGGTGTATAGGTTAAAACAAAAAACAGATGGCAGTATCGAGCGCTTCAAAGCACGATTGGTTGTTCGAGGTTTTACACAACAGTTCGGTATAGATTATCAAGAAACATTCAGTCCTGTGGTGAAATTTACATCTATACGTGCCATACTTGCACTGGCAGCTTCGAAGCGTATGTTGTTAAGGCAGTTTGATGTGAAGACTGCATTCCTTAATGGAGATTTGACTGAAGACGTATTTATGCGACAGCCGATGGGGTTCGATGATTGCAGTGGAAAAGTGTGCAAACTGAATAAAAGCCTATATGGTTTGAAGCAGGCTTCTCGTTGCTGGAACAAAAAATTCACCGCTTTTATATCCAAATTTGAATTCACAGCAAGTTCCTCGGATCCTTGCGTTTTTGTTCATCATGGTGCTGATGGGATAATGCTTTTAGCCATATATGTTGACGACGGGTTGATTGCAGCAGAAGGAGAAACAGCCATTCATCGGGTAATTGAGCATTTACGAAAGGAGTTCGAAATCAAAGTTTTTGAGGCCAAATGTTTTCTGGGATTTCAAATTGATCAGCAAATGGATGGTTCAATTCATATCAACCAGCAAGCGTACGCAGAGAAAATACTTCATCGTTTTAAAATGGAAAACTGCAACCCAGTTGCAACACCTTTGGACAATTCACAGAACTTAAGTGATTTCGATGCCGACAAGAAAACTATTTTTCCATACCGTGAAGCAGTTGGTAGTTTATTGTATCTGGCTGTTGGGACACGCCCAGATATAAGTTTTGCAGTTGGAAACGTCAGTAGATATATGGAGAATCCTGCAGAAGCGCACGTTACAGCACTAAAACGGATTCTAAGATATATCAAAGGAACAACTAGCCTGGGATTGAGCTATAAAGGCGACAATGATTTGTTTTTGAAAGGGTACAGCGATGCAGACTATGCCGGTTGTAAAAAGACTGCAAGATCGACTTCTGGATATTTATTCTTATTTGGTGGCTGTGTCATTAGCTGGGGATCGGAGCGTCAACGAACGGTGGCATTGTCAACAACGGAGTCCGAATACATGGCAGCTACACATGCCATCAAGGAGCTAGTGTGGCTGAAAAGTCTTCTGACGGTTTTGTTGCAAGAGAAGATTGAGGATCCAATATTCTACATGGACTGTCAAAGTGCGATTCGTCTTATAAAGAATCCAGAATATCACAAACGCACAAAACACATAAATGTGCGTTACCATTTCATACGGGAACAATTCGAAGATGGGGTCTTCATTCTTGAATATGTACCAACGACTGAACAACTCGCGGATGTCTTAACGAAGCCGTTACCAAAAGTCAAACACCAATACTTTTGCTCACTGATGAACGTCATTCCAAGAAAAGTTGATGTCAATACAATCAACAAACCGTTTTAAGCAAACATTTTGTTTTGAATTCAGTAACAATTTTTATTTTTGATTTATTTCATAAAAAAAAATGTTTTGCTTAAATTTCCAATTTCCAAGTTTTGCTTTATATTTTAAGAAAACTTTTAACTAAAAGTGGGAGTATTGAAACAAATGATACAATATGTATACGCCTTAAGATAAGTTTAGTTAAAGTTTTAAACGCATGATGGCGCTTAAGATCTCTTCACAAATGTCAATTTTTGAATTAACGACGTTTTGTTGCCTTCAGCATTTTTCTTGTATCTATCTGTCAAGTATTTTCGCGTTGCAAGAAGCAGATGTGTTTTTTAACTTAATTTCTTTTTTACTTGAATAAAATACTTTAATTGTATTATCTGGTTTTGTCTTTTTTATAACAACAGGTATAGGTATGTACTCACTTTTGGTTTTGTTATAATCACTTCCTAAAAAAAATACGCCAATAAAGAAATTTCATATTCCAAACTATTTTTATTCGCAATCCACATAATTTAATTCGCGTTCCACAAACTAGCGTAAAACAAGCGGATAAAAACTGATGGCTGAAATTCGCGAACTGCCGTGACCTAGAAGAGTGTTCATGTGACCGCAATGTCAAAACTTGCGAATATTCGGCTGTTCGTAAGTAGTTGGTTGCTTTCATGTGAATAGTCTGTGATACATCATCAATTCGTTACAAATCAATAATTATTAACGAATATCATTCTGTGCTGCCCTTAATTAAATTGCAGGGGGCTTATTCCCAAATGCGCGGCGGATCACTTTTCATGGCGGATTGGTATTTTTATATTTCCAAAGCGATTCGATCCATTCAAAAGCAATAGCTATTGTGAGGATTGCTGACAATAAATCCGCCAGCAATCCGTCACCTGAATAGCTATCGCTTTTGACAGCTTTTGGAAATACAAAAATACCAATCCACCATGAAAAGCGATCCGCGCGCATTTGAGAATAAGCCCCTAGAATGCAAATGATGCAAGAAAAAAACTCAAAATAAGTATACCTATCGCAGTTAGGTGTTAAATAGTTTCTATTTAGTTCACTAGTATGTGGAGGGGCCTTTTATGAAGAAAACTCTCTGTCTGTACTCCAAAAGTCCAAATTCGATTTACAAATAATGCCCACACAGTTTCACAACAATACCCACTCATAAAAATTTCCACATCAAACTCCGCGTCCGCATTATAGCAACATGCTTGTGCCACCTACTTAACGTGCTACTGTCAATCATTGCAGTTTAATCGCTGTCACCACGATATAAAGTTGAGAAAATCATCCTAACATCTTTAAAATATTTATTTTATTCCCTTAAATTCACTGAAAACCGCATTGAAAAGTAGATAAAATATAAATTCAAATATGCTTTACCTCGAGGATTATCTTGAAAGTAAGTTAAACGGCAGTTTTTAATCGAAAAATTCGAAACTAAAATTAGGGACTCCGCAGTGCTCGCTGTTTGTAGTAGCACCAACATAATTTTGTTTACACCAAACAACAACACAAGTAAAACTTTGCTAATTTTTTCTAGTGATTGAACATCTGCCGCAAGAGCTGCGGGATCGTTTCACAGAAATGCGTGAACTTGATTTAACCGTTCAGAGTAAGTTATTTGGTTTCGTACTTTAATAAAATATATAAATAATAATGCTCTCACAGATAGCATGGATTCGTTGGAGAAGAAGGCGCGAACTTTCTTTCAACAATGCAAGCGAGGCGAACTACAGAGTACCGCTGCGGAAATTGAGTTTCAGAACCTCCGCAAGGAATACTACAAAGTTCTAGAGGACGCCGACGAGAAAGTCGCCATTGCCACTCAGATTCACGATCTGGTTGAACGATATTTGCGTCGTCTGGACAGTGAGCTGTTTAAATTTAAATGCGAACTTGAGGCAGACAATAATGGGATCACAGAGATCCTCGAGAAGAGATCGCTCGAGCTTGATGGCTCAGGTTTAATTACCAGCAGCGTTGGCAACCAAAAGGAGAATCGTTACTTTGGTTCCATTACCACGAACAATCACACGGGCGGCACTGCTTCTAGCCAACCCAAGGACAATCGCTATCGACCGAAGCCGGAAAAGCGGCGCGATAGTACTACGGTTGCGCCTATTTTGGAGAAGCGCCCGAATTTGGGCAATAACGTGGCGACTCCAATCACGCCAGTGGTACCGGTAGTTAGGCCAATTACTCCGAATGTTACTCATCATCCGGTCATTCCGCCTGCTGCGTCAACGCCTTCGGTGTCGTACAATCTCCAACATATGGGCGGTGCTGGAAATGCTATAGCGGCGGCTGCCAGTCAGGCGATCGTTGCCACTCAACAAATGCAGCAGGGACGACGTACTGCTAGTCTGAAGGCGTCATATGAGGCAATTCACGGCGCTGCCGGTGGCGCTACTCCTCACGAATTCTGGATCAATCGGGAACTGAGTACAGCTGCTGGGCAAAGCGCTATACAGTCTGTTGATCGCGAACCAGGCGCTCGTAAGCACAAAAAGTAAGCAAACATGCATTTTCAAGGAGGAGTTCTCTAATTTGTTCGATTTTTTTTTTGCAGAAAGCTCTCGTCGAACTTGCCCCATACGCCGGTTACTCCTACCCCTATCCCATCATCATCCTCTTCAATAAGTTCACACGCTGAATCATCCACATCTAGCATCGCAGAGGTTGTGCCCACAACAGGGGCGACCAGCGCCGTAGCCGCAACATCTACTGTAGGCGTCCAGCGTGCAGCAGAAAACGGTTTGGTCGTCGAACAGACTGCCGAAGGCGAGTGGTCATACGACCCGAATGAGCCAAGATACTGCATTTGCAATCAAGTCTCTTATGGCGATATGGTTGCATGTGATAATGACGCGGTAAGTACTTCTACATCCATAACGGGGAAAATGTTCTTATCTGTGCGGTTGCTTCTCCATTTTAGTGTCCCTTCGAGTGGTTCCATTACCCATGCGTTGGCATCACCCAGCCGCCCAAAGGAAAGTGGTATTGCCCTAAGTGTACGGCGTCGATGCGACGCAGAGGAAACCGCAAGAACTAAACTAACGTTGTGTCTGTATCAGTTGAATTAGAAACAAATAAAGGAAGAGTCTACTGTTGGCCTCGGAACGTAACGCTTTTGTTTCATTTTGTACAGACGGATAGTTGTACTTAACGTTGGCAGCTTTGCCTGCTAATTGCACAAACAAATTCAAAAGGCATTGAGATTGTCTATCACACTTTATTTGTCTCCATTTCAAATATACACGAGTTCCGCTTACAAAAATATGTACAAATACAATTTGATCTCTAAACATTCATTCAAGCTAGATTTAGATCTCCCTGCGTTAAGGATCACTATGTTTCACCTGCGATGTGTATATATCGTAGCCCAAGCTAATGATATTGTCATAGAACACCCGATATTTTGTGGGCAACCAGTAAAAATTTACAAACTGTGCAACCGGCCATATCGCCCACTCGGCAGCATACAGCTTCCACGCCTTCTCCTTCATCTCTTCCCACACTTCCTGACGGGACTTTTGCTCGAGTATGCCCAGCGTCACGAAGAACGCAGATATGTAAACGGGTGAACAAATGAATTGGTCCAAAACGATTTTCTTCATCACCGTTCGAATACCGCGACCAGGTAATCGACGATCAAGAAACTTGTACCAATAGTGGCAGATGACACCAACACTGACGCCGGAGATGCCCATGTGCATGGTTCGCTTTCGGTCCCATTTGTCTAATTCACCGCAATACTTCTCGTACTGTTGCTCGAGGATGTCACCCGTCGAGGAGAGGCTCAGTGAGATGGTTACGTTTGTTAGGAGAAGGTACTTGTCGCTGAAAGCTGTCCGGTTTATTTCTTTTAGTTTCTTGATGGCATCCGCACGGATAACACTTTTCAAGGCTGCTCTTATGGCGAGCATTGTGGGTTTTGTTTCGCAGGGATTTTTTGAGTAGTTACGCAAGTAGAACGGATCTTTTTGCGCAGCTAGTAGTTGTTACAGATTTGTCATCGTCGATACTTGAGGGTGTTACAAAACGAACTTTGTTCAAAAATCAGAAGACAAATATATGAAAGGGAGGAGATAGTCGAAATGATGGTGTTTATTTCGAACCACAAAGCTAGAAACGTCAAATGAGAGCGCACGTGTTATAAAAATTGGAGTAAATTACAAAACCGGCTACAGGGTGGAACAAATTAGTTTGTTGCTTGAAAACAATTGTTGTATTCGATTGAGTAGACAAAATAATTTGTTTGTGCTTTAGGTAATTTTTTATGTTCGATTGTTATACGTTTTATTTATTGTAAAAAACTTAAAGAATATTCAGAGGTAATAATTATTTGTGAGTGCACTGTTCGATGTCGATCTGCAAGCAACGACAATTCATCGTAGATGACAGAGATTAACTTCTCAAAAGATGGTTAACATACAGTTGATGATTTCAGATCTGTTATGCTAATTTCGATTGGCAATCTCATGTCGTTTTCGGTTGATCATCCAGAACAGTCCGGAAGAACTCTCCGCGATTCTGAATTCAAATCCAGAAGCAAATTTCTCTTCTGTTCAGAAGAAGAACTGTCAGTTGAGTGCCAATCGAAAGCTTTCAGAAGCGTTCAGATTGCTTCCGGACGGTTCTGGACGACCAACCGAAAACGACATTAAATACGAACTGGGGCCTGTTTCTCCGCTACTACATCAACTACATCAACTACCTACATCATACAACATCAATTCTACACTACATCAGCATTTTTCTGTTTCACACATCACACTGGAAGTGTTGTATGATGTAGCTAATTGATGTAGTTGATGTAGTTGATTTGACATTTTATACATAAAGGGGATTGTATAAAATGGAGGATTTTGCAAAAAAGACCTAAATATTCCTTGAAAGAATAAATTGTATTAATATGGACGATCCATATTTTATTGAGAGGTTTTCAAAATACCAAACATATTTGTATTTTGTATATCATATCTTTAACAACCATATAGTGAATCATAACTGAATTACATTGACAATCTGGCAGACGGCAAAGCCAAGCTCATTTGGTTTTGTAAATATGTATGAAAAAAAAAACAATACCGATTTAATAAAAACTAACTAAACTATTTGTATTGAATTTTTGGTTGTACGCTTACATAGGTGCATTTATTTGACACCCAATAATAATAAATAGTTGGCGCAACAGGCGTGTAGACACGCTGGCTATGGCTTAGCTTCTCATAACCATTCGTTTATGCGAGTTTTATTTTTGGGTCGAATGACAACGTTATGCAGAGTCCGAACGGCTGAATTGAGAAGCTTTCTCAAGAAAGTTACACTCTCGAATGTTTGTCAGACGTTCGCGAGATGTGGCGCAGTAGAAAAAAACCTTTAGATGTAATTTGTGTTTTTCCGGGGATCGAACCTGGGATTCCCTCGCACAGTAATCTAACACACTAACCACTGAGCTACTGCGCCCAGACATTATACATTGTCTAAAAAATATAAAAATAAACGTATAATATCAATAATTTGCTTTGTTAAAACAAAATAAATAAATAACTTTTGTATATTTTTGCTTATATTCACTCATAATCTTAATTACAACACGTTTGTACCTTTGCTACATCAAAATATTTTGCTGTATGAATGTAGCAAAAATGTATCGTTTGTTGTACTACAACAAGGTAGTATAAAAAGCTGTGAAACAGAATCATACATTCTTCCAATACTTCCAGTCAATTCTCCGTGCCTACATTGATATAGTACAACAGATACTACAACGACTCTGTGAAACAGAATTGATGTAGTACAACTGTCAATTTGCTGTAGGTGATGTAGTAGCGGAGAAATAGGCCCCTGATTGCAGAAAAAAATATTTTAATTTCAGCTGAACTGTCAACGGGAAAAAATTTAACACGGCATTATGACAGGTCGATGACAGTTCAACTACTTCACCTCCCGCCATTTAGAATTTTTTTTTGCTTATTCACACGTATTCACGGATAGAAAAAGGGGTGGAGCTAATTATTTCAAAACTGCCGCTATGGATCTCTCATTTTTGGCCGAAGCTGGTGGTCTATTTCTCTCTAGTTTGTGAGCGCACCAGCTTGGTATCGCATCATCATATAATACTGAACGACTTCTTTTGGACCTCGGCGACCAGCGACAACGTGTGCTTCTCTAAGAAGTCGATCTTCTCTGTTTGCCGCTCAGAGGCCTGCTGCGGACGGAGGATTCTCTCTGCGTTTTAAAGATGCCAAGATTGTTTTGGACTTCTCAACAATAATTGTTTGCACTGTAAAGGTAAAAAACAATTGTTGAGGAAGTCATAAACAATTTTGCATCTTTAAAACGCAGATTTTGTGCAAATAAAATATTTTTTTCTGATTTGTTTTGTCTTGTTTATTATTATTTTTTAATTTTTGTCAACATGTCAAATGTCATTTATGACATTTCCATTCATGTTATCGATATCATACAGAAATTTGTGTTGGCTACACTTTTCTCTATCCCGGTTAGGTTTTTGTTGTATTTAACAAGGAATTTTTTTATTTTGCTTATCCTATTGCCGTGACGGGGACGAAAATAAACGCAGCTGATATTTTGTTTAGTTTATAGTTTAGTTAGCTGTATATTTTCGTCTGGTAAAACAAATGATAAAAAACCTAAGAACACCCTGTATGGCAAATTTTAAAGTTTCATTTTTTAAACACAGGGCGCCAGAAACGATGTTATCGACAATTGTGAAATCACGGTGTAACATCTCTAATTGTTTAGGTATTTATCGGCTGCCTATCTACCTATAATAAAATAATAATTTTCTTGTTTTTGTTTGGTTTTGGTTCTGAATTTATTACGAATTTCGTTGGTCTTTTGTAACTGTACAAGTGGTGGCAATTATGGATATCTCAAAAAACATAAAGTTCATTGAAATCTGCGAAATGCTGGAGAAGATAAAAAACTCTGAAGCCGCTCACAAAGAGAAATACCTCAGGCGGTACATCGAATCGTTTCAAAAATTTAGTGAAGACTTCCGCAAAACCAATGGCGATGTGATTAGCTCTATTAATTCACCAAAGATTCGCCGCTTATATTGTTATTTCTAGGACTCAAAATCAAGTTTTTACTGTGTCCTGAGGTGTCTAATACCTTACGCGGATACGGTGAGAGGGAGCTATGGTTTGAAGATAACAACTCTTGGGAATATTTACATTAAGGTTCTCCAATTACCAGCAAACGGTGAGTTTTCCTTTAATTGTTTATGGTGCGTACAACACTGTTTTATGCATTATAGGTATTGATGCCATCAAACTGCAAAATCGCAGCAGCAGTGGTATTCGTGGAGACTATGCCGACATAGTGTACAGCATTCTTAAGGCTCGTGCAACCGATCTGCCTAGTGAGTTGAGCTTGTTTGATATCCATACCATGTTGGATACAATTGAATCAGATGGCAGAAGAAGTATTTAAATTTATTTACTTTTCGGAGCTTCTCTAATGTCTTCATCATAGGTACTGAACGTGAATTGACCAAGCTAACGGAAACAACGTCGGCCATGGAACAAAAGTGGTTTATACGTCTGCTACTCAAGAAAATGCACTTGGGCATTGGTGAACAAAAGATTTTTTCCATACTCGATAAGAATGCGAAGGAGCTTTACACCAGATGTACAGATCTGGAAAAAGTTTGCGTTGCCATAGAGCGCGGTGCTGATATTTCTCTAGAAGACACCATTACACCTTTCCAACACATCCGACCGATGTTATGTAGCCGTTTGCAAACAAATAAACTCTACGACATGATGCGCATCGACACCATCTATGCTGAAACAAAAATGGACGGCGAGCGATTCCAGCTGCACATGGCTAATGAGACATTCAAGTACATCTCTCGCAATGGAAGGGATTACACGAGATTCTTCGGTCGTCATCATGCAGAGGGAAACTTGACACCTCTCGTCGCAGGTTTGCTGGAAACTCACGTAAAGAGTGTTATTCTAGATGGAGAGATGATGGTTTGGGATAAGGAGGCAACTTCTTTCCGTGTCAAAGGCGAAAACTTTGATGTCAAACATCTGCGAGTAGGCGGCAACTTACGACCATGCTTTGTGGCTTATGATCTTCTCTATTTGAATGGGAAGAGCTACATTGAAGTGGCCTATGTGCAACGAATGGAAAAACTGAAGGCCACCTTGAAAGAGGAACCCGGAATTCTACTTATCGGAAAGAGAACAAAGGTGTGTACTCTGCAGCATTTCACAGATATATTCAATGCAGCGCTTGATGCAAACGAGGAGGGTGTGGTCCTGAAATTGCAGCGTTCTACATACAAGCCGGGGTCCCGCAGTGGGGGATGGTATAAGGTTAAAGCTGACGTAAGTAAGGAATCTATTTGTCCAGCATAGAGTCTATAGACATTCTTTTCAGTATATCGACGGGCTAACCTCCGACATGGATCTATTGATCATGGGCGGCTATTACAACCGCACCAAGACGTACATCGATAGCTACTTGGTTGGAGTGATTCAGGGCGAAAAAGGTTTGTGTTGTTTCTCGCTTAGGTTTGTTTTTATTTGCACACATCCACAGATGATGTTAAGGTGCATTGCGTTGGTAAAGTTGTACAAGGTCTATCTAAAGAGGAACGAATTCGTCTAAATTCCACTCTCTTGCCGCACTGGAAAAAGGGTTTTTCATCGAAGATGCTATGTTTTGGTACTGTAAGTTCGGATGTCTGGATTGAGCCCAGAAACTCGATTGTAATTCAAGTGAAAGCTAGTGAACTGGGACAGGGATCGTCTTTCGCTACGCCCTATGTGCTCAGATTCCCTCGCATAGAAGCCATACGTGAAGACAAACCTTGGAATGAATGCATGACGCTGGAAGAATATCAGCGCTTCTATAAGGTAAGAAACTTTCAGGAGTTTACGGTGTAAAGCTGGCAATATATATTCTGACTACATGGTGGTCTCCAGCGATGGATCGCATAAATTTATAACCGAAAACTGCATTTCCGCATGTCTAACTTTACAAAACATTAAATGGTAGCTTTCATTACCTTCCTTCAGGGCGATCATGGTGTAAAGAAAATCAACAAACGTGAACTTGAAATAGATGACATCACCTCGGGCAAAAGAGCCCGAGCCAACTCAACAAAACTCAAAAGTTCAACAACAACAGTTTACGGTACCGCTTTCAACCCCAATGATGTAAGGCTATACCCTTGTTTTATATCCAAACGTACTCCCTCTAATCCACCTTTCATTCAGGTCCAAGTGGAGTGTGACATTTTTCAAGATTTCAATTTCTGCATCCTAAGTGCTCCTCGGGGAGGTCATACCATTGCAAAACTTAAAGAGCTGGTCGTCAAGAATGGCGGCAACATCGTAGAAAATCCATCGCCGACTGACCGTGAATCCATTTGCATTGCGGGCGAGATAACCGTTCGCGTAAAAGAGCTTTGTTATACTGGCCTTTATAATGTCATCTCCTGCAATTGGTTGATTGATACCGTTGAACGCAAACGGATGCAACTTAAGCCCAGAGACATGATATGCGTAACGGACGAAATGAAGGAACAACTTCAATTGCTCTTCGATTCTGCGGGAGATTCCTACACCAATCATGTTGATGTGGAAGAATTGGGATGCCTTCTCAACGGATTAGACCCCACGGTAGGTAAACACATTTCGTTTTACTTAAACTTTATTTATAAGAGCTTGTTTCAGAGCATACCATTATTGCAAGACAATGAGATGACTGCTTTGGAGCAGGAAATCTTCGGGAAACAGCGTAATCCGAACTTTTTCCGCAACTGTCAAGGTTACTTTTACAGCGCTGTTGAAGGCAAAATATCACACGCATCTATGGTGTCGAAATTAGCCTATCAGTGGCGTGGAGGAGAATGTCCTATCCTATCCAGCCCAGAGGGTGCAAAAAAAATAAAATATGTGTTTGTCGATTTAAAGAATGCTGATTTGAAAGCATTTGAACTCTGGTTCCTTTATACATTCACAAAGCGTTTACTTAAGGTGCTCCTAGTTTCCATAGAGTGGATAATTGACAGCGACATAGAGAACAAGCTGTTGCCTATTGACGATTTTGTAATAAAATTGTAATTAATTCAGTACTTACGCTAATCTATACATATAACAATTATACATATAATGTACCTACTTGAGCGTGTGTTTCTTTGTTTCTTGTTCAGTGATGGATCACGAGGAACGACTGTGACTGGATATGCATTATATCACAATGACATTTCTTTTGCTAGCCGTTCACTCGTTATCGTACTAAATTTTGGCAGACACGAAGCCAAGATAGACTGGCTTCAAAGATATTCTACTCTAGATTTTGGAAGAATCAAGTCGCAAACTATTCCGAGTGCATAATCATTGATTACTCTTACTTAGGTCGAATTACCGCTCGTTCACGGCAATGAAGACATGATGAAATTCCAGCCCGCCGTGAAAAACTGCGTGTGAAAACATCCATCTACAATATGGAAGCTGTTAAGCGAGTCGTATTGCTACAATACTCGTTTCCCAAAAAGGATTAAAATGAATATCCAAGCTAAGGAAAAGTCAAACTAATTCGTACTAACTCGTACATAAAAGGCGACCGCTGATAATGAGCGACCAGTGCAGCAGTACATTCACCCCTATCGTGGAATCGGTCGAAATTGAGTTCCACTTCCCTTTTATCTTCTACTGCTAAACACAATATTAAGAGAGAAAAAACGCTCATAGATAAGTTAAATGATGAATGGGACCAAATAGACTCAAGGATTACTTTAAACTTCGTAATGCATTGACATAATGCACTCAATTATTGAGACCCAAGGCTTCCCTACAAAGTTTTAGGTTGAATTATATTCATCAAGATCAAATTTCATTCAATTTTTGCAAGCCCAGTATCCTGCTCGCGCTAAATTTTATCTCCCATACAAAAATGTCTACAGAGATAAAATTAAGCGAGGCAGTTTAGCAAGGGGTCATCGCAACTCACCCGGTCGCATTTCACCCGACCCTAGACAGGAACCTAAAAGCCACCTATGTTTCAATTCAGCACATAAACGCTTACCTTCAAACCACTCACCTTTATTGTTCGAGTTGCAGTGGATCGTTGCCCCTGACAACACGGCATTTAGTGTTTGAAAGGGTGTGGCTATTTTTTTTTGGGAGACGCTATTGGTAAATGGGGTACAAAATCGTTCATTTATGAACACATACACATGCATATGCAAAAGTGAATAGGTATGATACATATATGGAGATTGAAAAAATTATAATAAAGATTTTTATTAAAAGGGGAAAACCCGAGGCTGTGAAACGTCAAATGTAATGTCGAGGAGTTTGAAGCACAAGTGTTGCCGCTTATACATAATTGCAAAAATTCGGTAGATTGAATGGAAAATCAGAGAGAATTAAAAAAAAGTAAAACAGTTCACATCCAAATTTAATAATTGTTCAATAACTTCTAAACGGAAACTTAAATATATTTTTCCTTTTATTTATAATAAAGACATCAAACATTTTAAATAGATAAAAAATGTTTTCTAAGTTCTCCCATTTAGCCTTAGTACTTTTTTTTTCAATTTGCACACCACGATAATTCATCTACTCATTTAGAAATAAATTATTGAAAATGACAGCTAGTTTCTTTTGAAGACAATTATTAATATTGGATATGTTCGTTCAGGAATCATTTGGAAATTTTTGACGAGGATGTTACATAAACGACTAAAAAAGTTAACTGGAGCTGGAAGCAAAAAAAGTGAATACTAAACAACTTATATTAGGAAAACAAATACGACTTATTTTTGTTTAAAATAAGTTAGTCATAATTAACGCATTAATTTTTATTTTATTAGGTATATATAGCTACATATTTATATGTATTTAAAAATGGTAGCGACCGTTTTTCTTTGTACTAATTTTAGTCCTTAAGGTCGAATTGAAAAGTATAAAAATATATACCTCAGTATATTGCAGTAATTTATATCACGTTTGTTTTAGGTATATGAAAAAAGAAATATCAGTTGAAGTAGGAAATCTTTTATTTCAGAAGCTATCAGTATTAGAAACATTTTGTATTAATGTTTAAATGCTCCATATTATGTACAATTGGACTTCGATATTCTTCATGCAACTGAGTTCAGTGTTTTAATGACACCAAGGTTTAGTGGGCGCAGTAGCGCAGTGGTTAGTGTGTTGGACTACTGTGCGAGGGATCCCAGGTTCGATCCCCGGAAAAACCCAAATTACATCTTAAAGTTTTTTCTACTGCGCCACCTCTCGCGAACGTCTGACAAACATCCGAGAGTATGACTGTCATGAAAAAGCTTCTCAAATCAGCCGTTCGGACTCGGCATAAAATTGTAGGTCCCTTCCATTTGTCTGAAAAATAGAAACTCACACAAAACGAATGGTTGCGAGAAGCTAGGCCTTGGGTGTCACCCGCCTGTTGCGCCACCTATTTATTTATTTTTTTTTTAAGGTTTGTGATAAGCGCCACATATCTGCCAATAAAATCCACTCATTAAACAAATTATACAACAGAAACGTAGTTTAATATTATCAGCTTAATAAATTAAATAAATAGTAAAATTTAAATATTGGCACTATTTAAAGTCGTTGTTTTTATTTTGGTTGTAAGCGTTTCGTTAAATTCACGTATGATGGTACATTGTTTTCTCGAAACTATATTTTTGTCGTTTAGATCATTCTAATTTGACACACAGCAAAAAAAAACGTTAAACACTAGATATAATTGAATCTTTATCTGTGCAACTTAATACAAAAACTTCTAAAAACTATGTTCTTATTATTTTATAATCTGAAATGGATTTTTTTTTAGAATAGCTATCAATCTCGAAATTAATACAAAGATATTTTAAATCGTAGGAAGTGTTTTGTAAATAGTAGTGAAAATGGATTCGAATTTTACGCTATGGCCACACTGATTTTTCGAATTATTTTGACACATCAGCTGATATTTTTGGTGATTTCGTAAATTGTGTTTCGTTTTTTGCTTTTAATAAGCATTTGAAAGCCTTTGGGAGGAATTTGATGGGCGAATTTAAATGCAATTTTGGTGTTAATTAACTTAGAATTATTTATTTGGCATACAAATTGTCAGCGGCCTTGTTTTCAGGGAAAACAAGTTACGGAATTCGAATTCTTTAGTGACAGAACAGTTGCGTGTGCGCTGTCATCTTCTGACTTAAGCCAAACGCAAAAGCGTCATCTACATATTAATCACATGCAACTTTTCAAAATAAGTCCAAGATGAGATGAGTTCCTGTACCACAACCAAATAAATTTAGCAAAAAGGAAACCATTGTCAAACGCATATTTTTTTATCGTTCCACAAAAAGAAACAATACACGAAACTGTTTGATGCAACATTAAATCGTAGTACTGTTGACAAATCAGATAGTTGGATTCCTGATTAATACTATTCACACACTTACATTGTGTTCGAATGAGATTATGGGGTTTTGCAGCGTTGCCAGATGTGCGGTTTTTCCCACTTTGTGATTATTTTAATCAAATGGGAAAAACGAAATTATTCTTTTCGATTTTTTTATTCCACATTAAAAAAAAAAATATCCATTTCAGCGACGACTCTTATTAAGACCCTGAAAATGTTAGCCTGTGGGAGAAACATTTTTTAATAGGTAGTCGTAGGTAGCGTTTGCTCCCAGCGCATGCAAATCTTGTAGGTACTTTTCTCAACCACAAACCAGAGAGAATAGACCACCAGCTTCGGGCAAAAATGAGAGATCCATAGAGCCAGTTTTGAAATAAGCGCCTCCGCCTCTTTTTCTCTCTGTGAATACGTGTGAATACGCAAAAAAAAAAATAATTCTTAATGGCGGCAGGTGAAATAGGTAATTGAACTTTCTTCAAGCTGTCATAATGCCGTGTTGAATTTTTTCCCGTTGACAGTTCGGCTGAAATAAAAACATTTTATTTATGAAAACAGTTGCATATTTTGTGCAAACGTTTTTTAAACTGTAAAACTGCCTCATAAATCATGAAATATTATAATGACGGTGACGAGAATCTAATGCTAGCCTTCGCCTCTCCAGGCTATTACGAAATATTCGCACGTTCCCTCTGTCTGATATCTAAAGAGTGTTCGATTTCGCCTTGCGCGGCTGTAAAATTAGTGAGGACATTAAGTTGATTATGCGAAAACGAGAAGTATTAGCAAAAATCCTTCGGTAATTATTTAAAATACAATTCTCACTGCTCTTTAAATAATTGATTTTTGTTTATCCTAGACTTTTGAAGCGATCTCGAGATAGGTACATAGATATACTGAATCGCTGATATCAAGAGAATTATTTCAACAATAAACGTGTGATACATTACCACTGTTGCAGATCACCATGCATTGTACGATGAAAGCGATACAGAATTCAGCGGTAATACCACACATTTACTCTTAACTTTGGGTTTTTTTTCTCACATGCTTAATTATGTGTTTTATACTTAAGTAAAAATTAATTTTCACATACCCACATATACGTAATGCTACGTTTCCACCGGAGATGAACTCCGAGATTAGGATTAATTTTCGTTAACCTCGAATAAATCTCGAGATTTATCATACAAAAATTAATCTCATAAAATGGAGATTAAAAATTAATCTCCTAAGCTGACTAGGTTTACATGTAGAGTTCGGTCTCTGAACACACTCTCCACAGGTCGAAATGTTTAAAATTAAAAACAAACAGAGCTACATTTGACATTTATGTCATAGGTGAGCAAAAGAAAAAAATCGTTTTTTTTGTACCTGCCCATAATAGCGACTTCCTGCCAATGCAACCGTTAAAACGTTCATACATATTAGTTTTGAGGACAAAATGATACGGTAATAATATTTTTAGATTACTGCCACTCATTTTTTGTTTTTACTTTTAATTTCGAAAGTAGAAATTGTTTAATTTTTTATCATTTGTTACACTTCGATTGGACAGCTTATGCCAAAATCTGGTGAAATGTCAAATTAATCTCTTTATTTTTTTGGTGGAAACACTTCAGGATTAATTTTAAATCTCTTGCACTTAATCTCGTGGTTAGCGTTCGGTGGAAACATAGCATAACTAAATTAAACTACTGCTGTCTAATTTGCCCTTAATTTTAACTTACATAAAATTATTTCTTTCTAAAAAAATGTTGAGTATTGTCATAACTAGCGACACAGTGTATTCCCGCGAAAATGTAAATTGTCAATAAAACGAATTTTGAAGTAAAGACTTATAAGTCTCGTACAACGTTTATTTTAAGGCTGATTCTCGGAATTTATTTCACAGTCAGCACTTAATTGCTGACAAATTTAATTGACTTGTATTTAATACCCACCTAAGAACTGAGTTATGTTTTCGGGAGCCTAGTTTTAGTTAACTTATCTAATATTTTCAAAATTAAAAAAACTGAAGAATGTTTAGAGAAAATATATGTATAAATAGTTATTCTTATTCATTCCTTTTTAATCTTGATGAAAATTAAGAAAAGATTGGAAAGTTCACATTCACACTGACATTTCCTAGGACTCGAAGCATATAATTTAGACAATTATTCATTAACCGATTCCAATTAGCTGGGATAAAACAAGTAAATTATTTGGAGCCTGAAAATACAAAAACCACGATATAATAAAAATATTGTATTTTCTTAGGTACCTATATTTGGTGTGTGTTTAGAAAAAAATCTTTCAAATCGTTAAACAACATAATTCAATCATTTATTGGAGCAAAGTGTAAGCCCACAAGTAGTTCAAAAACTTCTATAAACTATGTTCTCGTTATTTTATAATCTGATATGGATTTATTAGAATAGCTATCAAATCTCGAAATTAATAGGTACAATACAAATGTATTTTAACGCGTATGAAGTGTTTTGTAAATAGTAGTGAAAATGGATTCGAATTTTATGCTATGGCCACACTGATTTTTCGAATTAATTTGACACAACAGCTGATATTTTTGGTGATTTCGTAAATTGTGTTTCGTTTTTTGCTTTTAATAAGCATTTGAAAGCCTTTGGAAGGAATTTGATGGGCGAATTTAAATACAATTTGGGTGTTAATTCACTTAGAATTATTTATTTGGCATACAAATTATCAGCGGCTTTGTTTTCAGGGAAAACAAGTTATTGAATTCAAATTCTTCAGTGACAGAACAGCTGCGTGTGCTCTGTCATCTTCTGACATAAGACAAACGCAAAAGCGCCATCTATATATTAATCACATGCAACTTTTCAAAATAAGTCCAAAATGAGATGAGTTCCTGTACCGCAACCAAATAAATTTAGCAAAAAGGAAACCATTGTCAAACGCATATTTTTTTATCGTTCCACAAAAAGAAACAATACACAAAACTGTTTGATGCAACCTTATATTGTAAGACTATTGACAAATCAGATTGTTGGATTCCAGCGCAGAGTTACCTTCACACATTTTTCTAAAGTGTTCAAAAAGGTGTCTGCGAGGTAAAAAATTGCCCATACAAATTTATATTAAAACGAAACGACATTGGAAAGAGAAAAAAGTAGGTAGGTACCTACATAATAATCCATGCAGAAAAACTTGTGGACGTTCGCTATGTGTCTGAAGAAAGAACATTTGGGGCTGAATTTAAATACAAAGATACAAATCATGTCAAAGGATAGTATGAAATTTATAGAAATAGATATAATTATTTTGAATGATTGATAACAGGCTGGGTAGAAATAATTTTTTGAAGAAATTATTATGTTTATTACAAAAAGTTTCCAAAAGTGCCTAAATTTCAGAAATGTGTGCTCGAAAAGGTGTCGCAAAGGTAACCCTGATCCATTTTTCTTTTCACTACACCCACATCGTGTGGGTTTGCGTTGGAATGAGTTTATATGCTTTTGCAGCGATGCCAGATGTGCGGATTTTTTCCCATTTTGTGATTATTTCAATCAAAATATGGGGAAATATACAATTGAAATGGGAAAACGAAGCTCTACGTTTTGGTTTATTTATAGTGTGTATTTAAATTAAAATCTTCTTCATTAAAAAACAAAAATATGCAATTCAACGGCGACTCTTTTTATGAACCTGAAAAACATCAGCCTGAGGGAAAAACGTATTTTTTAATAATTATTACCTATTATTAGCGTTTGCTCCCTGCGCATGCAAAAAAAGAACGCTATGGTAACAGGTATAGTCCCTAGAAATGTATATCAAAAAGTCAAATGTTGATTTGATGGAATTGTCCCCATACCCCTAAGTATAATTATATAGGTACAGTGAAAGTGGAACTTCCATAAGTGCAACTCTCAAAATGACAGAAAATAAATTCGAGTTATAGAAACTTCTAGTTAAGGAAATGTAAACGAAATGTGGCTATTCTATATAGGCTTAGAAAAATAATTTCATACGAATTTAATTCTATATAGATTTTGTTAGCCCGGATAATTATCGGGGCTTATTCATTAGCCTCGATAAAGACTCTGCAACCAAAACTATCATTGTCTTTAAAGTTATCGAAAAGTTATATCGATTTTGTCATAAAATGACAACTGACAAAACAAAATTCATTAAAAAAAATAGAAGCATTTTACCAAAAATATTCATATAAAATACCGAATTTGTATTTTTCCATGTTTATTAACTTTCTCGTATACGTAGTAAGAGAAAGATATTGTTTTCGTACAAAATTTTGAACTCGAGATTTTGATCAATTCTGATATTACGATGATAGGGGAACTCAAAAAAGTGGGTCTCGCAATTCTGTTCGTCCGTATGTCTGTCTGTCCCACCCCTGGGGAAACGCTGGACGGATTTGCTTCAAACTTCGTATTTATAGTTTGTGGGCTTCTTGTTAGGGACGTTTTTTTTATGCTAGCCCTAAATATAACGCTGCATCGTTCCCGATGCCCAAAATAATAAAGTCGCCAAAAAGTAGCCAAAAGTTTAAAAAGGAACTTCATACAAATAAAACTTAATACTCGATGTATTTTCAACAAAACCTGGGAAAAGACTGTCAAAGTGGCATTTGTGGCCTGTGGGAATAAATTCTTTCTCAGAGATAAACTTACGAAAAAGTCAGGAAACGCTTTCTTAAAAAAATACATGCATTTTGTTTTTCCGTAAATTTAAGTAGGTATGTGATGTTTGTCAATTCATACATCTCAGTGGTAGAAAAAATTTTAAAATGTCTGATACACAAACAGGCGAATAATTTGCTACTTTATCATGCAAAATTGCGTGGCTTGGTAATGTAAAGCCAGTATAAATCGTGTAAAATGTTTTTAATACCCGGATGGAAACTTCATTCACAGGAGGGACCAAAAAGTCAAAAACTTGGAAAAATGAAAACGTATCTGGAAAACAAAAAAAAATGTATTTACCTACCCAAGAATTATTTTCCAAAGTAGGTACATACATATTGATACATATTTAAATTGGAAATAGTAAACACATACATATACCAAATATTATATGCTGTCTGCATATCAATTACCTTCCTATTATTTTAAATCTAATTTTTTATTCAATTTGTTCCTTTCAATCTAGTGACAACACTTATATGTATATCAAACTTCTCGCCATTATATTTGACGTTTCCCAGCCACGGGGTTTCTCCCCTTTGGTTTAATTAAAATCTCTATTATAAATTCCACATCTACCTACTCACTTCCATAATTTAAACACATCCACGTGTGTACCTGTACGTATTTATAAATTAATATCAATATAAACGATTTTGTCAACCATTTACAAATAGTGTTACCCAAAAATAAATAAATAAATAAATAAATAAATAGCGCATATAGCTAATTAAGCATTTTATTTTTTAATTTGGCATATTCCGTTAGAAAATTGCTGGCTACACTGCCAACATATATCTATTAAAATCATTCATGCTATATGATACTATTTTTCCTACTAACGCATTTCCCACCCCACCCTTATCCATACTACCGACAGCTACGATTACCCCTACTTGCGATAGTACCTACCTCCTACAACAACAAAACATTCCAAGTTCAACAAGGGCATCCATTTATAATAACTTAAACCGCCCCCCTCCAACAGTATATTTGTCATTTTAGTAATCGCAACACTAACCCACAACAATAAACACGCTCGACTACGACACGTTCCACTAAGGGTGAGTGATGCGAATATTCGCTATCGTTGCAAAGTTAAGATGTAGGCGGCGTTACTTGTCTCCGGATGACTTGCCACCGGATGAGTTGCACCCGACCCGTTTAGCAAAGCAGTATCCTGTTCCACTAATTGTCAGTCGAGTATAACAATATTATGTGGTATACGTACTACGTACAATTTTGTTATACTCGGCCAAGAAAATGTCTCCACTGATTTAGCTCGCGAAAGAATTGCCTGGTACCTACATTAAATCGGCGATAAATTTTGACATTTTCGAAACAAAACAAATTTTCAATTGACTATTTCGTGGAATACTTGATAATCGATGTAAGTGAGTGGAAAAAAGTGAAAAAATAACAAAAATCAAAATACATGTGGCAATAAAATATGGGTGTGTGTCCTCTCTATATCCTGTACAAGTACAACGAATTTAGCGAGCATTTATCTGTGCTGTGGAGAGAAAAGCGCTCGCTAAAATTAAGCGCAAGCAGGATACTACGCTTTAATTTCAAAATTGAAATTGTATCTTTTTCGTTGGTTAACTTTCTTCACTGTCTATTTCAAAGGTAAATTATTGATAAGTGAAAACTTTATGGTCATTTACGGTTCGATATTTGTTACGATGCCAAGAAAGAATGGTAACAATAGTCGGCGTTCTTAAAATGCAACGCGACACAGAAATATTGCAGCACTTCGAACGGAAGAGGAAGAGCGCGAATCAGAATGATTGAAAAGTGACATAGAAGAAGAAGAAGAGATATTGGTGCTCGGCAAACTGATGAAGCAAGATCACAACGTGAATAGAATGCAATTAAATTAAATTCGACGGGCGAAGTCCGTCGGGTCAGCTAACCTATATATATAAAAATTGAGCCCTAAAATGTTTGTCGCCGATTCACGCCTTAACACATTCACCAATTTTAACCAAACTTTCACACATCTTTGGTATTGGTCTGTATACGGTTTCTGTGAAGTTTTGTCAAAATTGGACAAAAGGGCGTGGCACTGCCCATACAAAAAAATATTCAAAATCGTATATCTAGAAAACCACCAAATCGATTGAGCTCAAACTTACAGAAGATCTTAGTTATTGTCCCTGGAGTAGTCCAGTGAAGTTTGGTCAAAATTGGACAAAGGGGCGTGGCACCGCCCATACAAAAAAACATTCAAAATAGTATACCTGATACAGAAACATCTTCTATAGGGTGAAACTTGATGACGTTTTATCACGATAACCGCTGGGCCAATTTTCATAATCTTTTTTTTTGTTTTGTTCGTATTGCTGTATTTCACGTTTAGGCAGAAAGAAAATTCCACCAAGTCGTTTTATTATCATTTCTCGCATTTTACGAAAGAACATTATTACCTAAGACCTAAGCAATACAATTCCTATGCACGGGCAAAGCCGGGCAGTTACAGCTTTTTCGACAGTCTTGGAATTGAAAGCCAAAGTTTTTAAAATTTGAAACATTGATATAATGAAGTCAATAATGTTGTCTAGGCAATACGATTTCTGAAAAAAAAAAAAAAACAAAAAAAAGTTGTGTACCACAGAGCACACAATAAAAACAGTTTAGGTATCTATTTAACTATTTTGCACTACGAAGTGTGCACGGGCTACGCTAGTACTTGAATAAAAATGGTCTACCATCCATCCCGAGAGATACATGCATCTTTTTAGAGTCAATTTATTAGGAGCAGGACATGACTTGTGATTACATATCAAATATTTCAAGATATCGATATAGATTGATTTGTTATTATAGCATCAAGGCTAAATTCGCTAACAGAATTGACTGTGAGAATTCAAAACTATTCCACAACACTCAATTAAAAAAAGTCTGTTGATGAATTAGTGGTGTAGTTCGAAATAACTTCCTATTGCTACCAAAGTGACTATATCTACGAGTTGTTGTGAATGTTATCTCAAACAATAATTCTGAAATTCAACAACATTTTCAACAGAAATTGTCAGGGTCAATCCCAAATAGCGAGAATCGCTATTACTCCTAGCTTTCACACTCAGTGACGTTAATATCGTCCTCTGTTGTTTTAAACCCCGAAAAAGGCAGGCAGAATCCTACACGACATTATGTCTCGAAACGGATTTAGGCTAATTGACTTTGCAGAGGGACCTTACGTCATTGCTATCTCCAGATTATCAAACCGTCCACTCAACCGTCAGCATTTAAAAGTTCAAACAAGCCGAGTAAGTCAAAGTGCCAACTTATAGGAACGGACCACTATACTTTATTATAACCAAGGTAAGACTGTGAACATCTCAGACGTCATAACAACGAAGAGGTAGCATGGGCGATTTAACATTGAATGGCTGAAGCATAAAACATTTAACATTGTATACAAGATCCAGTCTACCGTATTGTGTGATTGCCTAAAAATGAACTAACTTGGCCTTAGTCCACAAGCCACAGCCGACCAAATATTTACACTAGAACAGATTCAGCAGAAAACCCACATCTGTGCGCTGATATTAAGGCCGTATGCGATAGCATTTATGTATTTGTAGAGACGAGTTATAAAGATCTATGACACTATCCCATTACCCATACCATCTGAATCTCAAGACGTGCGTCGTCTAGGAGTGACGATGACGACTTTACCTACTTATATTATGGGTCTAAAAACAAACGACTACAGATATTCTCATGTCCCTTCCATTCCTCGATATAAAAGCCATTAACTTATTCCGGAATTAATAAAATCATCCCTTCCATCCTTTGATTACAGCATTCCATATGAATCCCTTAAGCCTGGAACGAAAATTAATAGACACATTTTCATTCAAAGCGGTTTTTCTTGCCGCCTCCAAATCACCACCCGAATAATTGAAAGAGTCTTAAAAAGAGTAACGTTTAAGGTAAATTAGAAGCAATAACGGAGAATTTATATCCTTTGTCCAGTAAAAAAAAAATTAAAACGAAACGGAACCATAATTTACGACATCCCCCGCAATGATTTTATGCGCGCCATTTAATTGAATTGAAAAATACATTTATACGAACGAGAACAGTATTTGGATTCTGGATGAATATATATTCCATCTATTATCCCCTCTTTTTACCGTTAATCTTTATGTCGAATTCCCTGCGCCCCCAGTATAGTAGCGTGTGAGCGGTGTGAGAGAAGCAATATCGTACTTAATATACATTCCGTTGCTCCACACCCCCGGTGTCCCGCCATTCCGGCGAATAGTTACAAAATTGAAAATAGTTTTCCTTTTTCTCATGTCAATGTTTGAAACATTCGAAACTCTCTAACGGACTCTGTGCCACTCTACTGCCGAAAGAAACCTACAACGATTTTCATTTGAGTTTCCGCCTGGTGTGTGTGTGTTTTTTTTGTGTCCTTTTGAAAGGACTTAACTCACATATACGACGAGCGCAGCAAGCCCTCGAAACGAGTCAAGTTAAAATTATGGAAGATATTGCAAAATGAATGGCATTGCAGTCGCAATCGTAAATTATTCGTAGCAACGATTTTTCGCTCACTCTGTCGTCCATCGTCGTCAGCAGCATTGTCCTGGTGCAAGTACTTCTCGTTTTTGCGGGATAAATGGCGGAGAGACGACACTTGATATATTCCGCAATTGCGAATATGTGTACGTTGTCTCAGGACCTTTGTGTGATCCGATTTTGTGAATGTACATATGTGTGGATGTGTGCAGCTGAAAAGATTGCAAAACGCGTCAATGATGCGTTATGTTATGTCCGAAGGATAGTCGTCCCTCATGCAGCTAAATATGTTGATGGGATTGTAGAGTATGTTGAATAAAAACGTCCATTTCGCAGGCAGAGGACAGATTTATAGTGAAATTTAAATTTTATGGGCTATTCCGTGCTTCGATGATGATACAAAGTCTGTGTGGTATTAGTGGAACATCAATTTTAATGGATGGAAACAGATTGACAAATTATAGCTAATCGTTTCCGCACAGACACAATGAGGGTTTTTTTTTTTAATTAGATTTCTAATTAACGACGAGGGAGTCATTTTGGTAGATAAAAGCCACAACACTTTTAGCCAATAAATTAAATGCAGCAAACATGTTATGCCGTTATCTCTATATATGACACCGATTGGAAAGTTGGAAAGCAAGCACGTAGCGGTTCTAGGCCACAGATCGTATGTGACCTTGGTTTAAAATAGAAGTATCTACCTACTACATAATAAATAAATAAATAGGTAAAGGTTGTTTTTCTTTAGAGATATAGAACTTTAAGTTGGCAACACTATTTTAACTGGCGGCCAGGGGCCTGTACCACAAAACTTCAAGTCTTGTACAACAGGCGAATTTTAACAATTAACAATGGTTTCTGTACCACAAAACTACATGTCAATTTAACAATTAACAATTGTACAAGCAAACCTTAACAATAATTGGGAAATACTAAATTTCCCCACTTTCTGTACCACAAAGCTACAAGTGTAGACAACATTTTGCAAACGATAGTTATAAACTTGAAAAAATTTAACGTGTGAGTTGAAATTTGTTAAGTCGTTACAAGTCATATCTTATGTGGTTTTAAGAAGAAATTTGAAGCATTTGTCTTGATAAAATATTAACCATATTAAACTAGTCTTAGTATAGGACAAATTTTTAAAGGAAATCCTTATTTCCACAAGTTAATCGGAAAAGGGGGAACATTTTTCTGCGAACTTTTTGCTTTTAATGCACATTCGTATGCCCAGCTCAGTGACTATAATTTAAACATTTTTTGTTTCGATCGGATAGAATTGATAAACTGATTAAGTTTATAGATATAGATATCGTATACGGTGGCGCATACAAAATAATAAACACATATTTAATATAAAAATATTTTTAAAACTGGCGAAACTGGAAATCGTGTCGTTGAGTATTTTGTGAATTGATGGCACCAACAAATATTAACAACATATTTTATTTAATATGATTTCAGCTAAGACGATTTGCCTGCGCATAGTCTGTCCGTCGCGGAAGCACTTGTACAAATGACTTGTACAAACAAGGGAAATTTTGATATTTAACAAGTGAAGCGTTTTTATTTTGTGGTACAGAAATTATAGTTACTTGTTAAATCGGCATTGCTAACAAGTGCCTGTAAAATTGTTAAATAGTAGTTTTGTGGTACAGGCCCCAGGCCATTTTGTTAGCTGTCAACAGTGATTTATTTTTAAGTTGGTTTGGCATTTCAACATGAATACCACAAAACGAAACCACATAACGGACTTTCCCTACAAGCTGCCTGCGGGCCCAGGATTTTTCATATTATAATGCTGTACAAAATCAAAGGAGGGAGCGCCATTAACGCACGCATACTTGAAAAATCCTAGTCCCATGGTATAGCATGGAAAATCATTGCCGCCATTGATTTTGACATTTCACACGTATTCACAGACAGGGGAATTAATTCCGCGGAAAATCGGGTAGGTTAGGTGCACGGAAGTCGGCGGTCTAGTTTTATGTGGCTTGTGATACACTGACGCCTGAACAACGCTTCCAAATTGTCCAAATTTATTTTGAAAATCATGGTTCTGTTCGAAATACGTATTGCCGTTGCTCCCAATTTTCATAAGCGAATTTTGTTTAGCGATGAAGCTCACTTTTGGTTGAATGGATACGTCAATAAACAAAACTGCCGTATTTGGAGTGATGATAATCCTCAAGTGTATGTTGAGACACCGTTACATCCACAAATACATCCATATGCCAGAAATCATATTTAAATTGTAATGCCAGAAGATTATCTTTCGAATAAAGTAAATATCATATCAATTAAAAAAAATCATTTTTGCTTCATTCTATTTCAAAGTTCTATACCTCTAAAAAAACACAAAACATTGAAAAGAGGGAACTAAGCCGCGGACTTCTCACAATTATTCCTTAGCTTTTGTTTTGGGGAATAAGGGAAGGGATCATCATTAAATCCGTAACTTGTATAAGCAAGGCCTGTTATTGAGATAAATAAATAAATGACTTCTTCTTCAGAAAATTCAATTTCAATTCCTCACATTGATTGTCAATTTTATAAGCTTGATATGTTCTAATGGAGCTAAAGAACTACTATCTTTTTAAAACTCACCTTATATAGACATTCTTCTTGTTTCCAAGTCTTACAAAACAAAAAACTATATGTATATTCCAATTCATTGATTCCTATTAGTAACATTTTTTCAAAGCAGAAGACGGCTTGATTTTTTATGATATGAGATCAATCACCTTATCTGGATCCTCAATAATATCCGAATGAACAGATGTCATAGCAAGTGAACTTAACCTTGCATTCTCCATAACGCTTCGCGACATTGTTTTCTTTTTCATAGCTGAAAGGGTTCTTTCAACACTAGCTGTGGTCACTGGAAGCGTTGCTAAGACCGTAAGCAATAAATGTATAAGTCTAAAGTAAGTCTTGTCAGTGTCACATATATCAAGCAATTTCAAAACTTCGGTAGAAGGGTCGGATATGGATGGATTTACTGTTGACGACCCTGCAAAACGAAAAAAGGACAATGACTTTCGGATCTGCACGTGGAATGTTCGAACCCTGAACAGACCGCGTGCAGCCGAACAATTAGCGGAGGCCCTAGACTGCTACAAGGCAGATATCACCGCCATCCAGGAAGTGCGGTGGGATGGGCCCGACAAAAGAAGGATGAAAAACTGTGACATCTATTACGGTGATTGCTACAGAGAACAGAAGCAGCGTCTATTCGGATGCGGATTCGTTGTAAGCGGCAGACTTAGGCAAGAAGTCTTGAGCTTTCGACACGTTAGTGAGCGCCTTACAACTATCCGCATCAAGGCTAAATTCGCCAACATCAGCCTGATATGCGCTCACGCCCCCACAGAAGATAAGGACGATGCTACCAAAGAATGTTTCTATGAGCTCCTCGACAAAACATATGAGCAATGTCCTAAATACGACGTTAAAATCGTCTTAGGTGATTTTAACGCCAAAATAGGAAAGGAGGACATCTTTGGTAGCACAATCGGAAAGCACAGCCTACACGACACCACGTCTGGAAACGGACTTAGGCTAATTGACTTTGCTGCGGGACGTAATGCTACTATAGCAAGCACACGGTTTCCACACCTCAACATTCACAAAGGAACATGGCGGTCACCAGACCATCAAACGGTCAATCAAATTGACCATGTTGCGATCGACGCAAGGCACTCCTCCAGTATTCTAGATGTCCGAACTTTCCGAGCGGCCAACATAGACTCGGATCACTACCTTGTTGTAGCCAAGGTACGTATGCGGATATCCCAGACACCACAACAACGAGGAAATACTGTGAGAAGATTCAACGTTGAACGGCTACAAACGCAACAAACCGCCAGAACTTTTGCCGATCGCGTCTCCCTCAACCTCTCGAGAAGTCCTGTGCAGCCAGCATCAAGTGCTGAAGACCAGTGGCATCGATGCCAAGAAGCCATCAGAAAAGCCGCGACTGATGTGCTAGGTTTCACCCGACCACCACCGCGAAACCCCTGGTTTGATGAAGAGTGCCGGCAAGCACATGCAGCAAAGCAACTGGCCTACAAAGCGGCGCTGCAGAGAAGGACGAGAGCAGCTCGTGAGCTCTACGAGCAAAAAAGGAGGGAAGAACACCGGCTTCTCCGGAGGAAAAAGAAAGAGCATGAGAAGCGCGCGATCGAGGAAATAGAGAGGTGTTACTCCAGGAACAATGTTCGGAAGTTTTACCAAAAGGTAAAAAGAACGTGTCATGGGAACAAGGCCCGAACAGAGACCTGTAGAGACGAACAAGGAAACCTTGTAGTAGAGTCACAGTCGGTGCTGAGGACATGGAAAAACCATTTCTGCAGACTGTTAAACGGCAAAGACGACACAAATTCCGCTGTCAGGCAGAATGAACCATTCGACCTGGCCGATGAAAGCCAAGACTTCCGTCCACCTGACCAAAATGAGGTAAGGATAGCAATATCCAAGCTGAAGTCCAACAAAGCTGCAGGACCGGACGGTTTATCGGCCGAGCTTTTTAAGGCAGCAGGGGATGACTTGGTAGAGAGCATACACCAACTCGTTTCTAAAATCTGGTCAGAGGAAAGTATGCCTGATGAATGGAGCCTCAGCATTGTTTGCCCGATCCATAAGAAAGGAGACCCTCTAAACTGCGCCAACTATAGAGGCATATCAGTCTCCTTAACATCGCTTACAAATTTCTGTCTGCCGTACTGTGTGAACGCCTGAAACCATTTGTCAACGAACTGATTGGACCCTATCAGTGCGGTTTTAGGCCCGGTAAGTCCACAACAGACCAAATATTCACACTACGGCAGATCCTGGAGAAAACCCAAGAAGTCCAAATAGATACTCATCACCTTTTTATCGATTTTAAAGCCGCATATGACAGCATTTATAGAGACGAGCTATACAGAGCCATGTCTAGTTTTGGCATCCCTGCCAAACTTGTCAGATTGTGCAGAATGACGATGGAGAACGCTCGCTGCTCCGTAAAGGTCGGAAACAGTCTCACCGAGACCTTTGATGTCAAAAAAGGATTTAGACAAGGTGATGCGCTGTCATGTGACTTTTTCAACATCATTCTTGAGAAAATTGTGCGAAACTCGCAAGCCAACACCAGGGGCACAATTTTCCAGAAGTCTGTGCAACTACTTGCATACGCTGACGACATCGACATCATTGGCAGGACACAGCGAGCTGTCACTGGTGCGTTTGCAAGTATCAGTACAGAGGCGGCAAAAATGGGTTTGGTGGTGAATGAGGGCAAAACAAAATATATGCTGTCAACTAGAAGGGACACACAACATCGACGAATCGGACAGAACGTCACGATAGACAGCTATAACTTTGAGGTAGTTCGGGACTTTGTCTATCTCGGCTCCGCTATTAATTCTGAAAATGACATCACATCAGAAATCAAGCGAAGAATTACACTTGCCAACCGCTGTTACTTTGGCCTAAGAAGGCAATTGATTAGTAAGGCCCTGTCGAGAAACACTAAGGAGACTCTATATAAGACCCTCATCATCCCAGTCCTGCTTTATGGCGCAGAATCATGGACGTTGTCAAAAGCGGATGAAGATCTCCTTGGTCGCTTCGAACGCAAAATTCTTCGAGTGATTTTCGGTCCCGTTTGCGTTGACGGGCTTTGGAGGAGGAGATTTAACAGCGAACTCTACGAGCTGTACAGCGACATCGACCTTGTCAGAAAAGTACGTATCAGTCGACTAAGATGGCTAGGACATGTAGAGCGAATGAACACCAACGCTCCGGCCCGAAGAGTCTTCGATTCCAACCCGGAGGGACAACGCAGTAGAGGAAGCCCTCGCCTTAGGTGGCGCGCACAAGTGGAAGGGGACCTCAACCAACTTGGAGTGCGCAACTGGAGGCAGTTAGCCAAAGATCGTGCTAACTGGAGAGGCGTGTTGGTTGAGGCCCAGGTCCACCCCGGACTGTAGCGCCATCTAAGCTAAGGTAGAAGGGTCACTCGACGATTTTTTTTCGCACCGAAGAATGTACTCAGCTTTCACAGCTGATAACGAAATTGCATTATCAAAGTAAAGTGTTAACTTTTCCAACTTTTCGCTCAGGCTCAACTGCAGCAAAATCTGGGAGAAGAGCTTGAAATTATGGTAGAACGTCTTCGTTGACCATGAATCTGTCCTTAAGATTTTGTATTAACGAATCTATGCAAGAAATCAGTATCGGCACTCTAAAATATGCTGCAGAAGGAGAGGTTTCTGGATTGGAACGCGTTGTTTGTTTCAATGAAGTTCTTCAAATAAGTCCTCGGCAAGTTAGGATGCGGATTGAAAAGCCTCTCTGAAAAAATCTTCGCCATTTTCTCTGATGTTCTTAAGAGAATTCAGAACTTCTTTTGTGTGGTCGATTGCAAAAACAATATATAAGGATTTGTTCTGTAGGGAAACTGATAAGGGCAGCGCTAAACTTAATAGTTTTTCGTATATACAATGAGGCTTACTAGGCAATGACTTTTTTGGATCGCTGCCAAAAGTGTTGATACTTTCGAAGACATACTTGTTCGTGATCATGACTTCATGAGACTTGGGTAATGTTCGAAAGAATAAGATCGCGGATACAAGCTGTCAAAATAAGATTCCTTTGTTGGTGGGATGAGTCCCAGAGATCGTCCATAATCTCCCTCCACCCGTATGGGGATTGCCCTTGATGATTTAGAGTCAATGGCGGCGAATCAAAAGCTTGAGCAATCAATCCTCCATCTTGTTTGCTTGATAGAAGCACATTGTAGTAGTTCCTTTACGGTATTAAAGTGCTTAACTGTAAAGGAAAGTAGGAACGCCATTCACATATGCCTACACTCCTACAGTACTCCGCTTTCGGGCATGCCGGCAGTCATTAACCACTTTGTTTTAGAGATGGGGAAATAGGCTTAGGACACCATCTTGTGGGCTTCCTTTACCCAGTAAATTAAAACATACTTCCAGTTGCTATCCAATTTCAACCGGGTAACATTTATTTGTACAATATCTGCAAGGAGCGTTAAATTTTTAGTTTCCATCCAGAAGTACTAGCTACGAGTATGTGCTAACAGCCAACCGGTTAAAAAGCAATGTGTGGAAAAATTTAAATATTGGCACGATTAATACCGCTTTTATCGGATAACACGCTTTCTGACTTTCTAAATGCAGAATATTACCTCCTTCTTTTCAGTGCAGTTCATCCGCAGCTCATGTCTGTGTTCCACCCACGTCCTACCTCAATAACAAAAAAATATATAATTACATACGAGTATAGGTATGCCGTATGCAGATAGGACACACCATTAAGCAGCATATTTCCAAGATGAGCATAGGTACATAGATTTTGCCATCTGTGCCTTACCATTCCAGCAGAGGTGTGCCACAGGTGCGGTGGCAAAAGGGCTACTAAACTATTCTGCAACGTTGATTTTTTTTTGCTTCATTCATCCGGGCATCCTTTTTCCTGTTCCTATATATATAATTTTTGCTTTAGAATTTTTTCCACTGAAACGAATGGGACTCTGATAAGAAATGCACACACATGAAAAGTTGGCACGTTCTCTACACGCAGAGAAGAAGCATGGCAAAGGTGAGGCTGGAGAATATCGCGGATCAATATAAAAAGGATACAGTTCCGCCATGGAACACAAAAAAGGGTAAACTTCCTAAATGATATTTTATGCAACTAGTGGAGGAGTTGAGAGATCATCCAACCACCCTGTGTTTCTGTGGCTGCCAAATGGGGTTCCTGTTTCAAAGTTTTTACTCAGCACATATACACATAGGCAACGAAGAGGAACTGGTATAATCCAAACTATAATCTCAGTGAAATACTGTACTAAAGTGCATTTTTAAGTCTTTACGGGACATTCTTCTTAATTTTGTTTTAATTAATTTCTAAGTGAGAAACAGGGGAGAAACTGAAAAGGGATTCGTGTTGTACACCAAAGCAGGATTAATTATCTTACATGACCTTAAATAGTCGTTGATGCCCGTTTTGAGGTTTGGAGCAACGACGACCCGGATGAACTTCTATACGGATGATGGTTAAGGACATGAAAGCAAATTTGTATTGCGATTCGTATGGTTTCAGTCAATAGGTTACTCCTCTGGAGTTATTATCAACTGGCAGTGGGGTAGCACACTTGAGGTCGATATAAACTTAGTTTCACATATTTCATAGATATATAATATTGTAGGTGTATTTAATTTGACAGTTTCCTAATGTTTTTACATAACATAATAAAAACTTTGCATATACCCAACCTTGCACCTCCTCCAAATCCTACAGTGACCCCAAGCAGGGGGTTTGCGGGGGGGCAGCATTTATGTTGAAGAATCCACATTTCCAAAAACGTATTGCGCAAAAGGTATTGTGCGAAAGGTATTTTGTCCAAAAGGTAATTTAGGAAAGGTATTTTGTCCACGAGGTATTTTGTTCAAAAGGTATTTCAGGAAAAGGTATTTTGAAAAGAAACATTTCATCAATCATCATTAACCCCATCATGCAATATGCCCGGCCTTTCCGCGTGCACACCTATCGCACACCTATTCCAGTAATGACCCCCGTGAGTATGCGAATATCCTTGCGGCTCAGTGCGATCATGAATCTGGATCTCTTTTTGCTCACTTCTGCCCACAATTTTTGAATGTCTGCCAGTGTTGAGATTTTTCCAGCGTAGGTTTGTTCTACTCAAGGATTTAATGTCAATCTTCCTAGCAAGCGTGCTTAGCGAAGTTCTTACATATTCTAGGGCCATTGATGCGTGCATTTTCGACCCGTTTCTTGCAATTTCATCCGCCTGTTCATTGCCCCCAAATATCCATATGTCTTGGTATCCAGCATATAGGGTCACCATGTTGGCTTGATGTGATAGTTCATACAGGTATTTTTTGCAATGACTTACCGCCCTCGACTTCACCATGACTGACTCCATGGCTTTTATGGCCGCTTGGCTGTCAGAGTATATCTAGTGATTTGTTTGTCGGTAATGTAGCCTCCCTTTAGGTCTTTTGCCGCTATATTTGTAAACACACTACATTCATCGCTAATTTGGAAAGATTCTCGCAGTTAAGTATTTCACTGAAGATACGCGCGCCTGTACCGACATCCATCTTAGCACTGTCGGTATAGAGAGCTATCTGATTATCTTCTGTAACTGCTTTGTGCTCCCATTCGCTTCTGTCCGGAATACTAGTTGTGAATCTTCTTTTAAAAACAAGAGTGGGGAGTAGATAGTCTATGGTTATCTTGTCCTTTGCCGCGCTCTATTGTGTTTCGATGGAGGCGTGACCAGGGTTTGGATGACCATATTACAGACTCTCTTAGTCTTATTGCGGTTTTGGCCGCTTTACTGGAGGTTTAGCATCACCTCCACTGCTACGGGTTCCTTACCCGTAAAGACCCACTTTACAATTTAATCATTCGCACATGTTGTTGAACGCTATATAGCTCTTCATGTTGATTTGGAAAGATAGACTAAATAAATGACAGCCAATTTGACAGATGTAGCTTCAACAATATGGCCGCCATCACCTGTCAAAGTTGGGAAATCCCCTGGAAACCCTTTATACCTACTCTAATCGTAGGGTTGCAATAAGAAACAGCTATTCTTTTCTCAAATGTATTACATATTTTAAAGATACTATGTGAAGAATTCTAAAATACATAACCTATGTATGTGCGTACATATTATAGATAAAAGGGGCGTAGGGAGGGTTCGAGCCGTGGAGGGTGACTTTCATTGAAAATCCGACTTATTTTAGGAACTTGCTGTATAGAAATCACGAAGATCGGTACAGCGGTTGTCGAGTATCGAGTTTGAAGAAGTTGTTTTTGTATGGGAGGTGCCACGCCCCTATCTCGGGCTAAGATTGTCTGACGATGCCGACCGTTCCTTTAAAAATCGAATAGAAACTCGCTAAATTTTAAGGAGTTTAGTCGGCAAATTCACCAATACCGACTGTCCATTTTAAAATCGAAACTCGGAGAAGGTACATAAACATAAACCACTATAAATTAGCATTTCCGAAAGGTGGGACCTTTAAAAATGCCGACTCGTGTAGAACCCCACCACAGACCCCTTGCTCCGCCCCTGATAGCTAATAAAATTCTGCCGTTTCTTTTGTAAGTTGCATATTATGGCAAATTAAGGTCCGCTAGCTACCTACAATACATCCTTTGTCTTAGGTGTGCAAATAAGTTTATAATTTCCCTTTCGCAACATACACATAAATATTCACTGTGATTACATTAATGAGTCCTTTGAGTAAAACACCGTTGAGAAAAACTCAAAATTTCAAAAGTACTACCTCACCCAACAGACCACCCAATTTCAACATTCAACTAACCCAATGTTGGATCATCTCGTCCCGCAAAAATTTGTGCAAAATTAAAAATGCTAGCTTTATGGTAGATTGTGTAATTAAAATTATTGTACAGTGCAATCTCCAATCTTCTCCACTATTCCAGGGCAATTATCCTTATTTTTCATGACGTTCTCTCATCGTCCCCGTGAAAAAAAAAAACGAAAAAACCGCGCGTTGTAATGTGAAATCTTTGTTCCCCGATGAGAATAAAAAGCAAAACAGTGCAAAAAATGGAAGCGATATACCGTTTTTTTTCCTCCTTTTCCTTTTCTAGTTTAACACACACAAAAAGCCACACTGCACGTAATTGAAATTAAGAATTTACCCAGACAAAAATAATCACATATAAAAAAAAATGGCTATGAAAAAAAGGAAGAAATGAACTGAGGGGAGGGGAGAAACTAAAAAAAAAACCGCTGAAACGGATGAGCATTCTAGAGATAACGAGCAAAGCAATTTGGAGTAACAGGACGAGAGTCGTTCGTGGCTTTGTACTCTCGTACAGTGCTGTTTGCAGACCTCAGACACATCGCTATTTCTGCTGCCCGTCGGTCGTCCGCGGCGTATCATATGATGCTGCGAGAATGAGAGCGTATTAGTCACGTAGAGCCGCACACGAATCATGAATGTGTTGTACATTTGTTTTAGAACAGAACAAAAAAAGCCAGAAGGACGAGCAATAGATGCCAAAATGCTTTACAATCACCCGAGGAGCGGGTCTCTACTCTCATGCAATGGTGCTGTTAGCCGTTCCCTATGCAAATGATAAACGACGATAATTGACTTTTCTTTTTACAATTTCGAAAACCTAGTACAATGGTTGTTAGTTTTTTGCATACCTACATCGCCACATCATCGGTGAATGATTACTTTCCGATGGTAATTAGGCAAATGTAAGCTGAAAACCCAAAGGACAGCAAGAAAAGCTTATGTAGGATACACTTGCCTTAGCTTTAATAGGGATATTGTGCTGAAGATAATTTAATTCAGTTTTAAAAATACATTTCCAACATTAGGTGATTAGCTACCAAAAAATATTCCCTGACTATGATTGATTTCAGTTTAATTGAAATCTGGAGATTGCTCACACTTTATTTTATGGAAAAGCAAGAGCTTTCATATATAGCTCCCTTACTGTTGGAAAAATATCTATTATACTGTTCCTGCTTCTAACTTTGTTGCAGATTTACATCGCATCATGTGGCACTGCAATACAATAAACGACAAGACAATATTGTTCCTTTGAATACCTAAACCACATTATGCCCAAAGAGCCATCTTTTTCCTTTTCCAATAATACACTTCTGCGGACTGCTTCAAGAAGTGTGTGCCGTGCATTAACAAAAAAATACAGTCGTAAAAACATCATACGAACATTTTTTTTTTATAAAGAGTGTCCCATAATTCACTCAAAATTTGAATTTTGCGCCATTTAATAGTACAGTCATACCAACGCGAAAAAAGATATCAATGTGACAGCTGACAGTTCGGGGTTAATAAAAATCGAGCGCTATACGAACAAGAACAACGCATTTACATTGTTGAGCAACATTTTAAAAATAATGAAGATTTGTCAGCTACAGTCCGCAATTTTCCAACAAAATCAACTTCAGTGATGATTTGATGAAGCTCATTTTCATCTTGATGGCTTTGTTAGGTAATCGTTAAAATTGTGTCATTTGAGGTTCAGAAAACCCACGAGTAATTGTTGGAGAACAAATGCATCCACCACAGCCTGACTGCTGTTTGGTTCGGATTTTGGGCTGGAGGCATTATCGGACCATTCTTCTTCCATCGTGTAATCGACCGTTTTTGTGATCAGAATTGGCCATCCAAATCTTGCGATTGAACTTTTTTCTTTGGGTTTTTTTTTTTTAAAGTCAATACATAAGCCCAATCTGTATACTCCAATTTCTAATAAAAATCTGTATTTTCTATCAAAATTACATTTTGCGAGAATTATGGGACCCCCTTACCTCAAGTCAACCGAGCCACTCTCAGTGATTTACCTTAAACCTTATTTATGAAAAATTAAAGTTGTTCAACATTAACATTTAGGCCTTGAGTAACCGATTTTCCGCCAACTAAATTTGGGCATTTTGTAAAGTTTAAGGGCGAATTGAATGTATATATACATACTATAGTAAAGCCAAAATGAAAAAGTTGCTTACCCTCTTTTCAACCCTTTCAGAACTTAAAACTGCATTTTTGATTCTTTATCAAAGTACAAAGTTTGAAGTTAATACGACTAAGGGTTAGCGTGTTATAAAAAAGCACCTCTTAAAGGGGCTGCGTGGCTCATCGGGAAGTTAGTTTAAAATCAATTACACAATTTGTACTTAAAGGACAAACAGACAGACAGACAAGAGAAAAAATAAATAGTTGGCCCAACAGGTCATACCCTAAGCCTTATTCTCACAACCATTGGTTTGAGTGGGAGTTTTTTTTTGGGACGAATGAAAGGGAACAACAAATTTATAGCGATTCCGGACGGCTTAATTGAGAATCTTTTTCACAACAGTTGTACCCTCAAATTTTTGTTAGACGTCCGCGAGAGGTGGTGCAGTGGAAAAAACCTTTAGATGTAATTTTGTGTTTTTCCGGGGATCGAACCTGGGACCCTTTCGCACAGTAGTCCAGCACACTAACCCACAAACCATTAAGAACTAGACCGCCCCTTGCACCTACCCGATTCTCCCCGGAACAAATTACCGTGTCTGATGTGAATACGTGTAAATGTCAAAATTAATGGCGGCAATGATTTTCCATGCTATACCTTGGGCCTAGGATTTTTCAAGTATGCGTGCGTTAATGGCGCTCCTTTGATTTTGTACAGCACCAATACATGAAAAATCCTGGGCCCGTCGGCAGCTTGTAGGCAAAGTCTGTTATGTGGGAGGAGTCGACGGTCTATTCTTACTGGTTTGTGCACTAACCACCGAGCCACTGTGCCTATACAGACAAACAAGAAAAGCAATTGAAAAAAAAAATGGAGGTCATATTTATTGTTTCGCAAAATTTGGAGTATATAGCATAAATGTAAGCAAATGGTTCATGTTCGTTGTTTCTATCAAGCAGGCGTTCTCGAGGGGTGACGCCTGAACTTGATAAACCTGGATTAGTTCTGGTTCTGGATACTAATCACTAAGCTACTGCGCCCACATATTAACATTACATTAACATTTTGTCCTGGTTATCGTGGTTCAAGGAACAAAACAATCGCCTGCCACGACTTACACCGCAGGACTACTACAATTGAAGTAGTCAAATCGTTTTTACCTTTTTTCGCATTTGATCAATTAAGATCTGTTTTGAATTTATTGTACATATAGCTCAATCTTTGAACGAAACAAAAAGATAAATTGTAGCTCAAAGTCCTCGGAGCAGAATTCATAAAAACGATTTTAAGTTATTTTGTTTTGATTTAGGTTTATGAACAAAATGGCAAGTTGAATAAAATAAAGTAAAAATAAAAAAATTTGTAGTTTCATTGGAATATTCGAAACACTATGTGGTCTGTACATGGTGCGCCTTCCATAACGTAGAGGATGCTTCCATATCAAATGCTTTGACTCACGGAGGAATGATCATCCTACTATTAAATAGATCAAAGCGATACTTGCAAGTCTAAAAATAAATGCTCAGCACTGACCCCATTATAAGTAGCAGCCGTAAAGGGCTGCCCTCGGGAAGGAGAACTTCTAACATTCATTATATTCACGAACAGTCAATCATCTATAATATCTCATCCACTATTGACTCTAAATCAGTACTTTACTGCTTTGATACCCTCCAAGAACAAAAATAAACCAGATTATGTCGGGTCCCATAATGAACTAGCCAAAAGAGGCTCAGAAAACCTTTTTCCAGGACCAAAACTTTTCTGTGGAATCCCCAAATCAGCTATAAATTTGGCTATCAAAAGCTGGGAACACAACAAGTATATTTTATATTCGGAAGACATTCCAGGTCTCATCAGACAGGTAAAAAGGTAAAAAGGTTCAAAAAAGATGCCAAAAATATACTAAATCTACGCTGACACGATATCAAAAATTTAGTAGGCTATTTAACAGGTCACCACGGTTTGCCATATCACCTTAATTAATGACCAAGAAGAACGTCAAATTTGTTACCTATTTGTCATTCCACATTGAAGAAATTTAGCAATATGGCTTTCTTTTTAAGGTGGCGCTACAGTCCGGGGTGGACCTTGGCCTTAACCAACATGCGTCTCCAGCCAGCACGATCTTTGGCCAGCTGTCTCCAGTTTCTCACGCTAAGTTGGTTAGGGTCCCCTTCCATTTGCGTGCGCCACCTATCAAAATAAAGGTAATCAATTTTTTTACGAAAGAAATTACTTAATTCTGACTAAAACTTATCTTTAAATTCAATTTTATTATTTCACTTATCGAAATCGATTTGAATGAACAGCTGATTCTCGTTTCTCCAATTTGGAACCCAATCGTTTCACTGATGTGTTCGATTCCCTTCCTATTCTCAGTTGTCAGTTTTGCTTTCAATGATCAGCTCTAACCTCAAAACCTATACTCGTTTGTTGGAAAGTCACTGACAGGTTCTTTCACTGACAGGAATTTTTCAATGATTGTTATAACCGACTTGTCAAAAAAATGAAACCACCATTCCACTGATTTGTTCCAATGATGCATTTCAATGATAGCTATAACTAGGGCCTTAATCTCAGCGCTGGTGTCATTGTCTAAGTCTTTACCAACTCAAAGTTATATCTGTCTATAGTGACATTCTGTCCAAGACGTCGGTGTTGGGTGTCCTTTCTTTGATGACAGCATAAACTTTGTCTTGCCCTCATTGACCGCCAAACGCCACATGACAGCGCACCGCCTTGTCTAAATCCTTTTTTGACATCGAAGGTCTCGGTGAGTTCTTTACCGACCTTGATGGAGCATCATGCATTCTCCATTGTCATCCTGCACAAACGGACGACTTCAGGCGTTCACATAACACGGCAGATAAGATCTTGTAGCCGATGTTAAGAAGACTAATACACCTGTAGTTGGCCTGCCGCTTTGAATAGCTCGGCTTTTAGGCCATCTGCTCCAGGGGCTTTGTTGGACTTAAGCTTAAATATTTTAGCAATATGGACTTATTGTAATGCGTATAGATGGATAGTTAATATTACTGCGATTAACCCCGTTCCACAACTGATAGATAAACCATATACGATACTTTAAGAAATCCCCTAAATGAGATTGAGATGCATCTTGTATTTTTTTGCGCGGAAAAGTTTCGTTTACGTAAAGAAATTAAAAAAAAAAAACTCTGTACTAAAGTCTAAACGTTTTACGTAAACGTGTAAAATAACCGACATAGTCAAAAGTAGGCACACATCCTATTCCAATTAAATAATTACTGCGACCGAGTTTTCGCGCCCCTTGGGCTCGCAAGGAACACAACCAACTTGAATACAAATTATATTGTGGCAGCAAGGACTCGTACCAGCGTTATTATCGTAGTCGTAACAATTTGTTTTTTTTTTTCTTTTAAATATTTCACCACCAGAGCTGCAATTTGCCACGGTCAGTAGGATGTTTGCACCAACGGAAGCAGGAACGGACGCAATGCTCACCGCCATTTGCATATATACACTGAAGGAGGATATGGTTAGTTATGGGATCAACTACCGCGAGAAGAGTGCGGGCATTAATCCAGGTTCACTGGAATGTTATGTTCTATTATGTGAAAATATGTCCACATTGCCGCACGGTCTCCTCTTTATGAATGTTGAGCCCAGGATTAACACAACAGGATGTGACCACACATGCATATGGGCCGAATGTGTTTACACATTTATGGACAGACACTCGCTCCAGCAAACAGTGGATTGTGTACGCATTTCCGATTTAACAAAATGTACTTCTGTAGGTATTACCTGTGTATACACACACTTCCTGGATCCTGGTCCGTGGTTGGTTGGTTGCTGTTCTTTTTTCATGGTTGCCTTCTCGGTTATTTTGTATACGATTTCTGTTAATACTTTTCGAAATTGTTCTTTTTTTTCTGCACTCTGTTCAGGACTCTGTAAAAAAATGCATTAAAATTTAGTGTTGAAATATACCGCAAGGATTATCGCTTGCACACAAAATAAGCGAATGTATATGGGACCGGACAGTAGGTAGTAAATGGTACAGTAACTGTGTCCTGTTTCTATTTTTTTTCACTGTGTGCCTTTCGGTTGAATACCCGTTGCACGAGTACTAAAACATATTTGATTTAAGCTCTTAATTAACTGTTAAAGGGATTAGCTGCAATTTGTTGTTATTTTTTATTATCATAGATTATTTTTTGTAGTACTACTATTTAATATTTTAATTACACATGCAAATTAGGAAAGGAAGGTGTGTATTGGTAACAGATAAAGTTGACAAATTTAATGTGGGCTTTAAACTAAAGTGGAACTACGAATCCAGGGATCACACAAATTGCGAGTATATCTTAAGGTTGGGTTTGTGATGAAATCTCCTTTTCCAAAACCCCCTGTTCCACAATCCCCTGTGCTTTAATCCCTTTCTCCAAAAGACCCTGAGAGAAAGTCCCCACGGGACAAAATCTCCCATTTTTAGGTTTGGTGTTATTAATTCTGTCGCACGACAGAGTGAGATACGTATGGGAGGGTATGCTGTCCCCCTGCAACCCCCCTGCTTGTGGTCACTGTAGGATTTGGAGAAGGTGCAGGGTTGGGTATATGCAAAGTTTATATTATGTAGTTTGCTTAATTTGACTGTCAAAACTACGCGTTTAAAAAACCGATAAATTCTTTTGAAAAGGGGATATTGAAAAAGGGATTTTGGAAAAGGAGATTTCATCACCAACCCTGAGCAAACACCTAAAGTCTAAGCTTGCAAACGACAGATTTGCGCAGTCTAGAAAAATTCCCAACAGGCAAATGTTTTCCTTTCATTTATCAAATAAAACCGAAAACCATACTCACCATGTATTCAGAAAATTTGAAGCTTCTTTTTAAGGATCTCTCTGAATGCACTATTATCCATGATTATGTATTTTTACAATTTATTTAGTAAATTTCTACGTGGATATAATAAAAAACGTTCCATTATCCCGATGCAAAATTGAATGCATTCAAGGATTAATTTGCATAGCTCAAGACAAAGGGAAACATGCAGACAACTGTACCATTGAATACCTCTGGGAGTATTTTTCTATTTCAATTAACTTTCTAACTCTTGAAACTAAAACAAACTGTTTACAAATGAGCAGAAGAAGGAACATGAGTAAAACGAGTCCTTGCCTCGGATACCATTTGAAAAATGAAGGACAATAAAGGCGCACACAAAAGTTTCGCAACAAATTCTTTTTTTTCCGCACACACATTTATACAGAATATAGTTGAAACCAAATACGGCAACTTTAAGGATAATTGGCTACTTGTAATTGTTGATTTAGATATATTTCAAATTTCCAAAGTCCAGTGTCCCGAGAACTCGAACTAAGTTTGAGTGAATTCGTGTTTGAGAATGTTCAATGTTAAAAAAATTGGTAGGTTCACCGGTCAAGTTTTTAAATTATGAAATGAAATTAAAACGAAAAACTTGCCAAGTACATCTATCAATTTTTTTTAAACATTGAACCTTCTTAAAAATAAAAACTTGGCGTACATTGAAAGGGTGTTCCATAATTCACGCAAAATTTGAATTTTGCTCCATTTAATAGTACAGTGATGCCAACGCAAAAAAAAAGAAAACAATGTGACAGCTGACAGTACGGGGTAAGTAAAAATGGAGCGCTATACGGAAGAACAACACATTTCCATTGTTGAGCAATATTTTAAAAATAATGAAGGTTTGTTAGCTACAGTCCACAATTTAGTAATTTAAAACAATCAACTGTGAAGAGATTAATTAAAAAATTCAGGGAGACTGGAACTGGGTCAATTAGTGATCCAAGTCGTTCAACAGAAAACATCGAAGCAGTTCGAGAGTGTTGCTGACAGTCCAGGAACTTTTTTCCTTGTCCTTTTAAGTCAAAGGTCTATGCAAACAACCCACGCCCACCAACGCCTTGAAAATGTTTATTTTTGATATTTCTCCTTTCAGTACACTGCAAGTTATTCCGCTCTACCAAATTTCAACACTCTACGGCAATCGGAAGTGGCCAAAATCGGACAGTGGAATTACTGTCCAACAAACTGTCGCTTTTTCGCTTCATTGGAGTTCAGAATTACTGTACAATTGCCTGTCGCTTTATCGTTTCCTCAAATAATAATCGATTTTCCAAAGTGGGTGTATACCACGCCCCCAGAATAGAAAATCTGAAGTGTTTGACTTTTCCCAGTGTATGCACCACAGGATCTAGCATTCTGGTCGAAAACACCCTAAGTTTGTTCCTGTGAAAAGGGTGTGTGCCTTTACTAGAGAACTTGGCTGGGGCACTACCGTACCCTTTGATACAGTGTATCTTATTTACATTTTTCATTTTTAAGCTCGATTTTGTTTGGCCAAAATTCCTACGAACATTCGTTTTCAATTGTCGGCCATGAACTTTAGTGGATATAGCCTTAGTAATGGCTAACCGTTTAAAAGTAATCACTTTCCAAAGATTATCAAAAACGTTTTCAAGTTCCTTGAGGAACTATGGTGGACCAACCCATGTCGGCCCCTTTTCTTCTATCATACCTACATATACGGTTTGATTTTGGCATTTCACCAGTAATCACATAGCATATGACAAAAGAAATGCTAAATACGGAATTTAAATCAGAAAAAAGTTTATAGTGGCCAGGATTACAGGATTCTGCTCCTTCTTAACAATATGCGTGCGAAGGAATCCAAAAAGGCAAACGAAAAGTGCCGATGAACCCTCCAAGTGGTATCGGATCATAAAATTGAGGAAGAACAAACCCAATTGAACTTTGGGCAAAATATTCACCTCCATTGAGAAATCGTGTGCAACAAAGCAGACGACAACAAGAACGAGCAACATCATAGTAAATGTGGCTGGGTAGGGTATAGGCATATCCGAGGGGTTGATGAAGGGTTGCGCACTCATTCAAACGCATCTTCTTCACTTAAGCCTCGGGTAAGGTTCAACCCCGCCGAAATTTATTCACCATAATCCTAAAATATACATGTGGCTATATTTGCCACACACAGAGACACTATAGGTACTCGTAGCCATCAGCTGCGCCAAAAAAGAAAGACAACATTTATTCAATTCGGTGTGAAATCCTCTTGTGCCCAGAGGATTGACAAAATATTCCATTTACATAAGGGATCTTCCTATTCGCACTCAGTTTTTGGTGCGACTCTGATGTCCAGGCCCGGCCCCAGCCAAACTAGCGCCCTGTGCAAGATTTGCAGAAAGCGCCCTTTTTTTCATATTTGCACACATGCATGTCTTTTTCACATCACCCAGGAAGTAATGTGAATGTTATTTTTTATTGAGGTATCTAATATTGGCTTTGTATGGGAGTGGGAGGTAACCAAACTACTTTACCGATATTAAGCATTTTCAATACCAACCTGACAACCGTAAGAAGAAGTCGTCTCACAAAATTTCATTCGCCTATGTCGATTCGTTTGGCCGCCATCGTGTTTTCAACAGTAAGAGAGACAGACGGACATGACTGAATTTTTTCGGAATTTGATCCTGATCAAATCCGGTGACTCCTTCCTGACGTTACAAATGTAATGAAATGACAAAGTGAATATACCTTCCTGTGGAAGGTATACAAAATGTATTCTCATAAATGAACTTTGCATATAGTAATCTCTCTGAGTCTTCTCATCATTTGCATCTACTCTTAATATTAGTACCCAACTTAGTTGAACCAAACATCTTTGTAAGTTAGAAAAGGTACTTGCGTAAATGCAAACGCAAAAATTGTTTCATTTTAGGTTTTTTAAGCTCAGAGTAAAAAAATGCATTTCAAGCAATATTTGGTCTTCTTTTTATTTTTTTCTATTGCCACTTTTAATTTAAAAATGTATACTTATAGAAAAGAAATTACACGAAACATTTAAAAACAGTAAAACAAAATTCGTATCTAGCTAAAAAAAAAAACGGCTGGCTGGATTTAAAAAAATGTTCCAGCTAAACGCATTTTAATCCAGTCAGATCTGACCGGAAAGCAGTCAAAATGGCAACGCTGCTGAGAGTCTGAAGTGGAAGAGAAGAGAATACTATATTTTCATTCATATACAAAAACAAATACAAAGGTACTTGTTCTCTTTAGAGTAGGTAATTTGTTACTCTTTTTCGTAAATGAGAAATCCCGTCCATACGTGCAGAATCAAAAACCTGCACGTTCTACACAAACAATTCCGTAGAATGATTTTTTTTGTTGGACATATTTTCCTATGAAAATTTTGCGAGTGACTGTGCAAGAAATAAAACTTGCACATACGGGGTGGAACTATTTTTGTTTTGAGATTTTTGAACTAGGTTTTTTTGTAAAATGTAAGTGGATGTGCAAGAAATATACTTACACGAACAGGGTGGAATATTTTGAGATACGGTAGGTAAGAAATGAACTTGCATAGGTTTAGTGTGATTTTTTATTTTGCAATATTTTGAGTTAGATTCTCCCTGAAGTTGCAACATTGCAAGTAATTTGCCGCTCCGTGGACAGAGCTTCGTTTGTTTATATGCAAGCTGCAAGGAAACTGCAAGCAAGCATACAAAAAGCTACAAATGACGAAAGCGTGCGTATGAAGCGCAGCTACGTGGACAGTTAAGGACTTACTCCTAGCAATGCGCCCCCAGAACTTGGCGCCCTGTGCATTTGCACATCTTGCACATATGGTTGGTCCGGCCCTGCTGATGTCTGATGCCTCAGTGAGGATGTGGAGCAGACATCTTAGTTGTCACTTTCCATTTTTTTCCTTTATCTATGATTTTTATTTTTCACTTCCTCACCATGTTGGTCTTTTTTTTTGTATCTAACTTCAAATGAGAATATCAAATCAAAAATTTAAAACTTTATTTAAAGATTTTTTTTTTAATTTTTTTTGTGATTTTTATTTTTTTTTTGCTTTCCTCAAGAGTTAGTTGAAACCACGGCCGCATTTCTTGTTATTTGCCGCCCGAGTGAGGTTTGATCCGATTGGTCACTTTGACGAAATGTTAATGCGGTGATTTTGGCTAATTGAAATAGTCATTGGAACGATTGTTGAACGCCCTTCATAATAGAAGAGTATTTTCTGTATTCTTTTGTGGTTTTCCATTGGGAACGTCAGACTTTTATTTCAGATCTCAGATTTTTTGTGGCATATGGAATATAAATTGATACTGATCCACTTTTGAAACTGTATTACTATGCTAACCAAACCTCTTGCAGGTACTCGCTTTTGCTACTGCAAAATATTTTCGCCAGAGTTTAGGCTAAAATACTCACCATTTTTTGGTGAGTAAAATCGAGATTTTGCCTAAAGTAGTAAAATTTAAAGGCGGTCATAAATCACTACTAATAACCGTTGACAAATAGGTTTACGAAGCCGACCGGTAATAAAATCTTTGCTGTTTTCCAAATAAATCTGTTAATTTAATTAAACCCTTTCGTCGAGGCCAACAAATCCCTTATTCCACTCCTGAACAACGATTTCTTGAGATTTTTATTTGAATCGCTGCTGATGAAGACGAGTTCGTGAACATTTTTAAACTTTATTGGGTAGTTTCAGTCAGAGGTATGGCATATACTCGTATGAAGGATATCTTGCCTCTGGTTTTAGTAGTACCAACTATTTTTTTTATGTTAAACGTTACCAACATTTTTTCACAGCAAACTTATTGGAAAGAGCAATTTATACTTTCAGTTTTCGTAGAAAATATTGTAATGCTTTAAAAGTTTTCCATCCCTTTTATCACCCCCGGATAAGTTGACATATATACGGTTGTCAATGCATATTACAGGATGAAGTTAAAGACAGCGCGCGCCCTGGGGATACTACAGAATTAAAGGTTCTGGGAAAAGAAAGTTAATAGTGTTAAACTACGAATATTAATCACTGCTATTTATTGTTATTCTTATAACTTTAATATAACACTGTCTCGATCGCGAACTCGGGAAGATGCCCTTATGGGTGAAATGCATAAAGAGAACTGAACTCAATATCATTGCCCCATCCACCGAGCTGCGATATGCAGTCCTACACTAACACTAGCTAATAGGCAGGAGGGATTTCCCTGTCTATATTCATTGAATTGGTATTTGTATAATGCCGCTTTACATTCGGCCATCCGACAATACACTGTCCTCAGTGCTGCTTCATAATATACCTAACAATTTGTTTTAAATGAGTAAGCACTTAGCTTCATATTATTTTTGTTGTATTTACAATACAATGCACTACACAACTATAGACTAAATTAGACTATATATACCAATTATTGCCGTCTGATCCAAGATACAAATATTTACCTCGCTTCTATATGCACATATGCCTGTCACATAGTTATACCAGTTATAATTGTTCACACAGCTAGGAAAAGATATAACAGTCGTTGTTATTCACTCAGCTTACGCTATTCACACAGCTTTTGTTGCAACTTCACACAGTTTGAACAGTTATTTTGTTCACACAGCTACAGATTGCGCTACACACAGATAATATACCATCTATAAGTTTTTCACATAGTTTTAGTTGACGCCTCAATACAGATACAACAGCTGTACGTCATCCACATAGCTTTTTTTTCTAGTACCTTCAACTTCACACAGTTCGGACATACACATACTAATGTATTAACATCATCTAACGTACCTAAATCCTTATAAAACAAAGAAATGATACGTTTTCACGCTTGTGAAAACTACGCTTAAATTGATGTTGATCTGGTATTAGATTTCTCAGTGAAATCCATCTTACCTTAAACCACGATTAGATCCTAAACAAAGAATCATATAATGCTGTTTTAACATAACATTTAACTCCATTTTTATTTCATTAATTTTAGACAAAATTAAAAATAAAAGATTATGTTTTTATGTTTGTCAATGTAAATAAATGTTAAAATGAATTTAACTTCAAGAGGTTTCATCGTCGTCAGTATCGTCTAAATGTTCCCAATCAAAATCGTTAAGTTTTCCGAATGGCTTCAAGTGGTCTGCTGAATGGACGGAATTATAAGGCTTCTGAGAATTTTGTAGTTCCGCTGAATCTCCAACGACGTTTCGATGGTTCTGGTTCAATTGCCGCCATTTGTCTCCTTGATTTAGTTTCGGACAATTTCGAGCAAAATGTCCCGAACGTCGACAGTTGTAACACACTCGGCCCATCCCATCACGCCGAACGTCGTAGGGAGCATCTGAGCGAATGGGAGTAGTTCTAGCAGTATTTGAGTGCGTTTTTAAAGCCCTTTCCCAGGAGTTATTCAAAAACTTACCCCTCGAGCTTTCTTGCTCGTTTATCCCTTCGTATGCCTTTACCTTGGTAAGGAGTTGTTTTACTGTTGAGCACTCGGACGCGGTGAGAATGTTTATTAAACGACGATCACTCAATCCCGAAATTATATATTTGGTTGTGGTAAAATCGTTTACCTTACCTTTTGCCATCGCACATACACTATATACATAGTTTTCAATGGATTCGTTTTCCATTTTGTGACGCGACATTAACTGCACATGAATTTTCGATTCATCGCTTTCGTCAGGAAAAGCTTCTTTTATACCTTCTTTAAACGCACACCACGACGCGAACTGCGACTCGTTACCAATAAACCAATTTCGGGCTGCTTCCTCTAGGCGGAGGGAAGCATAAAAAAGAGTATTACGGTCATCCCATCCGTAAATGTTCTTAATATTTTCAACCGAGTTTAGCCACTGATTCACACCTAAACCAGTACCACGCTTAGACGGGTCAAGGGCAGGAATTAGTTTGTTGACCTCATCTGCACCTAGTCGCATAGGGGGTGAAGATAAAGGCAGACTTCTTACTTGAGACGAACGTTCACTGCACTCACTTTCACGCAGCATGAGCTCTTTTTCCCGACGCAGTAGCTCATTTTCCTTTTTTAAAAGTTCTATTTGCGACAATAAATTATTTTCAATTTTTTTTTCACGACTTTCCATTGCAAACGCACTGATTTAAAAACACAACTTTTCTTCACTAAATCCAATGATGCTTACTCTGAGGAGTATGTTCTACAACTGTGCCACAAAAACCTTTTCCATGGAAAAAGCTGGCTAACAAACACAACACGAGATGCAGTCCAGACGACCAGACGAACGGCAAAACACTTTACCGCTTCTGAAACACTCAAGGACACATATTGTCGCTTCTCCATGAGGAGCAGGATCAGACATGCACGGAACGAATTTGAAATTGTACCCACACACAGACCGATCGACAAACCGACAGTAACCATAAGTAGGGGTAGGCATTTAAAAAGGACGCAGCAACACAGTCAACCACAAAGCTCATAAATTCAAAGAGAAGAAAGACCACCCGTACAATAAACAACATGCATACATGTCATGCACATGCATTCCCGCCAACGCACACAGCACACAGAACACAGAACACAACACACAGCACAGAACACAACACACAGCACACAGCATACAACACACACACACAGAGCACACAGCACACAACCAGCCCCCCCAACAAAGTGGGTGAAACATCTGTCGTCTCGTCATACACACAGATCGAATCAACTCAAGCTCGTTTCATTAAATTTATATATATCCAAGGATATCAGTGAAAAAATAAGGGGATGAAAATCACATCTGAATAATATATTAGTATGTATGGGTTGGGTATGCCCATATACATAGGTATTGCATACTGTATCTACGGATACTGCTCCAACAAGATCAACTGCATTGGGCGAGTTGTCTGCAGCTGCTCGACATTCATTTAATTTACCTATTATAAATATATATTTGTTTTTTACCAATAGATACCAACTGGTTTCTTACCCCGCGACGCCTTAGCGCCGCTGTTGTCATCAAACGTGTCCTTTGACTTTAATTGCATAGATTTTTAATTTTTAATTTTTTTTTTTTTTTTTTTTTTTGTATCATTATTATTGTAACACTTGTAGGACTTTAGATTTGGCGCACGTATCTCACTTCTGATATGTTAAACTACGAATATTAATCACTGCTATTTATTGTTATTCTTATAACTTTAATATAACACTGTCTCGATCGCGAACTCGGGAAGATGCCCTTATGGGTGAAATGCATAAAGAGAACTGAACTCAATATCATTGCCCCATCCACCGAGCTGCGATATGCAGTCCTACACTAACACTAGCTAATAGGCAGGAGGGATTTCCCTGTCTATATTCATTGAATTGGTATTTGTATAATGCCGCTTTACAATAGTTATGCAATCACTTGAGAATAATAGGGTTAAGTGCTATTGAAGTACAAGTTCGAGGTTCAGAGTTTTACATATGATGCTTTTAGGGCATATTACATTTTTTAAAATGTAGTGCAAAATGTGAAACCCGATGAATATAATTTAAAATTCTTAATGCGAATATGCCGTTAAACTCTGTTAAGACCAGATGCAAGTAGGACACTGTCCGTACCATTTTATGAAAAAGTATCCTTGCTAAACTTTCGGGGATGATATTGATTTAAAAACAAAAGCTCAAAAAATGTGTAAACCTTTGTTTAATATGCATAAGTTTGTAAATTTTCTTTGGAAGATATAAGATTTATATTTACCCTTAAGAATTTTTATAACTTATGCTCCCGATGTATGTATATATGTAGTTCTATTCATACTTTTACAATGATATCTTTTATAATAGGATTACCTTCTTAGTTATAGTTTTAGTTTTATTTTAGTTTTAAGGTCTAGACATAAGTAAAGAATGCCTCAAAGAGCAATGTTGAGATTGTATGCTGGGAGCAAGTGTACACATATAAAAAAAAAGTACAAATTTATGTTATTGAACTTTATTATTAAAAGTTAAAAATCTTTTGTTTAAAGTAAGTTTAGTCAGACATATCTTTAAGTCGACCAAAAATATGCCTTTAGTTTCTTTTTAGACGAAATAATTTATATGACTCAATAAAAACAAAAATGTAATGTAAAAAAATGTAATGTAATGTAATGTTAAACTCTTGAAATTGGTAGCTAGTCCTGTTATGGTCTTGACATATAATTTAATTATAATTGCAGATTCGTTTAACCTGGATTCAATGCAATTATATAACGGTTAATAATGGCCTATGGACTTACCCTGTACTCGCCAGTATCCGGAAGGCTAGACGACTTAAACGTCTTAAACGATATCAACCATCTTAGCGATATCAGTTTATAGTTTAATAACTAAAAGTAATTAGTTCCTAGAGCGGACAGTGTAACCCACCTACCCAACCCCAGGCGCAGCACAATGGAATATTCTGGATTAAGTTCATCTCCTCGCGGACAACGCTTAACTAAAAAAAACGATCAATTAGTTAGATGTGATCTTTTTAGGGTATGTTTGTACATAACTGATAAATTGAACTTGTGGTAAGCCCTAAATGTCCAAACTAATCGAAAAATTAAGAGTTTGTTATTGAATCTGAACAATTTCTCCGTGTGGATATTTTTGGTATGCTTTGGTATGCTTTGGATATCGCCAAGTTACACATATATTTGGATATCGCCAAGTTACACATATATTTGTACATGGACACACGATCACATCATGGGCATGACATTCATTCCCATGAATAATTTGGTTGCACACAAAAACAAGGCGTCATTCCATCTTCATCATCATCATCATTTTCAATGGTCCGCTTGTCCATTAAGTGGGTCGCGGGTGTAGGTTGCTCAAGTGGACCCTCCATAGCTCTCGATCCTCCGCCATCGACTCTAAATCCTCAAGGGCAATCCCCATACGGGTATAGGAGAGATTATGGACTTGATCTAACCATCTCATCCTTGGTCTACCTAGAGGACGCCTACCCGATGGTACGGATTCAATAGCACGTCGTGGAATCCTGGTTGGGGACATGCGTTTAACATGACCAAACCACCGAAGCATGGATCGCTCCGTCCGGAGAAGTAGCTGCTCGACATTGAGTTCCTCACGTATTCTGGTATTTCTGATGCGATCTCGACGGGTCACACCAGCAATACTACGGAGAAATCTCATTTCGGCAGCTTGTATCCGCGATCTTATTCTTTCGGTCATTACCCAAACCTCAAGACCATAGGTAAGAGTTGGAACAAACACCGAATTAAAGACTGACAACTTAGCTTTGACACCAAGTTCAGTCCTCCTAATAACAGAATGACCAAGCTGTCTCAAAATTGACCCAGCCTGACCAATCCTACAGGAAAACTCGGCATTGCGTCATTCCAATGAAACAAAATTTGGCAGGTACAGAAAAATGGAACTTTGCACTGTGCATTTGTGCCTTCTTAGGAACGTCGTGTCCGTACAGGTAGATTTTGAGTGAGTGGAAAGATGAGGTAGATGGCAATGGCACAGAAAATGCAACGAAAATCCACTTTCAGAAATAATTCTCCCATAGGCATGAAGGTTCTTTTTCGCACCATTGCGCTTTCGATACAAATCCTCATTTGATATTTGCGTTGATAGAGTGAGGACGCGTCGAAAGTTCAATTATACTATTCTTTTTCAATTTGTATTTTGTCTTTATTATAAACTTTTTCCCGAACAAACTAGTTACTACCTATCCCACGCCATATAAAATTTTGTTTGTTTTCCAAGTTGTTCATGAGAATCCATGTCCATGACAGTGTGGCCATTCACTTTATGCGTTGTTCCCCATTGCGCAGCTGGTGTCAGTAAAGTTTCGCAGTGCTACCAACTGCTTTCTAAGCCACTTGTTGCTTTCTGTGCCAAATATTAGTGAATTTCTAGCCAGCAAGCGGATCTCCTGCTGGGGAGGAAATAAAGAGTTTAAGCCAGCATGTCGTTGTTTTATTTAACATTTAAAATTAGCCTATACTAGCAACTACTGACTGGCGATGTTTCAGAAAATGAAGCGTACTGAGTTTGATAGATTCATTTTGCTTAAGTGTCATGATGTCCTGGTGATGAATCCTACTACGTTTCTGATCTCATGCGTCATGCCTACTCACATACAGACACTGATATTCTAACTGAGTCCTCTACTTCAGGGCAAATCGAATGTCAAACTGTCAAACCCAAATAGAAATGTCAACTTAGTTTTAATTCGATATTTGTCGGCTACCCCTCCATAAAGTTCAGTTGTGTAAACTGTTCACGTGACCAATCCAGGCCAATTAAAACTCAGAGACATCGAGTGAGAGAGCTGTCATATTTACTAAACTACATAGAATATTGAACGTGCTCCATGAAAAACGTTGACACTGGTGATTCACTCATTTTTTTTTTCCTAATTTTGTGCATACCTATATAATTCCTAACTTTAGTTAAATGTTAGCTTTTATGTATTACATATTGGACTCATTTTAATAAAAAAAAAAAATAATTCTAATAAATTTGCTGTATGTATTTTTTTTTTTGATATCTGCCTCCAAACAGGCACATAAAAGCAATTCTTTTATGAAGCTGCCATGGATAAGATTTTTCTGAAAATTGTGTAAAGGCACTTATCCGAGTTTTACTGTATATAGCATAAGGGTTCCGGTCCCAAAAAAGGATTTTATGAGCCTCTTCTGGCTAATTCTTCAGCATTTCGTTTGCGCTTCAAGGCCCTTATGGCCAGGAAACCTAGGCTGCATTCCAGGTTTGACTATTTTAACTAAATTAACAGCGATTGTTTATTTAGTTACTTTTTGGAATCTGGGACAGCTATTGTTACTAATGACATGTTGTAGTATGAACGAAAAGAACCACACTTTTGCCTCTGGTTAATTTAGTTAACTTCCTCGAACTGTCACAGCTTGTCAACGCTGTAGTTAAAATAGTCAAACCTGGAGTGCAGCCCTAGTTTGGTTCTGTTCCTGAGGCTGAGACTAAATTTTAGTGTTCGCTTATATAATTCCAAGATTTTTTTTTGCAAAATCAATGTTACTTATCGCTAAATTTCCGCTGAAACTTTTGTTTCATATTCTTCAAATGAATCGTTTCGTATAGTATTGGTTCGCATTCGAACACGTAACCTTTCACTTAACAAGCGAACATACTTTACCACCGGTTTCCGCAGTGATCTACTACGTTGCAATCCAGTAATGTTTTACCTAACTTTTAATAGCTCCCTCGGCATGGCAGACCTGCGTCACCGTGGAATGTAAAAGGTGGTTAAATCTTAGATTTCAAGGCACATTCAGCTCTATCAGAGGAGCCGTAGGCATTTCCCTGGCGCCAAGCCTATACATCTAAATCATTAAGTCCGAAAGGTACCGTATATGCACCCACCAGCAGTGATTTTAAGGCAAATATCCTAAAGTCGCTAAAGAATGTAGGGAGCTAGTTAGAGGGAGTCTTGTAGCTCTTAAAACTGTACCTTATCCGACAGTCGACAGAACAGCTTTAGGGCTAAATGATGTACCTATACATAATATTAAATAGAGCCATAAATATTGCCAATAAACAAGGGCTCGACTTATTTATTGAACAGAACTGAAAAGTGCGAAACTGTCATATAAATAAAATTGTGACTTTTCACAACTATCGTCACTTACGACAAAAAAAATAATGGAACTACAATCACTCTTTTCAGTATACAACCAGTTGTATGGTATTAACGGAATCTATGTAGATATTACTTGACTGACATATAATCCTTACATACTCCTAACTATAAGATATACTTTGCGCGCTTCAAAACGAACAGTACCTAGCTATGACCTACATGATCACTGTGCAGTTATTTCATATAACATTATGTATATATATAAAGAAAACACCCTCGCCATGCCATTGACTTTCAGTTGGAAGGAACACAAGATAAAGCCAGCAATGGTGTTGGGGAAATCCTTAATGCAGCACATATCCATTGATATCATATGTTGCCGAGCCATAAACTATTTGTTAAGGTTGACTTGGGGTTGCTGTGCTTGGTAAAAAGAGACCACTATAACCCAACAAGAGAATCTTTTTCCTACGTTCCCGCATAGCCTTCTATGGAATCTCTTCTCATCCTGAATATGGTGCCCCGGAATGAACGAACGAAGGCAATTGTCCCACAATAATGTGATACTTTATAGCCTGATGAAACTTAATAGAGACGTGACGTGTGGAACACGTTGTTGCGATATCCTTTTTCCCAACAACGACATAGTCGTCGTCATCCTACTCATCGTATACAACACACGACACAACGCACATGAATCCCATATCCGCCTTATGCCGAGGAAAATCCTTTTCGTCGTTGTCGTCCTATACTCTAGTGTTACACCATTATTTCGCATTCAACATTTAAAGGACATACACAAACACATACAATATGTGTATTAGAACTGTGTATATGCGGGGGATTGTGTCCGCTTCCTACACATGCACACCATTGAAAATACATATAAAACAGCGCGCAACCAGAACGAAGCAATTTCAGTCCAAGAGCGGTAGTATTACACTAACATCAGAAAGGATAGAAATTTATATATGGGCACTGGTAAGTGTCTTAAATTGATCATAGTATAGAATGTTTTATTTTGTCCTTTGACCAGAAAAACGGTATGAGTTCATTTAAAAGCATTAATGTCCTGGTCCTCCGATGATGGCTTAAATTGGAATTAATGTCAATATTCTTACCTATGGAGTCAAGAGTGTGAAAACATACCTTACCACACCTGTGGGAAAACTTCGAAAACCCGACCACCCCACCCCCTTTTAAATATCATTACTGGTCTCCTTTTTGAAAGCTCATTTATTGTGATCGGTTGGATCTGAGAAGGCTTCTATTCCCGCCCAAAAAATAATAACAAATGTGCGATATGGCATCCCAAAGGGTTAGATTTGAACAACTAAACTTTTACATTGCGCACACATTCACGTTAAGGTTAAGCATGCAGCAAAAAACTGTCATAATTGCCGTTGACTGTAGATTTTTTACTAATGTTGACGCCATCTATGAACCTGTAGGAAAACCACAGTCTAAAAATCTACTACATTTAGTACGTTTTTTTCTGACTCATTCATTGATGTAAAACCCCAACCAACTTCAAATTAAAAAAAAAGGCAGCTAGCTTCCGGTTTTTTCTCTGCCTCTTTTTTGTGGCGACCATTGCGGCGAATAGTTCAACCGATCTTAAGTTTTAAATAAATTCCTTGTAAAGCGTTCGAATGTGTGCGTTGTGCACTTTCGTAAAAGTAAGGATCCAAACCCAAACAACTTTATTATGAGAACAAAAAGATATGAAATCATAATTGCAACTGTGGCTGCCGGTGTACATTCCAACACATACAAACCCGAGCCAGTGTACACCCACATACCCATGCATATAAAAAAAAACCCATGTCGCTGCTTGCACTTGTCAGAACGTAACGATGATGGATGAGTGAAAAGTTAATAAAGCCAAATTATGGAAAATGTAAGAAACTTAGTTTTGCCATGATTTTTCCCCGTAATCCTGGTTTGGTTTTTCGCTCAAATGCCTGACTGACTGACTTCCCCATACAGTGAATGATTGATCGGGAAATGGTCATATAGCAATTTCAAGTGCGAATGTGCGGTGGATACGGATACACTCGTGCGAGGGATAAAAGTTCACTTACAACTGTCGTGTAAGGTTAATTTTGAATAAAGTTGTGTTTTGTGGTGGTGAAACTTACTTTGGAGGACTCTTTGATGTAAGTGGGTATGGCGAATCTTAACTAATTTGTTAGACATATTGAGCAGCTTTCATATTTAAATGGTAGTGGATGGTATCGTAAGAGCCATAAGAATCGGTCAATCATTAAACTGGAAATTGAAAGAAACGTTTCATTCGATGATCCTACAGAAATATACTTTCGCCGTGTCCCTGTCACGGACTACATCTACATCACGCCATACAATACCTTTCTCGAGTGCCTATCCCAGCAGGGAAGAATGGGGAGACGGACTCATACCTAGCATGCAGACTAGCCGTATTTACAGACGGAGCTGAAATGGACACAGGGTTAGGGTCAGGTGTCTTCTCCAAATCGCTGAGCTATATCAAAATCGATACGCCTCCCCGACCATAGCAGCTTCTTCCAAGCAGAGGTTCTGACAGTGACAAAGCATAGCCCGTGAGTCTGTGGTAAGGGCAATACCACCTAAAGGTATTACCTTCTTTATCGACAGCCAGGCAGCAATAAAAACCATAACTGCACCAGAAATAAAATCGAAGCTTGTGAAGTGCTGTCGCGAAGAACTCAAGGCTTTATGTACACTGCACAAGGTATCGCTCTGCTGGGTTCCGGGACATGAAGGCATTCCAGGCAATAGGTTAGGTTAGGTTAACGGGTTGACAGAGCACGGACACTTAGGTCCGTGTGCACCCATTGTGATGCCATTTTTTTATAGGGGTTAACCAGTGATGTCGGGATGTGTCTCGTGTCCCTTCTTCTAGCGATTACTCGACGCTGCCCAGCCATCCTGATATTGTCAAAAACCTGTAAAGATCAGAAAGTAAGACATCAGAAAGTTCTTGTAGGTCATGGAAGTAATGACTTCCAAGTGTTCTGGTCCTCAAGTGACAGAGGCTCGGGCAGTGACAGAGGAAGTGAGGTGTGTCCTCATGAACCTCTTTGTCTCCACAGCCTCTACATATATCGTCATCTTTGAGATTTAGTTTCATTGTATGATTTCTTAGGAAGTTATGACCTGTTAGAGCCCCTACCAATTTAGACAGCGATGATGGTTCGGCCACTGTCGTATTTTAGCCAAAGCTTCCGTGATACTTCGCAGGTACTTAGTTCCTTCCACCTGTTGTTGATTTTCATGCGAATTTTATTTTCCACTCTCTCTCTAAGATTACAGATTGGTGGCAATAAGAAAGCAGACTAATTAGCAAGACAATGTTGGACAGCTGTTTCAGAACAAGCTGATTGCTCTGTGAATACCTCGCCTTGCACATTAAAGCTTGAGTCGGGCAGAAAATAAATTTCCCCTTTCTTCCCTCCGCATGTTGTTAAAATTCCCATAATTTTCCCTAACCGTTCGAACAAAACAGAAAGAAAACCATGCCCGCAATGGCGCTTAAAACATAATCTCATGAGAGACATGAGTTATTTTTTAAACCAAAAATTCTAAAAACTGACCTATTTGTTAAACTATTTGTCTATAATCTGAAGTTAAAATTTATGTAAACATTTGTTCTTTTGTATGTTGATCAAATTCCCCACGGAATAGCAATTTAGCCGATTTTTTTTTCCTTTTCTCATGCGATGGTTTTTCGACCCTTAAAACTCCCACAAAAGGTAAATTTCCCATGACTTCTTATCAGAACTGGTTAGAGCAAAGTTTAAAGAAGTCTTGAGCGAAGCCAAACCTTTCTCCCCTTCTCTTTTGCCCGTTGAGCTTACTAGCTGCTCTCGAAATTTTGCACGGGCGTCTCTGACTTCTTCCCGGCATCGATACCGCAGGTAATCGCAATTTAATGCTATCTGAATAGGGCTTCTCGATAGATTAATAAATACATCAGAAAATTGGGTGGTAAAAAATTGGAACGATTGAAGAATGGAAAGACATAAATAATCTGACAAACCGCTGTTGTTGTTGACACCAAACCAACAGATGGCGCACCCTATATAACATTGAAACCTCTTCATGCACGACATGAATGAACTATAAATTCCCCGCACTAGCTCAAAATGAGTGTAAATGTAAAATGATAGACCTTTCAAACTTGTTTCAAAATATTCATTGACTACATTCATTAGTTTAAAAAATGATTCATCATAATTATAGGGCATACCAAAACACAGTAAGAGCCTAACCTATTGCATTATGCAAAGAATGACAAATGCACAATCACAATATTTCCAATTATCAACCAATTTATGAAATTAAATTCAACACGTACACGAACACGAAAATCGCTTTTAGAAAGGTTGACTATTATGAGTTTAACCGCAACCATAATAATATTCATTAGCACTTTGTCAGTCAGCCAATCCACTTTTCATATTAATGCTATGGTTGCGTTGGTATTCTCACTCTTTTGTTATTACAATCGATAAGCATCCAGCATCCTTTTTACATCGAAGGACCATGTAACAAAATATGAATCGTGGTCGCTGCCTATCCAACGTAGGTAAAGCTGGATCCACCACATTCGAGTATCGCCAAACAAAGTATGTGGGATTTAGTTGCTATTTAATTGCTATTTAATTGCGGTAATTTTGATTTTTTTGCTCTTCGGGAAGTGGTAAATTCTGTGGTGGACCTAGCTTACCGGTAAAGCTGGATCCACCACATCGCCTTTTCGAAAAAAAAAGATGAGGCATATACCGCTGATTTAATTGCTCTGGGAAAATGCAAAAAATTTTCCGATCGGACAAGCCGTTCCGCCAGAATTAACCGTTAAAGTTTTAAAACCCCAGTTCGCTACCGAACTCTTTTGTTTTTTTTGGAAAAATTAAAAAAAACGATTACCCCTTTCGAATTTTTCTGCTTTGAATATTGCGAAATAATTGTCTATGCCTAGGCTATCTTACAACTTAATCAAATAATTTGTCGCTCCTCTCTAAAAGTGTCAAACGGTGAAACAATTTTTTAAAAAGTTACTTTATACTACTTACCAAAAACCTATTACCCCGGGCGAATTTCTCCACTTTAAATATCCCAAAATAATCTTGTATTCATTGGCTACAAAGCCTCTTACTCAAATAATTTGTCGCTCTTCGATAAGTGTGTCAAAAAGTCAAAATACCATTTAGTACCAAAATGGGCACTTTTGACATTTTTTATGCAAATTTACAGAAAAACCCATAAAAATCAAATACGCAGATCGAATTTGTCCATTCCAAAAATAACAAAAGAACCGTCTATTCATTGGCTATTATCCCCCATCTTCAAATAATTTGTCGCTCTTCGATAAGTTTGTCAAAATTGAAAATTTCGTCACAGTATCATAAATGGTACTATGCACATTTTATATGGAAATTTACCAAAAGAACCCCAAAAAGTCATATACCCAGATCGAATTTGTCCATTCCAAATATGACAAAAGAACCGTCTATTCATTGGCTATTATCTCTCATCTTCAAATAATTTGTCGCTCTTCGATAAGTTTGTCAAAATTGAAAATTTCGTCATAGTATCATAAATGGTACTATGCACATTTTATATGGAAATTTACCAAAAAAACCCCAAAAAGTCATATACCCAGATCTAATTTGTCCATTTCAAATATGACAAAAGAACCGTCTATTCATTGGCTATTATCCCCCATCTTCAAATAATTTGTCGCTCTTCGATAAGTTTGTCAAAATTGAAAATTTCGTCACAGTATCATAAATGGTACTATGCACATTTTATATGGAAATTTACCAAAAGAACCCCAAAAAGTCATATACCCAGATCTAATTTGTCCATTCCAAATATGACAAAAGAACCGTCTATTCATTGGCTATTATCTCTCATCTTCAAATAATTTGTCGCTCTTCGATAAGTTTGTCAAAATTGAAAATTTCGTCATAGTATCATAAATGGTACTATACACATTTTATATGGAAATTTACCAAAAAAACCCCAAAAAGTCATATACCCAGATCGAATTTGTCCATTTCAAATATGACAAAAGAACCGTCTTTTCATTGGCTATTATCCCCCATCTTCAAATAATTTGTCGCTCTTCGATAAGTTTGTCAAAATTGAAAATTTCGTCATAGTATCATAAATGGTACTATGCACATTTTATATGGAAATTTACCAAAAAAACCCCAAAAAGTCATATACCCAGATCGAATTTGTCCATTCCAAATATGACAAAAGAACCGTCTTTTCATTGGCTATTATCCCCCATCTTCAAATAATTTGTCGCTCTTCGATAAGTTTGTCAAAATTGAAAATTTCGTCATAGTATCATAAATGGTACTATGCACATTTTATATGGAAATTTACCAAAAAAACCCCAAAAAGTCATATACCCAGATCGAATTTGTCCATTTCAAATATGACAAAAGAACCGTCTTTTCATTGGCTATTATCCCCCATCTTCAAATAATTTGTCGCTCTTCGATAAGTTTGTCAAAATTGAAAATTTCGTCACAGTATCATAAATGGTACTATGCACATTTTATATGGAAATTTACCAAAAGAACCCCAAAAAGTCATATACCCAGATCGAATTTGTCCATTCCAAATATGACAAAAGAACCGTCTATTCATTGGCTATTATCTCTCATCTTCAAATAATTTGTCGCTCTTCGATAAGTTTGTCAAAATTGAAAATTTCGTCATAGTATCATAAATGGTACTATGCACATTTTATATGGAAATTTACCAAAAAAACCCCAAAAAGTCATATACCCAGATCTAATTTGTCCATTTCAAATATGACAAAAGAACCGTCTATTCATTGGCTATTATCCCCCATCTTCAAATAATTTGTCGCTCTTCGATAAGTTTGTCAAAATTGAAAATTTCGTCATAGTATCATAAATGGTACTATACACATTTTATATGGAAATTTACCAAAAAAACCCCAAAAAGTCATATACCCAGATCGAATTTGTCCATTTCAAATATGACAAAAGAACCGTCTTTTCATTGGCTATTATCCCCCATCTTCAAATAATTTGTCGCTCTTCGATAAGTTTGTCAAAATTGAAAATTTCGTCATAGTATCATAAATGGTACTATGCACATTTTATATGGAAATTTACCAAAAAAACCCCAAAAAGTCATATACCCAGATCGAATTTGTCCATTCCAAATATGACAAAAGAACCGTCTTTTCATTGGCTATTATCCCCCATCTTCAAATAATTTGTCGCTCTTCGATAAGTTTGTCAAAATTGAAAATTTCGTCATAGTATCATAAATGGTACTATGCACATTTTATATGGAAATTTACCAAAAAAACCCCAAAAAGTCATATACCCAGATCGAATTTGTCCATTTCAAATATGACAAAAGAACCGTCTTTTCATTGGCTATTATCCCCCATCTTCAAATAATTTGTCGCTCTTCGATAAGTTTGTCAAAATTGAAAATTTCGTCACAGTATCATAAATGGTACTATGCACATTTTATATGGAAATTTACCAAAAGAACCCCAAAAAGTCATATACCCAGATCGAATTTGTCCATTCCAAATATGACAAAAGAACCGTCTATTCATTGGCTATTATCTCTCATCTTCAAATAATTTGTCGCTCTTCGATAAGTTTGTCAAAATTGAAAATTTCGTCATAGTATCATAAATGGTACTATGCACATTTTATATGGAAATTTACCAAAAAAACCCCAAAAAGTCATATACCCAGATCTAATTTGTCCATTTCAAATATGACAAAAGAACCGTCTATTCATTGGCTATTATCCCCCATCTTCAAATAATTTGTCGCTCTTCGATAAGTTTGTCAAAATTGAAAATTTCGTCACAGTATCATAAATGGTACTATGCACATTTTATATGGAAATTTACCAAAAGAACCCCAAAAAGTCATATACCCAGATCTAATTTGTCCATTCCAAATATGACAAAAGAACCGTCTATTCATTGGCTATTATCTCTCATCTTCAAATAATTTGTCGCTCTTCGATAAGTTTGTCAAAATTGAAAATTTCGTCATAGTATCATAAATGGTACTATACACATTTTATATGGAAATTTACCAAAAAAACCCCAAAAAGTCATATACCCAGATCGAATTTGTCCATTTCAAATATGACAAAAGAACCGTCTTTTCATTGGCTATTATCCCCCATCTTCAAATAATTTGTCGCTCTTCGATAAGTTTGTCAAAATTGAAAATTTCGTCATAGTATCATAAATGGTACTATGCACATTTTATATGGAAATTTACCAAAAAAACCCCAAAAAGTCATATACCCAGATCGAATTTGTCCATTTCAAATATGACAAAAGAACCGTCTTTTCATTGGCTATTATCCCCCATCTTCAAATAATTTGTCGCTCTTCGATAAGTTTGTCAAAATTGAAAATTTCGTCATAGTATCATAAATGGTACTATGCACATTTTATATGGAAATTTACCAAAAAAACCCCAAAATGTCATATACCCAGATCGAATTTGTCCATTTGAAATATGGCAAAAGAACCGTCTATTCATTGGCTATTATCCCCCATCTTCAAATAATTTGTCGCTCTTCGATAAGTTTGTCAAAATTGAAAATTTCGTCATAGTATCATAAATGGTACTATGCACATTTTATATGGAAATTTACCAAAAAAAAACCCAAAAAGTCATATACCCAGATCGAATTTGTCCATTTGAAATATGGCAAAAGAACCGTCTATTCATTGGCTATTATCCCCCATCTTCAAATAATTTGTCGCTCTTCGATAAGTTTGTCAAAATTGAAAATTTCGTCATAGTATCATAAATGGTACTATGCACATTTTATATGGAAATTTACCAAAAGAACCCCAAAAAGTCATATACCCAGATCGAATTTGTCCATTCCAAATATGACAAAAGAACCGTCTATTCATTGGCTATTATCCCCCATCTTCAAATAATTTGTCGCTCTTCGATAAGTTTGTCAAAATTGAAAATTTCGTCATAGTATCATAAATGGTACTATGCACATTTTATATGGAAATTTACCAAAAAAACCCCAAAAAGTCATATACCCAGATCGAATTTGTCCATTTCAAATATGACAAAAGAACCGTCTTTTCATTGGCTATTATCCCCCATCTTCAAATAATTTGTCGCTCTTCGATAAGTTTGTCAAAATTGAAAATTTCGTCATAGTATCATAAATGGTATTATTCACATTTTATATGGAAATTTACCAAAAAACCCCAAAAAGTCATATACCCAGATCGAATTTGTCCATTTCAAATATGACAAAAGAACCGTCTTTTCATTGGCTATTATCCCCCATCTTCAAATAATTTGTCGCTCTTCGATAAGTTTGTCAAAATTGAAAATTTCGTCATAGTATCATAAATGGTACTATGCACATTTTATATGGAAATTTACCAAAAAAACCCCAAAAAGTCATATACCCAGATCGAATTTGTCCATTCCAAATATGACAAAAGAACCGTCTTTTCATTGGCTATTATCCCCCATCTTCAAATAATTTGTCGCTCTTCGATAAGTTTGTCAAAATTGAAAATTTCGTCATAGTATCATAAATGGTACTATGCACATTTTATATGGAAATTTACCAAAAAAACCCCAAAAAGTCATATACCCAGATCGAATTTGTCCATTCCAAATATGACAAAAGAACCGTCTTTTCATTGGCTATTATCCCCCATCTTCAAATAATTTGTCGCTCTTCGATAAGTTTGTCAAAATTGAAAATTTCGTCATAGTATCATAAATGGTACTATGCACATTTTATATGGAAATTTACCAAAAAAACCCCAAAATGTCATATACCCAGATCGAATTTGTCCATTTGAAATATGGCAAAAGAACCGTCTATTCATTGGCTATTATCCCCCATCTTCAAATAATTTGTCGCTCTTCGATAAGTTTGTCAAAATTGAAAATTTCGTCATAGTATCATAAATGGTACTATGCACATTTTATATGGAAATTTACCAAAAAAAAACCCAAAAAGTCATATACCCAGATCGAATTTGTCCATTTGAAATATGGCAAAAGAACCGTCTATTCATTGGCTATTATCCCCCATCTTCAAATAATTTGTCGCTCTTCGATAAGTTTGTCAAAATTGAAAATTTCGTCATAGTATCATAAATGGTACTATGCACATTTTATATGGAAATTTACCAAAAGAACCCCAAAAAGTCATATACCCAGATCGAATTTGTCCATTTGAAATATGGCAAAAGAACCGTCTATTCATTGGCTATTATCCCCCATCTTCAAATAATTTGTCGCTCTTCGATAAGTTTGTCAAAATTGAAAATTTCGTCATAGTATCATAAATGGTACTATGCACATTTTATATGGAAATTTACCAAAAAAACCCCAAAAAGTCATATACCCAGATCGAATTTGTCCATTTCAAATATGACAAAAGAACCGTCTTTTCATTGGCTATTATCCCCCATCTTCAAATAATTTGTCGCTCTTCGATAAGTTTGTCAAAATTGAAAATTTCGTCATAGTATCATAAATGGTACTATGCACATTTTATATGGAAATTTACCAAAAAAACCCCAAAAAGTCATATACCCAGATCGAATTTGTCCATTCCAAATATGACAAAAGAACCGTCTTTTCATTGGCTATTATCCCCCATCTTCAAATAATTTGTCGCTCTTCGATAAGTTTGTCAAAATTGAAAATTTCGTCATAGTATCATAAATGGTACTATGCACATTTTATATGGAAATTTACCAAAAAAACCCCAAAAAGTCATATACCCAGATCGAATTTGTCCATTCCAAATATGACAAAAGAACCGTCTTTTCATTGGCTATTATCCCCCATCTTCAAATAATTTGTCGCTCTTCGATAAGTTTGTCAAAATTGAAAATTTCGTCATAGTATCATAAATGGTACTATGCACATTTTATATGGAAATTTACCAAAAAAACCCCAAAATGTCATATACCCAGATCGAATTTGTCCATTTGAAATATGGCAAAAGAACCGTCTATTCATTGGCTATTATCCCCCATCTTCAAATAATTTGTCGCTCTTCGATAAGTTTGTCAAAATTGAAAATTTCGTCATAGTATCATAAATGGTACTATGCACATTTTATATGGAAATTTACCAAAAAAAAACCCAAAAAGTCATATACCCAGATCGAATTTGTCCATTTGAAATATGGCAAAAGAACCGTCTATTCATTGGCTATTATCCCCCATCTTCAAATAATTTGTCGCTCTTCGATAAGTTTGTCAAAATTGAAAATTTCGTCATAGTATCATAAATGGTACTATGCACATTTTATATGGAAATTTACCAAAAGAACCCCAAAAAGTCATATACCCAGATCGAATTTGTCCATTCCAAATATGACAAAAGAACCGTCTATTCATTGGCTATTATCCCCCATCTTCAAATAATTTGTCGCTCTTCGATAAGTTTGTCAAAATTGAAAATTTCGTCATAGTATCATAAATGGTACTATGCACATTTTATATGGAAATTTACCAAAAAAACCCCAAAAAGTCATATACCCAGATCGAATTTGTCCATTTCAAATATGACAAAAGAACCGTCTTTTCATTGGCTATTATCCCCCATCTTCAAATAATTTGTCGCTCTTCGATAAGTTTGTCAAAATTGAAAATTTCGTCATAGTATCATAAATGGTACTATGCACATTGTATATGAAAATTTACCAAAAAAACCCCAAAAAGTCATATACCCAGATCGAATTTGTCCATTCCAAAAATCACAAAAGAACCGTCTATTCATTGGCTATCAAACCCCATCTTCAAATAATTTGTCGCTCTTCGATATATTTGCCAAAACGTTAAAAGTTATTTCTTAAGCCATAGCTGAGTGTTACCAAATTTGCTCCTGTGACACGCCCTAAAAGTATGCATTACTTTTTGGACCATTTGTTCAACCCTGGACGTGCACCTTACTCTGACATTAATTTACCTCACTCTCGAGAGTAGGCAGTGATCCTGGTACTCTGTATTATAGACCCTGAAGATAGTCATTTGTTTTATTATTGGAATACGCTCTACTGGGTGAGTCAAACTTTTTGTTAGGTAACGTATGTTGTTATATGTTTAGTGTCAGTCTTCAATTGTCAAACAAACAAAATAAAAATCTATAGGACGAATTATTTTCATGGCGAAAAAACAAAAAAAGTATTATGTAGGTACTTATATTAAGCAGGTTTTGACAAACTGGACTTTTGCTCCCGAATGTTGTTTTTTATTGTTTTCTTTGATAGCAGCCGAAGGTATCATTTATTTATTTTAATTTACTTGGGTCGTTATGATTTTTATTTTTTTTTTGTTTTGCAATATTGATCTCAAACCTCTGCTGCCCAAAATAAAATGATCATTGTGCTTGTTTTAATATATTAAAGCCTAGTACGCTATTGCTGCGAAACCAAAACCCTAATATACCAAAAAAAGTAACATAGTAAATTAATCATAAACGAAACATTTATTTGCTGACATTCTTTACGAAATTACAATGAAATTATTAAAAAGAAAACGAGTAAATATACACATAATTAATTGAAAAAAAAGTTTTAAAAGAAGTCCCAGTTTCATTGTTCCACCAATGCAAAAAAAATTATCAGTTTTTAATTGTCATTTTATAGATGATAATTATGTCGTACCCTTACTGTTAATGAATGCAATAAAGGCCATATTAGTAAGACAAAAACGTTAAAAAAATACTACCGTGAGTCCAAAAGAAGCATACAAAATCCTGTTGAACAACGACGTCGTCCCTTAAAATTGATTTTGAATGTATGGAAGAAAGAACAAATGCCAAAAGTCAAGCAAAATTATCCAATGAGTGTAATTGCACTTCAATTATCTCATTTAACACCGCATTTACTATGAAAAATACAAAAGTTCTAACACAAGAAGACATAAGCGCAAATGAAGTGAATTTGCAATTTGCTGACTTTTTATTACAGGGGTCAGATCACGTAAAATAAAAACGCATGCTGTCTCTGTCACATCTGTGGCAATAAACAGAGACTGCTATGGTCGGATCGACGTCATTCGATCGTTTTCATTTAACATGATCTGGCCCCTGGACTTTCGCTCTTCACGAAAACTAATTTCTATATCGAAGTGCTTGGCTATGTCGCTAGTTCCACCAACAACCAACAATTTATCAAATTTAAGAAATATTTATATGCTACACCCTAGCTATATATAATTGAATTTGTATTTGAAACTACATAAATGTATTATGAAAATATAGCGAATGATTTTCTCTCCTGGAACGAAAAAAACTAAGACTTGCCCAACACAGCCACCACAATCGATAATTCACCGAGATTCGATAGCCCACCTCAGCTGTCTCTTCATGTGTAGCCACTTTTTGGCGCCAATTTTTTTTGACATGTTAAGAAACGGCGGGAATTAAGTTTAGGTACTGTTTACATTTCAGATAAAATCATATTGCGAGTAGACGGTTGGTGGGAATGATTCAAATTCAATTCTGAGCGAATATGTGATTTATATCGTTGATATTATTTTGTTCAACAAATCACCGGCAAAAAAAGTCAGCAGTAAATGTAAAAAAATCGGTGGCGAGCAAATTTGTCAGAATTGCTAGGTACCATCTAATAAGATATTTCATTAAAAGGCATAGAACAACCGCAAAAAGAAATAAAAATAGGTATAATTCTTTAAGAGAAGATTTCTAAAGATCCGCCGAACAAAAAATTGTGTGTAGGTGGTTTATTTTCACCATATTTCCCGTTATAGCCCTTCAAAGAAGGTGACCTCTGAGTTGGAGGTGGTACCGCTTAAAACGCTATAACTTCTAAACTATTATAGGTACGAAAATTGTTTCTGTACATTAAAAAAAAAAAATGGTAGCGCATACAAGTCTTAAGCACTTTGGGTACATCTATCCAGTTACAAAAAAGTTATGGTTCCCTAAATTCAAAATTTCAAAAATTTGTTGTCACATTTTTTTACTTAAAATCCTTTTTCTCAAAATTTTTACTTAATAAATTTTTATTTTTTTTATGAAATTTTTATCCTTGAACAATTTCCTAAAAATTATGTTAAGCAACTTTTTTACGTACGATCAAAAGAAGTTGTAGTAAAAGCCATTTTTGTCATGCAAAATTGGTCAAAAAAGACTAGATATGAGTTAACAACCATGGATTTTTTCTTCTGGGATAGGTAATTATTGCCATGAAAGAAAAAGTTTATTTTAGAGAAATATCGAGTCTTCTTTGATAATCCATGAATTGATAATATGCAAACAAACCACTTTTCATACATTATTTTATATAAATAAAAAATGTCTCATTTTGCTATTGCAAGATTAGGTACCTAGAATAATTTATATTAATCCATCAAAACATGGAAAACAAGTTTGAAAAGAGCTCAAATGACGAAATTTCGAAATCCAAGCTTTTTTCCTCAAAGGAAAATGCCCTTGGCGCGAATTATCACAAGCTTATTCAAAATTTACAACATTAAACCCAGTTCCACAAACTATCAAATGAAAAATTCGCTCTAACTTAAACTCAAATTAGAGATTTTTTAGTGGTAGAAATTGATGTCTGAACTCCACAAACTGCGATCAAGAAAATTGTTTATGTGAATGTACTGTCGAAGCCTGCGAATATACCTTTCCCTTATACCATTTTCCCACCAACGTAATTTAACTTAATCAACATGATAAATCATGTCATTAATTACGTGATTTATTATACATTTTCATGATTACGTGATACATATGTATTTTATTTTTAAAAATGCCGCTCTCGTCGCAAAATAAAATGAAACATACATTTTCAACCGCAGTTCTTAATTCAGATGTTTATTATATGTACAAGTACAACAAAAAAACAAAAAGAAGAAAATGTTTTGACTTTTCACATGTTTCGATGAATGTTGGTGAATGCAGCCACATCAACTAGAGCGTTGAACGCAACCCAATCCATCCACCACAATAATGCACCTCGATTCCCATCCGTAATAATTCGTACCTCGCTCAAGATTCAGAAAAGAAGTCAACCACAATCTTTTGGTTTTAGATCTGAAGTAAACTGGTTTTGTAAGCAGCACGTAGAAAAGGAATATAATGTACTAGGTATATTTTTAGGTAAAAAAATCTTGATTTGCTATATCTCCTTTATTTGAATAAAGATTTTTTTGTTTTTTCGTATGACATAAAAAATGGCAATTATACTGACAACAACAATGAGGTTTTGATATTTTTATTATATTCATATAAATAAAAAGCGTTCTATTCATATTAGTTATTATTCCTAAAACATCTGTTAGGACAGTGAATTTAAATTGTATTTGCACCATAAACTATTTTCTTACTTGCAGATGTATGTATTTCTATTTCTTTTTGTATATCTATTACATACATCTGCTATTTTTCCTTCTTTTTCCATTTGTTCTATGCCTTTTAATGAAATATCTTATTCGAGTAGGAATTGTCTTATTTTCATTGTCCTTTAGATGGTACCTAGCAATTCTGACAAATTTGCTGGAACGCAAAAGAAATCGCCACCGATTTTTTTACATTTACTGCTGACTTTTTTTGCCGGTGATTTGTTGAACAAAATAATATCAACGATATAAATCACATATTCGCTCAGAATTGAATTTGAATCATTCCCACCAACCGTCTACTCGCAATATGATTTTATCTGAAATGTAAACAGTACCTAAACTTAATTCCCGCCGTTTCTTAACATGTCAAAAAAAATTGGCGCCAAAAAGTGGCTACACATGAAGAGACAGCTGAGGTGGGCTATCGAATCTCGGTGAATTATCGATTGTGGTGGCTGTGTTGGGCAAGTCTTAGTTTTTTTCGTTCCAGGAGAGAAAATCATTCGCTATATTTTCATAATACATTTATGTAGTTTCAAATACAAATTCAATTATATATAGCTAGGGTGTAGCATATAAATATTTCTTAAATTTGATAAATTGTTGGTTGTTGGTGGAACTAGCGACATAGCCAAGCACTTCGATATAGAAATTAGTTTTCGTGAAGAGCGAAAGTCCAGGGGCCAGATCATGTTAAATGAAAACGATCGAATGACGTCGATCCGACCATAGCAGTCTCTGTTTATTGCCACAGATGTGACAGAGACAGCATGCGTTTTTATTTTACGTGATCTGACCCCTGTAATAAAAAGTCAGCAAATTGCAAATTCACTTCATTTGCGCTTATGTCTTCTTGTGTTAGAACTTTTGTATTTTTCATAGTAAATGCGGTGTTAAATGAGATAATTGAAGTGCAATTACACTCATTGGATAATTTTGCTTGACTTTTGGCATTTGTTCTTTCTTCCATACATTCAAAATCAATTTTAAGGGACGACGTCGTTGTTCAACAGGATTTTGTATGCTTCTTTTGGACTCACGGTAGTATTTTTTTAACGTTTTTGTCTTACTAATATGGCCTTTATTGCATTCATTAACAGTAAGGGTACGACATAATTATCATCTATAAAATGACAATTAAAAACTGATAATTTTTTTTGCATTGGTGGAACAATGAAACTGGGACTTCTTTTAAAACTTTTTTTTCAATTAATTATGTGTATATTTACTCGTTTTCTTTTTAATAATTTCATTGTAATTTCGTAAAGAATGTCAGCAAATAAATGTTTCGTTTATGATTAATTTACTATGTTACTTTTTTTGGTATATTAGGGTTTTGGTTTCGCAGCAATAGCGTACTAGGCTTTAATATATTAAAACAAGCACAATGATCATTTTATTTTGGGCAGCAGAGGTTTGAGATCAATATTGCAAAACAAAAAAAAAATAAAAATCATAACGACCCAAGTAAATTAAAATAAATAAATGATACCTTCGGCTGCTATCAAAGAAAACAATAAAAAACAACATTCGGGAGCAAAAGTCCAGTTTGTCAAAACCTGCTTAATATAAGTACCTACATAATACTTTTTTTGTTTTTTCGCCATGAAAATAATTCGTCCTATAGATTTTTATTTTGTTTGTTTGACAATTGAAGACTGACACTAAACATATAACAACATACGTTACCTAACAAAAAGTTTGACTCACCCAGTAGAGCGTATTCCAATAATAAAACAAATGACTATCTTCAGGGTCTATAATACAGAGTACCAGGATCACTGCCTACTCTCGAGAGTGAGGTAAATTAATGTCAGAGTAAGGTGCACGTCCAGGGTTGAACAAATGGTCCAAAAAGTAATGCATACTTTTAGGGCGTGTCACAGGAGCAAATTTGGTAACACTCAGCTATGGCTTAAGAAATAACTTTTAACGTTTTGGCAAATATATCGAAGAGCGACAAATTATTTGAAGATGGGGTTTGATAGCCAATGAATAGACGGTTCTTTTGTGATTTTTGGAATGGACAAATTCGATCTGGGTATATGACTTTTTGGGGTTTTTTTGGTAAATTTTCATATACAATGTGCATAGTACCATTTATGATACTATGACGAAATTTTCAATTTTGACAAACTTATCGAAGAGCGACAAATTATTTGAAGATGGGGGATAATAGCCAATGAAAAGACGGTTCTTTTGTCATATTTGAAATGGACAAATTCGATCTGGGTATATGACTTTTTGGGGTTTTTTTGGTAAATTTCCATATAAAATGTGCATAGTACCATTTATGATACTATGACGAAATTTTCAATTTTGACAAACTTATCGAAGAGCGACAAATTATTTGAAGATGGGGGATAATAGCCAATGAATAGACGGTTCTTTTGTCATATTTGGAATGGACAAATTCGATCTGGGTATATGACTTTTTGGGGTTCTTTTGGTAAATTTCCATATAAAATGTGCATAGTACCATTTATGATACTATGACGAAATTTTCAATTTTGACAAACTTATCGAAGAGCGACAAATTATTTGAAGATGGGGGATAATAGCCAATGAATAGACGGTTCTTTTGCCATATTTCAAATGGACAAATTCGATCTGGGTATATGACTTTTTGGGTTTTTTTTTGGTAAATTTCCATATAAAATGTGCATAGTACCATTTATGATACTATGACGAAATTTTCAATTTTGACAAACTTATCGAAGAGCGACAAATTATTTGAAGATGGGGGATAATAGCCAATGAATAGACGGTTCTTTTGCCATATTTCAAATGGACAAATTCGATCTGGGTATATGACATTTTGGGGTTTTTTTGGTAAATTTCCATATAAAATGTGCATAGTACCATTTATGATACTATGACGAAATTTTCAATTTTGACAAACTTATCGAAGAGCGACAAATTATTTGAAGATGGGGGATAATAGCCAATGAAAAGACGGTTCTTTTGTCATATTTGGAATGGACAAATTCGATCTGGGTATATGACTTTTTGGGGTTTTTTTGGTAAATTTCCATATAAAATGTGCATAGTACCATTTATGATACTATGACGAAATTTTCAATTTTGACAAACTTATCGAAGAGCGACAAATTATTTGAAGATGGGGGATAATAGCCAATGAAAAGACGGTTCTTTTGTCATATTTGGAATGGACAAATTCGATCTGGGTATATGACTTTTTGGGGTTTTTTTGGTAAATTTCCATATAAAATGTGCATAGTACCATTTATGATACTATGACGAAATTTTCAATTTTGACAAACTTATCGAAGAGCGACAAATTATTTGAAGATGGGGGATAATAGCCAATGAAAAGACGGTTCTTTTGTCATATTTGAAATGGACAAATTCGATCTGGGTATATGACTTTTTGGGGTTTTTTGGTAAATTTCCATATAAAATGTGAATAATACCATTTATGATACTATGACGAAATTTTCAATTTTGACAAACTTATCGAAGAGCGACAAATTATTTGAAGATGGGGGATAATAGCCAATGAAAAGACGGTTCTTTTGTCATATTTGAAATGGACAAATTCGATCTGGGTATATGACTTTTTGGGGTTTTTTTGGTAAATTTCCATATAAAATGTGCATAGTACCATTTATGATACTATGACGAAATTTTCAATTTTGACAAACTTATCGAAGAGCGACAAATTATTTGAAGATGGGGGATAATAGCCAATGAATAGACGGTTCTTTTGTCATATTTGGAATGGACAAATTCGATCTGGGTATATGACTTTTTGGGGTTTTTTTGGTAAATTTCCATATAAAATGTGCATAGTACCATTTATGATACTATGACGAAATTTTCAATTTTGACAAACTTATCGAAGAGCGACAAATTATTTGAAGATGGGGGATAATAGCCAATGAAAAGACGGTTCTTTTGTCATATTTGAAATGGACAAATTCGATCTGGGTATATGACTTTTTGGGGTTTTTTGGTAAATTTCCATATAAAATGTGAATAATACCATTTATGATACTATGACGAAATTTTCAATTTTGACAAACTTATCGAAGAGCGACAAATTATTTGAAGATGGGGGATAATAGCCAATGAAAAGACGGTTCTTTTGTCATATTTGAAATGGACAAATTCGATCTGGGTATATGACTTTTTGGGGTTTTTTTGGTAAATTTCCATATAAAATGTGCATAGTACCATTTATGATACTATGACGAAATTTTCAATTTTGACAAACTTATCGAAGAGCGACAAATTATTTGAAGATGGGGGATAATAGCCAATGAAAAGACGGTTCTTTTGTCATATTTGAAATGGACAAATTCGATCTGGGTATATGACTTTTTGGGGTTTTTTTGGTAAATTTCCATATAAAATGTGTATAGTACCATTTATGATACTATGACGAAATTTTCAATTTTGACAAACTTATCGAAGAGCGACAAATTATTTGAAGATGAGAGATAATAGCCAATGAATAGACGGTTCTTTTGTCATATTTGGAATGGACAAATTAGATCTGGGTATATGACTTTTTGGGGTTTTTTTGGTAAATTTCCATATAAAATGTGCATAGTACCATTTATGATACTATGACGAAATTTTCAATTTTGACAAACTTATCGAAGAGCGACAAATTATTTGAAGATGGGGTTTGATAGCCAATGAATAGACGGTTCTTTTGTGATTTTTGGAATGGACAAATTCGATCTGGGTATATGACTTTTTGGGGTTTTTTTGGTAAATTTTCATATACAATGTGCATAGTACCATTTATGATACTATGACGAAATTTTCAATTTTGACAAACTTATCGAAGAGCGACAAATTATTTGAAGATGGGGGATAATAGCCAATGAAAAGACGGTTCTTTTGTCATATTTGAAATGGACAAATTCGATCTGGGTATATGACTTTTTGGGGTTTTTTTGGTAAATTTCCATATAAAATGTGCATAGTACCATTTATGATACTATGACGAAATTTTCAATTTTGACAAACTTATCGAAGAGCGACAAATTATTTGAAGATGGGGGATAATAGCCAATGAATAGACGGTTCTTTTGTCATATTTGAAATGGACAAATTAGATCTGGGTATATGACTTTTTGGGGTTTTTTTGGTAAATTTCCATATAAAATGTGCATAGTACCATTTATGATACTATGACGAAATTTTCAATTTTGACAAACTTATCGAAGAGCGACAAATTATTTGAAGATGAGAGATAATAGCCAATGAATAGACGGTTCTTTTGTCATATTTGGAATGGACAAATTCGATCTGGGTATATGACTTTTTGGGGTTCTTTTGGTAAATTTCCATATAAAATGTGCATAGTACCATTTATGATACTATGACGAAATTTTCAATTTTGACAAACTTATCGAAGAGCGACAAATTATTTGAAGATGGGGGATAATAGCCAATGAATAGACGGTTCTTTTGCCATATTTCAAATGGACAAATTCGATCTGGGTATATGACTTTTTGGGTTTTTTTTTGGTAAATTTCCATATAAAATGTGCATAGTACCATTTATGATACTATGACGAAATTTTCAATTTTGACAAACTTATCGAAGAGCGACAAATTATTTGAAGATGGGGGATAATAGCCAATGAATAGACGGTTCTTTTGCCATATTTCAAATGGACAAATTCGATCTGGGTATATGACATTTTGGGGTTTTTTTGGTAAATTTCCATATAAAATGTGCATAGTACCATTTATGATACTATGACGAAATTTTCAATTTTGACAAACTTATCGAAGAGCGACAAATTATTTGAAGATGGGGGATAATAGCCAATGAAAAGACGGTTCTTTTGTCATATTTGGAATGGACAAATTCGATCTGGGTATATGACTTTTTGGGGTTTTTTTGGTAAATTTCCATATAAAATGTGCATAGTACCATTTATGATACTATGACGAAATTTTCAATTTTGACAAACTTATCGAAGAGCGACAAATTATTTGAAGATGGGGGATAATAGCCAATGAAAAGACGGTTCTTTTGTCATATTTGGAATGGACAAATTCGATCTGGGTATATGACTTTTTGGGGTTTTTTTGGTAAATTTCCATATAAAATGTGCATAGTACCATTTATGATACTATGACGAAATTTTCAATTTTGACAAACTTATCGAAGAGCGACAAATTATTTGAAGATGGGGGATAATAGCCAATGAAAAGACGGTTCTTTTGTCATATTTGAAATGGACAAATTCGATCTGGGTATATGACTTTTTGGGGTTTTTTGGTAAATTTCCATATAAAATGTGAATAATACCATTTATGATACTATGACGAAATTTTCAATTTTGACAAACTTATCGAAGAGCGACAAATTATTTGAAGATGGGGGATAATAGCCAATGAAAAGACGGTTCTTTTGTCATATTTGAAATGGACAAATTCGATCTGGGTATATGACTTTTTGGGGTTTTTTTGGTAAATTTCCATATAAAATGTGCATAGTACCATTTATGATACTATGACGAAATTTTCAATTTTGACAAACTTATCGAAGAGCGACAAATTATTTGAAGATGGGGGATAATAGCCAATGAATAGACGGTTCTTTTGTCATATTTGGAATGGACAAATTCGATCTGGGTATATGACTTTTTGGGGTTTTTTTGGTAAATTTTCATATACAATGTGCATAGTACCATTTATGATACTATGACGAAATTTTCAATTTTGACAAACTTATCGAAGAGCGACAAATTATTTGAAGATGGGGGATAATAGCCAATGAAAAGACGGTTCTTTTGTCATATTTGAAATGGACAAATTCGATCTGGGTATATGACTTTTTGGGGTTTTTTTGGTAAATTTCCATATAAAATGTGCATAGTACCATTTATGATACTATGACGAAATTTTCAATTTTGACAAACTTATCGAAGAGCGACAAATTATTTGAAGATGGGGGATAATAGCCAATGAATAGACGGTTCTTTTGTCATATTTGGAATGGACAAATTCGATCTGGGTATATGACTTTTTGGGGTTCTTTTGGTAAATTTCCATATAAAATGTGCATAGTACCATTTATGATACTATGACGAAATTTTCAATTTTGACAAACTTATCGAAGAGCGACAAATTATTTGAAGATGGGGGATAATAGCCAATGAATAGACGGTTCTTTTGCCATATTTCAAATGGACAAATTCGATCTGGGTATATGACTTTTTGGGTTTTTTTTTGGTAAATTTCCATATAAAATGTGCATAGTACCATTTATGATACTATGACGAAATTTTCAATTTTGACAAACTTATCGAAGAGCGACAAATTATTTGAAGATGGGGGATAATAGCCAATGAATAGACGGTTCTTTTGCCATATTTCAAATGGACAAATTCGATCTGGGTATATGACATTTTGGGGTTTTTTTGGTAAATTTCCATATAAAATGTGCATAGTACCATTTATGATACTATGACGAAATTTTCAATTTTGACAAACTTATCGAAGAGCGACAAATTATTTGAAGATGGGGGATAATAGCCAATGAATAGACGGTTCTTTTGTCATATTTGGAATGGACAAATTCGATCTGGGTATATGACTTTTTGGGGTTCTTTTGGTAAATTTCCATATAAAATGTGCATAGTACCATTTATGATACTATGACGAAATTTTCAATTTTGACAAACTTATCGAAGAGCGACAAATTATTTGAAGATGGGGGATAATAGCCAATGAATAGACGGTTCTTTTGCCATATTTCAAATGGACAAATTCGATCTGGGTATATGACTTTTTGGGTTTTTTTTTGGTAAATTTCCATATAAAATGTGCATAGTACCATTTATGATACTATGACGAAATTTTCAATTTTGACAAACTTATCGAAGAGCGACAAATTATTTGAAGATGGGGGATAATAGCCAATGAATAGACGGTTCTTTTGCCATATTTCAAATGGACAAATTCGATCTGGGTATATGACATTTTGGGGTTTTTTTGGTAAATTTCCATATAAAATGTGCATAGTACCATTTATGATACTATGACGAAATTTTCAATTTTGACAAACTTATCGAAGAGCGACAAATTATTTGAAGATGGGGGATAATAGCCAATGAAAAGACGGTTCTTTTGTCATATTTGGAATGGACAAATTCGATCTGGGTATATGACTTTTTGGGGTTTTTTTGGTAAATTTCCATATAAAATGTGCATAGTACCATTTATGATACTATGACGAAATTTTCAATTTTGACAAACTTATCGAAGAGCGACAAATTATTTGAAGATGGGGGATAATAGCCAATGAAAAGACGGTTCTTTTGTCATATTTGGAATGGACAAATTCGATCTGGGTATATGACTTTTTGGGGTTTTTTTGGTAAATTTCCATATAAAATGTGCATAGTACCATTTATGATACTATGACGAAATTTTCAATTTTGACAAACTTATCGAAGAGCGACAAATTATTTGAAGATGGGGGATAATAGCCAATGAAAAGACGGTTCTTTTGTCATATTTGAAATGGACAAATTCGATCTGGGTATATGACTTTTTGGGGTTTTTTGGTAAATTTCCATATAAAATGTGAATAATACCATTTATGATACTATGACGAAATTTTCAATTTTGACAAACTTATCGAAGAGCGACAAATTATTTGAAGATGGGGGATAATAGCCAATGAAAAGACGGTTCTTTTGTCATATTTGAAATGGACAAATTCGATCTGGGTATATGACTTTTTGGGGTTTTTTTGGTAAATTTCCATATAAAATGTGCATAGTACCATTTATGATACTATGACGAAATTTTCAATTTTGACAAACTTATCGAAGAGCGACAAATTATTTGAAGATGGGGGATAATAGCCAATGAATAGACGGTTCTTTTGTCATATTTGGAATGGACAAATTCGATCTGGGTATATGACTTTTTGGGGTTTTTTTGGTAAATTTCCATATAAAATGTGCATAGTACCATTTATGATACTATGACGAAATTTTCAATTTTGACAAACTTATCGAAGAGCGACAAATTATTTGAAGATGGGGGATAATAGCCAATGAAAAGACGGTTCTTTTGTCATATTTGAAATGGACAAATTCGATCTGGGTATATGACTTTTTGGGGTTTTTTTGGTAAATTTCCATATAAAATGTGTATAGTACCATTTATGATACTATGACGAAATTTTCAATTTTGACAAACTTATCGAAGAGCGACAAATTATTTGAAGATGAGAGATAATAGCCAATGAATAGACGGTTCTTTTGTCATATTTGGAATGGACAAATTAGATCTGGGTATATGACTTTTTGGGGTTCTTTTGGTAAATTTCCATATAAAATGTGCATAGTACCATTTATGATACTGTGACGAAATTTTCAATTTTGACAAACTTATCGAAGAGCGACAAATTATTTGAAGATGGGGGATAATAGCCAATGAATAGACGGTTCTTTTGTCATATTTGAAATGGACAAATTAGATCTGGGTATATGACTTTTTGGGGTTTTTTTGGTAAATTTCCATATAAAATGTGCATAGTACCATTTATGATACTATGACGAAATTTTCAATTTTGACAAACTTATCGAAGAGCGACAAATTATTTGAAGATGAGAGATAATAGCCAATGAATAGACGGTTCTTTTGTCATATTTGGAATGGACAAATTCGATCTGGGTATATGACTTTTTGGGGTTCTTTTGGTAAATTTCCATATAAAATGTGCATAGTACCATTTATGATACTGTGACGAAATTTTCAATTTTGACAAACTTATCGAAGAGCGACAAATTATTTGAAGATGGGGGATAATAGCCAATGAATAGACGGTTCTTTTGTTATTTTTGGAATGGACAAATTCGATCTGCGTATTTGATTTTTATGGGTTTTTCTGTAAATTTGCATAAAAAATGTCAAAAGTGCCCATTTTGGTACTAAATGGTATTTTGACTTTTTGACACACTTATCGAAGAGCGACAAATTATTTGAGTAAGAGGCTTTGTAGCCAATGAATACAAGATTATTTTGGGATATTTAAAGTGGAGAAATTCGCCCGGGGTAATAGGTTTTTGGTAAGTAGTATAAAGTAACTTTTTAAAAAATTGTTTCACCGTTTGACACTTTTAGAGAGGAGCGACAAATTATTTGATTAAGTTGTAAGATAGCCTAGGCATAGACAATTATTTCGCAATATTCAAAGCAGAAAAATTCGAAAGGGGTAATCGTTTTTTTTAATTTTTCCAAAAAAAACAAAAGAGTTCGGTAGCGAACTGGGGTTTTAAAACTTTAACGGTTAATTCTGGCGGAACGGCTTGTCCGATCGGAAAAATTTTTGCATTTTCCCAGAGCAATTAAATCAGCCGTATATGCCTCATCTTTTTTTTTCGGAAAAGGCGATGTGGTGGATCCAGCTTTACCGGTAAGCTAGGTCCACCACAGAATTTACCACTTCCCGAAGAGCAAAAAAATCAAAATTACCGCAATTAAATAGCAATTAAATAGCAACTAAATCCCACATACTTTGTTTGGCGATACTTGAATGTGGTGGATCCAGCTTTACCCACGTGCCTATCCATCATCAACGAACCGCAATAATTCGCATCATTATGACCGAAAATCGTTCACTCATCATTATTAGAGGAATGCGGATGGGATGCGACGTAAATGATGACCCATTATCCTATACAGTCGACACACAGCACAACACACACACAGATACGCACGCATAGCAGAAATCTGTAATATGGAGTTTTAGCCTAACCGCATAATAGATAATGGTGATTCGATTTTTTGGGAAGTCCAGCTAGCAATTATTATATGAGTCTAAAAGCTCAACCACCCAAGTCACTCATCTGTCATCGGGCAGTCTCGGTCGAGGCATTGAATTGTATTTGCTCGACGCAACGCGACGGGGAGTCGACACAACATCATTGTTCTGCGTCAATGATTTCCACTAATTAATGTCATCAATTCGAATTTTTTTTTTGCTGTTGTTTCTGATGTCCTTGTGCTTCGCATTGTTGTGGCCTCCTGATTATATGCGCCGCCCGGATTTGCATCATTATGTGACGTGAATGACTAAAGATAGAGCCTAGGGGAGAATTTGTCTTTGTTGCATCCAATAACTATTTGTATGCCCGCGAGCTGCGACTATCGAAGTTTCTCCAACTAGAGGGCTAGAAAAATTGAATAAACTACTGCGCGCCCGTACTGTGTCGCTTCAAGGCGGATAATAGTTTTATAAAAAAAAATTCGCCCATCTGATGGAAGGCTGTAATTATTGGGGCCCAGATTTTTCTTTTCACCCGGCCAACGTGCAATTTTCTGCAGGTCTGGAGTTGAATGGAAAATGCTTGTTTAAATTGGACTGAAGTGCATTTTGGAAGTCAGATACAGGCTGCATAATTAAGCGTGCCTCGAGGCTGTGATAGTATACTTGGCAAATACGTAACGTGATGGGAATACATATATTTTTTTGTTCCCTGTTGCGATAATAAATTTTTTTAGGATGAAAAATGTGAGGAGATTTTTACCCTCAGGGTAGGAACGTTTTTATTGCAGATGAAAATTGTATGAAAAATTATTGGAAGGTAGGTTACGAACTTAAAATGAAGTACTTTGGATAAGATTTAAAATTTGTGTTGAAGAGGTAAGAACAACCCTTATGTAGACACTGGAGGTCTTCAATGTAAACATAAATACCATTGAGATTGACCCGACAAAAGGAGGTGGGAAAACTGGCAAGTCTGTATAACGGTGACTGTGGTGTGGTCTAACCGGAAATACTGATCTTTAGACTTGTGAAATTAAAAAAAATTGAAAACGTGAATTTAAGCTACATTGATCCATGGCGCCATTGGACTTGGACGTTTCAGAATTGAGAAGCTATTTCAGTTCAGTTAAACTTTCGGGTATTTATCAGATATTCACATGAGCTGACGGAACATAAAAAGAAAGTTAAGGCGATATGTACAAGGTGGCGCAAAAGTTGTCACCGCCGACGTTCTTTCTGCATTTTTTTTTTGTAAATGAAAAACATTGGTTCTACTTTTGGATTACGTATCTTTGATGTCTAAAATGTGTTAGATAGACACATTTTTTTTTTAATTTGTTTGCTTAAACAAGTAGATTATGGAGAGGCTACGGCCCAATGTAAAGGGAGCAACTGGAAACAAACTAAACCGGTTGGAAACTCGAATTACCGGCCAGTTACAGACTCAGCGGTGACTTGATTCCAAACCAGTGGCGTAGCGTGGGTGTCTGCGGAAGAAAATTTTGCCGCCCTTATATTTACGTATTTCAATTTAAAAGACTATAATATATCTATATAATCGACTTCCAATTAGAACCAGAACGACACTGTTAATAGTTATATTTTTACTGAAAAATAATATTATGAATTGTTAGAATTAAAAACAAAACTTCTGTCTAAAACTTTATTCGAGCAAAGTCTTTTATTGCACTATCAATGTCTATAGCATCGCACGCGTCTTGCTCAATAGACAAGATAGCCAGATTGGTTAGCCTTAAACTACTCATTGTGGATCTTAAGTAATTTTTGATCAAATTTAGTTTTGAAAAACTTCTCTCGCAACTGGCATTGCTTATGGCAATAGTAAAGAATATTCGGAGCATTATTACAATATTAGGCAGACTATCTTCCAGCTTGGATTTCACAATAAATTTAAATAATTCACGTGAGTCCGCATTGATTAATTTATTTTCGTTGCCTGTGGCAGCAATGAAAGTCCGCAGTCGAAGTCGTTCCACCTTGAAATCCTGCGCGTCAATTTCTGTAGATGCGTAGTATAGATTAAATTTAGTTTCGCCCGAGTCGAGTCGAGGCGTTAAAAAACCAAACTTATAAGCCAAATTTTGTAGCTGCTGAAAACCCTCACGAATTTCGACAATGACCCTATCTAAAGAAGAAAACAGCTTCCGTCTCAACTCATTTTCCCAAGACAAGTTAGCATCCCTGGTATATTCCATCATCAAAACGGATCTTTTTTGTTATGCGCCTCTGAGGTTCCATGGAAATGCCAAGTTTTTCACACATATTTGTTGCATAACTTACAGCGCCATTTGCCCATTCCTCTCGCATCTCCATTAGAATTATATGCAGTGGACGCTATCAAAGGCAAGCCCGATGATAACACGTTTACTTGCTTCGTTTGCTTTTGCCTGGAAACACACATTTAAGCAACAAATACAAACAACTACTTTGCTAAAATGTGCTTTTCTTTATTGCTTTCATTTATCAATCCTTAACTGCAAATCGTAAACACATTCCGCAACCAATTTCTGTCGGATCATATCGGAATAAAATTCGTATAAAGCGGCCCGCCCCTACTACGCTACGCAACTGCTCCAAACACGAGGAAACTCAACACCAATCAAAATCTCTAGTTCTAGGTGATAATTGCACATAATAGGATGTTTTTCAACCTCCTACACCAGCAACAGGTTCGTTCGTTTTTACGAATTATTCCGTAAAAAAAGTCGAAACAATTATTTCCCGTTCTTTAGGTGTATACTGTATAGCGTTTCATGTCCTTTTGACCATTGACGTGCATTTTGTATATCTGTTTACCTCACAAGATTCTTATATTTTTTTATACAATTTTCGAATTAAGTATAATTATTTCGACTTTGTAAATAAATCTCTCAAAGGTGATGTGCACTAATTACAAAAAAAAAATACGCTGTAACGATTATCATCGGATACCATTATTTGCGTTCATAATTTTTACAAAATTCACACTGTTTTAATGAATCAGTGAATCAATTTAATTAACGACATATTGTCTCTTTGATGATACGACTGTGTTGTATGTATAGCTCGAATTGTAATTTTAGAACCTGTAAGCTGTAATGTTGAATTTTTTTCATCGTAACTTCATGGAACACTGCATACCTAAAAAATATAATTATACAATCATCCCTGAGTATTTCTGAAATATTGCGCCATTTTTCCCATTTCGCATAAACCAACAAAAAAAAGGTCCGCAATCATTACAGATATCCAGTTTACATTTTGGTGATTGGACGTTTGTCCATTGAAAATTTTATCCGTCACACGTTCGGTTTTTTTGTTGATTTAATAACGTTTCCAGCAGTAAGGGTCCATATCTATATTTTCATATTTTAATTTTATAGATAAATTATTGTTCTTTTTGAATATGAAGGACAAAGCTGTTGTTTTTTTCTATTAAAAAAAATATATATTCGCATGCCAATATGTAATATATGTTTTTTTTTGTACAAACTATATTAATATATACAATTTTTTTGGTATTTTTAATTAAAATAACTTTAACAGAAAATCGGCAAGTGATGCAGTGCAGTGACAATAAAAATTACATTCATTGCAATTCATAAATGTGTTTTAAATTTAAACTGATTTACACAGACGTAACCCACTATAACAACCTGTCTGTAAAAATAAAACCAAATATTTGGCGCAGCTTGAAAAATATAACCGATCCCCTAAGAGGAGATAAGAGAAACGTTAATTGGCTTAGTAAGATCACAACAAACTCCGCCTTGTTACGGTATAGTAGCATGGCGCAGCTTAACCCTCTTACCTCGTCCAAGTTAGTGCTCGAACTCAAGCTTTCTCTGAACTTGGTCGGTAGGCTAAACACGGTCAAACTTGTTTGGGTCCCAGGTCACACTGGTATCCAGGGAAACGAGATCGCTAATGGGCTTGCCAGGCAGGGTTCAGAAGAAGATCTCTTAGGACCTGAACCTGCGTGGGGGTTTCCTGCATCCGTGGTTAGTTCAGCCATTGATACTTGGGTTTCTCGTGAACACGAGTGTCGGTGGCGTGACTGTGCTGGGTATAGACAGACCAAACGACTGCGTCCGGACATCTACAAGAGGTCGGCGTCTTTCTTTCTGTCTCTCAGGAGAATGGACTGCAGACTTCTTGTGGGCGCCCTTTCGGGCCACCAAGCTTTTGCCAAACACTTAAATGTATTGGGCTTGAGCGACACCTCCATCTGCCCTGCATGTGGAGAGTATGACGATACAGCGGAGCACTTCTTCTGTAGTTTTCCTGCCTTTGCTCGCATCAGGTGGCGGATCTTTGGGGCTGACGTGGTGAGTGCCGAACATGTAAGCTCTTCATCACTGAAGCTTCTTTTCATCTTTCTTCGAAATACGGGAAAATTAGGTACAACAAGGTAAGGTGTCTGTTTGGCAGTACAATGGGAATGGACCAGTAGTTGTGTCTGAGTGCTCCATCGGATAGTAACAACCTCCGACAAAGAAAAGAAGAAAAATATCACAACACAAACTACATTTAATAGAACGCCAGCTGAGAGCAAAACAGAAACTGATATATATGTAGGTTCAGTTTTGAAATAAAAATCTCCTCCATTTTTTTTTTTGAAGTGAATACGTGTGAATAAGCCAAAAAGTAAATTCTAAATGGCGGGAGGTGAAATAATTAACCCTTCATCAAGCTGTCTGCTGTCATAGTGCAATTTTTTCAGTATTGAATTTTTTCAGGTTGACAGTTCAGCTGAAAGAGAAATATTTTTGTGTGCAAACAGTTGCGTATTTTGTGTCCTATCTAAAAGTTATTGCAAATTTTAAAAATGCCTCTGATAAATCATGGAAATGGAATATTCATTCATTCATTTTCAATGGTCCGCTGGTCCATTAAGTGGATCGCGGGTGTAGATGTAGGGCCCTCCATAGCTCCCGATTTTCCGCCATCGCCTCTAAATCATCAAGGGCAATCCGCATACGGGTATAGGAGATGTTATGGACTTGATCTAACCATCTCATCCTGGGTCTACCTAGAGGACGCCTGCCTGATGGTAAGGATTCCATATAGCACGTCGTGGGATCCTGCTTGGCGATATGCGTTTAACATGACCAAACCACCGAAGCATGGACCGCTCCGTCCGGAGAAGTAGCTGCTCGGCATTCAGCTCCTCACATATTCTGGTATTTCTAATGCGATCTCTATGGAATGGATCACATTAGCAATACAACTGATGCAAAAAGTTTCTCCAAACAATTCTAATAGTGACTGCAAAAAATTTTTTTTCAAAAATCTCTTCGCTAATATTTTTTATGATTTTTTGAATGGGTTGATTTCAGAAAAATTTTGTTTGAAAAGGAGGAAAAAGTGACTGAAATAGTCATTTTTAGCAATTTTCAAAAAATCATAAAAAATATTAGCGAAGAGATTTTTGAAAAATTTTTTTTGCATCAAAACATTTTTTTTTGATACCGAGAAAAAGAGTCAAAAAAGTAGACCTTCTCAAAAATTTTAAATTCTAAAATTTTTAAATGGGTACTTAATGGGTTAAGGAAAGTTTTGTATCATTCAAACGGAATTTTAATGACCTTTTCATTGATGCCAAAATTTACATGAAGTAAATTTCAATTTATGAGCAGAATTAACTTAAGTTTTGTCAAAATACTTATGCCGGCCACTGTAAGTTCAGTCCTCCTGATAACAGAATGACCAAGCTATCTCAAAATTGACCCAGCATTACCAATCCTACAGGAAAACTCAGCATTGCTTCTTCCGTGATACTTAAACTTCTCCACCTGTTTCGATGGGACTCCACTAACATGTATTGAACAGGCGTTCTGGAGACGACCATCACTTCAGTTTTGTTCACGTTTACCTTCATCTCACCTTCAACACAAACGCCTACAAACCGGTCGAGTGCGCGCTGAAGTTCATTCTGAGAGGACACAATGATGACCAAGTCATCAGCGAAGAGCAAATGACTTATTCTCAGATCTCCCAATTTGAAACGTTCTTCGCCAAGACTGCGCTGTAACATCCAGTCCAGTCCAGTCCATATAAGTAAAAGGACAAGAGACAAGACGCAGATATTGATTTAACGCCGTTTACCCGAACACAGCTTTTGCAGTTGGTGTGAAGAGAGTGAATGGCTCTTAAGATACAACCATCAACTCCATATTCCCATAACACACTCCAGAGTTTACCTCGAGGTACTCGGTCATATACTTTCTCCAAATCTACGAAGCATGCGTAAACAGGTCTAGCATACACCCAAGCCTTCTCAAGTAGCATTCTGAGAGAGAATAACTGGTCGGTTGTGCTTCTGCCGGGACGAAATGGAACATGTCTGCTGAAAATGATACTGAGAAGCATAATCCAACATTCATCAGCAATATAATAAATCGCTGAGTCACAGAGCCTGTCTTTCTAACTTTACCTAGGTACCATGCTAAATTTTATAAAATTATCTAGTTGCAGCTGATTTTTTTATGTTGCTCATCATTAAAATGTTTACATTTTCCGGAGAGTTTAGGTGTGAAAGGCAGTTTTGAATTGACTCTTTTAAATGACGATTTTTACCGTATTGGAAAGATTCCACTGAGCAGCCAAAAATTGCTCAGGGTCAGGGCATTATGTTCACAATTCACAAAGCAATGTTGAGGTGTTTGGGCGAATTGGTTTAAGTTGCTGACCATGGAGGTTCCCCAGATATTGCGATAGGCCTACTTTATTGTGCTTTGAACTTTATAAGAAACGTTATAGATCTATTTGAGAACCTCCAAACCTAACGTATGGCAAAACCAATACCTCGCACATACGAAGGATTGGTTTATGCACTTTTTTCTAAAGTGAATACTTAAATTCTGCATACACATATTCAAACTCCATTTAATGATACATTTCGAACTACAAGCAATTATCCAAATTTGGTCACTTTCATCCAGTTTCTGTTGTTTAATTACAGACCGCATGAAATTAACCAACAAAATGCTTGCATGTTTTCAAATTAAGGACGCCAATTGCCCCAGGTACTGCCTCTCTATATACAAGCATGGATTGCGTTAGAAAAATACACGTACCATCCGCAGCACTAGACCTGCCTTTAGTTGAAATAATTCCCAAATATTTGCGATAGGCAACTAAACAGCAATTGAGTTGAGAGTGTGCATATCGGTTTCAATGCAAACGCGTATAGCTACGTATTCAAATATTCATCTTCCGGTGAATGGGTGGACCTGAAATCACACACTACTCTGGCCTTCTTTCCTTCCTAAATACAGTTGTGTTAGCCGCAACATTTATTTTCAATACACAAATCGGCTGAATTCGCACATTGATTTGGTAAAATTCAACACAGATAACAGAAACCACATTACAATGGGCGTTATAGTGCGTTTGCTATGGTTGGACGCGCTGCGCTTATTGTCTGTGTGAGGTGGTTGCGTAAACAACTCGCTCTAGCTGGCCAAATAATAATGGCTGTGGAAAATCCAAACTGTCACACTAATTGCATTGGTGAAATTTTATCACCTTTCCGGCAGAATCAGTTGAGGAAAAAGGCTGCAGCCGTGCCTGTGAGGAGTCGTGTTAGTATGCCAATGGGATGGTGTTTTTTTTGCTCGGCATGTTGTTGGGTGTGTATGAATCGGGTAGGCGCTGATTGGCATCAACCTGGCGGTGTCCAGCTGTTGTAACTTTTCATACAAATCAATTGTCCTCATTTTACCTCCCAGTGGTAACCACCGGATTACTGGTCGTGACTTGTTGAACACGAAGAAAATAGCAACAAAGAAAGACTGACTGACAGACAGACTGACAGACGTTGGCAGACTTGGGCAAGAAGTCTTAAGTTTCAAGTATTTGTGAACGAGCGCGAGCGCCTCACGACAATCCGCATCAAGGGTAAATTTGCCAACATTATAGCCTAATATGCGGCCATGCCTCCACGGAGTAGAAAGACGACGATACCAAAGAGAGGTTCTACGAGCTCTTAGACAAGACATACGAGCATCAGTGCCTTAACTATGACATTAAAATTGTCCTAGGTGATTTTAATGCAAAGATAGGAAGAGATGGCATCCCTCTGGTAGTACTGTCGGAAGGTACAACCTACACGACACCACCTCCGATATCGGATTTAGGCTGATCGACTTTGCGGCGCGCGGGGCGAAATGGTGTCATAGCAAGGATGGGCAAAGCAATTGAGGAAGTTATTTAAGGTAGTTGTGAAACCTTTGTGCAAAAACAAAGTCAATGTTTGACCCATTAAGCGAGGGGTTCCTGGTTCCACCCGCGTATACAGATGCAAATTAATATCTAAGGTCCTTCTCATTTATCTCATTTCTCCTCCAGGACCAACCAACCAACCAACCATCTATGGTTCAAGTCCGACATCCCCCATCTGCCCACTTGGGGATAGTGCTTGATTATTTATAGTCAGTGGCGGAAGATGCACTTGATCATCCTACCCTTGTAATGGATAGAGGGGATATTTGAAAATGATGAAGATATGATGAAGTTCTTTTCCCTCTGGCCAATCTCCTGCGAACATCTGACAAATGTCCGAGAGGATAACTGTCCAGAGTAGGCGTCTCAATTCAGTTGTTTGAGTACGGCATAATGTATATCCCTACAGCGACGCACGTGCGCTGCTTGGTAATCATCCAAATCGTACTACTTCCGTATAAGCATAGTTCCTTGAATTGAAGGTTAAGCCAATAAATAAGCGAATTATTAAAGTTTAGGGCGGCAGCTTCCCTTGAAACGTGCTCTATTTTATTATGGCAAACTTTTGAAGTTGCTCAAGAGGAATATGTCCAAGCCTTTAAGGATCAACATCTCAGCTTCATTGATGCATCATTTCCATTCCATCCCATATACTTTAAATTGCCTTCATACGTCAACAGCTCTTTATAAGTTCAGACCCTTCTGGTGCATGGTTTAAAAAAAATCCATTCGCATTTATAGAATTTGACGAAAAAAAAAAATCGAGGAAATAAAAATCGGACTCCCCGCACTACACAAACACAATACGCCAATACGCGCCATGTGGCACGCACAGTCATTCATATCACCCGTTCCCTGAGAGTCGCAAAGCCATTAAATATTTTATGGTTCCGCCGCCTGCTGGCATTTGCTGCCACTGCACGAATGCAGCAATTAATTTTGAGCTCCGTAATTGTCATAAACAATTTCATAAATAAAATTTAACTTAATTCACTTATGGGATCTGCTCTCGTGGGCAACTTTCCTCGCCATTAATAAAGAAGTCATGTGGATGTGTCCTTGGCTGTGTGTTTGCATTTTTGTTCCTTCTTCATCCTACTTCTCGCTTTTCAAACACTCACCTCACCATATAAAGCCCAGTCCAATGCCAGCCTCCTACCACCACCGCATCAGTGTATCATGTAGAGTAGCACTTCCATTCGCAATCATGCTGCAAATGCCTTCATCAGATTCGGATCAGAGAATGATGTTTCTCACTCAGGATCAGGAGGAGCAGGACGGTCGACCGACGTGTAGAGTGCCTACGTTTCAGATTTGAACTTTCAGTCACGTATCCAAAGGTTTGAATCGAGGGCGGAATAGGCTCTTTGTGAGCGCGCCGTTTCAAATTGGATATCCATATGTTTTCTGGCTCTTTCATTGAGTTGCATGCCGCCTCCATTGGTAATCATAGTCTAACAATCGGGATTAGGGACCTGGTGGCGACAAGTCAATGGTTCGTTTTTTTTTTCTAAAATTGCTATCAGGACATCAGAGGAATTGTGTTTTTTTTTTCGTGGCAAGGTTATGGTAAACCAATTTCCATTGTATATAAAATTATGTTAATTCGAAGGCTTTGAATGGACAATAAGGTATCTTATTTTCGAGGCAAAGAGAATTAGATTAGAGACAATGATTGAGATACTTTGATACAGAGAGATGTGACGTACTTCTGTTGTTATTTTTTGTTGAAGGAAATTTGTTACGTGAGTTGATTGTTAAGAGAGAGCACTTCGTGGTGAGGCTGAGGGTTATTGTTACCGCAGTTGGTTCTTAATTTTAACAAATTGCTAGGTTTTGATTGCAATTAATTGGATATGGCTGCGTAATTGCTTAGCGAAAGTTCCCTATTTGGGAAATTTTAGTCGAATTTTATTCAATTGTAGTTGAGAGTAAGAAACATTTTTAGCAAGCCAACACTTTGGTTCGAATCATAGATATTTTTTAATTCTAGGATTTATCATTAAAGACGTGGTTCGTGGAACTATCAACCAGTCTGAAGACTCCAACTCCAAACTAAACTGGAAACGGAATACAGAGGAAAGAATGAAGAAAGGCCTAAAAGGCTTTTTTTGCATGCACTAGGGATTTCGGGAACAAGTGGGGTTTGCAACTGAGCATAGTTCGTCTATACAACGCGATTTTAAGACCAATTACTGTTTGGTGGGAGGCTGTTAATAATACCTCAAGAATCTAATCAAGGAACGAAGAATTGCTTGCTTAGGTATAGGTGACGGGTTCACTAAAATATACACCACAACTAGGCCTAGAGACGCTGCTGAACCTACAACCCATCGAGCGATAAACTAAAAACGTTGCAGCCAAAGGTGGCAAGAGAGAATGCAATTTGAAAGCCCGAATCGGTTCGGTCGGCCACTCGCGCATACTTCACATCTTTGATCAGAGCGGATTTATGCCACTCACGGACTATAAAAAACCAAGGTATGACTTTAAAAAAATATGTCGGACAGGCAGGACTGGATCTCCCCGAGCATTGTCTTAAAAGGTATCCATCTTCATAGATGGCTCAAAGACGAAGAATGAAACGGAAACAGGAATCTTCTCATAAGAACTAAGCATCAGCCATTCATACCGACTGGCAAAGCAGGCAGAGATCTACACGTTTAAGAAAGCGTGTTAAACAGTCTTAGCGGAAGAACTACCAGCAATGGAAATTACCTTCTGTGAGAACTACCAAGCAGCACAAGTAGCACTCCAAATCTGTAAGTTAGTGCATCTCGGCATTGAGAGCAATTAACCATCGCACAGTGTTGGGTTCATGGATATATGTTGGTGTGAAAGGGAACGAGGCAGCAGATAAACTGGCCATAACGGACATACTTTCAACACAGCTAAGAGCGTCATTGCACAATGCCGCATTAAACCTGGCTAAATAACGATGAAACAACACTTCCGGTTGTACCATAACTCGTAGCTTGATGCCCGAAATTGACACAAAAACGTCAACGATCCTTACGTCATTTGATAGAAACCAAATCCGAGCCCTCGTCGGGGTATAATAACCGGACTCTCCATCATTGGAAACATGGGCGGAAGACAGGGTATCTTTACAAATAATTCCTGCGGAAGTTGCAGGAGTGAAGAGGAAATGGAACTTCTCCTGTGTCACTGTCTAACATTCCAAGAACGCCGATACTCTAGTATGGGACGGTTTTTTTGACGGCTTGTAATATTTAAGAAGGTTCATCAACAGATCCGAATGGCTTTTTTAGTTGTACTATAAGAAGGGTGGGCGCAGTAGCGCAGTGCTTAGTGTGCTGGACTACTGTGCGAGGGGATCCCAGGTTCGATTCCCGGAAAAACCTGTGCACAAATTGCACCTTAAGGTTTTTTCTACTGCGCCACCTCTCGCGAACGTCTGACAAACATCCGAGAGTATGACTGTCCTGAAAAGCTTCTCAATTCAGCCGTTGGGACTAAAATTGTAGGTCCCTTCCATTAGTTCCAAAAATAGAAACTACCTCAATTGCTTCTAGGTAAAAATTGCATAAATTGCAAATTGCTGCTGTCGAAAAAGCAACCTACACTACATTATTAGGTATCGCGCTAACGTCCATCATTTAGTGTATCTACTGACATCAATAAAAGAGACAAGTATCTTCTTACACAAATAGTGTTTCAAATAGCTGCTCGAAACCTACTTTCACAAATGCGGTTCACTTAACCTCAAATTCGCTAGAACTTGCATCTGTATTGTAAATATTGACGTGTAGACATTATAGCGTATAGCGCGGTTTTGTAAAGTTGGTGCGTGTTGAGTGAAAAGTTACTTAGTTCCCTTACCCATTACCAAATAATTAAAATAAATTAAATAAATAAATAGCCAAAAAAGTACATAATACTAACATTGTTAAGCAAATTGTAAAAATATTAAGTGATTGCTGAAGTACCCAACCAATGGACAAGCCTCAATGGTAATGACGATCTTTCTATGAGGTCACAGTATCTACAGACCGATAGAGGTGAGACCTAGGACTTCATCCATTTCATCTTGGATGAAACTGATTCATAACACATCTTGGAATTCGAATTTGAAATATGCGTTTTAAGTGACCGAACAAACGAAATACTCAGCATTATTCCTTTCCTCGGTAATAAATATTAACCAGAGATATCTACATAAGCTTCTCCACCTCCACGCTCAACCAAAGTGTACTGAATAGAATAGGCTTTCACGAAAATCACTTCAGACTTGTTTAGTTTCAATCCAACTTCAACACAATCGCATACAAACCTTTAAAGTGGGCGCTGATGTTAAATTTGTACAACTAAGAACCAACTCATCAGCGAAGAGAAAATGACGATTGAGTCTCCCAATTTAAAAGGGTCTTCTTTGTACAGCTGTACTGTAACATCCAGTTCATTTCAGTAATAAAAAGTAGGGAAGACTGACCGCACCCCTGCTGAAGTCCGATACCCATGCTGAAAGGTATAGCTTTGTCTCAAAAAAACTTAGTTATGGAAGGCGTTCGGATCACCCCACTTGAATGCCTGCCAGACGTCCGAGAGCTTCTCCATAAAGCATTTTCGCAATCGGCAGAAAAACGTAGGACCGTTTCACTTGTCGAAAAGAGTTATTAGGCCTATTATTGTCCAAAATGGACCTATGCATGTTAAAGTTCATTTGATCCGAGTGCAAGTGGTGGAAAAGTACATTGCTCTGCTCAAACCTATAGTTTTCCGATGCATATTAATATGGGTCCCCGACCGATCCCCGAGTTGCACATTTTCATTGCAAACATTGCCCTAAGACAGTGCAAGCTATCTTCAATTATATGCATTATAAGCTTTATAGTATTGTATATACACGACCTGCTAAGACCTGCAGCGATTTTGACAGGATTTCATCCATTTAAGTAGATTCTCCAACTCTTAGCCATTTATTCGCAACAGCCACTTCTTCTGCCGTGAGACTATTTTTCGGACAACTTCAAGGGGAAATTCAAAATGGCCGCCGGATTTCCAGGTGGGGAGGGAGAAGGCCATCGCTGAACAACACCGCAGCGCCCTCAGTGTGGTAAGACCCAGTCCGTCCGTAGTAATTGTGACACTTGTTTTAGTTTTCGGCATGTTTTATGTTTTGTTGTAGGCTACGTCGTCTAGCGGGGACAAGAACCACCCCATTCGGCGAGCTTAGCCGTGCTTCGCCAGCATGCCGCGCTCCTCGCTCGCGACTTTCATTCCCTTTCTATTCCGATCCCATCCTAAAGTCCCGTCCACATCCCTGCTTCCCATCTTTTATTCACTCCCAGCGCCCTCTATATTCCAGCAAATGGCCTATTACAAATGGCATATTAATATGGGTCCCCGACCGATCCCCGAGTTGCACATTTTCATTGCAAACATTGCCCTAAGACAGTGCAAGCTATCTTCAATTATATGCATTATAAGCTTTATAGTATTGTATATACACGACCTGCTAAGACCTGCAGCGATTTTGACAGGATTTCATCCATTTAAGTAGATTCTCCAACTCTTAGCCATTTATTCGCAACAGCCACTTCTTCTGCCGTGAGACTATTTTTCGGACAACTTCTACTAAAGACTTTATACCAATATTAAAAATTGACGCTTCGGGACATTTGGGGAACAATAGTGTCGACATCACTAAATTATCATTTTAGTTTGCAAAACCAGATAGCGCTGTTTTCAAGGATCCAACAATATTACGACCACAATAATCCTCATATCAAAAGCTGATTCTAATACTTATACACACAAAAACAAGTCAAGTCAACTAGAAGGCAATTAGAAAATTGCCTTTTATGAAATTGGATTCATGCACAACTTACCATACAGGCAGTTGAACCTCTTTTTGCCTCCCTCACACTCTGTCACTGTTTCTGGTTTAAAAATTCGAATGAAAACATCCGGCATATTGTGGAAAAGCCTTTTCAACTCATACCTTTCTACCGGCAGTGTGTGTGTTGTCAAAAATATTTGAAAGTGATAAATGACTGGCTCGAAACTGGATCACACCTTTGGAGCAAGGACGAGTCCCTAGCACCCATCACATATTTGATTACATAGTATGCGCTACTCCATATCCTGGATTTGCATCATGACAACGACTACCCATCATCTGTGCGCACTGTGTTTGCATGCCAACAAAGTGTGAGTGTACTAATTTCGAGTGACAAGGGACACAGCGTCAGCTCTTGCACTAAGATGCCAGCATTTGTACACAGGTCCAGAACTAGGACACTTTAGCACACCCATAGCGCATGGGTGTGTGTAATTGAATTTTGGGGTCACTTAAAATCGACTAATATGTCGCATTATGCTGCTCCCGTACTGAAAAAAAAAAAATCCATACAAGCTGCAATATGATTTATTGAGTCCTCTTGCTTTGATAATCTGATGATAAGTGCGCACATATGCTATTGAATTGCAGGGGCTAACCGAACCGATTGACAGTGGCCATCAGTGGAACGATGCAGATAATTACCATAGCTAATGGAGGCCAGATTCGAAATTTCGACCGGAAATTGGCCATCGTTAGGCTATGGCAGTGTAATTACAGCGATTATGAGTGCAATTTTCTATTCATCACTGATGGTAATTGTTGGTACAGCTTTAGCATTAGGGCGGCTTCGATTTTGTTTTCAATCTATGTGTTGGTTTTCGTTAGAACTATTATCGCATATAGTTTGTGGCAAGACATTGTCGGCTTTTTTGATTTATTTTAGTCAATTTCATACGAAATTTTAGTTTTATGAAAAATATTTCAAATCCATCTTAAAGGTCTCATTATACTTAATAAATTCTTTAAAAAATGCACTAAAATAATTGTTTTGTACTTCAGTTAAAAAAATAAATACAAAATGCTAAATTTAAAAGTGAAAAGTAATGTTTCCAAAAACTGTAGGGGGTCTTATGTCTGTTACCATACCAGTTGACATGAAAACTACTGGACAGATTTCTTTTTTTGACTTTTTGAACAACTGCCCCAGCTCCTATTTATCCTCAACTAGCGAACCCCTGCACACTTCGTAGTGCAAAATATAAAAATAAAAAAATCAGTTTCAAATTCATTTAAATCAGTGATAAACAGTTTTTGTTGTAATGCTCCGTGGTACACATTTTTGGTTTTTCCAAGAATCGTATTACGTCGAAAGTATTCTTGTCTATCAGGACAATGCATAGCTATCAGTGTTACACATTTTACAAACTTTGGCTCCCATGACTGTCGAAAAATAGCGCCACACCCCTTTATATACCTACCTAAAATTATCTGTCAATTTGAGCTCAATCGATTCGGTAGTTTTCGAAACATAAGATTTTTAATGTGTTTTTTTTTTGTATGGGAGGTGCCACGCCTCTAGGTCTAATTTTGACAAATCTTCACGGGAATACTCCTGGGTCAGTACATAAGATGATCTGCAAATTTGAACTCAATCGATTCGGTGGTGTTCGAGATATAGGATTTTGAATGTTCTTTTTGTATGGGAGGTGCCACGCCCCTATAACTCATGAACTAATACACCTACAAAGACCGTATATACTTATAAACCATGGGATTAACGTCAACTTTGATGGAAAATTTCCAGAATCAATATCGGTTCACTCATTACAGAGAACATTGGCGACAAACACAATACAACTTATTTTTATATAAAGGGTCCGCCAAATAACTTTTTTTTTTTTTGAAAATGATATAAAAAAAACTACTGAATATTTTCTCAAATTTCTTTTTTTATTTGAAAGTACAATCCTTCCGGTTAATAATGGAAAATAATTTCATTCAAATGGCTGCCTCGGCTGGTCATGCAGTAGCCCACACGATCGGTCCAATTTTTAAGCACATTATCGATTGTGTGCAGCTGTATTTCACCAATGGCTTTACGAATATTGTCCTTTAAAGCGTCAGTTGTCTCTGGCATGTCGGCGTAACACTTATCTTTTACGGCACCCCACAAATAATAATCCAACGGTGTCAAATCGCAGCTCCGCGGTGGCCAAACGACATCAGCTCTGCGGCTGATAATGCGATCTTCAAAAACTGGGCGCAAAACATCGAGTGTAGCTTCGGCTGTGTGGCACGTAGCGCCGTCCGGTCAAACCAAATGTTGCCAATATCCTCCTCTTCAATTTTGTGAACAAAAATTCTTTCAACATGACCCGATAACGATCGCCATTGACTGTAACGGCCACTCCTTGCTCATTTTCGAAGAAAAATGGCCCAATTATGCCTCTGGACCAAAATCCGCACCAAACAGTGACTCGTTTTGGGTATATCGGCTTTTCAATGTATGCGTGCGGGTTTTCTGTGCCCCAAATGCGACAATTTTGCTTGTTTACATACCCGCCAAGATTAAAATGAGCTTCATCTGAAAAGATGATTTTTTTGGCAAAATCGGCATCTTCTCTAAGTCGATCGCAGGCCCACTTAGCGAAGCGAAAACGCATTGGATGGTCAGTTGTTCAAGCGTATACACAACCATATTCGTTCAGCGGAAGGATAAAACTAATTATCTGTCAAATCAGACATGAGCTAAGTGTTACCATTCGCGAAAAAAGCACTAGTTGAAAAAAAAACGTTAGATGGCGGACCCTTTATGTAGATAGATAGATGATAATTTTGACATTTTATTAAAATTTGGTACTGGTAAGTAGAATATTAACAGTCATAGGCATCATTATTTTGACAAGAGAGATATAGATATTGAGATATTGAGAAATATTTCAACAAAATTTTAAACAGTGAATATTTATTAAATCAATAACTAAAATTTAAATTTTGCGCCATTTATTATTGCAGTGATGACAACGGAAAAAAAGATAAACAATGTGACAGCTGACAGTTTGGGGTTAGTAAAAATGGAGAGCTATACGAAATTGGCCGCGTTCCATTGACCGCCAATCATCTAGCACATAATATCCCTGATGGAGGAACAAAGTGACATTAAAACCAATTTCAATTCGTATTATTTCATCTTCATGAGAGTCAAAAATGTATTTTGTGCCATCACGCCGCATATTCATTAATACGCTATAATTTAAATTAACAAATACAATGTATATTAATTACATAGAAGCTTGAATTTCCATTTTACACCAAATTGGAAATATTTGACTTCTGCACTTTCACTTTTGTTTTGACAGTTCGTTATTTTTTTTTCAATCTAGCAGTTCATTTTGTGATAGATTGAAAAATTTCCCAGAAAAGGATATTTCACAAAATGTGCTAGAGCTCTAGCGCAAATGCTGAAATGTCAGTTTTTTTTACATGGAGTTTGGCATGCCGCTAGTCATCTAGCGGTCAGTGGAACGCGGCCATTGTTGAGCAATATTTTAAAAATAAATGAAGGATTGTCAACACTACAGTCCGCAATTTTCGAACAAAATCATCTTCAGTAATGAAACTCATTTTCAGCTTGATGTGTTCGTTAATCATAAAAATTGTCGCATTTGGGGTTCAGAAAACCCACGAGTAATTGTTGAGAAACAATCGGACAATAATTCTTCTTCGAAAATGCGGCTGGTCAGGCAGTAACAATGACATGATAACACAGTTTTTAGTGCCTAAATTGCACGATATGGATGTGACCAACATGTGGTTTGAACAAGACGGTGCCATACATGCCATCACATTGGGAGGTGTATTAATGAAATAATGAGCCACATTTATACAAAGACAATTTCAGTAAGAGTTTACGTACTTGTCAGCAAAGCCATTTGGACGTCAGCAAATGGTCATAATAGCTACATGCCGTGTACAAGCTCTCTTTGTGTAGTCTCTATTGATGTCAGAGCTATATACGTATGTTGGTTGCTACATGCCGTGTACTAGCACCTTTAGTAGATGTAACGTGATACAGGAACAAACATTTTTTAAAAATTTGTGAAAAAAAGGGCTGTTAGCCAAAGCATGGAGGATGCACTGTTAAATGTCTGGGTGCAAGGGGTTGAGCTCATAATTCTGATTGGATTAAAATTCTCTATGCAAAATTCTGTATTACAAAATTCGGCTTTTAAAATTTCTTTTACCCAATGAACAACAACTAATTCAAAAACATCACTCTCTAGTTTTTTTTTTCTTTTTTCAATGCAAGGAAGGCGATTGTTGCAAAAATGTGCGATAGATAACTAGCTAGACCAGTCTGCGTAGTTATTTTGACATTAAAGAAATTGGTTTGAACATTTTTCTACATATTCATGGTCAGAGAAAGCAGCCAAAATATTCGCCCGAATTTTGGTCGATGTATGATAATTCGCATAAAAGAACGAAGATACATATTTCCAAGGACCCAAAACAGTATGGAAGCCTGGCATCGTCGTTTGAAATTATCGGTCGGACGGAGCAATGTCGGCATATATAATTAGACTAGCAATGCCCGCGGCTCCGCCCGCCGGTTTCATTTCTTTTCAATAAAACTAAATTTATATGACTTCTGTGTGTGTTTATATATTGTCCTCTTATTTAGTTTACAAAATATTTTAACGCAATGTTTTTGTGTAAACTATACACGATATTTTTTTTAGTGGGAGCAAGTATATACAAATTACCACTGCAGCTCACACGCGACCATGCAACATATAGCTGTCCATGTGAAAAACATGGCTGTCGGAGGTAAACTCCAGCAATAGCCGAGTAGCTCCAAAGATAACCCCTATATCTCTGTACCACCGCTTTACCTATCCCTCCCCCGTCCCAACTTATTCCTTACGTACAAAAGTGCATAGCTACATACTTACGCATCACAAACTCCTTATAGCTACGTAGTTTGTTTTATGCATATCCATTCCCTACATCAAATTCAACTACGCATTTCATGAGCACTTACAATTATGCATTCTGAATGCCCGTCGTGCGAGTAATCATTCTATTTTTAGAACGCAAATCAAAACTACCCTTCCTAAGCACAACTGCAATCGATAAAGCGATTTTTTCGCACTTGGCCAAATAAGATCTTATTTCAATTTATTATATCTCACCCTCTGAATGGAGTAGAAAAACGAATGTTAGCTCAAAATACTCGGTAAAATATTGCCTAACAATTAAAAGCATAACTTGAATTGATATACATAAATTTATGAGTATAATGGCAAGTTAAGCGTAAAAAGGGCGAAATTGAAAAGTGTGTTTGAAATCGTTTTCAACCCTTGTAGTACGAATTTTTTAAAACAATGAATGAGGCATTTAATAATTTTGACTTATCTATCAATATACAAACTTTTAAGTTCATACGGCTTAAGGTTCGTGAGACCCCTCTTATTCCCCGCGACCCCTTTACTCCTGAGCAATTCTCACCCACCCTACGGACTAAGTTGGCCACAAATCTATAATTCACAAAAAAAATTATGAAAATCGGACGAATGGTTCTCGAGTTATGGAGAAACGAACAGACGGACGTTGCATTTTATAAGTAGTATGGATATGGATAGGTGATTCATTTAGGAAAGATCTTCGATCTTCGAAAGCGCAAGTGGGAAGGGTTGGATTGGGGAAAATTAGGAAACAGCATTTTGGAAAAGTAGAATTTACAAAAAAAAAAAACAGAATTTTAATCATATAGCATTTTTGAAAAATTTACAGAATTTTTGTAATACATACAGAATAACGCCCCGTTTCCAGCTGCAAATTTTCGATAGCTCACACTTACAGCATCATTACGAAACATTTAATATCGTTAAACGTATTTTGTGGGTTCTCCAAAATGCAGGTTTTTGAAATTTTAAGCTCAAATGGTTGAAATCATACATCTCTAGACAATGCAAGATTTTAATCAACTAGAAGTGGAATTAGGTTTATAAATTTAGGACTGCTTGAAGCATATGCATTCAAACGAATCCTCTTCTTGATCTGTATCTTTATCGTTATCTGAACTAAACTTCAAAAGCCTTACAATCTTCTTTTCGGTAAACCTTCTATATTTTATTGCTGACTTAGAACTGAGTGCATAAACTGATGATCAGTTTCAAAACGTGGATGCAGTCCCATGCTCGTGGTCACTGTAGAATTTCTAGTAAGTTGTGGGTGCGAAGTTCATTTTACATATATAAAAAAAAAAAAACAAATTTCCTCTTCATAATTTGTACACAGTATATCTATCTTCTTAGAATAAACCATTTGAAGTAAAAAAACAAGTATAAGTAATATCATCGGTCTGGCCAATGCTTTGATACCTTCCACTGCAAAAAAAATCATGCAAAATGTTTGCCATGCGAGTTACCACCTATGTACTGTACTACAGGTAATAGGTACACGCTTGTGTCTAATATTGGTTTTGTATGGGAGGTACCAGAACCAAAACTACTTGACCGTCATAGCTCATTTTCAACACCAACCTGACGACGATAGAAATAAGTCCTCTCACGAAATTTCATTCACCTAATGCTGGGTTTCCACTTGTCGATTTGAAATTGACAATTGACGTATTTTTATGCCTATTAAAAAATTGGCAAGTGGAAATAGCGAAAAATTGCTTGTCAATGAATTGACTAACAGCGTTTGTCAATAACTGATAAGTGGAAATAGCTGAATTGTCAAACAAAATGTCACTTTGCCTATAATTGACAGAGAAAATTTAATTGGCATCTAGTTCATAAGTTGGCCAATCAACTGACAAACGATTTTTTGCCAATAATTGGCATAAGTGGAAATTAACTGACGTTGGTGTCGTTCAATGACATAAACGCGAGGGCTGTCAAACTTTGTCAATCAACCGACATGTGGAAACCCACCTTAAGTCGATTCGTTTGGACGTGATCGTGTTATTAACAGACAGACAGGCAGACGGACGGACAGAGACGGTCTTGTATCGATTTTTTTTATTTCCTGGAGAAGAGGAAGCTGCGGCTTACAATATAGGAAATCGACTTAAAAAAAGGAGTCACCGGAAACCCCATAAAGTATCTATATTCTGAATCGATTTAGATTTTTATGATTACTAATTACGTGTTTTATTTTTAATTACGTATCTGTCATCGTGAATATTTTCAAAATAAAATGGATCATACCACTTTTTAACTGCACTTTTTAATTCAGCTAACAAAAAAAAAAAGAAAACAAAAACTGTCAAAAATAAATGTTCATGAAAATAAACTCTAGTTTTAAACTTGTTTAGCTGTGTTTGTTGTATTTTTTTTCATATTGTCAGATATGTTCCCAAAGCAGAAGCAAGTATAATAATCACAATTTGATCCGAGACTAGTGCTTCCTTTTGTAACTTTGGAAAAAAAAGTTTCTGGAATTAACAGAAACATTAAAACCCGTTAAGCTCGGTGGGAACGGCTTTCGTGATTTATAAATCACTTCGGCTTAACCACGTTGCGGGGTTGGTGGGAATATGGTAAGCTACATTTCGCAATAAGTGAAATAGAATATACAATTAAATCTGTTGGAACCACTATTTTTAAAAAGGATACCAAATCATAGGGAAGCCATACAAGTACGTGAGCTTCGAGTTGTTTATTTCATCTGATATCCATTTTTTTCCCATGTCGACTCTCGACAGCTACTCTCAAAATACGAACTGTGTTGGAATTTTGAGAGCCAATCTCCGATAGCGATAAAAACGTATGTATGACTTCCAAAAGGCTCAAATATCGAGAGTTAAAAGCTAGCTATCCGAGAGCTACTCTTATGCCCAAATCACAACGGCGCTTTGCCGCTTGCGTGCGTTGACAGATAAAGTAGAACCAATGCTTTCATATGGTGCAAGCCAAAATGCGGCTTCAGGCTTCGGGTCGCGTTTAGATCGTAAATATCGTAAAGTCCAACGCGACGCCCAAGTAGAGCAACTCTCTACTTTCAGGTGCTTTGGGCGGCTTTGACATTTCATTTTCGGTTTGGTTTGTTCGATTTGATAATATTTATTGTGATAGAGCATATGCCGTTAATGTTGGAGTAGCGTGGGTATACACGTACTCGTTTTTAGTAGAATATGAGGTTTTTGCAATACAAATTAATTATTTTACTGTGTGGAAATTACGAATATTATTTTTGTTGTAATGCTACTAGTGATTTCTTCAGATTGTTGAACAAAAAAATATGTGCCCAAATGTTATGTGCACGCTTTTGAAATGTAATTTTCTCTGAAACTACTCTGTGCTTTATACAATTGATAAACGAAATAAACATTTTTGTTTATAATATTTATAGTTTCTTTTTCTAGTCGAGGGAAAATCTAATTTTCTGCTATGTGCAAATGATTGGTATTAATTTATTACCCGCTCTTTTGCTCGTGCCAATGAATTGAAATGCTTAGGTAGATATAGCTACGTATTTTTTATTGTCTATCGGGACAATGAACATGAATATGCGTACCGACTTTTACCCAAATTCACGGGAATTCTCCGTCCTATATCGAAGATTCCCTGTAAATTTGAACTCCATAGGCGGGAAGGTTTTGAAGTCCACCCATAGGAATATAAAAAAATGTCTGGACAGGACAGCAAGATCTTCGCGGAAATATAGCAAAAAAAATTTTCGTGTATTTAATTAATACCAGGCAAATGACCCTAATTAGAGGGTCATAAAATCCTTTCAATATGCATTGTCATTACTGGGGATAGGTGACCGGATGCGGTAAAATCCCAGCGAGGGACGAGAAGCAGTTCCTGCGATTGAGAATTTATTAGGTTTTTTTTAAAAAGTCAAGGCAAGTTTTTAACAAAATTGCACCTCTGTATTTTAGTGACTGAACTTCTTTCCACAGCGTAGATAAAATATGCTGGCCATTTGGTAATCTTGCACACTTAAATCGTTTTTCAAGTATTCCACAAAGTAATCAATTCACAATTTATAGGGAAGGGATTTTCGGTGTAATTTATCCACATTTTCTCAACCAAACTAAACATCTACCTGCCTCGCCTGAAAGGACTTTCATGGGAAGGCTTGTACTTGTGTATCTATGTACATTTCATGCACCAGACAATTCTGCCACAAAAATATTCCACGACAAGAAAAGTGAAAATACAATAACTGTTATTTATTTATGAATTTTTTTTACTATTTTGCACAAATTTCCTCTTAAATCGTGCATTAAAAATAACAGGTATAAGCAAAAAGGAGTATAGACTTGCATTCTGCTCTGAATTGAGGTATATTAACATAAACCAAACAGAACTTTCAATCTCTCATACTCTAGTCTCTCAACGCGCCAAAGCTCTGAAGCGGCATTTAGTTTTGGAAAACTGCGGCTTGCGCGCGTTGACATAAAGTACGGTAAAGTTTCTAAAACGCCTGTCAACGCACGCAAGCGGCAAAGCGCCGTTGTGAATTGGGCATTAAGGTCAAGACTGTGTCAACGTCAAGTGTCAACTGACGAGTTTGCTCTCGAGAGCTGGCTGAGAGCTACTCGCAGCATTTTTGCTCTCAAATGGACGGCCACCTTAAGCGGCCCATAGACACTACACTTGTGTCTGCACCGGTGTCGATGTACGGAAATGTGTGCTGTGTGTGGGCTGTTGCGCACACCGATTTTGGTATCAGACACGGAGCGAGTAAAATCAAAAGTTTTTGATCCTTTATTGTAAGTGTTGCCATAGTTTTAATTTTTTTTTCTTTTTCATCTTAAGTATTTTTTTTTTAAATTGCCCCTCCCGCCTAAATAAAGCCAGATACACTTCTCATAGAAAAAAATGCTTGTTTTTAACCCATCTACAAAATACCGTTATCAATTTTTGGCGCCGTAATTATCGTACTCGTGCCTAGTCTCTATAAATGCGGTATGACACAGTGTGAATATTTGGCCGGTTGTGTTTTTAACGTGCATACTTAAAATTCAACTGATAGGAGCCAATCAATACGTTAACGAAATCTTGTAGGCCGTATGCGGGCTTAAGGCGCCTCATGCTTGAGTAGTTGGCACAGTTTAGAGCACTTCCTTTCTCATAACTTAGGCAAACAGTGGGTTGGTTTATGCTCTGAACTTAGTCATCTCCAGCTTCCTTATATATTTCGGTAGTTGTGCTGTCTGTTCAAGGAGCCTTATTGGATTTGAATTCATATATTGCTTTAATCTCAACCCTATTCATACAGCAACTATCCATCAAAATTTGGAAATACCAAATCCATCAGTATCTATAAGACCTTCACTTTCATTTTCACGTTAGTAGGTCACTTGACATTAAATATAAAATCAACAGATTACAGCGGGTGGCTTCAACTTCATAAACAAGTTCAGCTGATTTTTCTTAACAAAAAAGATTGGCCACCTAAGCCAATCAAAATATTTTCAGCTTAAAAAAGTTCTAAGTAATCATGCTTGAATCATTCGACGCCGTTTTAAGGTCACCTAAGAACCCAGATTCAACAGTCTAATCAGTCAGTTATATACTCTCCGTGTTGGACCACCAGCAATCTGGTCACCCAACCACAAACTAGTCTTCTTCAACTCAAGCTTCGCACTTGAATGACTAATTAATTACTTACTTACCATTCATAGTAGATCGGCAAAGTTTGGTCTGCATCTGTTCTTCAATATTCAAAAAATAATAGATAAACAGTGACGCAGTACCAAAAAATCACTCACCAAAAATCGTGACTAGATTTACCCGACTACAAGATGAGATGAGAGCGGTAGAAAGGCATATATTGCCCATCCATTCAGTCCAGTATAATGTTTAACCTTCAGAATATAATATTCAAAAATTCTCTTGTGGTATTTAAAATCAAACGAACATCACTAGAGTCGATCTAGCCGAAAGGTATAAAAGATTTGTTTCACATCTTCCGAGAGTTTACTTCAATCTCGGTCCGGCTTTGGAATAGACGTAATTTTTTTGAAAACGACAAAAATGGTTAAACTCGTGGTATTCTCCGTTTTGATCATGCTGTTTGCTATGCACAGTCAAACTAACGCGCTCGGTCTAGTGCGAATCGATATCCAAAAAGGTTTGAACCACACCAATCGCACACAGTGTGTCCATTGTTAACACTTCCTGCATTCCAGATAATAGTGGAGTTCAGTTTGCCAATGCAATTGGCGATGCCATCAGTTCCAAGATTCAAAGCTTGAACAGCATCCTGAATAGTCTTATTCAAGTGAAGTTTGGATCTGTAGGTAGCCGCAGCAGCAGTGATGTCAGTGCAACATCTGGTGCAAATGTAGCTCCATTGTACCAAAAGGTAGTAAATGTCAATTCGGGATATGCAGCTGCAGCACCATCTAGTGGAAGAGTTGCTTCAAGTGCTGCGTCTCCAACATACACAGCAGGACAAAAAGTAATTACCGTAAATAAGTCGTTCGGTGCCATTCCCGCCGTTTCGGCTGCGTCTGGATCTGCATCAACTGAAAGCACAGCGTCCAACACTATTGCCTATTCATATAGGAAGCGATATGTATAAGTTGTTGATTAATTAGCATGTGGATGAATAAATACATTTTAAGTGAAAAGATTCTGTGTTTGCTTTTAATTATTATTTATTTAATGGTTTAGCTATGCAAATAGCGTTCGCGATGGAGGTGAATCTGCGACTTAATGTTGGGTCGAAAAATGAAACTGAAAGTGAATGCTTCGACAGTAGGAAGTGACGCAGCGATCTATTTAACTGACAATTGGATAAGGATGGCATTGTTTTAATTATCATTAAAAAAGAGTTGCGTGCACAACATGAACAGTTGCAAAATTTGATCTCAATTTCAGAGACCTTGAGACGATTTCCACTATTGTCAATCGAATGCGATTTGTTTTATTGAAAAATGCTCAATTATACTTTCGGAATGCTTATTAACCTCTCCGGCTGGAGTTATGTTTATTTAAAGCATTATATTATGTGCAAAATGTTGACAGGGACTTATTGTACCTAATTGGCAAATACGTATCATCTCTCCCGATATAGAGTACGTGGATATAGCTCACAGATTCGTCAAAGTTGGCATAGTTTCAGAAGAGATTTCAATTGGGAAACAGTAGGCTAATAAACATAATCCAGTACGTTAGATACCTGCGGAAATTTGCTTCAAAAATTATTACAAGATCTCTATACCCCTGGTAGCAGCAAATCACAGGTTTCCACGTGCGAATACGCTAGCATAAAAAGCAATTTGCGTTAAATAAAGTACATAGTTGGATTCACAATGGACAAGAAAATACAATATCTGGTAAATACATATACTCGTAATAGAAGAGAAAACACATGGAAATATGTTCAAGCCCGCAGAAAACCCAACCAAATTCGGGAAAACTTACTATCTGTTTCTATTAACACAAGAACATGATTGTGATTTGTGAAATAAAAGTCTCTGCTTTCTTAGGGGATTTGGATCATAGTCTATACATATAATAAAACTTTAGCAATTTTCGTTGTCGGCTAAAAACTCGAAAACTGCTGGACATATTTCAATGAAACTTTTTTTGAAATGTTCCTTAATGTCGATTTTCATTGGGCAAAAAAAGCACTTTTTTTAAGATTCAGAGCAGTTTTTCTTCTCTAGAAATCAGCTGTCTGTCAAAATCAATTTCCATTGGGCAAAAAAAAGCGCTTTTTTAAAGATTCAAATCACTTTTGCGAATCTCGATTCGAGAGAGAGATTCGCACATACGTTCACCAATACCAAAACAAGTGACAATTGTCAAACTTTGAGGTTAGTTATTGTTAGGGGAGACTGGGGCACATTAGAACGTGAGACACATTTGAACATTGTTAATAAAGCAACATTTAAAAAATATTTCAAATTACATATAAACCAAAATTTAAACTTGGTAATACCGTGTTCTTTAGTCGTCAATGACTTTCGGATGTCTTTGCAGTCGTGTCGCCTGGAAGTAGCCGCATGAGGAGGTTTTATGCTTAAATTGCAAGAGTGTACACATCGAGGAGAGCCGCTGTTATAATTTTTGTCTTAAATTTTTCAAAATTTCTGTTGGAGTAATAAAATAACTCATTTTTGTTTTTATAAAGTTTCTTCAGTACCTTTGAACATAAGGACCTACTTCGTTTTTAAATAAAAATAAATTATACGCCCTTACTAAATTTACGAAGTTATTTGTCCAAATCAAAGTTTATTTGCATTTCTTAAAGTGAGAATACTTTACAGTTTAATAATTTAAACAAATAGGATTTACCTCAAAGCAAAAAGTGTACAAATGTGCCCCAGTCTCCCCTACCTATTGTGGAATAAATTTGAAAATTGAAAATGGATATTAATGTAGACGAATGGATCGTCGTATGGGGTTGTTTTTATGGGGAAGGACGAAGTTCTAGTTCAAAACAAAACAAGTAAGTAGTTATTGTACAAGTACAAGTAAAAAACTAACAATTAACAATTCAATTTTATAAACGCAGATTGGAATGTAAAAACTGACTGACTGTCAAATCACACACCAACACAAATGCAAAAAAAATTTATCTCATTTCATGTTCCATTGGGCAGGAAAAATCTGAGATCTGAGAGCAAAACGGTAAAAGCCCAATGGAAATCGACATAAGACTGTGAAACTGCTATAGGCTATGTCGTTTGTAGCCACGTCCTTAGGAACAGTTTTTAGCCAAAATGTATTTTTTGAAGTCAAATCACACACCAACACAAATGCAAAAAAAATTTATCTCATTTCATGTTCCATTGGGCAGGAAAAATCTGAGATCTGAGAGCAAAACGGTAAAAGCCCAATGGAAATCGACATAAGACTGTGAAACTGCTATAGGCTATGTCGTTTGTAGCCACGTCCTTAGGAACAGTTTTTAGCCAAAATGTATTTTTTGAAGTGAAAATATGTACATACCTACACATATACCTTACTACAAATGGATGTTTATACTCTTGCGATCGTGCGACAGGACAAACAAAAACAAAACAAGACTAGCATACGTTATACTACACATTCGAAAAGGGTTGATTTGTTTTCGCAGTGAGTGCTATGGTCAGTTGTATGAAGGTATGTATGTTATGATCTTATGTCCGATGCAGGATGGGGATGGAGTATATTAATAATCTTCATGTTCATAAGAAAAGAGACGCAATGTACAAAACAGGTTTCATTTCAGAATTTCATTCTAATATGTGATATGCTAACGTAGTAGGTTTGGGGTAGGTAGTTGCTTCCATAGGAAGAGGGAAACAAAGGAAAGGAAATACAGTATCCATCCATACTATACTTATAAAATGCAACGTCCGTCTGTTCGTTTCTTCATAACTCGAGAACCATTCGTCCGATTTTCGTGATTTTTTTTTCTAATTTATAGATGTGTGGCCAACTTAGTCCATAGGGTGGGTGAGAATTGCTCAGGAGTAAAGGGTTCGCGGGGAATAAGAGGGGTCTCATAAACCGTTAGCCGGATGTACTTAAAAGTCTGTATGTTGATAGATAAGTCAAAATTATTACATGCCTCATTCATCATTTTTCAAAATTCGTTCCATAAGGGTTGAAAAACTTTTCAAACAAACTTTTCTATTTCGACCTTACTAAGTTTAACTTGCAATTATACTCATAAACGGATTTATATCAATCCAAGTTATGCTTTTAATTGTTAGGCAATATTTTACCGAGTATTTTGAGCTAACATTAGTCTTTCTACTCCATCCAGAGGGTGAGCTATAATAAATTGAAATTAGTTCTTATTTGGCCAAATGCGAAATATAAAAATATATAGGGACTAACTCTGGAACTATTTGGCCGATTCTAAAACTTCTTACAATATTGTACCGACTACATTTTTCGGATCCAGTATAAGTTACTTAGGGAAAAGATGGTGGAAGGGGAAACGGAGGTATAGGGGTTATTTTTAGAACTACTCGGCTATTGCCTGAGTTTACCTCTGACAGTCATGTTTTTCACATGGACAGCTATATGTTGAATGGTCGCGTGTGAGCTGCAGTGGTAATTTGTTTATACTTGCTCCCACTAAAAACAATAACGTGTACATATTTAAATGAACCAAATACAATTTTGTGCATAAATGAATTTTAGCCCCTTTGCTTAATTTTGAGTAAACTTCACAGGAACACTCTGGGCCAATACCTCAGAATGCCTGAAAATACTTAATCCTTTCATTGGTTATCGAGATGTAAAAGGCGCCACGCCCCTTTCTGTCCTTTCAACCAAACTTTACAGAAATATTAATGCGAATGACAAAGATTTTCTCAAAATTTCAGCTCAATCGGTTGGGTGATTTTCGAGGTAGGTATAATATCTTCAAGTTTTTTGGGAGGTGATCAATAACAAAGATTTTCTTAAAATCCTTAGCGCAATCTTTTCGGTGGTTTTCGAGATATATGATTTTTATGTTTTTTGTTAGGTGCCATACCCCTTTGTTCAATTTTGACCAAACTTCACAGAAACGCCTTTCGGGCAATAACAAAGATTTTCTCAAAACTTGAGCGCAGTTTAATTAGTATTTTTCGAGATATAAGACCTTTAAGTTGTTTTTTTTTTGTACGGGATGTGCCATGCCCCTTTCTTTTATTTTAACCTAACTTTACATAAACGTACCTTTGAGCGAATAACAAAGATTTTCTCAAAATACGATATTTGACCAGACAGAGAAGTAATGCCTACAAGTACACTTGGCAACAACAAGGACATCGCTTTTCCCAAAACTCATTTGACAACCATGATAAGCAAACTTTGGAACTCGCGTCCTGCAGATAGAACTAACACCTATCTGCAAACATCTTGGGGCTATGTTGAAGCCTCATAACTTCGTAATGAAATCTCCTTTGTGAAACGTTCCCCACTTTAATCTAGGGCTCCACAAAAATATCTAGGGCTCTGATAGATTTGGAGATGCTAAAAATACTCGCCGCGCCGTCCAGAATTAATACGGTTAAGTGATAATATCGAAGTAGTGCCTGGGAGTGTTGGTGACAGTCCAGGAACATCTATTCGTGATTTGTGGACAAGAATTCGAAATATGTATTTTCAAAGTGCCTTCAATACCTGAAGCATTCATAGATCTTGTGATATTCCATTACTCAATTGTTTACATTTTAGCCGCATGCATATAAGGAGTTTTTGATATTCACTCCTTTAATCGCATTTTATTTAAAAATATTTTCGAGTCTTGTTTTTTTTTCAAGTTTCTACCAACAGTCAATAATCAGTCAGCAAAACCATTGCTTTCAGAAGATATAGGTACGCAATTTCAAGAAGAAGACTGCATTTATCCTTCCTTTGTTCAATTTACACTCCCTTATAAGCTAGCACAGCGTATGGCGTATACGTAACCTTTTCAATAAACTTATTGTACTCCCAACTGTAACCTCGTTGAGTGTTTGTCCAATCATACACTGATTAGACCGGAGGCACAATTTAATGTTTCTACACCGATGACTATTTGATTTCAATAATTTAACATCAATGATGACATTTCCCGTACGAAATTAACGCATTGCCAAAGCCGAACAGATCAATTGCATTGACACACCATGTACGGGCACACCAACGCACACACATTTCCTGGAACTGATTATCGGAAATGTCCCCACAGGCACAAATATTAGACCCAACACTCTAGAAATGTTCCCATGGAAATGCCAAAACCATATAATTAGCACAGATCTCGTTCTAAACACGAACACACGCACACCGACACGATAGCATCCTCATCAAGGATATTGGCGCTGGTGGTGGCTGCACATCAAGTAACCCGAAATGCATTCAAAGTGGTATCTTTAATGGGATTCACAATGTCCCAGATATGGTGGTCTTGTGTCCTCGTGATCTGCGTCAGACGCGCATAATTGAATGTGAACGAACCAACGAACCGATGAGCACTCAATGCGTTATGACGACGACATCGTCAACGCTATTCATGTTGTTGTGTGTGGCCCGACCTGATTGCTGCTTGCTACTGCTGCTGCTAACCTCGTTTCTCTTCGATAGCAGTTGGCCAATTGTTATTGCTGTCTCGACTGGAATGCAACTGATAAAGGAGAAATTTACTTGCCACATGGCAAATGCACACGCACACACAATGTACTCTGCCCGATGGAATACGTTCCGCACACTCTGCCAGCCAAACCCATCACCACAGCTATCGCCATCACCGAAATGCCAACATTGTCTAATTTAGTTTGGATCCGATAGTGACGGACGGACAATCCACTGTCATTTGCGATAATGTTATCCCCTTCGCAAAATTTACATACAAGAGCCGTAGATAAACGAACGCTACCATGGCAACGATGTCTGCACAAAGGATGAGCGCCGAAAGAACACTGTTTCAAACGTATTAACGTGACCACAGGACTTGGGCTAAAAAGTATGCCACACAATCATTTTCTAGTCAACGACGACTCGTTGTCGTTGTCGTCCTGGTGGCACTTCTAGTCATTTCATTAAACATGAACTTTTGTGCAAGTTATAAATGCAGCTACCCCACCGACGAAGGGCGCGCGGACACAGGCGTTTTTGCTCATTTATTGCCTTCCGTTGTGGCAGGAATGAGGATGGAGCGATGTGGACGGTAGCTGTGAAACTGAATCCAATGAATTGCATGAAAAGAAACTCTATATGTATGGAGAGTTGGAAAAGTTTTAAAACGCTTGATGAATTAGTCCTTTTCCAGTTATGATGTGCTTAATCCTTTCTGTTAGAGTTGACTGTATGCCACGTCAACTGGGGCCAACTGAAATAGTTTAACTCAGGGCTACGGGCTGTTGAACAATTCAGCCGGAGAAGCATTTCCTCAAATTATGAATCTCCTTCTGCAGACCACTGGAGTGGAAGTGGGTTCTGGACCTACTTCCTAAACTAACAATATTTATTCGGAAAAGCCAGCCAAGTGAGCACTGGTGAAACTATTCCGAAGACTTCTGTTGAACTGCTGGTTAGTGTTAAAACAAGGAAAGTTTCTCTTGGGAAACCTTATAATTGAAAATGGACTAATTATGGCAAAGCTACCTAATAATTGTATTTTAAGGATTAATATTTTAATTCAATAAATAGGCGAATGAAAAGTTGCATGAGCAGTAAAACTTGTTAACATTTGTAGTTCAAACCAGCAAGCTAGATAGGCTCAGCAATATCTTATCTTAAAACCGGAAAGGCAAGAGCACACCTTTGTGGAGGACCATAATTCACTTGAATTTAGTTAAACTAGATATGGACATAAAAGTCCTTAATTGATATGAGACACAGGAAACAAGAACAGTTTTAAATGCTTCCTTCAACAATACGGTCAGTTGGGGTAAATCGAAACACCTTCCGCTTTTTTTTAAACCAATATTTTGAAAAATTAAAAAAATAATTTCGGGTACACATTTTAAACTTTCGAAAATACACATTAGGCATGTTTTTTTGAAGCCTCGCCAGTCAGCCGTTCATTTGGACAACTGCCAGCAAGATGAAGCCAGCCAGCCGAGTTTTAATATAAAATTATGCATTTGGTAGAAATATTTGATAAATTCTGAAATTTTTCTCTGGAATATTGTGTGCATGAGATAAAAACGTAATTATAATTTAAGCAAATTGTACGGAAATTCTAAGCCACTTGTTGCTTTCAGCGCCACCTGTTTGTTCATTGTGAATTGAATTTAGCCAGCTGCCAGCCAGTAACTCTCCGACTGGGGAGAAAATCTAGAGTTGTTGCCAGCAGTTGACAACAGGTTGTTGTGTTAATTAGCATTTGAAATGTGCCTCAACTGGCAACTGCTGGCAACCACTGGCTGGGGAGGGTTCATAAAAACACAACTATTGTTATTAAAGAAAACACAATGAATTGCACTGCAGATCAGTAACTCGCGGTTAAAACCCATGAGGGTTTTTATTTTCGGGACGGATGGAAAGGACCTACAATTTTATGCCGAGTCCGAACGGCTGAATGGAGAAGCTTTTTCATGACAGTCATACTCTCGGATGTTTGTCAGACTTTCGCGAGAGGTGGGGCAGTAGAAAAAACTTTAAGATGTAATTTGTGTTGTCGTCGAGCCATAAATTTTGTAAAAGAAAACTAAGATAATCGTATCAGTCGTAGTTTTAATAATTTTAAGGTAAAGAAGGTAGTTAAGTTTTCTAACAGGTAGGGAATATAACAGTGGCATCACTTGAATTAGAATTATTAAATTCGGGATTCTTTGTCGACGCTATGTTTTCTTCTTTCTACTAGCAGGTAAAAAGAGATGAGATTATAGTAGTTAAAATTTAATGTCACCCACGTACTTTTGCCCTTCATTCTGGGAAAGTTAGCAAAGAAGAAGAACGAAGCGAAGCGGAACTGATATAATTTACCGGGATCGTTCGAAAATTTAAGTGCGTTGCTTCTGGGTAAAAAGCAAAAGCCAGGTTATATTCCTTTACCAATTTGTAAGTATTTCGTAAGTGATCTCATTTGAAGCGTGTTAAAGTAATTTCCTTTATAGAAAATAAAATTGAATTTTTGTACTGCCGAGAAGAAAAGAAAGCTGGGAGTTTTTCTTTTTTTAGTGGATGCGGCAGTTTTCAATATTTATCATTGAAAAAGGATTCCACATTTGCTTTTGGAGCAACATGTGTTTTTTTCGGGAATGGAATCCCTCGCACAGTAGTGCGCCCACTTTGACAAACTAAAAATATTATTATTCGTCAACCTAAGCAGATCTTTGATATGGAGGAGAAAAGGATCAAAAGAATCAGATGTTATGTACACCATTTTCTATAACCGAAATCGATCTGTCCAGAAAAACCCCATCTGCACAGTTGTTGCGGTAGACCATAAGGGATAGCCAAGGCTACAGCTCTTAGTCGCTTAAATATTTCAACGATTCTTCAAAGTATTTTTTTTATTTCGACATTTCCTTAGATAACATTGAAAGTAGAACTCTTGGATTGTTGTTTTCTTTCAACCATTTTCATCATTTGAATGCGACCGGTCTTCCAACAATTATAAAGTTTTCTGATAATACGACATGTTGTATAGATTACATACTATAGGTTCAAGTTTTGGTTCACAGTTTTTGGTTAAATTCACTAAAACTCAATCGGGTACCGTTGCTTTTGCGTTGTTTAAGCATGAATGAATAGCTTTTGGTCGAAATTTAACACCCGACATCTATGATTCGATGCTCGAACTAGTCCCCGACATAGAATCGAAAGTAAAGTTGTCGAAAAACATGGAAGCAAAAATTGAGCAATAAGATTATTAGTACGTCTCTTCTTGTAAATATTCTCTGCAGCTTCTGTTATTTTGTTACATACATTTTGAAAACTTCCAAAATCATGCATTGTTTGTTACAATGGTTGAGGTCGTACGTAATTGTTTAAAAGCTTTGTTCTGCGCTACGATGGCATTGTTTTATGGTTGAACAATGGATTGCTCGAAGCTGATTTATTGGTGCAATTAATAATTCAAATTTCTATTCCTAGTAAAATTATTTCAGTTAAAGCTTTTACGCACGTAGTTACGTCGGTCTCTCTAAAACACACATCATCCCATAGGTTAGGTTAGGTTGGATAGGGTGTGAGTTCATCACAGTGAACTATAGGTACCACATTGTGCCCATCGCCATCCCTGGGGGAACCTTAACGGTTAAAAACCTAAACCAATTCGTCCAAACAATTAATTTCCCTACAGAACATAGCAAAGATTGTTTCAATTTTGTTAGTGAGGCCAACATCCTCCAAATTGTCGAAGAAGTATCTTCCAAGGTTTTTCCTCCTGTACCGAGCAATGGCTTGATATTCACAGAGAAGATGAGCAAGATGAGTCTTCGCAATGCCTGCATGTGTCCGCATCTGGTTTAACCTAGCCCCATGGCGTGCTTCCTTAGAAGACAATGCCCGGAGAGAATTCCTATTGTCATTTGTAGCTTAGATCTGCTGAGCTTTAATAATTCTACGGATTTTTTCCAATCTAGCATAGGCCACAGAGCCTTTGAGGCCATGTGACCTACTATATCTGACCATCTTTGATCTGCCCTATTTTTAATTTTCTCGAGAATAATTCTCTTGGCCACGTCTATTGGTTGTCTTATGCCCTCAATAGTTTCAATTTGTGGAAGCTCTGCTCCGTTTTTGGCCAGAACGTCAGCCCTGGCAACACATGGTTCTAATATTGGTTTTGTATGGGAGGTACCAGAACTACCCAACCGATATAGCCCATTTTCAATACCAACCTGACTACGGTAACAGGATGAGGGCCTAGGTTCACTCATTTGGACGCTATCGTGTTTTCAACAGACAGGCAGTGACAGCTCGCTACGTTCTCCCAATTATGTCAATGTCTTGAGCGTCTGCAATTAGTTGCACAGACATTGTGTTCCCCTGGGTTTGGCTTGCGAGGTTCGCACACTTTCCCCAAGTATGATGTTGTCTAAATCCTTTTTTGACATCAAAGATCTCGGTGAGATTGTTTCCAGGCCTTAATGGAGCAGCGAGCGTTCTCCAACGTCATTCTGCGCAATCTGACATATTTGGCAGGGTTGCCAAAACTAGACATGACTCTGTATAGCTCGTCTCTATAGTATAGATCCTGTCATGTGTGGGCTGTGGTGGTGAGTATATCGATTTGGACTACTTGTGTTTTTCCAGGATCTCTGCTGTAGTGTGAATATTTGCTCAGTTGCAGACTTACCGGTCCTAAAACCAAAGCGATGGTATATGGAGCTAATGAATTAAATAATTATGTCTCGGTTAAGACTATACGATTTGAGAATGGACTATACTGAGCAAGAAGGTCGAGGTTTAACCGCTGACAAAATAAAAATATGTAGTAAGGGGTACTTGCCTATTAAATACAGCAAATTTCCAATTGAATTTAATTTATATTCCAAATAAGGGAACGAGTAACATTTAATTAAGCCACACAAACACCGATGTACTCGCGTTCAACCACCTAACCCTAACCTATGCAACTGCAGCCTATTTCCGCTTTCATTTTGCTGCTATATCCATCAATCAACGTCAACAATTAGCGAAAATAAAAAAAAATAAGTAAATCAGGACAAGACCAATATCCGACCAACATCACCATCCACACTCGGCTATCCCGCGAATCTGTGTTGTTTACGCTCTTAGATTGATTGCAGTTTGATTTCAGTTTAATTTAACAGTTTACCTTTGGACATGACCACGGGTTCAGTTGCGCCATGCCCATGCCCCCTGATAGCTTGACTTAGAGAATTAACAATCTAACTGACTGACAATAATTGATGTGCGACACGACCATAGACAGCAACAAAAAAAATACGTCAATAGTGCCATGGGGATGTGTGCATGCGGGGTCTGTGCTATGTGTTGGAGTTCCAATATAAAATTGTAATCGTATAATATAGATTGAAAGCCAGATCCGTGCTCTGTGCGGAACAACTAATGGATGAAAATTGCTTTCTTCATTAGTTACACGTGGGAAGAGGATGGGAAGTGACAAGCGAGAGTATAAATGTGCAATGGACATCAATCCTGTTCAATGTTTGCTTACATCCGGACTGAATCTTAAATCGGCTTATAAGGTGATGTGCTGCACCCTGTGCAAAACTTTCTACCACTCGGCCAAAACATACTGTAAATATTAATTACGGACATCCTCGAGTCAGTGTTCGCACAAACACCATTCGCTTATGAAATGCGGTATATCCAAAGTACCCACAGAGTACCCAGGACTACGTAAAATCAAATTAACTTCTGTAATGGGCCATTTGTGTTTGATATCCTTTCTGCCTATAGGGGGGCGACCCAAGTGAATTACTGCAGATTGACTGTATGTTTTCTGTTCGGTGTGACCTTCATCCTTGTGCTCCTTTGCGACCTCTGTGTCTGTGTCTGTGTGTGTGTGCGTGAGCGCGCGTTAAGTTATTTAACATGTAGAGTAGTAAAATTTATTTTTATTCCACACGCTCTCCGAAGAGCACTCAGCTCGGTACTTTTAATGACGACGACGAGGACAAAATCGACGAACAACGACTAACTTAGGCGACAAAAACGACAGAAGATGACACTTTGTGCGTGGTGGTGTTTCAGCTCTTGACACAATACATGAACGCACATAAAAACGTCAACTTAAGTCATTCGGGCTGATTAATGTCATGCGTTGGGAGAGACGCACATTTCCATGATAGCAGGCGATAGGCAGGTTATTTTTTTTATTTGCGCGACGCTGAGGACACATTTTTTTTTTTGCTATAATAATAACTCCCTCTGCAGTTTGTCTGTGTTTATAGTTGGTAGAAGGAGAGGTGATAAAGAAAGACGCATTGGTTTCGCTGGGGAGACTGGAGACAAATATTTGGCACTCAATTTCCGGGTGCGCATTCTATGACCATGCCGAGATCCAATCTAAATGGAATTTGAGGGTGTAGCTATCGCCGAGATTAAGTTTTGGCCTATTGTATGCTTGTGGTGAATTGAAAATTTCTCTTGAAATTGCCATCAGAACAATGGCATTTACAGTTAATTGCTGGCAATGGCAAAAGAATTAAAAACTTTTCACGTTTTGTCGGCGCGCCGTACGACTGGCTAATATTGCATTATCAAGTCGTTAGGGACGTTTTGTTCAAGATTACGTTTTGTTTTTTTGTATTGTCCTATCTAGTGGAAAGATGAAGTGAAATTTTATGGGGAATGTTCAGAAGGACAATGGAATTGGAAGTTAAATGGCAAAATTAGCTTCGGTGGGATTGTCCACGAGGAGAGTTGAGTAATTTCTTGCAGAAAAGGAATTAGGTCGCCAGCTATATGTGGGTTAAGTGAGATTTATGTTGATGGAAAAAGTTGCGGCCGGTATTTATCAATATGTCTTAAATTTTAGACATACATACTAGCTAACCCGGCAAACGTTGTTCTGCCTAAAATAGTTATTTTAAATATTTCAACATTTATTTTGATATTTTTGTTCAATTATTATTTAATGGGAATGAAGGCGGATAGCTTCAGTGGCTCAGCACCCAGCGGCCATTATCCGACTAACATACGCAGCAACCTTTTTATATAATATAGCTATACCCGCTCGGCTTTGTATTGCTTAGGTCTTAGATAATAATGTTCTTTCGTAAAATGCGAAAAATGAAAATAAATCGATTTTATTGAATTTTCTTTCTGAGAATCGGCCCAGCGGTTATCGAGTTATAACGTCATCGATTGTCATCCCATAGAGGCATAGAAGATGCCCAATTTTGATCAGTATTCACCGGAACGCTCCCGGGAAAATACCTAAGATTGTCTGCAAATTCGAACTCAATTGATTTAGTGGTTTTTGAGACATAAGATTTGAAGGTTTTTTTTGTGTATGAGCGGTATGAGCGGTGCTCAATCCATTAGGCAGTTTACGAGATATGTATATGATTTTGAATGTTTTTTTTTTGTATGGGCTGTGCCACGCCCCTTTGTCCAATTTATTGACCAATCTTCACAGGTGCACTCCTGGGCCAATACCTAAGATTGTTTGTAAATTTGAGGTCGGTGGTTTTCAAATTATACGTATCCGAACACAAATCAGGATCCATTTTTATGTATATAGAAGATCTTTGTTTGAACACTCGCAGCAAGATTTAGGACTTGTCCTAGGCGTGGCGCTCTAAAAGTTGATGTTAGAGTTGGAATACTAAAACACACTGTCAGCTACCTAGTCATCGTATATGACAGCATTTTTATTATTGAAATTGTTTATTTTATTCTAATTTAATTTTTAACTAAATTGCATTCAAATTTAACAGGCAAATAGGTAATTTAAATTTTTCTTCAAAAACATACATAAAATTCCCAGCAAAACTTGTCTGTCGATGTAATTTTTGATATTTTTGGGAAAAAAGGAGAAAAACGCAAATGTTTAAGGGGGCAATTATCAAGTGGTAACTGAACATTTTGAGGTTATGTCATTAAGTCCCTGTATATTTAACTAATGTCGTTTTCGGTTGGTCGTCCAGAATCATCCGGAAGCAATCCGAATGCTTCTGAAAGCGTTCGATTAGCACTCAACTGACAGTTCTTCTTCTGAAAAGAAGAGAAATTTGCTTCTGGATTTGAATTCAGAATCGCGGAGTGTTCTTGCGAACGGTTTTGGAGGACCAACCGAAAACGACATAAGACACACACCCTTTTTGGCTAATCTTATTTAGCTTTAACGTTTCTCCAAATGTTTGTACATAAATTTCCTCCGAATAATACAATTTTATGAGGCCCTAAAAATAGGCGTTTGTTTCAAAGCTTTATTTAACCCAAATCTATCTTACTGTCAAGAAAGAATTAAAAAATGTTTTAATTTTTGGAAACAGGAAAAGTGTCAGAGCCTAATTCTGGAGAATAAATTGGATGAGTAAGCAATTCGTAACCCATTTCATGCAATATTGCTATTGCGACTGCAGACTTGTACGGCGGTACGTTGTTTTGGTAGAAGACAACTACAGCTATTCGCCTTGCCAAATGCGATCGTTTTTAATTAAAATAGGCATTGAATCGATTAAACAGCTCTGCGCAATAGGCGCCAATGATCCTTTTAAGTAAAAAAACTGTCGATATGCCCATGACCTACCTTGTTGGTCTATCTATAGAGTTAACGTCTCCTTCATCGGCTTCGATTTACCAAGGTGTCTCTACCGTTTTTTGGTCTCAGGTGTATTTTTTCGTCCATGCTTACAAAACGGCGCAAAAACACATTCGGATTTGGATTGAACATAGCAAAACAGTCTCTGAAGTTGTCAAACGATTGCGATTGTTGTCAAAAATGTGAGCAAATGCGGAATTCATTTGCGAATAGCTTTTCAAAAATCACAACGAAACTATTTGACAGATCTGTTTGTCAAGATCTGCTCTTGACAAGAAAAATATTGGATTTGAGGTGGTCATCTGTTTTAATTTTCAATGACTTATGGATTAATGTTTATAAACATTGATGAGCAACTGTTAAAATATGCGTATATGCAACTACTTGCAATTACTCTTGCATACGCTGGTGACATTGACATAATTGGCAGAACGCAGCGAGCTGTAACTGGTGCGTTTGCAAGTATTGTCAGAGAAGCGTCAGTGGTTAATGAGGGCAACACAAAATACATGCTGTCCACCAAAAGGGACATACAACATAGAACAATAGGACAGAATGCAACTGTAGTCAGCTACAACTTTGAGCTATGGTAGTTAGAAGGCATGATTCAATTACTATAGATTACGCATTGCGCATGTTCTCCATTTTGAACGTGACGTAATTTGGGCGTAGAATTTGTGTAGTTCGTTCGGTTTGGGTTGATTTTAATAGTCGATTGCTTTAATTGCTCCAAATAATATTAAAAAAATAATTAAATATAAACATTAATTGAAATGGTTGTTTGTGCTGTAAGTGTGATACCAGTACAGAAAAAAAAACCATTGGACACCAGCTTTCATAGCTTCTCAAAGCAAAAAACTGTGCTGTACTAAACGTAAACCCAAAACTACACTCATTCTCGAACTCCCATTAAACCCAAAAACTGCAAGAGTTTTGAGTTTGTAATCTGCATACAAAATGAAGAAAATATCATGTTGTTTCGTTTCCATAATAAGGCTAATACACTTCTTGAATCATAACAAAACTTTAACAAAATATTTATCGCATGATTACGAATAAAACAAATTAAGCATTTTTTGCAAATCCATTCATAATTAACACAAAACAAATGAAAACAAAACTTCACTTCCTAATACTATCACCATTATCTCTACCTGTCAAAATGCATTCTGCGCTCAAATGACGTAGGTGCGCAGAACGAAAGAAACTGAACATCACCATTGCGCTATCTGTAGTATTTGTATCATGGTTAGAAGGGGAACTCAACCAACTGAAGGAGGCGGTTTGCAAAAGATCGGTCTAACTGGAAATGCATGTTGATTGAGGCCCAGGTCCACCCAGAACTTTAGCGCCTTGTTAAAATGATATAACCCACAGATGAATTCATCTTTTGTAGTCCAGTTGTGTTACATATCTAAAGGGTGTAAAATGTAAAATGGCGCAAAATGTAATTTTGATAGATAATACAGATTTTTAATTAGAAAGCCTAAATTTTTTTTAATTGGGGTTATGGATGGAACATCACATTGGATAAATGGCCGCCGCGGCTTTGCTGGCAAGTACGTACTCTTTTATTGAAATTTTGTATGACCGTTTCGCATAAATGTGGCTGAATTTCATTAATACACCTTCCAATTTCCTTTTTCAAGGCGTTGACGGTTGTGGGCTTGTTTGCATAGACCTTTAACTTCAAAAAAACCCAAAGAACAAAGTCCAATGGCGTTAAATCGCAAGATCTGCATGGGCAATTCTGATCACGAAAACAGCCGATTACACGATTAGGAAATGACTCATGCAGTAATTGAATTGTTTCTCTGACTGTATATGGCATGTGGCACCGTCTTGTTGAAACCACATCTTGGTCACATCCATATCTTGAAATTTAGATACTAAAAACTGGGTTATCATGTCACGATAACGAACGACATTAATTGTTACCTATTGCCTGAGCAGCGGCATTTTCGAAGAAGAATGGTCCGATAATGCCACCAGCCCACAATCCGTACCAAGCAGTCACGCGTTGTGGATGCATTTGTTTCTCAACAATTACTCTTGGGCTTTCTGAACCCCAAATGCGACAATTTTGACGTTTAACGAAGCCATCAAAATGAAAATGAGCTTCATCACTGAAGATGATTTTGTTCGACCAAAAGTTCATTATTTTTAAAATATTGCTCAACAATGAAAATGCGCACTAGTTTTACTATCCCCGAACTGTCAACTGTCACAACACAACCAAACCAGAACCTTTATTGCTAAAATGATCCAGTTGACGTCTCAAATAAATTTAGCTTCCTTCTGCGATGTTTTTAGAAGTAGTTACCTCTTTCGCTCCATAATAAGACATTGACTTGTTCTAGTATGCCGCTGGCTTCAGGAAGAGAAAAAAAAAATATAAAAATTTCATTAACACTGAGAAAACCAATTATAGCCCGTTTAGCGCATTCACATTCCTTTCACTATTGTTCCTTAGCAAACCAAATATTGCACATATTTAACAATCAAAGTAAAAAACTAAAAAATTCGTCATCAGCAATCAAATATTTGGACACACTAGCGAGGTGTGCCATTACCAAAAAGGTGTTAACCAACCTAACAAGTAGCTGCCTTCTACTCCGACTTTTGCATCAGTGATAATAATCCTCTACAGACACCTGTAACACACATAATTAAAAACGATGTTATTAATAGTTCCACGAGTGTATCACGTATTCACGTTACTCATATCCCAGGTCGTGAGACATAAATCACGGTCCCTTGCTACGCAGAATAAATTCAAATTAATGAACGTACGGGCAAACACTACTACTTTGAACTTGAACTTGAATCAGCCATCCAACATGAAGAACTCCCAGGGTATTCTACGAATTTGTAAGATTGCCACCAAAACATAATCATGAATCCCTCTAGGCAATTATTTTATTCTATTCTAGGAGGAGACCCACCACTCTGACCTTGCGTGCTCAAATGTATCTGACGGAAGATGTGACAAAAAAATAGAGTCGAAAGCTGTGTGCTGGATCGTTAAACTACATATTTGCATTTCAAATGATCATCTGGTGTTTTTTTTTTTTTTTTTTGCGATTCTGGATTTTCGGTGCTAACTATAGGCAAAGCAAGTTGTCTGGCTTGGCATGGAGCCATGCCTTCTGTCGGAAACATGTTTGTTTATCGCGGTAATGATTTTGTTCTTTCCATTAATTTAGATAGTAACGTTAAGTTTCAGTTATCAAGACATGTATCTCTATGGATGTATGTATTTCAACTGACATGTGCTGCCGCAAATGCCTGACCACAATATGCAAATGTTGTGTTGGTTTTCTATCAGATTTAAATAATTATAATCAGGTCTATATTGTTAATTACATAATGGCATCGATGCATTTGGGGCTAGGCAATGTGCGAAATATCAATTAACCCAATTTGAGGGTGTTTGTGTAGGTGTTTTGTTATAGACACTAATTAGCATTTCCAATTAAATATACATTGATGTTTGATAGTGAGAGCGATGACTTATTTTAGATTGATTACGAGTGCTGCACGGCTGATTAGAATTGCACACATCAATATAAGTAGATTCATTTTGTTTTTGTTTTTTTTTTGTGATGGGAAAGACAGCTAATAAGCGAGGGATGCTTCTGCAATAGTGAGAGACGTTAACCCGATCTAAAAAAAACTCCCAAGGGGACTCACTTTTGTCATCCCGAATTAGATTGCACCTAGTCGTTCGACTAATTTAGCGTAACGACTACAATTATTGGCACCCCCAATTTTTGACCCAACGATTGGCACCCCATCATACAGTGATTTTCTCAATAACCCTTTGTTCGAATATATTCAATATTTCTTTGTCTTTAGTTTGGAGACATTCATTTCATTTCATTCATTCATCCATTTCTGTTTTATAAGTAAAAAAAAAACACGTGCGAAAAAAAAAATAAATCTTCAAAATTTGTTATGTTCCCACATAAAGGACAGCTGTGTCATCTGCAAAAGTACATACATAGTGGTCTCCCTACTTTCAGGCAAATCGCTAGTGAATATAGAAGGTATAAAACTGGACCTAGCACGCTGCCTTGTGGTACACCAACTTTAATTTCTCTTAATGTTGAGTACTCTGTCTCTTGTTTAATTCTGAAGAATCGATCTGATATATATAATTCCAGAATTGTCGAATATTGCTTTGGCAGTTGCCTTTGTAGTTTGTGGATCAAACCTTTGTGCCAGACTTTATCGAAAGCTTTTACTATATCAAGAAATATTGTAGAGCACACTTTTTTCTCTTCGAATGCTTTTTCGATTTTATCTGTGATTCTATATGCACCTAATCGATTGTAGAGTGCTTATTTTTCTAAATCAAAATTGGTGATTTGGGACTAGCGAATTTTCGTCAATTATTTTTTGCAGGCGTTTTACCAGCATTTTCTCGAATAACTTTGACAACATTGCTAGTATAGATATTGGGCGATGTGAGGCTACCTCGTTAGGTGGCTTGCCTGGTTTTGGTATCATTATTACCTCCGCGACTTTCCACATGCTTGGAACATAACTCAACTTAAATGCAGCATTTATAATCTGTGCTAGTTGTTTCAAACATTTTCGTGGAAATTGTTTCAAAATTTCTTCTGTAATCAAATCATACCCTGGGGCCTTTTTTATATTTATGCCTTCTTTAATTTCTTTGACAAGTTCTTTAGCTGTTACCGACCGAATAGGTCTCTCTTCTTCGCACCTTAATTCGAGTCCTTGATAACCTTTATCTTCATAAGGTTTAAATACGTCTTCAAGATACAAAAGTGTTTGCCGTTTCTTGGTTGCTTTTCGCCCAGTTACCTTCTCTAGTTTTGAGGGAATATGAGCTATTGGCCTGTTCATCCTCTTTGTTGCATTTTTAGTTGATCTTCTGTTTGAATAGCTGTTGATATTTGAATACTTTCTTCCAACTTCTGTCTGAAATAGTTCCAGTCAGTCAGTCTATTAACTAGTTTTGGGCTATGTTCTTTTATTATTATTTTATCGCCTAGTGTAAGAAGTATACATAGAGGAATGATCTGAATGAAGATCTGGCCCTTCTTTTACACTTATTTTATTCGATTTATTCGATTTTATTTTTGGATATAAAGAAGTCGACAAGATCTGGGGTTTTATTTCTTTCTATCTGTTGGCCAATAGGTAAGTTTTCCCGTTGAGTGATTTTTGGCGCCATCTTCTTTAAATGCTTCATATAATTCTCAGCATCTAGTATTTGTTAATCTAGATCCCCAATATGTATTCTTAGCGTTAAAATCACAGGTCATCAATACGTTTGATCGTAAAACCTTAGCTCGTAAATGCAAACACAGCATTTCGAAGTTGACCGTAAAATAAAAGCCTGTAAGAAGGCATTTTCGAACATTTTCGAAAAGCCCGCATTTTTTACGGCTACATCATCCACAAAGATCTAAATATAGACTCCAGTGGCATTTAGTGCGATAAGTAGAAAATCATCTATCGTGAAAATTAACAAAGAAGATAAAATGTTCCTTTTGGACACCTGTCATCTAATCGCATCCCCACTTCACGTAAAGCTCCTTTGGGGCAGACGCAGAGTACGATACTTTTGAAGACGCAAATGTATTCTTGGAGGAAGACGCAATACAAGCATGTTTTACTGTGCGAGGGAGTCTATCTCCACCCGTTTTTTGATAAAAAAAATATATTTTTTAGTATGAATTACTTAATCATACTCCGAAAATAATGAAAATAGTATTGAAGTGAACATTGTGTAATTTTTTTGTCATAAATTGCACACGGCAGATTTTTGCGATGATATTTGCTTAGCAAAACTTTTATAGTATTTTATTTATAAATTATACTAAATTGTCTTTTCGAAATGTATAAAATAAGTTTTTTACCTATAAGTTTAGAAGTTGTAGCGTTTTAACCCTCACATGGACAGCATCTACCCGTGTAGATATTCGTTGAATTTACAAGCAAAATGTCGATACAAAATTCATCTGTGCACCAAGTAGGGCCTAAAAGTAAACTAAAGTATATTGTATGAGACATACAAATATGCGTAGCAAATAAAATAATAAAATATGATTTATTGGGAAATTGCTTTGAAGCGCCTCACCGATATCGTTGCTCGATAAAAGGGAGCGCTCTGCTTGGAAGAAAAGCTGTTATCTGCATCAACAAACATAATCTCAGTGGAACTTCAGGAATTTTCCTTTAAAGGATTATACCGCTTAACTGGGACACCCTGTACCTATTCGGAACCAGGATCGCGATATGTAGCCATTGGGACCATATGCTTACGTAAAAATGATGTCAGTGCTACATCCGTACGTGGCTTTCTACATGCCATGCACTATCACCTTTAGAAGTTTACCCTTCGATTCGTAGTCTTACCAGCAAAAATGAAAAGCTATAAACAAAATTGTACAGTTGCTCTGTTTTTGGATTTAAAACGTTCTTTCGAAGCTGTGAATCATGAAAACTATGTTAAATAAATTTGAAAGCTATGGTGTCCGAGACTCGGTCCGAGATAAGGAATTAATTTTTTTAAACCATTTAACAGAGCGAAAACTGAGCGAGCTGCTATGTAAAAGCTGGAGTCAAAGTTTGCGTACTCTATATAAGAAAAAGAGAATACCGATTTCTCCGATTTTGGAAATTTTGCTTGGAGGCTCGAGTTATTAGGGACGATAAAAGGGGGATTCGGTTTGAATGGGGAACATTTTTAGTCGGTTAGTACAATCGTGCCTATCTAATTTGTAGTCCAATATAAAAGCTCTGAGATGGCAGACCAATCAGAGGTGATTAGATTTACGATTTTTTTTAGTAGGCAAATGAAAACAAATTCATTTTGACAAAATTCTTAAAATGCTGTTAAAGTAAAGGGTGTCCCATAATTGACGCAAAATGAAATTTTTATAGAACATACAGATTTTTTTTTAGAAATTGGAGTATGTATACAGATTAGGGTTATTGTATGGAATAGCACATCGGCTAAATGGCCGCTACGGCTTTGCAGACAGGTACGTACATATATACTCTTATTGAAATTGTCTTCGCATAAATGTGGCTGAATTTCATTAATACACCTCCCAATTTCCTCTTTCAAGGCGTTGTGGGCTTGTTTGGACAGACATTTGACTTTAAAAACCCCAAGGAAAAATAACCAAAGGCGTTACATCGCAAGATCTGGATGTCCAATTCTGATCGCAAAAACGGCCCATTACACGATTAGGAAATGACTCGTGCAGTAATTGAATTGTTTCTCTGACTGTAGGTATGGCATGTCGCACCGTCTTGTTGAAACCACATCTTGGCCACATCCATATCTTGTAATTTAGGCACTAAAAACTGGGTTATAATGACGCGATAACGAACGCCATTAATTCGCATTTTCGAAGAAGAATGGTCCGATAATGCCTCCAGCCCAAAATCCGCACCAAACAGTCACGCGTTGTGGATGCATTTGTTTCTCAACAATTACTCGTGGGTTTTCTGAGCCCCAAGCCATCAAAATAAAAATGAACTCCATCAATGAAGATGATTTTGTTCGAAAATTGCGGACTGTAGCTGACAAACCTTCATTATTTTTAAAATATTTCTCAACAGTGAAAATGCGTTGTTTTTTCGTATAGCGCTTCATTTTTACTAAACCCGAACTGTCAGCTGTCACATTGTTATCTTTTTTCTGTTGGCATCACTGGTGCAAAATTCATATTTTGCGTGAATTATATGCGATACCCTGTCTACGAAAAGTACCAAAGTTTTAGTAGGTACTTTTCAAAAAATCGTTTGAGAATCCTACGGTAGTAAAAAACGCAATGAATTTCGATTTTAGTGGCACAGTTAACGCTCGAGCCTGTTCTCCAAGATGGGACGTTCAAATATCTACGTAAATCAATTAATTGTGAGAAGTCTATCTATTGAGTTATTGAAAAAAAATAATCTCAGCACAACTAAAATCAGTCTAAGATTGATCTCATTCTAGAAATCAATAAAACAAACAGCAACTCACTGCTGCACCTTCAATTCTCTGAATCAATAAAGGGCCCACGCCATTCCGCCTTAGGCCAATAACACAAAACAAACAAAACGTGTTTAACATATTTTCTTACTTTCCCGAAATAATACTCACTTGTTTGCCCTGAACATATAGAGTCTTCCATATATAAATAGGGTAAAACCCCAGATTATGACCGACTTAACAAACTTCACATTGATACACGATTTTTGGCAGCACAAGTCAACTCTTTTATGCTGCACACTAGAACAGAAACAAGTATACATCTTCGGATACTAAATAAAAAAAAAATACATACGGAAGTATCTTTCTCGTTTTGTCTGTTTTGTATCTTAATTTATTTCACCTTGATATTTCGTTAAAATCACAATTCACATCTGCGAGATATACTATACCTTGTTTATGTGTGTAGTTCTAGTTTGACTAAAGTTGATAAACTTTTCTCTTTTTGGTTTCACAGTAAATTGGCCGCAATGCAGCTAGTAGAAGTAGTAGCTCCGTGGGTCAATGCCGCCTGTGCTTACATCATCAGTTCCTTGGAATCCCCGGCCATTATCAAAATCTCCTTCTTCGTTTTCCGACACGATATCGAAAGACCTTGCATTCGCTGACTGTGATGATGAGTCAGCTATCGATAAACTGCTCGCGGATACTGTACCCTTAAATATTGCATTTGCAGGTAATGCACTTGCCGATACTCTACCTGTAGATATAGCATTCGCAGATACAGCTCCATTGAATGCTGATGAGAAGCGAGTCATTACGGGAGGTAAGTATGTCCGAGATGTAACCTGTTCGCCTGTCCATGGTTTTTTAATTTCATTTGCATTGTCCTCCTCACCGGTATAGACTTCATTATCGTTATCCGACATTGTTGGCCTGAGGCTCGTTCTTCGGATAGTTGTAGATGGTGTGGGGTACTCGTAACCGTGCGGGCTTGTTGTACGATCCGCAGTTGTATAAGGAGTCGATGGTGTGTTATATTCGTAGCCATGCGGGGTGGTTGTACGATCTGCAGTTGGGAACGATGTCATCCTGTCGGTTGTGTATGGTGCATTTATATCGTAGCCATTTGTTGTACGATCTGAAGTTGAAGTCGTCCTCCTGGTTGTAGATGGTGTAGTATAATCATAACCGTTTGTGGTGCGATCCGTGTACGAAGTTGTCCTCCTGGTTGCAGACGTTGTAGTACGATCTGTAGTGAAGGCAGTTGCACTGTTGTTATCTGAACCATCTGTATCTATATCTGTATCATCTGTTGCGGGTTTGGTCGTTGTAGATGCACTTGTTGAGGACCTCTGCGTAGTTGACCTCTCTGTAGTTGTAAATCTATCTGAAGTTGTGGACCTCTCTGTTGAGTAACTGCTTGTTGAGGACCTCTCCGTAGTTGACCCCTCTGTTGTCGTAAACCTATCTGAAGTTGTAGACCTCTCGGTTGTGGTGAACTTGCCTATGGTTGTGGCTTCATCTGTAGTTCTGAATCGATCTGTTGTCGTGCCAATCAACTCGGCAGGTGATTCAGTTGTCGTTGTCGACAACTTTTCTGGCTTATACACCGAATCCACTTCCACTACAGGCCGCTGAGTTGGCCTTGGCCTTTGTTGCGTTTTACCCACCAGCTTATCGGTAAAAATCTGCGATAGAGCCAACCACTTTGAGACAAGTCCACCCAATCCGAAATCTACGCTTTGAGATACTGTCGTCTGAGAAGCTGTACAAAACAAAAACGGATCACTCAATAATTGCGTTTGTTTGAACAAAATGTTATACCTACTCGCTTGTGCCGGCTGAGATACATACGACTTCTGTATGTTGAAGAAGAACGGACTAGCTTCGGCAGATACGAAGCACCCGACACTCAAGCAAAATAAAATCACAAAGAACTTCGCCATTGCGGAAGCACACTATCTGGCGAATGAATAAACCTGAAGTGGCCACATTCTTTTGCTTTTATAGATTTTTCTCGCGCGTTCATTGTGAAGATTTCGGGGAAATATTTAAATCGTTCGCTTCACAGCTGATGCCATAGTTGTTGGTACATACATAGATACAAAATGATTCTATAAACAAGTTGCTATCGTTGGTACATAAACAGAAGATGTTTAGTGATAAAAGCTGAATGGGAAGTGGCCAGCTGGAGTGTGGAAAGGCATTTTGGTATGAGTGTCGATGTCAGGGAGTGGGAAAATCGTTTATCGATTAAATATAATAACACCTCTTGATAAGTGGATGCAAAATTAGTTCCTCGTTGTCGGCTATCTATGACTTAGTTCTGATAGTTGCATCACATTGATATTGACCTTCGAATTTGGATTCATCCACCATTTCTGGTATTTGTCGTAGCATTGCTAGAATGCCAAAGTGCATTGGCTCCAATATTTAAATGGAGAGGGGAGTCTTTATATAATAGTATCCAAGATCATAGTTTTTGCTTCGGATGTGAATACGAAAACTGGTTGATTAGTTTGTTGGGAAAAGTTTATTTACCAAACTATCAGTTTTATTTTAATGGAGTTTATGGCCCCTGTGGGCACACATGTTAATGTGTTAAGAAAAAAATCGACATTTTTAACTATTTTCACATTTTGGGAACGGACGATAAATATTGCACGGTATGATTGTATTGAGGAAACCTTCAGATTCGAAAACGGAATACAATTTTGGCAAAGAACAAAATAAAGGAAAAAAAAATATGATGAATGCAATGGCTGCTTTTCTACACGGGTTCATATATGGGACTCTATAGGCTTAGCTTGATTGCTTAAGCTTTTTTCCACACCAATCGAAGGGAGCTACAATTTTATGCCGTATCTATTCGGGCCAATTGAGAAGATGCTTCAGTTGTTTAGACTTCGTATCTCTTTGTCGGCTTTTGTGCTATTAAAACGTCCCGTCTATGGGTCACGAAACTATTACAAGCATATGTGGTCCAACTTGCTTTATTTTTAATAGCGCATACTGTCCCGTGTGGACCACGGTCCTTTTCCAGCCAGCTCGATTAATAGATAGCTGCCTCCAGTTATGTACACCAAGTTGGTTCATATCTCTGTCAAATTGTACCTATACCTGCCACGTGAAGGGGGGTGTTCTTCTGCTTCGTTATCCCTCAGGGGTGGACTAAAAGATTCATCAGGCTGGTGCGTTGCTGTCCATACACTCCACAAGACCAGGGGCCCTACTCTGTATTTCGTTCCGAAAGTGACATTTCCCGAAACCGAATATTTGGTACTCCCACTACTCGAAGACGAAATGAAATCTCCAAAGGTCAAACGCATTGATATACGGAAAATCGAAAGTATTGCAGAATACGAAATCAAAATCGGAACGCAACGCAACTTCGAATAGAATTGACTTGCGGAACGAAATAGCAGAGACGTTGACCTGAGGCCCTACTCTCTAGATATATATAGCCCGTAAAGTTCGTCGTTGAATCTCTTACTATACCCAACACTCCATCGATATAAACTGCACCACGCAAATAATCTTTCTCTCAAGGCATGCCAAGAGCTTTTCATCCACTTTTGATAAGGTCCAGAGGGTATTGTAGAATATCTCATTGGTTCTGTGAGAGATACATTCTTAGCCCAAAGAAAGAGCTGTTGGCAGGATCGATTCTTCGCTTGATTTCTCCGCCGATGTCATTTTGCTAGGTAATTGTTGAGTCTGGGTAGACAAATTCTTTAACAACTTCGAGGTTATATCTGTCAAGGTTTTGGGCGAGTCGCCGATGTTGTGGGTTCTCTTCTCGCTGACAGCGCATATATTTCGTTTTGTTATCGTTTAGAACCAGATCCATCTTCGTTGCCTTTGTTACAATACTTGCAAACGCGCCACTGACGGTTCTGCGTTCTTCTTATAATGTCAGTATCAAGCAAAGCAGTTAAACGGACTTTTAAAAATGTTTACCTCTGATATTGGCTTGTGTGTTTTTTACAATATGCTTTAAGAATGATACGCGTCAACTTGTCTTAAACCTTTTTCGATATCAAAAGTTTGTTTCCGACTTGAATTCGATAAAGAGGTCTTGTGAATCAAACTGGAATTCCTTCGATTTTTCTTAGATTTCGCCGAGTGTGGGGATATTTTCAAGTCCGCACTGATATGGACTGATCAGATTATTAGCGAAGGGTTTTAGGCGTGTAGACTAGTACAGACGAAAAGAATATTAGCGCGACATTTAGGACACTTATTCCTCTGTATTTTAATCAGTAAGAGTATCTCCTTCCTTTCAGAGATTCCTTTGAAATCGCTATCCTCAGTTCGTTTTGGTCGGCTGGACGGAAATTTGAACTATCTTCGTCCAGGTTGAACGGATCAATTTGCCTAAAAGCGTTGGCTGTTTTCGCAGTTTAATAGTCGTCAAGCGTGTTTTTCGTAGAGCTGCCTGCAAGCTTTGGTTTTATTTTGCAGCATCGATTGATAGGCTTTCTTGATAGGCTTTTTTTGGCTGTTCGTGAAAACTACAACCTCTCCTCATCGAACTAGGGGTTTCATTTTGGTCACCCAGCACATCGATTGCGGCAATTTGGAGGACACATTGACATTGCTGCCACTTTATGCTAATGGTGCTTTTGCTGAGATGTTAAGGGCGGGGAGGCAAGATAAGCACAACGCATGAGACGAGTTGCGGCAACTGGAAACTGCCAGGTTGTAGGTTGATATCAATCAGAGAGAGACACACTTCTAATCAACTATCAGGATAACTTCCTAACTTATACTTATTTAACTCATCGCAATAACAAATCGATCGTCCATTTAGTCCACTAAGAAGTTCCAACAACAATTAGTTTCTGTCCATTAGTCGTTGGCTTACTATTGGTTGTCATTGCCATCTTGCAGATATGAATTGTGCCTCATTAGGGTATACGGAGGTAATTTCTCGCTACGTTAATAAAATACTGTCCCCACCGAGAGCGTGGGCGTATTCCGCCTACTCCTGGTTATCCTATCTTTCAGATTTTAACGATATATTTAATCATTATTATAATTAGAATTCCAGTAGCATAGTCGCAGTTGTTCTCTTCTCGGGAAGTAATTAAATACACTTCGTCCTGCCCCACCACTGTCGTTGGTTATTCCAGCACCTTCGCGCGTTGCTGGTGGTGTCTTGTAAAAGTTATTACTTCTCAAGGGGGCAACGAAGCCGAACGATAAACTTTCGACTAGGGCTGCTCTAATTGTTACGGAGAGCTAATGAAGCGATGGGGTGCTATGCTGTACTGGTGTACCGATTGTTTTCCTGCTCTTACCGCGGTCGCACTCGAGTTCCAATAAAATTGATAACAAATTAAATTTATTACGTTCGGTTCGATGATTTTCTCTTAGCGCATATTGATGAAGGAGGCGCACTGTGGTACCGCTGTATAGCTGAATATTTATATACTATATGGTGGTACTTGTGTGTCAATTAGTTGGTTTTTATGTAGATTTAGAATGGATAACCCTGCTGGATGAAATATAAATGAGATAATAAAAACCCCACCGAGGATATAGGATATCGTGGTTCCTAGAGGTATTGCTTATTTTCGTAAGGCAACACTTTAATGACATTAACCTTATTAATGTACCTCCTTGGAGTGAGTCAGAAAGGTGCTTTAGAATATTAACCCAGATCATTGAGCGCACCACGAGGCAATTTTAAGTTTGCACCAAACGCAATATTCTTATTGTTGGTGGGAACAGAAGTCCACATGTTTTAGGCCTAATACAAGCTATAAAACTAATAAAAATTGAGCTTAACTAAAACTGTTAACTAGGACTTGAAGGTAGGAACAATGTTGAAGAAGATCGGGCTTAATAGATGGAGTGCTCATATTGAAATCAAAAAGGTTTGAGGAGGGGTCGAACAAAAGTGGTGTAAAGAGATTTGGTCACTTCCCTCCAGCTATGGACCTCTACTGGAGTTCGTTGGACAGAAATAAACCCCATAAACGTAGCAATCAGACTAAGAGTCTAAGAGAAGGGAAGTACTGGATGAGATATAACCTACTGTACATTGTTATTGTTAGCCAAGCTGCTCATATCCCCAATATCCAGCGAAACGAGATCTAAAGCGGTGGAAGATTACCGCGTATCTCTTAACGAGATAGCTGGACAGTATACAACCTCACCCTCTGCTGGGTTTCTGATGATCACTGCAAAATCTCAGGGAACTTTGTATGGATAGTATGAGTCTGCAAAACGTGTATGCACCACTTTTCTATACGCTAAACGAATAATTCATGCGCATTCAGCAGGCAGAGTAAGTCACGGATGGACACATCAAAGATACTGCGATACTCCTAGGCTCACCTGGCCAGCTCTGAATACAAAAAGATCCAAGAAGCTCCATGCGACTTAAAAGATCTAGTATCTTGAAAGCCGTTCCTTGCCACATCCTAAAATCGAGCAAGCAAATTTTAAAACCTTATACTTCTTCACCGTTTAACACGAAAATGCTTCAGATAATCCTATACGCAAATGCCAAAACCCCAGCTTTAAAGTTTGAGCTGTTTTCTTAAAATACAATTAATGAAATGAAATAGATAGATAGATATATATTTTATTTCGCCTAATATTGATTTACATTCGGTAAGCTACCACACATTTTACATAAAGTACAGAGATATGATATTTTTATATCTTACTACTGAAACAATATATTTAACAAATCTGAAGGAAATTATTATTTAGCAAATAGCAATCTTTTTGAAGGAAAGTGCGAGAAAAACCTCCAATTTAAAACAAAAAAAAAAAAAAAATAATAATAATAATAAAAATAAATAAATAAATAGAAAATTAAAAGAAAATTAATAAATAATTAAATAAATAGATAAATAAATATATAAATAAATAAATAAACTAATAGATAAATAAATAAATAAATATATAAATAAATAAATAAATAAAAAAAAAATAAATAAATAAAGAGATAAATAAATAAATAAACAAATAATTAAAGAAATAAATAAATAAATAAATAAATAAATAAAAAAATAAATAAATAAATAAATAAATAAATAAATAAATAACTAAATAAATAAATAAATAAGTAAATAAATAAATAAATAAATAAATAAATAAACAAATAAACAAACAAATAAACAAACAAATGAATAGATAAGAAAAAAAAACGAATAAATAGATATATACAAACAAATAAGTAAATACATAAACAAGAACAACAAAGAATGGAATTTAAAGACTCATTTGATTAATAAGGGGATTTTCTGAAAAAATATTTTTACTTATAAAATTATCGGTTAATTTTTGAATTCTAACAAGAATCATTTCAACATTCGCTCTTCTGTGCAAGTCTGAGGTGGAGTAATGCCATGGTAGATTCAACATCATTTTTAATATTTTATTTTGAGCTATTTGCAGCTTCTTAATGTGACATTTTGCACAATTTCCCCATACTTGGCACCCATAAAGAAGAATGGCTTGAAAAATAACCTTATACATTATTAACTTGTTCTCAGTAGATAGTCTTGATCTTCTGTTAATAAAGGGGTATAACATTTTAATGGCGATGTTAATTTTCTTTATAGTTTTACTGGTGTGATCTTGAAAAGTTAACCTTGGATCAAGATGCACACCCAGGTACTTCACTGATGGTGCCCAAGCAATATTAGACCCGTTTATATTTATAGTTCTGTTTGGGAGACTGCAAAATTTCCTTTTTCTGGTGAAAAAGATGGCATGCATTTTCTCAGCGTTCAATTTGATTTTCCATTTTTTATAGTAACTTGCTAATATTTCCATCGCATTTTGTAGATTCCTCTCAATGTTGAGAGCGAATATATGTGATGAAAAAATTGCAGTGTCATCCGCGTAAATACCAATTTCACATTCTGGTAAGCTCGGTAAATCAGAAGTGTATATATTATATAAAATGGGCCCGAGTACGGAACCTTGCGGCACACCTGCGTGAAAATATACTAAGTTGGACGCGCTACCATTAACATGCACACTGAAACAACGGTTTGACAAGAAACTTTGGACTAATTTACATAGATACGAGGGAAAATTAAAATTTATCATTTTGTGTATAAGGCCGGCGTGCCATACAGAATCAAATGCTTTCTCTATGTCTAATAGTATCATTCCCGTTGATTTTCCTTGTACACGGTTACTTCTGATGCTATTTGCAATTCTAAGGACTTGGTGGGAAGTACTATCATGGAAGCGCCGAAAACCAAACTGTTCATTCGGGAATATATTCCTATCAGAAATAACGCCCATTAATTTTTCCTTTATTACTTTTTCCAAGATTTTGCTCAAGCTGCTGAGCAAGCTAATTGGCCTGTAACTCCCTGGGCATTCTGGATTTTTACCTGCTTTCAAAATAGGAACAACTTTAGCTTTTTTCCAGACAGGAGGAAAGTAATAAAACTTAAGGCAAGCATTTATTATCACTGTCAATATTTTAATTGCAGGGCCAGGTAATCGTTTAATGTAAACGTTCCTTATGTTATCGAGTCCACCAACTTTGTTCACTTTTATGGAATTTATAATGTATTTGATGTCCTCTTCCGTTATAATTTCATTTGGAGGAAATTGAACAGATGACAAATTGAGATCGCGTACCGTATCATAAACTAAAGTGGTTGTAGTTACATCTCCTAAGTTTTGCGATACCGTATGATTATTTGAGAAGTTAGAAGCGAGTTCTTTAGCCTTCTCAACATCGGTAAAGAAGGTTCCTCCCGTTGATTTGAGGCAGGGAATTTGCCTATTTTTACTCCTAATAACTTTTGCAATGTTCCAAAATGGCTTTGCATTTTTCTCTAGAGAACTAAGCTTTTTGTCCCACTCTCTACTGCGGTGTTGTAAGATGAGTTCGGATATTAACTTATTCAAGTAGGAAAGTTGGTGCCGATACATAGGGTGGCGATATGTTTGCCAGTTCCTTCGAACCGAATTTCTGGTTCTAATAAGTTCTACCACATGCGAGGGGAGTCTTGTGCTGAAGTTCTTTTTTTCTCTATTTGGGATACAAGTATCAACAGAGCTTAGAATATTACGCGAGAAGAGATCAACCAGACAATCTATATCTTCTTTGCTAGATATGTTTAGTAAATTTGTGGAAATATTCCTTGATTTACTGTTAAGCTCTGAGCGAAAGCGCGCCCAATTCGCATTTTTAACATCCAGGAAGTATTGCACTTTTCGCTCCCCCGACCAAAGAAGCCTGCATAACACAGGGTTGTGATCGGAGCTAAGCTCATTTAAAGATATTGGCTGAGAAATTTGACTAGAAGTGTTTGTAAAAAATAGATCAAGGACCGAAGGACTTCCACGAGAACAAGGAGGAACATAAGTGGGACTAGGAGGAAACAAAACAGATATTGATAACATGACACAAAGATTTGCAAGTAAATTACCCCATGTATTTGCCCTATTGCAGCCCCAGTCCTTATGGCGGCAATTTAGGTCCCCTCCAATCAAGAAATTTTCTCTGATTGAAAATAACTTCCTAAGATCATTTTTCAAGCCTAATCTTTTCTCTAACGTTGAACCTTTACCATTAAAATAGACACAACAAATTTTAATGGTTCTGTGATTTCTTAGCTTTACCTCTATACCTATGTTTTCAACATACCTTGTTTTCACAAGAGGCAAAAGCGAATGCTGAATTGACCTTCTTATTAAAATCGCTACACCGCCACCTCGTCTACCGCTTCTATCAACACGATAGCACTTAAAATCAGGTGTAGATAATTTAATATCATGCTTAAGCCATGTTTCCGTAATTAATGCAATATCAATACTATTACCATTCAGAAAATCTAAAAATTCCATATATTTATTGCGAATACCTCTCGCATTCCAAGTTATTATATTCATATATCTATCTATCATGTTACTTAACATTTTTGGAATACAAAAACTTAGTTGCTAAATGTGTGATAGCATTAAATTGTTCAATTTTTGTTTTACAGCAACTTAGCTTAGTTATCATTTCCATAGCCAAATAGTTCAATGAAATGAATTGTCTGGATTCATATTTACATAACCGCGAACAGAAACTTGTCACTTACTGACGATTGAATTTTTTTCTCTTGGGTTCTAATGCCGTTTTCGGTTGGTCGTCCAGAACCGTTCGGAAGAACTCTCCGCGATTCTGAATTCAAATCCAGAAGCAAATTTCTCTTTTTTTTCAGGAGAAGAACTGTCAGTTAAGTGCCAATCGAACGCTTTCAGAAGCATTTGGATTGCTTCCGGACGGTTCTGGATGAACAATCGAAAACGACATAAGTTTCTTATTGGTGCTCGACACGTCAGGGCAATCGAAATGTGAAACTACGCTTTTCTCATGTCAAAACTGAGTTTTCCGGTCAAATGTGCCACAAATAGACGTCAAGTCGAAAAATTCTTGACTTGATTTGTCAGTGTTGCGGACATAAACGTCAACTGAGAAAATTGTTCACGTGACCAGTTCGGCCCAATAAAAGCTCAGCAGTATGAAGTTAGACCCCTGTCATACTTACTAAACTAGGTTCTTGAACCAATTTAGGATAAAATTATTGATTTCAATGTATATATGGCAATAACTTGAGCTTGAGTTTCTCTTAGACTATCAAGCCTCCTCCATTCCCTATGGGCGTTGCTGTTCTCCTTTTTTTTAATAAGCCATACACAATACTCGTTGCAATAACAACAATATCCAAAACAGATTCAAACACGCAAAAGATTTTGGAGAAGGCTCCCCAATGGCTTAACACTTTTCCAAAGCGGATATTCACTATCTCGAACATTTCCCGTTAACATTAAAGAGCACTGCTCGCGATCAACTTTCCAACTCCAAGACGGCGCTCTACCCAATGTCCTTCTTTTTATTTTACATGATAAGTAATTAAGACAAGGAACCAACTTTCTTTATTCAAAAATTCTTTACAGATACATTTTTACTGCTGGTCCATAAAAAAAAATCTTAAATAGGACAAAACCCCGAAACAAAAGGTTAAGATGCGATCCTAAACGAGTTTTATTTCTCATATTTTTATGACAACCCAAACCAAGGATAAAAGATTTATATATACAAATGTACACCGAGTGATGTACACAGTATCCCTTGTGGGATAATGCAATCGCTCTACGATTCACTCCAATCGCATTTTCGTCTCCTTCGCGTGTTTAACTTTAAACGAATTGTAATATAAAGAAAAAAAACGAATATTCGATATCCTTTTTTACGATTATTGCAAGGAGATGAATTTGTTAAACGTCATTTCAAAGGGGTTAAGACCGCCGCTAGCATGCTGGTTCGCTTATTTCGAGAGCAATTTGTTTACACTTGTAGCCAATGTTATATGGATCCGTTCTTATGAACACAACCCACACCCTGTGTCCCTTGAGTTCGTGTTTTTTCCTTCTACAAAGGAACATTTTTACTGTTGGGCAAGGGGCAAGGCAAACAGATAAACGTTTCGTTCATATTTTAAGCGAATATTTTAGTGCCGTCTCTTTGATATAGAGGAGGTTTTTTTGGTTCCAGTTTTATTTGGCGACCATAAAATGGTATCTCTGATCGGTAATGAGATTTTTGTGTGCGGCGCTTGGGAACGGTAGGGACAGTGCGGAGTTTGATGATGCTTCATGCTTTATACCCGTCATGTAGCGAATGCATATAGTTATTGATGATTGGAGTAATAACAATTTTCTCCGCAATATTAATATTTGTTCGTTGTGGTTAATGAAGGACCCAACTCCCGAATCGGGACTTATGTCAGCAAACTTTTAGGTTTGATGAACATAACGAGATTGGGTGATTAAAATTCGACCCGTGAGTAGAACCTATTTCGACACCTGAGCTGAGTCATCCCCTCAGGACGTAAGGTAACCATAACAAGAGCGACCCTGTAGAGACAGTTGGAGGCCTCTGTTATTTGCATTTGGTTCAATTGTCATATACGAAAAAAAAAGTCAGAATGTTCAAAAATTCGATATGAAGAACAATTTAGCTCGAAGAGCCCAACGATAAGGACTATTATAATAAACGAATCTATGTTCTGGAATGTTGGTTCACTAAACCTCGCACATACACCAGAGTAGAGGTGGTTCTATATCTCTATGAGACATTCAGCTCTCCATGTAGGTATCTACTGCGATGCGATGAATGAAACACTGTATCTGTAAACAAGGGAGTATGGGTATAATGGCGGTATTGATACAGTTTTGGCGTCAAAAAGAAAACTTCACACCAGGTTTTAGGCTTCTGGAAAGTACATACATTTGGTAATTTGCACTTTGGGGGAAGTGGTTCAGTGGTGTGTGCACAACTACTAATGAGCAACGCAACTACGCACCCTCTCGTGCGTTTTTTTGGTGACCTACAAAACTTGTTTACCAAATTCAAAAGGCTAATTTAAGAATCTATAGCCTTCGTATCTATAGCCTTCGGATATTTTTATTTCGCAACTATTTGTACCCGCCCGGCTTTCTTGGCTCGTGCCCAGGAATTGTATTGCATATAAATATGTGGACAATGCATATCAAAGTTCCACATTTTACTTTTTTTTTTTGACTCCCAATGGAGGCACTTCCTAAGGGTGTGGTTCAGGCGCAACCACAGTTGGCGGATGGCGAACCTGCGCTCATGCGGACTACACTTTATTGGCTGTAAAACCCATAGGTATAGTCGACCAACCATGTCATCCTGTATTCTTCTTCTCGCAAACCGGGAAACTTACAGCGAGAGAAAACTACATCTTGTCTGCGTTCAGGCAGATGCTTTCCCACATAGCTCAATAAAAACTGATCGACAAACGAAAGAAAGAGGGCAAGATGCGCTTCTACCCTTCTCGGACGGAGAAAGTGTTGGAGGAATTGCAATAGCGACAATTGTTCCATCGCTAGCTCTTCCTCTTCCTGCAACTTAAACCAGTTGTTCAAGGCGCAAAAGAAACTGTAAGCTAATAGTTAAGAGGCTGGGGGACGAAAACTTTGAGGAACTGTCCGAAAACGATAGGAAAAGGCTTCACAATGCTTCATGAGCAGTTCTTATCTCAGGGTACTCTAAAGGTAACCAGAGAGGGTAGTATTGACCTAAGTGTGGCTCGAAGAACTCCCCGCCAGCCCATAAACCTAATAAACCTGGGCACCAATTAGTGTCAAGAAAAACCATTTGAAAATTTCAAATTTCATTGGTGGTGTATTCCCATATAAAATGGAAATTTAAATGTTTCGATTTCCTGGTTTTTCATTTGCGGTTTTCCAAGCTCCTTATATGCAATCGAATTTTAATAGCATCCTTAAGACCTACCGCATTCTAACCTCAACATACGTAATTGTCGCTCTGCGTTACATTCAAACCGACCGCAATAAATTAATTTATTTGCCCCCTCCCATTTGTAATTACCCTAATGCAACCACCACCCACAATAACCGCTTATAAATCAAGCTTCAATATCTTCAAGTTGCCCATTTAAATTAATTTCTCAAGCGAATTACAAAATTTCAATACCAAATCACAACCAGCCCTACAAATGAAAATGACATCCCCTAGAGATATCTACGTATACGGGAGTAGGTAATGGTACTTGCATCTGCAAAAATATTTTACTGGCCTAAGCACATGCCATCCAGGGCACCCTCGACCTTAACTTCCACCCCCATTAACGTGATGAATGTGACACTGACAATGATAAACGTCACCGCGAAACCAACGTTTTATAAATATATAAATTTTTTTTTAATAATTAGCCATAAGACATGGAGTCGGTGTGGGAGTCGATTTAAGGTCCTCTGACAGTTGTGAGCTAGGTGGCCATGGTCTGTCAATGGCACCAGTTCCAGCACCATGCTAATCAAGATAAAGTAAAATTGCTCGATAATTATCTTAAGTGCTATTAAAGTTATTTTTTCCGTTCGCCTCCTTTGGTCGTGTGTTTGGTGGAGTAAAGTAAAATACGAGTATTAACGGTCGCTTCTGACACTAATGACAGCATTAAAAATACATTTGTTTGTAAATATACCAATTTCAACACATTTGTGCCATTTCGACAGCACTATTAGGGCGTGAGCAATCTTTTTTTTTTTTTTTTTTGAAGTGTGTCGTTCTATTTTATGGACATATTTTATTTTGTTTGTGAAATAATTTGTTAGGCACCTGCTGCAGTATATTGTCCAATATGCAAAAGGGTGGCTGCAAGTGCCGTTATAGTATGAAATAGAATGCATATGAGCCACGCAGAGATATTGCAGGAGCATTAGGAACAACAAATTGAATAAATAAATTGACACATACGAGTATTGCTGCGCAGTTTGTTCGAGCTGACGATGACCGCAGGTGCAAATATTCGTTATGTGCATTTTATTTTTTTAATTTTAACTAAAATACTATACAAGTTGTGTTTCCCAAAATATTTAGATACTATGAGGGGACATGGATGTACGAATTTTTCTAAACGAATGTTGAGGAACGAATGTTTTCAATTACCTGCATGAAGCTCCTAAATTGTCTCGATGGAAAGTATGGGTATATAGCGATTGAGTTCAAAGGAAACCTTTGATTCTGAATGTGGTTCTTGTGAATTTGAGTGCGGTCTTAAGTTATAGTCCCATTAGAATGTCGGTAACTAGAGGAACCCCACAAGGGGGTGGTTATAGATAATATTTTACAGAAACTGAGCTCCATATCAATACGTGCTACAGCATAATGCTGACGATCTGGTCATTATTGTTTTTAAATATTCTAGAAAAAGATGGTAAGAATAAGATGCACTAAGAAAAATCAACACCTAAGCAAAAGGGATGTGTTGTGTGCTTAACGCCAGCAATATTTTGTTAATATTGTTAATATTTGATAATAACAAATAGTGATTGTAACTTGTAGTGTAATTTCATTTTTTTTGCGTTTTTGTTTGAATGTCTGGAAAAACTCGAAACTCGAAGGTTTTGAAAAAATAATAAGACATTTTGTGTCATATGTATTTCCTTGAGCTGCGACTGTGACTAGCGTTTATTCTGTCTTGTTTTCTTTCCGTATCGTAGATGTAGTTTTACACGTTGCGACTTTTCACGAATTTCTTTTTTTTGATTTGTATTTACGGGTGAACAATATGTTATTCGAATATCCATCAATGTTGAAAAAAAAGGATTTGTCACACTTGTGAATTTAACTCGAGATAAATATGTTGATTGTTATGAACCAATTCATTCAATTGGATTTCAAAGTAGGTTTAAAAGGACTTATACACCTGAAAGTCGAAAAAAACATATTTTGGATTTTTGCTTCATGAAGAGATTTGGTGGCTTAAATTTGTTTAAAAAGCTTAACTCAAAAGATTGACTGAAATAAAGTCCAAAAAGCGAAAAAGAATTAAAATAGTATAAATGCGAATTTGTCTATGGTCCTTGGGACCTCATTTTATTTTTATTTTTTCTAGAAAGCAGGCTCAGCCCTCTCACTGAATAATTTTTTTAAATAAATCGTACCTAAAGGTAGAACTTGTCGAACAATTTGGATTTTTTTGAAAACGGCTCTACATAGCGATTTGAACCAAATTTGATAGATGAGTTCATGTAGGCATGGTTAACATTTTGTGAAAAATTTCTTGACGCCGATAGATATAAGTACATTATACGATTTTAGCAAAATCCAATTTTTATGGTACAATCGCTATTCTTAACTATATATCAAACTCGGTTTTTCTTTTAAATGAGGGCGCCCTTCCTTCGATTTCCCACCACAATCGGTAATATTGCTACTTTAGGCGGCTCTCAGACTGAGGCAACAAGCAATAAGCAACTATAGTTGCTATAGCAACTGCCAATAAGCAATCAGCAACATTTTTCGTTCGAGCGATATTTAGTTGCTTTGATGTGAGTCTCACATTGTGAGACCTCTAATTTAATTCAATGTAAAATAATTGTGAGCGATAATTTTGCGTGTTTCCTATTGCCAGTTGCCTATTGATTGTTGCCTCAATGTGAGAGCCGACTTATTCAGATCTAATGGGCGAACACAGTAGCGTCCTTAAAGTGGTAAGATCCGCTGGATAGTTGCCGTTTGCCGTGTCTTTCAGTTCCAAATTCTAGCTGTAGGTACTTAAAGTCGCACACCTATACTACAGATGGAATCGATGTCTTCATTTACATCGACTGGCAGGCTGTTCTTAAAGCAATAAAATCAAATTATGTACTTCAAATCGAAAATAGTAATGTTTTAGCAAACATACAAAAACAAGCAGCCCTGAGATGGACAAACGTAGCTGTGGCCAAATGTGGATCACAACCGGACTAAGGCAATTCTTAAATCCACAGATAAACGTGAGAACCAGCATTCAGACTGGCCACTGTCTTCATAGAAACCAAGCCAACAGAGTAGGACTTTTAGACGCATGTCTGTATGTTTTGTAATGACAAAAGTAATATGCGAATGTCATGGAATATCTCGTACCCAAAACAATTTTTGGGAAGCTACTTCTTTAACAACATAGAAGATATAAGGCTAGTCACAACAAGTCAGATGTCGCAGTGAGATGCATTTCCATGTTAATTCGTATGTGATTTATCAAATCCGTTGATATCTCAAAAATATCACTTTCGTTTGGATAAAAATGTAACTGGTAGGTAATGCTTATATCCTGAACAAAGCTTTTCGAACCAAATTATGTAATATTTGTTACAATTTTGTTTGCATATTTTTACAAAAACAGCTCCAACCCTAGGGTTCCGCGGGCCACCTTTTCGGAAACGCTGGTTTAGAGCACTTCGTCCATTTTATGGTCTTCGAAATCGTCCTACTGAGCAGGCTATAATAATAATCAAAATTTCCTTGTCGTATATGGTCTGCTGAACAACCGAAAGCATTGCAAGAACTGCCAATGCATTCATAAAAATGTACCGTTTATTGTGCAGTATTGCCGCCTTGGAAGACAACATAACTCGTGTTATTCGTGGGATACCAGTCGATATGTTGAAAAAGTATTCCAACATTGGACATTCCGGATAGACCACTTGAGGCGTAGTCGTGGTCATCATTTACACGAAATAATATTTAAAAAGTAAATGGCAAAAATCGATTTATCGACCGTAATTAAAATTTCACTCAATTTTGCAAATATTTCGTTGTTCTTTTTCAATTGTCAAAATTTAAACGCTTAAAAAATCACCCTTTAGTATTCTTTACCAGAAAGCACAAGATACCGGAATTCAAACTCCCATAGGAGTGGAGTTGCCTATTTCAGACATTGCAAAAGCAGTGCCTTCCAATCGGAAGTTCTGGCTGTGCTTAAAGTGGCAGAGCTAATGCAGATGAGTTCTATATCTAGGAGGAATACACTGTAGAGCTGTGTCAATAGTGATTGATTCGTTCTTTTTGACCCGATCACAATAAAGTATTGGTGATTGCAATCACATAACCTCAAGTCAATCGTTCATGGAATCAATACTTTTGTTCTGACTGGTTCATTTATCTCGGTTAACCAGTAAAGAAAGAACGAAACAACACAATCCAAAAATCAATCGTTCACAGAGTCAATACTTTTGTTGCGCATCTGACTCGTTCATTTTGCTCGGTAGCGAGTAAAGAACGAACGACACAAGCCCCAAATCAATCATTCACAAAGTCAATACTTTTATTGCGCATCTGACTGGCTATTTCGGAGAGCAAAAAATAAATCGCTTGATTTGAAGATTTCTTGGACGTTTGTTAGTCCACTGGCATCGTAGCCATCCTTTGATGGAATTTGTTACTTTATGTCTTGATAGAAAGAAGACGAATCATATTTTGGGATATATGCTATATTTATTTCGAAATGTCACCAGAAAGCCCTAAAATATTAGAAATTTGAGTGATTTCTTTTTCGCTTGAAAAAATTAAGATTTTAGGGCTTTCTGGTGACATTTCGGAATAAATATAGCATATATCCCATAATATGGTTCGTCTTCTTTCTATCAAGACATAAAGTAAAAAAATCCATCAAAGGATGGCTACGATGTCAATGGATTAAAAAACGTCTAAGAAATCTTCAATTGAGGCGACTTTTTTTTGAAATGGAACAATCGTTTCATCTCTTTTTTTTTGTCTCTGTCTTTAGATAAACATGTTTTGAAGCTTTCATAAGTGATTCACTCTTACAATCTATCAGAATGTATCTGTCTCTACCGAAACAAAATTGAACGAATGATTGTATTGAAATTGAATGGAGCAATACAATACTCTCATCTCATTCTCATCTGTCATGGAATGATTGAATGATTGATTGAAATGACCGAATCATTTTTCCAACCAATACTTGAACGATTCGATCATTGAATTTGAACGATTGACACAGCTCTAGAATACAGCCATCTACATCGATAGTCAGGCTGCACTCAAGGACTGGTATCTACGAACATAAATTCTGAAATTTTAATCGGGTGAGGCTGTGCTGGGTACTAGGACACAGCGGTATGGTTGGAAACAAGCAAGCTCTCGAGCACTGAGTATATGGCCCCCTATAGCAGCGGTTCTCAAACTTATTAAGCTGTGGAACCATAAAGAAGGTCCAAATATATTTCGGAACCCCAACTCTTATGCCGATTTTGATAGGCAAAAAAAATCACTTTTTCTTGCCCCAAATCACTTTTTGCGTTCGTTTAGTACAAAAAAAGCAATCTTTTCAGATTCGAGAGCACTTTTGCAAATCTATATTTTTTTTAGAGTTGCTCGAGATTTACCAACAAACTTATGATTTGACGTTTGGAGTTTGTTTGTTTACGATTTACGAAAAGTCTTTGGCCGAAAAAGTTAGAGCTCGTGAAACTGTTTCATTGTTTGATTTATAATTTTTTAAAAATTTACTTCTATCTCTGAAAGCTGTATTCGCACATCTGGGACAGCGTCCAATCTCGATCTGCATTTAATCTTTGCATAAGTATACGCTGAAAAGCCTGCTTCACAGCGATATACGTTGTGACAAAAGGGAGCAAATTTAATATAGACTGTTTGGCAAGTTCGGGGTATTCACTCCTAATGCCAACCCAAAAAAAAATTCCAATGATATAGAATTAAATACATGTTTTGATGAAGAAGAACTCTGCAGATCTATAAGACACTCGTTTTCCGGAATGCTTCTGGCGATATTATTCACTCACTTTAATCCTGATTAAAGTTTACACCCGGGTTTAAGTGAGTTTAACCCAAAAATTAAGCCCAATAAGTCCATAATATTCAGTCGGTAAACCGGATAAAAGCCGTTTTTTAAACCATGTCAGCGTTTAATCCGATTGAATTTAAACTGCACTTCGTAGACCAGTTTAAGTACTTTAACACGGGTTAAAACTCAATTTCATATCATTGACGGTTTTTTTTATGTCACATTTTTGACATTTCTTCGCTCGCAGAAAATAAGTGAATGTGAAAATATAATAAAAAGCAAGAAGATAAGAAAAATGAATTTTATTAGTTTTGGCAACAGTTATGGCACCACATGTAAATTTGGGAATCAACTTTAGGTATAGGTAGTATCTAAAATTGTTCTTTTATTCTATTAAACAATAAATGTATTAATATTATTGTATCGGGACACGAGTCCACTCATTTCACTTTGGACACAACGATTAGTGATATGGACCAAATGTGGATGTCAAAAAATATTAAATCAATTGCCAATTACTGACAAACAACAAAAACCAAATGTCATTATATGTGAAATTTGACAATACGTGGGTTTAAAACGAGTTAAAATCGGATTAAAAATCGGTTGAAACTGTTGTTGCGTGGTGCGTGTTTTTAAGCGAATATTATGGATATAGGTTTAAATTGTCGGGTTTAAAAATGCGGATTAATGATCATGTTTTAAATCAACTTAAACCTGATTTCAACCCAGAGCAAATAATTTGACCGTTAGTGTCGTAGACTGGGTTTCATTTTGAGTAAATTTTCATTCTTTGTGAGATATTATGCAGAAACTTTACAAAAGCTGTGCATGAAATGTTTGCGCAAAAATTTTTGTAATTGCATTTTACAGAAATTATTTTTGTGTTTTCTTATTTTTAATTCAAGAAATTCGCGGAACCCTGAGAACTGTTCCACGGAACCCCAGGGTTCCGCGGAACACAGTTTAAGAACCGAGGCCCTATAGGATTATCTAATAACCCTTCTAATAACCCCATAGTATTCTCCACTATTATTTACTTAGGCGGCTCTACAATTCGGGATAAACCGAGGCCTCAGCTAACAAGCCTCTCCAAATAGTCCGGTCCATAGCTAACTGTCTCCAGTTGGTTGAGGCGAGCAGGTTTTCCTCTACTGCGTTGTCTCTTCGGGTTAGACTCGAAGACTCTACGGGCCGGAGCATTTGTTCCATCCGCTCTACATGTCCTAGACATCTTAAACGACTTACTTGAAGTTGTCGCTGTACAGCTCGTATAGTTCGTCGTTGAATCTCCTTCTTCACAGCCTGTCAACGCAAACGGGACCGAAAATTCTACGAAGAATCTTTCTCTCGAAGCGACCGAGGATATCTTCATCCGCTTTAGATAGAGTCCAAGCTTCAGCGCCATAAAGCAGGACTGGTATGATCAAGGTCTTATACAGAATCTCCTTAGTTGCTCGGGATAGGGCTCTACTAAACAATTGCCTTCTTAGCCCAAAGAAACAGCGGTTGGCAAGAGTTATTCTTCGTTTAATTTCTTCAGTTTAATTCTTAATTCTTTCCGATCAATGGCTTGACATTCACAGAGAAAATGAGCAATATCCACTTCGACATACATGTAGGTCCTCACAATATTCACCTAATCTCTTATTGTTTTTCTCAGTAGCCAATACCCAACCCATAGAGTACCTTCATCACTATTCATAACTTTGGTCAGCTAGGTGGTGTTTTTCAGTTCGCTTGTGTTGATAACACAGAAATTGTCGATTGTCTATTATCGGTTAAATCAAATGCCTTTGGTTTTGACCAAATACATCCCAAGTTTGTCAAAATAATTCTACCAGTCATTCTTCCCTATCTAGTGCATGTCTTTAATTTTATCATTACTACTGGTATTTACCCCGAACAATGGAAAACTGCAAAAATTATACCCATTCAAAAAAGTCCTAATAGTAAAGATTACCGACCGATCTCTATCCTTCCTTATCTCTCTAAAATCCTCGAGAGGGTACTGCAAAAACAAATAAATTCACACATTCGTACGAACAACTTACTCACCCCAATGCAGTCCGGATTTAGGAAAGACCATAGTTGCATGACAGCGATTATCGGAGTTGTGGAAGATATTAGGGTATCACTGGATTCTGATAAAGTGACCTTTTTAGTGCTTCTCGACTTTTCGAAGGCCTTTGATACCGTCGATCACATTAATCTGTGCAATAAATTGTCAACGCTATTTGGTTTCTCAAATTCGGCAGTTACCCTAATATCTTCATACTTACAGTCTCGAAAACAAGCAGTCTCTGCGGGTCATCATACTTCCGACTTCCTTTATAATAGTAGAGGGGTGCCACAGGGCTCGATTCTTGGACCTCTCCTTTTCTCGCTATATGTAAATGAGATGCCTTCACTAATATCACCATCATCATCAGTCCATATGTATGCTGACGATGTCCAGTTGTATCAAAGTTGCCCTCTTGGTATGATAGAAGACTGTGCAAGCTCAATCAATATTGACCTTGGAAGGATAGCCAGCTGGTCAGAGAAAAACGGGCTCTTTCTTAACCCCCTTAAATCCAAATGCGTTGTTATTAGTAAAAAACCATTAGATCTTTCTTACTTTCCCGACGTAATTCTTGGTGGTTCCAAAATCGAATATGTCGACACGGCGAGAAATCTGGGAGTGATTCTTAATAGGAAATTGACATGGGATACCCACATCAATGCGGCTGTTGGCAAAGTGTATGGTATTTTACGTCAACTGTGGACGTCACACTATTACACTCCCCTGAAAACACGTGTGTTGCTAGCAAAAACACTCATTACTCCAATTCTTACTTATGGTTGCGAACTTTTTGGTAATTGTGATGCTAATAGCAGGAGAAGGCTTAATGTTGTATTTAACAACACCGTGCGTTACGTTTTTAACCTTAAACGATTTGATCGTATCTCCAGCTATACGAAATTACTTTATAACATGTCCTTTGACCACCTGCTTTGTTACAGATCTCTAATTTTGCTTTCTAATGTGATTCAGACCAATCAACCTAGCTATCTCTTTAACAAACTGCGTTTTGGTACCTCAAACAGATCCTCTCAACTTATACATCCACGGTTTTCTTGCCTTACATCCGAACGTCAGTTTTTTGTAAACTCCATCCGCTTATGGAACTCCTTGCCACGGCATGTTCGAAGGGCAGGCGGCACTCGGCGGTTCCGGACTAAACTTAGTTCTTTTTTCCTCAACAATTTCGACTAGTATTTTTATTTTTTTTTTGTATCTTGTATCAAACTTAATGGAGTTGTATGATTAAGTTTTATTGTAAAATTCTTTTTCTTTTTTATTTTTGCCCCCTCTTTTCTCTCTTTAGTTTTTTTCTTCTTATAAATACGTTTATTCTTTAGCTTGTTCAAAATTATAATTTAAATAATTGTAATCTTCACTATCTTATAAGACTCTTTTGTCTTAAAGTGTAAGTTTTCTATGAAATATATCTAATCTAATCTAATCTAATTTATTGATCACCGATCACTGTATGACAGGGCTCTTAGTAAACATGCATAGCAAATATAAAAATAATGTAAAATCGGCTGAAAGAGTGATCAAAATTGACTTCCGCAAACTTAAAAACATTCTCTTTTATGAGTTCTGGGAAGATGTTTATTCGTGCAGAGATGCCTCTAAGGCATATACTATCTTTATTGATTGTCTTAAGAAACACATTCTCAGTTGCTCCTCAGTTGTTCCCTCAAAAAATTGTGTAAAAAGACTTAAACCTTGGATCTCAAGACACCTTTTAAATAAAATAAGAGGTAAAAACAAACTTCGAATTAAGTGCAAAAAGTATCCTCATAATGTAAGTTCAAAGAGAAAATATAAAAAATTGTGCGATGAACTTAAAAAAGAGATTCCTGTTTGTCGAGATACGTATTATCGGCATCAATTTAATTCTGCTAAAGGAAACTTAAAAAATGAATGGAAAATAGTAAATAATCTGCTTAATAAATCATCTCTTTCTAAGAAACCTACCCTTATACGTGTTGATAACGTCGACGTTGAAGACAAACCTGCCATTGCTGATGCATTTAATTGCTATTTCGCAAATATATGCAGTAGCTTACCACCATGCAGAGTCTCGCCAACCTGTACCTCCTGTTCGTCGAATTTGAACTCTCCTGAACTGTTGCAAAGAAATAGTTTTGTATATAATCCCATAACATCTCTTGAGATATTAAAAGTTATTGGTACCTTAAATAATTCTAACTCGAGTGGAGCTGATGGTATTTCTAATTTGTTTCTAAAAAAAGTTGCTTGTTTCTTAGTAGATGTCTTGGCAGACATTTTTAATCGTTGTGTATTTGCGGGTGTCTTTCCAGAAGCATTGAAATGTGCAGATATTGTACCGCTGTTTAAGAAAGGTTCTGCTTTTGAAATGAGCAACTACAGACCCATATCACTTCTCCCAGTCTTCAGTAAAATCTTCGAAAAACTTATGAAAAATAGAATAGTAAGTTTTCTGAATAGTACCAAGTTTTTTAACCCAAATCAATTTGGCTTTCAAAAAGGTAGATCGACTGAAGACGCACTTTTACAGTTTTGTGCTCAAGTAATGTCAAATCTCGATAGCAAAAAGTGCACGGCTAGTTTATTTATTGATATTACGAAAGCTTTTGATATGGTGAATCACAATATTTTGTTGAGGAAATTGGAAAACGCTGGATTTCGAGGTTTCGTACTTAACTGGTTTAGGTCTTACTTAAAAGATAGGTCGCAAAGAGTGAAGTTAGACGAGATTAGAAGCGAAATTAAGTTCTTCAATTTGGGAGTACCCCAAGGCTCAGTTTTGGGACCAATTCTGTTTCTCATTTATATCAATTCTCTTCTTACTCTTAATTTTAAAGGTTCACCTACGGCTTTTGCGGATGATATTGGTTTTTCTTATGGGTTGAACTGTCCTTTAGATCTAGTTTCTGATATTAATTGGGATCTACATTTATTGAGAACCTGGTTTGCTGAGCACAATTTGATTATAAGCTCCAAAACTAAAATAATGTTTTTCAGTTTCTCGTCACAAAATAATTTTGAAGCGAATGTTTTTTATCACGCACATGACTGCCTAAAATACAAGCTTTCTGATTGTAATTGTAAGTCTTCTCCTACATTCTGTGACAGGTTAAGCTGCAGTGATATGTGTTTTTCGATTGAAAAAGTAACTGAATTTAAATACTTGGGGCTTACAATTGATTCTAGAATGAGCTTTACAAATCACGTAGAAACTCTACGGAAGTATTTTCGTTGCACACTTAGACACTTTTTCTATTTGCGAAACATATGTTCGACAATGCTCTTAAAAAACATTTATTACGGAATCTTCCATTCCAAACTGCAATATGGAATTGTTTGTTGGGGAGGCGTTTATATGAACAAAATTCAATCACTTTTAGTTCTGCAGAAATATATTTTACGAAAAATATGTCGCAAACCTAGTAGACATCCGAGTTTTCCATTGTTCTGCGACCTGAAAATTCTGCCAGTCCGACATCTGTACTGCTTTAAAGTTTTAAAAACCTTCTTTATGATGTCTGGTAATCGAAATTATCGATTAATTTCAAACTATAATTTACGTGGAAACTTTTTTGACTTAGTTTCTGTACCAAAATTTCGCACTACTGCATTTCGTAATTTTTATACAGTTTCATCATGTCGTTTATTTAATAAACTTCCTCAATCGATCAGGACAATAACAATGCCTGGAATGGCCTTAAAACTTCTAAAACCTTGGCTTTTAAATTTGAATTATAATAATATAGAAGCATTTCATTCTGATATTCTGGTTTAATCTTAATTTCAGTAAAATTGTTAATTCAATGGTAATTAATACGTTACGCAATTTATTTCTTTGTAGTAAATTATTATTTTTTATTTTCTTTTGAACAGTCTAATTTTTTTTGTTCTAGTACAGTTTTGCAAAATTTAATCTTTATAATAAAAAAATAATTGTTTTATTAGGGTCACCCCACCCAAAATAATATTTGAAGTTGTTTAGAGCCCATTGAAGAGGCATTCAACACTATTTTTAATACTTTGTATATAAAAATACAGAATGTCTTTTATATTTCTTATATGATTTACTTAAAGTAATTATTTAATTTAAGTTTGAAGAACTATTGTTAATTTATTATGAATTATAAGAAATAAAATTATTATATCTATCTATTATATCTATCTATTATATCTAATCTAATCTAGGTTTTAATAATTCTTCAGATTTGTTCCGGTATAGTTCCGGTCACTAGGCCATAGATTATCGTATGCTCTCATTTTTTTTTTATCTTATGGACGCTTGGCTCGTTTTTGTACCATAAACCAAAGTATTATTTTCGCTGGAATCTTTTTTCCTTTGCCAATCCTCTTTATCAGGATATAAGTTCGGTAGGTAAGGTATGTCGAAGTCAAGTTTGACAAGACTTTTCTTTATGGGGGACTGTTTCACATATCCGGGTCTGTGAAGAGTCGCCCTGCGATAGTGAACCAAATTGTTTCCAACATTAATGCAGCAAGTTTTCCCCATCGTCACTCTGCACAAGCTGATGAGTTGGACAAATTATGCCAAAACTAAACGACTCTTTATTACTCGTCTCTATAAATGTTATCATAATGCGGCCTTTACTATGATGTATAGTCAGAGATATTTCATCACTGTCAACTCAGCTATCTCAAAGAACATCATTGAAAAATTACCCATCAAAGTATCCTTTATAAATAGGTAGGTACTACATCTTTCTCATAGGAATGATATTTTCCAATTCATCTAACTTAAATCTCTACTCCAATTACCATCTCAATCATCTATATGCGCTAACGAGTATACCGAGAGCTAATTCACTTTTAAAATTGCTTCCATTCGACAGCAGTCGGCTAACCGAGGATGCAATTAAGGAACACCAAAAGCATATCCTTGATATTTATCCCGGCCCCCCTTAGAGAAGATGAAACGAAACAAAAACCAACACAAACTATATTATATAGACGGACACGACATCCTGTCAGTCGTGATTAAATGTTCTCATTTTAAGGATATTTGAGTGGTACACTGAAGGACCGAAAAACTGCTTCCAACAGCACAGCGTAGCACAGACACAGGCGATGAATGATCTCTTTACCGGGCACAAGGACACACGGCGACGACGGCACTATGGCAATTTCATGCTTCAGCGACAACTTGGTTCATCTCATCAGGACTGATTCTAATTTCTGATAGCATGCTGCTACTCGCTTGGCTAATGGAAGGCCATTTCCTGTTAACACTGGCAGGGGTTCATTATCATACGAACGCACTTTTGCAAAAAAAAAAAAAAAACTGCTCCTGTCGCCTGAAAGCAAATAACACCTCTGACAGGCAAATAGCAGAATGACAACTATGATGATGATGACGGGACATTGATGATTTTCCTATTTTCTACCGTGCGTCCCTCTACCGGGATAAGCATACACAAATGAATATGGAGCATGGAGGGTCCTTTAGGGCAGGTTCTTATGTATGTGTGTTTTTATTTTTGGTTCTCCCTCGTTGAATTTGCTCACATTAACATTTTCTCGTGTCGCATGGAAACGTCCGACGCGCATTCGTTATTGGTATAGTGCTGAAATGATGGAACTAGAGTTTGTGGATCTATCTCTTCATATCGCCAAATGACACTCGACGAGAGTAGTGTAGTTGGGCTGTCGGTGTCGCCTCCAACCACCTATGAATGTTGAGTGTAATAATATTTTGCTGCCATATCGTAGGTAGCCTATTTATATGCTAATAGAAGGATATCCAAAATGTCAAGATACGTCCGAGTTGCAATAACATTCGTCCATTCGTGGAACACCTCCCTATGCACAGTACAAATTTCTATAGGGCCTGGCCATTATTTGTGGCCTCGACCCAAATGATTAAGCGCCATGGTCTGGGCTGTGGACATCAATCCAAGCAAGAATATGCACTTGCCCTTTGGGCTTTTGGCTTTTGTTATCCAAGTTAAGAAGGACTTTCCCACGTGGGTTGCTTACCCAAACACATACACACACACAGAGACATACTCCAAGGCGCGCTGCACATGAGGACAATGCAATTTCCGATTTTGCATAATATTTTGCATTCCGGAGGTCGAAACAAGATTTTCCACAATTTGATCCTTGGCCACAGATACGAGGGCTGTAGCTCTATATAATATGCTTGTGTTTGTTTGTGCCCATGTCCTGGATGACTTATTAAAGATGTACCGAGTGTAATGGGGTTAGGAAATTCTGAGATAATACTCATTTGGGACCGTGGCTACTGGGGTGAAGTTTTACATTTCAATTGGATGCAACCCGAAGATGTTTTCCTATAGTCCATCCGGCAATGTGTCCTGTGCATTGTTATTGAAATCGAGGAACTGCTGCATTCATTATTGCTGATTTTTTGAAAGATATACCTAAGCAACATTATGTGTGTGTGTTTTGTCTGATGTATGGTGCATAATTTATGCATGCACCGTATAGTTTGGTTATCTGGCCAAAATTGCCAAAGGAAACTGCAAAATGTTGTTAGTTGCTGATTACAGGGAGCTTCCCAAGCAATAGCTATCTGTTTACTGTGTATCCTAAAGTTCAAGTAGAAGAACAAGTTTGTCCAAGGTTTTTGTCAAAGAATTTCCTGCCATAAATTGCTGTAACTTCTTTTGCGTGATCGAAGCAAACAAAGTTGTAATCTAGAAAGCATAAGTTGGAGAGTTTTGATTCGCATAAGCATAGTCTCGGTGGCGGCATTCAAATGGCATGAGATGATTTCTAAAGGGTGTCACAATAATTCCCAAATTTGAAAAAGATAACAATATGACAGCTGACAGGTCAGGGATAGTAAAAATGGAGCGCTATGTGAAAGAACAACGCATTTTTTTTTTCAAGAATCCACATGAAGTGCCACTAGCTCATATGATTCGTAATGGATCCAATCCATCCTTTTCCAAGGTGGGCCTTAAAGTCATCACACTCCCGGCAAGCTAATGGAAAAATGTATACGAGTCCCAGCCTACTCCCTTGACCCAAAATCACTTAATTGAAACCTTACGCAGGGGATAGCCATTGCTTTGGGTGGAAAATGCGCGCGATGTCAGAGTGCACCTAACTCTTTGTAATTTAAAGCCCTAATGGGGGTTGCAAACATAATCGAAGATCAGCCTAAGGGTACTGACGTTAACGTCAGCTCCTTAAATTGGTAGATCTGTCGAATTTCCTATTGAACGATTTCTGGGAAAAAATCCGAAGGAGTAATCGTAATCCTGTGACTTTTACTGTGTCATCCTTATTGACCATAACTTGACGATACATCTTTGCTACGTTCGTCTTTACTGCTGCCGGCAATTTTCGGAATTTAATCGAGGGTTATACGAGAAGGCCGAGACGTCGCTTATTTATTTCTGGGAGGCATTAAATCCCAGCCTTGGATTGGTGGTTGTGCTTGACGGCTTCGAAACCAGATAGTGTTGCAAATTGAATAATGGAGCATGCATATCATTCGCCGATACCGACCGCAATATACTTCATCATAAACTTGAAGTACTCCTTGCATTAGTGATAGGTTATCCAAAAAATGTCGCTCCATCGAGTACAAAAGATGCACTCCGTGAGCCAATTTGAATAACAACCTTAGCACCTTCCGATCTGCAATAGCTTCGAGCGAAATGAAAAAAAAAGGTTAAGTGAAACCTATATGCTATATACGACTTTTCGAGTATGTAACACCACAATCAAGTTACATTATGTGTATGTAAAGGGTTGCCCATCTAGTGGTTTCTTTTTAAATAATAGTTTATTTTGACACTGACAGCTGTTTCCCGCTCGAAATCTTGCCAGAAAGTCAGTATCATACCTCCGCGGAACAAAATGAGTCGCTTTACGCTTGAACAACCTTGGGAAATATTGAAAACTTATTCCCAAAGTAAGTGCTGTGTAGCTCAAACAGTGCGTTTTTTTTTTGAAAAGAAGTTTTAGCCGAAATGAAGCAGCGTACAGCTGGCAAGTTTGTGAAAAAATTTCATGAGACTGGTATGCTAGTGACACTTATGGTCCACACGTTATTGTCGAGAAGCCAGTGCATCCACAGAGAGTGACCGTTGTGGATTGTGAAGTGGTGGCATTTTTGGACAATTTTTCTTCGAACATGAAGCTTTTTTTCTGGATGCGCCAATGGATGTGGTTTGTGGTAATTATCTAAAGATGTGGTAGCCCGTGCTATCAATATGCACGATTCGCAAACCTGAATAATCGATGCCGGGAGTGCGCCTAAACGTACCAATCTAGACACCACACACTTCGACCACTCTCCCCGCGGGACTGTCGTTAGGTATTACTTCGCGGGGTTGGTTAGCATTCAAGCTAATCGTGTTGTGTCACCTGCTTCTGGTATTTGTGAGGCCTCTGAGCAACTTTGCGCACCAAATTCCCAAATCGTGTTATCAGCCGTCTTGGCGATGTCAATTGGCCGCCTCTGAGCTACGATTTGACCCCTTTGGACTTCTTTTTGTGGGGAACCGTGAAGGACCGATGTTATGCCAACAATCCGGAAACGATTCAAGCACTTAAGGCCAACATCAGCCGAGCAATCCGTGAGCTACAGCCCGAAACCATCAACAAGGTATTGGAAAATTGGAGTGACAGAATGCGCTACTGCGAAGCCAGCGAGGCAGCGACGTTGTATTCCATAATCAATGGGAATGTTTGTGCTTACTAAAGTTACAATTACACGGCCATTTTTTCGAGTCATTTATATGGCGCTCTGACGTAAAAATCCCGTCACAAAGCAGTCATTTAAATGTAGCTCTGTGTGATCGCCATTTTTGGCAGCGTCATTTAAATGACTAGGAAAATGGCGCACCAAAAGACATATGAATTAAGTGCCATTTAAATAGCGGAAAAAATGGCCGTGCGATCGCTCTTCAATGACGGCTAGGACAATGACATCCCAACAGAAAATTCTAAATGACTCGCAGTTTCCGTCATTTGATTTTGGGACACAAATGACGATGATAGTCATTTCGTGTGATCGCCATTTTTTCAATGACGAATCGTAGCTTAAATGTCGCTCTAATGCGACATTTTTTCCTGACGTCACAGCGCCATATAAATAACTCAAAAAAATGGCCGTGTAATCGTAGCTTAATAAAGCCATAATACATTGAAACTATTTAATATTGTTCATTTTATTTCATTTTTAAAAAAGAAACTTTTATTTGGCCCACCCTGTACGTAAATAAAGAGTTTGGGGAGTGTTAACACCCTGAATAAGTAGTCTTTCCTACTGAAAATTGATTTGCTTGTCGCAGGCAACAAATCTGCTAAGTCTTTTGTCCAAAATTAGAAGTCCTCTTAGAAATAGGGAAGACCTAAGATGGTCTTAAATAAAAAGGTCACAATTTCTCAAAGGTAGAATTATTAAAACCACAAACCAGTAAGAATAGACCGTCGACTCCTCCCACATAACGGACTTTGCCTACAAGCTGCCGGCGAGACCAGGATTTTTCAGGTATTGGTGCTGTACAAAATCAAAGGGGCGCCATTAACGCACGCATACTTGAAAAATCCTGGTCGCTTTGTATTGCATAGAAAAACATTGCCGCCATTAATTTTGACATTTACACGTATTCACAGACAGGGAAATTCTTTCCGGGGGGTATCGGGTAGGTGTACGGAAGTCGGCGGTCTATTCTTACTGGTTTGTGATTAAAACTCAAAGTACTTACCTTGGAAGGTACTTCTTCGACAATTTGGAGAGTTTGGACTCTCAAACAAAATTTAAGAAATTGTAAAGTTATGTAGGGAAATTAAGTGGTTGGGAGAATTGGTTTAGATTTTGACCGTAAAGGTTTCCCGGGAATGGCGATGGGCCCAGTACGGGTACGGTGCCTAGTTCACTGAACTCACATCCTATGCAACCTAAAATAATGAACCGTTTATAAGCATTATTTAGATCATTATTATCAACTAGGTACATTGTTCGAAGTTTTACCATATCCTCACTTAAATTTCTGTATTATTCAGTTCATTTTGGATGGAGTTTTAAAAGACCTACAGTGCATTGTCTACCCTGCGCTCGAAGGACCTAGGTACCACCAACACTCCGATGTAATATTCTCCCGCAAATTCGAACTACAAGTCGCTACGCATCCATAATTTCATTGAAAGTAAATTATGAATTTTCATTCAACTCTGAATATTTTTTCACCCTCGAGCCGAATTCATCGCCTCTCTCCCTATACATAAGACAACTCTCACTTATTCAAGTACACAATTAAGCAAATTCCTTGAGCAGAATATCCCCACAAAAGCATCCGTGGTGAAGGTTAACTTCAAAAGCATTATTGCAATTAAAATTCGAATGAAAAAAAAGAACCGAAATACAAGGAAAAAATTATGCACAAAATAATTCACCGCAAAACTTGACAAGCCAGCGATACACAAAAGCGTGACCAGGAAAAAAAAAGAAGCAGAAACCGAACCTAATGAAATTCCCCTCCAATTATTTTCATTCTCCCAGTCATACTCTTCACATTAATTGCACATGATATGTTTCGACTGCGAAGGAGTAAAGAAGGACAGACCAAAAGAAGCACAAACCTTGTTATCTATATTGAGTTAGTAATTCCGATCTGTGTGTATGTTTTTTTTCCAGTCTCGTCCTTCCTCAGCCCGGTGAAAAGAGAAGAAGAATAGTATATTTCCCGTTGATCATTATTTCATAGCTGCTTCCCACTCAACTCCCATTGGGAAAATTTGCAATTTTAATTAGACCATCCCAAACCGCATCTTTATTATCGTCCTTCCTATCGTCCACTTGGTGGTGGTACTGTTGCTGTTGTTATTGTGTCATAGTCACCGGTCAAGAGGGAGATCATGTGTTGTCTATTCGCCTGATTAAAATGCAATTCTGGTTGAGCTAACTTTCTAAAGGACAAACTTGATTCTAGCGTTGCAGCCCATTCCTGCGTCCTACTCATTATTATTATTATATATTCAGTCCTTCGATTTGAATCCGTCCAAACCTGACCACAATACACAACACACAACAGACAGCACACATGCGGTATTTAAAAGTACTGCTGCATATAGTTTTCCTTTGTACCTCTGCCAAGGGTGAGCCTGAGCAATAATAAAAAAAAAACGTGCAGAAAGTTTTTGTTGGTGTTGGTCTTAAAATGTATGTACACACAAAAAAAGCGGATAGAAAACTTATCCTTGCCTGGGTCACTTTGATTATGGGAGGATACTGTTAGACGAGTTTCTTCCATTTCCATGATGAGCATCTTGTGCGGTGATGAGAAGACAAGAAAGGATAATTCAAAGGGACCGATAGGTCCGGCTCCGGAGTGTTGTGCAAAAATTAGTGTGCGCAAGGAGGTTGTAGGAAAGTTTCGTTAATTATAAAAAGGGCAAAACTCATTAAAAATGTTGTTCGGCTGCATGTTGTGCACAATAGCAGTGTCCAGAAGCATCAGGATCTATATCGTTCAAACTTCCAAAGAATGCTTATTTGGAATTCTTAGGTATTTTCCCTTTTTTTTTCTTCGTACTTACTCCTTTCATCTCGCATAATTTTCTTTGGAATGGTGCATTGAAGAAGAAGAACCGGTCAAGGCAAAAGTACCATCAGTTTTGTATATTGGAGAACAGTGGGGAAGATGAACTAAAATTGGCGCTTTGCTTACCGTGATGGGTATAGGAATTTGTATCTCAACTTATCCATTTCATACTCATACAAGACGTGGATGAGACAACGTAACTTCAGGACAACTCACATATTTGTATTCTACTTTGATCATTGCACAGGAAGAGGGTTTTAAAGCGAAAGTGTTATAATAATATTGATGAACGTCTTTGCCGATAGCTAAGTTAGCCCGACCTGGAGTTGTCTGAGGAATAAGTTGTATTGGCATATGAAATTGTCATTTATGAGTTGTATGAAGGTGATCGATATGCCGACGGTACACTTATAAAATTGTAAAGGCCTTACAAGAAAACCTATATAGCTCTACTTAAGTATGTATGATGCGAGCTTTGAATAAAATCTAGAACAAGCCCAAAAAGCAGCAACAGTTTGGTGTAGATCACGTTCATACAACTCATTCATGGCCAATTCATACTCATACAACAAGTCTATGAGACAACTAAACTTCAGGCTATTTTATCAATCAGATATTTTATCCACCATCATTGCTTACTTACTTATTTAGGTGGCGCTACAGTCCGGGGCGGACCTGGGCCTCAACCAGTACGCCTCTCCAGTTAGAGCGATTTTTGGCTTACTGCCTCCAGTTGCGCACTCCAAGTTGGTCCTCCCTTCCAAGTTTGCGCGCGCCTCCTTCCTAAGGCGAAATCTTTCTCTATTGCCTCATTCTTTCGGGTTTGAATCAGGGCTGGAGCGTTGGTGTCCATTCGCTCTGCATGTCCCAGCCATCATAGAATACTGATGCGTACTTTTCTGGCCAGGTTGATGTCGCTGTACAGTTCGTAGACTTCGCTGTTAAATCTTCTCCTCCAACGTCCGTCAACACAAACAGGACTGAAAATCAATGGAAAAATGTTGCGTTCGAAGTGACCAAGGAGATATTCATTCGTCTTTGATAACAACGATGTTTTTGCGCCATAAAACAGGACTGGGATGATGAGGGTCTTATATAGAGTCTCCTTCGTTTCTCGACAAGACCTAACTAATCAATTATTGCCTTCTTAGGCCGAAGTAACAGCGGCTGGCAAGTGTAATTCTTTGCTTGATTTCTGATGTGATGTCATTTTCAGAGTTAATAGATAGATGTCGATGTCATCAGCGTCAGCAAGTAATTGAACAGACTTTTGGAAAATTGTGCCCCTGGTGTTGGCTTGCGAGTTTAGCAAGCATTTTTTCAAGAATAATGTTGAAAAATTCACATGACAGCGCATTATCTTGTCAAAATCCTTCTTTGGGAATCCCTACGTTATCTTCTTTTCCAAAATCACTTATTGGACATAATCTCTAATTTTTTTCTCTTTTCCTATGCCAAAATCTCCCACAAGCAAACTAAACTTTGTATGTATCCAACCTTGCACCTACATACTCCAAATCCTACAGTGATCCCAAGCAGGGGGATTGCATACCTGTGTATCTCACTTCTTAACACCATTTTTAGGTGTCGGCGGTGACAGAATTAATACCAAAATCTAAAAATGGGGGATTTTGGAAAGGGGATTTAGGAAAAGCGATTTTGGAAGAGGAGATTTCATCACCAATCCCATGTTTTGACATCAAAGGTCTCGGCGAGATTATTTCCAACTGTTACGCAGCAGCGAGCGTTCTCCATCGTTATTCTGCACAATCTGGCAAGTTTGGCAGGGATGCCAAAACTAGACATGGTTCTGTGTAACTCGTTTCTATAAATGCTGTCATATACCTACGGCCTTAAAATCGATATGTAAGTATTGGGAATCGATTTGGACTTCTTGAGTTTTCTCCAGGATCTGCCGTAGTGTGAATATTTGGACGGTTGTGGACTTACCGGGCCTAAAACAGCACTAGTATAGGACCCAATCAATTCGTTGAAAAATTGTTTCAGGCGTTGACACAGTACGGCAGACTCCTGTCTCTATAGTTGGCGCAGTTTCTCCTTTCTTGTGGAACGGGCAAAAAATTGTGAGGCTCCATTCATCAGGCATACTTTCCTCTGACCAAATCTTGGACACAAGTTGGTGTATGCTCAGTTTGAGTTTCTATTGAAGCTCCTTGCTTGTTGTTAGATTGTTTAGATTATTCTAATAGAAGGCTGCTAAATGAAGTTTCCTTTTTTGGGAGAGAGCTGGATAAGTACAAAAAAAGTTGAGAACAACTTCTACAAAAATCTATGAATTATTGTTTGAGAGAATTACATTAACAACAACTTGCAGTCACAGTCACTTTGGTAGGAATGATAGCTATTTCGAACTACATCACTAATTCATCATCAGACTCCTTTTAAGTGATTGTTTGAATAGTTTGAATTCTGCCAGTCAATTCTCCGTATATAATCCACTTGGTAAGACATTTCTACTTTCCCCTGTCAGGAAGTGAACAAAAATCGTTGGAGAATACGTCTTGTTGCATGCCTGCACATAAGGCAGTGTCTCATGATGACATTTATTGTGGCGCTTATATGCCTTCTGGCAGGAGAGATAAAATTCTTAAAACGCGATCTACTTACTTACTTATCGGGCTCCGGATCTGCCTACGACACTGCAGTCTTCAATCCTCTACGATCCCGGGCACGCTACTTCCAGTTGTCGAGACCAATCGCTCTGGCATCCGCGATAGCTTGGTTTTTGAAACGGAGGCTCGGTCTTCCTTGTCTTCTTGAACCTGGGAACTGGGATATGAATATCGTCTTGGCTGGAGCATTATTGTCCATTCGCTCGATGTAGCAGAGCTAATGTATTCGACGTGTTTTGGCTTTTTAGACTACATCCACATCTTGGTACATCTCATAGAGTTCGCGGTTGTATCTTCTCCTCTTTGACTATCAGAGAAGATACGGCTTCCTTTATATTGGCATTATTTCCGCATACAACATATGCGACATCCTATCATCAAAAAAATTCACAAAAACCGAAACCAACATTTGCACATTTTCCCCTATACCTATTTCATCCCTTAAAGTCTTCTTCATTTTCAAATGCTGGTTTATAGAATCTCAAATTAAACAAACATTTTTTTCAACCCCACTGTGCTTGTCAACAAATTGCCTTCGTCCACTATCCGCTTTGGAGAGATACCTTCCAAAGCTAAACAGTCTAAAGCATTTAATTTAAAAAGTATACGCTATCTGAAATCGTGCCTTGGTATTCTTCCAAGTTGGCTGCCGGACTAAACACGATACTTGCTACATATCTGTTGGTATGGGGTTAGATATATCACATCGACCTCCCGGAGTGAGTTTTTCCCAGTCGGCAACTTAATTAAATAGACGGGCAACAGCCAGACCCAGAGCCCACAACACAATCGGTCGGTGGTGGAAATTGCTGTGATGAAGGGCTACCTCGGTGATGAAACGTTCGACCGTTTTTCTTTTCAGCACCTATCTCGCGTCGTCGTCCTCGGTCTTACCCTATGCAAAGGAAAACCAAGAAAAAAAAAAACTTCGCCTTGCTTTATTATACCTTTCAGCCTGGGAGAACTGGAACTGGAACTGGAACCGGAATGAAACTCATTAATTAGAAACACAAGAAAATTGATAAACGTACACCCAAATGGTAAAACAGTGTAAAAGAGGAGGAAATTAAAATTGAAAAACAGCGGTCACATTAAATGCGATTGCTTACCAATTAAGGACATCACCCCAAGTAGACTATACAACTGCTAGGGCTGATGATACCGCTGGCTTCTGCCAATGGCCATATAAGCAAATTAATTTCCGCTTAATAAAACACTGTGGCAGAAATCACTACGATTTGAGACAGTTTCCCTGACAGGACAATATAAATGACTGTGGAGTTGGCCAGGCAAGAAAAAAAAAAAATAAAAGAAGAAGAAAATGAACTAAGAAGAAGCATAAAACGTCAGCGTGGCTTGGGAGGAAAGGAAAGTAAAATCAAAGATGATACTAAATTAGACTTGCGAGTAATTTATTTCTTTGAAGGACAAATTCGCCCGTACTGATGGCGATGGGTTTATGTGCACAGCACATGTAGAGCGATATTCCTTTTGAGGTCATTGCTTTGGTGAATGATTTTAATTACTGACAACTGACAGTGGTCCGTCTCTTAGATGTCAAGTGGCTTCCGGCTTTAAGGGTTTGTTTGCCCTTACTCTTGTTTTTGGTTGAGTTGTGTCGTAATTACGTTTACCTAATGATATAAGCTCATCCATTACCTATACATTTTTGGTTGTACAGCTTGTGGGTGGAGAAGGGGCGTTTCTTGAAATATGAAGATGGAGTGATATAATAAGTTTATTCGTAGCCTCGTTAATTGGAAAATGTTTTTGCAATCATATTTAGAACACACAGCTTGCTACGTAACCTTCTCTACGTTCCTCTGGTACTTATTCTAAGGCTTATAAAGATGAGGTTCTAATATGTGCTTTCTCTGGACCGTGCCGAGCGACTGATCAACTGACATCTCAGCTGATCATACTGAAGTTTTCCTCAAGTAGGAATCTAAACTCAATCTGGAGTTTTGAAGGCACCCATTATATATAACGAGTTTTTTTTCGACCAAGGAATATTAAACGAAGAAGCAGTTAAGAAGCTGCCCGCATTTTCAAAATGAATCAAGGCGCGCACTAAAGTGGTTTGGAAGTGACGTGGTGACCATTAGGTGTGGCGATGGAATTGGAATGGCCAGCGAAATGGTATGAAAGTGATTGGAATCGCACTGAAGTGGCAAACCACGTATAGTGCTAGCCATTACTTAGTTCTAAAATATTGTCGTTTGTTGAAGTGGCGCCACACCGGCTTCATGCCACCTGCAAAATCTCACGTCGCACCGCACCGCTTTGATGCGCGCGTCTACATTTGTTTACATAGGTTTTGGGGATTCCACCAACCACTTGGTCACCACGTCATTGCCACGTCACTGCCACACCACTTAGAGAGCCTTTGGTCTTATTATTGTCGCTTTTAGCGGTGATTTTGCGTTTTTGCAGTTTATTCTAGTACTCAAAGAATACTCGTAGTTTTTATTGCCTGCAAATGACAGTATGTGCTACTACAGTATCTTTGAAGAATATCTCCTCAAAGCCTTGAGTGGGGGCTAATGTTAGATTTCACACTACACATAAGGAAAATATTTGCGTACCTATTATACATAATAGAAGCCGAGATCTATGGTGAGTTACGACTGGGCGTCTTTTGTGTTGTACTGAAGACACAGTATGTTCGATATAAGATATCGAATGAAGTTGCTAGACAGGACTCAGAAAAAGACATATCCAGATCCAGATCTAAAAATGTTAAAAGTGACGGAAAATCTTTCCAAACTAAATTACTTAGTGAATTCGGTAGGATGCCTATTGCCTATATCTAGATTAGATGATTGGTCGGGAGAGCCTTTACCGGCCCTGGCACTGCGGCCTCTCTAAAGGAGCCTATTGTGCCATCCCTGGTAGGGTCCTAGAGCCACCTTTTTACTCCGGAGACAGTCAGGAAGACAAGTATCTTGAGGCTAATTCAGCAAGATCTTCCGAGGGGACGATTTCTTCGCCAAAGCTTTCTTTCTAAGACGGAAAAGAGCCGGACATTCCATGAGAATGTGAAAAGAGGATTCATCACTCTCTAGGCACAGTCTACATGTGCAAATTATGAGAAAAGAGACGAAATTTCTAGAAAGGATTTAGAGAAAGACCTCTCAAGACCTACACACGTTGGGCCTAATTTCTTTAGGTATTTAAAAAAGAAAGAATATTTCTCCTAGCTTCTCACAACCATTCGTTTGTGTGAGTTTTGATTTTTGAGACGAATGGAAACGGAAGACGGACCTACAATTTTATGCCAAGTCCGAGCGACTGAATTTATAAGCTTTTTCATAACAGTTATACTCTCGAATGTTTATCAGATGTTCGCGAGAGGTGTCGCGTGGAAAAAAAAACTTAAGATGTAATTTGTGTTTTTCCGCGGATTGAACCTGGGACCCTTCGCACAGTAGTCCAGAACACTTTCCACTGCGGCCAGATAAAGATAAAATTTCGACAAAATGTACAGGCGCATCTTGCAATAATTATTGGTGCAATAAAGTCCAAAATTACGTTTCGGACCTTTCCGCATAAGACTTTATTTCATGGGACCGAGAAAAACTACTTAATATGCAGTTACCGGCAGGGAACACAGATAGAACATTAATCGGTCTGAAGGACAATAAGGCGACTGAATAGATGCAAAGGCTATAGACTTTGGTTTGATTAAATATTTTGTCAATCTTGCTATTTATGTTAAGACAGTCGTATGGTTCATTTAAAATTTGGACGGGACTTGCGACAAGACCAATTTGGCGTAGCAACTACTTACAAATGCAACCTACTGACAAATGGGACATAAAGTTGTCAAATTTATAATGTTGATGTGCATGTGATGTCCTAAAAGACAAGAACATATTTAAACAGTACAATTCTAGAGCAAGGATAATGGCCGGGCGCAAATTGGTACATAATTAGTAGACGCAACATGTAGATATAAGACCGTCCCTAAGGTCTAAGTCATATTTTAACAAGGCATGTACTGAGAAACAAGCTAACATTGAATGAAGATCACAATCGTCACTGGGAATTTGAAACAAATACTTTTGTAGAGTGCTAACTAACTTAACTATTTATGCCGAAATCCCGATGTCAGGCAGCATAGCGTATAAGTGCCTTTGAAAATATTGACAAAAAAAAACGTTTTTGATATCAGAAATGTTCCAGATTGCTATAATATAATATAATCTCCCGAACCTTTGGACACAACCCGATGTCCATCTATCTTCTATCTATGTATGTATATATATAAAAATTGAGCCTTAAAATGTTTGTCTTCGATTCACGCCTTAACGCATTTACCGATTTTGACAAAACTTTAGTATTGGTCTATACATGATTCCTGTGTGGACAAAGGGGCGTGGCACCGCCCATACAAAAAAGACATTCAAAATCGTATATCTCAAAAACCACCAAATCGATTGAGCTCAGACTTACAGATAATCATAGTTATTGTCACTGAAGTTTTCCTGTGAAGTTGGGTAAAAATTGGACAAAGGGGCGTGGTACCGCCCATACTAAAAAACATTCAAAATCGTATACCTCCTATACAAAAAAAAACGTCTATGGGTTGAAACTCGACAATGTATCTCGAGAACCGCTGGGCCGATTTTCATGGTTCTTTTTTTGTTTTGTTCGTATTGCTGTATTTCAGGTTTATGCAGAAAGAAATGTCCAGCAAATCAATTTATTCTTATACATATCTCGCATTTTACTAAAGAACATTATTGTCTAAGACCTAAGCAATACAATTCCTGTGCACGGGCAAAGCCGGGCGGGTACAGCTAGTAAGTAATGAAAAGGAAAAGAGACAAGAAGCACCCCTGGCGAAGTCCAACGCCCACTGTGAAAGATATTGATTTAACGCCGTTTACCCGAACACAGCTTTTACAGTTTGTGTAAGGGATTGAATGGGGTGCCGTGAAACAACGCCGAGCGAAATAAGGCCGAATTTCTAAATTCGATTCAGCTTTATTTCTCTTTTAAAAGTGAAACAAGGTCGAATCTGAAAAAACCGAATTTAGAAAATCGGCCTTATTTCGCTCGGCGTTATTTCACGGCACCATTGAATGGCTCTCAAGAGAGAACTGTCAACTTCATACTCCTGTAATAAACTCCAGAGTTTACCTCAAGGGACTCGGTCGTATATGCTTTCTCCAAATCTACTAAGCATGCGTAGACAGGTGTAGCCTACTCCCAAGCCTTCTCAGGTACCATTCTGAGAGTGAATAACTGGTCGGTTGTACTTCTGCCGGGACGAAAACCGCACTGCTCATCTCCTAATCGTGACTCGACCATAGTTGTGCAACGCGTTTCCAGCACCTTGCATATACGTATCAAACTGCAAATTATTTTTGGCTTTATTTCCAATCAATTGCAACCCCCCCTGCTTGCAAATCAAATCGCACAGATTTGAAGTATGTGTGAAATTGGATATATTGAAGGTCTTTTTTTAAAGTACATAAAAACACACCAAAATCCAACAGAAAACCCAAGATACTACTTATTCCACCGTTTATGATTTTCCACTTATTATATTGGGCTTTACTTACTTACTTACTTACTTAAGGTGGCGCTACAGTCCGGGGTGGACCTGGGCCTCAACCAACAAGCCTCTCCAGCCAGCACGATCTTTGGCCAGCTGTCTTCAGTTTCGCACGCTAAGTTGGTTAAGGTCCCTTTCCACTTGCGTGCGCCACCTGAGACGCGGTCTTCCTCTACTGCTCCGTCCCTCCGGTGTGAATTCGAAGATCTTCCGGGCCGGAGCATTCACGTTCGTTCGCTCTACATGACCCGCCAACGCAGTCGTTGGACCTTCACTCTTCTGGCTAGGTCAGCCCGTACAGTTCGTCGTTGTATCTCCTCCTCCATTCAGCGTCTATGCAAACGGGACCGAAAATTACTCGAAGAATTTTCCTCTCGAAGTAACCAAGAGTAAGCTTGGGGCTTTACTGCTTGCCATAAAAACGAACACTGGAACGGAAATAGCACCCAACACAAAATACCTACAACAAAAAATTGTACGAGATTTTTTAGGGCGTTATTTCCAAATTTATTTAGGGGTTCTTTCCTTGGGCGTTATTGCCTAACGTCAGTTAAATCTAGACTTTGTATTAAATCGTAGCCTATCCAGTTGGACTTTCTGCTTTATTTTACAGATTGACATTGAATATAAGCTTAATAACTACCTCTCATAACATACGCTATGAGGTTGTCTACAGCACACTCTAATCTCTATTGCAACGTAAACTGCAAGTTGCCTTCCCTTCAATGATGCAGTGCGATATGTTTATGACCATCGAAGAATCTACCATTCATTCCAAGTAGATGTGCTCTGCAAGATTACATCAATGCCAGCAACTTCACAAAATCATAATGCAACCAGTGCCCGACATATATATATTCGCAAAGCTTAACTTTTCTCGTTCTCCTCTAGAACTATGAATATTATCTTGTCTTCTCTATAACCTATACACGCTAATGCATCGCGTCAATTCTTCATCCACGCTGTCAGACTATGAAATTGAATTGAATACTGAGTTTTCAAATCGCAACTTGACAGCTGTCTCGTCAAAAGTCTCCACTGATCAAAAGATTCACGGATTATGATGTTTTATATTACAAACATTTCTTGCGCTATGAAAAAAATATAGTTTTCTCTTTTAAAAAAATCGGGCTCGAGCACAGATTTCCGTGTTTTGTCCCAATCCAATTCAATATTAATTTTAATCAAATCCCACCCTACCATACAAACACCCAGATATCTGTAGATATCGATTGCATATTATGTTTCATAACCGAATAATTTATCCTGCACCGAATATGTCTCATATTTGTTTAATGAAATTGCTCTCGGATGGCAGGCAACGGAACACAGAAAACCATTGCTTTCGCATAAATAACACCGAAGCACATCGCACATTTGAAATTTCCAACACAAAAGGATGCCAAAACTTGAATATTGCCTATATCCGGTTTATCCGCACCATCCCCCCAAGTTATTATACTTACAACACTATTCTCCACAAAAACGCACCTACACACACGCAATGGGCGATTTATCCCTCCTCCGATACGATCTGTCTTAGGTCCATGTTTCGTTTTCATCGAATGGATAACAGGGCACCCGAACCGAACCATACGAGGAGCAAAGTTACTAAGTTATAAGTATAAATCATTTTGAATTTGAAATAATAAAAATAAATGACGGCACTACGGGATTATCTTTTCGCTCGTCTTCGGGTTGGGTTCGGTTTGGTTCCTTTAGGCAAGTTCCCAACCACTGAAGTTGAACCAATGTCCTGTTGCGTTGCAAGACTTATGAACGACGTACGAGTATATTCCATTCGGTTGCCTTCTTCTCCGGGATGAAGGCAAAAAGGACGAATATAAATCATTACTTTAAAAGGATGCAGTACACGGTTGGAGATTGCTTTTTAACAAAACCCATAATAAAATTCACATAAGAATTCAATTTCCTTTAAGGAAATATTTATTTCTGGCCGTATAATGAGTTCCACTTTTCACCAGCCATCAGATGGGATGATGAAGAAAAGGGGTGAAAGAGGTGTGAAAATAGTTGAATTACTTTTTAACAGATGAAGATATGGGTTATGGGCACTGGGTTTTTGATTTTCGCTGCTGGGAAGTTAAACATTTTAAACAGCGTCGGACGAAGTCAAAGTTTACGTGTAAAAAGAAATCAACGATCAAAATAGTTTTTGGTTGACAATTTGTCGTTTTCAACCAAAAGAGAAGACCCAACTTACTAGAGTGACATGAAGGTACCAAATATATCAGAGTCAATCTGACTTTAATCTGCAATGGGACGAAGAACTATACGAATTCGCTCAATCGTTTTAACAAAGCAAAAGGCGGGCTGCATTCTTAGTTATGAATACGTTCGGTAACCACATTCCAGTCATTTGCTATTCAAGAAATGTCTATCAGCATAAAAACGGATACTTTACTTATATGTAGTAAGGCAGTTCAGAATGAAACGATAGGCCTCAACTATAGCCCGGTCCTTAGCTAACTGCATACAGGTGCGCACTCCAAAATCGGTTGAGGTCTTCTTCTACTACGTTGTTTTTATCTGCTCTAAATGTTCTAACCATCTTTAACGACTGATGTGCGATTTTTTGACCAGGTCGATGTAGCTGTATAGCTCGTCTAGTTTGTTGTTGAATCTACTGATTCAAAACCAAAAATTTAACGAAGAATCTTTCTGTCGAAGCGACCAAGGATATCTTCATCCACTTCAGATTATAGGGAACTGTCATATTGGATATTTTACATATGATGGTACCTAGGTATAAACTTGTATTAGTTTAGTTTAGTTAAAGTGGCTCTCGATGAGAGAAACATTTAGGCCGTTTTTCGGCCCATTGTGCATACCACTCTGGGATTTGGGGAGCTGTTTCTTTACTGGCTACTCATGTAAACCATTTGTTGCCGGTTATAAAGCTAAGCTAAGCGGCGCTGGTGTTACCTAGATCACTGAGATCATTAAGAAAATAGTTTCCTAAGTAGGCCTTTCTTAGATTGGCCAGGGCAGGGCAGCTTCAGAGAAAGTGAGTTACGGACTCGTCCTCCTCTTCGTTTCTACATATCTTCTGCAGAATTCATTGTATGGCAGACCGAGCCTTTGAACATTAACGACTTTCGAGATGCTGGATCCGTTAAGTCGAAGAAGCTCCTTGGATCGCTTTGCGTTCAGAGCTGGCCAGGCGAGCTTGGCAGTATCGCAGTATCCCAAATGTTTCCATCTGAAGCCTGCACTCATTACTGCGTCCGCATGAATTATTTGTTTAGCGTGGGAAAGTGGTACACGTTGTGCAGGCTTATACTGTCCATGCCGGAGGACCCTCGCCTTGCTAGTTCGTCTGCTGCACAGTTCCCTGGGATGTCACAGTGACCAGGAACCCAGCAGAGGGTGAGGTTGTACTGTCCAGCTATCTCGTTTAGAGATACGCGCCACGCGGTAATCTTCCACCGCCTTGGATCGTATTTCGCTGGATATTAGGGATTTGATTGCAGCCTGGCGATCAATGTATATGACGATATCCCTTTGTGATACCAAATTAATCGACAGCCACGCTGTAGCTTGACGAATAGCTGTAATTTTGGCCTGAAAAACACTGCAGAAGGAGAGGCCCACTCCCTCTAGTGTCTTAGAACCGTCCGTGAAACTTGTATTAACTTGTTTCTCGTGTGCCATAGGTTAGCCTGGCCGTATAAGAGTTATACTGGTTTGTGCCTCCAATAAGCGATTGTTTAGAATAATGTTATGCTGTATTGATTTATGCGCGTGAAACCAGAGTGACGTAGTAAAAGACACCTCAAGGCTAAATCTATAAGTGTGTCAAGTACCACATCCATTTCAAAACGCAAGTTTGTTCCTCTGCACCAGCACAGCTCCCGATTTACCACCATATACCCCCCTAATTGGGGCAAATCATTGAAGGTTTACGACACCGATCACCTGCGGCTTTACAGTGAGTCTTCAACGATTCGCTAAAACATTGAGACAGCAGTAGAACAACAATTCACCTGTTCGACAAATCCGCAAGTCAACCAAACGCAAGCGTGACTTTAAAGCTAAAACAATAACTATCGAGCTTCAGATTAACATTCATAGCCCAACAGCCACTTCAGAAATCCAGCCGCTAAAACGCCCGAAATGATCATCCCATCAGCTAAACGGGTACTGTAAATATTAACCAAGCAGTTACCTAACCCATCCGCTCTATCAATACGTAACGATCATCAGCAAGCAGATTGCATTTGGAACCTACCCACAAGGCCACAACGCAACAGTCATCCAACGGCATCATTCATCAAGATCATCTTTACATCTGATCTTTCGAACTCCTTTTAGTCTGACGATTACGGTTCGACCCTGGTGTGCCTTTCCTTCAGCCATTCCTTTTATTTTCCTTAGAAGATAGAGTCAGAGCTTCACCGCAATTTAGCAGGACTGGGATGATCAAGACATATTGAAGAATCTCCTTAGTTTTCCGGAATAGCGCTCTACTACTCAATTGCCTTCTCAACTCGTAGAAAATGAAACATGATATGAAGAAAATGAAAATGACTGTAAGTCGAATTGTTTAAATTCTCTTTTGACATCAAAGGTTTCGGTAAGGTCGTTAACGCCCTTAATAATGCAGCTGCGAGTATTCTCCATCGTTATCCTTCACAATCGAACGAGTTTTGACCGATGACAAAAGTAGACATAGCTCTGTATAGGCGGCTCTAAAATCGATTTTGGGGTGTTTTTGGACCTGTCCAAGTGTGAAGATTTGATCAACGGTGGACTTTCATGGCCTAAAACCGCACTAAAAGTGGTTAATCAAGTTATTTACGAAGGACGAAGGGTTTTAGACGTTTCCACAAGCAAGCTCCTCTTTTATTGGAATCTAACTTAAGACTAAAAACTTTTACATTTTTGCTTAGCTAAGTACCTATGATATGATGCGAACCAAATTGCACGCGACTGGTGGAATGATGATCATGTTACTTGCATGTGGCTGGCGGAATGTTGAGATGATAACGTTACTTGCATGCTCTCGTTGGATGTCACGACATGATGCGTTAACTTATACAAGTAAGGATCTTGTAAGATGACTGATACGTTTGTTGGTATCCATTCTTGTGGACCGGGTAAACAATGCTGAAACTCCCTTCATCGGACATGCATTCACGATTCATCTGACCAAATTTTAAAAATAAGTTGGTGCATGCTCTCTACCAATAGTGATCTCAACAGCAGCTGCACTCAAATGTTTGGTAGGTAGACCGTCAGGCCCAGTAGCTTTGTTGGTTTTTACATTGGATACCTACTGTTCCTTACTTTGTTTTGATTAAATGAAAAAAAGTTTTGTCTATCGTCGTCGCTATTGAATGGTACTGGTACATTCTGCCTAAACAGTAGGATTCTGGTCTTCGTAATAGTATAGTGTAAAACATCGGCATAGGACAGGATGTTATTATAAAGTGCAGAAATATTTTTTCTGCAGGCTCCTTCCTCCCCCTCTTTTGCTCGCGTAGTGCTCGAGAACAGTAGAACCAGATTTTGCACCTTTATAAACAGACCAAAGAAAAATAAACGGTTCGAGCGGGTAGGTGGATTATGATGAAGACTGACATTACTCAGACTATTCTATTCTTTCGGGACAATTATTTTTTTTTTCATTCAAAAGGTGAATTTTAGCCAAATCAATAAATAAAAACTATTTTCGGATCCTGTTTAATATTTCGAAAATCTTTTCGAATCTGAATTTGAATGTGTTCACGAAAAACTCAAATCTCATTTAAATTAAGTCACTTACGTCGATTTTGCATTACTGTCAGCTCCTATTTGCCAGCACTAACTCCTCACCCAGTCCTCACGCCCTGTATAACGTCTCAACCTAAGAATAATAATCAATTATTCAAATAGCATGCAAACACTAGTTATAACTAAAACTTTATTTTATATTGCCTCAGGCCAAGTGCTGCTATATGTAACTGAATAGTAATCGCATTTCAATATCCATTTCAAATAAGCCCATATATCGATTACCAATTTAAGCTCCAATATGGTGACGGGTAACTTAATCAATAACCAATGCTATTCACACCTGCGATAACCACCCCACCAGCGAGAACATCTCAAGTATCACAAAAAGCAATTTACCCTCGATAATGAGATTGTCTCTATGCCATACCTCTCGCGCTTCCCGAAACATCTATTGAAATTCAATCCGAATAGTTTTCAAATGCATTTACAACTTCTATATGGTCAAGGATGGCACGCGGTCGGTCAGGCGTCAGAAGTCTCGCCTCTGTTACATTCTTTGTCAGCAGAAAGGATACCAAATCGGATTAATGCCTTTGCAAATTGAGACGACTTTACTATGAGAACACGCGGATATATGTATACGTTCGGGTATTATGCACTGAAAGAATTAGATTGCAAGATTTCAAAAATTTGAAGTTGTATATTTAAAAAAAAAATTAGTTATCTAATACAGATGTGATTTTTTATTTATTTTAAGAACTTAATCAATTCCCGGGTTGTGTTTGCAAGGTTTGAACAGCTTTTGATTTTTTTTACTTGGGAAGCAACACTCATTTCAGAATACCAGTTCATAAGGTGTGTTCATGGGTGCGTTCGTGAAACTATACTACTTTTGTACAGGGTGCGGGCCATCTAGTGGTTTCTTTTTAAATAATACAGTGGCCGGCATAAGTATTTTGACAAAACTAAAGTTAATTCAACTAATAATTTGAACTTACTTCATGTAAATTTTGGCATTAATGAAAAGGTAATTTAAATTCCGTTTGAATAATACAAAACTTCCCTTAACCGATTAAGTACCCATTGAAAATTTGGAACTTTTGTAAAAGTCTACTTTTTTGACTTTTTTCCTCGGTTCCAAAAAAAAATGTTTTGATGCAAAAAGTTTCTTCAAACAATTCTAATAGGGACTGCAAAAATTTTTTTTCAAAAATCTCTTCGCTAATATTTTTTATGATTTTTTGAATGGGATGATCTCAAAAAAATGTTGTATGGAAAGGAGGAAAAAGTGACTAAAATAGTCATTTTTAGCAATTTTCAAAAAAATCATAAAAAATATTAGCGAAACTTTTTTGCAGAAACTTTTTTTTTTTGATACCGAGGAATAAAAGTCAAACAAGTACACCTTAACAAAAATTCTAGATTCTAAAATTTTTTAATGGGTACTTAATGGGTTAAGGAAAATTTTGTATCTGTAGGTTATTTTGACACTGACAGCTGTTTCCCTGGTATGCTAGCGGATAACACTCATGGTCCTCGTCGTTGTACAGAGTGTTTCGAGTCGATTTGATCGACATTCGTCGCTGCATTAAAGTTTCATATAAAACATAGATCGTCTGGAATTCTTAGAAGAACTCGATGGCGATTCTCAGAAGAACTCGCCGATGAGTGTCTTCTTCCGAAGAAGCGCGAATCCTCTAATTTGCTCCGATATTTATTTAGTGATCTGAACTCTTAAAGAAAGACGAGAATGTGGCTGCGGGTTGTGGAGTGGTCCCATCATTGGACCATTTTTCTTCGAAAATGAGGCTGGGAACAACGCTTCGGTCAACGGTGGGCGTTACAGAGCCATGTTAACCGACTTTTTTATTTACTGAAATTAAAGACATGGATTTGGACGACCTCTGGTTCATGCGGGATGGCGCGCCATGCCACACAGCCCATGCCAAAATCGATATTTTGCGCACCAAATTCCCAAATCGTGTTATCAGCCGTCTTAGCGATGTCAATTGGCCGCCTCGGAGCTTTGATTTGACCTCTTTGGACTCTTTTTTGTGGGGAACCGTGAAGGACCGATGTTATGCCAATAAGTTCAGTTTTAAAACTGAAGTACTGGGTAAAACAATTGTCTGCTAAAAGTTGAAATAATCACTCGATATTTTTTTTTTCAGTGTATCCCCTTCCAACCGAAGGTCCTTCTTTACCCACACCAACAGAGTATATTCCCTCCACCGTCACCCGCACGTAATCGGGCATTTTTCAACACGAACGTGGATTGCGTTCAAAGTTCAAAGTAATTTTCAAAACGTAGCTCTATGAAGCAAAAAAAAAAAAAATCGAAGTATAGGGTTATTTCCGTCTTTCTTTGCTCCTTTGCTACTATCAATTTACAGCTATATTTAGAAAAAAAAAAAACAAAAACAAAAACACCACTCCTTTTACACCCGCACCAAGGTAACACCTGAGACGTCATTTTATGACGTCCCTTTTATGCAAAACATTTTAAATGTGTAAAAGTTGCAAGGAGACGACCGACGTTTCATAGTTTCTGTTTGTTCTTTTTCCCCAGTCAAAAGAACCCAAAAGGGCAGGCAATAATGGTAGTTAATATTTTCTACAAAACTTAACCAACTAGAACGTGGTGATGGTGATGATGAACATCAAACGTTCAAAAGGATGGCGGAATGTTCGTGAAAATACTATGCCAAATGCTTTGTAGTCTACAACACTTGTTCAGAACACGGTGAACTCGAGTCCTTGATTGTAACTGTCGTTTTTTAACAACTCCCACACCGTTCACGTTTTGCATTCAGGTTAATGGGTAATTAAATTATAGTCAGGTCAGTGTTGGTCTATTGCAGTAGCACCGCAGTTTGTAGCAGCTTTTCTGACTGAAATTTGACTCAAAAGGGAAGCTGGAGCGCTCTTCCATAAATAATGGCGAGGGGTGTGATTAGAATAAACATTTTGCAAAAGATGCCAGAGAGTACAAGGTAAGAAAACAATTTCGTGAATTGAAGGGTCGAATTGAAATTAATTGTTTTTGCAATGTGGTGAGAACATACCAAGACGAAGAGGGTTGTCCAGGAGAGCTTTTGAATTTGAATTTGTCTTGTGTGATCTTGCACAGCGCACAGGGATTCTTGCTCGACAAACATTTATGGAAATGCAACACAAGTTCTGGAGAAATTCTTGTGAAGACCAACTAATGAAATTCTATGGAAAAGGCAAGATGAATGTGGCACTAGGACTAGACAGACAATGGAATTGGGGTTGGTAGTGGCTTCACTCTGAATTGGTAAAAATGGTAAGCTTCTTCATTTGTTAAGTTTAATGGTTTATGCTGATTTATGTGGGCATAGGTAGGTATTGAGTTTACAAATAAACATCAGATTCACTATTGAATTTCGTATGGAACTACGGCATCTCCCTCTATCTATAAGAAAGCTTTGATAGAGCGTTTTTCATGGAAAAGTTGTAGAAAAGTTGTTTAGCGTAGACATACAATGCATCGTAGGACATTGCATAAAAGTATGGGAGGTACCACAACAACTTGACCGACATAGAAATTCTCAATACCAACCTGACGACGCACGCACAGGGAAAAAAAATTCCTATCCCAAAATTGCATTCACCTGAGTCAATTCGTTTGGACGCTATCTATCGTGTTTTCAACAGACAGACAGACCACGGATATACATGATTCAGAATATATATTTTATGGGGTTTCCGGTAACTTATAATAATGTAATATCAAAGTGAATGTACTTTCCTGTGGAGGGTATAAAAATAAACAAAAACTATTTAGCCCGATGTCAAGCTATCTGCCTCATCTGTGCACCGAAACTAAGGCTTTCTTCGTCTGAATTAGATTCTTCTACTTATTTTGACCAACCCAATGGATTCGATTGATTCTGAGCAGTTTGTCGTCAAATGTCGTCCGTCAAAACCACGCCACACTGTGGGACTGCGATAATAATTAGCGTTTAATACAAACTACCTTGAGTAAGGTGTTCGGTACAAGGTCTTAATAGTTAATGGCTATCTGTGTCCAAAAAAGCTGCGTTTGTAGATAGTGACATCTGATGATGTGTAATATAGCTTTTAAATGTGACATGGGGTCCCTTAAGTTAGGTTAGGTTAGGTTGAATGGGGTGTGAGTTCAGCACAGTGGACTAGGCACCATATTGGGTCCATCGCCATCCCTGATGGGGAACGCTTAACCAATTCGCCCAAGTAGTTAATTTACCTACAGAACCTAAAGGTTGTTTAAATTTTTTTAAGAGGCCAACCTCATCTAAATTGTCGAAGAAGTAGCTTCCAAGGTGTCTCCTCCTGTACCGAGCAAAAGCTTAACATTCACCAGAGGAGATGAGTAATATCCTCTGCGACATGTTAGTCTTCGCAATACCTGCATACCTACTGTGCTGCCTTAGAAGACAGTTCCCGGATGGGGTCCTTTACTACCTCAAAGTTATACTTGCGTAGTGTGATATTCTATCTAAATTAGTGTGCCTTTTCTTGTTGATGGCTTTAGGACGTGACAGCGCGTCGCTTGTCGAAATATTTTTTTCACATCAAACGTCTTTTTATGGTTATACTTTAAACCTTAATATGGGTATTCCACTTTCCACATCGTAATCCTTCGCGACAAACAATATTGGCAGGGATGTCCAAACTGCTCATAGACATATTTGTATAGCTCATCTGTGTAATCGGTGATATAGGCAGCCATAATATAATATAAATATTTTTTTTTTTTAAATTATAAACTTACAAGGCTTTGATCAGGTTTTCGACGAAAGATTTAAAATATCTATTACTAAATTTTCGAATTATTACTTGTCGAAACTGCTTGTACAATTATCTCCTGGTTGTTGAAGTCTGTCGAAGTAGAGAGTTTAGATCCAGATTGTGGAATTCAAAAAGGTTACTTACTTACTTACTTAGATGGCGCTTCAGTTCGGGGTGGACCTGGGCCTCAATCAACACGCTTCTCCAGTTAGCCCGATACCCCGATCTTTGGCTAACCATCTCCAGTTGCGCACTCCAAGTTGGTTGAGGTCCCCTTCCACTTGGGTGCGCCACCTAAGGCGAGGTCTTCCTCTACTGTGTTGTCCCTCCGGGTTGGAATCGAAGACCCTTCGGGCCGGAGCGTTGGTGTCCATTCGCTCTACATAGCCATCTTAGTTGATGTTCAAAAATGTTATCAGGCCTTTAATGTTACTCTTCGAGACCTCCTAAAGGGATCCCAAATTTGCTGTCTAATTCTAGTTGATGCCGGACAGGCGCATAGATAGTGAGTGGGTTTTTTTCGGTTTCGTCCTTACAACTACGACAGTTGTTGTTCTGACCGCATTGTTCCTTATAGGCCACTGGCCTGTGATGATCGCTGTTATTCTGGCTATATCTTTTCGTGTTTTACTTATATTATTTTTCCGTGCTGTAATTTGCCCACATCCTTCTGGATGTGTTTTCTTGTGTTCTCCTATGTAGATAAGTACAGCAACTACTGCTCGCCTGATGTGCGAGAAACCGTATTTTGGTTTCTGTTGCTGTTGGTATGTGGTAGTCACCACATGTACATTGTTAAATTCTAGTCCCATTTACACATCCGTTGTGTCAATCTGATCTTAGAGGGAATTCTTCTTCAAAATGTTTTGTGAAAAGCATTTATTTTATGAGTAATGTAATAGAGAAAGCAGAATGTCACTATAATGGCCTTTTAGGGTCTCGCAGACAAGCACCCCGATTCCCATTCACTGTTGGAAACTCGGAATGCTATTTGGATGCAGAAATTGTCAGAGGCGTGCCATGTGCTGATCGTGACGTCGACGTGACCATTTAATTGTATGCAGTTTCTTGGTAAGGAAACTGAGTTCTGGCTACAGTCGCATTTAGTCTTTTAAATGGGTTCAAAATCTCTTGTAGAATTATTAGGCCGAGGAGGTCTACTATACTCAAGAAATTTTGGTTACATTTATCGAGTAGAAAAAACTTTTAAGATGTAATTTGTGTTTTTCCGGGGATCGAACCTTTGATCCCTCGCACAGTAGTCCAGCACACTAACCACTGCGCTACTGCGCCCACAAAATAATAGCTGCGGTTGTCAAACTGTTGACAGCATTCTAAATACATCACTCATACAAGGTCAACCCCCTGAAGGTAAATTTAGGAGTTGGTAGTAAGAGCCTAAGGAGTATGTACTGTCATTTTCATTTATTATCCTTATAATGCCCATTTCTGCTACCATTCATCCTTTACATCTGCATGAGCTTAAAAACAACCTTGTATTTAATGCCTTCGTATAATCTTCCTGTACCTCTTACAACCACAGATAACAAATAACGACTATTAATAGGCTATTGGCAAGTTCTACAACGATGAGAAAACTTTGGAAACTTGTAACATCAATATCCATGTCCTTAAATTAAAAAAAGTATGTGTCGTCTGTTTATTGCCCCAACCCTGTTTCCTAGAAGCTATACGTCAAAACGCAGGTCTTATTCATCATAATACCGCTTGGACGTTGGACTTCATTATACCCTGTTGCCAAATGATTTTAATGTATAATTTCACTTTGGAACACCATCCTCCGAGTTCCTTATTTTTGCACCCCCTCACGGTGTTAGCAGACAATATTTTGAGTCGTTTGTTGTGGCGCTTAATTCATAGCGTTATCCATGCAGTACAGCAGGAGGGCTACAAATTTCGAAACACGTTTTCAATTCTATTCTCATCGCAACGAAAGATAACACTCTTAAGGAATAATAGTTGCGAGTGCAGGCGCAGTTCAAAAACTTCATGTGTCCGCATCGATGAACTTTAACGCTGTTAGCGAAAATAGCAAAACTCCACCCGGTTGTGTGCACATCCCTATAGGATGATGGGCAAAACTTTTCCCGCTCAAGTAAAAAGGGAAATATAGAGATAAAGTGCAATAAGTTTCGTAATGCCTGTCCGCTTCAATGCGTCAGGTTATCAGGTAGGTACCTACTCAAGGTATTTCTTTGCACTTTCCTCTGTTTTGGAGGTAGTGCGCGTTTCAAATTATTGTAGAGTGTCAAGCGTGGGATTGAGAGAGATAAGATGTGAAATGTAAGTGGGATTGAGAGAGAGAGAGAGAGAGCGAGAGTCTACTACATCCTTTTTTTATGTGTGCAGCAAGCACACAGTATGGTTGGAAAAGTATTGGGGAGGGGAGAGAGTGCTCTGCCTGTGGCCATGGAATTATGAAAGTTCTGCCCAACCAGGATTGTAAGGAGAAGCCGGTTTATTGTTGTTGATTTTCGCGCATTTTTCAAACAACTTTTATCCACCGAGTGCCCAAACACGCTTTTATGGTGCAGTGATAGTTCTAAATGGAAAAGTTTCACCTGCGGAGAGCGGTAATGCGATTTTGGTTTTTAATAAAAGTTTTCGAATACAGATCATCTTTACTCTTATTTTTGTGAATGGAATGCCCGGACATAAGGTAGTTGGGTATAGTGGACTTAAGAATATTGTTTGCTCTGTTCCTGAGTCTTATACAACAAGTTAGTTGAGAGTCTTAAAAAACAAATTTTATTTAGAGTTAAGATAAAATCGATTGGCATTAGGTGAACGGTAGCTGGCGGTCTATTAGTAAGTAATTTGTGAAAAAGGCACTCAAAAAAGTCGCTTTCGATACAATTTTCATACTATAGGTACAGTGGTATAGTGTATTGTATATATTGATAGCACACAGGGTGGCCTGAAATTATTAAATAAATTTTTAAAGGTTAAAACATTTTCGTCTGAAAAGAAATTATTTTCGTCCTCTAATTTGTTCATATTCATCTACTAGTTTTTGTCAGCTTCTTTTAAATATTCGTCTGAAAAACTTGAAATTTCGTCTGAAAATCTGAATATTTTTTATTTTTTTTTTCTCTTTGTCGGAGGTTGTTACCACGGTTGCCAGATTGGGCGCTTTGTCGTATTTTGGGCTATCTTTTTGCTTAAAAAACGATAGAAATTTCTTCCATGAGCGCCCAACACAATTTTGGTCTATATATCGTTTTAAAAATGTTGTTTTAATTTTGTTTGTTTTACTCTTTCATAAAACTAAAAAAATAAATATTTTGGACAAACCCTCACTTTTAAAACATGGGAGCACTCTTGCAGTCAAGTAACATCGAACAGTCGTTCAACTTGCACGCACTCTAATTTATTTTGCAGGCCTTCTTATTTGACACGAGCCAAAATCCCGAACATTTTTGGGCTTACGTGTTATCTAACGTAAGAAATGGATCGAATGAAGCAATTTTGAAGGAGTTAAGTTTATTTGCATGCAACCCAATTTCTAACACTTCCAGTGAGCAATGCTGTAGAACAGCAGTACCCAATCTTTTCATATAGGCACCCTAGGCCAAGCTTCTCACAACCATTTGGTTTTTTAAGTTTTTTTTTAGGGACGAATACAAGAGACTTTAAATTTTTAGGCCGAGTCAGAATGGCTGATTTAAAAAGCTTTTCAGGACAGTTTCAGGACATAGAGTCGCGAAAGGTGCCGCAGTGGAAAAAAAACCTTAAGACGTAATTTGTGTTTCCCGGGGATTGAACCTGTGACCTCTCGCAAAGTAGTCGGATCCAAATAAATTAAACTTGGATTTGGTACTCCAAAGTACTTTTTCCCAAAATTGCAAATGTTTTTTTTAAGTGGAGTCTTTTGACGGCTCTTGCTGATGTTTTTGTTGACCATAATGTGTTTTTTATGGAATATGCACCCACGAAGATTTTGTTCTACGATACAGCGCCCTGAGTTCTTGATGGAGTTTAAGTGCAACAATCTCCTTAATTTTAATAGACATTAAAAATGGATTGGCTCTACTTGTCCGGCAAATCTTTCTTTGGAGTAGTTTTGCGTCCACTCTCATTTCTTTTGCGGTTCTTAAAACTTCCTGTCTTCTTAGAAACTTGTATTTCCTCGAAAACAAGATTCGTAGAAAAATAAATCTTTTCGCTATCAACGGCATTGATTCGTTTCCATTTTGATAGTTAGGAAGTTCTGGAGTACACGATTTATTTTTACCCATTTTTGTACTGTGTAATCAATACACAAATTAAATTGTTGCGAACAAAATGACAAACTTACAGAAGCACAAAATTAGCTAGTCTGATGGAATTTTCATACTTTGCGCTCATCTTTCCGCGAAGCACTTGAATTTTTAGGGCGGAGCACCAAGTCCATACATGTGTACCTGTTTTATAATAAAATACAAGAACCGAATTATTTTCAACGATTTTTGGGCTTCTTTCTGGGCAACGATATTGGGCTACATTTATTTAAGTTTTGGGCGCTTAAAGCAAACAAAATTCTGGCAACCCTGGTTGTTACTATCCGATGGAGCACCCAGACACAACTACTGGTCCATTGTACTGCCAAACAGACACCTTACATTGCTGTACTTAGTTTTCCCGTCTTACGAAGAAAGATGAGAAGGAGCTTCAGTGATGAAGAGCTTAGATGTTCGGCACTCACCACGTCAGCCCCAAAGATCCGCCACCTGATGCGAGCAAAGGCAGGACAACTACAGAGGAAGTGCTCCGCTGTATCGTCGTCCTCTCCACAAGCAGGACAGATGGTGGTGTCGCTCAAGCCCAATACATTTAAGTGTTTGTGGGCCCGAAAGGACGCCCACTACACAAGCAGTCTGCAGTCGATTCTCCTGAGAGACAGAAGGAAAGACGCCGACCTTTTGTAGATGTCCGGACGTAGTCGTTTGGTGTGTCTACAGCCAGCACAGTCACGCCACCGACACTCGTGTTCACGAGAAAGCCAAGTATCAATGGATGACCTAACCACGGATGCAGGAAAACCCAACGCAGGTTCAGGTCCTAAGAGATCTTCTTCTAAACCTAACCTGGCAAGCCCATCAGTGAATTCGTTTCCCTGGATACCAGTGTGGCCTGGGACCCAAACAAGTTTGACCGTGTTTAGAGAGCTTGAGTTCGAGCACTAACTTGGACGAGGTAAGAGGGTTGAGCAGCGCTTTTAATGCAGCTTGGCTATTACTGCAAACGCATATGCTTTTAGCCCTCCACCTGTTTGTCACAATACAGCGCATAGCCATAAGGATAGTAAAAATCTCCGCCTGGAAGACAGTCGCATGGTTACCCAAGGGGTAGTGTAGTCTAATGTTCTCGCTTGCCACGAAGACTCCAGAACCAGACCCCTGTCCGGTTTTAGAGCCATCCGTGAATACACGATGGCATTCCTTCCCTGGCTCCGAGTCTGGCCGAAGCCATTCTGTTGCCTGAGGAAAGTTGACGTGGTATTTTTGTCGCAGTAGGATTTCTGGTGTCATACGTCAGACGGCATATCCATAAGACAGGGGTCAAAGGATAATTCTCGCACAAGTTTTTCAAAATTCCAATGCGCGTGGTACCAAAATAAATAATAAATAAATCGTCAGCATTATTTTTGTCTGAAAAAAAAAAAAAAACTATAATCTTGCCAGAAAAAAATTCTTAGTTGGCAGCTATATTTTTTTTTTAATTTCGTCAAACACAATTACAACTAATATGTTTGATATTCGCCACATGTCAATACCCCGCGATACCCCTTCAACTAAAATATATTATATTTTAAAGAATTAAAGACCGCAACGCTGATTCTCAAAATTCATCATCCCTTTTACTCAAACTTATGATAATGTTTTCAATACTTATATTCCAAAAAACGGACAGACGCGGTCACGAAAGCGCGAACATTTTCAGACAAATCAGCCTACCTTTTAAGTAAAACACGAAAATATATCTCCAGCAATCACCACAGGCCACTGGCCTATAGGTGACAATGCGGTCAGAATAGGCATCCCTCATAATACACACTGTCACTGCCGGTCGCAGCTGTAATGATGCAGCCGAAAAAGAAACTCTCACTCACTACACTATACCAATGCGCCTGTCTCGCAATAGTCAGAACCAGACAGCGATCTTTGGGAAAATCATTCTTCGCGCTCGAGAGGGTTTCGAAAAGTAGCCTTAAAGATTTGATAACCTTTTTGAATTCCACAGGATGGATTTAAAGCTTGATTCACCTGGGTGGTCAGAAGTCTATAGGCAGCATTAGGTGACTTAGATATCTCTGGTTGCATCTTTTGATAACTTTTAGATCGCCACTTTACCTGCTGATTAAAGATTTTGGGATCATCTGGAGTACCTTGCACAAGAAAGAATTTACAAACTAGTAGTTATAACTACTGGAAAACCTATAGAGAAAATAGAATATTACCCATATCTTGGTATAGTATAGCCTCCCACGATGAGAGAGAGTAACAAGGCCAAACGAATACTCAGATCAATAACCAAAATATCTATCGCGAAATAATGCAACAATTTTAAACATAAAACTATACGCCTATTCCTCTTGAACGTTGAATCCGTGATTTTATATCGTCTCGCGATCGTCTTACAAGAATAGAGAGTATAACCTTAATGCTTTTAATTTTAACCTTTCGGATGCAGTATAGAGTCCCTTCCAATTGTGTCATATAAAAGGCTCATTCAATGACGCAAGTGGCGCTATACTTCAAAAATGCTAAAGTCCTATTCCAATAAAATTTGTTGGCAGAAGAAACGGAACCAAGAAATACATGGCGCAGGACAGTAGAGGCTAAAAAACCAGCTGAGTAGCAAAGCCGTCTCTCGAACAACTAAAGCGCCCCTTTATAAGACCTTAATCATCCCAGTCCTACTTTATGGTGCAGAGGCATAGACTCTATCAAAATGCGGATGAGGTTACTCTTGGTTGCTTAGAGAGGAAAATTCCTAGAGTAATTTTAGGTCCCGTGTATGCAAAGGCGGTGAATGGAGGAGGAGGTACAACGACGAACTGTACGGGCTGTACAGGGACATCGACCTAGCCAGAAGAGTTAAGGTACAACAACTGCGGTGGCTGGGTGATGTAGAGCGAATGGACGTGAATGCTCCGGCCTGAAAGTTCTTCGAATCCACACCCGATGGACGTGACGGTGCAGTAGAGAAAGACCGCGACTCCAGGTGGCGCACGCAAGTGGAAGGGGACCTTAACCAACTTAGCGTGCGAAACTGAAGACAGCTGGCCAAATTTCGTGCTGGTTGGTTGAGGCCCAGATCCCCCCCGGCTGTAGCGCCGCCGCCTTAAGTAAGGAAGTAAGTAAGGACAGTGGAGAAGTAATCCTGTCGAATAAACATCGTTGTTTTAATACTTGTCTCAACAAATCTATATAATGCTCCAAAAGTGCCCCAGATATAGTGCACTGATAAAAGATGTGCACTAGTTGCTTGTCTTGCAACATCTGCTATGTCTGTACCCCTAGAATGGGCATAGTTCATGATCAGCGACTATAGTCTTCTGTGCTCCAAAAGCTTTAAATTGTATGTCAGTAAAGCAGCTCATACTAGTCATAGTTCGCCTTTTTTGCTGCCGAAAAATAGGATGTGTTTCAAGTAAGGGGAGGTCATCCCGCTATGCGGGGAGATATTCCTTAGACCCTACATACACTTATGCCTGTTTGCATGATTTTTAATTGAATTGTATACTCCTTGTGTCAGATTTGAACTAGATGGTGCTGTCAAAGTCTTCATCAGGAACCTATGGCAAGTTATTTTATTAATTTTCTTGAACATTCTTTAGATGTCATAAGCCTTTTCGGGGAAGGGTCAGTTGTGTTTTTTTAGTGACACAATTCATGATGCAATAAGGGGACATCCTCGGCAGCACACTCGGAAGGCAAAGTCTACACGATATCACATCCTAGGCCTAGGCCTATCAGGTGCCTATAGGGACCTGTTGGGCGAACTATTTATTTATCTAATGTACCCATTTCGAGTTGAGAATATGAGTCTAATGCCTAAAGATATACTTACGTTATCCCTCACCTGCCACACGTCGTTTTCTCGGTTGATATCATGCATTGATAGCTTGGGCAAAATTGTTCCACGACCTTATCTCGCTCAATTAGTAGGTGGGGCCAAAAAGAAAAGAAAAAACAAGCAACCTCATCAATACTGTTCTACATCCCAAATCCCTTTCAATCCCATAAAACAACAAACTAAGTTCATAAAGAGCTTCATTTAAACTAACTCCACCAAGAAGCACAACCAAACGAAAAAGAACAATTGCCATATTGTGTTCAAGTTTTATAAAAGTAACTTGCCCAGTGCTAATGCTCCATCATCAGTAAAGGTACAGCATAGCAGGGTTTTCTTCTGATGTAGCTGAAGTTGGACCCCTTCGCATGGCCAGCATCGACCCTGATTGGGATTAACAATCAAAATGGAGACTTATTTTCCCCTATTTGTTTTCTTTTGTTTCACTTTAAGGGTTACTTGCTTACGTCCTGTTTGGTTAATCCCGTTTGCCTTATAGAAATGTCACCCACTCCCAAATAAATTTCCTGATCATTCCTAATGGGGATGCAAACAAACATCGACAATGACAACAATAGGGGCGGCCGGCGTGGCGCTGACTAGCAGTTCGTAAGTTAAATGAACCCTAAAATGTCCACAGTGTATATGTATCTACTGCTATTACAATTTACCTAAAGTAATACAATTTATCCTTTCAATAAACTTTACAATGTTATCCTTTAAAGGATTAATTTGGTATGTTTGCTCTTTGGCAACCGAACACACAGCAGAGACAGAGTAGGTAGTGCCCAAGCGTACCGCCCATTTGGTTGCTGTTTGTAACGACAATGTATACACCTGTCCCCATCCACTGCGCAGGATGAAATAAATTAAAAATCAGATCCCTGACGATGCAAATTGGACTGCGACACGAGAGTAAATGCGAATTTTCGATAAAAAAAAGGATTCAATTTGTTGTCTTGTCCTGCGCTCAATTAAACGTTGTTATTGTAGGAGATCTCTCTCTCTTTTTCTTTCTTTCTATCTGTATTGTGTTGTGACTGGTGTGTCCTCTGAACTTCACCTGTTCCGCGACGAGACGCACTCCACAGCAAGAAAATGGATGGTGCGTTAAAACCGACAGAGATTATCCGATTTGCAAATTAAACGACTTGCCGTAATGCAGCTTCGTCCTTCGTCATCTCCCGGATGGCAAAGGGTAAGCAGTTAACCTGGTGGAAAATTATCTTTGTGGATGCTGGGAAAATGAGTGAACAACAACAAAAAGGAGTCATTGTGCGTGTACGAGTAGATATGTGTTTTACTCTCCCTGGTATTTTTGAAATACCAGCCGACAAGAAAACCTGATTATTCGCTTGAGATACCGCAGGAATGAAAATCGTTAACGAATTAAAAGTAATCCGAACAAATGGAAATGGGAAAATAAAGCAGGGACAACTGAAAGAAGACATAAGCCTCACTTACTAGTGGATCCAATTCATTGGGGTGCGGAAGCGAGTCCAGTGCCAGTCACAAGGAGTGAGTTTAAGTGATAAGTAGTAGGTAGGTATTCAGTGGTTGTTTTGAATAAAATTGGGCCAAGGCCAACACCATTCGGACAATATGCTCGTAAGCCAGTCTCATAAATGGTCGCTACTTGGCTATTGCATTATGCAGTTTAAATAATAATCAATCACACATCGTACAGGTGACAAACTAAAATACATTCCTAAAAACTACATGCACTTCTTTTTCCAGTAAAGGATATTTCTGTGGGTATTAGATTATTATTCCCGGGCTTAGAAGAAAGCGTTTGAATAAAGTCCCTGAATGCAAAAGCACTAAAAAGCAAGAAGAAGGTATAGGATTTCATGATATTCCCGCGGAGCTCGTATGAGCAGCAAAGTCTTCTAAGCTTAGGCACAGAGCTGGGAAGCAAAGAGCTTCAGAAAAGAAATTTTAAAAACGGTAGGCATAGTCTATAACCTTCATGCGGTCTTAAGAAACATTTCACATTTTTCGGTAACACATAAAGCCCTCTAAAGATTTATTATTTACCAGCTGTGCCAGCAATTCCGTTCGCGACGTGCAGTATGTATTTTTTTGAAAAATTAGATGACGAAAGCAATTTTTACTCACACTAAATTGAGTGTTTCTTATTCTTCCAAAAACCTGGGGAAATGCACTCAATTTGTATTCAGACCACCAGTCTACCACACTTCTAGTAGTTGTCTCATTTTATCTCAACAGCATTTCTTCCACAAACCAGTACCTAAGTGAAGTAAAAAAAAAATACATTTTGGTCTAAAGCAATAAACGACAGGCTAACGTGGCAATGAACGATAGCCTAAGACCATCTCGCAGAAAGATTTCAAATAAAGTTTCTTTAAAAACTGTCCGGTAGTTTTCGCGTTTTGAGGTAACAAACAAAATCCCTACAGTTTTATAAAGATGTTTAGATGAGGACTAGGTCAAAAGGTAGAACAAGGTCTGGTTTATGACCGAGTATTCGCTAGTGCTTTCAGTGCAATGGAGTAAGCCGCAAGCAGAATGGGACTGCCTATAAACAAGACGAAGTACATATATGCTTTCATCAACAAAAGTACAATCCCACCACCGACTTGGTCAGAACGTGAACGAGGTAGTCAGCGAGGCGTTAGGTCTTATCGTATAAAACCATAACGCCCAAATTGAAAATTGACATAACTCCCAAAAACTACCAAATCGCCCAAAATTTAAATGAATTAAGCGTCGCAAAGCCCAAATAGAATGACATATCGCCCAAAGTAACTCATACACCCCAAATCTGGCAGTAAACCTAAGCTGGAGGGTTGCAGCCATACGTATTAAACTGCAAATTCTTTTTGGCATTTATTTCAATTTTGTGGTTTGTTTTTGGGCGTTATGCATTTTTTTGGCGTTATCAAAAATAATGCCATTACACCCAAAATCAATCCGCGGTACTAATAATCATTTTTAGTGTCCAGGCTAACTTTTACGAAGTCACAATGGCGAAAATTTCCATATAAAATAATCCACTGTGACCGTCAAAATATTTAAGCTGAAGATTAAAAGTGATTTTATTGGTAAGGCCCAATGTCACATCACCCAAATTTACGTAAATTTTACAACAACAAATTGCCTAGCAATGTTTTGGGCGTTATGACATTTTTCAATTTGGGCGTTATGGTTTTGGGCGATAAGACCAAACGCCAGTCAGTGAATTTGTCTACTTGGTCACTGCTGTAAATGCGGAAAATAAAATCAGGGCGAAATTCAAACGTAGAATTACTCTTGCTAATCGCTGTTTTGTTGGCCAAAGTAACAGTTGAGGAGTAAAGCCCTATCAAGAATAACCAAGGAGACGCTATACCAAACACTCGTCATCCTGGCCCTGCTATGTGGTGCATAACCGTAGACCCTTAACCAGTCGGATGAAGGCTCCTTTGCTTTATTCGAGAGAAATGGTCCTGTTTGCGTCGACAAAGAAAACAATGTCTGGCGAAGAAGATACAACAACGAGCTGTACTTAGTAGCTGTAAGTACAGCGACATGAGCCTAGTAAAAAGATCCATAATCCCGCGTTTAAGATGGCTGGGCCATATAAAGCGGATGAGCATCGATGCTCCAGCGGTTAAGGTCTTCATTGCCATACCAGAGGGAAGAAGACACCAAGGAAGACCTCATTTTCGGTGAAGCGACCAGGTGGAAGGAGACCTTCGACTGCTTGGAGTGCGAAATTGGAGACGGCAGGCTATAGAGATCGATCATGATGGAGGGGCATAATAAGTAAGGCCGTTCTTCTTCGTATCGTGGGCAGTGCGGTACATTACATGCTCTGCGTATTTAACAGCTCTTGTACAGCATGGGCAAAGTGGATTGTCATTGTACTCCTTCTGTTACAGGACAAGCAAACTTTGGAACCCGCTTCCCGGGGATATATTTCCTGAAGACTACAATTTGCAGCAATTTAAGTGCAGAACTAACAGACATCTGCAAGCATCTCGGGGCGCTGTTGAAGCGTTATAGGTTCGCCTTTCCCGGGAGAAGTATTAAAAAAACAAAAAAACCTGTACAGGTAAGCCCTAAAGCATTCATGACATGTTAGCATCTGTGTCAAATAGAAATTGAACTCTCCGTGCTTTCTGTTCATCCAATCGTCGTCGATACAAGCAAGGGGGTAATATTGGTTTTGTGTGGGAGATAGTAGAACTACTTTACCGACATAGACAATGTTCAATACCAACCTGGCGATATTAAAAGAAGTTCTCTCACAAAATTTCATCAGCCTAGGTCGATTCTATTGGACGCTATTGTGTTTTCAACAGACAGGCGGGCAGACGGACAGACGGACATGGCGTAATCGATTCAGAATTTTGTCCTGATTCAGAATATGTATATACTTTATGGAGTCTCCGGTGACTCCGACTTGGCGTTACAAATGTAATGGCAAATAATGAATATATACATACCTTCCTGTGGAGGTTATAAAAATACAATTTAATAAACTGAACGCTCAAGTACGCTTTACTAACGCAATGCGTCGCGTTGTAGCTCAAATTGACATAAATAAATAAATTAATAAATAAAACTAATATCCTAATATCCTATCTTGTTTTGAATGAGAATGTCAAGCCTCTGAAGGTTTCGGAAACTTTTGAAAAAAAACTGCACTTAATCCTATTCATTAGGTTAGAATCACCTATTTGCGGTAGATGCAGGGGCGTAGTGAGGGTTCGAGCCGTGGGGGGTGACTTTCATTGAAATGCCGACTTATTTCAGGAACTTGCCGACTGTATCGGGCCAGCGGTTATCGATTTATAACGTCATCGAGTTTCACCCCATAGAAGATGTTTTTTGTATGGGAGGTGCCACGCCCCTTTGTCCAATTTTGACCAATTTTCACAGGAACAATCCCTGGCCAATACCTAAAATTGCCTCAAAATTTGAGACTAATCAGTTCAGTGGTTTTCGAGATATATGATAATACTACCTGTAAATTGGAGCTCAATCGATTTGGTGGTCTTCGAGATATCTAAAAGTGGGGCTACAGCACCACCTGTTGAGAATTTTCCGACTTTTTTTTTTCCTTAACCTTCGCGTAGCAATTACGAACAAACCCGCAGAAGGAAGTATCCAATTTGGTCAAGTCGTTTTCAAGTTTTACGCATCCGAACACAAACCACGATCCATTTTCATTAAAGACGATATGAGACATTTTTATTACAGCGGTGCATTTATTTATAATAAATAATTTATAACAATGAAATAAATAAATTAATGTTAATATTGCAGCAATTTATCCCAGCGATGCCGACAATCTTTTTTAAAATCGAATCGAAAATCGATAAATTTTAATGTGTTCAGTCGGCAAATTTAGCGATGCCGACAATCTTTTTTAAAACCGAATCGAAAATCGATAAATTTTAATGTGTTCAGTCGGCAAATTCAACGATGCTGACCGTCATTTTTAAAATCGAAACTCGGAAAAGGTACATACAGTCAAAAAAATATAAATTCGCATTTCCGAAAGGTGGAACCTTTGAAAATGCCGTCTTGTATACATTTACGAGTTTGAAAACATATACCTAATGAAAATCCAAACTCAGTTCTTATTTTTTAACATTTTGTTCCGAGTCAAATTTTAAAATTTTTTAATTTTTTTTTGAATTTTTATAATTTTTTTTTTAGCTGCTCAAGTTAAAATGTTACTTCCTTGATTTGCCGACTCAAACGCTACAAACATCAATCTGCGCTGTTAAACTTGTATGTAGTATAAAAACATTGCTATTATAAATGTGTCAACATTTAATACTTCTCCTCTTGTTTTATGAAATTATTAAGAATTTTTACCCCAGTCTTAAAAAAAAATGTAACTGCGCACACCTATAGATAGAATGTAAAAAAATAACAACTTAAACGAGAGAAAATTCTTAACTGGCTTTTTTTAATTGACCAATCATAAGCATAACGGGGTGTTAATGTGTAATTTTATTGGTTCGTTCCCTCTAACTGCAAAGTTCAAGCCATTAATTTTATGTCATTTCGATTGAAAGTCAAACGGCAGTGGCCATAAAAAAACGGTATCCATTCAAATTTAAAGCTATAGGGGATTGGGTGAACCCAAACCAGATACACCAATAAAAGTGGCTCATCCCAATGTGATAATTTTTATTAACTCAATTTAAATGGTTGTCTTTATAGGGAGCGTTAAGTAGAGTTAAATATTTGAATCGTGTACATTTTGTAAACAATTAAATTGTTGGTATACGAGCTACCCTTCTTATTACTTATCTTCAGAAATCAGCTGATGTGAATTATGATACTAGTACCAGAAGCTTCTAAAAGATGCATTAAGATGATAATCGCATCGTTCATTACGAGTAACATAATTTTAATATTAAATAAAGCAACATCAAAGTTTGGTTTATTTTAAAATTTGGATAGGCAGATACACGAGTCTTTCGAACGCACAACTAAGCTCCAACTTTAGTAACTGATATAGTTATCAGATAAAAGGAGGTTTAATTTCAAGTCAAAGTACACCACCATCTATCCATCGACGTCAAAGCCACATCCCATACGTCATATGTACCTACTATTCATCGCCTCTTGAGGTATTCGTATTCGTCTGGCGAATATATGAGATGCCGGCAAACTAATTCTGCTGTATTGCTTAATGTTGAGGACGTTAATATATACATTGTGCAACGAGTAGTTTGGAAACTACTTCACTGAACTATTCCAAATCTGTCTGCCGAACTTTGATGGTTTCTATTTAAATTGCATTCGTCTGATGGTTTCTATTTAAATTACATAACCAATATTTTGGCCTCAGTGGTTAGTGTGCTGGACTAGTATGCGAGGAGTCCCAGGTTCGATCTCCGGAAAAACACAAATTACATCTTAAGGTTTTTTCCACCTCTCGCAAACGTCTGACAAATATCCGAGAGTAAAACTATCCTGAAGAAACTTTTTAATTCAGCCGTTCGGACCGGAATAAAATTGTAGGTCCCTTGCATTTGTCTCAAAAATAAAACTCAAAGAAACGAATGGCAGTGAAAAACTATTTCTTTATTTTTTTTTTTTTACCCAATATTTTGACACTGATGGCAGGACCTTTGTGAACAATTTACACAATTGCTGTAACTTATCTATATTCATTTATACATTTGAGGAATTTCAGTAATAACGTAATAAGCCCTTTTTTTAGTAGGTACATGAAAAAGCATTCTAAATATACATGGACCTGGTCAAAGCACTTTAGCCCAAAGTGCACCGCGCCCAGTCCTAGTAAAGTAGTAGCTGAAAATTGTGGAATCACGTTGCAACGTGATGAAAAACTCGAACCCTGCCAAAGCTTTATAGCTAAAAAAAAAACGTATACTACGGGGAAAAGTAGTAGAGTCAGTATAACATCGGATCAAGTCAGCTCACGAATAAAAAAAATAAAAATTAAAATAGAAACCAATAGATGGTCAATCAATAACCACAATTGGACCATAATGCTTCAGACAAAAAAGGTTATTGCAAAATACAAATTAGACCGAAACCCTTTTAAGATTAGGTCGAAGTGAATGCAACCTATGCCAGCGCTCTTAAGCCAGTATTAAGTCCGTTGTGATACCATCAAAATCATATAATTCTCCACGCCTATTCGTTAAAACCAATTTGAGCTTTAATAAGCGTAATGAACTCCTAACATCATTATTAAAGAGGTTCCCTTAGTGGAGTTATCTTTTCCGAGAGAGAGCAGAGGGCAGGAGCAGAGAATGTGACAGTTTCCTCTTCCTCTTCATCTCTGCAGCTTCTACAAAAATCATTTGAGGGAACACCAAGCCCGGTTGCGTGTCCAGTGATGACACCTATTATATCGCTAATATGACGTCTATTTAGAGAGATCAAACACTTGTAAACAAGACTAAATTCCATGATGGAATATTTGGGATCTGAGCATTTCATCCCTGTTGATTATATTACATGCACAACTGAGCAGTGAACAGCACAAAGCAGAACCATGATCAAGAACAGCCCTTTCGTTTTTTTTTTGTGTACTGAATAATTTATAGGTATTTTGAGATTGGGTAGGAACAAAAATACATTTTGTCCAAAAACAGTTCCAAAGAACATGGCTATAAATGAGCGACATAGCCTAAAACCATCGTACATTCTTAGGAAACATTTAAAAGAAGTTTCATCGAAATCTGTCAAGTAGTTTTAGAGTTTTTAGCTGACAACGAAAATTCCTACAGATTTCTGATACATACTCACATTTCCAGCTTTAATAAGAACCCAAAATTTTGTATCGACAGTCATATTCTTATATTGCCAACTTTGCATAGAGCACCTGTACAAGATAGCTCCTAAAAGTGAAGCTTTCCAAATTATATTATGTTCTGCTTAAAAATATACCTGCAGCGGTTATCTGCCCTATCCCTCTGGCATTCTAATAGGCTCCAATCAATCATGCAACCAGTTATAAAAATAAGTGACAATTAACGAATTGGATTCATAAAACAAAACCAAACCTTAATTTAATGTGACTGTCCGTCACATTTCGTCGAAATTACGTTTGAATTGTGTTTCAATTTGTATTTAAATGACAAAATCCCGAATCGAATTCGTTCATCGCTGCACTGTAATTCCAGACAATTGATATGTGTGCGTGTACGAATTGAATTATGACCGGACTGTCATAGTCACAGTCACATCGCATCGAGTTGATCGACTGAAAATTAACACCATCCCCCCCAATGATGTGTCTGTCACAATCACAACCAACCACCCACTTCCACTACATCTTCCATCAACGCACATTGTGTTTAAAGTGAATCATACACTCATACACACACGCACACTCACCCGACTTGTCCTTCTTGGAATTGAAATCCTTCTGCGGGAATCCAATTCCCCAAAAACGATTTCAGTAAATCAAATAAAACGATGATCGAATTCGATGTAACAAATCAAATTACATTACGAGAAGTAGAAATCGCTTGGATATAAATTCACCACCACCAAACCACGCCTGACCACCTCTCAAACACGATGACCGCAAGGGGCATAATATACCCTCCACCTCCTCTAACGCAATAATATCTTTTTATGTGGCTCAATATAAAATTATTTCGCATTCGGGACGTTTTAGATTGCCATTGTCTACGTCTAAAGGGGGTTGGCCAAATTTAACCGAGAAAAACAGACTCCCCCGCCCCCAAAATCGGTGACAACTGTAAATAGTAATCAATTATGCTGATTGCCTTTTGAGTAGGCTATGGCAGAGAGGAATCGAAACATTGATAGAAAATCCAAATTATACTTGAAGATAAAATAAAATACAGCAGTAGCAGTCCTTTTATCTACATCCATTCGGGCATTGCGCTGTTATTGACCAACCGATGTACAGTTTGCACAAAGAGAGATTGAGAGAGAGAGTTAGAGAGGGAAATAATGTTGAAATCCTCAGGACAATTAAAATTCTTTAATTTCTCCTACTCTATGGACAAATTGTAATCAGTGCGGCTTGCCGTTGCCGATTTGCGATTTGTATGTTTGTTGGGATATAATGCCGTGGCAGGGACGCAGGAGACCTGCGCTACTTTTAGCCAATTTGCATAATGGATTCAACTAAATAGCTGAGGGTGGTTCGAAGTCGAAGTCGAAGTCGACGCGATGGCAGGACTGAATTTTCAGACTCCAATTGGAATGAAACAAAAGCAAAAACTGAAATAGAATTCGAGTTTGTTTCGAGGACATTAATTGCTTTGAAAAGAAACTAACAAAACAAAAATGAATGATTTTTATTTTGTTTGGAAAAAGAAGTTTTCATCAACTTTTGAGACAATTGTATCTAGAATTTCGAAGTAGGATAGGTCAAGATTTGGTATGCAGATTTTCTAATTGAAACTTTCTGAATACTAAATAGAAAAAATGCAACGTCCGTCTGTTCGTCCATCCATAATTCGAGAACGATTAGTTTTCATGATTTTTTTTTTTTGGTTTATAGATGTGTGGCCCAATTAGGCCGTAGGGTGGGTGGTAAGTGGTAAGGAATAAGGGGGTCGGGGGGAGTAAGGGGGGGTCTCACGAACTGTTAGTCGTATGAACTTCAATCTTATGTATGTTGATAGATAAGTCAAAATTATTGCATGTCTCATTCATCGTTTCCCAAAATTCGTCCTATAAAAGTTGAAAAAAAGTGGGCGAAAATCTTTTCATTGCAATATAAGAGAACTTGGTTTTTTTTACATTTATATTTTTTGTGTAATTTCACTAAAAAACTCCCAAAAAACTTTGAAACGGCTTAGCATTTTAATATGTCAACAGACACTGACTACCGTCACTTTGCATTTCTTTCTTATAAAATACTAGCGGAGCCCGTGCACACTTAGTAGTGTAATGCTCTGTGGTACACAACATTTTTTGTTTTTCCAGAAATCGTATTGCCTAGACAATATAATTGACTTTCAGGACAATGCATCAATGTTACAAATTTTAAAAATGTTGGCTTCCAATTCCTAGACTGTCGAAGAAGCTGTACCCGCCCGGGTTTGCCCGTGCCCAGGAATTATATTGTTTAGGTCTTAGGTAATATGGTTGTTTCGTAAAATGCGAGAAATGAGAATAAATCGACTTGCTGGAATTTTCTTTCTGCCCAAACCTGAAATACAGCAATACGAACGAATTAAAAAGAGGGTAATTAAAATCGGCCCAGCGGTTATCGAGATATAACGTCAACGAGTTTAATGTTTTTTTTTTTTTTTGTGGGGGGTGCCACGCCCCTTTGTCCAATTTTGACCAAACTTCACAGGACCACTCCAGGGGCAATAACTAAGATCATCTGTATGTTTGAGCTCAATCGATTTGGTAGTTTTCGAGATATAAAATTTTGATTTTTTTTTTGCATGGGCGGTGCCACGCCCCTTTGTCCATATTTTTTCAAAATTTTACAGGACCGCTGTACAACTGAATCAAATGGCATGAAACAAAATTGGCTTCTCCATTGAACGCTAATACATAGATGGCGTTACGTTGCGTGTCTATCTGACAGTTCAATTGTGATACGATATGTTACATTCAAATTTGATTCTTTTTAACTTTCTCGTATACGTAGTAAGAGAAAGATATTGTTTTCGTACAAAATTTCGAACTCGAGATTTTGATCACTTCTGATATTACGATGGGAAACTCAAAAAAGTGGGTCTCGCACTTCTGTCCGTCCGTATGTCTGTCTGTCCCACGCCCACCCCTGGGGAATCTAAACGCTTGGACGGATTTGCTTCAAACTTCGTATTTAGAGTTTGTGGGATTCCCGCTCGGGACTTTTTTTTTTATGCTAGCCCTAATATTAACGGTACCTCCCATATAAAGATTTTACGAAATATGTGTAAATTTAGATTTTTTCGAAAACGGCTCTAACGATTTGAACCAAAATTGATGGTTGAGTTAATGTAAGCATGCTTAACATGACTGCATACCCAATTTTTCGCTAAAAAGTCCAGCAACGGCAGTTTTGAAAATTGTCTTTTTCTCGAAAACGGTAAAAACGATTAAAAAAACTTATTTTTAAGGTACTATTGTCATTCTTAACTTGATAGTAAGCTCAGTTTTTCCCTAAAAAGACTGAGTCCTTTGATATCCACCCAAATCCCTAGATTGTAGATTGTAGATTGTAGAGGGGAGGTGGTATAGTAAATCCCAGATCACTGCGGCCACAAGTGGGCCTATTGTGATGTCCTCCATTTATAGCTCATCCATGATGCCGCAGTTTGTAATAAAGGCGGCTAGCTCTTTGGGTGTGCTGACAGCTATGTCTGCTGCTTCGAGGTAGAATTTACCTAGATAACGTTGACGTGTTTTGGTTAAACAGTTGCAGTCCAATAATATGTGTTCCGCTGTTTCTGCGTCCTCGTTGCATAGCCTACAAGTGTTGTCTTGTGTTATGCCCATTGTCATCAGGTGTTTTTTGACTCTGCAGTGTCCTGTGAGAAAGCCTGTGACCAATCGAATCTGACTTCTACTTAATTGTAGTAGTTGTTTCGTTTTTTTATGGGAACTGTTTGGCATGAAGATTTTGGCTTGTCTGTTTCCTTCGGTGTTCCTCCAGAAATGAAGCTTTTTTTCGTTCAGCCAAGTTTTCACACTACTTTTTATAGTGTTGATTGGTAGCCCGCAGAATGGTCTTGGCATCATGAATTGGGATGCGGATCCTTTTCTGGCTAGTTCGTCTGCTTTTTCATTGCCTTCATATCCGCTGTGCCCTGGCACCCAGATCAGGTGGACTTTGTTTGTGGTGGCCAGTATTTGCAATATTTGGAGGCAGTCCCATACCAGTTTTGATGTTATTTCAAAGGCGTCAATTGCAAGTAGAGCTGCCTTGCTATCAGAAAGAATATAAATGTTCTTATTTGTTATAGCCCTGTCTATACTCTCTCTAATGCAGAGTTCTATTGCATGTATTTCAGCCTGAAATACGGAACTGTTTATGTCCATACTGGCGAATAGGGACGTTTTAGTGCACGGACCGTATACTCCAGCTCCAACTCCTTCATCTGTTTTGGATCCATCTGTATACCATACAAGTGAACCGTTGGCAAATGTTGGTTTATTCTGTTCCCAGTTTAAACGGTCTGGGAATGTAACCTTAAAGTTGTGTCGGAAGTTAAAGCGTGGTAGACATTTGTCAGTCAAATGTATTCCAAGTAGTTCATTTTGTCTGAATTCTTGTAGGATATCAGTGTGGACTATATTGGAATTTGATTCATCTTCTGTGATGAGCGTATAGGCGTTAACCATTGCTTCTTTCATGAGTTCTAGATGAAGTGGTGGGATGTTTAGGATAACCTCGAGCGCAGCTGTTGGTGCAGTTTTCATTGCTCCAGTTGCACAGACACATGCTAGTCTCTGTATTTTATTGAGTTTAGCCTGTGCTGACTTCTGCGTTGCTTTATACCACCACACGGCGGCTGCATACGTGATGATAGGTCTTGTTATTGCAGTATACATCCAAAGTGTCATTTTGGGGTTAAGTCCCCAGTTTTTACCGAGTAGACTTTTGCTGGTCCATAAGGATAACCTGGCTTTGTCAATAGTTTTGGTAAGGTGAGAGTTCCATGTGAGTTTTTCGGCTAGTGTAATTCCTAGATATTTAACTTCCGTTGAGAACTCTATTATTTCGCCGAAGAGTGTAGCATTTCTCAGTCTTTCTCGCTTTCTTCTCTTGGTGAATGCAACTATGGTGCTTTTTTTAGGATTGACTTTGAGGCCAACTTTTGTACACCATTCAGCAACTAGGTTTAAAGCCCTCTGTAGGCGATTCGAGATTGTGTCTTCGAATTTGCCTCTGATTAGGATAGCTATGTCGTCTGCATATCCTTGGACATAAAAACCGTCATTGCTGAGAATCGTCAGTAGTTCATTCACTACGATGGACCATAGTAGGGGTGAGAGTACTCCTCCCTGTGGGCATCCTTTCGTGGCTATCATACTGAGTTTAGTGCTGCCTAGTGAGGTTTTTATTGTTTTGTCCTCCAGCATGCATTTTATCCATTTACATGTAGTGTCGTCAACTCCCATATTTTGGATACCTCTATATATTTGTGAGAATTCTGTATTGTCAAATGCTCCTTCTATATCGAGGAAACAACCGACCGCTACTTCTTTGTCTCTGAGAGATTTTTCAATTCTAGAGGTAAGGTTTTGCAAGGCGTATGTGGTCGATTTCCCGGGTTGGTAGGCATATTGATATTTATGAAGGGGGTTTCTTTGAAGTGCCCCGTCTCTGATATGTCTATCCAGGATTTTTTCCATGGTTTTGAGGAAAAAGGACGTGAGGCTAATTGGTCTATATGACTTAGGTAATTCGGACGGTCTGCGTCCTGCCTTGGGTATATATTTGACAACTACCTCCTTCCACTTTTTTGGTATATATCCCCACGCGTAGCTAGCTCTGAATAGGTTAATTAAAACAGGCAGCAGTTGCGGGATGCCCTTTTGTAGTAGAGCCGGAAATATTCCATCCTCTCCAGGGGCTTTGAAGGGCTGAAATGAGTTGATTGCCCAAACTATTTTGCCTTCATGAAAAATTTCCTTTGATCTATTCCAGTCCTCTCTGAGGGGTCTGTTTATTCTTCTCTGGGGAGGATTTTCTTGGGATTCTGGAATTATAGATCCTGGGAAATGTGTTTCGGCTAAGAGCTGAAGCGTCTGTAGCCCATTTTCGGCATATGTGCCATCTGGTTTTTTCATTGAACCAATAGGATTAGTGTGCTGCTTAGAGAGTATTTTATGAATGCGTGCACCACTTCTGGTGTCATCGATCGTATGACAGAAGTTTTTCCACGATTCTCTCTTGGCCCTTCTAATTTCTTGGTTGTACATGGTGAGTGTGTTTCTGTATATTTCCCATTCACCATTGCGTTTAGCCCGGTTGAAGAGCTTTCTTGTCTCTGTTCGAAGCTTGGCTAGTTTTTTGTTCCACCAAGGAGTAAGTCGATTGCCTGTTTTTTCTTTTTCTGGGCATGCTTGGTGGAATGCGGTCGTGACTACTGTATTGAGATTTTCACAGGTTAGCTCAATATTGTCAATGTCTCTGATATTTGTATTGCATATGCCCAGATTATCCATGAGTTCTTGGCAGTATATGTTCCAATCTGTGGATTTGGGTTGCCTATATTTTTCAGAGATAATAGTACCTAGTTCAAGATTGAAAAGGATATGGCGATGATCTGACATCGAAGTTTCTGATGAGACATGCCAGTTACTAATAAAATTTTTTATAAATGTGGTGCATAGGGTGAGATCTAATACCTCTGTCCTAATACTGTTTATAAAAGTGGGGTTGTTTCCCTGATTGAGAATTTCTAAGTTGTGTGTATTTATAAATTCTAATAGAGACTCACCCCGTTTGTTGATGTCTGAGCTGCCCCAGATCGTGTGATGTGAGTTAGCGTCACAGCCTACGATGAGTTGCAGGTTCCTCTTACCACAGTAGTCCAGTAGTCCCTTCAGTGGCAGGAAGTCCATATCGTTGGAGTCGCCTGGCAGGTAAGCTGAGCATATAACAGCTTCTGTCTTACCTGCATTTGTATGCAGCTCAGCTTTTGCAGCTACCAGATCTTTGGTGGTAAATTCTGGAATTGGAAAGAGTTTAGTATTAGTATTAGTAAGTATACAAGCTCTGGGTCTTCCAGGGTTATTGGAATCGTATAAAAGCTCACCTGAGAGTCCCTTTACCTGGTCCCTTAGGACATATGGCTCCTGGATAAAGGCGACGTCTAGGTGATCCTTGTTAAATCTATGGCTTAGGACTGCCGAGGCGGCCTTAGCATGCTGTAGATTAACTTGGATGCACCTTAATCCCATTTTGGCGTTTTATTGGGTTATACTGGCAGGGTTGCCAGTATCTAAAGACAGCGTCGGGTTAGGGATGACATCTAGAGGTCTGGACATAGAGATAATGTCTTCTGATGTTCCAGCAATAGAGCTTATGTCCTCATCCATCGTGCTGTCTGTGCCACTATTTATTGTCGGCTGGCAATCTAATTGGGCTTTTTGTGCTCCTGATTGATTTTTATTTATTCTTGCATCAAGCAGTCGTTGTTGCGCGCTGGTCCGAGGTTGAGAAACTATGTTCTTCGGGGCAGCGGTATGTTTTTCTGCTTGCGATAGTCCTTTGATGCGGATCTGTATCTGCAAGAAATTAAGAAATAGCTTGCACCTCTGTTCTAGCAAGTATTTCTTTGATTTTTCGTCGACAGAAAAGGTAATTGTTTCTCCTCCGCTCCTTTCCTTAGAGACCCTGAGGATGCGCCAGCCTGATACGGAAATGCCAGGGTTTTGTTTGGCAATCCGCGAAAGGAAGACTTCCTTGGGCATTTTTTCATCTTCTGGGAGAAAGGTTACACAAGTGTATAATTTGGGTATTTCACTTCCCTGAATTATACGGAGTTTGGCTTCTGGCCATGGCTTTATATTCTTCACCGTCGACATGAGCCATTCTTTGGTTTCTGTGTCGTGGCAGGTAATAGATAGCCATCCATCCCTGGGTGTGAATGCTACAAATTTGAGGGGACAATTGTTGTCGGCTTTGTCTACCTCAGTCAGAAGGCATTTCTTCACTTGCTGAATTTGTTGCTCAGAGAGGGATTCTTCTGGATGCATTTCGTGCATAATGGCGACCTTGCATTGGGTTAGTGCGCCCTTATAGGACGGCCCTGATGTTGAAGGTCTTGCTGTTGCATGGCTGACCGAAGGTTCGTTTGGATTCCTGCTCCTACTTTTATCCTCCCTTGGTCCTTTATTGGAGCCTGAGCGAGGTTTACTCGTATGAGAGGTGTCTTTTTCAACTTGCTTCGGTGCACCTTGTTTTTTGAGATCTTTCTTTGTCCTGCCATCATCTGTGCGTTTTTGTGGCCCTGGATGTGGTCTATGTTTTTTAGGATTTTGATCCCTCGGGGAATTGTCGGCTGATCGACACCTTTTGGAGGTAGAGGGTTTGTCATTATTTGCAGCTTGACTCTGTGCTCTTTCAAGCATGATTTCTTCGCGCATTGTTCTCCTGGCTTCCTCTGGTGTCATGCCATCCCTGATCCGGGCTCCAATACGTCTTCTTTGGGCTCCGGTGAAATAGAAGAATCTCTCAGTTTTTTTGTTTTCTTCTAATTCCTTTTGCCTCTTCGATACCGCATCGCTTGGTAAGTTGCTAACCTGAGCGTCATGCGTTTCCATCAATGTGGGTGCGCTAGTTGGAGGCTGTCCTGGAGATGAGATAGTGTCATCAGTCTCCATCTCTGTATGTGATACAGGCGAACGGAGTAGAGCTTCTTCATCTGACTCCGTGATTATGTTAGTTTGTTTTTTATTTTTTTCATTTACTTGGTCCATATAATTCCCACGAGTAAAGCGAGAAAGGTTGGTCCGCACCCGCAGAGCTCCTATACGGGTGTAAGGCTACTTAGTACCAGAGGGCGCCCGGTATCTGGACCCACCGTTAACGACTGAGCTATTTTTGGGCCCCCAGCCAGGTTGACCGTGGCACGGTACGGATGACACCGTAGTCCAGCCCAGGATTGGATCTTAGTTTTCAGGTTACATTTAGCTCTACCAGAGGAGTTTTGGCCACTTCTCTCGTCTAGCTTCGTGTTTCCCTACTTAAGCCGCCCCACCCCGACAAGGTGCCCAATCTTCGGTAAAGGTAGATGAACTAACCGGCGGACCCAAATCCCTAATAAAAGTACTTTAAAAAACTGCTCATATCTCAAAAACGCCATTTTTGATTATAATAAAAATGTTACTTTCAGGTAATGCTGAAACCCATAGTAATACCACTGGCTAAACAGTTGAAAAACAGCGTTTTTTGAACCATGAATGCGTCCTTCCCAATCGCTAAAACTGGTACTTTAAAAACTGCTCATATCTCGAAAACGCCATTTTCGATTTCGATGAAAATATATCTGCTTGGTAATGTTTATATCTTGAAGAATATGTCGTACTCAGTTTTCAGCTAAACAGTTTAATAACAGTGCTTTTCGAATCCAAATTGTAACAATTGGCAGCATAATTTTACAAAAAACCGCTCTAACGATTTTGATCAAAATACATATTTAAGACAACATAAGCATTCTTAACATGATCACGTACTTAGTTTTTCTCAGAAAACTCTAATATTGCCGTTTTATGAATATTTCTCAAAAATGACTACCCAAATCCCGTATTCACACACGGTATATTTTTGTAAAGTCCAAAACTTCAATACATAGCAATATAAATTGTGGGTGTAATTTGAAAGTAATAAAGTGTTCTAGTTAATACGTAGGTTTATGTTTATGTAGTATGTATTTACGGTACACCTTGAGTGGGTATGATTTTAAACGTAAAATTTTTCTAAAATTACTCTGACATTCTGCGAGATTCGCAATAAACGAGAAAGTTACGTGCGACCCAGTCGTGCACATTTTTTTTAGTAGCTTTGATCTTAAACTTCAACCTACCTACCTAGCAAAAAACAACCGTAACACATAAAGCGTCACAGTGATCACGTCCGGAGACCTCACTAAATAATTCAATCGGTAGTAGCGACGGGCGGTTGTACTTGCTAAGAAACCACTACAACTAATCTGCCAATGATTAAAAATAAAATTGACCACTACAAAAGAAACTAAGGTACCCAAAATGTTTCGAGTCCTTAAAAATGTATTCAAAAATTAGAAAAATAAAAAAACTTCACCCCATCTTCTAACCAGCCAACCACTACCTAACTGGCAACAAAGAAGTTGGTTTATATGAAGTTAAACCAAACTTAATGGCTTGGCATACCCTTTGAGTTGGGCAACATTTCGCAGATATATCCAACAGACCAAGACAATCCCTTTTTCGGTTGTTCACTTAATAGTGCACAAGAAGTACCCTCCAAGGCTCCTTTAAGCCATTTTATACACATTTCAGTAAATACATATGTCCTTAAAGTGCTCAAGAACTAGGCAAGGTGCATTCGAGAGTTTTTGACAACCGCTCATGCAGAAAAATAAGAACGTTCTCTTGTCTGCCCAAGAGAACGAAGTGAAATACTTTTTTCAGGAATTCATTGTCCTTTGGCTTGCTATTTGCAATATTCTCTTGCGTTTTGAGTTGAAGAATGATTGCCGTCCGAGAATGTACATGACAGAGGGAATAGACAGACGTATATATTTCAAGGAAAAGATACACAACACACCTACAGCCGAAGGGCGTTTGAATAAAAGTTGCTATTTGAATTTGCATCTAAAGTGGACAGGACATGTTGGTAATATATCTGAAGAGAGGTTGAATATAGTTCCATTGAATATGGGGGTGTTAACTCTGCAAGTCTCTACAAATTGTAAAGATGCATCTTTAGTTCAGCTTTTTTTTTTTTCTTAAAGTGCTTTCCCTTTTTAATTTGTATCTCCATAATTCAACAATCGCACAACCGCTTAGGGGTCTCTGTTTTAGAGCTTTAATTAAGTGACAATTACGTTAGAGAGCATAAGACAACCAAAAAAATGCCATAAATTCAAAGGATTTCTGATAACAAAAATGTCATTTAGAAAAGAACGTTTTTTTACTTTCTCCTTCTCACATTCAAAAGAAAAAGTTTTCCATTTGCCTGCCAGTTGGGGAGAATATAATTTTTCGAAAAAATATAAGAAAAGGAGCAGAACACTTTTACAGAGTTCTCGCACTCGCACAGCCATTCATTTATCAGGCAATCTTAAAACCCTCGTTCATTAACAACAAAGATATCACATGTCGGAAGGCAGTTTCGGCTCGGTGCTGTTGCTGCTGAATCCAACGCAGAAAAGGTTAAGATTATGGGCCAAGATAAAGAGATGTAGGTGTGACAATTTAGAAAATGTGATCAGATTAAGGAATGGGGTTAGAATGAGGCGAACATATTTCTGGTTTTATATTATGGCTGGGGGAGGGCCAAAAAGAAGGTGGAATGCGGCCATTCGAGAAAATTTAGAAGAATTGAAATTTAATAAACTAAACTAAACTTGGAATGCCCTTCTGGAGAAGACGTCAGAGATACTGGATTAGGGTCAGGGTGGATAATATTATGTCTTTCGAGGTATGAGTGCCTTTTGATGTTGATTAAACTGCCGTAGGTACCCACAATTAATAAAAAACATGTATACCCGTAAAATTCAAGGAGTGTAAGGAGAGCTCATCTTTTGTCCAATATTTCTTCTCAAGTGATGGTAAGATTATTAATTAGGGAATCAACTTTTTAATAACTAACATTATTGATGTACTGATAGGACACTTTTGTTTTAAGTTTGTTCATTCAATGGGAACTGAATTTTTTTTACTGTATATGTGAGCTGACCTATTTATATTCTGCAACCTAAAGGCAATGCAATTCAGTAACCATCTAAACTACTTCGGATATTGATTGAGGGTAGTACTTTGTCCCCAAAGAAGATCTTTTAAAAATTTGGAATATGAAAATGCAAATTACTCAGTCACTGACTCACCAACCCCCAGCCCAAGCCCTTTCCTCTAAATCTAAACTTGCACAGAGTTTTCCTTTATGATGTGTACAAGGAATAAGGAAGAATATTTTGTATGGGAACATTTTTATTTTTTATCGGATTGACTTTAAACTTGGTCCCAAAAAAAAGGTGGGTGGGTATTTGTATGGGAAAATTTTTATTTTTCATCCGATTGACTTCAATCTCAAGCAATTTCTCCGACTTTCGAAATTTTGCTTGGTTCCCGAGTTATTGGCGATGACTCCTTTTAGGGGGGGCCTTTTTCATAACTCACGAAGCGTTCGTTTGTCTTATGAATTTGCAACTTTCTAATGCGTTCCATAACCTCCGTTGAATATGATTACCGCTTCATCCAACTAGAGGGAACATACTCCAAAGCTATTCAAACGGAATTTTGTATGAATGTGACATACTGCTAGAAAGTGGTAGACATCCTCACGATCTTTGCGGTTGCATATGTTGCACAGTATAGGAAGATCTGGACGGTGTGGGATATAAAGATGGTGCTCATCATATCGCTGTATTTTCCAGCTAAGAAACATATTTTGTCCCGTAGACAGTGGCTAAGTCTGCTATATTAGGCGTGTTTTTTTTTTGCAATCTTATATGGGCTTATCAAGTTTTCCATACGAATCGTTAGCCCGGATAATCATCACGCCTTATGCTTTAGCCCAGATAAAAACCGTGCTAACAATCTACGATTGCTTTTAATGTTATCGAAAGTGCAATCGGTTGTGTCATAAATGACGTTAATTTGAGAACCAAAATTAATAGGGGAGACTGGGGCACCTTTGAGCCATTTGTCTTTCCTCACAATTGTAACCTCCTACTCCTCTCGCAAGGAAAACATCGATGGCACTATGGCAACCCAGGTGGGATAACACCGCAAAAGGCAGATGGACCCACAAACTGAACTTTTCAGTTCAGCTCCAGCTCCAGTCAATGTAGGAACATTAACCCTTGGCGTACACTTTTTATTTTCTGTTGATGTAGTTAATTGAAAAGTCTCGCCTCAGTCTTCATTACAAAAGTCAGTCAATATCTTACAGCTGGAAAGCTCTATAATTAGAATATCAATGTGCAACAAGTTGCAACTGTTGCTCAACATTAGCACTGTGACAGATTTTCCATCCATCTCATGCAACTTTTGCTGTCTACCATAGTAACTTAGTTAAGACATGAACTTTATAAGCTCATCAGCCTTTTGTCTTTTTGTGCATGCGGAAAATGCTATACCTATACCTGACAGGCACCCACTGATGCAGCATCTTTTCAGCTACACGCTACACCCACGCGCGAACAACGACACCCTCGTCTGACTAATGATCCTAATGAGAGCTAAAGTCGGTAATTAGGTTTGTTTAGTTTTTTTTCTTTGAACTCTCTTTTTCTTTCGAGGATTTCCGCACACAACGAAAGGGATATCGAAATAGTGAATAAAAAAATCCAAATCAAGTTAAATCCAACGCATTCATTTAGGCAAAGATGTAGTGCCAACTGCCAACGCCTTGGGTTACTTCTGCTGAGATCCTTGGCGATACTGCATGCAGCATGCTCCTACTGCTTACGGGATGGGCGGAATGTTAACCTCATTAATTTGTAGCACGAATTCAATTGGGCACGTGACTTCAAGGTAAATTAATGAACTCGTTAAAATGATAAGAATAGCGAGAACTGCACAATCGATCCATTGGACATTGATGCTGATGACGCCGTTAATGGTGATGCTGGAATCCCAATTCAATGGAACTATGAAGTGCCAATTGGCTACGATGAAGCGCACACACTTTTCCTTTACGTGTGTCATTAACACAAGCTATAATGTCTTTATAAGCTATTCACTGTCTCTGATGTCCTTGCTGCGATAGAGATTCCATTGGCTCTCTACTACCTCCGTCATTTTATCTGTCATAACCAAGAAAATCAATTAGCTGAAATAACTGGCTGAATACCAAATAAGCTGATGCCAAATGATGGAGAGTTGCTATAGGTAGGGGCTTGAGTGCCGCCATGGTAATTGCGCGATGTGATGTTGGTGCTGCGGGATGGCAATTGAATGTACAATATACGTAGGGAATTAGACAAGAGGGTGTATGCCGTTGATCAGCTTACAAATTTTGATTAAATGGAGCAGTTGTTAGGCGGGATGAAAAGTTGGAGTTCAAGGGATTATATGGCGTTGTAGAATAGGGATTGAGGGAATTCAATTATTCAACAGATTAATTGGCGTAGGTAATTCACAATAGACTAGTCTAGGGGTGTAGAAATAGTTCAAACACTGATTGGCATCAACCTGGCTGTGACTACCATTGGGTTTAATTAATTAATTGTCATAAGTTAAGGTTAATCAAAATTTAAAACGGTGACTAAAGACTGATATGACACGAGCTATTAAATGATTCGTTCAGCGTAGTAAATAGTTGTCTACACTGCCTTCTCAATGTTAGTCATGTTAGGTTATTAGGCTCAAGAGTTATTCCCAGTTGGCATGTGGAGGTTTCTGGAGATTTGGGGCACAAAAATCGATTCATATATGAAAAGGAGCAGGCAGTGGCAACTCTCCATTCCGCAACAAGATTGGTGTTAGTCACTAAAGACTAAAGACTAAAGACTAAAGACTAAAGACTAAAGACTAAAGACTAAAGACTAAAGACTAAAGACTAAAGACTAAAGACTAAAGACTAAAGACTAAAGACTAAAGACTAAAGACTAAAGACTAAAGACTAAAGACTAAGGAGTAAAGACTAAAGACTAAAGACTAAAGACTAATGACTAAAGACTAAAGACTAAAGACTAAAGACTAAAGACTAAAGACTAAAGACTAAAGACTAAAGACTAAAGACTAAAGACTAAAGACTAAAGACTAAAGACTAAAGACTAAAGACTAAAGACTAAAGACTAAAGACTAAAGACTAAAGACTAATGAGTATAGCTAAACATCTCAGTTTCAGTTATTACTCGAAAACTTGAGTCGGTCTTCAAGAGGCATGTGCCAGGCCCGATATTTCCCCAGTAAATTCGATTGACAGCTTAATGTATGTTTAGAAGAATTTCCATGAGGGAAACTTATAACTGGAAGGTACTTTCCCGAGATTCCAAAGAATAAAATGTGTCTCATACAGAGAACTCATTGAGTAAGGAAACTCACGTTTCTTAACTTAAAATTCAACTGCTAAAAACCTTTTCCATTTTTACCCATCGGCTTTATTCTTTTACCTAATGGAATCTTATGAAGCTAAGCACATAAGAATGCAGAACTTACGACGCACGCCTTCCTTAATGCGCTACGACTATGCCTTTGAATCTAGTGGCGCACTGGTGAAAGGGAATATGATCGCAGACAACTGCAGCAACGTTTTGCAATCGCAGTCGTTTGACTTAAAAATTTTACATATCTGTTCTCTCCTGCTGCTGATCTATTTGAGATGTATACAAACGTCTAGGCCACTAATAGAAAGTGGTTCGAGTTAATATTGATACCTGGGAATTAGCGGTTGTCTATACTGTTGTTTGATATCAAAAGACGATAAGGTGACGCGCTCTCGTGCGTCTTATTCAACATCATACTTGAAGAAATTGTCCGAAACTCAAAGGCCGATACACAGGCATAAAAAGTCCGTTCAATTACTTAAATGCGAAGATGATATTGACATAATTGATAAAACACAGCGAGCTGCCTCTTATACGTCTCTATTAGAAACGCAAACGCCTAAAATGGGTCAATGGTTGCCCTCCATCAATCAAGCATAATGTTGTCAAGCGACACCCAACATCGAATAATCGGGGGACTTATTCCCAAATGCGCGGCGGATCGCTTTTCATGGCGGATTGGTATTTTTGTATTTCCAAAAGCTGTCAAAAGCGATAGCCATTCAGGTGACGGATTGTTGGCGGATTTTTTGCCAGCAATACTCACAATAGCTATCGCTTTTGAATGGATCGAATCACTTTTGAAAATATAAAAATACCAATCCGCCATGAAAAGCGATCCGCCGCGCATTTGGGAATAAGCCCCCGGGCAAAACGTCGCAATCGACAGCTATAACTTTGAGATACCTATAGTCATAGTGGATATAGCCTGATGTATTCAGCTCAGTCATGTTTGCTAACACACACTTCAAAAATTTGGCGATTTATGTTCTTCTTTCCATATTTACCGTTCTCTGATTCCTGGGAGATACGGATTGAGTTTCTTTACAATTATTATCGCTGTAACCCGCTTTACCGCGTCATATATTGCGCTCGATGTTAACATAATATGGCATCTCCACAGTTAAGGCAGGTGGGAGATTTATCGAGCCCAAATCTGTTTAGATACGCTCGGAAGCATCCATGTCCGGTCAGAAGCTGGCTAATGTAGAAGTCTAGTTCTCTGTGCCGCCATCCATTTCTGAATTTCCGAAATAAGACGATGCGTCCATATCTTCCTTTTGCAGATTGGTTCCATCTCTTGGTTCCGAACAGACATGTGCACTGTGCAGGTATTGCGAAGACTTACAGGACAGGCCACAGAGGATATAACTCCTCTCCTCTGTGAATGTCAAGCTATTGCTCGGTACATGAGAAAATACCTTGGTAGGTTACTTCTTCAACAATTTCATGGAGGTTGGCCTCGCGAACAAAATTGAGGCAATTTTCAGGTTCTGTAGGGAAATTAATTGTTTGGGCGAAGTGGTTTAGGTTATTTGAGCATTAAAGTTCCCCAGGGATGGCGATGGGTCCAATATGGTGTCTAGTCCAATGTGATGAACTCACACCCTATTCAACCTAACCTAACCTAACCTTGGTTCCGGATTCTTCGTAAATTGTTCGGTCCGTTTTGCGCTGACTTGCTTTGGAGAAGGATATTCAATGATGAACTATACGAGCTGGTACAGCTACATCGACCTGGTCAAAAAGCTGCAAGTCAGTCGTCTAAGATGGCTAGGATATGTGAAGCGTATGGAAACAAGTGCTCCGGCCCATAGAGTCTTCGAGTCCAACCTTGAGGGACAACGCAGTAGAGGAAGACCTCGGCTTAAGCGGCGATCTCAAGTAAGGTTTGCTACAGGAGGCAGCTAAGGACAGGGCTAATAGGAGCAGATTGTTAGTTGAAGCGTTGGATAACTCCGAACTGTAGAGCCGCCGAAGTACCTAAGTAGGTATACTATATACAGTTTCATGCCTTTCATCGGTCATATTTTCTATCAGATGACGCACAAATTCGACTGACCCAAAACAATTATATCATGTATGGGACACTTTTATATCTACCCAATATTTTGCACCACAACTTCCCTAAATTGGACTCATTTTCATTTTACATATTTAAATTTAATTTCAAATGAGAGCGCACATCAGCCAATAAAAATGTCATGATCATTGATTTATCCAACGTTTCTCGCTTTGCCTCCTTAATCTAACCAATTTTTCTGATATTAACGAAATCACCATAAAAATGAATTCCTTATGAGATGCTGCTAAAAGCTCCCACGTTGCCGATATGACGACGATGACAGCGATGCCGATGCTGACTCCTTTTATTGGTGGTAGGTACCACATATTTTGGAAAGCAGTCCCCCATTCCAACTGTCAGGATTTAACGCATTCACATATATTCAATCAGCCATCCTTTTGCCCTGATGCCAAGCTGGCTGCTGCAACAACTGTGCTTAAACAAAGTGCACATATGAGGTATTTCCCATAGGCAATAAGTGCATTTGGCATTTCTGTGTACCACGCCCCTCAGCGCTCGCCCATATTTATACAAATGAATATGGAAGTTATTTCTGATGATTAAATGTAAATATTTTGAGAAAGTCATTTCGGAATGGCATAGCTTCAGAGTTCGTTGGGTGTATTTTGTTGCCACAGGGAGTCGCGGCACAGCAACGAAACGATGATGGCTATGTAGGTACATATTTGTGTGTGTGTGTGTGTGTGTGTGTGATAGGTACATTTCGATTTCCGATGATGGAACTCGTTACTCGTTAGTTGTTTGTCCCCCTTCAGTGCTGTTGTGGCAATGTGTTGCAACTGCTGCAGCAATGGAGAATTCATTTATCGCAATATGCCAGAGGCTCAGCTCAGCGGATCCGTTTTTTTTTTTCTTTTTTTTTTTTTGCTTTTAAGCTTTTAGATTGAATTGAAGACCTCTTTCACTATTATGAGCTGTGAGAGTATGTGCTTAAAATATTATTATTTGAATGAAATTGAAATTCAACTTTAGGGTTGAGTGTGTAGGTGCATATGGTAGTACGGCTAGAGTACAGGGCTACCTATATATGCGGCAAGTTGCAGAATCTGTGTATTGTACAGTAACTCAAGTCCACAGGACTGTGATGTATGAGATAAGCACTGCGATAATGATTTTGAATCAAATTGCACTCTTTGCAGAGCTGTTGATTAATTTGTTGATGTTTCTATTTCGTAGAGGGTTTAGCATTGCATTGGCATAACTAAAGGATGATCCATGCATGTTTGTGTACACTGAGCATATTGAGTTGAGCCACGAATGTTTGAGAGTAACAACGCAACTTTAGAGAATTTCTGGTATACATAAACTATTAAGTTCTAGTTAGAGTTTAGACTCTATCTAGGTTAGGTTAGGTTGAATAGGGTGTGAGCTCATCACAATGGACTAGGCACCATGTTGGGCCCATCGTCATTCCTGGGGATGACCCAAGCAATTCATTTCCCTAAAGATTATTTCAATTTTGCTAGTGAGGCCAACCTCCTCCAAATTGTCGAAGAAGTACCTTCCAAGGTGTTTCCTCCTGTACAATAGGAGCAATAGCTTGACATTTATAGAGGAGATAAATAATATTCTCTGCGACATGTAAGTCTTCGCAAAACCTGCATGTCCCCGTATCTGTTAGATCTAATCTCATGGCGTTCTTCCTAGAAGACAGTGCCCGGACAGAATCCCTATTGCAATTCGTAGTTTTGATCTGCTGAGCTTTAATATTTCTACAAATTTTTCCGATCCACCTTTGGCCTTTGAGACCCTGTGATCTACTACTATTTTTAATTTTCTCGAGAATAATTCTCTTGGCCACGGCTATTAGTGGCCCTCAATGGTTTCGAGTTGTGGAAGCTCCTAATTGCTACTACTTCGGTCTGGGCAAAACAATTGGGTTCAAAGCTCCTAACTCGAGTGCTAGACGATAAGCAGAAAGGGAAAGCTGATACTGCGCTACTTCGAAAGAAATATTCTTCTACTGGATCTTGAGGGCAAATGGAGAAGAAATTTACGAGCTGTATCAAGTCAAGATGTGGATGTAGTCCGAAAAGCCAAAATAAATACGTCGACTACATTGGCTTGGTCACATCGAGCGTATGGACAATAATGCTCTAGCTAATAGGATCTTCGATTCCCAGCCCCCAAGTTAGAGACAACAAGGAAGCCACCATTTTAAAGACAAAGCTCGGGGAGTGTCTCGCGCGCAGACTCTTCATGGGTCGTTAAGTGTATAGATAAGCTATTTTTTAAGACCCGTGTTTTTATTTTTCATGATAAAGAGAATGGTTCTTGCAATTTCGTCTAGCTGTTCCTGTTTTTTCGGGTTGATTCTAGGATCAATGTAAAAGTGCAAATTTGATAGACGCACGGTGGAATTTCCTCGATTCAAAACGAACTGAGTAGCGCTTAAGCGGGTTATTTAAAAAAGGTTTTATACTCACTTTGATGGTTCTGCGATGTTAAGGAAACTGGTACTGTAGTTGAGTTGTTTTTCTTTCTTGTGTCTTCTTTCTCAGAAGACGATGACTAGAAGGAAGTAGGTATATGTACACTGCATGCGCAGATAAGTTGTCCTTTCTTTGTCAAACTTCTTAAGTATCGGTAGGTACTATCTAAATATATAAAACTGAATCAGCGTTTTAATAATGACGCAGATTACTTAAAATGGGGTGGGAAATGGTTAAAGGTAGCTATTTCTCATATACTATTTGGCCGACTTAAACAAATGTTTCAGCACTGCAATAAACTTACCGTTTACGATATTTTTGAAGTTATACCTACAGACTTTTGTACTTCTTACTAAAGTTCGAAAAGTTAACACCGTATGGGCTTACGCCGATACTTCTCCATAACAAACAGCAAAAGAAGGAAAGAGACTTTGGAAATTCTATTCAATATCATTGTTTGTTGAAATTCTTACTACTTACGCTTTCCCATTGCCAAAGAGAAGCAACTATCGGGTGAAATAAATGTTACTACCATTTATAGACAAAATGGGAAAAGGAAAGAAATAGATCAATTACACTACCATAGATAGTGTATCTTTTTCATCGATATTTTATCAAGAAGAGCAGCTACATATGAAGTATACTTGTTACTTCTATTAACATTTGCGGGCGGTGGCACAGGTCAACAGATAGTTGTAAAATTGATTTATAAAAATGAAATGACTGCATATGGTAATCAAGTCATGATGCTGTCATTCGTGGTCATTGTTTGAAATAACTAGTAACCATTTGGTTCATTTTATTACAAGATTTTTTGGGTTATGCCATATGCCCATACACTGCATGCGTTTGTGTAAATCAACAAAATATTTTTCAATTCGATGTACCAAATTTTGCATAGGGACCTAGACCTATAAAGTATAGACAAGGCCGTATAAGGTTATTAAATGGCGTTGTACCAAAAGCTGGCATATGTGCTAAGAATTTAAGATATAGCTTCTTAAGTGTTGTTCTTGCATATTCTTGCCATACCTTTTTGGCATATGAAACCCTTAGTAGCTCATAATAGTACGAACTTATATAAGTAAAATACTAAAACGATCCAATATAAGCACATTAGTAGGTGTCATCACGGAACACTGTATTGTTGGGAGACATGCTCGCAGGCTAGGCCTCCCTTCAAGCGATTTCTGTAGAAGATACATGGACGAGGTGGAGGAAGATACTATTTTTCACCTCCTTTCCCTAACTCGCCAGCCCTTTCAGCTCGTAGAAAATTACATCTCGGCGAACTTGTTAAAGCAAGCATAAGTTGCCTTTGCCTCCAACGTTTCATTCTCAGCTCCTACTGGTTCAACAGGTAGTTGGGAGATCATTAAATCCTGTGGTACCCACAATGGACCTCATCTGGCCTAAGTGAGGCTGCACTTGCTGCGGTCTGTCACCCTAACCTAACTTAACCTATAAGTACAGTCAAAAAAACATGATGGACTATCAGTCAGACAGTCGTATTTCTGTATAGTATAATGATCAGACGACCATACGGGAAGGTTCTGTATCAGTGCTTTGCTTGTATAACTTCGCAAATCGTTTTTACAAATCAATTCCACCAAATTCGTCGAAACCATACCTATAAATTAAATTAATGCCTGAAAGAATATAGCTTATCTGCCCAGGCCCACTCTTGTAAAACTGATAATAATTCAGCTCATCTTAATTTCAATCCCAACAAAATATCTCCACCTTTGCACTGATTAATATAAAATCATCAGAAGCACCAGAAGCACCCCTTCTCTAAAGCATTTACCGACTGACTACGCTTACTTGTTAAAAGAGCTGCTCACTCCTGTTCCATAGATAAGAGTTTGTAAGTTCTTCAAAAATTGATGTAATATAACTCACATAGCCTTTTAATTATCTAAATGCCGCCGTTGCAATTTTCCCCAGCAGCAGTTCTTCGAGCTCTGAAAGTCTGAAGTGCTTCCATGTACTCGTTGGAAATTTCAAAACAATTCAACTTGAAATATTTAAACTCTCATATAAAAAGTTATCCGTTCTCCCGTATCGGCGGGCGAAGTCTTGGCTTGACTGTATCATATGATGGGTGTGAAGGACGAAACTGCATCATCTCTATTCCCTAGCCAAAGGATGCGTTAATTAAAATTCCCTTTCGAAACACATGAATCGTTGAAGTTGGATGCAACACTTTTAATGCTTGTGCGCCTTTAGTTAGGTAAAGACCTTCTTTGGTCTCGGTGGGAGCATTTTTCTGTTACACTGTTACAGTCTTTGTTGTTGTTGTCGAGCTGTTTATATCGGTGTCCCGATAAAAATAATATAATAAAGGTTGGCGTTGGATTATCGAGAGAGAGAGAAAGATACAGACAAGGATAACGCGCCGCCAAGGGGTTAGATATAGAGTAATGAAATGAAATTAAATCTCGTTGAATACTCCCTGTGTAGTTTCAGTTTTTAGTTTTAAGTGGTGTGCTGCTTAATATTTTATTTCATCATTTGGACATTATTGTAAAAGTTTAAGACTTTCAGACACTATCAATGTGCTCAAGTTACCATCAGTGCACGGGGACTTGAAGTTGCCTTTTATATAAAAAAAAACCGATACAAAAATGTCTTCGGATTGTCCATCAGATTACGGAATGAAAGGAAGCACAAGTTTTGCAACTATGTTTACGACATCGTTATATCAATTACAAATGAGAAAGAGTTTGATAGTTGAGCAAAGGTGTAAGGGAGGATAAAGTTATATCAATTAGTGGAATTGCCATTGCAATTCGAAGTGGGCTCACATAGATTTTCTTTCTAGATTGTCCGCTTTAATTGAAGAGGTTTAGTTTGAAAGGACTGCAGTATCTACTTATGCTCCCAACAAGACTGATACAAAAACTTGCAGTACCCTTCTGCAGTTTAATTGATTGAAACTTTTAAGAACAATTTAATTTTATTGATCGATGAGATGAGACGAAATTTTAGACTTCATAAGGTAATGTGTAAAAAGAAACGATCTGTTAAAATAGAAGAATATAGTGAGATAAGCGGTAGGCTGTTTATACTACTGACATTTTAGGTATAAGTGCCCACTTTTCTTATAGAAGCATTATAACTTCCCCAAGGTGCAATAGCACACGCCGAGGAATGCGCGGCGAAGTGGGCATTTAGTCTGTAGGGAATCTTTGGAAAAATTACCTATGGCATTTTATTTTATTTTTTTAAATTTAACCGACACCAGCAAGGAGGAAAAGGAAGTGTCCATTGTGACCTAACTGGTTTAGGCGAATTTGGGCTGAACGATTCGCTGAGTTATAGCAACATTTTTGATCGTCGCTAGCTCTCACAATTTTATTCGAATTTCAATTATAATGGTTCAGTTAGTTGTCTAAAATCGGGAATAAAATTTAGAGCTAAAAACATGATTTTTTTGAATAAACTGCAAAAAGCTAGATTAGTTTAATAGTTGTGCCATATATTGGGTACCTAGGAGCGAGCGAGATAACTAAATATACTTACCTAGGATAGCTGAGCTAGGCTGATATTTTTATAGCAGCATAGAGGGAGATTGATTTGAACACTGAACGAGTTTGGACGTGGCGCGTGGTGTGTGGTTTATTTTTTTTTTGATATTTTAATTTGCTGGCGGTGCACAACTTGTGGTTTTTTCTGTGGCATGGTAGAAAATCTAACCTCGATTCTACGAGTTCCAAAAAAAAAAAAACATTCACCAAAGTCTGAAGCAGTGAAAAATATTTAATAAAATAAAACGATAGTTTTTATTACGCAATCGTGAAATTTTCTGCCCAAAACACCTTAAGAACTTTTGTGCTTAAACCACGTGCCCCCATCTGCCTCATCGTACCACACCGCGGCCGTCCAAATCTAACACACAAACTCCCACCAAAAATAAGGAATTTTACGACCAAAGTCCTAGCTGTACAGTATACACGTGTGCCTGTGCAAGTCTGCATCGCTTAAAGGATACGGTGCTCCGCTAAACGGTTTATCCTTGGCTTCACCTTCCTCTACCTTTGGTGCAAAGCATAAGCCTACACGAGTTGCTTCATTGCAAAACAAAAAAAAAAAGGAGACGATTCTATTAACCTCGTCTTCCAATCTCTGCCGGATCAAATTACCGCAACATCGACGATCTTGTCTCATCGACATACGCATAAACAGGTTGCACCAGCAACATCCACATAACATGTTGCAGTAGCGTTAAACACCTGATCCCGCAACCTTTTTCATCAGCAGTGGCAGCTTCACAAGCACAACAACCTAATTTCGGAGTACATTATCCACATCCAGCAGTCAGCAGAGTATCAAACCAACATCTTAAATCACGGTCTATTTCTCAATAGATGGCGTTGTGCCTAGTACTAAAAGCTAAGTTTTTTTGTTTTTTGCTGGTCAAATTCGAATTTTGTAAGTCATTTATGTTCAAATTATATTTTTATCGTTCAGTGAATATTTAGATCTGCGTCGTATGCCAACCAGAATTTATAAAAAGCATACTCAAGTCAAGGAAGGAATGCGGTGCACCTCGTCCCACCACCTTGGACATCGGCTTCAGTAAAGGTAACCCAATAAAATAAAGTGGGGTAAGTGATTTTAAATATTATTTGAACAAATGATAACGTGAATTGACCTAATCGTAAAGTAAAGTAAAATTAAATAAACGGAAATTATAGTACACCTAACGTAACGTAAAATAATTGAAATTTAAAGTTCGTACAGACCGTAAACGATCTATTCATCGATGTTGTGTTTGTAATCGTGAAAGAAAGCGAAAGAAGAGAAATAGAGAGAAAGTAACAGAAAATAATTGAAAGAAAGCTTTAACGAATTATAACAAAGTAAATGTTGGAATTTGAACATTCTGAAAGCTTTGTAGAGATTTTTTTTTTGATTTGTTAAGAATTTGGTTTTAAATGAAAATCATAAGAAACTTAAATTGCATCGTTGATATGGTTATGAATTCGAATGTCGTTGCGTTGACTTTTAGTTTTAATAAATGATTTATAGTTTGAAGTTAAAAAAAAAGGATAAGTGTTATTTTTTTTTGGGCTGCATAAATTGCATAACATCTTTGGAGTTAATATTTTACGCAGTTTTCTTGTGTCGTATTTTGTTCCCGATTGACAGAATGTTAAATATGTTTAGGGATTAAGATTTAGGAGAGGATGTGTCGGACGGCATAAAGGACGGATAAATTGGAGGGGATGAAGAAGATAAGAAGCAGAGGAATTTAGCCCCCCATAGGAGGTTTAAATTCTTGTTCGCTAGGGGTCGTCGTAAAATGAGCGTGTCGACGGCCATGGATACTGAACCTCGGTTTAGTTAGGGGTGGGACAGCTTGTAGAGAGTTCCAATATCTAAATCTCTCTCCCTTCCTTCCGCTTTGGAACCAACAGTGGATTATACAAAACTCGGGCCTCGCAATTAGCATTGTTAGGGAAGTAGTTGGTTACGTGACGTGTAAGACCTTTTTTTTTTCGCGATTATTCTGGAGACCTTCAGGCATGTAAAAATATAATGTAACCCCAGTCTAGGGCCTGTGGCAAGATCCCCGCCCACCGTCGAGCTAGCGCGTGGAGGAGTTTTCATGCCTGAGCCACAGGAGGCCTGGACACCCCTTCTACTACTCTGCCCGGACTGCCTCAAGGGTCCTGTGACCTTGGGTCATAAGGGTGGATCAGGTTAGTGGAAGGGTTTGGCTGCAGATACTTGTGCCCGAATCTGTCATACCATCTAGGACTAGGCCTTCACTAGTATGAGTGATAGTACTGCATAGGTCGAGTTTTTTTCGGACCGAAGATCAGTTTGGTCAGTTATGCATTTTTGACTGCATGCGTAGGCATGTGCACATTTATTTCGTTGAGGGCATAGGCACATGCAGACCGGTTCGTTACAGGTGGCGCCCAACGTGGGGCCCGAAGTTTTGACTATACATAATTCACATACAATATACAAAAAATATACATATTTTTCATAACTTTTAATTTTTGCTTTCGACGTATCCGGTAAGTGGGTGCAACTCTGTCCCCATTTATGTCCGTTGTACGGTTGAAGTAATAATTTAGAGTGGGATTAAATGCATCGTAGGTTGATCGAATTTGCTATTCCCTGAGCTGATATCCTTATGTCCGGTAAATAGGTAGACGTTCGTCCTTATTTATGCCCGCTGCATGGGATTACTAAGTTTAGGGCTGCTTTGTCTTAACACTTTTAGTCGACGAGTTTATGTCCGGTAATTGAGTGAGATATGTTCTTCATTTACGACAGTTGCTTAAATTCAAGACTGAAAGAGTTAGTTTTGTTTTAGTGAAGCAGTCATATCAAGTCCGGTAAATGGGTTGAACTATGTCCCCATTTATGTCAGTTGCTTTATGTTGCTTTCACTAGTCTTATAGCAAAGCAGAAACAGCATATGAAACAATTTGTTTTCACACTTCCATCAGGTGAATAGGAACAACTTATATGCGGTGATATATTTTTATCCATAGCGTGAGGTTGAGCATAAATTCTTCTTTTTGTCCTTGTGTTCTTTCTCAATGTGTCCGATACATCCTCATTCATTATGAAAGATAGTTTTTGAAGTAGCATTTAGTATTTTGATTTATTTAGTTTGCTTGTATGCAGAATTCTTAGCATTAAGGTTAGTTCTTGATTTCAATTCAATTATTTTTTTTGAATATCGCTTAATTTATAGTTACAATATAAGACCATACATCTCTGAATTTGTTTCTTCTTGAAGTAATAGCTTCATTAAAATATTTTATTTTATATTAATTTTGTCGGTATGTCAAATCCTGGCCCTAGTAGGTTAAAGGACGTGCAAAGTAGCTATTCGTTACGCAGTGGACGCAAACAAGTTCCGGAAGTAACGGAAGAGCCACGACAGGTTGTCAATATGTCCGAAAGTAGGGAAAATGACGATCTCCAGCCAAGTTCGGCTATTCAGCAAGAGACTCGACCACCACTACACTCGTCTGTATCTCAGGTACCTGAGGGGATGCAAGAAGCTAACGATAGCGCACAGTTTGAGCAGTACGTTCAAGATGTTGTTACCGCTACAGTCGGCATTAATCGTACCGATGAACTCCGATTTATACGAGAGGAACTAGATAAGAATCGGCTATCTCTTCAACGGGAAATAGCATCCCTAGTTCAAGCAGCTATGTCAGCTCCTATTCAGTCCCGATTAACCCAAACTGCTACCGCAGATCACAGCAATCGGAATCACATTCCTGATCCTAACTCGCCAAATCCACATACCGAATATAATGTAAATAGACGCCCAGAATTCATACCTCCGTATTCCAACCCAACACCAAACGTTCCTCCAGCAGATAATCCGGTCATATATCCTGTGAATATGCCTCGGAGTAGCAACGTTGAAAATTTTCTGGAACAATTCAGCAGAATAAATCTTAATGGTCCTACTCCTAGCCAAGACATTCCTGCCCCGACATCTTCTCCCTCGATTTCATACAATCGTTTTCCCAACTATCACAAGTGGGGAATTAAATTTGACAATGTTAAGATGACTGTGGACGATTTCCTTTTTCGCCTTGGAAGATTAAAGGAATCCTACAACGTGACTTGGTGTGACCTCGTCAATAATTTCCACCATTTTGTTTCAGGACAAGTCGAAACTTGGTTCTGGATGTACCTGAAGACCAATCCGGGTGTAAATTGGCCCACTCTGCGTCTGGCATTAATTGAACAATACCGTAGCTTGGAATCCGACTTCGAACTGTCTCGAAGAATGTCCGATCGTAGGCAAGGCCACTATGAGCCTTTTGATACATTTTTCGCAGATCTTCTGCAACTCAATTCAAGATTGCGTGTTCCGAAGTCTAACCGGGAAATAATTGAGATTATAAAACAGAATGTTAATCGCAAGATAGGGGAACATCTCATCACGTTCAGTACGCACAATATCCCTGAAATGGTTCATGTGTGTCGTACAATTGAAAAGTTTATCAATGAACATGATACCCAACGAACTAGGATACAACAGACTTTCCCTTCACGCCGGAATATCAGTGAAATCGAACAGGCAGAAGATATTCATACCACACCCTGTTTATCACCTCAAGTTGAAGCTGTTGGTTTCCGCCAAAGAAACCCAAGCGCCTTGAAATGTTGGAACTGTAAGGAACTGGGGCATACGTTCTTTGATTGTGCTACCCCCCCAGCGAGCCCTATTTTGTTACAAATGTGGCCGGGAGAACACAACTACTCCTCAGTGTCCGACTTGCGCGGGAAACTCTCAAAGGAGCAATCATCCAACCGGGGAGAATTGCTCAAGGAATTCCAACCCGGCAAACTACCAAATGTAAACTCAAACCCTGCTGTTACTATACTTAAGCGCCCTACAGAACCTAGTGTCTTAGAACCTGCCATTATTACTGCACCTGCTAAAGAAATCAGTACTCACAAAAAGTCTTTTCACGAGCGACTAACTGAATACCATCAAACAAGAAATAGGATATTCGGAGTACCCACTCTGTCTCCAAAGATCACTACAGTAAGGAAGCGTTTTGTAGACAAAAAACGGCGACATCAAGCAATTGCCGCTACGACCTTGCAGTGTTCTACAAACGACCCGAGGCCATATGTCAACGTAAAGATTTTTGAGCGAAATTGGCTAGGGTTACTTGACAGTGGCGCTTGTATTAGTTGTTTAGGTACAGGAGGTGTAGAATTTTTAAATAACAACAATATCGCTTTTAAGAAATTTTTATCCGCTGTCGCAACAGCTGACGGTAAAGAGCAAACGATTGTCGGTGTTATAAATGCCAGAATATCGTTTAAAGATCGAATCGAAGATATAACCTTGTATGTCGTACCTTCATTGACTAAAGAGTTGTACCTTGGAGTCGATTTTTGGCGGAAATTTGAAATAGCTCCGAATGTTATCTCCGAGATTTCTGGAAGACCCATTAACTTGGACAGCATTGCCAGTTTAGATCTTTCTGGCGACGTGCCCTTAAAAAGCGAAGTTCTCACTTTAGCTCATGTTTTGTCTGATAACGAATCCAGAAAGCTGGACGAAGTCATTAGTCTGTTCCCGTCCTTTGCGAAGGTTGGCTTAGGTAGAACACAGGTAGAAGAACACACAATTGATACCGGGGACGCGGAGCCAATAAAACAGCGTCATTATCCCGTATCTCCAGCGGTACAATCCCTTCTGTATGCGCAGTTGGACCGTATGCTTGCTTTGGACGTGATCGAAGAGAGCTCAAGTTCATGGAGCTCCCCAGTAGTTCTCGTAAGAAAACCTGGGAAGAACCGTATGTGCTTGGACGTTCGAAGGCTAAACCGGGTCACTAAAAAGGATGCATACCCACTGCCGCATATAGAGGGGTTGCTAGGACGCCTTTCGGATACATACTTCATTTCAAGTGTGGATCTGAAAGACGCCTTTTGGCAGATACCGTTGGAGCAAAGTTCAAGGGAGAAGACAGCGTTTACCGTCCCTGGTAGGCCGCTGTATCAATTCAAAGTGATGCCCTTCGGCCTTTGTAATGCGCCTCAGCGTCTTTGCAGGCTCATGGACAAGGTCATCCCTCACGAATTGAGACAGCGGGTGTTCGTCTACCTTGACGACCTCCTAATCTTCTCAAGGACATTTGAGGAACACATTGAGCTCCTATCCATTGTCGCAAAAAGAATTAAAGCAGCGGGACTATCGATTAATGTCGAAAAATCTAAGTTCTGCTATAGGGAATTAAAATACCTCGGTTTTGTCGTTGGAGATGGTATCTTAAAAGTAGATCCTGGTAAGGTAGCTGCCATACGAGAATTTCCTATACCTAAGACTGCTCGCCAAGTGAGACGGTTTTTGGGAATGTCCGGTTGGTACCGGAGATTCGTCAGCAACTTCTCCTCTTTGGCTTCGCATCTTTCGGATACCCTGAAAAAGGGAGTTGCTTTCAGTTTTGGCGAAAAGGCCATAGAAGCATTCAACTCGATAAAACAAATGTTGACGTCCGCACCCGTGCTAGTTAATCCTGACTACAACAAACAGTTTGTTATCCTTTGTGATGCGTCGTCAACCGGCATCGGTGCTGTATTATGTCAGGAGGACGAAAACGGTGTGGAACGTCCAATATGCTACTATTCGCATAAATTGAACGACGCTCAAAAAAATTATTCAGTGACAGAACGAGAATGCTTGGCGGCAGTAATGGGTATAGATAAGTTCCGACCTTATATCGAGGGGTATAAGTTTAAAGTCATCACGGACCATGCGAGTCTGAAGTGGCTAATGGGCTTGAAAGATTTGAAAGGTAGGTTAGCCCGTTGGAGCCTAGACTTGCAAGGATACACCTTTGAAATCGAGCACCGGAAAGGCAGTTTAAATGTAGTGCCAGATGCGCTTTCGCGTGCCTATGAAATTGAGGCATTGCAATCCGGTCCCTCGAATTCAAAGGGAACACTAGATGTGCTGCATATTGATCTGTCCGACCCGGCGTTTCAGTCTGTTGAGTATCTCCAGATCATACACCAGATCAGTGATAACAAAGATCAGTTACCTGACCTTCTTGTCTCGGATGGTTACGTATATAAAAAGACTAAGCACAGCACTGGTAATCCGCTCCAAGACGATTTGTCATGGAAGCTTTGGGTTCCGGCGGCGCTGACCGACAATCTTATCTTTCTGGCCCATTGTCCTCCAAAGGCATCGCATGGTGGCATTGCTAAAACCCTTTTCAGATTGCGAGAACAATATTACTGGCCTAATATGGCAACCCAGGTGAAGCGGTATATTTCTCTTTGCGAGGTGTGCAAAACGACAAAAGCTCCCAACACCATTCTGAGAGCACCAATGGGTAAACCTTTCGCAGTAGACCGACCCTTCCAGCATATATATGTGGACTTCTTAGGCCCGTATCCTCGGTCCAAAATGGGGAATACACATATTATTGTTGCGTTGGATCAGCTTACTAAATTTGTTTTTATCAAAGCTCTCCGAAGAGCGACCGCGGAAACTGCCCTCAAATTCTTACGAGACGAAATCTTTCCGATATTTGGTGTCCCTGAAACTGTTCTCTCCGATAATGGGAAACAGTTCGTGAGCAACGAGTTTGGTAACCTTATGAAGTCTTTCGGGATTAATCATTTAAAAACCGCATCCTATTCCCCGCAGGCCAATGCCAGCGAACGCGTGAACAGATCGATACTTTCAGCAATCCGATCCTATCTAGATATAGACCAATCAAATTGGGACTACCATCTACCCCATATTGGTAGCGCGCTAAGGACAGCAGTTCATTCGGCATTAGGAATGTCCCCCTACGAAGCAGTCTTTGGGCAGCGCATGATAGAACACGGCAGCGACTATCAACTATTAAGAAAGCTCAATGGCTTAAATGGATCAGAGATCGATCTTATACCGAAAGCCGCGAAAATTAATATTTTACATTCGCATATAAAAGATTCACTTGAAAAATCGCATCAAGTATACGCCCGAGTGTACAATACTCGCAGTGCAAATATTAAACACAAAGTAGGTGACGAAGTGTACAAACGAAATTTTATTCTGAGTGACGCTAAGAAGGGTATTAATGCCAAACTATGCCCGAAATTTATCAAAGCTAAAATTCAAAAGGTTATAGGAAGCAATCTCTACGAGTTGGTAGATTACGCTGGCAAGAGACTGGGCGTTGCCCATTCGAAAGATATTCGGCGTTAACAGGTTTACTTCAGCGTTACTGATACATTATACTTATCTTCATTGAGTGGATGAAAGCATATGCCTTTAGTTAATTGCCGTTATTCCGGCTGGCTCAGTCTGAACCTGAGACTCTTCACTCTTCAGTTATTTCAGGGGGGGTCGATTCTCCAGCGATTCCTTTTCTTGATCTTTCCATGCGCAAAGTGCTGGTGAAAATATCAAGCTTTGTAGGGAATCTTTGGAAAAATTACCTATGGCATTTTATTTTATTTTTTTAAATTTAACCGACACCAGCAAGGAGGAAAAGGAAGTGTCCATTGTGACCTAACTGGTTTAGGCGAATTTGGGCTGAACGATTCGCTGAGTTATAGCAACATTTTTGATCGTCGCTAGCTCTCACAATTTTATTCGAATTTCAATTATAATGGTTCAGTTAGTTGTCTAAAATCGGGAATAAAATTTAGAGCTAAAAACATGATTTTTTTGAATAAACTGCAAAAAGCTAGATTAGTTTAATAGTTGTGCCATATATTGGGTACCTAGGAGCGAGCGAGATAACTAAATATACTTACCTAGGATAGCTGAGCTAGGCTGATATTTTTATAGCAGCATAGAGGGAGATTGATTTGAACACTGAACGAGTTTGGACGTGGCGCGTGGTGTGTGGTTTATTTTTTTTTTGATATTTTAATTTGCTGGCGGTGCACAACTTGTGGTTTTTTCTGTGGCATGGTAGAAAATCTAACCTCGATTCTACGAGTTCCAAAAAAAAAAAAACATTCACCAAAGTCTGAAGCAGTGAAAAATATTTAATAAAATAAAACGATAGTTTTTATTACGCAATCGTGAAATTTTCTGCCCAAAACACCTTAAGAACTTTTGTGCTTAAACCACGTGCCCCCATCTGCCTCATCGTACCACACCGCGGCCGTCCAAATCTAACACACAAACTCCCACCAAAAATAAGGAATTTTACGACCAAAGTCCTAGCTGTACAGTATACACGTGTGCCTGTGCAAGTCTGCATCGCTTAAAGGATACGGTGCTCCGCTAAACGGTTTATCCTTGGCTTCACCTTCCTCTACCTTTGGTGCAAAGCATAAGCCTACACGAGTTGCTTCATTGCAAAACAAAAAAAAAAAGGAGACGATTCTATTAACCTCGTCTTCCAATCTCTGCCGGATCAAATTACCGCAACATCGACGATCTTGTCTCATCGACATACGCATAAACAGGTTGCACCAGCAACATCCACATAACATGTTGCAGTAGCGTTAAACACCTGATCCCGCAACCTTTTTCATCAGCAGTGGCAGCTTCACAAGCACAACAACCTAATTTCGGAGTACATTATCCACATCCAGCAGTCAGCAGAGTATCAAACCAACATCTTAAATCACGGTCTATTTCTCAATAGATGGCGTTGTGCCTAGTACTAAAAGCTAAGTTTTTTTGTTTTTTGCTGGTCAAATTCGAATTTTGTAAGTCATTTATGTTCAAATTATATTTTTATCGTTCAGTGAATATTTAGATCTGCGTCGTATGCCAACCAGAATTTATAAAAAGCATACTCAAGTCAAGGAAGGAATGCGGTGCACCTCGTCCCACCACCTTGGACATCGGCTTCAGTAAAGGTAACCCAATAAAATAAAGTGGGGTAAGTGATTTTAAATATTATTTGAACAAATGATAACGTGAATTGACCTAATCGTAAAGTAAAGTAAAATTAAATAAACGGAAATTATAGTACACCTAACGTAACGTAAAATAATTGAAATTTAAAGTTCGTACAGACCGTAAACGATCTATTCATCGATGTTGTGTTTGTAATCGTGAAAGAAAGCGAAAGAAGAGAAATAGAGAGAAAGTAACAGAAAATAATTGAAAGAAAGCTTTAACGAATTATAACAAAGTAAATGTTGGAATTTGAACATTCTGAAAGCTTTGTAGAGATTTTTTTTTTGATTTGTTAAGAATTTGGTTTTAAATGAAAATCATAAGAAACTTAAATTGCATCGTTGATATGGTTATGAATTCGAATGTCGTTGCGTTGACTTTTAGTTTTAATAAATGATTTATAGTTTGAAGTTAAAAAAAAAGGATAAGTGTTATTTTTTTTTGGGCTGCATAAATTGCATAACATCTTTGGAGTTAATATTTTACGCAGTTTTCTTGTGTCGTATTTTGTTCCCGATTGACAGAATGTTAAATATGTTTAGGGATTAAGATTTAGGAGAGGATGTGTCGGACGGCATAAAGGACGGATAAATTGGAGGGGATGAAGAAGATAAGAAGCAGAGGAATTTAGCCCCCCATAGGAGGTTTAAATTCTTGTTCGCTAGGGGTCGTCGTAAAATGAGCGTGTCGACGGCCATGGATACTGAACCTCGGTTTAGTTAGGGGTGGGACAGCTTGTAGAGAGTTCCAATATCTAAATCTCTCTCCCTTCCTTCCGCTTTGGAACCAACAGTGGATTATACAAAACTCGGGCCTCGCAATTAGCATTGTTAGGGAAGTAGTTGGTTACGTGACGTGTAAGACCTTTTTTTTTTCGCGATTATTCTGGAGACCTTCAGGCATGTAAAAATATAATGTAACCCCAGTCTAGGGCCTGTGGCAAGATCCCCGCCCACCGTCGAGCTAGCGCGTGGAGGAGTTTTCATGCCTGAGCCACAGGAGGCCTGGACACCCCTTCTACTACTCTGCCCGGACTGCCTCAAGGGTCCTGTGACCTTGGGTCATAAGGGTGGATCAGGTTAGTGGAAGGGTTTGGCTGCAGATACTTGTGCCCGAATCTGTCATACCATCTAGGACTAGGCCTTCACTAGTATGAGTGATAGTACTGCATAGGTCGAGTTTTTTTCGGACCGAAGATCAGTTTGGTCAGTTATGCATTTTTGACTGCATGCGTAGGCATGTGCACATTTATTTCGTTGAGGGCATAGGCACATGCAGACCGGTTCGTTACAAGTCGCTAGTTTACGAGCTTTGGATACCAGGTGACCTCCGATCTTAACCACCGCCGCTCGAAAGCAACTGAAGTATTTTTGTTTACAAAAAATAAGCAGGGCAACTTGTCAAGAGTGAACGAATGAAAACTGCTGTATTTGAAGCTCCCTTCAATATAAAATATATAATGCTAAATAAAATGCACACCAGAGGGCAAAGGCTGCACTACATACCGCTAGGCACAAAGTGGCCAAGTATGAGGGTAGCGATCTAGCACCCTCAACTACACTCTAGAAGGAGGCTCGCTGGAAGAAAAAATCATCGAATGACATTGCAGAGCTATTACGCGAGGAATGCTTATGCAATGTGTGGGACTTTAACCCGATCTATAAAAAAACTCCCGAAGGGTCTGACTTTCGTCATCTGGAATTGGATTGCGCCTAGTCGTTCGACTAATCGGCAATTTATATTTTTGACTCATTTTAAAACAATTGAGATTAAAGATTGGAAATATTACCTACTTTCTTGGTCTTAGCTAACTTTTATAGATCAAGAGGTTCTACCCGCCTTAATCTCCTGTTATTCAGTTATTTCTAAGTAAACATTGTTAAGAAGTCTACTTTTGTGCCATTGGACATTTGCTCTACCCTCCAAAGGAAGGTACCTATATTGCTGAGATAGCAATAACTTTGGGCGCTGCCCCAGTCCAGTCAGTCAGAGTGCGCTCTACTGTGATCAGATACGACAACTTTAAATTTGTCTGAAAAGACCCTATTTCTAAATGTGGACTTTTTTGTAGCATAGAAATCATACAGCTGGCAGTACTGATTTCTGCATACATCATATACAAACAGCAGGTGGTAGGTAGGGTCTTAAATTTTCTTTATTCCAAGAAACTCTGCAGCTTTTCCAATTTGTCGTGAATTGCGCTCCCATAACTTTCCATTTTTAATACGAGGTCGATTATTGATCGAGTGTCAATTTTCTTCGTCAAATCCCGGTGTCAAATTGTTCTTATTAAAATGATGAGGATCATATACGCCTTCTCCCAACAATCAGTCTATCGCAGCAGGCATCGCATCAAGGATAACAAGTCAGCAAAAAAAAAAAAACGTCGACCACCTACTGATTTTAATCTACCCTTCAAAATGCAAATGATTATTTGCAGTTACAAGACTTACCAAGGACTTACGCCAAAACAAAAGCACTCGCACAAAATTCAATTTGATTGGGAAACAAATGTCAGGAACCCGCCCACTGTGCGGGGTCAGGATACGAACACACACTCACCAACCCAACCGCCCAACCAAAACTCATAAATTGTCACCGTGGGAATTCGGTTCGTAGGCCAGACATCGCACCAGCATCCCCTACCGTTCGAGAACAATTAGAATTTATCGCCCTTGTTCGTTGGGACAAGAACATTAAATTTTATCTTTTAATCTTGCGAAATTAGTTTCCAAATATAGCTAGCAGTAGCAGCATGTAGCGGTAGCATCATGTAGCGATATCAGCAACATTTTGCGGTTTCTTGTGGCCAACCGGCCACTGGATAAAAAGCGAAGCTCATTCAACCGGCTCGCAGCGGGATGGACATTTTATTTTATTACACAAAATAAATTACAATCAACGAAAAACTTTTCAAATAAATTATGTCCGCTGTAGTATATGTGTATGCGGAAAGGATTTTAAGCGACCATGCTATGAGGCTAAGGCTATCTCCCGTCTAGCATCGTTTTCGCATCACAGCGGCAGATACTTTGATGCAAACGTTCCCGTCCGTACGCCGCGCCGTACACGACTGGGACTGGTATGGTAAATCTAACTAACCAAGGAAGGCACGAAAAGAACACATAATTATACACTTGGTTGGGGATGAAGTTGGGGCTTCAGGAAAACAACCAACGGATGTAGGAAGAGGAGCAACATTCCGATTCCTGTGCTGAATAGATTCCTCATTTTTCCCCCAGCCATTGGAAAGTTGTAGAAAAAACTTCGTATGCATCCTTTTTCTCAGCATCCTGCGATCATATACACAGTTCTCAGTATATGTTGAATATTCTAGTAGAAGCGATAGTAGGTACAGCGCACCAGCCAGCGTGAGGTGGCATCAATGAGGTGTACGGCTAGGGCTACATATACCCTCGTATGCGGCATCCTAACTAACTAAGTAGGTACGTACTAATTAAATTAGTTTTTATATCTTTGCCGAGTTGGCGTGCTTTTTTTTTGTTGTTCCCATTTGACGTGTTCTCTCCACTGTTCGTCCTTTTTGTGGCGCATTTTTCTGTCTAGGATAAGTGAAAGAATTACGGCGTCCATATGCCGGGAGGAATGCAACCTGTCTGCTGTCGAGGATATGGCACGCGGTTGTTTATTAAGGACCGTTATGGGAGATTGCTTCCTTTTCTGTTGAAGAATAAGAGAACACGGTGTTTTGTTGGATGGTAGGATGATAGGGATGGTAGGAAAGGATCGTTGTTGTGCCGTTTAATGCAATTAGTATTTGCGGTTATTGAAAAGGAAAACTGCCGGAAGTTGTAGTGTTTACGTTCCTCTCATACTCGTACGTATATAAACGCGGCCCTCTTGTGTGTACAAATAGCTATATGATGACTCCCGAGAAATGAAGTGGGCCCTCCCTGCCGTGGAGGACGTGGTTTCTTTTATGCTATATATTTTTATATCCTGTGGCTTTTATCGTTAACTGCACATATGTCTGGTTAGACTGTGAGGCAATAAAAGTTTATTGCCGACTGAAATTCATTTAATTGCGATACGGTAATTACTTAATTGAATGATGGATAAAGAAGATGTTGGCTGGCTTAATTGCAGATAAGATGAGGATGCACTTTCAGCATCGGCATTCGCATCAAAATGCGAATTATTGTTCTCGAGCTTATGGACTTAACTGCGGTGTTTACGAGTATGTTGGAGCTGGAGTTGGAGTTGGAGCACCTTTAGGTGGTAGAATTGTGAGAATGAGTGAAGACGTGAACCTGATGGTAATGGAAATGATGAGCGGTGCAATGCATATACTGCTTGAATGAATTTAGGGCGGGAATTACAGAATTGAGAGAACTCTCCTATTTTTCGTCAAATATTTAAGTCAATTGGTTTTACAGATATATTTCCAATATCTAGCTATGCCGTAATATAACAAAATTGCCTTCATATGAAGACACTTAGAATTACCAACCCTGGTCAAGGTGACGCCTACACCGAGGATGGGTCCCTTTATCGGTGGAAGCCTTGCTTCTAAAAAACACACCACTCTGAGGTATACCAACATCGAATCGCTTGAGTGCATGATAAAGTAAAAGCCAGAGTTCTCTTGGGGTTATTCCGAACTGTCCAGCCAGCGGCAACTCCTACACGACTACTTGACTTCAAGACCAGCTTACGGGACAGGGAAAATATTCCCATGGTAAGGTATGCCTGTCGGAGAAGGCGACTAAAATCCCATCCCTAATGCTTTTGATGAAGGCGAAAAGCGACCCGTACCAAGGTCTCTCTGAATGGTGCTGGGGATGTGAAAACAATACAGCATCGCTAAAGGAGCCCTCCATAGATACCTGGCGCTCTCTGGTTGTAACGTAGCCTTACCACATTACAGGGTCTCTGATGTGGTTGACCTACCTTTCCCCCATACTCTTGGGATCCAAACATAAATCTAACAAACACAAACAAAACAGAAAAAAATGTACAAAATTCAGGAGTCGAAAGTACAAAAGAAAGTCCGTTCAGGAGAAACTCTGTATTGATGCGTTCACCGCTGTTAAAAGGAATGGAGGGAGTTACACAAGTAGAAAATGCAAACGCGGAAAAACTGTCTGAACAGACATACTCGCAAACCCCATCTAGCTCACACCGCATTGAAACAACAATTGGTAATTTGGCGGTTGAAACCAACAGAGAGGAAAAGGCAAAAGGAACATGTGAAGAAAGAGATAAGCGTGAAGCTATGCAATTTCTGGGAAAGAACATCATTTCATACTAATGGATTTCATCAAGGGAAAAACCAATTTCCTTCCCGAGATAAGAAAGCTGGTTAGTGCAATAAACACTACAACTGCGTAGTAGAGTGCGATATAGAAAAAATAGGACAAGCGTCTAAAGCCACTCAAACCATTCACTTGACTAGTTCTTCCAGAGCCTAACAAAAAATGGACTAGATCTCCAAATAACGAAGATCCCTTCCCACAGCCATACGCCGAAATAGTCTGGAACAAAGTAGGAAAGGCGGTGAAGCAAAGCCGTGAAGCAAGCGTTCATAGAGACCAAAGAGAGAAGAAGGATAAATACCCGGAGATAAGCACGGAGCAGACATTAAAACCCCGAAAAAAGAACCAGAGAACAAAAAAAATTGCGAGACAGATCAATATAAAATTGAGTGGACAAAAGCGGTGGAAAAAGGTGGAGGCAAGATACACGATAAGCCGGACGCATTGGTGATTAAAAAGATCGGTGAAATCTCTTAATGCGATATACTGCGAAAGGTGAAGACTAACCTTGAGTTAAATGCATTGGGAACTGATGTAGCTCGCATACGCAAGACGGCAAAAGGAGAGTTACTATATTGGAGCTCAAGAAAGCATACGATGGAAGAACCTCAGAGCACCAAATAGCGGAAGTGAGGTGCCTAACGCACGAGGTGCTAGATGAGTGCAAAGACCTAGAAAGCGTCACCACAAAATAGGAGATCTGCCAAGCCCTGTCCGAGCAGTTCGAGGAAGCGAGATACATGCAGAACTCATCAAGTGCACTCATCTCAAGTGCCTGACCCCTGACGGACAAAGCCACGGGCATTAAGTGCTGGCAAGAACCACAAACCGTCCCTAGTGACATACGGCTTACAATAGAAATATGCATTATGCAATGCAAACAAAATCAACCTCGGATGGTTTTTATGTTGACGAGCAATGCAATCGAAATAAGGACAGCCTTAGAAAAACACGAGGAATTTGAGGAACTTCAATAGGCCGCATGCTGCCGAACACCTGACACCTGACCTAACCGCCATCCAAAAGGGAACACGGAACGGGCCGGATAACTGGAGCATAAAAAACACTACTGCATATTACATTATGTACATTGATTTGTACCGGCAGTATAACTTAGACTTTGGCAAAAACTCTTTAACCTCATGGTTTCGCTGTTATAATAATAAAATAACTAAGAAAGCCGAAAACAGGTGGGCTGGCCTCACCGGTCACGCAGTATCCAAAGCACTTTGGCCGTGGAAATTCTCAAACGAGGCAGGGAACAGCTCAGGATATTGATCGGTATATTTATCAGGGCACAGTCTTCTTAGAAAATATGCCAAAAAGCAAAGGCTGGCGGGAGACTCGGACACTTGCAGATTCTGCAGTGGCCTACAAGCCGAAGCTGTGTGAAAGTGAGGCAATGGCCCTTATTATGATTGTCGATCAGCGATCGTTACGACAATTGTCGATTGAGTCGATTGATTTTAGCTATTCCTATGCAAACAATTTGTTCACTTCCAAGACAAAGCATCGACAAGATATTTGTAATCGACTACAAGCTACTGTCAAATCGACAAAATATCAATCGCAATCGACAATCACAGTTGTCTATCGATCGACAGTTGTCGATCAGCGATCAACTATCGACACTCACAATAGGGGCATTTCTGGGCAAGTACTTTTTGTTTCCAACATTTAGAGGAGATAGACAATATCAACCATAAATGGCTATTTCGATTTTGCAGGGAAATTGGGGCTTTCTCAAGGGCAAGTGTTTAGGTATGTTTTTCCATTGTAGGTCACTGCATTTGGTTCCCCGCAGGGATCGCGATGGGCCCTGATGTATCCGCTATACAGAACCATGTCATTGACATTTTCGCCTAACTCGTCCGTTTACGCAGGATGACACTGCAGACATTTTTTTGCTTCGAAAAGTCGGTATGATGCTCCGCAATCTTCCATCGCTACAGAACCTCTAAGATTTATACGACAATATCACTCTATGATTGTGAATTATTCAACCTTCAAAGAGAATTCAATGCTTCGAAAGGCAAAGAAGGTTGAGGCATTCGGGGAAGATTTTGTCCGCTTCTTTAGGTATTTTCCGCATCGTGCGTGAACATTTTTATATTGATCTGTTTAAGTCAGAATTTGGTAACTGAATCGCACATCGAAGTCGATTTTTATTGTCAGATAATCTGCGATTTTAAGCAAAGAGCGTGGTTGGAAAGGGATGCTTACCGTTATCAGTGGTTTGGATATTTTTAATGTCTGGAGGGAGTTGGTTGAGCATGAGCATGATTCGTAAAGCGATCGGCGTGTGTTTAGACAGCTCGGAGAGACTTTTCTGGGGCACGTAAACTGGCCAGGGTCGATGTTGAAATGGCGTCGTCCCATATATCGCAATTTTACTTGTTAATTGCGATATATGGGCTCATCCAAAAACGAGCCTCGTCGCTAAAGTTTTCGTCCAAAATTGGGATCCTCTTCTTAACGCCCCGAAACCTCAGTCAGTGAACAAACGGCATTGTCTAACTTTGATCTCTTGGATCAGTTGGATCTTGTACGGGTGTCGGCCCAAGTCCCGATGAAAAATTCGTCAAGATGAAATCTGCGAAAAGTCGACTTCTTGTGCACGGTGGGGAATTGACTGCCTCAGGTTCTCCAGTAGGTACTCTTTAACGAACCGCCGCATGCTGATTTGAAATCAGTGACTGAATAATAAACTCCAGACGAGACAGGGCGCTGTGACGCGCCATGGTCAGTTAGGGAGCCCCTGCCTTAGTACATGCGAAATAATTTTCAATTTGAACAAATCATCTGTATTGGTATGTTGTTCTCTCAGATATGAAAGAGTTATGAGTTTGGAAAAAGTGTATCCAAAGCATTCCCATGTGATCATTAATAAGGCACAAGTACCGAGGCTTACAAGTACATTATATACTTATGTCCCTTAAGAGCGTCCTAAAAACAAAGAAATCACCAACAAGTTGTTCTAATGCCAAATCAAAGTAATAATAACAAGCGTGTTCACTTTTTTGCATATTTTTTTGTTTTTATTTATTTAATTTCTTCATCATTTTTTAGTTTTAATTTAATTTATATATTTTTTTTCTTCTTATATTTTCATTTATTTAGATTTAACCACTTAAAAATGTATGTTTTTGTTTTTGTTTATAAAGTATATCATTTTTGTTAAAAACAACACTTTCAGTGCTTTTTTTATTTTTAATATTACACCTTAAACATATTTATATTAAATTGTTTACTTTTATTTTTTATATATTGTGTTTAAATAAAAATCTATGCAATATAATGTTTCTATGTGTATATATATCATCCATGCCCCATATAAAATTGTTTAGGTAATTTGTTTACTTAATTTATTTAATCTTGTTTGTTAATTATGTATTTTAATTAACATTACATTTTGCATTCATCCATTTGCCTAAAGAAAAATGTTCATATACAAAAGTTTTCAAACAAAATGTCTATATCCTATGCGTTTATATATTTTTGGATATAGAGAAACAAATATAAATCAAATTATAACCATTAACTAAATTACTACCTAGTTAATATATTTGTTTTTCAATTTACATTTATGCTACATATACATGTGAACAATTTATTTTTAGATTTTTTTTTTTAATTTTTTAATTTTCAATTAGGTAAACAAAATAAATGGAAACTTGTAGTGGGGTTTAGTGAAAGTGAAATTATCTACAGAAAATGTTTGTTTAACATTTGCTTACTCTTTTTTTTTACTGTACTTTTTACAAAATGTGATATAGAATTATATTTGTTTTTCTAAAAATGTTTCCTTTCGTGTATTTTGGTCTTATTAGCATTTTTGTCCTCAGTACGAAGCATGTAGCAAAATGCTAAACAGCTTAGAATTATTATATTTTTTCCCACATTAAGAAGGGCTATAGGAAAACTTATAGAATTCTAGTTTTTATTTTAATTCTTTAAGAGTGCCAATAATAGAATCACGTTTATACTTTTTTAATGTTATTTCATAATTTGCCTTAATATTTATTTTTGTTATTTACACATTGGAAAATTTATCGATCCATTTTTTGTTGTTTAAAATGAAATTGAATGCATGTTCAGTTGATGCCTTACAATTTCAGTGTTATGCTTGGGGATAGAGAGAAATATTTATATCAAATTGAAAAATAAAAGGTAAAAAAAGATATACGAGAAAAAAAAAATAATTACAATAGATTAATTACCCTATCTACACTGATGCAATTTATTTTTGTTTTGTTTTCATTTGTAAATTTACATGGTGTGTATGTGTTGTTTATATATAAAATATTTTTATGTACATCATATTGTTAGTAAAATCCATTAGATGTTTGTTGTTCAGTTGTTGTCCTTTTTTCGTTTGAAGAGTTTTTTTTTTTTTGTTTTTTAACGAAGGTACGGGAAATTTGTAATATTATGTCCTGTGGGACAATCCGTTGAAATGCAAGTTAAAATAATAATTTTGTGTTTATTTTTTGTTCTGATGACCAAGGCTGTTGATTGGTTTTTATGCAGTACTAGCTGAACCCCCGCCGGCTTCGTCTGGCTTTTTTTTTTGGCCTATCAATTGATCACCATAATTACCGACATTAAAAAAAAAACAACTAAATTGGTAGAAAATTACGGGCGACCGAGGAAAACATACACTTTTTGTCATTTTCCTTATATAGAGATTTAAATAAATTAAAGGAAACTTTAACGAATTATTAATTAAATAATATTGTATAAGCTTAATCGTTTGAAAATAAATATAATTTTTAAAAACCAACAAAGAAGCAATTAATACTTATTGAATGGAATTTTCTTATAGTTTGTACCGATATATGAATATATATATGATATATGAAAAAAATTAAAAATAAGGCATACTATACAGCAACAATTTTTGACAGCTACATGACACTTTCCTGCGACGTTCTTCGATTAGAAATAGCTGCGGAATGTTTGAACGAAGTTCTTTTCGAAATTTGAATGAAAACAATAGGCTACATTCGGAACGATTTTATTAATGATTCGCATGTTTTTTCATATAGATATATGCAGTTGATTATGGAGAACATTCTGGCCTCAAATAAGTTCTGGGTTGGATTGCTAACTTTTGGGAGGGAGTTGTTTCGATGAAAATCTTACTAAAAGTTGATTTGACTCCGAATTTGGTCATTCTTCATTCGATATTATATCCAATTTGGGCACAATATTTCATTCAAAATATTTACAAATTCACAATATTTGTAAAACTGAACAATCTATTCACAGTGTTATAAAAATGTCTGTCAAATTCCAACATTTCTGATTGCAATGTGATTTTTGAACGCGTGTACATAAGTTTCGAATTTTTTTCTGGATAGCGCTGAATATTTATTTTTTTTTCTTTTCTATTATAATTCAAGCCAATACCAGTGGTCTATTTCACCAACTTACAAATTGGTCTGTGTAGCTACTTCCATACGCTTACGACATTGACATTATTGCTAAAACGCAGCGACCTGTCACTGGTGTGTTTGCAAGTATTAGCACAGAACACTGTTGCCAGATTGAACGCTTTGTCGTATTTTGGGCTATCATTTTTCTAAAAACACGAAATTTCTTCAATGAGCGCCCAACACAATTTTGGGCTATATATCGTTTTACAAAATGTTGTCTTAATTTTGTTTGTTTTATTCTTTCTCAAAACTAAAAAAAAAAATAAACCCTTTCTAACAGACTTTTAAAACTTGCCAGCACTCTTCCAGTCAAGTAAAATCGAACAGTCAACTTGCACACACTCTAATTTATTTTGCAGGCCTTTTGATTTGATACAAGCCAAAATCTTGCACATTTTTGGGCTTACCTACGTGTTATCTAACGTAAGAAACGGGCCCAATGAAACAATTTTTAAGGAGTTTATTTGCAATCCAATTGCTAGCTAACACTTCCAGTGAGCAATTCTGTAGTAGAACGAGTATTTTCATTTATGAATTCAATTAAGACCAAACCGCGAAACAGATTGTCAACAGAATCTCTCGATGCTTTGATGCGTATAAACATCAATTCAACTGTTAAAAATGTTTGTTGTAACGATTTTAGGGTGTTGCTATTCGCACGTTGTTCGGGACACTTGTACGTAACGAAATGTCAAAGCTTATATTGCGTGAAGTTGGGGTATTTGGCTCGCTACTCTCGCGGCAAAAACTATAAACTCCAGTATAATAATTTTCGGACATTATGCCGTACGTTTGGGATCCCACTTTTATATTTATAAAGAGTTTTTAATGAAAATAGGATTACGTTAGGTTGATTACGTAGTCGTGTCCCGAACATCGGTAAAGGCACCAAGTGACAAAGAACAGAAACAGGAACATAAACAGAATCCCATACATTTGCAACAGAAACAGAATTAGGAACAGACAATTTTTTGTTCAGCAACAGAATTTAGCGACAGAAAAATGGCTGTTTGACGACAGAACGTAAACAAGTCTTATATGTATTGATTGTTTATGTTGCTGCCAGCGACAGAAATGCCAATTTATCGTAGGAGGGAAGTTTTTTTGTTTGCATTTTTCTGAATCTGTCATCTGCTTGCCTGCTTTAGATAGTTTGAGTTGCAAATTTAACTACTAGAAAAAAAAATGTTTAAGGGGACATAATTTCATGATAGCATTTGACAGAATAGACGGGAGCCATGTTTTTCTAGATCTGTTTCAGTTTTGTGTAGAACAAGAATTTACTACAGAACGAAAAAGGTTTCTGTTCTGTTGCCACTTGGTGCTTTAAACGTCAGTTCAGTACAAAATCGGTCAAAATGAACGTGCGAAAAGACACTCCGAAGATTTTATACCAACATCGAAAATGATGGGCGCAGTAGCGCAGTGGTTAGTGTGCTGGACTACTGTGCGAGGGATCCCAGGTTCGATCCCCGGAAAAACCCAAATTACATCTTAAAGTTTTTTCTACTGCGCCACCTCTCGCGAACCTCTGACAAACATCCGAGAGTATGACTGTCATGAAGAAGCTTCTCAATTCAGCCGTTCGGACTCTGCATAAAATTGTAGGTCCCTTCCATTCGTCCCAAAAATAGAAACTCACACAAAACGAATGGTTGCGAGAAGCTAGGCCTTGGGTGTTACCCGCCTGTTGCGCCACCTATTTATTTTTTTTTTTTATATATATCGGAAATGATCAGCAAATTTACATCAGGCATTTTATACAGAGGGTATTAATGATGATGATAATGAATATTTTCTTTAACTTTTGTTTACTTTAATAAACGTAATCATGTGTAGATACCTGTTTTATAATAAAATACAAGAACCCAATTATTTTCAACGATTTTTGGGCTTCTTTCTGGACAACGATATTGGGCTAGATTTTATTAAGGTTTGGGCGTTTGGTTAAAGCAAACTAAATTTTGGTAACCCTGGCACAGAAGTGGGTTCAATGGTGAACAAAAAGCAACACATAACATCGACGAATCGGACAGAACGTCAGGATAGATAGATAGCTACAACTTTGAGATGGTTATAGAGACTTTATCTACCTCAGCTCCGCTATAAACTCTGGCAATGACACCACATTAAAAAGAAATCAAAGGAAGAGTTAGACTTGCCAACCGCTGTTTCTTTGGCCTAAGAAGGCAACTGGTTACCAAGGCCTTGTCAAGAAACACTAACGAGACTCTATACAATGAGCCCCTCATCATTTCAATCCTGCTCTATGGCGCAGAATCATCGACGTTAGCAAAGGCAGATGAATATCTTCTTTGTCGTTGGGGTCCCCTTTGCGTTTTCGAGCTTTAAAATATGAGATTTTACAGCAAACACTACGAATGTAAACCTATGCTCCGGTCCGAAGAGTTTTTTTATTTCAACCCACAGTAGAGGAAGACTTCGCTTCGATGGCGCGCACAAGTGGATGGGGACCTCAATCAACTTAGAGTGTGCAACTGGTGGCGGTTACCCCAAGATCAGGAGAACGAACAAAAAAAAAAAATAGTACAACATAACTGTACCATGTATAAGTAGTTATGTTGTACTATTTTTTTTTGTTTGATGATTGATTAAGGCAAAAATGACAACCTTAGAAACATAATGAAGCTCGATAAATATCCAAATTGCTGCTTTTTTTTCTTCATAATTGGGATTAATTGCCCACAGAGCCATAAGAAGTTTCACTTCAAAGGTACTTAAACTTCCAGTATTGAACAGTATTTTTAGCTTCTTTATAACCTCAATAGTTTCGACACACTAAACACGGTGTTTCCAAATGTCAATACTTTGATAAATCATTTATGATTAGATTATGAGTATACACTATACGTACACCTAATTTAAGAAAAACAAACCTTTCTACCTCAAGGGTCTCCAAACTCTAACACATTTATCTCTAACACATTTATCTATTCTAACACATCGCATTTCCTCCGCTAATACCTACTTACTACAGAAACTCTATTTAGGACCTTCATTTTAGAGCGAAACAGTCGTAGGATAATTTTTAGCCCAATTTCTGACAATAGATGGCAATGAGAGCTTGCAATGGCCAACTACCTTTCACTCATTTATTTATTCATTTTCGTTGGACCGCTTATCCATTAGCTCTCGATTTTCCGCCATCAACTCTAAATCATCAAGGACAATCCCCATGCGGGTAGAAGAGAGATTATGAATCTAACCAAACCATCTCATCCTGGCTCTATAGAGGACGCCAGCCTGATGTTACGGATGCCAAAGCATGTCTTGGGATCCTGGTTGGGGACGTACGTTTAAAATGGCCAAACCACTGAAGAAGCATGGACCACTCCGTCCGGAGAAGTAGCTGCTCGACACTACCTTACTATGCTTGATGGTCCGTTCATAAGGTTGTAAGGTTATGTTCTGGATACAATTATACACAAATTCATTGTCAGATGGTCGTATGCCAATGAGCTCACAATGACTTTTCTGACGATATTTTCAACAAATTTGAAGGTTAAGACGGTTGTAAAACCTTTGGAACATTTTAGATTGATCTGAAAATATTGTAAGATCTGACAACCCTTTGAACTTAGTTTGTGAGTTTTTATTTTTGGGATGAATGGAAGGGACCTACATTTTTATGCCTAAACGCTAAATTGAGAATCTTTCACTAATACTCACGGATGTTTGTCAGATCCTCGCAGGTTGTTGGGCAGTTAAAAAATCTTAAGATATAGTGGTTAAAACATTTTCGTCTGAAAATAAATTATTGGCAAATTCTAATTTGTTCATAATCATCTGCTAGTTTTTGTCACCTTTTTTTAAATATTCGTCTGAAAAACTTAAAATTTCGTCTGAAAATCTGAATAAATCGTCAGCATTATTATGTTTTAAAGAATTAAAGACCGCAACGCCGATTCTCAAAATGCATCTATGAATATTCCCTTTTATTCACACTTATGGTAATGTTTTCAATAGGATCTATATTTACGATCGCACCGCGAATACGATTTTTATATTTTTCAGACGATTACTATTTGTTTTCAGACGTTTTAAAAATTGTTTCAGAAGTTTCCAATATCTGATTTTCTGATGATTTCTATTTATTTTCAGACGATTTCTATGAAATTTCAGGCGTTATTTCGATTTTTGCCGACGTTTCGAATTTTTTTTTCTGAAAAATACTATTTATTTGTAGACGAAACATTTTTAGCCAAGATATAATTTGTATTTATCCTGGAATCGAACCTTAAACCCATCGCACAATACTCTTAGCAGTGAGCTACTGCACCACTGACAAAAGCATACAGTATGGGCGCGTTCCTAACTCCTCCTATGGCCTAAATATTCAGGTGACAGTTTATCATAGAACTTAGCAGAAAATTTTGCCTAACACACGAAACTTGCCTAGATTTACAAGCAAATCCATCAATCAGAAGCTGTTAACTAGCTAGATAAAGCGTATTGAACGCCGGAACACACTCTGGGTTTCAAATTATTTTAACAGTCTATTGTTATTTAGAAAATTGCGTATATTTACACCCGTCATTATGTTGACTGAATAATACTGATGATAATCGGCCATAGCGAGGTATCTGTCGGAACCGTGAATTTTCTTAACGCACACTCCATCGGAGACTCAAGAAAGCCCTTGACTTTCTACAAGTGCAATTACTTACAGAAATGAAGAAAATGATCAATGTATCTAATTGTTTTTCCTTATTTCAAAATCCCCTATTTTTTCATGATTTTTCGAAATATCTTTCCATTACAACAACATTATACATCACCGCCTCTCACGGCCGGCTCCAGCCAAACTAGCGCCCTGTGCAAGATTTACAGAAAGCGGCCTTTTTTCATATTTGCACACATGCATAAGTCTTTTCCACATCACCCAGGAGGTTGATTTCTGAACTAAAATCTTTTGTGAAATGTAAGTAGATGTTCAGGAAATATACATACACGAACAGGGTGGAATATTTTAAGATTATAATTTTTTACTTTGCGATATTTTGAGTTAGATTCTCCTTGAAGTTGCAACATTGCAAGTGATGTGAGTTAATGTTCAAGAAATAATTTAGCATACGTGTGATGGATGTTGTTATTTTGGGCTTATTTGAACTTTTTGTTGAAAATGCAAATGTCAAAATTTTTTCGCGAAAGATAAAATGAGTCTCCAAAACTTGGCGCCCTGTGCATTTGTACATCGTGCACATATGGTTGGTCCGGCCCTGCCGCTACTAATCCCACTTCCACTGTTAAGATACAAATAAGTATGCCAACAAAAAATTGAGCACTGGCGTGATGTTAATTGTTATCTAAAAACGGAAAATTAAGACATCACCTTAGCACATCCTAATAAAGAAATTGTGCATTTGCATGGTAGAGAATATGTCGAAACTATAATAAATCGACGATAAGTACATAACACAGGAATTCTGATCAATAATAGGTTCCTATTCGGACTTATATTTCTTTCTGAAGTCGTTGCCTTTTCCGAGAAAAGTGTTCAAACTGGGCTTCAGCCAACCCTTTGCTATAAATAATCGTTAGATGTTCTTTCCAAGTTCCTATATAAACGGGATGTCATGCAATAAAACACTTGCCTGGACACTTCCGTTCTACAGGGTGGCACACGAATCGTGCTACAAAAACAAAATGTAATAACTTTATTTCTGTGTAAGTAATCGGCTTATTTTTTTTTATTTTGCAGGTTACTATTTAAATTTAATAAAATTAATGCTTGGGATACCGAAAAGAGGATTTGGGTAGTGCAGCGGTACCATGCTTTGCAGTCCATCATTTCCGTCCAAACGGAGTTTTGGCGGCACTCCCCCGAGTAGATGGACCATTATGAGGCTGGTAAACATGTTTGCCGAATCTGTAAGTTCCGCACAAAGACCGTACCATCGAGATTCCTATGTCCGGGTTCAAGACACAATCGCGGTTGTAGCATCGTCCGTTTCGACTCGAAACTTATCGGCGCAAATTTGAGTTAGCAGACGGTCATTACAACGGATAATTCATGATGACTTAAACTTGTTTCCGTACAAAGTCCAAATCACAAGCAAGTTAAATCCTCTGGATTAGCCTATTCGTATTGAATTTTTCTAAAAACTGATTGAAATGGCCGAAGAAGACAACAGCTTGATAAATTGCTTATTTATGCCTGATGAGGCCCATTTCGATATGAACGACTATCTAAACAAGCAAAATTGCCGTATATGGAGTGAATCTAATCCACAAATACTCCAAGAGATGGAACTGCACCCAGAACGAGTCACTGCGTGGTTGACCCTACTTCTTTGAGGGAATTTTTTTACCCAGAACTGCGCCGAAGACGTATCCGTTTGAACAGCATTTTGTTCCAGCAAGATGGAGCAACAGACAATCGGTCTGTGGCGAAGCTCCAACAAAAATTCCCAAATAAATAAGTATCCAGGAACTCCGCTTTCCGCTGGCCCCAAGGTCACCTGACCTGACTGCACCAGACTTTTTTTTATGGGGTTATGTCAACCAAGAGGTGTACAAAACAAAACCCAGGAATTTGTCTGAATTGAAGCAGTCTATTAAAGCAATAATTGAGGCTATCCCGATCAGGTGTCGAATATGCGTGGATGAGCGTTGAGGGCATTTACGGTCTATCATCTTCAAAAACAATTATTAATATAAAATTAAATTTAATTTCCTATACAATAAAAAAAAAAATAAATTATGTACATTGATTAAAAAAAAGTTTGAATTTCTTATTGCAGCACAATTGGTGCCCCACCCTGTATTTTGGCATTCAAAATAGATAAATCAATAAAATAAAGCTGCAAATAAAAAAAAAACACAATAAAAATAATAACAACAAATCCCAAACCTACAATGTCTTAATTTTTTGTTATTTTAAAATAAAAATTGATGTATAATTGTACAGAAAAATAATAGTAATAACTTAAACATACAGCATAATATATATATTTTTAATTATTTTCTATAAAAACAAAAAAAAGGTTTACATTTAACATTAAAATAAAAAAAAATATACAAACAAATCGAGGAGAAAAAAAAAAACACATAAATATATAAAAGATGGGAACATTATAGAGGAGCTTGTCTTGCATTTCAATTTTATTTGTCTTAACATCTTCTCTAGTCCTATGTTCTTAGGGTAAAGTTTAAATCATCATCGTCCGTCTGCTTGAAACTAACATCGTGTTCATTCACATTACTGCTGCTATTAGGTAATTGACTCTTCCTGGTCAAGAATCTTGTGGCGTTCTTTGATTTATTCGCGTTGGCTTTCTTCTTTGCTAAAGGCAGACGAGCTACCATCGGTTGTTGGTCATCAGTTCTGGTTTTAGTTTTTTGAAAGCATTCACTCGCATCTTCTTCGCCGTCGTTGTCATTATCAGTGCGAACTAGGGCAATTGTATCTTCGTCTATATCGTCATCTGCCTCATCTACCTCATTCTGCGCCTCGTCATCATCATCATCATCGTCGTCATCGTCGTCGTCATCTTCATCATTGAGATCGATATTGAGTAGTGTTGACGAGGAATTTCGTCGAGATCGCTTCTTCTTTGAGGCCAGTTTGTTGTACCGCACGCCGTTGTGATTGTTCTTTGACGAACCGTTGCTCGTACGCTGAAATGAGAAAACAAATTGACGGAAATTAGAAAATTTGTAAACCTATACATGCTGTGCAACCAAGAAATCAAAGGTTTCAATTTTGAGTGCAAATTCAATTTGTCCAACTTAAACAAACTACATACAATAATCGATCCGACAAACCACTGACATCCGTTTGGTATCATGGCCACCGTTACTGGTCTCCAATCATGCGATGTTATATACTCGAATGACGTAAAAAGCGTTTTCCGCGTGCACGCCAAAACCCCAAAAGCTAAACGAGGAAATCTGATAAATTTACCAGGTGGTTAGCCAATTTGGTGGTCATTCGGATACCAATGTGGCGAGGATTCTTTTCACTCTAGCCCTTGCGCGTATTTCGTTTATTTAATTCGCTATACTGATCTGCGCTGAACCGGATAATGGTCGAGCCTATAGAACATACAACCACGTGAATGCACAATGCTCCTCAATGATGACTATACACTTGGTAGAGAATAGGCCGTGTCGTGACCAATGCCAAATTATTTATGGTCATTTCATGGACAAACAGAGCGATAGATACGACGTCAACCTCAACGGAACTCGATTGTTATTTTGATGTTCCAATCGATTGTTGGTGCAGAGGGCAGTATGTATCTGCATTTTGCAGGAAATTCTGGTTCGATGCTTCCGCGACGAAGAGTCCACCCGACTTGGATGGTAAATAACCGCGAATTCGTTTGACGTGTATTTGATATCAATTGATGTGATACAATGCGTTTGGCATTTCAGCTTTTAGGTAGACAATATCCCCACAGGCGGACGAAACAACTACTCATGATTTTTCAAACCAGTCTACAGATGCATGCTATTCATCCATATGCTGCGGTATTGTGGAAGTCCTTGCAATCTAATTGGTGGAAGAGAAGAGCCAAATGTTCAACAATGCTGAAAAGAACTGCATGATAAATGTCCCAGCGGAAATCACAAAAGGGGGATTTTGTTAGTCGCTTTTTGTTAGGGGGGGGGGGGGAGTTATTTACCCATAAGCAAGATTGTCATAGTTACGATATGGGGTTCTGTGTTGAATGGATCCCTTATTTTGGATGTGAGCTTTTGTTTTGAATATCTACATAGTGGTGGATGGCTGGCGTTGCGATACGCTTTTTGAGGGACATCGGTGTAGGTATGTTTCATAAGGTGAATTAAAATGATGACTGGAAGACTGAATCTTTTTCGATCATATATTATTTCCTGGGATGTTAAACAAAAAGGCTTTTCTTAGGAGTTCAGTGTCGGTGGCTGTTCGATGCAAGTAAGTACCTATTGAATTTAAATGTCTTTGACGAGGTCGATGGATTTAAAAATCGCAAATATGCATAGAAGCATTTCGACGAATTAAAACTCGTCTGTTAAAATCGGGTCATGTATAGTGTTATGAAAGACCTAGGCTAACAAAACATCACTAGACGGGATAGATAGAGATTTCTATTATGAGTATTGGAGTAGGCACCATGAGCTGGCTCCTATGAGGACACCGAGACGCACGGTTCCGAGGAAGTTATCTGCTTATGAGGTTGTCCGATTGTTCTTTATAAGCGGGGAATAAATTTTAAATCGGCGACCCAGTGGATATTTTTCATACCAGGACTTAAAATGGTTTCACCACCATGACTAGGCCGAATATACCTACTCCTTTCTGTCAGTCCAGAAACATATTAAATTATATTTGCTTCAAATGCAGTGGATCAATGTTGGTTCTCTCTGTATAAACATAAATAATAAATAGGTGGCGCAATAGGCGGTATACACCCTAGGCCTAGCTTCTCGCAACCCTTCGTTTTGTGTGAGTTTCTATTTTTGGGACGAATGGAAGGGACCTGCAAATTTTATGCCGAGTCCGAACGGCTGAATTGAGAAGCTTTTTCAGGACAGTCATACTCTCGGATGTTTGTCAGACGTTCGCGAGAGGTGGCGCAGTAGAAAAATCTTTAGGATGTAATTTGGGTTTTTCCGGGGATCGAACCTGGGATCCCTCTCACAGTAGTCCAGCACACTAACCACTGCGCTACTGCGCCCACCTCTGTATAAACATAGCACTAGAAAAAAGACCAATAAGGTCTCCTTCCTAACATCAATGAGGGCAGCCAATATTTAGAGATGTCAACAATGTCACACGAATTCGGAAACTCATCGACGGTAACATGCGTTAACGACCGTCATTATTTTAACTGATTTAATGTATGCCAATCACATCAAACGATTTATTGTTCATCTTTCAGTCTATATGAGAGTTCCTTACGGTTTGTTGTCACTCAAAAGAAAGGACTAACTTTGGTTTGAGAGCATTTATTTAATATTCGACGCCAACGCCAGTTTATAGGCGTTATTTTTGGACCAATTGGGTCCTTTTAGCTAAAATGTGTAAACTGTAGGTACACTGTCAAAATTCAAACACTGTCGTAAGTTCCTAAACGGACAAACGGACGGAACGGAAATGGGACTGTTGACACCTGAAGGTGAGCCCCATATGAGAAGATACAATATACCCTCATTAGCGCTACAACATGCTAACGAAATATAACGTGATGTTGGAAATTGTAACCTTGTGAACCAGGTATAAGTTGGCGCAAAACAAATAGCCAGCAGAGCGCATATTATCGGAATTATTATTGGGGTACTAACAGGTCAATGTGCTCGAGGAAGTTATGCACCGAGGCTAGGAATCCCCGCAAACGTTAATTGTCCCTGTTGCATGGATACGTTGGTGGTGAAAACACATTTTCGCTTGCTATGTAGGTAATTGGCCGGTAAAAATATCCTCGATAAGAAAGCAAACTCTATCTACAACTTAGTCTCATTCCCGAAAAAAATGCAGGTAATCTTCATCCCCAAAGCTGGGAAACCAACCAAATGCCAATGTTTACAACCCATTAAGTATTTTAGCCTTTTCTTTTGAAAACATTAGAAAGATTATGAATTGGACCTGCAAGTAAGGATCAATCTCGTGGTTAATGCGGCTCCTTATATACAAGATATATATATGCATTAAGTCAAGGGCAGATCTATAGATCCATCGAAAAGTCCTAAACTACTAAGAATTTACGTTGGCTGCCTAGTGTGCTTGCAACATCCTCAAAATAGGAACCATTATTCACTGATGATATCTATGTGTATAGGTTAAAATAAGAGAGCTCGATTAAAAATTAGTTAATCGAATGATGTCACAAGGCGTACGCAGGGCGGATGGCCTCTTACGCAGTATCTATACTGTCTTAAAAGGTAAACCCGTTTTTACAGATAGCTCAAAGACGGATAATAGAATGGGAACATGTTTATCTTTAGAAGAACTAGGAATAAGTCAACCGACTGCCACATTAATGCAGTGTTTTCCATACTGATTCTGTCAGTATTTCTATGACTTTAAGAAAGCGACTCAAGCCGTCTTAGCAAGGCAACTATCTCAGAAATGGAAATTATATTTTGTGTGGACAGTCAAGCACCACTGATACCCTACCCTTACAACTTTAGTCAATCTGGGCAGTTAAATCTAAAGGTTCTCTAAGCCTAAGCTAACACTTCATATATTTTATAGATTACGCCAGGTCTTTGCACGTCAGATGGGAAGGTGGTTCTTACGAATGGTTATACTAAAGATGGAAGGAGCCAGCAATCACTTAATTTGAATGCAATTCATTTCTACACCAGTTCCAGAAAGGTATGTCTTAACTACACCATTACACTACACTATACTAACCACTACATCAATAAACCAATAAAAGACCGGTCTGGTAGTGCTTCCTTGGCTACCACAACACTGAACTCGTATATTGACATACCTCAACAATTGAGGCAATTGCGACTTTCCAATCTAAAAGAAGAACATTTGAGAGCTTTGGGGTGTATCTACGTTTACATCACTTCGATACCCGAAGTGTTGGGCGGCACTAAAGGGTATTCCAATTTTTTGTTGGCCCGATAAAAATCGGTGAAACTCAAGATTTTAAAGTCGTGTGAACCAAGTACAGCTGGACAAAGCTGCTAGGTAGATTTCATTAAATCATGGTCTTATTGTCGCTATTGAATGGGGGGGTATGTGCAAATTATAAAGTCCTTTATTGCCACTAAGGTGTTGATCTGCCTAATCAGCAGGGTGTCAGGCTTGTAATTCCTCAAAAATATACCTCGTCGTCGTGGTTGTGAGGCCAATTTATGCATCCTTACTATACAACAGCAGTCTTAAATTGAATTCCTTACTTTTTTTTTGTATAATGTGTATGTAGTCACACATCAGCTGCCTACAACATGTACTAGATTTCCTTAAGTGATAGAGTGCCTCAAAAACGTAGGTATGTCTTTTCACCATAGCCATAGAAGTGTTGTGTTCACACATTTATAACACCGCCTGGCATACTCCATAACCGGCAACAGAGCCACCTACACTGCCACATCAAATTGAAATCTACTCTCCGTTTTTGGTGACATCCAAAGACAGCCAAAGCATCACATCGCACACTCAAACGTAATGCACTCTACTAATTGTTGGAATATGAAATTTCCACTCCAACCTAACCTAACCATATGTATCTGCAATGTCCTCTTACACAATTGATGGTAGGTAGCTCAGTTCTGGCAGCATCTGTGTGCCGACAGATGCCACTTAAAAGTGTTAATTGGTTTCTAGTGTAACCTTGTTGGGCGTCATCTTCATTCGCTCACATTTCACATACAAAGATTTAAGTAAACTGTCACCTATATCATTGAAAAACATCTATCTCTAGAAAATTAATGATACTTTGCTTACCTGTAAGATTGCAAAGATGACTGCAAACACTGTGACAATGAGGAGACATCCTGCAACCGCAATGGCAGTTATTGTCGTCAGAGGTGAACCAACACGTGAAAGGACTCCATTCGATGAGCCATCATCGAAGCCATTGTATGGGCTACCGAATTGTTGTTCCGCACCAGCGGCTATTCTTCGTTTTCCAGCTGGAGAGGCATTGATGCAGCCACCTAAGCATTGGGGGTGGAAAAAATAAAGAAAAAAAAAAAATCAAAACCCAGACTAATTTATGCAGCACAACAACAAAAAACTTACCACTTTCTTTGTCACAACGACAACACGATTGATCCTCGGGCGTTGCATCTGTTGGACAACAAGGCACACATTGGTTATTAAGACGATCCAAGTGTTGTGGGAATGCACACGTTTGGCATGAGTACTGGCCGGGACCGCTGCACGAACGACATGACTCATGACACGTTTTGCACGTTTGCGTTGGTGAATCATAGTACTGTGAGCCCAGACATTCCATGCATAGGCCTCCGTCTAACATGAAGTGAAGTGGACATGCTGTGCATGCTAATGGGCCAGCTCCTGTTGAGTATAGAATTTAACATAATCAGTCGCAAGTATAATACAACACAGTGAGAGTGAGGGAAATGACAGACATTGTTGGGATTGGGATTGGGATGGTATGTCCTGACGAGAGTGCCATCAATATTGTGCATATCCAGGATGGTTGTCATTATCATAATTAAGAGCGGTTCATTGGGATGTATACATAACATATACATACGTACATTATAGGTACATATATGCTTGCATGTTCGATCTATATCTAGTGTAGTCGAATGAGTGGACAAAATTGGGTAAGGGTATGTTAAAGAACAGTGGGAACTGGTGATTAAATTCTGGAGCCTATTGTAATGCCATTGTAATAGAGCATCATTAGTATCAACCTGTACTCAATTCGTAGGACTTAAGCCTGACTGTAGCTAGCAACTCCATTTTTATCCGAATTAGAAGATTGTTCTTACAATGGCAGATAGGGACTACTAAACCTGACAAACAGCCAAAGACCTATAGTCAAAAAAGATACACTCAGTCACCATGACAACGAAGCAGTCTAACATACTGCAACTGCAATGCCTTCGTGGTTTGATATTGATCTATCGCAGGCTTGTCATGGCCTTTCTATCAATCTTTCGTGCAAGCGTGGGCAGTGGAGTTCTTAAAGCTCTAAGGGTCAGAGATGCTGGCATTTATGATGTTCTTCTTATGCTAGTTAATCCACTTCCTCATTTCCATGAACATCTAGATCAATATAACCCTTGATCTAGTATAGAGGCATCACGGCGAGAAGTACATAATATATATCATCCAAGTGTACCCTGCATTGTTCTACAGACTTTGCCTTAAATACACCTGACTTTGGATTGTTAAGGGTATTTTCCTGAAGCAAGTACCAACTTCAAGTAGTTGTATATGTCAAACCAATTGTCAGATTTAAAATTTCAAAATAATGGTTCTGTGCGCCAAACTTGCACCATTATTACAACCGTCATAGTCGACCATCTTTGATGGCTATTCGCCGTACTATGGACCGTTTTCGCCCAACATTTTCTTTGCAAGTTTCAGTGGCACCGACACGCATAAGAAGCGAGTGCGTACTGAGGAGAATATTGCGTTCGTTCAGGTGAGTGTTGAAGAAGATCCAAATTTATCGATTCGACGTCGTTCTATTGAGAACATGATACGGCCACAAATGCTTGAAAAAGTGGTTGAAAACTTTGTCTGTCGGATGACATACATCAGATCCAGCCGTGGTGGGCATATGCCTGAAGTTGTGGTTTAAAAACTAATTGCAGAATGTATTCTCTAGAAATAACACAAATAAATTGGATATTTAATGAAATTTCATGTGTTTTCTTTAAAATCAAAATTAGTACTGACTTAAAAAAATCACCCTTTTAAAACACTTTTTATCGACAAGGTTGCGCTTGCGAGTTTTCGCATCTTACCTAGAGAGTGAAGGCACTAGGAGCAAGAGTGGACCTAAGCTAGACCGTACTGGAAAGAAAAAGTCCTTAACCAACTTAGAGGCAGTTCGCTTAATCACCCTAAACCTAAAACGAAGATGATTGCGTATCTTATTCTTCCTCTGTTTATTGGAGCTGTCTCAGATTGGAAAAAATACAGCGATTGCCTGTGATTCTGTAGTAATCGCTGGAACCCAGAGTTACCTGGAAGTGAGTGTGAGTAAAAATCAAAAGTTTTTAATTTTTGGTGCCGGTGTCTCGATCGATGTGTATGGCGGAATGCCACACCGGTGTAATAACACAAGTGTAGAGTTTATGGGCCGCTTTATGGGACTACTTTATTAACACGCTCAATTCTGAGGCCACTTTCGGGGCAATCCATTGTGATTAAATGCATAGGTATATGCCCGTATGATCCCAGTCGCGACTTTCTAAGCTTGATAGCTATTTCAGCAGTAGGAGTATATCCTTTCTAATTTGAAAAGACTTGACATGAATTTTCGTCGCAAGAATTTTTCAATATTTGCAAAAATTTGCTTCATTGTAAAGAATAGTATAGCGAGTGTATTCCGTCCAGTTTTGAGTCCCCTTGGGTTTTCGAACGCTCTTCTGTAAGCATGCAGTGGCATATATGAATTAAGATCTTCTTTAATTTCCTTTCAAAGATAATAAATCATCATATATATATTTACCCTTACTGATTCTGTAACGCTCCTTACTTTTCTTATTTTAAATAAAAGTAGGCGGTGGGTATTTGAATAAATTTTCAATGTTTGTGTCTTCTCATTATTCAAATACGCACCGCCTATTTTTCATATATTTTAATTTTCTTCAAGGTTCAAACTCTACTATAGTAATGCTCGGCAAGTGTTTTCAAAAGGAAATTGCCAAATAAAACCAACCCTTCTTAGGGGGTCAAAGTTTGTACGGGAACATTTTTATTTTTCATCCGATCGACTTCAAACTCGGTTTGTGTACTCTATATAAGAAATATTTAGGTATTTTGCTTTGGGCTCGAGTTATTGGCAATGATTTTAATGAGAACCTTTTCATAACTCACGAAGGAGTTTGTCGTATCAATATGAAACTTTGTACATTGATAATAAAGAAGTAAAAAGAAGTAAAATATTATTTATACTCATAAATCTAAATTCTAAATCAATAGATACAAAAAAATAGAAACCGTTTTTAGGCAATATGTACTTTGCTACGAATTTTAAGATCACTGATTTACTAACTGCTCCTCAGGTACTTTAATAGGAAATTTTATTTCGCGATATTTAAATATAAAAGAGAAAACTAACCGATCGTGAAGGAATCTCTGTGGACAAAATCCTGAGGGCTATTAAAATATGAGTCTTCTCATTATTGCAAAATTGCCGCAGGTAGCAGAAATGTATGAAGACGACGTTGTTGAAATTCCCACGGAAATTATATTAACAGGAGACTTAATTAAGACAATTTTTGGCGATCTGCTGCAAAAGTCAATGCAGGAACTTTCAGAACGAGTCATTGCCGCGCTGACAAATGTGCAGACATTAGAAATGAATAGGAGCGATTCTGTTATCAGTGAAGACTGAAGATCCAAATGATGCACCAAATTTCCCTGTTGAATTCGTCAATCAGCAAACTCCATCCAGCAAGCCACCTCATGTGCTGTACTTAAGCAAGGTGTCATCATCATGTTGCTGAAAAACTTGAACCCTAAAAAAGGACTGCAATGGAACTCGATTGATTGTGGAAGAGCCTGGACGAAATTTGATAAGAGCATGAATTACCACAATGATTCCATTTCCGATAAATTCTAGCATACGCTATAATAATAAACAAGGCTCAAGACCAGTCATTTGATCACGTTGGCATGCATTTGAAGACCGGAGTATTTTCACACGGCCAACTGTATGTGGCTTTATCGCAATCAAGATCGTTGCAAGACAAAAGAAGGTGTATATTGAATCTAATCCACAGCAAGGAAGATTATTAATTAACCAGAGACAATTTACACGCAATGTAGTTTTCAAAGAAGTTCTTTAAATAAAATCAATTTGTTTATCAAATATTACTTTGCATACCCAGCGAAGCGGGTACAACCAACTAGTCTAAAATAATGGTTGCAACAGGATTTTTTAGGATTCTCATTTTCCTTTTAAAAAGCCAGAATCTGTCATTGAACCATAACCCAGTAATTGAGTAGCATTTACACAATATAGCTCAGTTGAGGACTGTTAGACATATTTCTGGGACTGGGATTACCACATTGTCGGTACATAATGATCTTGCTCAAATATCACGCTGGTCCGAAATAAACGGTTTGCTCGTCAATCCTAATAAAACGAAGTGTATGGTTATCTCGAAAAACCCTTAGATTTGTCATATTTTCCTTCAATCGAACTTAATCGCGTCCCTATTGAATATGTAGAATCTGCTAAAAATCTTGACTTTACGTTTAATCGTAGCTTAACATGGGATAACCACATTAACAAAGCTAACGGAAGGACATATGGTATGCTTTGTACTCTTTGGGCTACCAGGGGCCAGTACCACGAAACAGCAAGTATTGTTAAACAGTACCAATTTATCGGACAAAATGTTCCTATTCCACAATACTTGTTGTTTCGTGTTACAGGCCCCTGGTCTTTCACCCCATTGCAAACTCGAGCACTACTTGCCAAAACTTTAGTGGTGCCTATCCTTACCCATGGGTGTGAGATATACTGTAAATGTAGATTCATCTGTGAACGTAGGTTAACAGTTGCCTTCAATAGCATTGTTCGCTATGTCTTTGGACTGCGAAGATTCTCTCGGGTATCAAACTATGCTAACAGTCTATATAATATGACCAGCCCATATATCTCTACGAAAAAATAAGATTTTCAGCGAGTCAAGAGTCTAATTCAAAAAAATCCGTTCAAGTGCGAGTACACTCGCGCACCGAAGGTTCCATACTCCTAGAGTTGATGTCTTAAAAAGTCGGTTGTTCTTTGATAGGCCTAGATACAAAATTAAACACTTTTTTTTATGAAGGAAAATATTTTTTTTACCAAATTAATAATTATGTACTCCAAGACCAGTCAATTTATCGCTGCTATTTGCCGTTTAACTAGAGTTTATACCTGATGTTGTGTGCAAATTTCAGCCTTCTACGTCAATTAGTTCTTGAGATAGAACTAGGTACAATACAAAATTGGCTTAGTTTCGGACAGACATCGTAGCGAAAACAATAAACGGAACCTTAAAAAGGGCTTCGTCGAAACTAACGCTTATTTGGATTTAATGAGTTGTTGCAACAAACAGACGTTGAAAACTGGTGTGCGAGTGGTTAAACAGCCACCCACAAGTGGAAGGAGAAGTGCTATAATTTTTGAAAGTCCACTCAGAATATAAAATTTGGATTCTCAACTTGCGGTACTAATATAATTTTTAGTGTCCAGACCAGGCCCAATTTTATGAACTCACAATGGCCAAATTTTTCATATAAAATTATTAAATGTTTATCACGGATTCAAGTTCCTGTCTCTAAAGTTTCCACCATTTTCAGGGGACATTTAAAAAAATCGTAGATCACAAATCTGATAAATAAATTGTATTCAATGGATACAGTAAACATAGTATATAAGTACTATACAATAGCAAACTTAATACCATCGTTAAACCCCTCGCTGGCCTCGCTGTTATTTCGATTGAATAAAATGCGAATGAAAAGTACTCGATATTAAATTGTTAACTGAAGCAAATTGTCTGCTAAAGCCACTTGGACCGGCGACGATAACGCTGCGGTATAAGAGTCTCTCTGGTGTCAACGATAGAACACGGTAGGACTTTTATTCCACTGTCTGATCGAACCATTACTACTTGGGGTCGCGCATCAACTTCAACTTCAGCAACTCTATTGAATAACGCGGTGATTATGATGTGCTGATGGGACGAAAATTCCTAGTGGGTATACAGAGCATCATCTGGCATCCATGATTAAGTAGTCAATAGAGGACGACACAACTTCTAAGGACTATCGACATAATTCGACGTGTAAAGCAGACGATGTCGCAGAGAACAGAAACACCACATAATTCCACCGCAAAATATTTCTGTGTAAAACAAATTCGTGTGTGTATCTTGTAATCATCCAAAGGACACAGCCACTCGAGTAATGATCAACACTTCAAATGGAACCAAACTAAGTGGAGGATGAAACTGATTTGGTATTGTATTGATTGGAGAGTCCTTTGAAAATCACTATGAATGGAGGATTAAAATGTGAACGTGTTTTTTTTTGTAGTTTTATTTGCAGGACCCATTAGCAATGCCCAATTCGGTTGCAAAGTTCATCTGAGTATTTGTCGTTATCTTGGTTACATTTGAATCGTTAGAGATTATGGTGGGTCTAATGAAAAGAATGCAATGCGAGGTCCTTGTGGTATTTTTATCAAAGCTCTTGCAGCTGTCAATGAATTTTACATTCTAAACTTCTTCGTTGGGTATTTTATTAACATATATAGCTCAGAGGGAACTTCAATATGGTTTTTTTCATGCCAGCTTTGGCCATGCCCGGAAATATGTATATTCTTGTCTATCAGGACAGGACAATGTAAATACATTAATGTTTCAGTACCAACTCTTGCAACTTTAGCTCCCAGTGTCATTTGCAATAATTTTTTTTCAGCAACATTTGTTTTTACTTTCCTTGATATATGTCCTTTATGTTCTTTCTCAGGTGAGAGACTATCTGTTTGCCAAATTACATTACGATTTTTAATGTCATGGAACATGCCTCCCATAGCTTGCAATCGCAGAAAAAGGTCCTTTTTGATATGACTTTAGGCAATTTGCGGTAGATATCATATTGTCGAAAAGCTGTCAAGATGTTGACTTTACTTGATCGAGGAGCTGTGGTGGAATTATTCCTATGAAATGCATTGAACGTGTCTACAAAGCAATAGGTCCATATAAGTCTTCGCGTAGCTTTGCATAACCAATCGTATCTGTGAGCTTTATTTTTGGGACGACCTACATCTTTATGTCGACTAATTTTGGGAGCAATTTAGTGCAAAACAGTCTACATGAAAAAAGTTCTCGGAACTTGAGGAAACATAGAGCTGCTGAACATGCGCTTTGATGCAAGTGATGCAAGTGGTTTAGGGTGGTAAGTTGATGCAACCGTTGAAACTGTTGCAGATAGGAGAACGATATGGCGCATTTGCATTGCACGCCAGTTATTTAAAAGTTCTGAACAAGTTCCAAATCTTTCGTTGAATGTGGAGGCATGTGGCAATTATTTTTAAATATGAAGATGTCTGCGGACGGAAGCGGCTTATTGTGACGGCTGGTGGAGAGAAAAAAGTTGAAGAAACTATCAGAAAGAAGAAGAAGGCTTTCAAGGTGTGGATTCACTTGGGAGATTCAGCTTATCGAAGCCTAAACATTTTGATAATAAAAGGTAAGAGGAACACTGTTTGGGGATGGTGGACAAAGTGCATCAGGCATTGGTGACAGGTTAGAGACGAACAATTTTGCTGTGGTCAACTTGGCTTCGTTGGAGGTGTGAAATCCTTTTGGAGTGAACAAAATTTCCAAAGGCTGCAAGGTCGTCCGCTACTTTTTGGGGGGATATGTAAAAGTCTCGTGAAACTTTAAGTAAATATCATGGAGACTTGTAGGGTCGGTAGGGAGTCCTTCCTGTTGAATTGAAACGATGACACAAGTTTTGGTTTTACCCTCATAACAAACTGAGTCAGATTTGTCATGAAGATATGATAGAAATAAACGTATATTCTCGTAGGTTTTTTTCTCTCTGAGTCTGGAGAGCGCATAGCGGCATTCTGTCTGTGGTGTCTCAATTGTTTGCTGGGTTAGTTTAACTAGAGGTGGCAGTAGGGGATCTAGGAAGGGGATAGTAGTGCTAGTGGTTGTGGGTAAAACAGTATTAGTAGTGGGGAGGTTACATGTGGGATTTATAAAGTGGGAGCTTATAAAATTAGGGTACTTAGCTCCTGTTCTTATGTCGAAATAAGGGACGGAGTTACAAGCAGAGGCCACCGGTGGTTAAGGAAGGGGAGTATTGGGGGTTGGGGTTTGTTTGAAAGAAACCCGATTACGTTGAGGTTTCGGTGGTCTAGATCCAATGCTAGACGATGAAGATTTCGTTGGTGGCTGGTTATGGGTGTAGGGGTTGGTACATTAGATGCAATATGCATATTTGAAGAGGAAGAAGGGCAACGTTAGGGAAAAGGTTGGTTTTGAAGCTCTAATTCGAGTCAGATTTAGGACGGGAATCGGTAGACTTTGATGTCTTTATTCTAGGTTTCTTATTATTATTACAGGGCTTGTCCGTCCACTTACATACCCGCATCTTATCAAGGAGGATGATATTAGCAGCATCGGGGTTGCGAAGGAGGTCGGTGAAAAGTTAGACCGTGATCACAGATCTGCAAGCAAGGTGTTCTGAAAAACTATTCTCTCTCTTGAAGTGAAGTGAAATGAAGGGTGAAGTGAAATATCATTGAAGGAGGCAAATCCATAGATGGTCCATTTCATTCCAATGAGGAGGGACGTTTTTGAGCAACTTCTCTAAGTTTTTTGAGTGGTAGAAAAAATATTCCACGAAGTGACTTTTGCTATCAAATCACTAGATTGAAGCAGATGAAATGCCGAAGTAGATGAAATGCGGCAAAAAAAAAACCCTCAGGAGACTAGGTAAAGAGGGAGTCAACTGGCTGTTTCGTGTAATTAGAGTTGCCTGTGAATGGGGCCAAACACCCGGCGATTGACAAACTGGTGCCGCTTTCCAAGAAAAGGGATAAAAGGGATTGTTCCAATTTTTGGCGTATACCACTCTTAAATCTCTCTAGAAAAGTGTTCCCTAAGGTTTTGGAAGTGTACTGCAGAGCTGTGACCAAGTTATGGCGGGGGTAGGAGCAGCGCCGTTTTCGTCAGGGCCAGAAGAAGTCCAAACGACCAATTATCCACTCTCAGAATGGTACCTTTAAGAAGGCTAAGTATTGGTAGATGCATTTTTTTTCCGATAGATGTCGCTGAACACCAAAATCTAAAAACAACCCCATATACAACTTTAGCCTTGAAATTAGGCAAATGGACGTATATAGCCTTGAAATTAGGTTAATGGACATATAAAGCCTCTCGAGAGCAAGGTTATGCATACCAACCTTAAGTCATCATTAAATATCCCAAAATCGGATATTCTTTTATTTCTATCTATTTATCTATCTTTTGGTGTGCGTCTTTTGCTTCGTTTCTTTTCTTGTCCTTTCTTTATTCATCTTAGTGATGAGTCTACTAACTGCTTGGGCCGTCAGACTACGAAGATTCCAAAAATATTACTTTTTTTTTAGGCAATACGAAAATAACTGCAAGCGTGCTAGCTAACCCTTTCCCTAGGGGAAATTCTCACAAATTTCAGCCTGTCTCCTGCAATCTTTGATCTTTTTCTGACGGCCACATGATTCAATTGTTCCGTCAAATCGTTTACTTAATCTATCTGTCTATTTCCTACCAAAATACTTAAAACGAGTACTACTACAATAAGAAAAATATAAGTACCTACCTCATTTAATCCAAGGTACAATTTTCAAATAGTTACGAAAAGAAATCATTTCGAAATTTTTTCAGGACTAACAAAATGTGATTCCCCAAGGGAATGTAAAACTTTATTTTCACAGACTGAATATATCTCTGTAAATAAACCCGCCCAAACAAAACTTAACTTTTTCTGAAATGCATCACATAATACCTATAGGTACTGGCCTGTCGTTAACCTCCTAACTTCCACTCTTATCCTTCACAAAATAATATTTATGAATACAATTTTCAAGCATATTCGAGCACATTTGCACATTTTTGAAGCGTGAAACTCAAAATGTTTTCACTCCCCAAAGGATGCCATCAGAATGCAAAAACTTTTCGGTGGGCAATCGCAATACCACTCTCGTTCAGATGTTACCTCAAAAATTTGCATAAAGCATCCGAACAACGCATAAAATGTATCTATACACAAGCACAATGAACTACTACTTACCGTTGCACGTTTTGCAGTAGTGATGACATTTCTGACATCCGAATTCTGATTTATAAAAACCTTCGGGACACTCGGGATGGCATTCACCGCTGGCCAATTGCCAACCGGCCGGACATTGTACACACTGGTCACGTCTGGGTCCACTGCAGGTGTGACAACTTAGATAGCACTTGGCACAGGTACCACGGTCGCTGTAATATCTGCAAATGAAATGTCAAAGTGAAAGTTAGTTCTGTAGTTAGGGGATGTTTCTCTACAATAATTATTATCGGTCATCGTCATCGGTCTACAGTGTCGTCCGCATCGTCCACTTCTTCTTCGTTTATTATAAACATCGCCATCACTAGTTCATCAACTGCAATTATACCGATTGCACACATCAAAGGTCACCTGATGTGTCCTTTGTGCGTGCATGTCGACTTTAATTAGAACTTATCACCTGTTCTAGTGCGTTTCTCTTGGGGTGAATATGGTATACAGTCCGCCATCCACCCACCTGGCTTTTTCGATTTCAAACTGCAGCCTTATTGATGAGTACACGCAACACAACAGGACCATACGCATAATACTTGATTTGTATTTGTGGAGATGCGGATGAGAGAAGAACGACAACAACGAACGAACGAAGGATTTTAATTACCCATCAGCACATGTAGTCCTACATTCGCCACTTTGTAATTGCAGACCTTTGGCGCACACAGTACAGTTCATCCGGGAGACACACTGAGTGCATGTGTGCAGGCATTTGGCACACACGCCTGCCTCCATGTAGAAACCCTCATCACAGGTGCTGACGCATCGATTCGTCTGCAGCAGAAGGCTAGGTGGACAGCTCAGACAGTTCTGTTCGGTGGGGCCATCGCAGGACTCGCAGGTTGAGTGGCACGGATGACAGTGGCCATTATCGTAGTATTCGGCTGGAAAATGGAAAAAGGAATCACTATGTAATAATCGGCAAAAACATATGTGCAGGTGGGTGATGAAAATGGGAAAACTTATCGGACTTATGCCGGATATGTATATGAATGTGTTTTGTTTCATTTTTGTTTGCAGATCCTCGGAGGAGCCACAAGTGCATCGTGTTCGCGTCCTACAGTCTGCACTCGAACGCGATATGTTAACACGTAAATCAAATATTTACCCATGAACCATGCACTTGATGTGCAAGAGAGTGGTCATTAATATTTTCGCGTAAACAAAGGACTCGTCCACATCCTGCCGATATGCGCCACTTCGAGTTATATATGTTTCGACTTTCCACGGTGCATTGACTTATCTTCTACTTAAAAATTAAATGCATACACTCGGTCAGTTTCGACGTGGAATACAAAAGTTATCGAGAGGAAATTGAATCGAAGGACATTATCGTCTGGGCGGTATCAATTTTATACAGTTACAGGTATGTTGAAATGGAAATCGTGTTCTGAATGGAGTAACGTTCACTTGACACAATCAAGTCCGTCCAATTCCATTAATATTTAATGGCTTGGTTTAAGTGAACTGAGACTGAGAGCAGAGGAAATGTTTTTGAGTTGTTTATTATAAGGACACCATATAGCCTATTCCAAAGAACTGTGAATAACAGGAACAGTCGAACATACAGTCCGTAACACTTGAATAGCCTCACGCATTGTCGTTTTTAAAAATAGGTGTTTCCGTTACTTCTTTCATGCTTACATAAGGAATTATATATTGAGGGACAATGTAGAAGACTGCTCTCTAAGACTTTGTAAAAATTTGAGAAATTTCTTAAAGCTAACGGAACTTTCGAAACCAATTTTGTTTGCAGTCACTAAAATGTGCATTTTTTTGGTAACATTAGAATAGCCTCAATTACAGTTTAAGCGGAAATTAGGAAGCGTGAGTGTTGAAAAGCTATCGGGAAGTAATAAAACGGTTTTTTTTTTATCTTTTCTTTGTTTTAACTTAAAATGGGTAGAAAAAAATTATTAACAGTTGCAGAAATTGCCAAAATAGAGGCAACACCGTTCTAACAGCTCATAAAATGAATCGAAACCCGAAAGTAATTATTAATGAATTAAAAAATCCGTTATTATACCGTTATAATACCCGTATTATATAGAAAAAACTAGAAAGGCCGCACTTCTTTAGTTCTTTCTAATCAAGACAAGCGGAAAGTCATTGGATTAGTTCCAATTTCACCCACTCTTTGAATAAAATAAGACATGAAGCTGGATAAGGAGTTAGACAAATTACCATAAGTCGGGTTGACAAAAGTGTTGGACACCTAAAGCGACTAAAGCTGAAGAAAAATCCACCACTAAACAATGCGCGTAGACTACAGGGCTTACTTTTACAAAGTACCAGATGGTATGGAATAATGATGGCAGCAGCAATGAAAACGATTGACGAAAAGTGTCATTTTAAGATGAAAAGTTCAACCTAGATAATCATATCCGTCCGGTCCATTTAGGTTGAACTTTTTTCAAATTTAGCCTGATTTATGCGCCATCAGAATTATGGAAAATTGGACGTTTAGGATGCGCGCCTCATTTCAATGTAATGCGCGAGGACATTTGAATGTAAAGATAGGAAATGATTAATGGAAAAACTATTCCTATTTGAAGATCAAATGACCTACACTTTGTATTTAAAGTCAACGATAAATCGCTTGTTCTGAATGTTAGAAGAATCCCATTGAAGTAGTATGGGCATCTCTAGATTTTATTCAAAAGCATTTCAGGAATTTCTAAAGGCCCAAAAGTTGTGACTTTTTTTTGCTCAAAAGGTGTTATCTGAGAAAATATACCAATAAAGGGAAACGTCTTGTACCGCCATTAATTTCATTATCAAATCACTTCAGCTCATATCTACCGCAACACGCCTCAAGTATTCCATTGAGTTCTCACACATAATCACATCTATTACCCCGCACATAGTCCACAGTTAAAATCCCACAATCGCACCATGACACATTCGCATATCTCACGCAATCTAACCATACAGTGTACGTCGAGAACACTTAACATTAGCACTTCGATGTGCTGGAAATGAATGCGAAAAGTCTCGGTGACGTTTAAGCTCAACTTATCCCCTTAATGGTCACTAATCGTCACTAGAATTATGTTAATAAATTTTTAAACGGGTCACAATGGGCCGACCATTGCCAAGGATATTAACCCTTGTGAGGGTGCAAAAATAAAAACCAATGCCCTCATGCCACATTCAGAATTCAGAGTAGTAGGAATAGCGTGGGTTTTTCGTGGGAACTTTTTGTGCGACAAGGATAGCATGTGTCAAGATAAGGTCAGCATGATTTATGGGGGATGTTGTTAGAATTTTCTTATCAGCTTAATGGTCGCGTGTCGTTGTTGTCGAAGATGATTATTGTATATAAATAATTTTGGTTGAGGTTGCTTCGGAATGTGAAAAAAAAGTCATATTCCCCCATACGGATTCGAACCCGAGAATCTGGAACCAGCAGCAGATAAGTCATCCACTAAGCCACCGCGAGTTAATGAAGATTGGTTTCTAATATGTGAATAAAACCGCATTCTGTATGATATTTAATAATTTTTTAGTATTTTCTTATCAGCTTAATGGTCGCGTGTCGTTGACGGCATGGAATCAGTTTTGTTGTTTTATGTCGCTGGCGTCGATGATGGCTATTGTATATAAATAATTTTGTAGGCATATGTAAACAGCTTGGTGTGACTATTGTCAATAAATAGAAGTTCAAGGTTTGTGGTTATGTAACTATTTTAATGTGAATAGTTTAGTCAGCGACATTTGCTCTTAAATAATAGGTGGATAATATGTATATATTAACGTACTCTGCAGGTTAATATTCATTTACATTAACGAATACGACTAGCAATGTTCTGGTGTGAAAGATTGAGAGAAGGAGAAACATTTTGTGTTTGTGAAGCCGGGTGGTTACAAATAAAATTTACAGATTTGATGTTTTACTCTGAATCTATGAAATTACTTGCGCAGCCAGAATATGGAGCAGAATGTACTATATTTCACATAAGGAATGGCGAGGCTATAACTCCTATTCTCAATTTTAAAATGCAGTTTCAATCTATGCAACATGTAAAATTTAAAATTTTAGGTGAGAGAACAAATTTAGTGATAAGGAATACAGATTTTTTTATTAAATATATCGTTATCCTAATAGGCGGCGAGCTAACTTTGACTGGGTTGATTCTCCCTCACTCGAATTATATAAAACGGAAAGAAAATGAATATCCATCACTTTGTCCATTTGGTGAAAGTGATTTACTTGGCAGTCCCCAGAAGATGAGAATTACGTGATAACGCACATTACTATCAATTAGCTTTTTTTATATCAAACAAAAGAAAATAATATATAGAATATATAGAAATAAAAATGGTATAAATTTAGCATGCTAGGTGTTTTATTTATTAGTTCATATTTATCACTCGACCTATTAGTAGCTTCAGCTGTAGCAATTTTCTATTAAAATGTTTCTCTTAACATTTCTGTCTTTTCTTACAATCGCCCCATCTTTAATTTTTGGGGTACCTTTACCGATGGATATTAACTTACAACAACCGAACAGTACTAATAACCTCTCTTTTTCACTGAACTTACCCAACAATGATACAGTACAAATAGGTTTATCGTTTCGTTTGCTAACCTTTTCGGATGGTAACACTTTAATCAACACCACAAAGACGGATGCATCTGCATTTCAAAATGATGTCCACACACCACTCACAACAACAGAAAGAAGTTTGCAAAGGAAAATTGTAACTGTGGATGAAGCAATTGAGAATTTTAGGCAAGATTTAATAAAAAAAGAAGCTGAAATATCAGGGATTATTCAAAGCAAATATGTTTTTTATAGACATTTTAAACTAGAATTCGATGATGAACAATTCTTAACTATTCGCTGTTCATATGATAGCAATTATAATATGCGTACTCTAAGTATAAAATGTTTCGAATACCATGAATATGAAACAGAAAGAGTATTGAGTAACGGGGAAGTTGAACTCGTTATGAAAGAGGATCTTGATTACAAATCTGATGTAGAACTGCTGAATTTTAAAACGATGAAGCAAACATATAAAATGACTATTTCCTAAATAAAAAACTTGATGATATTTATATTATAATAAAAACGTTTATTTGTCAAATTACACTTGTTGTTTTAATTTGTTTATGATGAATTATTGATTGTGGAGAGAGATATCCACGAGTTGTGTTCTGGAGGAAAACCGAGCCATTTTACAAATACTTGATCTTTTTTTCTTTTGACTACTTTTTCAATAAGGTAAGTATCAGGAAACTTCGATTTCTGTAGTTCAAGCTCATAGAAGCCGCCTTTCACAGGCTGACCCTGATAATCTTCTAACAAATATGTAACAGGGTTCGTATGTTGAACTTTCGTTATTTTAAAAATTTCTGTTGTCCAATTCGGTGTATATCCTTTTTCAAATACATGTTTGTATTTACTTATTCTGACAAAATCTCCGACGTTAAATTTAGAAAGAATATGAAGTTTGATATGATTATATACTTTTGATAGCAATTGCTTTTCGTTTGCAGCATTGACTTCGGATGGCTTCATTTTAATTGTTCTATGTGTTGAATTATTGTACGTTTTAGTTAGTGGTGCTATCATATCAATCCACCGATACGAACCGTTAGCGCTGAATTCTTTCCACATAAATGTTTTCAAAGTGCGATTAAATCGTTCAACAATTGAAGCTTTGAGAGCACTAAATGTAGAGTAATGATTGATTTCATATTTTTTCGTAAGATTTAGAAATTGCGTATTGAAAAATTCTTTCCCATCATCTGTTTGTAAATTCTTTGGAATCCGACCTTCATTCAGAATTTTTTTCATAGCAATAGTAACCCCAATACCTGTTTTACTTTTAATAGGAATTGTCCAAGCAAACTTAGAAAATGTATCGATTACTGTAAGAAGATATCGGTAATTTTCATTCTCAGACGAATAAATACCCATTTCAACTAGATCAGCTTGCCATAAATCATCGAGACCCTTGATAACGACTCGTCTTCTTTTGAAATTTTTTCGAGCAGGCTTATGTATTTCATCCACAACGTTTCTTTTACTCATCTTTTCAAAGAATGATTAAAACGATACAGTATTTAACCTTTTTGTTAGTAAAAGGTAAAATATTTATTTTAATCTTTTGTATAACAACATCAACTTCTTAACTTTTAACATTCTAATATCAATCATGTAACATGGACAGGTATCTGGTCCAACCCTACATAAATCCGATGACCAAGGACAATTCATAAAATGACATCCAAATTTCGATGTAGTGGTGGATGCTGTTTTAAACGTCCTCAGAAAAGATATAAATCCTATTAGATACTCATGGTGTTCCTCCAGCAGGACATGCTGATATTCTTTCATGAAACCAACGATTTCATCGAAAATCAATGTAGTATTTATGCTGAACATTATTACCGACTCGCCACAACGACTTTCTATAGACACTGAATTGAAAGTAAAAATAAGTTAGCATTTAATTAAATGAGGAGTTCCTTTTTAGGGTCTGTGGATGCATTTAAGTTTTGTTCGATTTTTTGTATTTCAAAATGTATGTATTGTCTAACTCGTTCTTCCGCTTTGTCAACATAACTTTTTGTAGCTGCATCTCCCTTTTCTTCTGGATCCCGAATATTTTGTAGTCGTTTCCAATTCAAATCATAATTTCCGTTTTTCATTTTAATAAACCCCTCACCGGGTGGCCCAGGCAATCCCTGTTCTCCCTGTAGACCATTCGGTCCTTGGTCTCCCTGCTCTCCTTGCTCTCCTCTTGGTCCTTGAATAACTCTGGTTCGCGTTCTATTCGAAAAACGTCCAAACTTATCAACACTCATTTTATATAATAGTTTTATTGTATAATATTGGCTTCCTTTAGTTCTTCAATTATCGAAACAATCTCGTTCGAGTGATTATTGTGTCCTATTTGATGTGATGCAATTAGAAGTCGCAATCGATCTACGAGCTCATTGGGGTCGTCCCAGAAAATATAGTCTTTTTCTTTGTTTGATAATTGCATTAGTCCGCTTCCTGTAGACGGGGTGGAAATAGGAGTATCTTCTAATAGTTTGCTTATAATTTCTTTGTATTTATATCCTCTATGTCCAAGTACCTGTTTCCCAGAATCGTGATTACGTCTATAAGCATTGGTATCATACAATATGGCTTTGTACATATTTAAATCTTCATTATTGTAAAGGGTTTTACAGGGTTTTTTCTTAAATATTAGTTCGAATAAACCATTTGTTCCTTTATAGGCTTTATTATTGATGTCTATTATGTCTTTTCCGTGAATTTTGAATTCTTTATTACCCATCTGTAATTTACCGTTTTTCACATGTACTCCGTACACATCATCAATGGTGTTTGAATTATTTACATACAAATTTATATATTTCTGGGGGATTTCCCCAAATTTTTCAAAGTCTATTTGGCCCGCAAAGTCACGAACAAGGTTTCGTCGACGAAGCTTACGTTCACTTCGACCCCTTTTTTTAGTTTTAGGTGTTACTATGCTAGATTTCGGGGTACTGTCACTGATGGTTGAAGCGTTGCTCTCATTGGGAGTGATAAATTCATCATTATCATACTTTGTTTTCTTGAGTGGAGGCACAAAATCATTTTGCTGTTCCTTTATTGTATATATGTTATTTGATTTGTCGAGTAGTTCTTTAAGCGGCTTAGTAATTGGTTTGAAAGTTTCTTCTAATTGAAATTCGGTTACTTCCCTATCATTCCTTAGAGCTTTATATTTTTTTCGTAGAGCATCAGTAGTTTTAACGAGTTCTTTTGTTAGTTCTTCGTTTAAATGCATCATGATGCTAATTTATTGTTTTTTTTTTACAACAGTGAGTAAACGAGTTTCGTAGGCTTTGAAGCAGTCTTTCAAAAGATTTTAAACTGAATTTGATAATCGCTGTACGATTTTTAAATGATGAACAGCTAGTTTTGAACCGCGATGACCTGCTTTGCACTGTTACGGACTGAGCGCTGTACACCTTTGAACTGCTCTGATAGAACATAACAGTAAGAATGCTTTGCACAGCTGAAGTGACAAGCTTTTTATAGTTTCAGGAAGCAGTCAAAACCCCTCCTATAGCGTCCTTTTCCAAAAGAGCTTTCCTTGTCAATAACCAAAAATCCGTGTTTAATATTCCAACATTCTATACATACCCTTTTAAATATTTGAAATGTCATATCAGAATTGACATGGTCGTTGTAAATGTGTTTTAAGTTCATATCATCCTGTTTGAAGACAATTAGAAAATTTGCATTATCTCGTATTAAATGTTTGGGGATTCTTGTATATGTCTGACACAAATAAAAGCTATCGATATGATGATGTCGCCCCATACTAAAATAATTTCGAATAGTGTCTTGCTTTTCACAGGCAATGTCATCAAAAATAAATACAGAATTTGGTTTGGCTTCTTCAGGGGGTATGACATCACAATTATTTGAAAATGTAAAGAAACCCATATGTTTGATAGGTTCCACGGCTAGTCGGAGAAACTCATACTTAGGTTGATGCAATGATTTTGAATAAATGTAAATATTTTCAAATTTTAATCCGTTTGGTTGCTGTATTAAGCTCATCATAACATTTGTTTTTCCGCAATTTGAGGGACCAGTAATTAGGCCCCTTATACTATTTGGTAATAGTTTACCATGTTTTTTCTGTTTTGCTTCAATATTTTTATCCAAGTCCATATTTTTAATTGGTAAAAGATGTTGTTGTTTAACGAAACGCATGACGATAAAAACTAAATAAATTCTTATAAATATGAAGGTTATATTTGAAAATGCCATAACGTTATTAATCGCTAAATGAGGTGGTGATCATATAAAATGATTGATTTTTCAAAAAAACTCTAGCAGACTACAAGTTATCGTGAAGGGGAATGGTTTATTAAACTCTGTAATCAATAAACTACCTATTGAACTACATTTACCAGGATATCAATACTGTGGACCTGGCACGAAACTCCAGGAACGTTTAGCTAGAGGAGATCCAGGAATTAATTTACTTGATCAAGCGTGCAAGCAACACGATATATCTTATTCTAAATTTAAAAATACTTCTGAACGACATATAGCTGATAAGATTTTATCTGAAAAAGCCTGGCAACGGGTTGTATCAACGGATGCCGGTATAACTGAGCGAGCAAATGCTATATTGGTTACCAATCTTATGAAGGCTAAATTAAAATTAGGTATGGGGTCTTCAAAAAAAAAAGCAATAAAAAAACCACGTCAAAAAACAGATCCTCTACTTTTAGCAGAACAATTAAAAATGTTGGAAAAATCCTTCAAATGAAAAAACCACATAACCTTGAAAAGGCTATAAATGTAGCTTTGTCATCTGCAAAGAAAGCTATCAAGAATAATAGCAGTAATATAAAGACACCCCGAGTTATTTCGGTATCGAAAATTGGTGGAGTAATCCCATTTCTTGTTCCTCTATTTGCTGGGCTTTCAGCTCTTGGAGCTTTATCTGGAGGAGCTGCGGGGATAGCAAAAGCTGTCAATGATATAAATATTGCTAAAAAAACGCTTGAGGAGAAAAAACGCCATAATCAAAAAATGGAGTCGATTCCTATAGGACATGGCTTACATCTAAGTCCGTATAGAAAAGGACTTGGATTATTTTTACATTCGCAGACAAAAAACTTTTAAGTTCGCTACCCGATCGTGCATTGAATGAACAGGATTTGAGAAATTTCGCAAAGGACTTAATTCCGCATTTTCGAGGAGTTTTTATGCGTGATAATTTACCAAAGGGTAAACCCTTAAGAAACGAGTGTGGGATAGTAAATCTAGATTCATCAACAGGCCCTGGAACACATTGGGTGGCGTATTATAAAAAACTCAGACACATTGAATATTTTGATAGCTTTGGAAATCTACAACCGCCAATTGAACTAATTAAATATTTAGGTAAACAAATTAAATATAATTATCTTAAGTATCAGGATTATGATTCAGTAAATTGTGGACATTTATGTTTAAGATTCTTATATGATTGTTATTTTGAATAAATAATAAAAGAAGAGCTTTTGTAAGAACGGTTTCATTATCTTTTTCGACGTCATGGCGTTGACACTTACATTAAGTGGAAATACTTCTCATCTAACAACAGACTATTTTCCACCTTTAAACCTGAATAAGGACTACGTTTGTGGATTGATTGATTTTCAAACATACAATTCTATACCCAATGTTGATGAACGAAACAATTTGTTTCATATAGGGGAACATGTAATTGAAATTCCAGTAGGATCATATGAAATCGATGACATTGCACTGAATATTTCCGAACAATTGTTAACGCTTAATTCCGCTACACTTGTAAGTATAGAAGCAAATAATAATACTCTGGAAAGCTGGGTGTCAGGCTCGGAAGAAATATATTTTAATAGGACCCGAACTGTTGGTAAATTACTAGGTTTTAGCAAGCGCATTTTAAAACCAGGTCAATTACACAGATCAGATTTACCTGTTGATATTAACAGTGTTAATGTAATTCGAGTTGAGTGTAATATTATTACAGGCTCGTATTTAAATAACACTCCTGTGCACACAATACACGAATTTTCGCCAGAAGCAGGACCCGGGTATAAAATCATAGAAGTTCCAAGAAATGTCATCTATTTACCGGTGAATGTCAAGCGAATAACTTCACTAACATTAAAGCTAGTAGACCAAGACGGAGACTTGATAAATTTTAGAGGAGAAACAATAACTATCCGACTGCATTTAGCTCCCATCTCCTGATAATGTTGATCTATAATAATAATAATATATACACCCCCAAAGGTGATCATTCTACTAGTTCTACTAGATCATCAAAGCTGTCGAGACCAAAACTCTCCTCTAAGAATACCGCCTATTTACTGTCTTTAGGGTTTACCTTAAATGTCATCTAAAATTATGAACGAAATATTGAACATCACCGAAGGACCTAGCTATGATAATAGCATATCCAAATTTGAATATCACAGTTATTCACCATTTCTTCAGTCCTTCAATCCGAGTGATGAAATACGCATCCCAATACATCAACAGGACTTGCTCATTTTACCCAGCGAAAGTTTCATTTACATAGAAGGAGGTCTTACAAAATCAGATGATACCACATCTTCTACTGCAAAACTATGCAATAATGCTATGGCATTTCTTTTCGAGGAGATCCATTATGAACTTAACGGTGTGCAGATCGAGTATAATAAAAATGTAGGCATCACAACAGCGCTAAAAAATTATATATCTTTGAACGAGAATGAAAGTAAAAATTTGGAAAATGCATCATGGACTGGAAAAGGCAGTATAACACTTACATCGGGTACTTTCAACTTTTGTATTCCATTAAAAAATCTATTAGGATTTGCAGAAGATTATAAAAAGATAATTCCAAATGCACGGCACGAATTAATACTAATTCGAACAAGGTCAAATGAGAATGCATATTTTTCTACGGAAAATGAAGAATTAAAACTTTCAATTTTTAAACTGCAGTGGAGAGTTCCTCACATTACCTTGGCTGATTCAGATAAGCTAACATTACTAAAACAAATACAATCAAAGACAATTCAAATTCATTTTCGAAATTGGGAAATGTACGAATACCCCACACTACCGCTAGTCACTGATCATATATGGACAGTTAAAACTTCAACTCAGCTTGAAAAACCTAGGTATATTATTATCGCTTTACAAACCGATCGAAAAAATCAAAAAACTAAAGATGCTAGCAAATTCGACCATTGCGATTTAAGCAATGTAAAGGTGCATTTGAATTCTGAGACATACCCCCGTGAAGATTTAAATCTCAAATTTAAGCACGATCGGTATGCAATTCTCTATGACATGTACAGTAAATTTCAAGACTCTTATTATAAGAAACAACCACAACCACTCTTATCTCGACAAGAATTTAAAGATATCGCTCCAATAGTAGTAATCGATTGTTCTCACCAAAACGAATCAATTAAAACTGGAACTGTTGATGTAAAAATTGAACTCAAAACAACAACCTCAGTCTTGCCTTCAACAACCGTGTACTGTTTAATTTTACATGATCGTATAATTGAATACAACCCAATAACAGGAGAAGTTCACAAACTTACTTAATGGTAATGCTTGTATATAAACTAAGCAGTTGCAAAGTTGGCTTAGTCATAAACACATCATCAAAAATGAATTATTATATAGTTGATTTTCAAGGCTTTAGAGGCTTGAACAAAGAGTTTATTTTAAAGGAAATAGCTGTACTTTGCGATGGACATCATCAGCATTTCATTCTTACACCACCCTTTGGTTCTAATCAGCTTCCATCTTCTCTTAGAAGACAGGCTCACTGGCTGTATCAAAATCATCATGGATTAACCTGGGATGGGGGATTCACGAATTTTACCCAAGTAAAGACACATCTTCGCGAAAAAATTCAAAATTCCGTTGTTTATGTGAAGGGCTCTGAAAAAACCCAATGGTTAAAAGAAATACTTAATAATGAAAACGTAGAAGTAATTAATATTGAAGATAATTACAGTTGCCCCAATTTAAAAGAACTAAAAAGAATTTGCCCCGGCGTAATAATAAAATGTATGTACCATGGAAAATGTTGTGCACTTCAAAATGTATATCTCATAAGCAAGTTCATAAGTGAAGCTAAACAATTGTAAATTTTTTTAAATAAAACAAAACATACTCGTATTTTATATTCTTTAAATGTTTTTCTGTTTTTTTTTTTTTTTTATTACATAAAATTGATTGAATTACAAAGGTTGTCTTTTAAATCCATACGGTAAGGAGCTATGATCATTGAGAAAACGACGTTTTTCTGCTTTGGGTTTGTAAGTTTTAACCTCTGCTACAGTAACTACTTGATGTTCTCGTGTTCGACGTATATTGTTAGATTCTATCAGTATGCTTTCATTGTCTGTAGACAAATTTAATACAGCTTTTTTAATAGAATCGAAATTAATTTTTTGAGATGTTTGGTGATTAAGAAAGATGCCCTTTACTTTGCACTCAATATGTTCAGTATTATCTTTTGTGCTATAGACTTTATAGGAATAGTTTTTAGGTCCACCACTAACAAATTCTGTTATATAACTTCCTTGACCATAGCTTTTCAGTTCGTCAGTCATATCACCGATAAACTCTCCGGTAGGCGGTTCAAATTCTCCTTTACGACTTATATAGATAACAGAATCCGTATCATAGTAGAGAACTCTTTCCTCTAGTTTTTCTAAGTAGCTGTACAGTTTAAGACGAGCGAAAGTTGTGGTATAGGCGGCAACACAAACGTTAACTGTAGATAGGGACTCAGATGCTTCTTCTTTCATTTCAAAATTAACAACAATGTTTTCTTCACCAACTGCCAGAATATTCAACACTTCTATAGAAGGGTGTGTAAGCAGTTGAAACAAATCTGAAGGTTTATTCAAAATACAAGTTCGTTGCTGGTTTTCACGTTGTCCAAATTTTCCCCAAAACGAATTTAAAATTAACTTAGCTAATGATCTCTTTCCAGGATTGTTACAAATTTCTGAATATTCCAATTTTATATTTTCTCTATTAAGAAAATTCTCAATATACTTTTCTTTTTCTTCAGGGGTTGTACATGTACTAGGCCATCCTGATGCTTCTTGTTTTATCTTTAGAAACTTATTCATCATCGAGGTGAACAGCCCATCGGAATTTGTTTCTGGATTATATTGAACTACATCATATTCCCAAATTTCAAAAACGAAAATTAGTTTGTAACCTTTTTCGATTGCTTTTAGAACTTCATCAATTACCCATGTCCCGAGTAAGGCTCTTTCCTCGTCAGAATGATTGCACAATTGTTCTTGATTTTTTTCATCACTGCAACTTCTGCACAAAGAAAACATAAGCTTATTATTTTGTTTCATTGGCAGGACAGGGTGAAGTAGATGCTCTGGTGGTAAAATTGTACATTTGACTAGGCCATTTATACCTCCTAGTTTCATAGTAGGAGTGATGTGGACTTTTGGATGTCCAGTAGGAAATTTTCCGTTTTTACAAACCCAGGGATAAAGAGAACATACATCTATATAATGAATTTGTTCACCTTCTTTACATTTATAATAATTAAATGAATTTCCGGTTCGTCCGCCATAGAAGGCATCACGTGGATTCAATGGGGAATTTTGTATTAGTGGATGTGTGTTTAAAAAATTTAAATCATCCTTATTCATTGACTGTAACTGACTTTGAAATTGACAAAACCACATTTCAATGACTTCGTATTGGAATTTTCTTAATCGTTCAGTCTTAGCTTGTGTTCTCTCATATCTACGATTTAAGGTATCATCGGCGTCTTCGTATAGAGGCACATCACGTTTGTGTTTCAAACAGAGGGGATGACCATGATAGTAGCAGCCATGGAATTCAAAAATCTGTCTTTTTTCCTCGCAAAACCCGTCAACTTTTACTCCATTGACAACTGCTTCTCTTCCTTTAGATGCATGCTTTATATTAATTTTTCGTTTATTTTCTTCGAAAATCAACCACTTGATGGCTTCTGTTGATTGATTATCGACGCATCTGTAGCCTTTTTTAGGAATTAACCCAATAGTTTTTGGAAGAAGAAAGTTTCGTCTGAATACAAGATTACATGCTGACGCTATAGTTGTTGCTTCCAAAAACGGTTCAACATTACTTTGCTCGAGAAACAAGTTTCTAAATTTCAAACAAGTTTCAGTCAAAATGTTAACATCACTAATACAATATTCTACAAGTTCACGCTGTATGTTAAAATCATCACCTTGATGTTCCGCAAACCATTTCAAAAATACAGTGCGATCTTCATCTTTCATCGTATCTGGGCTGTAATACTCCACTGATGGTAGTTTTCCAATATATTTTTCATTTTCTCTAGTATTAAAGAAATGTGGGAAATAACCTTTTTTTAAAACGGAGGACAGTTGGAATGCTTTGGGAAGTTTTGACAGAGCCATAGGAAAGTAGTTCAAGGAGTCTATAAATTTGACATTACCTACTTTCATTAGTATTATTTTGGTACCGCGCATGATCAATTCCGGTGTCAGATTAGTTTTTTCCAATATGTAGCTCAAAATGAATTGATGATCGTATGCTTGTCCATTATGTGCTAGCACAATAACTTTTTTAAATTTTTGCCGAACATTCAATATGTACTCCAAAAATTTGCGTACTACATCTTTTTCTTCCTGAATGACATTCAACGATAGTTTACACTTTTGACAAAAATATAAATTTGGAAGATCTATACACTGATCGCATTTTTTTTTAAATACGCATAAATTCGGTTCATGTATTTTTATTGGTGAACTTGCTGTTTCATCATATTCACCATTCATCATTTTTTTTTTACCAATTACTTTCTCTTGTCGACTCTCCAAATCATAAAATATGTACAAAAAGTTTTTGCAATCAGGCGTTCTCTTATCAGGAAGAATGTAGCACAGATGATCTTTGTCAACATGATGACGACATTGTTTGCAAAAGTATTCATCACATACATGATTTCGTTTTCCTCCGTATGTTTTCAAGCATAAAAGACATCTGTTCATCATTTCGCAAATTGAATTTTTTCCTGACGATCCGCTCGCTTTGTGGTTGTCGAAACAGTGTTTTCCTCTAAAATTTCGATTACAATCAGCACACAAAATGTCTTTTGTTTTGCTACAGCTTGGCGTTTGTTGACACTGAGAGCAAGATCCTCCGCATTTATGTTGACTTTTCGTATCATATGGTACATGACAACTTTCGCAATAATAAATGCAACAAAATGCAGCTGTTAGTGAGGTTATCACAGCATAATGATTATTGCCGTAAAGCAAATTTATTTTTTTCTTTTCATCATCATTACATCCATCTAAAGCTGAAATTCCTTCAAAAACAACTTTTCGGCCTTTTGTTCCGTATTCATAGACTGTGACTTTATATCCTTGTAAATGATTTTGGAATGCTCTCAGCTCTGGAATTCCACAACCTGTAGCTGGTATATTTATTTGAGTATCATTGATAAGTTGCTTGGTTCTTTGGGTTTGAACCTGATCAGTGTCATTGATAACCCCTTTCATATTAGCATCCTTGTCAGCATATGATTTTGCTACAACCAAAGCACGGGGCAGACACAAATTATCCTTATTTTTAATGTGTATTATACCATTACGTCTTATGCATTCTTCATCAAAGGAATTAAACTTATTGCTACTTTTTCTTTTGTTTCCAGTCCCCGAAGGCAACTTAACAGATGTTATTGACATGCAAAAATGGTCTGTACTTATACCTTCTGAGTTGCTCTGGAAAATTTTAGTTATCATTTCCCACACATCACTAAACTTCAACTCTGAGCAATTTCGAAAGCTAATCCATCCATTTCCTCGTTCAGCAGTAAAACCCTTACCACAAAAAGTAATTCCTACTTTATCGGTGGGGTTAAGACCTGTTACAATATGTTTAAGCATACCATTTATAGCCATCTTGATCCATGAAGTTGGTTCTTCGTTATCGGGTATAGGTCTGATTTTAAAATCAATTTTACGACCTTTTAGAGCAAATCGGTTAACTCGCGTCTCCAAATCGTTCAAAACTTCAAATCGCTAAACATTTCAAAAGAGAAGAGAGAAAAGTGTTGTAGAACAGCATACAATTTCAGTGGGAAAAACAACCAATTTTGTATTAACAGCAAGTAGAATAGAGAGAATAAAAAGCATATTTTTTATATTATTAATTTATTTATTCCCATAAAATACATTCTTCTGCGATTGCAGAAATACATTCTTCTGCGATTGCAGGAAATCATATTCTTGTACCTCTTCATTATAATCTTCTTCATGGTCTTTATCATAAAAAGCAATAGCAAATGATGGCCCTAGCGGTTCCACCACTTCCATCGAGCAGTCGGTCATCTCAGCTAGTTCATCTTCAGTCAGCTTCTCCACAAACCGTTTTGGTAGATAAGTGATACAGTCCTCCAGTTCCACCATTATTTGTTCCCCAAACTGCGAGTCACATTTCGTCGCCTTAGCAATTTTATACTTCTGCTTAAGGTTCAGCAGTTTGAGACTTTTAATAGGCTTATTGTTTTGGTATTTTGTACCAATTGAATTCAACTTCCTCATAAACGACATTTTTTTTAATAATATGTATGTACTAAACTTTTCTACTTTCAAAGCAAAATTGTAAACTAATTTCATGTCTACTCAATAGCCTGCTTTTATACTCCTGAAACTGCCCCCACCCCCAATTCTACATTTTGCGACTGCTTATCACCTAAAATATTTAGAGGATATTTTTGCGAATTTTTTCAAAATTTCCTGAAATTAACTCGACTTCGGTCGGCCTTTTTGATCTTTCTTTCTTTCTAGCTTTCATACCAAAACATTTCTTCTCGTAATCACATAACAAAAATGACCCTTAATCTCAATCAAAATTATGCACATTGTACCATTTGCTATCAAGACATGTTTTGTATTTGGTTATCACTCATGATCCGAAAATTTCCTGAAATTAACTCGACTTCGGTCGGCCTTTTTGATCTTTCTTTCTTTCTAGCTTTCATACCAAAACATTTCTTCTCGTAATCACATAACAAAAATGACCCTTAATCTCAATCAAAATTATGCACATTTCACCTAAAATTAAAAACTATCAAACTGATAACTTCACAAACACAAAATATTTCTCTTTCTCTCTATCTTTCATATCAAGCCCCAAAAGAATGCGGTTTTATTCACATATTAGAAACCAATCTTCATTAACTCGCGGTGGCTTAGTGGATGACTTATCTGCTGCTGGTTCCAGATTCTCGGGTTCGAATCCGTATGGGGGAATATGACTTTTTTTTTCACATTCCGAAGCAACCTCAACCAAAATTATTTATATACAATAATCATCTTCGACAACAACGACAAGAATGCGGTTTTATTCACATATTAGAAACCAATCTTCATTAACTCGCGGTGGCTTAGTGGATGACTTATCTGCTGCTGGTTCCAGATTCTCGGGTTCGAATCCGTATGGGGGAATATGACTTTTTTTTCACATTCCGAAGCAACCTCAACCAAAATTATTTATATACAATAATCATCTTCGACAACAACGACACGCGACCATTAAGCTGATAAGAAAATTCTAACAACATCCCCCATAAATCATGCTGACCTTATCTTGACACATGCTATCCTTGTCGCACAAAAAGTTCCCACGAAAAACCCACGCTATTCCTACTCAGAGTCACTGGACGTCGGTTTGCCTCGTCGTACAGCTTCAAAGGCCGGCACCAGGACATAACGACTAAGAGATAGAGAAAAAGGACGAGCAAAAAAAAAAAATAAAATAAAAAAATAAATAAATCACGAACAATGCCCACTTGTCTCGTCCATTAGAGAAGAAGGCTATCTCGGATGTATGGTACTACAGCACCAACGCCCATTACATCGCCCACAAAATCGCATATTTGTCAGTGGTCTATACGCGCGACGACCGACGACGACGGTTAAAAGTATCCAGAACCAGAACCATCACAAAGAGCAGTGTACGAGCAAAGGGAAGCAGAGAATCCTTTTATATGGTCGGCATAACTTTTGACTGAGATTCCTTGCCTTTCTGAGAACTACCATAGCCATCAACATTATTGTCGTCGTCGTCGTCACTAGCCCCATCATGTGCGTCTGCTGTATGCTTTGAGGTCGTACATCGACCACGGCTTAAGGAATGAGGGTCGCCACCGTAATGGCTATGCGTTCTTGGTGACCATTGCCAGTACTATGTATACGATCTGGTAAAATAGCCTTCTTTGTTGCGGCTGTGTGTGCGTGGTTAATGTAATACACAAGAACGGATATAGTGCTCTGTTGTGGATGGCTATCAGTGCGCAAAGGTTTCACGGCAATTTTATCCATCCTATAGGACATAGATGGCACGTCATAACGAGGGAATGTGCCGACTTGAAATATCGTGTACTACGACAACTCGCAACTTTTATGAGCGGATTGCCTTTCGCCTTACGACGATGGATTTTCATCTTCGAACATTGCAGCCAACGGCTACCAAACACAAGACAGAGCTATCTGTTTGGCCACCGTCTGCGGAAAATTGCACGAAATGTGCTATCCAACGTGTAAATGTGGGGGAAAAAATATCTACTTTTCCATTAATGTCAACGCTCTTGGACTGGGCGGCGAAAGTGGTGTGACAGAGAGAAAATGGCACAACGATGAACGTTAATTACACCAACAGACTTGTAGGAGACCTCGACGCAACGAGGATTTATTACCACTTTTTGAGTGTCAAGGCCTGGCATCAGTATAGTACGCAAGCGGTTAATAAAGTGACTTTCAGTGGTGGAATGTTTTACATGACACGATGAATTGGACGGCAATACATGTCAGCTACTAATTATTGAAGAAGGCCAAAACGACCTGACTCATGCTGAATGGGGGTCGATTGATTCTGTCAACTTGCTGAGCGGAGATTTTAACCACAGCCCATACTGCTGACAGGTGTGGTCATTCAAAATTAAATTGGATGACAGTATAAGACCGCAGTATCGGTCTTGGCAATGGACAGTTAATTGGCAGTTCATTTTCTTCAGGTTCTTCACTGAAAGTTCTTTCCGAAGTTTGTTAATGACTTTTGACCATCCTATAGAAAATAAGTTATATTTGGGAGAACGAGACTTTAAGCAGCATGTCCAAAGTTTATTAATGAATTTTCACAAAGCTAGGAAATAAAGCCGGGATGAGGATGATTTGGGCGTTGGGCTTATATGTGGACTGTTTCCACAGTTAGGGAAGAACTTTAGTCTGGGTAAAGAAATATATTTTTGGTCGCAGGTGCTGCGTGGTATAAGACTCTCTTAAAAAGTACTCTATCCTTGAGTACTCGCCGGTCGTTCAGAAAGCGGTTTGAAATGCGCCTGGCGAAAGTTGGACGACGAGTTGTGATGTAAAGCAAGGTGTAATGCAATATATGCACATTAGCAGGTGTCATTACGGGACACTGCATTATTGGCGTGCACACTCTCAGGTTGGGCCTCCCTCCCAACGATTTCTGTAGAAGCTGCATGGACGAGGATGAGGAAGAGACTATCCTTCACCTCCTATGCACGTGCCCAGCCCTATCAGATCGTAGAAAACTATATCTCAGAGAACTCGTCAATACAAGCATAAGTTGCCTTCAAAGCTTCATTCTCAGCTCCTGCTGGTTCAACGGGTAGTTGTGAGACCATTAGATCCTGTGGTATCACAATGGGCCTTCTCTGGCCTAAATGAGGCCGCACTTGTTGCGGCTTGCCATCCTAACCTAACCTAACTTGAGGTAAACTAGCAACTGGAACGAAACAAATCGGCCATTCCATCCAATGGCAAGTATTCAACAGTGAAAACTTTAGTCCGGATTCGCTGTATAGATATCTGATCTTAACGGAAGGCTGTATTCGCAAGTACATTACAACCTGGATTCACTGATACCTGATGTGGATGTGACCAGTATGTTGTTTCTACAAGACGGTGCCACATGCCATACCTAAAGCCCGAGAAATAATTCAATTACTGCATGAGTCATTTTTACCCTAATCGTGTAATCGTCCGTTTTTGCGATCAGAATTGGGCATCCAGATGACCAGATCTTGCGATTTAACGCCATTGGACTTTTTTTGTTGTTGGGGTTTTTGAAGTCAAAGCTCAAAGGTCTATGCAAACAAGCCCACGACCACTAACGCCTTGAAAGAGGAAATTGGGAGGTGTATTAATAAAATTCAGCCATATTTTTGCGAAACGGTCATAACAAATTTCAATAAAAGAGTAGTTACGTTACGTCCACGTGGGCGCAGTAGCGCAGTGGTTAGTATGCTAGACTACTATGCGAGGAATCCCAGGTTCGATCCCCGGAAAAACACAAATTACATCTTAAGGTTTTTTCTACTGCGCCACTTTTCGCGAACGTCTGACAAACATCCGAGAGTATGACTGTCATGAAAAAGCTTCTCAATTCAGTCGTTCGGACTCGGCATAAAATTGTAGGTCCCTTCAATTCGTCCTAAAAATAGAAACTCACACAAAACAAATGGTTGCGAGGAGCTAGGCCTAGGGTGTCTAGACACGCCTGTTGCGCCACCTATTTATTTTATTTATTTTGTACGTCTACGTACTTGCCAGCAAAGCCGTGGCGGTCATTTATTTGATGCGCATTTCCATACATAACCCCACTCTATAGACTCTATGAATCAATAAAAAATTTAAACTTTCTAATCAAAAATCTGTATTTTCTATTAAAATTACATTTTGCGTGAATTATGGCCTATGCCTATGGGACACTTTTTAAATTCTGACTGTTAAATTAGATACCTATCATTGAGAGACAGAGGTAGGTCTGTCAGTTTTGAAAACTTCAAAACAAGTGGAATTCACGGCGGTTATTCGTTTTTAAGTTTCCGTACTAAAAGGGAAAAAACGGAACCTTATTGCTTTCGCTACGATGTCTGTCTATCTGTCCGAACCCACTAAGACTAATTTTGTTCCTAGGTTTATCTCAAAGACTAATGGGAGTAGAAGACTGAAATTTGCACACAACATCCGGTATAACCTCTAAACGGCCAAATACTAATGGTGGCGATAGGTATACCTACATAATACACAAGTGCAAAATCCCCAAACCCCAAAACCCCACCTTTTGAAAAATACCTGATCCCCAGATTCAAAATCCACCAAATAAAAAAATCCCAAAAATGTTAATTCAAAATATTTAAAGAAATTTTTGTATACCTAACCTTGCGCCTACTCCAAATCCAACAGTGACCAAAAGCAGGGCGGTTGCAGGGGGGAAGCATGGCTCCCCCAATATCTATTTTACTGTTAATGCATATTTTAGTTTTGGGGATTTTTGATTTGTGGATTTTGGGTTTGGGGATTTCAGTTTGGGGACTTTAATTTTGGAGTTTTCGTTCCCAACCCGGGCGATACATTGGCTGGCTTTGGAGTAATTAGTAATTTAGTGAAAAAAATATTTTCAGTCAAAGAAAATACAGTTTATTTCTTGATTTATAAAAAAATACATGCGTTCCTTTCCTTTTCTGTAAATCTTCCTAGCTATATAATGTACTGAATACTGTTTTGTCGAAAAGTTAATATTTTAGAAGATATAATTGCAAAAAAAGGTCAATCACCTCATAAAATACGCCCCAATTGGAACTTCCATTTCAATCCCAATGCATACCCTTCCCATATCATCCATTCATACAAAATACACCATTTTCAATGTCACCACACCCACACGAGCACCCACATCATATTGATATTTCTGTTTGATTGTGCTCTCGCCTCTCTCCGCACGATCATCTCATTCTTTCATTCGTGTTTCGTCTAGGCATTTTTTTTTGCACGTGTGCTCTTTCTGTCCATTTGTATTATTACGAGTTGGGTGGGGCCGAGGATTTTGCAATGAAATTTCTTGCTCGCATTTTTAGGGGGTGGATCAGTAAATGTATGTTGTAGGTACATAATATGTATCGAAGATCCAAGTAGGCATAGGTCGACATTCAAACTGACGATTGACGACGACGTTAGGGAACCATACCTTAATGGTTGATTTACATTACCACGCCACGCAATTTTGCATGACTTCAGAGAGAGAGAGAGAGAGAGTGAGAGAGAGAGATCCGTTTGCTACAGTCAAGGCTAATGATCTGTAAGAGTGAGATAAAAAAGTTATGGCGGCCTAAATTCAACTGTTAGGCTCATGGTCTCACTCTTACATATCATTAGCCTTGGCTGTGGAAAAACGGATCTCTCTAAATCCACCATTAACTAAGCATGCATATTATTATTATATTAGCGTCGTACCTATGCATCCGTAAAAACATGGAACAGAACAAAACTGAAACATTTAACCATAGCATATCATAGGAATTCAGTGGAACCTACTTCGTGAAACTGGTTAAGAAGTTGAACAGAAAACGTTTTTCGTACGGAAAAATTAATAAAATCGTTTTCTAGAAAAGTTGTAGATCAATTGCTTATTTTTTTTAGATGAACTGACTTTAAAATTCCAAAGCAACATTTTAAGACCAACAGCCGTATTTATAAACGTGGTGTGGAGCCTGCTTAACTTTACGCACCCTCTAAAATGCCCTTACACAGGAAAACGTTATTTATAAACATTTTTCGAATTTAAGCAACGTAGTTTTAAGGCCGCGTAACTTAAACACAAAAATTTGCGTTTAGAGGCTGCGTAGAGCTTGCGGAAATTGTTTTTTCTTTGGAAATGTCATTTTCGGGGTGGAATCGTGAATAGAGTGATCACAAAAATTTGCATTTATTTCGAGTATTCTTTTAAATCGACCTGCGTTTTAGTTTTTCACGTTGTGGTTGTAGTCTGAAAAATGGAATTATATTTTCTATTTGAAAAGAATAAAAATGCTTAAATGCAAATCGTGGTGAATTATTGCAGCAATTTGTTTCATTCGTGCTGGTGATGTTATTCGTTTTGTTTTGATACGCATATCCTTTAGAAACTTTCATTTCAGCTCTAAATATTGGTGTTCCTCGTCTGTGATAGAAAATTTTAAGAAATAATCTAGTTTTGTGTGTGTGTGACATGTATGTAATAATTTTTACAAAATACCAAATAAATGGTCATCCGGTACCTATTTGTTTTGTTTTTTTTTTATCTTCATAGGGCCATCAGGATCAGCAAAATAGAGCTCAGTTGCTTTCAGGCACGGATTTTTTGAGTGAAAGTTTGCATTGGGTGCCTACATATTTGATTTCTTCATTTAAAATATTTTTCTTTACACAGAAAATATTTTTGTTTACACAAAAAATTTGTCAAAAAACAGCTGACGTCCGTTTCAGTGGAAGAAAGTACTAGTTTTTTGTATTTTTTGTAATAGTTTCTCATATATTTCCCCTTATCTGGATACCAACCCTGTTTAGTAAAGCAACAGCGGAAAAATGTTTATAAATAACAATTTCAGCAAAGTGGCGTAGAGGCTGCGTAAATTCTTACGCGATGTTTAACTAACCAAGCTCTCAGAGGTATTTTAAGAAAATCGAATAAATACGGCTGCAAGAGTTCAACGATTAAGATTAAGTGCTTCAAAAAAGCAAAAAAAAATATTTTTTCGGTTGCATTTTACTGATAGCCATATAAACGGGGCCTAACGTAGGTATTTCACTACATGCATTTGTACCACTTGTACGGAACCTTTGGTGCGCGAGTGACACTCGCATTTGGCTAGTTTTTTAATACATACTATTCTTAGAAACATCCTCAAGAAAGTCGAAAGCCGGCTAGTGCCGGGTAGGCGAACAAATAGTTCGTTTGGCCACATCTTCCTAGACATGACAAAGTTCGTCACCTTCTCTATCCGAGGTTGGCCTGAGAAGGAATTCTGAGAAGGGTATTGCTTTGTCTACCCCTACCCGAGCGTGAACTAATTCCGCTGGTGCCCAGTTGGCTGTACTCAGTACTCCCATGTCTTTTGGCTCGAGGTTAGATATGGTTGTGTGTAGTTAAAGCTAATTTTGCAGCGGAAGAACTGGCCAGACTAGGCTTCTCTGTCGTAAATAATGAAAACACATACAATGCAAATGCTTGGCAATCTAAAAGTAAAAAAACCAAAGATCTATGAATATGAAACTGCTACAAAACTACTCTCATCTGGTCAATTCTGTATCCAAAAAGATCATTCGACTTAAAATAATTAACTTTTCCGAGGTCTTTTCGTCAGTGTAGGTAATTGTACTCGGTCTTGTCCAGCGGAAATATTTGCAGAAATTGCCAGAGACGTGGAGGAAGCCATCATTGCTGTTGACGGTTCCTTACCAAATTTGCAAGATAATCAGGTAGAAAATTAAATTCACTTCGTTGTGCCCTATTTGTATCCGAATGCTTAACTTTATGAGACGATTTGTGGTACCCTTAAGCATATTGGTGCGACTTAATAGTAAAATCTCAAAAACATTTCTAAAAACCTCACTTAAAGCTAAAGTTTGTTCAACTTTATTTCGCCTGCATCATTAGACGTATTCGATTTCCCGTCCCATCAACATTCCGAGCAATTCCAAGGAAGAGCACTTGTCATTGTCACAAATTAGACATTCTGTGCATGGCTAAGTTGCACAAAAACCTTCCTTCCTTCCTTCCTTCCTTCCTTCCTACTCAATGGGACACATATCCACGTTTACAATATATGCATCAACACTGTAACTGTACGTCTAGCATCGATGGTGATCAGCTCAGCACAATGTTGTGCATGGAAATTCCATTTACCCAAGGACAACACACTGGCATTACCATAACCATTGTAATCATGCTAAACTTAAAAAAAAAAAATGCCCTATCAAATGACAGAAGAAAAAATGAAACAAAAAAGAACCTAGAAAGGGATAGAGAATATGAAACATGAAATCCACTTACATTCATCGCAATTCTCACTTCCGTTTACGATGCATTTTCCCTTTTTATTCTTTGTCCAGTTATCCTTGCAGCTCAGGCAAAACCCATTACTGCTACATGTTGCACAGCCCGTAGGACAGGCCACACACTCCTGCCGCTTTTTATCCGAGTAGTAACCATCCGGACAGCTATTTAAGCATTTCCCATCCAATGCGAACCGCCCCGAACGACATGTTATACACTGGGACTCCGATGAGCCATTGCATGTGGCACAAGACAAATGGCAGGATGCACAACTATACAAAAAAAGAAACAAAAAAAAAAAGACAAAATAAGAACGGAAACAACAGTTGAACAAAAATGCAATCATTAAAATGGCAAAAAATTTATAAAACCGTGAGCTTGAAAGTTTCGATTTGGAATTCGTTCACCCAACTCTCTTTCTCTCGCTCTAAAATTACAAATTAGCAAATGGAAATAGCATCCTCGACTTGACGACGAGATCGGAGAGTTTTTCTCCTCAAAAACCTTTTCGACATCTGGAAACCATATTTGAAAAACATTTTTTTTTTGCAACTAGGGGTAGGTATTTGAAAGGAATAGATTGTTGACTAGAAAACATTTTACACTCTCAAAGGAAGGACTATCGAAACTTCATCGACCCTATCTGTCTGTAGTTAAAAACTATGAAATGAAATTCCGTTACATCGCATTTAATGAAAGCTCACCGTACGCCATATCAAATGTATATAACGTCGCTGCTACCCATCGCATTTCGCCTTCGCTAGAAACACTCTTTCGGTATGTATCCTCTCCATGAAGTGCAACGGCAAATGGAATAGGGGGGGAAAAAATACACGAAAATTGTTCACCCTCCATTACCAAAACGAACGTACGCTACCTAAATGAAAAGAAAATTGCTCTTTGCCTGGATGGATCCATCTTAAAAAAAAAGGAGTAGGTATCTACAGTAGGTGGATGAAGTTCGATGCGACTGGAACCGCAGACGTAAAAATTGTTCTATGGCTGGCATTTTTTTTGTATGAACGAAAAACGTTGTTTCTGCTTTGGGACTTTGTTTATTTGATGTTTTCCATTAGGCTGAGAAAATGATATCGGCGAAGTGGCCGCCGGCCGTCAGAATTTATATAGCAATTGGGGCCCAATTTATCAAATTTTTTTATCAATCTTGGCAGATCTTCCGTTGATATGTCCTCGTATTCTTGATGTATATTTTTTCGAGGGCTTCAAGAGTCTCAGCCTCGTTGACTTAGACTCGTGACTTCAAAAAATATAGCCACAGAGATGAATGAGATGGGCCTCCTCGCGCTAATGATGATTTTTGATGAAAAGTTGAAAAGTAGTCTCCCTAATGTTGTTATATCTGCACTATGTAAGGGAACATCTTACAGTCGTTCACCTAAATTCTCTGTAAAAAGCGTCGATTGATGCCCAATTGCGTGGTACGTCGTCTGTTGCATACTCCGCTGTTCTCTGCGACATCTTCAGCGAACGGCTAGTCGAGCTCAAATTTTCGAACATTCTTACATTTTTCCACAAGTACACATTTCAAAATATATAAATATCAAAATTCGACAAAGGGGCGTGGAGGGCTATGAAGTGGGAAGTATAGGTAATTAAAAGGTGTTCAAGTTTTCCGATAGATGGCGCTGAATAGTACAGACATTTAGTAACTACACTACTTTTGACATTTAAAAAGGGTGATTTTTTTGCTGTTTGGTTTTTTAGCCGGATTTTTTTGACAGTTCACGGGTGATTCGTGACACGTGTCAAAGTAAAAAATGCTGAGTTAGCATTGCCATTTTACCAAGGATAGACTTACGCTCGAACAGCGTTTGCAAATTATTGAATATTATTACCAAAAATCGTGCACAGTGAAAAATGTGTTTAGAGCACTTTGTACATTTTATGGTCGTCGTAATCGTCAATGGCGCTCGTTCGATGATATCTGACTTTTTTTTTACTTAAAGGGGAAGAGATGGGTTTGGTTGACATGTGGTTTTAACAGGACAGTGCCACATGCCACACAGCACGTGAATCCATGGAACTATTGCGAAGCGAATTTGGTGAGCAATTCATCTCACGTTTTGCAGATGTGAATTGAGGTTAGCGATGAAATACCTCTTTTCAAAAAACCTTTTTCAAAATACCTTTTCCTAAAATACGGTTTGAACAAAATATACCTTGTGGACAAAATACCTTTTCCTAAAATACTTTTTGGACAAAATACCTTTCGAACAAATAACTTTTTCGAAATGTGGATTTGTCAACATATGGGGGCGGCATGATGCCCCTGCAATCCCCTGCTTGGGATTTGGAGTAGGTGCAAGGTTGGGTATGTACAAAGTTTCTATTATGTTATTTGCTTAATCTTACCACCAAAACTACAACGTCTTCGTCGTGGTTCTGGAAATCTAAAAATACCTTTAAAATACCCTTTTCCCGACATGAAGCATTCTGACAAAAAAAGATTCAGAAAAAAGGTATTTTGTCCCATAGGTATTTTCACCAATAAATGGCTCTAGCAACAGATTTTAACAATTCCTTCATTTTAGTACAATTTTGTAGATTTATTGTCTCATCATTCATTCCATTCCATTTCCATTTGTTAAGATAATTGTTTTCAACTTACATCACCAAACGAAAACAACAAAATCCATTTGCTGCCTTTCTTTCCAAACACACTATTCAATCGTGAAACGGAAACCCTTTCATGGCAAAACACAAAGTCTCCCCTTTTCCGTGTCATTTGGTCTGATTGGTGACGCTCGAGAGTGCATCACTTTTCTTTATCCTAGTGGTGGGTTTGTACACCTAGCCACCATAGACAATGTCGCACATTCCTATTCAGTAACGATGCGCCAAAAAAAAAAAATAGTGAAAATCATTTAGGTTTCGTGTGATCTACTAAATGGTCCATCCTCTTGACGATATTGTGCATCCGCTGTTGGAGCGTTGGTATCTACACTTTGTATTCATATCCAGAGCTAGAGCTGCACTGACAGAACATTGCCTTCATGTGATATGATGTTTCCCTTTTTTGCGATGACGTCCGTACATAAAAAGTTTTTTTCTTTGTTTATTCTTAAAACAAACAAAATGTACCTTCCCCTACTTTCTTCCAGCCCTCTCTATTAGATACTCCGTCTGTGTTTGCACGGTCGTTTAGGTCATACTGATGGTTGATAATGCACGTGACCGCTTTCATTTTGGTTGTACTTGTACCCCACGGGAGGATACGGTGGAAATATTGACGTCCCGCCTCTTGTGTGGGCAGACGAAAAATGCAATAGTGCAATACGACATTCGTCTTCTGTTCCAAATAATTTCAATTACTTGGCCATTCATCAATGCAGTGCGAGAACGTCAAATGAATACATCGTCTGAAAGTAAGAACGAAGTGCATTTCGAATGAGATATTGCTGGCCAACACTGTCAGTGACACTAATGGCTTTTATATATATTTTTTTCAACTCCATTCGCTCCCATCGTATAAACAGAAAGGACCCTTTGTAAACCACTTTCCCAGTATCTTTGAAATAAATTAAAATGCAGAAAAGGGATGGAAATTATAATGTCCTTCGAAAGGATCCCCCATGGTCCAATTGGAAGTTTATCGCCTCTTTTGATTTTTTTTTCTCTTTTTTTTTTTAATTTTCCGTTCAATGAAAAATATTAAAAGCAATATCGATTGCATAAAAAAAAAGAAGAAACACACGCAGAGGATAAAAAAGAGGAGGCAAATTTAAAAACGCTGAAAAAATCTCCTATAAAAATAAAACAAGAATTTCCATGCCATTGCCAGAGCAGCAGCAGCATCATCATCATCATCATCATCATCAACCTCATCGTGTCGTCTATTTCTATGGATGGGGTGAGAGGCCTACCCATTGCCGCGGCTCAGTGTTGTTAGGACTCTCCCTTCATTTTTGGGGCCGAGGTCCATATATGGGAACTATATTTCAGGCCTGGTCTAACCTGTGCTTTGTAGAGAAGGAGAAGTTGCTTGGGGTTAAAGTACCTCTTTGCTCTAAATAGGTAGCTCAACCTAGCGGGCGATATAGGATATGTGCTCCTGCTATGTGATTCCTGAATTGACTGTGACTCCTAGATGGTGCATTGAGTCCAAGGGATGGATTGGAAGGTAATCCATTTGGATCTGAGGAACTGTTGATGCATTTTTTCTAGGAAAGGTTGTGAGCTGTGTCTTGTTTGCATTAAATATGTACAACCAAGTTGTTTATTCCCCACTTCAAAATTTTGTCCAGATCATCATTTAGAGAACTTAAAATAATAAGTCCGTATCACCCTAGGTGTAGCTTCTCACATAATAAATTATTCCACAAAATACATTTTTGATGCTCATGAAGATGAAGTAATAATAATTCAAACTGGTTCTATTCCAATCCCAACTGATAATAAATTGCTGTGAATTGGAATAGCTTCGATGAAAATTCACAAAAAAATTATTTTAACACTTGTTTTGTCAGTTTCCTGAAATTCCCACGATTTTGGTGCCTTTTCCCTTTATCCCACGGAAGGCTTTTCGGACATCGAAAATCCCACAAAAAGGGATAAATCCCACGATATAACAACACTGCCGCGGCTTGATAGGCGACTCTCAGCTGAGGGACAATAATGAAATCGGAGGGTATATAGTGGAAAACAGAGTCCACTTCACTCTGCGAGGAGTCCTCTCAATAGTGCCAGAGATAGAGTCTTAAATTAATGAAATATCATAAAAATAATAAATAGGCTGCTATCAACGTTATTGCAGGACATATAGCCAAACTGGTAGGGCACTCTCTGATAGTTAGGATTTTTTTTTTCATTTTTTTGCCTCTCTATTCTGTGTGTGTATTTTTTCTCTGTTATTTTGTATCGTTGAATGGAGGAAACAAAAAAAAATGTATAAAAGGAAACTTGTTCCACAAATAGAGTAGTGGGCGGCGTAGTTGTAGGCATCTTTGGTATCTGCGTCCTGGGTGGATCTACTCTAGTAAGTGACTGATGGATAAATGCGGACAGATGGATGGGTGAAAGACGACAATCCATACGTTCGTGAGAGCAAAGGGATAAATTGAGTTCTTAAAAGGTTGTTATGCTGGGTAGAATAGAATAGTTTACATTTGAGCTTAAGTTTTAGAGGGAGAGTTGGCTGAAAATTGGATTTTGTCAGATAATCATATAATTTGATCAGCAAACAACAACTATGGCATTTTTTTTAACTTTTAGCTGGCGCTAATACAGGGTTAGATAGCAGTTTGTATATGAAAAAGGGTAGGAGGCCACTTTTAGCTTCAATAACGTTTGGCTGGGAAATAGAGTGCAACTTGAAACTTGTATGACTAACTTGATTGTGTTCAACCTCGTTTCACTTTTCGTTACTCATTGCTTTTACAACATAACTACGAAACTGGCGACCAACTTCCAACCAACCAAATGTGAATGAATTTCTTTAATACACCTCCCAATTTCCTCTTCCAAGGCGTAGGTGGTCTTGGGCTTGTTTGCATAGATCTTTGACTTAAAAAAAAAACCCCAAAGAAAAAAGTCCAATGGCGTTAAATCGCAAAATCTGGATGGGCAATTCTGATCGCAAAAATGGCCGATTACACGTCATATCCATATCTTTTAATTTAGGTACTAAAAAATTGATTATTATGTCACGATAACGAACACCATGATGATGAACACCAGAATGGTCCCACAATGCCTCCAGCTTAAAATCTGCGTCAAACAGACACGCGTTGTGGACGCATTTGTTTCTCAACAATTATACTCGTGGGTTTTTTGAACCACAAATGCGACAATTTTGACGATTAACGAAGCTATCAACCTGAAAATGAGCTTCATCACTAAAGATGATTTTGTTCGAAAATTGCGGACTGTAGCTCACAAACCTTCATTATTTTTAAAATACTGCTCAACCATGAAAATGCGCTACTCTTTCGTATAGCGCTACATTTTTACTAACCCCGAACTGTCAGCTGTCACACTTTTATCTTTTTTTTCGTTGGCATCACTGTACTATTAAATGGAGTACATTTTGGTAAGAAATTGGTACTTTTCAAGACATTTGTATAATATTATTAAAAAGTTGTGGTTCTGACAGGTGCGTTGTGGCTGTCAAAGCTGATGTTCATATTACTGTGTCAATGTGTTTCAGGCACAAATATTTGTTTAATTTTTCAATTGCTTGTGTGCCTAACTTTGTTTTTTTTATTAAAAAAGGGAACTCTATTGGAAAATGCTATAATTTTTGTAAATGGCTTCAAATGTGAATTCTACTTTGACATTTATGAAATAAGCATTTACAAAATAGACCTGAAAAAGACATGAATTGATACACTCCTCAAGAACGCGGAATAATTATTTGGATTTTATTGCGGAATAATTCGTCGGTGGCGTTGGTGCAGCATGAATTTCAGCGCAGATTTCCTGGTCGTCCGACACCAAATGGGCAAACACTGAGACGCGTAGCCGCTTGCCGAGTAGAGTATGGGATAACATGAGATCTAGCCGGCCCCGCAGCAGCCGTTTTACTGAGAATATAGCTGATTAATCGACCAGACGACGATCTTTACAGTCTTTACAGAAAATGTTTGTAAAATACTGTAAGATGTTTCCTTATAAAGTGCAAACAGTACATCAGCTGTTGAGCCACAATCGAAATTCCGAGGGCAGCGTTTCCGCGTCGCATATAATCTCTCGTTTTGGTGACTTGCACTGGCCGGCAAAATCGCCTGATTTAACCGTTCCAGACCTATTTTGTGGGTCTATGTCAATTGTCAATCAGCATCTGACTCTTGAAGCCCTCAAAGAGAATATCCGTCATGAATGGGAGAACCTATCGCCGGAATTTGGGGCCGATATCATATCCTCGGCTTAATATTAAAAATTTATTTAATAAATGTACTCCAATAGTAGAACCAAAATTTTTCATTAATTAAACAAATTAAAGCCAAAGAATATCGGGTGACGCCATTTTGTAGACCCCCTCCGAGTAGTTTATTACTGCTCCTCGTAAATAGGAATGTATCCCTCTGCCGTTGAAAAGCCGAGATTCGCGACTGAATAACGAACTAAAATCGTCGAATTTTATTTTAAAAATCAACGCAACCCGCATATGGCAAGAACTGGACCCTTGAAAGCGATGAAAAATAGCTTGACTGCACGGTTTCGAAAGCAAGGTGCTGTATAATAACAAAATTAAGCACGGAAATCTTTGAAAAGCAGTTGGACCGAAAGATCCCCGTCCCACCATCCTGTCGCTCTTGACATCCCTTCATACGAAATTAAAGTCAGAGCTTCGTCCGGCATCGAATCCAAGGTCTCCAGATTCACATTATTCCCTGGGAATTGCTGGCCAGTACCTCTTAAGTGCCAGTCATCTAAACGTACACCACGCAACAGACGCATGCCAAACTTGTTTACAAAGATATTGATGAAAAAAGAAACCCTACGCGAGTCTTTCACCAATATTCTCCCTTTGAAGTGGGCATACCCTGTTAATACCACAACAATGTGATATACCAATTACTTACTTATTTTTTGAAACATCAAAGGCAACTTAATGTTCCCTCTTATTGAACTCATTTAAATTCACGCAACAATCTGCCCAAAATGTTAACGTTATTGATTTTCTTCCATCGACTCTCCGTCTATCAACATTTGTATTTTATTTTATTCAGCCCAGACGGCCAAGAAATATTCCCTAGGAATACCATTGCAAACTGAATAGAGCCCACTTGATTTAAACGTCGTCCTTGACTCCTCTCTATTAATACAACAAATAATCCTAATCCAAAATCAATTGCAATAACCCAACAGAAAGGAATAAATACAAAAAAAAAAAATAAAATAAACGCCCAACAAGAACAAAGATGAAAGTACAAAAAATTTAGATTCGTTGCCAGAAAAAAAAAATAAACATTTTCCAAGGATTTCTCCTTTCAAATATCATTCCTCACATACTGTTTCCTTTTGTGCTCCGGATATTATCCACAATGGCAACAATTTTGAAGCATTTTACTTTTTATTCTCTGAAGATTTTTATCTTCATCAGTGCTGGCTCTTACATCCTTTTGTCCCAAAACAATTTATTCTTCTGTCCAGAATGTCCTTCGTTTGCCTCATTCAATCGTCGTCGGCGTTGCCCGCCCTGGAAATTATCCTTTAAACTGAAAAGTTTATCCCTTTCAAATGGTAGAAACAAAAAAAAATTCGAAGGAATCTTTCACAGTCATAATCGCCCTTTTGTTGACTCAACTTTACACGTATACAAAGAAAAAAAAACCAAAACCAGACAGAGATAGGGGAGACGAAGACAGAGAGAGAGAGAAAAAAAAAATTAAAACTCTGTGTTAACCGATTCCTTGTTTCTTAAAAAAAATTGATACCTTCTCGGTGAAGTTTCTTCTGTCCCCATTTCATACTTTTTGTAGGTGTTTTCCAGGTACATAGCTCTTGAGGAATTGAAAATTCCTATCGGCCGCGCGGACGTGAGAATTCCCTGTCTGTCCAGTTCACACGAATGCACTCATCCCCATGCTATGGCAGGAGCTCAAATTAAATTGAAAATTGATTGAATTGATGGATATCGTCTTATTTCTCATTAATCTAATCTCCGAAACCTTTTCAGGACCTATTAAATGACAATAAAATGAGAAACGGCTCACATATGAAGGGGCACTACGAAGAAAAAAAAAATAGCTCGAAGCAACAAAGCCATCATGACACGAATGTGTAGAGAGGGGTAGGTAGGTGGTATTCGCATTCGAATATCGAGTTCAATGTGACAATATCTGGATGGAAGGAATCGAGACAAGGTGAAATTTATAGACGTCACATAGCCAAGGATAATTGAATTTTTGATAAAGTGATGCCCCATTGTTGTTGCTATACCATCGATGCACAATTCACCAAAAGAAACGAGTTGAAAAAAGAATTCACATTCAACGGCGCTAACTTATATGGGAGTTGGTATTCGAATCGAATGTTAAGTATACGACAGAGTGGACGATTTATAGAGTTCATCGTCAGACAGCAGTATATGTGTGAGTGCGACTATAGTATGTGAAGCAGGACTGTTGGAGCTTAAGGACGGATGTCCAGAGTGTGGAATATTGCTTTAATGGTTCTGCATTTTAATGTGTTGCTCGTATATCGTTATTTCACTAGGACGACAGATTAATTGTTTCTTTTTTTTGCTATGGAACTTTGTTTTTTCCTGAACCTTTGTACAGTTGAAGCTGTGGAAGGGAGTAAATTAATTGAGATTGTATACTTGTTGATGGGTTATGGCGACCGTATATATATATGTTCTCATTATAATGCTGTCTGGTATCTGTTGAGCTCAACAGAAGAAATGGGTTTCGACTCAAAATCAAAAGAGAGCATAATATGTCTGTATCCATGCATCAACTTTGACGAATTTCGTTGAATATTACAGCTTTTGGAGGTATCATGACGCCAATACGAATCAAACAGAAATATTCTTATTGACAAATGAAAAGCTAACATAGTTTCAAATACAGATACATTTGATTGGGTGAGTCTTTATGTTTGGGACGATTAGGAAAATAAGTTGTGAATTTTTAAATGGCATCACTTACTCACTATAAAGACCACTACCTATTTTGTTATTATATTTTCAACAGTAGTTTTTGATAAAAATCTCAGTCCTTACCGGTGGACCTACCGGCAGATTTACGGAAAAAATTTACCACGAGGTAGTGTGGACAATTAAGAAAATATACACACTACAAAGAATACACCCCATCTCCTTCTTAGAAATAGGGGGAACTTGCAGCAGTCACTTTACCAAATTTGCTCATTGAAGAATGCCATAGGGCGCCGTCATTTCTCCCCTACTATCTTCTGTTTATAAACAAAATTCTCGTAAAACTAAACACGGAATTGGTCAAAGTTGTCGAGTATACGGATGACTTTGTAATACTAGCGTTAGGGAAGTTTTCATCCGTAATAAGCGAACCATATGGGAGCATCTGGACTGCAAGAGCAAAACTGAACGGATGCTATTCAGTACGAAAACACGCGTCTAAATGGTGAACCACTCATACTCTTCTCCAGCGCCAAAAACATATCATGCTCGATCCAATACTTAATTGGAAACAAAACATCGAAAAAAGAGAAAAATAATAGAAGGCGTTGCCTTGTATGCATGCAGCAAGGCATTTGGAAAGTAGTGGAACTTCAACCGAAGTGCGTTAAATTTTCACCAACGGATCACTAGAATGGTGGCCCGCAACTCACAACCACAGGAAACAAAAAAAACTGCAAAGAAAAGCCATAGTATACAGGCAGCACTGGTGCAATAAGATCGGCCTTATGGAATGCCCATACGTACTTCTTAAATTTTAACCTCCGGAGTCTGGATGCTGTACAGCAAGGCCGTACGGCCACAGCAACTTCATGGACTCGTTACCTACCAACGAGATTATACAAAAATTAAACTTCAAGAAAAGCTTTCCTACCAGATATCAGTGGAAGAGGGATGAAGTATTGTGAAGTACTTCGACACGGTCATATAAAAAGACCGATCTAAGATGAACTGTGGTCTGGAGGATGGTGTCTACTCGGAATCACCGAATATATCAATACCATACCGCTTGTCAGCATTTTACAGGCGGAAATACGACCTACCCGAGAGGCCTACACTTCGACTCAACTAGTGCCTGATACAACGCACACAAAAAAAAAAAAAAAAAACATTGCCATCCTCATAGATAGCCAAACCAAAGCTAAGCTATCGACTAGGCTACCATAGAGAAACTGGTGGAGAAGTGCCGGAACGAACATGCCCGTCTGGCCGAAAGTTTCAGGGGTACACATTTCTTTTCAGGGCATAGTGAAATAACAAGATGAGCTGATAAAGCAGGGCTCAGCCTTATATGGCTTACTCGTTTTAAAGATCAACATTAAGGAACAACTACTCATACTTCGTACAGAAAGTAGATGCCCTTTTAAGTCAAAGATCTTTTTGTGTCCACAGTTAGCCAGGTAAGCCTAGCAGTATCACAGTATCCTAAATGTTTTCATATTTGGAAGTTGCTCTACTTGCTGCGTGAACGTAAATTATTTGTTAAGTGTAAGAAAGTAGTGCATACACGTTCTGCAGACTTATACTATCCACGCCCGCCTTGCTAGTTCATCTGCTGGGATGTCAAAAGGACCAGGAATCCAAAATAGGGTGAGGTGGTACTGTCCAACTATCTTGTTAAGAGATACGCGGCTATCTTCCAGCGCCTTAGATTTTATTTCGCTGGATATTAGGGATTTGATTGCAGCTTGACTATCAATGTATATGACGATTCCGCACTGCCGCAGTTACGGGATTAATACTTATTATCAACTTGGTCACAAGAATCGTGGTATCAAAGGACCTAACTTTTCTACCCGTGTCATGTCAAAACATATTGATGCTGCCAGAAACAACACAAACTATGGCCGTATAGTTAAAATCGTTTATTAATTTCTGTCTTATCATAACGACATTATTCGTGTGCTCAGAAGTCAGAACCCACATTCTGATATTACCTATATCTTTATTCTTTCTCCATACCACCAATAAACACAAAGGCAATATAGCCCAACTAATTTCAATGGTATTTGAAATTCAATTTTCAAAGAATTTCTTGAATTCCTGGTTAGTTTTTAAAAAAATCGTAACTGAGTCCATAGTGGAATATGTATATATGTATAATATGGAGGGGGCACAAAGCAATTGTTTAAGCTTTGGAACAATTGCATTCTCTTTATAAATCCCTTCATTTTGTCTCCACTATATCCTAGGATATTTTGCCTGTTTTGAACATTATTCCCCTTTCAAATAATCCTAATTGTTATATATTGGGCGACCCTTGTAATAGCTAGGCCGGACTTTGAAAATAAATGTTTGCGAAGTTCATAGGGCCCTTACGGCCCTTTGCCATCTAGCTACGCCACTGGTTGAGGGTGTAGCAAAACCCTCAATTTTCGGCAAGCGACTTTAAATTATTAGGAACAATCCAAGAAAGAAAGAAATTCAAGATTACAACATTTGCAAGTATCCGAGTTGTTGTTATGAAATGTTAAGACTTTTCGTCAATGGAATTTGTATGAGAACTTCTATTGGTGATGTTTGTATGCCATATCCCTTATATTATGATATGTCGCAGCTTGCGAACCGCAATGGACACTAAAAGGTCAAAGATCCTAACCACATCAATGTGCTTGTCAGGGTAATAACCGGACAATGCATCATTGGAAAAATGGCCAAAAGACCGGGTATTTTTGCAAATGTCTTCTGCAGAAGCAGGGATGAGAAGTGTAAGGTGAATAGATATACCCTGTGGAATTCACTTGTCATGATTGATTCACCGCATGTAAACGAGGTCGGGACCTGCCTGTCACTTCTACAACGTTCCTCCAAGATCACATGGTTTCCCTAGACCTAAGTAATTGAATAAAGCAAATTAAAGTAACCTAAGCTTTACAAAAAAGAAATAGAATCTGTGAAACATCTCCAAACCAGCCCTAAAACCGCCGCTACTCTCGTATGGAAGCACGGTTCTTTGACGGCTTGGAAGATCTAGCAACGATACAGATCAGATCAACAGATCCGAAAGGTTCCAGTTTCATGCAGGTACCTAATATCATGGACTATACAAAGGGTAATCGCAATGGGCCTAAATAGCTTCTGGGTGAAAAATGCAAAATGTCCCTGTAACCTAACTTAACCTATGGGGGCAATCCAAATGCTGCTAGAAGAGAGATGTCGGACCATATCGTATACTGTGCCTACTTAGAGGGCGAGAATACTGATTATCTTCCTTTTGAGATTGCACTTGCGCTTCACTTTCTGAAACACCATTTCGTAGAAACCCAATTTATCAGGCATTTGGAAGCAATTAAACAGCATAGCTGATTAGGTAACCGTGTCCTTACAGGGTGGGCCATGTAGGGATTTCTTTTTTTGTTTCGCGCTCGAAATCTTGACAGAAAGTCAGTATCATACCTCCGCGGAACGAAATGAGTCGCTTTACGCTTGAACAACGTTGGGAAATATTGAAAATTTATTTCCAAAGTAAGCGCTGTTTAGCCCAAACAGCGCTTTTTTTGAAAAAAAAAATTAAGTTTTGGCCGACATGTAAGCACCCACCGTAAGTTTGTGCAAAAAGTTCGTGAGACTGGTATGATAGTGGACAACACTTATGGTTCCCGTCGTCTTACTGCTGCCGGGACTGCGCCAAGGTTTTAAAGGAGCCAGCAAAGATGTCAACACACCCGTGGGAGGTGCCTGCTCAACCATGGCAACGTCTGCACATCGATTTTGCGGGGCCCTTCATGGAACGATACTTCCTGATTGTCGTGGACGCCAAAACGAAATGGTTGGAAGTCTTTCCGATGAACCGGATAACGAGTTTTTACACCATACGAGCAATGAGAGAAATTTTCGCGAGATTCGGTATTCCTCAAACTATTGTTTCCGATAATGGCACAAATTTTACGTCGAAGGAGTTTCAGGAGTTTTTGAGGTCCAACAACATTGCTCATAAGCTCACTTCACCAGCACACCCATCTACAAACGGGCAGGCGGAGAGGTTCGTCCAAATCTTGAAAAATGGACTACGATCAGCGACCAGTGACCCAGGAGACCTACATACAAAATTACAACGATTACTGATGCAATATCGTAAGACAGAGAGTTCAGCTACAGGAAAAAGCCCAGCTGAGATGATGCTAAAATTCAATCTACGCACCAGGATGGATTTACTGCGATATACTAGCCCAGACAGGACAAGGGAAATCGAAAAATGCAAACGGATGTTTAGAATTGGAGAGGCAGTTCAAGTCCGCTATTACCAGAAGAAGGACTGCAAATGGAAATTTGGAATAGTCACGGATAGGGTTGGTCATTTGCATTACATCGTAGATGTAGATGGAACTCCGTTCCGAAGACATATTGACCAAATGAGATCCACTAACGTTAAAGGTAATGCTTCCGATTATATTCCAATATCTCTTCCTATAGACCCTCAACCCGCAAGAGACGATGCAAATGTTGGAAGTTCACCAAGTAATGCCAGTTCTGGAGAAGTTGCAACAAACCGAAGAAGTATGGATGTTCCTGATGGGCAGTTAGCACAGCAAACTGATGGGCAGTTAGCACAGCAAACGCTACCTGATTTCTCCTCAGGTGTAACTAAGGGTTCACCAACACTTGAAGCGACGAATAACGCAGGAGATGGGCAACCAAACCAGGCTTTCGAACAGAGGAGGTCTACCCGGATGCGTCGCCAAGTCATACGCTACCAACACAAGCCTTAATTAAGGGGGAAGACTGCTAGATATTAAGGACACAAACCATACTTATTCTATAATATATATTATTGTGAATTACATTTTAAGATTTAAAACGTCATCCGAATTGACATATGAAATAAAGACAGTGTATATTGAATTATCGAAACACGAGGTGGTAGCTTTTCTTTTCCTTCCTCTACAGATTGATTCCCACGTTACCGATTCACTCTGATAAAGTGAATATTCATTAACATTCGAGAATGTGGCTGCTATAGCCGAGAGTGGAGTGGTGGCATTATTGGACAATTTTTCTTCGAAAATGAGGCTGGAAAAAACGTTTCGGTCAACGGTGGGCGTTACAGAACCATCTTAACCGAGTTTTATTTTTACTGTAATTGAAAACATGGATTAGGACGACCTCTGGTTCATGCAGGATGGCGCTGCATGCCACACAGCCCATGTCACAATCGATCTTTTGCGCCCCAAATACCCAAACCGTCTTGGCGATGTCAATTGGCCACCTCGGAGCTGCGTCTTTGAACTTTTTTTGTGAGGAATTGCAAAGAACCGATGTTATGCCAACAATTCGAAAACAATTCAAGCAATTAAGGGCAATATCATCCAAGCAGTCCATGAGCTACAGCCCGAAACCATCAAAAAGGTATTGGAAAATTGGAGTGACAGAGTGCACTACTGCGAAGCTAGCCGAGCAAGCCAATTGAACGACATTGTATTCCGTAATTAATGGGAATATTTGCTCTTACTAATAAAGCCATAATACATGAAAAAAAATTTAATTTTGTTCATTTTATTGCATTTTTAAAACGAAACTTGTATTTGGCCCACCCTTTATATTCAAGACTATCGCAATCTCATATTTAAATTCAAAGTAATAAGAACAAGTCTGCTGAAAAGGAATTCATGTTCACCGTGATGGTAAGTTATTTGCCATTTAGCCAAAAATTTCCACCCATGTTTGTGTAGTATTCCTTCGTCAGTAATCCGAACTCATATATAAAATGAAAAGCACTCTCGCCCAGCCATGGCCAACGAGAAGACCCAAAAAGGAGTCGAGCCAAGGACCCTTCGTTGAAATGAAGAATAATAGGCGTGTATTTTCCGTGCGCCCACTTCGTAATTACATTAAGTGAGTAGGTACTCGTACTACGCACGCAGTCCTCTATCTCTTAGTACTCTGTAAACAAATTGTCTGCTGCTGTCTGTGAACTTTTTTTTTATCTATATTAATTTACTAGAAGTAATTCCTTGTATCCGAGGATATTCAGTTCGAAAAAATGCCTACAATGTAAATTAGGGTGAATAAATCAAAAAAGTTAAATGAGATGAAAAACCCAAAGGAACAACGTCTGCTGCGTTTGATAAACGAATCGCGTTCCAAGTGGACTTAAGCTGGTCATAATCTAGAGCCATGTACATTTCAATGATTTGTGTTCGTCTACTACAGGACCACACCCCTTTGCAATTTACTGTAAGAATACAACTCATAACATCATGCAAATGAATTAAATACGAGTTCTCCTCCACTAATCCTATATACCTTTTGTAAAATATGAAAATAGTATTCACGCGAACTTTATGGTTTTATGGATTATCCTAAGAATTCCATTTCGCGGAATCCTCGATTCCGCAAAGCAAATAGAAACCGGATAACAAAAGAAGACACACACAAAAACGCAATTTAATCAAATTACACTCGCTTCTGTGTCCTCGGAGCATAGTCGGGTAATACGATTTTTCCTGAAATATTTTTCCATCTCAAAAGCATGTGCATTCTTCGTAGTCAGGGCTAAAGGATTTTCTGCAGCGGATTCCAGCGCAAAATGCAATGCTATTCACTGCGCGGGTAAGTATTCGGGTTCAGTATGTGTGCCGAAGGAAATGAGGTTATGATATGCGGAATTCCGAATGAAATCTCTGCATGCGATTTGTTCCTTTCTTTCTAAAGGAGTGGTATTCAATGGAATTGTTACTTCTGAGGATAGCAGTGCACCAAGGGATTTAGTTCGGATTCACTCGAGACTGGGGGACTATTCGTGAGTTCATCGCTTTGAAAGAAACCAAACACCAAATCGGCTGTGGGTTAGAATGGGTCACGGGAATATGAAAATTTTGCAAAAAAAAAAGGAGCATGATGTTTGCAGGAGTACACTACACTCTATTTGGGTGGGTAAAGGAAATCTTTTTTCGGTATTGTTGTCGAGTTTTCGCCCGTTTCTAGTATGACAATACAGTCAATTCCATTGCTTAGGGCACGGGATGGAGGACGCAAAGGTATGTTATTCGTACGTGATTTCCGTGCTGATAGTTTGATGTGTATAGCATTGACGGTTCAGTAGCGAGCGGAATTGTGGAAAACTTTCGTCGTTACACTAATTCGGATCGTATTCGTGAATGCACGTGGTGTTTGCATGTATTTTTGGAGGGCATTCGGTGTTTCGTGAGTCCTTAGAGAATGAAGGGTGTATTCCGCTTCAACATTCGAGGATTTAAATATTTTACATTTCGATTGCTTTAAGTAAGTAGTATTTTATGAGATTTAAAATTTATGGAACATTGAAATCAAGGTCCATATGATATCAGCGGAATCTTAGCTACAAATGCTATACTGTGAAACGGGCGCAGTAGCTCTTTGTACTGCAGTTTAATAAACGAGTGCAGGTAGGGCTTTTAAGGGGGTGAGTTCATTTTACAAAAAAGAAAAAAAAGCAGATTTGGATTATGAGAACTATAATCCAGGCCTGCTATAACCTGTGCTTTGTAGAGAAGAAGAATAGTACCTTGGGACTAAAGTACCTCTTTGCTCTAAATAGTTAGCTCAACTTAGCGGACGCCGATCTTGCGATATAGGATATGTGGTCCTGCCATGTGATTCCTGAATTGACTGTGACTCTTGCTTTTGCCGCGGCACTCTTCACGAAGCCAAGGGTTTCGTGGCGGTGGTCGGGTGGATCCTGCCACATCTATTGCGGCACGTTGCGGCATAGATACCATAGGTTGTTGGCACTTGGTGAAGGTGGTATAATGCTTTTAGGTAGGTTGACGGATACTCGATTGGCAAAGCTCTGGCAGTTTGTTGCGATTGCAGCCATTCAATATTAAATGTCTTTACAGTATTTCTTCATTGTTATAGAATATGAGATATACGCGGGCTATACAACAAAGAGTATATGTTGGCAGTTCGGAAAGTGAAAATATCTAGAACACTGTACAGCACAGCCTTGCGCAGATCGCAAGATGATCAATTTGGTTGACAGTTTTTGATCAGGCTACAGCATTGTTTTTTGTGATTGTTAGCAAACCGGTGCTATAGCTATAGTAACATCACGCCCCGAAGCAACGTCAATTAGCCTGAGTCAGTTTCCTGATTGTACTCCCATAGATATTCTCCTTGCCTAATATGGCTTCGAAATCACAGAGTAGGATGTTAACGTCGTACTTAGGACATTGTTAATATACATACTTTTTCGGGGAGCTCGTAGAAACAGTTTTTCATAGCATCATTGCGAATTAAGCCTTGATGCGGATTGTTATAAGACCTTCACCAACGTGTCGAAAGTAGCTAGAAAAATTATGGGCTGGACATTACAAAATAATAAATATTGTCCGTGTAATTCTATTGTACTTCCTCGATGACAGTTATGGCTTCCCTATAGCAGTAGAGGGTTTTTACTTTTCGACTGTTCGCGGCCTATTCAGCGTCCGAAAATTACGATGTCATTAACCCACTTTGGGGACGTATGAAGCTGCTGTTGGCATGGCATATCAAGACTTAATTTGCCACAATTAGACTAGTACTGCAAAATCCTTACTGACCTTAACTCCAAATACCTATTATGTCAGAGTCACAGTCAAGTAAGGTATCTGTCCTGTCATCTTGACTTTTTTGACAACACTATTTCTTCAATTCAGTAAATCCATCCAACTAAATAAAGAAATTAACTCATCGACGCATTTAAGGTAATAATCCAGCTGAAATATGGTATACCAGCAGATCCGTGCTCTAGTTCCTTCGCAGAGTTCTTAGGAAGCTTTTGTTGACTTTAATATTGAAAAAAAAAAAAAAATTAAATATGCATATCCTAGAATAATTGACATTGATGTATTTAAATGCTTCGGGATAGGACTTAAAAGTTTGGTAAGCCTATTGACGTCATTCAGAAATTTTTGGTTTTTAAATTAGTGAATATGTAACCTATTAAAATGTAAAATTTTCTTTTAAACAAAAATCATTTGAGCCTACAAAAATAGTCTAACTGGATTTTGTGAATGTTGAGAGCATTATAAAATTTATTTCAAGCTAATACGTTCAGTATTTTATAAGATTACAATGGATAAAGTTGTTTCTAAAGTTTCGCCGTTATAACTATAATAGAAACGATGGACTTTTTACATTCTGGTTGTTCTAAAAGTTTCAGCAGGAGGGCCAATTACGTCTTCGTCGTTCGTCATGGAGATTAAGAATGCAGCTTTGCTCCCATAATGGGTTTTTTCTACTTCCATGAATCAGTTCAGAGGGAAAAAGGAGAGTTCAGTTGACAGCTGCCGTCTGATTTGAATTCAATCCTATACATACATCCTTCAAAGCACTATCTACCGCACAGTCAAAAAGTCGCTACAGTAAAAAATGCCATGGAGCCTTTAAGTCAAAAAGTTAAGCGTATATTTGGGCTCAGCTGCAAGAACTAGACATGGCAGTGTAAATATAAAGGAAATCATGACAGCAAAAGAAATATTATATTTCCAGAAAGTGATGTTTTACTTATTTAGCAGATGGTAGTTGAAGTTGCAGTCAATTTAATTGATAAACAATTAAACGAAATGTCAACCTGACCTTACTCCTCAGATAGCCTTCAGCGGAAAAGGAGAATCTGACACCTGACACTTGGAATGGAGAGTTCATTAGTATGGAAGAAAAGCCAACAAATGCTACTGTTTAAATCTCCCTTAACAGCTCTTTAAAGTGGATTTGAAAAATCTTAAACTTTCGAACACAATATTTTTGCGAATAAAAATATCATATGGATGACAACTTTAAGAATTATCAAAAATCCAGAAAATAAATGCAAAAGCTGTAAGAAGAACTAGTTGGAACTTTAATTCTATTTTTAAACTTTTCTTTTAAATTTAAAAAATATAATTTCTGCTTATGTCGTTTATTTAAATAATTACATAAATATAAACAAATATAATATATTAATAATGTTTTCAGTCTTAGTTTGTTTTCGATTTTGATTCTGTAATTATTTTAAACGTCCATTTAACTAAAATGAAGAGAAGAAATATAAAATGAAGGCAAAGAACTATTAGGTAAATAAGGAATGTTCGCTAAACATTTGTATACCGAAAGTTATATCGTAATATCAAAAACGTAAATGTTTTGCTAAGCTAATCGCGATTTAGAAATGGGTGTTGCTATTCGGCCATCGTTCGAGACACGACGACACGTAGCAAAATGTCTAAGTTTATTTATATTGCGTTAAGTTGGGGTATGCGGCAAGGGCTTTTATTCGCGGACCAAGCACTCGTCATCCTGCATTTTTCTTCTCGCAAACCGGGAGCGGGATACTTACCGGGAGAGAAAACTTTATAATCTGACTTCAGCCAGAAGTTTTCATATGGCAATTTATGACGTGCGGAGCGCTGATAGCATAGCACAAACTTTGAATAGTTAGAAACCTACAGTTTGAACTTTCAATGCGCAATCCCAATTTTGAAAAAAGTATTAACCAAAAGGGATCTTAAGCTTGCCTTTCCTCGGTTTAATATGTCAGAAACTAGCCAAGATTGTACATCGCACACTTTTATGACTTATCGAACATTTTCGACATTGACCTATCAAATTCCACACGTAGCACGTAGCAAACGTAAGCATTAGATCCAAAAGTCTGTAGTAAAATTATTTTATCTATTAGTTTCAGTTTTATATTTAACTAGCTTTTGCCCGCGGCTTCGCTCGCGCAGTCCTCTTTTATATTTATATATCGCGCAGAAAACCTATACCTAAGAAAGTACCTAAGGAGAAGTTAGTATCTCTGAAAAATGTGTTTTCCACACCTCCCAGATCTTATTACACTCTTGCAACCAGAAAGATAGCAGTATGACCCCATTCATACAGAACTCCGCTTGAATATCTTTGGAGTACGTACGCTGGAGTTAGATGAAGCGATAAACATATTCAACGGCAAAAGATTTTGGGACGCATTACAAAGTTTAAAATTGATACGACGAATGGTTCGTGACTTAAGAAAAGGGCCACAAATTAAGATTAAAGTCGATCGGATGAAAAATAAACTTTAACCACCCTTTTACCCCTTTAGGGGTCGAATTTCAAAAAATCTTTCCTTAGTGGTTGTATACATCATAAAAAAACTCTGTGCAAAATTTCAGCTTTGTAGAGCAAATGGTTTAGGCTGGGCGTTGATCATCTGTCAGTCGGATACTTCATTTTTATATATATAGATATTTAATAATAATTTCTATAATACTATAAAATTTCATCACGTCAGTTTGTCGTTTGTACGTTTCAAAAATATGTTTCCGATTAAATATCTTCGGACCGTCGAACTTGCGAGGCATTTGCAACGTGTTGGCGGTATTGGACAATAGGGCGTGGCATATCCCATTAAACTTTTTTTTTTTTTTTTTAAAGCCAATCTATGGACATTCATGGAAAATGTTGAAAATATTTTGTAGAGACTTTTGAAAAATTGCTTAACATAATTCTTAGAAAAATTATTAAAGTTAAAATTTAAATAAAAATAAAATTAAAAGTTAGGTAGTGTTAAGTAAAAAAATTTAGAAATATATTTTTTATAATTTTGAGCTTAAAGAGCCATAACTTTTATAAGGATGCTTATAATTATACAATGTTTTCAAGATCCGCTCTTGAATTGTCTTCCAAAATGTACAAAACTTTTTTTTTTTGCTATGGGGTAAAAAGAGACGTTCTTCCATATTTGATTTTTTGTTCGCCGGAACTTCAGAGATCTCCACTTAAAGGATTATACCCCTAAACTGGGATATCCTGTTTAGTATATTGGTTTAGTTTAGTCAAATTCCTTTGAATGACATCCGCAGTAACGTTCTGGTGTACTGGCTCGAGTCATTCGTTCACCAGTAAAGTAATCGATAATCCAATATTAGTGTTCACTTTAAGTAAATATTTAGATACAATTTTGGAAATTAAACTGAACTTAAAAGACCCAAGGCAATATTCACTTTTAAGAGCATTGAAAAAGCACTCCTCATCCTTACTCGGATCCTTAAATATTTATGCACTTTAAAGTGATTAATGGCTACGTAGTCCCTTGGCTTAAAGTTCCACAAGAATGTTACCACCCCAGAGAGCTATACTTACAACTTGAGGAAGCCCTCTGCCATTTCTGTTGCATCATATCTGAAACCTCACCCATCATTACCACTATATAGCATTTCTGCAAACAGCCCACCATTACATTACCCATCACTGCTTAGACACTACCGCTCTGCTGCAGCAGAAGACCATTAAATTAATTCTCAGGATTAGCAACAAGCAGGCATACACATTCCGCACTCACATACACACACACACAATACCTCATGCTCATACACATCGATCATCAAAATTAAATTTGCCTTTATCCGAGCGTACCATGCAGAACGTTCTGAGGAATTTCATAATCATTGCCTTTCGATGTGGGTCACCCCAGTCGGTGGAGGTATAGCGAGCACACCCCAAATTGCCAAAAGCTGTTCTCACCGCCGAGTATAACAGTGTGTCAGTTGCATATTGCAAACGGCCACAGGTGCATACCTGACATTTGAACGCAAGTGCACTCTAATGAGGAATTGTTGCAGCTTTCCCTATAGCGCCTCGTCTAACCCCCAAGCGCACACCATCGCGCATTTGTCAATAATTAATTGCCCTACTCACTTGTAATCTTCTGTCTCGTAGGTGTGAAGTGGACATGCCGAATAGCATTTGTGTTCGTGCATAACTAGGTGATGGTCACAGCTTGTGCAGTAATCGGGTCGGTCCTGACAGGAAGCACAGTTCGCCTCGCAAGGGACGCACGTTTTGTTGTCGTAATCTGAATGGGGGAAAGCAAACTTGTTAGGAACTCGATTGGCCATGCACAAATGAGAGAACTTACTTTCATAGTAACCATCGGGACAGAGTTGTAAGCAGACAGCCAAGTCCGTCACATGCAGATGGGCTGGAGCGCATGTTAGACAACTGTCCTGTCCAGCGCCAGCGCAGGTTTCGCATGATTCATGGCAAGGCCAGCAGACGCCTCCTTGGTTGGGAAAACTCCTAGGTGGACAGCGACTTACACAGGTGCTGTAGGGCGAGAGGATAATATACAGTTTCAGATACACATTGGAGACTTATTACAATGTACTCACTTGTCAAGTCGGTAGTGCTTACAGGCCACGCATTGCGTCGGTCCACGACCATAGCATCCCTGCGAATCACACTCCGGGTCACAATCATGCAGCACGAGCTTGTTATTCGAATCAGCCATCACGTTCTGGCGCTGCGGCGTGGGTATATTGTGTCCATCAACGGTGGCCACTGACTTCTCTGGATTGCTTCCGGCGCCGGTAAACAGATTCTGATAGTTCAAATAACCAGCGTACTGATCCGGGTTATAGAATCCCCCAGTCGGTTGTCCCAGATCGGAGTCAGTGGGGAAAACAAACGGATTCAAGCCCTGTCCCCTGCGAGACTGGTCTTGCAGATCGCCCTTTAGACGAACGGGCTTTACTGCTGTTCCGTAGAATATCAACTGCCATTTGGACAGAATACCCGGTTGATTGACACGCCTGCGTCCACCGTTTATCACCTGCAGATTCCATCGACCCTCGGCCTTCTCACCCCAGAAATGCACACTCAAAAATGGCCAATCGTCAAAGTTCGACTTGACAATGTCCCGTGGACGCTCAAACAGCAATGTACTCGTCGTACCCATTGGCGATGTCAACAGAATTCGGAGATTACCACGCGGGAAGAATCTCAAAGTTATCTTGCACTGAACGTGTTCCAGGTAGCGCACCTCATTGATGGTGCCCGCACATCCGTTCACATCCATATGCGTTTGCAGTGTATACCCATAGCTGCCCTCAATCTTACGGTCCTCATTGTTCTCGCGTGACTTGCAGATATGCTGTGGCGGCACCGATGTCCATTGCTCTGCTAGGCTGACCATGCCACCGGCATCCATAAGACCATAACCGAATTTGTGACTGTACTTCCGCTTGACTCCGTTAATGATCCAACCACTTTCCTTCTCCAATGGTTCCGGTCGTGATGTCATCACCACCAGATACTGCATGTCCCGCCATGTGAGATTGGGATTGGCCTCCAGGGCCAGTGCACAGATACCAGCTGCCAGTGGTGCAGATGCTGAGGTTCCCGTATGCTCTACTGTGCAGATGTGGTCGGGACGCAGTCGGCCGTCCATATCGACAGTTGCCACACTCTTGTCATGACCAGGCGTACCAGAGCTGTATGTGGTTGCTAGTGTTGAGGAGCATTCCTCCAGATACCATGGTTTGTAACTGAAATTAGATTGAATTTGGAAAATCTTTAAATGGTGGTCAATGTTAATTTGTTTCGAATGGAAGTTATGCAGGACACGAGGTGAAATTGTTGTTCTAATTGGCGACTTGAACAGAGAATTCGGATTTGATTTGGATTCATGTTATTCACTGAGTTGGCAAATTCACTTTCAAAATAGGGGGTCTTCCAATGGAACAATATTACCATAAATTGACAGTCAGGTAGGCACAAAAAAAGTTTCTGCTACTGAAATTAAATTTAAGCTGGCTATAACTCAAAGTGCTTAGCCTGCAGCGTACTACCCAACTGAGGTGGCTTATGAGTTTCATATATGAATGTACTTAGACCAAGACTTTTAAGTAGTGTCACACTTCATGGTTGCAATACGACTGATCTTTATTCAATAAGAAAAGCTTTTTACAATGTATGTACTAAATTAGTTTATACAGTAGGGTGTAAAAGTATTCATACATTACATCCCCCCAGACTTAACAAGAACTAATATAATGAACTTATCCTTAACTTAAAACTACCCAGCACCAATATAAACTGTGATATATTAAAAAAAGATAGGACAATACTAATTCATTTTCAAAGTTAATTATAATTCAATATTTATAACGTGGAATATTTTTCTTTAAATGTATTCTTTTTGACCTTCTTATTGAAGACTGTTTTACCTTCGATAAGCGTTGGTCTTTTCTTGAAACTACGGTTGAATCCCCTGCGACTATCTTAGAATTCCGATATGTTCTTATTGGAGCAAATCTTATTGTTTTAATATTTGATTTCCTAAGTTGGTTCTGATGTGCTGTTCTATGAATCCCATTTAAACTAATTAAATAAACAACATTACCTAATTTCTTTATAACAGTTGCGGGGGACCAACAAACATTTGTTTTACTCTCTGCTCTATATAAAACATTTTCCCCCTCATGAAATTTTATGATTTTACAATTTTGCTTCGGTATATTTTTCCTACTCTGACTACATGCCTTTCCGTTACGATTTGAATCTGCAGATGGTTTCATTAAATCCATTAGTGTTTTTGGAGAACTTTTAAATATCATATTGAAAGGAGTTTCATTAGTTACTGTAGTTGGTGTTGATCGATATTTAAGTAAGAAATTTTCAATTTTAATCTTAATTGGTATTGAGCTACTATGGATATCTAAAAAAAATTTCTTTAAGCTTGATTTAATGGTTTGCACACCTCTTTCGGCTAGCCCATTCGACTGAGGATGGTACGGAGGACTCTTCATACATTTTATACCATTAGATTTACAAAAATTTAAGAATGCCGCTGATCCAAATGGCGGCCCATTATCTGAGACTATAGTATCTGGTAGCCCAAAATATGAGAAAATTGTTCGTAAAACCTCAATGACTGACTCCGCTGTGGTTGTTTTTAACAGTTTTACGTCCATCCAGCGACTAAAACTGTCCATCAAAATTAAAAACGTATCCTTTTTAAAACAAAAGAAATCTAAATGAATTCTAGCAAAAAATCTTTGAGAAATTGGCCAGGTAATTGTCTCATTTGTACAAGCCCTCTTAGATGTCAACTCGCAGCTAGTGCACTGTCCAACATACTCTTCGATATCACGATCAATTCCGAGCCACCATACGTATGATCGCGCTAAGGCCTTCATTCGTACTATCCCCACGTGAGCATCATGCAATATTTTTAAGGTCTGGTTTCTCAAATTGGAAGGCATAAGTACTCGGTTACCATACAAAATGCAATTGTTTTGAATAGATAAATGTGCTTGTTTCCGAAAATAAATCTCAAACCCAGGCGGGATTAATTTGGGAAATCCCGTTTTTAGAAATGTATAAAGTTTTCGGAGCTCTTTTTCTTCTTGAGTTTTAACTCCAATTTCATGAAACGTTAAAGGAAAATTATCACTAATATTCAACGAATTAATGTTGATATCCTCAATTTCCGTATTGCTCTCTATAGGAAGGCGCGACAATCCATCTGCATGTTGCATTTTTGTGGCGGATTTATGAACAAGGGTATAGTCATACATGCTAAGAAAAATTGCCCAACGATGAATTCTGGCGGCGGCTACCGGGGAAGTACCTTTTTTCGGATTTAAAATCTCGCGCAACGGAAGACTGTCACTGTGAATTGTAAATTTTTTCCCATACACATATTTATGAAACCTTTTTACCGCAAATACTACTGCCAGTGCTTCGCGGTGAAGCTGGGAATAATTCTGTTCGGCTGGACTTAAAGTGCTGGATGTAAACAAAACCGGTCGCTCTTCTCCATTGACAATATGCGAAAGAATACCAGAAACGCCATAAGGACTCGCATCACAACTAACTACAACTATTTCCTTTTCGGGATCATAATGAACTAAAACTGAGCTGTTCATTAGCAGGCGTTTGCTTCTTTGAAAGGCCTTTTCACAGTCTAGCGACCACTCAAATCTAGCATCATGTTTAGTTAAATTGTAAAGAGGCTTAAGCTCTGCCGAAAAATTCCTAACGAAACGTGAATAATAATTAATTAGTCCTAAATAGGACTTAAGTTGGTGCACATTGCGAGGAGATGGAGCTCTTTTCACTGCTTCTAGCTTTTCTAAATTTGGTTTTATACCCTCCCCCGATATGCAGTGACCCAAATATTTTACTTCCCGGCAGAAAAATTTACATTTAGATAAATTAGCTTTCACGTTATGACTATGTAGTCTTTCCAATACCTCAAAGAGAATCGTTTCGCACTCTTGTACGTCTCTCCCACCTATCAAAATATCATCTATAAAACATTTTACCTTCTTAATACCCACTAAAATTTGGTCCATAGTACATTGAAAAATTGCAGGAGCGCATTTTACTCCGTATACGAGACGTCTATACCTGTATAACCCTCTGTGGGTATTAATGGTAAGATACTCTTGTGAATTCTCAGTTACTTCTAGTTGTGCGTACACTGAAAAAATTATTCTTCGTAATGGTACGAATTTCGTTACGTTAACTTGTTTTTCGTTGATTCAATGAAAAATTCGTTGTCTCAACGAAAAATTTCATAAAAAGTATTTGTTGTTTGATGAATCTTTCGTTGGTTCAATGAAAGTTGATTCGTTAATTTTTTTCCTCTACGCCAAATTGATGAAATTATTTTAACGTAAGCTTTCGTAATTTAATGAACTTTGAACCAACGAATAAAATTTGTAAAATAATGAAAACCGTCATACCTTAATGTAAATTTCATTAACCCAAAGAAAAATTTCATTAAATAACAAATACTTTCGTTGATTAATGTAGGAAACGTTAATCAACGCATTATTAATAAAAGAACGCTCATCACGCCAACAAACAGTTTCGTTCAATGATGAAAATGTTTCATAGTTTAATGTAAAATTACATTACCCAACGAAGGATTTATTAATCTATTATCAAAATGCGTAGATTAACGATTAAAACGTTAAACAACGCATGATTTATAAAAAAAACGTTTGCCAAACCAACGAACTGTTTCGTTTAACTATGAATACTTTTCATAGCTTAACGTAAATTATCATTACCCAATGAAATATTAATTAACTAATGAACAAGATCCGTAAATTAACGTTTAAAACGTTCAACAACGCATGATTTATAAAATGCTTTTCATAGATTAACGTAAAATGTCAATACCCAACGAAATATTAATTAATTAACGAACAAGATTCGTAAATTAACGTTTAAAACGTTTAATAACGCATGATTTATAAAAAGAAACAGTATGCCATGCCAACGAATAGTTTCGTTTAACTATGAATACTTTTCATAGCTTTACGTAAATTGTCATTACCCAAAGAAATATTAATTAACTAATGAACAAGATCCGTAAATTAACGTTTAAAATGCATGCTTTTTTACTGGCACATATTTTCCGATAGCAATAAACGATTTTTTGCAAAACGTTTCATTTTTGTACTGTTTCGTGTACGCATTTTACTGATGGTTGTAACTAGTGCCTTAACGTGTGCTATGTCGTGTCGCTGAATGTGCACACTTGCGTGGTGTGCTGTGTTGAATTCAACATAGTTTTTTGTTTTGCTCTTTGAACACCGCTTTGGCGTTGTAAATATAATGAGACGAGTCATATGTACTCTTTCTCTCATATTGCGCAATTGTGTGGTGTGGCGCATTCGGAAGATGAGTCATTTCAACACAACACAACACATGGGTTAGGATATAATACCTAGTATGGAGAATTACGTTAGGTACTGTTTACATTTCATTAAAAACGTATTACACGTAGGTAGATGCCTGGTTATGTAAATTCAGTTTTGAACGAAAATATAATTTGTACTGTTGATAATATTTGATCCGCATATTCGAAAACCACACGAAACTCACAATATCGCAACAACAAATCACAAGCTAGGAACATATCGCTACCTAGTGAATGTTCAAAACAAAAACCATGTCGATTTAGGTATTTCATGTTCCACCAAATTCATTAAAATTGACACCAACTAAAGGATATTTATAAAAAAAATATATGAGTGGTTTTTAACCGTCGTATAACACGAATCACTCACAATAATCATGTAGCGCGCTTTTCTCTCTTAGCGCTATTTTTGTAAATACCTAAATTTTGTTTCCCAGAACCCTACTCTAATAGGTACTATACTGCTACATAAAACAAGTAAAAGTGTTATCATCGGCCTGGCCGATGCTTTGATACCCTCCACTGCTTAAAGTCATGCTTAATGTTTGCCATGCGAGTTAAGCTACGAGTACACGACATACGCATGCCACTCTGACGTCACGATAATTACTCGACATATTGTAGAATATGTCACGTTTTATTATATTGTGGCATGTGCGAAAAGTATGCCGAGTACACGGCATGCACGTTTTGTATCAAAGTTGGCATATTCGTATGTCGACGGTGACTGGCATGTGTTTTGCCGCCCCGGAGATGCATGTAATATGTTGTAATATGTAAGGTGTTGAACAGAAATATTATTTAACTAATATTAAAGCGTCAGTAAATGTCACGCACTTCCATCGCTATTGGCTATTTCGGAGAGCAAAAAATCGCCTCAATTGAAGATTTCTTAGACGTTTTTTAATCCATTGACATTGTAGCCATCGTTTGATAGAATTTGTTACTTTATGGCTTGATAGAAAGAAGACGAACCATATTTTGGGATATATACTCTATTTATTTCGAAATGTCACCAGAAAGTCATAAAATATTAAAAATTTTAGTGATTTATTTTCGCTTTTAGGGCTTTCTGGTGACATTTCGAAATAAATAGAGTATATATCCCAAAATATGGTTTGTCTTCTTTCTATCAAGCCATAAAGTAACAAATTCCATCAAAGGATGGCTACGATGTCAATGGATTTAAAAACGTCCAAAAAATCTTCAATTCAAACGATTTTTTTTTTATTCTCCGAAATTTACATGCCATTCTGAGTCGGACATATGGGTGACACGCATGCCAACATATGTTAGCGCCAATAATATGCCGAGTACACGACATGCACCCTTTTATGACATATTCTGACGTATTGAGGTTTTTCCAAATTTGCAAAATCGCTTCCACATTTGGGCAAAATATGATTCAAAACTATTGCGGGAGCACTAACTCCTGGTCAACTAATGTCGATTTCCATTGGGCTTTTGCCGTTTTGCTCTCAGATCTCAGATTTTTCCTGCCCCAATGGAACATGAAATGAGATTACTTTTTTTTGCATTTGGGTTGGTGTGTTGACAGTCAGCTATTTTTTTTATTGCAATTTGTGTTTACAAATGTCTCTTGTTTTGGTATTGGTGAAAGTATGTGTGAATCGAGATTCGCAAAAGTGATCAAAATCTTAAATAAAGTGCTTTTTTCCATCAAATGGAAAACGAATTTGACAGCTGATTTCTAGAGCAGAAAAACTGGTCTGAAACTGGAAAAAGTGATTTTTATTGCAAAATGGAAATCGACATTAAAAGCTTATGAAAATGTTGTAAATGTACTCGCTTTTTGATAATACCAACAACAAACACTTTCAATAAATGTAAACTTATTTTCATCAAAATATACAACAGAAAGCTTAAAACAGTAAAGTATGTACCAGGGAAATTACAATAAATAGTCTTTGCTGTATTTTTCAAGACTCATATCATAACACGAATTTCTGCTAAATATTTACAATTACTTATTATAACTATACCTAAGATGTCATGTCAAATTTATATCGGCAGTTTCATTTAATACTACCTAACAGTCTAAAAATTTAAGTAACCCATTAACATAAAATCGTAAACTGTTTTTAATACAATGTGAACCCCGCACAACTGAAAATGTGAACATCTACCGAACACAGCTCCAACCCACCATGAATATTGAACATCACCAGCCGCTGCAACTCACGATCAGCCATGTTTTTTAATCTTCGCCTTCTCTGCTTCGCGCCCATATGCTAAATTAACAAAAGAATTCATTCAATAATGTAAAAAGTAAGAGTCCTTTTATCATTTCGACGAAAGATTTAGTTTAATTATGTAAACTATTCGTAACTTTATGAAACAAAACGTTCAGCCAACGTAAAATTTAATAAAGGTACGAATAGTTTACATAATCAAATTAAATCTTTCGTCGAAACAATAAAAAGACGCTTACTTTTTACATTTTGTGCAGACGTTGTCCGAGTGTCCGACCATAATGACCATACGAGTCTCGCGCGTGTTTTTAGTGTGAAAAATAAATAAAAAAACTAGAAAAAAACAAAAAAATCAAAGAAAAGTGACGGTATTAATCCAATAATTAAAAAAAAGAAAATCCTCTGCTTCGCGTCCATGGATAAATTAACAAAAGATTTCATTCAATATTGTAAAAAGTAAGCGTTCTTTTATTGTTTCGACGAAAGATTTAATTTGATTATGTAAACTATTCGTACCTTTATTAAATTTTACGTTGGCTGAACGTTTTGTTTCATAAAGTTACGAATATTAAATTAAATCTTTCGTCGAAACAATAAAAGAACGCTTACTTTTTACATTATTCAATGAAATCCGAGTTAGACCAGACGTGTCTCGTGAGTGCAAAATAAATAGAAAAACTAAACAAAATTGGTGACTTGCAAAATCTAAAGGAAAATCAAAGGAGGAAAGTCGCTGCCGAAAATAAGAAAGCCTGGAAGTAAAAATGTAAGTCATAACATTTATATTACATTCTTAATTTTAGAGTACCTACAGTAAACTCTCATTGAGCTCAAAAATTTACTCTGCTGAAAAGGTAACTACATTAAGTCGACTTAAATGAATTTTTAACTGTTTTGCGCATTCGATTCTCCAATTCAATATACGCGTAGTTGTAGGTAATCTTCGTATACTATTTGCATAGTCGATAAAAATGCGTATCAGTATTTAGTAATTATTCCTAATAAGATGATATTATACAGTCGAAACCGGATAATCGCATAGCACCACTATCCTCAAGCGAAGCCAGTATTAGTTGTGTATTTTGTACAACTTTTTCTGGCAAAAATTCTTTTATTCGCACAAGGCTCAAAATCACATAAGCAATATGCGCGCTTACTTTTTACATTTTGTGCGTATGACTTGTGTGAAAAATAATTAGAAAAACTAGAAAAACTCAAGGAAAAGTGACGAAATTAATCCAATAATTAAAGGAAAGAAAATCGTCGTCTGAGAAAAAATTTACTCTGCTGAAAAGGTAACTACATTAAGTCGACTTAAATGAATTTTTAACAGTTTAGTGCATTCGATTCTCCAATTCAATATACGCGTAGTTGTAGGTAATCTTCGTATACTATTTGCATAGTCGATAAAAATGCGTATCAGTATTTAGTAATTATTCCTAATAAGATGATATTATACAGTCGAAACCGGATAATCGCATAGCACCACTATCCTCAAGCGAAGCCAGTATTAGTTGTGTATTTTGTACAACTTTTTCTGGCAAAAATTCTTTTATTCGCACAAGGCTCAAAATCACATAAGCAATATGCGCGCTTACTTTTTACATTTTGTGCGTATGACTTGTGTGAAAAATAATTAGAAAAACTAGAAAAACTCAAGGAAAAGTGACGAAATTAATCCAATAATTAAAGGAAAGAAAATCGTCGTCTGAGAAAAAATTTACTCTGCTGAAAAGGTAACTACATTAAGTCGACTTAAATGAATTTTTAACAGTTTAGTGCATTCGATTCTCCAATTCAATATACGCGTAGTTGTAGGTAATCTTCGTATACTATTTGCATAGTCGATAAAAATGCGTATCAGTATTTAGTAATTATTCCTAATAAGATGATATTATACAGTCGAAACCGGATAATCGCATAGCACCACTATCCTCAAGCGAAGCCAGTATTAGTTGTGTATTTTGTACAACTTTTTCTGGCAAAAATTCTTTTATTCGCACAAGGCTCAAAATCACATAAGCAATATGCGCGCTTACTTTTTACATTTTGTGCGTATGACTTGTGTGAAAAATAATTAGAAAAACTAGAAAAACTCAAGGAAAAGTGACGAAATTAATCCAATAATTAAAGGAAAGAAAATCGTCGTCTGAGAAAAAATTTACTCTGCTGAAAAGGTAACTACATTAAGTCGACTTAAATGAATTTTTAACAGTTTAGTGCATTCGATTCTCCAATTCAATATACGCGTAGTTGTAGGTAATCTTCGTATACTATTTGCATAGTCGATAAAAATGCGTATCAGTATTTAGTAATTATTCCTAATAAGATGATATTATACAGTCGAAACCGGATAATCGCATAGCACCACTATCCTCAAGCGAAGCCAGTATTAGTTGTGTATTTTGTACAACTTTTTCTGGCAAAAATTCTTTTATTCGCACAAGGCTCAAAATCACATAAGCAATATGCGCGCTTACTTTTTACATTTTGTGCGTATGACTTGTGTGAAAAATAATTAGAAAAACTAGAAAAACTCAAGGAAAAGTGACGAAATTAATCCAATAATTAAAGGAAAGAAAATCGTCGTCTGAGAAAAAATTTACTCTGCTGAAAAGGTAACTACATTAAGTCGACTTAAATGAATTTTTAACAGTTTAGTGCATTCGATTCTCCAATTCAATATACGCGTAGTTGTAGGTAATCTTCGTATACTATTTGCATAGTCGATAAAAATGCGTATCAGTATTTAGTAATTATTCCTAATAAGATGATATTATACAGTCGAAACCGGATAATCGCATAGCACCACTATCCTCAAGCGAAGCCAGTATTAGTTGTGTATTTTGTACAACTTTTTCTGGCAAAAATTCTTTTATTCGCACAAGGCTCAAAATCACATAAGCAATATGCGCGCTTACTTTTTACATTTTGTGCGTATGACTTGTGTGAAAAATAATTAGAAAAACTAGAAAAACTCAAGGAAAAGTGACGAAATTAATCCAATAATTAAAGGAAAGAAAATCGTCGTCTGAGAAAAAATTTACTCTGCTGAAAAGGTAACTACATTAAGTCGACTTAAATGAATTTTTAACAGTTTAGTGCATTCGATTCTCCAATTCAATATACGCGTAGTTGTAGGTAATCTTCGTATACTATTTGCATAGTCGATAAAAATGCGTATCAGTATTTAGTAATTATTCCTAATAAGACGATATTATACAGTCGAAACCGGATAATCGCATAGCACCACTATCCTCAAGCGAAGCCAGTATTAGTTGTGTATTTTGTACAACTTTTTCTGGCAAAAATTCTTTTATTCGCACAAGGCTCAAAATCACATAAGCAATATGCGCGCTTACTTTTTACATTTTGTGCGTATGACTTGTGTGAAAAATAATTAGAAAAACTAGAAAAACTCAAGGAAAAGTGACGAAATTAATCCAATAATTAAAGGAAAGAAAATCGTCGTCTGAGAAAAAATTTACTCTGCTGAAAAGGTAACTACATTAAGTCGACTTAAATGAATTTTTAACAGTTTAGTGCATTCGATTCTCCAATTTTTCCTGAAAATCTATGAAAATAGATCTAAGACAGTTTACCTTTTCAGCAGACATTCAATTATTCTGTAATAGATTATGTACTCGGTGTTTACTCTATCATTAGATATTTGTATGTATTGAATATTTAGCAGTTCGTTCGTGCGAGCTGCAGCTACAGCACTCTTTGTGTTAAAGCAATTAACCGGTATTTTCAATTTCCTGAAATAAGCTGGGCCCTAATCAGCCCGATTAACCGAGAGTTTACTGTTGTTACACACAACTTTTACTGCAAATTACACCAAGAATATTTATTATTTCTTTTAGAACAAAATGATTTGTTTCTTATGTAAACAAGTTTTTTCCACAACGGACTATTTAATCACACATTTCAAAAGAAAACACGAACTCAAAACTAATAGTACATTTAGATGTATAGAAAGTTCTTGTTATCAGGTGTTTCACGATATTGCAAGCTTTAAAAGACATGCAAAGCGAAAGCATGAACCCAGAACTGCCGAAAATAAATCTATGTTATGTTTTAAAAATAAAAGTATCAAAGTATCAGAGCATACTGCAATAAAATCAGACTATACATTTTCCGAAGATTCTGGCAAAAGTAATGCTTTAAACATTGATGCATCCGAAATTATTTTTGAAGCAACAGACGAACCATGTACTGCCACACAGTCATTCAATGTATGTACTGTTAAGAGTTTTTTACAGTTCGCTGCTAAATTTTCGTTGGTGTTGCATGCCAATAATAATTTCACTAGAAAAGATGTATATGTAATTCAAGAACACATAAAGCAGTACATCACAGATCCACTCTTAGACATGTTTAAAGTATTTTCCACAAAAAAATTACAAATTGCTTGTCCAGAAATACATAATGAGTTTGTGGATTTGGTGACTGAGTGCAGAAGTCCATTTAAATTGTCTCAAACAGAATATCGTTTGTTTCAATGGCTAAAGGAAGAGCAGTATATGCAAAATGCACAGGAATTCACCATTGATCAATCAATAGGGGCCGTTCATCGCAGTGGTATATTAGCTTACGATGAAGAAAAGGTGACAGGCGTAATAATGCCAATGCGTTTTCAGTTTAGAAAAACATTTGAAAAAAAGGGTTTACTAATTGATGTACTCGAAAACATAAATGAGCTAACGAAATGTAGCCGCACCACAAATTTTGTTCAAGGAGAACTATGGAAACAAAAAGTGAATATGTATCCTGGCAAAAATCTAATCCCATATTTTTTATTTAACGACGATTTTGAAATTAATAACCCATTGGGTTCTCATAGCGGCCAACATTCAATAAGTAATGTATATTACTCATTTCCATGCTTGAGAAAAAAAGAATCAAAGCTAGAAAATATATATTTGGGAGCAGTTATTAAATCGAAGGATATTAAATCGTTTGGAAATGAAAAATGCTGGAAAGCCTTAATTGATGAGTTAATTCATTTAGAAGTAGATGGAATTGATATTTTAACAGAAAACGGTGTGCAGCATATTCATTTCATCTTGGGATTGGTGCTAGGAGATAACTTAGGCCTCAACACATTTCTTAATTTTAACAGATCATTTGTTAGTAACAGCTTTTGCAGATTATGTAAAATGCTGAAAACTGAAACCCATACAGCAAGTACTGAAAACGAAATTTTAATGCGGAATCGAATAAACTATGATAACGATATTGAAACCCAGCAATCTTCAGAAAGTGGAATCCGAGAAGTCTCATTATTAAATCGAATACCATCATTTCATGTAGTAGAAAACTATAGCGTCGATGTTATGCACGACTTATTTGAAGGAGTTTGCCACTATAATATGAGCCATATATTAAAATATTGTATTGAAACGGCGAAGTATTTCACTATAGAAACTTTGAATTCGAGAAAAAGGAATTTTGATTACGGATCAATTGAAATGGACAACATTTCAGGGGAAATAACAGCAGCTCATTTATCAATGAAACATTTTAAAATGTCAGCTCGGGAAATGAAAACATTTGTTTACTGCTTCCCAGTTATGGTTGGCGACATGGTGCATAAAGACGACGATGTTTGGGCTTTCCTTTTGAATTTTTTGGAATTAATAGATATGATCCTCTGCTGCGAGATCAATTCTGATTTTATTAATCTTTTAAGTACCAAGATAACTAAACACAACTCGGACTACACCCGCCTTTTTAATGACACACTTAAACCAAAGCATCATAATCTTATTCACTATCCAACAATTTTCAGAAAATCCGGACCATTGAAAACATTTTGGTGCTTTAAATACGAGGCGAAACATAGGCAATTCAAAGTATATTCCAGAGCTACAACATCACGAAAAAACATTTGCCTAACTTTAGCAATAAAGTATCAATTAAAATTTGCATATTCTTTAATGGATCTCAACTCTGAAGAGCATTCTTATTCATTTATTGAATCGGATCGAAAAATCAGCCCTTTTAATAACATTATATCCGAACTGTTACACATAGAGCATATGCTAATTAAATCATTTCACAAAATTAAATACAATGGGTATATATTCAAAGATGGATACTATGTAGCAACATACAAAAATGATATTAAGATATTTACAATTTTAAACATTTTTACTATTGATAATTTTTCAATTTTGCTATTTTGTCAACAAATTAACTCAATTCAATATCATCCACATTTTTTGGCTTACGATATAGAACCTGATGTCTTAGGAGAGTTTTCGGTATTAGATGTAAACGACCTTGTCGGGCCTCCTTTAACTTGCATTAAAACACCAAGAGGACGAACAATGATTAGAATCAAAGAACATTTCGCTGCAAATATATAAAAGTTGGGTTTATTTTGTTTTCAGTATCTCAACAGTATTAACTCACAAATATGGATATCAGGAATAGCGATATGAATTCTCAGGGGATGAACTTTAGTACTTCTTCCGAAAACGACAATATAAATTCGAACGAGGAGAACCCACTTAACATAGGAGTTGCACCATTACCACCTTATATCTCTGATGATGAGTTTTGTGACGAGCTACCCGAAACTGAGAGTGAACTCACTGACACTGGATTCAACTTGAACTCAGCTCAAACCTTTAATCCACAAGACCTCATTTTGATTGATGTACCAAGCGACGAAGCAGGCGTCATTATGCTGGATAGTGATGATAATTTTCAAATGGAATCAAAAAACGACAAACTACGGGACCTTCTGAAAAGTTGGAACTTAAGTGAGCTGGCAGATATCCTTATAGGTAAGAAATTGTTAAAGTCATTGCTACAGCATGAATTTAATTTCTTCTAACATTATTAAATACATTGTACTCCAGTTAAGAAGGCCAATCCGGTAAGTGTAGGCCACTGAAGTTCTATAGTAATGTTCTTTTGCACGCGATGCACTGTTTCTTGGTACCTGCGCAAAGAAATGGTTTTGCGAAGGACAAAGTCGTCAAAAAAACACGATTAAGTTCAGCATTAGGGATTCCCAGGAAGCATTTTTGTTCATTGGTAAAACATCGCAGCAGGTAGGGGATCATATTCTCCATTTGAAGCAAAAGTCAGAAAGTATTCAGCTCTTCCTAATAGGAATTGGGGATGAACTTACATTAATTAATGATTTTATTGTTTATTTTGACGGAGTTAAATTTAAATTTAAAACCTTCATTAGAGCAGTAGACATTCTGCTCAAAATATTTCATTTGTTTAACTTAGAATACCCCATTGCTTGTTCAAATTTGTTTAGATATTTAGGACTCTTCAGTCACAGCATTGATCTTCTTAACTGGGACACCATATTTTTAACAAATTACAGTATAATAAAAAACGTGCAAACGCATTTTAAATATGAACAAAATAGTGGACATAAAAGTCGCCCAAAGTCAAAACCTTTTTCAACGTTATTCGCAATGTTTATATTGCCAAATTTACTGCATTTCCGTTTTCAAAAATATACTATCTTGGTTTGCCGGATGCAGCCATGAACATATAAATAGCACAATTTCCAAAAAGAATATGAATAAATACATTTTAAAGCAACAACAACTTGAATTATGAAATCAAGTTATTAAAATACATTATCAGCCCAATTCTAAATATTCCCGGCGAAAAGAACTAGCCGGAAGATTCTTTCCCGGGAGTTAAATTCCCCAATTTCAAATTCCCGGGAGACAATTTGCTTTTTGCTTGTTGTTTTGAACCTAAAAAAAATCATTTCAATTTACCTCAATATTTAATTTGCAAAAAAAGAAAGGCTAACATTTTGTCATTAAACTCCCTAGCAAATGCGTGGGGAACAAACTCACGGCAAATTGCAGAATAATCTCCCTTTTGTTGACATTTGAAATGCCTACTTATTTTCCCGGAGTATTTTTCCCATTTTCGAATAGAATAGTTTATAAATAGTACGAGAAAAGGGAAAGCAAAGAAATTCCTCGGAAGTTTTTATTTAGAATAGGAGAAATGGGAAAAGGAAAAAAAATCCCCGGGAATTACCATTTAGAATTGGGCTGTATATGTTTTTGTACTATAAATATTGACCGCGTTGTAGATCACTACTTATGAACTACTGTTCTTTATATAAATTTTTACTGTATGATCATAGTAAACACTAGTGTCTATAAAATTTGATAATGCAATTTTAATTTTTCGCTATTTACGTCTCCGTGGTTTTGAAATCAAAAAATGATTATAATTTCTCTTTCTCATAGGAAAAAGGATATCCATTGATGTCTTAAGAAAAATGAAAAATTGCCACATTCCCCTTTACTTATCCGAAGTTCCCGATGGGCTAAAAATTTTATTTGAATTCGAGCTAGAAAAGTGGAAGGAGGAACATAACCGCATATATAGCAATGAGCATTTCTCACCGATAGTGTTACGAAAAGCAAGTTCATCCCGTTCATCCCCATATCCGTCTTCTTGTATTGGGTCACCTTGTGACAAATCTGAACAAACTGTTAATTTGTCAACTATTCTTAATAACACACTGAAAGGGAGGTTTTTGATAGAACATTATAATTCTAAGAAACAATTTGGTGATGAACAGAGGATCATGCTCATAGGCACTGTGGCAACCTATTTTGAGGAGAACAAAACAACATTGAGCTTAAAAGAAAGCTACAAAATCGAAAGAGAAATCCTCGAACGGTTTCCCACAGAGAAATTGGTAAATTAATAAAAGAGATAATTAATAATTCTGAAATTTTTCCTGTCTGACTTTCATTCGATTCGAATACTCATACCCGTATTCTTATAACTGAAAATACTAATTGGTTTGTATTTTTAAACACATAATGTACTCATTATAGACTAAGAGCTAGCAACGATTTTTCTCAAGTCATTTTAGCAAGGCTGTAACTTTGTTAGCTTAGTTGGGGGTGACTACTGAACACGAATTTTTAATGTCATAACCTCAAAAGGGCAAAAAATGTAGGTACCTCATTTTAGCAAACTTAAGATTTTGGTATGTGTTAATTTACGACCGATGTAGCCAGAAAATGCAATTGCCATATCAGTTTGCCGGTTTTAAAGTGCAAAAAAGGCAAAATTTAAGTCATAATAGCAAAGTTTAATTTTTGATATTATGTTAGAGATATTGTCATTCTACTAATTCCTCAAAGCTAAACCAAAAATCCGCTTTCATCATATACCAAAATCTTAAGTTTGCTAAAATAAGGTAAATTTCTTTCACTTTGAGGTTATGGCATTCCAATATAAACCAACGCAGCGCTGCCAGAAATGTATTTTCGTGTTCAGTAGTCACCACGAACTAAGCTCACAAAGTTACAGCCTTGCTAAAATGACTTGAGAAAAATCGTTGCTAGCTTTTACTCTATTATTTAATGTTTAGAATGTTTGAAAATCAGAATAAAGTTTACTAGAATTTAAAAAAAATCGTATGTGCTGGAACGGAAACTCAAAACAAGTGTGTCTGATTTCGATATTTTTCCAGGAATATTACAGAACGTCCACAAGGGGTCGACTTTATAACAAATATTGCAACATGAAAAGAGCGTTTGGGTCAGCGTGCTCCAGCCCCGTTCCCACTGAATCTCCAAGTTGTAGCCGTTCCGATAAAAAAATACTTGGTAAAAAAAACCTTATTATTATTTTATAGACACATTTTACTAAAATTGTCGTAATTATTAAGTCTCAGAAAGCAATGCTGAAGCTATTGTACGAACAATAAAATACGACAATCTCTCAGCAGACGAGTTTGACCATTATTGGCAGGGTTGCGCAAAATTTAGAATAAACCAAATTAGGGAATCCGTTTCAACTGCTGAGGCCTTGGACAAATGGCCTAACTATAAGCAGCCACTTGGTTTTCGATTGGTAATTTATAATTCTAATATTTTATATTAAAATAAATACACTAAACTTACGCACGCCTAAAAATACTCCTAGCGCAGCGCCGTGCAATGTATTTCAAGCGTATTCATTTTTATTCACTTAACATCTAATTATTGCGCAAAAGTATAAATAAAAAATGTATACCTATATGTCATCCACTTGCTTAATTAAGTCTCGAAAACATTTTTTCTTTCAAATATAGATCGACATGGACTTCAGGGTAATGCACAGCGGCGCTAAATCCCTCCTAGACAACTGGGATGAAGTATTTAAAAAAATACTACATTTTCTATCCGAAGACCGAAACATAAAAGAGCCAAGATTAAATGGGCTCCTTAATGATTTAAGGAACAACAAAATAACAGAAAGTAGGTTTAATATATTATATATTAACATAGATACATGACATTTTCTTTAAACTTTTACCCTCTTATTTATAAACTTTATACACTCTCTATAATAGCTCTAAACGCAAAAATCTAATATATACTTTTGTGATTTTATTTGTATTTTCAGCTGCTAGGGATGCTGTTCTATTGTACGCGATGCACGGTTTCTTGGTACCTACGCAAAAAACGGTGGCGAAGGACAAAGTCGGCAAGAAAAACACGATCAAGTTCACCATTAAGGATTCCCAGGAAGCGTTTTTGTTCATTGGTAAAACAGCGCAGCAGGTAGAGGAGCACATTCTACATTTGAAGCAAAGGTCAGAAAGTATTCAGCCCTTCCTAATAGGAATTGGGGATGAACTTACATTAATAAATGATTTTATTGTTTATTTTGACGGAGTTAAATTTAAATTTAAATCCTGCATTAGAGCAGTGGACATTCTGTTCAAAATATTTCATTTGTTTAACTTAGAATACCCCATTGCTTGTTCTAACTTTTGGGGTTTTGTACAACAGCATTTGTACCAAATACCATATTCAATAAAAAACTCTAAAATTAGCATCTTGGGTAGTGCACTTAGGTAAATGTGCAAATTTGTTAAAGTACATAATTATCTGTTTTTAATACCCAATTGAAATCAGTCTGACTTTACTTTTCAATTTTGTTACAATAAATTTTGTTACAATAAATTTTGTTGTTATACTGACTATTGAATGACATTAGTTTTCTTTCACAAATTTCTTTTACAGAATAGGTAATTCCAATTTCCCAGGTGATCCTGTAAGAATAAAGAACATATTTACTCAACGAAATAATTCGTTCAGGTAAGCAACAGGGTACACTAATTAACAAATAATATTCGTTGATTCAATGAAAACGGTACGTAAACTTATGAAAAGTATTGTTGATTCAACGAACACTTTTCGTTAACCAACAATCAATAAACGTTGTTTTAACGAAAATAAAACGTAATTTAATGAAAAAAATTCGTTAATCCAATGAAAGTGGGACATAGACCTATGAACGATATTCGTTGATTCAATGAAAACGGTACGTAAACTTATGAAAAGTATTGTTGATTCAACGAACACTTTTCGTTAACCAACAATCAATAAACGTTGTTTTAACGAAAATAAAACGTAATTTTATGAAAAAAATTCGTTAATCCAATGAAAGTGGGACATAGACCTATGAACGATATTCGTTGATTCAATGAAAATGGTACGTAAACTTATGAAAAGTATTGTTGATTCAACGAACACTTTTCGTTAACCAACAATCAATAAACGTTGTTTTAACGAAAATAAAACGTAATTTAATGAAAAAAATTCGTTAATCCAATGAAAGTGGGACATAGACCTATGAACGATATTCGTTGATTCAATGAAAACGGTACGTAAACTTATGAAAAGTATTGTTGATTCAACGAACACTTTTCGTTAACCAACAATCAATAAACGTTGTTTTAACGAAAATAAAACGTAATTTTATGAAAAAAATTCGTTAATCCAATGAAAGTGGGACATAGACCTATGAACGATATTCGTTGATTCAATGAAAATGGTACGTAAACTTATGAAAAGTATTGTTGATTCAACGAACACTTTTCGTTAACCAACAATCAATAAACGTTGTTTTAACGAAAATAAAACGTAATTTTATGAAAAAAATTCGTTAATCCAATGAAAGTGGGACATAGACCTATGAACGATATTCGTTGATTCAATGAAAACGGTACGTAAATTTATGAAAAATATTGTTGACTCGGTATAAGTTTTGCGTTGATCATTGAACAAAATTTCGTTAATCAATGAAAGAAATTCGTTGACTCAACGAATAAATCGTTAATCAACGAAGAATGTTATTGATGAAATAAAATGTTAATTTATGAACAGATTTCGTTAGTTTTATGAAAAATACGTTGCTTTATTAACAGCTTCGTTAATATATGAATTCCTATTCGTTGAGCCAACGAACGTTTTCATCGGCTGAATTTTAATGAAAAATTCGTTGAGACAACGAATTAATTCGTTGGATCTACGTATGTTTTTGGTTCAGTGTACGCACCTTCTAAATCTATAGTACAAAAAACATTACATCCTTCTAAACTAGCAAAAATCTCATCGACTCTAGGAAGTGGGTAGTGGTTTGTCTCTACAAACTTATTAATCGTGACTTTGCAGTCAACGCACAACCGAACTGCTCCATTGCCTTTATCAACCACCACCATCGGAGATGCCCATCTGCTGTACTTTACAGGGAATATAATATTTTCTGCGCACAGCCTGTCTAATTCTTTCTCCACAATATCTCGTAAGCCAAAAGGCACGGTGTAAGGTTTACAAAAAACCGGAACACTGCCTTGGTTCATTACTATTTCTGCTTTAAAATTCCTGATAGGTTCATTATTCGTTTTCGAAAAAACTGTAGGAAATCTGAGAATAATGGACGAAACATTTGGATCAACTACCACTTGATTAACATTAAATGTTCCCCGCCAATCTTTAAACAAGATGTCCATCCAGCTACGGCCTAAAAGGGGTGTGAAGTTCCTACTAGTTTCCACTAAATATAGTTTCAGATTCCAGTTTTCATTAAATCTGACCGAGACTACAACATCCGCAACACCAACTATTTTAACATGATCTCCAGATATAACATGCACGTTTTTATCACAACTTTGAACTACTGTTTCTGGAAAAATTTCTTTAAACATGTTAGATTGAATAACGGAAATGCATGCACCCGAATCTACTTCCATGTTAATAGTTTTATTATTACAAACAATTTTAATATATAATGCGTTATCTATTTTATTTATACAGCTTATATTGCTAAACTCTAAACAATGTAAATAATTTAATTCACTGCTCTCACTGCTTCCATGATTTGATGTTGTGTCCCTCAGTTCGTGTACATTGTTTTCTTGCCGCTTCATTTGCCTTGTGTTCGTTGTATAACAATTTTTTGATATATGACCCCATTTATGACAACGAAAGCACTGAATGTTCTGCTTGTAAGCTGATTTCCCCTTGTAACTATATTTACTAAGCGGAGAGGGAGAACGGTAGTTCCTCCTCTGCCAAGATCGATTGTCTCGAATGGTTGTTTGTGTTGGTGAATGTGAGCCGGAATTTGTATGTTTATTGGGACTTATATGTCTTGAATTGTCGTAATAATGTCTACCATTTTTTTGAATGTAATTGATACCCGAACGTTTGAAATTAATTGTTTCCATTTCATTTTGTATTAATTCTATAGATAATGCCTTTTCCAGAACTGCTTCTAAAGTCATTGTCACTGCGTCATCATCTATTAACCTAGCTTGCACTTTTTGATTACTAAGACCCATCACAAATTTGTCTTTTAAAGCAGTTTCTAAAAAATTACCAAAGTTGCATCCATCAGCTAAAATTTTAATAGCAACTTCATACTCCGATATTGATTCACTGCCTTTTTGTGAACGGGACCAAAATTTAAAATGTTCAGCGGTCATGTTCTTTTTAGGCTCAAAATGTTTTAAAAGTTTATTTATAATTTCAGTGTAAGTAAATGTTTCAGGCTTGCTCGGGGCAACTAACGTTTTAATTATTTTATAAAGTTCGATACCGCCAAAACCTATTAGGAATGACACTTTGTCTTTCTCGTCCGTTATTTTATTTAACCGTAACAAGTGGTCCATGCGCTCACTATATGAAGAGAAATCATCTCCCATATTATAATATTCAATATTTCCGACAAAATTTGTGGCCATTTTAGATTTATCACTTATTCCTTCTTCTTTCACTGATATAATTTCTTTTTTTTCTCTTTCGCTGGAATTTGATTCGATTTCAATATCCGACATGAGGCGATTTTATTGTAATATCGTTTATATGTACATACGAGTATTGTACATAATTATCTCTGCATATACTTTATACTTTTAAGCACTTAAAATTTCGCACTATGCGTCAACCAGATTCTACGGATAGCTTATTATTCATTAATTTTTTTTTTTTTTTTTTTTTTCCATTTGCATACGCCCGTTTTAAGTATTTGTTTCACGATATTAAATTTAATTTTTCGCGTACTTTTTCCTCGTCGCCATTTTCATATATGAATGTACTTAGACCAAGACTTTTAAGTAGTGTCACACTTCATGGTTGCAATACGACTGATCTTTATTCAATAAGAAAAGCTTTTTACAATGTATGTACTAAATTAGTTTATACAGTAGGGTGTAAAAGTATTCATACATTACAATGAGCTGACTACAATGGGGTCGGCAGGGGATTACGATCTGGCATTTCAGTCGATCAAGCCTGTAGGCTGTAGTCTCAAGCAAGATTCATATGAAAGCCAAACAACAGATGGAAGAAATCGGCAAGCTGTCAAATATCATGAAAGCTTGAGCGAGAATATGAAAAAAATGAACCAAGAAGCTTTTACAAGCTAGTAGGGTTCTAACTTGCTTAGAAACTATACACAACTAAACTAAATCTCAAGAATGGCGATATATACCTAAAGGCTGCGAAGATGATGATATCCACGAGGATATACCCCTGCCACTTGAGAGACAAAACATTTGGAAACTATAGTACTTTCATGACATACCACCAAGGGCCAACCCCGTCTAAAGGGCAGCGCAAGATAATTTTCCTACGCATCGTCTATCCGTCACGGAAGCACTTCTAGAAAATTACTCGCATAAAGAAGGGAGATTTGAAAATGGTAGCCATAGTAATATGGAAAATGCACTGCACGCTGATCCATCAAGGTCGGTAATGAACTCTCTTCGACGTCAAAAAAGGATTTAGACAAGGCGATGCGATGTCATGTGACTTCTTTAACATCGTTCTTCGAAAGAATAGTGCAAAACTGTCAAAAGTCCGTCCATTACCTACTCGGGTAACCCGACGATATCAACATGATCTGCAGAGCGCAGCGTGACACCGCTGGCGTGTTTATGAGCATTGAGACGGAGGCGGCGAAGATGGTTTTGGCGGTCAATCAAGGCAAGACAAAGCATTATGCTGTCAGCCAAAAACGACACCCAACCCCGACGTCTCCGTAAGAATGTCATCATAGACAGATATTACTTAGAGGTTAGGGACTCGTTGTCTCTTTGGGCTAAAAAGACAATTGTCGAACAACTCATGTAATCCTTTATAAGACCCAATCGTCCCCAACTAATGGGACTCACTTGGCATACGCATGTGGAAGGGTACCTCAACTAACTTGGCGTGCAAAACTGGAGACGTTTGCCTACATCGTGCTAGCTGGAGCCGTTTGTTGCTTGAGGTCCATGTCCACCCTGCACTGTAGCGACACCTTTAGTAAGTAAGCAAGTGGGGAGGGTATCATATTATTTAATAATTGTACATATGCAAAATTGAGTGAAATTGTTATTAGGGTCGATAAATCAACTCTTTCTTTTAATTTACTTTTTGAATATTATTCCGTGAAAATGTTGACCGCGACTACGCCTCAAGCAAAAAAAAGTCTGAAATCATCGAACGATAGCGAGCACCATTGACCGTAACGTTGTTGTCGCCAATCACCATCATCATCATCTTTAAATAAATATGGCCCAAAGATGTTCCCGGCCCGTAAACCACATTAAACGGTGTTTGTGGATGCATTAGCAGTGCTTGCAATACTTTTGGTTGTTCAGCAGACCATATACGACAATGTTCATTATTAACTATTAACGTAGCCTATCTATAACATTTTTTACTCAGCACAATTTTTGGTTATAAAATTCAATAATTTGCAGACGTTATACGAGCGTAAGTCTATCCATGGTGAAATGGCAATGCTAACTTAGCATTTTTTACTTTAACACGTGTCACAAATCACGCGTGAACTATCAAAAAAATCAGTCTGAAAAACCAAACAGCAAAAAAAAAAAATCACCCTTTATAAAATATATTTTAACGAAATTTAACAAATTGATATAGGACCCTATGTATACCTTTAAACTGAGGGTTGGAATTGGAAGCCGTATGGCTCACAGTGAAAACAATTGAGAAACGTTGTGATTTTTGGGGGTTAAACCGAGACCACTTAACTACTGTGTAAATCTATAAAAAAAAGAAGTTATATTTAGGTAACTGATGTTGTCTGTAATGCGTGAACGGATTTTGTTTCTGGTTATTTCCCATGATTCACATGATTCATCAATTAAAGGAGCGTGGCACCTCCTATAGAAAACAAATTCAAAATCTTATTACATATCTCGAAAACCACCGATACGGTTGAGCTACGTATTGGCCAGGAGGGCTTCCTGTGAATATCGAAACAATTGAACAAAGGAGCCTCACATACAAAAAAAAAAAATCATTCCAAACGCTATTCTTTCACATTTGTAACATTGATAGGTATACACTGTCCTGATTGACAAGAATATTAGGCAATACGATTCCTGGAAAATGGAAAAAAAAAATGTTGTGTACCACAGAGCATTACAATAAAAACTGTTTATCATTGATTTAAATGAATTTGAAATTGATTTTTTTTATTTTTCTATTTTGTACTAAGAAGTGTGTAGAGGGCTCGCTAGTTTTCAATAAAATCTTGTCGCTAAAATAAAACCTAGTGAATTCTTTCAAGTTTTCAATACCACACCTTTTACTACAAAGCCTGCCTAAAAAGTATACAGCTAGATCCATCCCATGTAAAAATATTACCCACCACCCTTGGGTGTTACTAAATACAATGTCAATGACAGACAGCCTTGTTCATTAAATCCGCATAATCAGTCAATATCTGTGTCTCCTTTAAGTCATATCAAATGAGTTAATTTGACTTTAATTTAGACGTAGAAGTGTTTATTTATAAAATTAATTTTGCCATAATAGTAGCTCATCAATTAATTACGCAAACCTATTCTAAAAATCTGGCAGTACCCGCCAGTGTCATTTGTGAGTATTGACAGCTCAGCACACATTAATTAAAAATAATTAAAAACCAGCAAAATAATAGGTCTAATTGACGTGGACCGTAGGCCAGGGCACAAAATTGTTAAAATTTTATATTTTTAAGTGACAGATCTCATTGTTACAAATCCTGCAACGCTTCCCACAACGCTTGAAAATCTGTATTATTTTATTCTTTAAATCACTTTTAAGAGATTTAAAATGGTTGACCGCTTTACGAGATTTGACGTTGTATTTCAACAGATTTCAGATTTAAGTGGATTTTTAACTTTTTTTCCTCTTGACTGTAGCACTGATTTTGCTCAAGTCGTCGATGTAAGGAGAAGTGGTGGTATCTTGTATGTAATATTGTAATCCGTTTTGCTCTAGTTAACAGCCTGACCGATCTTCATGTCAGTTAGGTACAATACTTGTAAAGGCGCCACAGACAGCTCGGAACGATGCTAAAGGAGTTACATTCAGAATTACTAGTTGCTTGTTGCTGGCGCCCATGATTTTACGTTCATACGACAACATTTTGTAGGTAAATTGGTCCTTGTCCCTCATCAAATTTATCTTCTGCGATTTTAAAAGCTCGTTTGGATATCGCCAGTTTTTGTTGAACAAACGTTTTTACGTTTTGACTATCATCGTTCAGGTTGAATGGATTAATTCGACTGTCAACAGATTGTTGGCTGTCTAAGCGAAAGGCTAAGTCTTCTCTCTCTATAAGTCACAATTGCGTTATTTATTTTATAACATTGTCAAATTTTAACGCATAAACGACAACACAAATATTTGAAAACAATTTCTGTGGTGTGCATTTAAAGCTATAAAACTATTGGTCATATAACAAATTAATTGCAATTATAGTTTCAGTTCTTTTTCTATGCTGCATATTGTTAATAAATCATATAACGTACCTCCTTTTTGCTGGTTAAAGTTATGACTTTTTAACAGTATTATGTATGTGTACATGCGGTGAGGTTGTGGTTTTTCTTTGAACCATATTGGTACTGTAGTTTTTTTTTTGTTCCTGTGAACATAATTACTCACCAAATATTCAGAATAAATTAATTAATTCTGCCGATGTATAAAATTATTTGCAGTTTTTTTTTTATTTCCAAAATAATTCCATTGAGAGCACATAAACACAAGTCTCAAAGCACTAATTGTGGCCAATTTTCCACCAATGGAATTAATTTAATACTGCCAATGGATTTTCGATCTAATTTGCTTTCATTTAATTATTTACTCATTTGTCCGTAGGGGTTGGCTTTTTTTTTTGTTTGCAGCTCGGTTTATTAACGTGTTAAATTTAAAATACCAGCGCATAAGCCTACACGCATTTGAACGGTATATTAAAGATAAATATTAGCTAAATTTAAGCGGATTGTTTTAGGCTAACTGAACATTTACGAGAATAAACAGTTGAACATTTTGTTAAATACAAATAAAGGACGAAATTAAAAATAGTTTGAATAATTTAAAAATGTTAAGTCATAGTTTATCCTTGTAATCGCGTAATGAGGTTGTTTGCATGGTTGTTTTTGTCTATGGTCAGATTAGGGGATGGATTGTAATTGAATCCAATGAGGTTTGACGTTTGTAATAATTTCAATAAGTTTTAGGGATAGGTTACGACAAATAAATATGAGTTACTGGTTGCAGTCGTAAAAGGTCTATTCGTTGTTGTTGGAGGTGTAAATATGGCTTGACTGCTACATCATTTAAATCATATTTGTTGCTTATAAAAGGTGTATCTATCATAATTCACGCAAAATGTAATTTTGAAAAAAATACAGATTTTTAATTAGAAAGCTTAAATTTTGTTTTGATTCATAGAGAATACAGATTGGGGTTGTGTATGGAATACCACATCGGATAAATGGTCGCCACGGCTTTGCTGGCAAGTACGCACTCTTTTATTGAAATTTTCTATGTCTATGTCGCATAAATGTGAAAATGTGGCTGCATTTTGAATCGGTCGTGGGCTTGTTTGCACAGACTTTTGACTTCAAAAAACCCCAACGAAAAAAGTCCAATGGTGTTAAATCGCAAGATCTGGATGGCCAATTCTGATCCCAAAAACGACCGATTACAAGATTAGGAAATGACGGCTCCCTGAAATTACGCCAAAAGAAATTACGCCAAAAAGTGTTTTGGAAAAAAGACCAAAATAATTGCGGCGTAATGGTTTTGGCAAAAACGCCAAAAAATGAAAACGAAAATTCACCAGAATGCCAGGAAATTACGCCATATTTTTGGAAAAATAGCCAAAAAGTAAAATGGAAATTACGCCACAAAAAATTTTTTTTTTGGCATAATTTCCAAGTTTAGTTTGGAAATAAAACCAAAACACAATTTTTTTTTTGGCTTAGATAATTTCCAAATTTAATATGGAAATTAGCTCCAAAATTCGTTGTAGAATAAATTACCCGCTCCGATAGAGTTGTTTAGAGATAAAACTAATGATGCGGGAGGGGGGGGGGGGGGGGAGCGCGCGCGGCCCGTCGCGCCGCTCGCGTAGCCGCCAACCGGCCCGTCGCGCCGCTCGCGTAGCCGCCAACCGGCCGGCGCGCGGTCGCGGACAGCGCGCTAGCGCGGTCAACGCGCGGTCGCGGGCAACGCGCGGTCGCGCCCCTTTTTTGGACAATTTATATTTCATTTATATTTCAGAGTTTAGCCAGCTAACACATTTAAAACAAACCAATTATAATAACTTTTTTTTATTTAGAGTCATGAATGTAATTTATATGTACATATCACTGTATTAGACGTACACCTGAAGAGTATCGGCGACAATTTCCCGACAGCACGGACATTTATAATTGTCTTCTCCATCAGCCACTGACTGGGCTTGTAATTTGATGTTGCACTCTGAACATACCTTTATATGTTTGCATGGCAACATTATAATGTTTGGGTGTAGCACTTGACAAACTACACATAAAACAACGGTTTCCAACTCTGCGCTTTTCGTCTGGTTTCCTACTTCGTCATCGTCATTATCATCCGAAAAATCTTCACTTTTGTACTGATCACGCGTGATCACACGTGCTTCAAAAATGCTCTTGAAACTAGGTAAAAGCATGTAATGTTATGTTATTTTGCGAAAAAACAACCATACATAGAGGGAGTCAAAGAATGCAACCTTTTGGCGCTTTTTTCTTTTCTATTAAAAAAAACAACAACTTTTTGGGCGTATTTTCCTTTTCAATTTTGGAAAAAATACCAAAAAGTTTTTTGGTGTTTTTTCCAAAAATGTTTTTTTGGCGTTTTCTCAATTTTCTTAAATGGAAAAAAGCCCAAAAGAGTTTTGGAAAAAATGCCAAAATTAGCGGCACTTGTGTCAAAATATTTGGGCGATTTTTCCGAGGAAAAAATGCCACAAATTTGTATGGAGGTTTTTGGGCTTTTTTTCCATTTTATTTTTTTGGCGTAATTTCTTTTGGCGTAATTTCAGGGAGCCGGAAATGACCCATGCAGTAATTGAATTGTTTCTCTGGCTGTATGGCATTATGTGACCCCGTCTTGTTGAAACCACATATGTTGGTCATATCCATATCTTGTAATTTAGGTATTAACAATATTAACCAGTCGCATTTTCGAAAAAGAATGGTCCGATAAAATGCCCCCAGCCCAAAATCTGCACCAAACAGTCACGGGTTGTGGACGCATTTGTTTCTCAACAATTATACTCGTGGTTTTTATGAACCCCAAATGCGACAATTTTGACGATTAACGAAGCCATCAAGATGAAAATGAGCTTCATCAATGAAGATGCTTTTGTTCGAAAAATCAGCATTCCGGTGGTTCCAAATTCAACGAACTCTCTTCGCGCTGCATTGTCACTGGTCAGTAGTCTTCAGTTATTGAGTTTATTCAACTTTGTAAACATGAAGTTTCTAGTCTTTCGTGAGAATTCGCTGTATGTAGAGAGCTTCCCGAAATGCCCAATTCTTCACTACGGTGCAGAATTGATATTCCTGGACTGTCAGCAATACTCTCGCGATCTGTTTCGATGTTTTCTGCCGAACGATTTGGATCATTAATTGATCCAGTCTCATTGAATTTTTTGAATAGCTAATTCTCTTTACAGTTGATGGTTTTAAGTCAATACGACCGACGGCCACGTTTTATTCATAAATTGCGGACTGTAGCGGACAAACCTTCATTATTTTTAAAATATTGCTCAACAATGAAAATTCGTAGATATAGCGGTCAATTTTTACTAACCCCGAACTGTCAGCTGTCAGATTGTTATCTTTTTTTCCGTTGGCATCACTGACATCAATATTAAATAGCACAAAATTAAAATTTTGCGTGAATTATGGGACACCCTTTAAGTATAAGAGAATATTTATTTGACGAATTTTATTGTCACCACTCTTATTTTAAAAGAAAATTTGTTTAGACCAAAAACTATGAAATAACAATTTTTTGACAAAAATTATCTAAGCTTGGAAGTTAAGTCATTAAGTCTGTCGCGCCGCCGCCTATGAGCCGTTGCACTAAAAAACGTCAAGCTTCATTTGACAAATAAATTTCTCAAATATTTCATCAAAATATTCTCCACAGTGGACGTGCGGTATAAACAAATGACGATACAGTAATAATTTGTCACTAAATAGACAATAGGGAAGGCTCGCAAGGTGCTGCAAAAGTTGTTCCCCGATGTTCTTTGCATTTAAATTTTTTTATTAATGAAAAACCTTGGTTCTGCATAATAAGATGTCTTACATTTTTTTTCATTAAGTCGAGAAAATGATATCGGCTAATTTGCTGCCGCCTGAATTTATGACCATTCGGGCAAAGTTTATGACATTTATCATCACTATTGCCAGAATTTACGGCGATAGGTCTTTCTTGACGTATATTCTCTTTGACCGCTTCAAGAGTATGAGGCTTCGATGACATTGACATTATTGCAAATATCCCCATAAAAATATGTCTGGTATGGTTAAATCAGGCGGTCTTGCCGGCCAGTGCAATCGCCAAAACGAGAAGTTAGGCGACCCGCAAATGCAGCCCTGAGAAATTCGGTGTTGTCCCAACAGCTAACAGGATATGCACTGTCTAAACTTGGTAAAAATTTACAGTCTTACGGTCATTACAGGGAGTTTCACACAAACTCTCTGTAATGACCGCCGATTGATAAATTGGGTTTCAATATGGCGCGTAATCTGGTTGATACTCCGGGCTCCTCTGCGACGTCTCCAGCAACAGGTGCGATATTCTAGCCGGGGCCAGCCAAACTTGGCAGCATTTTATACTTTTCTAGGCGAGCGGCTAAACGTCGTAGTATTAACCCAGTTAGTGATGGACGACCAGCTGGGCAACACCACCGACGAATTATTCCGCAAAAAAACAAATCGAAAAAATCGAAACAATTATTCCCCGTTATTTAGGAATTATAGTGATTCATGCCTTGTTGACGTGAATTTTGAATCTGATGTTCATTTCACAAATGTCAAAGTAGAATAATTAATATTTGCACTCATTATTTGCAGTTCCATTCGGCACTTGCCGCCATTTACCCCACCTTGTATAACAGTGAATAAAGCACGTCTGTCTGTCTGGTTGTCGTTGATAATGATAACGTTTCTAGAATCGGTGTCTAATCTATGGACGATCCGTCTTCTAAAAGTGTTCACGAATGGTTTCGAATTAGGGGACGTAGCATCACCTCCTCGTTATGAAGAACCCATTTTTTTTTAAATGAAGATCTCAAATATTATTTGTAAATAAATTTTCATATATAGCTAACTTTATTATTTTTGTTTTCTTTACTCTAAATTTTATATACCGCAAACACTTTTTTACATTTTACTTTGTTATATAACAAAGACCTAATAAAAGCTATATTTTTTTCATATACAAAAAAACATAAAAATAAAATTGAGAACAAATTTGCCACAAATCACTCAATTTATATTGGCTTCAATGTATGATTGTTTCTTATTATCGTACATCAAAAAAATATGAAAGGACTTTATGTCAGCAAAGACAAAGCAGTAAAATAAAAATTCTCATTATTAGGTTTATGGAGCTAAAAAGTAGATAGGGTGGTAGACGAACTTAGAGGGTAATCAATTGAAAAAAGAAAACCATTTTCGAAACAATAAAATAAGGTGCATTAATATTGAATGTATTATATGCGCCAATTATGTCACTTTGACCAGAAGACCTCACATTTCACAATTCGGATTCTTTGAGTCAAATTGTGAGCAGAGCTATGTTGGACGGAAATGTATATACTGCCACTGACAGCAAGCAATATCAGAGTTTCTCAATCACTGTATCAAAACAGGGGTTTCGTTTCTGCTTATTTTGAGTCAACTTCACCTCCTTCTTCAGATTATTACTTATTTGATGAAGGCTAAAGGAGTCGGACATACTAGTGTCATATGGTTGGCTTAGAAGAGGGCATACAGCAGTACGGATTTAACATTTGGATTCGAAGAGCCTTGGATTTTTGGTTTGGTGCGTAGGGATATTTGACTGGAGACAACATTCCAAAAGCTCTGCGGGCTTTACTTATTCTGCTATCAACATCCAGATCCGTTCTTCGCTATCGTCCGATACAAAACTGTCTAGATAGTTAAATTGTTTAAGCTCCTCAATGTCTAGTCTCAGAATAATCGCCTGATGTGCTGAGCGGACAATGTGCATGATTTTGGTCTTGTTGCAATTGATGTTACGACCAGCCACCTCTCCATACACTTGCAGTGATTGGCACATAACAGATATCGCCGGCATAATCCAGGTGGCTTAGCCTCTCAAACGGTCTCCATTGAATACCATTGAATACAACAGGATTGGCGACAGGATATCCCCTTGTCTTACTCCCTGTCGCACTTCGAAAGAGTCGGAAACCTGTCCATTATGTAGAACGAAGCATCTTGCGGCGTGATAGGACGACTTCTTTATAACAGCAACAATCTTCGGGGGAATCCCTCTCCTATCTAAAGATTTCCAGATCCATTCCCGGTTGACTCGGTCAAAGGCCTTCTCAAAGTCTACGAACTTAAAGTAGAGCCGTGACGTAAACTCGGTTGACTGTTCCAGTATTACACGTAGGGTGTTGATGTGATCGACACAGGACTGACCAACACGAAAACCCGCTTGATGCCTCTTAAGCGTATTTTCTATCCTGTCCTTTGTCGGTTCGAGAATGATAGTTGCCATTATTTTCGGGAAAACAGACAAGACGGTAATACCACGCCAGTTATTGCAGCTCTTAAGGCTTCCTTTTTCCTTAACAATGACTCCATCGTCTTCCCATCATTTAGCCTATATTAGTGATAGCAGTAAACAGGCCGTTGTGTCGGGATCGGCTTTCAGGAACTCGGCGGGTATGCCATCAAGTCCAGCTGCTTTGTTGACTTTTAAGAGAGTGATCGCAGTTTTGATTTCTTCAGCTGTTGGGAGTCACCCCCTGTAAGATCGCCGCATTTCTAGCTGCTGGGAACTTATCGTTGGACTCAGCTCATACCTCATTTAGCAGGGCACAAAAATGGTCCCTCCATCTTCGCAGTTGATGTTCTATTGTTACCAATAGTGTGACGTTCACATCCAAAACAAGAAGGTTGGTGTTGCTTTTACAGCCAACAATATCCTTGGCGATTTTGTGCAGCTTTCTCGTATCTCCTCTTTTTGCAGCACTTTCCGCATTCTTTTTCTTCTGTCGCGCCTTACACAGCGCTGCACTGTCTTGTGAGCTACTCGATACGTAAAGCCACTTTACGTTAAACGTTGGTTTCGGCATTAGCTTTAATCTCAACGATCTACGATACTCGATTTTGTGCTAGGTGTCTTGGGATATCCAAGGGTCTCTAGCTCTCGACATTTTGGGCACAATTTCGGGGCCAACCTCTATAAACGCGCTTTTTGCTTTTCCCAACATCGCTTCTATAGATGGTTATATTAAACTCGCTTTGCCGTTAAGTGTGGTGATGAAATTCCGACATGTGCTGGGGTCTTTTAGAGCATTGGTATTGAATTAGGTTTTCCTCGCTGCATTTTCATTTCGCCGCTTGACAGCTGCTGTGCGTATTTGGATATTTGCTAATGCAAAATGGTGGTCACTCCCTGCGTCCGCACTTCTCTCGTTTCTGACATCACAGATGTGAGTTTTGCAAAGGCTATCATAATTGCTCGTTCCACCAATGATATCAATGTCGTGCCGTTTATACCACAGTTGCACCAATTTTCAAAAGATTGTTTTAAGCATCAGCAATTTTGTCGACTCTCGAGTTTTTCACAATTTTCTGTTGCACGATACGAACATGCAGCTCAATACTTTTAATCCTCTAGTAGTACTGAAGGTCAGTCGGTATAATTTGATTTCATCCCACATCACGTCATAAAAAATGCGTACAATTGACCATCAATGCCAATTATAAGTTGGTGATATCTATCGTAGGTGCTACAACCAAACGAAGCCACAAATATTTTATGTCAACCTCGTCAAATTTGACGCTGTATTTGTACACCATCTATAATAAGACGGTTTACAGACACGTAAAAACGAGTCTTAATCGAAGAACGTTCTAGAATTTTGTATCATCGTAAATTGACATCGAAGCAAACTCCACCCGAAAATAATAAAACCCCTCATCCGAGTATTACTATGGCAAAAAGTTATTTCTCGGCCTCCGTAATAGGTTGGCCTGCCCAAATGTCAAACGAATTCGCATTCGTCGAGCCCTATAAAACGCGATGTGAGAATATTTACGCCGCAATATTTCGTTGTCATAAAATTCAATTTACTTCCCTTTCATATTTTTATTTTCTTCCTTTTACGGATATTGTGTGGTAAAATTGGACGCTTGGGCCCGGTATAAGGGACTCAATCAACACCCCAACAATATATTCGTCCTGGTATAGATGTTGCTTGCCTACAACTGTTATGGTGTAGTTTAGTGGATGTGTGATAGACATTTTTTTTTTGTTCGTCTTTGTTTGGCACCTTGTAGGACTTTGCTATTATAGTAAATCGCAAATGGAAATAGATTTTTTTTCCTTTAATATGAAATGGAAATAATTTTGTTTCCCTCAGCAACACGACACAATAACTTTATTTGTATGGAACAATACCAAAGGTGGTTAGGGTAAAAAAAAAATTGCAAATTCCATATGTATAAAAATTTGAAAAAAAAAAAAAAAAAAACAATATCCAATTGAATTCAATTTATTTCACGTAAGTATAGTTTTCCAACCACCCCTCTTCCCATTTCAGAATGTCCAATGGTACACAATTGGGAAAAAAAAGCTGAAACACATTTCCGCACAGGATGGCTGAACGATGACGGATGGCTATGCTGGGCCCTGGGCCATTGTTTGCCATGGTACTTTGTTGACGTTTAAATTACGCAAGAAAGCCTACGAATGATTTTCATTGAAGTTTCCTTTCATGCTCTTCTTTGTGTTTCCTTTCTTTAAAAAATAAAAGAAAATAGTAACTAGGTAAGAGTTGAAAAGGGGTTGGTATGATATTCTACGCCACATTTGGATTCAATTCATGATAAAAAATTATTATTTGATCCTGTTTCGCATTACATAAAACAGGAAGTTCGTTCAATGTAATAGGAGTCTGAATTGTGATCCGATATCATAGAGTCCACGCGTATCTATTACGGATATGAAAAGCAAGTTGAAGATAGAAAACAAAAAAAAAATATGAACAACCCACAATAAAATCCGAAATGCAATTATAAAGTCTATCAAATGATTGAGAGAAAGAAAGGGAGCAAAATAAATTTGAAGGGATTATTAAATATTTGATTGATTGGGTTCGGAGAAAGTTAATTTCGTTTCGAGTTTATTGTTGTTTTCTTTGGAAAGGTTTTCGGTTGCGTTTAATTTTTTATTTTTTTTTTGCTATAAAAACGAACATAATTAGAGAGTAGCAGAAGAGCACGTTTCATCATGATGACATTGTTTGTTTGCTATTTTTTTTTATTTTGAAAAAGGGTAGGTCCGAATTAGTTGGGGTTAATATGCTGAAACGGGAGAAGCTTTTGACGGTCGTTTTAATTGGAAAAATTGTTTCGGTTGAATAGGGACGGGTATCTTAGTGAAACGAAATAATGAAGAAATGGTTTATCTTTTGTACCAGCTTAGAGGCGTGTATTTTTTGTTTTTTTGTTAACATACATAATTACTACTTTTAAAATGACCAATTTCGTTTTGAGAGTATTTCATTCGTAGTAATATTCACTGCGAGTACCATTTGGGAGGTACCTACCTACCTACAATTTCCGACAAAAAATAAGTTGAAATATGTCGATGTTGGTCTTATAAATAAAACAAATATGTAGATAATTGAAGCAACAGCTCCGCATAGTCACCACTGTCTTAGCTCCTCGCAACCATTCGGTTATGTGAGTTTTTATTTTTTGAGAGGAGTGGAAGGGACTTGCTAATTTATGCCGAGTCCGACTGGCTGAATTGAAAAACCTTTCCAGGGGCCTGTACCACAAAACAACAATTTAACTTTTTAACAAGTAATTTCTTAACATATAAATTTAACAGGCAAAGTTAGTTTCTGTACCACCAAATTAATCACTATGAAAGTTAACAAGTAAAATTTCCTTTAAAACTTGTTGTAGAATTTTGCCAAACTAAATGGTGATTTAAAGCGCGTGTGCGCGTTGGGAGAATAGTTCAGTTTAGGCTAATATGCGCATAGTTCAAAGCATAATGCAGATTTTATGCACGAATAGAATGAAGAATTCTCTGGAAATTAACGTAAACGACAACCTAAAGACAATAAAATATAAATCTCAAAAAAAAAAAAAAAGTTGCTAAATACGCCTGCCTGACGATATCCCGAGGGGAGCAACGAAGATGTATGAGCAGGGTCGCAGGTCCTGCGATAAAAGAGTTTACAGAAGTCCCTTAATCACACGAAGCGGGCCAATTAGGTTTAATAAAATAAATTATTAGTCGCCTGTTTCACTACTTGAATATATGGAGTTTTTGCTGCTGCAGATTGCAGTTTGGAAACTTGGGCTTTGGGATTTTTGTCTTATAAAAGCAAAACAAACATTAAACTGCTTATAATTATGATTTCAATTTAATAGAAAATAAAAAAAAAACACGTGAAAATCTCCAATACCAAATCAAAAATATAACTTGTTACGAGCTAACAATTCATCAGTTAGAATTTTGCAACAATTTAACTATCAATTTTATTAATTCTTGTTTTTTTGTATAGAAACTGGAAATTGACCAAATTTCCCACTTGTTAGAGTTTGTGTTAACACTTGTTAAGGCGATTGTTTAATTATGTTTTGGTGGTATAGAAAATATTGTTAATTGTTAAAATTTGCCTGTTTAACTAAACTTGTTGTTTTGTGTTTCAGGCCCCAGGATAGCTATACTTTCGAATTTTTATCTGAGCGGCGCTGTGATGCAATTTCGGCATCTTTAATGCTAGATCTAGCATTTTCAAAAACTCCAGAATGATTTCTTTTTGCATTTTCTTAAATTGTACAAATTTTAAAATATTAATTAGTGTTGTTGTTCAAAATAGTTATAGTTCCGACCGGCAACTGGTTACAATTGTGGTAGCTGTTGTGCTCTAAGCAAATTCATTTGAATTCTGTCTTAAGCTTAGTAGGGGAGAGTGGGTATGTATGGGACTCTTTTCGTTAAAAACTCAACTACTCGAAACTTATAAATAATATCTGCACAAAACAGTTTTCTTAATATAATATAACATTGTGGCAAGCTATTAAAAACACAAAAGTAATAAAACGTTTACCAAAATAGAAGTTAAAATTCATTCCATGTAAAACCTAACTTTGTCCCATTTCTCCTGGTTGCAGGAGGATTGGGACAGCTATGCGGTGGAATGGGACAGCTAAGTTAAAATCTTTTTTTCCATAAATAAAAAACGATAACATAAGTTTTCGGTTTATTTAATAAAACAAAAACATAACACAAAATATATTATTTAGATTTAACAAAAAAGAGTTAAAAACAAACAGCTTCACTTATACCCATACAAAAAAGTAAAAAAAAAAAAACATTACAAAAATGCGTATAAAAAAAGGAACAATTCAGAAAAGTGGGTATCCATGACAGTGATACAAATTTGGATTTTAAATCCACACTAAAGGAATAAATATCCCGTGGAATCCTCTTATTTGGTGCAACATGCTGAGGTTGAGGTTGAGTACACTGTCCCATTCCTCCTGCATAAGAGTGTCCCAATCATCCTGTAGGGCACCTTAACAAGTTAAACCAAAATATCACTTCAAACATGGCACAGACTAAACAAAATTAGAATCAAATCACTTCGTAATAAATATTATTCCAAATCCTTTTTTTTTTTTGCTCTCCACTGCGTAAATACAACTGCGCACTAAAACTGCTTTGTTGACAAGTGGGTACACATTAAAGAACAAACTTGTGATCAGCACAAATGGAAAAAAGGGTATGACGCTGAGAAAAATGCTCGCGTGTCCCATACCTCCTGGGTCCCATACATACCCACTCTCCCCTGCCCTAAGCACTTCAAACGAAACTTAATTTTAGCTGATCTCTAATTTTGTTCTCCAAACATTACCTGCATACCTAACCTATCAATGTTCCAAATTTTACAAACTTTAGCTCCCATATAGGTAAGTATCGACAAATAGCATTTGAAATGTATTTTTTCGTAGCTCTTCGAAACTCCTTTCAAATTTGATCAGACTTCACAGAAAACCTTTTTTGCAAATAACAACGATTTTTTTTTTCAAAATTTTAGCTCAATCGGTTTCAAGGTTTCCGAGTTTTACCATCATTGGTGGTGTATTCCTATACAAAATGAACATTTCGATTTTGAGGCTTTTACTTTGGAGTTTTCCGAATTTTCCCGATTAAGCCGAAAACGGCTTAATGATGCGATGACCAATGAACAGCATTTAAATTTGTATTTATATATAAGTATAAAAAAGTGTGTGAGCTTAAAAAATTGAAAATTTCAACTCAATATCATTCAAGAGTAATTTGAATGACCTTTCTGCCAAAATTTACATGAAGTAAGTCCAAATTATGAGTAGAATTAACTTTAGTTTTGTCAAAATACTTATGGCCACCATTGTACGTCTAATAGCGACGAAAAAGCCGTGAAAGGGGCTATGGATTGGTTTTGTATTTGAACGTATTCAGGTTCACATTGCTGCCGATCAATTGGGGTTGTTAATAACCATAATAAAAATGACTCCTTCATCTGATATGATTGTTGGAAATTTATTGTCCACAAAACAGGTCATTGTGACGGATTTAGAAATACGTATACCACCATCTCTCTCATTACTGCCAGGCGAATCTATATACAATACACAAGACGACAAACACGATACGAGGTCATCCGATAATAAAAGAAATAATCTCAACCTGGAAACTATATTCCCGAAAAGTTCAATCCATAGTTATAGCCCAGATAACCATAAAATCAACGCACAGTAAACGCTACAAACCATATTCACCAAGATATTCCACCGCGCCGCGCTTCGCCTCGCGCGCCGTAAAGAATGATCATAAAACAACATTAATCTAATGAAAACAATTGCAAGCGTGTTGCGAACTTACCCTCCTTGTGTAGCGCTCGATATTGATAGCGTGAATATTGAATTTGTGTATCCATCACAGTTGCACGAGTCCGTGTAGCGTCCACCGTTGCCTGAGGCCCATACAAATATTGAACCTTTACCCTGGCGGCCGCTCGTAACTCCATAGATGAATGCACGCCTTGCCAGCGGCCCAGGACCATCAACCGTCGAACCATCATCTTCAGGTCCCCAAGAGGCGCTATAAATATCGATATGTTGTGGATTCAAGCTAAGTGCTTTCGCTTCGACAGCATCATTAACGCTGCCATCCAACATCCGGACGCCTAATGAAGACACATAAAATGAATGGAATCAGTGAGAGAACCAGAGATAAGAAGCTTTATGTTGATATAAGGTGCGGAAAATTAAGATACATTAATTCATTCAATCACTGCACACAGACAATAACGCGCACACTACTTCGACAATGACTTACCTATCTGACAATATAATAGCTCGGATTGTATTGATTACAGATAAATGGCGGGACAACATAATAGACTCAAGTCTCGAAGGTGGATGGCGAATAACTGATAGCTTTGGCCTTAGTGTAGCCATAAAATTGGTGAACAGCTTTTGCCCTGGCTCTGTGCAAACAAATGAGATGAACTTTCAGCTATATTCGGCTTAATTAGCTTATTATCCTCGTAGCCTGTGTTAATTTACTGCGTAGACTATACAAAGGTAGCTGGCTGTAAATTGAGGTTGATTTAGTGCCCCGCGGGTGCAGAGGCGATGGTGTCGGTCGGTGGGTATCTCTAAATTATGTAGGTATAGCGAACAGGAGTAGCATCAATTTATTCCTTTGATATACGAGAAGGAGTTATTGGTACAACAATTTATAAAAGAGGGCGTGCGCGAGAATATAAATCTCAAGGAGGTACTTTACGAAAGAGGAGAGTGACTATGTTTTTTTTTTTTGTTAACTTCCTCTAAATAATGAGCTGTTTGTTGAAGATTTTGATGACCTTAGAATTGTGGATTGATGATTTCATTAAATTTTTTTTAAAGGCATAACGACATTTTTTGTGTTCTTCAAAAAAACAGTCTTTTGGCCTACCATCGGTAGTTATAAATTGCAGATGTTGACCAAGGGTAAGAAACACCTTGTACTTATAGAATTGAAATGGGGTAGGTACATATTGTATTATCGATCATATAGCAATTGGAGCTGGAATTTTTTACACAGTTGGTGTAGGTATGTCGTTTTATATGGCTGGCCTTTGGTACAGCTTTTCGTAAGCAATCCATCGAGCAATCCTTTATGGGATGGGGATCTAGGTAGGATTTTGTTTTACGGACGAAAGGAAGAGATCTGCAGTTTTATGTCCTACTGTAGATATAGATATAATAACGAATCGTTATCAAACAATCACACAATAGTGAGAGTTGGATAACTCTGTACTGTACTTAAGGGCTGACTTTGTTAAAGCTAGAACCGACTAGAGCCCTATCAATAATAATGACATAAAAAATAAGACTTGCATTAGATTGGCACACTAAATTTCATTATCGTATGACAATCACATTTACACATCTAAGCGAAGACACAAACCATTGTTTTGGGTGAAAAGGAAAACATAAACAAAACTTACAAAGATATTTTTGTCTGCAAGTTACACTCTTTTTTCGTAGGAAGTACTTAAACCGCCTGTGGGAAATCTTATCAATCCCCAAAATAATCCTGTAAATGTACAGTACACGGCAATTGTGCGGCCAATACTCACATTATGGCAGTGTAGTCTGGTAGTAAGCCGCGGACAAGGCGGCCAATTTCAAGGCTATGACAAATATACAAAGACAAATAACATGTATAGGGACAACCAGCGCGATGAAAACCATGCCACAGCTGGGATCTAGACTTATATACATAGAGGAATCTGTTACCAAAAGTATTAGATAAACTAGCACTTGGTATCCATTCAATTTTGGCCATGCGCAGATTCTAGGATAATACGCTGGGAACGTTGTTTTACTTAATTACTTAGGTGGCGGTACAGTCCGGGGTGGACCTGGGCCTCAACCAACATGCCTCTCCAGTTAGCCCGATCTTTGGCTAACCGGCTCCATGTTGGTTCAGGTCCCTTTCTACTTATATGCACCACCTAAGGGCCTAAGGCGAGGTCTTCCTCTTCTGAGTTGTCCTTCCGGGTTGGAATCGAAGACTCTTCGGGCCGGGGCGTTGGTGCCCATTCGCTCTACATGTTCTAGCTATCTTAGTCGATTGATACGTACTCTTCTGACGAGGTCGATGTCGCTGTGCAGGTTGTAGAGTTCGCTGTTAAATCTCCACAGCCAAAGCCAGTCAACGCAAATGGGGCCGAAATTAGAATTTTGCGTTCACAACGACCAAAGAGATCTTTCTTCACCCGCCTTTGCTAGCGTCCGTGCTTCTGCGCCATAGAGCAGAACTCGGATGATAAGGGTCGTATACAGATTCTATGTAGTGTTTCTTGACAAGGCCTTATTATAGTCTGTTGCCTTCGCAGGCCAAAGAAATAGTCAGTTGGCAAGTGTAACTCTTCGTTTGATTTCTGTGGTGTCATTGTCCAGAATTTATACTGGAGTCGAGGTAGACAAAGTCCATAACCACCTCAAAATTGTAGCTGTCTATCGTGAACGTTGTCACTTCTGTCTATATATGTCTCCCCATCTGGATTTTAATGGACAATTCTCTTGCTCTTTTCCGAGTAGGTTAAAAGCAACATAAATGAACACACGAAGAGGAAATCGATATTCATCTACATAGACGGAACAAAAATATGCTATGGAACTGGTGCCGATATATTCTGGAATGTATTAAATATGCCCTGCTTAATCTGTCTTCAGTATTTTCTAAGCAGAGCTTCTGGGAATGGTAGAAGCGGCCCGTAAGGTGTCATTGTTAGCAATGCCACAGAGCAATTGACAACCAGGTGGCTATAAAAGCAGTCTCGGCTTGAAATAAAATCCAAGCTAGTTCACCGCTGGCTACCTCTAAGACTAAGAGCTCAAGGTAGTTCGCTCACAGCACACCACGAACCTCTGCTGGGTAATGAGATCGCTGACGAGAAATGGGTCTGCAATTAATCATGATAGACCACTACAGTTGATCAAGCGACCACTCTGTAATCTTAGAAAACGAGTGGAGAACAAGATTCGTATGAAAGCCAACAACAGGTGGAAAGAACTAACGACCTGTGAAGTATCACGGAAGCTCTGGCCAGAATATGACAGAGGCAGTATCATCAAACTTCTCTAGTTTGACAGGTCATCACTGTCTAAGCTGGTAGGTGCTGCAACGGGTCATAACGTATTCCTAAGAATCCATACAATGAAATCAAATCTCATAGATGACTAACATAATAAATGTAGAGGCTGCGGAGATGAAGAGGTCCATGAGGAAACACCTCACTTTACCCGAAAATGCCCGAGTCTTTGTTACTTGAGGAACAGAATACAATAAAATTTTTGACCTTACAGTTTTTTGAGGATATCAGAATGGCTGGACGGCGTCGGGTAAGTAATCACAGGAGGGAGGGACATGAAGTTAAACATCTTTAACACCAGTAGGGTTCACGCTGGTATAACATTTACATTTTTTAGAAGTCTGTTCAACTGCTTGCATATGTTGACATTATCGATAGATCACAGCGAGCTGTCAGTCGCGCATTTGCAAGTATTGAAACAGAGGCGGTGAAGATAGGTCTGGCTGAAAATGAGGACAAAGCGAAGAATACGCTGTCAACGAGACTCCAGCACCGACGACTCGGACAAATCGTCACGATAAGCAGATACAAATTCGAAGTACTTGAAGACTTTGTCTACCTGGGCTTCACTATAACCTCGCAAAATGACATCAGCGCAAAGATCAAACGAAGAATCACTCTTGGCAATCGCAGTTTTTTCGGGCTAAGAAGACATCTAAGAAGTGAAGACTTCTCTCATAAGACCAACGAGACCCTAATCATCGCGGTGCAGAAGCATGGCCTCTGTCGAAGTCGGAAGAAAACCTCCTGGGATGCTCTTGAAGGAAAGATTTTTCGGACGATATTCGGTCCAGTTTGTCGAACGGCTTAAATGGCTGAGCCACGTGGAGCGAGTCTTTGAGCCCACCCTGAGGGACAACGTAGCAGAGGAAGACCCAACCTTAGGTGGCGCGCACAATTTGAGGGCGACCTTAACCAACTCGGTCTGCTTAGCTGGAGGCAGCTAGGTAGGGACCGAGCTGCCTGGAGATGCTTTTTGGTCGAGGCCGTAGTCCACACCGCACTGTAAGCGCCCTCAAAAGTGAAGTAAGTGTCATCGGTATTCGGTATATGATGGAAAATCCGAGTAGGTACTGAAAGGAAGTGGTTGCACCCACGTTTTCTTAAACTAGTGGATTCTGTGATTTTTATGGTGTTTATGTATCCGAACTTTGTAGTCACATTTTATCCTTAAGCCGGTTGTTCTTACCCCGAAATTTTAGGATCTGTATTTTTTTTAACGAATCTTTGTATTTTTTAAAAATTGCGCTCCTTTTGAAATCGTAAATATTGTCAAATAATATAGCTATAAACAAATCAGACACAAATTGGGTCATCGTAGGTTATTGCTTTCCAAATTTGTAACAACTACAGTCAACCCTAATGTCTACACCTTTAAATATGTTAACGATCCAAAATTAAATTCCAACCATTTGCCGTTCGCAAAAAAAAAATCAATTTGCCCTGAGATAAAATGCGATTTTTACACCACAACAAAAAAATATTCTACCTCTTTGTTTGGTGTTTTAATGTTTCTCTTTTTTTTTGTTGGATCGCACTTTAAATTCATTGTTAACAGATTATTAATTATAATATCAACACACATTTGTTTCTCTCAGTTAAGTTATGCAAGGTTTTATGTAACGAGATTTAAAATATGTATTATATGAACAGCAACCACAACAGGTTCGTATTAACATTCCTTGTCACCATTGTGTTTTTTTTTTACCCCCATAAATTAATTAAAACATTTTAATCCCCCTCTCGGTGGAAAATCCCTTCTAACCAAATTCGCATACTTTCCTCGGCCAATCAAGATTAAAATATTATTTGTGACAATTATTAATGGGCTGATGTTTAAGAGCTTTACTTTACGGCAATCGATACCCTTGACAGTGAAGCCTCAGAAAAATGAACCCCAAATCGGAGCCCCCTCTTTGTGCAGCAATTAGCCATGGATAATGGCATACGATCTGCGGTTTTTGAAGTCTATGGCCCGAGGTAGAGTTTAAGCGAACAAATAAAAAAATATATATATATTCGAACTTGTGTATGTGGACAGAAAATGTTGCTACCATCAGATTCAGTGAACCGGATGACAGTTGTTGTCATGCTACGAATTTCCGTAATTTACTTTGACAATTCAGTGAGGCGCCTATAGGAAACGAACGTGGTTGTTCGCTTGTTACAAAAGGCAACATCAAACGTGCGCTTCAGCGCTTATTTAACAATTTTTCGCCAAACTCTGTGTATACCCAGTGAATTCTTTTTATTTAAACGGGCATTTCTGTTCCTTTAATGGAGCGTGCGGGCTGGGGGGGCAACAACAAATTGGTACCTCATGCCACTTGCAGTGGCATTTTTAATTATGCACTGCATTTAACCCGGACGCAAATATTGACAAAGCGGAAAGACGAACCGAAATGCGGGCAGACCCCCCCCCCCCGCCTTCCTGTGGGGATTCTCGCCTGCCTCCTTGTATGCTATATGGTGCCCAGCAAATAGTCATACCGCACAGCGGGTGCGCCGTTGAATACCACTGCACTTCTGTCTAACTATGAAATAGTGAAACTCTGAAACACTAATGCCACACTCGAGGTAACGTTGCGGAATAATGGAGAACCAGGAGTGGGGAGGGCGCGCGCTCAAAAAAAAAACATAACCAGGACGAACGAACAAAAAAATACACTAGAGGCGCACAGTTAGCCTTTTGAAGCGATTCTCCCAATTAGCTGCTAGTTGTTTGATTCATTATAGCACTCGTAAAGGCGGCTGCGGCCGTGGGGGTGAGGATGGGGGAGGGACGGTGAACCCTTTTGTTCGTCGAGAGTTCAAGTGCTTCTTGTGTGTTGGATGTGTTAGATTATCCACTTCCTGCTGCGGGCTATGCTGTGGTGAGCGTAAACATGTGCAGGAAACATTTCGAAAACAATAAACCCTGAGAATGGTGTGAAAATATTTGAGCAACGGAAGTGAGATTGAGATAGGTACCTACCTAACCTACACCGTTTTTATGGTCTCTTTAGAAATCATTCATAGGTCAGTGCACAAGTTGGATTTCAAATAAATTAACGTCTGCTGAAAGTAGAGGAAATGCAGGTAGATAGAGGATTTGATTAAACGTGCAACCTTAATGAGGAAAGTGAGTGCTATATAAAGTATGAAAGACTTTTAAAGCTGAGCGAGTGGTTAAAAAAAAAGCGACTAAAAGGAGGACTGATGGTGACTTCAACGAATGGCGGTGGCTAAGAGTTACAAACACCAGTAACTGGACACCAGCAACCATTCAATAAAAAAAATTAGACATCATCTTTCTGAGCTAATGTTTGGCAACAAATGTTGTGTGGAAAGTAAGGTTACAGGGTCCCCGGAAAATTAGGCGATCAAGTTCGAGTAGCAACCAAGAGAGACAGAAAACAGCGAAACACCTAGTACATACATGACGGCAACCACACCATAGAAAGTCATTGTCAAACCTTCAACGTTATTGTTAATAATATGGACAGACAATTCGACAAGTGGGAAATCTACCGACCGACAAGGCAAACCAGCTCATGGAGGAAATACTCATAATTTCAGTTTGCGGCGACGAATCGATGAAAATGTAATAGAATAAAGACAGCGAGGCTCGGTCTCCAAAAATTTAATAGGAGTAGATGCAGTTTCAGAGCTAACCATCTCCGTGAAGTAGAAGAGACTATAGATACAAGTAGATTAGGTAGTGTAAATGTATCTGATGTGACTTCGCACATATTTTAACTTGCTCTACTTGTCTTATGCCTTTTTTGACAATTTCATTGCATAATTTGCGATCTGATCTATTGATGTAAGGCAAGTCCACATCACGTCATCAGACATCAGAAGCCTATTAGGTTTCATAAGAACCTCAAAATGCTCCAACGAGTATGGGGAGAGACACACTTTCTTCGTGATGTTACAGTGGACCTATGCTGTTTTAAGTAGTGTATTGGATGCCAATTTGAACCAAACCAAGCCATATAGCAGGTAAGATTATTTTTCTTTCATTCATTTTCGATGGTCCGCTTGTCCATTAAGTGGGTCGCGGGTGTAGGTTGTTCAAGTGGACCCTCCATAGCTCTCGATCCTCCGCCATCGACTCTAAATCATCAAGGGCAATCCCCATACGGGTAGAGGATAGACTATGAATTTGATCTAACCATCTCATCCTGGGTCTACCTAGGGGACGCCTGCCCGATGGTACGGATTCCATAGCACGTCGTGGAATCCTGGTCGGGGACATGCGTTTGACATGCCCAAACCACCGAAGCATGGATCGCTCCGTCCGGAGAAGTAGCTGCTTATTTTTTATTGAATTATCCACCTTGCATGATGCCCCGAGTTCGAGTACTACCCAGACATAAAGAACACTTTTTTGACTCATAGGTCATAAAGTCTCTTTTGACGGGAGCGTTAATAACCGTTTGCTCCACATGTCGTAGCAATCTAAGAGGATATCAAAGATATCATCATCCGTCATCGATTATGCAAATGCTTTTACCCAATTGAACGTAACTGGAACAATGAGAGTTCTAATGAGAGTGTCGAAAGTGTGTCTTGATACGCGCTTATTACTCTCTATATAGTCCAGGGATTCCCAATCTTTTATCATACTGCGACTCGATATATCGGAAGGTTGAAATATTTTTGCGGTGCCCTTATAAAAGTAGAGATTGTCGTCTCATATTTATGGCAATTTTGCTTGTTCGCATTACCGCATTCATCTAAAGATGCGCCTCGTCACGCTCTTCTAAACGCTCCGAAGCCAACTTAGCGAACAAAAGACTTCGTCTATGTTCATTAACCTTGAGCTCCTCGATTAGTTGGATCTTGTATGGGCGTAAGCCCAAGTCCCGATGCAAAATTCGCCAAGTTGGAATCTGCGAAAGGCTGATTTCGAGGAATTGACTGCCTCGGACTATTCGATTTCGCTTCGACCTTTGTCTTCGTATTCGTAAAGAGAAACGTAATGCTTTTACTTTGTTCGCAGTCTTACAGCGGTGAAAAAATAAAACTTGCGACGCCATTAGGACAGCGCCACGATGGCCCAGGTCGTCGCGATGCACAGTTAGGGAGCCCCTGCTATAGTCTAATGGGCTATGTCGGTCAAGTAGTTCTGGTACCTTACATACAAAACCACTATTAGACCCACGACTCTCTCTGTCTGTTGAAATCACGATAGCGTCCGAACGAATCGACTTAGGCAACTGAAATTTTATGGGAGGTCTTATATATATGGCCTTCAGGTTTTTATTGAAAGTGGTCCATGTCGGTCAAGTAGTTCTATTACCTCCCATAGAAAGCCCATATTAGACACATGCGTGTACCTGTACCATACATACAGTGGAGTGTATCAAAGCATCGGCCAGGCCGATGGTAACACTTTTACTTGTTTATATTTTGTCTTCTTTTTAAACTCACAAAATATTTGATCGCTATGCCTTTTCATAAACTATACCTACATGTTATTTATTTAATGGGCGCAAGTATAGCTATAAACAAATTACGCCTACAGCTCACACGCGAACATTCAATATATAGCTGTCCATGTGAAATACGTGGCTGTCGGAGGTCAACTCTGGCAATGGCCGAGTAGTTCTGAAGATAACCCCTATACCCCTGTTTCCCCTTCCCCTATCCACACTCTAACTAACCTATACTGATCCGGAGGATGTAGCCGGTACAATCGGCCAAATACTTCAAGAGTTAGTCCCCACCACCCCTTTACCCGTCCCCCGTCGTCAACTTAGTCCTTACGTAACCTGTACTGATCCGAAAGTCCTAAGTCAATGGACATAAGATTTCACATAAATAAAAACTCGTCACAGGTATGATCTAATTATTCATACTACGCGATCATATCGTTACACTTTCCATAGCTGCAGATCTCAAATACATATATGTAGATATATATATATCACTTACGCACCACAAACCTCTTATATGTACGTAGATTAACATATATACATATTTAGTTTGTTTTATGCATATCCATTGCCTACATCAAATTCAACTATGCCTTACATGAGTATGTACGCACAATGTGCATTCTGAATGCCAGTCGAGCGAGTAATCATATTCTATTTTGGGAACGCAATATAAAACTACCCCTAAGCACAACTGCAATCGAGAAATCATTTTTTTCGCACTTGACCAAATAAGATCTATTTTCAATTTATTATATCTCACTCTCTGGATGGACCAGAAAGATGCATTTTAGATCAAAATACTCGGTGAAGTATTGGCTAACAAACAAAAGCATTCCTTGAAATGACATACGTAGATTTATGAGTATAATGGCAAGTTTAGCATAGTAAGATCGAAATAGAAAAGTAGGGTGCAAACGTTTTTAAACCCTTATGGGACGAATTTTGAAAAACGATGAATGAGGCATGTAATTCTTTTGAATTATCTATCAACACAAAAACTTTCAATTTCATACGGCTAACGGTTCGTGAGACCCCCCTTATTCCCCGCGACCCCTTAACCCCTGAGCAATTCTCACCAACCCTACGGACTAAGTTGGCCACACATCTATAAATCAGAAAAAGAACCATTAAAATCGGACGAATGGTTCTCGAGTTATGGAGAAACGAACAGACGGACGTTGCATTTTATAAGTAGTATGGATGGATATGGATGTATATGTTGTCGTTGACAAAATTTTCAAAGCGATAGCTGTCGATTTTCTTCTGTTCCATTCAATGTTGAGTGCTGTATCTTTGACAGGATACATTTGGTCTGGTTGATGAATGTAGGTATGTTCGCGGTTGAGGTTAAAACTTCTGTACAAATTTCGAAGAACACAAACTTCTTAAGACTCCCAGAAGGCTTTAGGCTAAGTCGTTCATTGCCACGCCTCCTTTTTGGAGGGGTTTTTCAAACAAATTTAGTTTTTTCTGACTTCACAACATTCAACTTGTCCATTAAGAGATAGAATTCTAAAGGAGCCATCAGTTATTTCAATATTTGAAGCTTCAGAACCATCCAGGAGTTAAGCTATAGACAAACATCAAATACAATTTATTTCGTTTTGTCTGACATTAATGTACGAGGAAGTTGCATATCTATCCTACTGCACATATGATAAGCAAAGAGGCAACTTAACTTTGAGGAAAGTTTAAATCATTCCTTGGGGCAACTAAGCGTTCAAAGAAAATGGCTCCGATGGATAGGTCTTCATCCAGTTATTATGGTAATCAATAAGAAGTTGATTTGCTTAGTGGAGGGCTCTATGCAAAACCTCATCTAAAGTCTTTGAGGTTGAGGTGTATAAAGGCTACGGCTCTATGTATTTTTTTTTTCAGAGTTCTATTCGATTGTCTGTGTCCATATGTAGGTCACATAGCTCAACCCTGTTTCATAAAAATTGACAATTGCGACAGGTGACAGCTGACAATTTGTAAACTAACCACTGGACAATTTGTCAAATTTCTGTTTCACAAATAAATTAAGTATCTCGGGGTCTTATTCACGAGTGATGGAAGGAGCAATGCCGAGTTTTCCTGTAGGATTGGTCAGGCTGGATCGATTTTGAGACAGCTTGGTCATTCTGTTATCAGGAGGACTGAACTTGGTGTCAAAGCTAAGTTGTCAGTCTTTAATTCGGTATTTGTTCCAACTCTTACCTATGGTCATGAGGTTTGGGTAATGACTGAAAGAATAAGATCGCGGATACAAGCTGCCGAAATGAGATTTCTCCGTGGTATTGCTGGTGTGACCCGTAGAGATCGCATCAGAAATACTAGAATACGTGAGGAACTCAATGTCGAGCAGCTACTTCTCCGCACGGAGCGGTCCATGCTTCGGTAGTTTCATAATCACTTTGACATTTATAAAGTTTTCCATTACCTACCTTCGATAGCATGGAAAGTAAAGCTTTTAGACGGTAATTTTGCTGCAAGCATTTCGTTTGGTTGAATGCGAGCCGTCTTTCGTCATAGTCTTCTGAGAGTACGACAAGTTGAACATCCTACATTGTAGAGGTAAAATGACTAATGCAATTTTGTAATACTATTGATGGAATTCCATTTGGTCTCATTGTCATTTTATAATCCAGTTCCAGAATGCATGGTAGAAATGTTGCATCCGTCATCGAGTAGAGTATAGTAAAATTATAGATATTTCGACCACCACTGATTCATCATAAGGTCCTTAGAGTGATTGTTTGAAAAGCCAAATTTTGGCAGTAAATTTTTCTTGGACATTTCTTTTTGCTTTCTTTGTTGGAAGTGAACCACTTTTGAGGCTTCCGTACCAATGTTTGCAAACTCAACAGGGACATTTGCGAACATCATAAGTATGCATGTAAGTTTTTGCATTCTTGTGACAATTTTTTCAAATAATATATACCAGCAATAGATGCATCGAAAGCACCCCATCACTATTTTTCGGGTTGAAGGGCAAATCACTCTCACTAAATTAAATGTAAAATAAGAGAGGACATGAAATTTCAACGACCACGCCCGCAAATACTCAGCTTACTGTCACTTAGAGTCAATCCCGTGCACTCCCAATAGACATCTTAGTCGTGTATAGTATACTTCGAAGTTGCCATTTCCCAACGCCAAATAATCAAAAAAATAAAACTATCAAATTTGCAGCACCGCACATAACTTGTTAACTTTATTGGTAAGAGCATCCGAATGTGCCATTTCGCAATTCATTCTTCCCACCCTCGCATGTAACGTCACACATACACATGCCATATTCTGCATGTAAATTTCCCGGCCATATCCATACTTTGGCTATTCCAAAAGCAGTATCGTTACGAAATACTTTTTCGTTTATAGCGTCAATATTTCAAGATACCCGACCGACGTCGCCTTCGCATCTACGTATATCTACTGTCCCGCACCATCTTTACAGTCAACCGACTTCCCGAAGGGAATCCTTCTTGCGCGAGATCCTTTATTCGCTGCGAACACCGAACCAAAGTAGGGACCTAACCTATACCCGCGTACATTCCCATTCTGACGAGGGTGATGGTGGATTGGTGGTGGATGATATTCGCATGCTTTTAGCTTAACGCGCGCATTGTGTATCGAGAAAAAGTCATTTCACATGGAAAGGTTGCCATAGTGTTATAACAACCCAAGGGCCCTGCGGGCGGTATATCGCAACGAGTATAAGACAATTTGCCTCTCACCCCATGCCGCATCGGGTTCGGGTTATTTGATATTTTTTGTCCGGGGCCAAAAACACTTTTAAAATGAAACTTGAATTTGTTGTTGCCTGACGGCTGGCACAGCGGAGTGGTATATCACGAAGGACACTCTAGGGGGCGGTGAATGTTGATTTTTGTGTACACAATCACCACTTTCATCCTACGTTGCGGGGTCTTGGAAAACTGTTCGGCATCCATTTGCAAATGTGGCCCGTGTATTGGAATATGATCCTGGCGCGTCATAACAACCGAGGATTTGCTACATGTTGCTTCTTCATCGTTGTCGCACATCCTTTTTGGTATAAACCTTCGTATTCCCATTAGTACGAGCTCTTTGGCTGCCTGTGTTGCTGTGTGTGTGTGTGTGTGTGCGTTGTCCTTTGCGTTTGCTTTTCCGGGGCAGATAATGTGACATGTTACCCAATCACACCAGATGGGGTTTCTCTTTATTAAACGTAATATTATTATGAGAGTGATGTGCGGTGGGTGGCGGTGTATATTTTGTATTCGTCCTTGTTGGGTGAATGGTGGAGCGAGTGTTTTTGATGTCACAGGCGACGGTGTTTTATGTTAAAGGGGTAAATTTAAGAATATTTCTTCCCAGTGGCCGCTGGAGCTGGGCTATTATTATTTTTTGTTTAACCATTAAGGCTGCAACTTGATACGAAGTACATTATGAATAGCGTTTGCTTTTGACAGGCTATATGACGGATGAAAGAAATTGAGTTTAATCCTTCTTAAAGGGCAGAAAAGAGTTTTTTCTTTTCTTTTGCTGTTGCTTCTACAATTTGACGTATGAGCAAATGTTCGACCTTTGATTTTGCTTAAGGGAAAACTCCTACCATCAGCACGAGTGAGGCTAAATGAGGCCAATAATCAGATGTAGGCGTATGCTTATAGAGCGTGCTGTCAGTCATACTACCTTCTCAAGACGCCACCGATCAAACATGTGAAAATTACCGAGAATTCTGAACGAGGGGTTGCATCGGCACATCTACCAGTTAAATAAAAATTGGAACCGCTAGACTAATTGCCAAGTTTTATTATGCGTGCTCTTGGGGGGACAGAATCTAAGCTCTAAGAATCAAGCTACGGATTTTTTCTAGCGCCCTTACATTGTGAGTTCTGGTTTCGTTAGCTACCCTGTATAGTCTGTTAAAGTTTTAAAAGTGTTACGGGCGGTATTATTTTATGTTTCACAAGGTTAACCCTTGAGCTGAGGCTGAAGACCCTATAAAATTTGGGCAAGATAACCGACTTTTCTTAGTATTACTTCATCAATGCCTGATGCTTTTTCCAAAGCTATCGGCGAATACGTCTGATCTTAAACACGGTTGAACTATAACTGCTCCACAAGGTTTCCCACTAGGTCCACTGGCTATAGAGTTTAATTTGTGACATATTTTTTTGAATGAAGCTGCCGAAGTCATTCAAAATATTTAGATACACTATCCTCTCCCAATATCTATCGTTAAATATTTTCAGAGTGAGGTATATGGCGCCACTCAAAGTTTCGTCCTTGGACCAGTCTTGTTGACGATATGTTCTATGACTGAGACTACATGTCACCGAGGGTGTTGCCCAAGAATCAACGGCTGGGTCCACCCTTAAACTGACGTTCAAAGTATGAGCTTCGCCGATGACATTGTACCTCTATAGCGATTGTGTAAACTACAGCGTGATCAATGCCGCTGCTACAAATATCGTCGAAAATAATTGACTTGTCTGACGAGAAGTAGTGCAAACATCGTCGACTTTCTCGGTAGAACACAATACACAATGGTATTCGAAGCTACGATGACGAAGGTAGTTAGATGAAGGTATAGGTAGACGAAGATAGAGCTTCACCAGGTGGCATTTCATAAAGCTTCTCGCACTAGGTCAGCTATTGTAAAACCTGATTTACGACGACATTTTATTATCTGAACCAAGAAAAGTTATACAAATAATTAGCTTCACTGACGAGCTTCAGTCGTGGACGGCGTTCCATGGGGCTACATGGTAGGGCTACTGATATGGACCCTTAAGCTCATGAGTAATGCATAATTGTGGCAACCATAGTGGCTGAAGATACACAAATAAACGGACCAAAGCAAAAATAATAAAGTCACTAAGTGGTCCCTTTTTGACAGCTTGTAAGGCTTTAATGATGATCTTCGGCCATCATAAAGGACTTAACAACATCATGTAATGATAGCTTTTAATCCTCATGACGGTCCTCTTGATACGGCGGTAAGGACAGTAGAGAGATGCGTTGATATTGATGTAAACTAGCGGGACTCCACTTCGTACAAGATAGTAGCCGTAAGAGTAGATTAGATGACAGGTCGGGAGAGCCTTTACCGGCCCTGGCACTGCGGCCTCTCTAAAGAAGCCTATTGTGCCATCCCTGGTAGGGTCCTAGAGCCATCTTTTTACTCCGGAGACAGTCAGGAAGACAAGTATCTTCTCTGGGGGTAATGCAGCAAGATTTGCCGAGGTAATGATTTCTTCGCCAAGGACTTTCTTTGTAAGGCGGAAGAGAGCCGAACATTCCCTGAGAATGTGAAGAGAGGATTCATCAGGAATCTTAGTTTGTTTTTACCCAGATTAGTTAGAAAATAGGATTTTCTGGGGGATAATTTTGGGAAGAACTGTTTGGTGCAGTTTATAACAGATGAGTTCAGAGCTTTAAGAGCAGCTTGACTGTAAGCCGTAAGATGGAAGTACTGTGGCATGAAAAGTACTTCGCTAAGACATGGGAAGATGGACACACAGATACCAATTGGTTCATCTGGGAGCACGTGTAGCCAAATGTGACTCAGATGATTCATAGGTTTGTTTAGAACGGATCCTAAATAAGTTTAGGCATGACGACAATTCGTGGTGCACAGTAATAAGTAAAACGTGAAATGCGTAATTATCGATGCACCCGCATCGATATGATAAAGAATGAACTATTAAATTGCAAAAGGAACCTCGTGGGGACCTCAGACAACAGCGTCATTAGAGGCTATTGACACAGTGGTAATGGTAACCATTACTTAAGAAGTTGCTTCACTATAGCAGAGACAACGGAATGCAGTTCAAAAGCGAATACAATCGGCTTTAGAATTAAGGCCTTATGCAATGAAATTTTGTTCTCCAGCGATGAAACATCTAGGAAAGGGAGGCATCAATGTAAATCTCCTTCGATATTGCAGAACTTTAACCTTCGGTAGCTATCCATAACAATATTTGTATTGACCAACACTTAGTGCAATGCCCCTATATGCGAGTAATTCTATAATAATGTAATTCTATAGCATCGGCCAGGCTCCCAATAAAAGACCAATTTTGGAAGAAAATCCCAAAGCTACACATACACAATGTTCCCGCCTAAATTGTATTATAGCATAGAATTCATATAGGTATTGATAATGCCCTACCCGCATTGAATTCCAAACCAATTGTCCAAAATTTATGGCGCCACTATTCCCCGTTTCCGCTGCATAGTAAACCTTCCGCTATAACAAGCCCTCTCCCACATACCCATTAATAAGCACATATCTCCTTTAAAGAGATTTCTCATTCATGCACGCGCGTCTCTTTTCGAAGTTCGACCAACACTATAGGTACCCAACCCAGCGCAAGGCTTCATCTGCTAATGAGTGTCCACAAATTGGTCCCGAACTAAGCCGTTGCATGTTGACCACCATCAGCGAGTAAATAGTGAATAAATTTACGTAGTACGCGTCCTTCTCCACGAAGCGATTAACATCGCGTAGGACAGGCTACGAAGCATATACCCCGGACCCATGTCCATAGACATGCTCCAAAGCACGTCATCGATCCTATCTCCAATCGGCTTTCACTGCGAAACCGGGGGGTGGTCACACTCACAACGGATGTGAGGCATTCTCTAAATACATGTGTGTGCAGACACATTCTATGGATGGGCCTCAGTGGAGCCATAATATTATGACAAAGCCCCTCACAAGGATGGGAAGGATAACATAAATTCTACTCTTGCCATCAGATTCGGGAGCGGCTCCGAATGTAGGCAATTTTCGCGTAAATATTCTTTATCTCCTATGTAATTTTTTTTTGTCTGTCGTCCTCATTCTCCTCTACTTGTTCGATAATTTATTGTTCCTTCTAAGCACCAGGCAGTGGTAAACATCCACAATATTTGTCCGTTGACTGTCAGATGAAAAGAATTACGCTTAAGGGATGCGTTCCAACCCGTCGCACAATTTTACAAGGACATTCATTCGCTTACACACTGACTAGCTATACAATGGTTTTGATTACACACTTACCACCAATACTGGAATTATATGCCACGCCCACTCCACAGTAATTATTGAAAGCTACAGCGGCCACTTCGCCCGCACACCTGGTACCGTGTTTGTTGTCGCCATTATCCTGGGGTGTTGGATCCGAGTCATTACCATTTATGTCATAAGAAGCATCCGGATCCTGTTAAATACAGAAAGAAACAAACGGCGAATTAATAAAGGGGGGAAAAAAGCAACAACAACAACAACAACAACCTAAAAGTGCGGTATTAATAAAACATGAACATAAATGAGTTGAACAGCAATGGAGACAAATAGTGGTATTGGGGGAGCATAATGGTGTAAGTGGCTTTGGCATCTTTTATTCAAAAGGACAACAAAAGGAGCGACAAAAAAATATACGCTTAACAGAGTTATCCGCGTTCCTGCTACACACACATATTATATTCGACGAGCTTAAACGGACCTAATTTTGTGGGTCTTAGGTCTTGTTGTTGTATTTGATATTTGGAGGAACGGCACGAAGATCCCTGAGTCATTTGCTAATTTTGTAAAACATTTTGCGGATGGAATTAGACGGCGGCGGATGGCAAGTCCCTTCATAATAGCAACGTTAGCGGAAAGCCTTATCTACCAAAGATGGGTTAATTACTACATTAACGCTGGACAGGGGATGTACGGGCTTATTTGGAAACAACTTAAGCCAGATGGAGATTTTGGAGGATGGAGTGTGGAGAGAATGGACGGGCGTCATGTTGCCCCTTTTGTTCGGGATACGATGTTGCATTTTTGATGACCCTTAGGTTAGAAAAGGGACAAGGAACTAGTGCATGTGAAAGTTAAAGGATGTTTGAAGTGCATTATGTTTGGATAAGAAAATTTAATTATGTAAATTGTAGCTCTCTTGAATGTGTGTGAAAAGTAAAGTTTACACCCTGAAAACAGAAATGTTTATCCGAGAGGAATATTATGTATAGGTACCTCCCAATTCTCGCTGGAAACTTACTATAGTATCGGTCGATTCACAATCACTTAATGGGATCTTATGATGAATTAGTGAGAGCAGGACCGTACAATTTCTATTCGGAAATTATTTTCAGATTTTATTGAAATATTATTGAGCAAATTATTATAAAAAAAAATGGTTGGAATTAAAGCTTTTGCGAATAATTTAAATTTTCAATAGTTAATGCTTTGTACATGTTGTCATTCGAAATACAGTAGAATCTCGGAAAGATGACCATTTTTCCATTTATTTTCTTTTCTTAAAAACATGAACAGTTTTCGAAAGATAGTTATTTTATGCGAGAAACAGATTGGCCCAGAAATATCGACAACAACTTTGACAACCACAGCGCACTTTTTAGAGTAATTTATTTTTAATGCCTTATGATTATGACACATCACCACGGCAACATCGACATCGTATTTATAGGTAAATCCTAAATTCAATGTTACTTTGCTATGCAAATGCTACCAATGGCCGCATTCAAGAACCTATTCATCCTAAGTCGACTTGAATTGTCTGTACTCAAATTTACCTGAACGCAAAAACTAACTTAATTTGTCGGTATGTCACTGCTTGACAATTGTATTTTTTTTCTCAAGGTGTTCTCACTAGTGCTATACGTCATGGCAAACGATGTCAGACTGCGCTCTCCCATGGTCTCCCATTGATATAGGTCGTATCCGATAAAATAACCCAATAGAAATGTCAAAACTGAGTTCTCCAGACACATGTTGACACAAATAGACGTCAACTTAGTAGTAGATCGAGAAATTCTTGACTTGTTTTGTCGGTGCTGGCCAGCGTTGCCATAAGTGCAGATCTGTCTGCATTTTGCAGATTTTCACCCCAGCTGCAGGCTTCAAAAATACAAAAGTCTGGGTGGCAGATTTTGTCTGCATGATGTATTTAGTTTGTTTAGTGATTCTGAGCTACATAGAAGAGAATAGGGAAGTAGAGATTTTTACCTTCCATGAGTAGAAATGTTGTCTAAAACGAGATACTGATTTTATGAGCCTGATAAATGTGTCTAGCACTAACCTGTTAAAATTAAATTGTTTGATATCGCAGTATTTATGAATCCAGATTTTTTCCATAGAAGCAATTTTTTTCTTAATAATTACAGATTTTTCGAAATGTTTTCATGGCAACACTGGGTGCTGCGGACGTAAACGTCAACTGAGAAAACTGTTCACGTGACCAGTTCAGCCCAATGAAGACTCAAGTGACATTCAACACTATTTTTTGTACTCAGTGCACAAAATGCAGAATGTCTCTATTTTTCTTAAATTCTATACTTAAAGCACTTATAAACATTTTTCTTATTTCGAAACTTGTATTTTGTATTGAATTTATAGAAATAAATTATATCTATCTATCTATCTATCCATTAAATTTCAGTAGTTTCTAAATATGTTCTTATGTAAATTATTTAGAAAGTATTCAGCTAGGTTCCGCATTTCACTTTCACTCGAAATGAAATCGGAAAATAATTTTTCTGTTCTACATTTCACTGTATTCGATTCCGATTTCAAAATTTTCGGAATTGAGACAAAGTGAAATTGTGACTTCGAAAAAATTTCGTAGTTTCCGAATCGCTCGAAATGCAGAACACTGAAAACGAATTCACTCGATTTCTGGAACATAGCTGATTATTCTCAGGATGTGTTTTTTGACATTTATTTTTTTACGAATTATGTAAACACTTAATAATTAAATTAACATTAAATCACAAAATGCATATTATTCCTTTCCGTTCTAACATTTTGTCATATAATGGACGTGTTGCCAGTAACGCAGGGTGAAGCCGAATACCGAGCGATTTTTAAAAAGAGGAAAATAATTTTTTTTTAAATAAATTTAAAGAACATAAAAAATCATTAGTGATTTCATTATTTTTGAAAGTACGTAACTCTGGAAAGATGACGTACGTCTTCCAATCGTAAACTGAACGACGACGCCGACCGACGTGGGCTTCGTTTGATAGCAATTCTTACACGCTCGATTCTCGGGAGCTATTATTCTCAATGTTCCCAGAAGCGCACTAATTTTGGTCTTCCGGGCTACTTTCTTATTGTTGACGAAGTCTATTCAAAGTTCCTAGCCCACTTTTTAATGACACAGGTAGACGCCACCAGCCAATTGCGATTAATGTTGAAATGGTTGCGAAAAGCTCGAGCATAACAATTACCATTCTGATAAAACACATTCACAGCATACTGCTTCGAGGTCGGTCCACACTCCACACCTCCATTATTACTAAATGCGGAAATCTGTTGGCGTCACTACCACCTCCCAATGATACGGCGGGGTTGGAGAACTTTTTAGCTTTCTCGTATACGTAGGTAGTAGGTATTTTTTTCGTACGAAATGTCGAACTTGAGATTTTGATCAATTCTGATATTACGATGATAGGGAAACTCACAAAAGTGGTTCTTCCGTATGTCTGCCTGTCCCACCCCTGGGGAATCTAAACGCTTGGACGGATTTGTTTCAAACTTCGTATTTAGATTTTGTGGGCTTCCCGCTAGGAGGTGTTTTTTTTACTCCCATACAAACATTTTACGAAATATTAAACAGTGTAGTTTTTTTCGAAAACGGCTTTAACGATATGAACCAAAATTGATAGTTGAGTTAATGTAGGTATGCTTAACATGACAACATACCCAATTTTTCGCTAAAAAGTCCAGCAGCGGCAGTTTTGAAAATTGGCTTTTCCCCCAAAACGGTAAAAACGATTTAAAAAAACGTATTTTTAAGGTACTATTGTCATTTTTAACCTGATAGCAAACTCAGGTTTTCTCTAAAAAGACTGCGTGCTTTGATATCCACCGAAATCCCTTTAAAAAAAAACTGATAATGCCTCAAAAACACCATTTTCGATTATGATAAAAAATCCATGGTAATGCCATTTGCTCAGTTTTGAGCTAAACAGTGGTTTTTGAACCATGAATGCATCCTTCGATTTCCACCCCAATCGCTAAAAATGGTACTTTAAATACTGCTCATATCTCAAAAACGCCATATTCGATTTGGATGAAAATGTAGGTAAGTGCTAGGTAATGTTTATATCCTGAAGAATACGTTGTACTCAGTTTTCAGCTAAACAGTTTAATAACAGTGCTTTTCGAATCCAAAGTTGCAACATTTGTGAGCATAATTTTACAAAAAACCGCTCTAACGATTTTGATCAAAATACATATTTAAGACAACATAAGCATTCTAAACATGATCACGTACTTAGTTTTTCTCCGAAAAGTCGAATATACCCTTTTATTGAATATTTTTCAAAAATGACTACCCAAATCCCGACCATTGAGACCACTTTTTTTAAATAATCAAAAATTGGAATTCGAAATTCATCGCCATAAACGAGAAAGTTACGTGCGACCCAGTCGTTATATTTTTTTAAAATCGCTCGTTATTCTGCCCCACCCTGTATGTAGATTATTGAGATAGTAGCTTTGGCAGGTATCTGCTAACGATGCTAACTCGCAAGAAATTTTTCCACAGTTTCCAAAATTACTGTCGATGATACCAATTTATTTTATATATGACTTCTGTTGCTTAAGTTCTTCCTATTATAAAAGTCACTTTAGATCCGTTTGTTGATACGACTCATAAAGATTTAAGTTCCACATAACCTCTTATGTGACTGTTTATGCCATACAAAACGTACCCTATAAGAATTTAAGTAGAGCTTAAATCGTTATGAGTCATATCAGCAAACAGCCCTTAGTTACACAACCGTATTCTCCACTACACAGCATGTTTATTAGAGCCAAGTTTTTCTAATACACATTCCACTGATTGCTAACAGAAGAGCCGTACCCCAAATCTAGCCTTGTAATTTGTAATCCATCTATGAAATTCGTGTTCCACTTTTAACTTTCGCTTTTAACATAATCCATGAAACTGGAGCTCGACGGTCTCGTTGCTTCAAGAACCATCGATATAAAGTACAAAGAAGCTACGATTTTGTACATCTATCTAAAAATGTAGTTTACCACTCACTTATCATCAACGCCCAGCCCAAACCCTTTGCTCTAGAGAGCTGAAATTTTGCACAGTGGTTCCCTTTATGATGTATACGAATAAGGAAGGATATTTTGAAATTCGACTCCTAAAGGGGTAAAAAGGGGGATCAAAATTTGTATGTGAACATTTTTTTTTCATCCCATTGACTTTAAATTTAGTTTGTGTACTTTCTATAAGAAATAAAGAAAACTAATTTCTCCGATTTTGAAAATTTTGCTTGGGGCCCGAGTTACTGGCGATGACCGCTTTTAAGGGGGCGTTTTTCAAAACTCACCAACTGTTCGTCGTATCAATTTGAAACTTTGTAATGCGTCGCAACCTCTGTCGCCGTTGAATATGCTTATCGCTTCATCCAAATCCAACGTGCGTACCCCAAAGATATTCAAGCGGAATTCTGTAAGAATGAAGTCATACTGCTAGAAAGTGGTACACATCCTCACGTTTATTTTGGTTGCGTGTGTTTCACAGTGTAAGAAGATCTGGGAGGTATGGAATATAATGAATGGGTAAGAGGTCCTACTTATTCTAACGATGGTGCTCATCATATCGCTGTATTTGCCAGCAAAGAAATATGTTTTGTCCCGTAGATAGTGGTTCAATCTGCTGTAGTAAGATCGCGAGAAAAAGCTAGCTAGCTAGTAACGTTCAATAAATTGAGTCACGTTACATAGAACCAGAAAAAAAATCATTTGGGAATACATATAGCGTTCTTCTTTTCGAACTGTTCATCTTTCTGTGGTACGACTGTATCTGAAGCAATTTCAAATATTATTTGGCTCCATTTTTCGACGGTGAGTGAAAAATATAAAGAGACAGAAACAGAAGTACCTATATAAATATGCAATGTAGTTTACTTGCAACCGATTTCAATTTGAGATGTGCTTTGGCTTAGCTTAATAAAGGAGCAAGCATACAAGCGTTTAAGCTTAACGCAGGCGAAATATGTTTTACCAAAAAGAGCGGCCATGTTGTTGCAAAGTTATTGCCTATCTGTGGTACCTATACTACATTCTCTTTTTATATTTCGTGGGCGAAAAATTTGTTGAATACCTCCGTGGACCGTTGAGAATAGGAAACGAAGTGTTAATATGACAACGTATCTTTTTTGTAAGAACATTATTTCTAATGGTCCGAGCTCTACATTCCAACCGCGCTGGTCGATGACTGTTTAATCTAATTATGCATTTAGATCCTTCTTGCGTTCATGCTACTCTGTTAGTTGGTCGCAACCACCGCGGTATATTTTACTTCATTGCCACTGCCGTGAATGGCTTCTGGCGTGTGCCTAGCCCTAATCTAATGCTCGGTCGCAACTATACCTGTAATAAGTGACCCCTTAAAATCTTTGGATGGTTGTATCTGTATAGAAGACTCAGTGGAAACTACTCTATCCAAAAAGTATGTAGGCCTCTTCCGACTACTTCTGCGTAACCGCTGGAATGAAGCAGTCGTCAGATTTAAAGATTGGCTACTAGCCTAAAATTAACTGAACTGTCTTGATAACCAGCCCGAAAGACTGTGGACAATGAAAAATGTCCGTGTTGGGAATCAAACCAGTAGGACTACGTATCTATATCCGATCCACAAAGTGCTTCGGCAGTATGCTAATTTTTCATTCGATCACAGAATTTAGACTGTACCAAGACCAATTACCTATAATCACTCCCCAAAGTGTCATATGATAAGCCACTCTGCCTAGAGATATCGCACTAATTGTTGTTACCCGATTCCCAGTACAAATGTCATTGTTAGGTTGCTATAGTTAAGCCTGCTTATTTTGTGCCCTTTAATGTCTTCAGTACTTCTAAAAAAAACTGTCTAAAATGTTCCCCTCAAAATAAATTGGAATTTTCTTTTTTTTTTTATGCAAAACTAATTCAACTCTATATCAAGAATTCAAATCAGTATTTCGCTTAACCGAAAATTAGATCACTTTTACACATTCCTTGAACTCATTAACATTTTAACCCGGCAGCATCATCATCTGGCCCTTGATATCCTGTTTTTTCTGTGGTTCACTCTATAGATACAATCATCTCTCGGTTGGCCTATTTATCTTGCAGCTCTCTCCCCCAAAGTTTATATCTATTTTTTTTGAAAGACAAAAACGATTTCCAAAAATTGTATTTTATTTATACGAAAAAAGACGAAACGAAAATATCATCCTAATCCAAGTTTTGTGTCCCCACGTAATGGACCGTTGAATGCGGACGAAAATGTATTCTGCAGGAGCCAGAAACAATACCCATTTGGGGGAGGGTACTGGCTGTTGGAAAATGTGTCCTTTCTCTGTTTGATTTTTTATTTAGGACGGAATGCCGCGCAGCAATGACAAGAACGACACCCAACGGCGATGATGATAATGATGATGATGATGATGGTATTATCACCACAATTCGACTATACAGAGGCGTGTTTATCACTTTTTTTTTCTCTTTGTATTCGTCCTTTCTACAATAGAGAGTGGTTTTATTTTTTTCACTTTTGTTGACTGCTTTTCCTCACTTTATGATGATTGTTGTTCGTTTCGTTAGTCCTTTTGGATGGTTTTTCTGTTATATTCTTTGCTCTCTGGTCTGAACAACGATTACGTATTTAATATTTGGATAACGCATCATTTGTTCGAATGGACACCAATGAGCATATAAATTCCGGCAACAAGAAATGGGCGTGGTAGAAGGAGGCGATGGGTCGTTAACGCCACTTTAAGAATCAATTTTCTGCCTTAAACATGAAGCTCATCAGATGACAGTCGAAAAATTGATTTAAAAAAAAAAAACGGGTTGGCTCTTATACCATACACATGTTTTAAAACCACTTTCGTAGCTGTTGGTATGTTTATACAATATCCTTGTTGTGATTAAAAATAAGTCTGCAGCGGATATTACTATAGGTCCCCCGGAAACAGGATGATAAATTTCGCATTCCCTCCTAAACAAGAGACGACGCATTTCTATAGCAACTACAGTACTCGTGCACATGCGGGTGGAAAGGGAAGCACAACCTAATTTCAACTTTTCGGCGAGGAAAATATGAAAAGTCGGAAAATGTCAAAAACTTTGCCTCAAACTATAATGACGTTTTAAATGGGAAGTAATTTCACCTTCGCCCGTTGGTACCATGAGAGATCGTATGGAGTACATTATTATGGTTGCGTCATATAGAGCAGAGCAACCAATGACAATGAGTCGAGAATTGACAGGGTGACAGTGTGTTATGAAAGACAGGCCTTAAATTAAATTAATTAACTTCAAAGTGCTGTTAGACAAAAAAATAAATGTCTCAGTATAGGCGCCCTATAGGCTTAGAGCTTCTCATAAATCATTCGTTTGTGTGAGTTTTTATTATAGCAGAGAGTGTGATACTCAATAATCCACGAACATCAACTCGAGATCGGTCTCAATCTCAACAGCTCAACATTTACGCACTAGCCTAAGCAGAATTCTGCACAGAGATCTTGAATTATTCCCTTAGAAGGTCCAATTGAATCAGCAATTGAAGGCGCACGACCATCCGCTTCGTTATCGCTTAGGCTTAGCAATTTGGACTTTAGAGCAGCTTGAATTGGACAACGATTTAGGGCGAAAAATCATCTTTACTGACGAGGCGCATTTTCATCTCGGCTGCTACGTTAACAAACATAATTGTCGCATCTACGGCTCGGAAAACCCGCACGTTATTGCCTATAAGCCAATGCATCCACAGAGAGTGAGAGTTTGGTGCGGATTGTGGAGTGGTGGCATTATTCGACAATTTTTCTTCGAAAATGAGGTTGGGAACAACGTTTCGGTCAATGGTGGGCGTTACAGGGCCATGATAACCGACTTTGTTTTTGTTTTTAACTAAAATTGAAGACATGGATTTGGACGATTTCTGGTTCATGCAGAATGGCGCGCCATGCATATCGCCACAATCGATCTTTTAGGGACCAAATTCCCAAATAGTGTTATCCAGCCTCTTGGCGATGGCTAACCGCCTAGGAGCTGCTTTTTGACCCCTTTGAACTTGTTTTTTGTGGGAAGGATAGATGTTATGCGAACAATCTGGAAACGATTCAAGTCCTTAAGGCCAATATCATCCAAGCAATGCGTGAGCTATGGCCCGAAATCATCAAGAAGGTCTTGGACAATTCGAGTGACAGAATGCGCTACTGTGAAGCCAGTCGAGGTAGGCACTTGAACGACGCTGTATTCCGTAATGGGAACATTTGCTCTTACTAGTGAAGTCATAATAGATGGAAAAAATTTAATTTTGTTATTTTTATTGCATTTTTAAAAAGAAACTTGTATTTGGCCCACCCTTATACTCTCTTATGTTTGTTAGACATGAGGTGGCGCAGTGGAAAAAAACCTTTAGATTTAATTTGTTTTTTTTGGAGATCGAACCTGGGAACCTGAGCCACTGCGCCAGAATCTGTGTGGCTAGTAAAAATTATTTTCTCCATTTTATATTAAATACCAAATACCCAACCTCTGTATGTTCAAATTTGATGGGTTTAAGTGAATGGCTAAAACTACTTAGCAGCTGAATACGGAAGGTACCAATATTGGCAGGAGTTGGCGACCCAGTAAACCTAATATTTCATACAGACTGGGTTTAAAGGAAGGAGGAAACTACACAAAGGTCTTCCTTTTTTAGTTGGCAGGTAGCATATAAAATAATTTTATCACAATGTTCACAAATCGATTCATCTCCGTAATTAATCATGACTTCCTTTGATTTCTAATTATGCAGGCAGATTTTAATTGTATGATGAACAACAACAACTTTTCTACAGTTACCTGCAAGTTATCATCATCCGCATCCATCAGTTATTTATAAAGAGCTCTTAGCATCATATCCCATCCCGATGCTCTTACATTTCTTACCACAAATCCAAATTAATAATGCATCGTATAAAATAAGCAACTGTATACTTTCAAAACCATCTATATAGGTACAAAATCCTTGGTAATACTCGTATCTAAGTAATATGCAAGTCGAAAATTTCGTTGAGAAGATTTATGCATCATCCCTATGAGATCATTACGACGATCCGATCGAATGTACTACTTCCATTCCATGCACTCGTGTAACTTCAAGTCGATAAGTAACAAAAATGAAACTTTTCGACAACTTCATCATATTCATTGTTATCCTCAATATGACACAGCCGAGAGTCTACCTATGGATGGAACTTATATAAAGAGACCAAGCCAGTTCGTATACAACACCCACCTTCAGGCAGAACGAATGCAAAATAACGTGCACGTCTATCCAAAAACAAAAGGTTGAACAGAAAATGGGTGGGTAACTGTATTTTGATGGAAAATGCCAGACGGAACTCTGGAGCAATTTCCGATAACAACTTGAAAAGTCTGCGCTCGACGTGATGCGTTCAAGCAGGATACTCGTACTTTTCCCTTGTCATCTCTCTAATCGAACTTGTTTTTTTTTTTTTACATACTTTTGTCGATTTCTGTGCGGACGTGAGGGTAGCATACAGAGGTATTCGACGAACCGTATGATGGGTGAAGGGGTGGATTGGATATGGTCTGGTTATTCATAAATGTATATATGGCCGCATAACTCTATAGACAGCCTTAGGGAAATATTAAAGTGGTATCCACTTCAAAACGATGTGACCAGCAAGTGAGGACTTGAGAAATTATTTTGTTTTTATGCTTTACAGAAGTTAGAGGTCAATATGCGCGACTTTAAGCAAATTTGGGGGTTATTTTGGTGTATGGATTTTAAGGTGAGAACTGCTACTACCATTTTAATTATACAAAAATTACAGCAACAGGTTTATATTCATCACAAAAAAATTAAAACTCACACAAGCGAGTGGTTGTTAGAAGGTAAGCCTAGGGTGCCTTTACGGACCTGTTGCGTAAAAAATGTATTTCATTTATTTATTAACAGGTTGAATGTATGAAAAATGCACTACTAGCATTTATCAGCGGATTCGTCCCCGTTACAGAAGTACCTATAAGTAGTGTGATTTGCTAAGCGCTCATTGGGAAGCTAACAAGTCGGGCCCCAAGCTAAATTTCCAAAATCAGGAAAACTGATTTCATTTATTTTTTGTATAGAGTACACAAACCGAGTTTGAAATCGATCGGATGAAAAATAAGAGTTTTCTCCTAACAAGCGTTGCCCCCCTTTCACCCCTTTCGCTTCGTTTGGGCTGGGCGTTGACGATGATCGCCAATCAGTCAGGATAAACTGTTTTATATATGAGATAGAAACGGCTAAGTGGAGCATGTCCTAGCCATCTAAGACGACTGTGAGAGCACTTCTGTGTTGTGTAGGTTGTACAATTCGCGGTACAGCAACACCAAAAGTCATATGCATTCAAAACGACCTGGGATATCTTTATACCTACTCCTTCATTAATATGCACACATCTGCCCTAATATTTTAGGACTGCAAAGGTTAGCGTTAGGGACTTGTTTGTATATTTAGCCTTTTTAGACAAGGCACTATTACTAAATTTGTCGGGTTTTTCAACAGGGATGCTACAAAAGTAGAGCGACAGGGACAGCAAACAACGCCGAATTTCTTGCCACTCTTTTGACATTTCTCTTTAGTAAGGTTTGCCATTTCATGATGGAAAGATATACGACAAAAAGTGCCCGAAGTGTCGAGAATATTGCTGCCGCTGAGGCTTCAGTTGAAGAAAGCCCAAATGTGTCTCTCACACGTCGTTCTCAAGCGATCTTGGCCTACATCCTTACAAGATTAAATTGACGCAAGAACTGAAGCCGCTTGACCACCAGAAGCGTCGTATGTTCGTGAATTGGGCTGAGCAACAACTTGAAAATGGTTCGGATTTTCATCGAAAAATCATCTTCAGCGATGAGGCTCATTTCTGGCTGAATGGCTTCGTCAATAAACAAAATATGCGGTATTGGTCAGGCAGCAATCCACACGTACTCCATGAGTCATCATTGCATCCCAAAAAAATTACGGTTTGGTATGGTTTATGGGCCGGCGGCGTCATTGGGCCGTACTTCTTCCGTTATGATCAAGACCGGCACGTAACTTTGAATAGGAATCGCTACCGTTCAATGATAACCGAATATTTTTGGCCCCAATTGGATGATATGGACTTGGAGGACATGTGGTTCCAACAAGACGGCGCCACAAGCCACAATCAATTTATTGGAAACCAAGCTTGGAGAACGTGTTATCTCACGAAATGGTCCAGTCGCTTGGCCGGTCGTGCGATTTGACGCCGTTAGACTATTTCCTGTGGGTCTACGTCAAGTCTATGGTCTATGATGCCAACAAGCCAGCGACGATTGATGAACTTCGTACGAATATCGAACGTGAAATTGCAGCAGTATCGGCCGATTTATGCTTGCAAACCGTCGAAAATTGGGTTCAGCGTCTGGACTTCTGCAAGCGTGCCCGTGGTGGCCATGCAAAAGAAATCGAGTTCCATACATAATGGCATCAAACGTACTTTCACAGGAATAAAGAATTTCATTGATATTCAAAACCGTTTTTGTTTTATTTAAAAAAAAACTTTTGTAGCGCTCTTATTGAAAAACCCTGTATAACTCTTCTTGTTGACAGCATTTACGTGGTTTTGCACTGATTAACGAATGATGCTATTTTTGCATCGTCTTTCGAAACATGATCTTTTTGGTTTTTTTTTATGAGGAAACCGTGAGCTAGCTATATAGTAAGAATACGTCTTGATCCAAATCAATTAGCCTGAATGCATTTCCAAAACTAGTGGCATGTAGGTATGGCAAAAAACCAACATCAGAGGTAAACATTTTCAGAAGTCTGTTCAACTGCTTGCATATGCTGATGATATTGGCATTATCAGAAAGATAGCAGCGAGCTGTCACTTGTCAGTGGCTTATTTGCATCAAGTATTGAAACGAAGGCTGCGAAGATTGGTCTGGCTGTAAATGAGGACAAAACGAAGTACCTATATATGCTGTCAACGAGAAAGGAGTCTCAGCATCGACGACTCGGACAAAACGTCACAGATACGACTTCGAAGTTGTTAAAGACTTTGTCTACCTGGCTCCACTATCACCTCGCAGAATGACATCTGCGCAGAGATCAAACAAAGAATCACTCTTGCAAATCGCTGTTTTTCGGGCTAAAAAGACATCTATGAAGTGAAGCCCTCTCTCATAGAACCAAGGAGATATTATATAAGACCATAATCAGCTGTATGGCGCAGAAGAATAAACTCTATCAAAATCGTATGAAAACCTCCTGGCATGTTTTGAGAGAAAGATTCTTCGGACGATATTAGGTCCATCAGTTTGTTAGAAGGAGTGTGGAGGAAAAGACTTAACGACTATACAGCGACGTTGACCTGGTCAAAAAGCTGAAGATACAACAGATAAGATGCCTGGCTAAGATGAACAGCAACGCACCAGCCCTACGAATCTTTGAGTCCACCCCTGAGGGATAATGTAGCATAGGAAGACCCAACTCGGTGTGCGCAACTGGAGGCAGCTAGCTAGGGACCGAGCTGGCTGGAGGGGCTTATTGGTTGAGGCCGTGGTCCACCCCGGACTGTAGGCGCCCCCAAAAAGTAAAGTAAGTAAGTAATGTATATGGGCTATGCTTTACAATCGCACTGCCAAAGATGTCTTCCTTGCCTGTTCTAGCCGTTAAAGTGACAGTGAACGATCTTAACTTCCTACTTAGCGTATTGCTCATATGGTTTATCGAGAAGTACATGGCAGTACATTATCATCTTCTTCCTCTCTAGGAAGCGCATATCAAGCCGATATTTGAGAATTTAGCATTGATGGGGAATGGGGATTATTATAACATCTTCACTTATGTGTATAGATACCTTAAGAGGTTATTCGCTGCCTAGGATCGCAACTTTTGAGATGTAGATTTTAGCGTTGCTGTTAGTTTTAATTTGCTGGCAAGGCCAGAATAGTGACTTTATACAGTTTCCATAAACATTTACTGGATTTTTATGTTAACTCCATACGCACATCGAACATAAATGTATTTTTAAATAATTACACAACTTTAAAAATATTTAGGGAAACCCGGGCCCTGCTATACGGGGTAGAATGGGATATGATTTAATCTTTGCCGAGCTTACAAAGCAACGTCGCTTCATCGTCGCTCTGAATGCCTGCGCAAGTGTTATGGATGGGCAAACAATACAGCAACACTATCCTTCGGTCTATGTGGAGTACAGGTCCTTGCAATAAAGACATTCTGCGTCTGAATCTCGGAACTGGTGGCGTTTTTTTTCGCTAAAATTTGTTTCTTTGCCTTCTTTTCTTTTAGAATATTCGAAGTTTTTGATTGTTTAAATATTTTTTTTTTATTTTTCTTCAGATATATCCCAATCTGCCCCACCCCGTTTTGCCCCGCGCCATGTGTTTAAGAATGTTTTTTTTTTTTTACTAGTATCACAAACAAAGAATACTATTTTTTTCCAAGTGGATATGTTAAAAAAGAGTAGTAACTAATTATTAATAAAATTAGTTTACAGCAAAAAATAGAAAAATCACTCCACTTACCTTAAAATAAACTGATCAGTAACCATTTTATTTTATAGCGAAAAAACTCACAAAGCTACGCGTCTGAAACCCTTACCTTTCGGAAGAGCACAATCTACTGAGATATAAATCCTTTTTTTGTCAAGTTTGAGTGACATCAAGAGAAGTTATTGGCAAAATCCCATTCTGACCCGAAACTCATTCCGCCCCGTTTTCCCCTACATTCCACCCAAATATCCATTAGACCTAGTTCACCGAACTGAAATCCACTTTGTTTGTAAATAAATAATGTATTAGCTAACTTTACAGACGGTGACCAGAGACCCTCTTTCTCATCCAAATTATCCTTAAAAATTATGTCCATTTCCCAATAATTTTAAACCGAATTTGTACAAATTTCCAGCAAACTCTGGCCAATCTTCTTTTATGCAGTAGCTTTTAGAAATATTCATTAGGTGTGTATTATGGTCCACAAGACTGCTCATCTCATTTATCGACATAGAAATTCTGAATCAGAATTGTTGTCATCAAACTTCCTCGAATTTATTGCATAACCTGAAAGTATACCCGTCCCGAAGCTTCTGCGGCTTTAAAACTAAATTTTAACCATTTCCAAACTTGAAGCAAAATTTAGCCGACCGGTCATTTCAATGCAAATAATATTCAAACGCATTTAGGTAGTTCAATTAATTAAAAATATTCAAACAGTAGTCGCAAATTATCTGACAATCTCTGTCTAAACAAATTGCCTAAAAATGCAGTGCTGGACAACAAAGCCCAACTAGCTATGCACTCAGCAATCTCCATGTCCATCGCTAAACTGTTCGATTTCCTTTATATTTTTTTTATTACGAATTTGTTTAATTTTATCCAGTTGGACGAAAAAAAAATCTAAAATCCAATTTTTATTTCAATTCTCAAATGTGTCAAAATAGATAATCGAAAAATAAATCCCAACACCTCTCATAGGTAGGTGCATAGGTAGATACCCCACCCGCCATACATTTTCGATTCGATTTTAATTTTTACCAATGTGAATCGACACTATGACAGCCGTATATAAACTAGGGTACTTTTAAAACAAACTGAACTGTCGATGTCGACTAAACTCCATGTAAAAAAAAAAAAAAAAACTAGAAAAAAAAAACAGCCAAATGAAAAATCTGTCTAAAAGTTTTTTGTTCACTGATTTCCCAAATGAAACAGAAATATTTCCAATGAACTTTCTCGACGAACATTTTTAATGAAATGCCATAGATACCTAAAACGGTTTTTATTTTTTTTTATTTTCGCTCCTAGCTACAACCGTTTATTTCACCTGAGGTGGGTATTGTTCTTAGTAACAAAACGATGCGTAGCTCGAAATTCGGGATAGTTCAAATTGGGGAACAAAAGGCAAAATCAAACGAGAAGTAGAGTTTTTGTTTTTCATCCCTTTTAACCGGTAAAACTATTTCGAAACAAAATTAATTTCGAAACACGAATTAATGTAAGCTCCCAGCAGCGAGACTGAACACAAATCAGGGGAATATCGAAACCAATCATAGATACATGTTAGATACGTTCAATTTAAGGAATTAAAAAAAAAAGGAAGAACACCAAACCATCGACAAACTGACGGATAAAAAGTTGGAAAATTATAAACTTTTTCCCTTACAAACTCAGCCAGCCCCAGCAACTCAGCCAGCGAGTTGAAATAATAGAAGTGAAACAAACACAATCCCAAGGGCTTTACGGAATAATAAAAAATGGCAAAAAAAAGCGATAAAAGCGAAAAATTCCAAGACACACCTAGGGGTGTCTACAGTGAAGTGAAACCCCCCCACCGCCCACCAACGCTATTACAATATTGATATGTCGATTCGTATTGTGCGGTGGTATCGCCTGAAGCCCGCCCATCGTGGGACCGTAAACAGTAAGCTGGTTCGAAGCTTATCAACAGTTGTATATGAGTTTTCTTTTATTTTGTTCTGCGCTGGTACAACGTTTTGCTTGTTAAGTTCTTTTGAAAGTGATCAATCGCCATCAGTGACGATGACAACTGAGATGTGCGACTCGTTGAAAGCTATAGCGATGATGATTATATGCTGTGGTGACAGATAGTCCTGTCACTGGGGAATGTAATAGAAAGGTAAAAACCTGGTATAGCAACGAACTCACTTTGGGGAGTTACAAGTGGGAAATATGTTTTCAGTTGCACAGAGACATTGGAGAAATGACTTGGAAACGGTTCAATAAACTTCAGGTTATGGAACTTATGTATGAGATAGGGAATTCGAGATGTCGTACGTCAACCTCTGGTAATCACTGCGACAAGAGGAAGTTATTGGTAGAACTTTTTACAGCTTTTCTTGTGGGACACATATCATATTTTATCTCAATAGTGATGGAAGAAGATAATAGGCCTCCGATTGAAGTTATATACTGTTCACCGGCAGTTCGTTGTGATTTTAACTCGGAATGCAGAAACTCTTGTCCGTCATTGTCAAAGTAAAAGTCATTTCACAACTTTTGAGACGTTCTTTGACTTATTGTTCGGAAAAAAATGTCATTTTCTAAAAAACATTATACCTTCTGCTATAGATTGTGATGCGTATTTTTAACTATGTCTCCAGCTAGCAAAATAGACTCGGAACCATTACTTTATAAAAGCAAAAGTACGACTGCGTATCATGTTCATAGACTCACAACAACGGACGGATGTACTGTGAGGAGATTTAACGTTACAACGAAGTTTTGAAACTTTCGAGAAATTCTCTATGCAGCCTTCATCAAGTGCCAAAGATCAATGATATTGATGCCAAGAGGCCATTAGAGATGCAGCAACTGATGTGACAAACCCTTGACTTGATGATGAATGGCGGCAAGCCCATATGCAGCAAAGCAGCTCGCCTAGAAATGGCCCCGCAAAGAAGGACAAGAGCAGCTGCAGCAGCAATGTCCGGTGGAATAACCAAAAGGTAAAGGCAATGTTGGTAAGGCAACACGACCCAAACGAGACCGGTATAGAGATGAGCAATGAAATCTGGTAGTAAATTCCAATCAGTGTTGAGGATATGGAAAAAAAATCACTTCTGCATCAGGCTGTTAAACGGCGAAGACGACCTTCATTTCCGGTGTCAGGAAAATAGAACTATTCAACCTGGACGATGAATGCCAAGATTACCGTTCACCCGACCGAGATGAAGTAAGGCATCCTCAGCCTCAGCAATGTCTACACTCAAGTGAAACCAGGCCGCTGGACCAGTTTAGCCTGCCTTCCGATATATTTAGAGTAACTAATCTTCCAGATTTGATCGGAAGAAGGTATGTCTGATGTAATGAATAGAACCTTGGCATTCTTTGCCGGGTTCACAAGAAAGGAGACCCTCTAAACTGCGGCAACTAGGTATAGAGGCATCAGGCTCCTTAAAATGGAACCATTTATTAAGGAACTACGGCATGTGTTAAAGAAAATCCAAGAAGTCATGATCGATTCCCATCATTTTTTCAAGGCCGCATATGACTGATAATAAACTGTGAACTACATCACGTCAGAAATCAAGCGATCATTACAATGCTTGTCTTTTAAGGTCTTTTTAAAAAAACGCGAAAAAAAACTCTATAAACATAAGACCCTCATCATCCCAACCCTGCTGATGAATAATAGTTTTGAACGCAACAATGATTTATCGGCCCCGTTTGCATAGGCGATATTTGGAGAAGGGAATTTAACAGCGAACTCTACGAGGTGTACTGCGACATCAATCTGGTCGGAAAAGTGCAATTCTGTCGTCAACGTTCTGCCCCGAAATCCAGAGGGACAACGCTGTAGAGGAAGAGCTCGACTTAGATGGTGCACACAAGTTGAAGGGGACCTCAACCAACTGGAGGCAACGTTGGCCAAAGATCGAGCAAAGGTGTATCTACCTATTGCTTGAGGAGTGAGGACCAGTTCAAACGCAGTCTTTAGCGACGCCTGAGTAAGGAAGTAAGTATAGAGAAGCAAACTGACAACAGACTTACGTAACATTGGGTACACCAATATCTGCAAAAAAAAAACCTCACACATTATAGTCTTAGCCGAGACTATCGCTATCCCGAATAAGAACTGCATCTTCGTTTATGTTGGAAGTTTATTCCTAGTAAAACACTCGTCTTGTCTACAGAACCTACAGCATCAGGAAGAGAGACTAGCAAGCAAGGATAACATTTTGGCCTGCACGAATGCAACTGGAACGCATAAGCTCACTCCATTAGTTATCGGGAAGTCTAAATGCCCTAGGGCTTTTCGGGTTTTAAAGTTCCACTGATTTATATACTTAGGTCGAGCAAAAATGCTTGGATGCTCGCTTAAATTATCGGTAGGTCCTGAAAGTGAAGACATTGCTGCTGGGATAAAAAAAAATTACCTTAAGAAATGCTGCTATGAACTTAAAATTATCTTGGGGGCAGCTCCCCGCTTCCCATATTTACTGCCAAAAGAAGGATGATGATTTAATTCCACTTATCCAATTACGAAGGACACCACCCGGAACTCAGTTTCAAGGAGAGTTTATGTGGGCATGCAAGTATGTATGTACTTTGAAATATTAAAAAAGAATAAATAGGTACCACGAACAAAATTAAGAAGGGGCTTTCCCTAACTTAGCTTTAGAACTTAGAAGTACCTACATTATGTACATTGTACATATCTCCATACTTACTCGCAGATGGCATAAAGTGGAATGCTCCTCTACCACTTGTACGAAGATAAACAAATAATGCCACGCACGCACGAATACAGACAAAAGCACAAGCTCGACATGGGACCATTCACGTCAAATATTTTTTTTATGTTTTTTGTGTCAATCTTCCAAGATTATTATCCGTAATTACAGACAATTCTACGTGCCCTGCCAAAAGTATAATCCCTTACCACAAATTGAGGCTCTCCAACTATATCGTTGAAAGTAATTTTCCAAAAGACTATCACCACATTTGACTCACAAAAAGCCACATCGGCAGTTAACTATCACAAATTCATCCACTTGCCGGTTAAGCAAACCCACAAAAAAGCACTTGGATTAATTTATTTCCCCCCATTATAAAAGGTTTCTATTGCTATTGCTCCGAGTTCCCTTGTGCGCCTATGTTTTAGTTAATGCAACCATTTAGCAATAAAATGTAAAGACCCACTTTATACCGATTCGATCTTGTCGGGTTGTCGCTCCCCTAGCGCTGGCGCTGGCAAAGTTAATATTCTGCACCACATCTAAGAAAAGGATAATTCAACCAGAAAACACTTTCAATGGGCATTCCATTCGAATGAAATCTGTTCCCTAATTGCCAGTTGCAAGACCGCTACCGACCACCACGACCACAAGCATAATGTCGATCCCAGACTCACAGTCATAAGCAACCTCCCCCCGTGTATACATGGAAAAGGAATTCTCTATCTTCGTATCTATCCGTCAGGAAGGTCAACATCGACCAGCCCATTTTCCGTTCGCCGTAGTCGTATTTATGCATGTCCTTATCGGGAACACAGACAAAAAAAAAAAGTGAACCTGACAGCCATGGCCTCGGGGACTGCCCACCACATCCAATTACTTCCGGGAGTATGCTCCTATTTATGTAAATTACTATGCTTAGCACACAATCATGGCGCAGGAAAATAGCATTTCACCCACGCGTACACTTGTGGATGTATGCAAAAGCAACTACACTTTACATACACCCAACCCAACCACGTATGTACGTTATTTGGAATCTCTATAATATAAAATGTACTTACGTAGTTTTGTGCAAGGTCGGGATGATTTGTTTGGATGCCATCATCGAGTATGGATACGACGACGCCTTTTCCTGTGTATCCCTTTTGCCAGGCAGGTCCTATATTCATGTCCAGACCGTCTTTGGCGCCACCATTCTAGAGTTTTGTGTATCGGTATCGTTGTGTTCATTGTCATCCGCATTGTTGGTGTTCAGTGGAGTTATTCCAATCGCCAAAACGGAAACACATTAAAAGATGAATGAAACGAGAAAGAGAAACGAAAATAAATTAATGAGCGAACAAATGAATGACGGCTAAGCGGATAAATCTCTTTTCTTATTTTTCTACCAAAAGTGCAAAAAGCTGAAATATACAAAATAATCTGTTATAATGTCTATCTATGGGGTATCTAAATTGAGCAAGAAATGGTGCGTATTCGAATTGGGGAAAATTGTTTGTTTGCATTAACGACTGAGGCTTGTGGACTGAGGAGATGGCGCGGCATTTGTAGTTCTGTAATCCGTATCCTGTGTCATATTACAATCGGCCCTGTGTACATATCTATCTTACTAGGATACGCGGTATGAGTTATTGGCGAAATAATGCTTACGATGTTAAAGTTTAGCCAAATTAAGTTGCAATATTTGAAATAGGGGAGATGTTAGGGCTTTTGATGAAACTTTTGCCCAACTCTATCTTGCTCAAACTTTGGGTGTACTTTCTTATTTATGGGGGGTCTATCTCAATATAAGAATATGTTTGTCATTGATTTATAGCTCGGTTCATATTTAATCTGAGATATACCTACTACTTAAGATAGGTAAGCCTCAAAGCATACATGATTTTGAACTTTAATTGGAAATTTGCGTACAAAGCTGGAAGGGGGCTAAATTAAGGGCACGCGAATAAGGAAGATTTACAATTCGAAAATGGATAAGGATCTGTGTGAAAACTTTATGAACTTGCTAAAATTAATTATAATTTAAATGCATGCTTGTCGAGTAAACGAAATTCCACTTATGCCCCTATTGGAATCCTAACCATCAGGCAGGCAGCCTCTAGGTAGACCAAGGATGAGATGGTTAGATCAAGTCCATAATCTCTCCTATACCCGTATGGGGATTGCCCTTGATGATTTAGAGTCGATGGCGGAGAATCGAGGGCTATGGAGGGTCCACTTGAGCAACCTACACCCACGACCCACTTAATGGACAAGCGGACCATCCATTAAATGAATGAATGTCAATGTATGCTTCACGAAATAGAATCAAGCTAGAGAGCCAATATGATTGGTAGAACTATGTATCAAGACTGCAGGTTAAATGAAGAGCAGCGGTACGATTGCCAAAAACTCAAATCCCTAATAACGAAGTCTCGCTTTTTTGTTTTAAATAAATCCCGAATAACAAAATCACGCATTTTTAAAATGTCATGGATATAAAAAGAAACTTTCCATACACCCAACATCGTATCTACTCTGAATCCAACAGTGACCCCAAGCAGGGGGGTTACAGGGGGGCAGCTTGCCCTTATATATATATATTCCACGGTTGGTTATACAAATGCTGTTTGGGGTAAATTGTTTTCATTGCTTCACTTTACGTTTTGGCTTACGAGTTAATTAATAAATAATAATTAATAAATAATAATTAATAAATAATAATTAATAAATAATATTTTATTTAGAGATTATTATTTTCGAAATTTTGACTTGCGAGATTTTGATAAACTAGATTTCGAGAACAAGATTTTAAAATGCCGTCAATGGTACACAACTCAAATAAAGTGCGCGACTGGATTGCACAAAACTTTCTCGTTTATTGCATGTTTGGCTTGGTTTTTATTTTTGAACTTATGCTTCTTTTGAGGCATTAAGGATACAATTTTTATTATTGCGGAAGTGAAATCCATATTGCCTCTAAGGTTGTGCGAAAGTAAAATACTTATCTATCCATACTATCCATGTCATGATTCTTTTTCTGATTTATAGATGTGTGGCCAACTTAGTCCGTAGGGTGGGTGAGAATTGCTCAGGAGTAAAGGCGTCGTGGGGATTAAGGGGGGTCTCACGAACCGTTAGTCGTATGAACTTGAAGGTTTGTGTGTTGATAGATAAATCAAAATAATTACATGCCTCATTCATCGTTTTTAAAAATTCGTCCTATAAGGGTTGAAAAACGTTTGCACCCTACTTTTCTATTTAGACCTTACTACGCTCAACTTGCCATTATACTCATAAATCTACGTATGTCATTTCAAGAAATGCTTTTATTTGTTAGCCAATACTTCACCGAGTATTTTGATCTAAAATTCATCTTTCTGGTCCATCCAGAGGGTGAGATATAATAAATTGAAAATTTGGTCAAGTGCGAAAAAAATGATTTCTCGATTGCAGTTGTGCTTAGGGGTAGTTTGTTTTTAATTGCGTTCCCAAAATAGAATATGATTACTCGCTCGACTGGCATTCAGAATGCTCATTGTACGTACATACTCATGTATGGCGTAATTGAATTTGATGTAGGCAATGTATATGCATAAAACAAACTAAATATGTATATATGTAAATCTACGTACATATAAGAGGTTTGTGGTGCGTAAGTGATGGATACATATACATATCTACATAATGGATTTGAGATCTGCAGCTATGGAAAGTGTAACGATATGATCGCGTAGTATGAATAATTAGATCATACCTGTGACGAGTTTTTAATTATGTGAAATCTTATGTCCATTGACTTAGGACTTTCGGATCAGTACAGGTTACGTAAGGACTAAGTTGGAGACAGAGGAAGGGTAAAGGGGTGGTAGGGACTAACTCTGGAACTATTTGGCCGATATTAAAAATTATTTCAAGATTGTACCGGCTACATCCTCCGGATCAGTATAGGTTAGTTAGGGTGTGTATGGGGAAGGGGAAACGGGGGTATAGGGGCTATCTTCGGAACTACTCGGCCATTGCCAAAGTTGACCTCCGACAGCCACGTCTTTCACATGGACAGCTATATATTGAATTTTCGCGTGTGAGCTGTAGGCGTAATTTGTTTATAGGTACTTGCGCCCATTAAATAAACAACATGTAGGTATAGTTTATGAAAAGGCATATCGATCAAATATTTTGTAAGCTTAAAAAGCTTGAAGCGGAGCCGCGGGCGTTGCTAGTACCTACATAAAATAAAATTGTAGATATTTTCTTTGTTACACTATCACGTAAGAACTATTAACCCGATTGGTATGGTCTTTTTGAAAAAGGTAGGCCTTAACATTGGTAGTGCCATAGGCTTTATTTGGTCAAAATTGGACAAAGTGACGTGGCACCGCACATATAAAAGTTAGATTTTTGCAACATCATCACGTTTTCATTTGGTTGCAAAAATCTAAATTGCACTTCTGTTGCTGGTCGTTTACTAACTGATTTGCGGGTACGAAGTCGCGGGAACAGCTAGTTCTTACTAAAGTAAAGTTTGTATTGTTATGAAAATTAAAAAGAAAAAAAAAATTAGTATTGGTACTTGATGGCAGTGAACCAGCGATCTTTCGGTTTGTAGTCCTATGCACTAACTCAGCCACTGATAGCACAATTTTTACTAGGCGTAATGTTAAAAAGTTAAGTGTAACTCGTGGATTAAAAAAAATAATTTACTAATTTCCCAAACCCACGTTTCTCTATTTCTAAATCCACTGCATAGCATCGCAGTGAATTAAATTAAAAGGGAGAAATTTATTCTGCCTTCAATGGCCTACAAATTATATAAATAATTTGTTTTATTCATTTTTTTTGAAAAATCGAAAATTGGTTGCGATATTTTTATTTTTTTATTTATTGTTGTTTATTTCGTGTTATTTTAACAATGAGTACCTACTGCCTCCAACACTGGGTATAATATCAAAAATTCTATTCTTCAAAGAGCCGTATGAACTTTTAAGGTAATTCAAGGATATATGTCGCAAGAAGCCTTAATCGCCGTGGCCGTAATTAATTCTTCAACTACAATTAACTGTCAGACGAATTTGGCGGAGAGAACAATATTTTAATATTTTCAATAGCAACCCATTCTTCTTGTGTTTGGGCATGTAATCGTTCTGTAATATCCATGGAAAGGGTCAACAAAGCTCTTTTCTTGCAGGAAAAGCTGCTTTCAAAAAAATACTAGTAATTTGATCGTAAACAACTTCCAATTTAAACCCACCGAAGAATGAAATTGCACTCCATGCCATAACTCGCCCTAGTTTCGAATGATAACGGTTCAAAGCATATTTTCTTTCTGGAGATCATGAAAGTAATAGTTGTAGTTGCAGGACCATCAAAGTTAAACTCTTTTTTGGTCGAAAAGTCGATTTTGTTCCAATTTTTGGAGACCATTTTAATGTCTATCCCATGCCATTTGAGACCTTGCAAATTCAAGGCGTGAGTTGCTTGCGTGCTTAATTAGGCGGTGGTTGTTTGCTAGTTTTGTAAGTTTTTGGTATAAAGCATAACACAATACGTGTGGATTTGCTACAAAAAGACCCAACAAATCCCATAATTTTTTTTATAAGTTGAGCGCCATGTCTTATGGCTAGTCTTTGAATTTTCCGCTTGTTTTGTGGTATTAAAACTTTTATAATTTTTTCTTTGTAGTATTTTTTAAATAGTTTCTTATCAAGTGTATACTTCGTGCAATTTTATTAGCCATTTTTTATGTCTAATCAAGTGAATCGCACTGTATGTATTATACATAATATTATATGGTCAAAATTGCATATGGCGTTTTCGAGAAAAGTTCATTTTCAAAACAACAGTTTTTGTTTAGCGAAAAACTGTGCTTCCACTTAGCTTAACTATGCCTACATTAACTAAACTATAAATTTTGGTTCAAATCGTTAGATCCGTTTTCGAAAAAATCAAGTTATTTTTTTTTTTAAATGTTAATATCAGTAGTACCGTTAATATTAGGGTTAGCTTAACATAAACAAAAACAAAAAAGTAATCCCGCCGAATAATAAAATTAATAAAATAAAACAAAACAAGCTCTTTATACAAAGTTAAAAAAAAAAATCCGACCAAGCGGTTAGGCTGCAGGCCTAAGGGACAGCCAGATATATGGACTTTTTTAATTTAAGTTAATATTTACGGAAACAAAATTTAATATAGTTTTTGATAGTGTATAGTATAGGTATATGCAATAAGCTATTTTGTAGTACATACCTGAAGTATTTTAGTAATTAGGCATTAAGGTTTAAAACTAAAACAACACTCATTTTGTATTAAAGACTTTTACTTTGTTCTTTCTACCGAGCCCTGTATAGGTATAAGATTTTCTTTCATTCTTATAACCCACCACTTAATGCCATAGAAAAGGACTAAAGGAATATCTATAGGAGTACCATAGAGCACGTGCTTTGCCTTTCAAGCTTTAGCAGCATCTGTTTTGCCGGTCCATCATATCTAATGGTTCCTGAATCGCGATAAAGGTAAATGGGGATAGAGATGTTAGTTCTGCACTTAAATTGTTGTAAGTTATAAACCTCTAGAGGTTTCTTCTCTGAGGCTGTTCATGCCTACGTTATTTTTAAAATGGTCTCAAAGCTACCCCGACAGCCATAACTAAACTATAGTGAATAGTACCCTTCTTTTGACACTTGATAAGCTGGTTGGATACTTCGGTAGCGGCAAGAGATGTGAGACCAAATGTCGTTCATTAAGTGTTCATCTGTCACCATCTCTTATCCGCACCATAATTAGTCCCGAACGAATCTTATTGAGCTCCAAAGGTATCTTATATCCTTAAGATATCTAACATCTGGACTGCTTGACTGCTTAAAGTGGCTACACAGTGAATTATAATATGTCCTTCTTTTCAAGGCTCTTTTCACACTTAATCAGCCTAAAGAAGAGACAGGCAAAACTTTCCACACAACAAAAAAGGCATAAGACTTGTCATCCTCTCTGTTACATTCAATAATAATGCTCATCGGTGAATTGGTGCAAGTGGTAGGGTTCCTTTCGTGGCAGGGAAAAACTATAAAAATGTCTTTCCAAAATGAATATATATACGGAGAAGTGTTCTCGAAAAATTATTAAACTTGTTATTAATTAGTATATCCACCGGCTACCACGGAGAGATATGGGAGGTATCCTGGCCCCTGGGTATTGCCAATTTTTTATAAAAAAGGGAATTCCAAATCCTGGAGCACTCAGACTGATCCCGTTCCATCGTAGAACCCTTTTTGGTGTAGTGGTGAAGAAACTCTGGTATTATTCGTTTTCTCTTTATGGTCGGTGGCAGAGTAGTGCTGTCGCCGGGGATTGAATCAACGCCTCTATCAAATCAAATGACTCTATCTATTACACCGTGGCCACCGCCTTATCATCGACTGTCAGCCGCAAACATCTCTTTGCCACCGAAATCAGGTAATTCAAAGATACCCAGGTTAGAGACTCCTCTTTGAAATAGTTGCAATTGAAAAATAATATCACCGGTATCCGCGACTGCGATTCAGTTTGTAGCTAATGTCAAATGGAAATCGATTCACTCGCTGACAGTGTGTATACTAGAGATAAACTGATTCTAATCAAAGCCGGCAAAAGAAGTCCATTATGTGAAATGCTGGTACTTCGATTACACTTGATCCTTGGATAATGTCATCAAACGAAAACTGCTGGTTTTTCTTTTCTTCTTAAACCACTCAATCAAATGCATTTTGTGTATTTGCATTCGTCGATAAGATCGTAGGTTTTTGTAGTTCACCTCCTCTGTGCATGCTCTTCCTTTGAATTAGTGCGCCCTTTTTGTAAGCAACACTTCTCATTGACACTTTTCCTTTCCCTCATCCATTTTCAAAGAAGTCCAAGCACACAGAGATAATCGCTGGGGCCCGCATATTGAATACTTTGAAAAGTAAACACACCTTCTTCTCGAAATTCAAAGGCCATGAAGACCAACGAAAACCACAAAGAAAACGAAAAGAAGAAAAAAAAAATGGAAAAAACTTTCTTGAAACCCCATTTCAATAGGAGTACTCCAATTAGACAGAACAGAAGAAACTTTGTCAGTTCTGGTCTATTTCCTGCAGGTTACACGTGTGACTGACACCCAAGTTAAATAAAATTTCTCAAGGGCAATGTATGGGTTGCTCGTCGAGTGTAGATAATATGAGAAAAGGCAGATCCCTTACTCCTAACCCAGAGTGGAGCTAAATCAAATTTGGCGAAAATATACTTAACCAGGATATAGGTACCTACTGTCGGCAAAATGAAGTAGAAGAGCGAGCAAAAGTCCATTTATTTGGTTTCCATTTGCCATATACGTAAGGTAAACTCTGCTCACTTGGTCTTGGACAGATTAGATTAGCCAAAACCAAATGGATAACTAAAGGTACATCTGAGATGCAGATAGTATCGAATTAACCCACGAAGTAGCAGGACACCCGAAGCAGTGCTATATAGCAATTCGAATGTGCGCGCCCAACCCTTCTTCGTAGCGGGTGTATCTACATGAATGGATACAGATTTAAAGCTTAATGCAAGGATGCTCCTTGTACTTCGTTTGTTGGTTTAGAAGGATGATATCGCTTTGCTGTTTTACGTGTACCTAGCGCACACAGCTTGCCTGTATCTATCCGAGAGGAAAATCTTTTGCCAAAACCCAACCATACCAAGATCGACCACTATCATGGTCTACCTTGATGCTGGATAGCTTCTCCTTTTCTTAATGCTGATTATCAAGGTATTACCGGCGGGCAAAACTGTTTGTACCGTTTGTGGATAAAAGGAAATTTTCTTCTTCATCTTCGTCGGTGTCGTTGAATGTTGTGTGTCGTTATTTTTCCTTTTTTTGTTTTCTCAATTTTCACCTTTATAACCGCAATCATTTTAGAGTATTACGATACAAATGAGATTAGGTCCTTGACGGCCTGCTTTGGGTTGGAGAGAAAAGTTGACTTCCCTATTTCGCCAGTAGATGGGTTTTTGTATCTTAGTATCCAGTTTGCTGCTTTTGCATATTTTATTCCCATTTTATTTACCTACCGCAACTTTAGTTTTGTTTTGGGGCTGTGCGCTACCTGCATGGCGAAGGAATTGTTTGTGATTACATTTAAGGTGTTATTTGGAAAGGATATCAGTGTGAGCGACGTTTCAGATGAAATAGACGTTGCAAATAAACCGTAATGGCTTCTTATTTAAACCCAGGGCCATTGGTGCTGCCATAAAAATGTATAGAAAACGCTTTTATAGTGTCAAATGGTAAAATTTTGCTGATATCATTACCTACTTATATGTGCTTACAGTTAAGTAATAAGTTTGGGAGATTGATCTCACAGGTCTATTGCTGTTGCATTTCCTTGGAATGTAGGGACTGTGTAAATACTGACTGCTTGAAGACGTAGCTGCTCATACTCCAGTGCCCAAAGATGAAACTATGGGTCGATATGATTTCGAGGAACATAGATATGCCCAAAACACTTGTTCTGCAACACTGCATATAAAACAGAAGTGCGGATTTCAGTCTGCATCGGTTGCTGTCAAAGCGGGAAAAAATACGACCGACACAGGTAACAAAAAATTCCATTCTCTCTTTCCTCGAAAGCATCAGTAACTGGATTTAAAACTTCAATGTTGTCAAGTCTATTTAATTTAATTCACTGTGTGCAGTCGACTCAGAAAAAGAGACATCTTGCCGTGCAGCGTATTATAATCTTGCTGCGCAGTGAATTCTAAAGATGCATTTTGGGCAACAACTTGGCTAAAAGTGAAACAAGCATCTTCCGATACATTCAGCTTCACAAAGCCATCCTAGAGCTCTCTTATAGTCGGTGTTGGTCTTTCTGAGTTAAGTGTTAGTCTGGTAAGCAGCAAATATACTTTGTTGACAAACTGTTATCTATATCTAGCAATGAATATGACTATAGGTTTTCGAATATTGAGTATCCTATTCGCAAGATTCTCTACTAAAGTTTGATTACATCCAACCAAACCTGCGTCATTATAGCCGTTTGGCAATTTTTCAGGTGTGATTCTGCAATTCTGCAATTCCGCATATTCCAGTAGCTTTTGGCATTCAAGGGATAAAACCTAAGAAGTTGAAATCGATACCCACCATCTTTTAATCGATTTCAAAGCCACGTACGACAGTATTTATAGAGACGAGCTATACAGAGCCATGTCTAGCTTTGGCATCCCTGCAAAACTCGTTCGATTGTGTAGGATGACGATGGAGAAAGCTCGCTGCTGCATCAAGATCGGTAACCGAAACCTTTGATAACAAAAGAGGATTTTGACAAGGTGACGCGCTGTCGTGCGACTTTTTCAAAATCATACTTGAAAGAATTGTCCGAAACTCACAGACCAACACACAAGTTACGATCTTTCAAAAGTCCCTCCAATTACTTGCATACGCCGATGATATTGACATAATTGGTAGAACACAGCGGGCTGTCACTGGTACGTTTGCTAGTATAGAAACGGAAGCGGCTAAAATGGGTCCAGCGGTCAACGAGGGCGAAACCAAGTGTATGCCGTCAACAAGAAGGGACACCCAACATCGTACAATCGGACAAAACATCACGATCGACAGCTATAACTTTGAGGTAGTGTGGGAATTTATCTACCTCGGTTCTGCTATAAATTCTAACAACAACATCTCAGAAGAAATCAAACGAAGAATAACTCTTGCCAACCGCTGTTTTTTTGGACTAAGAAGGCAATTGAGTGGTAGAGCCCTATCCCGAACAACTAAGAAAATTCTGTATAAGACCTCGATCATTCCATCCAGTCCTGCTGTATGACGCTGAAGCTTGGACTCTTTCTAAAGCGGATGAAGCTATCCTCAGTCGCTTCGAGAGAAAGATTCTTCGTAAAATTATCGGTCCCGTTTGCGTTGACGGGCTTTGGAGAAGGAGATTCAACGACGAACTATACGAGCTGTACAGCGACATCGACCTGGTCAAAAAACTGCGAGTAAGTCATTTAAGATGGCTAGGACATGTAGAGCAGATGGAGACAAATGCTCCAGCTCGTAGAGTCTTCGAGTCTAACCCGGAGGGACAACGCAGTAGAGGAAGACCTCGCCTTAAGTGGCGCGCGCAAGTCGAAGGCGACCTCAACCGACTAGGAGTGCACAACTGGAGGCAGTTAGCTGAGAGGCTTGTTAGCTGAGGACTCGGTTCACCCCGAACTATAGAGCCGCCTAAGTAAGTAAGTAGGCAGATCAAGAGGACATATTTTTCGCACCGAATTTATCAGTAAAGTCTTGATACTCTCTTCGATGAGCTTCCATATGTCCTCACTCTTAACTGTTGCATTCCGGAATTTAACACGGAATGCGCCAATGCAATTCCCCCACGATTTTTGTAGTAATCTTTCTCGGTATCTGTATGTGATTGGGTACATAGTACCCAGATATGACGCTTAGCTGCAGAAATTCATTTCATCGATATTCTGAACTTTGGACAGTTCAATTTCCTCTGGCGGTTGGCCCTGCAGTGGCAACCGGCAACTGGTCACTGATCTGATTCCTTCGTTTGATGACGTATCCCACTGGGAGCTGGCCTATTAGCCATCCATATACCTAGAGGTAAGGCGTTATTATAGGACCTAAAAATCCAACGCTTGTCTTTGGCTATTTTCTGATGGCCAGAAATCTCGCTCTAGGGACACTCATCATGCTTGTTATTGGACTGGGTCCAATTTCATTGTTCACAGTACGACACCCTCTTCTGCAAAACAATTGGTCTACATCAGCTGTACACCTAGCAACCAGACTCACGAAACAGCGTTTCTTACATAGCGACTTAATTTTTGCTAAGGTTAAGGTAGTCTCAATTCGTCACGTTAGTCTTAAATGATTTATTTAAACATCGTACCTATTATTCAAAGTCAGTCAGCTGCCTTGGGAAGACCACATTACGGCGGCCTTAGGCAAAGTACACAACACCATACTTATGTACGTACAGAGTGGCAACATGATGTTGTAAACAGATACCGCAATCGATAAAAAGAAAGAACAAACACACTCACCAAGAGCGTCGTACACCCTCATCCTAACCAAATATTTACACATGGCCCATAACAACAAAGACTTCCGTAGAAATGTAAAAAAACATAGGCAATATTTGTATCTCTAAAAATACATAGTCACGTATATCCCTAACCCCCAAGACGAAGAAGCAACTTACCTCATCCCCAAAGCCATATAAATAAGTCATAAAAAAAAACACCACACCTCCACTTATGTCCCACCTCAGAGTCAACGCTAAGCTCACTCTGCTCCGCCGAGGTATAGGCTTTTGCTTGCACGCATCGTTCTGTGAATTTGCATCTACTCAGCGCTCAGTCCTTGTGACTTGGCACAAAGCGATAATGACTTAACTTATGGTGCTTTGAACTTAACCTTGTTTCGCTACCACCCCTCTTCACTTTCTAGTCCTTACCTTCTCCCTCAACTGGGCATTGCACTGCAAATATAACGCCCAGCTATATAATATTCCTTATTCTCAAGGATCTCAGTTCTGTGTCAAGAGTGTTAAGAGTGTACCGTGCAAATATAGGCGTAGTGTTAGTAGCGACTGTGCCCCACCATACCAACAAACACCACTAACCAACCGCTACTCCTAGAGATGCATATATTACGAGTATAACCACAAAACCGCTGCAGTTGGCTGATGGTAACAGGAATAACAAACGACAACAAATGCACACATACTTTACTCACCAAGTACCACTGCTCCTTGAAAAGCGGATCTGGGAAAATGTTGTGCGGCCCAGCGTCTCTGTACTGAATCCTCGGATGGCGCACCAGCGACGATGTCGGTCGATATACTGCCGATGGGCCACTTGCCGATGGTTGATAGACCACCCGGTCATAGCCCGTTCCAGAGGGCCTCAGCACCTCGTATGGATTGTATTCGACAGGTATGTCGTACTCTGGCTTGTAGTCGCGCTTGAGACGCAGCTTCTCGTGTTGTTGTTGCATCCATCGTACCTGCAAACGAGAAGGCAAACAAATAAAAATGTAGTACTTACAGTGTGCTGTGCAAACTGGGCTAAAATGCGGAATCAGAAACAAAAAGGACTTCATGAATGCTTTGACAAAGTTGTACACCCATAGACTGCCAGCCTAATTATTTGTGAACAGCAAAAAAAAATTAAACAAAACATTGCCGCAAGAGTGCTTTATACTTCTCGTCCTGAATTCGTTAATAAAAAAAAAAAAAAAAACAAACGTCCTCCCCGGACTCTCCAGATTGCAGTACAAAGCGACCGGAAAGGGAGTCGGCAAAAACTTTAAAATAATAAGCCCGGCGGTTCGAAATGAAGGACTTCTTCAAAGCCATAAATGACCAAATGGATTGACAAGTTGCCTTTGCACGTTTGCGCTGCATTATTCGCCACTGCAGAAGAGATACACTACTACCTACATCCTTTCTCTTGGAAGAGTGTAAATAATGTATACATACTCTGTGTGTCGTGTCGGTGCTTAAGTGCTATTTTTAATTCCTTCAGCAACAATGTCCATCACCTAGTGTCTGCAGACAGTGATGAAGAGTGGTGGAGAATGGTGGAGAATGGTGGATCACAAAAGCATACCAGAACCAGAATCAGAAAAGACTTTTATGTTCCACTGATGGGCGCTGATATTACGAACGAGGCATGGGCGTGGGAAAATATTCGTTATCGTTACAAAAGGACGAAAATAGAAGAGGACACGGTGTCTCTGACTGTGGCGGTGCTGAAGTGTATTTCATTTTTAATGTGGCTTTTAGTCCTTGATGTTGTTCGCTGATGTACTACTATGATACTCGAAGGTTTTTATTGTTTTAAGAAAGTTTCTGTTTTATTTTTGTTTCTCCCTTATTTCTCTCTCCCTCTCTATCTGTCTGTCTGTTTGTCTTTCTTTGTTTCGTCGTCGTCCGTATATCTGATCACATTTGGTAACTTACCTCCGGTTCGGATTTTAAGGCGCTGTGGTGTGAATCACTGGTACTCAGCGAACGCTTTGAAATGTGCCGATGATGGAATAGGTAGTAATCCTTTAAGCTGCCGATCTGAAAGTAAACAAAACCAAATACGGCAGAATGTTAGAAGTGCTTTTCTAAAAAAAAAAAAACAGAAAAAATATAAAAAGGAACTTTTTATGGATAAACGTGTCACAAGACTGTAGGAGCATTCTTATAGATGTTTATATGATTTTCTGACAGACATGACATTTTATTGTTCCAGAGAAGGACTTGCAGATTATACATAATGGAACGTAATATCCAGGTTATGGGTTGTTGTCTTGCTTTCAGATTTTAATAGTACCTATCCCATTATCGTTATACGTTGTACTCTGGATGGCAATGAAGTTGCGGGATTTTCCCTTTTGTGGGATTGCTTTTTGTGCGAAACTTGCAGAATCATTAATTCAAGTTAACATTGAACATTCTGCTGTATAGGACCTCATGGACAATGTATACTAGCTGGGATCATCATAAAAACAGATAATGAGGCACATTGGAATTAAGGGAATGAAGGGATTATTATTATTTTTTTTTTAAACATCATTTTTCCATTATCTTGTGAAAATTTTGAGCCTCAATGTTCAAAGGAAAATTGAAATGAATTACTTTTTTTTTTTTAGGTTAGAAGAGGGTTTGTAATTATTATTATCACCCAGCTATACCGTGGTGGTTCATTGTGACTACATTTTTTGAAACCAAATTACAGAACGCACACAATTTTTTTAACTGCTCCTTGTGTATTTAAAATATTTTGTAGTTTTTTTCAAAACTATGCGCATGAAAATGGTTAGTGCAGGTTAGGTACATACTTCTACAAAGACCGAAAGAGACAGAGACTTGTTTAAACGACAGGATGTGTTGGATTAATCCGTGTTGCCACTTTTTTGTATAACAAAAACCACTGGGTAATGATGATAACTCCAAAACCTTGGCTGCATTTTTTGGTGGCTCAGTGCAAAAAATATTTTTGTCAGGACATCGTGTAGGAACTTACTATGTACAACAATTAGCCTCGTTGAAAGAACCCTTTGACATCTTAAACGAAAATACATATATTTGTATATTAAAAATTTTTTTTGCGTGAAAATTATCAGGCTGTAAAAACGCATCAGTTTCTTGGGGTAATAAGCATTAAGCAACGATCTAAGTTTGGAAACACTTGGAACGCATTTCAAAACTATTTTGAATCCCACTGGATGCGCATTTGCCCATCATTGCGCTATGCCTAATTTTCAAAAAGATATGTTGAATGGAGCCCAAAACTGTGGAAGATTTACTAGGAGCTATAGTCAACTGATGGATGGAAAGGCTGTATGATCGGTTGGGATTTCATCTGAATTTAGGGCAGTTAGCCGTTGAATAAACTTATTTTGTTCAACATAATACTAGCAATCGGAGTAGCAGCCAAGTGGTTTAAAAAATCGTTGATTTTTGGCAACCATAAGAAAGCCTGTAAGCTATAGATTCATCAAACTATGGGAGCACATCATTCCTTAATGCTTTCCATAAAATTGTTACTGCTGTCCTACCATGTCGACGACTTACATCTTGGATTGAAACGAACAATTTATTAGAGGAATTTCAAGCTGGCTTCACGGCAGGATACTCATGTGTTTGTTTTAAAGAGCAATGCAAAATACCATTATGTCTTCTCCGTTGACCTTAAGGCAGCCTTTGAGTCTGTGGACACTGAACAGGCTTGCCTTATTTTTTGAGTTATATTATACATACATACTACTCCATAGTCATGACTCATGACAATGAAGTTTGGGCGTGTTATTCAAAGCCTGTTATGATACCGACGTCTTGTATAGAATGTCACTATAGACAGATATAACTTTGAGGTGGTAAAGGACTTTGTCTACCTAGTCTCCGCTATGAACTCAGACAATAACACCAGCGCTGAAATTAAAAGAAGAATAACTCTTGCCAATCGCTATTTCTTTGGGCTAAGAAAGCAATTGAGTAGCAAAGCCTTCTGTCGAACAACTAAAGTGACCCTTTATAAGAGCTTAATCATCCCATCCCAGTGGGAGCAGTAGCGCAGTGGTTAGTGTGCTGGACTACTGTGCGAGGGATCCCAGGTTCGATCCCCGGAAAAACACAATCTACATCTTAAGGTTTTTTCTACTGCGCCACCTCTCGCGAACGTCTGACAAACATCCAAGAGTATAACTGTCTCGAAAAAGCTTCTCAATTCAGCCGTTCGGACTCGGCATAAAATTGTAGGTCCCTTCCATTCGTCCCAAAAATATAAACTCACACAAACGAATGGTTGCGAGAAGCTAGGCCTAGGGTGTCTACCCGCCTCGCCGGTTGCGCCACCTATTTATTTATTTTATTTTTAATCTTCCCAGTCCTACTTTATGGTGCAGAGGCATGGACTCTATCAAAAGCAGATGAGGTTACTCTTGGTTGCTTCGAGAGGAAAATTCTTCGAGTAATTTTCGGTCCCGTTTGCATAGACCGTGCGGGTGGAGGAGGAGATACAACGACGAACTGTACGGGCTGTACAGCGACATCGACCTAGTCAGAAGAGTGAAGGTCCAATGACTAAGGTGTCTGGGTCATGTAGAGCGAATGGACGCGTGAATGCTCCGGCCCGGAAGATCTTCGAATCCACACCCGAGGGATCGGACGGCGCGGTGGAAGAAGACCGCGACTCAGGTTGCGCACGCAAGAGGAAAGGGACCTTAACCAACTTTACGTGCGAAACTTGAGACAGCTGGCCAAATATAGTGCTGGCAGATGGAGACGCTTGTTGATTGAGGTCCACGTCCACCCCGGACTGTAGCGCCACATTAAGTGAATAAGTTATAAGAATACCAAAACAGCAGCGAATGGCGAGGCCTTGACGGAATGGTTCCAGCCGTTATCGGGAGTAAGGCAAAGATGTGCTCAAAGCGCAAGCCTGTTTGTGCTCTTCAAGGAGGATATAACAACTTATTTTTTTTTGCCGGGAGGTGTCGACTGTCGATTTCGCGGGAATGAATATGAAAGCACTTCTCTTTGAAGCATACTATGGGAATATTTCAGGTTGTGGAACTTCATCATTAATTTGGAAATATCAAAAGTATAAAACGAAAAGTTGCATATTGGTGGCAGTTTAATAGAAGTGGTTAAGAAGAACAAGTACCTATCTCAAAGTTATTTTCATGAGTAATTCAAACACTTAGAGACACTTTAGGGCAAAATTCAAGACTTGCAATTAATGCAGCATAAAGAAAATGCCTCAGTAACAGATTCATTGCACACAGCAGTAAATATAAAGTATTTGAAGCGGTTGCGGAGTCCATCATGTTGTATACGCAACGCAGGTTTAGGGAGGAAAGGCTTCTGTCATGGTTGAGAAACCCTGCGCTTATGCTTATGTTAGAAACCGGTTTATCACCTCTGTTCACAAAATCTTCAAAGCTGCAAGTGGACTACGTTCTTATTTCTTAAGGCGATGAATATGCCAAATGGCAGACTGCCAAAGAAAGTAGCCCTGGACGCAAACCAGTAAGAATAGACCGTCGACTCCTCCCACATAACGGACTTTGCCTACAAGCTGCCGGCGGGCCCAAGATTTTTCATGTATTGGTGCTGTACAAAATCAAAGGAGCGCCATTAACGCACGCATACTTGAAAAATCCTAGGCCCGTGGTATAGCATGGAAAATCATTGCCGCCATTAATTTTGACATTTACACGTATTCACAGACAGAGTAATTTTTTCCGGGGAGAATCGGATAGGTGCACGGGAAGTCGGCGGTCTAGTTCTTACTGGTTTGTGGCCCTGGAGGCAATACTATAAGCAAAGCTGTGTGGTTTAAAATGTGGTTAGCTCTCACTCGCGAATGTGGCATGGAGTGGGATCTTGTGGCTGACGGTGTCAAAAATTAAAAGTCCTGTCTCTTTGAACCCATGTATGCATTTTCGAATTTCTCCTCTCCAACCAGGCTTACCCCTTTATCGATATTGTCGGCGTTTATCTAGTTCCCATGCTTTCTCATATCTTACTCCAAAGTTGGATGTCGTAAGCTATCTTTATTTTTCCTTATTGTTTTCCACGTCAGCATATTGATTAGGTCTGTCTCTTTTGCCGGATCTGAAAGTTTCCGTCTACCACGCATCCAGTTAGGAATTTCGAAGTAGGTATGTCAACACCTTTGGTCGGCTTGTCTTCCGATTGAACACTTGCTTACTCCATAAATAGGACGTGTCTGCTAATAATTTCTTGTACTGCAGTGGAATCGCAAACACGGCAAGTTTTCGACGTTGTAGAGTATGTACCCGGTAGAAGGATATTCCACCTCGGCTCAAAATTTCCTTTTCCTGTATATTTTTGGCTTTGCCTACAACCAAAAGTTCTCCAATTAGCCACATCTGATTTATATCCATAATGAACTTCAAAAGGAGTTGCTACGTTCAGAGGCTTCTTTTTGGGCAACGATTTCTTATAAATTTAAGGAAAGTCGTACGTTCGCGCTAATCTCGAGAAGCAATGAAGAAATACAGTCTGTATTTCTGGGGAAGGTTCATCCGTGACAAAAATTATCACTGTCACCTATTAGACCTGAGCAATAGATGTCCAAGTTAAAATGAAATATTTTTGGCACTTTAGTCAGAGGTGCAAACGGTTGCAAATTAATGAAATGTAGGCCCATTGTAAAACCTGATGCTCTCCAAATAAGAGCGAAAATCTTACGAAGTTAGTTCTAATAAAAATATCCCCCCTACAGGCGATATAATTAATGGTACATGACTATCACCACTATTATAATGTGTATTCAATTAAGGAACACGCTCACCCATCTCCAATGTGAATCTCCTCACTTAAGGACTCTTCGGATCTTCTATAATGTACTTTTTTAGCCAATTTAATTAAAATTAAAATTAAATCCCTGAACCATCTGCTTCGACACAAGTAAAAGTTAAGGACGCTATACACATAGTATCCTACTATGGATTTTCATCTATTGAAGAAATTCTCCGCATAACTTTGCCTTCGTTTCCGGCTAGTATCCGTTGGTCTCGCTCAAATATTTAATCAAATCCCAACTTCATCATCAACTCAATATTCGCTACCCACCCCCCGCAGTCCCCACGCGCGGTACCACCATACGCACGCACACAAAAAGTTGGACCATAGATACAGTAGATATCTGTTAGATAGAAAGTAAGAGAAATAGAACTTAATTGCTTGAGGACAATCATTTAGTTCGCACGTACCCTGCTCACTAACTCATTCAGCTAATCAAAAAAGAAAAAAGTGAAAACCATGATCCGCACACGGTTTTAATAGTTTTTTCTGATTAAAGCGAAGCAAACTAAACTAAAATCAACCGTGCAACAGCATAGACATTGCACTCAGCAATTGATCCATCCCGAGAGCGTCGTCGTACTGTACACTCTAAATAAAATGTTAACTCCATCATTGTGATTACATTTCTTTCTATTGGGTGTAGATGCATCTGCTTGGCCATAACAAACATCAAATCACAGAACCATAAGAAGAAGACAAACACAGCACTTTTGCAGCTCTTCACCGCAACCCATGGCCAAATGGTCTGTCTCCCTTTCGCTGTGTAATGGTGTATATATATGCCGGCCAACTAACACAATACCCATCCACAAGGACATGCGGTGGATAATATAAGTTTCTTCTACTTTGGAAAAGTTTCTCGTATTTAGGCGGTCAGACAGATAGCCACACACACACTCTGCCACAATCGAAAGTCATATAATATCCTTTCAAACGAATAAATGATCCCAAGTGTTGGTCTTGGATTTTTCTTTTATATTCCAATCTCCTACTTCGGCCATACTTCGTATTCTTCGCCAGATTTCCCAAAAGTGGATCTGCCCAGCTTCGCTAAACGAAATGAATTCTATGCACATCCAATCTCGAAGAGTGAGAAACTGGAACTGCAGCACAAGAATATGGCAATCATTTCGATTTAACCAGAGCAACAAAAATAAAAAGGATACAATCGCTAAAGTTACCTTTCGCTGCGGCTGCACAACAACAATGAGCAACCAGCACACGGACACGATAGTCAAGTAGCTAAACCAACAAACCAATCCTTCGGGCCGGGATACACTCGATTTTTATTTGTTGTTGACCAAAGAAATCAGAAAATCGCATCCCCAAGGATCACGTTGCAATCAGAAATCAGCAATAGCATAAGATTGTAATGGTGCACTGGATGCTTGGTTATTCCCTTCGTCTTCGTCCTCGTCGTCGTCATCGTAGTGGTCGTGTCTCAACATATGTTCGTTTAAAAGTTAGTCCTTTTAAGCCCGGCACAAGTAAGGACTCCATTCTACATGGTTGTCCGTTGCACGAAAGTTGATTATTGAAAACGCCATAGGGGGTGGGGATTGTGGGAATAAGAAGCCTCCACCCCCCAGCCCAGCCGACCAGATTAGATATGATTCAATCACGTACAATCTGGTTTCGTTTCAATGCAACTAAACTGATTGTTTGGGTAATAAAACAATTCTCATTGCCCATAGGATTGCCGGGCGATGGTATGGCGTGCTATGAATGGCCAAAAAAACGATGCAAAATTATCCTTGGAGATATGAATTGAAATGAAATTCACATTTGCGTACGCAAACAAATTACAAATGCCAAGTTTCTCCTCGGAAAGGACAATGTGCATTGTGCGGACGAAGGTTGGCGCAGAAAAAAACATATTAAAGGGACAGTCTGGGAATAAGTACGTCTAGGGGGAGATTTATTTTGCCAAAAGTTTAAGTTTAATAAATGGACAAGTTCCAGGGAATATTATTTGAGTTTGAAACTTTGAAAGCAACTATTATGGGAGATGCAGTATAAATATTTAGGGATCTTCGTTATACTTTAGCAAGGCTAAGGGATATTCGAATCATACTCCAGATGGACATCGTCATAGAGGACGATACCTTGCCCACGTGCTCAGTGGGGACGTTATCAAATGAGCACAACTTGATTGAAGCCCGATTGAACTGTATCCCGGTCTAAAATGCTGCTCTTACTCTTTGTTAATATTTATACTGTTATGTGGCAATGACAGTGCCGATGTTTGTCCATCAACTATGCTCCTCAAATGGGCAACGCGGTAGAGGAAGACCTTGCTTAAGGTGGCGCTTTCAGTTGGGAGCGCAGCTCAACCAACATATCGTGCACAACTGAAGAAAGCTAAGAAAAGATCGAGTTGGGCTTCAGTTGTAGCCCTGATCCTGACCTGCGTAATTAAAGGTAGGTTAGATTAGGTTGGGATGGTTCTATGCACCGACAGCACATAGAGGGCTGCTGTCGATACCCTAAAAGTGTGTATAGCGGACCGCGAGACTAACAAAACCATTCGAATCCTTTTAAATTTGCAAAAGCTGTCTTTGCCAGATTGTCCAAGCCAGCATTGGCATTGCTACAAATTCCAATTTCACCTCGTTCCTCCAGCGTTTAAAAGAGTATTTCATTAAGCTGCGATTAGGTGTCATGAAACGAGTTAATTCCGGTGGTGTCACTAAAACTGACTACGTGCTAGTAGTAAGCGTGTCAACACCGAATAACTGTGTTAATCTTGCGGACGTGGGCGTGTCATTATGCCCCAATAATTATGAAATGCACACGTTGTCGTGATGAGAGCTAAGGCGAGTACCCGACCCAGCGCATGACAGACGATAATACAGAATGACATGGAGCGGTTACTCGCATGAACAACAATAGGAAAGAATAATCGCGACATTCATGATACTGAAGAAAATTGCACACTGTCAGGGGTAGGATGTTGTCATTCTGTGACATTGTGTAAAAAAATGTCGGCCATTCTGTTCCAAAAGCATTGATAACTCCACCACACAGAGTCAATTAAATCAGTCACTTGGTGCATGACATCAAATTTGTGTCAATCTTGTCACGAGGCCAGCTTGAAGCTCATAACAGTGTTGCAAGCTGGTATAGTGCTTTTCTGTCTGCTAGTATAACATGTTAGTAAGTCGAGCTGCATTCTGAACTGTGTAGGTCTTGACCAACAAAACACTGTAGATACTCAGTTCTTTTGAGAAGCCTCCTGCTTCAGTTTCCTTCGCATTCTCTGAGCTATCTGTGAAGATAGCTATGTCTTTGATGACAACATTTAGAGAGCCCCAATTCTCGCTCCATTATATGGACTTTACATTTTTTATTAATGCCAAATACCTTGCTTTCTCGTAAGAGTGAGAGGAATGCAATTGGATTGCATTGGCTTAAGCCAATGTGCGATAACCCTCGTATCGGTCGTACACATAATTGGATTAGTTACCTCCTTTACAATTTAAATTGAAGTTTGCGGTCTTTTGTTCATAAATTTAACAGCCAACGATATTTTTTGGAGCTTCTATTCGGACAGCTTTGGCTGCATGGTAGCTGCCTTTTTCAGCTCGATTTACGGACTGTCTCCATAGAGTGGAAATCTGAACCTCAACCAGCCAGCAAGGTCGTTGGCCAGCTGTCTCCAGTTTCGCACGCTAAGTTGGAGTCTCGGTCTTCCTTGCTCTACTCCAGACTCCAGAAGATCCAAAAGGGACCGAAAATTACTTCAAGAACTTTCTTCTCGAAACAACCAATGTTAACCTCATCCGCTTTTGATAGAGTCCATGCCTCTGTGCCATATTGGAGGACTGGGACGATAAGATTCACGTTAATTGTTCGAGGGAGGTCTTTGCTACTCAGTTGCTTTCTTAGTCCAAAGAGACAGCGAGAGTCCTTGTTTAATATTAACCATGTTGTCATTGTCTGAGTTCATAGCGGAACCTAGGTAGACAAAGTCAATAACAACCTCAAAGTTATATCTGTCTATAGTGGCATTCTGTTCGAGACGTCGGTGTTGGGTGTCATTCTTGGCATTCTGCCGAATATGTGGATCGCAGGGCTGCCAGAAATCATGATTTAGCATGATTTTCATGTTTTTTGAACTCAAAATATGTTTTAATGTTTTCGAGTCCAAAATCATGTTTTTTTTTGTATTAAAAAAACAAAAAGTTGTTCTTCATTCTAATCGCTTTGTAAAGCAACATTCACCCCTATCGTGGAATCCGCCGGGGGGAATCATTCACGGAAAAAAATGTTTTGGTATCGTCAAATCCGCAAGGTGAATAGTTCCCCGTGTGGGTAATGTGAATGAGTTTCACTGTATCGTTGAAAACGTTCAAATCGAATTTTTCCCGAACAAAATGACATTTCTTGCCCGCATCAAATTCATTGCGGATTTCTTAGGTTTTCTTGCTTGCTGCATGTCGTGAGCATTTTAATATAAAAAATTTACATACAAAACAGCTGCTTCATTAAGCCCAACATTTGTAATAAATCTATTGCACAGATTGAACTTTATTAAAATCAAAAAATAAACATTCTAAAAACACATTTCGTCTGGAAGTCCCGTGAAACCACTCATCGCTCATTTCAGCCTGTCTCGTATTCTTCTCTGAGAACAGCGCTCCTTTCGTTCTTCCTCTTATTTTTACAAGGATAGAGTTATCGTATACATTATTACATAATAAACACTGTTTTTTATTTAAATCACTTTTGAAACAAACTTCCGACGAATGCAGCTACACGGATTTGTGTTCAGAAATGAAAGACAGCCGTTTGACAGCGAAACTACCTTTCCCAAAAACGTGTCGATAAGGAAACTTTTCCGGCGGATTCCACGATAGCAGTAGAAGGTGAAAGGGAATCGAATAGGTGAAGTGAAACTCAATTCCGACGGATTCCACGATAGGGGTGATTAACACCAAGTTCAACATGTTTAGCCTATTCTACACGAACACGACGATACTATTTTAAAACAAACAGAACTAAAGTGTCGCTCTATCTCAAAAGCAGAGAAGATGAGCACTTTATTTTTTAGATTGTTGTTTCTGTAATATTAGCTGCGTTTTTTTCGTCCCCGTCACGGCTATAGGATAAGTAAAATAAACAAATCCCTTGTTAAATACAACAAAGACTTAAACTGGATAATTATCGGGGTTAACAGCTTCACGGGGATAGGGAAAAGTGTATCGATAACTTGTATGGAGATGTCATAAATGACATTTGACATGTTATCAAAAACTAAAAAAAATCAGAAAAAATTATTTTATTTGTACAAAATCTGCGTTTTAAAGATGCCAATATTGTTCTTGACTTTCTCAACAATTGTTTTTAACCTTTAGAGTGCAAACAGTTGTTGAGGAAATCAAAAACAATCTCTGCATGGTATCTTTAAAACGTAGATTTTGGGCAAATGAAAGATTTTTTTTCTGATTTTCTGATTGGGCTGCACAAAGCTACCAGGAAGAAGCATTTCCAAGTTAAGGTAAGAGAAAAATTGCCATGCAAATTCTGCCAACTCCTTATATTCAGGAACTGCAAAGAGAACTTTAAAAATTCAAAAAAACCTCACAAGCGATTACATCATCATCGCCAACAACGCAGGATTACTGCAAAAATTGTCAGTTGAAATTTCCAATTCCAAATTTTTTTCCGCGAACGAAAACACCCTTTCTTTGGAATTGGAAGTTTCGCTATTTAAAGCCTTTTACAACATGTTTTCTTAATACAATTTGATGGATTAATTAATTATCTTAATATTAGAGTAGTAAAATGTGGAATTTTCCCTTTATATGTAAATGCATCAAAAGCGCCTAGAATTAGAATTTTGAATTTTCCACTTATAATATTTTTTAATTAAAATTTGACTGTCAATGTCAATTTTCCTATCAGATTTATGCGTTGCCAACTTATTTTTCATTCTTCGATGTTCGTTTTTTTCGGCAATCCTTGTTAGAGACGCTGATAGGGACCAAAGAAACGCAGGTAGTCATTCATTCTTTCTCTTTTCAATGCTCGTATTTTCCTGTCACTTTTTGTTTTGAAATTAGCAGCAGATGGTGGTATTATTTTTTTTCAATAAATAAAATTTATTTCCAAATAAGTTTTTTATGAACTAAAAATTTACGAAAAAGTAACTATTCATTTTTTGTATTTGTAAGTGCTATTTATTAAATTACAGAATATGTGAATAATATAGGTACTGTGAGCATATATAAAAATGTATTTTTGAATTTTATGAATTTATTTTAAGTTTTATTCCTTCCATTTTTGTGTTTTTTTCTATATAAATAATATTTGTATATGTATATTTGAAAGTACTTGTTTTACTTGTCACGATGTGGTTTCACCATTTCTATTGCAAATGTTCTCCTTTTTCTCTTATTACCATTATCCAACTATGAAATGGAAATCATGTTTTTGAACCTAAATCATGTTTCAAAACTATGTTTTTTTAATTTTTTTAGTGGCACAGTCGATGTCGTCGGCGCGGCGTCGTAAGCGAATAAACAGATGGACTTTTGAAATTCCTCTGTTGTTGCCGTTTGAGGTTTGCACTATTCTTTCAAGAACGATGTTGAAGGGTTCGGTGAGTTCATTACCGACCTTGATGGAAAAATGTGTATTCTTTATCGTCATCCTGCACAAAATTAGCCAATGCCCTGTGGTAGACTTAAAATCGATAAAAAGGTGGATGGTATAGATTTGAAGTTTCTGAGTTTTCTCCAAGATATGCAAGTGACAGGAATAGTCTAACCTCTTATTTGGAAAAACTATAGGTAGTGTAGCTTCATGTTTTGTGAGTCCGTCGGTCATACAGTTCCCTTGTGGAATATTCGTATGAGCCGGCACTTGTTACCAAGTCTTAGGATTTTACAAATTTTACAAATTAGGTAGACACGTGGTACAAAAATATCTAAAGACAGAACAGATTTTTTCCTTAGCTTGATCTGAATATTAGCGCTGCTGTAGGTGTCACCGCCCTGGACTATGTCTTATAAGCAGGCAAACAGGGCATGGTGTACATTTAAATGATTTTCGCAAATCCTACTCGGAAGAGAAGGAAGAGCCGAATAATATTCCCCACTTTATCTGTACATGTCCGAGTCTTGCCGAAAAAAAAGTAAACACCACCTGATAAACCTTACAAATGGACCTTTTCTAGTCACGTCTGTCACGTCTATATCTATATCTAACCCAACTAATACTAACTTCAAACATCAGGCTTATGAAATAAATAAAATTTACCAGACCGCGTAATTGATATGAAGAGAATTTGTCTACAGGAAGGCCTTAAAATTATTATTCCTTTTAGAGCTTGTTTATTATTATTCCATGATCAAGTTACATTTTTCCGCAAGGCCCGGCTTTTTCCACTGTTCTCTGCTACCCAATCAAACCTAAAACAAGAGTGCTGCACTATGCATAGTCAATTTGAAGCCCTTCCGGGGTAACAAATTATTAAAATGTACCCAAATGCTATTAACTTGCTAATGAGACATTAAACCCAAAAGTTTCGCATGCATTAAATTCAGAAAACGTCCGTCCCGTCCAACAAAATCGATTGAAATTTTTGTTCCATTGGCCACTTTTCCGAAGATTGCTTTGAATTATTATTTAAATTTGTATAGTGAGCCAGCACAAATAACCCAGATCATCTCACTTAACACCCTGGCCGCACCAACATGAAATCCATAAAAAAGAAAGTATCCTTGAAACATTTTGCCTTTAGAGAGTCAACTCATCAATCATTTATCAAATTTCTGTAAAAGGCGGGCCTAGGACGAAAATAACAACAAAAATCAGCACATTTCCCCAAAAAAAGCTCTGAGAAAACCTAAAAATAATTTATTGTATGGAAATCCATTAATTTCTTCCCCCGATAAAATTAATAAAATAAACTTTGCCGCCCAGAGCGCGAATTATACGTATCTACACTCTGACAACCCACTCGACTCGTGCACACTTAGATGTCGACTTAATCGTTCGCTTAGACAAACAAAAGTACGTTTAGCCTAAGGGAAAAGCCATTTTAAATTTCAACACTAAGAGCGAGAGGCAGAAACTCCATGTCCTCACAGATTTAAGGACAATTCCTCGGTCAAACGAATGAGATTTCACGACTCTACAAACGTTGGTCTTCATAAAGAGAGACCAGCTCAAATATTATGGGGGTAGAGTGCTGCCACCCATAATTGTGGCATTGTTCGTGATGCTTTGCTTTCACAAAGAAAAGGATAAAATGAATTATGAAGAACAGTAGTACAGAATAAAAAAAAAACAACGATTGGTCCTTTCGTCAGCTGGAATTCAACTTAGTTTTTCATTTATCACTTGAGCTCGAGAAGACACCGGAGAGACAGGACCCACAGCAACAGGAAATACCAAGTCGTTGTCGGTCTAATGGTATATAAGAAAAAGGAAAATGTGGGAGTCCAAAAAAAGTATTTGCTGCGATTTAATTTTAATTAAAAAGGAGAACACTAATTTATCAAAAGCCAAAATTCATTATTTTATCCCCTGGAGATGGCGGTGGCATGGTGGAGGACTCAGGTCCCCCCCCCCCATTTCATTTCACACAACGAACTAAATATACGATGATAATGATGAAGAAACAATGAACGTGGCAAACGACTTGGAGTTAAAATTTTGCAATTTTGAGTTACGAGTCCAGAGTTGCATTGCAAATATACTCGCTTGTCTATTCCCATGGTATATAAGGATGAAGGGTTGACTCATAAATATAATCTGAAGGATATTAATGATTCTCTATAATGGACGTGCTGCGCTTTGTTTGGCTGGATGTTTTCCAGCAGTATCACAGTCCATTTGAGTGAGCTTATGATATGGATTTTAATTTCGCACTTTTTCTGCACGTTCATTTTTAAAACAGTAATTGAAAGCAGGACGAAGGGGGTGGGATGTGGGTTTTTTTTATTATACGGTAGATATCCTCTGTCAGGACATTGATTTATTATTAGTTCGCAAAATGGATTTTTGAGTCGAGTTTTGTGCATCGGCAGCATTTGATATAGTGAATGGACGATCTATGACTTGGTGCGGCTAAGCTCTGTTGCAACTTAGGCAGAATGACTGGTCATATAAATTTTTTTTTCTGGAAATATACTGAATGGAGGTATGGATACTTTTAGAGGAAAAATGGCGAACTGAACTGTTTTCGATTTTAATAACTATGAATGGATCAGGTGTTTTCAAACGTTCTAAGAATTTTATCAAAAATAGTTTTTATGATTTTGATAGTATAGAAACTTTGTATATTAATTAAAGACAGCTTTTCTGTATAATAATCAATTCTATTTTATTTCAAATCAATTTTAAAATAACGCCATAAAAAAACTCGTACAATTTGTTGTTGCATAATTGTTCGTCATTTTGGGTGTCCTTGCAGGGTTCGTCTTTTGTCAAGCAGTAAAGCCTAAAATAGTAATTGGAAATGAAGAATCAGTCGAATAAAAACCCCTGCTTCGGTTTTCTGTTGAATTTTGGAGTAGGTGGGAGTTTGTACTGCAAAAGAACCATCAATATATCCAATTTCGCACATACTCCAAATCTGGCAGTGACCCCAAGCAGGGGGGTTGCAGGGGGGCACCATGCCCCCCGTACGTATTAAACTGCACATTTTTTGGGCTTTATTTCCAGTTTGTTGTTTATTTTTGGGCGCTATGTATTTTTTTGGGCGTTCTATCCAAATCGAGTTGGGCGCTTTTTCCTTGGGCGTTATTGCCTAATGCTACAATAAAGTTAAACAGCGAAACTCCAACCACGTATAGAAACGTTTTCGAGGAGAAGGCGCGCACGAGTACTCTAACTAAGGCAGCAAATTTTTGAAAAGGGGCTACTATGAGTTTGAGTTTAAAAGGATTTTTTTCAAAAACTAGAACTTGATTTATTAAAAAAATATGTGCACGACTGGGTCGCACGTAACTTTCTCGTTTATTGCGAATCTCGCAGAATCTCAGAGTCATTTCAGCAAATTTTACGCTTAAAATCATACGCACTCAAGATGTACTCAGATAACTGAGCACTTGTTAATTAACAACGTAATGCATACTACATAAACATACGTATTAACTTCAATATATACTTTTAAATTTCACCCCGAATTTCGAATTTCGATGAATATCGACTTATATTGCCACTGAAGTTTTGGGCTTTGCAAAAATATACCGTGTGTGAATAAAGACCGGGATTTGGATAGTCATTTTTGAGAAATATTCATAAAACGGCTATATATTCGATTTTTTTGAGAAAAACTAAGTACGTGATCATGTTTAAAATGCTTATGTTGTCTTAAATATGTATTTTGATCAAAATCGTTAGAGCGGTTTTTTGTAAAATTATGCTCACAAATGTTGCAACTTTGGATTCGAAAAGCAGTGTTATTAAACTGTTTAGCTGAAAACTGAGTACAACGTATTCTTCAGGATATAAACATTACCTAGCAGTTACATTTTTAACCAAATCGAAAATGGCGTTTTCGAGATACATATGTGTAGTTTTTAAAGTACCGTTTTTGGCGATTGGGGTGGAGATCGAAGGACGCATTCATGTTTCAAAAAAAACTGTTTAGCTCAAAACCGAGCAAATGGTATTACTGTGGTTTTAAACATTACCTGACAGTAACATTTTCATCATAATCGAAAATGGCGTTTTAGAGATATGAGCAGTTTTTAAAAGTACTATTATTAGGGATTTGGGTGAATATTAAAGGACGCCGTCTTTTTAGGGAAAAACTGAGTTTGCTATCAAGTTACGAATGACAATAGTACCTTAAAAGTAATTTTTTTTAAAAATCGTTTTTACCGTTTTCGAGAAAAAGTCAATCTTCAATCAAACCGCCGATGCTGGACTTTTTAGCGAAAAACTGCGTATGCAGTCATGTTAAGCATGCTTACATTAACTCAACTATCGATTTTGGTTCAAATCGTTAGAGCCGTAATTATTTCGTAATATTTCGTAAAATTTGTATATGGGAGGTACCGTTAATATTAGGGCTAGCATAAAAAAAAAGAACGTCACTAGCGGGAAGCCCAAAAACTCTAAATACGAAGTTTGAAGCAAATCCGTCCAAGCGTTTAGATTCCCCAGGGGTGCGACAGACAGACATACGGACGGACAGAATTGCGAGACCCACTTTTTTGAGTTCCCCTATCATCGTAATATCAGAATTGATCAAAATCTAGAGTTCGAAACTTTGTACGAAAACAATATCTATCTTTCTCTTACTACGTAGGTATACGAGAAAGTTAAAAATAAATAGTTAGCGCAACATGCGTGTAGACACCCAAAGCCTAACTTCTCACAACCATACGTTTGTGTGAGTTTTATTCTTGGGACGAATGGAGGGACCTACAAATTTTTGCCGAGTCCGAACGGCTTAATTGAGAAGCTTTTCCAGGACAGTTATACTCTCGGATGTTTTTTCAGACGTTCGCGAGAGGTGGCGCAGTAGAAAAAACCTTAAAATGTAATTTCTGTTTTTCCGGGGATCGAACCTGAGATCCCTCGCAAAGTAGTCCAGCACAATAACCACTACGCTACTGCGCCTACGATCTGTATCAGAGTAAAAAATGTCAGCCACCAACTGTCGAAACGTGACGCTGAAACTACGTGACGGATCAGCGCAGCGCTATGAACCGAGCTAATTAAACTCAATCTAAACCTGAACACTTTTCACAGAAAAATTGCATTTCCAAGTCTACCAACTGATCAAGAAGCACAACGGATTCAGTAAGAAAAAAACAAACTTTTGCTGTACAAACAGCTAATAAGGCCGGTAGTAGCTTACAGTAACTCCCCATTCGATACACCATTTCTAAAAGGTACATGAAAAAGCTGGACATTTTTAAGAGTAAACTCTTAAGCATCTGCACAGGTCTCCACTATGATCCAATCCGTACATGGTAATGGTCATACTCTTCCAGAGAATACTCTCGGAATGCATCCAGCCCTCTAAACCATCTTATCCGAAGGATTACTTACAACCAACGCATTTCAGAGAATTGGTAGGTACCTTCAAGTATTAGCTCTGCTAAACGAGGACCTATATTTCCAAGAGACACCGACAGAGGCAACTATACCCTTTCACGAATTGACCGAGCTCTAGGCCCGTTTGTCCAACTCCTCTGATGATTTGATTTATTTTAATTAAAAGGCCCACTTAGGCGGCTCTCAGATTGAGGCAATAAGCAATAAGCAGCTAGAAACTGTCAATAAGCAATACACAATTTTATTTGAACGTATTCTCAATGTGAAAGCCGCCTTAAGCATATACGAATGAATTGAATGGATTTTCAGAATGATGCTGAGTTGAAGTAAATTCGTTTCGAAAATGAGCATAATAAACAAGGGTAGTTTCAAAATTGCATAGAAATTGGCATACAAATTATTCTAAAGAGGCAGATATATAGGTACCAATTACCACTGACGCTGGAATACTCTAAGTTTGAAACTTGCCTCTCTATACAGATCCAGTGAACAAAACAAATACCCCAGACACAAACTCTACTGAACTTATCAAATAATTATCTTTCACGAATAATGAGAACTATCTAATCGACAGCGTCATTCTACAAATTGCCTTAATAATACCCATAGCCATACGATACCCAATTTGCATGAGAACTAGAATACAAGAATTAATTTTAGCCCGTAACTATAGTGCGTGAACTTGTATCTAAACATAGTAGGTATGTAATACATCAGCAGTTGAAATTACTGACCGCTTTAGCACTGGTTCACCTTCGGACACTTTCCTATGCAACTGCACTATTGGGATCAACTCATGGCTTGTGACTTAACTACTAATGGTTTTAGAATGAATAAAAATAAACACGCTTCGTTTTCGTTGGTGAAGACTTTAATTGGAAGCTGGTTGTGGCCGGTAAAAATTATTAAAATCGGGGACAAGGCCGTTGGTCTCTTGTTAGTTAATATTTTCTTGGTCTGGTTATTCAAGTTTTTTTTTTTTAATGATGAAAACGATGAGAAAGTAACTGGAGTCCACTTAATCCATTTCGGTCAATGCACACTGCAACCATTAATTAAATTGAATTAGACAGATTACATCCCAACTCTCATGGTATCTGTCTGTTGACCAAAAAACCACCACCCCATTACTGATACAATACAAATGCAGCCATGCTATGCTAATATCAGCCGAAATTCAATTAATTACCTTCCCGAGCATTTATAGAATTTTCCAAAATCGAAGTCCTCCAAATCGTATCCCTATGGCTCAATCGTCCACCGGTCAATGGCAATGCTTTCAAAAGGACCCTGTCAATAGGGATCTCTAGTCATTAATTATAATTCGGAAATAATATTGGACAGCCTGTCAGCTGGAACAATGCCGACACAGATACCTATATAGTACCTATACACACATTGGAAGGACCTCAATCTTTAACGAATTATAGCAATTAACTGAAATTTAACGTTGGCCTTAGTTGCCACTGTTGTTCTCCCTTGGCGAAAGGTCAGGCACGTAGTTCCTGTCAACTGGATTTTATTCGACTAACTATAGATACATGTGTGTATGTATCTAACTATGTAATGCGTTAGTAATTATCAGAAAATTTCATTTGATTCCACTAGCAAAATGTTCAAATAGCTGTTCTTTCTTCATGGGTAAATAATTAACAGAGCGTCGCCTATTTTCGTGTGTATTATGTAGCCATACTCTGGCTATAAGGACAACTTTCGTACTTTTGGCCGAGACGACCTCATCATATAATCCACGGTCGTTCGTTTTGCTTGATCCTTGAAGCGTTTGTATAATAACATCTTGATGTACGATGCGGGGGTGGGGACACACACACACACAGATGTGCGTGTACCGAAAGTTAATTACAAAAGGGTATCTAGCTCAACCGACTTCTCTGTGGTCGAACATATACAGAATTTAGGTGATGTAGACATTGTGGACAAGAGCATGGTAGACACATAGAGGAGGCTTTCAGTAATTTGTAAGTTGAGAAGCTTTGTATGTGCATATCCTTAAGAAGAGTGCTTGCTGGTTTAGATTTTACTGACTTGAACAAACACCAGAGCTTTGCTTTGACACGATATAATATAACGTGCCTCTTCCCCTCTCTACTTCAGTCTGAATTTAGTCGTATTTAGTTGGTTGCAGTATAAATTTAAATAAATCACTTCATGTGTCGCATTATTCACACAGGCAAGGACACTCTAGTGTGCGAATATTTGGACATTCTAATTACACTCTGCATTATTCTCCTTCGTACTCCCTTCGTGTAGGAAGGAAATTAATAATTCTACAACTTGTTGTTTTGTTGTCATTATGAAATATTAAATGTATGTGAACTCCTGCGGAAGGACGATCATACATCTTGTCGGAATCACATGGGACTTATTTAAGCAAGTTTACCTAGTTCGTTCTCAGTCTAAAACTAATATTGCTGTCCTTTTTTTAACCCCTTGCGGCTGTGTGTGTGTGTGTATGTGTGTGCTGTTGAGGTGAGTTGTCATGATAGATATGCATTATTTGTGTGCGCCACCCACTTGAGAGAGAAAGCAGCACTATTTGCATTACAATGTATATCAGTGTGACGTGCACAAAGTTATTTCTATTTGACTAAATTGCAACAGTTTTGCATGCAGATATTGGTAAACTTTGCCACAAGCAGGCACTTCAAGATAGTATACAAGGATTTATGAAAGTTTGAGTTATATCCTTGAAATTAACAGTAGATCCGTACTACATTCGAATTGATTTGTGCACAGTGGAGTATGCAGGGAACATGAATTTTGTAAAGAGACGGAGAGGTTGCTTTTTTTTGCCAATTGCAAGCTAGAAGGAATATGGAAATGGACACACGATAAAATTATTGAATCAATCAGATCAGTTTTTTGATTAAACCGCACATTTTAGCAGCTTTTGGGTTGAAAGGCGATAAATTAGCTAAAAATATGTGCACGACTGAATCGCATCAAACTTTAACGTTTATTGCAAATTTGACGCACACGAGATTAATTCTGCCGGCAGAAAAATTATAATATGAACCCCTTTTCATTGTGTAGTATTATTTTCACAATTGAAATATTTTGAAAGTTGTGTATGTATGTATTAGTTTTATGCCTTGTTCAACCGCTCAAACTCGGCAGAACATTTTATTCGCTTTGTTTCCTTTTCTTCAGTCCCCTCGCCTACAAAATCGGTTTTATGCCCGCAGAATTAGTCTCGTGTGCGGAGGCCCAATGTCATTAAGTCAATGAAATAGGCATTAAAAAAATATAATTTACGATTCGGCTGATATACCGTAGTAAAATTGTGAAATTGTATTTTTTTTTATCATATCGTGAGCACACTTTTTCTAATCTCTATAGCAACACTGAAATCGAACTGACATTTCCGAATTTATACATTTTACAATGTTGTATTTGTTTTTTACTAAAGGTCTGGGTCTGGGGTATAGTAGAAGTGTTAAAGTGTAGCGAGTATAATTTTGTTTTTATAGTGTGAGAAAACTTCACACTTTTACACTTTCACACTGATACTAGAGCTGATACATCGAATCGTGAATACCCCTAATATATTTTGGACGCTTACTTAAATTAGCAGGTGACAGCTTTCACTTTGTTTTTATTATGTTTGTACTTTTTTTTTATTGGTTTGGTTCTTAAATTGGCAACACTGTTTCCAGTGACAGTCATCTTAACAGCTGACAGATGACTAACGCCAGAATAGCACTTGCTAATTGTGCAAATTTATTGCGATAATCGAGGTTCAGTCACAGCAAATGAAGCTGTTAACCATCGACTTGGTTTACGAGCTTACAACACTCACCTTATGCTAAAATTGAGGCGAAAACAGTATTGAAAACTTGTAAGTCAACATTCGTCAAGTTATTGCCAATTTTGCTCGATAAAGTTCTCGAAAATTTATCGGATTTCAAGATAGTGCTATATTCGAGTCAAGCTTTCTTAAAGATTGAGAATTATTTGAAATAGCACTCGGAGTGATAACTGCAAACGGAACTATTGTAAGCTGCAAGGCTTAGGCGGCTCTCAGATTGAGGCAACAAGCAATAAGCAACCAGCAACTGCCAATAAGCAATCAGCAACATTTTTCGTTCGAGCGATATTTAGTTGATTTGATGTAAGACCTCTCACTTTTAATTCAAAGTAAAATAATTGTGAGCGATAATATTGCGTGCTTCCTATTGTCAGTTGCTTATTGAATGTTGCTTAAAACCCGTATGAGCTCAACGCCCCATTTTTAAAACATTTACAAGATAATAAAAAACGACCTACGGTAGTCGAGATTTTTTTATTCATCATAGTAGCCCTAGACTAAAATGTGTGAAAATGCTTATTTGAAAAAATTAGACAGCTATTCATTACTTTGACTGTCAATTTCGTTTGGTGAAGTGCGCAATTTTGATTTTGTTGCAATGGCTGGCAAAAACGTGTAAGTAAACATATTTATCTGTAGAAAAATACACTTTTTTTCATATTGTCAATTTGAAAATGTTTATTACAATGAAATAAATATGTTCGTTTTGCATAAATTAGTAACGAACAAATTTTATGTACCATTTCATGTAATGCCCCATTATTGGGGCGGTGAGCACGGTAGTGCCCATTGAATTCAATTTTTTTGTTCGTATTTTTTTATTGTTTTTTTTTTATGATTGTTGTTTTAGAATAACAGTGGCTGAAATCCTAGACATCTTGGAAACAGAAGACGATATAATAGAAGGTACCATTTACACACTCCCACCCAATAACCATCTGATGAGTGATGAGGACAGCGATGGGGAAGATGCTCTAGAAGGAGATATAAATAGGCTAACTGGCAATCAGCTTAGGGCTGGAGGTGAGCTTCAGTGTATTAGGAAGTCAGCGCAAGGCTTGCGATCAGAAATAATCGGACAGGGTAATGGCGAAAGCGACGACAGTAGCGAGGAAGACGTTCCGCTCTCTAAGATTGTAGAAAGTTCCCAGGCAACACTGAAGAAGAAAAAAACTGTACCGGTAAGGGAATGGAAAGAGGAAGATATTGCAGGCGATAGAAGAGGGGAATGGACAGCGCCTGACTTTTTGAGCATGGATAGGTCCCCCGTTGAATGGTTTGAATTGTTCTACGACGATGAAATAATAGACCTATTCATCGAAAATTCAAAAAAGTATGCAGTTTTCCACGGTAATAGCCAGTTCGATATTTCAAGGGAGGATGTGCGTCTGGTATTCGGCATATTGCTATTGAGTGGCTATTGTGTGTATGCTAGAAATCGAATGTATTGGTATACTGGCTCTGACACGTTTCATCCGGATGTTGCTAATTCCATATCCAGATCGCGATTTGAACAAATTTTGCGATATTTTCATGTGTGTGACAATGGAGCACTTGATGCCAGTGATAAATTTACAAAGGTGCGACCCTTATGGCAGTAACTAAATAAAAAATGGATGAAGTATTCACCCAACTATGAAGAAGTGAGCATAGATGAGTCTATGATTCCATATTATGGCCACCATGGCACAAAACAGCACTTGCATGGTAAACCAATTCGGTTTGGTTTTAAGTGCTGGAGTATGGCTACGCGACTTGGGTATCTTCTCCAAGCTGAACCATACCAAGGTGCAAGTACCGGCAATACGATTCCTGATTTGGGAGTTGGAGGATCAGTAGTGATGAACTTAGTCTCAAAGTTGCCAGAAAATATTCGTGCTTATGTTTACATTGACAATTTTTTTACCTCAATTCGTCTGCTAACTGCTTTGAAAGTCGCTAATCATCAAGCCACCGGAACAATTCGAGCTAACCGCGTTGAAAATGCTCCATTACAATCGTTGTTAGTAATGAAAAAAGAACCGCGAGGTAGTTACCACCAAATTACTGATACAAATTCAAATATCACCTTAGTGCGGTACAACGACAACAATGTAGTCACAGTAGCATCTACTTGTGAAGGTGTTGCACCTTTGGGATCCGCACAGCGTTGGTCAAGCAAAGAAAAAAAGCGAGTGACAATCCAGCAACCAGCATGTATCCTTCAATACAATCGATTCATGGGAGGAGTAGATCGTCTGGATCAAAACATTGGATGCTACCGTATAAGCATAAATAAAAAAAAATGGTACTGGCAGCTATTGATGTGGCCTCTCAATGCATCAACGAATAATGCTTTCCAGCTGTACAGACTTTCTCCTTCAGGACAAGCTAAGGGCCATTTGGATTATTTAGGATTCATCCGCGCAATAGTTACTTCATACATTGGTAGATACTCAGCCTCAAGATCCACTGGTCGCCCCATGAAAGTTACGAAACGGCGCAGAGTTCCACAAGAAGTCAGATTGGATGGCAAAGGGCACCTAATCATATCGCATTCTACACAGATCCGATGTGCAGAGTGTCATAAAAATACAACTAAAAAGTGCCGCAAATGCGATGTTTGGTGTCATGCTAACTGTTTTGAAGCTTTTCATTCATAACTATTCATTGTAATATTAAAATTCTTTAAATAAAATAATATTTCTTCAAATAAATAAAAATATATATTCAAAAAATGTTGGTACCCTATTGTGCTTAGTGCCCCATTTTTGGGGCGGTCCTTATTTTCCATATTCTTAATTTTTTCCTTCAGTTTCTTGCTGAAACCTTTTCAGTTAGTCCTCCAGAGTGCGAAAATACAAAAAAAAGTTTAATAACGCGGAAAAATAAACATGGGCACATACGGGTTAATGTGAGGCATATTGCATATAGCATTGTAAATGGTTTTATTGTATTCGAGGTGGCACTCCCCTTTTACCAATTCCACCAACATTTTCTAAAATGCTTCCAACAGGCAATATTATAATCCATTCAGCAAATTTCAAGACTAAATTGGGGGCACCACGCCCCTTTGTGCAATCCCACCCACATTTTCTTAAAAGCCAATTTGCAACTATGGCTGCTATGGGTTCCAAGATATAGCTTTATGTTGTGCCTACCCAGATTATAGATTCGCTGATAGTTTAACAGTTTTTTTCTGATTAGTGCTGGCGGTATTTTTGAGAGTGACTATTATGAAATCCGTTAGGTGGCGCTGTTGTTCTTATAGAAGTTTTCCAAAATAAAATACCTACTAAGGTATATAGTTAAAGTACCTTGGCACAAATGCAACACTGATCTACATAGTGACCGAAACATTGAAATGGTTAAAGAAGAATTTAAACAGGTTGCCCAAAGGCACAGAATTGAACTTCTTAACCATGTTAACTTAGAATTAAGAGAACTTTTAAATGACTCATTCGCAGTAATTAAATTATTTCTCTGGCTGTATGACATGTGACACCGTCTTGTTGAAAGCACACGTTGGTCGCATCCATATCTTGTAATTTAGGCACTTAGAACTAGGTTATCATTTCACGATAACGAACACCATTGATTGTTACTGCCTGACCAGCCGCATTTTCGAAGAAGAATGGTCCGATAATGCCTCCAGCCCAAAATCAGCAGCAAACAGTCACGCGTTGTGGATGCATTTGTTTTTTAACAATTACTCGTGGGTTTTCTGAACCCCAAATGCGACAATTTTGACGATTAACGAAGCCATCAAGATGAAAATGAGCTTCATCACTGAAGATGATTTTGTTGGAAAAATCAGCATTCACTTGTTGTTGTTCCAAAATCCATTTAACTAAATCTCTTTGCGATGCATAATCAGTAGACTTTAGTTCTTGAGTCAATTGAACTTTTTAAGCATGAAGTTTCAAGTCTTTCGTGAGCATTCGCTGTAGAGTAGAGAGCTTCTCGAACAGATTCGATGTTTTCTGTTGAACGACTTGTGACAGGACACCCAGATTGTTTAAGATCACTAATTGATCCAGTCTCCCTGAATTTTTCAAATATTTTCCTGACAATTGATGGTCTTAGATCACTATGACATGATGACCATATTTTGTTCGAAAATTGCAGACAAATCTTCATTATTATTACAATATTGCTCAACAATCAAAATGCGTTATTCTTTCGTACAGCGCTCCATTTTTACTAACCCCGAACTGTCAGCTGTCACAGTGTTATCTTTTTTTTTCGTTGGCATCAATGTAATAAACATAGCTTCCGAAAAAAAAAATTGTCTTCCAAATCACAACATATACTGTAAAAAATTTCTGTCACCAAGTATGCACGATTTGTTGTGATTGGAACACAATTTTCAGCAAACGTTTGCTGATTCAACATATCGTCTGATACTAGCTTCGAAGAAGCAGGGATGAACTCCTTTTTGTCAAACTCGACTTACAGAATAACTTTTGCAGCCAATAATATTGAAACAGCTAATTTAATATCGCAACTTATAGGAAATAAAACTGTACAACAAGGGGTGCTTAAAAAAACATCAAACAAACTTACAATAAACGAGAATATTTCATGTGTTCCAATCGTGCGCATTATATATTTTTTTAAGATCCAGCTGAGTTGAAGTTGCTTAGTTATCTGAAATATGTCCTTGTCTATCAGGATTCACGGCAATCACTAGGTACATCAAATTTTACAACTTCCATGAGCGTCGAGATTATATCGTTTGAAATTTGTCATCTTAATTTTTTTTGTATGAATTTGTCCTACACGTCCATTTACCAATTTTTAAGGCTGATGCTTCCATAAATCTCAAGATCATCACCCCTATTCTCGTTGGCAGTTGTCATAAACGCCTAATATATAAATTTGGTTTTAAGTCAGTACTTGTAACTTTTTTGGAACAAACGATTTGAAATTTCAATGAACACATACAAAAAGAAGCAAAATCGTTAGGTTAGGTTAGAGTGGCATCGGTAGGCCGCAATAAGTGCAGCCTCACGTAGGCCAGGAGGAGGCCCATTGTGATACCATAGGATCTAATGATCTCACAACTACCCATTGAACCAGCAAGAGCTGTCAATGAAGCGTTGGAGCAACTTATGCTTGCTTTAGCGAGTTTGCCGAGATTTGTCGAAGAAGTATTCTCCGATATATGGTTTTTACCGAGCTGAGAGGGCTGGGCAGTGGACACGTGCATTGGAGGTGACGAATTCTCTCTTTCTCTTCCTCTTCCATACGGCTTCTAGAGAAATCATTGGAAGGGATGTCTGTGGCCCAGCCTGAGAGCATATGTCTCCCAATAATGCAGTGTCCCGTGATGAAACCTACTAGTGTGTTTATATTGTATCTTTTTAGTTTTACAAGACTGTTGGAGCGCTTGAGATTCAGCATGGGGCAGATCTGTTTCGTGATGTAGCACGTGGTGCAGTTTGACCACCTTCGATTAGTGGCACATTTTGTTTAATTAAATCAAATAAGTTGTGCTATACCTAGCGAGTTCGTTAACAAAAGTTCGTAAAAAAAATTGAATATAGTTTTTACAGCAACACGACCCATGGCTGTCGTATACGAGTATACGACGAACGCCAACGGGAATAGGGGCGAAAAAAATATATTTTTGAGATTTCTCTGTGTTTAACGCCGTCTTCGTCTATCGCACAAGGCACAACTTAAAAACATTTTGGAGCTTTGGAAATCCAGCTCGACAGTTCCGTAATAGCTTATTGCTCCCCATATCATTGCAGCACCTCATTTGCTGTGCCGCCTTTGAAGATGTGTTTCTTTCTTTCTATAATCATGGAAATACCAGCTTTATCCAACAGGTCCGTCCAAATTATTTTTTTTTTCATCAGAAAAGACGACAGTATGCCCTCTCGATTCCGCCTGATGTGGCCTGTTGCAAAACTAAGGCGCTGGATTTTACTTGCTGCATTCAATTGTGGTTTCCTCTTCATTTTTTCATGGCCAATATGGCTGGCCTTCTGTATCACGCTATGAACAGTCGATCTGCTAGCTGTAACTCCAGTTTCTGCCTTAATTTTACTTACGGAGAGCCCTGAATTTGAAGCAGCTCTCAGCATCGTTCGCCTTTCCCGACATGTTGTTGCTTTGCTGACTTTTGCAGTTTTTTTCATACTTCTCCAGGTCTTTAAAAAAACTGTGTACATACAACAGTGGCGCCTATTCCAGTCTTAAAATTAAAACAAAAAACTACCTGTTCGTGGGTGAGTCAAGTGATGCTATTTTTTGGGGTTTCCGGTGACTCCCTCTCCTGTTGAAGTTATAAAAACGGTGGTTTTCCAACATTTAGGTTTCTATTTAAAATTAGTAAGTTGATACTAAAACAAAATCCCTTTTGATTTAGAATTTAGAATAGAACAATATACCTACTCGTAGTCTCCACAGTACCCAAGGTAAAAATATCCACCTCTTACTGCAGCAGTCAAGTCGGTGTTATTCTATAACCAGTTTAATTAAATTTACCAGTACCATTCTCTGTTTCGACGCTTGTTGAAAATCGAAACCAATTTCCTCGAAATTCCGCTTTTTGCCTCCTTTCTTAAATTTGTCTCTATAATACATATTACGAAACTGACTTGCCCTTCGCGACTTCGCGTCATCGTCATTACATAACCAAGCGGAAGAAAAACGTGGAGCAATGCAGAATAAAAAAAAAAGAAAAGACAAAATCAAGGCATTCGCTTCCTTTGTGAAATCGAATACGAATTCGATGGCAAATTGCCACCGGCGCACTTCAATAGAACCAAGCGATAATTGCTCTCGCAAGCCGAAAAGCAAAAGTTATTCAACGAGGGCGTGGGTTGTATATTGGCCAATTTTATTTACCCGCCTATGCGTAGTTTTCACAAAAACCTCTACACGAATACAGATTCACCTATACAACATGATTAGTATGCCAGACATTGAAAAGCGTTTAGTTCGTTAAATTAAAAAAAAAAAAAACAATACCCCAACCTTAGCATTGAATCCACTATTTCGTCCGAGAAACTTTGCATTGCCGCCTTAGGCTGCACGAATTTTACAGACAAAAAAAAAATCCATTAAACGTAAATCGAAAAATTATCTTAAGTGGAATCATGCCAGCTGTGGGTTTAGAAAAAGCCAAGTCAGCCAACTCAGAAGCAGACTCAAACTAAGCCAAGTTTGACATTACGTTTGCACCCCCCGGTGCCAACTTGTTGGTCTCGCTTAAAATTCGATTAAAGCTACCATTCCGTCCCTTGCCAGACATCTCTACATAATGGCCTGTCAACGCGGACACATGGATAACGAAACGCATAACGAGAAATCTATCTGCGGATGGGGAAATCAAATTATACGGCAGCATCATGAACGGATGCGCACCATTTAGCATTTAGGTGTATATAGTGTGGGTCGTACTTTTGCCGCCCGTCATAAGGGATTCCGCGGAACTTAATCCGTAAAAAAAAACAACAGAACGGATACAAGAGAAAAAACTGCGTAATTCTCGAGCCCCCCAGCAAGGAGTGAAAACAAATTATTTTTCCTTTTCCGAATGAATGTCGCGCTTTGTTGGATTTTCTCCCACACATCGCGTCACAGGCCATGGCTTGAACATCAATCATTGTTTTTGAAATGACATCCACAGACGGGCGGGCACCAAGCCTAATGCAAGTGGATAATTGAATTTGAAAACAGATGGCACGACAGTGCGAGCACCTGAACCTATTTGCACGGAATGATGATACGATTCTCGTTTGAAGTGGCACGCCGAAATTTTAGGCAGCCCATTTAAAGGACTATTTTATGACACGTTTCGTATACCTACGAAGAGTTGGGCTAATTTGTTTTTGAGAATTATTGTGTAAATTTAAACGTTCTATAATCTTTATTTGATTATATAGCATGCCGGATGTGGAATTGTTTGCCTTGGATAGTCATCCTGGGTATATAAGGATAGGGAGGGGGTGAAAATGTTTAAACGTTTTCGTGTAAGCATAGAACCTCTTAAAAGATCTGCAGTACCCGTGTATACACTGAGCTGTTAGCCCACATCGAAAGCTGTCCTATAGCTGCTTAAAATATTTGTGGTATAAACATACAGACCTTTATAATTTACAGTAGCCGTAAAAAGAACTTTTAGAATTATGAGTTATGACCTCTTTAGAGAGCTAATGAGCTCATATGCAGAGCAGAGCTGTATGAGCCTCTTACAAAAGCTTGCGAGCCCAAATGTTAAGCTCTTTTGTACTAAAAAACCAGCGTAGTACAAAATACAGAGTTGTTATATCTCGAAACGAAAACTAGTGCCGCTGACAATCAGTTCAACTTGAGTAACCTTAACGTAAACAGAACTTCAATACCTACATAGGACAGAGTTTTTATAGCAGTATGCCAGTTGTTGTATAGAAACGCGACTTACAATGGGTTCGTACCAGACTTAAATTGGATCTGTTAACACCCGAATTTTGTTGGCTAAAACAATATAAGTATCTTACGTACTTATAAAGAGTGGGCCATCTAGTGGCTTTTTTTTTAAATCATAGGTTATTTTGACACTAAGAACTGTATCCCGCTCGAAATCGTGACAGAAAGGCAGTATCGTGCCTCGCGGACCGAAATGAGTCGCTTTACGCTTGAACAGCGTTGGGAAATATTGAAAACTTATTTCCAAAGGTGAGTGCTGTTTAGTCCAAACAGTGCGTTTTTTGAAAAAATGGTTTGGTAGAAATGAAGCACCCACCGCGCCTGCTGTACGCAAGTTTGTGGAAAAAGTTCGTGAAACTGGTATGGTAGTGGACAACACCCATGGTCCCCTTCGTCGGTCGTAAGGTGATGCCGAGAGTGTGAGACTCAATTCACGAACATCAACTCGACATCGATCTTAACTGGGAACAACGCTTCGGTCAACGCTGGGCATTACAGAGCCATGTGAACAGACTTTTTTTTTACTGAAATTAAAGATATAGATATGGACAACCTCTGGTTCATGCAGGATGGCGCGCCATTCCACACAGCAAATGTCACAATCGATCTTTTGCGCACCAAATTCCCAAATCGTGTTAACAGCCGTCTTGGCGATGTCAATTGACCGTCTCGGAGCTGCGATTGATCACTTTTGTTAGGAACGCTGAACGACCGATGTTATGCGAATAATCCGGAAACGATTCAAGCTTAATGCCAATATCATCCAAGCAATCCGTGAGCTTTAGTCCGAAACCATCAACAAGTTTTTGGAAAATTTAAGTGACAGAATGCGCTACTGCGAACCCAGCCGAGGCAGCTACTTGAATGACGTTTTGTTCCATAATTAATGGGAATGTTTGCTCTTTCTATAATAAAGCCATAATACAAAAAAAAATATAATTTTGTTCATTTTATTGCATTTTTAAAAAGAGACTTGTATTCGGCCCACCCTTTATATAAGAATAAATTATTGGGCTCTAGTTTCGCAAAAACTTGAGAATTCGGGAAATTCGGAAAAGCCCAAATTAAAAATCCATAAATGATAGGAAAACTAGAAAGCGACAGTACCAAGTGAGCTCAAATTTCTAGATAATCTTAATAATATTGGCCCAAAGAGTTTCTGAGAAGTATGGTCAAAATTGGACAACCTGACATCTCCTATACCTCTATATAAAACAAAGTGGCAAAACAACGGTATGTTTCCCTCTGTCGCCCGTAATTTTCAACCAATTTAGTTGATTTTTATTTTAAAATGTTGGAAATTACGGTGATCGGTCAATAGGCCAAACAAATTCAAAATCGGACAAAGGGGTGTGGCAGCGCTCATAACAAAAAAACAAACATTAAATATCTTATATCTCGAAAAGCACCGAATCGATTGAGCTCAAACTTACAGATAATCTTACATAGGTATATGCCCTGAAGTGCTCATGTGAAGATTGGTCAAAATTGGACAAAGGGGCGTGGCACTTCCCATACAAAAGAAAAATAAATAAATTTCGAACGCTATTCTTCGACAGTCATGGGAGGCTAAGTTTGTACATTTTGGAACATTAGATATGCATTTTCATTCTTCCCAAAAATAGAAACTCAAACAAAACGAATGGTTGCAAGAAGCTAAGCCTTGGGTGTCTACCCGCCTGTTGCGCCACCTATTTATTTATTTATTTATTTTTTTTTTAGATATGCATTTTCTGGATATTGCAAAGCTGGGCGTGTATGGCTAGTATATACATATTCGTAAGTTGATTTTTCGTTTATTTCGAATTTGTATGAACAAACTACCTAAACTTATATAAATGCCACAGTGCAGCTTAGACATCTGTCAAAATTTAGCTTGAAAAAATGACAGATATAATATGAAGTACAGTCTTAGCTGAAGCAGCGTACCGCTCGGCTAAATAGATTTGCTTGGTCAGGAAAATTTTGGAGAGAATTTTGTATGAAAGTTTAAGACTAGATCGAGCAGCGTGCTAAGCTTTATTTTATAATAATTGGGCAATATATGTATTTTGGGATTTAAAAAATCATTTTATTTTTTAAGTCCTCCACGAGATTTTCTAGAAGGTGGCAAGCCTAACAACGATACACCGACAGGACATATTTTTAAATTTATGGAAATTAACAGCTAATCACACTATAAGGAGGTAGGATCACAATCAAAAATCTAATTCAGTTGTAAACAACAAACAAAACATCAACTCACCTGTCCCATGTTTGTGAATCCATATTTGTTGGCGATTGCGTCGGCGACTTGCCAACCAGCCGGTATATGCACGGCAAATTCGTTCAAATAGACTGGCATTTGTGGGGGTTTAGGCTTACTTATGCTATCCGTAAAATAATCACTATAACTATCATCACTTGCGCGTAGATTAAGGCCCTGAAATGCATCACTAAAGTCACTGAAGATCGCATTCATGGCGGCTTCGCTTCCATTGAATTTGGATAGTTGCCGCCCACTGCCAGTGCTACTGCCATCATCTTCATTGCTACTCTTGTTGCTGTTGGTGTTGCTGTTACTACTGCTCATCAATTCGTTGCCAATCGATAAAATTTCGTCCTGGTTGTTATCATTATTTACACTTTCACTAATCGTATTACTATAAATAGAACTATTCGAATTGCGCGACGACGACGACGACGACGACGGTAAAAGACTCGCTGTCTCGCTCGCTAGACAATTCACATTGGAGATTTGAAAACCACATAAAAATACTACAATAACAACTACATATGTACACAGATGTTTTTCAAAATAATTGCAATTTGTCCGATGACGACGCGACAACGGCGGCGGAGATTCCGAACACAACGTCGTCGTTCCCATACAACTCGTATTTACACTCGCGGGCGATACTGATACTGACAGCGATTTTGATTTCGATTTCGATTTTGACACTTGTGACGATTTTGTTGCGTAGATCTGTGTAGATCTGTCGGCCCAATTCACTAAAGGCGATAGTAACACTTGCTCCATTGCGGAGTCGACAATATTTTTATTTTGACTCTGGGCAGTGGCTTGTGATTGACGCCATCGACGGCTACTGGCAGCACATGGGCTTGAATATGCCGATAACAACGTTGAACTGTTGACATCTTTTTGATTTATAGTTTCGAACAAATACATTATATTTTATTGATTTTAATTTTGATTTATTTTTCTACTACTGCTACGGCTGTTGGTGTTCGTATTTTGAAACTGTTGTTTGGATTTTGATTTATGAACAGGAGTGTCCTCAAATTTTTGTACAAACATACGGAATAATTTTTTTTGTTAGTTGCGCGCCAAATTTGTATAGATAGGCAGATATTGGAAGGGAAAACACTTGAGAATCCAAAAATAAAAAGAAATTATAATATAAAATGAATCCAAACAAAAGGGGAAACACAAAATAACGAACTGGAAAAGGGTTAACGCTGGGATGACCAATATCAGTGCGTCCACATGGTGATACTTGAAGGTTCCTGAAAATACAATAAAAAGCGATATTAGAAAATTTGTTGGCTTGTGTTTTATTTATACAGTAATGTTGGAGTTTTAATTGCATTTAGGCTTTTCAGGCAGACAGTGTAAGTTGGATGTTGTCCTTAAGATAGTTAAAATTAAAAATGATTTTATAATATTGTTTTTATTTACCGAAGATATTGAGAAGATTGATGGACTCACATCAACATTAAATTGATGCCAGCACCTAAAGATGGAGGGCGACAAGTTAGGAGATTAATGTGATCTCTCTACATTGTGTGTGTCAGGAGTGTCACGTTTGCCCTAATAATGAACTTCGGTGGTCTCTTGCCCAACAGGAAAGTTCTAATGCCATCGAAATGGAGGTCAAAAATAAAAGGGAAATATGTGACGCTATGGATACAAACCGAAATTACGTTAAGTTGTAGTGGGAAACCCGTATCCGCGTCACTTAAATTAGTGTAGATCCGCTGTATTTTGGGTCTATGACTTTTTTACTATAGGTAGACATCTATATAAATTTGTAAACGATGCGTTTACAAATTTAAGTAGCTCATTTATGGACCTTAAAGCTCGAAAAAGTAACTAGAAAGGATTCAGTAGAGCTCTAATGTTGCAGAATGCCACGCAGCTCCAAAATCTACCGCATTCGCTGGACTCGTTTTAGAGTGGCCCCATTTTGCTGAAACACAGTAAACGAGCTTTGTATTTTGTTTAAAAAGGCCTATCTGAGGTTATATGAATTCATTACTGTGCCGTCGAACTGCTTTAGTTAAGAAGAGCATCCCCTTTTTATCAGCTCATCAAAAAATCCAGGCACACCACTGCTTTCGGGAACCTAGCATAGTCTAAAAATGTGCTGCGCCCCCAGAAACGCGTAGCTCTTCGCAACAGCGATTTAAAAGCTTTGATTTTAACTCTACGGCAGAGGCCATTTTTATTGCCTTTTGATTGTCAATAAAAAAAAAGCAAAAACTTGCATGAGATATTTGCCATTATTGTAGCCTGTTTAGCAGCTGTTGTCATACTGGTGTAGTCTTGAAATCTGATTGAACTGGATAGTCTAAGACCTTCGAAGTAAAAATCCGCGCCAGCATCGGCACGTCCATCTTTGATCTACCTGTGCAAATGGACATGGTTGATCTTCTTGCCGTTCGACCATAGCCTATACTGAGTATAAATAAGTTTTAAATGGCAGATTATTGTACGAAAATTTCAAATGGTTTAAGATTATGTAAATCCCTTAGTCCCGTGGTGCCAATAATGGTTATTCTTTCAATCTTTGTAATAGTTCTAATGTTGGTTGCCTTGGGCAGCGATTGCCATCGAATACAGTACACTGTGTTAATACACCATACAATCATCCCCGACTCGAAGATTACCAGTTGAGAACCGCTTCTTTGGCTAATTTATACTTCTGGCTAGTTTAAGGTGGACCTTGATTAGGTCCACTTATAGCTCAGACATATAAAAGATTAGTTCACCATGCTGGCCACCATCCGGACGCTACATATAATAGCAAGGTAACTACATAAGAAGTACGCGAATGTCTACTCCTCTTCCTCATACCCAAACTTGTGGCGTTCCTACTGTTTCACAGTGTTTGATGGTGACGTTTGTGGGTATAATAGCCAATTTTTTAGCTTCGCAATCTACCATGAGAGCTTGATGTTAAACTGTTTGGAAATCTCGTTAAGAGATATACCTTCAATTGTGTTCTGCTGAAAATGAGGGATTTGATAGCCGCCTGCCTGTCCTATTGACAGTAGTCCACGACATAGGACGCGTTCCGTCCACTCCGATCTGCCCGGATATAGAGTGTTTGAAACCTATATTGAAATCAGTTTCAGCAGACGGCCAATCTGTATGATATTGGAGAAATGTCATTGCATCATGAGAGGCTCTTACTCGTAGCTTTGATTTAGTAGCTAATTGTTTTCTGATATTGTCGGCAGAATGTGAAGCATAGTTCGAAGTGCCGCCGCCGGTTCAAAAAGTTCTTAGTGCTCGGTGGATCCATGATGGATGGCGGATCGGGGGCCGGAGTCTTTTCAGAAGATCTGGAACTAGCCCGTCACATTAGCCTCGGGAAACACACTTCAGTATACCAGGCTGAGATGATTGCTTTGCTGCATGCGTTGGATTACTTGCTTGAGAGTCAGGTGGAAGGAAGAAATATTCTATAAGCACTGGACACAACCAGGTGGTGATTAGATGCATAGAGCGGACAACCATCACAACATCACTGGCACAGGAATGTGTATTCAAGCTCAATAAGTGTTTATCTAAAAATCAGGTAACACTTACTTGGGTACGAGGACACATAGGGATCGACGGCAACGAAAAGGCGGACTCCCTTGCAAAACAGGGGTCAACTGAAAAGTTACTGGCACCAGAACCATTCTCTTCAATTGGTAGAGGAATGGTAGAACAGCTGATTCACAAATGGAATGTAGACAAGCTTAAATGGCAATACAATGGCCGACCTGCTCCATTCAGAGAAAGGTTCTAAGCATGAGTCGAGGAACATTGAAATGGGTGGTGGCTTTAACTACAGGTCATGGTATCATTTAAGGAAGATGTGCCTTAGGGAGGATAATACTTGTAAGCTATGCCTGGAGGAATATGAGACAGCGGCACATATATTGTGTCAACGTCCGGCTTTGGCTGGCAGAAGAATGAGGATCTTGGGAAAACATTGGGTCGAGACCGATTGGATGAAACAGATCTCATATAAACAGATGCTAGCGTTGACACTAGGAATCGAACTCCAGGGAAGAACTTTGGAGAAGTCCAGAGAGTCTCTCTGGGTAAGGTTTATAGTGGTAGGTAGGGAGACGAAAAGAGACCCAACAATGGTGGTCTGATTCGAATATCTCTCGAAAGGGATATATATATACAGTGCTCGGTGATATTGAGACATGATGCCCGTTGAGCTTTTTCCATGGTAGGTGTTTTTGAAAGTATTTTTCGTGAACTAGCAGCTTGAAAAATGTTCTCTATTTAAAACTTTGTCAAGCTCTTTTGTAGATCCACCAGTCTGAAGGTAGCCTCCTTGGTTTGGCTCTGTCGAGTTCTTTTGGGTACGATTTTGCATCGTAGGTCACTAAATCTCGTACTCCACCAGAATGGCCGCTTCCCTTATCTTATTCTTTTCGCTTTACAAAACTCATTAAATGTTTTATTAAGACCCGAGGTAAGAACGTTCTATACCAACTGGGTTTGAATAGTTCATCAGAAAGAATAGATATTTGCACTTACAATTAGAAGAGTTGTATGTAATGTATCTCAATTTTGGTAAAAGTCTTTAAATATTTTTAATTGTTGATATTCAAAACTTGAAGCAGTATCTATGTATATTTTCATAGCACATGCTGTGTTCCCAATTCTATTTATATCTATAAAAGTATCCTTCCATTTATTTCTATTCCGTAACTTGTACAATATTCACTGCCTCTACCACAAAGGAAGAAGGAAAATCCATAAAAATAAACCAAAAACAAAAGCCACACACCACCAAACCCAAGGAAAACAATGAAACCCACTAACAATTTAAACAAATTCACACAAACCCATAAAACATTATGTTGCAGTAATGGAACAGGATATCTAATACGCGAGCATTGAAATCCTTGGAAAACACTATAATGGAATACCCATGTTATGTTTAGCTTTCGAGATAATTACTCCGGGTGTTGACGCTCTGTATACGCTATAAGGTTCCTCTATTCAACGATACGGGTATATGGCATCCTTCAGCATCCTCATTCTTTCGTTTCTTTCCAAGTCGCAAAACTTCTACATGTACAAATATCTATACACAACTTAAAGAGTTTCATTTCCCCCAACAGACAATGCGACTCTAGCTTTCTCATGATGATGTAGTTTCTATTTCTGCATAAGCACTACAACACTAGGATCCTTCTATACATATAGTATGCAATCCAACTATTCTCTGGAAAAGTATTTTACGCGAATTATGCTGATTACACTACTAGGAAGGAGAGACAAAAACTGCTGGGTATCTATAGCGAGTGAAAATGAAAGAAAAGCATGGCAACTTGGGCACACTTATTAGATGCATTTTCCTCAAGAGGATAACCGCTTTTGCGTTTTTAAGTGCGCGAGGGTGGAACTGACTGAGTTTCCTTATGCTTCACGTTTACCTCTTTTATGCGAATAACTTTTCCCTTTCCGCATGCATTGTCAGTCCATTCACTGTATCTGTCGTCCCTTTTACCCGGAATGCGATATGCACTTGCATTTTGTACCAGTAAAAAAAAACACCGTACATAGGCATGAGGCGACTACTTAAAAACAAGCCGAGGAGAGAAAGAGAGAGAGAGAGATAGAGTGGCTTACACAGACCGACCAAGGTGGATGAGATTCGGAAATCTTGGGATTGTTCTCCGCATAGTCTGAGTATCGCGTGCTTATGTCTGGATGCTGTTGGTTTGGTTTTGTTTGGCATTCCCTCATTTAAATTATTCATTGAATTCCCTATGCATGCGGAGATTGCGGAGGAAGTTGTCAAGTATTAAAGCACAAAAAAAAAAAGGGAAAGGGGAGTGAATGGATATCGTCGAAATGTATCTACCGCTGGAAAGGAATTTATGTGCATAAGCAATTTTGTCATTAGGCAAATTACAGGTCATTTCGAGTGGTTGTAATTTATAATCTGAAGGATCATTAAAAAAATCCTCAAAAAAAGGAAAGCTATGTATACGCAGCTGAAAACCGTAAAAACTACACCTAATTGTGGTATTAAATATAATTGCCGTACGCCCATTAAGGTGAAGAATAAAATTTGAGTTGTTGTTTGTGAGCCTTGAGCGAAGGTGGATCATTTTAATTGCCCGCTGAAGTGGAGAGACAAAGGATTTTTTTTCCTAATGATTCACTTTTACGAGGAAAATTCAAGTTAATCTGAAATCTAGTTGAGTCGACCTATGTCCTGTGGATATATACTAAACATGGGATATGAAGAGACCACAGGAGAGCAATCTGTGTAAATTCGTTGCAATTTTAATAGAACTGGTATGATGATATTACCGCGTTCTGAGAAAATATTCAACGCTACATTTGTGTTGTGGAGGAGAAGACAGGAGACGATTAAAGGCTTGTACACTTTACGGTATATGAACTTGAACATTTTTGATTTCGCCGATTGGCAGAGATTATTTCATAGGAAAAAAAGCTTCACGATTAAAGAGTGCTTAAAATTTAAATGGATAATAAATGAGCCATTCTGTGTTCTTTTTTGTGAGAAACACAAGTTTAAGGATGGGGTTTGAAGAAACGATTGCGGTTACTCGAAACATCGTTGATTTTCGTTAAAGGAATAAAATGGATCAAATAAAACATTCACCTATCTGGGAAGATTTCTTAGCCATAACAGAAGGGAATAGTTGCTAAACATGTTTCGGAAAACTGAACGAGCACAAAGACATCAACACTAACGGCCGATTTCTTCACATGAGTATTAGTACGGTCTAGCTAGACCTGGTACTAGCTCTGATACTCAGTATCAACGAAAAGTTGGTACTTGTGTATTTCTTCACATCGTTAGTACCGGAGCTAAATTTATCAACCGTACTAACGACTAATACGTCTAAAAACTGGACTAGTACCCATTTTTGAGTATGAAATGTCATAACGGTGACATTTTATGCTCATTTATGCTCATTGAGAGTCAAACATTTTGTAGGATGATTTTATTCAAGAGCAAGTATTTTTTTTATATTGTTGTTGCTTTTCTGCCATAAAATATGTGTATAGGGGTATCTAGCACGAAAAAGCATATGATAGCGTATATGATTGGTTTTTTTTTTTCTATTATTGCACATATGGAACTGAACTCACCAATTCGGTGTTTGCAATTTAACATGAGTGCGGTAGGTTACACCGATTGTTCGTGGAGACTATGCAAAGCGATAAAATGCTGCAGCGGCCACCTCTTGTTTTTCCAATGTTGCTGGCATTTGAACAAATTTGTCCAAATGGCGTGTGAAGGCCATACATCACACTTTTGTCAGTGTGCGACATACACTAGCGGCTGGTATGCGAATGTCGTCGGCAACCACTTTTTACATCGATCCACTTGCCATGAATCATAAGAGTGATCTGATCAGCAATTGCTGCTCAGGCAATATCTAACGATTACTGGTAAAATCGTGAATAAAAACGATTACCGACTAAAACTGAAAGTATATAAAATATGTAAACCGTACTGCAATTCGTCCAAGTTCGAACGTAAAAAAACGTTACTCTGGACAACTGAAATTGCAGAAAAAATCCACATCGTCCTAAGTATTTACTGCATTCCATTGTAGCATAATATGGTAAATGCGGCGCTCAGATCAACGAGTTGCCACCCCTTCTTCACCATTCACATTCTCAATGTCGTCATCGAAATTATTGAACCAATTATCCCTATCAAAAATGAAATCCATTTTCTAATCAATTTCATTAGACTTAAACCTACGATGTATTTACTTTTTGACAAAAATAGGCAAGAGCTAAAGCAATGAAATCGATCTAATTCAGGTACTAACGACGTTAGACTGCCGATTTTGAGGGTCCAGCTAATACCGAGTACTAACTAATACTCGGTACCAAATTCAGCTTAGTACTTCGTGAAGAAATGACTTGATACCTATTTGAGTATCAACTTTTGGTCTAATACCGGTACTAGCGCTAGTACTTTGTGAAGAAATCGGCTGTAACAGAGCCAAACCACAGAGGGATGGTTGCGATTGCGACTGATCCAACATCAACTGCGTCTGCTTACACACAAATCTGAAAGGAAAGAAGCCTTAAATTCGAGTCTTAATTGGTGCCACAAATAGATCCATCAACCAATTCAACACTTGGACTGGCCAAAAGAAGAATGAAAACATGTGACATTGCTATAAAGAGCAGAAGCAGCACTTATTCGAATGTGGATTCGTTATATGCGGCAGACTAAGCGAGTGTTTTAATCTTAATACCCCATCAAGACTAAATTCACCAACATCAGGCTTTAATGACCTCATGAATGTACACGAGACAAGTACGCCACCAAATACATTTTTTTTAATGAGCTCGCCGACAGCACTTTCAAGCAGTCAGTGTCCTAAATATGACCTCAATTTTGTATTGAGTGGTTAGTGTGCTGGATTACTGTGCGAGGGATCCCAGGTTCGATCCCCGGAAAAACACAAATTACATCTTAAGGTTTTTTTCTACTGCGCCACCTCTCGCGAACGTTTGACAAACATCCCAGAGTATAACTGTCCTGGAAAAGCTTCTCAATTAAGCCGTTCGGACTCGGCATAAAATTGTAGGTCCCATCCATTCGTCCCAAAAATAAAACTCACACAAACGTATGGTTGTTGCGCCAACTATTTTTTTTTTTATATTAAATGGTATAATATGTAGTGCTGAAGGCCCGCAGAGGAAACTGTGCGTAGTGCATCGCGTATGCAGATACAAGCTGTGCGGTGGATCTTGCTTAGATAATGGGGATCTATAGCTTTTTCCAAGGCTGTCCAGCGGATAATTACCTTATAAGTGAATATCGGTTTTAAGACCAAGATGCAGAACCAATGAGTTAGGTCGAAGTTGTGGCCTCCATTTATTTCAAATATCTTTTTTGAAATAGAAAAATGCTACCGTATCCTTCTTGACTGTTTCTTTGATGTTATAAGTCTCCAAACTTCCTATCCAGGATAAGACCCAAATATTTTGCTTTCTCTAATAAAGATAGTCTGATACCATTGAGAGCATGAAAGTCGACGATATTTCTTGGGGAAGAGTTATACAAAAGTTTTGTGGGGACTGACACCCAAACGACACTGACTCGTTTAGCTGGCTAGTTTGTTTAAAGCATTTTGTAGGAGCTCTTCTAGAATATTTTAGTACTTTCCTGAGACAGGTGGACTCAAAAGACGGGTTTTAGGATATATTTCTCATCGGTGGGTTAGTTTGATAATTTGTGCGTCTGCTCGACGCGTTAAATGAAAACGATTATAATTCATACTATGCTCTTTATATTTCCTATCTGCTTACGAGTACATTTCCGGTACTCGTTTAGAGGTAGCTAAAACATAACTTACTAAAAAGTGATTCAAAAGAAAACCCTACTTCGACTTTGTGCCGTTGCTACTACGACATGGCCACAACCCTTCACCAACATAATTATCCATTGACTCAACAGACAGCACAAATGCTACAATTTATTTCAGAAACTTAATATACATCCACCCTCAAGTTCAATAAACTCATATAAATGAGACATAACCAAATCATAAAAATTCCCAAATTGGTACAGACAATCCTGTTGCCTGGAGTCGTATCTTCCTCTCGATTTAGCTGTTACTCTCACATGAAAAGTTGGTAATTATTTACCCAGTGACGTTGCGTCTTCTCGGATATTTCGAACAAAAACATCATTCACTGTACTTCACTCTTATGATGCAATCAAAAATATCCTTGGGATGGAAAACAAAGACATCATCTTTATCGTTATCTTCATCTGTGTTTTCGTCGTCTTTCTGTGTCATTTGAAAGCCATCAGTCAGAATTGAAATGGCGCCTTACCCTTGCATTGTCATGGCATTGGAGTGCTGTGTGTGTGACTGGGTCCTTCTTGTTTCATACATCATCTGTTTTTCTGACTGACAGTGTCGCGTTGCGTGTGTTTGCCAGCGGCAACCCCAGGTGCAAGGATGTTCACATTCGCTAAATCAATCTGGTGTTTTATTATTTCAGAGTTTTACTCTCTCTCTATCTCTCTTTCGGCTGCCCCGACACAATTCGTCTTCATTTTACTTAGCTTTTTCATTCATTTCCTCCTCACTTTTCCACCCCTCGTCGTAACCAACACGATCCTATTCTCGATTGTGGTGTGTGCTTCCATATAGCACCCATTATCAGCACCGCCATGACTATCACTCATCCATTGAAACAGGAGGGTGCCAGCGCCAGTACTTGTTTGTAGCTTTTCCTCCATGAAGGGGAGCCAAAGCATCGAAGTGGAAAATGTCCTTGGCTACCTACCATACCAACCCACTCAGATACTATACCTTCAGCATACCCTTTGTAGTTTTCCATCTGTGGTTTAGGGGAAATGGAAAAATAGGTGAAAACGAAAACGTGCATGCCATTAGCATGTGGCAAAAGGATAATAAAAGGAATATATATCGCTCATGCGAAGTGGGTGGAGGACACGGAAAAGACCGATAAAAAGAAAAACATCTCAGACGTCTGTGCAGAAAGGGTGTGTGGGTGTAAACATATGAGCGAGGGAAATGTCACCTAATTTCTTGCATCCCGACAATGTCCGGCTTCCATCCGTACTGCTTTGCATACACATTCCATTTGTTTTCCAGATCTGTGTGGTAATTTCCTTTTATGGTGATTATGCGATGGTGTGACGAATTTGAATAATGTCATCGGCATCGCACCACCTTACTGTTTTCGGCAGAGCGGTAGATTTGAATTTCAAATTTCATTATGCTTACGGAGTGCGATTCTTTTCGTCCTCGAAGTTTCTCCCACATGTGTGTCTATATGTTGTCTCTGGTAATAAGATTTGTATTATTTGTCGCAGGTGAATTGGGGGCATGTTTAATAAGTGAACTTATTTAAAGGTATATACGAGTGCGTCTTAGAGGTGATGGCATGTGGTTTACACTCTGAAATTCGAATAACCATGGAACCATGGCGTGCCTGGCAGCAAGACTTTCAAGTATCTATATGTTGGTATAGAATTTATTGAAGTATGTGGTTTGTTTGTAGGTACGGTACGTTGTGGAGGTGTACTTAAGAAATGCTTTTGGTGATAATGTGATTGAGAGGCGGGAATAGTTTTATACGGAAATACGGGGGCGTATGTGGAACATTTTTTTTTTCAATAGGGACTATGGACTCGATGGTTTGCTTTCAAATGCTTTTGAATATATTTATGCAAATCTGGTGGTCCATTATTAAAGCACGGCAAAGGATGAATATGTTTTAGCAGAACTAAAACAAATGTGGAAAGAAAAGCAATTATAAATCTTGACACTGATTTACAGCCTCGAGTGCTTTTCTTACTACGATAGCGAGACATTGGAGTTAGGGGGATGCTAAATAAAATTTTGCTCTATTGATCTATACCCATTTACTTTCCATTATTATTTGCAAAAACTGATTGTTTCACATATTTTTTGCAGTTTTAGCCTTCGCTAGATTTTCTGTAAGATTCTTATCATCCTGCCAAGATGTTCCGTAAAAGAAACGCCCAGATATATTTATACTCCTTGCAAGCATCTACGCTCTCTCCGCTGTAGACTAACTTTTTACTGATACAAATCCTTTCACGGTCTTGAAAATCGTAATCTACAATTTGTCTTGATTCACTGTCAGATTCCAAGCGCAAAAAAACGCAAACCGTAAGACATTTATGATGATGACATTTATATAATTTCAATACTTCTAGACATAAAGTTCGTGATGTCGGCAAAAAAAATATCTAAAAAATATGGGCTTAATGTGCAGCCCTGTCTCACAGAAATTTTTTTTAGAGATATCTCTAATAATCCTTCACCATTTCAAACAGCTACCCATGTCCATGACCTCGTACAAGTTTAGAATTACTTACCAAATTTTCCAAAAATCCATTTACATAACAGGTTAGAAAGTAGGGATTTACGGGCCACATTTTTAAACACAGCCTTAAGGCACCAAGTGAAAAAAAACAGAAACAGAGAATCCCATGATTTTTTTTCCAGCAACAGACAAAAAATCGCTAGCCGCTTTCAAGAATCTAGTCATCGTAAGTCGACTTGAATTATCTGGATTCAAATTTATCTGAACTCACTTAAATTGTCGGAATGTCACTTATTGGCAATTGTATTTTTTTTTCTCTTGGGTCCCGAGTTTCTGATTGGTGGTCTACACAACACGTCAGAGCAATCCAAATGTCAAATTGAGTTCTTCAATGCTCTCTGATGACAACCGAATAGAAATGTCAAAACTGAGTTCTCCAGACACATATTGACACAAATAGACGTCAAATTAGTAGTAAGTCGAGAAATTCTTGAAATTCAGTGTTGCAGACATTAACTAGCCCAAAGAAAACTCAGCAACATGAAGATATAAGCTGTCAGACTTACTAAGCTAGATTCTTTCTCTTGCTGACTGCTTTAGGTAGTTTGAGATGCAAATTCGACTACTAGACGAATAAATTATTTTAAGTGGACATTAGATTAAATTAGATTATAAGTCTAGAGGGCTTTCACCGGCAATGGCACTGCGGCCTCTTTAAAGGGGCCTATTGCGCATTCCATGGTAGGGTCTTGGAGCCATATTTTTACTCCGAAGACAGTCAGGAAGACAAGTAAGTTCTTTATCTTTCAAGCAATGCGCGAGAAAATAACGGCCTACTTGAAGAGGACTCTGGCAACCGGCGCGGCGTTAGGCAATAACGCCCAAGGAAGTAGCGCCCAAACCGATTTGGTAATGACGCCCAAAAAACAACAATATGGAAATAAAGCCCAAAAATAATTTGCAGTTGAATACGTATGGGGGGGCATGTTGCCCCCCTGCAACCCCCCTGCTTGGGGCTTTTGTCAGATTTGGAATATGTGTGAAAGTGGATATTTTGAAGGATTTTTTGCAGTACAAACTCCCACCTACTCCAAAATGCAACAGAAAAGTCAAGCAGTGGGGTTTCATGCCCCCCATACTTACTCCACTGTCTGTGCATTTCATATATGCATATTTTGGGCTTTACTGCTTGTCAAAAAAACGAACCCTGGAAAGGAAATAACACCCAAAACGACGAAAAATTTTGCAACAACAAATTGCACAAGTTTTTTTTGGGCGTTATTTCCAAATCGATTTGGGCACTATTTCCTTGGGCGTTATTGCCTAACGCCAAGGCAACCAGTTGTCGACTTTTTTGAATTTTGTATGAAAAATAATGGACTCTGTTTGAAACGGTCTCAGAAATTTAAGTATCTTGGGGTCTTATTCACGAGCTGTGTGACGAAGAGTGCTGAATTTTAATGTGAGCTCAGTGGCTCAGTGGATAGTACACTGGACTACTGTGCGATCCACGAAATAACAAAAATTACATTTAAATTTTTTTTTCCACTGCACCAACTCCTGCGAACGAATAACTGTCCTGAAAAAGCTTCTCAATTCAGTCTACACGCCTGTTGCTCCTACTATTTTTCTTTTTTTTTTCTAAGTCAAGCTGGATCGAATTCGGGACAACTCTATCGTACTGTTATCAGACGGACCGAGCATGGTGTCTAGGCTAAGATATCGGTCTTTAATTCGGTGTTTGTCCTTGGAGCTATGCGTATGAAATTTAGGTACCGAATGGAAGAATAGGATCGCTCAAGTTGCTCCTTCGTTTTATAGCTTGATAGGTCACTTAAGGAACAGCAGAATACGTGAGGTACTCAATGTCGATCAGCTTTTCCCCCTCCATGATTTGGTGGAAATCGCATATCTTAAACTTGATTTCTAATTCGTTCTAGTGCAATATTTTATTCTATCGTTTTTTAAGATAGATCCTGAATGAGACGGTTGAAAAAAGTCCGACATTTCTCCTACCGGTATGGGGATTGTTAGTGACTATTGAGTGTCGGTGGAAGAAGACCTTCTAGACGGCGCATTTGAAATGAGAAGAAAGTGGGTGGAAATAAGTTGTCGCACATTATCTAGTATGGTTTATCTATTGATGAGAAATTTTTCAGAAAATCCTCAGCAACTCGAATTACAATTTCGACTCAATGTTCATCATTCGTAATCATACTGTCAGCAATCAAAACCCCCCAAAGGGGTCATATTATTCTTATATGAGAAGGCAATCTCTAAGTTTCTGCTGCAACCATCCTGTAATTTTAATTGCCACACATTTCTATAGAAGCAATTCGAAAGTCCCTAAATCCCTTTTCTATTATTATATAGTCGTTTGGGCTCCCATCATCTACAAATCTCTAAAACATCCCATTGACCATAGCCCATAGTCCATAACTTTACAAACAAATCTGCAGTCCTGTATTGTCAGTTACCTCCAATTTGGTCAAAGGATATCTATTGTCAGATCGAATATCTAAGGAGCTTGATTTCAAAATGCGATGCCCCAAAGGCCCATCCATTCCGAGCCAACGAGCAGGGCAAACAAATAGATAAATTCTACACAAAGTCGAAACACACAAAACATAAACCAAACCAAAAGAGGCCGTAACAACAACAGGAGTCCTGGAATGCAGCCACTAATGAAAATCACAGATACTTCATCATCTTATTCAATTTGAGCTGCAAGTGCATTTTTTTCTAATTAATTCTGCCATAATGAAGTTTACTCGAGTGGCCGACGGAACTGAAGGGAAGAGACCATCAATAGGTTTCCTATTCAACTTGGACAAGAAAAAACATAAAAAAAAACAAACGAAAAAAAAATATAAAAATCCACCTCTTATCGTTCATCTCATTTTTTTTTCTGTATGGTTTGGTTATGCCTTTGCCAGAGTCTAGTGAGTTCTGTGAGCACTCAGCCAAACATTTTCCTGCACTTGATATCATTAGAAATTGTAGTGCAGGAAGGCAAAGCAAAAAAAAAAAAAAAAATAAATAATAATCCTGTGTGAGGATGTGTACTACGAAATGCAATTAAGCCAATAAAAATCCAATTTCGAGTTGATCCTTGCAAAGCATACCTAGACAGCATTGGCGGTGGCATGCTGTTTGCTTTCGATGTATGAATGAGGTAAGAGGAGGTTCCTACTCCTTTATACTTGAAGGGAAAATATTATTCCAATTGCAAAGGAATGCATATGTGGAAAATGTTTGGGGTCGGGTTATTTCTTTCTTGAATTGCCAGTGCTCATTGAATAATTCTGATGCACAGCAAATGCCAAATTAGGCGCCTGACGATGCCGACACGACAGGAAGGGATGGTTATCTTGTCATGTAAAGTGTAGATACAGGACCATTGAATTTCAACAAACAGAAAAGGCAAATGAATAGGGTATCTCAATACTGCTTCAGGTTATCGCTTGAAGGGCGATGTTTATATGTCGCCTTGTAAGGGTGTAGTGTAATATAATCTGCATTGTTAATGAGATGCTTGCACCGCGATTGGGTATAGTAGGTTTGACACCCTCTGTTGCATTAATTATTTACAAGCAAAGGAGCAGCTTGAAGACAATGATCTGCGAGGTGCGAAAATCGAGTGATGGCCATCTTTCACCCCCCAACCCCAGTTAATTTAGCTTTAATCTTTGAGGTGTTTAAAGGGTGTTTTTTTTAGATGTATAAAACTTTAAGTTGGCAACACTATGTAACTGGCGGCCATTTTGTCAGCTGGAAGTGATTGATTTTTAGTTTGGTTTGGCATTTTAACGTGAATAGGCTGACGCCTGAATAAAGCTTCCAAATTGTGCAAATTTATTTTTAAAATCATGGTACTCTTCGAAATACGTATCGCCCACTACGTCCATTTTACGGTCAACATAATCGTCTCACTTTTGGTTGAATGGATATACGTCAATAAATAAAACTGCCATATTTGAAATGATGCTAATCCTCAAGTTTAGGTATGTTGAGACACCGTTTTATCTACAAAAAATTACTTTTTGGTGTGCTTTATGGGTTGGTGGAATAATTGGTCTGTACTTCTTTAAAAACGATGCTGGACAGAACGTTACAGTCAATGGTGACCGCTATAGAGCCATGATTACTGACTTTTTCGTTCATCAATTGAAGAACCATGATGTGCAGGAGCAACAAGACGGCGCAACATGTCACACAACTTGTGCCACAATTTATTTGTTGAAGCAAACGTTTTGTAACCGCATAGTTTCACGTTACGGACTCGTGAATTGGCCTTCAAGATCGTGCGATTTAACGCCACTTGACTATTTTCTGTGGGGATATGTGAAGTTGCTAGTCTACGCCGATAACACTGAAACGATTGACCACCTGGAGGACAACATTCACCGCGTTATTGCCGATATACGGCCGCAAATGTTGGAAAAAGTCATCGAAAATTGGACCTCCAGATTAGACTACGTCCGAGCCAGCCGTGGCGGTCATATGCCAGAAATCATATTAAAATTATAATGCCAGAAGATTATCTTTTGAATAAAGTAAATCATATGTCAATTTAGAAAAACCATCTTTGTTTTATACCATTTTGAAGTTCTATACCTCTAAAAAAAAACACCCTTTATGTAGGTGATATGCATACAAGTGGAAGGTGACAAGAATTCCTTTGAAAAGTTTTTTAGTTCGCAAAGAATTTTTATTTTATTTTGTTTCACCAAACTATATATAAGATTATGATAAGGATAACTGTAATAAGTCCAAAGGATTTAGAAATTAATTACAGTTTTGGTATCCTTGGTATTGCACTCAATACCTACATATATTCAGTGGAGCTACTAATCCGCTTTATTCGAACTTCCTTTGAGTTCATTTAATCTGCTTCTGCAGGGATGATGTCTTTTGAACCAAGTTTAAGTAGTGTATCTATAAGATATCTTTTTTTCAAACTACATAAATAAAATTTTCTCAAATCATTAATCAGCAAAAAAAAATGAAGACCCACCATTATTCTTCACATACCACCAACGGCTTCATAATGAACAATAGAAAAATCCTCATCATTCAATGTTCACATTTTACCCACCCGTAGATACCTACCGCCCAACTCATTGTCATTGATTAACATTGGCATTATCTCCTTGTCACTCGATGAATACAGTTTTAAGAACAATCCCGACACTATACAGTGGCGAAAGCCCCAACAATAGCAGTCAACTTGAACTCGATGTATCCTCGCTCGTCCTTGCTACCTACCACAAGTATGAGTATGAGTACTCGTACAAGTTTGCATAAAGGATGTCGTTTTAGTAATTAAAGTGCTGCATCTTGAGCCAAGAAATCAAACATCACCGCCCTCCTCATTTTGGGCGGCATAATCCATCCGAGAAGGTGCACTTATATCCAGCAAACAAGGACTATGGAGACACAACATTAAAAGTATATAACATACGAGTATCTGTACTGCTAGTGCAATTCTTTAATAAAATTCCCCTTTATCTCAAATCTTGTTAGTCCTTTGACAATATAGCGCGGCGCAAACGATGCATTGTGATCAAGCAAAACATGCCGGCACTCATACAAATTCATTGCCGCAATAGAAGCACACTGCATACAATGGGAAAAAAAACTTTTACCATATTTTTTAAAGGCAGAGTAAGAAAACACTTTTCTTCTTCTTCTTTGCTGGTTTTCTTCTTTGAGTCCTCTCTTCGAGTTTTTTTTTTTTTTTCTTTGCCTCGTCGCTGTATAGTTTATAAGTGTTTCATTTTTCTTCCTTAAATTTTGCTTTTTATTTTATTTTATGTTTGCATTGATATAATAACATGAAATAACAAAAAGAAGAGTTCCAAAGTCGATTATTTCGCTTGAGTGCTGCTCTCGAGGAGCTATTGATGGTGACGGCGGCGTTATTGTAGGAGCCACCTTGTTATAGGGAGGTTCGAAAGTTGCAAGCAGCAGCTAGCTACCACCAGCACCACTTCTGGGGAAGCATTGTATACTATACTCGCGTACTTTGGGAGGTGCATTATTATTTTCCTTTCTGTGAGCTGTGCGTTTCTGTAGAGTAGCAGGAAATGTCTTTCTCTGCGAAATGGAATCTTAAATTTGCAAGTTTTGAGAGCAATGCATGTACGGGTCCCTATGTGGAGTATGTGTGGGTTTTTTTTGCTGTTTACGGAAGCATTTAGTTTTTATCCTAAAGTCTGAACATGGAAAGACTTTTTAAAATTCAGCGCAAAACCACCACAACCACCAGCTGTGTGTGAATATATAAAGCGGAATAAATACCTTACCTGAATGGAATACCATTCATGGCACCATGTGGTAGCTGTTGATGTTAGTTTATTGTCTACACCCACGATGTGGTACGGCAGCTTTTGTTTGCATATTTATTTAATTATATTATACGCGATGGCAGCTGGATGGATAGATGGCTAGATGTTTGCTAATTCAGGGACTTTAATGAGTTGACGCTACGAACCTTTAACAGTTAAACAGTTAAAGCGTAGAGGTAGAAGTTTTAGATTTCCACGATTATGCCACAAGAATCAACGTTGGTTTGTGTATTTGCTAATTAATAGAATATGTGAAAGTTAAATAAATAATTTAAAACAAAAACTTGAAAACGAAATTTCTTTTTCATCCGAAGGATACCGCAGGTTCGAATATATCCCAAATGAAAGACGGATCTTCTGTATAGGAGTTGTGGTGAGCTTCATTTTCGAAGGCTTGTAGCTTTATAAAGGGTCCGCCAAATAACTTTTTTTTTTGAAAATGCTATAAAAAAAAACTACTCAATATTTTCTCAAATTTCTTTTTTTATTTGAAAGTACAATCCTTCCGGTTAGTAATGGAAAATAATTTCATTCAAATGGCTGCCTCGGCTGGCCATGCAGTGGCCTACACGATCGGTCCAATTTTTAAGCACATTATCGATTGTGTGCAGCTGTATTTCACCAATGGCTTCACGAATATTGTCCTTTAAAGCGTCAATTGTCTCTGGCATATCGGCGTAACACTTATCTTTTACGGCACCCCACAAATAATAGTCCAAGGGTGTCAAATCGTAGCTCCGCGGTGGCCAAACGACATCAGCTCTGCGGCTGATAATGCGATCTTCAAAAACAGGGCGCAAAACATCGGGTGTATAGCTTCGCGGCTGTGTGGCGATCGCTGATCGCCATTGACTGTAACGGCCACTCCTTACTTATTTTCGAAGAAAAATGGCCCAATTATGCCTCTGGACCAAAATCCGCACCAAACAGTGACTCGTTTTGGGTATATGTATTGGCTTTTCAATGTATGCGTGCGGGTTTTCTGTGCCCCAAATGCGACAATTTTGCTTGTTTACATACCCGCCAAGATGAAAATGAGCTTCATCTGAAAAGATGATTTTTTTGGCAAAATCGGCATCTTCTCTAAGTCGATCGCAGGCCCACTTAGCGAAGCGGAAACGCATTGGATGGTCAGTTGGCTTCAACTCCTGAACCAATTGGACTTTGTATGGCGTCATACCAAGGTCTTTATGCAAAATTCGTCTCAATGATGTCTCCGAAATGTTCAATTGTTGAGAACGACGGTGAATTGATGTTGATGGCGCTTCACGCACACTTTCTGCCACAGCAGCAATTTTCTCGGGTGTACGCACTGTTTTTGGCTTTTCACGCTTTGGTTTATCGATGAGGATGCCAGTTTCTTTCACTTTTTTTTACAAGATAACGAACATACGGAGCTGACGCCTGACGGTGCTTCTCTTCTTCCAAAATCCGTACGCAATTTTCGCACACATTCTGCAATTACCATGATTTTTAAAGTAATGTCGCAATATTTCCCAGCGTTGTTCAAGCGTATACACAACCATATTCGTTCAGCGGAAGGATAAAACTAATTATCTATCAAATCAGACATGAGCTAAGTGTTACCATTCGCGAAATAAGCACTAGTTGAAAAAACAACGTTAGATGGCGGACCCTTTACAATATGCAAACACTGCCTGACAAGAACAAGACAATACTTGAGTTGAGTTCCTGGGCGCCTGAAACATATCTTTACATTTGTGATTGACTCAGACTCCTTTTTCAGATCGAAGGAGCAAAGGAAAATGACTACCAATCAAAGCTAAGCTAGACCGAACCTATCGAAGTGGACTAGCAACACTATGGCAACAAAACACTTAAAGTCAGAAATCAAATCAGCGCAAGGACGAATTGATTGCCCGTCAGTTTAATGCTGATCTTCAGTGAAAAATATCGTCTTATTTGTTGTTGCTCTGTCTCATCATTGTTTGTGCAGATACATATATGTACATGACTTGAGAACATTTGACATATAATTGTCCATATGAGAGGCAATCCGTGTCTAGATTTAAACCGAACAATTCAAAAGAATGCCGATTGGAGAAGCAAAGAATAGTTGAGGTAGATGGCATTGGTCCAAGTGTCCTGTAGTTAAATTGCCGCCTACGAAACACACAATTAAAATGACAAGAAATGAACGAGAACCAGTTGGCCAAGAAAATTCAAGAGAATAGTTTGAATGACATCGACATGGTTCTGCTGACCGATGAGAGTACATCGAAGTACCTGACATCAATTGTCAAACACAAACACATTCCACAGTCCAAAATAAAAACCTTGCTCGTACCGAAGTAGAAGACCAACGAGAATGTAAGACAGCGAAGGTACAAAGCGAGAAAATACTTTCAAAGTCGATGGATGAGAAAACTTCCGAGTCAGTGGCATTAACCAACCAAAGATATGAGGACGTTTCGTACTGAAGATCGAGAACGAGAAGACCGCGAAACTGCAAAGCGAGAAGATGCTAGTTGACAAGAAAATTGCCTAATCCGAAACAACAATCATCCAGCATTCTGAAGGAATTTCTACCCAACTAGACGCAGACTTCTCTCGTATACTGAAGATCGACTGAAGGGCGAGAGAAGCTACCATGATAGACGTGAAAACTTAGAAGTGATATTGACCTACTTTGTGTGATCCTCAGACAGATTTTCTAACAAATGCAGCGATATTTAAAATTTATCTCATTCTAAAAATAGACGAGAAGACTTTCAAATCAGTGGCAATGACCGATCGCCAGAACGAGTTTCTAACCTATTGAGATGAAGACCAACGATAAGAAGACCTCACTTCTATTAGAAGTCGATTAGAGCGTGAAACTCCCGAGTCCGTGACATACGTGACAAGTTTCATACCATCGAGATGAAGACCTTTCTCATACTAAAGATCGACGATAGAATTCCTGAATCTAGTTCTCACTCGTATTGAAGATCGATGTCGATATGCCTGAAAACCGCCGAGTCCTTGATATTGACGATATTCAGACCAATTTTCTAGACAAAGAGATGAAGACCAACGATATAAAGACGATATGAAGACTTCCTACTGAAGATAGACGAGAAGTAGAAGACTACGAATTTAAAAGGCGAGAGTATGCTATCGGAGCTAAGGTAGTATACGATCGGGTACATCTTGTATGGAGCGGTCCATGATTTGATAATTTGGTCACGTTAACCCGGGATGTAAGACGCGCTCTGAAATGTGTGATATTAGGAATGTATTCTTTTGGTAGGTCCATGATCAGATGGGTGAACAAAGTTCAACATCTCTAAGATCGGTTGCCCTCATGATTAGAGTTAGGAGCAGGAGATTGATAGATGTGCCACCCGACATTCTGCCTGCACCCGCGATGAGATGAGAATTAGCCTAGACGAAACCTTTCCGCTCACTCTCATGTGTATACTCACGTGACGTTGCCCCCGTGTCTTAACATTAATGAAGAAACCCAGTCGAAGCATTTTTGGCAATTTAAAAATATAAGGGTAAAATCTGTTAGAAGCCTCTAATCCTTCCCTTGGTATAATAGCCGATTTTATTTAATCCCACAATGTATCTACATATTCAGTGTGAGTTAAGTACCAAACCAATAACCTCCACAATCCGGAAATGATGTTCATTATTATCTGTAGAGACTTGAATCAACTAGTATTTCGGGCAAATTAAAGAGTATTCACTAATTCATGACGCTCGCTCCTTACTTGCCTTCATCTATACGCAAACTTAACTGCGCCTCCTTTTCGAGTCAATACTGAAAGCTAAATCTACCTTTGTATGAACATAATTAGATCCCCATCCGCCATTTGAAATCTTATTATGGAGAGCATACAAAGAAGTCACTCATGCATCCCCCAGACAAAGTATACTCCTCAACACTTAGAAGTTGAATATATACAATTTTCAACTGTAACTCAGATTTATATTTACCCATCCCTCCACCTTGTGTTTACCTCTATGGGTACTCGAGAATAATATAATCCATGTATTTCATATTCATAGGAATTATAACTCACCCTTCGCGCACTCCATCGAATCTATTTCACAATTTAACTCCAACCTCCACTATCCAGAACCGATTCAACCTTTAGCTGGAGGAAATTTTCCAAAATGGAATTTTAAATGTTCTCCATTTCCATTGTGTTGCCGCAACGATTTCCGACATGGTTCGGTATTGTAGTAAACTTCCAAGTCCCACAGCGACCCGATGAGGCTTCGAATTCAAAGGATTCTGTCGGTGCCGCCAACCAAACTAACCAACCTGACGAGTATTTTGATATCGCTTAAATAAACGTAATTAAATTGCGGACCTCTCTGAAACGGATGGAATGACATGAGAAAGCAGGCAATGCACTGATTCTGATTTATATTATTTTTGGATGGCTGTCGCTGACTAAATTTTGAAGTTACTATGGCATTGGTTGGGAATATCTTGATTCTCTACACACAAGGCGAAGGCGAACATGTAGATTGTAGATACATATAAAAAAAAAAAAACGAAAATCGAACGTGCTCAACAGCACCAACGACTTCTGCTTGACGAAGGATGATAATACAATCGCATGGCAGATTTATCTCTGAGATGGGTGTGGATTGGGCTATTATATCACGACTGCTGCCAAGTATGTTTATTACAATTTCAAGTTTCCCTTAATGATAATCCGACGAGAGGCAGATTTATACAGATTTTGGAATCATTCTTATTTGCCCTCTGCTCCTGGGCAGGCATCACATGTGTTGCGGGTATAGGAAGGGATACGCTCTCTTTTTTTCAAAAATTTACTTCTTGACTTTGCAATTTTAATTTGGCTAATAGTAGATACTCATAATTGTTGCAAATTGATGCGAGTCAAGAGCTCGTAGGTAGGTACTTACGATTCAGGAAACATGTGTAGTGTAGCGTGAAGAGTGATTGAATTTAATTTGCAAATCGCCAAGTGGTACTTACGATATTGAATGGAGTCAAAAGGCAAAGAGGTTGTTTTGTTAGATAATCAAATGCCTATTATGACGAATGACGTGTTACGGCGTGGTAGAGATTTGAAGGACTATTATCATATGAAAAAAAAAATTTAGCGTGTGTACAAACCTACGAGATACATAGGACTTTCAAGACCGACCCTCTTACAGCGAAGCTATGGAGGGAGTCTATCAAGTAGGTAAATTAGATATGTAGGAAGCGCTGGAGGGGTGTAATTCTGTTTAGGTAGGTATACCTCTTAAGTATAAATCTAAAATATCATCTTGATTTGCCAATTAGTTTGTTTTCAGTAAGTGAATAAAATGAGTTTTATGTCTCTTTGGCAATTTAAAAATATGTATTGTCAAAAATCAAGTTCCACGCGAGTTTATTATATTCTTCCCAAAACAGGGAAGAAATTTGTGGAACACATACAAACTGAGATGCAAAGCAACAACTCAGGCAGCCGAGAAAAGGTATGCTTGATATTACGTGTCTTACGTGAAGGACAAATGAAATTTTTAGATCAAAGGCTACCTTGACTACCACGGTATTCACCTGTCGGGTAGGTATTAAATCGATTTAAGGTACTCGAAGCAATACAAGTGAGCTCTGTATCGATCGGGATATATGTATCTACTTATGGTCGGTTAAATATATTTCACTAGTGAACTAAAACTTCATTACATTCTCTTTGCTCCTATTTGTAGTGAAACCGTTGGTAATGTCGCGATTGGCATCCAATAAATTTAAATTTTTGATTAGTTAAGCTTGACCTATATGCTTATTATAGTACATTTTGATAAAAGAACTTTAAACATTTACTTACATCATTTATAAAAAATGTTCTGTTGAAGTATACACCAATCGTTGAATCACTTCATTTTCATCCGTTCAAATAACCAAATCAAAAAAACAGACTTTAAACTTTTTCCCATAGAAACGGCCTACATTTTGAATTTCCACCTGCAAATTTACGAAGGAAATATTCCGAGAGGAATTCAATCAAATTCCGGGGAAACTCTTGTTCGCGATACCAATTTATTCCGGGGGGAATTTTTTCCCTTTTTCGAAATTCATTGCCGATACCTATTTTTGAAAAATGGGAAATGTTTCGGAGGGAATTTTGTTCACGATAGCCCTAAATGCCACACAGAAATATAGAAAAATTGAAAAAGAAAATAAAATCTATTTCAAATTCATTTAAATCAGTGATAAACTTATTTGAATTGTGGTACCCGGTGGTTACCACGGGGAGGTAAAATAAGTAAAATCGATATGTATGAAAAAGTTGCAACAGCTGGGCACTGCTATGTTGATGCCAATCATCGCCTACCTTATTCAATGTTCTTGTCTATTAGGAGAATGCATTATCAATGTTAAACATTTTACAAACTCTGGCTCCCATGAGTGTCGAAGAATAGAGTTCGCAATGTTTTTTTTTTTTTTTTTTTTAATGGGAGGCGCCACGCTACTTTGTCCAATTTTGACCAATCTTCATATCAGAATCACTTTTGGGCCAATAATGTCTAAAAAGTTGAGCTTAATCGACTCGGTGGTTTTCGAGATAACATATTTTGAATGTTTTTTATTGTATGGGTTGTGCACGCCCCTTTGTCTAATTCTGACCAATCTTCACGGAAATCTTTCGGGGCCAATATCAAAGACTGTCTGAAAAGTTAAGCTCATTGGGTACAAAACTTTTCGAATTTTTTAAGCGTAAGTACGCAAACCAACCTAACTTTTTTATATAGAGAGAGAGAGAGAGAGTGCGCATACAGCTCCACCTGTTGAGAATTTTCCGACTTTTACTTTTTTCCTAAGCCTTTGCGTAGCAATTACGAACAAACCCGCAGACGGAAGTATCTAGTTTGGTGCAGTCGTTTTCAAGTTTTAAGGATCCGAACAAACTACTATCCATTTTTGTACCGATTACAGTAGAAAACTTTTGTGCTAAATTTCAACCATAAAAAGCGTTGATGAGCTAGTGAGTGAAGGAATGAGTCGTATAGAGCTGACATTTTTTTATTGAGTCATAGAGTATACAGATTGGGGTTATGTATGGAATCGAACATCGGATAAATGTCAAGTACGTACTCTTTTATTGAAATTTTCGCACGATTGTGGTTGAATTTCATTAATACACCTCCCAATTTCCTCTTTCAAGGCGTTAGTAGTCGTGGGCTTGTTTGCATACCCATTTGACTTCAAATAACCCGAAATAAAAAAGTCCAATCGCAAAGATCTGGATGGCCAATCCTGATCGCAAAAACGGCCGATTACACGATTAGGAAATGGCTCATGCAGTAATTGAATTGTTTCTCTGGCTGTATGACATGTGGAACCGTCTTGTTGAAACCACATGTTGGTCACACCTATATCTTGTAATTTAGGCACTAAAGAAACTCGGTTATCATTTCACGATAACGAACACCATTAGTTGTTAATGCCTGACCAGCCACATTTTCCAAAAAAATGACCCGATAAAGCCGCCGCGCCAGCCCAAAATCGTACCAAACAGTCACGCGTTTATTTTGTTTCTCAACAATTACTCGTGGGTTTTCTGAACCCCCAAATGGGAAAATTTTGACGATTAACGAAGCCATCACGATGACAAAGAGCTTCATCACTTTGCTCGAAAATTGCGGGCTGTAGCTGGCAAACCTCCATTATTTTTAAAATATTGCCCAACAATGAAAATGCATTGTTCTTTCGTATAGTGCTCAATTTTTACTAACCCTAAACTGTCGGCTGTCACATTTGTTATCGTTTTTTCCGTTGGTATCACTGTACTATTAAATGGCGCAAAATTAAATTTTTTCGTGAATCGAGGGACACCCTTTACGAGTATGTGCAGGTTATACCTAGGCTGCTTTTGTTTTGAAAATACAGCATTTTATACACAAAAAAAAATATATTTTCGCTCATACCCATGATCGCTATATCAAAATGGTGTCAAATGATAAAGAGGGAAAAAATATAGACGTTAAGTCTGAAGTAGTGTAAATAGTCGGCATAAAATTGTAGGTCCCTTCCATCCGTCCCAAAAATAAAAACTCACAGAAACGAATGGTTGTGAGAAGCTAGGCCTAGGGTTTAAGTAACTACCTACCCCAAACCTACACTGTTACCATACCACATATCAGAAATGAAATGTGTTATACGTCTCTTCTCTTATGAAAATGAAGATTATTAATATACCCCATGCCATACTGAAGCACTTACCCTATCCCAATCCTGCATCGGACATACGATCATAATAAACATACCTTCATACAGCTGACCATAGCACTCACTGCGAAAACAAATCAACCCTTTTCGAATGAGAGGTGGTATACGTATGATAGTGTTGTTTTGTATAAACATCCATTTGTAGCAAGGTATTATGTGTATGTATATATTTTCACTTCAAAAAATACATCTTGGCTAAAAACTTTTCCTAAGGACGTGGCTATAAACGACATAGCCTATAGCAGTCTCTCAGTCTTAAGGATCATTTAAAAAAAAGTTTCATCGAAATCTTTCCAGTAGTTTTCGAGTTTTTAACGGACAAAAAATTCATTCAGTTTTATTATATGTATAGATATCGAATTAAACAAAACTGCACAGCTTAGAGAGCAAGCAAATAGATGGAAATTACTATCTATAGTTAGCTATCGATTTGATGATGACCTTTTCTGCTCCTTTTGTGATTTATAAATGTACCGAGACACTAATTTCCAAAGCTGCCTCTTAATGACAATGAATAGGGCAATCAATCCTGCCACCTTCTTCTTACGTAATTCATCGTAATACCACCTTTGCGAAGGAACTTCTTTACAAATAAAACTGACACAAAATGTATCACTCCAACGAGCAACATGAAATGCATTTTCAAATCAATGAGGGAAATATTCAATTGATGCATTCGCATAGGAGCGCATTCTCGCGAAAACTCCTCAAAGTTGCACCGTAAATTCTCCAAACAAGCGTCTCAATAAATTGGCCAAGTTACGTTAAAACACGATTCACTCATTGCACCAGTATCCTCCTTTGCATCTATCAGCATAATAGCTCGACCGTGAACAAGCGCGATTTCATCATCTTTGTCGTTCATCGTCGGTCGTTTGACGGTAGATACTATCGATCTGACTGCTGCCGTTGGATGTGCAAAAGCCTTTAGAATTTGTCCTTATTCAAACAAAATCATGTTTAGAATAACAGGAGACAATTATTTATATTCATAGCTAACGCTTTATGTGCTGACAAAAGCACTTTATAGCGCATCAAAAGCCATCGCAAAATTTGAATCTCCATATTACAACAAGGACACGGAGACACGCAGTAACCTATATACTAAGCGTAAAATAACGAAACAGCCATTCATGGATGTAAATCATGAACGTCAAGTCATAAGAAGAACATAAAAATATATTGGTTAATGTTACTATTACACTCTCCACATGGTCATAATGTTTGGTCGAAGCTTTATCATAAAATCCAGAGGCATGTTGTAAAAATGAAACGTCATATATATACAATGTTGCGGGAGTGCGATTGAAGTTCCTTTTGACTCCCGAGAGTTTTCCGCCTTTCTAAACTTAATGGCATTTGGTCCATTTTTATTTATTTTTATGCTGGTTTTGTTGGTGGCACTAAAATGTCCTTATACTCGATTTAAAATTTAAACGTAAGGGACTATACCGGGTGGGACTATAGGTAACTAAGGAATGTTTTGGAAAATCCCATATAGCAACTTAATGTTTTTGAATGCGCCAGATCTCGCGAACGTGCGATGAAAATCCGAGATAGTAAATGTCATGCGAAGGGTTCTAAATTCATATGGCAGCTATGTCTCTTTCATTTGTCCCAAAAATAATAAAATCCAAACGAATGGTTCCGAGAAGCTAGACCTAAGGTCGTATACGCACCAGCGCACTTATTTGTTTTTATGATTAAGTGACAATACGCGGCACCGTCGAGATATCGAAGCTAATATAGGGATCCCTTTTGCTGATCCCCTATTAGATGAGTTCTAGTTGCAATTTTAACGACTAGCCCTGGATCGCACAGCCTTACTAGGGACAGCATTGATGAGGGATGATACTAGTAGAGTTACCAGAAAAAACTATTTGCCTTACATTACAGTGGGAACTATATTGCTACCTACGAAAGTATTTTGAAAGAAATGTCCTTGAGTATCTTCCCTCGTTAAGAGGTTTTGACGGTCACTGAAGCAGTCAAGTCTTATGAAAGTTTGCACCTCTTTGTCTTTGGTTAAGGGCTAGAGTCTGCCATTTACCTATTGCCTCTGACAGACCATCGCTAAGGAGGGAGACAGTTTTTGGGAAAATAGGGAGCTTTAACTAAAACAGTCTACGCCCGCCTATTGTTTTTCACAGTAAGTATGTTAGGAGGGGGGAAACTGATGTCGAGGAGAAACGGCTGATCGAAGCAATCCACTTCTACCTTACGTCCTTACTGCTTGACACCAAAGAGGGTGACGATGTGTATTTGTTCAATAGGTAAATGCGTGTTGATATTTCAGTGTAGCCGGTTCCACCTTGTAACGAACTTGCTGATGCATAAAATATCGATTATGGTTAGGTCTTCAAAGAATTAGGCCCCTAAAGTAGCTCCACGCAAGGTGGCAAGAGCTACACAAGAGCAAGGAATGTGAACAGTGGTTTCGTCTTCCTCTTCGTTCATTATAGGGTACTCCCATTCTGCGGGCATATCTGCCTATTATACAGTGTCCCGTTAATATTCCCACAACGGAGCAAATTTTGTTTATATTATGATGTACTACAAAGAAGTTTTCTAGTTCTTCTAGCGTGTAATTTCGTCCAAATTTGTCTGGATGCTATAGGTACAGGTGTTAATACTATTCCATGCCATCTATTGTTAGATATTTTTAAAGCCTCTTCGAGAAGCAAACATTTCACTGATTACAATGGAGTGTGCGGTCCTTCGCTTATGTCAGTTATGTGAAGGCCGCTGGCTTCTCTGGCTAGTTCATCTGCCTTGCAATTGCCCAGAATGTCACTATGACCTGGAACTGGAACCCAGAAATTATGCAGATAAACTACTCACTGCTTTGGCTATGTGGCTATGTGGCATCGTAAATCCCATCTTATCATTACCATTTTTTGTAGATTGAATTTGTCAGTAGGATGCTTAGATAGCTGGCAAGAATTGGATGACCTGCAATGGGCTCGAGTGCGAAGACAGATTGAATCACACCATCCCATCATCTCACGATTTTATGCACCCTGAATACCAATGACATTGCTGAGTGACTGAGGACTAAAGCTCCTTGGCCGGAAAGGGATTTCATCTCATCGGCAAAAAGGGAGTTGTGCACTTGACAAGACCAAAACCCAAACTTTCTACATTCCTAGAGTTCTAATGAAAAGGTAACTCAGATCCTTAACAGGGATCAATTAGAAGCGTAGCTTGAGAAGTCATTGATATGGGCGAGTACAACGAATCTGAGCAGCCAATCCATACCATCTCGAAGGCAGATCGAGATTAAGGTTCGAGTCGGTCTTTTCTCTGGGGTCTTCATGGTAAACAAAGTCCAGATTGAATTCGATTTTAGTCGAGTCAAACAACTTGCTTAAGTTGATGATCCGACACTGCTTGTTCCCAGGTACTTAGAGTTACAACACCTGCGTAATATCAATTCATGTGTCATAATCAGGAATATGTGGCCACTAAAATAGAAAACTGCGACAATATCTTAATCATTACCATTTCTTTTGAGCAATATTACCGGACACGATATGCATAAGGACACGGATATGATAGGCACCAGGTTTAGTGAGAACGATATCATCTGGGCCCAGGGCTCTGCTTCATAAAAAACAGAAACCTTGGTAGTTACTTTTTCGAGGACATTCCGACAGGCCCATAAATAACCTACTTACATTTTTTAATGGCTCGAAAAGATTATCCAATCCGTAGGCTTTTCATAGGATTCCGACGTTTGGAAGTCATAAGCCCCAAGGGCATTACAACGGACCTACATTGATTTAAGTGTGCGGGCAGTGATTTCTCCTGTCTCGCCAACCCACATAGCAAAACTTGTGTCCTACTCTATCTTGATTCACTTTAGATGTGCAAATCATTTTGGTTTACGTGTTCACCCATGCTTTCAACAAACAAACAAGCATCTGTCCACTGCCTAGGATAAAACGTCACTCTTGATAGCAACAATTTCGAGGCAGTTAAAGAGTTCACCTACGTCGGAGTAAACATGAACTCCACAAATGACACCCTTGTAGATCCGGCTAAGAATTACCCTAAGAAACCATTGCTACTCGGTTCCTGCCAGTTCTGCTTTATGACTCCGAGTGCCGGACGACAAGCAAGAAGGGAGAGCTGATAATTGGCTCCTTCGAAAGAAAAATATAGGATTTTTGGTCCTGTGTGAGAGGAGGGCGAATGAAAGGTAATAGGTATATAACCGCGAACTCTATGAGCTATACCAAGATGTGGATGTAGTCCGAAAAGCCAAAACACATCGACTACATTGACTCGGCCACATCGAGCGAATGGACAATAATGCTCCAGCTAAAAGAATCTTCGAATCCTAACCCCCAGATTGGAGTAGACAAGTATAATACCGATCCTCCGTTTCAAACACCAAGCCATCACGGATACCAGAGGACAACTCAAAGAAGCGTGCCCGGAGAGGATGGAAAGCTGCAGTGTCTCAAGCAGAGACTCTTCACGGGTCGACAGCCCTATAAGTAAGTAAGTAAGTTCACCCTTATAAAAACTAATAAACTAGTTTTCTTCACTAGAATAGACCCTCGCCCACTTAGCAAATTATCTTCCTTATGTATTATAAGCCCAATAATAAGAGTGAAATAAATCATCGATATTAGTGCGCATAAAACAAAAGTTGTCATGTTTTCCTATAGATGGCGCTGAATACTATATACTATACCTATCTTACAATTTTAATGTCACCTTTAGCTTTGAAATTTTGTAAATACATAGAAGTTTATTGCCTATTGAAAGTTGGATGGAGCGAAGGGGCGTGGCAAATCCCATACAAAAAAAAAACACTGCAAACGCTATTTCTCATGGTAGCTCTCCTCCAAATTTATTTTATTTTCCTCATATATAAGGACGTATTTTACAATACAATTTCTGGGCATGGGATAAACCATTTACAGTTAGTATTTGATAAAAAAAAATATGGTTTATAACATAGGCCAACCGTACCAGTAGGTCAATTACTTACTTACTTAGGCCCAGTAGGTCAAATGAAGAAGCTCGTGTAGGTAAGTGTCCAAAACATTTACAGTCAGTCCACTGTAGGTACAAGTTACTTGTAAAATTAAGGATGTCTATCCATTTAGTATTATTTAAAAAAAAAAGGTCCTGAACAACCTTGAAAATTGGTCAAAACTCCTTGACATCTGAAGTTTAGAAGTTTATTAAAAAAAAAAACTTTCCGTTTGGAAGACATACAAGTAAAAATATAGAACTACGCAGAACGATGTCTGCATCTACGCCACACTCTGTTCATCCTGTCGTTGATCAAACTAGGTTAAAAGTTAGCAAAGAAGTAGAAATTTTTCTCAATACATCTCCCAGTCTCCCACTGTGAATATCAATTTGAATTTGCCACAAAACGGTAACGAACAAAAAGGATCCTTCGTTGCTCTCCTTGCGACTAAATGAAATTTGTATTCATCAATATTGCAGTGGAGCAGCAGCAGATTTCCTCGGCGCTATGTTATTTGTCCAAAAGCAGGAAAAAAAGAAAAGGAACAAGGAGACGCAACAAAAAAAAAGCAGTTTTTCCGAAAAGTTTTCCCATTTCAAAGAGGAAAAGTTGCACACCATTATATTCAGGTCCTCCCGCACAAAAGCAACCGCTGTCTGACGCCTGCTCTAGGACCATTGAGCCGCAATTCTCTGCTCTCTATTCTGTTTGCCATTTCGCGTGGTTGAGGTGGTACTCGTGGCAATGCTATATTTTTTTTTTCACATTTGCGTGCGGGTATGTGCCAATGTGCATCTATGTGAATAAGTGGAATTTATGGTGTTTGTACAATGCAATTGTACATTGGTAATGCCGACGTGACTCGATGAAAATGCCCACACGTCACATTTTTTTATTTTTTATTTATTTTTTTTTAAGTTGGCTTCAACGAGGGGTGAGTTAAAAAAAAGAAAAAGAGCTTTTCTCTGAGAGTGATGGCTTCAGTTGATGAGATAGGGGCTCTTTGAATCCTTGCTAACGGAAAATGCAGCTGAAATTTCTACGAATACGATATGACCATCGAAACAAATGTCCTGTTTGTTTGATTCTTCTTTTTTCTTCTTTTTTCTGGTCTGTGTCCTGCTGCTATGGACGCCATCAAATAAATGGGTGCAATGTTTGGGGCTGCAATAGAAGAAAGACCAACGGTACAGATGGATGGATGCAATATCATTGTGGTTGGACATGACATTTGATGCGGCTTGTTGCATTCTTTTATTGCTGTTAATGTTTTTTTTTTACGTATATCCCTTTGCATATTATAGGGACGATATTTTTCTGCCTCATCCCATTTGATCTTTTTTTTGTGTGTGTGGAAAAGTTTAGTTACTGAATTTTAGAAAATATATATTTTTTTTTTGCTTTGTTGAAAGAAAAATGATTTTGTGGTACGACACACGAAGGAGACAGGAAAAAAGTTTGAAAATAAATCTTCCTGCGAAGAATTTTTGTGTACCAAATGCGATGGCATGTAGGGATAGGGTGCGCTCCAGCTAAAGCTGGGAATGATGTTCTATTTTTTGGTTTGTGAGAAAACTTGTCAGAATGATTTAGGCCCGACATCCTGCTGTTAATATTACAGGGAAATGTGTCCTCCGGAATAGGTTTTATGGTTCAGAAAAAGTTTTCCTGGAAATATATATTCAGTCTCGGAGGCAACTTTATCTTTTCTGTTTGCAGACCTCATACATGTGGGTGCGGTGATGTTAGAAAATCGTAAATGTAAAAATTCTGGCTGTGCAGGTTTCTGATAATCCCTCTAAGCCGTTTTGAAGGCCTGGAAGCATTTTGCTATTGTCGGAAGTTAGGCACATCGAATGAAACGATTAGACTTAAAAGTGAGTTATTAATGCTGTAGTCAATCACAGTAGACTGATGCTACCTATTTCGGCTAGCGTTTGTATAGCTAGAGCAAAATCATCAAATAAATAAATAGGCGGAGTTTTTTTTTTATCGTACCGATTACGGCGTTATTTCAAAACCGAAGTTTATAAAATATGAACCAAAATGAAAGGTGAATTTCCGTAGAAGTTCCCCCGCATGCATTTTAGTTGTCACAAACAATAAAAATTTATAAAACACCAAAATTTTGATTTGCCAAACGAACCTCTGGTGGTACAATGGCGTAAGTGTACCTAACTTATAAAACATTTTTTTGTTGGATCCACGTCCACTTTCGCGGTGACGTGGTTATTTGGCGATAAAAAATCCAAAAGTAAACCTATTTTCACAATTTTTTTTTAATTTTGCTCTTTGCGGTGGCAGAACTTTACAAAAGTCTGGACAACTACTTGCATGCGCCGGAGACGTCGACATCATTGGTCACTTGTGCTTTTTTAAGTACTATCAGTACAGAGATCGCAAAAAATGGATCTAGTGGTGAATGAGGGCAAAACAATATAGGTAAGTAGATAAATGCTGTCAACAAGACGGGACCCATAAAATCGATGAATCGGTCAGAATGTCGCGATAGCCAGTTATAAATTGGGCTCCGCTATTAATTCTGAAAATGACATCACATCAGAAATCAAGCGAAGAATTACACTTGCCAACCGCTGTTACTTTGGCCTTGTTTAGATAAATAAGTCGGTAGAGCCTTCATTGAAAGCACAGCCTACACGACACCACGTCTGGAAACGGACTTAGGCTAATTGACTTTGCTGCGGGACGTAATGTTACTATAGCAAGCACACGGTTTCCACACATCAACATTCAGAAAGGAACATGGCGGTCACCAGACCATCAAACGGTCAATCAAATTGACCATGTTGCGATCGACGCAAGGCACTCCACCAGTATTCTAGATGTCCGAACTTTCCGAGCGGCCAACATAGACTCAGATCACTACCTTGTTGTAGCCAAGGTACGTATGCGGATATCCCAGACACCACAACAACGAGGAAATACTGTGAGAAGATTCAACGTTGAACGGCAACAAACGCAACAAACCGCCAGAATTTTTGCCGATCGCGTCTCCCTCAACCTCTCGAGAAGTCCTGTGTAGCCAGCATCAAGTGCTGAAGACCAGTGGCATCGATGCCAAAAGAAGCCATCAGAAAAGGCGCGACTGATGTGCTAGGTTTCACCCGACCACCACCACGAAACCTTTGGTTTGATGAAGAGTGCCGGGAAGCACATGCAGCAAAGCAACTGGCCTACAAAGCGGCGCTGCAGAGAGCAGCTCGTGAGCTCTGCGAGCAAAAAAGGAAGGAAGAACACCTACACCGACTTCTCCGGAGGAAAAAGAAAGAGCATGAGAAGCACGCGATCGAGGAAATAGAGAGGTGTTACTCCAGGAACAATGTTCGGAAGTTTTTTTTAACAAGGCCCGAAGAGAGACCTGTATAGAGACGAACAAGGAAACCTTGTAGTAGAGTCACAGTCGGTGCTGAGGATATGGAAAAACCATTTCTGCAGACTGCTAAACGGCAAAGACAACACAAATTCCGCTGTCAGGCAGAATGAACCATTCAACCTGGGCGGTGAAAGCCAAGATTTCCTTCCACCTGTCACTGGTGGATTTGCAAGTATCAGTGCGGAGGCGGCAAAAATGGGTTTGGTGGTGAATGAGGGCAACACAAAATATATGCTGCCAACAAGAAGAGACACACAACATCGACGAATCGGACAGAACGTCACGATAGACAGCTATAACTTTGAGGTAGTTCCGGACTTTGTCTTCCTCGGCTCCGCTATTAATTCTGAAAATGACATCACATCAGAAATCAAGCGAAGAATTACACTTGCCAACCGCTGTTACTTTGGCCTAAGAAGGCAATTGATTAGTAAGGCCTTGTCGAGAAACACCAAGGAGACTCTACATAAGACCCTCATCATCCCAGTCCTGCTTAAGGGCGCAGAATCATGGACGTTGTCAAAGGCGGAAGAAGATATTCTTGGTCGCTTCGAACGCAAAATTCTTCGAGTGATTTTCGGTCCCGTTTGCATGGACGGGTTTTGGAGGAGGAGATTTAACACCGAACTCTACGAGCTGTACAGTCACATCGACCTGATCAGAAAAGTACGTATCAGTCGACTAAGATGGCTAGGACATGTAGAGCGAATGGACACCAACGCTCCGGCCCGAAGAGTCTTCGATTCCAACCCGGAGGGACAACGCAGTAGAGGAAGACCTCGCCTTAGGTGGCGCGCACAATTGGAAGGGGACCTCAACCAACTTGGAGTGCGCAACTGGAGGCAGTTAGCCAAAGATCGTGCTAACTGGAGAGGCGTGTTGGCTGAGGCCCAGGTCCACCCCGGACTGTAGCGCCATCTAAGTAAGTAAGTAAGTAAGAGCCTGCATTGGGCTCTGGCACTGCGGCCTCTCTAAAGAAGCCTATTGTGCCTTACTTTGACCTAAAAACAAGAATGAAATTTATTAGTAAGGCCTTGTCGTGAGACACCAAGGAGACTCTTAATAAGACCCCCATCATCCCAGTCCTGCCCGGTTTGCGTTGACGAACTTTAAGAATCTTTAGCAAAGCCCAATGGTCGAAAATCGACCACAAACATTTAAAGACAACGAAATGGAATGCATTAATTTTGTAACCAAAGGAAATTTAAAAAAAATATTTTTTTACCTATTTCGCAAATAATTTTTCCCAACTTATTATTCTTTTCGACACAAATATGAATGATAATCTTCAATTTGGTAAAAAAATAAATAGAATTTGTTAACATTAAGGAGCGTAAATGTGTACGACAAGAAATAGTTTAATCGTTTAATATATAGATTTAGTGAAACATTTACTGAGAAAATACAAAATGCTCCTCTAAGGTCCGTCTAAATAGATATAGAACCAAAGACGAAAGCATATCTATTAAGTCTGCTTAAAAATAATACTAGCTATGCAAGCTTTTTTGTGTACTTGAGTATGATGAGTATGAGTCTTTTTGCAATAGAAAGAAATAAATAGGTGGCGCAACAGGCGGGTGACACCAAGGCCTAGCTTCTTGCAACTATTCGTTTTGTGTGAGTTTCTATTTTTGGGACGAATGGAAGGGACCTACAATTTTATGCCGAGTCCGAACGGCTGAATTGAGAAGCTTTTTCATAACAGTCCTTTTTCCAATAGACCTTTCTTTAATTTCAAATGACCATATTACAGAAAAATTTTATATTAGAAAAATAAGCGCTTAAAATGCGATAAAATGTTGGCCGCTGAGGTTTTCCTATACTAAATAAATTATACTTCACAACTACGAGGACTAGGTATAATTACACTTAATTTCCTGGAAATTTTGGAAACTACTTCTTCGTACATTATAATTTCCCATCATCATCAAAAATGCAGTGAGACTCCTCCTCTCTGTAATAATCGTCCTAATTTACTAAACTGTTCCGATTTCAAATTTCACCACCATCGCCCCTTTCGTTTGTCGTATAAATCATGTAGGTATAGTCTCTTACTCCTCCATTGATATCGTAATCACATCGTCCTTTCTGTATTACCCCATCATCAGTGAAGTTCATTACATCATACGGTAATTACCCACTTTTCGTTCAATTACATGTTTTCATCGATAACAACAAAAGATTCCACCACTTCTACAATATACTGTAGTGGTGGCATATTTTGTACACCATGAGCAATATCCTTGTAGGAAAGCAAAACATTATTCTGCACTTTTAAGGACAAAACTATTGCCGCCACTGGCGCGGCGTCACCGTTGCGCGCCGCCACAATTTCGTGTAATTTATTCAAATTAGATTCAATTGATTCGCGTCTCCCACTATCCACAATACACACATGCATACACATGTTAGAGGACACAGCTGCTATATACATCACTATGCCATACCGTTCTTTAATGTTAGCAATAACCGCCTACACTGCGCTACTGCTGCGATGCGCGAAAATCTTTTGTTAGCTTCAAGCATTGCAAGCGACATCCTTTGCATGGAGGAAAATTGCCAAGAAATTACCAAATACCTCATAATCCAGTTGGGAAAATTTACGATCGCTCCTAGCAGGGGTTTCTCTCTTGCAGTATTCTTTGCAACGCGAAACAACAACAACAAAAAACCTTAAGCCAACCAGGGGGTTGAAAAATTTCACCACCAGCCTGAGAAGGGCAATTCCTTGTATTAGTAAAACGTATGCTATACAAATTTACGGAAAAAATTAAGGTTAGTCCGCGTAGATTATTTCACTATGGGACACAAAACAGTCGGGAATCGTGGATGGTGGGAGATGAAAATAAGGTAAGGCGAATGGTGAGAGGGTTACTTTGTGAAAATGATTTTGAAAAGAGTTCCTATTAAGTTTTAAAGGCTGCTGAATCTATGCCTAAAATTGCACCATTCAGTTTAAGTATTCGCCGTAGATATACGATTTATTGCTAGAACCAGAACCAGCTGCTTGTATCCGCTTTCCTGGGTTTTATATCTCGCCTTTCCTAATAGTTTTGTAAGGTAAATACCTTTTTTCTTGGACTTGAGTCACATTCGTTAACACCAAAAACTATATGAGTCCTTATGATTAGATGACTGCCGGTAGTAAATTCTTCAAAATGGTTGACCCTTACTAACCGTAATTCTTGTTAAAAGTCACTTAAGACAAAATAAAGTGGTAGGGGCAGACATTTTGTAGTTACATGTTCTGATATTTCTCAACAGATGGCGCTCGCAAAAGATATCTGTGGCGACCAATTTCTCATTAACAAAAAATACTGAAACAACATGGGTCGCTTTAGATGCTAACGAGATTTTTAATGTATCTGGTCGCGGCGTGTGTTCTCTAATTTATACTTTTTGTGAATTTATTTTTGATAATGTTTAAAGTTAATTTTTTAATAAACGAGTTTTTGTTAAAATACATTTTATTTCCAAATCCTTCATTGACATTTCACACTTTTGTGTAGTAGCGCAGAACCAAAGCTACACTTGCTGACGCCGACGTGATACGTTTGGGGCAACGTAAGTGAGTATTTTTAAAACATGTCTCGTTCAAACTCACTCCAACGAAGGGATCTTGATGATCAACCAGCAATCGTCCAAATGCAGAGTATATCCATTAATGAGTAGGGACACTCTCTCCACATATGCATTTCCTACTACCACAAAGCAAAATGCAGAAAAAATCGTACAATAAGTGGAAGCAGGTCGAAAGAATACTTTTTACCTGCATACAACGACTGCTTGAGAAAAAAGGGTACACAACACATTTTGCCTGTACCACTACATGGGGCTTGCTGCGTACGACAAACGATTGTGGGTTTTTTCATAAAGCATTTTTAAAGGCGACCTGAAGTGATGTCAGTATATTAGTATTTTCTCTCAACCATGCAGGTTGATCAGGTAACCAGCTTTGCTTTCGTAGAATTGGTAATAAAAAACAAATTTTGTAGTTTTTCCCATTGGTTATTGACTAAATGGTCTTTGTTATGGACATGAAAAAGAAATGTTTCATTCTCTATCACGAAATTCAACCCATTTGCCTTGCTACGACTTCGTTAATTACCATATTTTACGATTTTAAGTTTTATTGCCAGCACTTTTTAGGTAATATAATTCACAGCAGATGGTCATACTAATTACTTAGGTTGATTGTAGAGGGGATTGTTTACATTTTTTTCGCACGTATTTTTAAAGGCGACCTGAAGTTGGATTGTTATCAGTCGTTCATTACCATCAATTGACGAAGTAAAGGGTGTTCAGTGTCAGTGCGTGTGGCAAACAATTAAAAATAGCCCTCATCTTTTAAAATCATTCTGGCGAAATTTCATGAAGTACGATATTGCTGTTGACAACAAAAAAGCAAATTGGAAAGACGTTGTGAACTTTTATTTATGGGAGAAAAATAATTCATTTCGAATGGCTCCCAAATTGACAGATGAGCACATTTTTCCCAACAATTTCCAAAAGATGAGGGTGAGGCTTGCTGCTCAAACGATAAGTGCAACAGTTGCAGCTGGTATTTATACTCTAGCTAGTCACGGTGCTGTATCTTCAACAGCTATTAATACCGCTGAAATTATTGACAAAATAGATAAGTTATTTGATATTTTCAATTCATCTTAATTTCGAGAATCCAAAAAATTCAGAATGTTGAAGTTTGGAAAACACTTTTGCTGTTTTACGTAACCGAGGGGGAAATAACAAGTTGCTGACTCCATTTCAATTCATCTGTTCATTTAAAAGATCTTTTTCGGCAAAGTATATGGAAGATATTACACGTGAAAACTGTGAGCCAACTGCTAACCTGGAACTTCCAGACATTGAAGTGCAGATGGAACCACAAAAACAAAATAAGGACAATTTGGTTTACGCTTTCAAAACTGAACCTGACTATAAAACTGTGGACTTTGGTATTGATAATGCATTCTACTATTTCGCAGGTTATATTTTAAAAAAATACCGCCTAAACCACAAGTGTGAGTTAAAATTGAGTCCGCAACTTAACGTTTCCTCCCTTTTTACAGATTTTAAAGAATATGAAAATGCGAAATTGACACGGGCCAATCAAGAATTTTTAGACTCGTTAGAGAATCTTGAACAAAAATTTATTTCTTGTTTTCCAAATATGTACTACCTAAATAATTTTGAGGGGAATATTTTTAACTTTTTGAAAAATGAATTTCATTACAACTGTTGCAAAAATCAAAATAAGGAATTTCTTATCAAATTTTACGTCCGAGTACGGGTTTACTTTATTCTAAAAAAGTTCAATAAAAATAACAAAAAATGTACCAACAAACAAAAATATTTAAGTGTAGCACACATGTGAATATATATTAGATATAAAATGTTCAATAAGAAATATTACAAATTGATTTTGCTTTTTTTTACGTCACACCCTGTACCACATTTTGAAATAGTTCGACTACTCTTCCATCCCTCTTTTACTAGAGCACTTTTAGTGCCGTCTATTTCTCGTGTATGTGTACTGCAAATTGTAAACTGATAAGAAACACGTGGGGAGTGTCCCTACTCATTAATGGATATACTCTGTCCAAATGCCTTTGGCAAACGCTAACAAGACGACTCGCCTCCCTTCTGGAAAATAGATCCAGAACCCTTGTTGCTGGTTCATCCAAATTGACGCGCAATTCAGGACACGATGGCAGTAAGTACTACGCAGTGGAAGCAGTAAGTACTACGCAGTGGACTCAGACGTTCTTCAAGAAGTTTCTGACATCATTCGTACACCACCAGACAAGGTCAAATTCATTAAATTGAAAATTGAATACTTACTGAATTGGAGCTAGAAGACAAGAAACCTTCTCAACTCCCCATGATGATGAGAATTCTGGGCGGCACCAGGGCCACGGAAGATTTTCTTCGAACAAAATGGTTGGGACTTCTCCCTGAAATAGTCTCCAAAATCCTCAAGGTTGTACAGGAAACCACGCTCGACCAACTTGCAGATGTCACAGACAGCCTCATGGAAAACAATACCAGCTGTTCCTGCGTTATGTCCACTTCAAACACTTCCAGTGATGATTGTAAATCTCACGGATGCAGCGACTCTAAACTCCTGGGGCAACGACTGACAAGCGTCGATTTCAATTCGAGTTCGAGAGATGTCAAGCAAACAACGTGACAACAAGCAAACATAATTTCGGGCACGATCTCGAACGCGAAACTCCAACCCAGTGTGTCATTACCATCAATGCTTCGGAGACAAAGCCGAGCACTGTTTGCACCCTTGAACTACAAGCCAGACTCCAAAGTCGGAAATCTCATCCGGCTGTCGCCCGTAGAGGTGGTTAGCGACAGCACTCATCTCAACTGCATCAATTCAAATAAAGAATTCCGACTGCATCTGTACGACAAGGCTACTCATTTGAAGTTTCTGATCGAATCCGGTTCTTTTGTCTCCGTGCTACCATACGTACATCAATCAAGCAGGCGCATCAACCGACACCTTTCAAGCTGTATTCTGCGAACTCGTCAACCATCAACACATCATACGGACAGGAAGTGCTAACTGTCAACTTTGGCCTACGACGTGCATTTAAATAAAAAATAAATAAATAAATAGGTGGCGCAACAGGCGGTAGACACCCTAGGCCTAGCTTCTCGCAACCATTCGTTTGGTGTGAGTTTCTATTTTTTTTTTTTGGAACGAATGGAAGGGACCTACAATTTTATGCCGAGTCGGAACGGCTGAATTGAGAAGCTTGATGTCGCCCAATGTCGTGAGTCTTGTCTTGATTCGTTTTATATTTCCACCTGAGAGCCACCCGCTATTCATCGACTTCAAAGCCACATTATAGCGCTTTCAAAGTCAAGAGATCTCGATGGTTCTATTGGGGATTCCTTCAAGACTGAACTATGTCACGCAACTCTGAAAAGCATGCGATGCAATTTGTAACTTGAAATTGAAACTGTTCCGATTTATTCCAAGCTTGTAGGAGATGCTCTATAATGTGACCTTTCAATCTCGTTCTGGAGCAGATAGTGCACACGGCTAGTTTCAACATGGATGGTGCTCTTTTCAAGAAATCAGTTTAGCTACTGTGGTATAGAGCTCTCATAAGATTTAAAGAACGGTTAAAATTTGTTCTTTTTGAGTAAAATTGAGATATGTTTGAAACATTCTTACAAAATCACAGCTGTCAACAGTGGGTATGAGACAAAACTTTACTATTGACAGCATCAATTTCGAGGAAGTTAAGAAGTTCATCCGAACTGTAAGCGGCATTTGAGCTAACGTTTATCGACTTTCGACAGTGTCAACTATGATTTTTATTGTTGCATAGTTCTATTGTTCTCAAACTTTTCCATACTGCGACTCCCTATACAGGTTATAATATTTTTGCGAAGCCCTTCTAAAAGCACACAACGGAACAAAGTACAGATATGTCAATATAAGCTGAGCTTTCTGAAGTTTCACTAAAGGGGTTTTCAATGAGGATTGGTCGACATTGTAATGGAATAAAACAAGCTGTGTGCAAGATATTAACGAATCCCATTTATTATGGCATTATTGTATGGAATATAACACCATGCCCAAATGTCCGCCGCAGCTTCTCACGTTGTCACGGATCCGAGTGGTCCAATCTGCCGCATAGATCTGGCTTAATTTGAGGAATGGCATTGGTTATGTTGGGTTTAAGGACATCGGTCGATTGCGATTATTCGCATTGAGCTGCAACTTCAGGCAACGCCACAAGAAAAATTTAGCGAGGTTAAATCGCACGATCTTGGTGGCCATTCATCCAAAAATGCGGCTCGTCGCTAAAGATGATTTTTCTATGGTCATTACATTAATTATCATTAATTTTGAGCTCCTGGGTCAGTTGGATCTTGAACGGGTATAGGCCCAAGTCTCGACGCAAAATTCGCCAAATTGAAGTCTGCAAAATTCTTACACTTCTTGTGCACGGCAAAACACAATGGCCAACATCGAACGAACCTGACCCGACATTTTTTTCCAAATCGAGCTCAAGCTGATGGAACGTCGTGTGCAGGCGACCTGTGCGTATCGTTTTGCAACGCCCCTAGGTAGGATAGCCCCACGACACGCCCCAGGGCGAACTCCTGGTATAACCAATAAATCAGCTACAATAAAGTTTGAGATTATTTCATCTCATTGTTTCTACTTGCAGCGATATTCCGTTTCATGCTATCAGTCAAAAGTCACTGACTGCTTGAGAACTGCTACAAACCTTCAGTCGTGGACACATATAAAGGGACACAATTTTGGAAAATATGGTCTAGAAATTAGTGTAGAAAATTGGATAAAGTTTAAATAAAAGAACTGACGCATATAGTATCTCAATTTGCATTTGCGATTCTGCCTCACAGGTAGAGTGAAAAAGCTGATTGTCCAAACACACCCCAAAGGATAACCTTAAATAGACTCTACAGATACAAAAATTCCCCGCCAAAACCCTATATATCCTCTTGATTGCCTTCGTACAGCATTTGCCCTCGAACGTTAAATACCCGAACAAGTAAGTGAATGATAAATCTCTTTTAAATAAAACTACCTCCCTTAGTATGCTAGTTCAAACTAGTCCAATTATTTTCTATACACAAGTTACCTGCATATATACTACGTCAAGTCCTATATGAGCTCCTGCACTGCAACCCACCAAGTCGTTTGTTAAAGCTAAGGAATTTTCATTGCTTGCATATTTTCTTAGATTTTTTATTATTTTTTTTGCATTCCTACGGGGTGGCCGTGCTGCGCTCCCCCTATAGCTTTGTTACATTTTAATGTAAGACCGCCTGGCCCAGCATGGGGCATTTTCAAAAAGAAGTGCATGAAGTTCCAAACTCCATGCCAACCACCAGCATCCACTGTCGTGGTTGGTGTTTTGTAGATGATATATTATTATCATCGTTACGACAAACAGTGGGCGAATTTTACAGACACGGCGCGCTTTAAATTTTATGACATCAGGGTGCACCAAAAAAGAAAGGAAGTCACTATCTAGCTACTGCATTTTTTTTTTTTGCGTTGGCAAAGAATGAAAGGAATCCGCCATCTCCTCTTCCTGCTTTTGTAATGGAAAAATTATTATTTCGCTTCTTACATGGAGTAGATGAAAAATTTAAATTTGCACTTTTCACCCGGTGTCCTTGTGCTTTCTAGCTGCTTCCCTACTGTTCTCGCAGCTCTTTTATTAGAACAAAACTACATGTAGGTACATAATATATAGGAATAGGGTGTGGTGGTGGTGGTGATGAAGGGAGAATGTTACATTTACAGACCGTAAATCTGATACAAAGTCATCGCGAGAAAAATATTCTAAGGAGAGAATGTGTGAGAAAAATGCAAGTTAAAAAGAAAAAAAAAAAAAAAAAAATATGTACGAATAAGTACGGAGTAAGGACATCTTTTGTATATGCAAGCCGTTGAGAATTTCATAGAAGCTATTCCAGTTTGCACACGTTATTACTATACTCGTGCAACGTCTTAGTACCTACAATCTTCTTCACGGTACGATATATGAAGAGGAATGTAAGTCACTGTGTAATGGGAAATGCATAAAATAGCGACTAAGATAGAGTCCTTGTTCTTTTACTTTTGCTGTATGTCTTTCGTTACGTTTTGTAAACGCGCAGCCAGCTAAAGGTTGTTCCGAGATAAAATTGTGCACATACACACTCGCTGTACCTTGGTGTGAAAGGAAATTAATTGCTTTAAGGCAACCGCACTATGGAACAGGTGGAAAATATGTTTTATGGCAAAGTGGCTTCTTTGTCTGTGAAATGAATCTCTGTGGCTTACTGAGAACACACACAAATACAGTAGGGACAGATATACCTACCCTAGGTAGGGTATATAGTTTCATTTGAAGAAAGTCGTATGTTTGGCGATGTCCTTGGGTGATTTTATCTTCAACGGATCCGTTTGGACAGTTTATTTATAGCTGGGAAAATATTGTGTGTAATGCACAATCCTTTGGGTCTGCGTATTGCAGGGTTGTTCTTGTTGGGGTGATATGTTGAGGTCGGTGGTTTCAAAAGGAAGCGGTTAGGTGTATGATTACTTTGGAATTTGATCTTTATAAATAATCCAGGTCTGTGCTAAGTGCAGTCTGTCCGAGAAATATAGCAACCCCGACGACGAAAGGAACGTTTGACTAAAGTAGTTGGTCTATAGTGAAATGTAGGTATAGATAAAAGACGAGCCAAGGAATGGTTGGACTTTGTTCCAAATATTGGCCGGTACCGGTAGTATATCTTTTCAGAATCTGACTTTTTTTTCGAAACCTGGGTATGGAGTGCCCAGAAATGAAATCGTCTAATGTAAAGTCTTAAATTTTCTATTAAACTTTCAACTAGGAAAACATATCATGGTCACCAAAATGTTAAAAAGCTCAGTTAAGTACCCAGCTCAATTTGGAAAATGATCTAGAACTCATCGAAGAAGAGCTAGAAGCGATACTCAAATCGGCAGTCCACGAAAGCCTAGGCGTCATGAGTATGACCAAAGATGTAAGAAGTGAAGACTTTTCAACCAGCACATGAGTGTGACAGGCATCTGCCAGTGTAACTAAATCGAAAAAATAACGATTGAGCCTCCTTATCAGATCTGACAAGTATTAGTCAGTAGTCACATGTAGACAGTGAGTTAATCTTTCCAAAATTGAGAGCAGTGCATAGAATTGGATGAACATTTCTAAGGAAAGCCATCGACATGAATATTTTTTTAAACGAGAACTCAAATTCTCCTCCTAGTTGCATCAGTGACGCCTTGTGCTTTTTATATTTGGAAAACGAATTGGATACATTTTAGTAGCTTAAAAGCATCAACATCCGAAAAAATAAGTGAAAGGACTGAACTGAAGGACGATCAGAGCGCAATGTATAACCCGAAAGGCGCTTTGCTACTAACTTCGTCTTTCAAGGAAAAATCAAGATTGCGACTATAAGTATCTGCAGTAACTAAGATCAAAAATTGAAACGATTGCGCTCGCTAACGATGGGGCTATTTAAGAATCCATTCCATTCTTTAGGATACGATGCAGCTTTTTAAAAAAAATTATGTCCGAAAACTTGTCTAAATCCATTTCAAACGCGTGTTTTACATCCCCATAGTCCAGCGTTCGAAGCGGATAGTATCACAAAAATGAGAATTGTGTTCGAATTCTCAGCTCGTAGTCAAGATCAAGACTCACCTACGCTTAATGACATGCTGATCTGCTTCCAGATGTTCTCAAGGTAGTTATGAACTTTACATTCGAGCGTTATGGCATAGAACCCGATGTGGGGAAAAAGGCGTCTCAGATTGTGCGTCTGAGAAATACATATACAACGAGCCCAGAATTTCAGTTTGGTGACTCTATATATTCAAAACTCACGAATGAGCAGACAAGAACTCTCACAAGTGACAAACAGGACAATAAATATATGGTCAAGGAGAAAGTAGAGGCAGCTGGAACAACCTCTGTCTCTTTCACTATCATCAAGACTGACTTTCATCATCTACAAGGCGCGAAAACGTACGCGCTCAAAAGGGAAAGAACGCTAATGTGGAGCTTAAATTAAAGGAGAGAATTTACCCTAAGTTTATAAATGTGTGGGAAAAGCATAATATGAAAGAGAGACGGCAATGATGGCAGGTATGGCAATAAATCAGCAATAAGCTGAAAACAAGAAACAGCCTCCGACGCACGACAGCAACAGCAGCAGCAACGACAAAGAAAGTGGCTAATCGGAAGGAAAGAAATAAAGGCTTCTAGTTCTAGAAAAAGAGAAGCAGATCGGACGGCAGTGATATAAACACTGAGGCTAACAAAGCGAAGAAAGTGAAGGCTAATATTTCATCGACACATCGCGTCGTCCTCTGTTCGATAACTCGAAAAAACGTGCTTCAATATTGCCGTGGTAAACGAGACAGAACCTTGCGAGCACCTCAGTGACAGAAATCGAACAGAAGAGCGAGCTAGAATTCGATGGTGCTGGCTGGGAACGAGGTCGCAAGATTGTTGATTGAAGATTGAGGAAACAAGTCGACCAAATTCCTGACTAAATAGCAAGGAATATGAGGGTGTGGACCTACACACAGCAAGATTGGCTGAATTAGCAAAATACCACACGCCAGAAGCTTGGGTATGGGTATACCAACGCCATACGCATTCAAAGACAAATTATTCGGCAAATTCATGATATTAGAGAGAACACTACTTGTCTCTCTATAGTTCGGGGTGGACCGAGGCTTCAACTAACAAGCCTCTCTATCTCTAGTTAACCCGTTCCTTAGCTAACGCACTGCTTCCAGTTGCGGACTTGGTCGGCATCTATACTTGTGCGCGCCACTTGAGGCGAGGTCTTCCTCTATTGCGTTGTGTCTCTGGGTTAGACTCGAACAAACTACGGGCCGGAGCATTTGTTTTCATCCGCTCTACATGCCCTAACCATCTTAGACGACTGGCTCGCTGTTTTTTTTAACCAAGTCAAGGTCGCTGTACAACTCATATTACAGTTCGTCATTTAATCTCCTTCTCCTAAGCCAGTCAACGCAAACGGGAACATTTTACAAAGAATCTTTCTCTCGAAGCGACCCAACAAGTATTTATCCGTTTTCGATAGAGTCCAAGCTTCCGCGCCAAAAACGGGAATGATCAAGGGGCTATACAGAATCTTCTTTATTGTTCGGGATATGGCTCTACTACTCAAATGCCTCTTCAGCCCAAACAAACAGCGGTTAGCAAGAGTTATTCCTCGCTTAATTTTTTCTTAGATGTTGTTGTCAGAATTTATGGTAGAGCCCAGGTAGACAAACTCCTTATTACCTCAAAGTTATAGCAATCGATCTCATTGTTTGTTTCTGTTTCTACGATGTTGGCGGGAGAACACGTGGAAAGTTATTAAGACAGGTCCAAGAAGGCAATATTGGCAGTATTTCTTTTTGACCTTAAACTGATAATTGGTATTATTTCCCATCTACATCGTATGATCTATACATATAATAAAACTGTAGGAATTGTTTTGGCCGTTAAAAACTCGAAAATTACTGGACAGATTTCGATGAAACTTTTTTTAAAATGTTCCTTAAGACTGTGAGACTGCTATAGGCTATGTCGTTTATAGCTATATAGTTTTTTTCAAAAAATTATACAAAATATTAGCGAAGAGATTTTTGAAAAAAAAAATTTTGTCACTATTAGAATTATTTGAAGAAACTTTCTGCATCAAAACATTTTCTTTAACGGAGGAAAAAAGTCAAAAAAGTAGACATTTACAAAAGTTCGGAATTTTCAATGGGTACCATTAAGGGTTAGGGAAAGTTTTGTATCATTCAAACGGAATTAAAATGACATTTCCATTGATGGCAAAATTTACATGAATTAAGTTGAAATTATGAGTAGAATTAACTTTAGTTTTGTCAAAATACTTATGGCCACCATTGTATAATACAAAACCGGTTTCATTTCAGAATTTCATTCTGAAACGACAGTAAAAATTAGGCCATAAGTTTTAGTAACGACTAACAAAAGGGTTTTCTTAGCACTATAGAATCAAACTACACCAAATCGATAATAGTCACGGATTGTCGCACAATATTTGAGGCGGCATTGTGAGTAGTTACCTACTGAACCAAGTCAGCTTATTCTGGGTTTCAGGTCAGAAGAGATAGGGCTTATCAACCACTAAGGTGCGTAGTGTCTTTTGACAGTTCACCTCACAATCCTACGTCTAACCTAACTTAATCAAAAACAAAATTACATTTTATAAAGGGAATTTTCTTAATCTCTAAGCACTCTTCAAGGATTGTAAATTCAAAAAAAACTTCTTACTAGCTACCCCCATAGCAGCTAGCTCATTATAACATTCAAAATAATTAGCTTAGGTATCCAATTATACAAATATAAAAAGAAAATCAATTTATTAAATCGCATACACACACAAACAACTTTCTCCCACTCAGAAACTATACAGTACTTACAAGTAGCTTCCGCTGGACACGAAGGACACAATTCCTTAATTAATCCGTATCTGGATGCGAAATCATTCGTCGATCTGCAAAGAAAGAATACAAACCAATCTATAGTACGAGTGGAATTCAATAAATGAAAACAAAAAAAAAAAAAAATGTCCAAAGAAATTATACAAAATCAAAAGAAAACTCTCCCTTCTTCCCCACCAGACGCCTGAATCGTCCGAGGACGACAAATCAGAAAAATATAAAAAGTATACTTTTTGACAAATTAATTAATCAACAGCATAGCCAATGACTGCGCACACTATTATATACTATAGCTAGAGCTACGTATGTATATTTACTTGTTAGTCAATTAATTAGAGAGTCAGGCGAAGTTGTTTTCATTTCTCTTCCTTATTATCCTTACACCATTACCCATATACCCAATATCCATCCGCACTGGGAGTTCTTTCCAATCATATTTCTTCATTTTCTTGTCGTGGCACAAAACTTCTATAAACCGAAAGGACATCACCATGGTCGAGAGGTGAAAGACGGGGGCGCAAGACATAAGATGAAAGTCGTTCTTGATAAATATAGTATAGGTTAGGTACTGCTGATGCCGCTGCAGATGAAAATGATTTATGATGATGACCATTGCTAAGCATAAAAGTTTTACCACTTCCGCGCTAAGACGCTGTCGTCTTGGAGACACTTCCTGTTGTTGGCTGCAGTACAATACAACCGGGATGCTGGCTGTGGTGAAACGAAATTTCTGAGGACAACCACATAGAATAGAAGGAACGAAAGTGAAACCCTGAAACCCCTTGAGCAAGATTGAATGTTTGTTATGTGGAAAATATCGGAATTTTGTTGTTAATTGGTGATGTAAGATAAACGTTATTCCCTTGGGATATATACCATATAAATGAGTAAGCAATTGAGGAAGATGCTGATTAATTGAATGCGTTGAGTAAATAAACAGCTCCACCTATTCAAATCCTACATGACTGACGTGAGTAAATCGAGAGTGATGTGTTGTTTTATTTTTGGAAAATTACTTTAAAGGATATATTTAGTAGGGTATGTATTCGCGGTACATACGATACTGAAGGAGATTGCTGCTTTAACATGTAATATAATGAGACAAGAGTGACATGAGCATGACGTTTACAATATATGATTGTCAGAAAATGTCTCTAAGGGTGGGTTGTCTTTCTTTTTTTTTAATTCCAATGAAACCTCATACAGAACTCTATACAAGGTACCTAGCGGAAAGTGCTTAAGCCATCGCTTCAAAGAACTAGCATTCAAGAAATGGCGATCACAACCATAAAAAAAACCTAATTGCGTAAGTCTCCGAAAGAGGTACCTACATCCATTGTCCAATCAGGCTATATAGAAGCTTTAATGACTACTTATAACGAGAGAATCATTAACTTTTTTATCTATGGTGCAGGCAATAAGCGCACTAACTTTAGTTGCTCTTACTTTTCACCTTAAGTGAAGGAAGACTGTTCGCTAGTAATGAAACCAATTTTTGATTCAATGTTTTCGAAAATTCTACTCCAGATTCTGCACAACCAATGCCGTGCCTAATCTATTCCAAGGTCGAATGGATATAAATTTTCAACCTTAAGCACTTCAAGGCATCCTTAAAGACAAGGATTTAAAAAAAAGCAACGAGACCAGACGGAATTCCAGCCATAGTACTCAAAAACTGTTTCCCAGAACTTGCACCTAGGACTATGTATAGGTAAGCTGCTCAAGATATATCACAAATCACACCCCCAACGGATATTTCCTTCTTGTGTTCAATCGAGCAAAACTACCATCAGCTTTGCTTTCTATGTTATCAAAGGCAATAAGTATACGGCAACCCTGCGTGGCCACACCTACAAATGATATCTCACTATGTAGTGCGACCTGTGATTAACCTCAATGTGGTCCTTAACAAGATATTAGACCAAGAATGGTTAATTCTGCCGGCAATTTTCTTGTCTACTAATAGGCATGAACTCACACACTACTCAACCTAACCTAACCTAATAGGCATTCCTTGTAGCAATAATGCTTGAGTATTCTTTTAAATTCTCGCAACTCCGGGACTTTTTCCTTGACGAAGTTGGCATTCCCATTTCTTAACTAACCCTTGACTCTGCAATAAGATTTTGGTTTTAAGATTGCGAATCCTATGCCAACTCTATAGCTAGTTCGTCTGGAGATTTGTTGCCTACAACAAAGGTTAATATTGTTTTCACTGGCTATAGATTGCAATGCATCGTTATAGATATAGAGGTGTGACAGATTAAGCAGAATAACGATGGAGAACGCTCGCTGTTCCGTAAAGGTCGGAAAAAATCTCACCTCACCGAGACCTTTGATGTTAAAAATGGATTTAGACAAGGTGATGCGCTGTTATGCGACTTTTTCAACATTATTCTTGAGCAAATTGTGCGAAACTCGCAAGCCAACCCCAAGGGAACAATTTTCCAAAAGTCCGTGCAACTACTTGCATACGCTGACGGCATCGACATCATTGGCAGAACACAGCGAGCTGTCACTGGTGCGTTTGCAAGTATGTATCAGTACAGAGACGGTAAAAATGGGTTTAGTGGTGAATGAGGGCAAAACTAAATATATGCTGCCAACAAGAAGAGACACAACATCGACGAAACGGACAGAACGTCACGATATATAGCTATAACTTTGAGGTAGTTCGGGGCTTTGTCTACCTCGGCTCCGCTATTAACTCTGAAAATGATACATCACATCAGAAATCAAGCGACGGATTACACTTGCTAACCGCTGTTTCTTTGACTTAAGAAGGCCATTGATTAGTAAGGCCTTGTCAAAGAAACACTAAGGATAAGGAGACTCAATATAAGATCCCCATCATTCCACTCCTACTTTATAGCCCGAAATTATTGACGTTATCAAAGACGGATGAATACCTCCTTGGTTGCTTCGAACGCAAAATTCTTCCAGTGAATTTCGGTCCCGTTTGCGTTGACAGGCTTTGGAGGAGGAGCTACGAGCTACAGCGACATCGTCCCGGTCAGAAAATTATGCATCAGTCGTCGTGACATGTAGAGCGAATGGACGCCAACGCTCTGTCCCGAAAAGTCTTCGATTCAAACCCGGAGCGACTAGGTACTAGAGGAAGACCTCGCCTTAGGTGGCGCGCGGAAGTGGATTTTGCAACTGTTAACCAAATATCGCGGTAAGTGAAGAGGCGTATCTAACTGGTTAAGGCCCAGTTGCACCCGGAATATAGCGCCACCTAAGTAGGTAAGTAAGGAATAGTTGGGCGAAGAACTGGCAAAAAAAGAAAGGCAACGTTAATGGTTATCTATAGAGCACGTTTAATGCTGCCGGAAGTCGAAAACCGGAGCAGGACATCTGCTGGGAGGTAGGGATGAAAATACTTCTACAAATACAGTAGGACGTAGATCACTCATTCTGCTACCATTTGAACAAGAATGCCGAGGAGCCCCTGCTAATGCAAACATAGAAAAACGCACCCAGAAATGCCTTAGGATAAAATACTGTCAACATGCAGCATCACCAGTACGAATAGATATCTCCACGACCAAAGCATATTTAATAGGCGAGTCCATGTCCGAAAGTACAGTCTTTCATTGTCTGTCTTCCCGGACACGTTACTTCCAAGACCAAGCGCTTCGTCATCCGCTGTGGGTCGGTATTCCTTTTCATTCCTAACTTGGGAGATTCCGTTCATTCTATGTACCCTTGAAATCTAAAAAACCACCCAAGCCAACTCAAGCCTTCAAAAATATACAAACAAAATGGTGTAACATTCCCGAGCTGTCTTCTAAAGCTAAAAACATGACCAAACTTCCGTCATAATGAGATTTTAAACTTCCTTATAGCCGAGCTATTTGCAAACAACAGAATGTTCTCATTTAAGAAAATATACGAGTGGAATAATAATATATTGCGTCCTTTCAACATCTACTTAATTCCATCGATTATTCCACATCATCCTTCATTCCGCAAAAAAAAAATGCTCCTACAATAAAATGTCAAATCAAAGAATTATGACCTATAGACAAAAAACAAAAAATAGGGAAAAGTTCTGTCCATAAATTAAATTACACTCAGCCGAAACGAAATGCTGTTTACAAGCCACAAAATATGAAATAAAAAAAAAATTTTAAATCGTTGATCCAATTATAGATGAGAATACAGATTGGAAATGTAAAACATCGTTTCAACGGAAAAGCCGTAGCTCCTTAAACTGAAAGGCAGATAATGTATCTGCGTTGCTTTAAAGTGAGATTACTGCCTCGACTACAAAAATGTCTGAATGTATGTATGCGAGTCTGCGAGGAGCTGACAATAAGCTTATGTGTACATTGCATTGATACGATTCAGTCGACCCATCTTCATCAGGACAAATTTTCAAATCAAATATCATGGCAAACGACTTGCTGATGACAACTCTAGCTTAACGATAGTTCTCTGGTAATTTTATTTTTATTTCCTTTTTCACTATGGATAAAAAAGGAATCGAAAAAAAAAGAAGACCAACATCCTTACACACGAACTCACTGTATAGATACATCGTCGGGAGTTATTTTAATCCCGTTTGAAAATCTCCTTATCGCATTCACAAAGACGAACATTTTTAGATACTTCTTATTTGTTTTTTTTTTTGGAGAAAATACAACTCAGAATAGAGAAGGACCAACAAGGAATTTGAAAAAGATTATGATATTTATTTTTTTTCTTCTGCCATTTTCAAAAGCGTAAACATATTAACTTGTCACAATAATAGAATAACTTTGACTACTTGGCGTATATAGTAAGTAAATGCTTGTGTGAGTCCTTTCAACGCCATACACCAGTGTACTTAATCAAGATTGAATCAATTTTCGATTCCTTTGGCAATTTGTTTCGATTATTTCTAATCAATGTTTGTTTTCGCATCGTCAACCGATATGGATGCGGACAAACGAATGTCCTTCGTGTCACATAGCTAACTTCTGCATGTGTCGGATGTCGGACAAATGAACGACTGAATTGACGAACATGTGTGTGTATCCTTGAACCATTTTAAACGCCATCCGCCGGTGCTATTCTTAGGGATTTAATTTTCATCTCTATGTCTGCGACGGACACTCTGGGAGGCATTGGACTTGTCGACATGTCTCATTTTTAGACTGACCAGTGTGACCAGTGACCAGTGAGAAGCGAGAAAGTTATATTGCCATCATCAGCGCTTTTGTGGGGTATCGCATTCGTATATATCTACAGTAATCAAGAGAGAAATGGAAAACGATAATTGTGGCCGTAAATAAGGTACGTTTATGGATATAAAAATGGGATTGAGAGTTCACAGCGGGGTCCGGTAATGTGATTTTTTTTTGAAGTAATGGACGAGATCCCATTACATTTAAGTTGAAAACAGAGGTATCTAACGATTGAAGATATTTTTGTATTTAGAGACAGCACTTGAACGAAAAACTGTCATTGATCCTTTCCGGTATTAGTGCAGGGAGGTAAGTATCCTACTATGCTGAGATATTGGTCACGTAGGGAATGAATAAAGGTTTACGAGGATTTAAAAATGAAATTTTAGAATAATCGGAAAAGGATATGGAGCTTGGACCGTTGATTGACTTTAAATCGGATAAGCAATTTTTACGGAACTGTTGGGACTCCGTATGCTGGCTGTCATGTCACTGAGCTAAACAGAAAAATGCCAAATTTGATATTCATCGAGAGCGTGCGATGAACACAGAAAATGTCAAATCAAATTTACCTAACATATATAGAGTAGACACGAGTAGGTATGTATATGAGAAGTCAGCAAGTTTTGTTGTTAAAAGCTGCTACTGGACATAAGATATTATCATCAGGTCGATATGAGTTGCTATGAGATGGTCATGATTAGGTTAGGTTGGTTTGAGAACCATAGCAAGACACTTAGTTGACACACCGGGATTTTATAGTCAATTGTTAGATATGGAAAACCTAATCAACACGCTCCCTGAAGCATTTCATTTCCATACAGAATTTAAAATCCTAATTTGATCTAAAGGGTGTTTTTTAGAGATATAGAACTTTAAGTTGGCAACACTATTTTAACTGGCGGCCAGTTTGACAACTGTCAAGTGATTTATTTTTAGCTTGCTTTGGCATTTCAACATGTATGGACTGACGCCTGAACAACGTTCAAATTTATTTTGAAAATCATGGTTCTGTTGGAAATACGTATCGCGCACTACGTCCATTTTACTGTCAACATAATTGCCTCACTTTTGGTTGAACGGATACGTCAATAAACAAAACTGCCATATTTGGAGTGATGATAATCCTCAAGTGTAGGTATGTTGAGCTTGAGCCACCGTTACATCTACAAAAAATGACTTTTTGGTGTGCTTTACAGGTTGGTGGAATAATTGGTCCGTTCTTCTTTAAAAACGCATGCTGGCCAGATCGTTACAGTCAATGGTGACCGCCATGATTACTAACTAACTAACTAACTAACTAATGCCAGAGCCATGATTACTAACTTTTTCGTTCATTAATTGAACAACCATGATGTGCAGGAGCTGTGGTTACAACAAGCCGGCGTAACATGTCACATAACTCGTGCCACAATTAATTTATTGAAAGAAACATTTGGTAACCGCATAGTTTCACATTTCGGACCCGTGAATTGGCCTCCAAAATCGTGCGATTTAACGCCGCTTGACTATTTTCTGTGGGGATATGTGAAGTCGCTAGTCTACGCCGATAAAACCGAAACAATTGACCACTTTTAGGACAACATTCGCCGCGTTATTGCCGATATACGGCCACAAATGTTGGAAAAACTCATCGAAAAATGAACCTCCAGATTAGACAACGTTCGAGCCAGTCGTGGCTGTCATATGCCAGAAATCATATTTAAATTATAATGCCAGAAGATTATCTTTCGAATAAAGTAAATTTCATGTCAATTTAGAAAAACCGTCTCTATTTTAAACCATTTCAAAGTTCTATACCTCTAAAAAAACACCCTTTATAATTTTAAAAAATATCGCCTTCATTTTATTATGGAAGCAGTTACCTAATGAATTTTTTGTAAGCGCTACACTTGACATTCGCACAGGATATGTGTGATTTTGTTCCTAAAATATTATGTCATATTTATTATAGGTACGTGTTTGAAAGTCTTAATATTTTCGTGTGCTTTCTAAGAACACAGTCGATCGACAAGACTTTCATTTGTATTATCAAGCTCAGCTTGTATAGTTTAGGAATTTCCTCATACTTCTTTTGTAGTCAGATTCTGGTAAAAAGTTGAAGAATGGTAAAAGTTCACAATTCCCGATCTGAATACGTCCAACAAATTTGCGCTCATACTGACGGCTTCCATAGAAAATTTGATGGTAACGAAATCAGTAGATAGAGTTTCACGTTCTAACTCAAAGCCTATTGTTTAAAAAAAATTTCTTAATTTAGCAGTCAAAGTTAAAGAAATAAATAATTCTATTTCACCTAGTGGACACTCAAAAGTCGGACTTGGAACAAGGTGGTGCCATTATGCCATTCTGGCAACGTTTGGCCGAATCTGGAGAGTTCAAGGCAGTATTAGTTTTGACTATACGTGACGCTCATTGACTACGAAGCTCATTACTGTCTCTAGAGAGCTCTCTTCTGACTGCCTTTAACGGATTTGAGATATATGCACCTGCAAAATGTCGACTTGAACTCACAGACACAAACCACATAGAACTACAAGCTGCCTGCGGGCCCAGGATTTTTCATGTATTGGTGCTGTACAAAATAAAAGGAGCGCCATTAACGCACGCATACTTGAAAAATCCTATGCCCATGGTATAGAATAGAAAATCATTGCCGCCATTGATTTTGACATTTCACACGTATTCACAGACAGGGAAATTAATTCCGGGGAGAATCGCGTATAGGTGCACGGAAGTCGGCGGTCTAGTTCTATATGGTTTGCAGAGCAAGTAGTTGAAATGCGATTTCCCTAAAAATGTGTAGGTTAATTGAGAGAGACTCTACTTTCCTCATGTAGCTGATGATACATTCGGCAGATGACTTTCTTAGTCCTTTAAAACCCATTATTAACCTGACAAAAAATGTCCGTCTTATTCTGTACAGGGCTGGACATTCATAAAAACGTTTGCTGTTTCTGTTTCATCTTTTCCCAAAAAAAAACATAGTCGGCATTTTAAGGAGTCGACATGTTACCGTGCTTACATGTATACATTACGTGTACTATCACCTTAAGATTTGGAGTCAGTGATGATGGGTAAACTAAGTGTGTTTATAGCTGCTGGACTGTCCATGAATATATGGATGCTCGCGCTTTAAAAATTGAAGTTTTGGAATTTGTTAATGCCATGAAACTCTACCTGAAATATACTGAGGCTTTATTCTATTGGTCTTAGAATAGTTTGATCTGTGAATGACAACTCCCATAGCAGAGTAAATTCTAAAGCTAGATATGTCCGTGAAGAATCTTGGGTTGAAGTCTAAAGTCTTTGGAAGGTGCTCTGCAAACCCCGCAAACCAAATAAAGTTCGGGAAGTTCATAGAGCGCAGTGTAATAAGTTCTGGTTCTGGATGTTCGCTTATGATTTACTCGTTTGTTTGTATACCAAACCTGCTGAGCAGCGTGTTTCCACTTGCACTTCCCTTAGCAGTAGTGCTTCTGAAGCAGTAGTTTCGCACGGTCGCCGGAATGACCTAGACATAGGTATTACCAAGTGACCTGACTTCACTACAAAATATACCAAAGACGCTCTTATATTACGTTGCAAAATTTGGTGCATTTCAATGAACAACAAAACTCAAAATCAAGTCAGAATAATTACACGGATCAACTATAGGACCCCGGAATTGAGTACAAAGAACGGTCTTGGATACCAATGACAGATTCTCGTTCTATAAGAAATTCGAAAACGGTTTTGGTATTCTCTTCCTATGGCGCCTTCTGGTGTAGCTTCAAAGCATCAGAAAGGTGAAGAACTCAACAGTAAAACTGTCATTTAATTATGTCAACTTCTATTGCATCCATTGATTATTTGAAAGCCGAATCAGTAAAGGTTCTGTCCAGGACATGGATCTTAAAAGGTGGTAAATTAACTTTTTAGAGAAGTTTTTCTCTCAAATTTTGCAAGGAACTTGCTACTCGTATAACACCATTAAATGCTGAGTTGCTCTGTAGTCGGTAGAGCTACCACTTTTAAAGTGCAAGGTAATGAACAAAGAGCAGGATATAGATTATCTGGACCTATCATTCAATCGTGAGTATTCTTTCCAAACAGAGTGGCAAGGCATAAGATATCTGACAAACTATCATAATTTGCGTAGCTCTCTATCTTATTTTACAATATTTCATTTACATATCTCGCAAGTCGTTGACCCGGATTCGTCTTCCAGCTGTATATGAACCTTAGCATGCCTCCAAGTCATAAAACCCGCATATACACCCTCCAATTTGGCATAATATGTACATAAAGCGGCAAACTTATATCCTCAATAGCGGCATCAACATTTTAATACCCGATTATGAACTAAAAAAAACATACATATATGTATGTAGATACTCGCCCCACACATGCATTGATTCGGTCATAAAACGATGTATATAACAAACACGACTTTTACGATGCTGTTTGCAATTTATGCGACCTTAAAACTTTTCCCAGACTTCGAAAAAAACTTTCCCCTATGTCATTTCACTTCACAGTCCTGTCTGTCATCGAATCAACGTACAAGGACTATACCTACCCATGCCATATATCTATATCCATAATTCATTCTGTTTATTATTGTGTTGATCCTGTCGACTACATTTGCCTGTCAAAACAGTTGATAATGACTTGCAGAAGCAATAATATCCAACGCAAAGCACCCCCAAAGGACATTGAGGTCGAAGGCAAAGTGATAAGTGACTATCGATGGCAGCAGCAGTTGCGTGCCTGATTGTGTACGATTGCCGCAATCATCACAAATTAATACTGTTTCTCAGTTCATCCGAAGTGATTATTGAATATTGAAGTTTCTATAGAAGAACAAGGACAAGGAGTTTCATGAGAATGATCTGTATACAGCACGTTGCTTGATTACATGTCATGTCGATGACTGAATTAAAGATTGTCACGTTGGTAAGATACACTAATCGCATCTTCGCCTGACTAAATTAGCAACAATCTTGTATAGCATATTTGACCCAAGTAAAGCCTAGGACTTACCTTCTTCAAAGAGTAAATTTTAAGTTAGTTCAAAATCAAAAGCTCCCCAAAGGATATTTACGCATTTCAATCCAATTGTACATTTTCACCGGAAGCCCACTATAGGGCTCAACACTTCTCCCCTGTTTAAACATGAAATTTGTTCAACATTTTCAACAACACATACATCCTTATGCGCGATATAAAGTTGTATGACGTTCGCAAATACATGTACTCGCTCATAGTGGCTAGGGAAGAAAAAAAATATTAAATACCCTTCGTCCTTGTAAAGTTTTCTCCTTCACAGATTGCGCTTCTTATTCAATGATAAGAAGTTCTTGTTCCACTTTTGCGCGGAGGTGAAGGGACGTTGCGTGGCATCTCTTCCAATCCCAAAAGGATATTACGAAGCCGAAACGCAAGGCGAAAAGCAACGAACTAACCCAAATATTGGAAGTTTGCGCAGCCATCATCCCTGTGAGGTAGACATAGACAAACCCATACACTAAGTAGGAGAAGCCAAAGAGGAAAATAAACGAAACTAGGACAAGTTTATATCGGAAAAGTTTATAATCCTCAAACTAAGAGAAGTCGAAGCGCTTCTTGTTACACTCTGCCTTTTCGTTTGCCAGAAATCCATTTTATCCGATTTTCCCACCCCATCCGCACACAAGACGGGAAATAATAAAGAGCGGGATAAAATAACAGGAACCTCACAGTTTTGGTACTGCGGCGGAGAGATTTCTTTTTGAAATTAAGATGAGCCATAAGTAGAAACTTGTTCCGCTGAATTTGAGGTGCAATATTGTGGAAGGTATTTTGCTTTGTGGCTATACCGCTTTAATGGAAAGACAAGCCAGATGCTGAGTTAATTTTTTTTTATGATGATGAACCCTGGATTTACAATGTTTTTGGGACACTTATTGGTGACATGTTGGAGATATGTTGGACTTCGACAAGTTTGCTGTTAATTAGAACATTTGGGCAGTCAAAACTTTAATCAGAACATATTTACAAAAGTTTATGCTTACATGTGAAGATAGACTGTCTGAGGGTGATGCTAAGTAGCTTCATATTTTCAAAAGTGCCATAGTGCATGGCGCTATGAGAAGATTCTTCCCCGACATCTAAGCTTTTCGGGACGACTGGAAAAACGTCTACGCCAAGCTGAAACTAGGGACCTTGGCAGTTCTTGTATCTTCAAGAACTCCCTTATTATCGCAGCCTCTGTACAGGTCTCATTTAGTCAGGTGCATTTTTCTCATTATGGCCCAGTAGAGCACTAATATTGTGCTCCATACATAGTGATTTCTACGATGGTCAAATTGGGTCTCGCTTTCTTGTGGCACAACAATTTTTTGAGTGGTCCATCTACTGTCCCGTTTGCCTCTTTTTCGAACATAAATCTAAATGGACATGGCATTAACACAGAGGGATCACCTCTTATTTTAAATAGCTGGTGAGCTCTGACCTGCTTATTCGTTCACTTCCTCATTGCCTGGAATGTATTCACGTAAGGGGACCTCGTATAGAGTGATATCTTGTGTTCTATTCCAAGAACTTTAAAGCCTTTGCAAAAGCATTTCACGAGCTTTAATTATATTTTTGGTGCAGCTCTCTGACCGTCGATAGAGAAGCTAATTTACCTTCTGGTGGTATTGCCCCTACTGCTAACTGACAGGCTACAATTGTCACTGCCAGTACCACCGCTTGGAATATACTGCTTTGGTTTGTTTGGGAGGCGTATTGATTTTCAGATTAATAGTATAGTAATTTATAGATATTAGCCCGACCTATATGATAGGCGCTCTAGAAATGATATCGGATAGCTCATCTAAAAAGGAGAGATTTCATACAACTATTTCAAGAAAAATAGGCTTTTCGGGCTTTCAATTCGCTCAAGACTTCCTAGAAATTTAAGGCAACTGATTCGCACTTATCGGCCGGAACGATATCGCTGTATCTACCGCTCATAGAATTCACTGTTATATCTCATTCCCAGGTCCGATAATCCCTCGAAGAATTTTGAGTTCAATATTAAAAAGGATATATTCATATAGCAGGAAAGGATGATGAGGATCCTATATAGAGTTTAGAGCATTGCCAAGGTAGATAAAATCCCTAACTACCTAAAAGTTTTAGCTGTCTATTATGACGATGTTGTTTCCATTCTTGTTAACAGCTCTCAGGCAAATAATTTTCGCTGAGGAAAGTGTGTTGTCAGTTATGCTGCACTAATCCCAAATAATTTGTTTCTATAGATACGTTTTGAAATCTGTGTCATGGCCCGAGCTATTCCTAATGAAGTAGGTACCTACCCTGAACTCAAACAAGAATATCCAAGTGAAGAATAATGAAGTAAGATCCACAATGCATAAACGGTGAAATATTGATGCCCCTTCAGCAAACCCCCCTTTTTGGGGTCACACAAAACAAAGCAACTTTTTGAATATTTTTTAAACTTGGCGTTCTCATGCTTGGGGAACTTAATCAATTTGTGGGTTTTTCAAAAAGTGGTAACTGAACTATTTGACATCAACCCACCTCTGAGTAGGCACCTTCAAGAAATTTATCAAAAGAAACATAGATACATACTAGAGAAAACAGCACCGAGATGGGTCAAAACAGCCGGCCACCGCGTGTCCAAGCCCATATGGCCAGAAATGGACCACAATTGAACTAAAGAACTCCTTAAACTAAGCCGGCCAAACCTTAGAATACCAATAGGAATTCTCCTCTCTAACCACTGTCTTCTTACAAAAGTCTAGAAGCTTCAGACACAGTTCTTTATAGAGTCTGCAATGATTAGGGGTTTCACATTTTCTTGTTCCATCTGTCCGAAAGTTTGGTGTTTCTTTGCGGGCAACCTTGGCTACCTCAGTCTTTGAGAAAGCACTATCCCAAGGGCGTAGCGAGGGGCGTGTGAGGGGTGCAACAACCACCACGCTTTTAAAGAGTCGGGAAATCAAGGAAGCTGCATTCATTAACTTGAGCAACTAGAAAAAAAATCGGCAAAAACGAACAATTTTCAAAAATTAGCTCGCTACAAAATGTTAAAAAAAATAAGTGAGTTTGGATTTTCATAAGGTATAGGTTTTCAAACTTTTAAATTTATGCAAAATTTATATTTATCTTTATGTACCTTTATGCCGACTGAACTCCTTAAAATTTAGCGAGTTTCGATTCGATTTTAAAAAGGACGGTCGGTCGGCATGGTCAGGCAATCTTAAGCATTGACCCGGGATAGTTCCTGTGAATATTGGTCGAAATTGGACAAAGGAGCGTGCCACTTCCCTTACAAAGAAACATCTTCTATAGGGTGAAAAACGATGACGTTATAACTCGATAATGGCTGGGCTGATTTTTATGATTTCTATACAGTCGGCAAGTTCCTAAAATAAGTCCGCATTTCAATGAAAGTCACCTCCTCGCTACACCCCTGTGTAGACGTTAATACTGAAATATGCAGCTTGTGCTGCTTTTCCGTCATTTTATTTCTGATTCCACCTCCATTTTGGAAATTTTATAAAATACCGCTGATATATTTAGGACATTTTACGTTTACAGGTGCATGTTACTATTTTCGCTAAATTAAAAACCTATGATAAACTCAAAATCAAAATAAATATAAATCTACCAACTTTGACACTTATCCCCAGTAATCCGATTTGATGGCGCCATTTGAAAAGCAAATATGTACACCCTCAAAAAAGGGGTGCAACTATACCTATACATGCTAACGAAAATATAACCTAATTGCATTAAATATTCGCTCATTTTGAACAGAAATCCATGCAATCCCCGCACGATGGCATACAGTATCTATACATATAAACAGATAAGATAAATGGCAGCACATCATTATTATCATTTCATTGATAACATTTGCCACCATAACGGTATACATTTTCATTCTAAATCGATATGGAGTCTTAAATAGATTCGTCTCGATGTTTTTATCCAATACACCCGCGAGTTTAATCCCATACACAGTGTTATGTATGTGAAAGTAGGTCCTTGCGAGAGGATAGATATGAATAATTCAGCGGAGATGCGTGATGTCGATTCCATATGCGAATGGATTCTCTGGGATTCACACAGCATAATACTTGTAGTCCCGTCCCGGGCGCAAATGAAATGTTTTTCGTGTTTCTGTGTATTTTTTCGCAGCCCGGATTATGGAGAGACACGAAACCCCAAAGAGGATCCCAAGCATCGAATTTTGGGGATATTATCATTATGTCTATACGCCATCCCATCCCAGCTCAACATGCACACATATATGTATGTGCTGTGTGTAGACTGCTGGCGTGGAACATGTATGTAGTTTATTTGTAAATCATAACAATTGCCCGACGGTTATAATATGCTGGGGACTCTGGATTGTGTGGTTGGTATTCTTGTTGCCTTTTGCAATTGTACTCCTCCTATACCAGCGGCAACGACGACGACGATGTCGCGTGCGTTTTGAATCGTACTGTCGAAATTGCCTGCGGCTGTGTGTATGCCAGTGTATCCTGGTTTCGTGATTCTTGAAAGCCGACGCATACTCAACTCATATGTGTATGTCGAACACGAACTCAAGAACTATTATGGCGAGTCGTACGTTTAAGCGCGAGTGAGCTTTGAAATTTATTCCAGAATTCATGAGAATAATGCCATTGTCCAGGATTTGTTTGGAAAGTATAGATTTCTCCTATGATGACGATTGTTCTACAAATCACAAAATACACATACATACGTTCATTTTATGGTGGACACAAAAAGACAATAGCATATAGCCAAGGCTCTGAAGATTTGATCACATATCGTCCCCACATCAGTCATAAAAGCACACCTTCCTATATATACGTCGCAGAGGGGTATATGGATTTTATTGCATACATGGTCGAGGGCGCTGTCACTTGGTTTCAGAGAGTGTATCCTATTCCAAACTAAATCGAATCTATTGTGATTGTGACGGACTCTATAGTGAGATAGACATAAACGGAGTTTCAGGGATTGATTGATGATGTGAGAGAAAACTCTTACGAAGCGCTGTCAGCACGTAATACTTTTGGGGGTATTTTTAAACGAAATACCTGCTTTTGGATTTAGGTAGGTGACTAAAGAATGTTGCTTAACAGAATAGACCGTCGTCATAGTGGCTCTACAACCATTTATACCGGAAGTGGGACCATATCTAAAGTGGGCAAGTCGTGCGCCGATAAAAGTGGTTTATAAAAAGCCATGTATACTATCCGGACTACAAGACGATTTGATATTTCTCGTCAATGGAGATAGAACAGCTGAAGACGAGTTTTTATTTTCATTTTTGATTAAGGAAGATGATAATATGTATGTATATAGTGTCCTTAAAAAGACGAATGTAAATAGAAGCGGTTTGAAAGAACATATTTTTATTAAGAGGCAATATATACAAAAAGCAGAGAAATATACAATCCACCCTCCTCAATGGAAATAAATAAATCTTTAAGCGAAATAAGTCTTCTAACTAATATTCTTCAATGGCTGATCTACCTGGAGCCTTTGAAAGTTTGTGATGAAACCGAAAATCTCCCTCATCTCACTATCATCTCGAACTCTAAACTAGCGATAACCAACACGGCTTGTGGTCCAGCAGACGATACATTTTTAACGTTCTCGTATATGTAGTAAGGGAAAGATATGTAGGTACCTACCTACCTATTGTTTTCGTACAAAATTTCGAACTCGAGATTTTGATCAATTCTGAAATTACGATGATAGAGGAACTCAAAAAAGTGGGTCTCGCAATTCTGTCCGTCCGTATGTCTGTCTGTCCCACCCCTGGGGAATCTAAACGCTTGGACGGATTTGCTTCAAACTTCGTATTCAGAGTTTTTGGGCTTCCCGCTAGTGACGTTTTTTTTTTTTATGCTAGCCCTAATATTAACGGTACCTCCCATTTACAAATTTTACGAAATATGTCTAAATTTAGATTTTTTCGAAAACGGCTCTAACGATTTGAACCAAAATCGATAGTTGAGTTAATGTAAGCATGCTTAACATGACTGCATACGCAGTTTTTCGCTAAAAAGTCCAACAACGGCAGTTTTGAAAATTGGCTTTTTCTCAAAAACGTTAAAAACGATTTGAAAAAAAAAAAAAACTTATTTTTAAGGTACTATTGTGATTCTTAACTTGATAGCAAACTCAGTTTTTCCCTAAAAAGACTGCGTCCTTTGATATCCACCCAAATCCCTAACAATAGTACCTTAAAAAACTGCCCATATCTAAAAAACGCCATTTTCGATTATGAAAAAAATCGTACTTTCAGGTAATGCTTAAATCCATAGTAATGCCACTGGCTCAGTTTTGAGCTAAACAGTTGAAAAACAGTGTTTTTTGAACCATGAATGCGTCCTTCGATTTCCACCCCAATCGCTAAAAACGGTACTTTAAAAACTACACATATCTCGAAAACGCCATTTTCGATTTGGTTAAAAATGTAACTGCTAGGTAATGTTTATATCCTGAAGATTACGTCGTACTCAGTTTTTATCTAAACAGTGTAATAACAGTGCTTTTCGAATCCAAATTGTAACATTTGTCAGCATAATTTTACAAAAAACCGCTCTAACAATTTTGATCAGAATACATATTTAAGACAAAATAAGCGTTCTAAACATGATAACGTACTTAGTCTTTCTCAGAAAACTCGAATATTGCCGTTTTATTAATATTTCTCAAAAATTACTACCAAAATCCCGACCATTGAGACCACTTTTTTTTTAAAATAATAATCAAAAATGAGAATTCGAAATTCATCGCCTCCTTGCCTCCTTCAAATGTCAGTTGGGGTGAAATTTGAAAGTAAGTAATAAAGTGTTGTAGTTAAAACGTAAATAATGTCTATGTAGTATGTATTACGTGTTTAGTTATAACAAGGGTTCAGTTACTAAACCTACGTAAGATGTACGTAATAAGTGGAAATAATTTTAAACGTAAAATTTGTTGAAATGACTCAGCGAGATTCGCAATAAACGAGAAAGTTTCGTGCGACCCAGTCCTGCACATTTTTTTTTCAATCGCTTCCCAATTACGTCTACATATCGAAGTAGTATCTATTGCGTATTGCCTCTCTTTGACAATGCGGGAATAGGGGAAATGGTAAGAATTTCAACAAAAAATGATATTAAATGGAATTTCCGAAGTCTCTTTCCTTCATTTAGGTACGGTATACCGTATACCTATCTTCAAAAATCGTATAATTTTTTCTTGAATTATGGAGGAACACAGAAACAGACAGATTTTGCATTTTATAACGCGAAATTTTCCAGTTTATTTGACACAGGAGATCTTTCGATTTGACGCGACTTTATTTCGTCTTTTGGTTTATGAATTTAGTTTTTTTTTTAAAGATTGAATTTCCCAAGAAATTGCACTGGGGCACTATATTTTCCGTGTTCCTATGAGATGGTTTTTTATCATTGAAATTACCATAAAAAATGCATTTTCTATTACCTATAACAACGCAATTCGTATGTCACTTTTTTCTTCTTCTTTTTTTGGCGGAAAATCCAACCGTAAGCGGTAGTTACAACATCACATTGCCTTTCTCTTACCCTAGATTCAAGGTAGTCTTAAGTCGTAATCATTCGCACATTTCGAATAAAGTTGCACCTCTTATCCAAATAATTTAGTGTTTCTTTGGGAAGACTTAGGATCTGACGAGTAATAGAATACCCCCTAACATACTTTTCTGTATAGTTCCGCACTTGCTAAAGTCCGACAGTTAGCTGAATATGGCCTTCACTGCTGTATACCTACCCTCATGTTTACAATAAAACATTTTCTGAAATAAAGAAAACCAGAACTACGTAGCTAATTTTTACAAATATCAAATCATTCAATATCCGCTTCCCTGACAAGTCATTCACTTTAAACCACCCACAGTCTGCATAATGTATGTAAGTGCTAAATGACGTTAACAAGCATAAAAACATCGTCTGCAACAATCGCAAATGCTTGTCTTAAAACCAGACAGCTTTATGTTCCCCGACAGCTTGCTGGATTACTCCAGCTTAGCCTTCACGTTCCTTTGTCCCCGGATAAGTGTTTATTTCTCGTAAGGCACCTCGCAAATCTTTCAAACTAAATCCCCTTAAATCCACCAAGCACTCGAACAGTATACCTATGTATATAAAAAAAAGTACCTAACAGTACTCCCTGTTGTATTACCACGAAATCCTCAAAACAATACCTGTCAAATGGGAACCGAAAATTAAACGGATTACTCCACTGTCGCTGTGCCTCCACTGCTGTTATTCGTTTTTTCGCTCTTAGTACAAAAAAAAAATCGAATCATTCCCTTCCACAATTCCTAGTCAATACAAATGTGTTTGCCAAATCGGTTCGGATGCTGTTTTTATTGTTTGATAATAGTTCACACCATTGCGCTCTGGATAACAGGGTACAAATTTATTTCATTTTATTGTTCGCTTCGCGGTTTGTAGATATGCTGTTGGCTTTGGCATTAGTCGGATCCTGGTCTGCGAACATGTGATAATATCCTCTTTTTTTCACGCCCTAGCTCTAACCGGGTGCAAATATCAAAATTCCATTTGTGGGCGCAATAGAACTGTGTGTGCAGTCTGACTTCCCTCTACCTACACGGGGCGATGCGTAGCGTATAGCGTATGGAGAATGACTGTGGTTAATGTTACTTGCAACTCCAAAGGGGGGGCTCCTGTAAATCTGCAACCATATGAAAAAGTTCCATTTTGCCGCCCAATACTCGTCGGTGAAACCTCTCCTCCACACATACTTCCCACGGTTGGCTTTCGTCGAGCAGAAAGTTTTAAATTTAAATGAAAATCTAAAAACAGAAAAAAAAAACCCGTCCATCACATAAAAGAGACAATAGAAGGAATAGAAATGGAAAAGCGCTGTTGATATCCGTTGGGAAGTATTTTTACGAGTTCGGGGAGTGGTCCAGTTGGAACCGCATTTACCCCTAAAGCTGGCAAAGTGCGGTATATAGTTGGGAACTGTGTGTGTTCGAGTGTGCGGGTTGTGGAGTGGCACTTCCTTCATGATTATATACTGCGCGCAGAGTAAGAGATTGCAATTAAATTCTGGTTGAACATTTATCCTTTAAAATGCAACATTGCAAAGCGGTTAGGATTACAGATGTTCACTTGCAATGAAGTTCATTATAAATTTGTTTCGTTTTTACAAAAGGAATGTGAGAAGCTGCAAATTAATAAAGATGGGGTGTTAGTTAGGTATCTATGTTTGTCCAAGCAGATTTTAGGTATTTTCCGGTCGTTGCCCCTGCAAACCTCTAAAATCGGAAAATGTGGTTCGTGCATTAGCTTAAGTATTACGTATACACAAAATGTATTCGTATTTTAATGGGAAAGCATGGGATCAAATATGTACATGAACACACGCGTCGCTGGCTAATTTTTTTATAACAATATTAATGCGGTTTGCCCCTGGGCTTTATCTACAACAGATTGGAATGAATACGCCGTTCCCCGGTAGCCCCAACCAATGCATGCCCTAGGCGAAGGTACACCTACCGCTGTTTTTATACTTCGCAAATAACTTCGTCGGATATTGTTTTTAACCCTCGGATCGTAAATATTATATTAATAAACTAGGACGAACATATGGTCTATAAAGAGCCCGATTTTCTTTTAGCTTCAGCTGTTTTCTGCCGTAAGGTTTATTCGATAGGTTGGCTCTCCAAATTATAGCCATTCTTTTACTAAAGGGGATAATGTTTATGTTTAGTTAGTATTCGATCAGATGGGTTAGCATGTGAATAGAGGATTCGTAAATTTTAAGACAGAGTGTACATGTTATGTCCGGTGAGACGCCAATAAGTTGAATATGTTTTTTCACGAGGCCATTATACCTGTCAGGATTGACAGTCTAAAATGTTTGTCTAATGAGAGAGTAGGATTTTCTGAAGAACTGTCTGTTGCAGTTTGGCCCAGGTATTTTAAGTCACACTTCATTGGATTCGGTTTGAGACTCGAACTTGATGTACTTTCTGAAATGTTTTCAACTGACACCACAGTAGGGTTCAAATCCGATAAATGGCATTGTCGCGCCGGCTTTAGATAGTAGGTCAGCTATTTCGTTGCCAGCAAAGCTCCTGTGGGCTGGGAGAGAGTGTATAGAATGACTACGACCAGCTTCCATTTTATGACAGATAAGTCAAGAGCTTTCAGAGCTGCTTGGCTATCTGAGAAGATAAATATAGTTTAACCGCGTTACCCTTACCCTTAAATTTATTCTAGCACAATGGTTAATGCCAAAGGACTTCAGCCTGGAATATGGACGATTTTTGCCAAATCTTAAGGTGATTCTCCATAAATGAGAGAACAAGTCCGTGATTCCATCTTAGAACCGCTCCGGACTACCAGACTAGATGAAGTCGCGATGTATTAGGTTTGTATTTTTCCCAGTCCTCCCTTGGAGGGATAAAGATAGAGACGTTTCTATGGAAGCCATATTCCGGTAGAATTTCGTACAGAAACCTGCTAAATGGGCTTTCAGGTTACATAACGTCAAGCAAAGACAGATAACCTCCATGGTAGAAGCAGGGGTCAATGTTGTTCGAATGGAATTAACGATGAATACTCAGACTTACCTCCATTTGAATGTGTATTTGAATAGGTAATAGACCTAGGATGACATTCAGTGCGGTGGTCGGGTTGGAGCCCGTAGACAGGGCGTCAGTTAACAGCTATACGTTGGACTAGTTCTAGATTTTTGACTTTGTCTTTATCCACCAGACTACGACATGGTGAATATACTAGTTTCGTGGAGGTTCATCCGATGTTTTAGACAGGCTTAGCGCATTGGATTCAACCTACGTTAGCTTTGTCAGGAAGCAAAGGTACAGTTGTTCCACCACTGGACCTACAATTCATCGGCCCTACAATTACCTGGAATATCTCTCTGCCCCGACATCGACACCAAGAACATGTGAATACTGAACTCTAGAAGAGACGAACGACTATTTTGGCTATTTTCGAGTTAATGAAGAAGGATTGGAAGGACTTGATAGATGCTTGACTATCAGAAAAGATAGTTGTTGTGGATAGCACACATTCTTCTCAGGTCAGGATTACTTACTTACTTACTTAGGTAGAGCTACAGTCTGGGATGGACCTGGGCATCAACCAACATGCCTCTCCAGTTAGCATGATATTTCGAAATTTCACCAGAGAACCCTAACATATTAAAAATTTGAGTTATTTTTTTTCGCTGGGGAAAATTAAGATTTTAGTGCTTCCTGGTGACATTTCGAAATAAATGCAGTATATAATATATCCCAAAATATGGTTCGTCTTCTTTCTATCAAGCCTTAAAGTGCATGCCGTGTACTAAGCATACTTTTCGCACATGCCGCACAATATAATAAAACGTGACATATTCTACAATATGTCGAGTAATTATCGTGACGTCAAAGTGACATGCGTATGTCGCGTTTAGCATGTCGTGTACTCATAGCTTAAGGCCAAAGAAAGATCGGTTAGCTGGTAGTTCTAATTCTGCTGTGATGTCATTGTCAGAGTTTATAGCGGAGCCATGATAGACAATGTCCCTAACCACCTCAAAGTTGTAGCTGTATATCGTACCTAACTTTCTGTCCCATTCGTCGATTATGTGTGTCCTTTCTTTTACAACCACTAAATCCATTTTTGCCGCTTCTTTGCGCTGATACTTGCAATCTTACCAGTGGCAGTGGCAGCTCGCTGAGTTTTGGCAAATTATGTCAATGTTGCCAGCGTATGCAAATAGTTGCACAGAGTTTTGGAAAATTGTGCCGCTGGTGATGGCTTGGGACTTGTAAGTTTCGCACAATTTTCTCAAGTATGATGTTGAAAAAGTCGCATGACAGCGCATCACCTTGTCTCGGTGATATTGTTTCCGACATTTATGAAGCAGCGAGCGTTCTCCACCATCATTCTGCACAATCTGACAAGTTTGGCAGGGATGCCAAGACTCTGAATAGCTCGTATCTATAAATAATAGATTGAGGAAGTATTGAGCTTCTTTAATCGCTATTATATCCGCCTGGACCACCCTACAATGATTAGGAAGACGGGAGGAGATGTGGAGATTAAGTCTATCAGAGAAAACACTACCACTGCTTTTTGATCCGTTGGCAAAGAACTTAACGGACTTGTTCTATAGGCTCTCCCACCCAGCAAAAACATGGAGCGATGGAAAACTTGAAGGTGTCAAGATTTAACATGGGAGTAGTGTAGTCTGTTTTAGATACAATTTCGAAATTATTCGGTTTAAAAGGATGTCCAAAAACTTTACTAGACCACTAGCAATACCGCTTTTAAACGATCGGCTGAATTAGAGAGAAGTCTAACCCCCAGTTTCAAACTCGAAGTTTAAACTATAGTTCAACTGAACCTGAACGTGAGTTTAAATTTGAGTCTGACACCGAAAAACTTACATTAGGTACCCTTTACCTGCAAACTGTTTAAGTTTAAAGAAATGCGGATATGACCTTATTTTTAGTCATGAATTTAGCATGCAACATGCAACTGTGCGCCTATTTCAAGTTGAGCTCCTGTCAAACGCGATATTTATACCCCCAGGTTCTGATGCGGTTTGGCTTCTCACAAAGCAAATTTGTCTATACTTAACTTTACTGTAAACCTGCGTAACCCATGATAATGTGCCATAAAAAACAATGAAGAGTTCATAACGAAATTATTCCCTCATTTGGCCAAGCGCGTTAAAGATATACGAATTAAATTAAGACTCACATGAAAGAGGACTTTCAGGGAAACCGTTTAAATTTACAAAGCTATAAAAGCAAAATAATAAAAAAACATAAAAAGGAGAACAGAAAAACTGTGAAAATAAGACCGGAAATGTACTCTTGGTGTGTGGTTTTATTTCCGCAACCAAATCTCCGTAAAACATCTCTGCCATTGCCATAGATAGAACTTTATATTCCGAAACGAATTTTTAAGGCAAACAAAATCCCTCACATTAAACGGACGTTTTCTGTTTTCTTTTTTTTTTTTCCTCTCATTTCGCTTGGCATCGTCAGACTTGGTTATTAGTCGTAAACATGCTCTCTCTATATAAGTTGATACGAGGGGATGAAAATTTACACTCTTTTAAAAAAAAAAGAAGAATGTAATTCTTTCTTTGGTGAGCATCATAAATTTCTGTCCTTAGATGGGATAGCCCCTAGCCCGCTCAGGCGGTTAAGCTACACTGTTTTAATCGTTCACCATTAACATTGCACGTAGGTGCGGGGCGGGGTATAACCATTTTCATTTGACGCGATACAACAATTTAATGGCGCGGTGCGTTGTCGACGGTATTCGAGTATATGGCTTAATTTACACAACATTGCAAGGATATAGTGCGGATGCACAATGCTGCGGTTCATAAGATTTAATTTTATTCAAAACCATAAATTCTATCGTAATAACCGCAAGGTAGTTTGATACGATGTTGCGGATACTCTACGCTCAGCTGTAAAACAACTACAACAGTACGAAATGCTGTTGGTGAGAGTGTAGAGGAGCGCGCTCCCTAAATTCTAGACTATAAAATTCAGTTAATGAAATTCTCTGCCTGGAATACTTTTTGGGAAAATTTATCGCAACGAAGTTGCACGATTCAATTTGCTACGTGAGCCCAGAATGCAGGAATCGTATGCAACCAGCGCTTGTAATATGAAATGAGTGTAAAGATGAAAAATTGTTATTGGTTTGAGCGGATATGAGGTAGGTAGGTATAGGTATGTATTTGTTATGATTGCCTGTAGATACGGTTTCAAGGCAAACATTTCGCTCAATGAATTTATAGATTGGATTTTTACTGTCGCGGATTGGTGCTATGGATGAATTGGGATAGAACCATCACATTATTTTTCTCCTTAGTAGTAACAAGTCGAACTTTGATTTTCAATTTGGTTTCGAATATTGCTGACAGTTGTCTGAAAATATTTGCGTATTTAAATAGAATATATCTGCAATAAATTAACTGATAACAGCCTTGGATTCTTCCAGTGTTAACCCTTTAGTCGAAGGGGATCCACGGTTGTCATAAACATGTTTGCAACATGTTCGCCTTTCTCCGTAAAACATCTTCGCCATGTTCTTGCAACATGTTCGCCTTTCTTCTTTCAAGTTTGATGGAATGGGTTGTTATGTTGTTTGAAGTTTAGTTTATGTTAACTTTGCATAACTTGTCAGTTTTAATAAAATACAACTTTACTTATACGAAACTATGGAACTAGTCGGATGTCGTTTGTTCAAGATACAACAGTATCTCGAAAAAAAAACTGATTTCAAGAGCATGTTGCTTGTTGAAGCTATCGAGGGAAAACAGAGGTGCTACTCCAGGAACAATGTTCGGAGGTTTTACCAAAATGAAAAAGGAACGTGTCGTGACAACAAGACCCCAGCAGAGACCTGTAGAGACGAACAAGGAAATCTTGTAGTGGAGTCACAGTCGGTGCTGAGGACATGGAAATTCCATTTCTGCAGACTGTTAAACGGCGTAGACGACAAAAATTGCGCTGTCAGGCAGAATGAACCATTCAACACAGGCGATGAAAGCCAAGACTTCCGTCCACCTGACCAAAATGAAGTAAGGATAGGAATATCCAAGCTGAAGTCCAACAAGGCTGCTGGACCGGAAGGCTTAACTGTCGAGCTTTTCAAGGCAGCGGGAGATGACTTGGTAGAGTGCATACAGCAACTCTTCTCTAAGAATTGGTCAGGGGAAAGTATCCCTGATGAATGGAGTCTCAGCATTGTTCGCCCAATCCATAAGAAAGGAGACTCGTTAAACTGCGCCAACTATAGAGGCATCAGTCTCCTTAATTAGCTTACAAGATCCTGTCTGCGGTATAGTGTGTGAACGCCTGAAACTATTTGTCAACGAACTTATTGGTGCGGTTTTAGGCCCGGTAAGTCCACAGCCGACCAAATATTCATACTAGATACAGCAGATCCTGGAAAAAACTCAAGAACTCCAAATCGATACCCACCACTCACCAAGTCACCACCTATTTATCGACTTTATGGTCGCATATCTGACAGCATTTATATATAGCTTCACGGGTTATGTAGAGCAATGTCTAGTTTTGCCATCCCTGCCAAACTCGTCAGATTGTACAGAATGACGATGGAGAACTTTCGCTGCTAACGCAAAGGTCGTGACTTTTTCAACATAATTCTTGAGAAAATTGTGCGAAACTCGCAAACCACAATTTTCCAAAAGCCTGTGCATCTACTTGCATACGCTGACGACATCGACATCATTGACAGAACACAGCGAGCTGTCAGTGGTGCGTTTGCAACTATGTATCAGTACAGAGGCGGCAAAAATGGACTTAGAATGTAAAAACAAAATACGTGATGTGTACAAGAAGGGACACACAACATCAACGAATCGGACAGAACGTCAACCACCACGGCTCCGCTATAAACTCTGATAATAACGTCACTACCTACCTACCTGCACCAAAGCAGAAATCAAACGACGAGTTATACTGCCTAGCCGCTGTGTCTTTGGCACAAGAAGGCAACTGAGTAGTAAGACCTTGTCAAGGTACACTAAGGAGACTCTATGTAAGACCCTCATCATCCCAATCCTTCTCATTGGTGCAGAAGCATGGACGTTAACAAAGGCGGATGAATATCTTCTAGATCTTTTCGAAAGCAGAATTCTTCGAGTGATTTTCTGTCCCGTTTGCGTTAACGAGCTTTGGAGGAGGAGATTTAATTGCGAACTGTATAAGCTGTATAGCGACATTCAGAAAAGTACGTATCACTCGAGTAAGATATGTCGAGCGTTTGGACACCAACGCTTCGGCCCGAAGAGTCTTCGATTCCATTATACGGAGGGACAACGCGGTAGCGGAAGATCTAAAGCCTTAGGTGGCGCGCACAAATGGAAAGGGACCTCGAAAAACTTGGAGTGCGCAACTAAAGCCGGTTGGCCAAACATCCGGCTAACTGGAGAGGTCCACTCCGGACTTTAGCTCCATCTAGGTAAGGAAGAAAGTAAAGATGAAATAAGTGGATCTGAACTCTGATGAGATAGCTATACCTACACAGAGAAAAAAATTAAACTCATACGTGTTAAAATCAAATATAAACACCTATGATTTGGCGCCAAAATGGTTTCTCTTTATTTTAAACACGAATGTATTTAATTTTATGAAACATGATTTCACATGGATTTCGATTGAATCGAAGTATTTTGTAGTCGAAATAAAGATGTTCAATTTAATTTCTGGGAATAGGAACCTATTTAAATCAAAATGTTTGCTGTTTGAAATGAAGATGTTAATTTTATTTTTTCTAAATGGAAACTTATTTAAATAAAACTGTTTTGTTTTTGAATTGAAAATGTTCGATTTAATTTTATTAAATATGAACTATTTCAATGAAAAATTTTTTTGTTTGAAATAAATACGTTCGAGTTAATTTTGCTAAAAACCTATTTGAATAAAACTTTTTTTTTATTTGAAAGCATAACCAGTTTTTATTAAAAGCATTATTTGAAAGTAACAAAATAATGAAAATTATTTGTATGGCAATTTTAGAGGACAAAGAAAAAGTGAAATGATTACCGATCCTTGATGGGTCCTTGCTCTTGGCAGTGATGATACAGACTCCTTCATCACATATAATCTTCCACCCAGTAGGCTTGCCTTCATAATACTCCAGATCATCTAAATTTTCAGTGTTCATATTGAATCTGCAAAATTGTTATACCAACGTAAACAAATAAAATAAATTGGAAAACGGAAAAGCCGAGCTCATCATATATTGTTTGACCTTTTACATTTAGATCATTAAATACATACCCGCATAAAGTTGTCCGACCTAAAGTCCCATTGTCGCGTTGTGAAGAATTGCCGACATATCCAACCCGATGGCGATTTTAGTCTGAACTCGTCTCGTACCATGCTGTAAAATTAAGAAAAACAAAAATTCTATCAAGTATATATATATATAGAAGATTTAACTTACCGACAAATACAGGAAAGAGTGAAAATCAACTCCACTTCTCCAAAAGAACTTGCAAATCTTCGCAAGGTAATCACTCACTGCACATATTTTGTAATGCGATAATAAAATACGTTTCCTTTAATCGTTTATAAGTCAATTCAAATAGAAATCTGTTAAAGTTTTTCATTTTCAATCGATTTTACTAGAACTCTGTTCACAAAAAAATCGGTTATGATTTTATTGATAATATCAAACATGAAAAAGATTAAAGAAAATACGTATATATTTACAATATTCTTTAATTCAAAATGATACGTGTATGTACAGTACATGTTTGACTTAAACTAATCGATTATGTTTAATTCAAACACGTTTAAGTTTGATTAAATACAAATCTATTGGAATATATCATTTTCAACTAGTTTGAATAGAATTATTTTTCAAGTTAGCTCGTTTACGTTTTCTTAATAGTAAAAACATGAACGAGCTTAAACCAAAGACAAATATATTTAAAATAACCATTATTTCAATATAGAACATGTTTTAGTTTGATTCTACCAGATTTTGGATTGAATTTTTTGTTAAGGCGACATGTTTTAATATGGAAAAATGAAATATGTTCCTTTTTGATTTTTTCGTTGCAAATTATTCTCAGTGTACCTATCTTTATTTTGCTGTGTCAGTGATATATACAAATCATTGTTTTGGCGTAGGAATAATGTTTGACCCAAGTGGTACCCTAATTCCTTTTGTATACCATGATGAAGTGTCTCGATCCTTGGTCTCAAAGTAGCAACATTCCCGTAGATTTCCGATGTTGGTTAAAATGCTTCAGTTATGTTCTGTTTTGTGTTTTTACGTAGGTATAATCTTTTAGGTGACTATAACAATTCCAATGAAACCATTTAATCCTCTTTAATCCTTAAAAATTTATTAAAATAATTCCATCCGGGCTCGAGTTTCGTCGAAAACAATCAAAAACCATCCATTTCATCAGACCCCCCTATCCAAATCAAATTGAATACAGAGAACAAAAAATTTGTTTACAAACAACAAAAAATATGGAGGACAACTCCCAATATCAACATCAGCACCACATAATGTGCATGTGCATGTCAATTGTTCATGGGAAACAATAAACATGGACATCCACTGACCCGTCTCATCCATCTCGTCCATTTCGTATTGACGACACTTTTTGTTGTCACGGAACACCGTTCGTTACTTCGGGGGGTAGGTGAGGTGCTGCCCTGTGTGTGCAAATCATTTCGCTGGCTAACCGCTCGTCACTCAGTTTTCTTTTTGCGGGCAAAATAATATTTAATTTAATCAATTTCGTATACATGTGTAGCTGTGTGTGTCTCTTTAGAAAATTAAAAACAAGACAAAAAACTGCAAAGTGTTTTTTTTTATTGTTTTTGTTGGGAGGGAAAAAGTTTAAAAACAATTTCTGACTAAACAAAAACAATTCATCTCTTCATTCTGTTCGCGGGTGGCGAGGTGATGTTGATGGTGATGGTGATGGTGACGGTGAATGGAGGCCAAACGAAATGACAATGACAAACAACATTTGATGTCAATTGAAATTGCGAGCACGTATTCGTTTCCTTGATGGTAGCCTGAAATGCCAGCATCCGTGAGTGGGGTTGGGCGCAAATCTTTTAATGTAATATGTCTTATCCCAGTGCCTCGTAATTTAGCTCCAGGGAAAAGGGATGTGATCTGGCTTGGCTGCGTGAAGTTCGTGGGGATTTGTTTTGTTTTCTTTGCCTTGGCCCATGTTATGCGGAGCATATACGACGTGCTCGTATGTTGGTGAAAGCCTCCAGTCACTTTACGTCGGCCGGGGGAGAAATCACAGGCAACCACCGACCGAGCCCAGCACCCCTTTGAGCGTGACAAGCACGTTTGTTCGGCCCGTCTGTCAACGAGTGCACAAATACGTATAGCCCAATGGCTCTGAAAGTTGGAAATTAGATTGATATTGATGCCTGCCCCTGGTAGGGAGCCGCATATAGTCCTCGATAGACCGGCGGCGTCGCGGACTGTAAATTACTTCATCGGCGTGGCCAAAGCCACTTGTCAGAGAGTGCGGAACTACATACCTACTCCATCGATATGCGAGCAGGCTGTGATGAAATACTTGCCCATAAGCCACTTACTCCCCAAACCAATCAAGTAAACGTTAGAGAGTGTCAAGTCCTCGCACTTTTTCTTCGTTTCACGTTACCCTCTGGGGGGCTCAAATGGTTTATTAAAATTTATTGCCACTGCCTTCGTGAATACGTAATGGACCGGGCTTCGCAGCGAGCTATCCCTGCCGCTGACAGTTCATTTTAATTTCAACAATTTCCGGATTAGCTTCTATCTATGAGAGGCGGCCCTTCATGATTGCATCGATGTAATTCATTTCATCGCCTAAGCCATGGAGTAGCAAAACAAAAAAAAATTTAGGGCATGCTATGTCCATTTCTGCCTTAATGCGGGGAAGAACAGGATGAAAATTGGAAAAAAAAATTATCGATCCTTCTCACCATGCATACTAAACCGGAACGACGACGGATACGGAACCCTCGGCAAATAAAATAACGAGTCAGAGGGAAACTCAAATAATAATAACTGTCAACGAGGGTTTGTTGTACACAAATTTCAACCACCCACCCACCTAGTTGAGTCGCAAGTTCCTATATTTTTACCTGGAGAGGTTGCGAATTTTTATCTAAAAATTGGCAAAGTTTTCGATTCAATTTGTTTTAAGGTGTTTGGCCGGCAGTGGGTCTAGTTCTCGTCGTAGCCAGTTGGCTTTGCACTCAGCCATGATGGCGACACAGTAGTTTTGTCTATAAGCGTGCAAAGACACACACACACCCCAATGGTGAATTGGGTGTGGTAGGGAGTAGGGAAAGATTTACTCGACCCACATTCCAGCGATGGAAATTGAGCTTCCGGATTGTTGGTTGGGAGTGAGTTTCGTTTTTTTTTTTTGTATTGTCCTGGACAGTTTGGTCGGATGACGGTTATTTTTGCAAGTTTTACTGGGTTTACCTGTTGGATAGTAAAGGAGATGAGAATCTTTTGTTGTTTCCTTAGAGACCCTTTTTTGAATGGGAATTTCTGCCCATTAGATGTGAAGTATAGAAAAAGGACTGATTTTGTGTGTGAGGTTTTTTTGCTTTGATATTTTTTAGGATTTAGTTTTGGGATTGAAGAATATTTAATTTCCGCTTGACAAGTGATAAGTGGTTTATCAATGTGGATATATCAGTATTTAAAGTTTGGTCTATATTTTGGGATACAATTTAAATTTTATTTGCATTAAATTGTTTAAATTTTAACTTATGCAGTAATAAAATTTAGATTTAGAGGATATTTTTTTAAAGGCTAATAGTGCAACTTAGTGCGAATTATAAAAGGGAAACAAAACAATTAAGTGGGAATAAAGACGTCAAAATGTCTGACAACTATTCTAAACATTTACAGAGTTGTAATGTTACACTTGCAATCTTAAAATTGTGCCACAGTTTCTACAAAATTTTTTTTTAATAAAGGTAGGTACACTACTCGTTACCTACCAGAGCATTATAGTTTGTCAAAAGTTGATACAAAATAGCCCCCATTATTCTAAGTTTGAGATGCCGAGCTCTTTTACATTCTAGAGCTTAGAATAAATAAACTTTTGGCGCAACAGATCTATATAAGGACGCTAAGCTAGGATTAGATTCAACCACTGACTGATTTGTTTCAGTTTTTAGATCTGTGAGAAATGGAAGATCTTGCAGGGCTAAAATCATTCAAACTGCCTTCTGATATTTCAAGCAGCAGATTTAGCTACTTGGATTACTTTTTATGCACCTAACTTACTTTGAATAAGCCATTGAAACCTTAGAAATAATACTACCATAACAGACTAGGTACTCAATGTAAAAGGCAGCAAAGCAAATGAACAGGCATTTAGCTTATATTCCAACAGTAAGAACCAAGAAATGTAACTATAGGCAAAAAGTAGCCAAGACAAAGTAGAAACTTTTTCTGAGTATCTTGAACACGACTATGATTATCAAAAAGGGATTGAAACGCATTAAGGTGACGAGGATAGTCCTACGATTACAGCTAAAGAACTCACCAACAAATAAAATAATGCATTAATCCAAAAAATGCCCCAGAGTTTGACTTGATTTCAGGTCAAAATCTTAAACAACTTCCAAAAAGAAGGCCTGAAATGAAACTAGCCCAGCTAACACGTGTTAAGTGGCAGACGCTATAATGATCTCAAAACTAGCCAAACTGCCGAGTAAATTTACGTCTTAAAAAATAAATAAATGGGTGGCGCAACAGGCGGGTAGACACCCTAGGCCTAGCTTCTCGCAACCATTCGTTTGTGTGAGTTTCTATTTTTGGGACGAATTGAAGGGATTTTATGCCGAGTTCGAACGGCTGAATTGAGAAGCTTTTTCGGGACAAAATTACAAAAGCAACTGCCAAAATAGTATGCGGAAATTTTAGAGTCCTATATTATAGCGATTCTTCTTTCCAATTTTAAGCTGATGTACCTCAAGGCAGTGTAAAGTCTAGTCCCAAACTGAGAATAAAAGTTTCTTGAAATAAAGGCATTATACTACTTAACATCGCACCTACTCCAAATAAAATAGTGACTCCAAGCAGGGGGGTCGAAAGGGGGCAACATGCCTCCATACATTTACTTGGTTGGCTATTAGTTCCTAATGAACTACGTCCTTACTGAACTATCTCTCAAACTTATAAACTAAATCCCACTGCATATTTGGTGGGATTTAGTTAATTTTGGGTATTGGACGCTGGTTCAATTTGGGCCTTTTTCCGTAGAAATATCATAGATACATAGGCTTAACCGATGGTTTGACTGATGCAAGAGCTGCTTAACAAAACGAGGGATACGCATATAATGCAGATACCATCCTACCCAAGTTTGTCACATCACAGTGGTTTACCCACTCTACCAATCGCTAATGGCCATAAGTACATACAGTTTTGTATTAAGTGTGTGCATGTGCAATATTATTCATTTAGTAGCCTGCCTATAATGCTAGAATTAAACGTTATTTTTTTAAATCAAAAGGATTTGCAACAAAACACAAACAACAACTGAAGTTTCATTATTTTAGTAGTAGGTATACATACTTCGTGCAGATTTTGTTGGCTCGCAAAACATTGATAAATTAATCTGGAAAAAAAGAAAAAAAAAACATTGATTAGATGTTAAATTAAAAAATTTATCAATGAGAACAATGAAAAATTTAAGAGAACTTGCAATGACAATGTCGAGTTAATATGAAATGTTTAACACAGCGGATGCATATTAGGACCCTCGCAAATATTCGTGTATGTATTTAAATTTAAGCACGAGTGGAAGGGACCGATAAGTTCAATCAATATGAGAAAATGGTAAAAATTATGCCCGAAACATATTTGTCCAGAATTCACTAAGCAGAAGCTGCAGAATACACACTTTCTTATGCGGCGATACACACGTAAATTCTGCACCCAGTGCAGCACTGCAACGTGGTTTAAATGCAGCTGATGATGAATATGAGGAAAAGAGAGGTGCGAATAATTTGTGGTCTATGTTTCACTCTCGTATCTAGTTTAGCATTGAAAGCAACTTGATTTTTAAAAATTTGTGTAAATTGCACTACTGTTTGCAGAAATTCTGGAGATGAGTTTTGTGGATCAGAAAATAATCAGCATACTCTAGGACTCAGTTTAAAAAATTATTATACATAATTATTGTATACTGAGACTGAGCACCCAGTTACGAACACTAAGTGGGTGGACTCAGAGAGCACCGGGGCGGCCACAAGTGCACAAACAAATTTTTAAGTGAGGTTTGATTTTTTGAATTGACAGCTCTTTTCCAGTGACAACCAATTTGACAGCTGACTTGTACTCATTTAAGCTTGCCATTATACCTTAGTTGATCAATTCGTTTTTTGGGTAACTTTTATGTCGTTTTCGGTTGGTCGTCCAGAACCGTCCGGAAGAACTCACTGCGATTCTGAATTCAAATCCAGAAGCAAATTTCTCTTCTTTTCAGAAGAAGATCTGCCAGTTAAGTGCCAATCGAACGCTTTTAGAAGCGTTCGGATTGCTTCCGGACGGTTCTAGACGACCAATCGGAAACGACATTAGTGTAAGTTGTTGAATTTTTAAGCCTGTCTACCTTTTCTCGAACATTGATTGGTGCATTGATTTTTGGCGGAGTTTATAGGATCATAATCTTAAACTAACATGACAACACTAAAGGAACGAAGTAAAATCCAGCTGAATTTACTAGGGGCGCATGAGGGGACGTATTGAAGTAGGGTTTCTGTGCGTATTGTATTTGTATAAAACTCTCGGTCTTGCTTCTTATAAACCATTGGTTATGGTGTTTTCTTTTTATTTTTGATACAAATACACTTACAATTCTTTTTCAAAAAAACTTATAGCATAATTTTTGCTTTTCCTTAAACATTTTTGCCCAATAGTATCGCATACTAACCAATGATACGTTCCGCCTAAACCTTGCATATTTTTACAAAAGTCAAGGTTGACGTCCAAATCTACTTTTAGTGTTTTGGTGTGTTTGACGACTTCCCAATTTCTTTCTTTGAAAATTTTAGCCATGAAAACATCATAAATAATAAAAGTTGACACCACTGTGCGAAAAGGTTTCTGTCAATATTTATAAAATGTTTCTAAGACTCCGTAGAATGTTTGGCCAAATTCGCAAATTTTAAAAGTTTTGTAGTTGAACTCATAAGGTAATGCTATCAAAAGATTTTCTTGTCAAATCAACAGAAACCGAAATAATGGCTGTTTTCGAAAATTGGGCACCAACAAATTAATCCAAACTATCTGTATAGGTATATGGAAGGGACCTACAATTTTATGCCGACTCCGAACGGCTGAATTGAGAAGCTTTCTCAGGACAGTCATACTCTCGGATGTTTGTCAGACGTTCGCGAGAGGTGGCGCAGTAGAAAAAAAAAACTGCGCCACCTCTCGCGACCGTACCTATATAACAATGGTGTGAAAAATGTATAGTAATTCATCTAGGCTAGGCCGATTTGGCTCAACTTTTTTTCAGTTGTTCGAAATTGCCAGAAGGTTTTTACGAAAAAAAATTTGGGAAAACCCTCCGAAAAAGTCGGGAAATTGGAAAAATTGAAACTTGATTTTTTGTATGGAATTTTGTGTGCAATTGTCCTGGAATGGCTTTTCGAATGGAAAAATAGAAAATTCTTAGTGAACAGCTCGGAAAATTTGAATTTTTTTAACGAAATTTTGCATTTTATCGCATTATTTGATGATTTTGGACGACGTATCTAAAGGTGTAAAACTCGTTGTGAAGCTTGGAATAATTGTGAAATTCATTGTGATAAAAGACGTTTCGCATTTTGGGTGGAGAAGTTAACGAGGTAAATAATAGATGGTGCTGTACTGCGATCAATGCCACAATCCGATAGATGACATTATACCTACGTTGACTTATTAGGCTTTACGCAATTTGCCCTTTCGCATTGTCATTTTCTATTAAGCAAATGTTCTATTTACTATCTGTGTTTTATTATCACTCTAAGGTTTATCTAAAGGCGTTAAATTGTTCGTCGGGTCCGCTATTTTTAAATAAATAAACCCTCTAAGTGCCTAGGTTGCACATTATAGAGCAATGGAAATACGTTTTTGTTAAAGTTTTAATAGTGTGAAATTTAGTAAAATGGCAAAAATTGAATATGTAGATACTTGCCAAATTTCGACTTTAGCAATAGCCAGCTATCCAATAGTAGAAACTGCGCCGAATTTGATATGCACTTAAGTGGTTTTAGAAAAGACCCATTTGCATGGAGTAAACATCGACGGGATTTATGTAAGTATGCTTAGTGCATACTCCCTTGGACTTAAATAAACGATTAAATGTAAATAATGCACTTCCAACGAGTGCGACATCCTTGAGGCGTATATGGCCACTCAACGAATTCAGTATACCCGCAAGCTAATGGATTGATGGAGTTGAATTTATCTGAATCAATATTAAAGACAGCATCCTATCCAATACACAAACAGATCCAACTCTATCATCACACCAACTATGTGTACATTTCCTATAAGGAAATCGGTTTCGACTGCACCAAATCACATGACCTACTTCCACAATAACTTTCGTCCCAAATGTGCAAATTGTGCAAATATACGAGTGCTATACAAAGAAATCCCGACTTAACGCTTCAACTACAGCTAAAGTCACTCAGCTAGAGAGTATATGGAAGTAAGTAAATTTCAAAAAAAAAATAAAAGTCATATCCTGGCATGGTAGTTACCTCCTGTGTAGTAACATCCTCTTGACTCATCGAAAAGTAGAACAATTCCACGAGACGACATCATCGCCATCTAAGTATAGGAAAACTTTTCATAATCAAAGAAATACGAATGAAGGCAGCAACGGCAATACCTTGTCATCCCTCTCACCAACCCTCTGTGTATATATACCAATAAGAGAAAAGGCGAGGTAAACTCAACTCAAAGTAAGCAGAAAAGAAAACTGACATCAAACTGTAAACATTACAAAGTCAAGCAGTGAGGCAATGAGCGTCTGTCTTGTACTGGCTTTAACTAACGACTATTAGGGAGTATTTGTTGCCTTGGCAAGAGTCTATTTAACAAGGACCTTCACTGGGGGGAGAATGGCGGCTTGCATACACCGTATACCATCATTAAAACAAAATCAAGGACTAGACAATATTTGTTTTGGAATTTGTTAACTAATTACTTAAGGAGTACTCGAAACGAAAACAACATGTTTTGTCTCGACGGAAAGTGTGTGATTTTATTTATGGTCTCTTGTTGACTTTAAATTAAATTTGCCTTCTTAGTGGGTAGGTACCGACTATCCGATGGTATCGTATTTTTCCCTAAGTAATCGTACTTTTATCTAGATAGCCTAAACTCATCTCAGCCAATATGCCTTGATGGTATAATCAGGAATCTAAAAATACACGTATCCTTGAGGGGCTTAAGGGAGCATGTCAATTAAAACTCTGTTATGACAAAAGACGATTTTGTTTTTCGCTGGCTGTATTTAAAAGCAATCAAATTTCGACACAAAACAGCTTTTGGCGATTTGTATCCTCCTCCGATATACTTGTATCCTAAATCTAATCTGTTCTGAGCATAATTTAGAATTTCACAAAAAAAGGAAGAGCGGTTGTAGGTGTGCCACCAGCCACCACCCATTGTGAGCAATGAATCGAAATGTGCTACTTCAAGTTGTCATTTGGTTGTCTATTTCAGATACAAAAGAATATTGTTTTTTTCTTTTTTTTATTCCATGTATAGTATATTCAATTGAACTTCACATGAAATTCATTTGTGCATTGAAGTGCGTTCGATGGCGTAATTGATTTTTAAGAGGATTCTCGATGGGGATGCCGCTGCCGCCTTTTCAGTCTTCTTTTGGCGCAACCCCGTCGTCGTCGTCGTCGATTGATTGATTTTCGCGCGCGCTCGCAATTTCAAATAGAAAGAGCAAAATTCTATTGAGGTTATACAAATAAAAAAAAAATATATAAAAAATGTTTTCCTCGGCTTTTAGTTGAACAGTCTTCTTTCTAAGACCGCTTTCCTCTGTAATTTGAATGAAATGGGGCAGTAAAATGGAAGCAACTTCGACAAACCCTTAGTGAGAGTAATCATTGGAGCAATATTGCCCCGCGCACATAAGTGGTGGGTGTACTTGAGTGTACGCACGCTAAAATACCTGTTATTTGCCTAAAGGAACTGTGCATATACGTTTTTAAGGGTAGAGATTTATAGTACCACAACAGTTCAGTGAACTGTGAATAGCATTTACGCAGAGAGGGTATGTAGACTTGGTTTCTTTTTTGTGTTGTTGATATTTAATAGCGGCTAATGTGGGGAGTTGCCACAACAGTGGTCTTTGTGATTGATTTGTAGACCGAATGTAATACACATCTGCCGAGATGTGCCCTACATAGTCACACGGGGTTTTAAATGTGTGTCAGAGGTCATTGAATGAATAATATGGCATGTTGGATACAAATACGATTTTGGGTCACTTATTGTTAGACCAAGAAATGCATTTGAGTTTTTGATTGTTTCAGATAGATAGTAGTGATTTGATCAAGCAATGAAAGGAAGCGCCTGGAATCGCTTTTTGTATACCTAAGTCTTGAAATCGTTAATGACTTTACAGATGTAATGTCAGTTTTGGAACAATAGTTAAAAGAGGCGGTAAAGCTTCAGAATTCGACAAAACGCCGGTCTACTTTCATAGGTACGTATCCCTATCCATCTTTGGATATACTGATTATGAAAATTTTTCAATGGACCAAAGAAGAACGAACGGGAACGCAAAACCGATCCACCAGGAAGCTACATTGATGCATTTTGTCCCTAACCTCAATTGTGACATTTTGTCTGAGTCACAGATAATTAGAGCCCTTATTCGATGGCAGCTTACTTCGATTTGTTCTCGTTAACAGCCAGTCCAATACTTGAAATATGCGCCACTGATAGCTTTAGAAGAATAAAAAAAAAAGTTCTAGGCCTCAATCAACTGCCTACAATAGTCCTACCTATACCCTTAATTGGCATTTATCTTACTTTGCGTATCACAGGCTAAATGAAGCCTACATATACTGAGACCCTAGACTAGAACAGCAGACTCTATTACAGCACTCTTGATGCAGCCTATTAGTAGCTATGCTCGGATGTTTGTCAATGGGAGTTTGTGTTTTTCGAGAAGTTGAACTTAAAACCCCTCGCATACTTACCACTGAAGCACTGCTGATTGAAAATAATATTAAACGTATTATGTTGCTGTCCATCGAAATGTCAAGATAGAGTGTGTTTTTGGATTTTGGTATTTAGCGCCACCTATGGGATAACTGGCAAACAGTTGAGTTACTTGAACTGTCCACTTCATAGTATATAATATTGTTTAGGTTTTAGCTCAAGCGATCTACTACTTTTTGAAGTGTGGTGGAAAAGCGCTTGTAAGATTTTTCTTTGTAAAGAAGGTGGCACATTATTATTTGTAAAAATTTAACAAAACTTAGCAGGCACACTTCCGGTCGAATATCTAAGATTATCTGCAAATTTGAGCTAATCGTTTCGGTGATTTTCGAGACACAAATACAATGTTTAACACTTTTTTTTATATCTAGGTATGAGTGCCACGTCCCTTTCTCACCTACAGCCTTTCCCTGTCAAAACTTATGTAACCAATAGTGTCACAATCATAACGTTAAAATAACTTTCAAAGTCGACCTACTTACTCTATTATGTTATCATTAGATTTTTAACAAATTAATTTTCATATGCGTTCAAAAATATGCACGAAAATATAATTTTTTTAAATAAAAAATGGTGAATTTTTAGGGCAAAAGTAGCCTAAAACCTGCACAATGCACATATTACACATTTATAAAAAAAAAATTGTAAAGCAGTGCTATAGTTGGTAAGCTATTCGCGGACATACAATTTTGCCATTCAATTAAACGCTACACTTCGCTATCTAGGTTTCCTTTGCTGTTTCCAAAAGTCAACATTCCGGTCTTAAAGCTAGCACTGGTTTTCTTAAAACACCTTTGGATGTTGTAAAATACCAAATCTTATTTGGGAGATTGCCGGGGCCATCTTTTGTCCATGCTGGACTTAAAGATGTTTCACTATTTGGTCCTTTGAAAAAAGTTATCGCCATGACTATTCCCAAGTGCAGTTTCGAATTTTGTGTTTGGATATGTACAAAAAACAGACACAAAACAAAATGAGTGCAAAATACTTTGTAAAAAAGTGAATAATTTTTTAAGTAAGCTGTTCTTTAAAATTGAATTAAAAGGTGGACCCACCTAAAAAAAAATGTAATGAAAATCGTTAAAAACATTTTACGAAATGATGCAAATTCCCATTACCCATTTTTGACTCATCCAGTGTCAGATATGAAATTTGAGAAAACCATCCTGTATAGCTTTGACCATAAAATGTCAGTATAGGTACCTAACCTATCAAGATAGATATAATGTAAAAAACACTTTTTGAGTCGAACGATATCTCAAAACCGGCAGGCCCATCAGTAGCTCTGTTTCAATTTTTTTCACTTTCACATAGATTTTGCTCCGAGTATTCTGTCAGAGTTAAAATAATGCACAAAATAGATACCTATTTCTTGCCTCAAAGCAGCCTTTGAAACAATAGATAGAAGTGCACTTTTATAAAAATTATATAACCAAAAAGTGTCTCTAGAAATTTTGAAAATCTTATCGAAAATAAATAAAAGTGTAGACACCTTAGGCCTAGCTAAGCTTCTCACAACTATTCATTTGTATGAGTTTTATTTTTATGACGAATGGAAGGGACTTAAGGCCGAGTCCGAATGGCTGAATTGAAAAGTTTTTTCAGGACAGTTATACTTTCGTTAAAAACACTAAGATGTAATTTTTGTTTTTCAAAAAGCTGAATAAAAAAAACATCGCCAGTTTTTTTGGGACGACAAACAGCTACGACATTTTTTCGAAACTGTGTTGTCCTCACAAAAAGTTTTAAGCCGGGATATGTCACCAAATGGAAGAAAGAGTTCTATAACTTAACTTCTGCTGTCGATGAGAATATGGTATGCAAAATTTAGCCAGTTTTTTGCACCCAGAAATATATGTGAAATTGTTACCACAAGTTGTTCAAAAAGAGCAGTTATTTCAACGAAAAATACTCTACGGAATTAATATCATTTTAAAGGCAAAGGGAGAGCTATTAAATTTAAACTTTATTCCGCATCAGGAAGATTTTCCAGCGAGTCTTGGAAGAAGTAGATGGAAGATCTATCTATCTTGAATGGCACCGACTAGAACAAATTACACAGTTACTGGAAAATAGCATTTAAATATAGTAGATAGAAGAATCTTTTTAAGCAATTGGATAAATTGTGCCAAACTCGGGCATACAGCTCTAAACCATAAAAAAAAACATTAAAAAAATGTATAATTGCGGAGAGCGGGGTTGAAGTAACAGCTAAAAAGAACAGGGTTGCTCTTGGAATTAAGAATCGCTAGAAAGAGAACACTTTTCGTCTTCTTCATAATTCCCCTCGTATCTACTTCAATTGTAGATTGGACTTCAGCGAAGGAAATTATACGGTGGGTGCCAAAAAAAGCGGGTTTGCTGATCATTTTTGATGGATTTTGTAGTTGCATGGCTTTTTAAATATAAAAAAAAACATTTGGCTGAAAGTGTTCCAAAGTTATAGTTGTAGGAGGAGGAGGAGGAACATCGGTTTGAGTAAAAAGTGTTACTTTTAGCCCCACTCTCCCCTATTTAATTTTTAGATAAATTCAAGAGCAGTAAAATAGTTTTTTATGTAGCTATATTCTTCTATATACAAATACTCTCAAATGTCATTTTTTTCCAGTGAAGTATACCAACTTAACTGGCAAGCCTTGGGAATCGAATAATTACTTGCATATTTTAATTAAATTTTTTACTGTCCAAGTGCCATTGAATATTTTATAATTATATCTATCTTATTGCTTACAAGAGCCGCACTTTAATCAAATTTAAAGTCAATTCAATCAAATAGCTCTTCCTATAGGTAGATACCTATACAACATGCGTAATGTGCTATGCATTCATTAGATTTCGACTCTCGAAAGCGGCAATTTTTCGAGCACCAATTAATAAATTTTCAAAGCATCCAACTAGCGTTCTATGTAAACCAATCCAAATGCAAATGAACTTATTTTTTTCTGTTTGTAGTGTGGAATTATGCGAATAAATATACGGTGGATATTATTTACATGACGCTCATGGTATTAAAACAATATGTATGGTGGTGGTAGGAGGAGTTTGTAGTCTAAAAGGATTTAATTTATTTAGCTCAATTTGTATTACTAATTGTTGGGCATAATTAATACTTTTTTATTATGTTTTATTATACTTTTCCAGGTCATATGGGATTTAAATTTAAGCCAGATTAATGTATAAACAAAAAGAATTGTAGGTTTATATATTGGAGCGCATTTCAAACGGCAAATTAGTTGTGATTTATTTATATGTTGAGTAAAAATAATGTTGTTTACAACATTCCATAAGATTACCAAGATTAACAGTAATAATTTATGTATTTGTCTATTAATAATGAACGTAGATTTATTTGATGGGATAAAGTTTGATTTATAATGCAATTTATTTAATTTTGAGTGATTTTTTGGTTTTTGACCATGCCACGTGAATCATTAAAGATAATAAGTAAGAGAATGTAGTTTATCCGTAACTGATATCAGTAGTAGGATATTTTTTTTTTTATTATTTGAACATTCTTTTTATAGAGTTTAAAAATTGTTGGCGAACAATCTGGCAATTTGACAACTTCGGCTAAAGGAGATTTAATCTATACGTTCACGCGAAAAATGAAAATATCAACAATGATATAAAAAGAATTATGTATAACATTAGCTGAACCCCCGAGGTGGTTCGAGTTCCTATAGAAGCCTGGTCGGAACATATTTCTACATCCGCTAAATATGTCCCACTTTTTTGCTTGTAAAGTTCGCGAGTAGCTGTAGTCCACTTTCGCAGCGCCGCACCTGCCGCTTTATATGGTTCTTGTTTGGTTACATCTGCTAGTCGACATTGTCCAACAAAATATAGGGGTTTCGTCGTGGTGGTAGTGGTGTGAAACCAAGCAGGCGCCACTCGCATCGTTTATCACGGATTTATGACAGTGCTGCCACTGATCTTCTAGTATCCAGTATTGTTACTGTCTATTAGGCTAAGTCCGTCACCAAACATAGTGTCGCGTAGGTTTTTTGCTTGCCAACTATTATAAGTTGTTTCTCCGAGGACGATTTTAAAACCGTCTTTCGGGCACTGCTCGTAGGTCTTTTCGATTATCTCGTAGAAACAGTCGTTGGTAGCTTCGTCCTTTTCGTGAATGTAGCATTGATGTGGATTGTCGAAACACGTTTGTCTAAGTCTGCAGACTCTGACAAACCTGCATCTAAATAAATGCTATTATAGCTCCCTATAGCTTCCACCGTAATATGCATGCATCAACGTTTTTCACCCGTTTTTGTCTGGTCCAGCTCATCGCACTTCCTGGATGGCATTTATGTCTGCCTAAGAACCATTCACATGGGAGCGAACGAACTAATTGGTAAAATGCGAACAAACCACTTTTTATGCATTTATAAACAGAAAATTGCACATTTTGCTACTCCAAGATGAGGATAATTAATTATTCCATCAAAATTTATTAAGAAAACAAATTTATTAACAGTTTAAATAACGAAATTTCGAAATCCAAAATTTTTGCCGCGAACGAAAACACCCTGGCGCGAATTGTCAGTCTATTCACAATCCACATCATTTAAATCGCGTTCCACAAAATAGCGAATAAAAAATTCGTTCGAACTTAACCCTATTCCAAGAGGAGGATATCTTGGAATAATAAAATGTGATATTTTCTGTTTATAAATGCGTAAAAAGTGGTTCATTCGCATTTCATCAATTCGTTTGTTCGCTCCCATGTGAATGGTCCTGTATAGCATGTTCATATTTCCTTTTGTAGAATCGTCAAGAGTATATCGGTTTTTTTTTTCGAGGCCTGTAGGTGCATCAAAACAGTTTTGGTGTTTCCCACAAATTACTTCGACGCAACGCACAGCCTGCAAGACCAGTAAGTTATAGCCCTCGGACCAAGGGCTCCAGTAGTCCAGTGACGCACTTCGAGATATGAGCGCTGCCGTTGGCCCATTATGTATTCATATTCATCCTCCACCAACTGCTTTTCAATACCTTGGCATATTATTGGAGAATGGGGATCCTTATAGAAATTGGATCCGAATATGTAGAAGCAGCTCCTATAGGGACGGACCATTGCCAGTAAAGATACTCGGTTATCACCAACGTGGAATTGAGAGTATAGGAGTTGATAGTGAGAGGCTTGTGGTCTCATAATAATCACATCACTACATTTTAACGACCACAAAAGTGTGCGGGAACAACATAATCTCTTTATTAAAGGACTTGCGGCCAATCCTCCAAGATCGAGTGATTTGACGCCGTTGGAATTTTTCTCCTTGGTCTCTGGGGATAAGCCAGCGTCAAATACGGACTCAAATGCGAATAAAAGAAAACATTGCCGCACTTCTATGTGTTTTTTTTAAATCCTATTAGCTTGTATGCAATTATTTACTATTTATTTAACAGGAAAAATATAAAAAACTTTATGACGGCAGTATTTTTATACATAATCCTTCTTTCCTATAACCTTCCACATAAAATTAAGTTTGAATGCAAACCACATCAAAGTTTCAAACCGCTCTTCAGCCAATTTTATTTACCTTGCATACTTCAAAGGGCATGTTGGGATTTTATGTACAGATATCGACCGCTTTATAAAACTAGTTGAAATATTTATCTTCCCTTTACAAACCATAGCTTTTGGCTAAATAGCCCATCGCTTCCTTACTTACTTACTTAAGGTGGCGCTACAGTCCGGGGTGGACCTGGGCCTCAACCAACAAGCGTCTCCAGCCAGCGCGATCTTTGGCCAGCTGTCTCCAGTTTCGCACGCTAAGTTGGTTAAGGTCCCCTTCCACTTGCGTGCGCCACCTGAGTCGCGGTCTTCCTCTACTGCGCCGTCCCTCGGGTGTGGATTCAGAGATCTTCCGGGCCGGAGCATTCACGTCCATTCGCTCTACATGACCCAGCCATCGCAGTCGTTGGACCTTCACTCTTCTGGCTAGGGCAATGTCGCTGTACAGCCCGTACAGTTCGTCGTTGTATCTCCTCCTCCATTCACCGTCTATGCAGACGGGACCGAAAATTACTCGAAGAATTTTCCTCTCGAAGCAACCAAGAGTAAGCTCATCCGCTTTTGATAGAGTCCATGCCTCTGCACCATAAAGTAGGACTGGGATGATTAAGGTCTTATAAAGGGTCACTTTAGTTGTTCGAGAGAGGGCTTTGCTACTCAATTGCTTTCTTAGCCCAAAGAAACAGCGATTGGCAAGAGTTATTCTTCGCTTAATCTCAGCGCTGGTGTCATTGTCTGAGTTAATAGCGGAGCCTAGGTAGACAAAGTCCTTTACCACCTCAAAGTTATATCTGTCTATAGTGACATTCTGTCCAAGACGTCGGTGTTGGGTGTCCTTTCTCGATGACAGCATATACTTTGTCTTGCCCTCATTGACCGCCAAACCCATCTTTGCCGCCTCCGTCTCAATGCTCACGAACGCGCCAGTGACATCACGCTGCGTTCTCCCGATTATGTCGATATCGTCGGCGTAGGCGAGTAGATGGACGGACTTTTGAAAGATAGTGCCTCTGGTGTTAGCGTTTGAGTTTTGCACTATTCTTTCAAGAACGATGTTAAAGAAGTCACATGACAGCGCATCGCCTTGTCTAAAACCTTTTTTGACATCGAAGGTCTCAGTGAGTTCTTTACCGACCTTGATGGAGCAGCGTGCATTCTCCATTGTCATCCTGCACAAACGGACGAGTTTGGCAGGGATGCCAAAACTAGACATTGCTCTGTATAGCTCGTCTCTATAAATGCTGTCATAGGCGGCCTTAAAATCGATGAAAAGGTGGTGGGTATCGATTTGAACTTCCTGGGTTTTCTCCAAGATCTGCCGCAGTGTGAATATTTGGTCGATGGTAGACTTTCCTGGCCTAAAGCCACACTGATAGGGACCAATCAGGTTGTTGACGAAAGGCTTCAGGCGTTCACACAACACGGCAGATAAGATCTTATAGGCGATGTTAAGAAGACTAATACCTCTGTAGTTGGCGCAGTTCAGAGGGTCTCCTTTCTTGAGGATCGGGCAAACAATGCTGAGGTTCCATTCATCGGGCATACTTTCCTCCGACCATATTTTACAGATGAGTTGGTGCATGCTCCTAACCAAGTCATCGCCTGCCGCTTTGAATAGCTCGGCGGTTAGGCCATCTGCCCCAGCGGCTTTGTTGGACTTAAGCTTAGATATGGCTATCTTCACTTCGTCCAGGTCGGGTGGACGGAATTGTTGGTCTTCATCGTCCAGGTTGAATGGTTCATTCTGCCTGACAGCGGGATTTAGTTCGTCATCGCCGTTAAACAGTCTGCAGAAGTAGTTCTTCCATATCCCCAGCATCGACTGCGATTCTACTACGATGTTCCCTTGTTCGTCCTTGCAGGCTTCGGTTCGGGCTCTGTAGCCTTGGCAGGTTCTTTTTACCCTTTGGTAAAACTTCCGAACCTCATTCCTGCTGTAGCATCTCTCTATTTCCTCGATCGCGCGCTTCTCGTGCTCTTTCTTTTTTCTCCTGAGAAGCCGGTGTTCGTCTCTTCTTTTCTGCGCGTAGAGCTCACGAGCAGCTCTAGTCCTTCTTTGCAGCGCCGCTTTGTATGCCTCTTGTTTCGCTGCATGTGCTTGCCGGCACTCGTCGTCGAACCAGGGGTTTCGTTGTGGTGGTCGAGTGAAACCAAGCACATCAGAGGCGGCGTCTCTGATGGCTTTTTGGCAATGTTGCCACTGGTCCTCAATGCTTGATGCTGGCTGCATAGAACCTCTTGAGAGATTGAGAGAGACTCGATCGGAGAAGGATCTGGTGATCTCTTGCGATTTTAGCCGTCCGACGTCAAACTTCCTCACAGTATTTACTTGTCTTGGCGGTGTTCGGGATATCCGAAGGCGTACCTTGGCTACAACAAGGTAGTGGTCCGAGTCAATGTTGGCCCCTCGGAACGTTCGGACATCCATAATACTGGAGGAGTGCCTTGCGTCGATCGCAATGTGGTCAATCTGGTTGACGGTTGATTGATCGGGAGATCTCCAAGTGCCTTTATGAATATCGAGATGCGGGAACCGCGTACTTGATATGACAACATTTCGCCCCGCCGCGAAGTCGATCAGCCTAAATCCGTTATCGGAGGTGGTGTCGTGTAGGCTGTACCTCCCGACAGTACTACCAAAGATGCCCTCTCTTCCTATCTTTGCATTAAAATCACCTAGGACAATTTTAATGTCATAGTTAGGGCACTGCTCGTATGTCTTGTCCAAGAGCTCGTAGAACCTCTCTTTGGTATCGTCGTCTTTCTCCTCCGTGGGGGCATGGGCGCATATTAGGCTAATGTTGGCGAATTTAGCCTTGACGCGGATTGTCGTGAGGCGCTCGTTCACACAGTTGAAACTTAAGACTTCTTGCCTAAGTCTGCCTCCAACGACGAATCCACATCCAAATAAGCGCTGTTTTTGTTGCCGATAGCAGTCGCCATAATAAATATCGCAGTCTTTCATCCTCTTCTTGCCCGGTCCATCCCATCGCACCTCTTGGATGGCGGTTAGGTCTGCTTTAAAGCAGTTCAGGGCCTCCGCTAGTTGTTCGGCTGCACGTGGTCTGTTAAGGGACCTAACATTCCACGTGCAGATCCGAAATTCGTTGTCCTTTATTCGTTTGCCAGGTTCGTCAACAGTAAGATCATCCGTATCCGAGGCTTGTGGTAGTTTCGGAACTAAGTAATTTTTTCCGCAGTCGGGCAGTTACCCCGACGTACAACCCCCAACCTGGAGGGCCAGGCCCTTTGTTAGACCCCTTGGACGAAAGGGGCCGGATTCCTCCGGTGTCAGTAACCCACTTCGGGGATGTGAGAGCTGCCGTTGGCCCATAAAGGGTTCATCCGCCACCATCTCTGTTTCAGCACCCTGACTAGTCCTGAAAAATCCTCACTGACCTCAGCTCCAAATATGTCGAAGTAGCTCAAGTAAGGTAACTGTCGTATTGACTGTTGACGACACCGTTGATTCAGTCTAATGAATTCATCCGCCGTACGTCCTCTTTCTGAGGAGCTCATGTAAGACTTCTGAGACTCGTTCAGTCAGTCTTTCCGACAGAGCATTATAGTGTTGCTATTTTCTTCGTGTTCAACACTCGCACTTATAAGCAGCGTTGCCACTTTGCTGCAATTGCAGTAGATCTACTGCATTTTTTTCAAAATTTAAATCTACTGCCACCAAATTAAATCTACTGCATTTTTGTAATAGCTTAAATGAGGAAGCCAAATCCAAAATAGTAGATAAAATACAAACAGAAATACAATCCAATTTGGGAAACTGCTTGTTCCTGGCTTAAATTGTCGAAGGAAACACTGTTTTAGGTTCAGCAAAATATGTCAGGTCAAATGTAGACGTCGATTCTGAACAAATATTTTCTAGCTAGATGGGGTTTTTCGTAAATCGTTTTAATTTTAATGATGAAAGACTGAAACCTCTGAGGTACGTAGATACAAAGTTAGTACCTAGTGGAAGACAGTATACCCTCGATATAGATTATTTTAAACTTCTTTCCTTTTCATGATGATGACAAAGAAAAACTTAATAGCCAATTAAGATGGACAATAATCCATGTTCATTGATATTAATGCATTTTTCTATGTTGTTTAAATACTCGTCTTTATTAATTTTGTGTTGTTTATGTTACCTATGTTTTGTAATTTACTTTGGTTTTGTTTGAAAACAAATTTTTCTGCAAAAAAATTCAATCTACTGCATTTTTTTAAAGAATCTACTGCGAAAAAATAGTCCAACAGTGGCAACGCTGCTTATAAGTTCAGCAAGTCACACCCGGATGGGCAGACCAGTACGCGGTGGTTACCACTGGGAGGTAAAATAAGCACAATTGATGTGTACGAAAGGTTACAACAGCTGGGCACCGCCAGGTTGATGCCGATCAGCGCCTACCCGATTCATACACACCCAACCACCAGCCCATCGCTTCCTACGTTTTTTTTTTTTTGAAAACTAGTCACAGAACTTCCTTATGACATAATGTGACAGTTTGCGGTGAACACAGACCTCTATGGAGCCCGTTTCTCCCCAGAGGCAAACCTTGTTTTTCTTTGCGATGATTGTACAACTCCATTCTGTTAGTTTAGTTTGGTGACACTTGTGGCAACTTTTGACATCCAAAAGTTTAAGCAGGTAAATTGTTTGGTAAAATCTGTCTGTCAATACCTACCTACTATACCCTTGTTGGCATATAACCTCCCAATGCGGGTGATGGTATTTAAGATTATGTCACCTAATGTTTGTGATACATTTTTTTTGTTCATTTTCACCCCTTTCACCATAAACACACACATAAACGATGTGCGTCTCTGTTGGGATTCACATTTCAGGGCTAAACAATAAAAGATAACAAAAAACTGAAAGTTTATAAGGTTCGTGACGAACCTGAGAAGTGCGGCAGTAAATAATTTACATTGCGTGTTTATTTATTAAATTTCATTTAATTTTGCCAAAACATGAGGTAGGTGTGCAAAAAAGGATAATAAAAAAAAAAAACAGTAAATGCGTGTGTTGAATTCACTTGGGAATTAATTTCATTTAATAGTGCTATAAATGCGAGCAATTTCATAATGTCAAGTGGAGTTATGAGATTAGGTGCTGCTGTATATTCGAGTATACACCTGGCAGGGGAAGACGGCATAGAAAGAAGTTGGAATGGGGCTTTATTTTACAACTTGTATGCTCTTAATGGGCTATCAAAATAATGGATTTAGCAGATACTTGCCTCTTTTAGATACTTAAAAGTTGCATCTGGAAGAGAGCTATTATTTACTCAATAAAATTGATGGATTTTTGCTTTTATGTGCAATACAGACATTTTTATAGTTTTTCAAAGTTCTAGCAAAATTATATTCAAACACACTTGGAATGTATGAAATTTACTTGTTATGGCTACGAAGCGTACGAATTTTTTTATGTTCCCTGGTGTAAAGTGCGCAACACAATAAATCAGTCGAAATATATAAAAGCATAAAAAAAATACAACGATGATTACTTCACATCCCAAGAGTAGGTAATTTGTTTGGTTGTGTTGCGATTGCGAAATAGTTTACCAATGATGAGAAGACTATTTGAAGAATTCGAAGATTTTGACAAAGTTGGGCAGCACTCCTCGAATTGACTGTTAAACTTGTTTTTTTTTTTGTCTCAAATATTGATGTGGAGCGCAAGACAAGATACCAGAAATATAACATAATAAAATGATGTCAAGTCAATGGTATTAAAGGCTTTACGATTTTTTTGTTTAGAGTCTAAAAAGCATCAGCTAATTTCCCAGACCCAGAACAGAACGTGGCAAAAATTGCAAAGGCTTTGGTCTCGTTAATGTCTGTGGTCACCTTTAGAATCCTTGTAATCCTTTAGAATCCTTGTAAAGTACGCCAAAGGCAGTGAAGTCAGAAAAAAAATGCATTTTCGCCAAAAATTGTCGCAAAAAAAGAGCATTCGTATCAATAAATAAAATTAGCCTAAAGCCTTCTTGATTTCTTAAGAAATATGTTCGTAAATATTTCATTGAAACCTCTACAGTATTTTTCGAGTTATTAGGTAACACGTAAAACCCCCTACAGTTTTTTTTTATAATAAGAGATTATTATAGATCTCTAAGTGTTCTATACAACTTTCTGAGGCTTTCACCTGCGATAAGAATGACAGTTCTAGATACTTGAGAGTCTCGTTTAGACAGTAAAGAAATTCGGTACTTTTCATTCACATATAGGTACTTAAAAGGCCAACAACAAAATGGCCTAATATATTCAATAATGTCTCCGGAATTAAGGTAATTTACCAGTGAAGTGAGTCCATAGAACGAGAGCACAGGCAACAATGCGAAAGTAGGTATTCAGCCAGACGAAGAGAGAAGAAGAATATAATGATTCTGCGTACCGAACGAAAGGTGTCCTAGGCAGTTTTCAGCTAAAAGAGATAGAATGTCATCGTGTTTGAAATAATGCCTAGAGTTTTTATAGACAGACATGCTCCACAACTATAAGAGCATCTTCTAAAATCAAATTCGAGACGATAAGAAAGATCGAGCCGTTTTAATAACCAAAACATCGCGAATGCAAGACAACTGGAAATTACGTGCCGTGGATCATATAAAATGGTGGGCCTGTGGGAGTCCAGATAAAAAGAGTTCGGGATGCATCTGCCCGAACATTACCTCAGGCAGAGGTAAATATAAATATAAGTAGGTATGGCCATGGCATAGTGGTTAGAGTCACTGCTTGTGACCACAGCGGCGTTAGTTCGAGCCCCGGCTGGGGACAGCAAGACTCTACCAGCGACCATGAAAGAGAAATGGAAAATATCAGAGTATACTATACAGCTAAAAAGCGGTCTGCTGCTTGGTAGTACAGTGGACCGAGATTGGTATTTTGTAAGCTCATTTATTTAAAACAAAAGTATTAGAAAAGAGGACTTCCAGTTTAAAGCAGTTGCTACGGCATCATATAGCGGGGAGGGGCGATAGAGCAAGAAGTAAACTCACATCGATGCAATGAAGGAATAGTTCAATTGAAAAATATAGTGGTTGGCTTATTTTTATAAAAGGTTCAGATCAAGAAATCCTTCAGTTCTGATTGCTTAGCAGCGAAATAGTTAAATATCTCGAAGCGTTCTGAATTAAGTCAATCGACGGACGCTCAGATCAATACAATAGGTAGACAAAATTTTCACACTGAAGCGAATCCTGTAAAAAACTTCAAAGCCACATATGATAGCATACGTCGTCAGAAATGGGCGTAGCTCTTGTCAATATCGTTTTGGAGCAATCCTGTGCAATATTGTGCGAGAGGTCCTAGGTTCGATCCCCGGAAAAACATACTCCAATGCGCTAACTCATCTGAGACTACAACTGTCCTGAAAAAGCTTCTTAATTTAGCTGTTTGGACTTGACATAAAATTGTATAGATCCCTTTCATTCGTCGCCCAAAAATAAAAACTCACACAAACGAATGGTTGTAAGAAGCTAGGCATAGGGTATCTAGACGCCTCTTGCGCCAACCCAACTATTTAAGAAGTTCATCTTCTTATTCGGAGTAAGCAGCAACCGGTGAAGTAGCTAGTGCCCGATGGCACTCGAATAAAAAATTCCACAGATTTTTGGCCGCGCTTTTAAAGAGAGCGAATGAAAAATAAAATATAACCGCGAACTCACTAGCCTGTATAAAGATATATTAAGATGGGGATGATTTTTTTCTACCTTGGGACGGACCCTAGATGCCTCCAGAAAAGTGCTCTGCACTTAAATTGTTGTCAGTTGTAGAACTCCACTCGTCAGATAAATAATACTCTTACACACATAAGTGGGTGAGCGAACTTCAGCTACAAATGATGTTGGCCTCTTACTTACTTAATAAGGTGGCGCTACAGTCGGGGTGGACCTGGGCCTCAACCGACAAGCGTCTCCAGCCAGCACGATCTTTGGCCAGCTGTCTCCAGTTTCGCACGCTAAGTTGGTTAAGGTCCCCTTCCATTTGCGATGTTGGGCTCACTATTGTTTGTACCTAATCCTCTGGAAATTTGTAACCAGAAGTTTAAAAGTTTACTTGTCCAGTGGTATAAAAACATCCCACAAATGGTCCATACAGTTTGAGCCAAGAAGTTCTTTGAATCTCGGGCTGCAGATGACGAAAAGGACCCCGAATATCTTTTACAAAAGCCAACCCGGTTACTAAATATAATTATAAGTAATTTTCTTGGCATCACAGAGGAGAGAAGGCTGCACTGTTTCTTCATTCGTTAGTAGCCTCTAATGTATAGGTATACATAAATAATTTACAGAAATTCTTGATAGATTGTTTTAAATCCAAAATTCTTCGAGTGACGTTTGGTCCCCGTTTGCCTCGACGAACTGAGAAAGATGCCATAAAGCAGCTAAACGGTGACATCGAGAAAAAAAGAGTCGACTATGACCTGTAACCACATAACGTCACGAATTCAATGTTGAACAGGCTATTTTGTATGTCTTACAGATGCAATGATTTTCACTGCCAAACTGTAAGAATATGTCTCTATCTATATGTGGGACCAGTTGCCGCATTTATGTTACCAGTTTTGCATTACCTATAGCAAAAAAACCCGTTCGCCGGACGATCCTAATGGCTTTGCATATATTCAGTATGTACTAATAGAGGCTAAGTGCTTAGAATGTTGCGGCAGCTTTGCCTACTCGAAAATCCTAACGGATACCACTCAAACAACAGAAATGACGTAGGTATACCTTGACCGATATTCACCTCTTGCAATAAAGTTTCAGTGTCATTTACATCCCCAACCACACATGGCCTAATTTCCAAACATGGAAGCAGCCAAGCGGCAATATCAATTATTAACTACCTATTTGAATATGCACACAAGACTCAATCTCTAAGCCGGAACCTTTTTGTTGGTTCGCCCACAAACATTTGCCCTTGGGACAGGCGAGGCCTACCTACCGCTACCGGTTAACTAATCTTCATTCATTATAATGGGTAAGTGGATTTCGATCTACCACTTGTACAGGACATCCACCCAAAGGGGCGAGTACATTTTATTATAAAACAGTTTACTTAAGATTTTGGCCTGACGATGACTGCCATGAATCCATTTCGGTATATTATATAGCTTCATCGTCATTACCACTAGCTGTATTAGGTGTTATATTGAGCAGGTTCAAATATTTAAGCGGCATTATGCACTTAGTAATGCTTGATCACATGCAGACCACGCACACATACATACTCGGCCCTCTGATTACACACAGTGCGGATGGCCGGTAAATAGATTTATTATGAAATTGCCCGTTACGTCTATTAAGTTGGAGAGCCTTTAATCTGTGCTTCCAGCACGCATACAGACTGCTATCTACAACGGCATGAGCATATTATTATTTAGAATCCATAAAACCCCATCGGGACTTACGGTGGATTACCAAACACTGCCCAGCCTTTCCAGCATCCGTATATATACATCCCACACAAATGCGACAGTGTGTGTCTTTGTGGTTGCTACGTGTGGGTGGAATATTTAAATGCGTCCTCCCTTAATTACAAATTCTACACTTATTTAACCCGCAAGTGTGATAAATTATAAATGTCAACAAACATGTGTTCAAGTGTCATAATGCACGCGTCCGATGCGAGATTTTCGACATCGAGTGGGAGTGGCAGTCGAATAAAGCGCCGAAGATCAATTTTTCGTGGCCTCTGCATCCGTGATCCGTGTGTGTGTGTGTATAATATTCTAATTATCGAAGTTCAGTGCGCTTTGTGTCATCAGACGCAATCCACTTAGGATTGCAGAAAACTAACTGCCCGGCAATGCAAGATATGCAATGGGGTGGGCCTCTGATTCTACACAAGGAACAGACACTAATGTTGGGGGAGAGAACAAATCTGGCATGACGGTGTGTTTACAGAGCCGAACATAGGTGAATGTTCATTAATCCAACAATCCGTTTTCATCCCCAGAACGTGTGTGTGCTCACGATAATATATAAGCTTCCAATGGGCGACTGTGTATAGACTGACGGGTGCGGGGGTGTATTTGAATTGGCTGCCTCTGTGCACTGTGCGGGCTGCTTGTTAATGGAATTAGGCCGAAGGATGTGCAGAAAAAAGGAAGAAAAAACACGACCAAAAGGATTTCTCATGTTTTGGTTGTGTTGTGTTTGTGCGATGATTATTATTATTGTTATCATGATGATAACCATCGTCCTCGTCGTTCGTTATCTTCGTGTGATTATAAGCACTTGAGTGGGTGTGATACGATGTACGCGAGTGTGGGTGGTAGCGATTGTTTGCTTAAAAAAGTGCGCCATCGCATCGGTGATGATGTGTTCATTCTGGGAGAGGCTTAAATTTCATTTACATTATTCTTGCATCGATTTGCTTTTGTGTTTTTTTTATTTGTCTTTGGGTGGATGGGGTTTTTTTTTGTCGCTTTGTTTTTAAGTTGTGTGGGACTGAGAAGAAGCTTTTCATTGTTTTGCTTAATTGTTGAATGGCGTCTTTGTATAGAATTGTGTTGTTTTTCTTTGAAATCAGTTAATAGACGCATGGATACGCAACTCAATGTTTTACTTTGGGTCGTATCCACTTACGAGTAGGTACTACGTACGTACTAAAGGGTGATTTTTTTGCTGTTTGGTTTTTCAGTGTGATTTTTTTGACAGTTTACGTGTGATTCGTGACACGACAGAAAGTAAAAAATGCTCAGTTAGATTTGCCATTTCACCATGCATAGACTTACGTCCGAACAACGTTTCTAAATTTTTGAATTTTATTACCAAAAATCGGGCACAGTAAAAATGTGTTTAGAGCACTTTGTCCATTCAATGGTCGTCGTAATCGTCCTACTGAGTAAGCTACGTTAATAAACAAAATGTACGTATATGGTTTGCTGGGCAACGAGAAGCATTGCAAGAACTGTCAATAATGCACTCACAAAAATGTACCGTGTTATATGGGCCGGTGGCATATCATATTTCTTCAAAGATGATGATGGCCACAATATTACGTTTGATGGTTCTCGCTATTGTTCGATGATTTCGGACTTTTTTTTTTGCCCAAAATGGAAGAGCTGGGATTGGTCGAGATGTGGTTTCAACAGGACGGCGTGACATGCCACACAGCATGCGATTCCATGGACGTAATTGCGAGGCGAATTTTGTGAGCAATTCATCATTTTTGACCTTGTTTGAATTTGCCGGCTAGATCGACCGATTTGACGCCGCTAGACCACTTTTTGTTGGGATATGTGAAGTCTCTCGTCTATGTGGATAAGACAGCAACTATTGCCTCCTTGGAAGACAATGCAAATCGTGTTTTTGGTGAGATACCAGTTGGAAAAAAATATGCCAAAATTGAACACTCCGGATGGACCACTTGAGGCGTAGTCGCGGTCAACATTTTCATGAAATAATATTTAAAACATAAATGGCAAGAATTGTTTTATCGACCCTAGTAAAAATTAATTTTGCAAATTTTCGTTGCTTTTTTTTTTAATTTTAAAATCAAAATGCTTTAAAAATCATCCTTACATAAGTCGTGCTTGTCAGTCCAATTCTAATAATTTGTCTTGTCTTGAGAAGGCAATTTCGAAGGGTTTAAAAATGTTCTCAACGGATTTTTAAAGCAAGATTAGGGCGCTATACTTAGGGGGATTTTTAATGGAAATTGTATATCTTGTCATTGTTGCGACCAAGAAACGATGTCTTCAAGGTCTTCGTTGACGCAGCTTAGACCCTGTTGAATAAGACCTAATGGGCGACTGAGATAGGTACATGTGGACATCATTTGCATACATGTGAATTGAAGAGTTAAGAGTGTTGTAGTAGTTTTGTTAGATAGGAGGTTGGAAGCTTTACAGCTTCAAAAAACACATCCTTCCACCACCGTTTCTAACGTTATACTGATAATGAACTCCAGTCTGTCGAATTTGTATACTCGGATCGGATAACTTTACAGCTTAAATCTAATAGTGCAGATTCTATTTTCAAAAGATGCAATCTAATCTACTAAAAGAATCCCCGGTGGTCCTTGGAAACATTTTCAGCGATGTGAACGATTGTTTCCTTATACCAATTTGGATTCCTCCTCGAAAAATGGTTTAAACCGCCGTCTTCGTGACTGAATTCTATTGACTGACTTCCTTCCAAAAGATTAAGATTAAGATTCTGTTTAAATTGTAACACTTTTCGATTCTTTTCATTTTATTTTCCACAGAAGAGTCATGTTCCTACAAAGGGGTTTATATTTCTGGACACTAATTCTAAAAGTTAGTGTTATTAGCTGATGATTGGAGTTTAAAGCATCTTGAAATGTAGTTGCCTCGCATGAGCTCAAAAATTTATAATTGAGGTCTAGAATAAAAGTCTGAGAATGAGCAGCAAAAAGGAAGAAATGCTTCCCACAAAACTATTGTCTTAATGACTTCAAGCAACGGCTACGGTGACCATTTAAAATGCGATAAGTGTGGCATTTAAATAAATGAATGACTGAATGAATGAATTTTTTTTAAATTTTTCACCCGGGAAAGCCGAACCTATAACGCCTCAACAGCGCCCCGAGATGAAAAGAATGATGATCATAGAAGGTCACCGCTTAAAAAGCCACAACCAGTAGTTTACATTTCGCAGTTATCATTCTTACTGCAGTCCTGAAGATCTACGTAACCGCGCAGGCTATTGAACAACGTTGCGAATCCAGAGCTCTTACATTGGATAACTGAGAAAGGGTTGACACTTGACAGATGCTGTCATAGAAAGCATAGAGTGCTACTAACCAAAATTGGCCTCTTAGGGATTATCAAAACAATGCCTGTGGGTGTCTGCAAAACTTTCCTCTTTTTATATTGATACAAGCTGTAGGTGTATCATCGGATTTTAAAGCATTGCTACTCCATGATTCTCGAGGAGTGTGCCTCTTAAAGAAACTACATCACGCATGTGATAAAACAATAAAGAAGAGAAAAGAAAACGTTGCTAAACTTAACGGACAGAAGATACCAAGACTATAGCTCAGCTAAAATATACGACTAGCTCATCCATTTCAATGAATCCATGCAGCTCCTTGGAACTGGTGTTACTATGTACCAATACCTATCAAATATGTATTGCACGAGAAGCTTCCTAAAAGTTAAGTTACCTATTTAGAGCAAAGAGGTAGGCACTTCAGCCCTAAGCAGCTATTCTTCACTAGGTACGACCAGCGCTCTAATATTATTTTCACAAATTGATCTCGGCCAAAAAATATTCATTTTATTTACTTGACTGACTCTTATACAGAGGAGAGCAGTTCGACTACTGAGAGATTCAATGTTTATCAGTGTTGTTATGGACTTTTTCTGAAAATCGTGTTTTTGAAGTTGTGAAAATCGTAATTATCGTATTTTGTAAAAATGTGTATAAGTTAGTATAGGGTAGGGTACTTATAAGGGTACATAGAAAGATGTACAATTCTAATGGGCCTCCGCACACGAGACTAATTCTGCCGGCATAAAACCGATTTTGTAGGCGAGGGGACTGAAGTGAGGGGAAACAAACGGAATAAAATGTTCTGCCGAGTTTGAGCGGTTGAACAAGGCATAAAACTCATACATACACAACTTTCAAAATATTTCAATTGTGAAAATAATACTACACAATGAAAAGGGGTTCATATATATAATTTTTCTGCCGGCAGAAATCATCCCGTGTGCGCTCGAAGTATGGTATACGGTACGGTTTTCTACCGGCAGAATTAATCTCGTGTGCGGAGGCCCAATGAATATTATAAGCGGACACATGCAATTGCTAGGTATACGATGCCCAAAGGCTGGCTCTGAGTATACCTACCCTTTTTGCAGAAGTCGCAGAAGTCCAGGAGCAAGAAGTGTAAGCGGTAACGGGTGCCGGTCTTTTCAACAAAATTCATTTCGCAAATTTTATTTCGCATTTATCGACTCGCATTTAGTTCATCTCGCAATACTTGTTTCGCAAATTCCCATTCCGTCTTTGAATTATTTTGCAACGTGTTTATTTCGCAATGTTTTTCCCGCGCTTTTCCATTTCGCTTATGATTATACAGCATATATTGTTGTTTTGAAAGAATTATGTTAATTCCCGTTATTTAGACAAATACAGCAGAATAAGGAGTATTTTAGAAAAAAAAGATGACTATTCCGATCTTGGCACTTGCCTCTAATATAAAACTATATCAATTTGTATTTATTATATAGCCTTATTTATAAACTTTATAGAGAGTGTATAAAGTTTATAAATAAGGCTGTGTTTATATGGATATTCTTTATTTTTTTTTAATAAATTTGAATTGAATTCTGAACAAAAAGAGGAATTTTAATTTTTTAAGTATGTATAGTATTATGTAGTCCACCATTTCATTACTTGCGTTGTGATTTGCTCGCATTTTGCTATTTCGCATTGTATTATTTCGCGAAATGTTTTGTTTTACAATTGTATCGCGAAAACATAATTTCGCGGCGAAATTTATTATCATTTGCGAGATGAAAAATGCGAAATGATGTTTTTGCGATATGATTACAACGCGAAATTAAATATTGCCTAACAAAAATTGCGATTTGATGAAATGCGAAATAAATTAAAAGCAAGACAACAAATTGCGAAATGATTTTTATAGCGAAATGATAAATTGCCAAAATAATCCGCGAGATGACCCCTACGCCCTACCCAGTGTAAACACCTTAACACCTATACTTTTCAATGGCAGCACAATGGACCTATTCTTGTTTAAAGTGCACCTCGTCGAGGTGCCCATTCAAGGCGGTTATGTCCAGCAAGCATGTGCATTTTTGAAACAATTTAATAATAACTTCTTCGAGAGTGCGCCTACGAGCATGTTTAACAGTATGCAAAACTTCAGCACTTGGGCCTTAATAATAATCATTTTAATCTCTCACCTTAAATATTTTGTAATTCTCAAGATATTTGGAAATTTCGCAATTTTGATAATTCAAGCCTTTAACCTTTCTGTAGGCATATATTCTGAGGAATTTAGTTATTCCTCGACATGTGACATATATGTATTTTGAGACATTGTAACATATGAGACAACTAATGTTCTTCTCCTGAAACCTTGACAGGTGCGAGGAGAGCATAAAACAGGCAAACTTTGTAACTAACATCCTGAAAACATATTTCCAGAGGACTACAACTTACAACATATTAAGTGCAAAACTAATGCTTATTAGATTCTGTTCGCCTTTCCTGTTTCGAAGTTTTCTTGATTTGCACATTTCATTTGGTCTTAAAGTTGTTTGATTTGTTTGTACGTAGTTTTAAAATTCGGTAGGAAGTATGTATATGTAGTCGTTCTTACACCAAGGTTTGTAATTTTGTAGAAGTCGTATTTGACTGCTTCTAAAATCGTAAATATCGGAGCTAAAAATCAGCAAATCGTAGAAATCAGGCCAAATCAAGCAAAAATCGGAGCGTCGTATTTGCTTTCCAAAATCGTCACAAATACGATATTTACGACCGCATAACAACGCTGATGTTTATATCGAACCTACAGCCGCTGACCAGCGTTCCCACTTTCACTACGATCGTAATTTTTCTCTACGATTTTGCCTTAGTTCGGCGAAATCATTACGTCACTACGAAAAATTTTAAAACACTACGATATTCCGTCCGACTTCGTATCCATATATTTCTTGTATAAAATTATAATATTGATTTCTAAAATTTGTTCCCTTGGAAAAGTTGTATGAACGTATTCACAACAGGGCGATTTATTGAACACATGCACTTTTCAACCCAATAATTGTGGTTAAAAGGTCTATTTCCGTTCTGTGATAGTGTGAAGTGATAAATAATTTAATTTTATTTTCAACTTTCGAGGTTTATTTATTTACAAGGTAGAATATACTTTTCATTGGCCAAATCGGGGCTATTCTTCAGATATTCGATTAAATACATATCTTGGGTTTCTGAATCCCTTAGTCCGCGCTTATTATACACTCCACAGGAAGGTATATTCACTTTGCCATTACGTTTGTAACGCCAAGAAGGATTCACCGGAGACCCTATAAAGTATATATATTCTGAATCAGGATCACATTCTGAATCGATTTAGCCATGTCCGTCTGTCTGTCTGTCTGTCTGTCTGTCTGTCTGTCTGTCTGTCTGTCTGTCTGTCTGTCTGTCTGTCTGTTGAAAGCATGATAGCGTCCAAACGAATTGACCTGGGCGATTGAAATTTGGTGAGAGGACTTCTTTTTACCGTCGTCAGGTTGGTATTGAAAATGGGCTATGTCGGTCAAGTAGTTCTGGTACCTCCCATACAAAACCATTAGTAGACCCATGTGTCTCTCCGCCTGTTGAAATCACGATAGCGTCCAAACGAATCGACCTAGGCGACTGAAATTGAGTGACAGTTCTTATTTTTACGGTTGTCAGGTTGGTATTAAAAATGATCCATGTCGGTCAAGTAGTTCTGATACCTCCCATACAAAGCCAATATTCGACTCATGTATCTCTCTGTCTGTTGAAAACACCTTAGCGTCCAAACGAATCGACTTAGGTGAATGAAATTTTATGAAAGGACTTTTTTTAACCGTCGTCAGGTTGGTATTGAAAATTGTCTATGTCGGTAAAGTAGTTCTGCTACCTCCCATACAAAACTAAAGTTATACACATACTAACTCGCGTGGCAAACATTTTGCAGGACTTTTATTCAGTGGAGGGTATCAAAGCATCGGCCAGGCCGATGATAACACTTTTACTTGTTTTTCGTTTCCATTGTGAGCCGTAGAGCCTTGTCTATGTTTTTCACACTTCTTCACAAATAAAACGGCAGTGATAAAAAAAATTATCAAATGAAAAAAAATCTGACATTTGTTTTCACTTTTTCATAGACCGAGAATCGAATTCAGCCCGAACTTGTGAAAACTCTTTTCACTTCATAGTATCATAGAACGAGAATCGACCCCCAGTTTAGTGTATTGCATCGTATAGTCGTGCTAGGCTTAAAACTAAAAAATATGGGGATTGCAATTTATTATTTTCCATATTTCACTACGATTTAGCTCGAAACACTACGTTTTCTTCATCTCGACACTACGCTTTCATAAATTTGAAGTGGGAACGCTGCCGCTGACTCTCACAAAACCATTCGCTGACCTATTCCTCTCTCTGTACATCGTACTTCCAGTTCCAAGGTACTATATGTTATTAGGATATTGTGATTATTCCTAGAAAAGCATGTAGGTATTGTAATTTAGTGTAGATACCTACTGCGCACGGCTAACACCGTGATGTAGCAAAAATCCAAACCTTTAGGTCTTTCATACAAACTTCGCACACAAACTTATCCTCACTATGCAGTAAAACAACGGACCACTATAACTTTAGTCGAATTGGATACACCTACCTTGCCGCAACTCGGTCATTCGGTCAATGTCAACTTGACACTTTTCTAAAGACAAAACTGTCATAAAAATGAGACTGCAATTTTATTTAAAAAAAAAACAATTTCCATTTCCCTACCAAATGGCATGTTACAAGCCCTCACAAATTGCCTGCCTCCAATTAAAATGCATTTAATCTTTCGTCACGCGACATACATCAGCACCATTCAAATGGAATCACCTTCGTCGACAGACCTTAGGAACCTGTGTAGTGTGCCTGTCCTATAAACGCTGCAAATTGAAAATTCCTAAAAGGAACAATTTTTCGTCTGATTGATGTTCCTAATAAGACTTTGATTGAAGGTCTCCTCCCCGATTGAGAAAGAAAACAATTTTTTCGATTGGCACCCAAAGCACCAAAAAAAAAAAATAAGGAACAATAGAAAACGAAAGAAAATAACAATGCGCAGTGAAATTAAAAACCCATTACTTAAGGGGATGGGCGCACAGCAGCTATGCAGCATGCATAACTTTAGCGCCTTTAGCGCATGGTGGTGAATGCACTATACCATCGTCATTCGAACGTACTATACCAAAACAATGCCAACGCCTTCATGAAAGGCGCTTCTATACAGCATTTGCCTCCAACGAAATGGAAAACTATGATCAACGTCACGAGTATACGTCGCGCCACATGCAATCTTCCATCGTAGCCCGGTAGAGACCGCTACAAATAAAACCATCCAAACGAAACCATTTAAATAACAATCACGTCATCCAGAAAACTCCGGAACCGTTGATGTTGAGATTTTTTTTTTTTTTATTTTTTTCCAAAACCGGTATAGCTTACAATTACACACGCGAGGTGCACTAGCATGTTAATGTTGATGATGATAGCCAATCACTGCCAATATGGCAACATAGTCGTATAATATGCCGCACGCTTGCAATTTAGCCAATTTGGCTAGACCAACATTATTATGACCAGCAGCCAGCTAGAAACTGGTTCGCATACAAATGGATAAGCACGAAACAAAAAGATACAACGCTCATACGAAGCGGAGGCCAAATGGATACATTGTGAATGTAAGCGCCTAAAAAATTTGTATATGTATTGTGTACTGGTTTGGTCACTTTCACCTATTCGGAGTTTGTGACTTTACAGGCGGGTGTGCGGCGGAAGAAAAAGAGCAGACAAATTGTATCCTATAGTCGGGGGGCTTGAGCAATAAATTCGTTCAACTCCATTGAAAGGGACCCGTGTGGAATAGCTCGATCTGAAAACAATGGATTTAGTTTATAGCAAAGAAAAAGCCCAAGAATTGCATCAATTACAGCGCGCTGCACGCTGACTGGACCAAACCGCCACAGGCGCAGCGTCGATGGGTTATGTAGTGTGGTCAAGTCATGGAAATGGGAACAATGCTATCAAGTCAGACAATTGATGGGCATCCAAAAATGCATCAAAACGAGCTTGCTTTGTTTCAAGTAGATACACCGCGTGTGCTAAGGAAAAATTTTCGTGTAACTAAAGTTGTGTCTCTGTACATGAGATGGAGCTTTGCATACTTCGATACTATCATGATACAGGAGCAGACTTGTGCCTAGCGAAAGATAGATCTGAGGGTACATGTGAGCAGCGACCATCTTCCGTGTAAATGTGCTGCACGTCACCAGCAGTAGGTATCTCTATCTATAAAGAACAAATGTTTTAATCCAGTCTATCGTGTTGCCGTTTCACGCTATATAATCGCCTTTTATGGGCCGGTTACTCGGCTATGTCATTCAGCTCTGTCAGAGCATGACCGATGGGGCATGTCATGGATCTTGGGACAGTTACTGGTGCAATCGAGTGTTAATCTGAGTTGACAACTTCACGAATGTCAAGGACTACATTTTTGTGACGCCAGCATAGCAAGAGCTGACGCATTTCGTGACATTTGCAACCGTAGCATAACTAATGACTGCGTTTACTCATTGACGAGCTGCTTTAGTAATAACAACAAGAAAAACAATTATAGTTTGTCTTATCTAATTTATTTTATTTCATCTATTCGATGTTGTATTCGTCAGCCACACACAGTAGCTGGTCATAGAAAAAAAGTCAAACTGTCAAACTAGCTCAAAGCCATCCCAGTCATTTTTAGTGATTCAGTGACATCCGGATTTATAAGAAACTTATAGTGGTAAGAAATAAAACCTTTGCTAAATCGGGAACGAAATAATCCTCCAAGGGACTTCTGACGTACAATTTTTATGAAACCACTTTTTGGCACTTACTTGCCTCTTATTCGACTACTCCAAAACCGAATATCTTACTTCGGATTTTTCTCTTAAAATGGCCAATATATCTTCATCTAGCACCTGGGTTCCGAACCTGGGGGTAATTACCCCCGCGGGGGTAAAACAGCTATTATGCGGCGGTAATAATGGCAGGTAGTAGATAATACATTTTATAACCATTATAATTAAATCAAAATTTGAACTCATCGAAATCAAACTAAAACTCGTTTCTTGTCCATAATTTTTAAACCCTTTAAATTGGTGCAAGATTTTCTTTAAAAATCTCCGTTCTCAATATATTTGCGTCTCAAAAGTTCGCAATTATTTTTGAATAGACGGACCGTAGACTTTTTTAATATGAATATTTCCTGAGATTAGCGGAGTCAAAAACAAAAGTAAACTGTATTCGCGTCTCTGGGGTGTGTAAATGTAGTTTGAGCGCGGCAGGAATCCGATAGGTGGTTTCTATTTTTCTTTCTATTCGAGAAATTGTGCTATCTAGCGAAGCAGCAATGCCGCTCTTCCGGGCCAATAGCAGAAGTGGCTGAAAGATGTGAGGGCGGGAGCCGGTAGGCCGAGCAGCAGAACAGCGGCGAATTTTGTTCATTTTTTTCAGTAAAAAAAGTTCGTAATTTTTCCAAAATATGGCTTTGGAAAGATTAGATTTCTTACAAAAAAAATTCTCTGATAGTTTTCTTTTTCGTTGACCCTTTGAGCGCGCGTTAAGCATGGATAGGCATTAGCAAAGAGAAAATACGTCATATTTAACAGTTTTTCTTCGATGTAGGCAACAACGCAAGTTAGGCGGCTAAAAATGTGAATAGTGTTTTTAATGGTCCTTGATTTCGTTCGAGGAATTTCCATGTGAAAGATGCATCGCGCTCTGGAAGGCCAATTGTCGAAAATGTCGATAAAATCGTCGAGTCTGACCGTCATTTAAGCACTGTTTCCACTGCCCAGAAGCTAAACATTCCACAAAAAAAACCGTTTGGAACCATTTGAATAAGGATGGACGCTGGATACAAAAAGAAGCTAAATAAAGCCTTGAATTAATGCAAAAATAATGAATTTCTTTTTATTACACCTAATATGACGAACATCTTCAAGTTGACGATGTAGATATCGATGTTTATACAACTGTCTGAGTAATTGGTAATTGACGAATCTGACAAAATAACATATAAAAATTCCGTGGTTCAATATATATATATCCTCATCAGTCATATACTCACTGAGGCAATATTTCTCGGACGTGGATAATCGTCAGTCCAAATCTTGGATATTAATACCGTTTGGTAGTAATGAATGATGCAATTTTTAAAGACGAGGATGTGTCAACCTACTACTACAACTAAAGTGGGTAGGTATTATCTACTATAGCTGAAAGAGCTTCAAAAATCTTAATACCGTTGCAACCACCTTAAGATGCCAGAGTGGTTTCTCAAGTTTACAGTAACAGCTAAAATAAAGGACAGAAACCGGTTCAATGTGAAACATGACTCAAGATGAGCTTTTTAAGTGAAACTAAACCTAACGAAGAACTTGTGAAAGCCAAACAATTCCAACATTCGCACTGAATATCATTCATTCATTCTTTTTAAAGTTCTTTTTAAGGTATATTTTTGTGTAATTTATTATAATATAATTGATAAAGACAATATTTTGCACTTTCATGTATTGTTTGTTTTTTATGATGCCTTACATTAACGGGGGGGGGGGGGGGGGTAATATAGTTTGCGCTAATAGGTCAAAGGGGTAACAACATTGAAAAGGTTAGCAACCAATGCTAGCAGATATAGTTACTGTAGCTAGTACATAGTTTTATGCAGTGGCTCAGTGGTTAATGTGCTGCACTATTGTGCGAGGGGTCCCAGGTTTGATACCATGAAAAACACAAATCACATCTTAAGGTTTTTTTCACTGCGCCACCTCTCGCCAACATTTGAATCCTCTCAGACTGAACTTCAATGCGCACTCGATCGGTTTGTAACTGTTTGTTATGAAGCTAAGATGAAGATAAACGTGAACAAATCTGAGTGATGGTCGTCTCCAGAACGCCTATTCAATGCACTCTGCAAATTAGTGGAGTCCAATTGAAACAGGTGGAGAAGTTTAAGTGTCTCGGGGTCTTATTCACGAGTAATGGAAGGAGCAATGCTGAGTTTTCCTGTAGGATTGGTCAGGCTGAGTTAATTTTGAAACAACTTGGTCATTCTGTTATCAGGAGGACTGAACTTGGTGTCAAAGCTAAGTTGTCAGTCTTTAACTTGGTGTTTGTTTTAACTATTACCTATAGTCATGAAGTTTGGGTAATGAGCGAAAGAATAAGATCGCGGATACAAGCTGCCGAAATGAGATTTCTTCGTAGTATTGCTGGTGTGACCCGTAGAGATTGCATCAGAAATACCAGAATACGTGAGGAACTCAATGTCGAGCAGCTACTTCTTCCATGCTTCGGTGGTTTGATCATGTTAAACGAATGTCACCGACCAGGATCCTATGACGTGCTATGGAATTCGTACCATCGGGCAGGCGTCCTCTAGGTAGACCCAGGATAAGATGGTTATATCAAGTTCATAATCTCTCCTCTACCCATATGGGGATTGCCCTTGATGATTTGGAGTCGAGGATCGAGATCTATGGAGGGTCTACTGGAGCGAACTGCACCCGCAATCCACTTAATGGATAACCAACAGGTGGCCAAGCGCACCCTTTGAGTCTCTGGCTTAAAACGTACTTACTTTACACATCTTTATATATTCAAAAATATTCTATTCTATTTCAATGTCAATTGAAAACTTATACCTGAACTTTAATTGTAACAACAATCCATCTGACATCTAAATTAGTCTTACAGCTAAAAGTACATTAAGGACTTTGAGTTAATACAAGGACAAGACGTTATGCATAGGTATCTACTTATACAACAGGTCGATAAGGAATTGGATTCAGCATTACGTACTCATATAAGGTAGCTTCTTCAATGTATCTATAATTGGATCAACTATTAACTTTGGCATGTCTTACTGCCAATTAATACAGCATTAGGACGTAGTTATTACACAATTAAGAAGATTAAATGGATGATAGCGGTCAACTGGTAAGTCTTTATTAATTCGGTTAACGGCGTTTGTCACTGTCTTTGTAAGAAAAAGAATGTATCTTCTTCTGACTATTGGCTTACAAGAAATGTATGATACTATAAAAGAGTTGCTTTTGATTTGAATTATTTAGTGGCAAACAGAGGATTATAATTATTTTAAAATTGCAAATTTAAATCCCCAGTAAAGTACAAGCAAATGCAGTTCATTATCTGTCTACATATCTCTGACACAATAACAAATAAAAAAAATATATACTGCCCGCTATTATCTACTACCACGTATATTTTGTTTGCTTTCGTTCCATATTATTATTATTTTTAGTTCCGTAATTTTTCTGCAAAATGGAAAATAAATAACGAGAAATTGAGTTATACCATTAAAACAATAAAACACGATAAAGTAGACACCAAACGGAACGAATTTTACGGAGAGAAACCTCATCAACTCGAAATTATTATTTAGAAATTGAAGTGGAAAATTTGTGCCAATTAAATGTTATTTAATCGCATCCAGATATATGAATAATAATTGGCCTGTGTGAGTGTTAATACAGCGCGAATTTTATAAAATTGAATTATTTTAGATGAAATCGAATTTTGAGAATTTAAATATGCGCATGTTAATTATGTGCTGACAGTCTGAATGAAGGGGATTTAATAAATTTGCCAAATTTCGTTTTTGAGCCTAACAGAATTAATTTAAATGTAACAAAAAAAATCAAATGCCTGGATATAGACTAATGATGCGTAAAATTATGGAAAGAATGGGCTTATTTACAGAAACAAATCAATTTACATAATATATTCATTATCATCACTATCACTTCACTACACTTCACTAGACAAAGTCCCAAAAATTGGTCTATGTTAACACTAATTTGGATGCAGATTTCACTGTATTGATCTGCATTTCTTGGAAATTGATCTGTGGCATACTTTAAATTGCTCTATCGTTTTTAGGAGCTGAGCGTTAAAGGTTCATTGGAGTTAAAATTAAATTTTAATTACACAGCTCTAATCCCACAATAACTCATTGGATTTAAAAACAGAACAAAGAACTTCTAGTAAATTTATCCCTGATTTATTTAAACTGTAACTCACAGCTCTGCGTCATCCTGAAGATGAGCAATGTCCAAAATATTGCAGACTGCAGACCATAAAGAATCTAGTAGTCTAGGGGTTTACTACCTGTCCTGCTATAAATTCTGTTATAAATATAAAGCCGCGCAGAGAAAAAAAACGCGTTAACATTTTGTTTTGATTTTTTTTTTCACTTATTAGAAAATAATGTAGGCATTTTCGTTGTTAGCTAAAAACTCGAAAACTACTGGACAGATTTCAATAAAACTTTTTGAAAATATTCCTTAATACTGTGAAACTGCTATAGGCTATGTCATTTATAGCCACGTCCTTAGGAACTGTTTTTAGCCAAAATGTATTTTTTGAAGTGAAAAAAATATATACATACACAACACATATACCTTGCTAGTAGCTTGGAAGAGGGAAACAAAGGAAAGGAAATGCAGAATTACAAATAAGTAGCAAGATCTAGGAGAGGGAGGAATTTTCTTTTTCTTCTAAAAGCACGAAAACTACTGGACAGACTTTAATGAAACACTCAAAGTGTAATTTTAAATGAACCAAATATAATTTTGTGCGAGTGGGCTAGTTCCAGCTAGTTGATTAAAAAAAAAAATACATCACTCGCAATGACCACCTTTTGCCTTAACACAAGCTCTTAAAAGTTTTGACCATTGAGCTACAGCGGCACGTACATTCTCCATGGACATCTTTGACGCTGCCAGGGTCAACGATTTTTTAGGCTTTCCATATTTCCGTGGGGAATTTTGCAAGACTTGCTCTCCAATTCTGACCACAAACTGTAAGCCAATGTATTCAAATCCGGACTTTTCGACAGCCAATCCTCTGAGGCTATAAAAGCAGGAATATTGACCTTGAGCCACCAATGTGTGGTTTTGGCTTTATGCGCCGGGCGGAGTCTTGTTGAAAGACCCACCTTTCTCCATTAAATAGAGAATTTGGTAGCGTCTTTACATAACCCTCTGGCATATCTACCTGGTAAACCTTTGCTCCTGTTTTCACACCTTTTTCACAGGACACCTTGGTGAAAGACCCCCCCACCAAACCCCATGACGGAAGCGGGATGATTGTGCTGAATCCTTAGAATAACCTTTTTCGCTTCCTTTGATGACAAAGCATAAACTTTAACAGTTTGCTTGTTGTCAACTTCCTCCACGGTAAACATTTTTTCATCCGTGAAAATAAAATTTAATTCCCATTGTTCGCGTACCACAGCCAAAGTGTCTTGCATCTATCCGCCCTAATTTTTTTTAATTCAGGAGTTAAAAGATGCCCTGATCGACAAAAGGCTTTCATATGAAGATCATCCCAAACCAGCCTAGACATCGATCTGGCGGATATGTTCAACTCCATGGATATGATCTTCTGCTTCCGAAGGGAATTTCTTCGAATACGTTTACGCACAGCTTTTACTATCGCACTCGTATGTGCGATGCGCGGGCGACCACTTCTGTCCCCTTCACAGAAAATCCCCCAACTAACATTTCAACTTCCTTAAGACACAAATGTTTCAGATCCGACAGGTCAAGGCTTCTTTAGAGCTTCTGTAAAGCTTCTAGCAGAAGCAAACTCTTTACCGAAGTCTTGACTTCTATAACAACTTCATTAAGGCCTTTTAGAAAAATAAGATGAAGCTTTAAAGAGCAATTAAACTCATAGCTTCGTTTATTGTAGTTATCGAAAGAAGAGGAACTTACAGTTTCTATAAAGCTTCGATTAAATATTATTTCACAAGCTTCTATAAGTAAACTTGTATAAAACTTCCAAGAGTCATTAATCGAAACTTTACGGAAGACTTCTTTGTGGCTTGCATTATTTTACTAGCGAAGCTTTGTAGATATGATGGGAGGAAGAATAAAACAAACATTTCTTCAGTTTGGTTAAAGGTCCGAAGATAAATATGTAATGCTTCCGAAGGTAAATATGTAATGCGAATGGAACTCTTAACAGAGCTTGTTTTGATAATAGAGAAAAGTTTGAACTGGTTAAGTTTTAAGTTTGTAAAATGTGTATTACAGGTAGCGCACATGATGAGTAAGATACTTCTGATACTTAGAAGTCTGGGTTCGAATCCCGCGGTAGTTCGGGTTTTTTTCTTTCGTTCTATAAATTTGTTTTCATGTTTCATTCCAGGCCTAAAAGAATCCCAAAGAGAGAGAATAAATAAAACAATACAGAATAACAACAACCAACATTCATTCATAGTTAGTTAATACTACTTTACTATAATTACCAAAAAAATAAATAAAATGAATGGAAATGAAACATCTTTTTTTTTTTTTACAAATTCGTAGTTTCGGTAAAGCTTCGATTATTGAGCTATTAGAGTCCTAATAGAAATCGTTTTAGAGGCTTTATAAATAAAATGCTTTCGATAAGTGTTCGCCTTTCGGACCTTACCGAAGTTTTATAGGATTATTTTGGAAACTAAAAGTAATCCTCTATTGAAGCTTATCGAAGCTGAAATGTTAGTTGGGCCCTTCTCTTTTCTACTCACTTAAAATCGACTTGTTTCTCCCGATACGCCGACGCGACTTTCATGCGAAGGCATGTGTGGCTCAGCGCTTGGGATTGCATTTGAAAGCTGACTTGTGGTTTCAATAGTTTTTCTGTAGTGAGTTGTTGTTCAAAATTAATTGATGAAACAAAAAGTTGGACAACGACACATTCGTTCGCTGCGATGTGGATAAGTGCCAAAAAGGTCCTTGACATACTAAAAAGTTTTTTTTTTTTCGTTGCACTTCCAAAATTTTGATTTAAAAGGTTCCACTTTTAAGGTATTATTCCTCGTCGAAAAATGGATCATCATTTGATATTCCGCTACACACAAAAAAAGAAGGAAAAAACGACACAATCTGTCCAAATTTAGCTTGAGAAAATGTACCGAAACATTAATGGGCGACGAGTTGGCCCACAAGGATAATGAGCAAAAAACTGTGAAAGCTCGGATCTTTATCGGTAAGTATCGATGCGACGATTGTTTTCAAGCTCAGTTTGTAAAAACTGAATGACAGAGGCGAGTGACCGACTCCATGACAGAGGCGTGACATTGCGACATTATTGAGGCGCAGCACATTTGCACGGAAATTTGTTGCTGGCTTTTCTCTCATGTGTACTCCCGTTGCCAGTTGTAATGATAAGGAACAAACAGCAAGAGAGAAAAAAAATCGTGTCAATCGCGACATGCATGACGCTGTAGAGAATTGTGCAGTGATAAAACGGATGGCTAAATCAGTTGGACGTTGTTCAAATCTAAAGTCTGTCTATAATCAATACCACTGTCGATACCAAATTATGTCACTTTACGGCATTTTATCACAAATGCTTGTATACTTTCAGGCTGATCGACCCTATTTACGAAAGTGCTTTACTATCCACTTGTCTTTACTAAAATAGATAGACTCAGTGACGCCTCCCGGCAAGAAAATTGTGTTGGATGGCATATATATCGTGTTTGTTTTTCATTTGAATGCGTTTTGTATGGCTCAACGCTAAAATTGATTGATTGACATGTCGTTGACATGGCGCCTTTTATGTTGGACTATGAATTGAAGGCCTAACCCCCACATTATTTAGAACACTGCCAATTTTTCCACTTATTGGACATTATATAGAGAGAGACAATCATTGAATGAAGATGCCCAAAATTTCACCGAACGTTCTTACAAAAGTATGAAATTGTGTCATCCGTTATCGGCCACTCATATCCGTGTTTGTTTGCACAATGCTCTCCTCCGCAAAGGTTTAAGTTGTGCCTTATAAATCGCGTTAAATATATACCTACTTTTGGACTAGCTATTTGTTAGTCAATAGCAGACAAATGTACAGTCGTAAAATGAACCATACAAAATCAGACAACAGCTCAAAGGTATACATTATATGGCGGAACCCACGTCGTCATTTCTTAAGTACCTGCCTAGAAACATTGTGATTTTGATTTCGACCTTTTGTTTATCAAATTGTCACGGCTCGTCCCAGCAAAGTACCTACTTGTCACTGTTTTTGATGTTAAAAATGTAATCGGATAACAGTTTCTTGTAAACCCGTCAAAAAGGATCTGAAGTACAAAAAAAAATCCAAGCATTTCCTTATTTAGCGCCCCGATAACATTTTAACAACGGTCTCTCTGATGCTTGACCGTCATTTACTAAATTGGATACCCTGACTTATCGTCACCCTCTCCGAGCGTATGAAGCGTTACGAACCTTTTTACCATAGGCTTAACGTTTGTAAAAGTCCTAAAACACAGACATGCCACCTACTCAATCGTATTACATATTTGGTGTCCTTGCCTTGTGAAATAAATATGCAAATGTTTTCCCAAATTTGTTTACTCACTTGCAAATTTGCTACTTCCATCAATTTGATCTCCTTGGCCATACATAATGCGCAAAGTCTATCCTCCGCCAAGGATATAGTCATAAAACCATAATTCATACCAACAAAAAGGATATGTATATTCTCTGCAACTTTGCGCGCCGAGGTAAACGATCGTAACTCTTATCAATGAATGAATGATAAGCTTGTAAAAATATGCTCGAGACCGACAACGACGATGACGACCAAGATGCGAACGTTTGCCGAGCAATTTTGACATTTAACATCTTCTTGGTCCTTGTACTCATTTGTGTGTAGGTAGCACATAAATTCTCTCGCTCGCGCTCGGCATACAAAGACTCATAATGCGCAAAGGATGTAAAAAAGGATCAAGATAAAAATAAATCGCCAAAAAAAAAAGTCGTAATTCTGCTCGCTTGCTCTTTGTTAAGCTTCACAGCGTGCATCGGATGCTTGCAGGGGAAAGCGCTTTGGCTACAGCACGATTATTAAAGTCTACGAATTTTTGTTAGAAAGAAGGATAAATGCTCTCGCTATACTATAAAGAAAGCCATCATCAATTTGCCTGCAACAAATGATAGAAACTGTGCGGTTCCCCGCACATCCTTCACCAAGGCATGACGTTTGCCTTTTACTTGTCTCTGCTTTTTGTATCTTTGGTTCATTTGGAATTTTATTGCGTCTTTCATTCGACAATAAAAACTCCGTGAAGACGAAAAGATACACATTTTTATGGATACTGTTGAAGTGGAAAGTGTTTTTGGATGTAGTTCTACGTAAATGAGTCTATGGCACTGTAAGTGCGCTTGAATGTCCTTTTGCTTCTGCACGCTCATAATTCGGCAATAACATTCAACTGATGATGAAAATACTCGAAATAGGAAATGCTGCTAAATCGAAAAAGGATAAATTCTTGAAAAATTGAGTGTGAACATCATTAACGAGCACCAAGGCTGGCGTTCGGATTTGCTCCCTTGCTTGGGGCGGGTATACTCTAAGTGGTCGTATCTGCTTTCGTTCTAAAAAGTGTCAAATCGCTCAGCCATAAAATTTTCAATTAAACTTTCGAAACAAAATTGTGCAAACGAGATTATTGTAATATGCTGATTGTTCTACTAGGGGGAGGTCGTGGAACACCCGCTTCACCGACAGCAACGATGGTTTGGATAACTTAGAGCCAGTGCATATAAATTGCTATATTGCTAATTACGGTGGGGAGGGGGTTTAGATGGTAATGCCGAGAAATCCGGGCTAATAGAACCGAAACGAAAATGAATTTTCTGCTTGAAGAATCAATTGCGCCCAATCAGGCGGAAGATCTTAATTGTTTTGGAATGTATAGGAGCTGGTTGCAAGTGGAGTTAAATAGGGACAATGTCGTAAATTAGTTTGTTTCAGTTTTTGGGTATTTTCGGCAATAATTTAAAAATGTTGCCAGCTGAAAGCTGTTGTGAAGAACTTCTTGGAAGAGTTTAGGACGTAGATATATCTAACTTATTTTTAGCGAAGAACATATAATTATCACAAAATTTGCAAAAAATTTTTTTTAAAAAGTTCCCTTCCCAATTGGCAGAAATTGTATAGAGGAAGGTTAAATTTAATCTAAGAGACGGATGGCCTCCCTAAGTGATGGCCAATAAATCCTTAGTAGCGGAGGTGATAAGATCTGCTTTTAAACGTATCTCCTTGTTAAAGACACATTTTCTTAACCAATGAAGTACCTGGCAATCACAAAAAATGTGCTCGGAGGATTCTTCAGGGTTCGGTTGCCCGATAGCAGACCGAGAAGTTGAGGTCGAACCATGCTCTGCAGCACAGAATTTATCGGCCATATGGTTGCCCAACAGCAGAACCAGAAGTTGATAAAATTGCGTAGCCATTAGTCTGTAAATTTGTATCTATTTATTTTATTTGAAATGTTGATCCCAAGAGTAGGAATCCAGGAAGGACATATCACCCATCCCGGAATCCGGTACGGCACAGAAGGGGTTGGTTTAAAACCGAAGATCGCCTTGCATTCGGAGCGTGCATATTAGCGACTAAGAACTCTCTTAGACACCATACCTCAGCATAATGTTGTTCCACCTTGAATTAGAGGTTTACTCCCCATGGGCAGTTCTTAGTTGTTTGCTCCTCAACAGCCTGTCTGCCATGGGTGGCTTTTCAGAGGACTACCGCCTTCGACAGCATAGCCCATTGAGTCATTGCAACATTAAGCTTTCCGCCCGCGCTTTTTTAAAAGGCGCACATGTCAAGGTCCCTGTCCCTAGCTAGGGATATACCTACTTGGTCCTTGGCCCGTGTATAAAATCTGTTTAATTTTGTGATGACCATTCACAGAATACAAAAGACAGTGCGACATTTTCATTTTTTAGAAATTGCAATCAAAACACGTTAATTTTTTGTTTCAATTTATCCCTTAAAAAGATCTAGAGCGTAGGTTACAAATTGACCCTCCACAATTTTCGCGCCACTGACTCTAAGGGGCAGTTCCCATGATAAGGGCATAGAGGAGAGATTATGAGCTTGATCATCACCTGATCTTGATGGTCCTACCTACAAAGGGCACCTTCCTGATGACAGGGATTCCATAGCACGTCTTATTGACCAGTTATAACCATCAGAAAAGTCCATCCGTAGAAACACGGCACAGATCAAAAGTGAAACGTTAAACCCCCGGATTTCATAGGAATTCAGTGGAACCTGTTGTGGAATAGACTGAGAATTTGAATAGGAAAAGTTGTACGTACGAAAAAATTAATAAATTCGTTTTCTAAATATTTAGACACCAATTGCCTAATTTTTTTCATGAACTTGCTTTAAAATTCAAAAGCAACATTTTAAGACCAATATTGAGTTCAACTATTAATCAAGTGCTCCAAAAAGAAAAACAATTATTGTTATTTTTCGGTTGCATTTTCCTGATAGCTACATATAACCGAAACGCCTTAGAATCCGAGTTGGGGATTTCCGTTTAAAGTGACCAAACCATCGAAGAATAGACCGCTTATCTGGAGGGGTAGTTGCTCCGCATTGAGTGTCACAAATATGTGCAAAACGAAGGCTTATTTCGGCAGCTTCTGTCCTCCATATTATTTCTCAAGTGATTATTCAAATGAAGTTACTACAGATAAGAGTTGGAGCAGACACAGATTTAAGGACCGACAACTTAGCTTTCACTCCAATTTCAATCTTTCTGATAAAAGAATACCCTCGCTACTACTCTGGAAAATATCGTCACTTCAGACTGGTTCACGTTTAGTTTCATCTCAGCCTCAACCCTCAACACAAACTACTTCAAAATTTGTTCAGTGCGAAATTGCCCAGTCAGAAATTGCCCAAGGATGGCCAAGTCATTAGCGAAGAAAAATTACTTCGCCTTAGGTCTCCCTTTTTTAAAAGCGTTTTTCGTGAAGGCTGCACTGTCCATGTAATGAAAATAGGAGGAGATAAAACGATCCCCTTACGAAGTCCTAACCTCGGTGAAAGGTATTGATTTAAAGCCGCTTAGCCGAAAATACAGCTTGTACTGTTTGTGTAAAGTAATTGAATAGCTCTCGGAAGAGAACCGTCAACCCCATACTCGTGCAATAAATTGTGGAGACCAGGGGCCAGGTAACGAAAAATGAAAACGATCGAATGATATCATTTCGAAAATAGCAGTCTCTGTCTATTGCCACAGATTCAGGTTTTAGTGGTCTGTGCCCAGAGTTTAACTCTAGGAACTCGATCGTACTTTCTCCAAGACTTTACAAAAGGCTTCCAAGTTCCAAGCCTTCTGAAGTACCTACCACCCTGAAAGGGAATAATTCGTCGACTTTGCTTCTACCTGGACGAAAATTGCACAGCTCATCCCCCAAATGTGACTCGACCACAGCTCTGCAACGCATTTTCAATACCTTGAGACTTTTAAAAGTGATATAATCCTCTAACTATTAGGCAGGGTGTTTTACTGCATTCCCAGGGTACTCTAATGACATTCCTTTAAGTCCCACTTCACCTAGTATAGTGAGCAGTGAGGTCTGACTTTTTAAGCGATTTGATCGCAGAAGTCACTTTCTCTACCGTGAGATTTTTCAAGGCGATGTCATGTCATTTTCAATACCCTTTTCTAAATTGAGTAACTCAAAAAAGAGCTGGCATCCTCCGTGCAAAATATGATGTTCATTGGAAAGAAGTACAGAATACAATTTTTGACTCCTTCCTTCCTCTTAGACGGCCGGCGGTTAGCCTGCCAAAATGTTATCTTCAGATCTGTGCTTTCTGTCAAGCTTTATAAATGCTTTAACAGGCAATTTGCAAGTTGGCTGGTAAATGCTGGTTAACGTTTCAAAATTCGACGAAGAAAGTGACAGTATAGATCGGACACCCCTTTTGAATATGCGGCACCGGCACCCCCATTAATAAACATGCAATTAAATGCAATCCACGGAAGAAGGCTTGGTCGACCGAAAAATCTATAGAACAGGTCAGTTTTGTGGTGGTAAGTATCGGCAAATATGGGGAAGAGTTGGGAAGATCTATGGATGTCCATAAACCGTACACAATGGCGTACATACGTAGGCTTTTAGTACCCGTACAAAGCGTAATAGGTAAGTAAAGATATATCTGACATCCATACCGATTTATATGTAACAGAGACTAAAAAAGTATGAGAGGAAGGTCAGCACTGATTGGTTTGGTGTATAAAAACAAAATTCAAAATTATGTACATACTTTATTTTTACTTTCGATATTCGATCCAAACAACCTACTTAGCCTAGATCTACTTTCCACCTGAGGGTTTATAACTTCAATACGTCTGGCCGATCACTTACTATTTCCGCCGACACCAACAAACCGGCTGGGGTTCTATTTATAAACCATTTTCGATCTCTAAAGCCTCTGGCCGCATATATGAATGCCAAATAAACCCAAACTGACCCTCTTTCGACCGCAGAATAATATGTACATCCACACACACCTCAACTTTTGTTGCCGACAGAAAAGATACTTTCATTCATTTCCAATTCTCGTTCCTCTTTCGCCGGCATGACACCAAAACATCAGTGAACCGTTTTAACGATAACGCCTGTCGCATACTTATCCCTCGATCTGTCGATTAATAACAATATTTACAGTCTTTCTTTTTTTGACAATATTTCGACTTTTTATATTGCCAATGCGGCAATGCTACTATACAATATACGTTACGTAGGCACCTACCTATTTGCATGAACAGCAAATTGGTCAACGCCAAGAGGCACATAACAATTCAGTCCAACTGCAAACAAGTTTTTTCTTCGATTCCGACCACCATTTAAAAAAAAATTCAACTGACGTCAACTGTCATCCAAAAATTGGAAAGCTCTCTTTTTGCCGCCTTTGTTTGGTTTGACTGTCTGCTAGAAGGTACCTACCGCTACCATTTGCACATATCAAGCTTAAGACGATTTAAATGTCAATGTCACGGACGTGTGACTATACCAGCCAACCAAACACACACACACTCCCCTATGAGAGCATGAGGGCCATAATTTATTTTGTTTCTCCACTTCCCCCCGCACCGTTATGGCTTTTACGAACGAAAGTATATTATTGTTGAGATTCAAATTTATGGTCTGCTTGTTGGAAAGTGTATTTTACTTTTCTTGCCTTTTGCGGAATTAAAAGGTCTCCACGGTCTGAGTGCGACAAGTCCTGAATGTTGGGCTGTATTTGTGTAAGTAGGTTAAGCTTTACTGCTACTTAACTACTTTACAGCTCCGACAAGTCTGAATAATGTGACAATAATTTTGCGTGACTATCGGATGTCGTTGTGGCTATACGTATCGTTTTCGTGGTTGTGTATGGTCACTCGATTAAAGGGGGGGCTTTAGGAGCTTTAAGAATATTTTCCATATAAAATAGATTCACTGCCAACTGCCCTTTGGGCTATAAAAAAAAATGTTTACAGCCAACTTTACGAGTTTTGTTAAAATTTAATAAAAATTCATTCCGCAAAATTGCTCTGTAAGTAGAGCCCATTCCAAGCTGTCATTTCTCATTTCCTTTTGCAGCACTAATCAAGCACCTTCCGCACTTTGTGTGGTATTATAGTAACCAGAGTTCACTGACATACTCTCAAAAACACACATACACACAAAGAAACGACACCAAATGAGCCCAACTGCCTTAGAGAGCATAACACAACTAGGTGGCTCTATGCCTATTCCTACCCATAAAAAGGATTTACATGTTTTCCCTCGTCAGAACGAAGCAGAGGTATCCTGCGGCGTTTTGAAATTAGGGAAAAAAATGCTCCTTTTGCATTACGCTTGGCCAGTGTTTTTGATATTTTCCCTATGATGGGTAAGACAAAACAAAAACTAGAGCAAAAACCAAAGCCAACGAGAGGGCGGCCCGGCTGGCGGAAGATGGATGCAGATGACAAGGAAAAGAGAAATTGAGAAACCCGTACCACTTTCGGTTTCATGATCTGCAACGATGCGGTCCTTGAACTCAGGATATTGAAGCAATTAAGTTCCATTTGGATGGGGGTGGGGTGGTCTCTCTGGGTGTGGGCATAATCCACTTCTTCTAGAGGTAGTGAAGTGACTCTGGAATATGAAGGTATTATGTTGTATACACCTTACGGTGTGAGTGTATACGGTAAACTGGTTACGCCACATAATTCATCTTCATCGGAGGAGAGGTGTTTGGTAAATGTGAGGCAATATCGAAGTAAAAGTTGTCGGTTGCAGTTACCGGGACCAATTCGTATCGAAAACAAATTGCTTCCAATAAAACACTTTGAGCAGAGTTAGTGGATCGGAAGACGGAAAATCAGTTCGTGGGGTTGTTATCGACTGTGTCGTTTAGATATACTACAGTTATGGGCGATGAAATGATCATTGAAATTCGAGATGTTAGGATTTCAACCGCGGACTTGTGAAAATTGGACAGTTAATGCGCTTCATTTGATAGTTGATACAAAAGTTTCTTCGAGTTACTTACGGAGTTTGAACGGGTTGTCGTGTGTGCTGTAATCTGTGGCACATGTCCTTAATTTCGTCATGATTGCTGATGGAAGCAGTGATCGTATAAAGTTTAGGAACGTTGCTAGATACACCTAACAATTTAGGAGACAGTTTATTATAGAACTTAGACAGAAAATCTTGCATAATACACGAAACTTGCCTAGATTTGCCAGTAAATCGACCAAACAGAGACTGTTTACTAGCTACGCAAAGGCGTATTGAACGCGGCTATTCTTTAGGATGGAGACAATTAAGAAAGTGGGTGGGTACCTACATGAGTCGCGCATTAAAGGTCTCTGAAATTTGCACAGCATAAGGATGATGTCGCTTCAAAGAAACACAAACTTCCATATGGAATCAGTAATAACCAGCAAGAGAAGTATGAGGCCTAAATTGAAGGATTCGCAAGGCTCTATGCGTATTGACTAACTCTGATGTGCACGGGAAGCCTCTGCAATGATACCACCTCATTGTATCATCCACGGTGTTGGGCTTCTTTCCCATACTTGGTAAATTTTGTAGTCTCCTACGTAACATTTTAGTATAGATCATTCGATGATCCTGCAGAAATATTTTGGGCGTGTACCTGTCACGGACTACATCACGCCGTACATAGAGTTTACAAGACCATTCTCTAGCGCCTATCCCAGCAGGGAAGAATGGAGAGACGGAAACGTAGCCCCGGCGGGGGACAGCAATACTGTGCCACCGACCATAAAGAGAAAGAGTTTCTGCTTGGTATTACAATGGACCGGGATTAAAAAAAAAATAAATAAATACATAAAAAAATAATATCAAAATCGATACGCCTCCCCGACAGTAGCAGCGTCTTGCAAGCAGAGGTCCTGGCAGTGACAACAGCAGCCCGTGAGTCTGTGGTAAGAGCAATACCACCTGGTATTACCTTCTTCATCGACAGCCAGGCAGCAATAAAAGTGAAGCGCAGTCGTGAAGAACTCAAGGCTCTTGGTACACAGCACAAGGTATCGCTCTGCTGGGTTCCGGGACATAAAGGCATTCCAGGCAATGAGAAAGCAGAGGAATTAGCGAACTCAAGATGGGCCACCATAAACACTTGTAATGCTATGGCCGTCCTTCAACAAAACCAAAACCGGGAAGATAATGCGGAAGAATAGGAAATTCCTCTCCACTCTCGTATCATAACGGGGCACAACACTCTGCGGTACTATATGCAGAAAATGGGCTTAACAGAAGAAGAACTTTGCAGAGGCTGCAACCCACTTCCTATATGTCACTGCACAGGTCTCCAACACACCAGATATAAATTCCTAGGGAGTCACTTCTTCAACGACCTAGACGAGCTTTCCAGCACATCAATAGACAAGATAATGGACTTCGTCAAATCATCGAGATGGTTTGTATGTAGCAGCACTGTAAGTATTTTGAATACAGGGTGTTATAATGGGTAAGGGATAACCTCTTTCTCCTACGGACATCACAATGAGTCAGCATTGATCTGAGTGTGGCATGGAGAAAATCCCGCCAACCCACAAAACTAACCTAAGCTAACCTTTCATTGCCAAACACGCTAAAAGCTATTTAGTAAAAACAGAAACCTATTACAATGGCAGAGGGTATACAAAAAGAATCAGCCCCTTACTGAAAGAATGGTTTGCCAAGGTATGTCATTCATTTTTGTACAGAGAAAACAGCAACCCACTTGCATGAGCAATATCTACCCGGCAAATTCTTCTACCATGGCTATGATTTGTTTTAACAAAAAAAAGCTTTCTAATTGACGTAAATCAATTTTAGCTACACGCTTAAGATCAGCAACGACTCGCTTATGATGATGTCAATTTTAATACTGTCCGAGCAGTGTATAATTGTATAATGTATAAGTATAACCATTGCAACAATACACGCATACAGTAATCATTATTATGCAATGCGACTTTTATCATTCGACTTTGTCTCTATTAAAAACAAATTTTCAATCAGTTTGTGGGTAACATTCTGCAATCTAGATACTTATACTGAAAACCACACAACTTGTGCAAAAAGAGGGTGAAAACAAAAATGTACCACAGCAACACCTTCTCGCGTGTATGGTTTCTCGATTTTTTTTGTTAACATAAAAAAAAACAATTTTAAGTATATTTCTTGAAAACTTCAATCCAACCGCAAACAAAAAAAAAAGTTATCGAACACCAACCGTCTGTGCTCATTCTCACTACCGTTCAAAAATTACATAAGCCTCAGTGTCAGTACAAATAAATAATCCATGACGTACAACAAAATCAACAAGTTGAGTTTTTTTTTTTTTTTTTTACGCTCAGTGTAGCATATGGTACACTTATGAAATATTTACTTTTTCGCTTTTACTGCAGACGTAGACTTTATTGTTAAAAAAAAAAAAAAACAATTTTCATATAGACATAAAAAAGTTGTGGGCTTTATTTTGGATCGTTCCGATTACGCTACATTGTAGCATCATATGGTCACGAATAATTGAACTGAAGTGAACAATATAATTGGAAGATAAGTGAATCCCAAATTTTGCAACAAGAAAAGAGTTTTGACTCTCTTAATATGCTGGAAGAAGATTTTATAAAAGTATGAGCTTTGAAGAATGGTAGATAATAAGCTTTAGGTTAGGTTAGGTTAACGAGTTGACAGAGCAGGGTATATCCTGCTGTGCCACACTTAGGTTCTTGTGGACCCATTGTGATGCCCTTTTAGATGGGGGTTAACCGGTGATGTTGGAATGGTTAGCCTCATGTCCCTTTCTTCTTGCGATTACTCTACGCTGTCCAGCCATCCTGATATCCTCAAAAACCTATACAGGTCAGAAAGTGAGACATCAGAAAGTTCTTTTAGGTCATGGAAGTAACGACTTCCAAGAGTTCTGTTGCCTTCATGAACCTCTTCGTCTTCGCAGCCTCTACATTATATCGTCATCTTTGAGATTTAGTTTCATTGAATGGTTTCTTAGGAAGTTATGACCCGTTAGAGCCCCTACCAATTTAGACAGCGATGACCTGTCGAACTGTAGAAGTTTGATGGTCCGGCCACTGTCGTATTTTGGCCAAAGCTTCCGTGATACTTCGAAGGTAGTTAGTCTCTTCCACCTGTTGTAGGTTTTTATGCGAATTTTATTTTCCACTCGCTCTCTAAGATTACAGAGTGCGGTGGCTTAATCGACTGCAGTGCTAGATCATGATCCATTGCAGACCCATTTCTCGGTAGTTCGTCGGCCCTCTCATTGCCGGCTTTGTTACTGTGCTCAGGGACCCAGCAGAGGACAGTAGAGCAGTGATGCCAGATCGTGGGTAATTACCCATTTCGTGGGCATTTTGCATTTCAAAATTAGCTAAAAGGGCGAAAGGGCATTTTTATATCTCTCAGAACAAAAAAAGGGTATTTGAAATAAGTACTTCATCTAATCTCTTAGCAATATTCATTTTATTAAATTATTTTAATATCTGAATGCAATCATTAAATAATGCATACTCTGAAGCAACCCACTTAGATTCATTCAATGAATGCACTCAACCATTTGAATTTCAACCGTTTTACTTGCCAAATTCACTAACGCCCAATAGGTGTCTCTAGAAATTTATGGAGAAATCAAAGATGGTTGTCACTTTGGCTCCGTTTCCCAATGCCATATACTGTAAACAGTAACGCAACAATTTGAATTTGAACCGTTTTACCTCGCAATTTCTCTGACGCCCAATAGGTTTCTCTAGCATTCTATGGAAAAATCCAAGATGGTTTGTCATTTTGTTTCACTATTTTCCGCTCCGAACCAAGAGCACTAGTTTATGTTGGCGGCATTTTCTGGGCAAAATTTGTATGGACTGACATTTCACTAGCAGGCCATATATAATAAGTCAATAGTTTTCAATACCTTGCGCACTTGTCTGTTTTAATTTGTTATTTTCGCCAGATAGTAGATAGGTAAATAATAATTTATTAAAAAGTTTGTGCAAACATTTAGTGGTTGTGTTGACCTACATATTTGATTATCTATTGTAGTACAATGTCTACGGAAAAAGGAAGCAAAAAACGATTCCAGGCGAGCTGGCTTGATGATACAAAATTTGCGGCTTGGCTGAGGCCGCTGCCAAATGATGACTTCAAGGCATCATGTAAAGCATGTGGCACATCCTTTTTGTGTGGAAAGAGCGAATTGTTACGCCATAGTATGGGATCCAAACATATAACAAATCTAAAATCAATCAAGGAAACGCCACAAATAAGCAAAATGTTTTCACAAAAAAACAATTTTTGTGCTTAGTAGTTTTATATATGTATATTTTCGTGGGGAATATCGTGGGGTTTTTACTAACAACAGCGTGGGCAAAAAGGGTATTTTTGATAATCGTCGTGGGAAAGTCAGTGCGAAAAGTCTGGCATCACTGCAGTAGAGTGCTGTAAGTAGAGAACCTTTAGTTCTTCGCGGCAGCGTTGATTGATTTTATTTCAATGACAGAAACTGCTTCAATAGCCGTCTGGCTGGCAATGAAAATGGTAGGTAATATCATTTCTTGGTATTGCCAACAATGACATCTTACGGAAGCGACCCTTCCGCGATTGCCAGAACCTCTCCTTGGAAGACACTCACCCCTATTGCCGTTGGCGTTTGTCGGAAACGACTCGTATTTCGCTTCGGTTTTTATTCGCTGTTTTTAACTTTTTTGAGACAAATGAATTGAAATGATGTTGAACACATAGAAAAGGAAATAAAATTGTTAACAAAAGTTAGAAAAAATCTGAACATTGTTGTACAACGATACGAAACATAAGTCGTATACGACCAACGCCAAGGGCAATAGGGGTGGGTGACTGCTGTTTTCAGGAGGCCTGATTGAGCAGTGTATATTTAATTTTTGCGAGAATATACCGGCACCGGTTCGACAGTTCATCTTCGATCCATCTGCGTAGATGAATATCGATTTCCTCTTTAAGGGGTTCATCTGTATTCCATTCATCTCTACCCGGGAACGAGCAGGAGAATGGTCTATCAAAGTTTAGATGTGGAATCATATAGTCAGAACGGAAAACATTCCGAATGTATTTCCCTTGAATCTGTGCGTGACCAAAGTTGCACGGGTTCCAAGTTCCAGTTTGGCTAATCCTTAAAGCACCTTTCGTAGCAGATTCCTCCATGTATAGGTCTAGAGGAGTCAGATTGAGAATGGTCTCCAGTCCAGCCGTAGGTGTGGTCCTGATCGCACTGGTTGTCCCTATACATGCTAGTCTTTGTATTTTTGTCATTGACTTGAGACTGGTCGCCTTGCCACCAGACTACGCTGCCATATGTGAGTATAGGCCGCACGATTGCCGTGTACATCCACAGGATTGTTTTGGGGTTCGGTCCCACCTCCTGCCAAAGATATGGGCTGGTTAGAAAGCATTAGCTGCTTTCTTCACTCTTTCATTGACATTCTGCTTCCAATTAAGTTTTCTATCTAAAATCATTCCTAAATATTTCGCCCTATCCGTCACCTTTAGAGGTATTCCCTCGAAAGTTGGTGGCTCGAATAGTGGCGTTATTCTTTTGATAATGAACTTTACTATTAACAATATTTCTAGTCTAAACTTTAAATGTACTCGAGCTCACAATTACGAAAGTGGTTTGATAACTATTGTGAGCTTCTTAAATTTAAAACCGAAAAAAGATGTAATTTGTGTTTTTCCGGCGATCGAACCTGTGAGCTGGGACCCTTCGCACAGTAGTTCGACACACTAACCACTGAGCCAATGTGCCCACCTATGGACAGACTATCTTCTAAAAAAAGGTGGAGGATTGCCGCAGCAGTCTGCTTTATTTTCTTGCTCAACCCGTCCACGAGACAGAGACGGGTGCTAAGCCTAAACTTGACTAAAGCAAACCACTATACTACTTGGCACCGAAAAGGATGTCGTGGTTTTATCTTTTCGTATAGGGAGGGTGGCTGGTACAGATCAAAGAAAAGTATTTTTCGAGCATCTGTTCTACAGCTACACGTCGAATAGAATGAAATTTTGTCTCCGGAAAAGACGGAGGGTAACTAATCCAGTCTGTCTACCTCCGCCTGTTAACTCAGGCAACTTGAACTTGAGGAGAAAGACTGGCACGGAGCCGAAACGGTGATCAAAGGAAGCTATACCCTACTGCTACTACGTAACTCATACCGCGGTTGAAAAATTATTTCCATGTGGATTCCTTGTTAAGGTGGGCTCAGCACCTGTATACCTCTGGTTTATTTTGCGGCAGTGAAATGTTTTCCTTTCGGTTTTCGCGCTTTCAAAGGTACGTCTATAAAATGTCGATGTTCGTCTCTATCTACATTATATTTATTTTAAATAGTGTTTTTAATAATAATAATAATTGCGAACGTCTGACAAACATCCGAGGGTATCTATAAATGTCATATGAAAGCTGCTCAATTCAGCCGTTCGGACTCGGCATAAAATTGTTAGATCGCAATAAATAAAAAAGTGGTTCTTGAGTAGGTAGACCTAGGGTGCCTAAACGGGCCTATTGCGGCATCTATTTATATTATTTCTTTGGTTTAAATTTATTTGATCTACAAAATGTATTAAAATTATTAATTTCCATTCGACTTACCCTTAGTTGTCAGCCATTCAAACAGCTTCCTGGAAAAGAAGAGGACATTTGCATTAGTTTAAATTAAACATTAATGTGATTTGAAAATTATAAAGTCAAATGCGACAAGCCCTGCTAGAGTGCTAATGCGTCTATCAAACACTTCAAGAGCACTGCATAATAAATTATACAATTAATATAAATTCGATATCATCAGTGCAGATTAGCGCCCTTAGTAAAATTCTAAAAACAAATTTCCAGTCAAACCGCAACCACTCATAATTTTGTGCGTCAAAAAGCATTTCAGGGAATTTTCTATGTCGTCCTGTACAGCACACTAAAAACCACAAATAACCGAATCTAACACACGCTACTCTCACTCTCTGTGCTTTTCTCTAAAAAGGATTAATAGCACAAGGGTACATCGAGTATTTTCTGCTCTACCTAGCGCCAAATTCACCCACTTCAATTAATATACGAATATATTGCTTCTAGGTCTAGCCTTGGAATGGGGGACGGGTTTTCCCAGTTTTAACTGCGAGGATATACCATATATATTCCCAAATGAGTAATTTATTTATATTTTCATACTTTGATATGCATTTTGTGATTATAACAGCGCACAAGGGTGTGGGTTTCTCTACACTTAGCCGAGTGAATCCGGGTTAGCTTAGTATAGGACCAACATAATTGGAAGCCGTATAATAGGGTACATGAATGATGTATGCGAATTGTGGGCTACCAACCAAATGATGCCTCTTCGTTAAATTTGAATTCGTTTTGTATAATAGTTTCAATGAAATTGGAAATTATTGTTATGCGGTAGATACTCGTGTAGTTATGAATTCTGGGAGGTCATCAGGCTCAAATAATATTGCTCTATGTGGAAGTTGTGGTGCCGGCACAATAAATGGGAATTAATTAATGAATTGATTCGACTTCTGGAAATTTAGTCAGATCAAGCATTTTCAAAATATTTTATACATCAAATACGAGTATGCAAAACAAGGGTACCTATACCTCTAACCTAGTAACAAAAAGGGTGAACACTGAATTGACACGCTCTTCTCGAGAGTGAAAAGGCCGATATTCGATACGAGTAAAATTTAGGAATTTTGTATTATGTAGAGTAGATACTTATTTTTGACAGAGTATTTTTTTGGAAATGGTACTACCTATATAGTTGTTGCAATTTTGCGTTACTGAATTTTAAGTACAGTATGGAAAAAGTCATGAATTTTCGCGTTCACTGAATCTGAGAACTCGAAACTATTTTGAGCTTCTAATGAGGGGTAGTAGACCCTGCCCAAGGATGACATGCAAAATCGTGAAGCGGTCCACATTTTTTATAATATTGGTGGTGGCCATGGTGTAGTGGTTAGAGTGATTGCTTGTGACCCGAGCGGCGTTGGGTCGAGCCCCGGCGGGGGACAGCAATACTCTGCCACCGAACACTTCTACATTGTCGTTATTAATAAAATTGGCGTGATAATTCAAATAAAATGACCCTAAATAGATAAACAGAGTTTAATTATGGAAAAGAACCGGCGGACAATCCTCATTCTTCTCATCGTCATCACTGAAGGTTCTATAAAAATCGGCTGAGGGTACACCAAGCCTATAGTTGAGTGTTTCTTGCAGAACAAACATTCATCTGCGACTGCCTTTCCCGGGAGAAGTATTTAAACAAAAATTTAATATTCAGCTCTGACATCTGTAAAAAAGACAAACGGGTGTCAAGAGCTACATTCAAGGTATATTGGAGGACGCAGAATGATTCCAAGGAATTTCTATATATATAGGCACCCCAGGTCTAGCTTCTCACACTAGCATTCGTTTCTGTGAGTTTATGTTTTTGGGACGAATTTAAGGGAACTGCAATTTTATATTGAGTTTGTGTTTTTCCGGGGATCGAACTTGATACACATCGCTCAATAGTTCGACACATTAACCGCTTAGCATATTTGATAGCCTTTGCGAAACAAGTATTGTGAGATAAATTAAATGCGAATCTATAAATGCGAAATAAAATTTGCGAAATGAATTTTGTCGAAAAGACCGGCACCCCTGCAGAAAGACAGGCCTGAGCAAATCATTGGTTTTGGCAATAAATATCCCTCTCGTTTCTTTTCGTTTTCCTCTACGTCTATGAGTTGGGCTCTCCGTCTTGAATTTATTTCGCTTCTTTACCATGTAAAGGGTTTGCCAATGGCCATCTAGTGTTTTTTTTTAGATCATAGGTTATTTTAACACTGACAGCTGTTTCCCGCTCGAAATCTTGACAGAAAGTCAGTATCATACCTCCGCGGAACGAAATGAGTCGCTTTACGCTTGAAAAACGTTGGGAAATATTGAATACTTATTTACAAAGTGCGGTTTTGGGAAAGAAGTTTTGGCTGAAATGAAGCACCCACCGCGCTTGCTGTAGGCAAGTTTGTGCAAAAAGTTCGTGAGACTGGTATGCTAGTAGACAACACTCATGGTCCCCGTCGTCGTACAGACGAGAATGTGACTACTGTAGCCGAGAGTGTGAGAATTCAATAACACCAACTCGCCATCGATCTCATCAGCTAAGGTCCAATTTAATCAGCAATTGAAGGAGCACGACCATCCGCTCCGTTATCGCTTCGCAGTTTGGGCCTTAAGCTACGATTACACGGCCATTTTTTTGAGTAATTTAAATGGCGCTCTGACGTAAAAATCGCGTCACAAAGCAGTCATTTAAATGTCGTTTTGTGTGATCGCCATTTTTGGGATAACATTTTCGGCGTCATATAAATGACTAGGAAAATGTCGCACCAAATGACATGAATTTAGTGCCATTTAAATGGCGGAAAAAATGGCCGTTTGATCGCTCTTCAATGATGCCTTGGACAAATGACTAAACTTTTTGGCCGTTGTGTCATTTAAATGGCATCCCAACGAAAAATTCTAAATGAATTGCAGTGTTCGTCATTTGATTTTGGGACACAAATGACGATGATAGTCATTTCGTGGTGATCGCCATTTTTCCAATGACGAATCGTAGCTTAAATGTCGCTCTACTGCGACATTTTTTCCTGACGTCACAGCGCCATTTAAATGACTCAAAAGAATGGCCGCGTGTAATCGTAGCTTTAGAGCAGCTTCAATTGGACAACGATATTGGGCGAAAACCCATCCTTTCTGTCGAGGCGAATTTTCATCTAGGGCTCGAAAAACCTGTACGTTATTGTCGAGAAGCCAATGCATCCACAGAGAGTGACAGCTTGGTGCGGATTGTGGAGTGGTGGCATTATTGGGGCATTTTTCTTCGAAAATGAGGCTGGGAACAACGTTTCGGCATGTTAACCGACTTTTTTTTTACTGACATTGAAGACATGGATTTGGACGCCATGTCATACAGCCTATACCACAATCGATCTTTTGCGCACCAAATTCCCAATTCCTTTTAACAGCCCGATGTCAATTGACCGCCTTGGAACTGCGCTTTGACCCCTTTGAACTTTTTTTTTGTGGGGAACAATGAAGGACCGATGTTATGCCAATAATACGGAAACGATTCGAGCACTTAAGACCAATATCATCCTAGCAATCTGTGAGTTACAGCCCGAAACCATCAACAAGATCTTGGAAAATTGGAATGACAGAATGCACTACTGCGAAGCCACCCTTGTATATCACCTTGTATATCAAGGTAATAACGCAAGCATCTTCTTTGAAAATTCACTTAAAAGCTCATATAACTCTAAGTGCTGTCAGTTTGACGGCCTCCATCTTGTGTTCTGCCAATGCAATGGCCTCGTTTGCAATTAACTCGAGATATTTAAGTGTCGCCTATATTTCTATATTATCGGCGAGTACTTTGATTTTTGGCTCGTTAGAAATTTAGGACTCCATCTTGCATTATATTGTAAGCGACAGGTCTGAGAACAGAGCCTTGTGGAACGCCTGGCGTAATACTATATACTCTTTGGTCCCTTGCTCCGTTTTATATTGCAGAACTCTTTAGTGCAGGTAATTTTCTATAATTCTTAATATGTCCGCGGGGGTATTTATATAGATCTAAGCGCTTCCATTATGTTGCCCCAAAATTTGCCGTGTTAAATGCGTTCTTAACATCTGTCGTTATTATACCGCAGTATTTCTTGCTGACATTCTCTATTTGTATCTAAATCTACTCTAATTATTCCAGACTTTGTTTGAGTCTTTGTGTCACCAGGCGATTTATATCCGCTCACATTGCGACTCGCGGCCTTTCTCGCCTGTACGACTTACACTTCCTGTCGGATATTTTCCCCATTTTCGGCATGCGTAGCTTAACCAAGTCTTTACCCTTGCATGTACGGAAATGCTGCTCCATTACCAGAAAGTTTGCAATTCAATTTAACAAAATCAGACTACACAGTTGGCGTCTTCAACTGGTGCTCCTTCATATTGATTGAAATTATTGCTGTATTTGCTTCGAGCTCAGCACTCACCACACACACTATCCTATCCGTTTCACTTTGCAGCGCACACTGTTGTGGACACAAGCAAATTAAATTGATTTTGCACTCGATTTGACTTGGTTACATAAATGCAATTAATACATCATCTCTCTGGAATCGATTAACTTGCTTAGTGAGCTTAGCAAACGAATTTGTTCCAGACAATGACGGATGCAATAGTAGATGCTTCTCGTGTCGAAAAAAATAAATAATAAAAACAACAACCAAGTTTACCGATTACCGCTGCACTATATTAATTCGGAGCGAAGAACAGATTAATTCCACACCACTGACTATGCCGCTGCTGCATGTGGGTACTGGTACCCATGTAACTTTTAACATGGAGCTAAACTATTGTTCAGACATTTTCACATTTTCATTATAACTTTTCTATGCATTTCCTTCTTTTTTTTTATTCCGTGCTCCTCTTTCGCTTGATTGTTTAGATAATGGGATTAAAAAAAAAAAAGGAACTTTTCCTTCTCCCTACACGCTCAACATCCCGCAGCCAGAAGGGATAATTATGTGTGTCTGGCAGTCTGGCACATGACGGTGTCAACAGTGATAAATTTAGACTTTCATGCTGGTTATTATTTTTTTTCTTACCCCTAGAAAGTCAAATGGTGAATTTACTTGATTGCAGGGAGTAATGCATTTGGCTAGATGAGTGGCGGTGGGTGGTTGCAGCACATGCTTAGGAATGTGTATGCGGTGCTGCAGAATTTTCGTTGCTTGCAAAAGATTCTCGTAATTTTTGTGCTTCAGTTAGGAATGCTGTTTGCCGATGATGATGATGATAATGATGGTGGTGGTGGTGGCAGATAACTAGTTTAGATTCTTTTAATCGTGTTCAGCTTTCGGAAATATGGTTTTTAATTACAAAGGAAATTAGAGATCGTTAGCGAAAATGTGGGTCAAATGACTTGTGGGGTAGGTAAGTTTGTCTATAAGACTTGGAGGGTATTTTTTTTAAGCTTTAAAAGGGATGTTAGTTTGGGGGTGTCACGATGTATTTCGAATTCGCATTAATAACTTAAGTGAAGAAAAAGTGTGGAATCAGTCAGAAAACATTGCGACCTTTAAAGAGCACATAAACCAATGCAAATACATCCTGGCAATTGTATAGAAGAAATGTATACAGACTGTAGTATCTACCTACAGCCCCCCCTTTTCATACCAAAATGTTGTTTGTCTTCCAATCATAACGTACTACAATACAAGCGGTGGCGATGATTCACACATACACTAAGTTATTGTGCGTTGAAGGCTGTAAACATTTTGAAATTTGTATGCCGGCCATAGGGGTTTGCTTTGGTTTTATGGTTTTTATGCGTTTAAATTTCAAAACGACAATAACATTTTTCACGGCATTTATTTAAACAATTAATTATTTATAAAACACAACTGATGTCACATTAATTTATTTTGAATTTATTAATTTTGGCACATATTAACCTAATGACTACAGTTTAATAAGAACATTTCTCATATGGAGTTTACAAATTTTTGCACTCGTCTGCTCGTTGTGGGTTCCCCACTTTGATTAGGCTTTTTGTCTTTATTTTTTTTAGCTTTGGTCAAGCTGTCGTTTATATTTTTAGACAAATTTTTCATTAAAATATTGCAAATAGGCCTGCACACCTTATGATAAATATCTCTACTGAGTGTATTACAATTAGAGCACAAACTATCCATATCTATTAAAAAACAGTCCGGTTCAAGACTTTCCATTGTAAGTTCTGTCAGTAAAACACCTGGCGCATTAAGTTTAAAAAAAGATTTTTTTAAATTTTCATCTTGCTGAATAAAATGAAATATTGACGCTGCATGAAGGAAAACAAATCTGACCTGTTTAAAAATAAAATTTGTTGAAATAGTACCCAAAATAAAAGAGTAAATTACCTGTTCGCTGGGAACTAATAACCCTCCTCGTTGCAACTCGTTAAAGTAGATGTCTTGGATTGTGTCGATGCTGTTATCCGTCAGCAACAACTTGCATTCGTAGCAGTGAATTCTATTCGAAATTGTTTTGGCAGCATAACCACTTACGTATAATATGCCAGAAAAATCGACTTCTGATGAAACTAAATAATCAGTCGAAAGTATTATCCGAAATTGATCCATAATGGCATTATTCAACTCCACGGGCTTGATGTTTTCAACTGAACTTTCTTCAAGAAATTCGTTAAAACTACGAGCTGAACATATCTTTAAAATTTCATGAAGTTGTACTTTTTTCTCTGACTCCATGACTTGTGAAAGATAGACATGGTAGCTGCAGCCTGAGAGAGATCTGTATAAGCCAAAACGCCGCTCCAATGGATCTGTTTGAAATTTTCCTGTTAAAACATACTGAACGTTAAACTTGTCGAAACAATATGGAATTAGCTCTAGCATAACAGAAGTTGTGTGAAATATCGCGTTAAAAGTGTCTTTTGTAAGGGTTCCGTTATTGTTCTCAATAGAATTCCATTTTGTGAGCCAGCTCAAAAACTTTTTTAAAAAAAACATTTTGTTGTCGTTTGCGCGATCTTCAATATTAAATGGATGGGATAAAATGTTTAACTTTTTTACGCCTAGGTATTTTGTTTTGACATTTAGTGTGTTGAACCAATTTCTTATAATTTGTAAAAACTCAGCAGTTTGATGAAATTCTTTATTTTTGTTTGACTGAAGAGCTGCGATTGTGGTATCATGGAATACATTGTCCGTCAGTTTTACCTGAATAAAATACAAATATTTCCAGCAAAATTTTGAAATCGACTCATATACGTTATGATATGACTCATATATGCAATAACCACTTCTAAATCAGCTGTTTTTGATAAAATAAAGAGACGTGATCCTCTTCACAATGAGCTAAAATTAGAAGTGGTTATCCCAAATAAAACAAGTGAGACTTACGTTTTGTCGTTCAAAGTTAGATGGAAATACCGTCTTGTAATTAAGCTTAAAAGCCTTTTTTATTTGTTTCGAAGACTCTTCGGTATAAACTTCTCTGATGTGTTGAAATGAAGCTTTGTTATTTTCCCCATTATCCCAGTTCGGGTAAATAAATGATTTGTCATAATTCTTGAGGTTGAGCCAATTATTTTTGATGTTCTTAAAAATGTGAACTGTATCGAACATCTTAAAAATCGTATGATTCTTGAGTTCTGTGGAAGGGTTTTGTAAACTTATCGGTTGATTTGAATCGAGCTGTCGAAACAAATTCTGATTGACTTTGTTGTTGTCTGTTATGATAGTAAGAACATGAAAACCACACGCTTGAACATGTTCTATAACTTCTCTAGTAATTGCACATAACTGGTCGCCTTTTGAAGCGTACACAGGATAGAGTCTTACAACTTGCTGATAGCCACCAAATGCCGAGTTAATCATAAAGGTCTGGACGGTTGACGCTAGCTGATTTTCATCATTTTTAGCGGTTCCAATAAGCCTATTTGATTTAAATTCCATTCCTGTAGAAAGGTCAAAATTCAGACTAATTACTAACTATATTATGCTTATAATAACCTTTGACAATATAAATTTCATCAATAAGTAAGTTGACAACTCTTTCTCGAGAATTTAATTGAGCACACATCTTTTTGAGGTAACTCTTGTTCTTTTCAGAGCACTCGGTATCAATGTTAAAATTTGACGATAATCTTTGAAGAACTCGTTTGTGTGGTAAGGATAAATATCTTTTTAGTAGTTCATACGTTGACGCACTACGAGAAAAAATCAAAAAACTAAAAATGATACTAGTTGTTGAATAGACTCTCTTCTTTTTTTGCAGCAATTTGAGTTGGTCACATAGGAACTCTAAACTTTCTTGATGGACATTTTCATCATCTTTTTGCAATTGGAGTGCATCGTCTAAATTTTTAATGGCATTTTTGATGCACTCATTCGAATTCCTCGGCTTTATTGGGGCTTCTTGCATGTTGTTTGTGCACGAAACAATATTTTCAAATTGTGACCAAAGTACTACCCTTCGATCTAAATACCGGAAAAACAGCGAGACATAATTTATTAAAGCAATCAACATGAATTGATAAGCAATCCGTGATGTTAAACATTTCATACAATGTATATAAAAAATAACATTAAAGCGACTTACCACTGCTTAAAATGTTTAACTCTTTGATGTCAACACTTTCATTTCCTACAACAATTTCCAGCGAAAGGTCCTGATAAAGGATTATTTTCTTCCATATGTAGGGAACGTCGACTGTGACCATGAACTGGTAGAACATGACCTTATCATCGCATAAAAGGGTAGACCAAGACTTTAAATTGGTTATATTTTTGAAATTTGTTCTGAAGTTACTAAAACATCTGATTTGGTCAGTTTCAAAAAAAATAGCTTCTTCTTCCATTTGACGGACGCGATTCCGGTGTCGACGTTCTTCTGGATTCGAACGAGGTGTGCACGTTTTCTGTTTAGACAAATACACTGGGCAATCGGGAAATATTACGGGCACCGCTTCTGGGCATAAACGCGGCCTTTCAAGAAATACGCCAGGCACAGCCCTTCCGTTAGAGTAGGCTTGCCTAATAATATCCTGAGGTGCAAAATGTTTTTCACAAACTGCCGTGTACCTGGTGACGTTCAAAAATGATCTGGGTATATTTCGAATCCACTGTTTTCTACGAGTTTCTTCCGATGGAAAGGAGAACGTAGAAACAACCTCATCGGTACTTTCGTAGTTACTTCGACAATTGGGAACGCAACACTTTTTTGGCACTGCAATTTGAAAAACACATATTTTATAAACGCGAAATAGTAGGTAATGCAATATATGTTTGCTTAATATTTATAGACACAATTTTAAATGTAAAATTTTATTAACACAATTTTTTTTTTTTTCATTGAAATCAATTTCTTTTTTAAGAACAACTAAATGTTGTCCTATTTCGACACAAATTGTAACGTAATATGTTTATCACTTATGTTTAAACATTTTAACTCACTTTTCGCGAAAAAATATGATATTTATACCATTAAATTTTAAATTTCTATTCAGAAAACATACGCGACGCGAACATTTTGTATTCAAAATGATTCAAAATCAAACGATTCAAACTAAACGTCAGACTACTACTAATACATTCACATTTCAGCGCCACCGCTTGTATTGTAGTACGTTATGCTTCCAATACAAACCACTGCCCCTTATTAAGTTTAAATTCAATACGAAAAAACATTCAATTGAAAATTTTCAAAATATGTACTTTATTTTAATATTTTTAACAAGGTTCTCTGTGAACACATCCATTTGAAGTGAATTTTTTTACTCTGGTGTTCAAAAATTAAAAAAAAAAAAAATTGGGGTCCCCATTTTTGAACAGCTTACGGCTTACGGCAGATAAAAAAAGAGGGAACTGCTAATATCTGCAGCTATTATTTATAGCCAAAAACGATGAGCTTTGGAAAAGCTAAACAACTGTACAGGCGTCTGTAACTCTGATGGAAAGTTGTAATGTTGCGTTGAATGTAATTGCAGGGTGTCTCGACAGTTGCCCCTACATGTATTTAATGGAATTTCCGCAGTCTCTTTCCTTCTTCTATTGTTTATTATGAAGAAGCCGTAGCGTTAACCCTTACGGTGTCAACTTTTCGAACTCCGGCTAGTAGTATGTACAGTACTACTACAGTACATAACACATGACTTCAAAAATAAAGAAAATCCCATAAATGTTTCTTGAATTATTAGGGACCAAACAAACAGATAAACGCTGCATTTAATATAATAGAATGGACTATGCTTGCGCCTCCGCTCGCGTGTAATAATAAAATCACCTCTAAAATTCAACAAAAAAAAATCATGAAAATCAAAAAAGTAGTCCCAAAGATAACGCCACAGGCTAAACCTCTGATCGTAGAGTGACGAACTCATGAAGCATTAGTCTTACTGAATTAACACATTGGTAGAGAAGTAAACATTATAAGACCATTGTTTCGGTGTTTTAAAGTGACTCCTTTACACTTTTTAAAAATTAAAAAAAAAAAATCATGTACTTTTCTTAGGGGGCTATAACTCAATTTTAAATAGTGGTAGAAAATAGATAACAATTGGGTACGTCTTTCAAGGGGTTCTTTTTTAAGCCCAACAGCTCGTTGGGGGTATTTTTTTCTTCTTTTTTGGATTTAATTCAAACTTAGTAACAGTAGCTAGCATAAAATGTTAACGATTGGAAGACGTAATCGTATTTCAGCATTTTCCAAAATTATTCTGCAAAAAGTTTCAGATTACTTTTAAAAACAGAGACATCTTGCATTTCTGTGGGTGGTGCAGAATTGACAATGTGTATCGCCACATGAGAACATGATGAATTCTAATTTTGCAGCGCAGTAGCGCAGTCAATTTTGCACATGTATCTTGGGCATAAGTTTCAATATTCGTGCGCATTGTCTGCATAAAGTACTTCGCAAAATGTGATCGAGATTTGAAAATATGTACAACAAAGTTACTTAAAACACGTTTATCTTTATATATGGCAACTTTAGCTGGCAACATTAGTCTTGAAATTTCATTAAATTTCATTTCAACAAGTTCAAGATTTCTTTTGGGATGGAGAACAAGAAGTATCAGAAAATTCTGGCCTATCATCTAAGAAAACGATCACAATTTAAGAAGGCGAAAAATTAGTCCACACAGCCCTTAAACTTTCAACATACGTTGCAAGTTTCGATGCTCCCCTAAGTCTGCTGTAGAACTCTGGCTATGACACGACTCATAAGTCTTAATACGTGCGAAGTAATTATATAGGACGAGTGCACTATATCTGACAAACAGCTTAAAAGGGCCTCTGCAGGACTGTATGAAACATTCGAGGACAGCTGCTATAATTTTTTTCTAAATAATCAAGATAGCTTGGTTCACTATCGCTTTTCACTTTAGCCTTTCATACGACTCTATAGGTCCGCTGTAAAATAGTACTGTTTGGCTCCACAGAATAGGTAGATACTCTAGGACTAGCTCATTTGGTTTTATGGCGTATAATGCTTCGGTATTTTGTTCATGTTAAACGCATGTCCCCAACCAGGATCCGACGACGTGCTGTGCAATCCGTACCATCAGGCAGGCGTCCTCTAGGTAGACCCAGGATGAGATGGTTAGATCAAGTCCATAATCTCTCTTGTACCCGTATATGGGGATTGTCCTTGATGATTTAGAGTCGATAGAGGAGACCGCGAACCACTTAATGGATAAGCGGCCCATTGAAAATGAATTGAATGAATGAAACTTTTTTTAAATTTCTACGCTCCCTTCGAGCCAGTGCCGGATTTATATATTTTATGAGCAGAGGCCACTTTATTTTCGCCCCTCCATCTACCTATCTAAAATAATAACTATTTCTTTTAAACAGGAAAAACTCCTTTCCCCAGAACTATTTGTAGCCGGAGCGGAAAGTGCGATGCTGAAAGCTATATCCAAGTTACGGTAAACATTAGACAGAGATTGATTCCTCAAAAACGTTGACAGACTGTGTAGTGAGTTTGATCCAGGCTTCACTGCACACTCTGCAGTTTTATTAGAAGAAATGTGACTGTGAAAATGCACACATTCTTGAACCAAATCGTCCTTTAAATCATTGGTATAATATTTTACGAGAGACTGAGCTTTTTCTATAACTCTTTGTGTTGAAAGTTCCGTCATTTTTGTTAAAAATGAAAATTTTTCTTTAACGTTTAATGCCTTCTCTGTATTTCAGCCCTCCGTCTATCAAGGATAACCAATTGTTCACTCTGAAATAATCTCTGGAGCGGGAGGGTATTTCAGGTTCTTCATTCGACGTTTCATCAGCCATTAAACCGGTTTAAATCGGTTTAGCACATCCCTACTCTCATTTATCACTCAAGTAGTCATATAGACAAAATAGGTATATTCGATCGAAATGAGTTTCTAGGGAATTAACGTATTAGTAAAAAGAACTATGAGAAAACCAGTGAACTTGTTTGACTTTTTTCTTCTGAAATCGAGTGAGCCGCCCCTACCCCTAGGCCGCGGCCTATACGACCTATTGACAAATCCAGGACTGCTTTCAGCGCTTTTAGCATATAGCTACTGATGTGGCAGGGCAGCTATGATATCCGTATACCCTAACATGTATCAACAATTTGCCAAAGTAGTCAATTAAAATTGCGTCAAATTATGCCATCATTTATTCCATGGTTTCGAACCTGCAGATGGCAAAAATCCCTCGACTTTCCTTCGTTTGGTAAATGTGGGTTAAGGTAAAAGAAAACTGCTTACAACTTCAGTCGATCTGTTGCGTCAGTTCAATAAACGTAAATGTAATAAATCACAATTCAATGGAAATTATTTCAAAACGCGTTAAAGGACTAATTACTCAACCTACCCGACTCGGCAGTTATATAATTAAATTTCTATACGTTAGTAAATTTGCATGCGGACGTTAATTAGCTTATGTGCATGTTGTGAATTATATACGCATCACGTTTCATTTCAATGCAGAAAAGGGTCCATTGAAATTCACTCATCCACGTGTTATACCCTTTCTCCGAATAAACTCATAACCTTTGGTAAAATGACTTTCCTAATTACTGATTCGGCTTACAGAGCAAATCAATCTAAATTCCTTTTTTCTTGTTCGCTCTAAAACTAATTAGCTGCAATTGAGGATACCTAACCTACCAGAGTAAAGACGCAAAAGTGCACCATGAAAACCATTCCACCATCAGTACCCCCAGAGCTACCACCACCACACCACATTATACTAACTGCATGTTGCACACGCCCCGCCTACGGTTATGCAAAGTTAAACCATCATTCCCGACGCGCGACTTATGTATGTACCTAACACGGATACCAGACGGGGACGGTATAGCTGGTGGGAGAGATGTAAAGTAAAATCCATACAGCAACGCAATTAATAGATACCATCATATAATTACGCTAATTATTCACGTCGATGATGCTTAAAATTTATTGCTTTGAGCCGGAAGCTGAACTGCTCTTTGCAATCGACCCCACGCCATCAGCCACCCCCAATCAGCGCCACCCCGATGCAGTGTAAATTTAAACAAAATGTGAAATGATATCTAGGCAATCATGCGGATGGGTCTGGGGTTGGTATATTCTATGCAAACAAATGGTATCAGCCAACAGTAGGTTGGCGTTGGCGTTGGCGGTAGTCGTGGTAAGTTACCCGCGTTGTTGGTAGGTATCACTTATGACCTCACCGATTCATTGCTTTCTGCTAAATTAATTCCCACAAAAGAGAGACTACTACAGCGACGATCATAAGGATAAAGGATGCCAGAGCAAGAGCAGCTCGACACTGGATAGACTGATGGGGTGCTGTTGTTATCGCAACAGCAGTAATTTTTTAATGATCCAACAACCAACAACTGGTGGTGGAGAATTGGTAGTGGAAGTGCCTCCAGCCACCATCATGTTCGTTATTAATGGCCATGGCCAACTCGAGTGCGCGCTCTCGATTCTACGCAACGTTGCGAATTTTGATTTGTCCACGGCCACCGCTGAGTAAATTTCCAGTAACTAAAAGTAATCAATTTGCCTTTTGATTAATGTTGTTTGACGTTTTAAATGGTAATGTTGAGTATTGTCGGAAGGATTTATGATGGAGTCTCGCTCGCGAGCCGGTGCTACATGTATTTACATAAAAATTAATGAAATTTTGAAGAAATTGTCTTCGTTTTTCTTGTTGATTAGTCATAGTCATTGCGTCATAGTGTTGTGAGAGGGAGGGTACGTGTCCGTAACGGGGTAACAGTGTAGAGGATATTTTATGTTTGGCTTGCGCGAACACCAATTATTTTAATAAATTAATATTTTGCCAAAACAGAGATTGGTTGACAATGATAGATGAACGCAGAAAAGTGGAAATCATTTCAGCAGAATCCAATTCAATTATTTGGCGAGTTTAAGTGGCCAGACAGACTGGAGACTTTTTGTAACTATGTATATGCATTGAAGTGGAAACTAAGGGTTCTTAAGAAACGTCACCAATCATTTGGTAAATCAATTCAATACGTTAGGTAGTATAGGAAGTGTGTCTTAGAATATACTTATGTGATATAATTGACATCAGAAGTTTCAGTACTGCATCTTTTGAAGGAAGCATCGCTTTTGATGTAATCCTTGAAAATTACCTTCATTTTTTTTAATGTCAGTTTGCGGCGAAGAGAAATTATCTGATGCTACTATAGAGAATAGAAATTGAATCAAGCGCAAAAATGTTTAAAGCTAAATTTTAATTAATATTTCGGCTTTCATTTTGACATTTCCGTGGCCTCTTAATGGATGACAATCCCGTGGATTTCTTCAATTGGATTTTAGAGTTATGTCCTTTAAAGACCACTTATGTTTAATAGAATTAATCTTCATCATCATGTTTTACATATAAAGTTAGGTAATAAATAATGTTTCTCGTTTCTAAAACATTTAAGTCTAAAAAATGAAAATGGGCTTATAACGAAAGCTTTTTATGTATGGAATTCCCACCAGTAATTATTTTACTACCATATGTACAAAACAACCTTTATTAGCCTTTAATTGTTCAGTATTATATTTGATATAAGAAAGTCAGATGTGGGAAAAAGTCACTTATAAGAAACGGCAGCAAATACAACTTCATATTATAAGAAATAACATAAAGGAAAATGCGTATATAAGAAAAACCTTCATATAAAATTTTAAATTTGATTGACATTAATGAATTGCGTTCAATATTTATCCCCAATCAAGGGCCACGGTAGTGCCCCAAGCAAGTTCTGTAGTAAAGGCACACATCGTTTTTACAGGAACAAACTCAGGCTGTTTTCGACCCCCAACTTCGGAACCAATTGAGTCAAATACTTTAAACTTATAGCATTTACCATGCTCAGCGAATTCCATCATTCGCATTAGTGGTTCTCAACATACAGGACTTCAAAAATCATAAAAACCCGTAACTGACTGACTAACTATTCACTCACTTATATGATTATCATCAACATTATGGAGCACTTACGTCCAGCCTAGAATCGTGAAATTTGGCTGAATGCTAGATCCTGTAGTGCATACACTGAAAAAAGTTGAAAACTTCAACTTCCACTTTTGAAAATCGGTTATTATTTATTTGTAGCACTTCTTTTTGTCGTAGATTATTGAAATTTGGTAGAGAGCGATGTGATTTGCAGAGTACAAAATGGAACAAATTAAAAATTGTATATATTTCATTCAGGAGGCATAGTATCTGCCCACTTCCGATTATCGTAAATTGTTAAAATTGTACGAAAAGAGAAAAATCAAAGTTTAACATTTTTCATTCAGTGAACGTGAAACCTGGTGAATGAAATCTTAATTCATAGTTTTGCTACTGTGTATAAGTTTATCTTAAAGTATAGAATTCATCAGTGATATCTGGTACACCGAAAGAAAAACGTTGGTAAAATCAAGCATGAACCTTATTTGATTTTGCGTCAACCAATGGGCATTGTCATTTCAACAAATGCGACATTGTCAATTTTTTATAAAAAAACATAACGGGTATTTTTGCATAAATCTATCACGCCATTGTCAATTTCGTGTTTAAATAACCACGCCTTAGGTTATTCGTATTAAAGCAAGCACGGTAAGCGATTGATTAAGCACGATCATTGTTGATTAACAAATTCAAAATTGTACAATGGTCGTGTTTCTTTTAACACGTCCATGCTTACTTTATCACAGGGAAGCGATTGATCAAGCATGATTATTGTTAATCAACAACGAAAACATTGTACATGTACATTTTTCGTGATTCTTTTACAATGCCCATGCACTGGGACTGGATAGTGTTTGATAATGCATAGCATGACCATTGTTCATCAGAAATGGAAACATTGTAATGTGTTTATGCTTCTTTTAAAACGTCCATACTCACTTTACCATTTTATTTCTACTCGCACCCAGCTGAAAATACTAATTAAAACTCAAAACTAATATTAATCTATGCAAAATTACATTACATTTACATTAGTATTTATTAAACTTTCATATAACAGTTTGACTTAAGGCTAGTTAACAAAATGGTGATAAATAATTAATATTTTAATATGTTGGCTCAACAACAGACGAAGTACAATTATTATTTTATAAATAATTATATTTACCTACATAAGTTGTGAGTGTTGTCTCGTACCGTATGCACCGTTGGCTGTGTTGACTTCAGGGTATTGAAATCCGGGTGTCGAATCTAAGCAAAATTTCAAAATGATGAGTGGTAAAAGTTTACGAGAAAAAAACTTACTTTAGATGGCGCTCACAATCCGGGGTAGACCACGACCTCAACCAACAAGCGCACAAAAAAACAAAACAAAAAACGTCACTATACACTACAAAGAAAAATACACTGTTGACACTCGCTCGTAACGTAATGTACCTATTACTTGCACTTCTGACTGAATACTGAAGATTTTTTTAAGAAAAAAGATGACTGACGCCAACGAGGCAAACTGACAAGACAAATTCCGTTAAGCATGTCGCAACTGCGATGTTTGTGGTTGGTTTAACAAGAAAACATGTAAATTAACTACATTCGTGATAGTTCTACAGTGTTTGTGTTTCTTTAGCAATGTTTATGCTTGGCTGCATTATTATTTCAACATTTTCGTGATACATTTAACTGAAGTGTGATACTTTAACAACGTTTCTGATTGTTACACGTGACCGCTTTACAACACGTCTTGGCAAGAATGTAGGTTGTGATAATGAGAAATATTTTTATAAAAACTTGTCCTGTCCGTAGATACTTTTAACATGTTCATCATACTTTAATAATAGTCAATGAAATTTTACCTTGAAAATGTTTGTGTTTAATTGCACTTTAATCGTTGTACTCCAACTACGAATGTGTTTAATTTATAAGAAATATGGTTGATTTTAAATTTATTGACAACGTTTGTGTTTAATCAAAAACACTTATGGTCAAATTAATTGTAAAGTCCCTAAGTTGTAATTTCATCCTGTTTATTGTTGTTTAACAATGAAATCAACAAATAAATTGTAGGCTAACAATGTTACCATTTTTGAAACAACTACAAACATGTTCAAACTAAATATATCTGTGATACTTACGAGCATTTTAATCAACAACGCCAAAGTAGTTGTTTCAAACATGCAGCGTTATTTGATTTAATCACATACGTATTTGATTTGACAATTTTAAGCCCATTGTTAGCTAACAACGAAACATTTTTGATTCAACCAATGTTTTTTCTTTCGGTGTAACATCTTCTTAAGTAGGTACATAAAACCTACGATGTGGTTGACAGAGAGAGACAGCTATTTTCGGATCACTGAAATTGAAGTCAGCTTACAGGTCAGACGTGTATCGAACATTTATTAGTTTTTAAGACCTTTTGTTTAAAATATCCAGTATTAAATAACTCGTGCAGTCTTTTTATTATATAACAACAAGTTTAAAAAAATTAAAGCTAAAGTGACGGTAGTTAGTGTCTGCTGACCTATTAAAAAGAGTATACGTTTCAACGCTGTTTGTGAAATCTAATAAAAAACAAGTAAAAGTGTTATCATAGGCCTGGACGATTCTGTGATACCCTCCACTGTATGTACTGTGTAGGTACACGCATGTGTTTAATATTGGTTTTGTATAAGAGGTACCACAACTACTTGACCGACATAGCCCATATACCAACCTGACGACGGTAGAAAGAAGTCTTCTCACAAAATTTCACATCTCACATTCTCACATCATTTAATTCGCATTTGCCAAACTAGCGAATAAAAAAATCGTTCGAGCTTAACCTTTATTCGCGAACTGTTGCGACCTAGAAAAGTGTTCATGTGAACGGACTGTCAAAACTTACGAATATTCGTTCGTTCGTAGGTAGTTTGTCGCTCTCATGTGAATGGTCCTTAAGAGTGTAAACATTTTATTGCGAGTTTTTCTTTTGGTTTAAAATATATCTTTAAGGCACAACTTCTTTGAAACCGTATAAAGGTAAAGGGAAAGAAAAAAATAATTTTTTAAACACATGCATTAAAATAAAAGCTAAGCTATCACCACCAATCAACGCTCCGAAAACATCGAGAACACCAAAATTCCTGAACAGCTAACTCATTTTTGTTTTTATGAAGTTTCTTCAGTCATTTGGAACTTGAATCATACTGAATCATACGATAAAAGTGCAGGCGCATCCATTACGTCTTGCAAATCGCTTTTACGGCTGGAACTTGCTGTTGCAGCAGAGCTTGCCAACAATAAAATAAACCATCTGGAACTAAATGTTTTTCTTCTCATTTGGGAACTATTTTAATATGCCTATATAGCTAACTTGTTACCGTCATTTTTAATTTTAAAAACTAATTGACTCTGAAAATTGTTTTTGTTAAGACAGAAATAAAAAAAAGTCACAGTAAGGCTTTTTTGGTTGTGTGTTTATCTAAGTCTAGAAGATTGCAAACAAAAACATGCCGATTGTTATATTTTAGCGTTGGCATCACTGTACTATTAAATGGCGCAAAATTCAAATTTTCATTTATCTTCCATTCCGGACAAGCCCCCAGATGTCAGCAGCAGCTAATCATCATCAGTTTCATGATTCTAAATATTCTTTAAAATAAACTATAAAAAAAAACTAAAAAATGAGAAAATTGTAGATTATACTGTGTAAAGTTTTTAAATAATAATTTGAATTTGAATTTGCAAAATAAAATGAGCTCTAAAATATTAATCCAACTACGATTGGTAACTTTTCAACTTATTTATCCATACTACTTATAAAATGCAACGTCTGTTCGTTTCTCCATAACTCGAGAACCATTCGTCCGATTTTCATGATTCTTTTTCTGATTTATAGATGTGCGGCCAACTTAGTCCGTAGGGTGGGTGAGAATTGCTCAGGAGTAAAGGGGTCGCGGGGAATAAGGGGGTCTCACGAACCGTTAGCCGTATGAACTTGAAAGTTTGTGTGTTGATAGATAAATCAAAATACATGCCTCATTCATCGTTTTTCAAAATTCGTCCTATAAGGGTTGAAAAACGTTTGCACCCTACTTTTTTATTTCGACCTTACTACGCTCAACTTGCCATTATACTCATAAAGCTACGTATGTCATTTCAAGAAATGCTTTTATTTGTTAGCCAATACTTCACCGCGTATTTTGAGCTAAAATTCATCTCTCTGGTCCATCCAGAGGGTGAGATATAATAAATTGAATATAGATCTTATTTGGCCAAGAGCGAAAAAAATGTTTTCTCGATTGCAGTTGTGCTTAGGGGTAGTTTTATATTGCGTTCCCAAAATAGAATATGATTACTCGCTCGACTGGCATTCAGAATGCACATTGTACGTACATACTCATGTATGGCGTAGTTGAATTTGATGTAGGCAATGGATATTCATTAAACAAACTAAATATGTATATATGTAAATCTACGTACATATAAGAGGTTTGTGGTGCGTAAGTGATAGATACATATCTACATATATGAATTTGAGATCTGCAGCTATGGAAAGTGTAACGATATGATCGCGTAGTATAAATAATTACATCATACCTGCGACGAGTTTTTATTTATGTGACATCTTATGTCCTTTGACTTAGGACTTTCGGATCAGTACAGGTTACGTAAGGACTAAGTTGGGGACGGGGAAGGGTGAAGGGGTGGTAGGGACTAACTCCGGAACTATTTGGTCGATTTTAAAAATTCTTTCAAGATTGTACCGGCTACATCCTCCGAATCAGTATAGGTTAGTTAGCGTGTGAATGGTGGAAAGGGAAACGGGGGTATAGGGGCTATCTTCGGAACTACTCGGCCATTGCCAGAGTTGACCTCCGACAGCCACGTCTTTCACATGGACAGTTATATATTGAATGTTCACGTGTGAGCTGTAGGCATAATTTGTTTATAGCTATACTTGCGCCCATTAAATAAATGACATGTAGGTAGGTTTATAGTTTATGAAAAGGCATAGCGATCAAATATTTTTGAGCTTAAAAAGAAGACAAAATATAAACAAGTAAATTGGCCTGGCCGATGCTTTGATACCCTCCACTGTATGTACTGGTACAGGCACACGCATGTATGTAATATTGGTTTTGTATGGGAGGTACCAGAACTACTTGACCGACATAGACAATTTTTTAATACCAACTTGGCAACGGTAAAAACAAGTCCTCTCATAAAATTTCATTCACCTAAGTCGATTCGTTTGGACGCTATCGTGCTTTCAACAGACAGACAGGCAGACAGACGGACATGGCTAAATCGATTTAGAATGTGATCCTGTGATTCAGAATATATATATTTTGTAGGGTCTCCGGTGAATCCTTCTTGGCGTTACAAACGTAATGACAAAGTGAATATACCTTCCTGTGAAGGGTATAACAAACGTGCATTGATAGCTGAAATAAATTTGAATTTAATTTAATAGAAAAGAAACCAGCGGGCGAAGCCGCGGGCGTTGCTAGTTTATTCATAAAATATAAATTGACACGCGGTGATTTCTCAACTCAATGTTGACATTCTGTTCTTGCTGCTCTATTTTACATATCTATATCTATTTTAGGTCGGGAAAAAGGTTAGAAGAGAACAATAAAAATTGTATTTTTTATTTCGATACACAAAATATGTTTTAAAAGGAATATTTTTATAAGCCACAGTTGTAGATACAGCCGATACAATTTAAATACACCTTTTGCAATGTGAGTATTTTTTTTCCGTTTCAACTCGTTTCAAAATATTAAGTTAAATAATAATAAAAAAACTCTCAGGAACACTAATTGAGAGTCAGAAGTCCGTAGGAATATATAAAGTTGTGCATTTTATTTGTTGCAATTCCACGCTGATGATGGTCGGTGTCGATGCGCACTGGGGTGGTGTTCTGACCATTCAATATCACCATCATACTTCGTAGGCATCCTTCCGGTTTGTCTGTGTTTTGTTTTTTTTTTTTGCGTTGTCATAAAAATAGTTGTATGCAATTTTTATGCAAAGTTACTTTTTGCGGCGACATTTCTGTTTAATTTTTTATTTTTATTTTTTTTTATTGTAATACACATTTTTGTTGGATGCGGATGTTGCAGCAGTCCTTATACTGTGTAGCAGTAATAGCATAGGTAGTTGTTTCCCTCTGATTTATATGTATGCATTTCCTGTTCAATTAATTTGATTTAAATGAAAATGGCTGATGTTGTGGCTTAATTCCTTATATGAATGATGATTTAATTTTTGTTTGCAGTGCAGCAGTATCGCAATGGTAGACCACAAGTAGATGAAATGAATTACAAGTAGTTGAGGAATGGGACATCAGCTTACGTGCATCTCATCAGGCATTGTTGTATGACATTTTCATAATTAATAACGTTTTTAATTTTAAGAGTTTTCTCTGTTTCCTACATGCATTTTATTTTTTTAAATTGGATCATTGTTGTATACGCTGATAAGCATTGTAAGGACGTAATCGGCGGTTTATTTTCAGAATCCAAAAAAAAAAGAGGTAGATGTGTTGTCTGTGTTGTTGATGTTGTTGCCTGCAGAGGCGATATCATTTAAGCGCCAAATATGATATGCAAATTCCGTCATCAGTAATGCATGGAGGTAATTACAGCTTGAAATACTTTTTTTACGGTAGGTAAGGTAGTTTTACTTTATTTGATTGTTTCAGCATTTAAAGGGTGAATTTATACAGTTAATTGCAAAGCAGAAAGGCGTCTGGGCTAAGGTAAATTTTCAAAATGCAATAACTTGAATGATGTTCAAATATTTTCTGTATTTTCATAACTTATGGTGTCTTATATATAAGAGGGTACCTAGGTTAGGTTAGAGTGGCAGGCCACATTGAGTGCAGCCTCACTTAGGCCAGAGTAGGCCCATTGTTTTACCACAGGATCTAATGATCTCACAACTACCCGTTGAACCAAGAGGAGCTGAGAATGAAGCGTTGGAGGCAGCTTACGCTTGTATTAGCAAGTTCGCCAAGATTGTCGAAGAAGTATTCTCCAAGATATACTTTTCTACGAGCTGAAAGAGCTGGGCACTTGCACAGAAGGTGGAGAATTGTCTCTTCCTCCTCCTCGTCCATACAGCTTCTACAGAATTCATTGGAAGGGAGGCCCATCCTGAGAGCATGTCTCCCAATAATGCAGTGTCCCGTGATGACACCTACTAATGTGCTTATATTGGATCTTTTTTGTTTTACAAGATTGTTGGAGCGCTTAAAATCCAACATGGGCCAGATCTGTTTCGTGATGGAGCACGTGGCGCAATTTTACCACCTTCGATTAGTGGCGCTTATCGCATTAGCCACGACAGGGCCTCTTTAATCGCCATGATTTTCGCCTGGAACACGCTACAGTGGCAGGTTACAAAATTCTTACTGAATTGGAGGGTACTTACTTAAGCGAAATTTGCTCTTTTCCAGTTGGACTTTTCTCCGGGCCGAACTGCATACATCAGTCCAGTACAGTCAATAGACTGATGTATCGGACCCTATTTGAAGATATTATAATTTTCGCAAATGGCGTCGTATGTCAATCATATTTGACATTTGTGAACTAGACATCTGCAGTATACAAACAGATAAGCAATGAAGCGCTATACTCCGCAAGAGCGTGCAATAATTGTGGCGATTTTTTTGACCAATTATCGGTCGGTGGTGTTAGCGCAGATTGAATTTCGATTTGGTAATCCTGTCGCTCCAACTGGGCAAACATTTTTGCGCTTAGCTACTCGACTCGGTGGCCGCCATCGGACTGGTCATTCGGCCGAGAATATCGCGGCTGTGGCTGTTGATGTCGCTGAAAACGAAGAAACATCAACCAGACGACCGACACGGGCCACGCAATTAGGCATCACCAGATGGACCCTACAGCAAATTTTAGTAAAAGACTTCCACGCATATTCCCATACAAAGTGCAAACAGTGCATCAGTTAATGCCTACTGACCGTCGGTCGCGTTTGAATTACTGTCAAGCCATCCACAATCTCAACAACGAAGAGGACGATTTTGTGTCGAAAATCATCATGAGGGACGAGGCGAATTTCCACTTAAGCGGTTACGTCAATAAGCAAAATCTTCATTTCTGGAGCACTGAAAATCCTCGCCTGAAGCAGAAGGAGCTATTACATCTACTCAAAGCCACTATGTGGTGCGGCGTTCACGCGAAAGGAGTGATTGGGCCGTATGTATTTCTTTTTTTTAGGACGCCATCGGCAATACGCAATGCTCCGACCTGAAAGATCTTCGAATCCGCACTCGAGGGACGGCGCGGTAGAGGAAGACCGCGACTCAGGTGGCGAACGCAAGTGGAAGGGGACCTTAACCAACTTAGCGTGCGAAACTGGATACAGCTGGCCAAAGATCGTGCTGGCTGGAGACGCTTTTTGGTTGAGGCCCAGGTCCACCCCACTTTAAGTATGTAAGTATAGGCAATACGTGTCACTGTTACCTGCGAAAGCTATAGGGCCATGATGAACGACTTCTTACTGCCGGAATTGGATGAACATATGGTATCAACAAGACAGTGCAACCGCACACACAGCACAAGCCACAATGGATGTTGTGAAGGAGGCGTTTCCTGGTCGCGTAATCTCCCGTTTAGGCGATTTGGCATGGCCAGCAAGATCGCCCGATTTAACCACCCCAGATTTCTTTCTTTGGGGATACTTGAAGTCGCGGGTTTATGCCAAATAAGCTTCAGATAATCGAAGGAGAATATTCGACAGGAATGCGAAGAGTTATCTTGCGAAAGTCATTAAAATTCCGATAAAACGGGCGCAAATGTGTATCAACACTGGCGGCAGCCACTTCACGGATATCATGTTGTAAAGGTCCAACCAAATAAATATTTCCATCACCCAAATTATTATTTTTGTTTTTATTTAGTAGAAAACAATTCAAAAACAAAATTGGATGATATAATGTAGGTACGTAAGTCAGTTATTAAAAGATATATTTAGAACTTTATTTTAATGTCAATCCGTGACATGCTAACGTCACTATGACGTACATATATTGGCGCTAAACATCGGATCATTTTGTGTGATCGTTTTTCATGTGGCATGTCTCGACGGTTAACATGATTGACACGACTTGAATGGCATAATGGAGAAATATGGCCGATCTAACATCATTCCTCCTTCAATTCACTCATGTATGGATGGATGGATACCATGGGTCGATTAGAATCATGACTCATGGGTCATATGATCATGACTTAACTGGGAAGTAATGTATTCATGAGATATGGCTTAGCTGCAGCTACCACGAATTTGAAAGCAAATTCACCTAATTTCGTAAATTGCAAAGAATCCTGATTGCCAACTTGTTACCTGCACGCTTCTTAGTAGCCAGTTAACTATTATTTTAAAATTACACCCCAATCAGAACTTCAACCTCTAATTGCATCAAGTATCTAACTACCGAAACGATATGTTTAGATAGCTTTACTAGTTTATTTCGAAACTACTTGGACCAATTATAAACTTTTTCTCCCTACACACTGTTTTCACAAAAACAGACACAACAAAGCATATTGTTGCACCGCCAGACCCTACCATAATGTACCACCCGCAACCTACCTATAGCTCTCTGTGCTAAACGAAGATAAAAAAAAACTTTGCACAATGTGACTGCAAGTAATTACTTTCAGATTTCCAACTCCTCTCGGCCAAGGATAGAAAAAAAAAGTTTCTTCCCTCTAAGCTAAGCTAAGCACACATTTGACCTTTGACTGCACATCAGGTAAAACTGGCAAGAACGTCTTAACTCCTACCTGGCCAACTGTCAAATCTACCCTAAGGTCAGAGTAGTTGTGCACTTCTGTGTTGTTGTGGTACGGTGGCTGTTCTGTTCAACCAAAAACTAGCACAAATCGATTCTTTTATTTGCCACGAAAATTCAGTTCCGCTTACGTTTGTTGCCACACCACGTTTGTTCATTCGATTGTGGCCTCGAGCAGAGAACTCCCCCAAAAGCCAGGACCAGTATACCGTATACCTACTGAGATTGTATCTCAGACAGTTTTTCGTTTTCTAAGGTTGCCTGTTTTTTTTTTTTTGTGTTTTATTCTTTTTTTGATAATGAAAAGGTTAAAGTTGGAATGGGCGTAAAGAAAAGGTTATTCGCAGTGAGAGGGCGAGTATGCGGCTACAGTGCTCATGTTGCAGAAAACGAAAATTTCATTGTGTTTGAGGGGGGGGGGGGGGGGTGGAGGGAAAGGTTTTACCGCCGCCCACAATTGACATGTTTGGGACAGAATGGATGGGTCCTTTCCTTTGGTTGTGTTTCTCTTTCTAGTTTGTTGTTGTATATAATATACTCTTGTTGGTTAAATGAAACTTTGTGCGACGAGAAAATTTCTTCGTTTCTTTGTCACGCTATCTAATTAAGGACAGAGTTAAAAATACCCGCCTTACCATTGTGGTATTTCTCTGTCTTATGGCGAAACTAAATTTCCCAAAAATAATTGGCCACAAATGACAGATAAAACTTTAATTTGGTAGAATGATGGATGGTATTACTTTCCCATTTCTTCCATCAGTAATAGTACTTTTTTAAAGCAACATTGTAAGGGGGTAGGTTGAGCGGTGGAGCTATTGAAATGCTATAGGGGGACCTTGTGTAGAAGCTGACTCTGTGATGGCCTGGTGTTGATGTTATTGTTAGTAGGTCTAGTTATCGATTTTCTCCAACCATTCCCCTATATACATAGGTCAGTAGATGGTCGGTATGTGTATATGGAAAAAACACGCATTGCAGAACTGATTAAATTATGTCTTTGTGAGTAACAAGGTAAATGTATGATATCCTTGATCCGACTCACCATTTAACTAGCCTGTGGAAATAGCTAACAAAGAACGAGGGAGATGTAACAGAATGATCGCCGTGGCGTGTCAAAATATGCCTTATCAGAGTAGTGTTAATGTATCATCGATATGGACCTGTAGAAACTACCCCTCTCAGCGGATGGCTTGCCAGCTCAAAAATAAAATAAATCTATTTCCACAGTTGCGAGTTTGCGACACTCCCCTGGATCTGAGAATATGACTACCAAATTCGAGGCAACTACTTTTTTGAGAATACAAGAAGAAAGCTATACCTACCTAAGAGAGGAGACTTAAAATCTGGGTCGGCCACTGAATCTGAATGGATTAAAGAGGGAGGGACTTTAGAGGAAATATAGTCAGACAGTATTCCCCTTTAAATTTTGTTTCACTATTTTCCCATATTTGCGAGCATCTTACTGAACGCAAAAGACCCATATATAACCCTAGGCTCCTAGCTTCCCACACGAAATAATTTGAATATCAGTATAGTTTGTATTCAGACGAAGGGTCCATGAATTTGAGGCTGTAACCGAGAGGCTGGTGCAAGAAACTGATTTTTTTAGACAAGTTATACTTTCGAATATGAATTGTACTAAACGTGACATCACAATTGACAGCTAATGAGCTAAAACTTCGAGGCAGTAAGGGACTTTTGTCTACTTCAACGAAGAATATACATTTTGCCAATCGCTGTTTCTCTGGCTTCTGAGGCCAGAGGCAATTCCTAGAGCTCTATCTATAAAAACTAATTAAATTCTGTATTTATAAGACCTTAATTATTCCAGTTCCATTTTATGGCGCTCAATCTTGGACTGTATGTAAAGCGGATGGAAATATCCTCGGTCGCTTTGAGAAAAAAATCTTCGGTTCAACCTGCGTTGACGGACTTTAAAAGAGGATATTCAAATGAACTCTACCAGTTATGCAGCGACATCGACCTAGTTAAAAAATCACCTATCAGTCGTCTAAAATGGCTAGGATGTGTAGAGCGGACAGAAACAAATTTTCCGTAATAGAGCCCACAAGTCTAAACCGGAGGAGGGACGATGAAGATATCGCCTTAACTGAAGCGCACTATAGTAGAAGGAGCCCTCAGCAGACTTGGAGCGTGCAACTAGACGAAGTTATATATATATATAAATATATATAAATTTTCGAGAGATATTCGAATCAGACCACCATTGTTGGGTCTCTTTTCGTCTCCCTACCACTATAAACCCTACCCAGAGAAACTCTCTGGACTTCTCCAGAGTTCTTCCCTGAGTTCGATTCCTAGTGTTAACGCTAGCATCTGTTTATATGAGATCTGTTTCATCCAATGGGTCTCGACCCAATGTTTTCCCAAGATCCTCATTCTTCTGCCAGCCAAAGCCGGACATTGACACAATATATGTGCAGCTGTCTCAGATTCCTCCAGGCATAGCTTACAAGTATCATCTTCTCTAAGGCCCATCTTCCTTAGATGATACCCGAAATTACCATGACCTGTAGTTAACGCCACCACCCATTTCAATGTTCCTCGACTCATGCTTAGAACCTTTCTCTGAGTGGAGCAGGTCGGCCATTGTATTGCCATTTTAGCTTGTCTACATTATTCCACGGTTGACCACCTTCTCAGGTGTTCTGCCGTGATCCATTTGTGAATCAGCTGTTCTACCATTCCTCTACCAATTGGAGAGAATGGTTCTGGTCCCAGCAACTTTTCAGTTGACCCCTGTTTCGCAAGGGAGTCCGCCTTTTCGTTGCCGTCGATCCCTATATGTCCACGTACCCAGTTAACTATTTACCGGAGCTAACAGGCCTCATAGTTGAGGCCTCGATTCATCCTGAACTGTGTAGAGCCTTGTTTCAGATCTTTTGCGGTTACTTTATAACACAAACCTGGTTTGTGCTTTATAATTTTAGGGACGTAGTACGGTTCGTCATGGTATCTCCTCCTCCATTCACCGTCTATGCGGACGGAACTCAACATTTTTTAAAGAATTTTCCTCTCGAAACAACCAAGGCTAACGTCATCAACTTTTGATAAAGTCCATGGATCTGTGTTATACAGAAGGACTGGGTCGATTAGAGCCTTATAAAGGGTCATTTTAGATGTTCGAGAAATGTCTTTGCTACTCAGTTGCTTTCTTAGCCCAAAGAGACTGCGATTTGCAAGAGTTATTCTTCGTTTAATCTCAGCGCAGGTGGCACTGTCTTAATTCAAAGCGGGACCTAGGTACTTAGTCAAAGTCCCTAACCACAACAAAGTTATATCTGTCTATGGTGAAATTCTGTCCGAGGTGTCGGTGTTGGTCCATATCGCCATACCATAGTGATACTCTTAGGTATATAGTATATATAGGTACTCCTTACAGAAACAAGCTTAGATCTACATACTGTACGCGTGCTACCAGTCTGCGCTGACGCATTGAATACCAACTTTGAATAATGTAATTCTACCTACCTTTCATAGATAATATCAGCTCAGCATCGTCATCATTTTCAAATTCCCCCCACCGAATGTAGGCCATTATTTATACTAGGGGTAATCCCTTATAGCGTTGCCATCCGTCCGGGTTTTCGCGGACATGTCATGTACTCTTTTCCACCTAAGCGGGGAGCGTCCGGGATAGTTTTTCTAGATTGTCCGGGTTTTTAATTTTTTCATCGTCGAGAGAAAAGGATTCGAAATTAAATGAGCTTGAAATGAAAGTGCCAATTTTATTCCCGCTTTTTTGGGAGTGATTTTGAGTCGTAATTTGCTGCTTCTGAATTCTGCAAGATATTATTGTAATACCACCTTTAGTAATCGACAAAAGAAAGGTTCGACAACAATCAGTTCGGCAATGAATATAGAATCCCAGTAAATTTTATACCATTCAAAAGGAGATTGCTTTCTCTTCACCCGGCAGTGGAACGACTTTTGCTTATGTTTGAAACCCTAAAATAATATTTCAAAGATGTCAAAAATCCACCGAAAATATAAAATCTTGTTTGTGTTGCTATGCTGTCGCATAGACAGAGTTTCTTTCACTTTTTTTCAATATTTTAAAAATCCGTGGATGCCAGGCAAAATTTATGTAATTTAAAGCACATTCTTTTGCTTTGTAAAATACGAAATATATTTTGTCGCCAATAACTCGGGTCCCAAGCAAAATTTCCAAAATTCCAGATATTTAAATTATTTTTTTTATCTCTTCCCCGGAAACTAAGGAAATATCTCTAGGTATTTTAAGATTTGAGTTTAGTGAACTTCTTTTTTTAAAAACTTTAATATGTGTCAGAAAATCAGCGGAGAATACATGATTCCTACCACAATGAAAACGAAAAAGTTCAAATATTTTTGTAACAAATGGTACGCGTATTTTTGTCCTAGTTTTGTACTCTTTTTTGGATCCTATTTTGTCCGGAAAAGTCCGCGATTTTCATGCTTAATAACTACTTTCTTCAAAAGACTTCTGGCAACCTACCTATACAGGTAGTAAGATTGATGTCGAACTTGATATAAAACTATGTGATTGTGGGCCTACCCAGAGGACATCCATCTTATGCATATTATGGCAAGTCTGGGAAGCTTTCTGGGGACATGCCTTGAACTGCATCAAACCATGACAAAAATTAAATGGCATTTTTTTTGTAACCACCCAAGAGAAACTGATATATGACCCAACCTTGAAGCCTGGAGCGTTAAAAACCGTCTTAAAAACCGATCTTTTTACCTTTTTATAAGTATTTCTGTTCAAATGAAACGACAGCTTGTCGACAACAATGGATGGTTCTCAGAAGCAGTCTTAAAATTCCAAAATCGCAATTGCACCATGACTTCAATTCATCGTCAAGACAAACATTTTAGTTAGTTGGCGCCTTGTTAACTTTCATTCATCAGATGCGAATCGTACATGTTGGTAGCACCTCTTGAAGATCTTATAAAATTGCTTGGCATCCCTTGAACCTTCACGAAATATTCTAAAAAGTGTATTAGTCCGTCTTAAACTGAAAATATAAATACTCGAAAAGGTATACTTGAAAACCAGGTTAAGTAGCTAAACTCGGTATGAGTTAAACGAATATCTCAAGTCTCATTGACCTTCTAAAAGTGGAAGAGATAACTATTCAGGTTGATAAAAGTTTTTTTTTTTTGGAAAAGTTCCTGTAAATAGAATTTATTCTATAGGCAAACCACTTGGAAGGGTGGTGAATGGTAAATGTTCTAAATTAAGACATTTTACTTCACTCGAGCGCTTTTACAACTTTTACATCATCCCTTGTCATGTAGTACTATATACACACCCCTCGTAAACATGATGATGGGTAATCATTTTTGTTTTCTTCTTTTTTAAGGTATTCTTGATAAATTTTTAGGTATCACAAGTTCTTCAAGTTCTTCCACAAGTATCAATGGGTAGGTACAGATACGTACTCGAGTACCCTATAATGTATTGCAAGATAAGTCAGCCTCACTATGACTTCACTTGACTTGGCAACTTGCAAATTATTTCAAGCTTTATTACTAATTAGGATGAAAATTATGCATGAGTTGGTACAGCGAGAAGAAGAGTAAATATTTCAGAAAATTTGCATCAAAATATTATGCTGCATGCACAGATTTTGTGTGGGAAATCAAATCGAGTTTAGCTGAAAGCGGTGTGACATTGTGGAGGCTGCGGAATAAGTTTTTTTTTTTTTGTAAAATTGGATCCCGCGGCGACATAGAAAAGTTGGATGAAGAATCGTTGAAGAGGTAACATTAAGTGGATTACACTCAATGAATGCAAAACATCCTTGCCTTCGCCGCCGCGCCGGGTAAGTAAATCAAAACTGGAGGTGGAATGAATAGAGTTGAAATTATGTAGGTATGTATGTGAGTTTTTATCTTCTATAAAATCCTAGTAAATGAAGGGACATGCGGAGTAGTTTCTTCTGAGAAGGACTGGATTTGTGGTAGCACGATGTAAAAGTTCAGTATTTGTTTGGTATAGTTTAGTGGCAGATACTCAATGTTGTGAGTGTGAATGTAATGCAGACATTTTTGAAAAGGAAAAACATGCTGAAAATGTAATTGAATTTCCAACGAGCTTTATGCGTATTTAAGGGATTTTTCAATATTTTCCCTAGTACCGAAAAGCAATTGAAATAAAATTCCCAAACTATAGTAGAGGTAGATTGAAGACTAACCATAGGTACATCGATTTGCCGTAGAAAATATGTCGATTATTATATTATACTATCTTATGGTGCATTAATTCCAGTGTTGTTATCTCCATGTGTCCAATTTTTCCCAAAATTCCTTAAAAAAAACCCCTACATTTTTTCCCAGTAAACGTTTAATTTTTTTAAGTGATTTTTGGTCCCGTTTATGTTGACGGGCTTTGGAGAAGGAGATTTACGAGCTGTACAGCGACAACAAATTGATCAGAAAAGAACGTATCATTAGACTAAGATGGCTAGGACATGTAGAGCGAATCACGATCCGGCCCGAATAATCTTCGATTCCAACCCGGAGGTACAACGCAATAGAGGAAGACTTCGCTCGGGTGGGCAACTGGAGGCGGTTAGCAAAAGATCTGGTTAACTGGAGAAGCGTGTTGGTTGAGTCGCAGGTCCACATTGGGCTGTAGCGCCACCTAAGTATAAGTGAATTATTTTAAATAATGGAATTAGTCTCGCAATCAAATGGAGATGCATGAAGTCAAACTATATTGCAAAATAGGGCCGAAGTACAATATCTTTAGTAAATAGCTAAACCCAAAGCTCAAATCGGTTTCAGTAGAAATACTGAGAAATATTGAATAAAGTCTAAAAGGACGCCAGTAAGGATGCTCCAATGAAATACAATATTGAGATAAAAAAAAAAACGTGACGAGAGTCTTGGAAGAAACACTGCAGCAAAGCGAATTTAGAAAGTTCTACCGAGGGACCTTTTAAAGCGATTGGAAGTTGACCTTCTTCTACCAAACAATTTTGGAATATTCAAAAAGAAAATAGAGAAATTAGAAAAACATGCAGAACTGATAATATTGGCAATATTTCTACATCTACAGACTTGCCAAAGTGATCTCGACCTAGAAGGTCTATCGTGCTAGCATAGCCTATAGTGGGATATTTCTTAAATCAGTGGAAATTGAATGGGAAACTTTTTAAAGTTGAACAACACGATGAAATGGAAACGATGAAACGAAAAAGCAACAGCTCTATGGGCAATTATTCCGAATAACGAAGAAAAAAAAAAACTGAAAGAACTAGGACGCGTTGTGTAGTAGCTCGGGGAGAAAGAGACCTGGGATGGGAAAGGACATATTTGAAGAAGGGAACAAAAATAGAGGGTGTAACGCACATTTTAGCATTTACTTGGGCGCAATGAAAATACTTAAAATACTTGTAATCTACCCACGAAGCGAAATCAAAAGCGAGAAAAAAGTCCAAGTGAGTCCATTATATCCAGTTACGGGAACTATCCTTTGCATACCTTTTAGAAGACAAAAATTAAACCGCTTTTCTTATTTGAGGCACCAAGATTTAGTATGAATCACAGATATTCATAAAGCTTTGTTGTAGATATCTATATCATCCAGCTTGTTCTAAGAGTAACTAAGAATAAAGCATGTTTACCTACTGGAACCACCCTGATTAAAGTACGAATGTCAGGAGTTCCTTAAGATCCACATTCTCCAGATCCTCTAGTTTATCAAAAAAGTAGCTGTTAAGAATCCTCTGTCTAATGTTTTTAAGGGCTGGGCATTCGCAAAGTAGGTAGCGAACAGATTCTATTACTTCAACGTCTCTGCAACTTTTGCAGAAATCATTATGCATTATGCCCAACCATTCCACATGTACGCCTATCGCACATCAGTGTCTAGTAGTGACCCGCGTGAGTACCTATGCGAATATCCTTGCGTCTCAGTCCAATCATGAATAATTTAGACATCTTTTTGTTTACCTATAATTCTTTTGTGTGCCTGCAGGTATTGATATTAGTCGAGCGTAGGTTTGTTCTACTCCATCAGGATTCACTATCAATCTTCTTAGCAAGCGTGCTTAGCGGAGTTCTTACAGATTTTAGGGCCAACGATGCGTGTATTCCCGATCAGTTTCTTGCAAGCTCATCCTTTGCTGCGTTGGCTGATATTTATGAAGTTTTATGAAATACTCTAGCGCATTTTACTGTTCTGTATTCGACTATAGGAGTTTGATTTTGAGTTTCAGACTTACTTTAGAAATTAAATTATATTTCTAATCATTCAATAAAATTTCTTCAAACTGTAAAGACCTGTTTTTATTTACACTGGCGCTTTAATATTTTGTCGAAGTATTTCTTGCAATGGATTACTACCCTGGACTTCACCATGACTGATTCCATGGCTTTTATAGCCGATTAGCTGTCAGAGTATTAGTGATTTGTTTATCAACAATATGCCCGATGCCGCCCCTATAGGTCCTTTGCCGCTACGGTTATAGCAGCTATATTTCAGCTTGAAAGACACTGCAGTCATTGAGTAACAATTTTTAATTTATTTAGAGGCTTTATAAGCTGTACATTATCATAAGACGACGGTTAAGCATTTTGTGGTCGAAAAAATCGGAAAAGAATATTTTTTAAGTAGGTATTTATAATCTTCGCCAACTTTCCTACTTTATGTCCTACTGTCCTAGAGTCTTGTAAAGTGCCTTCAGGTAATTTTTTGTGAAGTTCTAATTTTGCAGCTTCTTTAATCCGATTTGATTGTTTTATTTTAAGAGGCCCTTATGGTCTGCCCATGTGCCTTCGATTTGCATCATTCACTGGATAATAGTTCGTAAAGTTATCAAATTTCCAACGTCAATATTTGAAGCAACATTTTCACGCGAAAGCTACATCGGTGCCTTTGAGTGCATAATATCATTCTGATTAATGACAGAAATGGCCAAAAACCTATTTACATGGCCACTCGATTACGACAGTATATACCAAAAGGTTTCAACGCTAGAAGTGCAATATGCAGTTCAAGTTGTAGTGAACTTAAGTGGCTCGTCGTCTATATGGGTCTAAATATGAGCAAAATAATAAAAGTGAAAAGTTCGCCTTTTATTTTATCAAATGTTTTAAAGCTTAAATAATAAAAGTAGGCTTTAGAAAATAAAACAAAAAATACCCGTCGGTTTTATTACTTTTACATTTTCATTACTTATATGGACTGGATGTTACAGCGCAGTCTTGGCGAGGAACGTTTCGAATTGGGAGATCTGATTATAAGTCATTTGCTCTTCGCTGATGATTTGGTCATCCTTGGGTCGTCTCAGACTGAACTTCAGAGCGCACTCGATCGGTTTGTAGCCGTTAGCGTTGAAGCCGAGATGAAGATAAACGTGAACAAATCTGAAGTGATGGTCGTCTCCAGAACGCCTGTTCAATGCACTCTGCATGTTAGTGGAGTCCAATTGAAACAGGTGGAGAAGCTTAAGTATCTCGGGGTCTTATTCACGAGTGATAGAAGGAGCAATGCTTTGTTTTCCTGTAGGATTGCTCAGACTGAATCAATTTTGAGACAGCTTGGTCATTATCAGGAGGACACTGAGCTTGGTGTCAAAGCTAAGTTGTCAGTCTTTAATTCGGTGTTTGTTCCAACTCTCACCTATGGTCATGAGGTTTGGGTAATGACCGAAAGAATAAGATCGCGGATACAAGCTGCCGAAATGAGATTTCTTCGTAGTATTGCTGGTGTGACCCGTAGAGATCGCATCAGAAATACCAGAATAGGTTAGGAACTCAATGTCGAGCAGCTACTTCTCCGGACGGAGCGATTCATGCTTCGGTGGTTTGGTCATGTTAAACGCATGTCCGTACCATCAGGTAGGCGTCCTCTAGGTAGACGAAGGATGAGATGGTTAGATCAAGTCCATAATCTCTTCTATACCCGTATGGGGATTGCGCTTGATGATTTAGAGTCGATGGCGGAGAATCGAGAGCAATGAAGGGTCCACTTGAGCAACCTACACCCGCGACCCACTTAATGGACAAGCGGACCATTGAAAATGATGATGATGATGACACCCGTCGGTCATTATTTACATTTTTTCATGGTAATATTTTAGGTGGACGCCATTTCACGTCAACAGTTGATCCCAATCGAAATCGTTTAAAGAGCATTTTCCCTTAAACGTTCGGCAAATTGATGAAATGTCGATATAATATCAGTTTAATCGAATTTCGCTTGTTTTTTTGTGCATGCAAATGTGTGTAACAGTGTACACACTTAACCTCACACTATATGTTTAACATGCTGCTAAGCACTTTAAAGACTCGTTACACAGTCATTATCCGCATCATCGTCATCGCACTATAATATACGATATGAGTGTACGAGTATATGTTATGTACCAGAGCAAGCCCAGAGCTATCATCATATGGAAGGGGCTTTTGTAACTTTGTAACGCGGAGCGGATTATGTTTTGTGTGGCGAATTTTATGGAGGGCATTCACGCGATTTCAAGGCAGTCATTATGCACACGGGGTTATTCTTGTAATCTTCATTCACATACACGTTTGCTTTTACACTACACATATACATGCCGCCAGTATAGAAACTTTAGACTTTTGTAATTAATATTTAAGATGTCGGCAGCGGCTGTGTAGGTACTGTACGTGGGTGTAGGTAGGTAAGTGCGAAAAGGGGTGTTTTTGCAAAAATGGCAGAAAGTAATTTTGGTTTAATTAAAACAATTTTGTTTTAATTTGTTAAAGGACCGTCACTGTATACGTTTCAGACTCTCAGATTTTAATATGGTTGGGGTGGTGTATAGTTAGTGATACGGGTTGTTCATTACGTGCTATGCAAATGATTTTAGTATGTGTGAAGGAAGTGAGGTTAAGAGTGTGTAACTAAGGTGATTCGTGGAATAATGTAAAAATTATTTTTTTTTCTGTACCTACTCTTTTGACGTAATGACGGATTCTTTGCGTCCTTTAATTGGTATGGAAAATACTTAATTATATTTAGTTACTTTGAGGGCTTTGGGCTTTATTATAAACTGGAAACAGTTTTCCTTTAAATTGTGCCTTGGGCTACCTATGATAACTGGGAAGTAAAATGTTAATGGACCTACCTTCAGAAACAGCTGCAATATTGTTTGGTATATTTTACACAATTTAATTATGAGATGTAATGGTGTGCTTACCTGAAAAGAAGCAAAAAGTAAATACACATTAGAATGGTTTATTTTGGATGGCATACTGAGCGTATTTGGCAGATGATTGATATATTTTATGATGATAATATTGTGATTAGTTGCATGGTTGTTGTAGTAAATAAAAAAGGAACAAAAATTATGATTCAAAATAGTCCTTTCAAGGAGTGCTTTATGCATTGGATGCACCTACAGAAGTTTGCTTCACAATTCAGACAGGTAAGTAGGTATACAATTTGAATAGTAACAATACACAAAAAAAAATGTGCACGACTGGGTCGAACGAAACTTTCTCGTTAATTGCCAATTTCGTAGAATCTCAGAGTCATTTCAGCGAATTTTGCGTTTAAAATCATACCTCAGGTTTAGTAACTGAACCCTTGTTAATTGAATAAGTACATAATACACATAGGTACTACATAAACATACGTAGTAGGTAACTGCAACACTTTATTACTTTCAAATTTCACCCCGAACTGACATTTCCTTCAAGGCAAGTGGGCGATGAATTTCAAATTATATTGCCACTGAAGTCTTGGGCTTTGCAAAAATATACCATGTGTGAATAAAGATCGGAATTTGGGTAGTAATTTTTGAGAAATATTCATAAAACGGCAATATTCTAGTTTTCTGATAAAAACTAAGTACGTGATCATGTTTAGAATGCTTATGTTGTCTTAAATATGTATTTTGACCAAAATCGTTAAAGCGGTTTTTTGTAAAATTATGCTTACAAATGTTACAATTTGGATTCGAAAAGCACTGTTACTTAGCTGAAAACTGGGTACGACGTATTCTTTAGGATATAAACATTACCTAGCAGTTACATTTTGAACCAAATCGAAAATGGCGTTTTCGAGATATGTGTAGTTTTTCAAGTTCCTACCGTTTTTAGCGATTGGGGTGGAAATCGAAGGACACATTCATGGTTCAAAAAACACTGTTTTTCAACTGTTTAGCTCAAAACTGAGCAAATGGTACTACTATGGATTTAAGCATTACCTGAAAGTAACATTTTTATCATAATCGAAAATGGCGTTTTTGAGATATGAGCAGTTTTTTAAAGTACTATTATTAGGGATTTGGGTGGATATCAAAGGACGCAGTCTTTTTCGGGAAAAACTGAGTTTGCTATCAAGTTAAGAATGACAATAGTACCTTAAAAATATATTTTTTTAAAAATCGTTTTTACCGTTTTCGAGAATAAGCCAATTTTCGAAACTGCCGTTGCTTTTTAGCGAAAAACTGCGTATGCAGTCATGTTAAGCATGCTTACATTAACTCAACTATCAATTTTGGTTCAAATCGTTAGAGCCGTTTTCGAAAAAATCTAAATTTAGGCATATTTCGTCATATTTCGTAAAATTTTTATATGGGAGGTACCGTTAATATTAGGGCTTACATAAAAAAAAAAGCCCAAAAACTCTAAATACGAAGCTTAAAGCAAATCCGTCCAAGCGTTTAGATTCCCCAGGGGTGGGACAGACAGACATACGGACGGACAGAATTGCGAGACCCACTTTTTTGAGTTCCCCTATCATCGTAATATCAGAATTGATCAAAATCTCGAGTTCGAAATTTTGTACGAAAACAATATCTTTCTCTTACTACGTATACGAGAAAGTTAAAAAACCCAGCTAAAATCAAGAATATCAGTGTCATTTCTAGCCTGTTCGTTGACGAAAGTATGGTAATCTCGAAAAATCGTATTCCAAGTACAAAAATCTTATTTTAAGCTCGTTTTTTCAAGACCAAAATTTCTTCTTTTCAGATTTTTAGTAAGCTTAAAAATTATACTTCAATCCTATTTCGGGATTATTTTATTACATTATGGAACAAATTTATTTTTGGTATTCAAAATCTAAACCTTAGATCTTGGTATTGTTGGTGTTGCGCTTGATTCAATCATGAACTGGTCCTTAATTTTGTTTTAAATATTTCTCCCGGGAAAGGCGAACCTATAACGCTTAATCAGCGCCCCGAGATGCTCGCAGATGTATGTTTGTTCTGCACTTAAATTGCTGCAAATTGTAGTCTTCTGGAAGCGAATTCCAAAGTTCGCTTGTCTTGTAACAGAAGGAGTTTTGGAAAATTGATCTCCTCGTGGTTGTCAATGTCATCTATCAAGTTTGTTTCGTCTTATTTCAAGAACAATGAGTCTCATATTAAGATTTAGCACATAAGAATAAAAAAAAATCGAAAATCAAGCTTAATCATACATTCTAGATTTTAGCTTGGGCTTTTTTTCTAAGAAATTTAACAATTTCAGACAAGTGGTGCGCTTCCGGCTATATAGACTGGCTTTTAAGTTCCCATAGCCAATATAGTAGATATTTTAAAAATTGTGCACCTAATTCAACAGTAGAATGAAACACCTAAAAGGTAGCATATATTTGGAAGTGGTGGACGAATTAATTTGAGAATTAATGAGCTGAGCAGTGAACCAAAATTAAAGCGATTGATAGATTTTCAATAGGACGTGTAAAAGTTACAAAAATAGTCACGGACTACATTGAGGAGAAGAAGAAATACACAAGTTTGAACCAGAAACCACGGAAGAAGGGTCCAACGAGATAAGACTCCCCAGTATTCCTCGTATTTTAAAATAATCTCTTTTCTTCTAGGAAGCAGTTTACTCTGCGTTTGCTCAAGAAATTCTGCACAGAACTCGAGCCGACTACGAAGACGCCATTATGGAATTTCTTCGAACTTCGAAGCAAATGTAAAGAAGGAAATCCAAGGTGACAGTTGGTGCGCACTCTCCGCTTAGAAAAAACAGCGTTTGTGTTGCCCAAAGATGTATCTGAACGATGATATACTCTGCCAGAAATCCCCTGAACAAATAAAAACGAGGAAAAAGTCACCATGTCGCAACCACTCATTAATGTCAAAGATGGTGCATTAGTTTAGTTAGACAAAATTTATTAAAAAATTTCTAGTCGAATGTAGACACCGCATGCAATCACCTTGGTGTTAGTCTTGTGAAACTCCTCGACGCGATCGGAGAAGGCGGGATTCCGTAGGACGCACGAATGCGTTGTGTTCTGCAAACTGAATGTAGCACAATGGTTCTTGAAGAGTCACAAACATGACTTTCTTAACCCTCGCATGGACGGTATCTACCCGTCTAGATATTTGGATTTTCCTTTTGAAATATCTCGAAAAATATGGAACCTACCTTGAATCCCTTTAGACTCAGTGACTAAATTATTGATCTGCATATGCAAATAGTAAAATTTACTTTTTTTGCTATTCGTTCGTAGTTTTTTTTTTAATTTAGGAATTTTTTCATACGCAAATGAACAGGATCTACCGGTGTAGATATATTTATTTTCATACATTATCCTATCATGGACTCAACACTGTTTCAACACCCGTCAAAGTCATACCCTCGGGAACAGAACCAAATTAATTGTGGTTTGCTGGCCATGAGGGATTTGAAGGAAATGAAAAAAAAAAAACTGACGAATTTAGCTTAGAAACCTCTTTCACGGGACCGGAATCTTTCGCCATACCCCGAAATCGGCTATAAACTTAGCCATAAAAGGTACAACAAAATTTAAATCTTATATGAGGAGATTATCTCAGGTCTAAGAAAGGCCAAACGAGCTATCCAACCATTGAATCACAATGTCCATAGCAGGCATGATATCAGAAACCTATAGTTATTCGGCCCTACGAACGAAGTCCTAACTGGAACTAACTCCCACTAGCCAAATGAACTAAGTCCCACCAAATATGCAGTGGGATTTAGTTCATATGTTGGGGAGATAGTTTGTTTGAAGTTTGTAGTTTGTAGTTTATTATGAACAAATTCCCAATGAATTAAGTCCCAATTTGAGAAAAGTGTGAGTTACTTCATTTAGGGTGAGAACCAGCCTCGCACTTAATCCAAATCCAACAGTGACCCCAAGCAGCGGGGTTACATATTCCCTTGTGCCTAATGGGAGATCAATTTCCGTAGGCACAGTGGTATATGTAACCCCCCCCTGCTAGGGGTCACTGTTGGATTTGGAGGTTGGGAGTAAGTTCAATTGTTACTTAGTTCTTAAAGAACACTATTGAGTTTTAAATCATTCTTATATTGGGACTTTATTCATTCTTAGTTGGGTCTTAGTTCCTAAAAATAAAAATTATGGGAGTTAGTACATAATGAACTAAATTCCAAATTTTCTGGGACTTAGTTTATTTTGGCTTGTTAGTTCCAGTTGGGACTTAGTTCGTAGGGCTTCCCTGTGGATCGTCGTTTCTAATATACCACGGTGCTTTTACAATTTCTCGAAGCATTTTATTTTGAAAAGATTGTATAATATTGGCATTTGTTTTCTTGGTGCAACCCCAAAGTTGTATACCATAGGTCCACACCGGCTTTAGCACTTGCTTGTATAGAAACAGTTTGTTCTCGGTACTGAGCTGGGAATGTTTTCCAAGTAACCAGTACTTTTCTCTATATATGAGTTCAAGCTCTTTGCTTGAATTTTAGCCACTTATTCTTCCTTTTCATAAACATTTTTTCTGAGATCATCCCATTAAAAAAATCATAAAAAATATTAGCGAAGAGATTTTTGGAAAAACATTTCTGCGCTCACTATTAGAATATTGTTTGAAGAAACTTTTTGCATCAAAATATTTTTTTGTGGACCGAGAAAAAAAGTCAAAAAGTAGACTTTTACAAAAAAGTTTGAAATTTTCAGTGGGTACTTAATGGGTTAAGGAAAGTTTTGTATCATTCAAACGCAATTTAAATGACCTTTCCATGGATGACAAAATTTACATGAAGTAAGTTCAAATTTATGAATAGAATTAACTTTACTTTTGTGTAAATAATTACGCCGACGACTGAATAGTGTGGCCACAAAGCGTAATCGAAAAGCTTTACTTCCCCAATCATGGGAAAATTTTATAAAAAAGTTTCTGCCTTAAACAAACTCATTACTCGCCCTTAAATGTTATAAATTGGAAACGTTAATATAGACACTATAGTATATGCAACTTTTATGCAATGGAAAATATTCAAAATAGTCTCACCCTAAATTAAGGAACCCACAGAGCTCCCTTTAAATTTCAGAACTTCCCTAGAAACATGTGATTAGCATACACTTTAACAAAGTTATTAGCCGCCCATTTCAATTTTGCACAACTGCGAAATTCTCTTTCAGCTGACTTGTAGCTGTAGATATACTATAAAGGTTTAGCCCGTCAGTAGTGGACATGGACACAGTGGTGGAAAAGAGCAGCAGCAAGAGAGGCTTTCGCATCGCTAGCTATAAAACTTTATGTAAATAACCCACTTAAAAACAGAGCCCAAGTAATGTACTTAAATATTAAAACGAAACATAGAAAACAAAAGCGCTTCTCGTCTTTGAGAAAATATTTGGTCCCAACAACCCCTTATTCCATGCCGAAACTAAGTTCGTCATTAAACACTTGAGTTTATCCACTAAACCACTTCTTAATGGATGGAACCCTTGAAAATTTCAAGTCGTTAAGGCATTTCATAATGGCACTTCAGGGTTAAAATTAACAACTTCCATCCCTCTCTGGCGTGCACGATTAGCTTAGCCTTCGACAAATACACCTCAAAATGCAAATTCAAACCGACTACTGTGACTACACGGACTATACTAAACGACATGCCAACGAAGACGAACAAGCAAATTACAAAACTTTGGTCTTGGAGTGTCATCGTCATCGTCATCGTTGTCACAAGACTCAAAAACTGAACAAAACCACTTGAGAGTTGGAGGGAGCGTGTCTACTCGCGCGAGCAATCATCTTTATGGCGGATTGATGTGATACAAGGGTTACGACGTATATCCCATACTACAGTAGCTCTTGGTTTTTTTGGCCCATCAATCAATCCTGGTCTTGCCTAACTACCAACTAGTGTGTGGCATTAAATTGAATCGTAATTAATTGCATGAATTATCAAAATTGATATCGAAGGCGAATATTACATGCGTCCTTAATATTTATTATATCAAAGTGCACCAACACTAGGGGCGGGCTTTGAGTTTTGATTAGCCCCTGTGACTTCTGACAGCCAAACTGATTTTGACAATCCATTTATAAGCTTGTCCTGTGTCGGTGCTCGGTGGGTGTGCGTGTGTCCGTTTCGATGGGGGATTTACGAGTACTTCGATTTGAATCAGTTTTGATGGCACAAGTCATCCATAAATATCTTCTCGGCTCGTCATCCTTCAATTGAGATGGCAGAGAGCAACAAATCATAAATCCAATCGTCCATAGCACAGTGATGCGGTGTGGGTGGGTGTCTACATGTACACATGTATCAACATCACGTAATCCTTGTGTAAGGATCAATATCATAATTACAAATATGGAATTCGGATTAGGGTGGAATACATAAGTGGATTTTGTGGATTGTATACACTTATGAGCAATCGAGCCGAAAAAAGGCACCGTCGATAATTCATCCTTCTTCGACAGAGAAATAGCCACCCTCTTCGCTCCCTTTGCGCGCATATTAAATGAGATGATAAGCATAAAAGGAAGACACTGGCACATCAATTTCGAGGATATTTTGATGTGTTGCGTGACTTCTGATTGGAATTTAATGATAAAGAGGACACCTATTTGTTTCTTTTGGTAAGTACCTACCTACCCTACTCCCTGACTATATGTCATGTGAATTTTATTGTTTTTGCTGGCCCCCAAAGACACAATATTGTTCTGACGTTTTATTGTTAATTGTGGCGGCGTCATAATTAACATGTTAAGTGTACGACTGCGAAGCCTCGTTTTAAATGGCTATAGACATTGCTGGGTTCCTTGCGAAAGTCGCTGTGGTTATGTTGTATTGTTTGTGGTCATTAAATTATGACTTTATAGCTGTTTTTTTGTCGAAACAAATTAAATTTTTTTGCCATGAAGCTATTTTTTTTATATACGCACTGAAGGTCTCTTTAAAGGTTTACGTGCTAGCATGACATTAGAATGAGCGAACATAGCTTTCGCTAGTTTATTTGAATGGCCAGAGTAAATTAAAGTTAATTGTGTTTTACACAGGAAATGAAACACTTCACAAAGAATGCCATGGATTTCAGATTTTAGTGCGAAATTTATGTTAAAGTAGAAAATTTGCGAAATATGGGCGGCCTGTGTAGAGAGGGCCGAAGAAATCGATATGACTAGGTGGATGAGAGGGTAAACTTTTGATGTGATTTTAATTGGACTTTGCCTTAAACCGTAGAAATCTGTATCAAGTTCTGAAGAAGTCCGATGATGAACATTTGTGAAAATGTCAATTCAAGTTGAGTACAATTTGTTGGCTAACTTACTGTTCAGTTGGAGAATTTATTGGAAAGGTGTAAGGGGTGGGATATGTCAGTGGGAGAATGTCTGCCCTCGGTAATTTGGGAACACCTTTTTAAACACTTCTGGAGAGATGAAACTATGTATAGCACTTTGTACTATGGATGATATTGGTCGTTCCAAGATAAAAGCTGCCATAAAGTTTTAGAGTCCTCATGAAATTTAAAACAGTCCACCTTGAAATTTAAAACAGAAAATCATGTTCCATAGGACTTAGGACCATTAATGCCCCGCATTTTAATATCTCGTTTTCAATATCTGAAAACTGAAATCTCGCAAATGTATTGGGGACAAGCTGCCCCTTTGAAACTCCCCCCTTTTTGGGGTCACCGTTGGGCTTGGAGTGGATGCGAGGTTGGATTGGGATTTATTTAAAAAATGCGAAATTTCTTTATTAGAGATTTTCGTTTGTGGGCAATCATACCGTTCCCTGGGTAAATTCTTTCTAAAGGTGCTAGTGCACGATATGTAGCTCGCCTCATATATATGTAGTACTGACGTCATTTTGACGTCAGCGAATGGTCCCAATGGGTACATACCGTGTACAAGCTCTCTTTGTGCACTCTCTGTTGACGCCAGAGCCACATATATATGAGGCGTGCTACATATCGTGTACTAGCACCTTAAGACTTAGAGAACAATTCGACGGAACCTCGAAGCTGAACCAGAAAACTCAACTAGTAAATTTTCACAAGCAAAAGGAATATACCTACCGCAGTTTGTCATTTCTTCTATTGATGATGTAAAAATACCTCAGATATCTATGACTTATATACTGACCAAAAGCACAAAAAGTTCGGGAAAACCCGAAGACCATTGCCCAAAATTTAACTCTGAACTATAGGAAGACCTATTCCTGGCATATGTGGCAATCTCTTATGGTCGCCGGCAGAATATAAACCCACTTATCTATAAAGGAAGTGGAAAAAGTTCAAAGACTATTGTGCATCGGCGCCAGCACCACCCAGTGCGATCAGGACAAACCCAGCTCAAGACCTTGAGGCTTTCTTTAATACGCTTGTTCTATGAGAATCAGATAAAATCAGTCAAAAGGAACAAGTCCACTAGACGAACCTGCAGAAATGCTTTTGCACTGAACTTCGGAATGTAAATTTGTATCTAATTGTGAAAAAATTTTTGCGATAAGAAAAAGTACGACTAAAGCGAGAGAACAGATCGGTGAATAAAACAATCGAGCAACCAGGAGCAATAAATGAATGTGAACGTGAAGTCCACAACTCGATCGATGACAGCTTACATCTCACACGTCTAAAACAAAAAATAAAATTGCGTGTGCCAAAAGCAAACGTTTGAACCGATAATGTTCACTTTTTAGTAGAGTTCAGGTTAGCGAAAGGAAGAGAAAGCTATTCAGGATATTAAATGCGTCAGCGCATACTGTTAACATTGGATTGCAACAAATCAGACATCATTGGCAAAAATATGCAATGGAACGGACAGGACAAAGGAGGTGTACAAATACAAATATACGGTGATAATACTGCCGTAGGATTATGTAGGTATATGAGTTTGAAATATGGCCACAAAAAACGAATTTAATAAATTTCGTCCTAAGAAAACAGAACGATGAAACATGTGCATTAAGACACATCGAAAATTGGAATAACTACTCGTATACACAGGACCAAATGCAAACAGAGTACAATTTCCCGGACATGTGTCAAGATTCAACAATGAGAAAGGAGACAACAACGTAGGTACTGCATGAAAGGAAAATACTCATTGTATTGTCTATGGAGGAAACTTTTGCAAAACCAAAATGATTGCCATATCTACGAGCTTTTCAATGAACTTGCTATAGTTCCAAACAGCTCTAAAAGTATACATGGAACTGGAGTAATTCTAAACTTTTTGTAGTCATATTGAATTTCAGGCAACTCATTTCGTACGAAATATCACTATCACTGTAGATTTATGCATGTCAAGCGATTTACCTTCGCAAGGAATTTTCTAAAATACAAATCCTTTCAAAAGATATTTATGAAAACCTGCCAAACCAGCTTCAACCCTAAATTTAAAATTATACCATCCATATCTAATCCATATCCATACCACTTTTTAAAAGGCAACATCCGTCTGTTCGTCCCTCCATAACTCGAACACCATTCATCCGCTTTTGATAATTTGTTTTCTGATTTATAGATGTGTGGCCAAATTAGGCCATAGGGTAGGTGATAATTGTAGCGGATTAAAGGGGTCGCGGGGAGTAAGGGGGGGCCTCACGAACCGTTAGCCGTATGAACTTGAAAGTTTGTATGTTTTAAGTCAAAATTATTACATGCCTCATTCATGGTGTTTCAAAATTCGTCCTATATGAGTTGAAAAAAGGGGGTGCAAACTTTTCTATTTCGACCTTACTACGCTTAACTTGCCAATAAACTCATAAATCTATGTATGTTAATTCAAGAAATGCTTTTAATTTTTAGGCAATACTTCACCAAGTATTTTGGGCTAGCATTCGTCTTTCTGGCCCATCCAGAGGGCAGGATATAATAAATTGAAAACAGATCTTATTCGGCCAAATGCAAAAAAAAATTGCTATCTCGATTGCAGTTGTGCTTAGGGGTGGTTTTATATTGCGTTCTAAAAATAGAATAATTATTACTCGCACGACACGAAGGCATTCAGAATGCACATTGTACGTGGTCATGAATGGCGTAGTTGAATTTGATGTAGGGAATGGATATGCATAAAACAAACTTTGTACATTATGTAGGTGATGGGTAAATAGTTATGCACAATCGTACATACATAATATTTGAGATCTGTAGCTATAGAAAGTGTGACGAGTTTTCATTTAGATATGTGAAATATTATGTCCATTGTCTTTGAAATTTTGCACGTTGGTTTATTTCTAATCACAACACAAGGCGGTTAACGGGGTATTGGTAAATGGATGATAGGGGCGAGCCCTGGAACTATTTCGCTGATTTTAAAATTTTTTTCAACATTGTACTAGTTACATCCTCCGGATTAGTATTAGGGGGAGGGAAAACGGGAGTTGGAACTGCCTCTGGAACTATTTGGTCATTGCCGGTGTTGACCTCCGACAGCCATGTTTTACACATGGAGTGGGTACCTACTTGCGCCCACTAAAAAGCAACATGTATAGTTTACAAAAATTCATTGCGATAAATAATCGTGTAAGCTTTAAAAAGAGGAAAACATATAAACAAATGTATTATGGTAACTCAAACAAATTTAAATTTTATTTAAAAAGAAACATAAACCGGCGGACGGAGCCGCGGGCATTGCTAGTAAGTTTATAAAAAGAAGCAGCAATTGTAAAGGAATTTTAGAAATGCATCAATACGTCACGTGGATGCATGCATAATCGAAACAAATATTATTAACTAGATGACCCGTTGAACTTCGTCCTAAGATTGATTTTTTTGTAACTCTTCATAAGCGATTATATATCGCAATCAACTTTCAATCTTCAGTTCCGTCCGATCTCAAGGCGATCTCAAGGTAATATTGGCTGCACTGTGTACAGTTTAGGCTTTGATGGGTGATTAAATGAAATTCAAATAAATTCAGACCTCTTTGCTCAATGTTTACCAAACTTCAAAGTTTTTCGACATATCAATTTTTTTTAGTTATTTTTTCGTATGAGAGGTTTCACGCCCAAACTCACAGAAACTCCTTTGGGCCAATAACAAATAATTTCTTAAAATTTCAGCCCTTTGGACTCGGTATAAATTGTAGGTTCACAAACGAACGAATGGTTCTAAGAAGCTAAGTCTAGGGTGCCTATATACAGACCTTTTGCGTCATCTATCTATTTATTTATTATTTCTTCAAAAGCTTCTATTAATTAATTTGTACGGACTTTTTAGAATTTAACATCTGAATCTGAACGAAGCTTCCAAACTCCTTGTATACCAACTTTACAATAGAATTTATTAAAGTCTTTCCAGAAACTCTGAAAAAGTTAAAGTATCGATTTATGTTCTCCTTTTTAATCATACCAAAAGCTCTTTAAAAACTTTATTGAAACTGAAAGGGATCTGTAACTAGACTGAATCAAAGCTGAACTATTAGTTGGGGGCACCTACCATACAATAAAGTTATTTAAAACACTTTATATTGACATTAATGGAAGCTTAAGGCTTGAAATTTTGTAAACGGACGTATATTGCTTGTATGTAATTTAAAAAATATAAGTGGGAGTAGTAAACGGGGCGTGGCACGGGCCAATTTGGAGTACTACACATACATTGTCTTGATTGATAAAAATATATTTTTAAGCAATACAATTTTGGAGCAAGGGCAAAGCCAACTGGGCACAGCTACACAGGTATAATTTTGATTAAATTGGTATTCCGGAAAACCTCAAATTTTCACAAAATATATCAAATGCACTCGCTCGCGCAGTCTTTAGGATTTGACACACAGAAATTCCTTCACAGTCATTTTTATAAATATAACGCGCAGGAAACCTACCTAAGAAAGTACATAAGGAGCAGTTAGTATCTCTTAAAATTATGTCTAACGCCCTATTGGTGAAAACACTTCAAAAATTAGATATGATCAATTAGTTTGTGAAGCACGGGAATCTCAACAAAGATCTAATTATAGCAGACTGAGCCACTATCTATGGAACACAACATATATCTTAGTTAACCAATCATTAATTATATTTCACACTGCCCAGATCTTTCTACACTGTGCAACATATGCAACCGGAAAGATCGTGAGGATATGTACCACTCTATAGCAGTTCTTACAGAATTCCGGTTGAATATCTTTTGAGTACGTATGATGGAGTTAGATGAAGCGATCAGCATATTCAACAGCTATGAAGTTTGGACGCATTACAATGTTTCAAATCGATCGCCAATAACTCGGACTTCAAGCAAAATTTCCAAAATCGGAGAAATTAGTTATCTTTATTTCTCATAGAGAGTACACAAACCGAGTTTAAAGTCAATAGGATGAAAAATAAAATTTCCCCATACAAACTTTTACCCCCCCTTTTACCCCTTTAGGGGTCGAATTTCAAAGAATCCTTCCTTAGTGGTTGTAGGTATACATCATAAAAAAAACCTCTATGCAAAATTTCAGCTTTCTAAAGCAAATGGTTTAGGCTGAGCTTTGATCATCTGTCAGTCGGATACTTCATTTTTAACTTTCTCGTATACGTAGTATCTAAGAGAAAGATATTGTTTTCGTACAAAATTTCGAACTCGAGATTTTGATCAATTCTGATATTACGATGATAGTGGAACTCAAAAAAGTGGGTCTCGCAATTCTGTCCGTCCGTATGTCTGTCTGTCCCACCCCTGGGGAATCTAAACGCTTGGACGGATTTGCTTCAAACTTCGTATTTAGAGTTTGTAGGCTTCCCGCTCGGGACGTTTTTTTTTTTTTTATTCTAGCCCTAATATTAACGGTACCTCCCATATAAAAATTTTACGAAATATGACGAAATATGCCTAAATTTAGATTTGTTCGAAAACGGCTCTAACGATTTGAACCAAAATTGATAGTTGAGTTAATGTAAGCATGCTTAACATGACTGCACTGAACCAAATTTGGTAGTCATATTGACAAAAAAGCAGGTAGACTTGAAGAAATGGCGATCAATATAAGGTCAACACCTCCTATCCGTTGTTTTGACAAATATTTTGTTATATTTAAGAAATATTATCATTTTGAAAATAATTCATTAAATTTTTCGTTGTGGTGTTAAATCCACAAAAATTTGTTGTAGTGATAAAATTTCATCATTCTATCATGTTCTTCATTTTAAAAAAATATTCTTCAAATTGAAAAAAAAATTCTTCAAATTGAAAAAAACATTCTTCAATTCGACGCACCGTTCACCTTAAAATAACGAAATTTTCTTCATTTTTACGTATTATTTCTTTAAATTGAAATTCAATTGTTCATTTCAACACTTTACTTTATTCATATTGAGAAATTATGCTTCAATTTTATGCATCGTTTTTCTTCAAATTAACTTACTTATTTATTCAAATTAATGATTTTTTTCCGTCATTTATCGCTTTTTTTTCAAATTGACACAAAACAAAAAAGAAACACTTTTAATGTCAAAAACGTTTTATTTTTATTTTCTTAGCATTAGGTAAATTATAAATTTGAAATTTTTTTGTAACTTACATACATACTATTTATAAGTGAATATACTGGAAGATGGTTTTTGTCATAATTGGAATTGATAAAAGACAGTCTGGCTAAAGGTCCTTCAAGGTCCTAGCTAAATTTGAAAAAATGAAACAAATTGAAAATATTAAAGTTTGTTTATGTCATTGGGAAATACAACGAAGTTCTTACGGTTCATTTATGGTGATCATTTTCTGAATGTTCTTTTTCTTGTTGCATCTCCTCCGCACATAGCCCACGGTTAATCCAACTATGAGAAAACTAGCCTAGAAAAATGGGAAAAAATATTATAATTAAAAGTGCACTTTTTTTTAAACCCATTCAACTGCGATTATAGGTAGAAGGATCATAACCAAAATTATGACAAATATTTCTATATTACTTACGTTTTTCTTATACAAATGTGTTTGAGAATGACTTCCAAGCGTGTGCACTTACCTATTTAATTGCTTTACTTTAATTTATAAATTCTTTATCACAACTTTACTTTGGCAATTCACTTTCTAGAATAAAACTTATCACTTCGAGCGCAACAGCGAACAATAGCATTTTAAAGAAACTTCTTCAAATTGATGAAAAACCCATAAGATTCTAAAAATATGTTATGAAAAATTGTTGATTTGAATAACTGATTCTTCTAAAAATGAATAAAATATTTTCTTCAATATCACCTACGGGATTTAGTTCAATCAACGATTTCAATTTGTCAATATGACGAAATTTCATTCGTTTGAATAAAATACTAAATCGGACAGCAGTTGAAGAAATTTATTGACTTTGAATATTAAATTTTCAATAAAACGAAAAGTTTTATGAAAAATTGTCGATTCGAATAATAAATTCTTCAAAGATTGACAAAATATTTTCGTCAATATCACCTCCGCGATTTGGTTCAGTGTGCATACGCAGTTTTTCGGTAAAAAGTCCAGCAACGGCAGTTTTGAAAATTGGCTTTTTCTCGAAAACGGTAAAAACGATTCTAAAAAAAATGTTTTTTAAGGTACTATTGTCATTTTTAACTTCATAGTAAACTCAGTTTTTCTCTAAAAAGAGTGCGTCCTTTGATATCCACCCAAAATCCTAATAAAAGTACTTTAAAAAACTGCTCATATCTCAAAAACGCCATTTTCGATTATAATAAAAATGTTACTATAAGGTAATGCTTAAATCCATAGTAATACCACTGGCTCAGTTTTGAGCAGCGTTGCCACAAAGTGCCCGATCGGGCCATTTGGCACACTGTTTTGTATTTTGGCCCTTCGCCCCGGGCCAACTCAAAATGGCCCGTAAATCTTAATTTTTTAATTTCATAAAACATAGATCCACTTACCAATGTTAAGCTTTTTTTCATATTCTAACTGTCAACGACTGCTCATAGGTAGATACGTTAGTTTATTATTCTGACTTAATTTTGTTTGGCAATTTTTATCTGACAAAAAATGGATTTTACTACAACTTCTGTTGATCGTACGTAAAAAAGTTGCTTAATATAGTTTTTAGGATATTATTCAAGGATAAACATTTTATAAGAAATAAAAATTTATTAAGTAAAAATTTTGAGAAAAAAGCATTTTAAGTAAAAAAATGAAAGAAAACATTTTCAAATTTTGGGTTTAAAATTGCCTTGTCTTCAAAATGTACAAAACAATTTTTGGACCTATAATAGTTTAGACGTTATAGCGTTTTAAGTGGTAAAAAAAAATAAATTGGTGGCGCAACAGGCGGGTGACACCCAAGGCGAACGGCTAAATTGAGAAGCTTTTTCATGACAGTCATACTCTCGGATGTTTGTCAGACGTTCGCGAGAGGTGGCGCAGTAGAAAAAAACCTTAAGATGTAATTTGTGTTTTTCCGGGGATCGAACCTGGGATCCCTCGCACAGTAGGCAACGTTGGTTTTGAGCTAAACAGTTGAAAAACAGTGTTTTTTGAACCATGAATGCTTCCTTCCCAATCGCTAAAACCGGTACTTTAAAAACTGCTCATATCTCGAAAACGCCACTTTCGATTTGGATGAAAATATATCTGCTAGGTAATGTTTATATCCTGAAGAATATGTCGTACTCAGTTTTCATCTAAACAGTGTAATAACAGTGCTTTTCGAATCCAAATTGTAACATTTGTAAGCGTAATTTTACAAAAAACCGCTCTAACGATTTTGATCAAAATGCATATTTAAGACAACATAAGCATTCTAAACATGATCACGTACTTAGTCTTTCTCATAAAACTCGAATATTGCCGTTTTATGAATATTTCTCAAAAATTACTACCCAAATCCCGATCTGTACTCACACACGGTATATTTTTGTAAAGTCCAAAACTTCAGTACATAGCAATATAATTTGAAATTCATCATCTACTTGCCTCCTTCAAATGTCAGTTCGGGGTGAAATTTGAAAGTAATAAAGTGTTCTAGTTAATACGTAGGTTTATGTTTATGTAGTATGTATTTACGGTATTAATTACACCTTGAGTGGGTATGATTTTAAACGTAAAATTTGCTAAAATGACTCTGAGATTCTGCGAGATTCGCAATAAACGAGAAAGTTACGTGCGACCCAGTCGTGCACATTTTTTTGTTTTGTTCGTATTGCTGTATTTGAAACAGGAATACAATTCCTGTGCAGGGGCAAAGCTGGACGGGTACAGCTAGTTTATTTTATAAATACATATAATCATTTTGTTTTCGATTTCAAATAAAAATTGCAATAAAATACTCGTATGTAAAATTTAAGAAAAATCTTATTAAAAATCAGAAGACCATTAATTTAAGCACAAATTGAAATAATTTCAAATGAAAATTTCATTTCAGCACACAACACCCTCCGGCTTTGCCGTTAAATAATATTTTTAAAGAAAAAGTATAAAGTGTGATCGTTAAAATAAATTAACCGCATAAATATCAGCTCTCTGTAAATATACTTATAGGTACACCTAGATATAAAATATATCCTTGGGCGTAGAAAAGTCCATACAAAATGAGATGGACTGAAATACGGTTTTCGTTTAATTTGTACGTCTGTGTGTGGATTAAATACCTACCTACACTTTTTATTGGTTTTTTTTTTTTTTTTTTTTCATTTTGTTTGTTTTCATTATTTATTATCTACCTCGTCAGAAATGGAATCATCATCGGGCAGCATCTCTGTGGTTATACACAAACCCACTCGATATTACACTGAATTCATTAGGAGATTTTTTTCTGTTTATATTGTCGGTGTAACCATCATAAACGGTGAGAATGCCCAATTAAAAGGATAATGTTAATTATGTCGAATATACGAACAAGTAACCCTTTTTGGTCGTTCTTTTATCTTTGGGATGAGTTTTGGTTTATTTTTTTCTTATAGCTGCCTTACTTTGATTGGAATGGCAAAAATTATTTTATTGTGAAGCTTGAAATATTATTTAAGAGAATTTTTTTATACTGCATAATATGGTAAGCAAATTTAACCAGTTATCAATCAATCAATTTTGCGAGGTCAATACTGGAAATCATGTGGAGTCGGAGTAGTTGCTGATGTGGAATTTTACCGGGAATTACATTTTTACCATTTGCGGTAGATGAAGCCAGTTGATTGCAAAAGGTAGAGATCGAGACTGATTCGTGAAGAGGACGTCCAATTAAATCAATACATTGGGTGGCGGTGAAATTAAATAAATATCTCTTTTTACAATTCTTATAATTACAAGTAGGTAGCTTTGCATTTTTTCCGATTGTAGGTATAACGTGGTCCTTCGAACAATGGTTGATTCGACGGAAAGTGTTTAAAGATGGAGGAAGAAGATAACAAATATTTTTAATTAAAAAACTGTTCGTTTGACCTTAATTATATTCTTATTCAATAAATGCAAAGCTGATGGAGGATGTTGAAATGGATTTTGGCAATGGCGGCCCTTATTGAAGATACAGGAAGACCCAGCGCGAGAAATCATCGATTGAGCCTTGCTTCACAATGTTGTGGGAGATTTTATTTCCCGCAATCTCATTGTGACCTGGAAAATAGACAAGAGCGAGAATAAGAGTCAACCAGGTCAGTATCGCGACCGTATTTTTGAAAAGTCCTTTGCATTCCCGAGCTATGTATTTTAAAATTGGTTACAATAATGATGAAGGCTTTAAGCGAAACCAAACAAAAGCCACCACGACTATATGATGGTACCTATATTGCTTTGAAAGTATAGTCCTAGATAAATGTACCTATCTATTTGTAAAAAAAAAAAAAAAACATCTAGAGCAGAGTCAGGTATACTCGGGAAAGCTCCATTGCAGCCGAGAAAGGCTGTCACATATTTCCGCGACATACCTCTCCACCACCGAGGCTTGGATTAAAAAATGCCTTATATAGATCCAAAGAAACTTTTTCGATGATAAGCCCCACGTCTTGCAAACAGCCCTCTTAGCTCTTCAACTGCCAGAAAATTGAGAGGGACTTGGATATCTTCAAGTTGACATCCTTTGCCGAAAAAAAGTCTTATCTACGATCACTCAAAAATATTTCGCTTTATCGGAGATCTTTATGGTGACGCCTTTTACCACTGGCTGAGTCAAGTCACACCGGTAACAATCGTCTGTCTCATAAAGAGTACCGAATGCCAATTCCTAGTGCAGCATTTATGGCATAGAGCTAAAGCTTTCTACTGAGTGTATGCATGAGAGAGTCAACTACCACAATGGTGGGAACAGAAATCGACACTTTCGACAACCTCTTTTAACCTCTGCCATATTGTGGCGGACACATTTAGCATCTACAAACAAAATCCTGTTCATAAAAATTTGTCTGATTCACAATATGTACCAATATCGATCGCGTCTGTCCCATGCTGTCTAGTGGAGTGCCGGTCGCACTATCGAAAGCGCCCTCTATGTCGAAGAAAATCACCATAGCATACTCTTTTCTATTAAATGGGCATTTAATTGTAGCAACTAGATTCTGAAGAACAATCTCATAGAATTATCACAGATAGTATCTCAAAGCTTACCAGCAAGAAGGAAGACGGACTTAGGTCCAAAATTCTTACATGATTTAGAGTCGATGGCGGATAATCAAGAGCTATGTATGGTCCACTTGAGCAACCTTCACCTGCAACCCACTTAATGGATAACCGAGCCATTGCAAATAAATGATTGAATGAATGAAAAAAAATGTGACGTGCTTAAAAGGATTTGCACAAGTTTGCAGTGAAAGGTTCATGCCACCTTTCAAGTCTAAGGAAGACTTTCTTACGGTAAGCTTTGTTTTCCATGTAAGTACTCGTATACATGTCTAGAATTATTTTTGTATACCTAAAAATCACTCGTCGTTGCTGGGATTACCAAGTGGAAGAATTTACCAGACTGATATCGAACCTTCAAGCTCCATTCCCATAAATATGTACATACATCTCGCCATCGAATTAAACCAAACTATCCTCTTGACAGCTCATGTCTATAAGTGAAATTTCTTATCGAATGGTGAAATACCTTCCCCAATTTAGCTACATGACATTTTGCTGCCATAGAATTTCATCCAAAATACCAACTCCCGGTCGGCGTATATAAAATTTATGAGTCCTCATCAAAGACTACGTTGGGATTGCCCTTTTTCTATTTCCGTAAAATTCCAGAACCCAAATACTATGGTGACTGTGATTAATGAGAGTGGAAACAAAAAAAAAAAAAAAACAACTCAAAGCTATCTTTAAACGAATTTCCTAGAAAAAAAAGCAGAAGTTATCACCATAGATAAAAGCCACCTTTACCCTTTGAAAGAGTATCTCCGACAATTAAAGACCTGCAAATCTGTCATTTTATCTACGTAATCGATTTTTTTTTTGCTTCGCCTTTTTGTTTTTATTTGAGCCTTATTGTCTCGTTGGAGAAAGTGTTTTTAGGGAGTAGATATAACAGAAAAAAAAAGAAAAATCCTAGAGGAATGTCATTCACCCACTGGTATTTATTCTGCGAAACGCCAACGCCAGACTACAGAGTGATAATGGGATACAAAGAGAGAGAGAAAAAAAAGAAAACATTTCGAACCGTGTTGACTTTCAATTCAATTTAAAATTGACATTCAATTTTGTCACAAGTACACGACGAGCAGATTTGAATTACCTCACCCCCCAGCAGCCCCTTGTGTAGCGTTTGGGATTTCTTTGTAACAATTTAACGTCTCGTATAATTTTTTCAGCTTGATACATTTTTTCTCAATTTAGGTGCGTAGAAAATTGAACTTGACCTCGTCAAGTGGTGGATGCTATTGACATTGCATTCATTGTTTGCAGTCAAGAACAGGAGGACCATGACTGCCTACGTGCCGAGGGCGATGGACAATCCGAGGACAAATTTTATTACAATAAGTCACCTTAGGCAATTTATCACACAGCCTAATGTCATTTGTATGCAAATAAATTTGCAGTTAATTGAGGTAGCATCTGTAGTTCGACCAGAGCAGAGCGACACTGGCACAAAATGTTTGGCGTCGCATTTAAATGCATTCTGAGCTGGACTTTGAGCCAACAGATTGGCATCTTGTTATCGTTGATAGGGTGGAATTCAATTCAGTTTGAAATAATTTGAGTTTACGTGTGTATGGACAGTATCTTCCGGTAGGTTCTGCCCGATTCTTCAATTGATTTCTCGGCAAAGGCACAAAAAAATGTGTGTCATACCGCCCTGGGCGGACACTGGGCATTATGACATGCACCCGTGTTTGATAATACAGTTGATGTGCCCTCAAACAAAACCTCAAACCCCTCGATGCCAATCTATTCGCTGGAACTCTTCGTTAAGGGTGCCATTGTCGTCCAGCTAATAGAGCTTAACCAGTTTAGCTTTGAAATGTCATAATACCTGTCTATAAAATGGTTGCATTCAGTTTAAAAACAAAAAAAAAAACCCCAAATGCAAGTCTTGCAAATAAAAATTAAATACGTTACAAAATTTTCGACCAACCGTTTTCGAAACCAGCTATATAGTTGCCATTTAAAACTTTCATCCAACATAATTCTTTTTGCTTCAAAGAACTTGCGTCCAACTGCTAGACCACAAAAAATCAAACCAAGTTTCCAGAATAAACACAACCCACCCGCTTCCATATTGCCTTCAGACTTTCAAATCCTCCTCTTGAAAACTCAATTTGTTTAACAATTTGAGACGAAGGCAAACGAACAAAAGCAACAGAAAAAAAAACACTCCATCCTTGTGATTAATTTTTCCAACGAAAATCCAAAAGAGTGGTTTTCTCATTACAGACATGCAAATTTTACTTGCCCTCTTAAAAAGTAATTTCCTCTAGCCAGTTGAACTTCACACTTAACCTCTTAAGGGCTGTAAGCGAAACAAGTTAATATCGCACAGCGTATACACTTCTCAGGAGATTCTTGACAAAATGCAAGTCTATGTCGTCTCCACCAACCGAAACGTTGACGTTTATTCACAGATTACGACTCATGCATGCACAACACACACCGATACAGTTTGCGTATAGTTTTCTTGCCACAGGACATACCAAACATAAGAAACACGACCAACTAACTTCCTTTTCGACTTTTAACTGAGTTGTTGCTGCAGCACATACCCCCACACACACACATATGACATGTGAATAAAACCTCAGCCTTTAATTGTTGCATCCTTGCATCGTATGCAAACTAAAGAAACGTCTGTGGTAAAATGTTCGTTAACACTCTTGGGCTTGGCTTCGACTTTTTGTGTTTTCGACAGTATAGCACCCCCGTAAAAGTTTTATACCAAACTATCCCCCAACTACTTTTCGAAACTACTTTGCACAACCAGAAACACTTTCCAAAGACAAAAGAGCGACGGCAACAACAAAAACAAAAAAAAAAAAAACAAATTTCAACAAACAGAAACAACAATGCAACTTTTGCTTTGTGTAAACACAACACCAACACTGCCGCTCACATCGCCAACGGGTTTAGGTTTGCAACAAAATAAAACCAAAACGGAGCGAATGTTTGTGTTTTTTTTTTCTGCTTATCCTTTTATAAAAGTCCATGTAGTAGACCCTCTGGACATTGGTATAGTCTGAGCAGGGTTAGTGTGAAGTCAAGGTAGAACGGGAAGGGGGGAACCAAAGTAAAACACATAGCCCCAGCTCGGATATAAATTCTCATTTCTATAATTATCCTTACAGTGCCAAAAATCGAAATTAAATGAGTGTCGCCGACCCCCCGCAACACCCTGTGGGGATATAGGGTGGGATACTACTATACCCGCAGCGATAAATTCCCACCGTTTGTTTGTGCGTTGTCTTCTTTTCGGAATCCCATCCGGGCGAGGCAAAGTGTGTGTGTTGTAGGTACACACAATGTACATGCACACGGATTTGTGGATAAATAAATTTACACGCTACGAAATAATTTTAAGGAACTTTATTGCTCTGACAGAGTAAAATTGTCTTCACACTATTTAGCCATAATCATAAAGTTGGTTGGTGCGGTTGGTTGTTTGGTGTAAATGGGGTGGAGGGGGTTGGGGGATTACTTTGGGTGTATTGTCATGTGTCGTGGCTGGGGAGTGCGAAATTATATTTATTTGTAGAGTAATATATTGCTGAAGTTTGTTGGGCGTCGCGCTTAAATTAAATCGGATATCTGTGTTGGTGCATGAAAATGAATTAAGCGATTCCATTTCCAGCTAAGATGTGAGTTTTTATGGGGATTACGATTAGGCGAGCAAAGTGGATTAAGCAACTGATTCAATGACAGATTGGGTTTTATTATCAAGTGTTTAATTAATTGGATCAAGTGTTCAATATTAGTGGAAATTTAATGTATCTTCTCAAAACCAAAGACTCTAGGTCTTAGAAGAAATTTCTGGCAAAATAAATATTTCACAGAACATGTCTGAATGGGCTATGGGATGCTCAAAATGTTGAGGGGTAGCAGACTAAATAGAATTTCCACTACTGGGTAAATGTGTTATGTAAATGTATGTATTTAGCATTCCCTGAGATAGCAGAAGCAATATAGTTGGCTTAGATAGTCACCCTCCAACCGTCAGTGTCTGAAGGACATTTACCACCAACTTTTAGAACTGCATCCAAAAATCAATCGACTTTTAGGCATAAGCATCTTTGCGATCGGCACTACTACAAATGTCGTTTTAAGGAGAAGAGTAAACGGCGCTTTTTTATACATCAACTTAGGCTACCATTTACCCTAGACCAGGAGTTCCCTAACTGTGAAGCTCGGCGCCCTGAGGCGTCGTGGCGTTATCCTTAGGACGTCGCAAGTTTTATTTTTTCACTGCTGTAAGACTCCGAACAAAGGATAAGCATTACGTTTCTCTTTACAAATACCAAAAGCAAGGTCGAAGCCAAATCCAATAGTTACATTGAAGCCGAAGATTAAGCGCGTTTGTGTTTCCCGCATTTCCAGTCAGACTTGCTTCGTTTCTGGGCCATAAGAAATCGGCCTTTCGCAGATTCCAACTTTGCGAATTTTGCATCGGGACTTGGGCCTAAGCCCGCACCAGATCTAACTAATCCAGAGCTCAAAGTTAATAAACATAGACAAAGCCGTTTGTTCGCTGACTTGGCTTCGGAGCGTTTGGAAGAGAACCTCAATTTTGTCCGAAAAATCATCTTTAGCGTCGATGCGCATTTTTAGATGAATGCGGGTATGTGAACAAGAAAAATGCCCATAAATATATAGGACGACGATATTTCAACCCTTTAGTGAATCTTCAGTAAGATAAGCTTTTATTCAGATATCTGTGGTTTTAGAAGGGCGTCGCAAAAATATTTAAACTTCTCTAGGAAGTTGCAGTATGAAAAAGATTGGGAACGCCTGCCCTAGACGATGAAAGTTAAGACTGAAGTCCAACAAATCGTCTGACACGGACGGTTTAATGGCGGAGCTTTTAAAGGCAGCGGGCGATGACTTGGTGGAGAGCATACATCAACTCATCTCCAAGATTTGGTCAGAGGAAAGTATGCCCGATCAATGGAACCTCAATATCGGTTGCCCGATCCACAAGAAAGGAGACCCTCTAAACTGTGCCAATTACAGAGGCATCAGTCTTCTTAACATCGCACAAAATCTTATCTGCCATATTATGTGAACGCCTGAAACCATTCGCCAACGAACTGATTGGTCCTTTTTAGTTTCCAAAATCCAAATCGATACTCACCATCTATTTATCGATTTTAAGACCGCATATTCGACAGCATTTATAGACACGAGCTATACAGAGCCATTTCAAGTTTTGGTATCCCTGCAAAACTTGTCAGATAGTACAAAATATAAAAATAAGTTGTGAATTGTGTTTGTCACCAATGTTCTCTGTAAGGCGTGAACCGATTTTGATTCTGAAAATTTCCCATGAAAGGTGACGTTAATATAATGTTTTATAAGAGTATACGGCCTTTGTAGGTGTATTGGTTCATGAGTTATAGGGGCGTGGCACCGCCCGTACAAAAAACATTAAAAATCTAACACTTTGACCGAACCGATTGAGTTCAAATTTACAGACAATCATAGGTATTGTCCCAGGACTATTCCTGTGAAGATTGGTCAGAATTGAACAAAGGGGCGTGGCACCTCACATATAAAAAAAAAACATTAAAAATTTAATATTTTGACCGAATCGATAGAGTTCCAAATTTTCAGACAATCCTAGATATTAACCTAGGAGTAATTCTGTAAAGATTTGTCAAAATTGAACAAAGGGGCGTGGCACCTCCTATCAAAAAAAAACACTGCAAATGATATTCTTCTGGAAGCCAAAGTTTTTAAAATTTGTAGATATTATTGATATTGTCCTGATAAACATTATTATCCTTAAAAAAAAAAAAAAAAAAAATGTTGTGTACCATAGAGCCGAGTTTCCCAAAGTGTGCTCCGCGGAAAGGTGGGACAAAATATTAAAATTCCATCAGAGCTAATTTTGTGCTTCAGAAATTTTGTCATTTTGTTCGTAGCAATGGAATTTGTGTATTGCTTACACACTACAAAAATGCGTAAAAATAAATCGTGTACTCCAGAATGGAAACGAATCAATGGCGTTGACAGCGAAAATATTTGGTTGCTCTACGAAGCTTACTTTCGGGGAAATATTGGTTTCTAAGAGGACCGGAAGTTTTGGGAACCGCAAAAGAAAGGCGATTGGATGCAAAACTACTCCAAAGAAATATTTGCCGGGGACAAGTAGAGCCAATCCATTTTTGATGTCCATAAAAATTAGGGAGATTGTTGCACCTAACTCCATCAAGAAGGCACGGCCGAGGCTATTAGGCGCTGTGTCGTAGAACAAAATTCTCCTGGATGTATATTTCATAAAAAAAAAAATTATGTCAACAAAAACCTAAAGGAAGAGCTGGAATTTCGAAGACTCCACTTACAAAAAAAAATTACAATTTTCGAAAAAGTTCTTTGGAGTACCAAATCCCAGCTTAATTTGTTTGCATCCGATGGAAAAGTTTATATTAAGGCGTCCTCCAAACAAAGTAAACGCTTCAGACCATAAAGGATGGAGGAGAGAAAGTAATGGTCTGCGGGACAATCTCTTGGTTCGGTGTTGGTCCTTTAGTTGTATGAGGGTCGACCCTGATTTCTAACACCATACCCCGCGGAGAGTAAAGCTTACATATAACAAAATTAATGATTTGGATTGACCCGCGCAATGTCCCGACCTGGTGCCTGTACCACGAAACAGCAAGCATTGTGCAATAGGAGCATTTTAACATATTACTCCGAAAGAATGCTGCTGTTTAACAATACTTTTTGTTTCGTGGTACTGGCCCCTGAACCCAATTGAAATCTTGTGAGCCGACATAGATGAGCATCAAAAGCCAAAAAATCAAGAAATGCTGAAGAGCTTTTCGAAAACATTAAGGTGGTCTGGAAGAATATTCCATCATATTAGGATGCCGGATGGACATGGTTTTTTCCACTGCGCCACCTCTCGCGATCGTCTGACAAACATCAGAGAGTATAACTGTCCTGACAAAATTTCCCAAATCAAAGCCGTTCGGACTCGGCATAAAATTGTATATGTCCCTTCCATTCGTCCTAAAAATAAAACAGATGGTTGTGAGAAGCTAGTCCTAGGGTGCCTATACACCCCTGTTGTTCCAAATATTTATTTACTTATACGATGCCGGATTTTAGTGGAAAGTCTTCAGAGTTCAGAAAAGATTGAATGCTGTTTAAAAAAAAATAGAGGCTATTCCACTAAATATTGGTAATTTTTATAAGTTTTGGAACCTGGAATTTAACATGACTGTCATGAAAAAGCTTCTCAATTCAGCCGTTCGGACTCGGCATAAAATTGTAGGTCCCTTCCAGTCGTCCCAAAAATAGAAACTCACACAAAACGAATGGTTGCGAGAAGCTAGGCCTTGAGTGTCACCCGCCTGTTGCGCCACCTATTTATTTTTTTATACCCGGTACCACACTGTGGCGATGGTATATTCACTTTGACATTCCATTTGTAACGCACATAAGGAGGCGTTGTAGGTATGACAAACTATATATATTATTGATCAGCATCACTTTCTTAGTCGATCTAGCGATGTCCGTCTGTCTGTCCGTCTGTCCGTCTGTCCGTCTGTCCGTCTGTCCGTCCGCACGATTACGGCCGTAATTTAAGAGCTATCGACTTGAAATTTGGTACGTAAGCTTTTATCCACCAAACTGAGGCTAAGTTCGAAGATGAGCAAGATCGGATGAAAACTACTACTACCTCCCATACAAAAATATCGGATTTATATAGCTTTTTGATGTTAAAAATTAAATTTAAATAGCTACAATTTTTTTTTTTTTTTTTTTTTTTTTTTTTTTTTTTTTTTTTCTACTGCGCCACCTCTCGCGAACGTCTGACAAACATCCGAGAGTATGACTGTCATGAAAAAGCTTCTCAATTCAGCCGTTCGGACTCGGCATAAAATTGTAGGTCCCTTCCATTCGTTCCAAAAATAGAAACTCACACAAAACGAATGGTTGCGAGAAGCTAGGCCTTGGGTGTCACCCGCCTGTTGCGCCACCTATTTATTTTTTTAGCTACAATAAAGATAGCAAGTTTAAACTTTGCACATATTGTTTTAATAATATTTAAAATTTGACAAAAAATGAGCTTGGTCGAATAAAAACTACCCATACCTCCCATACAAATATATATTTTTTTAGTACTTAAATTATTTTTTTTTATTTTTACAATAATACAGTACCGGGTATTTGAGCTTCGGCATAGTCGAAGATAATTGTCTTACTGGTTTTTAATTGCGTCCATAACTACGAAGACCTACGGACAACGAAGTGCTCCGCGAGGAATTTCTCTCCACGAAGTGCTCCGCGACCAAAAAAGATTGGGAACCGCTGCCATAGAGCATTGCAATAAAAAATGTTTATCACTGATTTAAATGAATGTGAAATAATTTTTTTGTATTTTCCATTTTACACTACGAAGTGTGCAGGGGGTTTGCTAGTTTCTCCATATTTTTAACCGCCTTTTGTGTTGCGTAGACCAATCAATAAAAGCCTTCACATTATTTGGGTATTTTCTCATGTGATTCACCTGGCCAACAATTTGTCATGGACACTATAACAGCTGTCCTGCGTGCCAGGAACAATCTATCTAATTATTTACCAATCTACTATCTGTAAATCATTTAATTTCGAGTTCAATTTTCTATTGCATTTTTCAAATAAATTGAAACCACACATACAACGTTTTTGTCATTAACTCGTATTTATTTTGTACAAAAAAAAAATACCACAACATATTTGCATATCTATCTATATATCCAGGTATCTAGATTCTTTCAAGCCTTTGAAAACAATTTTTTTGTTTTCGTTTAATTTAACAAACAAATTGGTTTTTATTCTCATACAATGCCAACCATTTAACTTGTTCAGAAAAATTAAATCAAATTAACTATCAGTATAGCAATCTACTCATCAATCAATATTTTAGTTTACGAGTCGAGTATCTATCTCACAGTCGCTATCGCTACGCTACGGTTTAATGGTGCGTACTTGCGTTGTAGCAACACAATATGTGCATCACAATGACCGCTGGGACATTTAATTAAAAGCCAGCAATTTAAAATTAAACAAATGTACAACCATATTGCCGATGGATGAATGTATCTGCGGGCTGTAATCAGACACTGTAAATGTAACATTGGCTTGGCGTGGCGGTGTCCAGTGTTTGTGCGTTGTGGTAAACGCCAACACGCGGTTAAATGCGAAAACATTGCGAACGCACGCGGTGCTCTTTAAACGGATCAGGTGGAACAATTTCGCAAATCACTATTATAGTACCAGGTTAGGTATAGCGAAAGAAGTGGATTTAGTTACGGTCTACCATAATAGAAGGTTTGGTTAGGTTTTGTACTCGCGTGCTCTGCTAGCACCACTTTGTTCCACTAACAAGGGGTTTTGTGGTCGATTTGAAGCCGCATTCCATTTCGAAATGTATACAGATAGTCTGCACAAAGAGAGTGGTGTGCGAACAATACTACAGGTTAGGACGAGTGCGAGTGCGAGTACGTGAGTGCTCGAGGCACTGTCCAGTGTCCGGTTGAATAATTGCAATTTGACGAAAATAACAATCGCAGAATTTGTTTATATCGCAATAGCCATTGTGCTAATATAAATCTCTGACATAATTGAATATAATTTGCAGTTTAATTGAGAGTGTAGATATTGTTTCCGAGGTGAGTTCGTGTTGGAGTTGTTGTTTGCGATAGTTTTGACTTTACAGGCGAAATGGACTCAATGAGCCGATCGAGGTCAGTTGACCGATGTTATATTTAGTTGGATATAGAGCCATTCAAATTTAGTACTAGTCGAACTGTTAAAATCTGTTTTAACGGACTGGATATAGATTTATGGGTTAATTAAGTTGAAGGAGGGGTCTACAAAAAGAGAATAGTCACTGCCACTGTGCCACCACGGAATGTGCAAAAAGACGTCAAGCTAAGGCTGTCTGAATTAAATTCGTTCAGGCTGGTTCAGTTCACGCGTTATTCGTGACACTCGTGTCAAAGTGAAAAATGCTTAGTTAGCATTGCCATTTCACCATGGACAGACTTACGCCCGAACAACTTTGCAAATTATTGAATTTTATTACCAAAAATTCGGGCTCAGTAAAAAATGTGTCGCGAATCCATGGACAGACTGCAAGGCGAATTTGATTACCAATTCATCTCAAGTTTTGGACTTGTAAATTCGCCGCCAAAATCGATGCGATTTGACGCCGATGGACTATTTTTTGGGGAGAGATGTGAACTGTCTCGTCTATACGGATAAGCAAGTCAGCCGCCTTGGAAAACAACATAACTCGTGTTATTGGTGAGATACCAGTCGATATGTTGGAAAAAGTATGCCAAAATTGGACATACGGATGGACCACTTGAGGCGTCATCGCGGTCAACATTTATACGAAATTATGTTTAAAAAGTATATGGCAAGAATTGATTTAAAAATTCAAAATTTCACTCAATTTTGCAAATTTGCGTTGTGTTTTGTTTTGCATGTTTAAAAACAACACGCTTAAAAAAACAACCGTTACTTACTCAAGTTGCTTAACTTTGCTCTAGATGGTGCCTACAGTACGTAGAAGCCATTAAATCCCATTGTGATTATTCTTTCATAGAATTTTCCCATACAAATTTTGACGCCCTTTTCCCGTTTTGGAGTTAAAATTTCTCAAAATCATTTCCTCACTTTGGCCATAAAAGGGAATTTATTTCAAAATGTCAGCTTCCTATATATGTACGCTAAGGCTGGGTGTTGATCATGATCAACAATCACTCAGGATAAAATGTTCTATGATGGTAGGATATGCAACTATAACAAAAAAAAATCTGACAGGTGTATTATTGCTAGTTCGTCCCGGTTGTCAAACAATCCACCTCGCATGCAGGAGATTCGGCGTTCTTCGAGATCCGAGCAGTGACATAATGGATATTCTACAGATTTGATTTCTTCCTTATCCCTGTAGCTTCTGCAGAAGTCAATTGTAATTATGCCTAGCATCTTGGCCATGTTTCCAATGAGGGTGTTAGGATCTTGAACCTTTTAGTGTGAATCCCAGGTCACAAGCCGGGGGCTATGGACTATAGGTGCAACCAAACGTGTTGCTCCATCGTTTCTTAGAAAAATGTAATGTGACATGACGCTGCAGAGCAAGTATTGGGCTTGCGATACATCTGTGGTCCGAAAAATTATACTTAATCGCCACAAGGACCTATTGCAGATCATAATTGGAAATTTTAAATGACCTTATGTGTAGACGTGACAATCTGTACGATTTGCCTTGACCTTTAGCCCGCAAATCGAACAGATTGTCAGGTATTGCAGATCCACAAGTGCCATCCACTTAGAATACTATTTCAAAGTTCTTATAGGTGAGTCCTCTCTGCAGTATTTACAGACTTACAATCAAAACGAGCGCATAAGAAAAAAAGACTACTCATTCGGAGTAAGCAAACATAAATCCATGGAGTACCGTATGTTGTATGACATTGCACGAGGAATAAAAATTATTCCTTTTCTCAGTTAACAATAGCCATTGAAATGAAAAAACTACATACCCTCTCGGATGATGGGAGAGTGGCCAGCGATCGTGTGGCTGAGGGGGGAAGAGCAATTGGGTAAGTCTACTGCCAGCCATAAAAGGGAGCGGCCGCTGTTTTGCTTGCGGTAGTCCTTCGAAAATTATTTTCAGCTTTTTGCGTATGACACAACAAAAAGAGCACTATAAGTTCACTTTTTTACAGCAAATAGTATCGAGACTATTGCCACAGCAATTCAATGTATACACTGCCCCGTGTCGCGAATTTTCGAGATCCATCCAAGGGTTGGTATAAGGCACATGTGACGAAGTGCGACAATTTTGAACATTCGGTCCCTTCAGAAATTTACTCATTAAATCACCATGTATACGTGTGATTTCTGAACGCGTTAATGCCGATATTCGGCGCAGTAGCGCAGTGGTAGTGTGCTGGACTACTGTGCGAGGGATCCCAGGTTCGATCCCCGGAAAAACACAAATTATATCTTAAGGTTTTTTTGTACTGCGCCACCTCTCGCGAACGTCTGACAAACATCCGAGAGTATGACTGTCCTGAAAAAGCTTCTCAATTCAGCCGTTCGGACTCGGCATAAAATTGTAGGTCCCATCCATTCGTCCCAAAAATAGAAACTCACACAAAACGAATGGTGCGAGAAGCTAGGCCTTGGGTGTCACCCGTCTGTCTGGAGGCGAGTGACCGCCGAGTGACAGGTGATTTTACAGTGTCAAAGTATATGTATATAACAGGTAATAATATTCCGAGCACTAATGCTACATGCGTGACACTGCAAAATGTTAAATGCTGTTAAATGCTGTCAAAAAAGGTTGGTCATTCAGTTTCAACAGAATCAGTAATTTGGTCATGACATTCAAGTCGTGTAACTCGTATCGCGTTTAAGTAGAATGGCCACTTAAAGGTACATTTTTACCTTAACATCATATGTTATAGAATGACACGATTAGTGACAAGTGTAATCGTAGCTATTAGGTTAGGTTAGGTTAGGTTGAATAGGGTGTGAGTTCATCACATAGGACTAGGCACCATATTGGACCCATCGCCATCCCTGGGGAACCATAACGGTCAAATAACCTAAACCACTTCGCCCAAACAATTAATTTCTCTACAGAACCTGAAAATTGCCTCAATTTTGTTCGCGAGGCCGACCTCTTCCAAATTGTCGAAGAAGTACCTACCAAGGTATTTCCTCCTGTACCGAGCAATAGCTTGACATTCACAGAGGAGATGGGTAATATCCTCTGTGGCCTGTAAGTCTTCGCAATACCTGCACATGTCTGTATCTGTTAGACCTAATCTCTGAGCGTGCTTCCTTAGAAGACAATGCCCGGAGAGTATCCCTATTGCCATTCTTAGCCTTGATCTGCTGAGCTTTAGTAATTCTAAAGATTTTTTCCTATCTAGCTTAGGCCACAGAGCCTTTGAGATCCTGTGCCCTTCTATATTGAACCATCTCTGATCTGCCCTATTTTTCATATCCTCGAGAATAATTATCTTGGCCACGGCTATTGGTAGTCTAATGCCCTCAATTGTTAGAATTAACAATTAGGTGGAAGCTCAGCTCCGGTTTTCGCCAGAACATCAGCCCGTTCGTTACCCTCTATATCGCAGTGTCCGGGTACCCAACACAATCTGACCTGGTTCTGCGCGCATAATGCTCTGAGCATTGTGCGGCAGCTCCTGACTAGTTCAGATTTGATGATGAAGGACTCTAGCGCCTTTAGCGCAGCCTGACTATCAATGTAGATAGCGATATTCTTGTTGGATATTGATCCCATATCAAGTAGATCCGCGGCTTTGAGCACGGCCAGAACCTCTGCCTGGAACACACTGCATGCATCCGGAAGTCGTAATGACACGTGTAGGTCTATATCCCTAGAGTAAATACCTGATCCTGTACCCTCCTTAGTTTTGGAGCCATCCGTATAAATCGAGATTTCATTGTCCTTCGATACCTCATTCTTTTGCCAGTCGAAGTATCGAAGTCAATTTCCCCCAGACTTTCATCCGTTTTGTCGGGGATGTTGGAGAAAGATTCCATTAGTATGGAGCTATGTCCTAACCTGTCTTGTTTTGAAAAACCCTGCGTTAGTTAGCCGAAGCGCACTATTGCCTGCTTGCAGTTTTATTTGTAGGTCCAGGGGTAAAAGATACATGAACGCCTCAAGTGCAGCTGTGGGTGTGGTGCGTAAAGCACCAGTGATGGTAGTGCCGGCTGTTCTTTGTACCCTGGTCAACATATCCCGTATATATAACTTATTTGTGGCTTTCCACCAAACAAGAGCCCCATAGGTAAGGATGGGTTTAACCACCATGATGTATAACCAGTGCATCATTGTTGGACTCAATCCCCATTTTTTTCCTGCTGTTCTCTTACAGACGAAGAGAGCATTATGAGCCTTTCGGACTCTTTCCTGAACGTAATCGTAGCTATAGACTCTATAGTCCTCAATTTACTTAGTAACCCAGTGCCCTTATCAATTCTATATAATTTGGCGTCCCGCCGCGAATCTAGCGACTTTTTCCGCAGCTGACATTAAATCAATTTTGCACTTCTTTTACTCCTTCACCGTATATGTAGGTACCTACTGTATAATGATCATCAAAGAACTGCAATTCCATGAATGTCCCACCAGAACAATTTGACAAGTTAACATCAGTGTGCGAATTATGTCTCCCAAACTACGCTAACCATTTGTCGGAAGACAGCCGATAAATGGCAACAATTTTCATCAGCCATCGAGGGAAGTTAGATAATAACAACTTGTCATCGATTTGACATCTGAGGGTAGCGCACAAAAAAAGCTTCCAATTCGCGTCTATAGAAATGGAATTTCAAAATTTCCATTGACTATTGTAATGCGTAGGCATATTCACACCATTGACAGAAACGAATTGTGGCGAAAATCCACCCTTCCATATATGTAAATTGGAAAGGCGGTATTGCCCATGGGAGTATTCCTGATTTACCATCCCGCAACAATTTGCTGTTCAATTTTTTTTCTAAGAGACAAAGAGCACACTAAACTCCATTTATATGCATTGTCAGCTTCGCACCCTATGTCGACGGGTTTTATGTACACGTCACTATGGCAGACATAGAATAAGCCCAGCAATTCTCAATCGAAATTGCAAATGACCTTTGAAACGAGAAAAATATTCGTTTGCCTTGGTGGTTTCTGTATTTTTTTGCAACTGTCAATTCGTCATTTGATAACATTGAGATGAAAAAAAAAAAGTAAAATGAAAGAAGCTAAAAGCAAATCAATTCTGCATTACATTAAATGTCCGACGTTTAAGTGCTTAATGACATTCATTACGTTAATAGCCATCACAATGCCATTATTGTGCGCATCATACTTGGAACGAGACAATGAAGTCATTTGTAGTCTGATCTGAGTACGATGTTGTCAAGAATACCCTGGGGGTAATATAGACAACTTTGGACAGCTTATATGGACGAAATGAATGACTTTCATTGTTGTGCTGAGTATGGTTTTTGTATTTGTTTTTAAGCCACTAGATAGGACCTAATGGGCTCAATGCAACGGGGGATTCCAATGATTCAAGGGTGGGTAATGATTTTTACAGGAAATGTGCACTGCATGTATGGGACTTGTTTAATGTGAGTTAACGTGATTTTGGTGCATAAATGAAACGTTATTAAAGGGGCTCAATTACCCCAATTGAAATTGAAAATGCCCTGCCCAGTTTTGGAACCATTTCCATTATTCATACACGTCAAATGTGCTGGAGATATTTGATATGTGCTATTCTTTATGGTATTTGGAGCTGGTCATTAATTATTTCCAATGATAGGCAGAATTTAGAAATGAAAATGGTTGCAGTACAACCCTTAATCAGCAGTCATTCGGCTCCGTTTTGATCCAAATCTCCATTCTGAAGGTTGCGTCTAGCTCAACTTACAGGATATAGATATGGATAGGATATCTAAAGAAGCCCTAAAGCCTTAAATATTGAAGAGCACAGCAAGCGAAATACGGACAACAAACGTGTACGTTTGCACGTCTAATGCAGCCATACAATTAAAGGAGATCCTAGATTGCTACAGGCATTTTTTTAGGAAGAAGATCGATCGCTGAAGAGGGGGTCTTCTTTAGAAGACGTTTAATAAGTTCCCGAAGAGCGACGTTAAAATTATTGTTCTTTGTAACTTTGATGCTAAAAGCGAAGAGCAGATCATCTTTGGCAGCAGAAATCACAGCTTGCATAACAACACATCCGGAAACGAAACGGACTTAGAAGGATCAACTTTGTTCCATCATCACTGCGGGCAGGATTCGCATACCTATACACAAAGGTGGCTACTTGGCGGTTTTCACATCATAAAACCATCAACCGAATCGTTTGCATTTCGGCGGACATCAGAAATGCCTCCAAAAGTTTAGAGCCGCCGATATAGAGTTGTACAACTACTTGGAGTAGAGTACCTATACGTATGCGTGCATCCATCATATTGCATACACAAATTTGACGTCGCGTCGCCTTGTAACTATTGCATGAGACCTCCATACTATGCCTCTCCTAACTACAACTTCTGACAGATTAGATCAGAACCAAAATCAAAAGTAGAGGATCAGTGACAACTCTGCCAAAGTGGCGTCAAAAGATCTATCAACGAAATTCATGGTTTTACCGGCCTTTTAATGACTGATTTGATGCACTAGCTCTATGGCAGCACAACACAAATAGTAGGCGGTCAAAGCAGTTGTTGAGTTCTACAACAGAGGCTATATTTAAATATTCAGTAGATTGGTACCATGTATGGTAGATGACCCAAAAAAGAATAAATTTCCCGAAAGCCGTGGATTTAATAAAAAATCGTTTGCCAATAAACTATGACCTGTAACGCCAAACAACAAGTTTTGTGCAATGAGAGCATTTAAATATATTTGAGCAAAAAATGTCCACTGTTTTGAAGGCGTAAATCTTTTAGAGGAGCTTGTAATAAATTTGCTTACCATAAACAAATCGGTAAGCGATATCTTTATAGGTTAAGTTACAGAATATCTATTCCGAAGCCGAACGAGAGGCAAGACCCTACGGCCATAGCAATATTCAGCTTTCCCTATACATAGAACTCGTACACGGTTACTTTTACTATCAAAATCATTCGTTCATTCATTTTCAATACCCCGCTTATCCATTAAGTGGGTCGCGGGTGTAAGTTGCTCAAGTGGACCCTCCATAGCACTCGATCCTCCGCCATCGACTCTAAATCATCAAGGGCAATCCAAAACGTGTTTGAGTATACAAATCCCTAAAAGATTATATTGACAAGAGATGGTTCGAAAATGGACTTGGAGTAGGAGCCGCCTCATTTTTAGTCCCCAAAATATATAAAATTACTTTAGGCTACCGGATGCCGTCTGATACTAAGCGAAACTACTTGCTATTCGCGACCGACGCCCATAGTCAAATAAAATCTATACTGGAGGAAAGGCGTGAGTAAAATTTGAGAAGAAGCCCCTGAAAAATTTCATTTATAAAATTTCGTCGACTTTGACATTGATGTATTGTTTTTAGTTAACAAATAAAGGGTCCGCCAAATAACTTTTTTTTTTTTTAAAATGCTATAAAAAAAAAACTACTGAATATTTTCTAAAATTTTTGAAAGTACAATCCTTCCGGTTAATAATGGAAAATAATTTCATTCAAATGGCTGCCTCGGCTGGCCATGCAGTAGCCTACACGATCGGTCCAATTTTAAGCACATTATCGATTGTGTGCAGCTGTATTTCACCAATGGCTTCACGAATATTGTCCTTTAAAGCGTCAATTGTCTCTGCCATGTCGGCGTAACACTTATCTTTTACGGCACCCCACAAATAATAATCCAACGGTGTCAAATCGCAGCTCCGCAGTGGCCAAACAGGGCGCAAAACATCGAGTGTAGCTTCGGCTGTTTGGCATGTAGCGCCGTCCTGTTGAAACCAAATGTTGGCAATATCCTCCTCTTCAATTTTTGTGAACAAAAATTCATTCAACATGGCCCGATAACGATCGCCATTGACTGTAACGGCCACTCCTTGCTCATTTTCGAAGAAAAATGGCCCAATGCCTCTGGACCAAAATCTGCACCAAACAGTGACTCCTTGTGGGTATATCGGCTTTTCAATGTATGCGTGCGGGTTTTCTGTGCCCCAAATGCGACAATTTTGCTTGTTTACATACCCGCCAAGATCAAAATGAGCCGCATCTGAAAAGATGATTTTTTTGGCAAAATCGGCATCTTCTCTAAATCGATCGCAGGCCCACTTAGCGAAGCGAAAACGCATTGGATGGTCAGTTGGCTTCAACTCCTGCACCAATTGGACTTTGTATGGCGTCATACCAAGGTCTTTATGCAAAATTCGTCTCAATGATGTCTCCGAAATGTTCAATTGTTGAGAACGACGGTGAATTGATGTTGATGGCGCTTCACGCACTAGTTGAAAAAAAAAACGTTAGATGGCGGACCCTGTTATTAGTTTTATCCTTCCGCTGAACGAAGGACTCAGTTTACAGGCCAGTCAAGGCAAATATGTTCTCAGAATTCGTAGTGGAGGTCAACCTCAAATGAAGCAGGCTGATGATCTGTGTCATATCAGTTTCAAGATATGTACTCTGATTTGGCTTCCAGGTGATTACAATGAGCTGGCCAGGGAAGGCTCAGTCTTCTTCGCTCTGAACAGTCAAGGCAAAGGTCAACCTCAAATAGAGAAAGCTGACGATCGGCCAATCTAGAAAGATGTGGCCAAACTGCCGGGAAGTGGAAAACTACCCATCTTCGAAACAAATCGCGGGAAGACATCTCCAAAATAGAAGCGATCACCACATGTCACTTGCCTATATTCCATACAAAACGCATAGCCGACAATTTTATGACGCAACGGAAAAGGGACTTTCATTCGCTATTAATAATGCACTACTTCGGTACTAGTTATAGGTCCAGACACCACTTTCTATAACTTTCGACACCCTTGACTAGGAAAACTCAAAGAATAGTATTGCAGAGCTTATAAAAGACTCTCCCCTTTAAAAAAAAATTCAACGACCAGGTCAAATGAGTTATGGTAACAAAACGGAAATTTCAAAAATTTTGAATTTCAAAAACCGCCACACCTAATCAAAGGGTGTTCTTTTAGAGGTTCGGTTTTTGAACTGGGAACATTGTTTCTACAGATCGTCAATTTGATAATTTGAGTTGAAAGTTGATTTGTGGTTAGCGCACGTTTTGCCATTTTACGATGAAGGGATCAACGCCAAAACAACGAGCGCAAATTGTGCAAACTTATTTTGAAAACCATGGCTTGGTTCCTCAATTAATTTATCATGCGCTACGTCCATTTTACAGTCGACATTATCGTCCATCTGAGCAAGTTATTCGGAACACCATGAATCGTTTTCGCACCATGTATACTCTAGTGGATAATATGTATCCCCAAAGGTGACAAACAGTGCGAATAGAAGAAGTTATTGCCGTTGTAGAGTGCATCAGTGTTGAGGAAAATCCGAATGAGTCGATTCGCTATCATGCACAGGAAATGGAGGTATGCCCATTCATTTGTTAGGGGATTTTACGAAAAGATCTTGGCTTTAAAGCTTAAGATTCAGCTTGTGCAGGAGTTGAAACCTTGTGACCATTATACGCGTCGTAGGCTAAGTGAATGGGTCATGCCACACGGCGCGCGACTCCATCAATTTATTTCGGGAAATATTTGCTGAGCGCATAATTTCGCATAATGGAGCTGTGAACTGGCTGCCACGATCCTGTAATCTCACACCTTTACATGACTTTCATTGCGGGTATAGTGAACTCAATAGTCTATGCTGATAAACCAGAGAAGTTGGACGATTTGGAAGTAAACTTGCCGTGTTGTTGCTGATATACAGCCGCACTTGCTCGATAAAGTTGTCGAAAATTGGACTTCACGATTGCGCTTTATTCGAAATAGCCGTGACGCGCATTTTTAAACAGTAACGGCATAAAATTGTCTATTAAGTAAAGCTAACATCATAGACATTAACATTAGCCTTGTGTTTTATTTCATATTGAATTTGTATACCTCTAAAAGAAACACCCTTTACTTAGTGACTCTGAATTATTGCCTGCCTTTATTATAAAAGCAAAAAGACACTCGATTTTGAAAGAAAACGATTTCTGTGTTATTGTTTCTACCTAGTCAGAAGGTTTTCAAGCTTTGCTCATAGTTTAACTACCAAATCAACCTTCACTCCTGATTCGTCCTCCCCCTCCACCCATTACATCATAATTAAAGTTATATAACTCAAAAACCTGATTAAAACACCTGCTTCAATATCACTTTAGTACTTTACCACATTTACAAAAAAAATGTTAAGTAGGTCGCCGCATCATGCATCTATGACTTAAGCGAAATTAATTTTGAAAAAAAAAAATATCCCGCACCACCAAGCAATCAAAAATGATTTCCATGGTCTGCCAATGAACCAAATCAAGCATGGAAAGCCTTTGGTAGCTACTGTCACTCTTTGGCCACAATTTCAAATTTATTTTAATTGCTTTTTTGACACAAATAAAAATGAAATCCACCAATTCGCTACAATTTACCGGAAAACTATATAGCAAACGCAAAAAAAAAAAAACAAATTGACTCAATTTGGATACCGGTTCGAGTTGCAGAGCGACGATGTTGAAATGTCAATCAAACGACGATCGTCAGTGGATACTACCTATACCTGACCTCGGTTAAAATATTGCATAATAATTTATGGCTCACATTGCAGCCATCGCCATCATATTCTTCCACTTTGCGCGATTGGGTTTATGTATTTTTTTCTATGTTTCATCTATTAAATTTGGTTTTTGCAGAATTCACCGGAACCACCGTAAATCTGAAAGCTGAAACCAAACCATGCATAGCTCTCTATTGGATTTAGTTTCGCTACCCTACTCCACCACAATGCGCGTTTCGAAATACAGCGTCTACACCACCGTGCATTGATGTAATCAGTGGCGCCACAATGAACGCGTCGCATATTACTGCCACCCAATTGGTATTCGAAAACGCTCCAGCTCCGCATATATACAGAGGCTTAGAAAACAATGATGATACATGGGAGAGTGTGGGTGCGCGCCAGCAACAAAAGAATAAACTTTACTATTAGATTATTTAGCACTCGGGGCGTTGCCAAAAGCTTGTGTTTCCCATCTGTGCTGTGCCGGGTAAAAATTCTTGTATACAAGAGGGAATAGGGTATGTTTTTTTTTTTTTTTTTTGTTTTTTTGCGACTCGGTTTGTCTGAGATTTTTGCTGTTTTTTTTTCCATTTCACATTTTCTATGCAATATCCTTTTTGGGTGGAAATAAATTTCGCTTATTGCGCTCAAAATTCATAAATAACACAGTGCGCTCGTCGTCGTCCGGATTAAAGGCGAGAAGCCTCCTCCCCCCCGCGGCGACCCTAATCAAGACACACATATACACACAGAGGACGACGCAAACAAACAAATGACTACAAATTGCAAAAATTCAATTGGAATCTGCCATCACACGTCCTACAACAAGGAAACTGGCGTTATATGGATGTGCGGAGAACGTTACCCAGATAGGGGTGTTTATTTTGTATACTAGCACCAGCAGCCAGCACCCCACAAAAAGACTCGGGCAAGACTACGAGCACTGAATACGAATGTCGACTGTCGACTGTCGAGTGGCAGGCATTCACTATACTTTTGCACACTAGAAACTAGACTACACTATAAGGATACGTACCTTCGTTGCATATAAAATGCGAATTCCGAATGCAAATTTTATTCCAAGGAGCGAGAAGGAGCAATCCAAGTATAGTTGTTGTTGTTGTATTTTTTTTGTATCTTAGCGATGCTGGTGATGGTCTATGTGTACGGTGTATCTGTAAGATACGAAAATAAAAAAATTCACAAAATTAATTAGTTAAATGAAGCAACAGAGTATAGGGATGATAGTTTTAGTACTACAGTAGGTGGGTAAATAATCAGAATATCACTTGAGAATGTAAATTTTGTCAACAGAACGAGGAGGCGAAGTTTTTGTGAGACTCACATTCCTAAGAAGATTGTCAAATGGAATTTGCTGTTCGGTTTGTTTGTTGTTTATTGTTTAATGTTGTTTGCAGTGTCGTGGGGAGGAGTTGTCTCTTCTGTGCATAATCAGTGGGTGTATCTGTATATGTGCAGAATTTCGTCTCATTAGAAGGCAGCTGGTAATCCTGTTTGTGGGAATTAAGAAGAAGTGTTTTTTTTTCTTAAGAAAAGAGCTGAGCTCTTGAGTAATTAATAAGCTCAAGGAAGAAGTCAATTTTTTTGGCAAAAAGGAAGACGAATTTCCGAGATGACATGGTAGCCACTCTTAGCCTTTGAACGTGTTGGCATGGTGACTCATATCTATGTTTAGGAGAGAGGGGAGTTTAAGTATAACAGCGGTAGTGAAGAGACCAACAAGAATACCGTAAACTACCGTGCATAAAAATAATTTCACATTTGAAAAATCAAAATGTGAATAAAGTGGGTGTCAACAGACGGAGTTTGTCTTTACACGTTTAGGTTTATGGGTCACAGTCAGTTTTGGCTGTGAAACAATGATAGTCTCGATGTGGTGGTTCGTCTACTGATGAGCCCACCCGCCACATCGGAGCGAAACGCATTTTGAAGCATTATGCCACACATTATTATTATGTAAACTATCTTGTGGGCGCAGTAGCGCAGTGGTTCGATCCCAGGTTCGATCCCCGGAAAAACAGAAATTACATCTTAAGGTTTTTTCTACTGCGCCACCTCTCGCGAACGTCTGGCAAATATCCGAGAGTATGACTGTGATGAAAAAGCTTCTCAATTCAGCCGTTCGGACTCGGCATAAAATTGTAGGTCCCTTCCATTCGTCCCAAAAATAGAAACGAATGGTTGCGAAAAGCTAGGCCTTGGGTGTCACCCGCCTGTTGCGCCACCCATTTATTTATTTTTTTTTATCTGTGTTACTGCAAGAGTTTTAGACACTTGAGGAACAGGACACTTGGAAGCCGACTGTCGTGCTTGGTGTTTTGTTATCGTGATACAATAGTGCTTTTGGAGCCCATTCGAAAGGAAGGTTGTCCCAGTTGTTAGAAGATACTCATCACTTGAATGTTATAGACTTTATTTAATGTAATAGAAGACCCGCTCTCATTTTTATCGGCACGGAATAAGAAGAAGAATCACCTACTAAAGAAAAACCTCGTCATCAGCCCGTAGATTCTAGAAGATCACTACAAAGGGACACAGCTGTCATGGGCTTAGGTTTTGTTAGGTTGGGCTAGAGGAAGGGTTTTGAGAAAAACCGTCACAACATAATGCACTAAAACTTTTAGTTAGTGTATCCATCGTGAACTCTAAAAGAACCATCATTTAATAGATAGAATACCTTCGCAGTTTTCCCACAGAATTTCAATAGATTCGCTTGGCTGTTAAGCTATAAGCTACAAAGAAGTAGATTTTAAAAAATTAGTTTCGCGTGCCTGCTATTTAATGAAACTCGCGGAGTATGTATACCATAATCTACTCAAATTCGTGCCTGAAATTCCTAGACTTTTGGCATGCTTTTAAGAAGATAGTGGCCGAACAGGACTCCTATTACATTTGCAGTTCTCAGGTATGTTTTGCTTCGTTCAAGAATTTCCTTAGTTCTTTTGTGGTCCAATACTGGCCCCAATTCATTGTCCGTATATCGATAGAAGATGGTATCTTCAATATATCCATGACATAGGCTAGAGTCGGAACATATCTGCACAGTTAGTAGCCTTTTTTAGCTACGGTTGTGCGATTTTAGAGATAGTGGACAAATACAACCTTTAAAAAATTGAGAAGAATATAGCAAATAAGGCTTTCCTATGGCCTTTTTCAATACAGCGGCCCCTGACGCTGATACTGGACATACTGGACTTGTTGCAACTTCCAGAACAACTTTTCAGAACAATTTACAGTTCATTTGTGTGTTTATTTGATATATTAGTTATTAAGGTTAGGTTAGGTGCCTGTCCCAAAAACAGGACACAGGAAGTGGCTAGAACATTACAGGTGGGAATTCTATTGGACATACGAATTTCTTTATCTCCGTGCATCTTACTGTGCCAGGAGGTCGTAATGATGGCTGAAGCAGTCAACTCAGTTGGTTAAAAATGTTTGCATTTAGCATCTCCTGGTGGCGGTTAGTCTTCGGGTATGGACGGAGGGTAACCGAAGCACTCTACCGCCTGTCTATTGCCTCTGACAGTCAACTACTGAGAAGAGAGAGACTGATGCATGGCAGAAATATGTGGTTGAATCCGTTCTTCTGATTGCACAAAAGTCAGTGGAGGGATTATCTACTGGAAGAAAAATAATGGAGGGTAACAGTAGCACTCTGCCCCCGTTTATTTCCTTTGACAAGCCGTCCACGAGACAAAGATTGGTGCTGACCAGAGCTTGATTGGAGCAAACAAATCATATTGCTTGCTATCGAAAAAAGGAGTTTCTCCCTCAGGGAGAGCAAAGACGAAGGGTGACCGAAACAGTTTAACCCTCGTCTATTGCCTCCGGTGATATGTTTAGAGCAGAGGGTTTAAAGTGTCGAAATGAAATTGACTGATGTAGTCAGCTCCTAAAGGTGGCGGTTAGTCTTCGACGATGGCGCGCGAAGTAGTCAGAAATGAAGGTGACAAATTATTTTTTAAAAATTTAATTATTGAAAAAAAACATGATATTTATCTCTATGTTTCTCAAAAAAATATCTTTATCTCTGTGTTTTTTAAAGATTTATATACGGTGCAGATTATCCGATCTTGTATCCGTTGACTGTCGTACATCTATGGGTTTTTTGAGGACTTTTATGGGCGTGTCACCACTCATACAACAAAGTCATATTAAATACTAGCAACGCCCGCGGCTCCGCCCGCTGGTTTCTTTTCTATTAAATTAAATTCAAATTTATTTCAGCTATCATATAAATACACGTTTGTTATACCCTCCACAGGAAGCACGAAAGCACGATAGCGTCTAAACAAATTGACATAGGCGAAAGAAATTTTGTGAAACGACTTCTTTTTACCGTCGCCAGTATGGAAAATGGGCTATGTCGGTAAAGTAGTTCTGGTACCTTACATACAAAACCACTAGTAGACCCACGTCTCTCTCTGTCTATTGAAATCACGATAGCGTCCGAACGAATCGACTTAGGCAACTGAAATTTTATGGGAGGTCTTATATTTATGGCCTTCAGGTTTTTATTGAAAGTGGTCCATGTCGGTCAAGTAGTTCTATTACCTCCCATACAAAGCAAATTTTAGACTCATGCGTGTACCTGTACCAGTACATACAGCGGATGGTATCAAAGCATCGGCCAGGCCGATGGTAACACTTTTACTTGTTTATATTTTGACTTACAAAATATTTGATCGCTATGCCTTTTCATAAACTATACCTACATGTTATTAATTTAATGGGCGCAAGTAGCGATAAACAAATTACGCCTACAGCTCACACGCGAACATTCAATACACATAGCTGTCCATGTGAAAGACGTGGCTGTCGGAGGTCAACTCTGGCAATGGCCGAGTAGTTCTGAAGATAACCCCTATACCCCTGTTTCCCCTTCCCCTATCCACACTCTAACTAACCTATACTTATCCGGAGGATATAGCCGGTACAATCGGCCAAATAGTTCAAGATTTAGTCCGTACCACCCCTCTACCCGTCCCCCGTCGTCAACTTAGTCCTTACGTAACCTGTACTGATCCGAAAGTCCTAAGTCAATGGACATAAGATTTTACATAAATAAAAACTCGTCACAGGTATGATCTAATTATTTATACTACGCGATCATATTGTTACACTTTCCATAGCTGCAGATCTCAAATACATATATGTAGATATATGTATCCATCACTTACGCACCACAAACCTCTTATATGTACGTAGACGTACATATATACATATTTAGTTTGTTTAATGCATATCCATTGCCTACATAAAATTCAACTACGCCATACATGAGTATGTACGTAAAATGTGCATTCTGAATACCAGTCGTGCGAGTAGTCATATTCTATTTTGGGAACGCAATATAAAACTACCCCTAAGCACAACTGCAATCGAAAAATCATTTTTTTCGCACTTGACCAAATAAGATCTATTTTCAATTTATTATATATCACCCTCTGGATGGACCAGAAAGATGGATTTTAGATCAAAATACTCGGTGAAGTATTGGCTAACAAATAAAAGCATTCCTTGAAATGACATACGTAGATTTATGAGTATAATGGCAAGTTGAGCGTAGTAAGGTCGAAATAGAAAAGTAGGGTGCAAACGTTTTTAAACCCTTATGGGACGAATTTTGAAAAACGATGAATGAGGCATGTAATTCTTTTGATTTATCTATCAACACACAAACTTTCAATTTCATACGGATAACGGTTCGTGAGACCCCCCTTATTCCCCGCGACCTCTTTACTCCTGAGCAATTATCACCCACCCTACGGACTAAGTTGGCCACACATCTATAAATCAGAAAAAGAATCATGAAAATCGGACGAATGGTTCTCGAGTTATGGAGAAACGAACAGACGGACGTTGCATTTTATAAGTAGTATGGATAGATATAAATATTTCAGATGTGCGCTCATTACTCCAAGCTTAAAATACAATTAGATATAGTCGTTTTTGAATATTTTCGCAGCTGATTAAATAATCTATTTTAAATCGAAGGTGGTTCAGCTTCTGAGTGGAGCGGACCGCTAAGTGGTAGCTCAAAATACTTCGAAGAGTATTGTCTAAAAACAACTTCAAGCATTTTTGAATTCATTAAGTTTTATGGCGGTAATGATGGGATTAAAAAAAGAAATTAAGTAAAAAATATTTTCGGTATCCCAATTTCGTCATATTTTCAGCGACCTAAAGAATGTCAAAAATGATGTTAATGGTAATTTTTTACATGTCATCAATGTGAAGAAGAATTTTATGCGAAAATTGTGTGCAGACAAAATCGAACGTTATATAAGCATGTCAAAACTCGACACGATTTTTGACATTTGTAGGCTCTTGAAGCTTTAGGTTTTAGCATTGATTTAGTAAACAGTCACGAAAATTTATATCCATTTTCAGCTATACTTATAAACACAGCTATAGATGCCCGATGCTCACTATGGTCTTCAAAGATTAAATCAATGGAGGCTTATATAACCTGGAATTTGAGTCTGATAATTGGGATGCAATTTTCGTTGTCAGCTAAAAACTCGAAAACTACTGGACAGATTTCAATGAAACTTTTTTTAAAATGTTCCTTAAGACTGTGAGATTGATATAGGCTATGTCGTTATAGCCACGTCTTAGGAACAGTTTTTAGCCAAAATGTATTTTTTGAAGAAGAAGAAAAGAAATAACAGGTTTCATTTCAGAATTTCATTCAATACGTGGTATGGTAACAATTTCGGGTTGGGGTAGTTAGGTATTTGGAAAGAAACAAAGGAAAGGAAAGGAAATGCTGTATTACAAATAAGTAGCAAGATTTAGGTGAGGGAGGAATTTTCCTTTTCTCCTAAAAGTGCGAAAACTACTGAACAGATTTCAATGAAACACTCAAAGTGTAATTTTAAATGAACCAAATATAATTTTGTGCGAGCGGGCAAGGCGAGCACGGGTCCAAGCTAGTTCATAATAAAAATATACCTACTTCCACGAGGGGCTAAAGGATAAGGACACAATAATTTGCGAAGCATTTTGAGCAATCAAACCGTTCCATAAATAAGAAATCGATTCGTTTCCAAAAATAGATATTATATAGACTACAAATTAGGGTAATCCCCTCACGTTACCATACAGCAAACAAAATAACATCACAGATAAACGTACACAAATGAAGGAAAATATAACAAAAAAAAAAGACGATAAATTAGCACTATTTGATTCCTGAATATAATCATTATATCAACACACCGATTTCCTGGTACACCAACCGTGATGCCAATTAAATGTAGATACCAGAGCGCAGAGCCATCCTAATAAGTATCAGACTTACTATATCCCAGCCACGTGAACATCAATTCATGCATTCCCAAATTAGGCGGGGAAGGGGGGGGGGGAGACGAAAATATTTCCCCATAAATAAAATCAAATAAAAATATCATACCAATGACATACAAGATCAACTTATGGCCATTACCATCCACACTCAATCGCATGTGCGGTAAAAATCCCCATAAATCCGGACATTAGTTCCATCGTTATAGGCAATCTTTCGATGACATCGCATATCAGCATCCCTTATTCATGGACTCGCGATGAATACACATGAGTGTATATGTATGTGTACGCGCGACTCTGGCCGATGATAGTAATTAAAGTCGGCCTATATCTAAGTCATTTACGGTCAATGCGGTTAGCAATCGATTTCGAGTAAAACTCTGCCAGCCACGCCATAATTACAAATGAATATCTATCCTTTCCTGAATGCCCGCATAAAGTAGGCGGTAAAGCAGTCAACCGGTCATAAACCTCCACGCCACACCATGCGTACGCACTCAGCCTTTGCCTTATGCGGTGAAATGGTTGAGTGTTTACCTTTTAGAAGGCGGCTCGTATTACATTTGCTGTATGCTTACGGGAAATCGATTCATCTCGATTATTGATGCGAGTTTATGCGCACAGATACAACGAGTGGTGCACCAATCTGGTGAATGGACTTTGATATGAGCATAGACCATAGAATCGTGGGGACTTTTAAGGCTTCGCTTATGTTATAGGAACGGAGAGGTATAGCATGTATGTATGTCGTGACTTTGATGCATCTACCTCTTTTGGGCAAAACGGAAGAGCAGAGTTTTCCAATTCATTTGGATGTTTGCTGATTTCTTAATTCGTTGTTGTTGACATATATTTTTTTAACACTTGTTGCAAGCTCAGAATAACGATGTTGACAATGGCAGAGCGTCAGTTAATCCTTTGCCACTCAGACCGAGGACCAGCATTCACGATGGGTGGATTAACAACAAACGCTTTCCGGTATCATGCCTTCGAGCGGTATTTCGCGCTTCGTCAAGAGGTTGTCTCGTCATTATTGTCAAGATGGCGTTTTTCCACCTATTTGCTGGCAGCAGAGGATTCTATAGATACGGACAATGCACAAAGAAGATACAACCTGATGAGGTGAAACTACAGCGAGGTACATATTCTAAGTTTATAAAGCGACACTAGCGTTGAAGTCTTGTGGTGGATTATAGACTAGCACAATGTGCTTATAAATAATGCCCTGAAAGATGAAATGAGGCGATTGAGGGAATAAAAGTGCTTTGCTTTGAAGGATATATGACAGGTAATCTCTGAAAATCAATAAAGCACGCGTGGTTAGGTGCAAAGAACTCATGGAGTGTGTTGTGATAAAAACATTTTCCACCTAATAAGTTAAAACACATTTGATATTGACAGTGTTTAGGATTTTGACTATATTTTTCGAACTTGTATTTTCAACATCCCCATATCACACGGACGATAAATGGAAATCCATCTGTAACTACCTTCATCATCTATGAACTCGTGGCAATAGTCTAACATGCACCACATTATTCTAATATAAAGAAATCCATTTCCGTTGTAACAGCACAAACTATACACAGCATCCTTTGAGGGTAAAAACAAAATAAACAAGTTCAATTCAATACCCTCCCAAGCAAGCTGTGGAATTAATGAAGAAGAGTTAGAAAAATGAAAGAAAAATGTGTGCATTAAATTTTCCCAGAAAAAGGTTACGTATACGCCAGAGTGATGCATAAAATGTGCTTGATGTTTCCAAGAGCTTTTTTTTTATACTTCATTTCTTCCTGACATCATTTAAAAGGGACGATGAATTTAAAAATATCCTTTAAAAAAGCATACATTATTTTTATGTTTTAAAAAAAGATCGGTAACATCGGCTGATCCTTATACAGATAATTATTTTGTTTGTATGCCAGCATTAACGAATTGTGGTATCAATTTAGATTGAGGTTAGGTTTGAATGGCTGACGATAAAATGCCGACACACTTAGATCATTATAAGGTCCCTTGTGATACCACATGAATTTAGAAGAAGCTTCTAGAAGCTAGAACCAGCTTTGAGCGTTTAGATCGTTGTAATAGACGGCTCCCAAATTGAGTTTCCGTTTTCGGTAAAGAAACGTTCTTCTGCTGCCCCTCTTCGTACATACAACTTCTCCAAAAATCGTTTGAGAATACGCCAGCCTTGTTGCATGACTTTTTATAAGGCTTAGTGTCCCGTGATGACACCTATTGTGGCGCTGATATGCTTTCTGTCAAGAGCATTCAAATTCTTAGAACCTTTAAAAGCTAGCATTGGCCAAATGCCCAAATCTGTTTTGTCGCTAGACATGTCGTACCACTTGTCCACCTAAGGTTTGTTCTTTCGATAGTATCTAGCTTTATTATGAGCGATCGGAATACTTAAGGTAAATTTTTTTGGTACGATGGTTAGAGTAGTTCAGAGGTTGGCAGGTTCATCAGCCTTACAGTTTCCTGGAATTTCTCTATTCGTAGGTACCTAGGAGAGGTGAATATTGAAATACTCCGCCATCTCCCTGAGAGACGTGCAAACGCCTAAGGCTTAGTAAAGTTACTGCAGACTGCACTTAATTGCAGCTTGACTATCCAAGAAGATACTGATATCTATAGCGGATATCATTCTTTTAGCTATCATAGGAATCCATTTATTGCCATTATTGCCGCTTGAAATATGCTACAGTGATCTGGAAAACGGAAAGAGAGACCGAGATTTAGTCAATCGGAGAAAATACCACAGACCACACTATGTGTCATTTTCAATCCATCTTGAATAATTGGATCGCTTCATCGTCCAAGAATGCCCCCTAATCCCAGATATGCTGATAGACATATTGGCCCCGCTACCAGTGCGATTTCAGGCCCAGTAAGTTCAAAATCAACCAAGTTTGCCAGATCCTCGAGAAACTCAAGTCCAAATCGATACCCATCATCTGGTTAAGCCCGCATATGACAGCATTTTTAGAGACGGGATACACAAAGCCACGTTTAGTTTTGGCCTCCCTGCCAGATAGTCAGATTGTGCAAAATGACGACGTAGAGGATGCACTGTCAACTCCTTCAACATGATACTTGAAAGAATTTTGGGAAGCTCACCGGCCAACACACAGAGCACGATCTTTCAAAAGTTGCATAAACCTATGATAATGACGATAGAACAAAGCGAGATATATCTGGTGCATTTGCTGGTACAGAAAAGAAAACGGATAAAATAGGTGTAATGCTTATAGCGAAGGCTATACTCAACATCGACGAATAGCACAAAATGACACAACTGACAGCCAAAACTTTGAGGCACTTTGTCCACCTCAGTTTTACTTTAAACTCCGACAGCAACATCTCAGAAGAAATGAGATGAAGAATAACTTTTAATAACCGCTGTTTCCTTGGGCTATTAAGGCACTACTGAGTAGCAAAGAGATCCTGTCATCTTCATGATTTCAGTCCATCTCTGCAGCTCTAAAGCTTGGACCCTATCTACAATGCACGAAGAAATATCTTCGGTATATTTGGGAGAAAGATTCTTCGAAAAATGTTTTGTATCGACGAGTTGAATGAGAAGCAACAGCTTGAGCTAATCAAAAAGTTGCACATATCAATCACCTGTGATGACTGGTCCGACGAAGACCTCGCTTTAGGGTGCAAGCACAAGTGGAAGAAGACCTCAACCAACTTGCAATGAGAGCGACTGGAGGCAATTAGCCAAAGACCGAGCTATCTGAAGAGGCGTACTGATTGAGACAAAGGTCTACTGCAGATTATAGCGCCACCTATAAGTAAGTATTTGCTGTCAGTACTTGTCAGTATTGAAAGAAAATTCCTCACACAAGACACAAAGTATAGATACACATTAGCCCAAGATAGCTACTTCCAAATCCTTAATTCGCACAAATGCAGTTTTTAATTGCCAGCAGGGTGCTGTGCAAACATTTACGCATTGTCTTGTGTAAACGTTTCGTATTTACCCCGCCTTTGCCATAATATTTCCGCATTTTTCATGGTCGGATAGCGTTTGAATAATTTAACCACATAAGGCGTAAACAATTTGGGAAGAAACCCAATCATCTGGCAGGCAAAATCACGGTATCGTTTGTTTACCTTTATTCGCGAAATTTACTCTCATCCGGGAATACCGTCGATTCGAGAATGCCTTCATCTTTCAAGCATAAAGACGGCAAAAACAAACATTCAGATGTGGAGGACACGAACCCTCTTTGGCCTGAAGCAACCAGCAATTCTATCGATTTGCTGCGAAGACAGGATATTGTGGTATTTTGTTTACTGTTACGATTCTGTTTTAAGGCTTCTTCGCAAGAAGTGGGATGGATTCTTGTTCTTGTTCTTGGGGGTAGAAATCAAGGTTGTTCTTAAAAACAGTTTTAGTAACACTATCAGGAATCTAAAGGAAAAACCTTTCCCATTGTAGATAATTTTCAAGAACAAACAAGTCCATTGAGCAAATATTCAAAACCCTCAAGAATATCCTCAATTTCCTCAATTCATCTATAACATCGAACAGCACAGAACTGAACCCAAACAATGGACTTTGAACATCAGTTTCCTGTGCAATTGACAGAAAGAGGGAACAAAAAGAATATAACTGCTCCACAGGATATAGAATAAGTTTTTAGATTGTAATCAAACAGGATGTGCTCCAAATATGTCAGAAGCTGTTCTGTGGAGGTATACACAACTCTTGAGTGTGATAGGTGTGCCAATGAGTTCCTGGGCCGATTAATACAATCAGCATTCCAGTATGTGGAGAATTCGATATAAACAGACATGACAGATGTCCATTAGCCGCATGCCAATAGATAAAAGCCAAACCAGGTATGAGTACTTGCACAAGTGCGTTATGCCCAAGCCTCACAGGAAGAGAGATCTTACAGCCGAATTATATTGGAATTTCCCCTCTCCCTTGGCTAATCTCTTATGGGAGATTTAAGTCCCAAATCCTAAATCTGGTCTGAGCAGTTGTCCCATGGTGATGTGTATAGGCTTTTCGTTTTTTTTTTTTTTTTATCTTCAAATATTTTCCCAAACGATTTCTAAGGTTGACGTCCTGCAACAGAGATGGGTTGGGTCGAGTTGAGAGAATATGGCATAGTTTAGTTTAGTTGGTAGTCGGTAGTCGTCGTCATCATTTGAATTCCATGGAGAGCAAGTGAGCATGGGAGTTGTGAAATGTTTGGCACATTCCAGGCGAGACCCTTCGAAGGTGCATACCGAGGCAACCCATAGATGTTTTTGGGCGGCTTTTGGTTTCCGAAGGTGTATTTCCATCTATTTTTATTTCCGAGGGAATTATCTTATTCATGGCTTATGTCAGTGTAGAAGATGTGTGTCAGACGCACGCATGTATAGAGTGTGTAGGCTTCTCGAGAGATTTCAAAGTACACCTGTATATAATAATAGGTAGGTACTTATGTGTCGTTTGCGGCAGGATAATATGCAATCCCAGGTATAAATGTCACCTGGATAAAAGCCTCTCCAAATCATAGATGTGGTTAGGATTCTTCATAAAAGTCGATGGGGTCTGCCTCCGATTAAGGTTGAAAATATTATTTCATATTCCTCTATGGAAAGCCTTTTAGATATAGGTAAGCTGGGGACAAAAGGTGACTTATTTACTTAAAATGTTCACCGGTATTTATGAAAATTATTTTTGTCATAATTTTGGATCCGATTTGTAGTAATCGCTGGTCAGTTAAGATGACAGATGATTATGTAGTCGGTGTGGGCGGACCAACGAGTGATCCGTACGACTCAATGGTAAGCTGCCTCCGAGTTTTAACTGGAAATACGTGACGTCAATATTTGAAAAGATTTTTCTTACAAGAAGTCTAAAATTATTGATGGAACAAAATCATGAATTGAGGAACTATTTCTATTGCCCAATGGAAGATCCTTGAAGAGGTATGTACTTCAAGAAGTGAGGAATGGAATATTTAACTAGTGGAAACCGGCCTTAACTTCAAATACTTTGCGGTACCACATGGGAGGTGTTCCTTCTTAATTCTCGGAGAGCTTTTCAGTGCACCAGGACAACAGTCAGGGTAGTTTCCATGTACAACAGCGCAGTAATTAATTGCTTCATACATGAGTGAGGGGTTGCAATTGGTAAGCGCCAACCTTTATACCCGAATGGGTATCAAAGTAGGTCAGTGTAAACATGACCTCGACAGACCACTAACGTAACCAAACCTTTTCCCGTTTTTGCGAGCTCAAAATAGCGTGTGGCTACTTAAGACTTATGCATCCGGTACCGTAACTTTTTTGGATTTGTATTATTTTCCAGACAATTTTTTTTACTCGTCTAGCGTTTTAACTATATCAGGCAATATGAGCCATTAAACTTAAATAAAAATACCACCAAAAACTTATATCTAACGAAGCACCGGGAGTTGACGCTTTGGTTGCTAAGATTTTAAGGCTGACGAAGGTGATTTGGTTAGCCGCATGCTGCAACTCATCATATGTATAGTTTGGTCGGATGAAGTAATTGGAATCTCTGAATCGTTTGTTTGACACGTAAGAAAGTGTGTCCTTTAATTTGCGACAATCTCCTTGATATCGCATTGAAGATTTTATCAGCGATAATTTATGAACGTCTAAAGTCGATTGTCCGAAACACTTTAGACTCTTATCGAATTTAAGGTGCCGTCCGTAAATAGAGACGAGTTTTCCAGAACCTTGCCTAGTTTTAAATTGATAGCTCCTATCATGGACCAAAGTGTCACATTCTGCATAAGCATAGACTGTCAAAGAAATTTTATCTCCAAAGTGGTGTTTGACAAGGATCCATTCTATAGCTAAAACTTTTCTTCTTCATGATTCTGATTAGTGATGTTTTTCGTGCTGCCCTGTCGATGGAAAGCAAACGAAATCTCAAACATCTTGACTACGGTGACGGTGTTTGCTTGATTTCATAGAAATCTATTGAACCCCACCAAACGAAAGCTGATGAGAAGAGGGAAGCAAATATCCTTCGTCTGATGATCAACACTGCACAAAGGTCATCAGATCAGTCTTTAACTATATGGCACAGAAGAATCGACCCTGGTCAAAGGAGGATGGTAATGCACTTAGTTGTCTTAAGACTTAAGGGAACAATTCTGCCTGAGATCTTTAGTCTATATTTTTTTAGTCGGCTAAAAAGATTCGAATTAATCGCCTAATCTGGCTGGAACACATAAAGCATGCCATGTGAGTATATACATTGTCACCATAAGCCAGAAAATAATCGTCAAAGCAACTACTCTACTGGCGGCAGAGGATGAGCTCGTACACTTATTTAGAAGGAAACTTCAAACAAGATTAGAACGACGAACGAACGGGCTATTTGGAGTCAGTTTGTCATTTGAGCCTTTGGTTAACCACGAATAATTGAGCTACCTTAAAAAATGATTAAGTTCAGTCGTCATAGAATTTTTTTCTTGTGTATTTAAACAAAAACGTTCGACGCTCAAACTGTTTAAATAAGTTTCACTTGGTACAACCGACGTTTTGTAAAGATTCAAATTTCTATCAACCATTTTCGTCAGCCTTGCTGAATAATGCTACCAAGTCGTATATCCAATGACGTTAATATAACCCAAAGCAGTTTATTTAAACTAATTTATGTGTCTTAAGATGTGGTAAAGGGTTGACCATCTAAATTACAAGCTCTTTTGACACCGACAGCTTTATCGGACTCAAAAATTGAACAAAAACGAAGTACCACACCTACGCGCTACGAAATGAATCAATTTGCGCTTGAAATAATACCACAGTAGGTGCTGATGTGCCTGTCGAAAATAAGTTTAGAAGTTTCGTTTTCGAAGAAAGTTTTATGGATTGGAAAGACACAATTAGACCATATTTATAGATCCATTGTGAAACCACATGAGTGGGAATGTAAGGGGAAAGAGTGTCCAGAAACTATATGGACCTGACATTACAATTGGAAACCCTCTTCCTAAAATGCGAAATACCTTTGATAGATATCGGTGGATCTTACCTCGTTATGAAACCCTTAGAGTGACTAAAGCAATCGACCCCATGTTGGCGGTCTGTCTTCGAAGAAAGACTACCGAAACAGACTGCCTCACGGCTGTAGCTTTTGACAATCCATCACTAAAAAGGGAGACTGCTGCGTAGCAAAAATTAGTGACTTAATCAAATTGATTACTACTTGACACCGAAAGTCAGGGAGACGGTTTTTCTTCCGAAAGATGGAGGGTGACTGATTTGATGACATCGCTTGTCCCCCAGGGAGATGCGATTGGACTTTTCTTTTTGGGATATCGATGTTATGATGATAACCCAGGAAATGATACTTACATAATAATCGTCATGGTCAAGCTATTCATGAAATGGAGCTACAAATAATACACAGTGTATAGGTATGGCGATGTGAGGATCTTCTTGGTCTTTTCGAACACAAAATTCTTCAAGTGATTTTCGGCTACGTTTGTGTTGACGGGCTTCGGAGGAGGAGTTTTAACAACGAACTCTACAATCTGTACAGCGACATCGTATCAGTCGAATCAAATGGCTAGTACGTGTAAACCGAATGGGCAACAATGCTCCGGCCCGAAGAGTCTTCATTTCCTACACAGAGGGACAACGCAGTGGAGTAAGACCTCACCTTAAGTGGCGTGCACAAGTGGAACTGAAGGCGGCTAGCCTAAAGCTGCAATTACGCGGCCATTTTTTTGAGTCATTTAAATGGCGCTGTGACGTCAGGAAAAAATGTCGCATTAGAGCGATATTTAAGCTACGATTCGTCATTGAAAAAATGGCGATCACACGAAATGACTATCATCGTCATTTGTGTCCCAAAATCAAATGACGGACACTGCGAGTAATTTAGAATTTTCCGTTGGTATGCCATTGTCCTAGGCGTCATTGAAGAGCGATCACACGACCATTTTTTTTCGCAATTTAAATGGCACTTAATTCATGTCATTTGGTGTGCCATTTTCCTAGTCATTTAAATGACGCTGCCAAAAATGGCGATCATACAGAGCGACATTTAAATGACTGCTTTGTGACGGGATTTTTACGTCAGAGCGCCATTTAAATGACTCGAAAAATGGCCGTGTAATCGTAGCTTAAGATCGGGCTATGTGGAGAGGCATATTGGTTAAATCCAGAGGGTCCACCCCGGACTGTAGCGGCATCTAAATAAGTAAGTACTAATGTACGCTGAAATTGGTTTTACGTCAGGTTGGGCTACAGTACCAAGCCAGTACCAAGCCAGCCGAGGCATTGTCATTCGAGTAACACTATATCGCATGACTAATGAAAAGCCTTGCTTTAAAACACAAAAAATGTTTATTTTCTAGAAATTTTAAGAGGAAGGCAAGCTCTTTTAATAAATGTTTCCTAGACCAGCGAGTCTCTCGGTTATGCTTATAAGTGAATTAAAAAAAAATTGTTGTCGCAACAGGCGTGTAGAGTAGACACCCTAGGCCTAGCTTCTCACAACCATTCGATTTGTGTGAGTTTTTATTTTTGGAACGAATGGAAGGGACCTACAATTTTATGCCGAGTCCGAACGGCTGAATTGAGAAGCTTTTTCGGGATGTTTGTCAGACGTTCGTGAGAGGTGGCGCAGTAGAAAAATCCTTAAGATGTCATTTTTGTTTGTAATTTTGGATCGAACCTGGGACCCCTCGCACAGTAGTCCAGCACACTAACCACTGCGCTACTGCGCCCACATAAGTGAAGTAAGTACAGGGTTTTTTAATAAGAGCGCTACAAAAGTTTTTTTTTAAATAAAACAAAAACGGTTTTGGATATCAATGAAATTCTTTATTCCTGTGAAAGTACGTTCGATGCTATTATGTATGGAACTCGATTTCTTTTGCATGGTCATCACGGGCACACTTGCAGATGCAGAAGTCCAGACGCTGAACCCAATTTTCGACGGTTTTCAAGCATTAATCGGTCGATACTGCTGCAATTTCAAGTTCGATATTCGTACGAAGTTCATCATTTGGGCTTTCTTCAACTGAAGCCTCAGCGGCAGCAATATTCTCGACACTACAGGCAATTCTTGGTCTCACTGGCACGGGAACATTTTGTACTGTGCCTGTGGATTCAAATTTTTCCACTAGATGCTCAATTGTTGATCTTCTAGGACGATTATGACGACCATAAATTGGACGTAGCGCTCTTAACGTTGAGGCCACTGACTCCGAATTTCGATGGTAAATTTTAATAATTTCGACTCGTTGTTGGCTCGTATATCTTTCCATCATGAAATGGCAAACCTTACTGAAGAGAAATGTCAAAAGAGCGGCAAGAAATTCGGCGTCGTTTGCTGTCCTTGTCGCTCTACTTTTATAGTGCCCCTATTGAAAAGCCCTGTATAAGTGAATTTACTTTAAGGTTTAAACGACGACGATCGGTCACTCGAAAGGTAGCAGGGGAATTCGCCTTATGTTTTTTAAATATTAAAATAGAGCTATACAAAAAAGCACTGCTTCAGTGCCTCCTTTAGCTGCTCGTCTGCTATGACAACAAAAGACAGCTCTATTAACCTTCATTCGAGTTACTCACGCAGCAATAGCAATACCAATTGCAGACCTTTCCAGGTCACATCGCACCACATATCGCCGCAGCAATAGAAAATCACAGTGTAAACGAACACTTGCAATAATTGCAATCACTTTACACACACTCAAATCAGCCAACAAACATAAATTGTTGGCGGAACCTAATAATGAACATGTACCAAGGTACATACACTCTTTTCCACATGATTGAGTTCGATCGAACCACGAAGACTGTGATGGGTCAATACCACGCTGGCACTCGCCTCTTACCCCATCGTCTTGTGCTGCTGTGAAATACACACACACCACATAATTTCATCCTCCTTTACTTCATCTGCCACATATTTCTCAGCAATTGCTATAACAATTTGTATCGAAGTGCATGCATGTCTGCGTACAATAGTTTATTGTTGCAATAAATGAGTGGCATTGAAAACGTCCAGTTTTATTGAATGATTTTTCTATTTCGCTTCTCTTTCATTGCATCTTTCCGTTGAACATAAAAATAGCCCATAAATCATTTATGAACGCAATTATTGTAACAGCAGGATCTATCTGCAACTCAATGTTGTGATGCAATTTGTGTTTAATTGTTGCAGCATCTATACGATGCGATGGAGAGTTTCGTTCAAAGCTATGTAAGTGTTTAGCCCAAATCACCCCTAGCAACGGTTTCTATTTTCAGCCTATAGTCGGATTAGCGGATTTCCATGTGTTCACGTGTGGTTCTTAATTATTTCACGACACAACAACCATGACGAAGAAGCAAATAAGGATAGATATCACGAAGGAGCTACGGTGACTTAAAAAAAAAACAACCCCAAAGAGGGAAGCAAAACTTTTACGCCAACTCATTTTGGATATCGGTAATATGCGTTACAACGGATCGAACCTACGACGAATAATGAGTCCTTTGCTTATGTGGATATATAACCTTCGCTGTTGCCAGATTGACTACCACTTATTCATATGGCAAATTGAATTATTCCGATTTTTCTGCCTCTCTACTGCCTATATACTCGTACCCAGTAGGGTTGTTATTTTCAGCATTCTTGATGCTATAACTTAATTGATTAGTCGGTTAGGGTGGAAAAGTTCCTGTTCATTAGGGGGATGTTGTTTAAAAGTCGATTATTCTTATATCACTTTGCGATGTGTAATACAGGAAATCGATTTAAGTGCGCCTTCATAAACACTAATCAAGTGTGAACGAGAGTAATCAGAATGTTAATTTAAAATCACGACCATTTTGTGTTTAAAGCTTTAAGTTTACTCTGAGTAAATAAATCATTCTTCGACATGATGAAACCACAATAAATATTTTCTCCCAATGTATACATTTGCTCATATCAACCTTTAGGCAACTGCTTTTCATTCAGCTCTCCCTCACCACAACAATGTGTATACGAAGCTGTAGAGTGCTCCTTCAAAAATAAAAAAATAAAAAATGTACAAAGCACTCGTGTACATTTGGTAGAAATAAACAAAAGCAATAAAATAATAAAGACAAGAAAATAAAAAAATTAAACCCCGACCCCATTCTTCGAGCAATTTACTTTCGTAGAGAATATTGCGCCAAGTCATCCAACAACCGCCCCCGGGAGACACTGACCCAATTCGCAAAATAATTAGACAAATTAAAATCGAATCATTCCCAGCGCAACGCAAGAAGACCCCCATGGAAATCTGCAATTTGATATCACTTCCCATCTAACTGGGTTTAGGTTAAGGAAAATTTTCACATAACAGAGAGAAGACAAAAAAAAATAAAAACTGATTGATTTGGGTCAACGCCGAAAACTTCCAAATGAGGACGGTTATGTCGCTTGGGTCTTAATGTGGATGGATTCCGGGAATTCTTACAATTTAATCGCATGTCACTGTGAGAATTACAGAAATTTAAATTGAGTTTAAATTTTTGTTGGTAATACGAGTAGGTATTAAAAAGGTTTTGGACTCTGTGCCCTGTGGGGGTATTATAGTACTACTGAGACTTTGGTTTGAATTTTTATGAACAGATAACTTTGCGGTTATTTTTATTTTTTTTGTTTTTGCGCAGACTTTTGTTCAAAACTCTCTTTTCAATGATGCCATATAAATAAAAAACAAACCATGCGTTTATGTTAATTAGAAGCTTAACTGAACGCAAAAAGTTTTATTCATTCATTCATTAATTTTCTATGGCCTGCTTATCCATTAATTCGATCGGATCGCGGGTGTAGTGTAGTTTGCTCAAATGGACCATTCATAGCTCTCGATTCTCCGCCAACGACTTTTAATCATCAAGGACAATCCCCAAACGGGTAGAGGAGAGATTATGGACTTGATCTAACCTAATTTGGGTAAACCTAGAGGACGCCTCTCTGATGATAGTATGGATTCTATAGGACATCATAGGATCCTGCATGACTTTAACATGACCATACCACAAAAGCATGGACAGCTCAGTGTTATTCTATTGTTGATAATTCCAGGATTCGCTTGGTTTCGATACTGGCAATCCAGCGTTCGGGCCAGTGTAATGTCTGCGGGTCAGCTAGTTGAAAATAAGAAAAGTGACGCTACAACTTGAGAAAGACAAGGAAAAAAGCATGGAAGAATATTGAGAAGGCATTAGTTCATCTCGTTCGCAACCACAAACACCTCCAACTTGAGGCAACAAAGAGGTGTAGCTACTAGTAAGAAAAGTGCTGCGGGCTCGAGCTGAGCGCTACAAATATTATGGCAATACGGTAAAATAAAAAGTGAAAGAAATAATTCTTCTTTCTGCTGATGGAAACGAAGAATCGAATTTTAAAATCTTCATCGTCGAGTGTTTTAAAATAATTTTATTTTGGGGAAAATACTTTACTATGTTAGAACACTTCTTTTTTTTCATTGAAAGACGTAGACTGTAACGTCTTTCAATGAAAAAATGCGCTGAATCTATATTTTTTTAAGGCACTTCAAATAAATATTATGCTTGTCTTCCAGATAAAGGCTCTATCAGGCACTTTAACCCCCGAACAGTCCGACTTTGTATTTATTTTAGTGTAAACATTTTTGATTGCAAGTGATAAAAAATATTTCAAAGCGTTTCGTTGGAATATAATCTACCAATGTTCAATTTTATAGCCCACTAGCGAACCCGGCGAACTTCATCTCATCCCAATTTAACGCCTTCAGATAAACTATGTAGAGTGATATTAAAGCACAGATAGTTCAAATTGCAAAACGATTTATTTGAATGGAATCGAAATCAATAGGTAGCGATGATAAACAATGCTTTTCGATTTGATTTCCGACGCAAAAACGAAGACGTATTGCCAACACGCGAACAGGCAACGTACAGCTGATCGTGCGAAAAACAAGGAAATTCGAGATTAATTCCACACACTTCCAACGATTGGCTTTGGAATTTATTGATTGTTTCGCAAAAGCCAAATATAATGTTGCATTAAATTTCAATTGATCGTATTGTTTGTACCGTTTACGGATGTGATGCGCTATATGATATTGAAAAAAATGACACTGCGAAAAGGAAACCTGTCATATTTCGCACAACCTAAGTTAACATATAACGCCATCTATAAATGGTTGCGACACTGATCGGAGCACAGCGCCATCTATTATTTATCTCGTTAACTTCTCCACCCAAAATGCACGCAAAACGTCTTTTATCACAATGAATTTCGCATTTATCCGAAATTTTCCAATCTTCACAACGAATTTTCCACCTTTACATCGTACAAAATCACCAATGCGATAAAATGTAAAATTTCGTCCAAAAAAAATTCAAATTGTTCGCGTTTTTCCGGAATTTTCTATTTTTCTATACGAATAGCCATTCCGAAATAATTGCAGATAATTTCCCGACTTTTGCGGACGGTTTTCCTAAAATTTTCTTTCAGAAAAACCTTCTCCTAGCAATTACGAACAACTGAAAAAACAATTTGAACCAAATCGGTCCAGCCGTTCTCAATTGATGAATTACTATACATTTTTTACACCATTTTTATATACCTACTAGCTTAACCCCCGCCAGCTTCGGCAGGCATTTTGGTGCCTTTTTATTTTTTTTTTTTTAATTTTTTATTTTATTTTATTTATTTTCGGGCGACAATGTTTTAATTTTTTTATATTGGAGGTGCCACGCCCATTTATCCAACTTTGACAAATCTCCACGGAAGCACTCTAAGGCTAATACGATTACCTGTATACGACTTTGAATGTTTTTTTATGAACGGTGCCACGCCCCTTTGTCTGATGTTGACCTATCTTCGCAGGAGCACTCTATGGCTAATACCTAAGATTATCTGTAAGTTTGAGCTCAATCGATTCTGTGGTTTTCGGGATATACGATTTTGAATGCTTTTTTCTGTATGGGAGGTGCCACGCCCCTTTCTCCGATTTTGAATTTGTTTAGCCTATCACTCAATCAGCGTAATTACAGACATTAAAAAAAAAATAAACAAAACCGGTTGAAAATTACGGGCGACAGAGGAAAATAGTTTTTTTCGACTTTGTTATGTATATTTATATAGAGAAGAGATAAGAGATATGTGTAGATATATAGACCTCTCGTCTGCATATGTTACTTGCAGCATTCTGAATCGCAGACAAGTCCTCGATATGCATGCATAACTTAATAAATAATTAATAAAATTAAAATTACAGTAATTATGATTTGGCTGCCAATTTTAAAAATATTCCAATAAATTTATTTTTTATTTTTACTTCATTCAAAGTAAAATAAATTCACAAATATAAATTAATAAAAAGAAAGATTGAAACCATTTCTAGGCAATCTCTCACCGAGGATTTTGAGCTATGAATTATCTCTTTGATGCTTATAGAGGCTGAGCTACAGATAAACTTAAAACCGACCTTATTTGATCGAATGCGAAAAAATGTAGAAACGATTTTTTCGATTTTCGAGGTAGTCGGAGCATATTGGAGTCATTATTGACATAGACAATACGTGCTGCTGTGTCCGTATGGTTGCCGAACCGACAGCTGTATCGGCCTTCGAAACAAACGACTTAAAAAACATAATATGGACTGTACCTATGTTTGTATGGTTCACTTATTACAGAGACGTGGATTTTTGCTTTCAACGAGCTGTATGGCATGAGTTATAGACATTAGACAAGACTTTCACTCTTAACAACTCTTAACAACTAAAAGAAGCAACAGAGGTTTAAGCTGTAATATTAATATGAACTGATAAGCAGAAGCTTTCGTATAGGTATGGCATATACGACGTCTCCCTATAAAAATGTTTAAAAAACCCCATCTCGAAGACTCTCATTACTGAATACGTCAAAAAAGTGGCCACGTCGTGGTGTTCACAATAAACTGTGAAAATGACTAGGCTACGATGGCACGTTAAAACAAGGTCGTAGGCAATATTTCTTTAGCTTTAACGGGGGCGGTCTGTCCATTAGCAATAATGCAATACAATAGTATAATACAACTTGTTTGTGGTACAGGTACAGGCCTCTGCACTCCGCCGCGGGCCAACTGGGGGGGACAGTAAAGGACTTACAAAATGCGATGTTAATTGCTTGTTAAAATGTAATGCTTCTCAGTTGTCTTCTTAAAGCGTCGTAACAGCATTTGGTATGAAAAAATCCGAAATTGGAAAAATTAGACAAAGACATGTCTCGTATATGTAGGTACAATAGGTATGCTATATTTATAGCAAAACTTTAAATCGACGAATTGGAAGTCCATTTGAAATTCCTGATGAGAACCTCAGATCTGTCGCACTCCCGGGGTAAAACCATATTCAAATGTAACCATCAGGCTGTTCGCAGTCGGCCTGATCGTTCACACAGATTTTTAGACTGAGTCTTGTATGCGATGTTGAAGAGACTCAAATCTAGCTCAGATTAGAATATTTACCATTTCGAAAATATTGTAAGTGCTTTGGCAAAGTTTCCAGTTACGTCTGTCAGTTTTGATGCCAACAGTGAAAGATGCCATTGAATTCATCAGTTTCGGGTAATCTAATGAAGAATTAAAGCATACGTTCCAGTATTTTGCCTACAAGCTTCCACCATCGGCTAGAATATACAGTCGTCTACACGCAAACTCCTCATGGATCAATATCAGATTTAAAAAGCAAGACTGACTATACAATGAAACACCCCCAACTTTTATCAATTTCAAATTATTTTTCTTCGTCGTCGTCAAAACATAAACTTTAACTTTGAAAAGCCTTTAAATTGTGTTCAAACTTTTTAACGCATGTCAAACCTTTGTTGTGTCTACCTCTCGTATTAAAAAAAAAAAAACACCCAGTCACGACAAAAGAACCACGCGTCACCGCCAAAAGCCAAAACGCAAAACATTGTTTTTCAATTAAACAGTCAAAAGTCACACAACTTTTCTAGAGGTGAACAATAACCCTAGCTTTACGCGTGTACTGCCAATGAGACTGCCAACCAATAGCACAGCGTTTCACCCTTGTTAAATATTAATATGCGACCCTGATAATCATCATCGTATAGGTTGCTCTAAAGCTTTGACTGAAACAGGTTGATCCTGCTTATCCACAGCTAATGCTGATTAATTCCAAAACTTTGTTTTATTTTGATGGAATTATTACCATCTACGATAATACACCAGTAGCCACCCTCACCCCTACTCCTTGCCATGGTGATGATGAGTACGAGCATATTATACAATGTGTGTTTATTTTAATTAAAATTGTATCGACTCTAGGGGATGTTGATGCAACTTCTCACGCCCGCTCAGCACTTTGTATCTGTATATACTCCAGCAAGCTCGTAAGTCCTCATGTGAGGAACGAGGCGCTTTAAATCAAGAAGTCTAATCCTTTTGTTTTCGGATACATTTCACTGGTTGTTTGTTTTATTTTCATTTTATTTTATTTTTGCTATGGAGTTTTATTTATGTTTCTTCCTTTGTGTGCATCTTCTTTCCAAAATAAAAATATTTCAGCCAGTGTATGAGGGTTGGAAGACATAAATCTTCTCCTTCCGCCAGCAAATCAATTAACATTCCCACATGTAGGGATAGGGGCAGGGGTAGACCCCCTGGAGCCTTTGCTACGTTGTTGTTATTATTATTATATTTCTTTTTCTTGTATATCTGTAAAACAATTCGCCCTCCTTTTTTGGAATTTTCTTAGTCAGTGGCCTGTTTATAGTCTTTTCGTACTCACTTAGTGGTTGATTTGACCGAAAATTTATCAGTCAGTCTCAGAGCTGAGAGATGGCATCAAATTCCACTCAACTTACCAATATCAAAGCGACCCAAGGGTGGCAAAGAAGCGCCAGCAAAAAGGGAGGAAGACTACTTTTCATCGATAGGTACCATTAAACAAGTCCAATGATAAAGGCGCAAATTTAATGGAAAAGCCAATTCCCCAAAGTGTTGATACCTATTTCCTTCGTTTCCTTCTTCGCCTGTCATATATAGATCGAACAGGGCACATAAAGAACCTTGATATAAGCCTCTTTCATGTTGGAGGTGACGCGACAGCAACAGCATAAAGAGAATATAAGTTCTTTGGGTTGTGAAACGGAATGACGTACTTATTGGCAATAGTTTTCACTGTCTCTATAGGTATACAAAAGGATGCGGTAATAGCATTATGGCACTCGTTAAGGTCTACGTGGTTGGATGTGTATATGTTGCGAAGGGAAACCGGGTTCCATTTCGTTTCTAGTGCCAAATCATTTCTACATCCACTTGTGTGAGAGTTTGTTTTATGAATGCGGTGAGTCGGTTGACACACCATGTGGGTGGGATGACACACGCGGTACAGGGAGGGTGGTACAACATGCTGTCGAGAGGGATGATAAATCGAAAAGATTGGACCTTATAGCAGCTTTGTATTCTATTATCACTTAATATGCTTCAAAGTGAATGTAAATAGAGTTGCACGATGACAGATGTGAATAAATATTAGGCATTCGGGCTAAAATGTGGGTTAGGTATATTTTCTATGCGGAGGAAGCACTTTACCCAGGGACATGCTAAAATGCATTATGATGACGGATTAAGAAATTTGTTGAAGCTGCATGTGTCAAAAGCAAGAACTGAGTTTGTGCTTCTTTGTTAACTTTCTCAAATTACTATATAGAGTTATAGAGTCTAGGGGGGTAATTGAGCCTGGGTGGGTTGGGTATAGGAAGTAGTAAGAAAGGTAGGGTGATGTACCTTTTTTTTGTTTTTTGTTTGCTGTGCTTTGAAATATCGTATGCTGTTTTTTTAAGGGTTCGTTTTTCCTGAAAAAATGTCATTATATCCCTGACTCTGCTCTAAGTTTGCACAGGCTATCTGCTGATGTATGTAGCCCCTATCATAATAATCATAATAACTGAAAATAAAATACCAGGTAATATTGACAAAATTCTATTGTAAAATTTCAACAAAAGTAGTTTTTTTGAACTGAAAAAAAAATGTTGTAATGATAAATGAAACTTATCAATACAACTTAAGTTTTATCAATTTGAACGATATTTTGTCAAAAGAATAAAATGTTTACTAATAAACTACTTTGTCAGATTAACAAAACACAATTTTCAGTTTAATAAATCGATAGTTTATCAATTGAACATATTTATTGTTGAATTAACAAAGTTTTTGTTATATCCATAAAAATATAACTAAAAATCACTTTTGTAAATGTCTGTAAAATTGACAAAACTTATACAAAATGTTTGTTAGTCAAACAAAATACAGATTAACAATAATACAAACATTTTGTTGAAATGAAAAAAATGGTTGTAGATATGACAAACATTTTGTAGAATTGACAACACACTTGTTGAATCGATAAAAATACATTTTAAACATTGTAATCCTTTGAATGCAATGCTATTGATGGCGCATTTATGTTTCACTCACACGCGAAGTAGCAAGTTTGTTTGTGCGCAAAATACAATCGGTGAAAAGTGATTAAAAAAAACTGAAAAGTGCCTTCGGGTAAAATGTACGCCGAATATTTCAACAACATTCGAGTCCTTAAAAGCTGTGGTCTGTTTAAAAGAAATGCAATTGAGGAACCCAGGCCCAGCACATCTCGTGGTCCTGATTGCGAAATAAGAGTTGCTGCTGCTTTAGGTAAAATTAAAAAATTAAAACAGATATAATGTTTTAATAAAATCTTTATTTAGTCCCTCCCAGTCCCAGACGAAGATGTTCAAGACCATTTGGATGCAATTTTAGCGGACAATTGTTCAAATGCTGAACTCGAAAATCTTTAGACGTCAACCTCGAAATACAGGCTTTCTCAAATACTCAAATTGAATTTAACGGCCGAAATAATGGGTTAATGTAGAGCTTATAAGCGACCTGAATTGCATGAATTGAATGAATGAATTGCATTTAATTTGTTTAATTACTTTTTTCAAATAAATAAATCTAATTACTAAACTTATTTGCTTTGCGTATCATTTAGTAATACCTACTTTATTTTACAAGGGTATAATACACATATTTTAGATATAATTTCTTTATTTATATAAATATACTTCCTTCATACCTTCAAAATTAAGTTAAAGGACAACTGCAAGTCATATCGACAAAATAGTTTATTTAACTCAACAAAACAATTAATAAATAATTGACAAATTATTTGTATTCACTCAACAATTCTGTTGTTGAATCAACAAATTAAAATGCTGGAGCTGACAAAATGTTGCTATGTAACCAACAACCTGTTTATAGATTCAACAAAACACAACGGTAGTACTGAAAAAATATTTCTGTATAATCAACAATATTTGCTGTTGATTTAACAAAATACAATAGCTGAATATTGACAAACAACTTCGATATTATTAACAATTTTTTTGTTAATTTGACAAAAAGATAAAGATCAATATGATAAATTTCTTTGTAAAATCAAGAGCATTTTAGTTAGTTTAACAAAATATTTTTATACGCACAAACAAATAATTTTTGTTACCATAACAATATTTTTGTCATTACAACAAATGTTTTGAGACAAGATAAAACTTATCAAAATTTTGTCAATCTGATAGAAATATTTTGTTGGACGTATATTGGCAGAAAATTTGTTGAATTAATCCTTATTTTTATCAAATATACCAAGGTTTTATTTTCAGTGCGCACTGGTCATACACAACACTAGGAACTTTGAGCTTTGGGAAAGTGACAAAAGTGGCAGTGACCAGTGAAATATCCCCTCTTTTTAAAAAAAAACCTCTAGAACTACAAAATGTATCCCACTTCGAACTCGCATTAGGAAACACCTATAAAAGGGAAACTGCTGTGTGTTAATGCTTCGCTTCAGATTATTCGGCAAAAAATTGGGTCTTCGTCAAAAAATGATTTATTGGATTATTACTATCGTCATACCGCAATTATTATTTAAAAAGGAACATCAGACTTCAACTCAAAAAGGACTTAAAAAGTACAAATACTGGACGAGTGTTGGCCGGGTGCGAACACTTCAACCTTCCTTCAGTGCACATCCGTCTGTTGAAGACAGCTGCAGGTTGCGCTAGATAATATGGTCCCGTCAACAAATCAAACCAGGTGATCTAAAGGGTCGCATGAAGGGATCACTACGTTATATTCTTTTCCAAAATCCCTTATTGGACATAACCCCTCATTTTTTTCTTCTCTTTTTCCAAAACCTCCTGGGACGAAATCCCCTATGCCAAAATCTCCTACAAGCAAACTAATTTAAAATTGGTGGATTTTGTTTTTGTGTATTTTCTTTTAGGGCCTTTTTAAACTCGGGGGATTTTGGAAAGGGGATTTTGGAAAAGGGAATTTGGAAAAAGAAGATTTTATCACCAACCTACCGTCGCATGAAGATTCTAAAGTAAATAAAAATTATGTCAAACTGACTGATTTACACCCTCAAAAGTCAACTTCCAGCAAAGGTAGGAGACTGATGGCTCAGGCTAGAAGAATGCCACTCAGCATGTTAAAAGGAGGGTCTAAAAAGGACCACTGGTGTTGGGGCAGGGATCAGTGCAGCTCACTTTCAGTATCACTTGGATATATACAACACTAATTTCAACTGAAATGTTTCAGGGTACCAGGGAATGCTTAAAACAAAGTCTAAGAAGGTCAAGCATCAGTATATTGTCAGAATATTTAACTCCAGACCTGCGTTGGACTGTCTGAAAAATATAGTACAAAAGAGTCACTCCCCTGAGATATTCCCCCCTGGAGATCCGAATGGGAGACTAGTTTACCTACGGAATTCTTTATCTCAGGAAGTTGCATCATGGCTTTTGTGTCCCATCCGTTTTGCACCGGCCCATCTGCCAAACTCCGAACGTAGTCAAGACTACTTCAAGGAGCCTATAGCATGATGTGGTGGTATCTCACCGGGCGACAGGTGGATGGGACCCTGTCTACCACCTGTCTCGAAAACCGCGTAATCGATTGAGTCTAAACTTTCAGACAATCCCAGCTTTTGGCCCAGGAGTGTTGCTGTGAAGATTGGTCAAAATTGGACAAAGGGGCGTGTCACCGCCCATACAAAAAAAAATTTAACATCGTATATCTCAAAAACCGCTGAACTGATTGAGCTCAAATTTACAGACAATCCTACGGAAGAACATTATTATCTAAGATCTAATTAATATAATTTCTATGCACGGGCAAAGCTGGACGGGTACAGCTATAGTTTTTAAATAAAATGTAACCACGCTCACATCCACGGTTTTCTTGCCTTACATCCGAACGTCAGTTTTTTGTGAACTCCATCCGCTTATGGAACTCTTTGCCACGGCATGTTCGAAGGGCAGGCGGCACTCGGCGGTTCTTAAGTCTTAAAAGCTTAAGTATTTTTTCCTAAACAATTTTGACTAGTAGTTTTTTTTTGTATCTTGTATCGAACTTAATTGTATGATTATTATAAAATTATATTTCTTTATTATTTTTTTTTTGCTCACCCTCTCTCTCTTTATTTTAATTTTTCTTCTCATAAATACGTTTATTCTTTAGCTTGTTCAAAATTGTAATTTAAATAATAATTGTAATCTTCACTATTTTATAAGACTCAAAGTGTCTTAAGTGTAAGTTTTCTATGAAATAAATCTAATCTATTCTAATCACGATAAATTCTACACTCGTTCGCCCAGTGATATCCAAAGAAGAATAAAGTATTGATTTTTAAATGATAAACCAGAATTAAGTCGCTTTCGCTGTGTCGTGTAGCGCTTTCATATTTAATTACAAAAAAAGATATTTCATAGTTTAAAACGCTATCAGGGGCAAATTGGAAATGTATTTTATATAAAATACCCTCCACTGCACACAAGTCATGCAAAATGATTTCGGTGTGAGTTAGTATACTTACACGCATGGATCTAACATTGGTTTTGTATGGGAGGCACCAGAACTACTTGACAGACATAGCCCATTTTCAATACCAACCCGACGACGGTAAAAATAAGTCCTCTTAGAAAATTTCATTCGCTTAGGTCGATTCGTGTGGATGGGGTCTTTGGTGACTCCTTCTTGGCTTTACAAATGTAATGGCAAAGTGAATATACCTTCCTGATGTGGAGGCTTGAAGACAAAAAAGGCTCATAATAAATTTCAAACAAAAGCAATTGGTGACAAGTAGTTGTTGTGCTCCATTCAAACTCATTAGAATTCAGCCTTGCCCTTCAAAGGGTAATTATTGTCTAGTCTATGGTTGCGTCCCCGAAATGATGTTATTTAAAATTTTTTTTTTTTTAAGAAATCATCTAAATTTTTACAATCGGAAACGGAGTGAGTACCTTTTGAAAATTTCGTCTGTACATATACTTTTTTGGTGTAGAATTTTTTTATTTGCTATTTAGCATTTAAATTTTTTTTAAATTATGGCAACACTGACAGCAATTAAATAACGTATTAAAATATTCATAGCATTTACGGCAGCAAAATACTAATTTGCAAAATCCAACAACAGATATTGTTTAAGTGCAAACTATATAATATAACAAACCGCATACCAAAGGAATTTGGTCAAGTCTTATAACATACTATATACGACTGCAGCTACTAAGCATTCTATTCCATGGAAATAACTTTGCTATTTAGAAACGTTCTGTCGATTGGGGGTGAACTGTGGAGTGGCTTTCGTTTCATAGCTTATTGCCTTAAAGATTCGGTGAAAGCAAAAGACTCAAACTCTCCACCCCTCCACCCCTCTCTCAGGCTGTCTGTGTGCGAGAATAATTGGGAAATTCAAAGTGAAAAGTGTGAGGCAATCACTTCTCTCCTTGTGTCTTTCGAAAATATATACACAGATAGACACCTGCAACACTAGAGCATCCATAGGCTAGGCATTTGTACTTCGTCTTTGTGTCGCTCCGAGATGTTGGTAACTAAAATAAACACAGAAGCTAAACGGTGAGAGTAGGTATATAGAATCAACAACAACGAGTGGCATTCATGGGCGAAGTGATAATGAAATTTTGGGAATTTCAATTATTTGTGAATTTATGTTTTTGGATAAAACATTTTATTGGCGGTGTCAATAACTCCTTTGAGACAGTATCCCCCCGAATGGATAGCTTGTCTAGATGGATAATATTTTGTGTAGATTCCTCAAGTGTGTTCTCGAAAATTATGTCTAGATATATAGCATAAGTAATGAGATTTTCTGGTCTGTGATATTACAAGTAAGTACTGCACGTGTATCTAGATATAAATATTTTTTTTTTTTTGATTGCTGTATACCTTTCAACAGTAATTGAAATTGATTACCATGAACCTATTAATATTATCATAATACAAGGTTTCTGTGGGCGACCCCACCAAAAAGTAGAAGGAAAATAATCAAAATTCCGCAAAACACAAATTCAATTGAATTCCTTTTAACTGCAGATTGTCAAAGCGGGCACGGGTGGATCTGTTGGGTGTCCGTGGCCATCCCAGTGAGTATAGATATTTCCGAAAAGAATATTTGATTTCATTACTTAGGCATTTACACTTGTAAATTTGCTTTGGGAATTTGTTTCTTTTTTTTTTTTGTACGCCTTGTTTTCCGCTTCCTTTTTCCTGTTTACATAGTCCCTCCTTCGATGTGGTGGGTACTTTAGAAAGTCCAAAGCGCCCACCACCGGGACTCATTTGAATATCTGCTTCAGATAGCACCTTTCTTTCTATATAGGTGCTTCCTACGAAACTTATCATAAAATATTTAACACAAATTATGCCACTCCAAGGGATGTGCTGTGTGCGTTTGGCCAGAAAATAGCGGAAGGACGACGACGCGCTAAAGCACAAAATACTGCGGGGACATGCAAAGTGTGGTTGTGTTCCAAGTATATAAATTAGATATATGTATGTATATATTTGGCTAGTAGCGTGAAACATTAATTTCGTATACTTGTGGAAAATAATTTGGCCAATTTACACATTTTATTCGCGATGTTGGTTTTTGAAGAGGGTCGCTAGCTGACACCACGACTGGCCCTCTGATCGGTGTTTGTATATTTAATGAGACGATATTGGTATCTGAAAGGGGATAAATATGAATTTATCTGTGCAAAGTGGGCGGATGTCAAGAGAGCAATGATGTGAAGTACTTGAAATGAGCAATGCTCCTATGTATTAGCTTGCTTTGGAGTGTTGCCCATGTCCATGTTTATGGAATGTCTTATTTGTATGCAGTGCATGACTGCTGAATGATTTTCTCAAGGAAGACGGTTTACTTATGTATGTAAATATTTTGATATGGCTGGACAATATGGCGCACGTTTAAGTGCAAAGCTAATATCGATCTGAAGCAAGCATCTCAGAGCATTGATGAAGCGTAATAAGTTCGTCTTTCCAAAGAGAAATATTTAAAATTAAGTTTGATCTGTTATATAATGGCATTGATGTGTTTGTGGTTGACGACTTACTTAATTGAAAAAGCTTTGCCTGAATACTGGGAACGAAAAATTGAAGTCCTAATTTGAGCTATGAAAGTGGATGCGGTGATTGTACATGTACATACGGGTGGGCCATCTAGTGGTTTCTTTTTAAATCATAGGTCATTTTGACACTGACAGCTGTTTCCCGCTCGAAATTTTGACACAAAGTCAGTATCATACCTCCGCGGTACGAAATGAGTCACTTTAAGCTTGAACAACGTTTGCGAAATATTGAAACTTATTTCCAAAGTGAGTGCTGTGTAGACCAAACAGTGCGTTTTTTGAAAGGAAGTTTTGGCCGAAATGAAGCACCCACCGCGCCTGCTGTACGCAAGTTTGTGCAAAAAGATCATGAGACTGGTATGCTAGTGGACAACACTTACGGTCCCCGTTTCGTACAGACGAAATTGTCTGTACATCACGAACATCAACATCAACTCGCCATCGATCTCAACAGCTCAACATTTCACGCACTAGCCTGAGGAGAATTCTGCACAAAAATATCTCGGATTATTCACTTACAAGGTCCAATTGACTCAGCAATTCACGACCATCCGGTTCGTTATCGCTTCGCAGGTTGGGCCTTAGAGCAGCTTGAATTGGACAACGATTTTGGGTGAAAAATCATCTTTTTTGACGGCATCGTATTCGGTACAAAGCTTTTTTTTATTCTCATGACACTGATTTGGATTGAGGTTAGAAAAAGGTCCTACATTACGAAAGCCTTGCCTTAGTTCTCCTCGAATAACTAAACCGTAAATATTATCACAATTGTTCATCCTTTCATTATCCATCACCAACTCTTTGGCTGGTTTAGAGATCACTCTACAACTTTGATCAAAGTTTATTGGAGAAGATCATACAGAAACGATGTTGTTAGGCTTTTATATAACTGTCGACATCCGCCATAGATTCTATCTAAAAATGTTGACCGTCACCGTGTCAATCAAGAAAAAGTGCTTGAGTGAGAAAACCCTCCACCCTACCGATATGGATATCTATATAGTCGAGCCAAAATGTAACAGCCCTTCTAGTCTCAACTTTAAGACAATCGACCTTAAAGTTTAAATGACAATTCTTTTCTAAAATGACTACTTTTATAGGTGTTTATTATTAAGTAAATTCGGAATAAAGTTGTTAAAACCAAACGATGTTAGTCATTTTTTGTGAAATCTTTTTATTAACTTATATCCGTGTATACTTGCTGTTTGCGAATTTTTCGAAGATATAATTTCCTAACTTGTGTATCAAGAACACTGCCAACTAGAGAGCATAGAAGGTCTTATAGTATTTTCCATGCAACAGCGATAGCAAATCATTATACCCTCACGCCATGTCCTTATAAAGTGTGTTTTTTTTAGAGGTATAGAACTTTGAAATAAAATAGAACAAAGTTGATTTTTTTAAATTGACATGAAATTTACTTGATTCTAAAGATAATCCTCTGGAATTATAACTTAAATATTATTTCTGGTATATGTCCGCCACGGCTGCCTCGGACGTAATCTAATCTGGAGGTACAATTTTCGATGACTTTTTCCAACATATGTGGCCGTATGTTGGCGAATGTTGTCATCCAAGTGGTCAATCGTTTCGGGCTTATCAGCGTAGACTAGCCACTTCATTTATCCCCACAGAAACTAGTCAAGCGGCGTTAAATCGCACTATCTTGGAGACCAATTCACGGGTCCGCAACGTGGGGTTACCAAACTTCAACAAATCAATTGTGGCACGAGCTGTGTGACTTGCTGCGCCGTCTTGCTGAAACCACAGCTCCTGCACATCATGGTTATTCAATTGATGAACGAAAAAGTCAGTAATCATGGATCTATAGTGGTCACCATTGACCCATTTTTAAAGAAGTACGGACCAATTATTACACCAGCCCATAAAGCACACCAAACAGTCAGTTCAACATACACTTGAGGATTATCAATATCATCACTCCAAATACGGCAGTTTGGTTTATTGACATATAAAATTCGCTTATGAAAATTGGGATCAACGGCAATCTTGTTTTGGGCCCATTCACCGAATCTACTACGCCTTGCTCGGTGATCGTGTGGCTTCAATTTTGCACGAGTTGGATTTTGTAAGCACGTAAACCAAAATCCGCAAAATCTTCCACAAAGTGGATGGAAACATATTTAATTCCTGTGCACGATGGCGGATAGACTGATTCGGGTCTTCCTCTACGCTACGCTCTACAGCAGATATGACTTCTTCTGTATGCACTGTACGACGACGTCTCTGTGGATGCGTATTATCATTTCCATAGTAAATCGAATTAATTGCTCTGATGGACGATTATGTTGACCACAAAATGGACGTAGAATAGAACCATGATTTTCAAAATAAAGTTGAACAATTTGCAAACGTTGTTCAGGCGTCAATCTATTCATGTTGAAATGTTAAACTAAACAAAAAATAAATAACTTGACAGCTGACAAAATGGCCGTCGTCAGTGAAAATAGTGTTGCCAACCAACCTCTAAAAAAAAAACACCCTTTAGTTATTAGTACACAAGTCCATTAGATACTAAAAATATTTAAGTGAGGAAGCGAGAAGTAACAACAACTCTCGCTTGGATTGACCCTGACAATTTCTTTTGGGTAATTTTTGTCGAATTTCACTCTTTAAATTATTGTTTGAGAGAATAACATTAACAACAACTCGTAGAACATTCGATTCATCTATAATGTTCAAAAATGATGACTCAGTTCTTGGAAATTCACTCATCCAAACAACACTATTGATCAATACACACTCAAAGACTGTGCAAGGATAATGGCGTTCTTATTTTGCCCAAAAAGCCAAAAATGCCCCATAGTATAAATTAAAAAAAAAAAATAATAATACGAGTATTATATGCTTGGATGTCCTTATTTCGTAATAATTTTCTAGACAAGGTATGTATTTTCTTTTTGTATTTTGTCTTTAGCTGAAGCCTCTTTCAGTTTAGGATTTTATGTACCTAGTGTGAGATAGAATTATATATTTTTTCCGATGAAAACCATCAGACATGAAAGGACTACTTGGCTTTGGTTTTATCCATATTGTGAAGGATTCTCGTAGAACATAATTTCTAAGCCACTAACCCGATTTACGTAGTTAAAGGATTTATTTTTCTTCCTAAATTGTCTTTGAGGCAGACAGGTTTTTCTGTCGAAAATTCACCAGACATAGACGAGAGAAAAGTGAAATTAACAGTCCATGAAAGTCATACATTTTGTTTGAATGTTTTTATCTGGGTCAGGGTTGCGAGACGAGAAAAAAAAATTAGAAAATTGAGTTACGAGTATCACTTGGTACTAAGGATCTTCTTTCGTATATTATAGTCGCAAATGCAATTAAATAATTGGCGGCCCTATATAGAGACAGAAAGGTCGTGCAAATGCATTCAAGAAGTCAAGCTAATTTCCGCCAACACTTTGCACTTTTACTTAATTTCCTTTAAAGATACCGTAGTAATTATAGCGGCCAAAAGCGATTTTTCTTTAATTTTTAATTTCATTTCATAATAGCTATTATGAAACTCAATAAAAAATAAAGCTCACGCTCATGCAACATATCATATATAGCTGCAGCAGAACCATTAACATGCATCCCCCAGTTGGAGCAGTTAAATATTTTAATAGCAAGACCAACCCCCGCCCCAGCTAACCATTGATTATGGACTGGTTGCTGAGGTGTATGTGGTTATTGCTTAATAATACTTTGTTTCGCATGCTGAGGTGGTATTCCGCACGGCCGTGCAAGTGCAAGTGAGCGTATCAATGAAATAACAAATTTATATCCTACAACCCACATTATAGGCACTCGTATATGAATATGGAAATTTGTGCAAAATGTTTAACAACAGCAACAACAACAAAAAATTCGTATATTAATTACTCACAATAAATTAATAGGCTTAATAATAAAACGATAGTAATTATTAGCCCATCCATGCCATGAGGCGGAGAGGGGATGTTTTCTGCACAATTTGTTGTTATGTTTGTTTGGGTTGCTTTATTGTTTTTATATTGCGGGAAATAGCAGTGCGAAAATAATGAAAAAGAAAATAAAAAATTGTTATAACAATAAATCATGTAGCCGCGATGAGTTTTATGTTTTTTTTTATATATTTTTTGTTTACGGATATTCACTGGCCACCATAACTCGAATTGGATTTTAATACTCATTTATTAATATATGCATTTTAAGTGTTGGCGGTATAGTATGGTAGTTGGAAAGGGTTATGCTTTTTGGTATAGATGAAAATTTAAAAAATTCTCATACTGACTGGAAACGGTAGTACAATTTATTTGAAATTGATTGCTCTATATCCTTTGATAAAAATTAGTATATGATTGCCCGCATTATTGGACGAAATGGACAACCATTGGCGGTGCGAAGCGTGGTAAGGTATCTTGGAATCTGGTTCGACCAGTATCTATATTTTGATGAACATATAGACGCTTGTCTGGCTGGGGCCAACAGGGCTTATGCTCTGATAAGGAGACTGTTTCGCAGCAGTCTACCTGTTTCCAGAGTAAAGGTCATATGCTACGTGGCCCTTATAAGGCCGACCATCGCTGTCGCATTTGGTTCAATATAGCGCCTTCCTATATGGAAAAGATTCGGGTGTTTGAGAGACAGTGCCTCAGAACCTGTCTCGGATTGTTTAGAACCCCTGAATCTGAGTAAAATATAATCCCAACAAGACCCTTACGATGGGGCTCAATGGAATACGATTGACAATTTCCTAATTAAGGTGATTCGAAGGCACGTTGCAAGGGCGATAGCGACCGCTAACAATCTGATCTCGGGTGGTTATTACCCGAATTTAATGTATCACGAGAGTACGCTCTGAAAAGCAGTTCACCGAGTTTTCGTGGCTTGATAAAGAGGTGACGGCAGACATGCTCTCCCGGGCCGGTGCGTTACCAAGGTAACATCGTCCTTAGTTTAAAGTTAGTTTGTTAGTAGTTGGTCGCAGTGTCAGCCAAATGGGCAGGGAATTTAAAAAAAAAAATAAAATATAAAATTAGTTAGGCGTATCTTAGGGGGTTTTTGGGACGGGACGGGCTCGCCAACATGAATGAGTGCTACGGAGACTTGAACGATGCTTGTGGCCTCGTTTTAGTCCCGGCGGCGCGTGCGCACCATGTTGGCGCCCATCGAAGCAATTAGGATGGTGACCAATCGAGAGATTGCTCATCACCATCACCCTAATTATAGTTAATTTAGGTTAAGTAGCTTAGGTAGTTTTAAGTAGTTTTATGTAGTTTTAAGAAAACCCAAATATGTAATAAAGAGTCCAAGTTTTAGCAAGTGCAAAAATAGATAGATTTAATGCCGAAAGGCAATAATATTATAAGGATGTAGCTAAGTTTAGAGTGCTCGTTAAGAGCCATTAAGCGTCATTTTTGTCTAGTACTTATGTAAGTTTAACAAGTAAAAGTGTTATCAAGTGTTATAAAAGCGTGGCCGATGCTTTGATACCCTCCACTGCATAAAAGTCATGCAAAATGTTTTCCATGTGAGTTAGTATGACGTGTCTAATATTAGTTTTGTATGGTAGGTAGCAGAACTACTTTACCGGCATAGACAATTTTCAATACCAACCTGACGACGGTTAAAAAAAATCCTCTCACAAGATTTCATTCACATAAGTCGATTCGTTTGGACGCTATCGTGCTTTCAACAGACAGATAGACAGACGGACATGGCTTAATCGATTCAGAATGTGATCCTGATAAGTATGTATACTTTATAGGGTCTCTGGTGAATCCTTCTTGGCTATTTTATATTTTACACTTCTTTATATTTTTTTGTGTATAATATCCTCTGATTTTAAAATTTTTGTAAGAGCACTTCGATATCACGTCTATCACCACGTCTATCATTTCACAACAATATGTTGCAGAATATTCCTTTAAATTTTGACAACTACAACTAGAGGCATAATTTTGCTTACAAAATCTGTGTGAGTGGTTCAACCCATTGGTCAATAACCTTGTTAACTCCTGCAAATGTCCAGCTCTAGCAAGGACCACTTTGCGCGTACTGAACTAACCATTCCTTGATGACCTAAGCAACATATCGGGCAAAGGGATACATGATCTTATCCGCTTTCTCAAATCCACATACTGGTTATATGCACCGACCGGATCACATCCTTAACAATCATCACAAAGTAGGTGACAGGAGTCGTGGTAACAACACATCTTAGTGTTAATTGGTAGCAGTATTCAAAGAGGCAACAGAGTCATGCCTAATTTTGGTATACCTACCAAATTCGCCAGGTTGCCCTGAAACCAACATCTCTAATAACAAAATCTAGCATTTTTTAAATAAATCCTGAATAACAAAATCTCGCTCTATCAAAAATTTCGCTCAAAAGATAAAAATCTCGCAAATAGTTAGCGGAAAATTTCATGCATATAAAGCAACTTTCCATACACTCAAGCTAGCAGTTACTGTAAATCCAACAGGGACATCAAGCAGGGGGATGTAGGGGGGCATCATACCCCTCATAATATTCCACAGTTGGTTTATGTAAATGCTGTTGAAAATTTAAGTTTGGGGTAAATCCTTTCCATTATTTCCCCTTTCGTTTGACCTTACTTGCGAATTAATAAGTAATTTATTTTTATGCAAGATTATTATTTTTTGAGATTTTGAAACTAAGAGATTTTCATAATCCAAGATTTTGATATACGAGATTTTAAAATGCGGTTAAATTATTCCCAACCTTATGTGAATTTTTCAACACTTGACATTGCACGAAATTAGAAAGTCTATAGTAAGGGCCAATTCCCCATTAGTCTGTTTACAAACATCTGAATATTATTTATAAATAAATAAATTGTCTAGCACCTAACCACCATTTGTTTGTGTGAATTTTTAATGGTAAAACGTATGGAAGGTTCCTCAAATCTTATACCGAATTTGAACGCCAAAAATAAGACGATTTTTAGTGCATCAGATCGACTTGTCACATCTTCACGATAGGTGGCGCTGTAAAATAAACCTTAAACTGTGTTTCGGGTGAGAGCTTTTGCGACCACACAACTATTTACTTAAAAGCAATCGATTGACATCGACAAAGCTCGCTGATGTTCGATTTCCCCACAGCGTTTGCAAGAATTTCAACAAAAGCGACGAATAGGAGCTTGGTTATGACTAAGGAACCTAAAATTCTATAAACTCAGATTCATTCTGGTCCACTACGTCGTAGTATATTTTAAATGCAAAAATCTTGGAGTGATATTTGACCACGACTGGCGACTCTATTAGCTGATCGGCCGGACTTGTCCGAAAGTGTTCATTAGTCATCTGAGAAATCACCATATAGACTGACAAGATTCGTGGATAGGTATCCGATTTTTCAAGCAAAAAATCCTCTCACTCCTCCTTAGCAATTTTTGGCCCATTCGCGTCGACTGGCGACGCTACAAGCTGTAACGCAAAGTGGACCTTATCAGAAAAATTATAATCTCATAAGTCATTCGCGATAGCTAGAATATGCTATAGTGCTTTGTTTTCAATACAGAGCGACAACTTAATGAAGACCTCGCCATAGATGGGCAGATGGCCTAAACTACTAGAAAAGAGGCCACGGTTCACCTTGAGTTGTAAAGTTGCCAAAGGAAGTACATAAGTACATTGTGACTATGTATGTTTGTGCTCAAAAAATTCGAAAACTAACTATCCAATTGAGCTGAAAGTTACAGAGTATATTTTGCCATAATGTACGCGTGTTAATGTTTTCCGATAGATGGCGCTGAACAACAGAATTTCAAAATTACGCTAAAACTTCTCATTTATGGGAGCTTAAAATTTTTTTAAATGGACATAAATTGCCTTTGGGAGTATTTTACAAAAAGTAGGCAGTATGTATTTGCCAAAGATGCATGCCATCTCATATACCAAATGAAAAAGAAAAAGACTTTAGGCTGTGTCAATTATTCCCACGCTTCCCGCTATGATTTTTTTTTTTTTTTGATACAAACATTGCATTGTCTTGCATATCCACTAATCATATTTTACAATTAAAAGGTAGCTCTGATAATACACATAGCTGTTATTCCATTAAACTTGATACCCTATACGTTTTCACCCTTGTGAACCATTAGAGGTGTCGAATGACTTATGTACATCTGTCACATGCCACTCAACGTATTAGCTCATTCGAATTACTAAAATTCCACACATTTTCCAATTATCATCCAACTCCAGCTACCGACTACTGCATACTACACCATCCAACCATCTATAACATCAGCTGAGAATAATTAAATACGAAATGCATCGAATTCAATCAGACCATCATTCTAATTACAGACTAGGCTCCCATGATAGTAGTCCTACGGATGTGTACAATTTTATCGATTTCTATGGTAACTGCGTCTACCCATGTTGGCAATTTCGATTTCAAATTAATGCCACATCTATGTAAATTATTGACAGTAATCGAAACGAACGCCCATATGTGACACCCATGTACGCGCCGTGTGGCCTGAACTGGTTGGGGCTATGGTTGGTTGCTTAACTAGGATAACTGCACTTAGATATTCCCATCAGAGTGGATATTTCTCGCATATAAAGGAGCGTCTCTCCTTACGCCTGTGAATGTATATTTATTTCGAAATCTGCAAGTTAATGGGTCCACCCTCACCCGGTATCCCCTGCAATTTGGTATACAAATCAATATTAAATTTAATTTTCTATTGCTCCATACTAACATAAATAATGACAACACGTTTTAGTGACATCTGTGCAACCGCTTGTAACACAACCACAGCAATGTAACACAGGTCTTACCAAAAATGCGTTGCCGGATATACGTATAACCAGATACCACATACACTGCGGATGTGGCAAACCTCAGACAATGTCTCTGAATATCATTCGCAATTACATGTTGTCTGTAATACGAACGAAACTCGTTCGATAATCTCATGTCAATAGAATAGTGTGAGTAGTTTCTAATAGAAGTATTTTGAATGTACATTTTCCAAAGGGAATTTTCGAGGGAATTTTCCAACGACTGCAATAAAGAAATGGAACTCGAGCTTTGTCATTTGTATAGGTATTCCAAAATTGTTTAAAATTTGTAATTCCGTTGAGTTTACAAGGAAAAAAAATTGTATATTGCGTGTGCATCTTTTTTTCGACAAGCACAAGGACGAAATATGCAACAGCCAAAGTCGTCTATGAACAAAAATTAGTAGGTATCTACTACAGGGTGGTGGAAGAGTATTGTTACCCACTTTCAAAATTTACTGTACTCCATTGTTAAGCTACGATTACACGGTAATTTTTTCGAGTCATTTAAATGGCGCTCTGATGTAAAAATTCAGTCACAAAGCAGTCATTTAAATGTCGCTCCGTGTAATCGCCATTTTTGGCAGCTACATTTAAATGACTAGGAAAATGTCGGACCAAATGACATGAATTAAGTGCCATTTAAATGGCGGAAAAAAAATGGCCGTGTGATCGCTCTTCAATGACGCCTAGGAAAATGGCATCCCAACGGAAAATTCTAAATGACTCGCAGTGTCCGTCATTTGAGTTTGGGACACAAATGACGATGATAGTCATTTCGTGTGATTGCCATTTTTTCAGTGACGTCGCTCTAATGCGACATTTTTTCCTGACGTCACAGCGCCATTTAAATGACTCAAAAAAATTGCCGTGTAATCGTAGCTTTATACATTTTTTTAGAACACTAAGGCCGGTAGTTACTACAACAGAGCCTACGAGACTCATACATTTGAAATTTGAAGTCTCATTTTCGGTAACATGCTTTTTCTTAGGACATCTAGTACGCCAACACCCCTTACTTTGACCGGGTCCCTAACATTGACCGAAATCAGTCAAGTTTTTCAGAGCCTTAATCCGCAAACCCATTTTTCAGAAAATTTTTTCCCTATTAATCAACAGATGGCACGGGTTGAGAAAAGTTGGTTTGATCGATTAATTTGGCGACTGGAGGCGCTGAAAAACTTGACTGATTTCGATCAATGTTAGGGCCCAATTTTGACCAATCCTTACAAGAGCACTCCACGGCCAATACGCAAGATTATGTACCTATAAGTTTGAGCTCAATCAATTGGGTGCTTTTTGAGATATACGATTTTGAATGTTTTTTTTTTGTATGACCGGTGCCACGCCCCTTTGTCCGATTTTGAATTTGCTTGGCCTATCGCCCGATCACCGTAATTACTGACATTTAAAAAAAAATCAACTTAATTGGTTGAAAATTACGGGCGACAGAGGGAAACATACAGTTTTTTCCACTTTGTTTTATGAGAGAAGATATTTTTGAGGAAAGACAATTTTATTAAAAATGCGTTTTTGGTAATAACCAATTAAACATTTTAAATTGGAGTATATTATGAAAAATTAGAAGTAAGTGAAGAAGGGAGTAGATCTCTTGAAAGTACTAGCTAGGTATGTGGAAACGTGAAGTAGACTACTCCACCCACTTATTCATTTAGATAAAACACGAGTTTGATTGTTCATCAAAAATCCCATCGCGTATAAAAAATTGACAAAAACAAATTGCAAAGTCAAAAAAATGTATTGCTTTACCAAATTTAATTGTACAAACAAATTAAAAAAAAAATTATTCTATTTTTGGTGAGCTAATTGAGCACAACAAGACAGGCCAAGGCATACTATTATTACATGAGTCATTAATTCTCATAATTCAATCTGAATGGTAATAAACTTGAAATCAAGTTGTTGCTAGTTCAAATTATTAGATAATAATATTATTATTAGACAATAATTAGAATCGGCTAACCGTGATAATGTAAATTTTGGAAATTCTCAACAAATTTGCATCAGAGTAAAGGTTTTTTTTTTAACATTTTATGTGCTTCCTATACACACATATACCAAGACGTTTTTGTTATACCCAAAATAAAAGAGATAATACAGTGGCCGGCATAAGTATTTTGACAAAACTAAAGTTAATTCTGCTCATAATTTGAACTTACTTCATGTAAATTTTGGCATCAATGGAAAGGTCATTTAAATTCCGTTTGAATGATACAAAACTTTCCTTAACCGATTGAATACCCATTGAAAATTTGGAACTTTTGTAAAAGTCTACTTTTTTGACTTTTTTCCTCGGTTCCAAAAAAAAATATTTTGATGCAAAAAGTTTCTTCAAACAATTCTCATAGTGACTGCAAAAAATTTTTTCAAAAATCTCTTCGCTAATATTTTTTATGATTTTTTGAATGGGATGATCTCAGAAAAATTTTGTATGAAAAGGAGGAAAAAGTGAAGAAGAAAAGAAAAAAGCGAAGAGATTTTTGAAAAATTTGTTTTGCAGTCACTATTAGAATTGTTTGGAGAAACTTTTTGCATCAAAACATTTTTTTTTTTGATACCGAGGAAAAAAAGTCAAAAAAGTAGACCTTGACAAAAATTCTAAATTCTAAAATTTTTAAATGGGTACTTAATGGGTTAAGGAGAGTTTTGTATCATTCAAACGGAATTTAAATGACCTTTCTATTGATGCCAAAATTTACATGAAGTAACTTTTAAATTATGAGCAGAATTAACTTTAGTTTTGTCAAAATACTTATGCCGGCCACTGTACCTAGCTAGTGTTTAAAAAAAATTATTATACTGATTACGATCGCATTCATTGAAAACCAAAATAAATTCCAAAATTAAATTCATTGTCAAAAACTTGAGTTAGTCTTTGTTAGGTATGATAAACTTTGCATTTAAAAGTTATAGGTTATATGTTTATAACACAGACAGTATTTATAAAATTTCTATACGCTCGTAGATACAAATTATGTTATTTGTTTGAAATTGTTCAGCCCATAGGTATAGTATACCGATAAAGGGTGTTGGCCAAACGATTTGGAAGAAAGAAAGCATTATCTAGACTTTATTCTGAAAGAGTTCAAATATTTTTTTTGTTCTATTCTAGTATCTTTTAATGACAACTCTCACTGTTAAGGAAAGTATTAGCACTGTTTTCTTATAGAGTCTGCTTCAGATATCATATTTCTTGCACTGCTCTTTTTTTCCTCTGTCCATCTTTTTGAATCTCACCGTTAACAGAGAAATTTCAATTGACCTTTTAGGTCTCCGAGTGATGTCTATTTTTCAATCACACATCCTGACATCCCTAAATAAAGTTCACTGGAATGGTAATAATTCAAAATTATCAGCTAAACACATAACACGGAAAGAAGGAAGGAATTTTTCGTATTTATTTACAATATCACTCAACCCAGACAATGATGCATGCTACGAGTATAAATCTGAGACAACACAGAAAATCCGTTGCGCCCCTATTCTTAAGCCAAAAAAATTATTTTCAACAGCATATTGTTAACTAGCCTTCAGTCAAATCATGGTATATACAAATTCAATAGAAACTAACTAAAATCTGCTATGCAGGTGAATAATGCAAATCATCAACTATCTTAAGTCAAAAGCACTTTAATCCAATTTTTATTTTTTATTTTTTAAATACTTCTCCCGGGAGAGGCAAACGTTACTCAGCGCCCCGAGATGCTCGCAGATGTATTTTTGTTTTGCACTTAAAATGCAGATTAATAAATAATAAATAGCTATTTCGCATTTTCATCTACTCAATTAACAAAATTAATTAATTACAGTATAATGAATTGAGATAGAATAATATAACACCAGAAAAACAAAGATGTGAAAAGGTCATCGAAGAAAACGAAAAGATAACGCAAGTTCTCATGATTGCATGATTCTTTTTTTCTTTTTATTTTAATATCTACCAAAGTGGTTTTCTTTTCGTTTTTTTACAGTCTCTTTCGTTACACAAATCTAAAACGAAATAGTAAATGAAATAGATTTCGTTTTTTTTTGCTTTCGCTCAAACGTTTATATGTACAACTTTTATGGTAAAAATTGTATACCAAATACACACTAGGTATATAAAGTTGTTTAGTGTTTATAAATTCTTTAGTCATAGCTAATTCGCGGGTCTTAAAATAAGTTTTCAATAAACAATGACTTGGTACTCACCAACCACACAACACAACTAAATTAAAACATGACCAGTGATGCTTACCTGAAACGAAAAAAAAAGAAAAATGGATTGTAATTTACAAAATGGTATATATAAATATCATATAATAATATATAACTAAATATTTAAAAATACATACATGAAAAAATGTCTAATTAATTATTTAACCATCCTTGTAAGGAAATTATTCAAATGTTGATTTGGTTTTCGCGGTGTTGTGGTTTAGGCAGGCGAAGCAAGATTTTTATTCGCCTAAGCTAGTTGTCCTTTCAAGGGGGAATATTTAAATGCTTACTTTTATTCATAAAAATAAATAAAAAATAAATCTTAAAATGAAGAACAAAATACAAAAAGAATTAAAAATATTTTTATGTTCGATTTTTTTATGAAAGAGTTGAACGTCGTCAAATAAACTTGCAACTCGAATCTTTTTGTCTTTATCGCTCTACTATCCATGCTTGCGCCTCCTCCCCCCGGATTCTTCTCTTTTAAATAAATTTTAAATTTATTTGAGTTATCATTGTTTAATGATTTAAATATGTAATTTAATTAATTGCTTATAATTTTTCCTCTTTTTTAAGCTTACAAAATATTTTATCGCAATAGCAATGCCTTTTCGTAAACTATTAATAAAAAAAAATAAATAAATAGGTGGTGCAACAGGCGGGTGACACCCAAGGCCTAGCTTCTCGCAGCCATTCGTTTTGTGTGAGTTTCTATTTTTGGGACGAATGGAAGAGACCTACAATTTTATGCCGAGTCCGAACGACTGAATTGAGAGGCTTTTTCATGGCAGTCATACTCTTGGATGTTTGTCAGACGTTCGCGAGAGGTGGCGCAGTAGAAATAACTTTAAGATGTAATTTGAGTTTTTCCGGGGATCGAACCTGGGATCTCTCGCACAGTAGTCCAGCACACTAACCACTGCGCTACTGTCTCGAATTGACATACATAAATTTATGAGTATAATGTCAAGTTAAGCGTGGTAAGGTCGAAATAGAAAAGTTTGTTTCAAAAGTTTTCAACCCTTATAGGACGAATTTTGAAAAATGATGAATGAGGCATGTAATAATTTTAAATTATCTATCAACAGACGAACTTTCAAGTTCATACGGCCAACAGTTTGTAAAGCCCCCCATATTTCCCGCGACCCCTCTACTCCTGAGCAATTCTCACCCATCCTACAGCCTAAATCGGACGAATGCTTCTCGAGTTATAGAGAAACGAACAGACGGGCGTTGCATTTTATAAAGTAGGTACTAATTGATGTAGCTAAATGTATTACACCAGGATGCTATTTTCTGTGCCATATTTACCTTGGTCACTAAACACTAAACTATGTACGTTATTTGTATAATACCTACCTACATCTTATTAGGCACAACTTGTCAAGTAGGTATTGAAATCATTTCTCCAATTTGACCATAATAAACATACTCTCTCGTCCATAACTAGATATGTGCATGAAACAACAAATCACAACGAAATACTAATTCAATAACATCCAATTATCCTTTAAAAAAAACTGGGACAAACGAGCACTTGTCTGCACCATAATATATATTATGGCGTTTTATAAGAAAATTAAAAACAGTTTTCTTCATCAGGAGCATGTTTCTCAATTAAGAAATTTCATCTCTCAAAAGTGGACAAAAGGAGAACAACAACAAAATGAGTGCGACAGTTTACTGCAACCAAGCCACCTTAATTAGCTAATGAGAACTTTACAGTAAAATGAAATCGAAAAAAAAAAAAACAAAAATGTTGTCATATTTCTCCTTGTTCCACCACTCGCGTCATCATCGTAGTCGTCTGTTCTTCTCGATGTCAGAATGTTGTCGCTTGTCGCTGCCTTTTCCTCCAATTTATCGTCCATTTTTTTAGCCCCTTGTAATATTTTTTTTTTTTTGTTCATCTCCTGGACCCCCATTTATGCTCTATTCGTATTTCTTCTTCTTTTTGACTTTATTCATACACTTTTATGGTGTACAATAGGGTTCGTTGTGGTATAATAATGTTGGATGGAAGTAGGAGATCCTCTTCTGCGTTAAAAAAAAAAGAAACAGCAACAACCACTTTCAATTGTGATGACAGTTGTCAGAGTCGTAGTGGCACTGGCAGTGGCCAACAATTGGATAAAAATCTAAAATTAGGACACATTTCTGGACATGACAGCCATGTCGCACACAAGCGTAAGCACCCCGAGAGAAATGACAACACCCACCATATAACAGCTTCTGGGGAAAAGTTTAAAATGATGAAAGAAAAAAAAAAGCAAGTAAGCATAAGAGAGGACGATGACAAAGAATAGAAATCCCTTCCAAGGAGAAGTGATGAATTGAGATCACGTTGGTGAGTGAGAATTTTATTGTAGAGTGTTATTCACTTGACCAAATCCTATTTGTCAAAATGGTTCTTGACCGTACCGGAAATGATCTGAACAGGTTGAGCTATAAGAAGTCGATGGAAATTTCTCATTATTCCAGATGCTAAGACTTCACGAGACACATGGAACACAAAAGTATCTAAATCAAGTTGTATGGAAATATTAGCTGTCCTCGTAAAAAGAAGTACTGGTTCTTCTTGTTTGTAGATCAAATGATATCTCATAATTCCATAGAAACAGCTGGGGTGGATAAAAAATAACTAGTAATGACAGGCATTTGAACTATGGGACGTCGTCGGTCAATCACCATATCAATAATTGTAGGAGCAAATTTATGATTGTGTGGAAGCACTTAAGAAAGAAAAAATAGGGCGAAATGTTAAGGGTGACGGCCGACACGCAGGGGAATGTAATCGATAGCGTTGCCGTTTTAATGTGGATTAGTCAGTATTGACTGAAAAGAAACTGTCGAAAATCTAAAATCCAGTAAACGAATTGTACATCCACCACACTAACCTCTGAGCCACTGCGCGGTTGGTTCAGAGAGAAATCATTACATTTGAATAATCTCCATCAGCAAACCGAAGGACCCGTGCAAAATTTGGGGCGTAGGCTCGGGGTGCTGGCACCTGGAGGGCGCCGAGGTACAATGCTTAATTTCACTGATTTTGAATACCTAAGTACTATTTCTATTGGTATAAACAAAAACTGAATTCAGCGTATTACATTTTGGGGACTTATTTTGTGGCAGTATGAGTTTGTATACCTAGTGAGCATTTATCTATCACGGCCTGTCATTTGTCGCACTGAGCGACTATAGAGCCCATTTAGTCTAGTTTAAAAAGCCCTTTATATTTTTGGATCAGAGAAATCTCTGTAGAGAGTGAATGAGCTTAGAAACACACTTCCGCCTAAGATGTTTCATTTGGGCAAAAGCTCGAATTGATAGCGTCAAAGCAGTTTGTTATGTGAAACGCATGATTTTTTGGTTTCCTTCCTTGACCGATCCAATAAAGCGATGCTGCGACGTGTCACACGATACGGCCACACTGGCAGGACAGCTAAAAGATTTACCTTTTTTTTTGTTACTCTTATAAAATGGTACGAAGTTTTGTTCCAAATCAACGCAACGTTCTGAGCAAAGCAAGTAACTCACCTACAAACATCTTTGTCATCTTTGTCGACTTTACCAAAATGCTTAACGAATGTTGCCCTTATTTGAAAAAAACAGGTTTCGAACAAGCCATGGTAAAAACATCTGAATTAGTATCGGGACTTGTTACGTAGCCATTTTTCAAACCAGTAGCGCAATTAAGACGCATTCAACGTAGACCCGGTGAAGAGGTTGTTGACGAACCAATAACTGATCCAAAAAAAAAGTTTAAAGTCGATTTTTTGAATGGTCTATTGAACACCGTACTTATTTCTATGAAGGAAAGATTTTTACAGATGCAGATGCACCGCCCATACAAAAAAACATTCAAAATCGTATATATCTCGAAAACCACCAAATCGATTGAGCTCAAACTTACAGAAGATCTTAGTTATTATCCCTAGAGTGGTGCTGTGAAGTTTGGTCAAAATTGGAGCACCGCCCATACATAAAAAACATTCAAAATCTTATATCTCGAAAACTACCAAATTGATCAAACTTACAGGTGATCTTAGTTATTGTCCCTGGAGTGGTCCTACGAAGTTTGGTCAAAATTGGACAAAGGGGCGTGGCACTTCACATACAAACAAAATATTCTAAATCTTATACCTCCTATACAAAAAATATCTTCTATGGGGTGAATCTCGATGAGTTATATCTCGATAACCGCTGGGTCGATTTTCATTATTCGTTTTTTGTTTTGTTCGTATTGCTGTATTTCATGTTTAGGCAGAAAGAAAATTTCACCAAGTCGATTTGTTATCATTTCTCGCATTTTACGAAAGAACAATATTACCTAAGACCTAAGCAATACAATTCCTGGGCACGGGCAAAGCCGAGCGGATAGATTCTACGACAGTCTTGGAATTGGAAGCCAAAGATTTTAAAATTTGTAACATTGATATAAATAATGAAAGTCAATAATATTGTCTAGACTCTAGGCAATACGAATTCTGAAAAAACACAAAATGTTGTGTACCACAAGTCATTACAATAAAAACAGTTTATCTATTTAACTATTTTGCATTACGAAGTGTGCACGGGCTACGCTATCCACTAAGTCATTTCACAATTTGACAGTTCAAATGCCAATCGCTTCCTAAATTCATCTATGTACCTTATTTTGCAATTATTGTGTATCTTATAACTGAATTATGTAGCTAAATGATTGTACTTTACTGCCTTAACTTACGCCAATCTGAGTGACTTTAAAACAAAAAATCTAAGTGACAGCTTCCGAAACTGTCGAATGGACGTAAACGTTTTGTCCTATATATACCTGTTGCGCAGTTTATTTTGATTTTAAGCTTATACCTACATTTTTTTAGTGTCTATGTTTTGTTTTTATGTTAGTAGTAACATTTTTAAATGTAAAATTACAATAAAGTTAAGAAAATGCATAGAAAATCGTCATTTTGTTATTTTCATTCGATATCTTTGCGCCAATTCGCAACTTAGGTATTGAGAAATGTACCTTAAAAGCAAGACCGCAAATTTGTGTAAAATAAACGATAGACGACACAATGGTGGTAGAGTTACATGAAGCAAAGTTAAAACAATAGCGTTCAGTGCTATGGTCGAGACGATGATCGTCTGAAAAGTTACGCGATGAGACCCCTGGCGAAGCGGGGGTTCAGCTAGTGCTAGTACACAATAGAATAAACGAATTAAAAGAAGCGTTGCATATTAATAGGCTACACTTTCCTGTAAAATAAAATGAAACCAAATAAAGCGTTGCGTAGTTATAGGCTAATTTGGAAAAATACTATTTCATAGTACTAATTGTGTAATTGAAGGAAAACATTTATCGAAGACGTTTCTCATTTCAATGCGATTGTATTTAAATTAAACAGTAGGGTATAACTATCCCTCTACCAACTCTACCTGTACTAAATATAAATATCCCGCGTCGTACTACTCTTAAGCATAAATTAGAGATAAGACGTGGCCGTTATTTTAAAACAACATAATTTAAGATCAATTTGAAAAATTGTAATCGTAGTTACAGGAAACGACGATTTAAATAGAGTAGGTAGATATTTTGGTCGACTCACATGAAATTCCATTTAAGTATCTTTAAAATTCATTATATTTTTATATTTTCGCTACAAAGCGATACATTTTTGGCCGCTCGATTTTCCCAGTTAATATAATTAATTAGTAGCAAATTTTAAGAGAAAAGAAAAGTATTAAAAATATACTTTAGAATCGATAGATACTTTCACGAAGCCTTCCTTCACTAATGAAGGGTGCGAAATTCTTCGTTTCATATAGGTATAGCTCTTGTTATATGAACTTTAATAATAGTAGGTACATAATAAGTAAGAGCATTAATGCAAACCAAGATTTTGAAAGTATTCTTTGGTAAATTAATTTTTTTTATTTTACCATGTTTCAATGAACTCATTTGTAGATGTGAATACATTTTTAATTTTGTGTAATAATCTACCTTAAGGACCACAACACACTTCGCCGAATTTATGTATGCCCATAATATTTTTTTTATATTTCAAAAGGACACAAAAACAAAATTATTAAAGCCAGTCCTTAATGTAAACAAAATATTTGCTCTCATTTTTTGGTTTTATTTACACCCTCGTTACGCTGAGTAACTCAATCTTAGAATTCGGATGAAATTCTTTCACGAATGCAAACTTCTCCCTAAGGACTGTCTAATTGTCGTAAACATCTTAATTTGTTTAGTGTACTTCATTAGAATTCTTTTTTTTTTAGCTTTTGGTTTGACTTTAGTATGAGATACGACTTTGAGACGACGAAAACCCTTTTTATCACACTCCAAAGTTATTCATCCCTTTGCGTAGAGTGAGTGAATGCGATGAATGATGATCATTGAAAACTTTTAAACTCTTCGAAACGTTGTGAAGTTTTTTTACGTTTGCTGTTGAGGAAAGTTTTTTTTTTTTTTACATCCACTCGTGCTTTTTATTTCCATGTGTATATATACAAGTGGATTTAGATTATACAAAGGCGAAGAGCATACATTTCTTAGAAAAGAAAAAAAAATCGTCGGTCTGATGCCGGAAACATTTCTTTTGCGAACAATTTTACTCAGTTTTGACATCCTAATTTTATTTTATTTTTTTTGTGTCCCTATATATGCCACGAACCCACAGTGGATGATGGTGTATTGTCGGCGTCATTATTATTATTTTTCGTATTTTTTTTTATAATATATTCGTGCCACTTTTCAAAATCACGATTTCTAGTTATTCTTTTGTGAAAAATAGTTTGGCCTTGACAGCGATGACGTATAGATAGAAAATTTCTTGCAAGTTTGCCATTTGCCTTTAAATTGATTTTAGTAGTTTAAAATAAATTCGATGGCCTTCTATTATAGACGTTAGTTTGGAGTTTCGAAGCTGTAGCAGGGTGATTCAGAGAATTCGATATTCGGCAGTATAGGTATACATTTTAAGTCAAATCAAACAATAAAAAATAACAAAAATACATGGTAGCTACTTGGAATTCATAAAATTTTATTCATATCAGAAGAGCAGTGTAAAGTACAAGAGAGTCAGCCATTTTGTTTAAGCAAGCTCACAGCCATTTTGTGTAAAGAAATCCATTTGCTCACATGATCTTGGCTCTAATAATGAAACATATAGGTATCTGAAATTAAGTTGTCAGATACCTACAGACAAAGTGAAATAAAATATGTTAAAATTTTTCCTCAAAGTATCGCAAGCTCGAAGTGTATCTATACCTTGTTTTTTTGAGTAACATTTCCGCTCTCTTAAAGTTGTATTAGAGGTGCTAAAGTGACGGTAATCTAATTGATTATATGGTCGTTTATTTCCATGGTCCTATTTCTTGGCAGAGTCTTTGAATCGAATCCTGAGGTTCAACGTAGTAGAAGAAGTATTCGCCTCAGGTGGCGAGCAAAAGTTAGAAACAAAGTTTACGCTAGTGTGGCATTAAATGTATAGGCTACAGAGGACACACATTAGGAAGGCACTAGCCTCGGAACAGCTCAATAACTTCTTCAAGGAAAATGCATCGACTAATAGACCAACTCATCTATGCCAAGAAAGTCATTCATATTAAAGCTGCAGTCACATCGATAAGACGTAATATGATAGCATAGCATTCTCGAAAATCAGTACAAAGTTAAGTTAGCTATTAATAAAAACAAGACAATTCAGCAATAAAAAATGCCTCGTTCTCTACAAAGGACTGGGGCTTAAATATTATGCCCATATTTATGGTGAGCGACCCCGAAACATTCACTAAATTTACCTTGCATCTTTTAGACGAGTTTGACTTTAGAATATCCTGCTTTATCTTTCTAGAACCGCTTTGGACTTGTATGATCTTCCGAGAAAATTAAAGACGTTGTTCTTCGTAATGCGAATTTAGAACATCCTAACAGATATATTGCAGATCATATGCAAAATTTAGAAGATCACCAGCTTTCTAAAATTCCTACTATTACGGATAAGGGATAAGCTACACATTTCCGGAGGACTACAATTTTCAATAATTCAGGTGCAGAAACCAAGTCTGTCTGCAAACATTTTTGGGCGCTATTGATATTGAAGTACTATCGGTTCGTCGTTTGCCGAGAGACGAAAAAATAAGCACTGAGAACGTCTTCTGAGCTGCCTTATTCCCTTTATCTTATATTGAAAATGAAATACCCAACTATCACCGTAGAACAGTGACGAATTTAGGAATAGAGAGCTACTCATCAGATAGCAACTAATAGCTAGCTATAGTTAGTATTCTGCTGGCTGCTTCCAACGCAAGCCTCATTTATCAGCTTGGCAGACGACATCGCAAAACCAAAACTAGCTGTGGCAAAACGTTGATGTCTATGAGACAGTTGCACTACATCTAGCTCGGTGCCGGTTGGGAACCCGCGGGTCAAAAAACTGGAGCTTTTTCTCAGCTTTTCAAAAAGGACCTTAATGTGATTTCTGACAGCCGCCTAGCGGCTCAAGACATTATCCAGTATCCAGACAGCGCAAACAAGAAGTCACTAGAAGATACTACTATTAGAGCGCATTTCAAATCACCATGGATCCTGACATATGCGATTGAGAGAGAGTCAAACTCCACAGGCTAAGTGACGGAAATCTAAAACTCAATAGGTATAGAAGAATTTGAAGAAGAACGCAGTAGAAACATAGTCAAGTGCGGTAAGAGTTAATTCGAACTGATGAAGAGTCAAATCCGCCCACCACCCTCAAGCACTGCGTGCTATCTTTTGACATACTTGCTGAAGTATTGAAAAAAATAAATAAAATAACCTACCAGATAAACACGGCAAAATTATGGAAATAAAGTATCGCAATATCGCTGTATCGCAACCTGTCAACAGCAACGGAACAAATCATTAAACGAAATATGGACATTATCATACCAACTATGGTTGTATGGACGTAAAGTGAAAATTACAATATCAATTATTGATATTGACAGGCCATAACTGGTACAGGGAATGCAGATATGAAGCCCATTCCAAACTATTCACATTGCAGAAAAATGTTCGGTATAAGCGTTGTCATTGCATATATCACGATTTGAAACTAAGGGGATCGCTTTATGGGAAAGAAAGTAGTTGGCATCGTGCTATTAAATGTTGTAATAAACAGGCTTTAGAACAATAACAAATGGACCATATAGCAATGTGTCATCTAGAAAGTCCATTAACAATAAATCATGAAAACCTCTGATCATGAAACGGAATGTCATCAGAAAACAGTGGGTTTCGATACCACACAAGATAATTTTCATTTTAGTGACTCTTTATAAAAGACATACCTAGGTTAGGTACTCTGTAGACCCTTTAGAGATATTCTGATTCCTAAAGAACTCCAAAACGTTGCGCCAAAGTAGATCCCAAAATCCATAAGGAGAATTGAACATATTTTGGGTCCTAGTTAAGAAAAATTTACAATAGAATTTCTAAACTGACAACTAGACAATATTGTCAAATTTCTGTTTCATAAGTACTTAGACAAATGTGTGTAATTGTCGAAAAATAACCGACAATATTGTCAAGTTTTAGGTTAGGTTAGGTTAGAGTGGCAGGCCGCATTGAGTGCAGCCTCACTTAGGCCCAGAGTAGGCCCATTGTGTTACCACAGGATCTAATGATCTCACCAAGAGGAGATGAGAATAAAGCGTTGGAGGCAGCTTATGCTTGTATTAGCAAATTCACCAAGTTTGTCGAAGAAGTATTCTCCTAGATATACTTTTCTACGAGCTGAAAGAGCTGGGCACGTGCATAGAAGGTGAAGAATTGTCTCTTCCTTCTCCTCGTCCATACAGCTGCCACAGAAATCATTGGAGGGGAAGCCCATCCTAAGAGCATGTCTCCCAATAATGCAATGTCCGGTGATGACACCTACTAATGTGCTTATGTTGGATCTTTTTTGTTTTACAAGATCGTTGGAGCGCTTAAAATCCAGCATGGGCCAGATCTGTTTCGTGATGGAGCACGTGGCGCAATTTGCCCACCTTCGATTAGTGGCGCTTATCGCATTTTGTTTAATAAAAAGTTTACACATAACGAGAGGCATATAGAGATTCTCCTTTTCCGGTAGAATCGACAAGGTTGTGCCATGCTTATGCCTAGCGAGTTCGTCGGCCCTGCAATTCCCCGGTCTGTCCTTGTCATGTTTTAGTTTCATTAAAATGAATTGTCATGACAATGAATTGTCAGAAATTTTCCGAGATTTGTTATGAATTTTCTGACAAATTTGTGACAGAAAAAAAATATACAAATAAATTTTTTTTAAATATTAGTATGTAATTGACATCCGATAGGCATTTGAGTTTCAGTCAAGAAAAAAAACCTTAAAAATCGTATAGTATCTCGAAAACCACCGATGAGTTTATGTAAAATTAAGTCAAAATTTTACGAGGGGGCGTGGCACCTCTTAGAGAAAAAAAAACCTTTAAAAACGTATATCTCAAAAACCATTTAATAGATTGAGCTCAAACTTTTAGACGTTCTTGGGTATTAGCCAGAGAATTGTCCTGTGAAGATTAGTCAAAATTTAACAAAGAGGCGTAGATTTATTTGAACTACGAACGAGTTTCATGCAAACCAAACTAAACTTAAACTGTTACTGTACAATGTACATACACCAGTGTGGTCATTATTGTCTATCTCAATGAATTGGAGTTGGAAAGTTGATTGTGATTCCTAATCGTTTAAGAGGAGTTACAAACAAAATAAATTGTAGGTGGTACCTACGAAGTTCACACAGCCATCTAGTATGACAATATATGTCAAAATCTGACAATGACAATACAATCATAAATAAAAATTTCATTGTAAAGGGTGGTTAAGTTTTAAGGGCCGATGTTGATTTTGAATAAAATACAAATTATTTAGGAAATTATTGTCATTTATTTTTATTATGATAATATTGGTATGGTTCAATTATGTATGAACCAAAATATCGGCCAAATGGCCGCCGCGACCTTGGCGGCACACCTCCATCAGATGGTCGAAATTTTCGATGACGCTGAGGCATAATATGAGGTTCTATGCCGTTTGCTCAAATTTTTGCCAGATTTTTCCGATTGTACGCACATTTGGACGATTAAATTGACCGAAAAAATCATGGAGAGCACGATATGCATTTTGATTTGAACGCCCATTTTCATAATAAGCCCGAATAACTTTAACGCTTTGATCGATTATGTATCTTTCCATGGTTCAAATTGAGTTTGTCTGAAATTGAGAAATGTCAAATGAAATGCAGAAAAAAACTTTACTTTTAGGTGTGGTTCACATTCAACATCGGCCCTTAAAATGTAACGACCCTTTATTTAAAAGTCAATTGACAATTTTGTATGAAATGAAAATAGGTATGTCATGTATGCAAAAGAACACTGGTCTCCTGAACTAAGACTTTTCTTGTCACAGTGCCCTGTGATACCTACTCGCAGGTCAGATTTAAAAAACAGGACCATTCACATTTTCAAAATTATATATCTGCTGTTACATAGGAATCGAAATCGATCCACTGGACCCTTCCAATTTTAAAAGCAAAATCCTTTCATTGCCAAAATAAGAAGTGTTAAAAGAGCTCTTTAATGATACGAGTCCAAATTATGTAGGTTGTAGCATCTTGCTAAAAATCGTAATTCAACTGACTGTAAGTATACACCAGAAGTAGAGTGTGGGTGTGATCGAAGACACCAAGCATCCATAACCCTATTATCCATTTGGTTGTCTCGTGTGCATGAACGATCAAGAACGAGAGTTAGTCTAAGTCCGACTACCGACCGTCGTGCATTGCCGAGCCGACTTTACATTTGGCGACGAGAAAAAGTGAAAAAGTGAAAAAATAAGTGAAAAGTGTTTATCCAAAGTAAAATACGGTAGTTTGACAATGAGAAACGAGAGTTTAAGAAAGCAAATAGAAAAGTAGGTAAGTGAAACTGATAAAAAAAAAACAAGAACACGCAAAATCTTGCGATATTATGTATGTACTTATATCAATTCAAAAAATAACAAACGAAAGAGTGCAAGTGGAATTGCATTTGTCATTATGAAATAGGAGCTGGTGAAATTGAAATTTGCCATGCCTATGTGCATATTATATAAAGATTATGTTTATGTGTATATACAACAAAATAAAAAAGGAAAAAGACATCTGGTTGTTAGTATGTATGTACAATAATTACATTGGTGCAAATGTGCCTTCATTAAATTGAAAAATGTGGTGCAAATGCGCCTTCATTGAATTGAAAAATTTGGTGCAAATGTGCCTTCATTTGATTGAAAATGTGGTCCACATATACCTTCATTTAATTGAGAATAATATCAAAGTGAAAGATTTAGAAATTAATAATTGAATTGGTGCAAAGGCGCCTTCATTAAATTGAAAAAGCATAATAATGCTGTATTTTGTTTTATTAAGGTTGAACCTTTAATTACGAAGGAGAGATGTCGAGCACCTTGCCCAATCTTGAAAACTTTTTGATCGACGCGGACAATACCTCGGTGGGGATAAGATGGGAACGATGGAAAAGGGGTCTTGACATTTATATGGAGGCGGCAAATATCGATTCGCCAACCAAAAAGAGAGCAATCTTACTTCATTTAGGAGGTCTTCGTTTGCAGGAGATATTCTTCAGCCTACCAGGGGCAAATGCTGATCCAGATAAAGAAACCGATGTTTTTAAGGTAGCAATAGCCAAGTTAGACACTTATTTTTTGCCAAAAAATAGTAAAGTTTATGAACGACATGTTTTTAGACTAATAAAACAAGACAGCAACGAAAAGTTCGAACAATTTTTAGTTCGTTTAAGAAATCAAGCGAACAAATGTGGGTTTGCAAATGTAGAAGATCACATAATAGATCAAATAACCGAGAAGTGTATATCAGAAGAATTAAGAAGACAAATTTTAACGATAGGTGATAGTGTCACTTTAGAAAGAATAATAACAGAAGCTAATACACTCGAAATTGTCAATCACCAATTAGGGGAATATGAAAATAAACAAAAAACACAAGAAATTAACAAAGTAACAAGTAAAAATGAAAACCAATTTCAAACAAATGTAAATTATAAAAATAGGTTTAAAAAAGAAGAACAAATAACATGTGGTAGATGCGGTAGTAAAAACCACTCCTCTCAAGACTCGAAATGTTGGGCTAGAGATAAAAAATGTCATACCTGTGGTCGTTTAGGGCATTTTAGGCAATACTGTAAATCACAAATAGGGCAAAAGAGAAAATATACACCTAAAACTGAAAATAATCCATCAAAGAATAAACGAGCTAGGGGAGATGTAGATTGCGTAGAAGAAGAAAAGGAATATGTTTTTCATTTAGATGGCGATACTAAAATTGAATGTCGAATAGGAGGAATAGCTATTGAGTTAATTATAGATTCTGGATGTAAATATAATTTGCTGACGGATAAGACGTGGGAAATGATGAAACTTAAAAAAGTCAAAGTTTACAATCAAATAAAAAAACCAAACAAAATTTTCTTAGCATATGGTAGTCAAAATCCTTTAATAGTAAGAGGTTCATTTGAAAGCGAAATAGAAGTAAATGGCATTAAAAGAAGGGCTACGTTCTATGTTATACAGGGTGGGACGAACAACTTGTTAGGAAAAGAAACCGCTATTCTATTGCAAGTGTTGAAAATTGGTATCCATGTAAACCAGATTAAAAAAGAAACATTTCCAAAGTTTAAAGATATTTTGGTTGATATTCCCATCGACGAATCAGTCAAACCAATTTCTCAACCTTGCAGGAGAATACCGATTCCACTGGAAACCAAAGTAGCACAAAAAATCCAAGAACTTTTTGACAGCGATATAATCGAAGAAGCAACAAGGCCATCGAAATGGGTATCGCCCATAGTCCCTATTTTAAAAGGAAATAACGAAATAAGACTTTGTGTAGACATGAGGCGGGCAAATGCTGCGATTATGCGCGAAAATCATCCACTGCCCACGATGGACCAATTCTTGCCAAAGTTTTGCAAATCAAACTATTTTTCGAAGCTGGACATAAAAAACGCGTTCCACCAGGTAGAAATTCATCCTGATTCGAGATACATAACGACATTTATTTCGCCAAGGGGATTATACCAATATAAAAGATTAATGTTCGGCATAACATGTGCCCCGGAAATTTTCCAAAAAATTTTAGAGAAAATGCTCATTCGATGTGAAGGCACCATCAACTTCATTGATGACATATTAGTGTTTGCAAGCACAGAAGAAGAGCACGATAGACGATTAAAACAAGTGATCATGACTTTAAAGGAAAACAATGTCTTACTAAATAATGAAAAATGTATCTACAAAGCTCAACAGATTGAATTTTTGGGACACCAGCTAAAACCGCAGGGCGTAAAACCTTTACAGAAATATATAGAAAGCATAACTAAGTTCAGAGCCCCAGCAACAATAGAAGAGCTACAGAGTTTCTTGGGATTGGTTAATTTTATTGGTAAATGGATCCCCAATCTAGCTACAACAACAGAGCCATTTAAAAAGTTGTTAAGAAAAGGACTTGGAAAAAATGCAAAGTTGAAAGAGTTCTGGTTAAAAGAACAAAACTTGGCGTTCGAAAACCTTAAAATATGTCTAACAAAAACGATCTCATTGGGGTACTATGATGTGAATGACAAGACACAAGTTATTGCTGATGCGAGTCCAGTGGGGCTAGGGGCAGTATTGATACAAATCAACACAAAGGGCCCGAGAATAATAGCCTTTGGAAACAGAACGTTAACCCAATGCGAGCGTAAATACAGCCAAACGGAAAAGGAAGCCCTAGCGTTAGTCTGGGCAGTAGAACACTTCAATATATATCTTTTTGGGAAAACATTTGACTTGGTAACCGATCATAAGCCTTTAGAAATAATTTTTGGTCCGAAATCAAAACCATGTGCCCGAATTGAAAGATGGGTCTTAAGGCTACAGTCTTACAAATATCGAATTATTTATAAGCCAGGCAAACAAAATATAGCGGATCCTTTATCGCGATTGTGCGAATATTCCAACACACTCCCCACATGTGATGATATATATGTACGTGAAGTGGTAGAGCAGTCACGACCTGTTTCTACATCAATACAAGACATTTGTAGATATTCAGAAACTGACCCAGAAATAACTAAGGTAAAGAAAGGTATTTATAATAGCGACTGGGACGATTCTGTGAAAAGGTATAAAATTTTTGAAAACGAGCTGTGTTTTTATGAAAGTATACTTTTAAGGGGAAATAAGATTGTCATACCCGAGAAAATGAGAAAAAGTGTCCTAGATGCGGCACATGAAGGTCACCCAGGGATTGTTGCTATGAAAGGTCGGCTTAGAACGAAGGTGTGGTGGCCGGAAATAGACAAAGATGTCGAAAATATAATTAAAACATGCAAAGGGTGTACAATGATTGCCATGCCACATCCTCCAGTGCCTTTGAAAAGGCGCGAGCTTCCGGTCGCACCATGGGTTGATATCGCTATTGATTTAATGGGTCCACTTTCTAATAGCGAATTCCTTTTCGTTGTAGTAGACTACTACAGCCGTTATAAGGAAATAAAAGTTTGTTCAAGCACTACTAGCTCTAACATTATAAATATGTTACGAGAAATTTTTAGTAGGCTTGGTTTCCCTGTATCAATTACAGCCGATAACGGGAAACAATTTATAAGTGAAGAATTTAAGCAGTTTTGTGAACGGTGCAACATCATACTTTTCAATACCATTCCATATTGGCCTCAACAAAATGGGGAAGTGGAGAGGCAAAACCGTGATATTTTGAAGCGTTTGAAAATAGGACAAATCAAACGCAAAGGACTGAAAGACAGTTTGTGGGAGTACCTAATGATGTACAATAGTACTCCCCATTCTGTGACTGGAAAAACACCTTCGGAATTATTTTTCAATAGACTTAACAGAGACAGAATTCCTGCAATCGAATCAATAGAGAAAAAGGTAAATGATTCGGAAGTACGAGATAGGGACAAGCATATGAAAGAAAAGGGGAAAGAATACGCTGACAAGAAACGAAGGGCTAATAGTTCTGATATTAATGTAGGGGACAAAGTTTATATAAAAAACATGGATAGGCATAATAAACTAAGTCCAAATTTTAGCGAAACCCCGCATACCGTAGAAAGCTCTAGGGAAGGAGATATTGAGGTAAGGAACGACCTAACAGGCAAGACTTTTAGGAGAAATATTGTTCACCTCAAAAAAGTAGAAGGAGAATGGAAACATATAAAGGATTAAAAGAAAAATAATAGTTATAAAAAATGTTTACCTGAAAAAAAAAAAAGTTTAAAATTTTGTAAAAAAATAAAATAAAATTTAAAAAAAAAGTTTAAATATATAGAAGTTGGAATTGTATCTCAAATTATATGTTGAATTAAAACTTTTTGTGTTCAGTTATTATAAAAAATATGTAACCCCTAATGAAGTCACTATGTTAAAATTGTATAAGAAGAAAAGGAAAATAAAATGAAATTGTAAAACAAGGAAGAGATGTAGCATCTTGCTAAAAATCGTAATTCAACTGACTGTAAGTATACACCAGAAGTAGAGTGTGGGTGTGATCGAAGACACCAAGCATCCATAACCCTATTATCCATTTGGTTGTCTCGTGTGCATGAACGATCAAGAACGAGAGTTAGTCTAAGTCCGACTACCGACCGTCGTGCATTGCCGAGCCGACTTTACATAGGTCATACATCTTTCACAAATAGAAGCGAATGTAAACATTACCCCAAGTCAACCTTCCACTTTCATCATCATCAACAATCATCCTTCGTGTATAAGGTATCTACCGCGATTCAGTATTCAACCTTCCGCGCTCAATAAATACTCCAGATAGATATACTCCTATTAATCATTACGATGAACTATCAATCGTAGGAAAGCGTTCTGATGATGAAAAATGGAAAAAAATATAAAAATTGACAAAAAAAAAATAAATAAAGACTCATACACACACAAAGACAAACTTGTATCAATAAAGCACAAAAGAGAGGAGACGGTAAATTTGTTATGGCAACAAATTATAATTTATCATTTTCATCTTGTTTGCCATTCTCAAAGCTTGTTCGGATTCCAGAGCGAGGAGAGCTGGCGATGTCATCGATGTTTGTATGCTAGCGCTAGGTGTACTTAGTTCCGTCGCAAAAAGAAAAAAAAAACGGAAGAAACGTATAGTATCTCATTGAGTTTTTGATGTATCTCTTCAATGAAGTGCTTACGTAATTACTACCTTACCAAGCTACACTTTAATTCCATATCTTAGAGATGATACTTTTTATGACAAACAACACAATTTACAGAAACTGTGCAAATTAAATCTGATCTTCTTTGGAAATGCAAAAATTCAAGGCTACCAATTAGTTGCAAGATATATGTGTAATTAGTTTCGTATGAGAAATATTTTAACAATCTTTGCTCATTTTATGTACAGCAATTCAGTTCCCAGCGGGGTAATACACGTACGGCGAAGGATATGACGCGTACAAAGTGGTTTCACACAAGCGAAGTTCTTATTATTATCGTATTTTTGAATGTATCTCAAGAGAGGAAAACCCGTGCGGCATTGGTATAGAGACTGTTCGTTCATGGCTTTAATAATAAAGAGCGAAGTAATTGCTGACGAAATTGATTCTTAAAACTGTTGATGAGCTACAAAAATGTCGAGCGGCAAAGTTATAAGGAGACACCTAAAAGTGAAATTACTACTACTACTACTGTACGTTGAAAGAAAGGGTTGGAGTGGTTATTATTTTCTTTTTCGTTTTTGCCATAGGTATACTTAAAGTTTTTATTGTTACTGAGTGCTAAAGAGGTACAAAGTAGCAGTGAAATTGCCATGATGATTTAGGTGGATATTTGAGGACCTACTTTTGGTATTTAAGCTTTTGATGGGTGCTATAGAAAGTACTTCTGTTGTGATCGATTGAAGGAGGCATTTTGAATTAAGTATCTACTTATCTACAACACTTACAACATTCTTTAGAGATAATTCGTGTCGATACATTTGCTTATCGAATATAATTTTCTATTCAGGCCATTCAATGAAGATTTTAATCGACTATTAATAAGAGAGAAAGAGTATTAAATTTTCGAAGCTTAAAATTTTAAAACAGACCCTATATATGTAGTAGAGCTATAGGTATACCAGCGAAAGGTGCAACAAGATAAGGATGTGACATATAAAGGGCATTGAAATAGAGGTAGTGGTGGGGGAACACTTTAATAGATCAACGTCGGCTCTTATGTCCATGAATATGGAAATATACGAATTATTGCATTTTTATAGCCTACGCGTCCTTCTTAGGATATTGCAGACGTCAAAGCAATGGAACAATGCACTCTCCCTACCTTTTGAGAAGTATTATCCAGTAGTTTTGTGCACCGAAAATCAAAAATATTTCTCTTAGTTGAGGTTATAATTTGTACAACAACAATTGCTATAAGCATCAACCATAATCGAGCGAGTCTTACCTGCAAAATGGAAAAATCCAAATGGATCCTATCGAACGGTTGGCTACTTGGTGTTAGTGTCCTTTCGTGAATATAGAGCATACCCCTACATATATTAAATGTCTTTATCATCGCTAGGCAACCACACACATGATCTAGAAAGTATCTTCATTAGAACAATTTCGACTTGACCATCGTGTAAAACCTCATATTTACTTTACGAGGGATGACTATTGTGTGATTGTTTTTTACTTTTTATAAAATCACTAGCGGACCCGCAAACGTTGGTTTGCCTGCTCATACATTTTAATTGATCGTCAATTGTTCTGCGGCCGTTTTATTTAACCAATGTGTCCAGTCCGGACTGATTCTGTACTCCGTTCCGTGTGCTTCGACCGATATTTCTTCAGACTTTTCCCAAGACTGTCAAAGGTGCCACGCCCTTTTGCTCAATTCCACCAGGTTTTGTAAAATGCTTCTATCAGGCAACGTTCAGATATATAGTGATTTAAATAACTTTGTTGTTAGGGTGGTGCAACGGTACGTTTTTCAATCCCACCCACATTTCGCGCGGTTGTTTGTTTGGACTCTACGAATTGTACGAGCTGTACAGCGACATCGACCGGTCAGAAAAGTATCGTATCGTCTACTAAGATGGCTAGGACATGTAGAGGGAATGGACACCGACGCTCCGGCCCGAAGAGTTTTCGATTCCAACACGGAGAGACAACGCAGTAGAGGAAGACATCGCTGTAGGTGGCACGCACAAGTGGAAGGCGACTTCAACCAACTTGAAGTGCGCAACTGGAGGCAGTTAGCCAAAGATCGTGCTAACTGGAGAGGCGTGTTGATTGAGGCCCAGGTCCACCCCGGACTGTAGCGCCATCTAAGTAAGTAAGTAAGTAAGTTTGTTTGGACAATGCATATACAACTTTAGCTCTCATGGGTTTCAGGAAATACCATTTAAAATGTAAATTTTTTTTATACGGGAGGTACCACGTCCCATTGTCCAATTTTGATCAAATTTTCACAGAAACACCTCTGGGCCAATAACAAAATATTATTTTTTTAAATTTGAATTCAATCAGCTCGATAGTTTTCTATATATAAACAATTTTTTTTTTGTTATTTGTCCAATTTTTACCAAATGTGAATGTAAACCATCCTTGGACCCACTCAAACACACACACAAAATTTCATCAAAATCGGTCCAGCTGTTTAGGAGGAGTTCGATTACAACACACGTACAAAAGAATTACATATAGTATAAGATCTTTTATTATACATATAAGGCTCTTAGAAATTTTCAAACTGACAACGAAATCTTATCTTCCAAAGTTTCCTCGTGATTTATAAAAAGAAATCCTTTCCAAAAAAATGCCGAACCGGACAAATTAAAAAACTTTCTTAAAACAATTGCACTTTCGCCTGTTTGTCAGACCATCGCGAGAGGTGTGACAGTAAAAACAAGTGTAACCCACTTAATGCAGAAAAATATACCTCGATGAGTCATCATATCTCATATCAAACGAACTAACAACTAAACTGTTTTGGCCACGAAGATGGAACATTCGGTCCACCTGTAGCTTAAAGTTGGTACGATGAGTGTAACTGGCAAGCATATTGTGTTTTGTCATTGAATCTACCCGAAGGTATTATGTTTTAACCCGGAACGATACGTTTGACCGTAAAACTTTACCCCATATTCACAGAAGCCCGTAAATGCAAACACATCATTTCGAAGTTGACCGTAAAATAAAAGCCTGTAATATAGAAGTTCGTAAATGAACATTTTTAAAAAGCCCGGATTTTTTAGAGGCTTGCACTCATTTCAAATCTTACAGTAACCACAAGGGGGGTCAGTTCCAGTTGTCATACAACAATCTCGTACTGGAGCAGATAGTGCGCGCAGGGCAGGTGTCAACCCGGATGGTACTATCTTCAACAGGTCCCTACAGCTGCTAGGGTATGCGGACGATATTGATATCATCGGTCGTTCCTAGAGTGCCAGGATAGAAGCGTTCACGGCGATTGAAGAACAGGCGAAATCCATTGCCTTTGAAGTGAATGAGAACAAGACTAAGTACATGCTATCAAAAAACAAGCATCTGTCCACCGCCTAGGACAAAACGTCACTACCTCGGAGTAAACATGAACTCAATGAATGACACCCTAACCCTAGTGGATATCCGGCGAAGAATTACCCAAGGAAACCGTTACCACTTCAGTTTGGCAAAAATCAATTGAGTTCAAAACTTGAATGACGAAATGTATGCTCTACAAAACCCTTATCTTGCTAGTTCTGCTTTATGGCACTGAGTGCTGAACGATAAGGAAGAGGGGAGAGCTGATACTGGGCTCCTTCAACAGAAAAGTACCTACTTCGCAGGATTTTTGGTCCTGTGTGCGAAGAAAATACGAGAAAATACAATAAATAAATCGAGAGCAGGATAAGTAAGTAAGTAAGTGTACATTTATTTATACTGAACTCGTTCCCAAAATTAGTTCATGTATGAGTAGACAGCTGAACTTTAACGTTACTTTAAACTTTATTGGCGCGATGTGATATTTCCTACTAGCATCAGACACCCTTTAAACTGAAATGATCCTATAGTCGAATGAATGTATTCACAGACAAAGGTGTCAGCAAATGAATGTAGGTACTGGCTCAACACATGGTGGTACCTATTTAAAATGTAGGTTTTCCAATACAGTATGTGGATTGTGGATAGACAAAAATTTAAGTACCCTCTGAGGTAATAGTAGACAGAAAGCCTGCCATCAGAACTTATTCACATGCTTCTAAAGGGTTTTCCAATAAGAGGTGTTATTGTGAATGGCCCACTATATTTCGATAGCTGTCACTTTTGAAGCTTTTATTTTTGACATTTGACAAGTAGAAACTACGCCATTACTAAAAATGGAACGATACACGCTTTAACAACGCATTGAAATTATTAAAATTCACTACAAAAATGGTGAAAATCTTGCAGTCACAGTTCAAAACTATATAAAACCTTGTCGGACCGCAATACAGAAATTGGTGGAAAAATTCGAGCTGTTGGGACAAGTTAGTGATGTGAAGAATAAAACCCGTGCACGTCGCTCAAGAACAACTGAGAATATTTCTGCTGTAGCCCAAAGTGTTTATGAAAACCCAGGTTTGTCCATTCCTCGTCGTTCTTTGGAATTGGGCATTCCACAAACGCCATTACACCGTATTTTGCAAAAAGACTTGGGTCTTAAGGCTTATAAAGTTCAGTTAACACAAGAACTCAAGCCGGCCGATCATCAACAACTTCGCCAACAGCCCAGCGTCGATTCAAGACCTCAAAGATACAATTCGTGAGGCTATCGAGGACATAGGGCAGCCACTTTTCGATTTGGTTATGGAAAATTTAATGAAAAGGATATTATGGTCTTGTAAGCGTGCTCGTGGTGGCCATTTGTTTTTCATTATTAACGGCATACCTTCCTCTTTATTATGAAATAAACACCTGATCATTTATCTCAAAAAATGAAAAAAGGAAAACCCTTTATTATAAAGACCTACCTCATAATTCACATCACTGATCCACATGCAAAGCATGCAGGCTACCTCTGTAGGAAAACAATAATGATTTCACTATCTTAGCTGACAGAATGTCTTCTGACAAAAAAGACAGAAGGACTACTCACTCGTACATGTCGGCTTCTGTCAACTGCTGTAAATGAAATTTCCATTTAACGCATCCTTCTTGTCCCTCATAAAATTTAAAGGAATGTCATATTCAATTCAATCAGAATCCATTCATAAAATCATGTCATGACCTCGTTTGATATATCTTCAAACAGCCCCATATATGAAAGTTTGCTGCCACCGACCGACATGTCCAACTGGATGCTCACTGTCCAGTCAACAGCTGAGTGACACACAACAACCATCAATGGCTGCCTATCTATTCAATGAAAGGCACTCTGCTTATGGTCAGTAAAAAATAAAAATACCTGCAACGCGCACATTAATATTCATCTGCACGGACATAGTCAATCTGTGCAGATACAATTGTATCTAACTATTGTGGGCGAACATCGCTTTACCTTATTCATATGGCTTTGGCATCCATCGGGCTGTATCTGCCTGCAATCAGTAGTCTCTTACATTTATGTATATACATACAATACATAGTATATTTTATCACTCATCGGCCTAGAGCCCTAGACTACACCGTAACACACGCAGCTATGGAGCGTTTTGTGGGTTTGATTTTCATTTCTGGTATTTTTTTTTTCTGTTCTATCTTTTGTTGTTCCTATTATCTCCGACTGAAGCTGATTGTTTTTTTTTTAGCTGAGTTGTTGGATGTTGTTACCACCACCATCCAGCCACCATTATGTTGCTACATATACGCCCTCACTTCGCCTGTCTATTGTTGGCTTTGGCTTATGTCTGGGATGGTGTTCTATTTGTTTTGCTTTCGTTAATGTCATTCTCGAAGTTATTTAGAAAGACGAGACGGGTTCTGTGGTGCTTTACATCTTTTGTCTGTTGAGACGCGTGGTAGGTCCAATAGGCTTGTAGATGAAGTGGAATGACTGGCGTGAAAGGCGCCTTTCTTGTACGGACTACGAACTTTGGTGAAAGAATAAAGGTGTTGCGCGTTCATCCTTTCCATTATGTCCGCACAAGAGATGGATGAAGAACGAAAAAATAACAACTACCCTGCATGTTGTACATAGGTCCCGCTTTGTTTTTAAGATATCTTTTGTTCATAAGTTACGTCACAATGCTAACGCGAGTGATTTGACTGTTTGCATCAAGTCGTGTGTAAAAGGGTTCCTCAAGCTTCATACTGACTGAGAATTGCAAACATTTGGCCATTTGGGTCATGCAAGCATAAAACTCTCGCTCTCTCTCTTTCTCTGTCTCATGTTGTAATGTCAATTATAAGATATGTCGTGCATGTCTGGTGACTTTGACTGGAGGCGGATATGACTTCGACAGCCTCGAGGGAATTGTTGCCTTCTATGACAGTAGAGCAGCCCTCATTTGAGAGAAGCTAAAATCACGTACGCTATACAGCACGACGGTGGTGGTGCACAGATGGTGTATATCCAAGAGGGACTTTCTAATTTTAACTACAAAATCGAAAGGGTATATACGAGTAAGTAGGTAACTAGGCAGGACTTGTCGTGTAGTTATTGATTAGAAGGTTGTATTGTATATATTTTTAGGAACTCGTGAAAGTCTTTTTCTTTTGTGTTGAGAGACTTTCCCAGTAATGACGATAAGGCGCAGTTCGTGTCGAGTTAACGACCATAAGTGAAAGGATGATTCATAATTTCACGAGTGTCGGAGAGAATTCTATTTGAAACTACAAATCAATGACTTGATGTATCGATAGACATCACGAAACATACTTTTGCAGTTTGTATGTTTCGTTCAACTGTTCCCATTTTACTAAAGCACAAATTGTCACGGAAAAGACTTGGAGCAGAATAACGTTAACGTTTTCGTACTGGGGAAATTTATTTGTCAAAAGAAAGCTCAATTCAGCAGCTAAATATATTTCAATTTCAGACTTAATGTAAGCAAATCAATCGCAATGCTTTTAAGTACACCAAAGGTAACCGGTCATAGAAAATTATCTTCTAGGAGATGTGTCTTCCCGAAAGAGTATGCGGTATGCCTTTTAGAAAAGAGATCTTCTTCGCTGCCCCCTTTTTTATAGTTGGTAAGTTTTTATGTGCAGAAAGTGGCATAAATTTTACAAATGACATCAACTGCGTCGATTCGAATTAGACATTTGTGAAGCAATAGAATGCTATCCCCCTTAAGAAAGTACCTATATAAAATTGTCACGATTGCGTTTCCCGATCACCCATAATCGCGTTTTAGCATCTTGCACTAGCCCGCAAGATCACTCAATTTGACAGCTCTAAACTTCTTTCTTTGCAGTTTTTTGACCAACTAGATGTCACAGTACAGCTCGTATGGTTCGTCGTTGAATCTTCTTCTCCAAAGCCCGTCAACACAAGCGGGACCGAACATTTTACAAAAAATCTTTCTCTCGAAACGACCGAGGATATCTTCTCTTCATCCACTTTATAGAGTGCACGCTTCTGCGCAATAGAGCAGAACTAGAATGATCAAGGTCTTATAGGTATAGAAAATCCCGTCTACATAGTTGCTCCGAATAGGTCTATCTATAGTACTTAATTGCCTTCTCAGACCAAAGAAACAGCGGTTAGCAAGAGTTATTCTTCGTTTAATTTCTTCTGAGGTGTATACCTCATTTTTATTGGTTTTTACCTCGTTGGCCGGCTAGATCCATTTTAGTCGCTTTTGTTTCTATACACTATAGCAAACGTACCTACCAGTAACAGCTCGCGCTGTGTTTTACCAATCCAATGATGCCATTATCATCATAGACTTATGCAAGTAATTGAATGGATTTTGAAAGACCGTACCTTGTGTGTTGGCCTATGAGTTTCGGACAATTCTTTCAAGTATGATGTTGAAGAAGTCGCACGATAGACTTGTTTAAATACACGTCTCACATCAAAGGTTTTGGTAAGGCCGTTACCGACCTTGATACAGTAGCGTGCTTTTTCCATCATCAAGTTTGGGAGGGATGCCGAAGTAAAGCTACGATTACACGGCAATTTTTTCGAGTCATTTAAATGGCGCTCTGACGTAAAAATCCCGTCACAAAGCAGTCATTTAAATGTCGCTCTTGTGATCGCCACTTTTGGCAGCGTCATTTAAATGACTAGGAAAATGGCGCACCAAATGACATGAATTAAGTGCCATTTAAATGGCGGAAAAAATGGCCGTGTGATCGCTCTTCAGTGACGCCTAGGACAATGGCATCCCAACGGAAAATTCTAAATGACTCGCAGTGTCCGTCATTTGATTTTGGGACACAAATGGCGATGATATTCATTTCGTGTGATCGCCATTTTTTCAATGACGAATCGTAGCTTAAATGTCGCTCTAATGCGAAATGCTGTCCATCATATGCGGTCTTAAAATTCATAAATAGATGACAAGTATCGATTTGGACTTTTTGGATTATTTTTCCAGGATCTGCCTAAGTAAGAAATTTGTATCGACGGCGGACTTTTGTTGGCTTGGCCTCAAACCGCGCTTATAGGGGCCAATCAGGAAGAATTTAAGGCGTTCACACAATATGACAGATAGGATCTTATTAAGGAGACTGATACCTCTTTTTAGCTTCGCTAGAGTTGTGACTGGAGGCCTATTTAAAGGACAATCTATCATAATTTCGAACAGAAAGGTACTTTTATGGTTATGCCAAAGGACATGAATGGTGGATTGGTTTTCCATTGGCATCAGGCGTGTTTCGAGTTTTTTCAGAAATCTTGAAGAGATAGTTTGAAAAAACTCGAAGTTGTGCTAGGGCAAGTGTAGATAGGCTCGATATAAGTTCATTTGTGTGTAATTCTGGGCATAGTTTGGACTTTTAGTCTAGTTTAGGAATAGGGTAGGCTAGGTAGGTTAGTTTCGCGGTGTCTCTCCCGTTCATTCTCCTAGATATTGGAAGAATTCCTTGAATATTTTCCTTATCTTCTACCGTCATTTCATGTAATCGTACTTTTATCTGTCCGAGGTCAAAGTCAAGTAATTTTCTTCATTTTGTTTTCTCTTTTCTTTTCATTAAAGGTCTTGAATGAAATGTTTGCTGAGTATTAGGTGGCATAAGGTGGCGCATTCATTTTTTTGAAAGTTTGGCAGCTTCTTCTGTCTAACCAAAATGTTGATACTTGTCAGAAAGGCTTTCCCTAGTTGGGTAGATAATCACCTTGTAGATTGTAGATTGTAGGGGGGAGGTGGTATAGTAAATCCCAGATCACCGCGGCCACAAGTGGGCCTATTGTGATGTCCTCCATTTATAGCTCATCCATGATGCCGCAGTTTGTAATAAAGGCGGCTAGCTCTTTGGGTGTGCTGGCAGCTATGTCCGCTGAATTTATACCTAGATAACGTTGACGTGTTTTGGTTAAACAGTTGCAGTCCAATAATATGTATTCCGCTGTTTCTGCGTCCTCGCTGCATAGTCTACAAGTGTTATCTTGTGCTATGCCTATTTTTATCAGGTGTTTTTTGACTCTACAGTGCCCTGTGAGAAAGCCTGTGACCAATCGAATCTGACTTCTACTTAATTGTAGTAGTTGTTTCGTTTTTTTTGTGGGAACTGTTTGGCATGAAGTTTTTGGCTTGTCTGTTTCCTTCGGTATTCCTCCAGAAATGAAGCTTTTTTTCGTCCAGCCAAGATTTCACACTACTTTTTATAGTGTTGCTTGGTAGCCCGCAGAATGGTCTTGGCATCATGAATTGGGATGTGGATCCTTTTCTGGCTAATTCGTCTGCTTTTTCATTGCCTTCATATCCACTGTGCCCTGGCACCCAGATCAGGTGGACTTTGTTTGTGGTGGCCAGTATTTGCAGGATTTGGAGGCAGTCTCATACCAATTTTGATGTTATTTCAAAGGCGCCAATTGCAAGTAGAGCTGCCTTGCTATCAGAAAGAATATAAATGTTCTTATTTGTTATAGCCCTGTTTAGACTCTCTCTAATGCAGAGTTCTATTGCATGTATTTCGACCTGAAATACGGAACTGTTTATGTTCATACTAGCGAATAGGGACGTTTTAGTATAAGTACCTTGCATCAATTTATCGATAAATCGGTTTGACCATATGAGGTTGTTGTGTGGATAGTTAGCATTCAAAACATAGACCAATTATCACTCGACTAGCTGGACCCGTGCTCGCCTTGCCCGCTCGCACAAAATTTAGTTCATTTAAAATTACACTTTGAGTGTTTCATTGAAATCTGTCCAGTAGTTTTCGCGCTTTTAGGAGAAAAAGAAAATTCCTCCCTCTCCTAGACTGCGAAAACAAATCAACCCTTTTCAAATGCGAGGTATACGTATGTTAGTGTGGTTTTGTTTGTCGTGTCGCGCGATCGCAGAAGTATAAACATCCAATTGTAGCAAGGTATATGGTTATGTATATATTTTCACATTTTGGCTAAAAACTGTTCCTAAGGACGTGGCTATAAACGACATAGCCTATAGCAGTCTCACATGCTTAAGGAACATTTTAAAAAAAGTTCCATTGAAATCTGTCTAGTAGTTTTCGAGTTTTTAACGCCCAAAGAAAATTCCTACAGTTTTATTATATGTATAATTTCGAAGAGGTTCCGACTACCAACTTCAATTTTGAGCACACTCCCTAACTACACGCGTGACTTTTCTAGGAACAAATTGTATGCGCCATCAACGAGCACATCGTTACGGGACTTCCTTTCTATCGCGATCAAATGTATAGGTACCTTCCCACACTCATTCCCAAAACAGCTCATTCCATTACAAATAATTTAATTTCAAAAAAAAGTATCACTCTGCTTGTCAGTAAAACCTCTTGTGAACGAATTTTATTTCAACATATTGAATAACACATGTGAGATCCACAATTAGGCATCGCCACCGTAATACATACGAAATTTGAATACCACGCCAAAACAAACGGAAAACAATTACTAAAGAAGGCAACACACTCCCCAGTACCGCGCATATAAGAAGATACATTAGGTACCTACCAGAATCGTGTTTTGAAATTAAATGAAGACATGAGATTCTCCCAGAGATTCACGGGTTAAAGAACGCGTCAGTTAATTGCATGTTTTTGTGGGATTTTTTTTTGCTGTAACTATTATGTAGTTAGAAAAACAAATTCTTGCAAAAATTATTATTGCAGCTCTGTATATTATGCATGACACATTAATTGCTATGAAAATGTGTGGACACGTTTATTATTCATAATAACCTCGAAAAGCAATAATAAAAACGTTATCTGCACAAAGAAAAGCCGACAGATTTCGATTTCCCTTTGTTATCTCTTGCGGTGATTTGGGCAAATCAAAACACGCACATTAAGTTTTCATTAAACGTCCAATGATTTACAATCTTCTCAAATCACATACCCAGGTACATCTGTTCTGTGTTGTCATCGTGCTCGAAAACAATGCAACGTCAAGGGAAAGTTTATCGTGTATGAACCACCAAATACCAATACCGTACAACCAAAAAAAAAAAAAAAAAACAAAGAAAAAGTAAGATACCACGATAGATACATTCTGAATTGTCGGCGAGCAGTGAAATTCTCACGTAGAATTACGTGCTCTAATCTATTTGAGTTGAATTGCCGTGCCTTTCCACTACCACTGCAATCGTGCTATAAAAACGACTACCTACATGCACTGTTCTGCATTATGGTCATGTTCCATCAATATTTGGATATTTTGCAAGAGCTTTGCTCATTATCAAAAAAAAAAAGACCAGAACACCAAACCGGATGTGGAAAAGCACTTTGAGATGAAATTAAATATCCGCAGTAATCATGCAACAAGGACCGGTCGGTGGTAGATACCTTTGCTAGCTATCAGCCATCACCAGCGTACCTACCACATCGGGTCCTTGTTGGTTTCGGATTGTTTATAATGCAAACTATAACTCGCAACTCGGAGGTGCTTTCGTTTAGTGGCTGATGCCGCCGCACAGGGCACCTGCACGGTGAAAAATGTGCGACCAATGAGATAATGATGATGATGGCCAAAGAGCACGCAAAATTAAAACTTTAATGCGAGTATATGAAATTAATTGAATTGCATTGGGATTACCCATACGGATACCCATACGCGGAGCTATAGCTACTTACCATAGGTAAGCGAGGTACGAGTACTTTTTAACGGTATCGAATGTCATTACAGATGACCCATCGAAATGGAATTACTGTGACCCGGTTGAGCACTTTTTTTTTAATTATGTATTGTGTTTTTTTAATGTATCTTTCGCAGTGTATCTGTATCTTTTGTAGGTAAGCGAAATAACAAATTTGACCGCACAGAATGTTGGGTGTGGGGGGGGGGATTATAATACGGTTAATAAGTAACTCAAGAAACTGGCTGATATCTTTGCAAGTGAAGTACGTTTTTGAAAGCAGTTTAGGAAACCTAGGCACCGATGTGCCAATGTAATTAAGGAGCATTTCCATCAGATGGTAAATGGGCATATGAGACTATAATAGGGCAAGAAGCGAACTCACGTCTATAGTTAGTCGATAACCAATTCAACAGCCCAATATGGAAATTACACTAACTTGTTGATATCTTCAGCCACAATTCAATCCAATTCAACTGCGATACTCTCAGCAGAACGACTGCTCTCGTGTTGTCCCATACTCTACTAGGTGAGCGGCTACCCTATTCACACCAAGCCGAAAACTGGGTTTTCGCGAAAACAGTCGAAAACTTCCTCGAAAACAGAAGTTTTCCCATACATATTGCAGTTTTCAAAACGAGTTGTTTGAGGTCGTTTTCCATGAAAACGCCACGAAAACGAGTAGGTACAATCGTTGGGTTGTTGATGCAGACACACCTTTTGCAACATTCAGCGAGCTCAGCAAAACTGCGGACAGGATGTGAGAGGCTGAGCGAGAGTTTTTTTTGCTATCTTTGCTTGCACCATAATAAAGAGCAAACTACCTGCCATCACAACTAAATGGTATTTTCAGATGTTTTGATTTTGAATGTTGCTTATGTTAATAATTTTATGCATTTAACCATAAGTTAACGATTATCAAGTAGCTTAAATAATTTTATTTGTATATTATGTCAATACGAGCGAAGTTTAGTAACTAAAATAAAAGTCTAGTCGCCAAAAACATTTCATAGCTAATTTCACAGCTAATTGAAACGTCAAACAAAAAAAAATTTATGTTCGGTGAGAATGCATCCACGAGTTGTCTAAACTTTTTTGACGAAAACTCGGTTTTCGGCTTGGTGTGAATAGGGTATTAGCCTAGTTGGTGTCTGACCACCTGAAAATATGCACCGAAATTCACGCCGCGCCAAAACCACCCACAAATTATTCCGCAAAAGAATCGAAGCGTTAATTCCGCGTGCTTTAGGAATATACCTAGCGATTCATTTTCTGTTGACGTTTATTTTGTATCAGTTTACTTTACAAATAATATACCTAGTCACAATAGAATTCACATTATTGCCATTATTATTGAATTATTAAATGAAATCTATATATTTTTTTTTTGTTTTTGTTAAAATATTTTTTCCAGAATTGACTTTGAAAAACCCTCTATATGGGTTGGTGATAAAATCTCGTTTTTCAAAATCCCTTTTCCAAAATCCCCTTTCCAAAATCCCCTGTGCTGAAAATCCAACATTTTTAGATTTGGTGTTATTATTGCCGCGACGCGACACCTAAAAATGGTGTTAAAAAGTGAGATACGTATGGGGGGCAGGCTGCCCCCATGCAACCCCCCTGCTAGGGGTCACTGTAGGATTTGGAGTAGCTGCAATGTTGGGTTGGGTATATGCAAAGTTCAATTTATTTGTGTGAGATATTGGCATAGGGGATTTCGTCCCGGGAGATTTTGGTAAAAATATCATGAAAATTACTCTGAGAGAGATACTAATACGCACACCTAAATGTATTACCGAATTAATCGACAGCCACGCTGTAGCTGTAGCCAAGCTGTAGTTTGACGAATAGCTGTTACATCGGCTTGGAAGACACTGCAGTGTTTTCGAAGATAGTTGGTACAAGAAATGCATTCAATTCTTCTGAAAAGGCTCCGACGCCCACATCCTCCAGGGTCTTAGAACCGTCTGTGAATATTGACAGTGATTTATCATATACAACATTTTGTGAATCCCATTGGTTCCTGTCCGGTATTTCATGGGTGAAGCCTCTTTCGAAGTTGATTTTCGTAGTCAGGTAATCGGTAGTAATGGGCAGGGGGATCGTCTGTAGAAGGATGCTGGCCTATGCCAAGTCGGTTGCCCTCGCCAGTGTTTCCCTTCCCTTAATCTGATTGCCACGTTTGTGGCGTATTCTTTACTGACGATATCTAGTCGAAGTAAGTTAAGCATGGTTTGTAGAGCGGCGGTTAGGCGGTTGCAGATGTCCTCAGTGCGCCTGTGATGCAACCTATTAAAAAAAAGTGGGCGGCGCAAAAGGCGGTAGATACCCTAGGCCTAGCTTCTCGTTTGTGTGAGTTTCTATTTTTGGGACGAATGGAAGGGACCTACAATTTTATGCCGAGTCCGAACGGCTGAATTGAGAAGCTTTTTCAGGACAGTCATACTCTCGGATGTTTGTCAGACGTTCGCGAGAGGTGGCGCAGTAGAAAACACCATAAGATATAATTTGTGTTTTTCAGGGGATCGAACTTGGAACTGGGATCTTTCGCACAGTAGTCCAGCACACTAACCACTGGGCTACTGCACCCACGTATGCAACCTATTGAACTTTTTATTTTATTTTTTTTTTTTTTTTTAACGTTTTGGCATTTTTTTGAGAAATTTTTAAATGCATATGCTTTATGTTTTTTTGTTTAATTGAGGACATATTTTAAGCACTTCAAACTGATTGTTTAGAGCATTTTTTTTGGTTGCCCAAATTATTAAAATCCCAAAAATATTTAATGACACATAACTCGGCATATGACCGGTTTAACAATTGATAGTCAAATGGGATATTAAACCACACATTAGCATTCCATCCTGCTTAGCCATACGTCAATAGTCCAAGTCAAGTTTTATATACACAGTGCAAATTATTAAATATTTTTATGAAATCTATTTCGAAATACATACTTCTTGGTTTTGACTATCTACTGTTAATCTCTCAGCTGCAAATATCATTTCACCTAATTTCTATCAACTCAATAGTACTGGTATATATTCCTTCGATGACCAATAATACACGTTATGGTAAATTTTGAATTATAAAAAAATTATAATTTCGACAATGTGTCGAAAATTCCCTAAACTCAAGGCTTCTTAATGTCATTGTCGCATCGCACGTTGATTTAGAAAAACCTCACAAAGCCACAGCACAGCATCACAGCATCTATAAATGTGGTATATACATGCGCATCTCTCTTTGTCTATTCATATTCATTTACCAACTTCCATTCATCTTTGAGATGTTTTTATTTTATTACTTGTTTGCAATTTAATTTGATTGCTTGTTTCGTTTTGTTTTTGAACAAGTGGATGGCTGCTTTATTAATAGTTTGTCTGCGAATTGTTTTTCTTTGTTTATCCTCTTTTGTTCGCTGATGAGCAATGAGGGGGAACTTTCCATTTTGTTTGCAAATTGACGATTACATTAAGTATTATTTTTCCATTTCGATTGTTTGTACAGCCGAATGCAAAAAAGATTAATTGTCATACAGAAAAATCCCCTAATTCTGTAGAAAATGTGAATTATAGGTAGGTAATATTAGAGGGCATAACAGGGGTCAAAGTATGAGGCTTTCTGACAGATAATGCTATCAAATGTGTGCTATTATAATGCGTTTGAAAGATTTAGGTAGGACATAGAGCTCGATATGCCTATAAATCTTTCAGTAAAAACATTTCTATTTGAGTTAGGCTTAGTAGACCAGAACTTTTAATTTTATGTCAAAGAGCATTCCATCACAGATACTATAGTTCCAACTGTAACTCTATTAGGTAGGTATCTGTGATTCTATATTTGAAAAATAGCATCCATCATTTATTGCCTGCACAACTGTGCTTGACGGCGGTCATCCGAAGAGTCCAATTTGGGAGGACTATGGGAGCATAAGGCCTTTCGACAATTGTTGCTGGATTTTTGACCATAGACGAGAGACTAAACGTAGCCCCAAAGAAACAAGTTTAAAGGCGTCAAATTGTACGATCATTTGTGAGAAGTTGTAGTTAGCACTTCGCGAAATTACTCCACCCAGAAAATTTCCTTCAAAATCTTTAGATTTTCATTTGATCTGTAGAACGTTGTTGAAGCCGCATGTCGCCATTTTTATTTTCTAAATCCGGTCAAAAGTCAAAATCAGAGTTTTTTACCAGAAACCCGGTCAAAAATAGATTATGGTAACATAATATGTATTACTAAAAATATAAAACAAAAGTTAAGTTTTTTTTACATTAAAAACATTATCCATGTTAAGAAAACGTTTTTATAATAATTGAATCTTGAGTTTGTTTAAAATTTACTGAAACTAATCTTTCATTTTAAATGACGTATTTTAAGTCCTTAAATACACTTTTAGTGCATGGCCATTGGCCATACAATGTCTTCCAATGTCCAGCATGGCAAGTAGATTTTGAGTGAGTATAGAAAGGAGAAAGGTAGATAGCATAGAAAATGCCCAGAAAATCCATTTCAGAAATAATTCTGGCATGGCCTGGGCAGGGCATAATAATGTTGTACCATTGTGCTTTCGATATAAATCTGCATTTGATATTTGAGATGATGGCGTCAAAAATGGGCGTCGACTTCGGCTTTACTATAAAATTTGTTTGTGTCTCCGATTTCAATATTCATTTACCTGTCAAATTTTATTTCATTGCAATGACGTCTCGTTTTTGTTTGTAGCCAAGTCGTTAATGGAAATGATAAACATGGGAACACGTGTATGGCTAAATAATTATTGTCGGATAATTTTCTGACACTTGAAAAGAGTAGTTAACCAAACTCTAATCTGGGATTTATCGAATTTCACACTTTAATTAATTGAAATGCATTGTTCAACTTCCTACAAGTTTTATTCAAATAGTCAGCAGAGCAATTTTATTTTTCCAGCCCGAAAAGCGTTTTCCGGTTAAAAACATTTTTCGTTTCAGTCAAAAAACAGTTAGACCGAATTTCAAAATTTTCTCCGGTCAAAGTAAATAGATTTCGGTCAGATATGACCGGAATGCGGTCAGAATGGCATCACTGTCTAAAACCTAAGCAATATAATTCCTGTGCACGGGCACAGGCGGGGCGGGTACAGCTAGTAAATAATAAAAATAAACAATTTGCCATTCCCAGTAGTGCATTGTCAACGGTTTTTGAAAACTATGCTATATATTCGTGAACCCTTGATTGAGTTTTTTTTCTTACATCTAACCAAATGATACTAAGGAGGCATCAGTCTCCTTAACATCGCTTACAAAATCCTGTCTTCCGTACTGTGTGAACGCCTGAAACCACTTGTCAACGAACTGATTGGACCCTATCAGTGCGGTTTTAGGCCCGGTAAGTCCACAACCGACCAAATATTCACACTACGGCAGATCCTGGAGAAAACCCAAGAAGTCCAAATCGATACTCATCACCTATTTATCGACTTTAAAGGCGCATATGACAGCATTTATAGAGACGAGCTATACAGAGCCATGTCTAGTTTTGGCATCCCTGCCAAACTTGTCAGATTGTGCAGAATTACGATAGAGAACGTTCGCTGCTACGCAATGGTAGGAAACAGTCTCACCGAGACCGTTGATGTCAAAAAAGGATTTAGACAAGGTGATGCGCTGTCATGTTACTTTCTCCACATCATTCTTGATAAAATTTTGCAAAACTCGCAACCCACAATTTTCCAAAAGTCTGTGCATCTACTTGCATACGCTGACGACATCGACATCATTGGCAGAACACAGCTATCTGTCACTGGTGCGTTCGCAAGTATCAGTACGGAGGTGGCAAAACAAAATACATGCTAATGCTATCAACAAGAAGGGACACACAGCATCGACGAATCGGACAGAACGTCAAGATAGATAGATATAACTTTGTAGTTCGGGACTTTGTCTACCTCGGCTCCGCTATTAACTCTGAAAATGACATCACATCAGAAATCAAGCGATGGATTACACTTGCCAACCGCTGTTTCTTTGGCCTAAGAAGGCAATTGATTAGTAAGGCCTTGTCGAGAAACACCAAGGAGACTCTATATAAGACCGTCATCATCCCAGTCCTGCTTTACGGCGCAGAATCATGGACGTTGTCAAAAGCAGATGAAGATCTCCTTGGGCGCTTCGAACGCAAAATTCTTCGAGTGATTTTCGGAGGAGGAGATTTAACAGCGAACTCTACGAGCTGTACAGCGATATCAACCTGGTCAGAAAAGTACATATCAGTCGACTAAGATGGCTAGGACATGTAGAGCGAATGAACACCAATGCTCCGGCCCGAAGAGTCTTCGATTCCAACCCGGAGGGACAACGCAGTAGAGGAAGACCTCGCCTTAGGTGGCACGCACAAGTGGAAGGGGACCTCAACCAACTTGGAGTGCGCAACTGGAGGCAGTTAGCCAAAGATCGTGCTAACTGGAGAGTCGTGTTGGTTGAGGCCCAGGTCCACCCTGGACTGTAGCGCCATCTAAGTATGTAACCAAAATGATTAGAAAAATGTCTCCGCTACGTAACTATGTTTTTCAGTGAATTTCTTTTTGCTGCAAAAACATTTTTTTAATAAATTTAATATCTATTACCATTTTATCTAATCTTTGTTGTCACCCACTCACATCTCGATAAATTACTTAACATGTATCTAAGACACCACAATATCACGGTGTTAAACATCTAGTGTAATGTCTGTCCCCTCAAGCGGAACCTTGCAAACAGCTGAAATAAAATATTTTTCATCTGCCGTTTCCAATCTAGTAAATAGCACATTACATTCGAGTATTTATTTCCGTTTGAAGGAGACATTACTTCCGGTTGGTATTGCCGGTAGGTACGTAGTACCCCAAAAACCAAGTACCGTTACCTTTAAGCATCCAATCCAATAAAGCAAATTAAATAAATTTAAATTTGTTTCAACAGAAATTCATATACAAACACATATTGTAGATAGATACAGAGAAACTTCCCCTTTGCTTGTCTCTGTTAATCTCATCTCCAGTTTCTGTGTCCTTGTAATACACGCCTCCCGACAATGTAACCACATTATCACCTAACAACCTTACAACCTCCCGTTTGTTAACACGATCCGAGTGACAGAGGAAAAAAAAAGAAAAAAACTGAAAATTACAAAGGAAATTATCGCATAGCATGACATTCTAACATAACACCACCCACCTACCAAAAAGGACGATTTTCTTCACACAAAAATAAATGTAGGTATAGGTAGGGTAAATTTTTTTCTTTTTAGATTTTTGTTTATATTCAGAGAAAACCCACAAATCTATCCCCCTCTCCCCTAGTGAATAATGATGCTGCTGGTGATAAAAATCCTTATTCCAAAACGAATGGTGGAAAATCCCTAAGAGGCTGACAGACAGATAGGTGAGCGGTATACCCTCGCTCTGTTTGGAGTTGAAAATTTCTCGGGCTCAGTTGTTGTTGTTGCCGCCAAACACACATGGTTACGACTGACGTCTGAGATATAAAATCAAAGTAAAAAAAAAAAAAAAACACGAAATATTACGCGCTTCGAAGGTAATTACTCATACTGACAGCAACTGCGATAAAATAGAATTATGGTCACAGAAAGCTCATGTAGGTGTAGAAGGCCCAACCAAAAAATTTAATATTTAGGTACATACCCGTAAAATCGATTTGCCTTAGCCCTTAGCCGCTGATGCTAATTCTCATTGATGAGTGTTGAACATAAAGTTGATCTTTAGCTTTGCATTTAATCACTCGATGGTTGTGGATTTTAATTATTTTTTTTTTTATTTCACTAAACACAGCTTTTGACACTGAAACACTTTTTTACGATTTATATATGACTTGTAGACTCATAAATGAATTTATTTTTAACATAGAAAACTTTTAAATTGTTTTTTTTTTTTAATATTTAACAAGTTTTATGCACAAACATGGGAAGAACTGAAACATGATAGATACTTATTTTATTATACATATACGTCATATAATTATTATTATTTTTTTTTTTGCAAGAAAAGACCTCTTTATCTAAGGTCGTTGCCGGAGATTCACTCTGGCAAAACAGAATCACACAAAACGTGGAGTAAATAATAATGATGATGATGTAGATGGTGTTGTTGTTGTTGTTGTTGGTGGTGGTCTTTGTCTGTGTACTTTCTGCGTACCTAATCTCATGTGCGAATGCGAAAAGCACGAATGGATAGATATGGTATTGTATAGATACTTTTGAGAGAGTTCGCTATGTGCTAATTTGAGGTTCAGTGTTTCTTTTGTTTTCGTTTTTATTTTTATTTTTTTTTTTCTGTGGTTGGATTTTCAAATATTTACAACATAGCTTGGAAGTGGAAGTAGAAAATTTGCTAATTGACTGACCGACCGACCGACCGACATAGATATATGGAGGTTGTCAGTGATGTTGTGTCAGAATGTTTGCAAAATAAATTACCGATGAGGAGTGGGGTATTGCATGTAATCGAGTGATTTAACATTTGTGGAATATTTTCTATTTGCCCATCTAAATGAATCAGGAATTCAAATGGCTAATGATCTGACACTGATTTTTGTTTTCTATTTTAGTGATGCATCATTGTTTTTATGTCAGGCAACATTTAATTTGTTGATTTAGCATATGAGTTAGATAGAAATGGGTGTATAGCCATTTGGCAGCAATGGATATAACAAGATTAAAAGTCAAGTTACGTAACAAAGATACATCTTATATAGGTAATAGTATTTTTGTTAAGTCCCATTTAGGGTAAACGGCGCGTGTTGGCATTAATAATATCCTAGAATTAATTGCGAAAAAAATTAGGGCCCACTTTTGCAAATGCAAATTTTGAAAGCGAAAAAAGTTCAGCGGGGTGTTAGACAGATATCTGTCATAAGAGAAAGCTTGAAATTTGGAAAAATTCAAAGTTTGTAGCAGTTTGTATACCCTTGAAATCGATTAAAGCTTTTGTCATAATGCTAGTCGGCTGTATAGATGATTGACCTTAGGTTAGGTAAGTGTCCGGTTATAGCCTGCAGTAAAATACACCCATAAAAACAGGAAACAGAACAAAATTGAAACATTCTCAATTCAATTCAGTGGAAAACGTTGCGTAATTAACTGAGAAGTTAAACAAAAAAAGTTTTTCACGTACGGAAAGAATAATAAATTCCTTTTCTATAAAATTTAGAAATCAATCGCTTAATTTTTTTATAAACTAACTGCATAATTCATAAGCAACATTTTAAAACACATTCACTGCCACGTCATTCAAATATGAATGACATTCATGTTTTGGTGAGGGCCACATCATTTTATGTGTGTATATGACAGTTTTTTTTTTTTTTGCAAAAAAATCTTACTTGTTTTTATCTGAAATACTTTTCCAGATTTTCTTAAACTAAGTACCTACACAGTTATAATCAACAGAGGCCAGGCTCCTTAATCACTACACAGTTTGTTAATAGTGTCGTGTATTATTGAATGACACGACCTTATCTTGCCAATGTCCCGTCATTCACTTATGAATGACACGGCCGTTGTGGAAATATTGCCAAAATTTGCTTGGCAGCAAATGTGTTAAGACCAAATTCCAACTTCACAGTGGAAGTTTAAACTATATAAATTTAGTTCAAACTTCAGTTCAACAATTAATTCGGTTTCAGTTTCCTTTAAACCTTAAACAGAGTTCATTATGTGGCTTAAGCTAAACGACAATATAGGTACTCTGCCGTTTAAACCTAAAATCACACTCAAAGCTGTTGACTGTCAAAAACACAAATATTTGACAGTTAGTTTGCATGTTCTTTGAAACAGAAGACAAGGAACTAAATTGGAAAAGTCGTATAAAATCTAAGTACTGTACAATACTGCCAAATTCTGTTCATTAAATTTAGTTAAACTGAGTTCAATTGAACTGATGTTCAGATTACATATAGTGAAATCGGACAAGTTGTACTTCAAATTCAAACTCAATTTCAGATTCTGTTGAACTTTAGTTTAAACTTTCACTGTGAAACTTTAGGTAAGCGCACCAAAAAAAAAAAAAAAAAACAATTATTTTTTTTAATGTATATTGGCTATAACTGGGGCCTAAGGTTGTCATGGTGAGTTCATCACAGTGGACTAGCCACCATATTGGGCTCATCATTATCGCTGGAGAACCTTTAGGTACGGTCAAAACATAAACGAATTCGCCCAAGCATTTAATTACCCTACAGAACCTAAAAATGATTTTAATTTTGTTTGACAGGCTAACCTCCTACAAATTTTCGAACAAATACCTTTAAAAGTCGTTCGTTTTTTTTCAAGTAATAGCTTGACATTCTCAGAGAAGATAAGTAATATCCTCTGCGATATGTAGGTCCTTGCAATACCTGCGCCCTTTTGTATTTTTCAAACTTAATCCCCGGACGTGCTTCCTAAAAAGGCAGCAGAGTACCGCCATTCATAGCAATGATCTGCTGAGTTTTAACTAACAATTCTACAGATTTTTGATAGAAAATTTTGTCGATAGCAATTATTATGAAGCATCGGCCACAAAAGTCGTCATTTATTTTCAAGAATACCAGCCAAACGTTAAGTCTGTTTATGCGGTTGCAAACGCCAATTTATTTCAGGGGTAGATATTTAATTTAGTACTTTGACTTTTTTGCTCTATTGTGCAGGCTACATCTTTGAGAGATATGTTTTCTAAAAAAGGGGGTTTTCTACTCTTACTACTCCTTGGCGGAAGAAATTCATCCTACTCTTTATAATCCAATGTCCTTTAAGAATCTAAGGATGAGAGCTAGCTCCAGTGACTGCTTATCCAGCACATTTTCTGAGATTTTGCTTGACTTATCGTAGAATCTGCAAAGACCTTCTTTAGATATACCTGGTTTCCTGAGGTGTTCCTTCCTTGAGTGTACAATGCCTCGTTAGGATGCCCATAAGAAGATTATGTTTGCTCATGCTGAAGTATGTTTGGAATCTTTTTTGGTAATAATTGCCCTTGAAGTTTCTTGACTTGCCTCATACCCTGAAGATTGTTTCAGGTTCTGGGAAAGTTTTCCTTCTCCAGTTTTCCAAATTTTCCTTTCAGTTAATGATGCTCCCTTTCGTGCTAATGATTTAATTACTCTACATCCCTACGGGTCACCTTGTATCTCCTTTTTTTGTAGGCATTCCTAGATACATAAGTTTAGTTGGAATCAAGTCCCACGATAGCGGATCTTCTTCCTGACATTATAGCCATATTACAATTGGCCCTTAAAATATTCGGGTTTTAAGCTCTCGAATTATGTAGTTTTCTATATAGGACATTCCGTTGTCCTTGAATATTCCCACCGGCTTATTAGATTTTGAAGACTAATATAGATATTTTGTAGTCAGTATTGCGGTCAGTGTGGCACGGAGTACTTCTCGCCAGCCCACAAACCTATCCTTTCTAAAGTATACTACTCTTTTTAATACTGGCATTCTATATTTTTAGCGTCTTATCATTAATTTTTGTAGCACTTCTCATTTATAATGACACGAATGGTATGAAACTCAAATCGACATTAAAAATTACCATTATTAAGTAACATCTATTAAGTAATTCCAACTATTAACAGATTGAACTTGAATGGCTTTACTGACACTATGGGAGAGCTTCGAACTTCGTGCTATCTATGGCAATAAATCAAATCGGGAAACGGATACGACACTCTGACCAGTTTTACCTTCATTACGAGCTGACATATAACTAAGCGTATACTAATATTAATTATGTTAATACCAATACAATTCCCAAGGCCAATAGGAGGCAGTATCTATCATAACATCTACTAATGACTTCTTAAGAAATTATACAAAACGAATGTTGTTATGGCCTTGCTGCTTCAGTGGAAGCAAGATATACGTATCTTATCTGAATCAGTGAAGATACTGTGTTTTTTTTTTTTTGTCTAATTATGAGAAAACCATCGGCATATGTCAAATGAACGTTTGACACCCTGAGTGTTTACACTGATTATGTGATAAATGCGTTCTGATAAATGCAGTTTACAAGTGACTCACTTGAAGGGTGAATTACAATATCCGAATCGAATCATTATGTTTATTTGTATTGCAAGTATTTTTATTTTTTAGCTAATAAACTTGTCAGCAACAAAGTGCAAATGATAATTTATTTAGCACATCATTACCCTGATAGAGAATTCTGAATATAATTTTCCATTTGCATGGTAATGCCTTCAAGAATACTCATCTGCATTTGAAGATTACAAATGCATTGGACTACATACAAGTCTATGTTCATTCGAATATGCAAAGATCTGAAATTATCATCACAGAAGCAATAGCGTGTAGAAGATGTATACTGTACATATGCAGTTCCATCCGCAATCTCTATTTCAATATGGACTATAGATCGTTATATAGAAATGTTTGTAGAACATAAATGATTTGCGTTTTGAAAAATGTATTATTTATAAGGCGCTATCTGGGCGCATTGTTAAATGGAAATCACGCACTGTCGATTTACTATTATCTGCAACTCGAGAATGCTTACTGATGATGAAAATAATTCAAAACGGAGATTGGTATAGTATTGCTACGAGAAGTGCAAATAAGACTATGAATATTGATTTCTTCCAAAAACAGAACCTACTTGCGGAATAATTAAATTCAAATCCAAATTTGACCGAGATCTCTACCAGGGTTACAGTCGCATGGACGGAGATAAATAGTATCTGAACCATATCGTTGACGAAACTGTTTCTAAAGGAAGGTACTTTGTACAAAGACTAAAATTTTATAAATTCGAAAGTTCCTCGAACTTCCACTGTCTGTTTGTTGCCTTTACCAGACTAAACATCTGAACCAATCAAACATTTGAAAAGATATAGTCTGAGATCTGAAGAAGCTCATGGCTGACTTTTACACAAGGAAATGCAGTGGAGAAAGGTTTTTGTCAATGCCGTCAAACTATAATTTGTATACCTACAAATCAAAAAACTTCTTGGCCTCAATGACAAAGTGATCCGAAACCGGGATACTTTTTGAGTACTAATCGGCGAACCCCACAGGTGGTATCTGTAGTGATGTAGTAAAGTGGGAGCATTCTGAACCCTATAATGCTGATTATAAACTCACCGAACAATAAGGAAGAAGAAGAAGATACATCCACTAATATTTACGACCTTAATGTTGCTTAAAGGTTTGAATCAATAAATCTATTTTCTTGACCATTTTGCCGACTCAAAAAAGCTTCATTAAATTTTAGGCGAAAAATTTCTTGAAGAAAACATTTAAACAGACATAGAAGACTAAATTTGACAGTTTTATATCCGGGACACGAACCTTTGCAAATTTTTTAAGTAAAGCCCAAAACCAAATAGATTGTTGTTGTTCTATAAAACTATTGAGGTTAATCAGAAAATTCACGAATGTACTGACATAACCTTAATCGAAAAAGGTATTGCCAACCTATCTAGACAGTTGACCAAAAATGGAAGAAAGGTAACAACTTTTGCGAAACTGAGGCCACTTCATACAACTGTTTAAGTATGTACTCACACAAAGTTGATACCAAGATAAACCGTCATTACAACTCTGGGGCACATAGTCTGTAAGTCAGTTATAAATATTGTCGCTCTTCTAATAAAGACTGTTAAACAAATACGTTCTTTGTTTGTCGCACAAAGAAGAAACTTAGGTTTGACAATGTTATCCTAAGATTTCCAATTCCATTTCTTCGGACTTAACTTGTTAAAGTTCAGTTTAAACGGCGATATCATTGCCGATGTCATGTCCATGGGGGAATTAATATTTTTGGATGGCTTACAAAAATTCTAAGATCTCTGGACTAAATGGGTTGTAAAAAAGAGCCTTCCTACCACTGAGACACACATCGCTCTCGATCGTTGTAGGTTCGTCTGAGTTGAGCATTCACCTTTAAAATTTTCAGAACACCAAATTTTAAAACAATTTTTACTAACAAATGTCACTCAGACTTATTGGGGCGTTAAATTTATTACCTCCTGTGCTGTGACCTAACAAGCAATGCCATTCCAGCTGGTTGTTGAATTAATTCAAAACTTTCGACGAAAGCAATAATTTGTCACGAAAGAAACATCAGAACGCCCAAGTGTAGATCTACCCTTTAAAACCGAAAAGTTCTGAAATTACCGGCAGGCATTTCTTGGGCAGTATTAGGTTCCCTTTAATTTTTAAAAAGTTTACATAAATGTCGGAAATGCAAACAACACTGACTAGGTTTAGGTTGTCATTTTTGACATTTCTTCGAACGCTTAATATTTTTTTTTTAAATAGAAACCGTTAGAGTTTTCAGACATTGTAAGCAATAATTTTATGCTAGAAGTGTACAGTACAATCTGTCAGTCACCTTGTGACTAGATGCGTGCGACGAAAACCTCCCGTGATCGTCAAAAGGGAGTTAACACAAAAACTCTTTTAAGTTTTCTTTAGGGTCTTCAAAAAGTTACTATAAAGACCAGAAATTTGTAAAAAATTTGATAACGAAATAACAATAACAAAACGTATTTCATTTCGAAAAGATAAAATACTTTTTAGATATTTGAAAAAAATAGTTTTCAAGCTCCAAAGAGAAGTCAAAATATTTTTTGGTGTTTACTCACTTTTGACGCTCACTGTATGTATGTAGGTCAAATGAAAAACTAATCACGTCACGTGATCAATCTACGCCAAAAAAAAATCAGGCATAATCGCTTCAGCCAGATGTCAAAGTATGTAAATCTGCATTCCCATAATTTTGTCGCTTTCAAAGTTCACTACAAAATTAGTCCTAGTCTCGTTGTAGGTATTATTTTCAACCATTTTTATCGGGGTCTGAGGCTCAGTCTGGGGCATTGGCTTAGTCGTTCGAGTATAAGACAGCAGAGTTAGTGGAAATCCCAAAAAAATATATAGTTTCAGTATTAGTTTTTTCCACTAACCCACCTCTCATGAGTAGGTATCTGCAGAACAACCGAGCTTCTCAATTCAGCCGGCATTTAATTGTAGGTTCCTCCCATTAGTCACAAAAATAAAAGTCACACCTAAGAATACCTAATTTTGAGAAGCTAGACCTCTCGTCCTTTTTTGATGCGCCATTTGTTTGTGGGTTTTTATTAGCAACATGCGACCCATCAAGGAACCAACATTTTCATAATTAAATTCCTTTGAATTTCTACATAATCCATTTCACAAAACCCTTTAAATTTAATTTTAAAATATTGATTTTAATATATGTATCTATCTCAATTCATTGGAAAGTTTCCTGCACTACAATTCCTACATTTCCCATTAGCAGCACCTCTTTCAAATTGAAAACAGTTTGCCCCTGAATATGGTAACCAGCAACTTGTCAGGTTTATTGCTGAATTTTTAAGGAAAAGTCACATCGCAACAACCGCCAACCAGTCTATATAAATGACTTAATCTTCCGCAAAGAAAGCAGGATTAGCGGAAATTATATTGAAAGGAAACATCTAAACATGTATACCTATGCCAAATGTTACTACAGATGGAATGTAGATATAAATCCACTTTTTTTTCTTTTTTTTTGATAAATAACTGCCCAAGTGAGTTAGGAAAAGTCACCATCAACATCAGAGCCGGCTAATGAGGAACACACAACACCAATTAAATTACGAAAAAAAAAGAATGAAGTTGTCTCCTGATGTGGAGTAAATTGGAAAGCAATGCAATGGGAAGTGTTATATTAATAAAAATGGAATTAGAGTTTCACTTCACCAGCTATACTATCACCAAGCTTTAAAGGCTCTTCATGATTTAAATGGAAGTTGTTCAAATAGTTAAATATAGAACTGCATTCACTAACAAAAATAACAACCCTGTAAGTGCGAATATCGCATCAATCCTGACAGCTATCAAACGCAGATTAATGTCGTTTTCGATTGGTCATCTAGAACCGTCTCCGGAAGCAATGCGAATGCTTCTGAAAGCGTTCGATTGGCACTCAACTGACAGTTCTTCTTCTGAAAAAAAGAGAAATTTGCTTCTCGATTTAAATTTGGAATCGCGGAGAGTTCTTCGGAACGGTTCTGGACGACCAACCGAGTATCAGAAGGAGAATTCAAAATTCGAACTGTGATGAAACAGGGTTGTTTTGTTAAACATTGATTTTTGGTTTTAAGGAAAGTTAGCTGCTTTGTAAAACCCATACGCTGGACATCTATAATAGGTATTTACTATGTGGATGATTTAACAACTTTCTGAACTTGTTTGCTCATTCCGTTAACTCCATTCTGACAAAAATAAAGCGAAGCACTTGATGAGGAATTGTGAGCCAAAAAATTTGCTTCACTACCGGATTATTTTAACTCACTTCTATGTCCTAAATATCAGCTAGGTACCTAGTCATATACATGAAACCCTGAGGAGTCACAAGCTTTAGTTTTAGTAGGTACCTTAAAATATGTATTCAATTTTGAACAGTGAGATGGAGTCGCCCAGGTTACTTTTATCACTCACTATCAAACTTAAAAAAATTAAATAAAATGTAAACACTGCACGGTACTTGTAATCATGTCCTCCAGGCTAAATTTTAAGAAGTCTTTTCCTTATCCAAGTCATTTTGGCAGAAGGATAAGATAAAATATGATTCTCCGATAACACAATTTCCAATGGTATGCAGGCTGAAAGGGTTGTCATTTTTCTACTCATATTTTATGACATATGGCAAAAAGTTTAAATGACACATTGTTTTTGAAAATCCTAAATTATTGTCAAATTAGAGGGTTTTCAGCAGACATTTAAACTGCCATAAAAGCTGTAAAGGCAAGTATTTTTCCTTCTTAAGTCCTGGAGAACTCAAGTACTTATTCCAGTCCATTGTACTACCTCTTTCGGGGTATAAGACACTATAATGTTGTTCATGAACGCTATACTCAGTACCCACTTAAATGATGCTGTTCGGGGTGGACCTGGGCCTAATACCCATTCACTGCTAACAATTTGAGACAGGAGCTCAATAGAATGCATTAGGATCGCCCGTGGTCATAGATTCATAGGATTTAAGTCCATCACAATTACTGACTACTGGGCGATTGAAAAGAAACCCTGCCATAAAATAACTGCTAACTGACAAGACTTATGTTTCGAAGCAATGTAGGTCTTATTTAATTTTGTGACGTTTTTGTTATACATATAACCCCTAGTGTGTTTCAGTAGGGGTAATAGCTCTGTCTACATTTGAAACTTCGCGACCGTTTAAAACTTATTGGAAACTAACCAAAGTTAGAGAAATGCTCCTTGTTCGCAAGAGAATCGGGTAATCAAAAATTAGAGCCAACGAAACTGTCAGTGTAAACGAAGCCGTAGTAGGCTTTCAAACAAATTATAAATACAAAAAAAGAAAACTTAAATTTTTAAGCCGGTAATAAAAATCCCATCACTCTTAATAAAAGACCATAGATAACTTGATTTGGCTAGTTTGGATAGAGGCTGCTGCAACAACTGGGTGAGGTTTTCCATAATTTTTCCGATCAAAAATCGAGTGACGTTTATAAACCCGTCATATTGACACCCCCGCTCATGTGTAGGTACAAAGAACCGGCGAATTGTTCAAAAGTACGAAAACACACACAGCCCATTCCTTATAAGTATGTCCATGGCAGATGTTTTACAAAGACGAAACGAGATTATTCCTCGAAATTCGTCATTGTGAGCATCTTACAATACAAGCAGCTAATGAACCTCACCTAACAGTGTATTTAGCAACGACCACGAAAACATCGCACTTTTCCAAAACCTCTTGGGTTACCATGTCAAGCGAGTTCCAAAGCTTCTTGGGGATATATTGCTACTACAACAATTTAAGTGCAGAGCTATTTTCTATCCATAATCATCGCTGTCCGCTGTAGGAGCATTAAGGGCCGTTTGCTGATACAACACTCATAGATATTTAAGTTCCACATAAACTTGTATGTGACAGTTTATGCCATACAAAAAGTACCCCATAAGAATTTAAGTGGAACTTAAATCGTTACGAGTCGTATCAGCAAACGGTCCTAAAAGTCCGGCTTTCCAAAGCAAAACATTTAAAAAACCGTGAATAGTTTCGAAAACTCTTTCTAGGGCGAAATCCCGGCATTTTATCATGACCTACCCCAAACTCGCCATCTTCATCTCTAAACACGGAATTTTTATAAAAGCAAACTCAACGACATTGCATTCACAAAACGTCAGAGTTCATAACCTCTTCACTAATAGCAAATGTCAGTTGCCGATTTCTTCTCCGTCACTTTGAGTCTGAGCCAGAGGCAAAAAAAAAAAATTGCAACACTGCCAATTTGCCATGTGGCAACGATTCTCCTCTCAAAAAAAAAAAAAAAAAAAAAAACAGAGCAGTCCATGGAATTTTTCGTCTTGATATACCTACCGAAAAAAGAAATCGCAATGAATAAGTCCACAAGAGGATGTTGTAAAAAAAAAATATTGGAAAGGTAACTCGAAACGGCCTCGAGCATACAATCCCGTCCCGTTCCGTACAACTGTCACGCATGAAACACGATCACCCGTCCAAAGAGTTGACTAGATCACCAACGAAACTGAAATTGAAAGACCACCACAAAATAGAGGAAAAAAAAACAACAACAACAAAGACTCAAGTGAACTTCCCAAGTCCCAAGACGACCGTTTTTCCTCTATGACTATGACTTGACTATGACTCGTTTGCACGAAGATTTACCACACCCCTCTCTACCCCCTCTCTCTATAGTACCAAAGCACACGTATATATACGTATGTTTAACAGTTAAGCAAGCCATACAATACCGGTACCGTCGCGACGTATCGCGGTGTTAGGAGAAGCGGATAAAAAAAAAAAAAAACATAAAACCAACCATACAACTCTATGGCACATAATTTATGTTGCTAGCCTGCTACTGGGCATATTATATCGTGGTGCATAAAAGAAACCCAATCTCTCTTTGCCGTCCCGGCCCTCCCTCAACATGCAGCGCATTGTTACAGAATACTGGTCCAAGTGCTGCATTTTGAGATTGGCCGGTGCACGGAACATGCGAGATCGGCCCAAGGGCGGCGACGGGGTACCTACATAACCGAAGATTACTGGACCAAGATGGACAACAACAGTTCGCTGATAATAATTTAATCTTTTTTTTTTTTGTTGATACACAGAAACCGGACCCGAAACTAAGATGCGATGCAAATGTGATGTCACAGCGCGATAGTGATGAGATAAAACTGTCAGCGACAAACAACCGTTTAAGGGGCGTACTCACACTTGCATTCCTCGCGATGTTTTTTTTTTCTTATATCTTTTTCGCGAATAGACGACAAGTGAGGTAAAATCGTATTTTCCCTGACACACGAGCGCAGATAGTGTGGAAAAAATGTATCCCGGTGAAAAATTTGAGGGCTTAAAAGGAATTAGATAGCTGAGAGCGCGCGTAACCGACCGACTGTGAACACGCTCCAACTTCAACTGAAAATCACTTTCGACATCAAGTCGTGTATAGTGTTGTTCGAAAAATCGGTATTTTTTTCCTCTATTTCTTGTGGTGTTTCGTTCGTTTGTTTTGTGTCAGTTCAGTTTCAGTCTCAGAATTTCTGCTTTGCGCTCTATGCCAGATTTGTCGGTGTATATGTGTCACGGGAGAACGAGCTTTTCTAGTTACACACTTTGATGGAAGTGTTTCTCTAAAACCGCACTTTGATGATCCCGCTCCCGCGTTGGGGTCACCCTCCCCTCCACACACCTCACCCATCCAATCAGAGAGCGTCATTTTAAATCTCCACTCCACTCCACTCTGAATCTGAAATATGTATCTTCAAGTTCATGTTCACATCGAACCAAAGAGTGAGCTTAACTTTTGAACCCCGTTTTGTGCGGAACTAACAGCTGTTTAGTCAAGTGCTTCTTAACTTAGTCACAGTTACAGTGTGAGAGTATTCATGTGCAACAAGCTTTAAGAGAACCATCGTTACTTTCTCCAGTCTCTTAGTCTCCCTGAAAGTCATACCCAAATTTAAAGTTTCCTTTAGGGTAAGCTATGCGAAGTTTGGCCACCCGCTCAATATCCATGCGCATTGTGACATAATGTCAATGTGTGTTTTTATTTTTTTTGCCTGTTCTCTGTCAAGGATACGCATTATGGTGGCGGATATACAATTGCGGGCTACAAACTCGGCAAAAGTGAGGTTAAGAAGCACTAGTCGCAGACACGTCTTTACTGTCATATTCACCCACTCTTACGGGGGGTGGGTAGGGGGTGGGTGCCCAAGTGACACTTGGTGTCTTGGCGATTACGTAAATCTGTAAACATCGAGAAGTATTTCTCTCAGAACAAGCTAGCCGGATAAATATATCCATTTTCGACAGAGAGAACACTTTTCGACACACTCACTCTGACTCTCCATCGCCGCATACTCGTATAGTTTGTGCTCCGCGTCCGCACTCTGAGATAAGGGTGGAAAAAAGTGTCAAAAATGGAGCATTTGTGCAGAGGATGAAAAGGATGCACTTTGTTTGAAGATAAGGAATGATATGATATGAAGTACTGACCTAGTTTCGGTCTCTCTTTGTGATTTAAAGGGAATGTACCATGATTATGCATGAGGGCGGCGTGTTAGGGTTGGTAGTTCCTTTGCATTATTTTTCCGAAGACAAAAAAAAAAAATATATATAATATCCTCTGAACAGAAAGGGCTGCGATTGAAAGCGAGCTATGTCGTGGTGCGGGTGTTCAGAATTGGAATGCTGTCAAATATGGTGTGAAAAAAGGGAGTAAGAAGAGAAAGCTTTGAAATTAGGTCGTTTGTTAGTTAAATTTTTCATAAGATGGGAATATTTTTGTCAATAGTGTGTTCTAGATACTTTTTGGAGGTTACATGTTTGATATTAATTATGACAGGTTGCACAGATGTGATATAAGAATTGCAAATGGGAACCTACTGTTATTAAACATTGCTGCCGTCAAAAGACCACAAACGGTCGACTTCTCCACCTAAGGGTGGATACCTACTTCAAAGGAACAAACAAATTCTGTAGACTTTTACCCAGTAGACCATTTTAATTGACCCAACCGAACAAAAAGGTTTTTTTCTTTTTATCAAATAGAGAAGTTAAATTGAATGATAATTTACATTGGTATACCAAAAGGGACCAGTCGCCAGTCCATCAACATGGATGGGGTAGATATTTTTAATTTGTTCATCCGAAAATGCGTAAAAAAAAAACAAAACAAGCTTGTCTGTTAAATTGACTGAAGATCAACGAGGCATGGAGGCAAAATAAAGAGCACGTCTGGGTCGTACTTAATTGCTCCATTAGACAGCTCGTTAGTCTGGCAAACTGTAATATATTATCCTAATGAGAATGTTTCAATAGCTCTAAAGGTGTCGATTGAAATGGAAAGAAAAAAATACATTTTAATTACTAAAAAATTAACCATTTTAAATGTTTGCAGGTTAAATTTTACGAAGTCTTTAATTGGTACCTAAAACTTTTTAAGTGAACGGTTAAAAATGGTTATTAACACCTTCACTGTTGGTTTATGAAAGGCCTAAATAATTGTTTTGATATCTTTCTAACTGTTACTGACCTGGAAAGCTAAAAGCAGCTTGCAAGAGACTACATTGAATGCAATACTAATTGAGAGCCAGTAGTACTATTCTAGTCGAAGAACTATAACATATACCAGTTAGCATTGAACTTGAAGAGTGGTAAACTGCGATTATGAAATATGTTTAGTAATTGCAATACCCTGGTCTCGCAGGTGCGTATCTTCATAAATTCATTGGAGTTTTTGGAAGCAAATTTCGGAAATTTGTGTGGTAAAATATTTCAGAATCCTATTTTTGAAGTATGGTTCGCTTCAGCACAAAAATACAATTTTCTATTTGCCAGATTCCGACGCTTGTTTAAGGCCCAATAACTCTTTATAGTGTATATAAGGGGTGGTTACATTTTAAGGGCCGATGTTGAATGTGAACCACGCCTAAACATCAAGTTTTTTTCTGCATTTCATTTGACATTTCTCAATTTCAGACTAACTCAATTTGGAAAGATACACAATCGAGCAACGCGTTAAAGTCAATTGTCAATTGACTTTTAAATAAAGGGTGGTTAAATTTTAAGGGCCGATGTTGAATGTGAACCACACTTAAACGTCAAGTTTTTTCTGCATTTCATTTGACATTTCTCAATTTCAGACTAACTCAATTTGAACCATGGAAAGATACACAATCGAGCAACGCGTTAAAGTTATTTAGGCTTATTATGAAAATGGGCGTTCAAATCAAAATGCATATCGTGCACTTCGTGATTTTTTCGGTCAATTTAATCGTCCAAATGTGCGTACAATCGGAAAAATCGTGCAAACATTTGAGCAAACCGTGTCTGTAGGCTAGGAGATGTGAAAATACCAGTGCATGCTCATACTGCTCGTACTGCAGAAAATATTGGTGCTGTTCGCGATAGTGTGCCTGAAGAGCCGTCCACCTTAACTCGTCGTCGTGCCCAACAATTGCTCCTCTCACGCTCGTCGTTGATGAACATTATGCATAAAGACTTGCATTTACGCGCTTACAAGGTGCAATTGACTCAAGAAATAAAGCCTCTTGACCATTTCAAGCGTCGTCAATGGTCAGAATGGTGGCAAGAAATGGCTACAGTGGCAACAAATTCAATGGCCGTGTTATCTCACGTCATGGCGATGTTAATTGGCCGCCACGATCATGCAATTTGACACCGTTGGACTTCATTCTTTGGGGTTATTTGAAAGAAAAGGTGTACGTCGATAAGCCAGCAACAATTCAAGAGCTAAAGAATGAGATAATTCGGTACATTAACGACATAGTGTAGTGCGAATATTCTTATTCATATTCTTATATACACATTCCATTCCCACGGGCAACGAAGCTGCTGGTCATTGGAAACCATGCTGCCGAGTCAGCTCATTCCAATTGTCCACGAGCAGTTTCTTTGCTCGTCATTGGAAACCACGCACTTGCGCGCGTGTTATACCTCTAAACTTTATGTTAGACTTTAAGTTAGCGGCATAGCCGCATAAGAATATTTTTGGCATAATAAAAAGAGAGTTCAAAACGTTAAGTCGTGTTTTAAATATTACAATAGAACCTCAATTATGCCTCAGCGTCATCGAAAATTTGGACCATCGGATGGAGGTGTGCCTGCCGAGGTCGCTACAATAATTTCCTAAATAATTTGTGTTTTATTCAAAATCAACATCGACCCTTAAAACTTAACCTCCCTTTAGAAGCTTGTAGTAGGCTTAGTTCTGTACAGACCTGTTGCGCTACCAATTTATTTATTTATCTTTGTCATTAATAATTTTACTGTTATAATTAAGACAAAAATAAAGCAAATGTCAAACTGATAATATTATCATCTTTGATAATATTATATGGTGCCGAATGAAGCTAAGTCCGGTACTTGTTTTAGGTCTCGAGTTTGTCATGGATATTTGTCAAAAATTAAGCAATGCCTGTTTTTAAATGTGTGCATTATGGTTAAGCAATTTTCAACAAAGGCGAGTTATTTTTAAAGCTATTCCAAGGGATGCCATTGGTATAGATACTACTGATATCCTGATTGTTTGTACATTGTTTGAAGTGGCTGGTTTAAGGGTAGTGATGCGATTATATGAGAACACAAGCGTTCCCACTCTAGCCTCTCACTATCAACTCCGACTCTCACCTCCACGTTGGTGACTGGTGGGTGCCTAGTACCTCGACTGGAGATGGGGTAACCAACCCCTGTGGAAGGTCGTTGGTGGCAGCGAACGAGAGAGGGGGGGAGGAGTGTCTACGCACTAAGACACTTCCTCTTGTTTCAGGCGGCAGCGGATGAATTCCCTAGATGGAATCAACGGTGGCGTCTACAGTTCCGGTCAGGTCGAACTAAAGTGTAATCCCTGTATGAGCTGCTTCGACATATTTGGATACCAGGTCTATGGGGATCTCCAATACTGAGCCAGGGTGTTGGAAAAGAGTTGGTGGCGGACGAACCCTAAACAGGTCAACGGCAGCGCTCATATCCCAAAATTGGGTTACTGACATCGGAATATCCGACCCGCTGTCCTAGGGTCAAAACAGGGCCTGGCCCTCCAGGTTGGGGGTTGTGCCGTCGGGGTAACTTCCCGACCATGGAAAAAACTAAATAGTTATGAGAGAGACGCAACCAGCCTCGGATAACGGAACTCCTCAAATGGCAACCAGACCCGGAACGTCAATGGACTATGATTTAAGAGTATGTACCTGGAATGTAAGAACACTCTACACCCCAGGTGCCACTCAAAAACTTGAGTCTATCCTCATGCGGTACAAGGCAGACATTACCGCGATCCAGGAGATACGATGGATAGGATCAGGCATGATGAAAAGAAAAGATTGCGACATTTATTACAGCTGCAACAAAAGGCTGCATGTATTAGGATGCGGATTCGTCGTGGGAAATCGGCTTAGGACAAAAGTTATTGACTTCAAGCCGATAAGTGATCGCCTTTCTGTGATCCGCATCAAAGCTACTTTCCAAAACATAAGCCTAATATGTGCACACGCCCCTACCGACGAGGCTGAAGATCCCATCAAGGAGGAGTTTTATGACCTCCTGGATGGAGCCTACGGAGCCTGTCCGGAGTATGATGTAAAAGTTGTACTCGGGGATTTCAATGCTAAAGTCGGAAAGGAAAACATCTTTGGCGGGTTAGTTGGTAAGCACAGAATCCACGAAACGACAACAGACAACGGCTACCGACTAATCGATTTTGCAGCAGCTCGTAATACGGTGATAAGTAGCACTAGGTTTCCAAGGCTAAGGATCCACACAGCAACCTGGCGCTCTCCAGACGGTCGAACCGCCAACCAAATCGACCATGTGCTAATCGATGCGAGGCACGCATCCAACATCCTCGACGTGCACACATTCCGAGGGGCAAACGTCGACTCTGACCATTTTCTTGTTGCGGCTAAATTCAGAGCTCGACTGTCCAACGAAAAGAAGCTGCGAACTGCCCAGAAGAAGAAATTCGACGTTGGACGCCTTAGCACACCTGGAGTAGCCAGAGCCTACAGCGAGCGCCTGAGTATGAAACTCTCCTCTGTGCACTCACCTACCACAAACGCCAACAATCAGTGGTGCCAGTATCGCGACATCATCAAAGAGGTAGCCGAAACCACCGTAGGGTACCAGCCACCCCAGAGAAAGAGCCCGTGGTATGATGATGAATGCGTGTACAGGAAAAAGGTGACAGAAGATGCACACAAGAAAGCGCTGCAGCGCAAAACAAGGGCAGCGAGAGAAGAGTATCGAGCCAGGAGAAGGGAGGAAAAGAAGATCCTGCGTAGAAAGAAGAGGGCTTACGCAGCTTCCCAGCTCAAGGAGATCGAAGAGTCGCGCGATCGTAATAACATCCGGAGGTTTTATAAAAAAGCTAAGCAACTGGCTGCTGGCTACAAAACCGGAACGCAGGCTCTTCGAGATAGCGAAGGGAACCTAGTCACCGAAGCGCAGGGAATAGTAGATGTGTTTAAGCAGCATTTCCAGCAGCTGCTTAATGGGCATCATGTAGAGAGAGTGATAGGGCAAGAAGAGAACCCACGTCCAGTCAATGAAGAACTAGTTCCACCACCTAGTATAGAAGAAGTTGGCTTAGCTATAAAAAAGCTTAAGAACAACAAGGCCGCAGGCTCTGATGGTCTACCAGCGGAGCTCTTTAAATACGGTGGTGATGTTTTGGTAGGGAGCATGCACCGAATCATCAACCAAGTATGGGTGGAAGAAAACATGCCCGATGACTGGACTATCAGCTCCATATGCCCCATCTACAAAAAAGGCGATCCTATGTCTTGCAAGAACTATCGAGGCATATCCTTGCTAAATGTCGCATACAAGATCCTATCCAACGTACTGTGTGAACGTCTAAAACCGTTCTGCAACACACTAATCGGCACGTACCAGTGTGGCTTCCGGCCCGGCAGATCGACTATAGACCAAATTTTCACACTGAGGCAAATCTTGGAAAAGACCAACGAATTTCAAGTCGAAACTCACCACCTATTCATCGACTTCAAAGCCGCGTATGATAGCATACATCGTCAGGAGCTCTATATGGCGATGGCCGAATTTGGAATCCCGGCAAAACTGATTCAGCTGTGTCGCGTGACGCTGGAAAACACGCGCTGCAACGTGCAGTTTGGAAGCAGCTCTTCCGAACTTTTTCAAACATGCACCGGATTTCGGCAAGGAGACGCTCTATCATGCGACTTCTTCAATCTCGTACTGGAGCAGATAGTGCGCAGGGCAGGTGTCAACACGGAAGGCACTATCTTCAACAGGTCCATCCAGCTGCTTGGCTATGCGGACGATATTGACATCATCGGTCGCTCCCAGCGTGCCGTGATAGAAGCGTTCACGGCGATTGAAGAACAGGCGAAATCCGTTGGACTTGTAGTAAATGAGGACAAGACTAAGTACATGCTATCAACAAACAAACAAGCATCTGTCCACCGCCTAGGACAAAACGTCACTATTGATAGCAACAATTTCGAGGTAGTTAAGGAGTTCACCTACCTCGGAGTAAACGTAAACTCCACGAATGACACCCTAGTGGAGATCCGGCGAAGAATTACCCTAGGAAACCGTTGCTACTTCGGTTTGGCAAAACAACTGGGTTCAAAACTCCTAACTCGAAGGACGAAATGTGTGCTCTACAAAACCCTTATCCTGCCAGTTCTGCTTTATGGCGCCGAGTGCTGGACGATAAGCAAGAAGGGAGAGCTGATACTGGGCTCCTTCGAAAGAAAAATACTTCGGCGGATTTTTGGTCCTGTGTGCGAGGAGGGCGAATGGAGGAGAAGATACAACCGCGAACTCTATGAGCTGTACCAAGATGTGGATGTAGTCCAAAAAGCCAAAACACGTCGACTACATTGGCTCGGCCACATCGAGCGAATGGACAATAATGCTCCAGCCAAGAGGGTCTTCGAATCCCAGCCCCCAGGTTCGAGAAGACAAGGAAGACCGAACCTCCGTTTCAAAGACCAAGCCATCGCGGATGCCAGAGCGCTTGGTCTGGACAATTGGAAGCAGCGTGCCCGGGATCGTAGAGGATGGAAGGCTGCAGTGTCTCAGGCAGAGACTCTTCACGGGTCGGGAGCCCGATAAGTAAGTAAGTAAGTAAGTTGAAGTGGCTCTCGGTTCGAGAGTACAGATTTATACCAAAAAGTTTTCAAGTCAAGAATACATTTAAGAAATGAATAAAGTTAGTGGAGTAAGCATTAAATATTATAAAAACGTTTTAGTGGCCTCAACTCCAAATGCGTTTCACGTTTTTTTTCGATTTTTGCCGACGTTTCAAATTTTTTTTTTTCTGAAAAATTTTAGCCAATTCAAAATATTCGAAGAAATTTTCGTATACCTAATCTGGCGTCTAGTCCAAATCCAACAGTGTCCCCAAGCAGGGCGGTTGCAGGGCAGCAGCATGCCCTCCCCATACCTATTTTACCTTAATCTCGAAATCTATTTGGGAATTTTGGTTTTGGGGATTTTGGGTTTGGGGATATTGACTTGGGGATTTTAGTTTGGTGATTTTAATTTTGGAGTTTTCGTACCCAACCCGTTTGCCAACTGTCCTACCAAAGATGTTCTCCCTTCCTGTTCTAACGTTAAAGTTGGCTAGTAAGATTTTAACGTCGTGCTTCGAGCATTGCTCGTAGATCTTTTCGAGGAGCTCGTATAGAAACTGCCTTTGGCTTTGGTAGCATCGTCCTTTTCTTCTGTGGGGGCATGAGCGCATAATGAAGCTGATGTTCGAGAATTTAGCCTTGATGATGCAGATTTCCATTAGTCGTTCAATAACGTGCCGATAGCTCAAGACTTTTTGTCTCAGTCTTCCGCGTATGCCACATCCAAAACAAAAGCTGTCGCTGCTCTCTAGCAATCGCCGTAGTATATATCACAGTCTTTCATCCATTTTTTGCCTGGCTCATCCCATCGCACTTCCTGGATGGCGGTTATGTCTGCCTTGCGGTAGTCTAGGGCCTCTGCTAGTTGTTCGGTTTCACGTGGTCTGTTTAGTGCACGTACAGATCCGAAGGTCATTGTCCTTATTTCATTTTCCAGGGTCGTCAACAGTATAAATCCGTCATTTTTAGAACCTTGTTATTGTCTCATAATAAGTATTTCTTTTTTCGTGGTAGGGAAGTATCCCCGACGCACAACCCTCAAACTGGACGACCAGTTCCATATCATACCTCTATAGGACGAGGGGCTCCAGTAACCCATTTGGCAACGTGAGCGCTGCCGGTGGACCATTAAGGGTTCATCGGCCACCAGCTCTTTTCAATACCCTAGTGTATAGTATTCGAGATATCTATAGACCTGGGATCCGAATATGTCGAAGCAGCTCTTATAGGGATGCCACTAAATAGTTCAGCCTGACTGGAACTGTACGCGCTACCGTTGGTTCCATCTAGGGAGCTCGTCCGCTACCGCCTAGAAACAGGAGAAATGTCCTCCCCCTCTATAGGTAGTGAAACTGGTGGAATTCCCATTAGTTCCGTTGTCAGTTCTAGTAGATAATTTCATCTTCCAACATTCGAGTAAAATTTTAGAGCTGTATTGAATACCGGACTGAAGTCTACTTACTTCATTTTTGAACTGAACTGATAGTGATAAATGATCATCTAAATGGCTCTATAGGCTAGCACTTAAAAATGCTGAGGATATGCACTCAAGCTGCGCTCCCAAAACCATCCAAATACACCACTATACAGGACACTCGCTCTGGTGCCCTTAAACGGGATCCAAGCCACAAATCAGTCAGCAACCGCAGAAAATCATTTTCCGATTGACAGGTCAGACCGACGACTTGGACGAAGTCGACGATTCCAGAAAGTTGCTGGAAGACATGTTGATCGAGACGACCCGAAAAAACCAATACTGCAAGTCGTGCAGATTAATCAGCAGCAATCCAAGTGTGCTACAGATAATCTGATGGTTTTTCTCACAGAGGAAAACATTGACATCAGTATTGTACAAGAACCCTGGGTTAAAAGCCACACCATCAGCTAAAAATACCCATAATAACCTATTCTACATCCGTATAATAACAACAACCGTGTTAAGCCAAGAACCTGCATTTTAGCCAAAAAAAAAACATATTAAAGCTATGTCAAAATTTTAGTTCGTCCGATTTAACAGCTGTTCAATTATAGAGTGTGGGGGCACGGACCTGCTAGTCACGTCCGTGTATATGGCACATGACCGACAATCATCACCAGAAGAAGTCCAAGAGCTGGTTACCAAAACAAAGTCCGATCTGTTAGTGGGCTGCGATGCTAACGCAAGACACGTGTTATGAGGAATCTCTGAAACCAACGAACGAGTTGAGTCTCTTTTTGATTACCTTATCGAAAACAACCTATTAATATACAATGGAGGTCTCACGAATCTCACCAATTTTTTTCACAAACTTGCGTACAGCAGGTGCTTCATTTTGGCCAAAACTTCTTTTCAAAAAACGCTCTGTTTGGGCTACACAGCGCACTCACTTTGAAAATAAGTTTTCAATATTTCCCAAAGTTGTTCAAGCGTAAAGCGACTCATTTCGTGGTATAATACTGACCTCCTGTCAAGATTTCGAGCAGGAAAAAGCTGTCAGTGTCAAAATAACCTATGGCTTAAAAAGAAACCACTAGATGGGTCCCCGTTATAAGTCAATGCACACAGTTTTAGATATTATGTATAAGTTGAAAAGTAGAGCCTTTAAAATAATTTTTGAGACAAATCTAAGGTATCTTTGATGGGTACCACGGTAGTTGCATATGCAGACGATGTAGTCTTGCTTGCAAAAGGTAAATTCTTACCGACCATAAGCGAGCTACTAGGAAACTCACTACGAGTACTCAATACGTGGACAAAACAATGCGGCCTTGGGGTTAACCCCCAGAAAACTGAGCTTGTCCTGTTCACAAACAAGAGAATAATACCACTATTCGAGCCACCAACTCTCGAGGGAATACCTCTAAAGGTGACAGATAGGGCGAAATATTTAGGAATGATTTTAGACAGAAAACTTAATTGGAAGCCGAATGTCAATGAAAGAGTGAAAAAAGCAGCTAATGCTTTTTACGCATGTAACCGCATCTTTGGCAGGAGTTGGGCAGGGCCGTAGCCAGGATTTTGGTTCGGGGGGGGCTAGCTTCCAAGTCTTACGAAACAGAAAACTATTCCAATTCATTGATTCCTATTAGTCACATTTTTTCAAAGCAGACGACGTCTTGATTTTTTTTTTGACAGGAGATCAATCACCTTATCTGGATCCACAATAATATCCGAATGAACAGATATCATAGCAAGTGAACTTGACCTTGAATTCTCCATAACGCTTCGGGACATTGTTTTAATCTTTTTCATAGCTGAAAGGGTTCGTTGAACAATAGCTGTGGTCACTGGAAGCGTTGCTAAAACCGTAAGCAAGAAATTTATAAGTCTAAAGTAAGTCTTGTCACATATATCAAGCAATTTCAAAACTTCGGTAGAAGGGTCACTCGACGATTTTTTTTTCGCACCAAAGAATGTACTCAGCTTTCACAGCTGATAACAAAATTGCATTATCAAAGTTAAGTGTTAGCTTTTCCAACTTTTCGCTCAGGCTCAACTGCAGCAAAACCTGGGAGAAGAGCTTGAAACGATGGTAGACGTAGAACTTCTTCGTTGACGATGAATCTGTCCGTAAGATTTTGTATTAACGAATCAAGAAATCAGTATCGACACTCTAAAATAGTCTTCAGAAGGAGAGGTTTCTGGATTGGAACGCGTTGTTTGTTACAATGAAGTTCTTCAAATAAGTCCTCGGTAAGTTAGGATGCGGATTGAAAAGCCTCTTTGAAATATTTCCCGCCATTTTCTCTGATGTCCTTAAGAGAATTCAGAACTTCCTTTGTGCGGTCGATTGCAGAAACGAAATCTAAGGATTTGTTCTGTAGGGAAACTGATAAGGGCAGCGCTAAACTAAATAGTTTTTCGTATACAATGAGGCTTACTAGGCAATGCCTTTTTTGGACCGCTGCCAAAAGTGTTGATGCTTTCGAAGACATCACCCACGTTCTGCTCGTTATTTTTTCAATACTTATTGAGATGCATTTGAAGAGCTCTATACAAAGGAATTAATACTGTCATGCCTTTCAATGAATTTTTTTTACAAAGGCGTAGAAGTCGAGTTTTTCGGCTCTCTGGTCCGTTTTTTTTAATGACAGTTTTGAAAGTTACACTAAGGCAATTGCAAATTGCATGGCAGAGCAAGGTTAAAGCTATGGCTTGCACAGTGTACATATGTACCTAGCGTTTGAATATTGTATACCTACCGGAATAGCCTCCTTATTTTTATAGATTTGATTTATATTAAGCCCCATTACGGTCATTTCAGTTTCAGTTGCAAACAAGACACAGTTCACAAGATTTTCTAGGAAAAAATGCTTCAACAGTTCCTCAGATCCAAATGGATGACCTATCAGGACCACATATCCTATATCGCACGATCGGCGTCCGCTAAGTTGAGCTACCTATTTGGAGCAAAGAGGTACTTTAGCCCCAAGCAACTTCTCCTACTGTACAAAGCACAGGTTAGACCAGGCCTGGAATATTGCTCCCATATATGAAGCTCTTCCCCAAAACATTCACTTAACCTACTTGACAGCATACAAAGACGAGCATTTCGAATTATTGGAAACCCATCACTCACATCGAATCTACAACAGTTGGTGCACAGAAGACAAGTCGCTGACCTCTGCTTGTTCTATAGGTAGAAGTACTTCCTTAGTAGATGTTCCGAGGAACTCAAAGACATTGTCCCTCGAAACTCAACTTTTGGGCGCCCCACAAGATAGGCTGCTAATGCTCTTGACCATACAGTACACTTGACAACCGCGAGGACATCAACTTTCCAAAACTCATTCTGTTACAGGACAAGCATAATTTGGAACTCGCTTCCTGGAAATATATTTCCAGAAGACTACAATTTGAAGCAATTAAAGTGCAAAACTAACAGACATCTGCAAGCATCTCGGGACGCGCTGTTTAAGCGTTATAGGTTCGCCTCTCCCGGGAGAAGTATTTAAAAAAAAAGTTGAGTTATCAGTTAGAAAATTTTAGTTTTTGTCTTTTGTTTAAGACTTTCGGGGGGGGGCTTCAGCCTCTAAAGCCCCCCCCCTGGCTACGTGCCTGGAGTTGGGGACCAAAACCCAAAACAATCCTATGGATGTACACGGCAATCGTGCGGCCTATACTCACATATGGCAGCGTAGTCTGGTGGCAAGCCGCGGGCAAGGCGACCAATCTCAAGTCTATGACAAAAATACAAAGACTAGCATGTATAGGGACAACCAGTGCGATGAGAACCACGCCTACGGCAGGACTGGAGGCAATTCTCAATCTGACTCCTCTACCCCTGTACATGGAGGAATCTGCTACCAAAAGTGCCTTAAGGATTAGCCAAACGGGTACTTGGAACGTGAGCAACTTTGGTCACGCACAGATTCTAGGGAAATACATTGGGAATGTTGTCACTTCTGACTATATGATCCCACATCTAAACCTTGATAGACCATTCTCCTGCTCGTTCCCGAGTAGAGATGAATGGAACACAGATGAACCCACAAAGAGGAAATCGATATCCATCTACACAGATGGATCGAAGATGGACTGTGGAACCGGTGCCGGCATCTTCTCCGAGGAATTAAATATACACTTCACTTCCTGACAACAGCAGTGTCTTCCAAGCAGAGATTCTGGCAATCGCGGAAGCGGCCCGTAAGGTGTCATTGTTGGCAATACCAAAAAATTATATTAAAGCGCAGTTTATGCTATTGAAATAAAATCAAAGTTAGTTCAACGCTGCCGCGAAGAGCTTAAGGTTCTCTGCTCGCAGCACTCCACGGTCCTCTGCTGGGTCCCTGGGCACAGTGACAAAGCCGGTAATGAGAGGGCCGACGAACTAGCGAGAAACGGGTCTGCAATGGATCATGATCTGGCACTGCAGTCGATTAAGCCACCACTCTGTAATCTTTGAGAGAGAGTGGAAAATAAAATTCGCATGAAAACCAACAACAGGTGGAAGGGACTAGCTACCTGCGAAGTATCACGGAAGCTTTGGCCAAAATACGACAGTGGCCGAACCATCAAACTTCTACAGTTTGACAGGTCATCGCTGTCTAAATTGGTAGGGGCTCTAACGGGTCATAACTTCCTAAGAAATCATACAATGAAACTAAATCTCAAAGATGACGATATATGTAGAGGATGTGGAGACGAAGAGGTTCATGAGGATACACCTCACTTCCTCTGTCACTGCCCGAGCCTCTGTCACTTGAGGAGCAGAACACTTGGAAGTCATTACTTCCATGACCTACAAGAACTTTCTGATGTCTCACTTTCTGATCTTTACAGGTTTCTGAGGATATCAGGATGGCTGGACAGCGTCGAGTAATCGCTAGAAGAAGGGACACGAGGCTAACCATCCCAACATCACTGGTTAACCCCCATCAAAAAAGGGCATCACAATGGGTCCACAAGGACCTAAGTGTGGCACAGCAGGTTATACCTGCTCTGTCAACCCGTTAACCTAACCTAAGGTATCTTTGATAGTGCAGAGGTCGCCACGCCCCCTTTTCCTATCAAGCCATTAAGCGATACTTGATACAATATAGTAGGTACATCAACGTAAAAAAAATTCGAAACAGCAGCTGCTGCCATAGCTGCCAATATAGGGCGTTTTTAGTCTTTTTTAATTGTGCAAAGATATAGATGGCAGTTTTGTGGAAGGTGCCACGCTTCTCGGTCCAAAAAATTTCGAATAAAACCTTATACCTTCTCAAAAGGCTTACGAATGTACGACGGTTCATAGATATATGATCGCATCACGATTTAGTATAAAGGACAAACAGACAAGACAACCTGCCTGTTGGCTCTAATACAAATCATCACAGCTGGTCTCAAATAGGCCTTCGAACGATATCACCTGTGAATTTATTGTTTGTCATAAGAACCTGAAGGAAAATACCCATAACTAGATAGATAGAGATTTGTTCTCTCAATTTACCATATGCCACCCCCAGGGCGTTTTTCGGCTGTTTTCATACAACGGCAACGCGAATGTAGGTACCTCAAATTTAATACTTTTTTCTATTCTCCTTCCTTACCGTCGTCGTTCATCATAAGTCTCCACTTCTCTTCGGTGGTAATCCTCTCTTTTCCAAGTAACTCCCTTCAAATTAACATCGAAGAGATATCATTTTGGCTCTCATCTAAGCTGCACTTGGCGCAGTGCGCACAACTTTCAGTCCACCGCTGTAAAGAAAAAGCCCACAAAATGTGTGACAACTGACAAAACAAAAACACAGCTCTCCACTATAATAATACCAAAATTGTTGCATCAGCACGTACGTCTTGCCCACACCACACCTCGTAGTCACGTCACGATATAATTTGTTGATTTGCTACAACAACAATAGCAACAAATAAAGAATCCCAATGAAACTATACATAAAGTTGTTCCCCGTCCCGTTCGGGTGAGCATTGAACTTTGCGCTAAGCCGCCGCCGCCACCGCCACTTGCTATGCAAATGAGTTACGTGTGATATTATGTACCACCATGCCGTGTGTGTGGGTGGGCGGATTTCTGTGTGGAACGGGGGGTAGATCCGAGTTCAGCTGAACCGAGCCGTAATGTGTTCACAGTAATTATCCGCGGAGGGTTATATTAGTCAGATTTGTTATCTCTGTTGGATCTTTTTGGTCGAATGGCGGTGTAGAGACGACGACGCTGGGTTAAAAACCGCAGACAAGCAAAGCATTTTTTGGCTCATTACAGCGAACGTATAAAGCCAGGCACTCTCAGACTCCAAGTCGAAGGTTGAGGGGTGGTGGGGCTGCTCTGCGCTTGGCGTGCGATTAGCGTTGGATGGTATGGCCATCACCACCGTCATCATCATCATAGCCATCAGCATCACACCATCACCTTTGGATAATGAGTAATTTAGCTAAATTTGCTTAATGAAATCAGCAGATTTTCACCCCCCTCCGAAAGGATGGATGGATAATTTTGTTTCGCCCAATATTTGACGGGCCAGCGGTGCTGGAGTGTGCTTTAATTTCGGTTGAATTGTGTGTGCATGCGAGTGTGAAAGGGCATCCGTATTTGCGAAGCCTATGCCAGCATATGGTGTAATGGACTTGACGTGATGGTTAATTCTAAAATTTCTGGGAATCATCAAATAATTGGATAAGTAAAACGGTTATTTAGGCGGTTTTTAAGAGTGAAACAGTTTTTGTTTCACACCTTTCCGAGAATTGCCTTAGTTTTGCTTTGGGGAAGAAGACAGGCAGTTGGAGTTTTTCCCAGGATGTGAGTATGAATAACTTTTGAAAGTTGAAGGTAAGGTGCACGAAGAATAGATTACAGGGAATTACATAATGTTATACCTAGGGCTGTCGGCTGTAAGGCCGGGAAAGTCGACATACGACGCTGATGGTTGATATGGGAAATGGGATACTCTGATGCAACAAGCTAAATTTATGACACGAATGGCTTCCCTGAGGCTTTCAAAATTGAAGAAGCTACGAGGATTTCATGACTTGACGATTTCTCTCCTGAGACCCATTCTTATTATACAAACTGTATAAGCTGTCTTCGGGTAGGCGGCGTTAAATCAATATCTTTGACCGTGGGCGTTGAGCTTCGGAAAGGGTGAGCCTTGTATCCTCTCGTTTTGATTATTTATATGGACTGGATGCTTTAGCGAAGACTTGTCGAAAAAGTTTTTGAATTGGGAGAGCTAAAAATAAACATTTGTACTTCACTGATGACTTGGTTATTCTTGGGTCTCTCAAACTGAACTTTACCGAGCCCTTGGCGGGGATTGGTAATCCTATGATGCGATTGTTAGACCGAGTAAATCTCTCTTCTATCCGGGTGGGGATTTCCCTTGATGATTTAGGGTTGTCGAGTTTTATACCTACTTCAATGTAGTCTAATTTGACAACAGGTTCGCTTGCCGGTATCCGGAAATGTAGAATGTATTTTGAGATGTCTAGGACACAGACTATTTTAGTACCATCTTGAGTGTAGACTTCTAAACTCGAGTCCTACCTATAGTCAGTCACCCGTCGTGTCGTTATGTTGATCTTATCTTGTACATGCAAAGAAGTCAGCGTTAAAAAAAATCATGAACATATAAAGGGTGTTTTTTTTAAAGGTTTGGTTTGTTAAACTGGCAACACTGTCTCTACAGATTGTCAATTTCACAGTTGAAAGTTGATTGGTACGTTTTGTGTGTTGAGGAGAAACCGAATGAGTGGATTCGCCATCGTGCACCGCATTTGTAGCTATGCCCATAAACTTTGTGGAAGATTTTACGGAAAGATCTTCGCTTAAAAGCTTATAAGATCCAGCTTGTGCAAGAATAGAAATCGCGTGACCATTGTGACAGAGCTTTGGTTTTGGTTTCAACAAGATGGTGCAACAACCATCAATTTATTGCGGGAAATATTTGCTGACCGCATAACTTGGCGTAATGGACCTGTGAACTTGCCCCCACGATCCTGTAATCTCACACCTTTAGATTTCTTTCTTTGGGGGTATTGTGAAGTCACTAGTCTGTGCCGATAAACCAGAAACACTGGACGATTTGGAAGTCAAGATTGGCCGTGTTATTGCTGATATACGGCAATAGTTGATCAATATAAAGTTGTCGAAAATTAGACTTTACGATTACGCTCCGAAATAATAAAATAAACCAATAAATAAAAATTGTAATATGTACCTATTGTAAATATGATTTATAGTCGGCTCTCACATTGAGGCAACAATCAATAAGCAACTGTCAAAAAGCAATTATCTATGTAAAAGACGAATCTCCTTTTTATTCAATTACTAGCCCGCGGCTTCGCTCGCCAATCCTCAGGATTTGGTATACAGAGATTCATTCACAGTCAGTTAGTTTCCTCTTTTATATTTACATATCGCGCAGAAAACCCACCTAAGTAATTAGTACCTACCTCTGAAAAATAATGTTTAACGCCCTATTAGAGAAAACAGTTCATATCATCAATATTTGTTAGTGAAGCGTTTGCATCTCAAAACAGATTTTAATATAAAAGATTGAGCCGCTGTCTACGGCACAAAACATATTTTGCTGCCAAATACAGCGATATAATGAGCACCATCTTTACAATAAGGAGGACCTCTTACACATTCATTATATTCCATACTTTCCACATTTTCCTACACTGTGAAACACAGCAACCAAAAAGATCGTGAGGATGTGTACCACTTCCAAGCAGTATAACTTCATTCTTACATAATTCCGCTTAAATATCTTTGGGGTACGTACGCTGGAGTTAGATGAAGCGATAAGCATATTCAACGGCGATAGAGTTTGGGACGCATTACAAAGTGTCAAATTGATACGACGAACAGTTCGTGAGTTTTGAAAAAGTCCGCCTTAAAAGCAGTCATCGCCAGCGGGCCCAAAGCAAAATTTCTAAAATCAGACAAACTAATTATATTTATTTCTTTATAGAGAGTACACAGACCTAGTTTGAAGTCGATCAGATGAAAAATAAAAATGTTCCCATACAAATTTTGAACCCCCCCTTTTACCCCCTTTACCCCTTTAGCGGTAGAATTTCAAAATATCCTTCCTTATTCCTTGTATACTCATTATAAAAAGAACCTCTGTGCAAAATTTCACCTTTCTAGAGCAAAGTGTTTGTGAACAGTAAACTTCATTTTTTTATAGATAGACTAGCGAGCCCGGCAAACGTTGTGTTGCCTGCTCATACATTTTTAACTTTCTGGTATACGTAGTAAGAGAAATATTTATTGTTTTCGTACAAAATTTCGAACTCAAGATTTTGATCAATTCTGATATTACGATGCTAGGGGAACTTAAAAAAGTGGGTCTCGCCGTATATCTGTCTGACCCACCTTGTATCAAACTGCGTATTTAGAGTTTGTGGGCTTCCCGCTAGGAGGCGTTTTTTTTTTATTACAGCTCTAATAAGAAATTTTACGAAATATTAAGCAATTTATAAATTTTTTTAAAACGGCTCTAACGATTTCAACTAAAATTGATGGTTAAGGCATGCTTAACATGACTGCATACCCAGTTTTTCGCTAAAAAGTCCTGCAAAATTGGCTTTTTCTCGAAAACGGTACAAACGATTTTAACACAAACTTACTTTTTAACTTGATAGCAAACTAAGTTTTTGTCTAAAAAGACTGCGTCTTTTGATATCCACCCAAATCGCTAATCTATCTTATATATATAAAAATTGAGCCCTAAAATGTTTGTCGTCAATTCACGCCTTAACGCATTTACCGTTTTAACCAAACTTTCACACATCTTTGGTATTGGTCCCTATACGATTTCTGTGAAGTTTGGTCTAAATTGGACAGAGGGGCGTGGCACCGTCCATACAAAAAAAAATCAAAATCAAAATCTTAATTTCGAAAACCACCAAATCGATTGAGCTCGAACTTACAGATGATCTTAGTTTACCCCGGAGTGGTCCTGTGAAGTTTGGTCAAAATTGGACAAAAAATATCTTCTATGGGCTGAAACTCGATGGTTATATTTTGATAACCGCTGGGCCGATTTTCATTACCCTTTTTTGATTTGTTCGTATTGCTGTATTTCAGGTTTGGGCAGAAAGAAAATTGCAGCAAGTCGATTTATTCTCATTTCTCGCATTTTACGCATAACAACACATTACCTAAGACCTAAACAATACAATTCCTGTGCACGGGCAAACCCGGGCGGGTACAGCTTCTTCGACAGTCTTGGAATTGGAAGCAATAGTTTTTAAAATTTGTAACATTGATGTGAATAATGCATTGTCCTGAGAGTCAATAAAATTGTCTAGGCAATACGATTTCTGGAAAAACAAAAAATTTTGTGTACCACAGAGCATTACAATAAAAACAGTTTATCTATTTAACTATTTTGCACTACGAAGTGTGCACAGGCTAGGCTAGTAATAGTATGTACCTACTTTAAATAAAAACTGCTCATTTCTCAAAAACGCCATTTTCGATTATGATTAAAATGTAACTGGCAGGGCAGGTAATGCTTAAATCCATAGTAATACCATTTGCTCAGTTTTGAGCTAAACAGTTGAAAAACAGTGTTTTTTGAACCATGAATGCGTCCTTCGATTTCCACCCCAATCGCTAAAAACGGTACTTTAAAAACTACACATATCTCGAAAACGCAATTTTCGATTTGGTTAAAAATGTAAATGCTAGGTAATGTTTATATTCTGATGAATATATCGTACTCATTTTTCAGCTAAACAGTTTAGTAACGATGCTTTTCGAATCCAAAGTTGTAGATAACATTTGTCAGCAGAAAACTCAGTTGCTCAAGTTGTAGCTTCCTTGATTTTCCGACTCTCGAAAATAATAATTATTGCCGGTCTTTTCGACAAAATTCATTTCGCATTTATCGATTCACATTTAGTTTATCTCGTAATACTTGTTTCGCAAATTCCCACTCCGTCAGCAGAATAAGGAATAAAAAATTATGACTATTGCGATCTTGGCACTTGGCTTTAATATAAAACTATATTAATTTGTATTTTATATTTAATGTTCATATGGGTATTCTTTATTTTTGTTAAAAGATTTTTGTCAATAAATTTGAATTAAATTCTGAACAAAAAGAGAAATTTTAATTTTTTTAAGTATCTATAATATTATGTAGTTCACCTTTTCATTATTTTTATTTTGCGTTGTGATTTGTTCGCATTTTGCTATTTCGCATATAAATTTCGCCGCGAAATTTCTTATCATGTAATAAATTGTAAAACAAAACATTTCTCGAAATAATACAAAGCGAAATTGCAAAATGCGAACAAATCACAACGCAAGATAAACATTTGCGAGATGAAAAATGCGAAATGACTTTCTTTCGATACGATTACAAAGCGAAATGAAAGATTGCCTAACAAAAATTGCGATTTGATAATATGTGAAATAATTAAAAAGCAAGACAACAAATTGCGAAATGATTATGGCGAAATGATAAATTGCCAAAAATAATCCGCGAGATGACCCCTACCCTATAATAATATATCAAGATCAACCATTAGCAGTGAGAACAATAATTTTAGAAGCAATTCCATCCCAATATGAAGATACATAGCTATATAGGCATTAGGCAGTAGGTACTTACTTATATTAAAACAGTGTCGGGACGGGATATTAGTACATACCGTTAACTTTAACTGTATGTATATATTGTGTTGTGTATAAATTTATATTCATACATACTCGCCTGATCCAACGTACGTCATACCTTTGGGGGTTGCAGAAATAACTCGTTTCATTTCACTTGAAGAGCAGCAGACATGTTGTCGCTGTCACTTGCGCTGCATACTTTCTGGCTGTTATTGAAAACACTGCTAACAGCCATTTTAAGTGGCCAATTTATTAAGCCCTGGCATTCTTAAAAGCAACTTACAACTATTTGAAACACTAAACATGGACACCGATAATGTCAACCTTAATTTTTACTTTCACCACTAAATCACAAACGAAATTTTAACCCTCACCGACGGATGTCAATTTTTGAATAAAATTATTTCAATGACGTACGAACTACTATGCAAGTGTCAGTTGGTTTTTAACGATAAGAGAGTTAATCCGATTTTATTCTTGTAGTTTATTTGACTTTTTGTTGTGCGATATTATTATTAATTCACGTTAAAAATAAATTTACAGCTGTTTGTTGTGTTTATTCTTGTGTTGTGTCACATTTTGACGTTTCATAGCGCCTGCAAAGATTCTGCGCAGTTCAGTTTGTTTGATGTATGAAATGAGAGTGGAGAAAATAATACGAGTTTGATATTTCTGTTTGAGTGAAAAAATTGAGTGCAAACGATATCCGCTCACAGAAAATAAGGGTGATTCGAACACCAAATTTAAACAAGATGTTATACACTCACTCGTAAGACTGTCATACTATATTGACCTAACGCACGTGCGTAGGTATGAATAGAACTGACGTCTTTTGCTATAAAAATAGATCCATTCTTATGCCCTTTTACAGGTTATGTGGAAATATTTTTGGTGATGTAAATTTGACATTGATGGTTTTATATTTGTGATTCTAGATAATATTTCGGCTCTAAGATACGAGTAGGAGGTTTAAAGCGTTGCGGACATTTTGCACGAATTTCCCTCATAGTCGTGGAATATAATGTAGTTAGAAGATGGTTTGGGTAATAAGGGTTAGATGTTTGAAAACCATTGATTTTATCGTGCTCTTCACAATGGGGATATAATATGAGTACCTATAATATAACACATATTGAGGTATTTTATTAATCTGAAAACGGGCAAGCATCCGATTCTGAAGCGCATCAATCGCGACATTAACGATTAACTTCTGGTAGTGTTCACCCGGAAGAATCAAACGTCATTCAAAATGACTGGAGGTGTGCCTTGATTACCAATTTGCTTGAAGTTTTATTGATATGAGGAGCGACATGTTTCCCTATATGAATATTGAAAATTGAGATAAGAAAACAGTTCCATATGTCTTAAGAAAGGGATCCCAGGTTCGATCCCCGGAAAAACCCAAATTACATCTTAAAGTTTTTTCTACTGCGCCACCTCTCGCGAACGTCTGACAAACATCCGAGAGTATGCCTGTCATGAAAAAGCTTCTCAATTGAGCCGTTCGGACTCGGCATAAAATTGTAGGTCCCTTCCATTCGTCCCAAAAATAGAAACTCACACAAAACGAATGGTTGCGAGAAGCTAGGCCTTGGGTGTCACCCGCCTGTTGCGCCACCTATTTATTTATTTTTATGTCTTAAGAAAGTAGTAGCTGTCAATGTTAACTCGATATCTACTGTTTCAGTAAAGCACTATACTGAATGGAAAAACCCAGAGCTTAACATCTAATACTTGAAATATATTACTTACAATGTCGTTCAACTATAATACCTATCTAGTTCGATCAACTATAATATAAGTTAGCAGAAATAAATCTACATAAATTCACTGTTAAGTCGGATGTAAAAGTTTAAGAACCCCATCGCTTTATTACAAAACTATAGTAAGCAAACTAATTGCCTTTGACTTTCGACGTGTCCTTATTCCACTAATAATACAGCTCACAGATACTCCAATCTAATCCCTCTGCTTTAGATACCTACCCTCATCACCGTTTTCCAATATAATGTATTTATTTCAGTCAGTATCTTATCATCCCCTTCATAGAGCAGGTATTTTAAAATTTACATATAATGTATGTACATAATCCCGGATACGGATACATAGTGAGACGGGTTAATAATCGACTTCCCACTAATAATTTCTTACAATGGATGTAATCATCTTTGAAATTAGCTATATTCGAGTATAAATAGATGGGCCTACATCAAAGATTTATAAGCAATTTAATGACTTTATGACGTGTACGATAGAAAGGCGCTTCTTCTTTAAATTATTGCGAGTTGTCCATTTCTGGTTCAAAAAAATAATGGAGAGGGTTGATCTCACATTCGGTTGTCAGGTTTCTAATTATTGAAAAACTTGCCATGTATACTTGTGACTTTTAGTAGGGATCACATCCCGATACAACCGCGCACCTATCTCAAGTCTAACAGTGAGCACAAGCATCAGGGGGGATACAGAGCCTTACGATTTTTTTTTTAAATTAAATTTCGAATTCAAAGAAAAATATTCTGAAAACTTGACTCAATTGCATGCAAAGAAACGCCCTCATGGCTTCATGGAAATATGGATCAATGTTGCAAAAAATATGGCCTTATGTTGTTTTGTAAAGGTATAATAAGGCTATATTTCGAAATATGGCTTTAGTGTCGCATGGCCTTATGTAGGTACCTACCCATCAAAATCTATAATGCCCCCTGACCTAACAGTGACTACAGTGGGCAATGTGTGATAGGCATAAAACAGCCATAAAGGCAATCGCTGCAATAGATTTGAAATGAAAGCTTGTAAAACGCTGTCGCGAAGAGCTCAAGTTTTTTTAAACGCAGCAGAAGGATTGCTGTGAGAGATGCTCTAAACTTATAGGACCACAAAAAAGCTATAGCAATAGCCGTCTTTCAGATCGAGATACTCCTATGGAAGCATTATAAACAAAATCTGTTTCCAAAGACGTAGGAATTAGAACGGGGATCAATACTGTGCGTCCGCAGTACCACTAAGGAAAATGCGCAAAATTGTAGGTCCCTTCCATTCGTCCCATAAATAGGAACTCACACAAATGAATGGTTGCGAGAAGCTAGGCCTTGGGTGTCACCCGCCTGTTGCGCCACCTATTTATTTATTTTATTTTAAGCATACATATAGGCATTATACCCACCTACATGTTATTTATTTAGTGGGTGCAAGTAGGTATAAACAAATTACGCCTTTTAAAGGTCATACGCGAACATACAATATAATAGCTGGCCATGTGAAAAACGTGGCTGTCGGAGGTCAACTCCGACAATGGCCGAATAGTAACCTATACTGATCCGGAGGATGTAGCCGGTACAAAGTTGAAAGAATTTTTAAAATCGGACAACTAGTTTTCCAGTTATCCCTACCATCCCTTTACTATTTACTATAATATTATATTAAGCACAACTGCAATCGATAAATCAATTTTTTTCGCATTTGGTCAAATAAGATCTATTTTCAATTTATTTTAGCTCACCCTCTGGATAGACCAGAAAGATGAATAATGTTAGCTCAAAATACTCGGTGAAGTATGACCTGCCTAACAATTAAAAGCATTTCTTGAATTGATTAACTTAATATATTTATGTGTATAATGGCATGTTGAGCGTAGTGAGGTCGAAATAGAAAAGTTTGCACCTCATTTTTTCAACTCTTATGGAACGAATTTTGAAAATCGTTGAATGAGGAATGTATTAATTTTGCCTTATCTACCAACGTATAAACTTTCCAATTCATACGGCTAACGGTTCGTGAGACCCCCCTTACTCCTCGCGACCCCTTTAATCCTCTACAATAATCATCTACCCTACGGTCTAATTTCTATATCTATAAATCAGAAAAAATAAGTCTTGAAAATCTGACGAATGGTTCTCGAGTTATGAAGGGACAATTTGCCTTACCCCAAGAAGTTATTAAAAACAACAGCATTTTACTTTTAATGTTTTCATTAACATTTTTTTCTAAAAGGGGTCTATGCTCAAAAGCGCCTGCATGGCCTTAGGCGGCCCTGACTGCAGACGTTATATGTTGAATTCAAACTGTTAGACCTGCAATCATGGGCTTATGATAGCGTTACATCAAACCAAAAACTGCGCCAAATCAAGTTCTAAGCCATTGTTAATCCTGTTACAGTCAATTGTTACTTCTACATAATACACATATGTTCATCAAAGTATCTTCAACTTATTTGCAGGACTAAAAAAATGATACTCCCCCAACTCAGCAACGTCATTAAAATGTTAAATTTGTAAGCAGTTTCCTAATAGGATATTCCTTACGAGACTCCTTTTCTTATCCTTTTCCGTTAAATATTCCTTTCAAATAGATGTTTTCTTTTAACTTCCGGATAATGTAACCTACTCGCGTTTTGTTGTTATGTTTAACCACGACCGACACGACACCCTTTCACTGGCTGTTCTCCATAAAAGGGTCAAATTATGCGCTCGAGTTCACCCATATTTATGTGTCAGTGTAGCGTAGCAAAATGAACCCTCCCAGCATTATGGCAAGGATATCGGCTTGGGGCGCGTGCCTTTCATTCTGAAACAAAAACATACGCACATAAACCAATCTACACTCAACCGAAGATTTCAAGGTTACACTTAGCAATCCTGTTGCTCCTTCGGTGTGTTAACCTACCTCGGCCCAATACACTCCCATTCCATCCATATATCCCTGGTGATAAATGACGCTAGTTTAAAACGTTTGCCTTTACCGATTTGTATACACAGCTCCGGTTAACATATTCCTCTGCGATTGCTTGAGATGGGTGTAGGTATACTGGTACAGTTTATCCGAAGGGTAGTGCAAAGGCATTCGCCCAGATTATCTGTTAAAATACCCATAAAAAAACAGGTGGCGGAGCGTAGCAACATCCTGAAATAATGATGAAAGGACGCAAGTTCACTCTAGTTGAACAGTGAATCCGGCTCTTCGTTTGCGTGTATTTCCTGCAAAAGGAAAAAAAAATAAGCATCAAAACAAGAATCTACTGAGAAACGACAGGAACAGGTGTTTGCCACTTTTCTATAAATACAACTACCTTGCAATCATCAGGAAATTAATGGCAATCGATACAAACGATATTGGGATGTTTTTGACGGTAGCCGTTGTTTTTGTTATTCAAACTTTTTGACTTAAATTGTATAGATACAGGTAACTAATAAACAAAAAATGTTTTTAATATTTTTATTGGATCCAAAGTCGAGATGAATGGAAGTAAACAGTTCAGTGATTAGTATGAGGGGTTCTCGGTTCAACCCCCAAAAAAACAGAAATTACAGCGTAATGAGGGTATACCTATAACAGCCCTGAGAAAGTGCCTCAATTCAGCCATAAATACTTACACAAATCTATGGTTCTGAGAAGCTAGGTCAACGGTATTGAAATTGACTAAGAACATTAAGCAATCTTGCAGGAACATAACTTCGCACAGTTCTTACTGCCTTTAGAAGGCCACACGTGGCCTGAAAGGTCACACAATTCAATACAACTACCCACACATAACCACTTCGCAATTAAGTCTTCTAGCACAATTTCAGAATATTTTTTTCAATCTACCACACTGCACCCAAAAGTTTTACAAAATTTTGTCATTCTACTGTTCTCTATGTTTCACATCTTAATAAGAAAATTAAAGTGACGCGCACTTTAAATGGATTTCTATTCTCATTTGTATCTTCATTAAGAATTTCATTCTTCAATTTCGCATCCTATTAAAATAGGCAATTCGCATTTCGTTCGCTTTAAGTTCTCCGAAGAAGATTTTGTTCGCCGACGGCTTTATCTAAAAATTCCGCTCTCGTTGGCGCTAATGTCAATGTAAGAAAAATCTAATAAAAACGTTGGGAGAAAATTCGATCAAATAGAAAAAGGCGAATTTGAAAACGATGTCAAAAATTTAGGGCGGTGGTTCTGCTGGTAAAGAAGAATATTCCAATTGTTCGCGCAAGAGCAAGCCAAAGATTTAATAAGGCTATATCAAAGTATTCTTATAGTTAGTACAGATTTAAGACGATTTGGTTAACGTAAATTTAAAAATGATAACATAAAGCCTAACAAATGGAAGCCGGCCGGAGGTAGTCAGGCCTTACCAAACACAAAGTTCTCAATATTCGATCGTCAAAGATCTAGGGAAATTCTCACACTAGGAAGGGGAAAACTCAGGACACTGGCTGGAATATTGTCAAGGCACTGTCTTCTTTAACAATATGCCAAGACGCTAAAGCTTGTAGACTCGGACGACACTTGCATTTTCTGTTATGAACTGCAAGCCGAGGAAGAACTACCAAGTAGTTGTTGAACACTTTTGTCTGACAAAAAATAACTTTTACTATAACTCCTCACATAATTTTTAGAAAAATTTTCAAGGGTAAACATTTAAAAAAATATATATAAATTTATAATATTATTTTCTGTTCGTCGGAACTTCAGGGTTCTTCCCTTAAAGGATTATGCCGCTTAATTGGGACACCCTGTATAAGACCCTAATCATCCCAAAACAGATTTTTGGTGCTGAAGCGTGGAATTTATCTAAAGCGGATGAAGATATCCTTGGACGCTTCGAGAGAAGGTTAGATTAGGCTAGGTTAGTGGGTTTGCAGGACAGGAGAAACCTGTACGTGCCACACTTAGATCAATGTAGATCCGTTGTGATGCTCTAAGGACCCCATACTCTGGAAACCTATGAAAAAACTACGGATTGGTAAACCAACCTGTTTTATTTCCAAATTTATAAGTACGCAATTAATGGAACTATGTATCTGAAAGTTCTTCTAAATCCTCTAAGAAGTAACTGCCAAGAATTTTATTTCTTATGTGGCAGAGCGCTGGTCAGTGACAATGGAAGTGTAGGGTATCCTCATGCACCTCCTCATCACTGCATCCTTTGCACAGGTCATCTGTACTGATTCCCATTTTTTTGGTATGGTATTTCAGCGTATAATCGAGGACAATGATTTCTTGTTCAATAATTGTAAGATTTTTTCAGTTTTCTGTTTGTTGTATAGAGTGACCACATTTTCCTGGTTATGCCACATAGGAGTCGAGCTTGCTCCCATCTTTCATTTGTCGCCATTAGTATCTATGTATTTTGTATCCAATAGTCTGTCTGAGATTACAGGTGGGAATCATTACTGTGTCAGCCTGGTTTAGTTCACGGTAGGACCCTTTTCTTACCAGCTCCTTAACTGTTTTTTCATTTCCAGGCACACATCTGTGCCCGGGAACCCAGCATAGTCTTACGTTGTGCTGCGCACCAAGAACCCGTAGCTCTTCGCGACAGCGACTTACAAGCTCTGATTTTAACTCAACGACAGAGATCGCTTTTATTGCCGCTGGACTGTCAATGAAAAAGGTAATACTCCGCATGAGGTATTGCCATCATTGCAACCTGTTTAGCAGTTGTTGTTACTGCCAATACCTCAGCTTGGAATATGCTGCTGTAATCAGGAAGCCTGATTGAACTGGATAGTCTGTGACGTTCCTTGTAGAAACCCGCGCCAAAGCCAATTTCAATCTTTGATCCATCCGTGTATATAGGTATATGGTTGATCCAGTAGAAGTTGGTTGATCTTCATACCATTCGTGCCTGCTGGGAAAACACGTGGTAAATGATCTTGTAAAATCAAGCCGGGGAGTAATGTAGTCCGTGCATACATTACTGCCCGTGTATTTGTTCAGAATTTATGCATGACATAACCCGTCAGGCTGTGTTTCCAGGTTTTGGTCTGGCTTAAAATGCCAATACTATAGCTAATAAACCTTCAAATTGTTTTTAAGCAATTCTTCAACGAGTATTTTGAGCTATCATTCATCTTTCTGCTCCGTCCAGAGACTGAGCAACGTTAAATTCAAAACGATTGACTTTAAATGCTCCTCTGCTTAGAGGCGGTAGGCGCACATCGAAAGGATTTTTCACATTATCCCGATCCCGAATTTTGTATTCACCCCTATTCCCGTTGGCGTTTGTCGTAAACGCCTGATATTTCATTTCGGTTTTAAGGCAGTGTTTGTAACTTTTTTTAAACAAACGATTTGAAATTACAGTGAACACTTGAAAAAGAAGCAAAATCTTTAACAAAAGTTCGGGAAAAAATCAGAATATCGTGTTTAAAACGACACGACCTATGAGTCGTATACGACAAACGCCAACGGGAATAAGGGTGATTATGTATGGCCGCTGTACGTCCTGTACCGTACATACACACTCTGCCGGTTGGGAGCGGGTATCATAGGAAATGGCGGTTGTGGCGAGCAATGGGCATATATGCAGAATAAAGTTATTATTTGTATGATATACGTTCATAAATTGTGCATACGTTTTTCTGAAAATATGCGTATTTTTTTGAGAATCTATAGCTAGCTCACTTTTACTTTTACATGCAAAACTTTTATACTCACTTTTGGTTTTGTTATACTCACTTCCCAAAAAAATACGCCAAATATGTCCCAAAAATCGCGTTCAAAGGTTTACTTGTCCTGTAGAAGAGGCAATCTCGGGTAGGTGATCTACATTCTTAAAAACTTATCGTTCGGTTCAGAAAAGTTTTCTCAATGGCACTATCTTCAAATTGTTTTAGAAAAGGAGTAAAGTAGCTTTCATACCTGAGCTACTTTCAATAGAATGATGCACTTCGTCACATGTAAATAATATAAGCAAAACACTCAGTGTAACAAAGATCTCTTTGTTCGTTTCGTGGCCAAATATGGATAGCGATCTGGAATCCAAAGTCAAATCGTGTGTTGTGTGTCAACAAATGCAAAGGCGCTAATCCGGTGGAAAAATATTTCGAGGGGTGGCCGCAGAGCGATATTCCCTGGACCAGACTGCATGCAGATTTTTTCCACATTTACGGAAGAACAATTTTGTTGGTGGTGGACGCGACTTTTAAATGGATATATTTGGGTATTATGAGAACTACGTCAGCGAAGGAAGTTATCGTGTTTTTCGAAAAATTATTCGCTATTTTTGGATTGCCTGGGATAGTTGTGGCAGAGTTTCTTCGTTTTTTGGCTCATGGGAATTGAGTCTCAAAAGAGTCCTCCGTATTACCCTAGAGCAGGAGTTCCCTAACTGTGCGTCGCGACGCCCTGGGGCGTCGTGGGGATATCCTAGGGGCGTCGCAAGACGATACGCACAGGTCGCCTGCACACGACGTTCCATCAGCTTGAGTTTGATTTGAAAAAAAATGTCGGGTCGTGTTCGTTAGATGTTGGCCATTGTGTTTTGCCGTGCACAAGAAGTGCAATTCGACTTGGCGAATTTTGCGTCCAGACTTGGACCTATACCCGCTCAAGATCCAAATGACCCAGGAGTTAATGATAATGTAATGACCATAGACAAATCATCTTTAGCGACCGGCTGCATTTTTGGGTGAATGGCCAAATTGCCATATATGAGATGACGCCAACCAACACGAGGTGGCAATGCATCCATAAAAAGCTGTTTGGTGCGCATTTTGGATTGGCGGTGGCGACATTGCTCTGTACTTTTTCATGACGTTGGTAAGGCCAATACCATCAACGGCGAGTACTACAGAACGATGCTGCTAACATGTGGTTCCAGCAAGAGGTGGCTTTGTGTCACTCAGCTGCAGGGTATGGTTATCTGATCTCTATCAGAGGTGACGTGAATTGACCATCAAGATCGTGCGATTTAACCTCGCTAAATTTTTCTTGTGGCGTTGCCTGAAGTCGCAGCTCAATGCGAATAAAACGCAATCAACCGATGCCATTAAACCCAACATACCTAACCAATGCCATCGCTCAAATTTAGCCGGATCTATGCGGCAGATTGGACCACTCGGGTCCGTGACAACGTGAGAAGCTGCCGCGGACATTTGGGCCTGGTGTTATATTCCATACAATAATGGCATACATGGGATTCGTTAATACCTTGCATACAGCTTGTTTTATTCCATTTCAATGTCGACCAATCCTCATTGAAAACCCCTTTAGCGAATCTTCAGTAAGCTCAGCTTATATTCACATATCTGTGCTTTGTTCCGTTGCGTGCTTTTAGAAGGGCGTCGCAAAAATATTATAATCTGTATAGGGAGTCGCAGTATGGAAAAGTTTGGGAACCCCTGCCCTAGAGCAAATGGTTTAGCATAGTCAGAGGTTCGAGTAGCGAAACAAGCGCTTAAAAATGAGATCAAAGATGAAGGACGTCTGGTATCAACCGATGAATTGGGACAGGCAATAGAAAAGTTTCTCTTCTACTATCGATCTACACCTAGTACTACAACATCGCGCAGTCCTGCCGATTTTCTATTGAAGTACTCGCCAAGGACTCTCTCAACAATTGAGGGCGGCTGGTATCAACTTCGAAGACATCGAGCGATATGCGAGGGATACAGCCACTTCTTTGAACGAGAAATATTCTCCGCCTATGACACTGACCACTGAGAATGACGTAGAACCCTCTACGACAAATGAAGGAAGCAGTACATCGCTTAGGAGATTTTAACATAGTCCACGAATAACCACGCCATTTCACCATGCTAAACTGTTAGAAGCAACTTATTAAAAGAGGGAAGAATATAATGTATTTACTTTGTATTACACACAGATTAACACTATTACCAAATACCAATACCAATGTAATACTATTGATGAGACCTCTTACTCGTTTTAATAAAGCTCAGTTTATTGTTAACTCTCTAATGGTTTGGTCGTTTTTAATTAGTTGTTGCAAAAAAGTCAGCGATTTTAGAAAAATCTTAATTGCCCCACAAGATGAGATTTCAAACAACGAAGCCTCATTAAAGACACAAAATAATATTTACGAATATTGAAAATAAAACAACAAAATCAACACTTTCATATCATATCCTTTTTATGTCCTCGATTTCCTTATAGATATAGATGTAATGACAAACTGCCAGCGTCGACGATTATTGTCGAACAAAAATTTGTTTTATGTTTATAAATCATTCGCTAGTTTGACTGTAAAGACAGACAGGCAGACGTGGGTCGATTCGGGACTCGTAAAACTATAAAGAGGGGTGGTGAACAACAATTTTCCGGATTATACTGAATATGCTGTTATAAATTATTGTAACTGTCAAATTCAATTGATATCTCCATTGGACATCGAACAGATGTATGTGTTGTGTATATATGCAATAGTATGGGACAAAATCAAAATATTACGATTGGGCATGGGCGTATGGGCATGCCCGACCCCCGGAAACTGCTGCCACTATGTCTCTCTCTTTAGTCCTAATGTGTATAGCGTGTGCCTGATTTACTGAGTGGTATTAAATCAATCGGAAGGATAATATCGCACAGGATATTGACAAATCTACTAGACACTTTGAAACAACCAGAGAAAGAGATAGAAAGTGAAGCTATAGAGAGGACAGGGATCAGAGCAGCTACTATGGGGGAGAGAATTATTTCCAACTTAGGTTCGAATCGTTATTCAATTGAAACAAATGAGTGGGCGTTTGGTCAACAAATGAAATAAATCACAGCTCAGTCTAGAGGACAATGCGATGGAACCAAGTAAATGAAGGACAACAAATTCAAGAAAAAAAACAGTTTGATGAAGATATGCCGACCTTTATCGTGATGATGTCATTTAAAAGTGATTTCTTTTTGTCAATTGCTTTGGGGACTAGGAAGAGTTTTGATTGAAAGGGGATTAGATGAAAGGGGAAATTGTTGTGTTTAATCGAAAAGGTATGCAATGCGATGAAAGATCTAGGATCTAAACACCAGAAAAATCTTGGTGATAGGTAATGACAAGTGCATTGGTGAATCTCGGGGAAATGATCAACAAAACTTCCTCCATATAAGGAAGTAAACGAGAAAACTGTTCAATGTGTGGGAAATCTTTCAGTCAAATGACATTCAATTCTGCGGAGGCTTAGAGGACACTACGGAATTAGCTATCTGCAGAAAAGTGCTTTCTAAGGAACATATCGCCCTGCCACAGGTCAGAATCGTGTCTTACGAGCTTTGATCTGATACTCGATGCTCACTATCCGGTTTGTACCTCCAATGAGAACGACGTCCCCAGAAGCTGAATAATGCAGAGATAATGCTTCCCCTGCAAAAATAATAATGGTGGGTACGATAAGTCGGTCAATTAACTCAGTTTAAAGTGGCTCTCGGTGAGAGAAGCATCCGTTAATTGGCCAATACCACTGGAATTGAGGGAAATGGTTCCTCCACTGGCTACTAATGCAAGTAGCTTGATGCCGTTTATAAAACTAAGAATGAATGAGATCATTGACAAAATTGTTTGCTAAGTAAGCCTTTCATAAATTTGCCAGAAATCGAGTGATGGACTATTCACTTTCTTCATCTCTGTAACTTTTGCATAAGTCATTATATGGCAGACCACGTCTAAGATACATCGAAAAAAATATAAAACAAGCTTGACGAATAGCTGTGATTTTGGCTTGAAAGACACTGAAGTGTTTCGGAAACAGGGAGGACGCCTGCACCAACAACCCTCCGTTTTCGTGAATACCATTGGTTTGTGTCCCGTATTTCGTGTGTGAAGCCTCAACTCTTACTCGCCGTAGAAACTGAGAAACACTATATATGCCTCTCGCTATGTGTAAACTCAAACAAAATGCGATAAGCGCTACCAATCGCAGGTGATAAAATTGCACCACGTGCTCATCTCAAGCGCTTCAACAATCTTGTACACTAAAAAGATCCACCATAAGCACATTAGTAGGAGCCACTACGTCTTGACACTGTATTATTGGGAGGCATACTCTCAGGTTGTGCCTCCCTTCCACCGATAAAAAAAGCTGCATACACTAGGAGGAGGAGACTATTATTCATGAGCCTGCCCAGCCCTCTCATCCTATTGAAAACCACATCTCTGGGAATACTTCTTCGACAATCTCGGTGAACTCGCTAATATAAGCATCAGCTGCTTCCAACGCTTTATTCTTAGCTCGTGTTGGTTCAACGGATAGTAGGGATATCATATGATCCTGTGATATCACAATGGGCCTTTTCTCGCTCAAGTGAGGCTGCACTTATTGCGGCTTGCCACCCTTACCTAAAGTTTGATTTGTATACCTCAGACTAGTGAAGCAAGTCATTCTAATGCCAAAGACTTTAGACCTTCAAAATGGGGTCCTCTCATCCCTTCTTTAGGTGCTCATGATAAACGAGATCATGATTAAGAAGAATTTAGTGCAGTCAACGCGCAGTTGCGCGGATGATTTAGGTCTTGTTAAATGCGACAACCAGAGTTCGTATATTTTATAACCCTAGGCCTTGCTTCTCACTGCCACTTTTTTCTGTTAGCTTACATTTTATGGTTGAATTAAGAGGCTTTCTTATGACGGTTGTAGATACTATCGGCTGTTTCTCAGACGCGGCGCAGTGGAACAAACCTTTAGTTGTAACTATATGTGTTTCTCCAGGGGTAGAACCTGAAACTCGCCAGTCCATAGTCCAGCATTCTAACAAACGAGTCACAAATAATTGGGTAAACTCGTATTTTTTTTTTTCAGACCGACTTTTTCTTAGGAAGTTGCAATATAATATTAAATCCAATTGGAATAATGACAACTTGAAAGAATGATCTTAGAGCCGATACAACTTATTTAAAAAATCACTTGAAAAATGTTATGTTCGAAACGAGCATCCTCTTCATCCTCCTCTTTTAAGTCCATGCTTCTGCGCGATAGTGTAGGGCTGGGATGATGAGGGTCTTATATAGAGTCTTCTTAGTGTTTCTCGAAAAGGCCTTGCCTTACTAGTCAGTTGCCTTCTTAGGCGAAAAAAACAGAGGTTGGCAAGTGCAAATCTTCGTTTGATTTCTGTTGTGATGTCGTTATCAGAGTTTATAGCCGAGCCGAGGTAGACAAAGTTCCTAACTACCTCAAAGTTATAGCTGCCTAGTGTCTATCGTGATGTTCTGTCCTATAGCTGATACAACTAAGAAAATAAAAAAAAAATAGTTGGCGCAACAGGCGCCTAGCTTCTCCCAACCATTCGTTTGTGTGAGTTTTATTTTTGGTACGAATGGTAAGGACCTACAATGTTATGCCGAGTCCAAACGTCTGAATTCAGAAGCTTTTTCGGGACAGTCATACTCTCGGATGTTTGTCAGACGTTCGCTAGATGTGGCGCAGTGGAAAAAAACCTTTGTGTTTTTCTGGGGACCCCTCGCAGAGTAGTCCAGCACACTGGCTATCTTTTTCAAATATTTTTGCAGAAATTAACATGCATATATGTACATGCGTAGATATCTCAAGGAGTTATCTTAGCGACGTAGTGTCAATACACCACCCATTAAATGCTTCCTTTGAAATAATTATTCACTAAAAACCGCCGTAAGTACGTTTGACATATGACGAAGCAGCAATATCCCGAAATGCATCTAACCAAGTTTTTCTGTTAATCCAAAAACAGATACAAGCACTAGGTGTACGACGGTTTTTACGTGGTCGAAGACCCGCAGGAGAGAGTGGATTTGATGGGCGCTTTCTTCGAGACCGTGTATACTGTGAACAATCCAGTTCGCCGTAATCACGACCTCGAAGAGAGGGCCTTTCTGAACCACTTTTATCTGCGCACCGAACTTCATAATTGGCGATCCGAGAACAACGGTTTCACCGTGTTCAATGACGACAACCTTGCAAACGGCATAATCGCCGATGAAGGGACAAATTCCCAGTTGTTCGTGAGCAAAGATGAACTCTTGTGTATCTTTGAGTCACTTAAAAATAAAAAGTCGGCGGGAATTGACGGTGTCCCAAACGTCGTATTAAGACACCTGCCTCTAGAAGCGATTGAGATCTTCGCCACGCTATTTAACAATGCGCTGAATAATGCATATTATCCAGTGCAGTGGAAAATGGCGGTGGTACATCCTATCCCCAAAAGGGAGAAAGATAGGACCAACCCGGCTAATCTTCGGTCAATTAGTTTGCTCCCGAATGTTAGCAAGGTATTCGAAAAGGTCGTTAATAGAGCTCTTTTAAAGTGGGCTGAAGAAAATAAGATTATTCCGGACAATCAGTTTGGCTTTAGAGCGGGGCATGAAACGATTCATGCCGCGTCAAAATTGGTGTCCGACATTCAGTGGCACAAATGCAAGAACCAATGCACGGGTGCCTGCCTGGTCGACTTTGAGAAGGCCTTCGACACCGTATGGTTGGAGGGGCTCTTCTATAAGCTGACGAGGATGGGTATGCAAAAACCATTGCTATATATGATTTATGACATGCTTATGGGAAAGAAGTTCGTTGTCAAAGCGGCTTACAACAGGAAGCGGTGAACTCTCCGATCCTGTTTAATATTTACACGAGTGATCTGGTGGGTTCCCTCAGACATGCTATAGCGTACGCAGACGATTTAGTGGCGTACAGATCAGGTCCAAAAGTCGAGGTCATCAACATCCTTTTGCAGCGTGACTTCGATCAAATTAAGAGGTATTGCGATGATTGGAAATTGAAAATCAATTTCCAAAAATCGGAAACAATCCTGTTCAGAACTCCATTGGCTAGGGCCTCTAGGGATACCAGAAAAAACTGGCGAAAATTAGCCATTATTGGACAAAATGGACAACCATTGGCGGTGCGAAACGTGGTCAGATATCTTGGCATCTGGCTCGACCAGTATCTATATTTTGACAAACATATAGATGCTTGTCTTGCTGGGGCCAAGAGGGCTTATGCTCTGACAAGGAGACTGTTTCGCAGCAGTCAACTTGTTTCCAGAGTAAAGGTCATATGCTACGTGGCCCTTATAAGGCCGATCATCGCTTATGGCTGTCCCATTTGGTTTAATATAGCGCCTTCCTATATGGAAAAGATTCGGGTGTTTGAGAGACAGTGTCTCAGGACCTGCCTAGGGTTGTTTAGAACTCCCGAGTCTGAGTACATAAAATATTATCCCAACAAGACCCTATACGATGGGGCTCGATTGAACAGGATTGACAATTTCCTAATTAAGGTGATTCGAAGGCACGTTGCAAGGGCGATGGCCAACGCTAACAATCTGATCTCGGGTGGTTATTACCCGAATTTAATGTACCACGAGAGTACGCTCCGGTCTGGCTTTGTCCCGCCTGAGGCATTTCTTCATGCAGACATGAAAGGGTTAGTCCAGAATAAAGATGGTGTGCCGGTATTGTACCACAGCCACCGCGGCGCGAGGGATAAGCGGCTCATCCACGACGGGTACGCCGCCAATGCTCAGGAGCTCCTCCGTTTTAATACCGCAATTGCGGATAGGGACACGGTTGATACCTTAAAGCAGTTCACCGAATTTTGGTGGCTTGAGGAAGAGGTGAGGGCAGACACGCTCTCCCGGGTCGGTGCGTTACCTATGTAACATCCTCCTTAGTTTTAAGCTAGTTTGTAAGTTAGTTAGGTGTATTTTAGGGGGTTTTTGGGAGGGGCCGGGCTCGTCAACATGAATGAGTGCTACCGAGACTTGACCGACGCTTATGGCCTCGCTGGAGTCCCGGCGGCGCGTGTGCACATATTGGCGACTGCCAGGCGCCCATCGACGCAATCGGGATGGTGACTAATCGAGAGATTGCTCATCACCCTGATTATAGGTAATTTAAGTTAAGTAGCTTAGGTAGTTTAAGTAGTTTTAGGTAGTTTTAAGAAAAATAAAATAATAAAGCATCCAAGTTTTAGCCAGTTTTCTTGGAAATTAAAAAACAGCGCAATAGATATAAAATAGATAGATTTAAGGCCGAAAGGCAATAGTTATAAGAATATAGTTAAGTTTAGAGTGCTCGTTAAGAGCCAGTAAGCTAGATTAAGATACATGTTAGTTTTAAATTAGATTTAGTCATTTTTGTCTAGTAAGTAAGTTTAAATAATGAAGGAATAAAAATGAATTTAAAAGTCAAACAAGCACTAGGTATAGGTCCATTGAAATAATTTTACCGGAAATTCCCCAAAACACTAAGCAAATTTTTTGTGAAGCCTGAAACTCATTTTATTGATCAACCAACAGCTCTACTTCCTTTCTAGCATCTTGATAAAACAACAAGAACAACAACAAAAAAATCTATTAATTCACCTTCCTCCGGAAATAACCGCATCATTGTTTAGTGGCATACAAAATGAATCAAAGCATTGCCCTCACCAATATTTACATTTGGCTGTACGTAAACGTGCCTCAATTTCCAAATAAAGCCACCCCATGTGTTCCGTTTACACGTAGAGAAAATTATGAAATTCCTTTTGTACGAGTATGGATTCGGTTTTGGTTTTCATTTCTCCTCAGCTATAATTTCGCGTGCGACTTGGCTTCACTCACTTCAGGTGAGGGTAATTTGTGAGTTAGGCACTTTCAGATTATTTTTTTTTTTTACCCTCACCCTAAGTTATCTATAAGTCAGTCTCAGCTTTCAACATTCCGCGGGTGGGCTTGCAGGATAATTCGCGAGCAGAGATAATAAAAAATTCAAATAAGTGCAAAAACGTGTTGAAATTCTCACATTATCTATATCGCATTGCATGGTGTGTACCTAACCTATAGTAGGGAAGAATCGCCTTCGGAGATGCAGAATGTGGGGGCCAGAAGCCCAATACAAGACGCAGATTAGGAAGCAGGAAGAGGTTGAGAATTAAATGAACCAAGAGAGCGAAATACTGCTGGCGGGCTAGGGCTCCTCTTGTGGCGCGTAACTTGACTCCTGCTGTAGTTGACTTTCCTGCGAGTAAAACTCAAACGTACACAGTTTCAGCTTCAGTCCTTGGGAGTAGGTATGATGGGTCGCTACAGCTGTTGTGGTAATAACGTTGGCACAGAGATTTTCTCGTTATATTGTTGAATGTTGGCCCCTGTGCGACTAAATTGGATAAATGTTATCCTATAGCCCGTACATGCCTGAAGGTATGTTATATATAGAAATGTGAAGTCGGAGGTGGCAAAGGCAAAGGCAAGAGTGTCGTTTTAATTCCTGAGCAAAGTAGTATCGAGAAATTATGGAACCTGGCATCGGTATTATTATATTTGTATCGAGCTTATATTTAAAATGTGATTTAAAAAAGGATTTCTCGACTTTTTTTTACTTTTTTTTTGTCGCAAGTTAACAAGGGTGCGATACCGAGGATACAGTGGCTTTGCAGTTTATACAAATAGGGGATTTGCGAAATTTATTCATACATGTCTTGAAGAGTAAACCATCAGTTGACGGATTTCGTGCGTAGAAATAGAAGTGGATAGCGTATTAAGTAAATCGTGCGAACAAAGGATGTGGTATGTATTTGTATTTCCTTCTGATTGGAGTTGCCATCTTAACAGGCTGTGGTTTATGTCTTTGGATTTTCTGTCACTTAATGTTTCGAATTGGATATTTTTTAAATGAATTTGCCAATTTGAGAACTCTTGGAAAAAGTTTTAATTCTGTTTATCTACATAAAGATAAAGAGTTAGGAGTGACATCATAGTTTACTAAGTGAATCATTGTATTTTTTTACTCTTAGCATGGTTAGAACCACAGTATAGTCCGTCTCACAACTATAGGGAACAATCAGCTGGCACTTTAACATGCTCCGTACCTTTATTGCGGGACGTGGCGCTAATCTAGTTGTTTGATCACTACAACTGCGATTGTCCGATCAAAGTTAGCTAAATGACACTTTACACTATGAGAGAATTTATGCCTCATTCTCATAATAAAATCAAAAAAGCATTTGAATAGAAAAGTGTTTTCAGCACAACATTTCTTTATATAGGACAAGCTAACGTCTGGCACAAAGGAAATATTCGCATTCATTTATTAATTTTCAATGGTCCGCTTATCCATTAATTGGGTCGCGGGTATGTAGGTTGCTCAAGTGGACCCTCTATAGCTCTCGATTATGAACTTGATCTAACCATTTCATCCTGAGTCTATACCTAGAGGATATGGTATGGATTCCATAGCACGTCGTGGGATCCTGGTTGGGGACTTGCATTTAATATAACCAAACCACCGATGCATGGACTACACCGTCCGGAGAAGTATCTGCTCGACATTGAGTCCCTCACGTATTCTGGTATTTCTAATGCGATCTCTACGGGTCACACCAGCAATAAAAGGGAGAATCTCATTTCGGCAGCTTGTATCCGCGATCTTATTCTTTCGGTCATTACCCAAACCTCATGACCATAGGTAAGAGTTTTAACAAACACCGAATTAAAGACTGACAACTTAGCTTTGACACCAAGTTGAGTCCTCTTAATAACAGAATGACCAAGCTGTCTCAAAATTGACCCAGCCTGCCCAATCCTACAGGAAAACTCGGCATTGCTCCTTCCATCACTCGTGAATAAGACCCCGAGATACTTAAATTTCTCCACCTATTTCAATGGGACTCCACTAACATGCAGAGTGGATTGAACAGGCGTTCTGGAGATGACTTCAGATTTTTTCACGTTTATTCCCATCTCAGCTTCAACACAAATGGCTAAAAACCGATCGAGTGCGCGCTGAAGTTCAGTCTGAGAGGATCCAAGGATGACCAAGTCATCAGCGAAGAGCAAATGACTTATCATCAGATCTCCCAATTCGAAACGCCCTTCACCAAGACTGCGCTGTAACACCCAGTTCATATAAGTAATGAAAAGGAGAGGAGACAAGACGCACCCCTGGTGAAGTTCAACGCCCACAGTGAAAGGTATTGATTTAACGCCGTTTACCCGAACACAGCTTTAACACACAGCTTGGAACCGTCAATTCCATACTTCTGTAGTTATACGCTCCAGAGTTTACCTCGAAGGACTCGGTCGTATGCATTCTCCTAATCTACGAAGCATGCTTAAACAGTTGTAGCATACTCCCAATCCTTCTCAAGTACCATTCTGAGAGTGAATAATTTGGTCGGTTGTGCTTTTGCCGGGACGAAATTCGCACTGCTCATCTCCCAATCGTGACTCGACCACAGCTCTGTAACGCGCTTCCTGCACCTTAGCAAATACTTTTCCGGGAAGGCTTAAAAGTTATATGCCCCTGTAATTGGAGCAATCCGTGTTATTCCCTTTCTTGAAAAGGGGCACAATCACCCCAATCTGTCAATCGCTGGGAGTTTCGCCGCATTGCTAGGCCACTTTAATGACACGAGAGAACCATTTAACTACCTCTCCTCTTCATCTAAGGCCTTGAGCATTTCTGGCCGGATTTCATCCACTCAGGTAGTTTTGCCAGTTTTTAGCGATTTAATCGCAAAAGCGACTACCTCTACCGTGGGACTATTTTCCGCCCTGCTTACGGCGATGGTTCTGTCATCCTTAATGCCCTGGATTGGATTGAGCAATTCAGAAAAGTACTCGCTCCATCTGCGCAAGATGTCCTTCTCATTAGAAAGAAGTGTACCATCTTTGGATTTGACTCCTTCAAAAATGTTCCACTTCCTTCCTCTAAGACGGCGGATGGTCTGCCAGCTGATTACCACCTGGACAAACTGTAAAACATTATGCTATATGCCCGATTGCCAGAGAGAAGAGACGGCCTTTCATGTGTGTGCTTAAGTCGGGGACTCCGTTTCTTGAAAACCCACTCGTAAAGAAATTATCTTGGAAATTTAGCGAAGAGTTAGACTACGCATCTAAAACTTGGTGACCTTCTTAAAGAAAGGAAGACTTCGGGTTAACGCCTTTTAACTTGGGCGTTGGAATAGATATATCGTAAATATGAACGCCCTGAATAAGGCAACCTAAGGCTGTGTCGTTTGTTTGCTTATCCTTGCAACCTTCCAGCTCTAGGCTGAATTTTAGCACGCACTCGAAAAGTTTGTGTCATAAAGGCAAATGTGATAAGTGGAGTCTACCATTGGTACAGGTGGAGGAGGTTAAACATGTAGGGGTATTTTTTTAACAACTCTAATACGTCTGGCACTCTCTGTTTAATATGACTGAACATGGTGTCGTTATCGGTCTTAATCGGTGGTTGTTTCTTGCTATTTTTACCGACGCGACACGAACGCCAACTGCCGAAATAAAATTCGTTCGTTGTATTACTGGGATGACTCATATAGAGGTTGTAAAGGGTTTTTCAATAAGAGCGCTACAAAAGTTTTTTTTAAATAAAACAAAAACGGTTTTGGATATCAATGAAATTCTTTATCCCTGTGAAAGTACGTTCGATGCCATTATGTATGGAACTCGATTTCTTTTGCATGGCCACCATGGGCACGCTTGCAGAAGTCCAGACGCTGAACCCAATTTTCGACGGTTCAAAATTCGCCACAACGACGTCACAGAGATGCCCAACGCTTGAGAACGACGTGTGAGAGACACATTTGGGCTTTCTTCAACTGAAGCCTCAGCGGCAGCAATATTCTCGACACTACGGGCACTTCTTTGTCTCACTGGCACGGGTACATTTTGTACTGTGCCTTTGGATTCAAATTTTTCCACTAGACGCTCAATTGTTGATCTGCTAGGACGATTATGACGACCATAAATTGGACGTAGCTCTCTTAACGTTGAGGCCACTGACTCCGAATTTGGGTAGTAAATTTTAATAATTTCGTAGCGTTCCTGTTGAAAAACCCTGTACAATGAACACCAGAACACAATATGCTTAGCTACTTCTGAAGAGGTGCATGTTTTGGCGGCTTATGCTATGATCCAATCTGCACCATCAGGCGTCCTCTTTGTTTGTCCCTGATGTGATAGTACTGCTAAAGTCCATTTCCTATTTGTATCATGTTTACAGGCCTTCCCTATATCACCGAATCATAACCATCATCCACTATGACAGAGTTGTGAGGCATCCACTCTCGGTCTCTGCATTTTAAGAGTATAGAAATCTTTCTCAATATTGATCAATATATCGACAACTGGATTACCTATATTTTGGGAACTAATTTTATGCCCAATGAACAGATTCAATGGCGCAAATTAATCACCACGCACATTTGTGTAACTTCTACTGTGCAATATGTAAGGCAAATAACCTTTGTAATATGGATCATCCTTTGATTTATCAGAGCACCACAATCATATTATGTTAATCCCCAGAAATCAATGAAATTATATTATTCCCTTTAATTAGCCACTATAAGGGCTCGTTCTCTGCACTGCTCATTGCTCCCTACGTCAGGCCCAAAACAGAAATGAAAACAAAACTGTAATCCCTCCCCATTGGACAAATCCACCCATTATCCTTTTGAGTGCATTTTAGGGGATGCACTTGCTCATTTGTCCTTTGATTATGTACCTCATCTCCTGCATCCATGGAGTTAATTATAGGCATTCAACGCTCAGAACCACCTGAGCAACTAATGCTTGACTAGAAGTCTATTTACACGTCCTGAGCTTTGTGAGCCTACGAAACCCAATTTGCCTCGCCAACCAAAGGATAAACTTTGGAATCGCCTTTTGTTTCCTTAGAATAACAATAGTTGTACCTACTACCTATCTACATCCAGGAGAACATACGCCTATACACACTTTATGGAAAGTTTGCTATTACGAAGCAGGCTTCCTTTGGTTGCATGCTTCAGGTGAAATTATTTATTCACCCATTGCAGGCCCTTTTACTGAAAATTAGATTTTCCAAGGATATGACTTAAATCCATGTGAGGCGAGACTAAATAGCTTTTCTTTCACCCCACCTCTTAGAATGTTGGCTACCACATCATGGACTTCGTCTGACACATGCCAGCATACCCGTACGTATATACAATGCCCTCAGGATTGTGTGTTAATGACAAGTGAGAAGTTTCCTTCCAATAGAATTTTTGTCCTTCAATGTCGTACTTTGTCGTCGTTGTCGGTGGCTTGTAGATGTAGATGTAGATGTGGATGTGGATTGTCGGGGTGTAGGCAACATGCTCCCAATCTTAAATCGCCATACCTTCGGGCAATCGAGCGAAATTGACATGTCGCCAGTGCAATTTGTCTGCGCGTTTTTGGCTTCGAGTGTTTTCTTCTGTCCCAAGGACATTTCTATGTGCAGCAGCACCAGAAGAGAATGTTTTTCTCCCAGCTTTATCTATTTTCCTCTCTGGCGGATTGTTGAAGAATCTCGCCCACTTTTAATATTGAATAGAATTCCACTCACGATGGAGATTTATGGCGGATTATTTTAATGGCAAGCCATCAACCCCTTAGCTGGAGACTGCAGCCTTTCAGCACAAAAGTCCAACTTCATTTTATTGGGCGAACGGAAGTGAGGGCTTAGACGGTGGTGGCCCAAACGGCATCAACTGTTTTAGTCCCCAAAAAGACACACGGAGAAAAGGATCAAAATGAAAAAAACAAAAAAAGAAACCAATTGACTGTGTCACTGTTTTTCTCTCAAGTGGCGAACTTACCGGGTTATTGGCGTTGGCCCTAATCTAACCCGATGACGGCTTTGCATCCTCAATGCAGTCGACAGTCGTTCCTGTTGAATGAAAAGGTGAAATGCTTCCCCCTCACTGGACTGGGTTTTTTTTTTTCGTATGGCAACTTTATGAGTCTGAATGGGAATTGAAAGGATCGGGAATTTTTGTTCAGATACGAGTACTCGTATAGCTGGACTCGGTCCAAGATTGTGCATTGTGCAAATGTCTTCCTGGATTTTCGGTAAAAGGAAATCAATTAGGGATAAGAGAAATTGAGTAATTGTCCTTGTGATGTTTTCTTTCAAATGAAGAACTGGCAGTTTATTTGGTGGAAAATGGTTCAGACAGTTGGATTTATGACCACTTATTGTGTTGGCGTTTTGACATTTTAAAATTTTCCAGCTTCTTCTTCTTTGTTCTCTGCAGTGGCTATTGAATTTGAATCGAATACATATTGATGGAGAATTAAATGGATCAAGAATGTTATTTATTTGGTCGATATTGATTTCCATTAGAGCCAGGTTCTCATCCTCGTTTAGAAACCCTTTCTGGCCTCTCCTCTTCTGTATATTTGTTTACATTTTAGTCCAACCAGCCCAGTTTTTACTTTAAATGTCCATGCAACTGGCGAATTTTTGAACGCGTCGTTAAAGTACGTATGCTCTACATGGTGGTTTAGCCATGTATGCCATTTTTCGCATCGTCTAAATTTGTCCCTCATAGCTTCCAAAATATCCTTTGTGTTTTTGCTCTATATATCTGTGTTTAAGATACAATTACCACTATCAATGCCTGCATTAACGCTGATTGTCTGTCATTCTCTAAATCAGTAAATTTTCCGTTCTATATAACTTTTTTGGATAACAGATAGGGTAGCTTATGTTCTTCATATCGGGAGATTGTTTTTTGAAGCTTTAGTACCGAAAGATGTAGATCAGGGACTACCGTTTCTAGATTTAATGCCGTAATTTGGAGTAAAATTTTTATGGAGTATCTCTATGTATTTTATCTATCTCGTTAGAGCCGTCATATCCCCGTACTTGCGCTCCATAACAATAAATAGCCTGTGATAAGTCCTTAAAGTTTTTAAATTTAGATTCTTTTTGGCAAAAAATATTGCCATGTGGTGTTTAAGCTAGATCTAGCGATGTCTTCCCTTTCCTTTAGATGTTCATTTAACGATAATCCCGGTGTCATTATTATCCCAAGTATTTGTTTTTGGATACCACTTCAAAGATCTTCACTAGCAGGCTACCTAAAATTTTTCTAAAAAGGTCGAATAACAATGGACTTATTAAACAGCCTTGCTTTACACCCATACTCGTTTCAAAATAGTCTCATATTTTAGTCCCATCCCAAACTGCCGCTTTGGTTTTGGTGTAAGAGCATGTACAGTACTGCTTCGGAGTAAGTTTAGGTATTTTTCTCTTCTCTAACATGTTGGAATACGATTTTGCTAGAAGAGTTAGGAAATTGTCTGGAGCTTTTAAAAACATTTCATAAGGAACTCGATCTGCACCTGGAACGCCTCTCAATTCAGTCGTTCGGACTCGGCATAAAATTGTAGGTCCCTTCCATTCGTCCCAAAAATAGAAACTCACACAAAACGAATGGTTGCGAGAAGCTAGGCCTTGGGTGTCTACCCGCCTGTTGCGCCACCTATTTATTTATTTATTTTTTTTTTTAAAGCTTTCCAATACTACCCAATTTTGGAAACTTAAGTGTAATCACTTGTAGCTTGGACAAATGGCAAGCTACTTAGCTGTCAATGATTTGACAAGTTCATTTGAATTTTACGACAACATTTGCACAACTAAGGTACCTACCCATGTATTGTGCTCGCAATTTTAATTTTAATACATAGAGCATTTTATGAACTTATTGATTTTTTTCGTTTTAAAAAAATATTGTTAGGCTACCGGATCGTAGCGCCAAACTTGGACCCACTGAAATATACAGGAAAAATTTCATCAAAATATGTCCAACCGTTTAGGAGGAAGTTCAGTGACAACACAAGTACCGTACAAAGGAAGGACATAAAGGGTGTTTTTTTAAATGTTCGATTTTTAAACTGGCAACAATGTTTCTACAGACTGTCAATTTTGCATTTGAAAATTGATTTGTGGTTAGCACGTTTTTCCATTTTACAATGAATAGATTAACGCCAGAACAACGCGTGCTAATTGTGGAAATTGTTATAAAACTATGGTTCGGTTCGTTAAACTTATCGTGCGCTACGATACGGTCGACATAAACGTCTATCTGAGCTAGTTATTCGGAACATAATAGGTTGTTTTCGCACCATATCTACTCTAGTCTCTAGTAGATAATACATATCTCCAAAGACGACAAACAGTGCGAACTGAAGAAGTGTATTGAGGTGAATCCGAATAAGTCGATTCGCCATCGTGCACAGCAATATGAATTATGACCTGTGCCATAAATGCCCGATCCACTTTCTGCATGATTTTACGAAATGATCAGCTTAAAAGGTTATAAGATCTAGCTTGTGCAAGAGTTGAAACCGCGTGACGATTATACGCGTCGTAGGTTCAGTAAATAGAGCGAAACCATGATTTTACTACCTTCATCCTCATATTCAATGCAAAATTGCATTCTCCGATGGAATACACGATTCTGTGATCTCACACTTTTAGACTACTTTATTTAGGGGTATGTGAAGTCACTTGTCTATGCCGATAAACCAGAGACGTTGGACGATTTGAAAGTCAACATTCGCCGTGTTATTAATGATATACGAGCCCAGTATATTAAAAAATAGTTGCTGAATAAAGTTGTCGAAAATTTGACATCACGATTGCGCTTCATTCGAACTAGCCGTGGCGCGTATATGCCCGTAATCATTTCTAAACAGAAATGGCATAAAATTATCTTTAAAAAGCTTTATTATTTGAATTTGAATACCTCAAAAAATAACCGTCCTTTATAAAGATGTAGCTGTCACAAACCAGTAAGAATAGACCGTGCGTCGACTCCTTCACATAACGGACTTTGCCTACAAGCTGCCGGCGGGCCCAGGATTTTTCATGTATTGGTGCTGTACGAAATCAAAGGAGCGCCATTAACGCACGCATACTTGAAAAATCCTAGGCCCATGGTATAGCATGGAAAATCATTGCCGCCATAAATTTTGACATTTACACGTATTCACAGATAGGGTAATATTTTCCGGGGAGAATTGGCTAGGTGCACGGGAAGTCGGCGTTCTAGTTCTTACTGGTTTGTGGTAGCTGTACTCGCTTGCTCGTGCTCAGGAATTAAATATATTGCGTAGATAATATTCTTGTCTTTCAGGACAGGGTAAAGCATATCAATGATCCATATTGTACAAACTTTGGTTCCCATTACTGTTGATAGCGTTAGGAATAGGTGTGTTTTTCTGAAAGCTCGCCAGCCAGCAGTTCATTTGGACAATTGCCAGCAAGCTGAAGCCAGCCTAACTTTTATATCGTCAAGTTGGTACCAATGATTTCCTTTGTGCATGAACACACGATTATGAGCATGACTTTCATTCCCATGAACGATTGGCTACACTACACACAAAAACAAGGCGTCATTTAAATTTAAAAAAAATTGGCAGGTAAAGGAATAGTGAACTTGCACTGTGCACTTGTGCATTCCCATTAACGTGCGTGCGTCGTGTCCAGACGCAGAGAGATAGGTCGATTTTACGTGGTTAGAATAATGAGGTAGATCGTAGATTGTATAGAAAATGCAACGAAAATCCACTTTTAGGAATAATTCTCGCATGGTCATGAAGATTCTTTTCGATACAAATACAAATCTTCATTTGATATTTGCGTTGATGAAGTGAGGACGTCAAAAACGGGCGTCCGCTTCGGCTTTAGCATAGAATTTGTTTGTGTTTTCAATTTCAATATTCCTTTACCTGTCAAATTTTATTTCATTTTAATAGAGAATCCTCGCAAAACTTCAGTATCAAATGAGAAAAAGAAAAAATGACAGATACAAAACATACGAAATTTTATATGGCGGGAGTTTTGAAAACATGATGCCTTAAATTTATTTGATAACCCATAGATGGCGTAGGTTGGGTAAGATATGCGCGCTTCTAATTTGGGGTATATTGTATATATACCAAAAACTATCGGTAAATGTATCTATTTCAATGTATGGGAATCCTATCGCCAACATTTAGCGCTCCACATCCAGGTGCTTTTCCTTCCACTTTTGACTGAGATTATCTTTAAATTTTGAATTAAAATTATTTGTTCTGATGGTGATTATTAAATTTGTACAACTGTCCTGTCGACTGAAACAGTACTTTCTTGGGTTTGGCACATTATTGGCAAGATTTGCGATCCCTCTCACTAGCATATATGTGTAGTTAAAATTGTTAGATCTCTCAGTGAAATTGTATTTTTTAAGTACCTAAAGATAATTTCCAGAGAAAATATTTATTTTTAATCTAACGTTTTTTAATATTCTTAAAATTTTAATCTTACACTACGGAAAAATATTCCCCACGTGCGTCGCGCCGGCCGTACCACCACCAAATGTAGTCTTGGGAAGAAGAAATATGCGTCCATTATGTGGTGGAATATACTAAGGATCCAATATTGTGAAATCCTTATGCAAAACATGTATGTATTTATTATGCCTACATTTGCCCATGTGGAAGAACAAATAGCTAACGTCACTCACTGGAAATGGGCTAATGGCATACAATAAACTATTAGCCAAACACCAGTGAATTCTAACATTTATACAAAATTTTCAATTCAATTTGAATTCCTTATTATTATTCTGTTGATTTGCAGGCAACAGTTAACACCGTAATGATGGTGAGTTTGGTGAACTCAATTCCAAAATTCACATTTCACAAATAGCTGTACATGGGTGCGGGTACTATGATTGAGTGTGAATCCCGCCGTATTTAAATATTTCCAATTTCCCACCAGCTACGGCAATCTTCAGCAAAAAGTTTCCTCTCATTTGTCTACTACACACGTGGAATTTATTACATTTTTCTCGGCGTCCAATAAGTAACACTCTCATTAATCAAAACAAAATCATCCCTTCGTTTAAAATATGCCAAACATGAAATGTAAATAAAAATGTTCATCGTCGTCGATTGCTTTTCCAAAATGGAAGATAAAACAAAAATTCCAACCGCCAGATAGCAAAATCACCTCCAATGTCCTGTATCATGCACAGTGTTTGCTAACATCAGGGAGCACACCTTCAATCTACATAACCATATGATGTTTACACAAACGCCATACCACCTGTCATGGTCCTTACTCGGCATTTCGGCAAAAACGTCACATACATTTGTCTTGCTGAATGAGAAAATGCTGACAATCGAAAAAAAGGCACTATAACAAGAGCGCAATCCTTTTGTCATTCGGACTTCTTCGAAAACCCCACCCCCCCTATATAAGCATGGCATAACAATCATCGTGCCATAATTTCGATACAATATTCGCTCTACTCATCCCATTTTAATCATAAATTCTCACATCAAAATTACTAGGATTTTTCACATCCTTCCAACGATCGTATAGTATGGGGCGAGCTACATGTCTTCTTGACACCTGACACCGTCATCGCGTCACCGTCGCCATCATCATTGTCATTGCCATTGCTATATGGTATCCTTTTGGCCCCCCATCAAAAAGAGAAGAGTGTAGCGTTGCAGAAAATAATGGAGCACTATACATATGAGTGGATTCTTATGCGAATGAGGGATTTTATTAGCAGCTTTGCTGTGGAGGGTAGCGGAAGGTGATATCCTTTAACCCCTCGAATACGAGTACACCTCTCATTCCAACTTAGCCCGCATGTCTATTTGTACTGTACCGACGCAGAGAGATGTGTGATGTGTCCTTAGATTTGAATAAAAATTTCATGCAAATTTACAAATTTTATTTCGCAATTTCTCCGAATGACAATGGATGTTGTCTCACGAGCAGCAGCAGTAGCAGCACCCTGAAGAAGGCACAAAAAATATGGATAAGCTGATGGAAGAATTCTCTGCAGATTCACATATAGATCAGGAATCTAGATACAACAATGTAAAAATATCTGAAATTCTTGGAATTGCTGTCAACTTCTTGGTAGCACACCATGCATGATGGCGACGAAGGCGATGACAATGACGATGGGCGACACGACAAAAGGACTTGTATAGAAGAATAAGGATATCCTTGTGATTTTGCATGCGATATGGAATGCTGTCGATTGAATAACTGGATGGTAATGCATGATGTGATGACGATGAGTGTACTGTATAGTGTATGACGTCAAGCAGCGCTTCTGCGGGGGGGCGTATACTCAGACTTTTGATCAATCAGGATTGTATATGGCTTTGATTCGAGGAACCTGAAGTATTAGCATATCATCAAGCGATAAGATATTAAGGACGTAAATTGTTCTATTGTATCGCACATAGACACACGTGGTATTTGTACTCGTACTCGTGCCTTTATGTCACATGTGGATTAGCAATGCAATAGATACACAGAGACTGTTGGTGTGGGTGAAAACTATCCTTTTGTCCTTTTCCTGGTATAGTGTTTGAGTGGATTCCAGTAAGGGAAATCCTTTGTTTGCTCAATTATATGAATTGAATGCATGATACAATGGAAATTGATTCCTATTTCCTTTTTAAAATAAAAGACTGTTGAGAAAAGGAACGCTTTTGCATGATTTCAGCAATGCGCTTCATTTTGCAGTGCAAAATCTTATGTAATGATAGAGAATAACGTGGGGACATGCACTATAGGCAATGTTTTATTCATGAGAATCTATTTTCAGCAAATGCAAAACACACGGGGCGCATGGTGTGATGAGGATGACGATTAGTATAGTAAAGGTAGAAACATTGTAAGCCATTGACTTTAATTAAGTATATGGGGATACTGTGTATAATTTATCTATCTCCGCTTAAACAATTGCATACAATTCAAAAAGCTTGCTATACAAAAAAAGTACTGATCAACTATTATAATCTGTCTTCAAATGTCCAATTATTCACAGTCATTTTCAAACTTGTGGTTTAATCAATTCTATCTTTCATTATGTACAGGATCCGATAGAAAGTGCGAAGGGTTTTACAAAAATCGTAAAGTTTTCTACAAACAAAAAATATTTAGCAGATACTAGTTCAACTTTTCATAGCATTTGAGAAAATCAAGTGTGAAAAATCGCATCTTTCATGTGGTGGCCATGATCAGCGAATAATGGAGGCGAGTGTAGAATGCCGAGTGTATCACATATCATCTATTAATCTTCCGCCATCAACTTTAATCACCAGGGCAATCTCTCTTAGAAAAGTGGATCTTAATCCCACCATGTCATCATGCGCCTACCAACAGATAATAACACGCATTTCAGAGCGCATCTTAGATGCTTGGCCATCAGAGACGTGGTTAACGTGACGAAAATCATCGAATCCTGGACCGCTCCATAAAGATACATATGTAGCTATCCGATAGTACCTGGGTTCCGAACCTGGGGGTAATTACCCCCGCGGGGGTAAAACAGCTATTATGCGGGGGTAATAATGTCAGGTAGTAGATAATACATTTTATAACCATTATAATTAAATCAAAATTTTGAACTCATCGAAATCAAACTAAAACTCGTTTCTTGACCATAATTTTTAAACCCTTTGAATTGGTGCAAGATTTTCTTTAAAAATCTCCGTTCTCAATATATTTGCGTCTCAAAAGTTCGCAATTATTTTTGCATAGACGGACCCGTAGACTTTTTTTAATAAAAATATTTCCTGAGATTAGCGGAGTCAAAAACAAAAGTAAACTATGTATTCGCGTCTCTGGGGTACGTGTAAATGTAATTTGAGCGCGGCAGGAGTCCGATAGATGGTTTCTATTTTTCTTTCGATTCGAGAAATTGTGCTACCTAGTGAAGCAGCAATGTCGCTCTTCCGGGCCAATAGCAGAAGTGTCAGAAAGATGTGAGGGCGGGAGCCGGTAGGCCGAGCAGCGGCGAATTTTGCTCACTTTTTCAGTAAAAAAAAGTTCGTAATTTTTCCAAAATATGGCTTCAGTAATCTGTATCTCGCATTTCATACGTGATATCGATGGCTTTGGAAAGATTAGATTTCTTACAAAAAAAATTTTCTGATAGTTTTCTTTTTCGTTGACCCTTTGAGCGCACGTTAAACATGGATAGGTTACTAGCATAGAGAAAATACGGCATATTTAACAGTTTTTCTTGCAATAACGCAAGTTAGGCGGCTAAAATGTGAATAGTGTTTATAATGGTCCTCGATTCCGTTCGAGAAATTTCCATGTCAAAGATGCATCGCGCTCTGAAAGGCCAATTGTCGAAAATGTCGACAAAATCGTCGAGTCTGACCGTCATTTAAGCACTGTTTCCACTGCCCAGAAGCTAAACATTCCACAAAAAACCGTTTGGAACCATTTGAATAAGGATGGACGATGGATACAAAAAGGAGCAAATAAAGCCTTGAATTTATGCAAAAATAATGAACTTCTTTTTATTACTGTCTGAGTAATTGGTAAATGACGAATCTGACAAAATAACATATAAAAATTCCGTGGTTCAATATATGTAGATATATCCTCATCAGTCATATACTCACTGAGGCAATATTTCCCGGACATGGATAATCGTCAGTCAAAATCTTGGATATTAACACCGTTTGGTAGTAATGAATGATGGAATTTTTAAAGACGAAGATGTGGCAACCAAAGCAGAATTTCTAGGACTACGCGAGGATAACACTTTTAAAGCACATTTACAAAATTATGACCTTGGTACATTTTGGCAAAAGTGGGTATGTACCGAATATCCTACTATAGCTGAAAGAGCTCCAAAAATCTTAATACCGTTGCAACCACCTTCAGATGCCAAAGTGGTTTCTCAAGTTTACAGTAACAGGGGGTAAAATATTTTGAGCTAATAGGTCAAAGGGGTAACTACATTGAAAAGGTTAGGAACCAATGCGATAGTACCTCAACCTCAGCATACTTTCGCCTTTTAACTTCGTTGTCTTTTCGCCGTCGTCGATCTTCAGTTTGAGAGAGGTCTTCACATCGTTGGTTAAAAAAATCGATCTAAATATCTTGCTATATGGCAAAAATTTCGACGAGTCCGAAATGACTTCAACTCCGTGATACGACTTGTGGCAAAAAATACTTCACTGTCCCAGTGGTAGTAAATAGTTTTGATCTTTCGTGAAAAATATTAAGAACTCCACCTCGTCGTCAATTCCTAGACTCGTTTACAATGACACTCCAGCTGTAAGCTCTATCGAGAAAGCAAATCTGTTGGCTGATGTGCAATTCGCAGCTAGGTCCAACATTCCAGATTGGCTCATATGTCTCCACCTGTACTCGATAGTGTCGAATACTTCATGCGACAAAAATACATTTTCGCACTCGCACAGTACCAAGATTGTCTTAACATTCACAAATCCGCTGGTCCAGATGGTACATCTATCATAATTTTGAAGAGCTGGTAAAACCACTGCGTATAAGCTTTTTCACTTGTCCTACTTTTCTGGACTCTTTCCGAGTAGATGGAAAACTGATGCATGTTCAGCCTGTTCCTAAAAAATTCTTCTTCACCCACCCAAGTCCATTCTTTCCAAGGTCATGGAAATGCTAATAAATTCTCAGCTTATAGGAAATGTCTTGAATCACGAAAACTTCTTAATGACCGGCAATATGGTTTTCGTGGCAATAGGTCCACTGGTGATTTGATGACCAAAATGTGGAACCAATCTCTTCACCACCCTGGTAAAACGAGGATTGTTGCGGTTTATACTTCGCATTTGACAGAGTTTGGCACAAAGCTCATTTGTCGAAAATGCATGCCTATATGGGATCGACGGCCGCGTCTCTTCTTCAATAGATTACAATCTGCGTTTCGGGCTGTTCAATTAAAGTTGTTTTGGACGGTTTCAAGTCTGCAATTCACTATATAAATGCTGGTGTTTCCCAAGGCTCTGTTTTATCTCTGACACTCTTTCACGTATTCGTCTGTTACTCCTAATCCAATACACTCTTTCGCTGATGATAGCACCCTCAGTTTTTCATACTCGTTCCCTGACTCACGTCACTGCTCTTCCCATCTCGACAGCATTATGAAATGGGGTACAACCAATAGAGTGGAATTTAATGCTTCCAAAAGATAATGCTGTCTTTTATCATTAAATTAAAACCTGAACGTGAACCCTTACCCATTTTCCCTGAATGGGACTTGCATCGATCGACGAAACCAAATGACTTTCCATACTCGGTATGTGTATTAACGACAAACTCTGCTGAAATGACAACATATATAAAGTCGCCAAAAACGCTTCGAAACCTATAGGTTTCTTACATCGATGTAAGAACTACTTTACACCCTTCGACTTAGCTTCAATATACAAAGCCTTTATTCGGTCTAAGCTTGAGTACAACACTTCTGCCTATTCTTATTTTATCGATATTTTTACCACCAATGCTCTGATACCACATTTGTATGGTATGGTGTGTCATGACGCTGAATATTCACACTCGTCCGTCATCTGTCTTATCTCTTCTGTCTCTTGTCTTCTGCCTTCTGTCTTCTGTCTTCTGTCTTCTGTCTTCTGTCTTCTGTCTTCTGTCTTCTGTCTTCTGTCTTCTGTCTTCTGTCTTCTGTCTTCTGTCTTCTGTCTTCTGTCTTCTGTCTTCTGTCTTCTGTCTTCTGTCTTCTGTCTTCTGTCTTCTGTCTTCTGTCTTCTGTCTTCTGTCTTCTGTCTTCTGTCTTCTGTCTTCTGTCTTCTGTCTTCTGTCTTCTGTCTTCTGTCTTCTGTCTTCTGTCTTCTGTCTTCTGTCTTCTGTCTTCTGTCTTCTGTCTTCTGTCTTCTGTCTTCTGTCTTCTGTCTCCTGTCTTCTGTCTTCTGTCTTCTGTCTTCTGTCTTCTGTCTCTTGTCTTCTGTCTCTTGTCTTCTGCCTAGCATAGCATTCTCTTTTAGTCGATCTTCTTCTGTCTTCTGTCTAGCATAACATTCTCTCCCCCTTTAGTCGATCTTCAAGATCAATATGAGTGTGGACTTCATTTCGTTGGTTAAATATTTGTTTAGAATATATTTAGAAAAACAGTCCAAATATCGTGCTTCTCAATTCAGGTCTTCAGACTCGATCCCTTCCATTCGCCCTAAAAATACAAACTCACACGATTGTTAGAAGCTAGTTCTAGGAAAAGCATCTACGTACCTGTTGCACCAACTTTTTGTTGATTTTTTTTGTGTGGGATTTAATAGGGTACCGGACTGGATGAAATAAAAATGTTACCTCTAGTCCGAAAGTAGTATTTCTTGGGGAAACCTCAGATCCAATGAATTATACCTCATCACACCCCGCACACGTGGCACAAAGCACATTACCGCATAATATTGCTAGAAAATATATCTAGGTATAAATATTTTGAAAAAGTGTAATGGTAGATCCTACACCATGCTACTGTTCCAACAGTTTTGGAATGCACATCAATTTAGGCAAATACCACTCTTGTAGGTATAGGTATTCCAAACACTTAACCGTTCCTTCGTAAAAATGCATTCACTTTGGAAATTTATGAACTCTAGAACGACAAGGTGGCTCAAAAATGTAATACGCTCCAAAATATATCCACTGGCCCGGAAACGACATCGACCGGTGAGATAAAAGCCCGCTGGAGGCTCAAAAATTGCATTCAACACAATATGGGAAGCAAAACATACCCTAAAAGGGAACATTCGGGGTATTTCCTTTTCTTCCATTTTCCCAAACTCGTGCATATATACTTTTTTTGTTTTGCCACCCACCAAGAATCCAATTATGATGACAAATTTTTCGGTTTTTTGTTGATCCTTTTTTGGCTGCAGCCAAAAATGTGCATTGTACCTGAGGTGGATCCTATGTGACGGAACCGTTGTTGTTGGCTGATGGTTGGCTGGTTGGCGGCTGGCATGACAGCATCCCTTTTTCGCTCTATTTTCATATTCTTAACAAAAATTGGAATTGAAGTGGAAGAGTGCGCACTATGAAAGGATTCTTAGAGCGCTGGGCCCTTTATTATTCTTAGATGTGCTTCCAAGGATACGTTACGTATACCATGTAAGCCTTTCATAACCAGTTCCCTTGGCCTGACTCCAGCTGCTGCTGTGGAGACGGTTTCGCCACGTCCTATTATTTCCGTTTTATTTGTTTATTTTGTTGTGTTTTCTTTATGATTTTTCAGCGATGTTGCTGCTGGTGGGAGAGACGTTTTATCTAAACAGGCTGAAAAGAAACCTTCATCTGGTTTTGTATTCTTATGCGAGTTGACTCTTCGGTGCATAAAGTCAAATGAAAACGGAAGACGGTGTTCTTTGGATATGAGATGGCGGTTTTTTTTTTTTTTTTTGGTGATGGTGAATGGTGGAAGGGCGTATCCTCTGAGGATTCAGACAATTTCAAGATTATGAGAGATCATGAGTGAATCCAACCATGTGGTCCGCAATATTATGATATTCTTTATGTCGCGTGGCTGAATCAGCCGGGTAGCTATTTGTTTGTTTGAGATCGCAGATAAACCTGTGGTTGACATTGCCTGTCAGTTTTTGCATGGGAAAATATCAGAATATCAGGTTGTGGGTAATGTATTTTGTTAGCATTGCCGCTTGGAAAAGGAACAAAGATAAACAGACGGAGTTATTGTTATCTTGGGGCGGCTATGTAGGGTAAATTCGGTTGTAAAGGACAATGGTTTTTCAATGCAGTGAATTCTACCGTAAGTCTTTGTATTTATGTTGCAGGTAATTTTATTATACAAATACTATAGAAAATGACCTGGATCCGTTCAAAACATTGACTAATTATGGTGACCGTGAGTTGTAGAAGTTGTGTCCAGGGGTATAGCAATATCCAAGCTTAAGAACAACAAAGCTGCAGGGCCTGATGGTCTACCTGCCGAGCTTTTTAGAGCAGCCGGAGATGACCTGGTAGAGAGCATTCCCCAACTCATCTCCAAAATTTGATCTGATGTATGGAATCTCAGCATCGTTTGCCCGGTCCACAAGAAAGGAGACCCCTTCAACTGCGTCAACTACAAAGGTATCAGTCTCCGTAACATTGCATACAAGATCCTGTCTGCCATATTGTGTGAACGCCTTAAACCCTTTGTAAATAACCTGATTGGCCCCAATCAGTACGGTTTTAGGCCAGTAAAGTCCACGTTGATAAAATTTTCACACTTAGGCATATCCTGGAAAAAACCCAAGAAGTGCAAATCGATACTCATCATCTTTTCATAGATTTCAAGGCCGCGTACGACAGCATCTATGTATAGACGCGAGCTATACAGAGCCATGTCTAGTTTTGGCATCCCTGCAAAACTCGTTCGATTGTGTAGGATGACAATGGAGAAAGCTCGCTGCTGCATCAAGGTCGGTAACGCCCTCACCGATACCTTTGATGTCAAAAGAGGATTTAGACAAGGTGACGCGCTGTCGTGCGATTTTTTCAACATCATACTTGAAAGAATCGTCCGGAACTCACAGGCCAACACGCAAGGCACGATCTTTCGAAAGTCTGTCCAATTACTTGCATACGCCGATGATATTGACATAATTGGTAGAACACAGCGGGCTGTTACTGGTACGTTTGCTAGTATAGAAACGGAAGCGGCTAAAATGGGTCTAGCGGTCAACGAGGGCAAAATCAACTATATGCTGTCAACAAGAAGGGACACCCAACATCGTAGAATCGGACAAAACATCACGATCGACAGCTATAACTTTGAGGTAGTGAGGGACTTTATCTACCTCGGTTCTGCTATAAACTCTAACAACAACATCTCAGAAGAAATTAAACGAAGAATAACTCTTGCCAACCGCTGTTTCTTTGGGCTAAGAAGGCAATTGAGTAGCAGAGCCCTATCCCGAACAACAAAGGAGATTCTGTATAAGACCTTGATCATCCCAGTCCTGCTTTATGGCCCTGAAGCTTGGACTCTATCTAAAGCGGATGAAGATATCCTCGGTCGCTACGGGAGAAAGATTCTTCGTAAAATTTTCGGTCCCATTTGCGTTGACGGGCTTTGGAGAAGGAGATTCAACCACGAACTATACGAGCTGTACAGCGATATCGACCTGGTCAAAAAACTGCGAGTAAGTCGTTTAAGATGGCTAGGACATGTGGAGCGGATGAAAACAAATGCTCCAGCTCGTAGAGTCTTCGAGTCTAACCCGGAGGGACAACGCAGTAGAGGAAGACCTCGCCTTAAGTGGTGCGCGCAAGTCGAAGGTGACCTCAACCGACTATAGGAGTGAGCAACTGGAGCCAGTTATCTAAGGACCATGCTAACTGGAGAGGCGTGTTAGCTGAGGCCTCGGTTCACCGCAAACTCTAGAGCCCCCTAAGAAGAAAGAAGAAGAAGAAGAAGGAAGTCATATTGCACGATCAGTGGTTGTCTACTCTATCAGTTTATTGACCTAAAAATCGAAAACCAACGAAATATTCACTTTAGGCCAAAATCCTTGTAAAACAAAACAGTTCACCATCGATGCCACATCGATGCCACCTTTTTTAAGGTCGCATGTCAAAGTGTGATTTCAATGGATTACTAATCCTGCAAAACCTATTCACTTGGAGATGGAGATGATCCCTCAGCACATTGATACTACTATACTCGTTAATGCGCTATTGTCAATTATTTAACTAGGCCTTGCCGAGAATAGCCGAGAAGATCACATGCGTCCCAGTCCAGTTGTATAGTTAAAAAATAGGCTTTTGAAATCGACAAATTTCATAGTGAGCCACGGTAAAAACTGAGTGAAACTTATCACTTAACCAACAGTCTTGCAATTTCTGTGGTTTCATCAGGCATACAAGAATTAGTTTCAGAACTTGTGGCAAGATACCCACCCAACGTTGTGCTAGTGGGGATAAGTGGTCATGTGTTGTATGCCTGAGCCTCAAGTGCCTGCAAACCCCACTTGTTATAGGTCGCACCGATTGGCAGCGCCAGTGCCACACAATTGACTGCTAGAGAGTCATGCTTAGCGACTTTCTCCTTCCTCAATTGGATCAATTGGGCCTAAAGAATATGTGATTTCAACAAGATGGAGCAATGGCGCATAATGCATGACGCATGAGCCAAACTGAAATTCTGATAGCTGCATTTTCGGTTCGCCTAATCTCTCGTTTTGGCGATAATTGCACTGGCCGGCAAGATTGCCAGTGGAGTTTTTTTTTGTAAGTTACAAGGTATCTCAACTAGCCTCTCAAGGCCCTCCAAGACAATATCCGTCAAGAGTACGAGAACCTATCACTGGAAGTTCTTTCAAGAGTGATTGAAAATTTCCGAATAGTCATCAATTCTAGCGGCGGCAACTCAGCTGATATAATTTTCTTGACTTATTGAAAGAAAATCTACGACATCCAAACAAAATTCTTAAAAAAAATACAGCCAAAGAATATCGGGTGATAAAGTTTGCACCACCTTTTATAACTATTCAGGTTCTTGCACTGCCCGAGGTTTTGTTCGCCGGATTGTGGCATATTCATACAAAATTAAGAACAAAATATACATATATAAATTTTGAGAATTTAAATTCACCACGAATGTATCCTTTTTCAAACTCAACCGTCGATCTATCCACCCAAGACAAAAACCGGATAGAGGCATTTGAACGCTGCTCATGGCGAATTATACCAATTTGTGTGGATATTTTCGAAAATCGAACGCCACATTTGTCACTTTCTTTCGAAAATGAAAGCTATTTAAGCCTGTGCCTATCTATCTGTCTTCCTTTTCTATAAAACACTTTGATCGTGGACTGGACCACTGCATGGCACGATGTAAGTTTCCTCCGGTGAGGTTAAGATTTTTTGCATTTGCGATTTTTAATTGATTCCCTTCGAATCGTCCTAATTTTAAGCGTGTAATTTTTTTTATTGCATAGAATCTTGAGTGCTGGAAAAAGTAAGCAAAAGTGCGGTAACCACCACAGAGGAATCTTCAATAAAAATCCTTCACACGCGGCGCGAATTTAGTTTGCTTTAAGCCAACCACGCGCATCCTAAAATCTTGTGGAAAATTTATTAGAAATCCACAAAGGTAAGCCCGCAGCCAATTTTTTTTTACAATATGTTTTAATCAGCCAATTTAAACAGGCATTGCGCATTGTCTTTAGCTGAGACCGAAAATCTGGTGTCCCAGTGCTCCGCTAAAGTCATTTGATTAGGTATCACCCCGTTTTGCGACAAAACACACGAGAGTGACTCTCACAGTGATTCGCACTCAGGTAATATCACACCACATGGACGCAAACTAGCCCCCGCAAAAGAAGTCAACAAGTCCTCCAACCCGCCTGTTCCGTACACCACCACTCCAACCATCACAGGTACATGGTAGTCACCCACGCCAAAAGCAGTCCGCATAAATTAACAAAATTGAAAGTGTTATAAAAGTGTCACAAAAAAACAACAAAAATTAACTCTAAAACTATCAAGAACACACCTATTTTACCTAGATCTAATAATTTAAACAAAAAAACCCATCATTCATACCACAAGAAAACATCCAACAACATCATATCATCAAGCACATGCATCCCGTTGGATCAATCAGATCCCTAAAACATCAATACCAGTTCCAGTCATACAACAAACATTCATCCCAATCAAAATCAACCATTACCTTACATTAATTAATCATTCATAGTGAATTCATAGTCACATAAAAACTCAATTTAATATTTTCTTGCTTGCTTATATACATACTTAAACTTAACTTATTTACTTTAAACCTAAACTTACATATAATTCTTAAAAACATAGCCATTGAAAATACTAGTGCTTTAAATTCTAACAAAAGGTACATAAATTCATCAGCGGAACTTTGTGCACAAATTTCATCGCTCCAGAATCAGCATATACAAAACGTGAGTACATTGCCAATTTACTTATTTTCTATGGCTTAACTATACCTACTTAAAATTACTTTGATACCTACATAAATTTAAATTTCTTAATATCTAATTATATATATTTTAAAATTGTATCTAAATTGATAGTGAATATACCTAGAGTGTTGGGTTAATTTATCGGTCGACCTTATCGACATCCAAATCAGCCATTTATCTTGATTAGATATTATCAATATTAATAATTCATCATATAAACTTGAACTATACATACTATGAATTTACGTCCTACAAAAACAAATAAAATAGTTTTAAGAGAATATTTTTTCTCTTTATTTGATGCACACGTGCTTAGCATATAATTTAGATTTTTACCAATAATAAAGATTTGATGCTCTCATCATTGACATGTTAAACAATTCTGTTTTCTCTTTGGTAAACATGAGTATGTGGTAAATATTTTTTTTGTCGTTGAGATGAGTCGCTGAAAGAAGTTTTCGTGATCTCGAGTTAGGGACTATTCCAATAGAGATTGAGGAAGGAATAGTCACGGTGCGATGGCTACTGTCAGTCGCAAGGGGAGGGTTCCTCCAAGTGTCACTACACCTAAGACACCCCAAAGTAATAAGAACGTTCATAATACCCACCTTATCATCATACAATAGTATTACTGCCAGTTTTGCAGTGATAACTTGACCTTATGTCACAATTTCAGTTTTCTTCCTTCTTTTTATTTCATTTTCGGCACGATAATTTTAGTAAGCATAGGGTACATAGCAGCAAGATCCCGCCCCACCTACGAGTTAATGCCGTGCAACCGCAAGCGTGCCGATGCTGCTGCCAAATAGGATATTTCACTCCATCCCTATACCCCCTTTAGCTTACAGGATCCAGGATTTGCCTATAAAGAAACACCAAACTTTGGTAAAGAGGTATTTCAGTACCCAACTTTTAACTAATGTCTTATGATTAACTTAACAATGATTAGATTCTAAGTTTAGGCTAACGTTGAGTATTCAGTATACGGCCCAACAAAAAGCGTGGCTCCGTACTACAGAAAGAGGCCCGCCCAACACCATGCGTGGCTCCGTTCCGTACTACAAGAAGCGGGCCCAACGACAAGCGTGGCTCCGTACTACAGAAAGCGGCCCAATGGCAAACGTGGCTCCGATATAAAGCAGGACAGCCATGATAGGTGCTGATGCTGACACTGCGGATTTAAGGCCAGCTTCCTAAAGGAAACTTGGCCACCGACAATTTAGAACACTGACCGAGGTCAACTTCCATACAGGAATATTATCTGGTACACTAGATTAGTATGATCAACACGTAGACAGTAGGCAAGTCTGCCCGAATGGCAATTTCATTCGGGTACTCATGCAATTTTCTCCACTTAGTCAGTGTGAATTATAAGTGACGAATGAAAATCTCTTATGTTACATAAAAATGTGGCGTACGGGGACGTTTCGTTACAAAACATGTAACTATAAACGCACAAGCTTCTTCTATATTATAATAACAGCTCTATATACACAAATCCAACCTCAATAGGTATGGGCTTAAGTTGTCAATTAGTCAAATCCGTACAAATAATTGGACTTCAATCACTTGTTTGCACGCCCTTTATAGTCACCCAGCCGATTGGATAATGACATTCATAAAATTAAAGCCCACCAGCCTAACCTCCCCCCATCAAAGGTTACAACTTAAGTTAAATTAAAATCAATTTCAGTCGAAATGAAAATCTCCGCGAAAACCTTTTATCAAGCGATGAAAATTGAAATCATCGCTACCTCCAAACGCGAAAATGAATCCCTGGGGGTAATTTTCCAAAATCTCAAATTCTATTATCACTTGAAAAGGAATTACTACCTCTTACTACTCGAACTTGATGATTGCTATCGAACGACGCCAACGACGCCAACGACGACGACGCGACGTGGGCAGCACTGGCGACGCACGGAGGGACAGACTTGGAATTGTAATTCGTATTCATTAAAACATCAAAACGAAATCTCCGGTGCTTAGGGTTAATTCCTTTTGCCATTAGCTAAGACGTGTTTACGAATGTTTTTCCTTTGTGTGTACTCCGCAGCGTGGGTGTCACGCAATACACCGCCACAATTGGTATTCCGCATGACATTAATTCGAATTTAATAACCACTCTTGGTGACAGCGAATTGCTAACCTTTTACACCCTCGCAATCACGCACCCCTCATATCGATCTGGCGGCCACCGCCCGGCGTTGGATTATAAAAACAAGAGAAGAGACATTTGAATTGGAATTGAAACAACTGCGTGATTCATCATTACGATGAGTGTCTCCTTGTTTCTCCTACTCTGGACATTTACAACTTCTATAGAATACTTCGACTACAACACCTTTACCACTGAAGTGCTCTTCCAGGATAATTGCACGCTCTCGACTCCGTCTTTGAATTCTGTTGAATTCTATATACGATACCCTACTGTGGTTGGAGTTAATTGCTTTGGAAATTCCTTTGCTCCTAGTAATTAATTGACATATCTGCAGTAGGAGTCCTGCCGCTGCGCCATAATTCTGAGAGTTTTGTCGCGTAAGATGAGCCGAGTGGTGAGTGCTTCAGTTTTCGCCACAATCAAGTACGCGCCACTCGTAGAAGCGCAACAGACGAACACTTATGTTTCGTACTCGTTCTGTTGTAACAATTTTGAGGGTATGGTATATATAGAGATAGATAAGGTGGAGGTGTCGTTGAATGAGTTTGCGTATAATTGGATAGAGGTAACAAGATGATAACAATTTGCTGGGCGAGTGGATTGTGAGATTGTCGATTGTCCTTTGCGGATGTACAGGCACTCGATGGTAAACCAACGAATACCCAAGTAAATGAAAGCAATTTGGCCAAAATGTGCAAATGACATTGCGGATGGTATAGGTACCTATACTGAACACGCGTGCGTATAAATGTTCTAGGGAATAGCAATTTGAAATGTTCATTAAGGCATTGAAGTGAAGAAAGAGATTCTTATTATATAGCAGATGCGAAACTGTATCTACTTAAACATCGCTAAATTTTAACGATTTGATTTGGTTTTAAGTAGAAGTCGAGATAGTGACAGATAACGAGAAGGACGATAAGATTGATCCTATCAATGCGGGCTAAGCAATAAAAGAGCTGACAACACATTCGTGCAATCTATGGTCCTAGTACTGCACTTGACTTTAGCTTGGATATTGCTATCCTTTCCTCATTTTGGTCAGGTGGACGGAAGTCTTGGCTTTCATCGCCTCTAGGGTAAATGGTTCATTCTGCCTGACAGCGGAAACTGTGTCGTCTTTGCCGGTTAATAGTCAGCAGAAATTGTTTTTTCCATGTGACTCCATACGACTCCTCTGATTGGGTCTTCCGAACTTTGTTCCTGGAGTAGCTTCTCATGCCCTTTATTTTTCTTCCTGAGAAGCTGGTGTTCTTTCCTCCTTGGTTGCTCGTAGAGCTCACGAGCTGCTCTCGTCCTTCGCTGCAGCGCCGCTTTGTAGGCCAGTTTCTTTAATGCACGTGCTTGCCGGCACTCTTCATCAAACCAAGGGTTTCATGGTGGTGGTCGGGTGAAACCTAGCACATCAGTTGCGGCTTTTCTGATGGCTTCTTGGCATCGATGCTACTGGCCTTCAGCACTTTATGCTGGCTGCATAGGACTTCTCGAGATGTTGAGGAAGACTCGATCGGCAAAAGTTCGTTCAACTCTGAATCTCCTCACAGTATTTCCCCGTTGTTGTGTTGTCTGGGATATCCGCATATACGTACCTTGGCTGGTAGTGATCCGAGTCTATATGTTGGCCGCTCGAAAAGTTCGGACATCTAAAACATCTAATGGAGGATCGCCTGGCGTCGCAACATGGTGAATTTGATTGACGGTTTGTTGATCTGGTGTCCGCCATCTTCCTTTGTGAATATTGAGGTGAGGAAATCGTGTGCTAGCTGTAGTAACATTACGTCCCGCAGCAAAGTCGATTAGCCTGAGTCCGTTTCCAGACGCGGTGTCGTGTATAGGCTATGCTTTCCGATGCAAAGATGCCCTCCTCTCCTATTTTGGCGTTGAAATCACATAAGACGATTTTAACGTTCTACTTAGGACATTGCTCATAGATTTTCTGGAGGAGCTCATAGAAACGTTCTTTGGTATAGCATCGTATTTATCGTCTGTTGGTGCGTGAGCGCATATCAGGCTGATGTTGGCGAATTTAGCCTTAATGCAGATAGTTTCAAGATTTCTTGCCTAAGTCTGCCGCTTACAACGAATCCGCATCCAAATAGTCGCTGCTTCTGTTCTCTGTAGCAAACACAGTAGTAGATGTCACAGTTGTTCATCTTTCTTCCTGATGGCGATGAAAATTGCATTCTATAGCAGTCTAGGGCCTTCGCTAATTGCTCGGCTGAAAGCGGTCTGTTCCACGTGCAGATCCGAAAGCCATTGCTTTTCGTTTTGCAGGGTCGTCAACAGTAAATCCATCCGTATCCGAGGCTTTTGATGCTTGCTTCGTAACATACGATTTTTTCCGTGGTTGGGTAATTAACCCCACGCACAACCCCCAACCTGGGGTACCAGGCCTTAAAATTAACCATAGAACAGCGGATCGGTTACTTCGTTGTCAGTAACCCAATTTGAATTCTGCCATTGACCCATTAAGAGCTCTTTCGCCACCATCTCTATTTCAACACCCAGACTACTATTGAAAAATCCTTAAAGACCTTTGCTCCAAATATGTCAGAGTAGCTCCTACGCAAGGTATCTGCCATCTCGACTGTAGTTAACAACACCGTTGATTCAATCTTGTTGATCCATCCGATGTAAGTCATCTTTCTGAGGGGCTCATGGAAACCCTCTGACACTCGTTCAGTCAGTCAGTCCGACAGAGCGAGAGCAGTGTTGCTATTTTCTTCATGTTCAACACTCGCGCTTATAAGCTCAGCAAGTCAAGCCCGGGTGAGCGAGACCAGTACCCGGTGCGGTGGTTACCACGGAGAGAGAAATAGTTTCGACAACTAGGCATCGCCACGTTGATGCCAATCAGTTTTCAGTCCCATTCATATACAACACCTAACCAAACCACCTATATCATGTACAAAACTACAGGAATAATTATTGGCTTAGGCCATGCTGCTCCTTTATAGTTATGTACCTACCTCCATTCCAAAGGGACACATTTCCAATTATTTGACCATTGAGCACCTGAAACTATGCTCGACACTTCCTTTTTGAGCAAAGTAATTATTTATTAAAAACCTCGCGTAGTGGATTCACCTATATCACTATCACCCACCACACAACTACAGACTCTGAATGTTCATTATGCTCACAAAACGAATTTCATTCCAATTATTCGATTGAATTTTCAAATTGTACAATTGTGTCGTTCTGCCACTCGTCAGAAGTGTCAAAAATGATTTTACCCAAAACGAACATGAACACTCATACATACATACAATGGGGACAAACCAATGTCAGTCAGTCATGTCGACACTTGGAATATCAAAAACAAATAAAAAATTGGCGCCCTTTTTTTGGTTCACTGCAGTTTTTGCTGAGCAAAATCAGCCAAACAGACTTTTTGACAGGTAACACACTTTTTTTCTGTTATTACCTTGGAATGTATTTTTAATGAATTTGACAGGCTACATGATTTTTGCTTTTAAGCCGGCCCTACTCGTGTATAGAGAGATCTTTGTATGCCAAACCGAACGTTGTAATTTTGAAAAGTCAGTTTCGACATCACGTTTCGATCGTATGGCCAATTTGTACTTTATTGTAAGTGACGCATGTTTAATGACTGACATGGAGACTGCAGAATAAGCACCGTCAGGAAAATAAAACAAATTTTACATTTGTATTTGCGACATCAATTTGTGGTCGACTTTAAGGTTTTTTTTACGCTTAGTGATTTATTGCTATTGCGATACGATTAAAATACAATTAATCGTTAAATTGTAGATAGTCTTCTTATTTTTGACACTAATTTATATAGAAAGGCATTGCTGGCATGTGTTTTTAATTTGCAACTAACTCGTGCACAGGGACAAAGTTAATTTGCCCATTAAACGAGTATATAAGGGTGGGCCATCTAGTGGTTTCTTCTTAAATCATAGGTTATTTTGACACTGACAGCTGTTTCACGCTCCAAATCTTGACAGACAGTCAGTACCATACCTCCGCGGAACGAAATGAGTCGCTCTACGCTTGAACAACGTTGGGAAATATTGAAAACTTATTTCCAAAGTGAGTGCTATCTAGCCCACACAGTGCGTTTTTTGAAAAGAAGTTTTGGCCGAAATGAAGCACCCACCGCGGCTGCTGTACGCAAGTTTGTGCAAAAAGTTCATGAGACTGATATGCTAGTGGACAAATCTCATGTTTCCCGTCAACGTATGCCAATGCATCCACAGAGAGTGCCAATTTGGTGCGGATTGTGGAGTGGTGGGCACATTGGACCATTTTTCTTCGAAAATGAGTCTGAGAACAACGTTTCGGTCAACGGTGGACGTTACAGAGCCATGTTAATAGACTTTTTCTTTTACTGAAATTGAAGACATGGATTTAGACGACCTCTGTTTCATGCAGGATGGCACGCCATGCCATACAGCCTATGCCACAATCGATCTTTTGTGCACCAAATTCCCAAATCGTTTTAACTGCCCTCTTGGCGATGTCAGTTGGCAGCGATTTGACCCATTTGAACTTTTTTTTATGGGGAACCGTGAAGGACTGATGTTATGCCAACAATCCGGAAAAGATTCGAGCACTTAAGACCAATATCATCCAAGCAAACCATGAGCTACAGCACGAAACCATCAACAAGGTCTTGGCAAATTGGAGTGACAGAATGCGCTACTGCGAAGCCAACGGGAGCAGCCACTTGAACGATGTTGTGTTCCCTAAGTAATGGGAATGCTTGCTCTTACTAATAAAGCCATTATACATGGAAACAATTTTAATTTGTTTATTTTATTATATTTTTTAAAAGAAACATGTATTTGGCCCACCCTTTATATTCCGATGCTGGGAATCTTCGTTATCTGGTCTGAAACACAATTTTTTGTTCTCTTTTTCAAATTGCATCGAGGATATACTCCAAATAAGGTACGCAGTTATTTGAATACCTCAGAAGTTCAAGGGATGTTAAAAAAAAGATACCAACTTTTTAAATGAAATAATAGTACCTGCTGTGAAATTGTCCTATTCTTTTGTTAAAATTCAACATTCACAGGCGTGAAATCTCTCCCAAACATGAACTAGTTTTGGGTTTTAATTGCTCAGTTTTGCGAGAGTCTATCTCGACGGACATGCCGTCCTGAACGACAGTTAATAGACAATGACATATAGAATCAAGTGAACTCCGTGCTCATGGGGGAGCCCTACAGAAGCTGTTCTGATGCTACCGAAACCGAATTCTTTAACGGCATAGGAATGAAGACTACCCCTTTAAAGAAAACGACTATGTAACCGCGTCCGACAAGAAAAAGTTTAAGCACCTTCTTGAAGATGGCCTTGAATACAATGAGGCATTGGAGAAAGTTATAAATAAACCAAACTCATAGCTAACAAGCCTCCACGGGTTTAGTAACAATTTACCTGCTGGCAAAACCAAATGCTCCATTGTTCGCGGACATAGCAGGATCCTTAAAGGTAGGGAACCAACTATATGACTTGAACCTGATGTGCCCCAAAAGCTGTGGAAGACATCAGAATGACAATAAGTGTGTCACGCTTTTCAAACCAATATTGGTAATATTTTATGCTGATCTGAAGTTATCCATATCGTCTTCGGAAGCATCTAGATCTAGGCGATAGATGGAAGCACAACGAAACAAAAATGTCATGGAGTGTAGAAAACTAGAATCTGTTCCTTCATAGAATAGGTGTTTTAACGATGAAAGCCTAACCGGTAAGATAATAAACCCTTTCCAAGAAACAATCAATGAAAAAGCTGGTCCCCAAAGGCGAAAGAAAACGACACCACTTTGAGTCTAAAGTAATGTGAAAGCGGCTCCAGAGTGGTTGGTATCAAGATGAGGAAGCGGTTAAGACTGGTTTTATTTTAGTAAGAAGTCTCGCAAACTACTTGAAACAGGACGAAACTGTTTCTCGTGCGAGTTAGCCACCACCTTCGGACAAACAAAAAGGTCTGTAGGCTTATCTACCTGACAGTACGTTACTTTATCCCAATCGATTTTATAATAACTCCTCCATAATGAAATGACAAACACTCAATACATATACCAGACTACTCTACAGTTTTTAAAGTGCTATACCGCTTACCTTTGGTAGCCCTCAAATTTGGGTCAAGATTGCAGCATTTCGGATGTACCTACGCTTAATATCTCGGAAGCGCTTTAGGCCACTCCAAAATTCTTGCATCACTCCTCAGTGGGACAGCAGGAAGCTTCATCTTCCCATCCATCAAACCGGAAAAACACAAAACTCCAACTTGAATGCACTTTGCGGACATTTCCTTGGAAACTGTGTCTTACATTTCATTGTTTGATAAAAACACACAAGTTGTTACAGTGTGCACCAGACATCCACATCACATTTACGTCTCTGTGTTGGCGTATATGCCACCAGATCCACCCGCCGGCCGCTGGCTGCCGCCATCGTTCCACTCTATTTCGGACAAGGAGCTTAGAAAAAAAGAAATCCAAAAACCACATACTTTCTCTTCCGGAACAATATCCGATAAGAATAGGGAAACATTTATATTTTTCCATTCAACTCTTCCTGCTGGAAAGGAAAAAGTGTAAGAGGAACGTTTCCTCATGTGTGATATGAAGAGAAAAATATCACATGCAAAACTAACAATAGAATCGTGTGATGGAGGTGTGGGCGGTCGGCAGTGGGTGGTTGTTCACATTCACATCTATTAAGAATGCTTTTGCCACAAAACCTGACAACTTGACAAATGATTTTTATTCCGAGCGCAGGCGAAGGGAATCTTTTATGTGTATGCCGTGCCGCTTTTCTTGCCACCGCATGAAGGAAAATGTCTTCTAAGGATATTCTCGGTGGCAGCAGCAGCGGCAGGGACATGCACATTTCTTCTTCGTCGTACCGATGATGATTACATGCTTGGGCTGTCACATATTTCCACCAACAGATATATCACGCACACACTGAGAACAGAGAGGACAGTGCTGCTACTTGTGGTATCCTTTTTTTTTAAGTGGAGATATATTTTATTTGTATTTCCTACGGTTCCGGAACGGTATGGCTATGGGTATTATCCAAGACACGAGTCTTCTTTCTATATTCGAATTGAAGCGTAAATTTATTTCAATCCGTGCGATGCGGGGGTTTGTTTGGAATTTCAACATTAACTAGAAAGGGAGTCATCGCCGCAGGATTTTATGATTCTTTTTTTTCCATACCCACGAAAGGGTGTTGGTTTGGTGTTGGGGTGGAATTTTTTTTTCTTGCGCTCTTCTTTCGGTTGCCCTTTTCATTGCACATTATTACTTCGAAGGCGGGTTGCTTCCGCATAAATTTTCAGTTTTTTTCCCGAATATTTTGTCCAATTTTTTGCTGTTGTCGAAGGATGGTATAGAGTGGAAGAGGTAATCTCTCGTCTGTACTAAATGTAGTGTAATTTATGGTGAATTTCTGGAAGGAGGATGGGGAACAAAAAGATGGAATTTAAATCACGATTTGTATTGTGTGTAAATATCTTGACAGACTTTGTTGGCCTTGGCAGCCAATGGGGATATAGATGGACACTAAAGGAACAAGCCAAACGATTTTTTTTTGTTAAGGATTTTCTTTTTTGTTTAGGATTTCCTTTGGCGTTTATGTGAATTTGCATCTACATATATATATTTGGCTGATGTTGGAGAATATTGTCTGATATTCTGGATGTGCAGGCGTTTTGGGAAGATAGTGAACATATTTTCAGCGGGCTTCCAACCTACGGCTACGGCTTGGGATAAATCAATGCCTTAACAAGCAAGACTTCCCAGTCTAGTCATTACCCAACTGCCTTCAGTTGCAAACTCCAAATTTTTTGGGGTTATTTGCTCATTAGGCGCAGTCTCACTCAACAGCATTAGAATCGAAGACGGAGCTCTAAATGTCCTAGTCATCTCAAACGCCCAGTACGGGCCTTTTTGACTAGGGTGATAAAACAGTGGAGCTTTCATATAGTTAGCCGTTGAATCGTGTTCTTCAAAACCTGTCAACAGGAACAAAAATCTTTTAAAACATTTTCCTCCCAAAATGTCTGAGTATATTCATCCGCTTTGAAATGGTCCACGCTTCGGATCCGTAGAGCTGGACTTGGACTTTTTACTATTATAATTTGTCTGCTAATTTGGTATGGAGAAGGCCCTTACACCTATTAACAGGAGAAATTTAATGAGAGTGCGACTGTTACGACATGTATTTTTAGTGGCGAAATAAAGAAACCAAATGTAAAGAACAAAAAGACACGACGTTCACAACGTTATAATGGTTTTATTGGAATTCTCGATTAGAAGTGATGTACACTAAATTCGTACACTCAGGACATTTATGTAATGTTTTATGTTATAATGTAAAAATGAATTTGTATATAATGTAAATGTTTATAATGTAATTTGTGTAATTTTGACTTAATATGTGTTGTCATTTGTTGTATTTGTATAGTCTTCTGTCATCGATGGTAAGCAGCTGTATGGATGGGGTGGGCATTGTTGATTTGGTGATGTGCATTAACATTGATTCTGCAAGAGCGACATTAGCTCAAAGTTATACTTACCTATAGCTGCCTTTACCATTCGTCGAACTTTGAAAAGAGTTACTTTAAAGCTATTTACAAATAAATAGGTATAGCTTTATTGGGTCTCTTACTATGCCAATCATAGCAGCTCTCTGACAAACGTTCGTCCGCATACCCAAATCGGAAAAATTCAGACCTTACCTTACAGGTAGGTCTAGGTAGGTAATTAATTTTTGAGGTAGGTGGACGAACTACAGGCACACTTAGACGATGGTCCTTTGTGATACCATATGGCATCGGTGTTAGTAATAGGGCTATTTGATTCGCCAGGATCGCTGAGGAAAACGGATCTACCTCACCAGATAGCAGCTGTAAAAAAATAAAACTTGTAAAATAAAATAGAAAAATTCCGCAACAGGTCCATTTATAAAAAGGGAGGTTTATCTTCTAACAAAAATTTATTTGTGTGCTTTTATTTTTTGTATGACTGAAATCCGAAGCCGGCCAAATCCGATCGACTGTAGGTATTGGGAAGCTTTTTCACGACAATTATAATTTTCGGATCCTTGTCAGACTTTAAGGAGAGCTGAAGCAGAGACAAGAACCTTTAAATAAAATAGCATATGTACTAACATACAATTTGGCTCAAAAGTTGCCTGCTGTTCTTTGGCTGTATTTTTATTTTAGGAAAGAAAAAACGTTGCTTCTGCTTTTGGATTATGTTTAGTGGTTGTCTTGAATTATTATTTTATTAAGTCGAAAAAATTGTATGGGAACAGCCGCCTTCCGCCAAAATTGATGACCATATTCAGGTCTGATTTATATGGCATTTTCCATCACTCTTGCCAGAACTAAAGGCAATTGGTTCTCGCTTTCTTGACGAATATTCTTTTTGAGGGCTTTAAGAGTCTGAAGCTTGTTGACATAGAATAGCGACTTCATAAAACCACAGAAAAAGTGATGGAATTGGGCTTCGTCATTCAATATGATTTTTGATGAGAAGTTGTCTCCCGCCTCGGCTTTCTTCTTCGTTTTTGTTCGGCGTGGTTATGGTCCAGATTGTAGGGATCATACCCATCCCATTTTACAGCGTCCCTATATACTAGTCTAGTTCGCCTACCGGTTTCGGATCACTTCGTCACTGATGCCAATCAAAGGCTATACTATTTTTGCATTTTTGTGATTTCCGTTCTTCTAAAGGAATGTTGATTGACATTGCCTTCTTGACGGGGTTCGTATATCCCTTCATTAAACATGGTAATACAAAGGGTCTACCCCGATATCTCGAAAAAATCTCGAAAAAAAAATGTCGATACGTATGGGGGCCATGCTGCCTCCTGCAACCCCCCTGCTTGGGTTTACTGTTTGGATATGGGGTGGGTGCAAATAAAATATTCGAATTTACTTTTTATTTTCGAGATTTTTTTCGAGATAGAGTCTTTCGAGATTTTTGTACTTTCTAGATTTAGACCCATTCGAGCTTTTTGCATTCGAGATTTATCAAATTCATTTTCGAGATTTTGATCATTCTAGGTTTCAGTCGTTCTAGTTAACGTCATAATACAAACTAAGCCAGCTGTGCTCCATTTTTTTCAAGACAGGTTCTTTGATGGATCTTCGAACTTCTACTTTTATCAAGCTTTGTTACTCCAGGGCCCTATTTCGCCAATTACTTTTCACTTTGCATTTTGAAATTTTGCAATTTATCTTTGCAAATTCCGTTTCACCAAACGCAAATTTGCAAAGAGGAAATTATTTCTTTGCAAAGTTGACAAAGTTTCCTCTTTGCAAAATTCGTTTCACCAAAAACAAATTTTCAAAGTGCAAAGCATGTTTTTGCAAAGTGCAAAGTTTTGCGAATTTGCAAAGAATTCGTTCATTTCGTTTCACCAAACAAATTAGATTTGCACTTTACATTTAAAATCGTGATTCGAAAACCACCCAACCAATTGAACTCAATTCTCATTGCTGAGAAAATATTTTTTTTGTCCCAAAGGTAATTCTGTTAGGTTTAAATTAGATACGAAAACAAGTAAAAGTGTTATCATGGGCTTGGGCCATGCTTTGATAACCTCCACTGCATAAAAATTATGCAAAATGTTGCCATGCGAGTTAGGATGTATACTCTGTACACGCATGTGTCTAATATTGGTTTTGTGTAGAAGGTATCAGAACTACTTAACCGACATAGACAATTTTCAATGCAAATCTGACGACGGTAAAAGAAGTCCTCTGACAAAATTTCATTCGCCTAAGTCGATTCGTTTGGACGGTATCGTGTTTTCAACGGACAGACGGACAGACAGATAGACTTTATAGGGTCTCTGGTGACTCCTTCTTGGCGTTACAAATGTAATGACAAAGTGAATATACCTATTTATGTACCTTCCTGTGGAGGGTATAAAAAAAATTCGTGTAGGTATCTCGAAAACCACAGAAACGAATAAGCTAATTTTCTGGCATTCTTATTATATTCGCCCGGGAGTGGTCCTGTAAAGATTGGTCGCAATTGATCAAAGGGACCTTACGAAAGAGTTTTAATTAATCACCAAACGAAACTTAAACTGTACACAGTGCGGAAATATTTCCGTTTTCAAGGAACTGGAGTTGGAAGGTTGATTGGGACTCATAATCGCTTATGGAGAGTTACAGTCAAATCAATTTTAGGTGGTACAAAGCTCACCGGGTCATCTAGTTGCAAATTATTTTTCAACCCTAGAAAGATTCCGTTTAACAAAGACAAATATTGAATATTTTGACAAAAATTGGACATAATGGAAATGGAAATGGAGGCCAATATCATGGAGTACCTGGCTATGCACCGAACAGTGTAGTTCCATGACGCGTCGTTTTTAATTGTCGACATCGACACTCTGATGTCGTTAGTGTCATTAATTGCGTCGCTAATGCCATTCAAAACTGTCGGAAGTGAACAATTGTACATCTATTTTATTCTTTAGATTTTAGATTTCAGTAGTTCATGTTCTATAAGTTTGATTGAAATAATAATAAATAAATAATAAATAAAATATAAATAAATAAATAATATTTCTTTAATCTTACAGCGCCTTTTGACTGAAATAATAAAAACAGCTGTTAGTGTGGGCGCAGTAGCGCAGTGGTTAGTGTGTTGGACTACTGCGCGAGGGATCCCGGGTTTGATCCCCGGAAAAACCCAAATTACATCTCAAAGTTTTTTCTACTGCGCCACCTCTCGCGAACGTCTGACAAACATCCGAGAGTATGACTGTCCTGAAAAAGCTTCTCAACTCAGCCGTTCGGACTCGGCATAAAATTGTAGGTCCCTTCCATTCGTCCCAAAAATAGAAACTCACACAAAACGAATGGTTGCGAGAAGCTAGGCCTAGGGTGTCTACCGCCTGTTGTGCCACCTATTTATTTATTTTTTTGTTGGTGAAATGTATCTTAGCTTAACTAGTTTAGTTACTAGTAATATTAAGCGTACTCTCAAGAACATAATAGGACTGATTATATATGAATTTATTAATAAACTAGAGAAGCCCTTGCACACTTCGTAGTGCAAAATAGAAAAATAAAAAAATCAATTTCAATTTCATTTAAATCAGTGAGAAACAGTTATTTTTGTAATGTTCTGTAGAGCGCAACATTTTTTGTTTTTCCAGAAATCATATTGCCTAGACAATATTCTTGACTATCAGGACAATGCATTATGCATATTAATGTTACAAAATTTAAAAACGTTGGCTTCCAAGACTAAAAGTTATAGCGTTTCCATTTTTTTTATGGGCAGTGCCACGCCCACGCTGCTTTGTCCAATTTTTACCAATCTTCACAGGAATATTCCCGGGCCAATACCTAAGACTGTCTGTGAATTTGAGCTCAATGAGCGGTTGCGTTAATTATTATCCGATAGTAAAAAATATATTTACTTTGCAATAATGTGAAAAGAATAATTATAATGCAAAGTTTTGTTTTTAGTTGGTGAAACACCTAGACTTTGCGTTTTGCAAAAAGTTGTCAAAAATCGCAAAATGCAACGTCGTGAGAACTTTGCATTTTTGATGAAACACATCGCACTTTACTTTGCAGGAATTAAATTTTTTAAAAATTTGCAAAATGCAAAGTGAAAAGTGTTGGTGAAATAGGCCCTGATCTCATGCGAAGCATCTTCATTTTAGCTGGCGTTAATTTGTTCTCACACTTTTTGTCCATCATTGCGAACCGGCGCGCGCTCACAGCCGGACGAACAACTGCGGAGCCGTCCTTTCAGCTTTAGTTAGCATTTTTCGGTCACAAAAGATGCCTATAGGCCTATAGCTGAGTTTTCCTGCCACTTCATTGGACCTAGGCTTACGTGATGATTGATCTCGTTATCAATAGTTGCTTCATTATACTGATCACAGCACACAGATCCCAGATATTTGAACTTTTCGCACTTGGGATGGGAATCATTTTTCCATTTAAATAAATATCTGGCATAGGTCGGTAGGTCGGTTGATTAGAGAATGGGCAGTTCAGGTACTCTTTTTTTTTGACTAATTTTGATATTCCCCTCTAAAACATCGACTCATATCTACACCAAGTGCTCAACAAAGGATAGGTAACTGATGCATTTTGGGTTCCGTCGCTATTCCTTCAAGCAGATAATCTTGGACTCCAGTGCGAATCCTGTAAGGCAAAAAATGGGTTTTAAGTTAAAAAAAAATGCTTGCGATCAAAGCAAGCTCTCTTCTATGCAAATCGATTGATGCAAGTGGAGTAGGTACAAGTGATAAATTAGACTCATTCCTTTATTGAGGATACATAGGGTTAGTGTGGCAACTCTTGGTTGCCATTAGTATATAGTAGTACTATTCGGCTTGTTGCTAGATTCTAGACCAATTTGATAGGAAAATTCTCCCAACGAAGCATGTAAATTATTGATTATCTATTACCTATACGTATGAATCTAAAATGGCCACATTTCGAACTTATTACCCATTCACTCCAACCAGCGCGGCTCTTCTCTATTACAACTTGGAATTTGAAATAATTGCCCTGAACATGGTGTAACAAGCACTTTAGCATGTCGACAACGGGCTTATGGCGAAATTTCAACAAAGCAACGCCATTTCTAACACATATTTCAACGCGTTCCATTGCATTACGGAGCAAAATGAGCCAAAACGTACGCGCGTATATGATGCCAGCTTGGCTGTATGTCAAAGGCGCTCTACACTTATACTGCACATCTGAAATTATCAATTTAAAGCCAAAGGTAATGGAACAACTCTGGAGAGACAGCTGAATGCAACATCCACGCTGCATCACCTCACCACAAACCATATCCGCCGACATCTGTACATTCAGATATGAGTGCGTCGCATCCATGGCAACTCGGTCCACACAGAGAGATCCTTGGCGCACTCGTCTAGGTAAACATAGAGTATCTGCGGCATAAGTAGTATCTTATTACGCTATGCAATGGTACTTTGATGAAACGGTAACGAAATCATCGCCCCGTTGTAGGTACATACCAGAGCTGCAAGTATATATTCAATGGATGCGGGTGCGATGTGATGATACGCGGGGGCAGGTGAATTCGAAATTCCAAATTAATTCCCTGCACCTACCTACTTTGTGAGAGTACGATGATGCACGTGCTTTTAATAGACTCGGTTGACGTTGCTTGGCTATGGTTCTTTTACAAATGTTTGTATACATACAGCACACCCATCTATCGACCCATGCGCCCTCACTCCCACCCGCCGATGAGGTAAATTAAATGAGAGGGGAATCCTTGATACAAACTCGTTATATGCAAATCTCTTGGCGCCTCTTAGATTTGACGCTTTAGTTTGCACATCTAAATTGACTCAAAGTTTACCCAGTTCAATTAGGTAGCTCACCTCCTAGTCACCACTCCGTCACCGCCACTTTCCCAGCAAGTGTACGAATTCATTCGGGGCTCCTTCACCTTATAGCAGCAAAGCTTTGAATGTGTACGACGGCAAGGCATTCGGAAAGACTGAATGTGTGCGCAAAGTATTTAAATTCTCTAAACGTCATGCATATTTGATGGCTTTAAATTCTCGTTAGAATTTGGTTTGAGTTGATATTCTACCGTGTTGCTGGTGGTTGCGGTTAGGCAACTCTTTTGGGGGACAGCTTCCGTAAACACACTCAGGACGTGTGTTACATACGTGGAAAATGTGTGCAAATCCCTTTTGAATTTTTCATCCGCAGCATCGAGTATTCATTGCGTGACTAAGCGAAATTGGTATAGATGTATAAATAAATTCCATTGACATAAGGATGTGCCTTAAAAGAGATCGCCAAAACAGTAGAAAACTCACTTGCATCTGAACCTGAAGTAATTGCAGCTCAAAAAATACGCCATGACACACTACCCACTCCCAGCACTACATTCTGGTTAATCGCCAAAGGATAACAAGCGGTGCAAGTATAAAAGGAACCCATTCACATGTTCCATTCTTTATCCATCCTTTCTCCAGCGTGCACTATCATTATGGAATTTAAGAAAAAAAAATGAACTAACCCTTCAGCAGAAAGGAATTCCTTTCTGGAGGATAACCACATGTACTCGTATCCACGGCACCCCATGTCCCTTGCAACTTTTGCGATGCAACGTGTTGATGACAAAATCGATGTTATCTTGGAGGGTCGTTAATTGAATCTGTGACAAAACCGCATTGTCCTTAAATTGTTTCGACGACCAGACCTCAGCTCAACCCACTCTCTATATCCTTCTGATGTGCTTCACCATAAACGACAGCGACACATACACAACACACCGTATATATAGTCGGCGGAGTTAAGTGGCAACAATAAAGGGATTTTGTAGTCTTTAGTCCTTATAGCTTGTGCAAGCAATGGGCCAGTAGGGTGCAACATATTCACACAATGCGCTCCTTCCACTATATAGTCTCGTTGGAACTTGTAAACGACTGAAACTATGACAGGAGGACGGAACGGAGCACAAGGACAAGAGAGTCCTTTAGGAGCGAGTTTTGAAAAAGAATGGACGAATATCTACCAGTTGCAGGAAGCAAAAAAATAAAAACTCTGCCCCAATGGCGGCCTTTATGGGGCGCGATAAAACTTCATTGCTGTCAGTGTGCGCGCACGAGAATGACTTTGAATGGTTTCTTGCAAAAATCATAAAGTATTCGTGCAATGATTCGAGGACAATATAACCTAGGAACATCATAATAATAAAAAATAGATAGAAGGTTTCGTCTTTGTTATTTTGTTTGGGGTGTCGAAGCGCTCGTCAAGTAAATTTCTAGACCGCACCCACTTACTGGGTTATCCGGAAGTGGTTGACGTATTTAACTTGCTCCGCTCCTTTGTCATGTTTAATATGAACTTGTGTGCAGTGCTTTTCGCAAACTTCGAGGTGGCATTAAAACAGACTGGTTGACAAGTTTTGGAAAATCCATTCAAAATATAATTTGGCACGGAGGGGGAAGTTCGATTTCATAAATGGAGTTCTGGAGTGCGTAAAACCGCAGTGACAGACAGTTCTTGTTGAGTTCGGCGTCGAGTTAAAGCTTTTAGATAAATTCCATCTTTCAATCTGAATCTGAACCCGACCTGTCAAGCATACAGCTTTTAAAGGCATTAAGCTACTATTATTATACATGTCAAAATAAGTCAATTATATTGTGAACTAGCTGACCCCCCGCCAGCTTCGTAAGGCCTTTTTTGCTTTTTTAATTTTTAATTTTTTTGGCCTATCAATTGATCATCGTAATTACAGAAATCAACTTAATTGGTTGAAAACTATGGGCCACATACTCGTCCATCTGAGCAACACGATGAATCGAACCTGTGAACTGGCCTCCACGATCCTGTGATCTCACACCTTTAGATGACTTTTTTTGGGGGTATGTGAAATCAATGTCGATAAACCAAATCGACGTTGGACGATTTGGAAGTCAACATTTGCCGTGTTATTGCTGATATACGGTACCAGTTGCTCGATAAAGTTGTAGCAGTTGCGTGCATATGCCCAAAATCATTTTTAAACAGTAATGACAAAAATTGTCTATTAAATAAAGCTAATATCATAAACATTAACCTTAGCTTAAACTGTTATATTTCATATTGAATTTTTATACCTCTAAAAAAAACAGAGATGTTTTGGGTGTCTTGCTTTCTGTTCATGTTTTCGACATAGGTATGATTCTCAGTTTGTAGACTTCTGACGATATTTTAGAAAAAGTTGTTCACCCGATTTCAGAATAGAAACCAATAATATGTTCCCGGTTTTCGGCACCAAGAATGTTGGGGTTGCTTTTAACACCAATTGTTAGCCTAGTCATTCGGAAGGGTTTGGTATCACGTTAGACCTTCTCGTTAACTATTCTATCTGCAAACCATAAAAAACGATGACGATATCGATCTCGTCTCTATCTGACGGATCAAGCAATATTTGGGGAAGAAACACCTTCTCGATATCGGCGATAATGCCAAATTTCCCAACTCTGAAATTTAGTAAGATGACCAAAAAAATTCAGTAAGTAATTCTCACCAACTTCTAAAATATTGTTGAGTGCCAAATGGTTGAGCGTATGTGCCAAACTGCCAAAGGGTCAGAAACAATGCGCAGCTTTGTCGTTTCTTTGTTATCGCGGTATATCGGACGGTGAGGTAAGTCATAAATTCGATTGTCTCTTAATTCAGTATCAGAAACAAGTTCCGCAACCGCAATACCCATAACGACAACATTTCGTTCATGGACGCATCGTATTCGGTAATTCTTCTAGCTGAACATAATTTCCGGACAGGGGGACGCATCCGTGCTAAATCGCCCGACTTATTGACATGTAAGAAATTTGGCAGTTCCTTCCAAGGAAGAGTAGCCTTGAATCTCAATCTAGATCTGTGATCGTATAGGAGGAAACCCACAGGCATTCCGTAAATTTGCTTGTAAATATCACCCTTGAACTGCAGAAAATGACCTTCTTTCAGGCCGAAATACAAGACCTCTAGGAACTTGCTTTTTTACGTATACGTGTACGTATTATAACTAATGGCATCCCATTTATTCTTTACCTATGCAATAGCAAGTTGCACTGGTATATTGGTAAAAAATAGAGACTACAATAATTTATAGTCCAACAACAAAAAAAGCTTTATTTTCTCGAACTTTAATACTCGTGTAGTCGTGTCATATATGACCTGCTTCAGTTCAGTATTATTCCTAAGACGGAAATCGTCGTTAGCTAGCCTTGCAGTTGCAACAAGCTCTTCTTCCATTCATTGGGGCTGAACTGCTTCTAGCATTATTGTAACAACGCGACGTAGCGTTACTCGCTTTTATTGAAGTTGGTTGGTGCAAAAATTCATCGAGTATAATATCAGGCCTATGATTCAATCTTGTGGCATACCATTACCGATAGCTAAAGGTTTAGTACTCGGGTTAAAATGATAGAGATTTTAAATTTATTCGGAAAGTAACACGTAATAATTTTATACGGACTTTTTGTTAATAGGTTAGGTTAGGTTAGGTTTGTGGGCTGGCGATGATTTCTCCGTGCCACACTTAGGTCAATACTGCCCATTGTGATGCTCGTAGAGGGAAATAGGTTGTCCCTTACCCATTATAACCCTGTATTCAAATTACTTACTGTGCTGCTACATACAAACCATCTTGTTGATTTGACGAAGTTCATTATCGTGTCTATTGATGTGCTGAAAAGCTCGTCTAGGTCGTTGAAGAAGTGGCTCCCTAGGAATTTATACCTGATGGGCAGTGACATAGAAAGTGGGTTGTATCCTCAAGAGCTTCCTCATCACCGCAGCCTCTGCAAATTTATTCTGCCGTTAAGTTCATTTTCTTCATATAGTACCGCAGAGTGTTGTGCCCTGTTATGATTTCTACGAGGGTGGACAGGGATTTCCTATCCTTCCGCATTATCTTTTCGGTTTTGGATTCATTGAAGGACGGCCATAGCATTCTTGTGGTATTACAAGTGTTTAAGGTGGCCCATCTTGCGTTCGCCTCACTTGTGGCTTTCCTCCCTGCTTCAAGCTTGAGTGTGCAAGGCGGGATGTCCACAGAGGGATCAGCTTGTTCTGAAACAGCTGTCGAACCTTGTCTTGCTAATTCGTCCGTTTTCTCATTGCCTGGAATGCCTTCATGTCTCGGAACCCAGCAGAGTGATACCTTGTGCTGTGTACCAAGAGCCTTGAGTTCTTTGCGACAGCACTTCACAAGCTTCGATTTTATTTCTGGTGCAGTTATGGCTATTATTGCGGTCTGGCTGTCGATAAAGAAGGTAATACCTTCAGGTGGTATTGCCCTTACCACACAGACTCACGGGCTATGCTTTGTCACTGTCAGGACATCTGCTTGGAAGACGCTGTTGTGGTCGGGGACGCTTATCGATTTTGATATACCCAGCGATTCACAGGAGACACCTAACCATTTTTGATCCATATGTGAATACGGCTATGGTTGGTGTGCTAGGGACGAGTCTTCCATTCTTTCCTGCTGGGATAGGCGCTAGAGAAGGGTCTTGTAAGCTCTATGTAAGGCGTAATGTAGTCTGTAGGATCATAGAATGACCCGTTTCGTTCAAATTCCATTTTACTGAGAGCTTATTGCGGCCGATAGTTGTATATGAATGTCTAGCGGACACAGGTTGGGGATACCCTCAAGTCCTGCAGTTGGAGTTTTCCTCATCGCACTGGTGGTGCCGATGCACGCTAGTCTTTGAACCTTCGTTAACGCTTTTAGGCAAATGGCTTTATTGGTTGCCAGCCACCATACGAGACTGCCGTAGGTCAGTATAGGTCTTACTATAGCTGTGTATATCCAGAGCTTAATTTTGGGAGATGGTGCCCAGGTTTTCCCAAAGATTCTGCTGCGGGAATAAAAGGCTTTGTTAATAGGTACATACTTCTAACTGGAAAGGCGAACCTATAACGCTTCAACTGTTCTCTGGTAAGATGTAGTCCTCTAAAATTACATCCTAGAGAAAAGAGTTCCAAAGTCTACTTGTCTGGCGGCAAAGATATCCTCCAAGTTTATCGAATTAAAATTTTTTCCCGTTTTCTCGTTCTGGGAAGCAGTATTTGTCCTTGGTTGGTGAATGTTTTCCTTTTCCTTCACATTATTAGTGCTCGGGCTTTTCTGCGTTGTTTCGCAGAGGGTTCCCGCTGGTTCAGTTAGTATTAAAAAAAAACATATACTTCGGACGATAAGATGAAATTTTGCAAGATCCCTAAAGTAAGCGCCGCTAGATGCCATTGTCCTAGGCGGCATTGAAGAGCAATCACAGGGCAATTTTTTTCCGCCATTTAAATGGCACTTAATTCATGTCATTTGGTGCGCCATTTTCCTAATCATTTAAATGACGCTGCCAAAAATGGCGATCACACAGAGCGACATTTAAATGACTGCTTTGTGACGGGATTTTTACGTTAGAGCGCCATTTAAATGAATCGAAAAAATTGCCGTATAATCGTAGCTTTATACTCGTCGCCATGCTTAAGAAAGTGCACGAAAACGGCCGAAAAATGGGCTTTAGTGTGTCGACCATGAAGGACGACGCGATGCGACGTTTGTCTAATACAATATTTCAAATCGTTCTGCGTCAACTTTGTTTTATTTTTATTTCTAAGGCAATATCCAGCGTGCCACCCTCTAGTGAGTCGGCGTGTGATCTATAATTGCTGCTTATAGGCATATTTCGTGTCCGGGGAACTCTGGGTAAATTCTTCACTTACGGCGACATATCAATTTAAATTTTCGGTATTTAAGTGCTTAATTAAATCACAAAGTCGTTCCCAAAAAAAGGTATTTTCTGTTCAATAACCCAATATGATTTCTAGTGACTTCAAACTTGGAAACCCTTCATACTTTTCTTTTGGAACACACTGTAACTTGTGTGTACGCACAGTTACCAATTTTTGTACGATCAGTGGAGTTTTTATTACCTTCCATATAACACTTCATAGAATCCTACTTTTATAGCCCGCGCCAGTAAAATGGTAAAACGAGTGACTTTGTTTTCATGCCCTTCCAGGCGCGGATATACAATATACCTATACATATGGCAGCCGCCCCGCCCCGCCCGTTTAATAAGAAAAAAAAAGTAGTTTGATTGCTTTGCGTTCCCTTTTATTGCAGACATTTTTGGGAAGCAGTCTTCCCAATGCGGTATAGTATATTCGTTCTACACGCGGGAGTACGAAAGACGTACCCTTTTTTATTATGCTCTCTCATGCAGTGGGTCAATGATTTATTTGGCACAAAAGAGTCCTGACCCCTGAGTAAGATTCCTCGGTACATTTACTCAATGCGAGTTACTTGGGCAATTACAAAATTTATTACCCGCTATTCACCTGTATGTGTTTGTGAGTGGCATTTGTATTTAGCTCGGATACACCATAAACGTTATGGGATACTAAAATCTGCTTCAAGACGTGTGTGGTATTACCGTTCTAGGAGCGTCTATTGGGAAGGCACCAGGACAGTGCAAGGATGCAACAGAATAGTAGACTTGTTTACTATTATACGCATCGGAGAGTATGTGTTTATTTGAGACGTTTATGACAAGTGCGCCATAAAGTCAATAAATCTTTGTAGACGCCCCAGAGAGAGATAGAGAGTTCATAAAGAGGAAACGAGTTCCGCTTAATTGTGGAATTTTGGTGGTCTTCAAACAGTTTATGTTGTTGTTAATAAAGAACTTAGTGGACTTAATTGACTAAGATTAAAATGTGCGGAATGTATTGTAACATATGTTTGGTTTACTTGTAGCTGTGTTGTAAAGGGACTTGAAGTTGAACTCCAATGGAACCATGCTTTAATGACCCATTAATTATTTCAAAAATGAAGACAACGTGCAAAGGCAAGCTTAGAGTGGTGTAGATCATTCGCATGACTGAGAATAGACCCCACCTAAGATATGTTAAAATTCACACTGACTTGAATAAATATATGCCCAAACACAGTACTGAAATAGTTTCCTAAATTTAGTAGCAAGAAAGATAGCTGTCGTCGGTTGTCAGCCTCTTTAAACACGACACAAAGTTGACCTTAAACAAAGTTGGCATGATTGTTTAAAAAGGTACCATGGAAATGGTAAAACGTAAACAAAAATGCGATATTCTAGTCGCATCAGAGCCCTCTACAGCGTTACCAGATTTAGCAGTTTCCTGCGATTTTTGCAGAATTTGATCATAAATTTCACATGCAGCAGATTTTTTAGCATTTTCGTAAATTTTAGCAGTTTTTAGCAGTTTTTAAAAATATTCATAAAATATTTTGAAAAAAGCACATTTAGCACCATTTCATACATTGGCTACCTCTATAAAAAAATTGATAAAACTCACAATTTCAAGACATGAATGAAGCTTTTTAAAATGCAGCAATGTGTTGTGGAATAACAGAAATCAGCTCAAATTACATTCGATGTATCCGTTTTCGAAAAAGAATAATTTAAATGCGATAACGCATTTGATATGATATGACATGATAGAGTACGGGTTTTCAAAGGTAAATTTGCTAAGAACTAAAAACCGTAATAGATTTAGTATAATAAAAATGTTGCATTAATTTTGCAAGTACAGCAGGCGTTTCTATATAAGTGGAAGCTGTTACAACTTTATTCCAACAAATAAAATGTTGCCTTTAATAAATTCGAATGTTCTTTATAAATATTCAGATCTGTTCGGGCAAACACACATAGTCACCCCTTATCTAGAAAACGAGGAAGTAGTTCGTATCCTGGACAGCGAAGATATGTGTAGTCAGTGTTTGAGTTTATTTGAGTCTCGATTAAGACTAGGACGTCTGGCTTTTTTTCTTGTAGATGCTGGCGCACGCAGCTGACGTTGACATTGTTGAATCCTAGACCTCGAATGTTGCAGAAATCTGTTGCTAGTTTTCTTCTGTTAGTGACCTTGTTTTGTCTATTTGGTCTTTGTGTTCATTGTTGTCTGTCGTCTTGCAAGTCCTGTTGGTGAATATTTGCATGTTGAACCCCCGGAGATCCGAATGGGAGATTAGTTTACCTCCGCAATTCTTTATCTCAGGAAGTTGCATCATGGCTTTTGTGTCCCATCCGTTTTGCATCGGCCCATCTGCCAAACTCCGAAACGTAGTCAAGACTACTTCACGGAGCCTATAGCATGATGTGGTGGTATCTCACGGGGCGACAGGTGGATGGGACCCTGTCTACCACCTAACGCCATAACGCCTCCTTCTCTGCTATGGTGACCGTTTGAAAACCGGTCCTCTTTCCTCAGGTCATGGAAGTAATAGTTCTAACCATCCGGCCCACCTAAAATTTTTTTTCGTCGGAAAAAATAACCTTTCGCCAATCATTTGTATGCTCATTCCATTATGCACATCCCAGCTCATGCGATCTTTCGCGAAACGCAAGCGTTGCTTATTCCTTGCGTAATTAAGTGGTGGTTTTTTCTTAAGTTTCAGGTGCCTTAAGTGTTTAGCACGGCGAATTGTGTAGGTAACAGTGAATAAGCTGGCCTTAACATTAGATTTCTCCCCAATTTTAGCTGTCGATAAAGCTGAATTTGGCGCTATTCCAAGGATACTTGGCGTTTCGCGAAGTTTTAAGGCAGAAGAAGTAGCTCCTAGTTGTTTGCGTAATACGAAAGGTTTTTTAAATAATTGCTGACACAATGATCAATTCGCTTTATTTTTCAGGCTATAACACGGCATGAAAGACCTACACAGCAATAAACATCTAATCTTGCCCTTTCCTCCACTGTTAAACATTTTTTCTTGCCCATTTTTATGAACACTCAATAAAGAACAATTACTTTATAAAATGTACCGTTTAAACCAAAAACAAGTAAAAGTGTTATCATCGGCCTGGCCGATGCTTTGATACCCTCCACTGCATACAAGTCATGCAAAGTGTTGTGCCATGCGAGTTAGTATGTGTCTAATATTAGTTTTGTATGGTAGGTAGCAGAACTACTTTACCGACATAGACAATTTTCAATACCAACCTGACGACGGTTAAAAAAAGTCCTCTCCAAAATGTCATTCACCTAAGTCGATTCGTTTGGACGCTATCGTGCTTTCAACAGACAGAGATATATTGGTCAAATATTGGCTTTGTAACAGAACTACTTGACCGACATAACCCATTTTCAATACTAACCTGGCGACGGTAAAAAGAAGTCGTCTCACAAAATTTCATTTGCCTAGGTCAATTCCTTTGGACGCTATCGTGCTTTCAACAGACAGACAGACAGACGGACATGGCTAAATCGATTCAGAATGTGATCCTGATTCAGAATATACCTATATACTTTATAGGGTCTCCGGTGAATCCTTCTTGGCGTTACAAACGTAATGGGAAAGTGAATATACCTTCCTGTGGAGGGTACACAAATTCAATTATTAATAGTGGAAAAATCTTGTCCACAGCCATTTTTGATAAAAAGACGAGTTCTCACTTTACTGGTTCAAACGAAAAAAAGAGCTCTTCTCGGTTAATTTGCTCTTTTATAAATTCATAAGATTTACAATCCATACTATTACAAAGATATCTCTTCTCTATATTATATAAAACAAAGTGGAAAAATAATGTTTTCCTCTGCCGCCTGTAATTTTCAACCGATTTTGTTGATTTTTTTTTAATGTCGGTAATTACGGTGATTGGGGGATAGGCTAAGCAAATTCAAAATCGGACAAAGGGGCGTGGCACCGCCCATACAAAAAAAACATTCAAAATCTTATTTCTCGAAAACCACAGAATCGATTGAGATCAAACTTACAGATAATCTTAGGTATTGGCCCTAGAGTGCTTCTGTGAAGATTTGTCAAAGTTGGATAAAGGGGCGTGGCACCTCCAATACAAAAAATATTAAAACGTCGCCCGAAAAAAAAATAAAATAAAAATTAAAAAAGCAAGAAAAGGCCTGGCGAAGCTGGCGGGGTTCAGCTAGTTCATTTATATAATTCAAATAGGGGACGTTCAAGTATCTAGTTTAGTAAGTCTGACAGCTGACTGACTTGATGTTTCTGAGTTCTTATTAGCTGGGATTCGTCACGTGAGCAGCTTTCTCTGTTCACGTTTATGGAGGGGTAGCCGACGAATCTAGTCACGAATTTCGTGACTGAGTACTAAGTTGACATTTCTATATGTCATCGGCGGAGAATTTGACATTTCAAATTTGCCTTGAGAGAGCACAAAGCTAGTGGATATACCTAACCAAAACAAACAAAACCAAAAAAATTTAAAAATGATAATAAAAGTGACGATTTGTGGAGTGGAATACTCTTCTTTAGATTCTCCCCCGTCAAGATCTGACGTTCACGACCAATTAAGTTAGTTTTTGCGTTCAGGGCCCTATTTCACCAACACTTTTCACTTTGCATTTTGCAATTTTTCAAAAAATTTAATTCCTGCAAAGTAAAGTGCGATGTGTTTCATTAAAAATGCAAAGTTCTCACGACTTTGCATTTTGCGATTTTTGACAACTTTTTGCAAAGCGCAAAGTCTATGTGTTTCACCAACTAAAAACAAAACTTTGCATTATAATTATTCTTTGCACATTATTGCAAAGTAAATCAATTTTTTACTGTTTCCTGGCATCGCGGTCGGATAATAATTAACGCAACTGCTCATTGAGGTCAAATTCACAGATAGTCTTATACCCTATTCACACCAAGCCGAAAACTGGGTTTTCGCGAAAACAGTCGAAAACTTCATCGAAAACAGAAGTTTTCCCATATATATTGCAGTTTTCAAAACGAGTTGTTTGAGGTCGTTTTCCATGAAAACGCCACGAAAACGAGTACGATCGTTGGGTTGTTGAAGCAGACACACCTTTTGCAACATTCAGCGAGCTCAGCAAAACTGCTGACAGGATGTAAGAGACTGAGTGAGAGTGAGAGTTTTTTTTGTTATCTTTGCTTGCACCATAAAGAGCAAACTACCTGCCAGCCTGCCACAACTAAATGTTATTTTCAAATGTTTTGATTTTGAATGTTGGTTATGTTAATTATTTAACCATAAGTTAACGATTTATCAAGTAGCTTAAATAATTTTGTTTGTATATTATGTCAATACGTGCCAAGTTTAGTAACTAAAATAAAAGTCTAGTCGCCACAAACATTTCTTAGCTAGTTTCACAGCTAATTGAAACGTCAAACGAAAACGAGTTGGTGTTCGGTGTGAATGCATCTACGAGTTTTCTAAACTTTCTTGACGAAAACTCGGTTTTCGGCTTGGTGTGAATAGGGTATTAGGTATTGGCCCGGGAATATTCCTGTGAAGATTGGTCAAAATTGGACAAAGCATCGTGGCACCGTCCATAAAAAAATGGAAACGCTATTCTTCTACACTCTACAGTCTTGGAAGCCAACGTTTTTAAATGTTGTAACATTGATTATGCATAATGCATTAACGCCAAGAAGGAGTCACCAGAAAGTCTATATAAAGTCTGTCTGTCTGTCTGTCCGTATGTTTATTATTATTATTATTCTTTATTCATCTACCGAGCTTAACTCTAACAGACTAGGATTAAATATTATTTTAATTTCAGAACATATTATTATTCAATATAGATAATTTAAATTTAGATCTATCATCACATAAATCTATTTCAGTGCAAACAGAATTAAAACATTTTATACATTTAGTTATTGGTTCGTTAAGACCATAATTATAAGAATGTCTAGGATTAAAAAAAAATGTGTTTCTTGTTCGAAGAATGCGAATGAAATTTTGTCAGAGGACTTCGTTTTACCGTTGTCAGGTTGGTATTGAAAATGGGCTATGTCGGTTAAGTAGTTCTAATACCTTCCATACAAAACCGATATTAGACACATGCGTATACACTTGTACAGTACATACTAACTCGCATGGCAAACATTTTGCATGACTTTTATGCAGTGGAGTGTTTTTATGTCTAATAAAAAATATTTTCTTAACATTTGAGTTCAATTGCTCGTTTTCGAATTTTGCTATGGTGGAAATTCCCATTTATTAAATTTTTCGACTTTTTAGAATTTGTTTGCTTAATCGGTCCAGCTGTTCTTGAGTTTTTACGAGACTAAAGCACATCAATTGATTTTTATATTATTATATAGATATAGCATTTAAAATATGCCATTAATACGACCCATTGTAAACTATTAGTATCCTCTTTGTCTTTAAAGCATGTTTCGAAACGGTTCATTAAATATTTTTTAACTATTTCCACCAACTGTTCAATAAAACCGCAACTGCAAATGCTTTTTTTTCTTTGCATATTATTGACAAACTTTTCACGATTTTAAATGTAAAGTGCAAATCTAATTTGTTTGGTGAAACGAAATGATCGAATTCTTTGCAAATTTGCAAAACTTTGCACTTTGCAAAAACATGCTTTGCACTTTGAAAATTTGTTTTTGGTGAAACGAATTTTGCAAAGAGGAAAAATTTTCAACTTTGCAAAAAAATGATTTCCTCTTTGCAAATTTGCGTTTGGTGAAACGGAATTTGCAAAGGTAAATTGCAAAATTGCAAAATGCAAAGTGAAAAGTGGTTGGTGAAATAGGGCCCAGGTTACACTTAGTCCAGACAAATCTAGTCGACTTAAGTCAACTAGATACTTGAATATGCCCATAGATTTAGTACTTAGATGGTTGTTTAGAATTACAATGTTACCATCTTCAAAATTTTAATACAAATTACTTTAAAAAGAAAATCAATTAAATAATCATTAATGTGAAGCATTAACAAATCTATCGCAGTTTTTTCAGCATTTTTTACGATTTTGTTTAGCAGTTTTTGCAGTTGTCCGCCCCCGCTTTAGCATTTTTGGAAAAAATAATCTGGTAACGCTGCGGCCTCTATTTGGGAGATCAGTAATTGGCGTAAACTTTTTGTAGTAGTTGTAGTGTGGAAAGGGAAAAAACATTTTGGTGCAAGTACTTTACTTTGTGATGAAGGTAGTTTAGCCTTTACAATGAACCTTTTAGGCCTCCGAGTGACCATGAAACACCCCTCCATAAGCTACCTTAAGCCATAAAATATTCGTCTTTCTTATAATAACTATATTATTAATAGATATATATTTTTTGTATGGATACTCGACACTCAACAGCACACCATGCAGATGCACGTCCTAAACGCGCTCAATGCGTTACAAAATCACAATTTTAACATCCCGATGGAGCATTACTAGGGGAATATACTAGATGAACCAAACGATTTGCTATCAATGAAAAAATTAAAGGATACACGAAAAAATATTCAAAGATACCCAAACTACTGCGCATAATATTAAACCATGGAAACCATGAAAGCCAGGCAGCTGGCAGGTTGCCGGAAGCCAAGTCAAGTCACAGAGCAAGCTACGTTTTTTCATGGAACGTGTTCTTTTAAAAATAAAAAGAAACTCGAATCTCCTTGCTTTCTTTGTATACCTACCGTTCTACCTTACTTCCGTTCACATACCTATATGTTTAAACCTCAGGATAGGTAACTGTATATATGTCCTTAAAATGCAACGAATTTTTTGGTTCTTAAGCTCAATGCATAGATGAAATTCTATTTGAATTTGCTCGCACACACATACATACAACTTGCTGTCGCTGGGATACGATGGCTTCAGTTATTTTGAGGTACCTACTTCAAACACACCTACCTCCTGGCATTCCGGCAAATGGTTCGGTGAGTAAGACTCAAGAATGCATCGCAATACGAAAATATCCGTTTTTGTGTATATATGCGACGGTTTTTCCTCCTTGTGAAGTATTCAAATGGAGTTTTAACCGATTTTACCGGATGCAAAGGTTTTTCTGGATTTTTTTTTCTCCTAACGCTCTATCGTCTTGCTGTAGAGGTGGAAGTGGATCTTTCCCCTTGGGAATTACTGCCTGAATGAGGTATTCACGTTGCCATTGCAGTTGGTGACAATAATCGTTTACTTGTATTGCATTCCAACAGATGTAAGTCGAATTGAGAGAGAATGCACATTGCACAAGCTGCTGTCTAGTGTCTACTATGCGACGTCAACATCCTGCACTAGCAGGAGCAGCACAGAAGCGCGCGGATGGAATCTCTTCTATCGAAGAGTTAAATCCCATGAGGAATGGATTTTCAATTTCCATCTCAAATCGAATTGATCGGTAGATTCCTTTATAAGCCACTCAAGGTAGACGCTGAGTTCTGACTATATATGGGATGCTGCGAGGTAGATGAATGCTTAAGGTTATTTAAAGGATATGACACCATAATCTAGATGGAAAAAATTCCATCTTTTCGTGTAAGGATTTGCAGATGATATATGCATGTAACTCACGCCATCCACTTGACCGAGAGTGTATAGCTGCGTCAGATTCAGTTATTAAGCGAGAAATCAAGTGGAAATTTATGACGCTACCGGAAGGGATATTAGTGCTCATAAAAAGTAACAAATCGACTGAAGTAAATACACTCCCGTGCGGTGGTGTAACAAATAGCTGTCCGGATGCTAGGGCTCGTAAATCGTAGGCACGCACAAATTTATGGGGCCAATTGTTTTTAGTTTATTTCCATTTGCATATATTTGCAGTATGTTATGTTTAATGTTTTATGACGTAGTTGATATGTAACAAGTAGCAAGGATGTATAGATAAAGCCGGTATAGTTAGCGCTCATGTCAGGCGTGTAATTCAAAGCTATTTCCATGTATGATGCGGCTTAGTGTAGGAGTAGGTGTTGCCAATTGGAATGAATTAGGACTTATTGGAAATAATTCTTTCTATGGTTTAATTGTATAAAAATCTTTTCAAGAAGTGGAGACTAAGGCTCAAACTTTGGTCTGAAGTGAGTGCAATTGATTAATAGATTTGGATAGAAGCAGTACAGATGAATAACTTGAGTCAATATTATGGCCTTTCTACTGTTTTCAGACACGTAGTGTGTGGTACGTAGCGCCATCTTGTTGGAACCACACGTCGTACATATCCAGATCATCTAATTTGGGCCAAAAGAAATTGGTTACCATCAATTGGTAACCCTTTTAGTTGATGATAATGCCAATGCCAAGGTTGTTTTCAAATATTTACGGACCGATATAGCCAGCGCCCGCAATCTACGCCAAACAGCGTCTTTCTGTGGATGCATTGCCATTTGGTGCACCTCGTGTGGATGGCATCCTTTCAGATCCGGCAATTTAGCTTGTTGACGTATAACGCGTTCATCAAAAAATGGACCTTGTTACTGAAGATGATTTTTTTGCTGAAATTTGGGATTCAAGTTCCGATTTAAAATTCACCAATTAGATGTCTGTGAAAGGCCGAGTCTTTGTAGGTATGCGGCGCGGAGTTGTCCGCCTTGAGTTCGCCTGCATACTCCCACAGAGAGTGGCGATATTTTTAGTAGATCTTGCGTTTCATTAACTCGTGCATGTTGGCCGACTGTTCACTGAACCGGTCGACTTGAATTTGGCCACCAAGCGTTGATAAAACGGCTGAGAAGGACTACCAACTACCATGTATATAATTGTGTGTAAAATGGGCACCATTTTGATAATAACGTTGTTCGACGCTGTAGCTTGTCATGCGTATACGCAGCTTGACCAATCGACCTTCATTTGAAAGAATTGGCCTTAATTGCAATTACCGCTCACTGAATTTCCGCCGATCGAGTGTCACGGGTCGATGCATTGGCAAAGGTCTAAACTCTAAATTGTTTAGACAGTCTGTGATTTTAGGAGAAGGGCATGTCTCGAGAAGGTTACTAGCCAAACCGGTTCCCTGAGCCTAATACCACTTATGTACGAAATTATATTAAGCGGTAGTTGAAGAGGTTATAACCGCACCTGTCATATACAGAACGTAGAGTTTTTCTAGGACTCGGAAGCTTCTGTTTAAGGCCGACCAGCATCTATAACACTGTACAAGTTTATCGGCCTTATTACCGCGGTAGAACCCGAATGCTTTACAATGAAATCACTCATTTGGTATTATTTTCACTTCTTAGGCCCTTAGTATCAGTTTTTTTTACTGCTGATAGCAAACTTAAGTCGAATCCGTTCAGCTTGGGATGCAACGAAACATATTTAGGTATACTTATTGGGTTTCCGACCCGTGAAGAGTCTCTGCCTGAGACACTGTAGCCTTCCATTCTGTGCCATCCGGGGCTCGCTACTTCCAGTTGTCCAAACCAAGCGGTCTGGCATCCGCGATGGCTTGGTCTTTGAAACGGATGTTCAGTCTTCCTTGTCTTCTCGAATCTTGGAGCTGGGATTCAAATAGCTGTGGCATTATTGTCCATTTGTTCGATGTGGCTGAGCCGCAATGTAGTCGACGTGTTTTGGCTTTTTGGATTACATCCACATCTTGGTACAGCTCATAAGGTTCGCGGTTGTTCTTCTCCTGCATTCGCCACCCTCGCGCACAAGGCCAAAAATCCGCCCCCCCTTCCTGCTTATCGTACAACGCTCGGCGCAATAAAGCAGTACTGGTAGGTCGAGGGTTTTGTAGAGCGTACATTTCATCCTTCGAGTTAGGACTTTAGGAGTTTTGAACCCAGTTGTTTTGCCAAACCGAAGTAGCAACGGTTTCCTAGGGTAATTCTTCGCCGGATTTCCACTAGGGTATCATTCGAGGGGTTCATGTTTACCCAGAGGTTTGTGAACTCCGTAACTATGTCGAAATTTTTGCTATCAAAAGTGACGGTTTATCCTAGGCGGTGGACAGATGCTTCCCTGTTTGTTGATGGCATATACTTGTGCTTGTCCTCATTTACTTCAAGGCCAACAGATTCCGCCTGTTCTCCAATCGCCGTGAACTCTTCTATCACGGAACGCTGGAACGATCGATGATATCAATATCGCCCGCATACAGCAGCTGAATGGACTTGTTGTAGATAGTGCCTTCCGCGTTGACACCTGGTCGCATATGATAACACGTCTAATTGCCGGAATCCGGTGCATGTTCGAAATAGTTCAGAGAAGCTGCTTCCAAACTGCATGTTGCAGCGCATGTTTTCCAGCAACATGCGACACATCTGAATCAGTTTTGCCGGGATTCCGAAATTCGGTCATCGCCATAAGAGCTCCTGACGAGGTATATGCTATCATACGCGGCTTTGAAGTCGATGAATAGGTGGTGAGTTTCGACTTGAAATTCGTTGGACTTTTCCAAGATTTGAATCAGTGTGAAAATTTGGTCTATCTGCCGGGCCGGAAGCCACACTATTACGTGTCGATTAGTGTGTTGCAGAACTGTTTAAGACGCTCACACATCGCCCTTTTTGTATAGAAGGGGCTGTGGAGCATCGGGCATGTTTTCTTCCACCCATGCGTGGTTGATGATTTTTGGTGCATCCTCCCTACCAAAACATTAGCACCGTATTTAAAGAGCTCCGCTGGTAAACCATCAGAGCCTGCGGTCTTGTTGTTCTTAAACTTTTTTATAGCTAAGCGAACTTCTTCTATACTGGGGTGGTGGAACTGGTACTTCATCGACAAAACGGTTGGCTTCTCTTCTTGCCCTATCACACTCCCAATATGACGCAGCTGCTGGAACTGGAAATGCTGCTAGAATACATCTACAACGCAACTTGATTTGAATAAAACTTGTGCCGCTTTAGTTAGATTAACGTTAAGACGAGCCAGCTTTCGGTGTAGGAGACCAGCTTAGCAACATGTTATGATACTTTCCCGAGGCAAGTAGGCTATGTCGTCCCCGGAGGCAATAATAATACACCCAAAGTCAGAGAATTCCGTATAGATTAGAAGTTTGTTAACAGCTAAATGTTAGGCTAGAATCAAGTACCTACTCCCTGAGAATAATAGCTGTCACGGTGTACAAGTTTTTTGGCAAAGCTGTTGCTAAAGGCAGCCTTCACAATTCTGAGTTAAAAGAGAGGAACTGGTAGGAAATTTGAAAGTTATAACTAAGATTGCTCTGAATAGATCCAGCGAAGAGTGTAAGGTTATACGTCCACCAGTGGTCACTAAACTAGTCGCTCGCTTTCTTGCTCGCCAGCGGCACCGCAGGGCGCCAACTGGTTAAAAATGAAGCTGACTTGATTCCTGCTTTCAACTTTTTACCAGCTAACTAACTTTTAAGAACGTTCCTTAGTTATTTGTGGTCAATCAATTTCTAAAACTCTTCCTATCGGCGGCAACGTTGCGGTGTTCACCATAACCATCAGCCGCTAGATTCAAGTAGGCTATATGTAAGCACTTTCTAAAATGCCATAAATTTTGCCAGAAAGCTGGCAAAGGAGAAAGCGGGGAACTGGTTTCTCATCAACGTACAGACGAATGCAATAAATTACAACGGTCATCCCATTCTTCAGACTGAAATAGTTCGCCCGACGCGTTCTTTTGTTATACCTACTTGACTAATGATTAATTAATAAATTAATCAATTTCGCATATCCACAGACTCATACCAACAGCGACGCCACTTCCAAAATGAATAATAAACCACTAGAAACTAATTAGCATACTGCATGCATAACAAAAGGTAATCTTTGCGAAAAATTAAAATAATTTTGTAATTAAGGTATTGTGGGTCATCTCGCTTAGCATCTTGTGTTACATTGACCTTTGTCTGCACCATATGATTGACAGATACGGCGCAACATTTGCGAATTCAATATACAATGCTATAAACAAATGATGCTCTGATGAAGCCATCTTTGCCACACGCCTTTCCCAGATTTAGTCATTAATTAATGCGGTCGTATTTTGTTCGCCAAATGATGCTGCAATCAATTGCAGCATATCGATACACTTCAATCATGTATAAATGCGGCTCTTTTCGAAATACGAGCATCATTGTTCCACCAAACAGTCTTCAGTTGACACAGCTTTGGACCAAAAACATGGTAGGTTCAAGCAAGTCCTTGTAGATGTAGTTTTTTTTTTTGCAATTGTTTTGTTTTTTCTTTTTACAGAAGTTCCTAATTGCTTTGACCATTTTCGGTGCAGTGGCTGCTGATGTATCTCATCTCAGCAACCACTATCTGACACCTGTGGAGTCGAGCGCACAATCTGGATATTTGCCACCTGCCTCAGCCGCACCACAACCCTTAGGAGATATTCCTACCGCACCACTAACTCAAGGATATATACCACCAGCGCCAGCTCCAACATATATTCCTCCAGTACCGGCAGGTCCAGGATATATCCCACCAGCTGCGCAAGCTCCAGAATATTTCCCACCATCAGCTTTGCAAACTCCAGCATATATCCCACCAGCAGAACCAGTGTCAGCATATATTCCACCAGGGACATCAGCTCCCGAATACATCCCCCCACAGGAGATGTCACAATATCTCCCAGCCGATGAATCTGCAACAGTTTACGAGGCCAACAATGACGGCTACAAGTACAGGACTGTTAAACGGATCAAGTACAGGCATAGAGCATAGGAACTGCGAACACTGTGCGGACTTGTCAATGCATGGTTTTACGTGTGTTACGTTATAATAAATTTATATTTTTAGCTCTAAATACCTTGAAGGCGTTTTCTTTCGTTGAAATATGATCGGAATCTAGATTGAAGTTTGCTTTTTCAAATTTACACAATAACAGAGGTTATTTGTTCAATCACAGCCTGATCACACAGCAGTCGGTCACATAGGTTACCGAAACTGTATCTAATGGATAATACTTGCAACTTGAAGCTAAATGCTTTAAGGAGCAAACATTGACTCTGACCACTATCAAGTAGCCATTGGGGATAACTCATGCAGTCCAGCAGAGTGAAATGCCGGCCGTTTTGAAATTTCGACGTCGAAAGGCTACGATCGGCTTTTCCTTAATATTTTAAGAAGTCCTGGGCCGCCAGATTCAAATTCAGAAGACCAATGCGGCAGAGTTGCGAGGAAACCTAAGATGTACATGAACAAGGCAACCAAGGCTAAACAAGAAGCTATCTCGCAACACTGCATACAACGACCAGGGTCGAAATAACCTCTTTCGGCAGACGAGAAAGAAAAGCACAAACTTACCGCCTGTGTCGATAAAATGATATCACTCCAGGTAGGCGATTGAGGCTCGAAAATTTTCGAAAATGTTAAATAGACATGTCAAGGTTATAAAGCCAGAACAGACGCCTCAAAAGGAACGTTGTAGTAAATTCACAGTTGATGCTAAGAATTTGGAAGAAGTGTACTTTTGCTGACTGTTAAAAGGCAGTAACTGTCAAAATTCCGCTTTTAATCAGACAGTATACGCTGCAGCACCTGGCGTTGAGCTTCTGAAACCTGAAGGAAATAATTTGATAGGGAACAGCAACATGCACCTTATCTGTAAAATTTCGTCGGATGATATTTTCATAAGTGAATAGAATCTCGGCATCATTTATCTGGTCCTAAAGAAGGAAGATCTCCCTACTCAAAATTGCGTCCAAATTGGTGTCTGCAACATTTGAAAATTGCCGCCTTGGACAGAACGTCACAATGGAAGACGATATAATCTTGAGGTAATGAACGACTTTATCCATCAAGGAGTCACAGTCAATTCAGGAATCACATGGCAGGACCACATATCCTATATCGCAAGATCGGCGTCCGCTAAGTTGAGCTACCTATTTAGAGCAAAGAGGTACTTTAGCCCCAAGCAACTTCTCCTTCTCTACAAAGCACAGGTTAGACCAGGCCTGGAATATTGCTCCCATACAAGTCGCTGTCCTATGCTTGTTCTAGGTATAGGTACTTCCATTATAGATGTTCCGAGGAACTAAAGGACATTATCCTTTGAAATGCAACTTTTGGGCGCCCCACAAGACAGGCTGCTAATGCTCATGACCATACAGTACACTTGACAACCGCGAGGACATCATCTTTCCAAAACTCCTTCTGTTACAGGACAAGCAAACTTTGGAACTCGCTTCCTGGGGATATATTTCCAGAAGACTACAATTTGCAGCAATTTAAGTGCAGAACTAACATACATCTGCAAGCATCTCGGGGCGCTGATGAAGCGTTATAGGTTTGCCTTTCCCGGAAGAAGTATTTAAAAAAAAAGGCTGTTGCGTGAGCTGGCAGCACTTAAAAACACCAGCGCCACCACAACTATGGTGCATGTCTGCCGGCCATAGCAGAGACCACCGCGGCCATCTTTTTCATCAGCGGCCATCTTTTTGGAAATTGGCAATTTCTTTTTTATTCTTTCACAAGCGCGCAAAGTCAAAATTTAAAACTTTATTAAATAAATAAAATTTAACATAAGTTAATAAGAAAAAGAACGAAATGTAAGGTGAATTATATATTTATTAAAAAATTCATACTTATGAATAAAAATTATAGAATTTCAAGCTCTTGGCAAAGTTTATCTTTCATTTCCCTGGTGGACAAAAACACCAGAGGGAACAAAGGCTCTGTGATGAACTCTACCAACGACATGTGCTCTAAGATCAAGGGATGTCTTACTAATCGCAATTTTTATTAGCTTAGAAGAGACAATTGGTTAGGAAAGCCCTGTCATAAGCAACTACATTGACATGAAGGTTGGACAGAGCGACTGAAAACGCACTAAGTTCAGTTGAGCGGAAAGTTATGCATGTCAGTTTTGGTCGACATGTACGATGTACCTACATAATACTGCTTGTAGATTTAGTCATAGATCATGGGTACCAATGTCACGGCTTACCCAGATCAAGTAGTAATCAAGTTCAAGGAAAATTCGTAGACACACTAAGTGGAATTATGAAAGAAGCTCTAGCTACCCTTAGAATATGGGAGAGGGAAAATGGATTTAACGTCAATTCATTCAAAACGGAACTTGTTCTTTTACTAGGAAGTAAAGGGTATTTTTTTTTAGAGGTATAGAACTTTAAGTTGGGAACACTGTTTTAACTGGTGGCCATTTTGTCAACGGTCAAGTCAATAAACAAAACTGCCGTGTGATGACAATCCTCAAGTATATGTTGAGACACCGTTAGATCCACAAAAACTGGCTGTTTGGTGTGCCGTGTGCTTTATGGGTTGATGGAATAATTGGTCCGAACTTAAAAACGATGTTGGCCAGAACGTTAAAGTCAATGGTGACCGCTATAGAGCCATGATTACTGACTTTTTCGTTCATCAATTGAACAACCCTGATATGCAGGAGCTGTGGTTTCAACAAGACGGCGCAACATGTCACACAGCTCGTGCCACAATTGATTTATTGAAGGAAATGTTTGGTAACCGCATAGTTTCACGTTGCGGACCCGTGAATTGGCCTCCAAGATCGTGCGATTTAACGCCGCTTGACTATTTTCTGTGGGGATATGTGAAGTCACTAGTCTACGCCGATAACCCCGAAACGATTGACCACTTGGAGGACAACATTCGCTGCGTAATTGCCGATATACGGCCATAAATGTTGGAAAAAGTCATCGAAAATTGGACCTCCAGATTAGACTACGTCGGAGCCAGCCGGGGCGGTCATATGTAATATTTAAATTATAATGCCAGAAGATTATCTTTCGAATAAAGTAAATTTCATGTCAATTTAAAGAAATCATCTTTGTTTTATTGCCTTTCAAAGTTCTATACCTCTAAAAAAAACTCGCTTTACAAACTTGGGCCTTTCTAAAACGAATCGCGCTTCACGTCTGTTAGAACTCGACAAGATCGCTAGGGTGGTACACATTTAGAAAAAATTTCGACACAGATTGGCCATCTGTAAGTTGAATTTAGGTAAGACTTTTTCATACACTTGCCTACACCAGCCCATCTGCAGTTAGTGGATTATTTTGACCGAAATTTGTGTTAACCCTGTTTCGGCAGCAACAAGAGCGAAAATCAATCCAGTTCGTATCGTAAAACGATCCAGTTCCAGTTTAACGCAGCAGAGCTGTCCTGTCAGTGTCAAAATAACCATATGATTCAAACCAACAGATGGCCCACCCTTCATAAATGCTGGGAGTAGGGGTGGACAGATTTAAATAGTTTGGGCAGCACTGGGCCTAAATATTGACATCATTCCATAAGATGATGTTCCGGCCTAACACTTTATTAATGATGATTGGTGCACGATTGGGCTTATTCTTGGTTTCGTTAACTTCGAGATTTTAATACCCCAAAACCTACATTTAATATGAGGGCTGCGTTTACACATGATAACAAACTAGATTGTTGCACTATCAAATTATAGTTTTTTGTGGTCGTATTAATGTGAAAGAGGAATCTTCCCAATTTAGCCGTCGCGTCCTCTACGGACCTAGCCACTACTTTTCTTTTATTGCAAGACCCATCTCGACTTGATTTGTAAGCCATCACACCTCTTTGAAGTTGACATGACATAGCTCCTGTCAATGTGATGGATATTAAAAAAAAGTTAGTTCCCCCTTAAATTACTTTCTTACATTACTTGGAATGTACTTTCATTCTAAACCCGGAACGATTCATTGCAATTTCATATAAAATGTCCACTTGATTCCTATTCTCTGGTGTGTAGGGGTACACAGCTCACTGTTCCAAGATCTGATTTCACAAATGTTCATGCATGTCCGCAAGTTTTAACCATTCCAAGTGGTAAGTCTATTTTCTCTCTGCATAACCTCGCCGACCGCATAGAGTGTTTAGAAATTCTGGATATCCGCATGCGGTATATCTTAAACAAAATATGTATATAGAACCACTCCAGCAGAACCCATATTCTCTTGGTCCATAATTCAAAAACTGTGCTGCTACTTTTTTCTTTTGTGTTTCTGCAGATGCTACATACAGATACATTGGCCACACATGAAATAATAAAACAAAATAAATTGTTGTCTCAGTATCAGTGAAAAACATTAAACTAGGCATTTGTTTGAACTTTCAGACCGACACGACTCCTGGAAAGACAAGGAGCCCCCACTATATACAACCGAACATTCCCGAACATAAAAAATAGCTAGTGGAAAACTAAAAAAAAAAAATCTTTAAACACAGATACAGCCTCAGCCTGAGTGATATAAATGTTCCAGGGAGGAAAGTTTCAGGGAAACTTTTTCGAAACAAATGTCATTAAAGTTGACCATTAAAATCGAATAAATTCGTTGCCAGGATAAAGTTCGCATTTTAGTAATTTTTTGCCATCGGTCTTCCGATTGCGTTCCCCTTTTAGGCCATGAACCGATGAGGTTATTGTTTTTTATGACAGCGGCACATACATCACAGAGTGCAGGAGCTTTTTGTTGACTTCCTTTCGAGCACAATGACAAGGTTCCACATCAGAGAGCGTTCTACTTTTTACTCGTATATCCGACAGATGTATGGGCCGATACAAATGGCAAGAGTTTTCGGTTTTATTGCCTTGTGATATGTCATAGATGGTAATCTAGCGGTTACATTTCAAACTGAAATAATACTTGTTGTGGATCAGAGAGCAGAAACTTTTAGTTACATAAGGCCACCGGACGGATGATTGAGGTTGCGATTTCAGCAAATTGTAGTTGTAGTTGGCTTATCGGAGAAAAGAAGTCGCGTACATCTACAAGATACTTACGCTCTGTTATATGTCAATTTATCCTACATGCAAAATACACAATTACCCAATACGAACGATAATTCATTTTAAATTTTTATTTGCAGAATATTATATATAACAATTTAACAATACATTTTATTTAACCTAATGAAAGGCCAACACCCCCTCCAAGTCCGCCCAGACTACCACCTAATCCCAAGCCAAGTCCGGGGAATCCACTGGAGCTGCTACTGGTTGCTGAAGACGAACTTGAATGATGTGATTGATATCCGCCATGGGACCCTAAGTGTGAATTGCCAAGCCCTAAATGGCCATGTGAGGTGCCAGAGGCTCCAAAGGATGATGCACCTGCGCTTGCAGCATTACTACCTAACCCAAGTCCTAGTGATCCTCCAAGGCCCAAAGACCCACCGACTCCTGAGGATGCACCTGCTTTAGAGCCACTGCTTCCACCGTATCCGCCAGACCCACCATGGGATCCGGAAACACCAGATGATGCACCAGCATTAGCGGATCCGCCCGCAGCAAGTCCAAGTGATCCTCCTAGTCCCAATGATCCACCGACTCCTGAAGATGCACCTGCTTTAGAGCCACTGCTTCCACCGTATCCGCCAGACCCTCCATGGGATCCGGAAACACCAGACGATGCACCAGCATTAGCGGATCCACCCGCACCAAGTCCAAGTGATCCTCCTAGCCCCAATGATCCACTGGCTCCTGAAGATGCACCTGCTTTAGATCCACTGCTTCCACCGTATCCGCCAGACCCTCCATGGGATCCGGAAACACCAGATGATGCACCAGCATTAGCGGATCCACCCGCACCAAGTCCAAGTGATCCTCCTAGACCCAATGACCCACCGGCTCCTGAAGATGCTCCTGCTTTAGATCCACTGCTTCCACCGTATCCGCCAGACCCTCCATGAGATCCGGAAACACCAGATGATGCACCAGCATTAGCAGATCCACCCGAACCAGCACCAAGCGAACCCCCTAGTCCCAGGGATCCACCGACTCCTGAAGATGCACCTGCTTTAGAGCCACTGCCTCCACCGTATCCGCCAGACCCACCATGGGATCCGGAAACACCAGATGATGCACCAGCATTAGAAGATCCACCCGCACCAAGTCCAAGTGATCCTCCTAGACCCAATGATCCACTGGCTCCTGAAGATGCACCTGCTTTAGAGCCACTGTTTCCACCGTATCCGCCAGACCCACCATGGGATCCGGAAACACCAGATGATGCACCAGCATTAGCAGATCCACCCGAATCAGCACCAAGCGAACCCCCTAGTCCCAGAGATCCACCGACTCCTGAAGATGCTCCTGCTTTAGATCCACTGTTTCCACCGTATCCGCCATACCCTCCATGAGATCCGGAAACACCAGATGATGCACCAGCATTAGCAGATCCACCCGAACCAGCACCAAGCGAACCCCCTAGTCCCAGGGATCCACCGACTCCTGAAGATGCACCTGCTTTAGAGCCACTGCCTCCACCGTATCCGCCAGACCCACCATGGGATCCGGAAACACCAGATGATGCACCAGCATTAGAAGATCCACCCGCACCAAGTCCAAGTGATCCTCCTAGACCCAATGATCCACTGGCTCCTGAAGATGCACCTGCTTTAGAGCCACTGTTTCCACCGTATCCGCCAGACCCACCATGGGATCCGGAAACACCAGATGATGCACCAGCATTAGCAGATCCACCCGCACCAGCACCAAGCGAACCCCCTAGTCCCAGGGATCCACCGACTCCTGAAGATGCACCTGCTTTAGAGCCACTGCCTCCACCGTATCCGCCAGACCCACCATGGGATCCGGAAACACCAGATGATGCACCAGCATTAGAAGATCCACCCGCACCAGCACCAAGCGAACCCCCTAGTCCCAGAGATCCACCGACTCCTGAAGATGCTCCTGCTTTAGATCCACTGTTTCCACCGTATCCGCCAGACCCTCCATGAGATCCGGAAACACCAGATGACGCACCAGCATTAGCAGATCCACCCGCACCAAGTCCAAGTGATCCTCCTAGACCCAATGATCCACTGGCTCCTGAAGATGCTCCTGCTTTAGATCCACTGCTTCCACCGTATCCGGCAGACCCTCCATGAGATCCGGAAACACCAGATGACGCACCAGCATTAGCAGATCCACCAGCACCAGCACCAAGCGAACCCCCTAGTCCCAGGGATCCACCAGCACCTGAAGATGCACCTGCTTTAGAGCCACTGCTTCCACCGTATCCACCAGACCCTCCATGGGATCCGGAAACACCAGATGACGCACCAGCATTAGCGGAACCACCCGCACCAAGTCCAAGTGATCCTCCTAGCCCCAATGATCCACTGGCTCCTGAAGATGCACCTGTTTTAGATCCACTGCTTCCACCGTATCCGCCAGACCCACCATGGGATCCGGAAACACCAGATGATGCACCAGCATTAGCGGATCCACCCGCAGCAAGTCCAAGTGATCCTCCTAGTCCCAATGATCCACCGATTCCTGAAGATGCACCTGCTTTAGATCCACTGTTTCCACCGTATCCGCCAGACCCTCCATGAGATCCGGAAACACCAGATGACGCGCCAGCATTAGCAGATCCACCCGCACCAGCACCAAGCGAACCCCCTAGTCCCAGGGATCCACCGACACCTGAAGATGCACCTGCTTTAGAGCCACTGCTTCCACCATATCCTCCAGACCCACCATGAGATCCGGAAACACCAGATGATGCACCAGCATTAGCAGATCCACCCGCACCAACTCCAAGTGATCCTCCTAGACCCAATGATCCACTGGCTCCTGAAGATGCTCCTGCTTTAGATCCACTGCTTCCACCGTATCCGGCAGACCCTCCATGAGATCCGGAAACACCAGATGACGCACCAGCATTAGCAGATCCACCCGCACCAAGCGAACCCCCTAGTCCCAGGGATCCACCAGCACCTGAGGATGCACCTGCTTTAGAGCCACTGCTTCCACCGTATCCACCAGACCCTCCATGGGATCCGGAAACACCAGATGACGCACCAGCATTAGCAGATCCACCCGCACCAGCACCAAGCGAACCCCCTAGTCCCAGGGATCCACCGACTCCTGAAGATGCACCTGCTTTGGAGCTACTACTTCCACCATATCCGCCATCTGCGCCATGAGATCCAGAAGCACCAGCATTTGCGGAGCCCCCTGAACCAACTCCAAGTGAACCTCCCAATCCTAGCGATCCACCGACTCCAGAAGATGCACCTGCTTTAGAGCCACTGCTTCCACCGTATCCGCCAGACCCACCATGGTATCCGGTAACACCAGATGATGCACCAGCATTGGCAGATCCACCCGCACCAACTCCAAGCGAACCACCCAATCCCAGCGATCCGCCGACTCCAGAAGACGCCCCTGCTGAAGATCCGCTGCTGCCACCAAAACCGCCTAGGCCACCGGAACTGCTTGAATATGCATTGGCCACCGATGAGCTTTGGCTTCCAGATGCACCACTTCCAAACAAACCTAGACCTCCATGGCCAAGAGCCCCTCCCAGCGACAAAGAACCGCCACCTCCGATTCCGCCAATATTTCCAAATCCTCCTACGCCATAGCCTTGAAATATATAATTAATTAATTCTAATAGCGTTGGCAATAAACTCCAACCAACCTGCGGCTACAGCACAATACAACGTAACAACTCCAAGCACTGACGCTGTCATCATCTTTGCCCAATTCTTGAATTAATATTTGGGAATTCTTGTGGTCAACGCTTTTATATAGATTCTCCCCCGTCGAATCTCATTCAGCGTTCAGACGTGAATCTAGAATTATTGTTAGTGTTTACTGTCGACGCGAACCACATTCTAATTAGGCAAGTTGTAAAATATGCTGCCAATTTATACGATCATCGCTTATTTCTGTTCCTGTTCTAAAAAAAAGTCAACCTTTGGGTTTGCATGAAATTGACGTATCTTATAGATTGATCTATCTATATGTAGTAGGTACTTCTCGGACGATTCTTATCATTTTATTAAATGTAAGTAAGTTAAGTACAACTTTGACTGTTCCAATCCAATTTGGAAGCGTTGTTTTTAAACGTGGGTACCTACTTCATTGAAGGTGATTTGCTAGATAAGTTCGTATACATACGGACATAGTTATAAATTTTGTGGATATTTCTGTGTTGCGGAAATGCCGAGTGACTGTCAGATTTTCGTACGGAAAGCGCGAATACAAGTGATGGAAAACGTAACGAAACTGAGTTGTAGCTTTTTGGTCTAACATACGGCAGGTCACCGGTGGTATGGAGCAGTTCCTCTATTAGGTAGAGTTCAGCACTAATATAGGCCCGGAAATAATAAGTGAATAAATTTCAGTTTTTTTAATAAAATTTAGCAAAATTAGACTTGAAAAGCATTTACAAAATAAATAATGAAAACTATGGTTCCTTACTTTTAAGGTACCTAATCCAATAGGAAAAAGTCCAGAGCTATTAGATATTAAAAAATAGTCGGCCAATCGTTGTCTTAATTTTTTGAGATACATATCAGGGCCTCGGAGAACGTTTGAAAAATATCCAAATGTGAAACTGTCATAAAAAAATTCTGAACTCAGCCGCTCGGATTGTGGGTCCTTCCCATCAGGGCCGGACCAACCATATGTGCAAGATGTGCAAATGCACAGGGCGCCAAGTTCTGGGGGCGCATTGCTAGGAGTAAATCCTACTATCCACGAAGCTGCGCTTCATTCGCACGCTTTCGTCATTTGCAGCTTGTTGTACGCTTGCTTGCAGCTTCATTTGAGCTTGCATAATATAAACAAACAAGCTCTGTCCACGGAGCGGTAAAGTCGCATTTAACTCACATTACTTGCAATTTTGCAACTTCAGGGAGAGTCTAATGTCTAACTAAAAATATCGCAAAATAAAAAATACCACTAAACCTATGCAAGTTAATTTCTTACCTACCGTATCTCAAAATATTCCACCCTGTTCGTGTAAGTATATTTTTTGCACATCCACTTACATTTTACAAAAAAACTAGTTCAAAAATCTCAGAACAAAAAAAGTTCCACCCCGTATGTGCAGGTTTTATTTCTTGCACAGTCAATCGCAACATTTTCATAGGAAAATATTTCAAACAAAAAAATTCATTCTACGAAATTGTTTGTGTAGAACGTGCAGGTTTTTGATTCTGCACATATGGATGGAATTTCTCATCTACGAAAAAGAGCAACAAAATTCTCTTACAAAGAGAGCATATAGCTTTGTTTTGTATTATATGAAAATTTAGTATTCTCTTCTCTTCCACTTCAGATTCAGAGTTCAGACTCTCGGCAGCGTTGCCATTTTGACTGCTTTCCAGTCAGATCTGACTGGATTAAAATGTGTTTAGCTGGAACATTTTTTAAAATCCAGCCAGCTGGTTTTTTAGCTGGATACGAATTTTGTTTGACTATTTTTTAAATGTTTCGTTGGAATTTCTTTTCTATCAGTATAAATAATTTTTAAATTAAATGTGGCAATAGAAAAAAATAAAAAGAAGACCAAATATTGCTTGAATTTATTTTTTTTGCTCTGAGCTTGAAATACATAAAACGAACCAATTTATGCATTTGCATTTACACAAGTACTTGCCTTTTCTAACTTACAAAGATGTTTGAAACTGAAAATTTATCTGTGTGAGGTTCAACTATGTAAGTAAGTATGTACTAATATTACTTACAAAAGCAGCAATAAAATATCAGACATAAGATAGTAGATGCAAATGATGAAAATGATGAGAAGGCTCAGAGAGATAACTATATATGCAAAGTTAATTTATGAGTTAATACATTTTGTATACCTTCCACAGAAAGGTAAATATTATTCACTTTGTCATTACATTTGTAACGTCAGGAAGGAGTCACTGGATTTGATCAGGATTAAATTCCGAATCGATTCAGCCATGTCCGTCTGTCAACGAATCGACATAGGCGAATTAAATTTTGTGAGATGACTTTTTACGGTCGTCATGTTGGTATTAAAAATGGTCAATGTCGGTAAAGTATTTCAGTTACCTCCCACTCCTATACAAAGCCAATATTAGATATCTCAATAAAAAAAAGCATTGAAAGTCTACTTCCTGGGTGATGTGGAAAAGACTTATGCATGTGTGCAAATATGAAAAAAGGGCGCTTTCTGTAAATCTTGCACAGAGCGCTAGTTTGGCTGGGGCCGGGCCTGCTTCCCATTCATCCCATTTAAAATCTCGCAGACCTTTTGGGCCAACTAGATATTTATTAAAGAGTCGGTCTACATAAAAACTCATCTTCTTCGGCCAGGTTGCAGAAGTACCTAGTACCAAACAATAACTTGTTCCCCAGCAGACAGAATTTCCAAAATTGGATAAATAGATTACAAAAACCGAGGTACTTTGGTTATAAAAGGAAATTTGTTTAAAAATGTCAGCTTCCTATGTCCTATCTCTTACCTTTTGGGCATGGACGTTGGGCGCCAATCACAATAATATCTGAACACTAAAGCTAATGCCACACGAGCACCTTTTGAATATGAATATACTGAGAACCACTTCAAATTTGAAACATTTATCAAACTCACTGAAAAGGTCCACCTCACCAAACTTTATCTCTATAGCATTAGTGGTTTTCAAAATACCTACAGGACTTCAAAAATCGCAAGAACCGTAACTGACTCACTCACTCACTCACTTATATGACGATCATCAAAATTATGAAGCACTTCTGGCCATCCTAGATTCGGTACAGATGTAGGTAGGATTTGCATTGAACGAAAGGAGAAATTTCAAAAAATAAAAATTGTTCATTTAAGAGGCGTGCCCACTTAAAATATGAATAGAAGTCAATCTACCTAGCTGAATATAATTTTAATGAATAGTTTACAAGAAAGAAAGCCAAAGTGCTGGTAGTCAGCGTCTATTGACATATTAAAAAGTGAAGACGTTTCAACGTTGTTTGTGAACATTTAACCTTCTTAAAACAAGAACTTGGCGTACATCTAGATCTCATTACTTTTCGTGGTTGACTAGTTACGCATCTAATTTTTGCTGTTCTATATAAGAGAACTTGGCTCTTTTTTTACATTTATCTTGCTTGCAAATTCTTTGGAATACCTACGCTAATAAATTGGAAAAAATTGAATAGAAAATAATTTTTTTTATTCAACACAGTATAGAAATTAAACATTATTTAGGAACTGTATCTATATCTTGGGCGCAGTCGCAGTAGCGCAGTGGTTAGTGTGCTGGACTACTGTCTGACAAACATCCAAGAGTATGACTGTCCTGAAAAAGCTTCTCAATTCAGCCGTTCGGACTCGGCATAAAATTGTACGTCGCTAGGCCTAGGGTGTCTACCGCCTGTTGCGCCACCTATTTATGCATATGTATGCAAATTTGACTATTGAAATCACCACCTTCTTTTATAGGTTTTTTTTATAGGAAATCTATCCAAGCAACGCAAAGCAAAGGAGACCAATGCTTATGTCCGATTTCACAGTGACCACTTAAGTAGCGATTGCCCCTCAAATGAAACTCAATGGTCGATTTCTGTTTCATAGTGCGTGTGCAATATTTGATTATAAAACGTAAGTGCTTGCTTTACGGGTTCAATTAAACAAAAAAACTTATTATTGCAAAGTTAGGGTACTATTTGTCGTCCATAATATATTTTAAAAATCAAATACCTAAATTGTTACATACATTTTTTAAGAGCATCTAATGCCCAGTTGCACAGTCAGAGTTTAAACTCTCGTTTTGGTTTAAACCTTCGTGCAACAAATTTTCGGTTTCAGTATGTTCCTTTAAACCCAAAGTAGAGTTCAACTCTCGGTTTAAGTTAAACGCCTGCATTCTGCCGTTTAAACTTTCGTTTCGCATTTTGAGGTTTATTTTGACAGCTGCTATTTCATACAGAGAGATAGAGAGAGAGAACAGAAATGAGAAATTGTTTGGGTGCTGCACTTCTTGAATTTATATGAGTGAAAAGTAGAGCTATGAATAGTTTCAGCATTACTGCGGCAAACCCACTGTTAAAAAATGTCATCAGAAAATGTCAATAGATTTTAAACCAATATTATGTAATTTTCAAGGAAAACGCCTTTTTTCAAGTGAACATCATGTATATCTTAGCCCAAACATAATGTAGACAAGCGTAAATTGTATTGAGGTTTTTCCAATACAAATTAATTATTTTCGTGTGTGGAAATGACGATTATTTTTTTGTAATGCTACTAGTGATTTTTTTAGATTCTTGGCGAACAAAATATATCTATACATACTCAAATCTTTCACATTTTGTTTTGGCTGAAACAAGACACTACCCACTCTATTCTTTTTACAATGCAATTTGTTTGTCCGATTTTGAACACACTTCTCGGGACAATGCCTGTTCAGTTCAAAGGTTTCGGAGTTCATACCATTTTTGTATACAGTTCGAGATTACCTACATTTTTGTTTAAAAAAAAGTAAAACCGGAACAAGATAGCGCAGATTTTCGTAGAAACACCAGCAAAAAACTTTGCGCCTACCTGTTACCAGACAATGACCCTAATTAGAGGCTCATAAAATCCTTTCAATATTCATTATCATTACTGGCGACGCACGGGTGATTGGATGTGTTAAAAACCCAGCGAGTGACAAGAAGCAGTACCTGTGATCGCATCCGTCCGAATGCCCACTACATTTTAACAACTAGATATATTATTGAAAAAAAAAAAATTATAATAATAATAATAATAATTAGGGCCGATTTTTTAATAGTCAGATAAATCGCCTGATAGCTAACAAACGACTAAATTTAATTTACTCTTTATCTGCTAGATAACAGTTTTGCATTTTTCAATCATAAAATAAGAGCTAGATAACTATTCGACGGTAAAGTGAGTGTGAGAGAGACATGTTGATTGACAATTTGAAATCTGCATTCTCCCATTGTACATAATGTATAGGTCTCTTTCTCACTACTCTTTGTTTCCTCGTTGGGTTGAAATATTTATTTGCCAATTCTTCTTCTTCAATAATAAAATCGTCGATACAATCGAATAGATCCATTTGTACAATATGTACAATAAAATTTTCAAATTTGACAGTTCGCATACATTAACTAGAGAATTACATTTTATCCGCCTCAGAAACGGGCAGATAATTTTATGAGACAGGTAGATGTTATATTCTTCGATTAGCTGCTATTCGACTAATGAAAAATGGGATTGTGTCTTATCTGACAGTTAACCCCTATCTGTTTGGCTATCTGACTATTGAAAAATCGGCCCTTACTGCAATAATTAGGTAATTTGTGAATGTAGATGACAGTTCAAACATGTGCCGAAAACAAATCAATTCACTTCGTTAATACCAAAATACACAATGTAATAATATTGCACACATTTTCTTTTAATTACAAATGGTAAAATAGATAAAGTAGAGAAAAGCAATAACCATTTACTTGGTCAAAAGTGCGCTGGTAGAAAAATATCCCCTTAAGGGAAATTGTTCTGCGCTTTCACAACTGCGTTTAGTTAACTGGCAGATTATTTTGCACTGTGAAACTGAACGAGTTAAACCAAAAGTTTAAACTCTCGGTCAGGTTTAGTTAAACTTCAGTTTAAACTCTAACTGTGCAACTGGGCATAAGTATTGTATACCATTTGGGGTGAGTATTGTAAATCAACTTTGAAACGGAAAAAATATAAGAATGACACCTTCTCTTCGTTTTTACCGTATAAGAATATTAATAATAATGTAGTAGATATCAAAATTTATTGAAAACTTTAAATGTGCTAAAATGAACCATCCTGACCGCCTCTTTTTTTTAAGTCGAATAATGAAATCGTATATTAGCAATTCTTGAATTAGCAACCAGTTATAGAGAGTTAAATAAAAAAAGGTAATAATAATGCACAAAAAAATTAATTAGTACTATTAATTTAAAAGTTCCTCGAAATATGGGCAAAGAAGACATTTTAAACGAAAGATGCTACCTACTCCCATATGTGGCTAACAAGTTTTGTCAAAAGGTGTTTTGTTTTCTTAACTATTTAAAATTGATTTACCCATTAATCGCATTGATAACTCGTTTGGTTTGTTTTATTTGTACAACTAACCTGCCGGCCGGCGCGGCGCCGGTGTTTATTTTATTAACGAAGACAAATACAATTTAAGTATTTTGATTGATAACTACATGCTGGCATATTAATTACATTTGGGAATGGTAAAAGTATCGTGGGAATGGTAGATACTCTGATGTATATATGGATTGTTATGGTACTAAAGTATTAATGATGGCGTTACGAAGTTCTAATACAACTGAATGAATGAGTTAGTTAAGATAGACTGGTAAGATTAACTTGTGTGGGATTTGGGTAGTTGTTTGAATTAATTTACTAGTATAAAGCGCTTAAAATTCATGGAGCACCAAGGGGAATTACTCGATTCTCGTTGCTTCAGTATAAAGTTTATTTGATGTCATTTATAAAGAGAACTTACTCGTAGAGTCTCATCGGTGTTGGTCGATTTAAATTGTCTGTATTCGGTGTTAATAGACCTTATTTGGTTGGATTCTTTTTAGAAATTGTTGTTTTTATTTGTATCTTCTGAATAGCTCGTAGTCTTAAGTTCTCTTTCTACAGAAACAGATAAACACATCAACATGGGCAGCAATTTTGACAAGACAGATAATTTCAACAGCAAAACTTGTATAAAATATATTGGACTTTGTCTACTGCTGACTAAACTGCTGACTAAACTTCTCCCCATCCCTTGATGTCTCGGGCAATCTGCGAGGAAAACCTATTTACTGCTTAAGGGGAGCATCTTATTTTATTGTTCACGCCTTTTTTATTCATTCATTTTCAACGTCCCCTTTATCCAGTATATCCAAATGTAAGAGCCAAGTCCTCTGCTCCTAAAAATTATTATGCCGATGTAAAAAGACGACTGGTTGGAAATATGTTCCTTTATTACGAGTATGCAGAAGGATCTAAGAAGACTTCAATGACTTAAACGAAGTGGCAAATGCAGATAACCTAGCATTAGTTGCTATCAAATCCCGCTTTAGAAGGTAGTATCAAATGAAAGTCTTGGGAGGAAAGGTGGCGTGCGGACTTCTGTCATTTTTAAAGACTAGTATACAGACTAATAGACTGACAACTTAGCTTTGACACCACGTTCGGTCTTCGTGATTACAAAATGACTAATACGTCAGAAAAAACTTAACATTGCTCAGCCCATCATTGGTGAAAAAGACTCCCGTGTACTTCAACTTCCCTAATGGTTCCAACGAGACGACTAGAAAGCGAAGATAGCAGAAGTTCTGGGAAGGACCCTCACTTCAGGTTTAGTTACAATTACAAACTACATTGGGCGCTCGCCAAAAGTTCAGCACTTGGATGATTAATCAGTCAGCGAAGAACAAAGGTCGCACCGGTATGTTCCGGTGAACCAACACTTCTGATTGTACCATAAACTCGCAGCTTATGGCCGCAATTGATTCTAAAAGGTCAAAGATCCTAACATCTTCTGATGGAAACCAAATCCGAGTGCTTGTCGGGAAGATATTCGGTCACTGCATAATTGTAAACTTGGGCATAAGTCTTCGTATCTTTACAATTGACTTCTGCAGAAGTTGCAGGGATGGAAAGGAAGTATAATTTGTGGAACATTTTTTGGGTCACTGCTTAGCCCTCCAAAAACTCCGCTACTCTTGTATGCGAGCACGGATTATTGAGGGTTTGGAAAATCTACCTCTACCAGATTTAAGAAGATTTATTTAGTATAAAAAAGGTAATCACAATTTGCCTCAAGACTCAACGGCTTTTCGATGAAAATTGAATATATTGCAAACTGCCCCTCTAAGCTAATCTAACCTAACCTATCCTTAGTTGATGTTACCCGAGCACAGCTCGTATGTGTGGGCCAAATGCAAGTTTCTTTTTAGAAATGCAATAAAATTAAACAAATTAAATTTTTTCCATGTATTATGGTTTTATTAGTAAGAGCAAACGTTCTCATTAATTATAGAATACAAATTCGTTCAACTGGCTACTTCTGATGGCTTCGCAGTAGCCGAATTCTGTCACTCCAATTTTCAAACACCTTGTTGATGGTTTCGGGCTGTAGCTCACGGATTGCTTCAATGATATTGGGGTCAAAAGGGGTAAAATCGCAGCTCCGAGGCCACAAGCCACATAGAACTAGAACGCCGACTTCCGTGCACCTACCCGATTCTCCCCGGACTGAATTCCCCGGTCTGTGTATACCAGTGAAATGTCAAAATCAATGACGACAATGATTTTCCATGGTATACCATGGGCATAGGATTTTTCAAGTAAGCGTGCGTTAATGGCGCTCCTTTGATTTTTTACAGCACCAATACATGAAAAATCCTGGGCCCGCAGGCAGCTTGTAGGCAAGGTCCGTTATATGGTAGGAGTCGACGGTAGGTATAGTTCTATGTGGTTTGTGTCCGAGGCGGCCAATTGATATCGCCAAGACGGCTGATAACACGATTTGGGAATTTGGAGCGCAAAAGATCGATTGTGGCATGGGCTGTGTGGCATGCCGCGCCATCCTGCATGGAACAGGGGTCGTCCAAATCCATATCTTCAATTTCAGTAAAAAAAAAAGTCGGCTAACATGGCTCTGTAACGCCCACCGTTTACCGAAACCTTGTTCCCATCCTCATTTTCGAAGGAAAATGGTACAAAGTGGCCACCACTCCACAATCCGCACCAAACTGTCATTGATGCATTGACTTCGTATGACGACGGGGACCATGAGTGTTGTCCACTAGCATACTAGTCTCACAAACTTTTTGCTCAAACTTGCGTACAGCAGGCGCGGTGGGTGCTTCATTTCAGCCAAAACTTATTTTCTAAAAATATTATTTGGGCTACACAGCACTCACTTTGGAAATAAGTTTTCAATATTTCCCAACGTTGTTTAAGCTTAATGCGACTCATTTCGTTCCGGGGAGGTGTGATACTAACTTCCTGTCAAGCTTTCGAGCGGGAAACAGCTGTCAGTGTCAAAATAACCTATGATTTAAAAAGAAACCACTAGATGGCCCACCCTTTATACGGTTTGTGTAAATCGTATTCATAGTTGAAGTTATACTCGAAATCAGCTTATTTATAGTTAAGTACAGTGTAAGTAGATTGAATGGCTCTTAAGTAGATCGAATGGCTCTTAAGACAAAACCGCCAAATTTATACTTCTGCAACAGTTTAACTAGTTTACCACGACGAACGTGGTCGTATGCCTTCTCCAAGTCTACAAAATATAATGCAGACAGGTTTAGCATGCTTTTCAAGTATACCATTTTGAAAGTGAATATCTAACTCGTCGGATGTGGAAGTGTTATACATGGTTATACTCATAAATAATGTATATGTATTATTATGTATATTTTGCACGCCTTTACCAATTTATCACGACTTGTATTGAAATGTCATTAGCTACTATTAAAGCATTCATCAGAGTCCAATTACACCAAAAAAATATTTAAATAAATCCAACTTCTTAAAAGTTCATCAAAAATTGAAAATATTTCATTTCACGTTTCCCATCTCGTTCTCGAAGTCAGTTTATTGAACCCCAACTATAAAGTGCGACAGCTTTCATTTGTTGTGATGCTTGATGCATAAATGTATCTTTAGTCTAAGTGCAGTGTATAAAATAAACAAAAATACATAGGTACATCTATTTCAACAGACCAACAGAAAATTGACCAAATAACTGTTTACTTTATTTAATTTCTTATAAATAGGTAATAAAATAAGTTGGCAAACTACAAGACTCTGAGAAGACACTTAAGGAACCTGCTCGAAAATACATATAAATGCGCAAACTAGCTGAACATCAGTCAACAAATGAATCACATAAATAGGTATAGAAGATAGATAGATACTCATTGTAAATAATTCACGAAATTTCACGATTCTTATAGAATAGATTGAATCGTAAACACGATCTGCATGAGTTTAAATTCGTGTTCAAAATGACAATATCAGTGGTCTAGCTATGCATCTTAATTAAAAAAAAAACATCGTGGTGTTAGGTAATTGAGAAATGTTTTGCCTTTGAATTTAATGATAAAATAATAACATCACAAAATTATACTTAAAAAATATAAGAGACAAATGAGTGGATACAAATTATATAGGAATTAGAAAACATTGTATGAAATATGGACTGACAACTTATTATTAGTCTTAAGATTATTTTTTATTAATTCAAAAAAAAAAAATAATAATTTGGTATTTTAGAGAACTATGTTAGTATGTATGCTTGTGTAACATATGTAAACCCGGACAAAAGGAGAATGAAAAATTGTGACATTTACTACGGTCATTGCTACGGGGAACAAAGCAGCAAGAAGCCTTGAGCTTCCGGCACGTTAGTGAACGCCTTTTGACTATCCACATCAAACCTAAATTCGCCAATATCAGATTCATTGACATATTATACATGGACTGCTAGCAGCCAATTTTTTGTTAAAGCCAACATAAGCACTAGCTCTTTTTGTTCACGGGCGGTAGAGAGAAACGAAAACACTCAAATGTCATCGAGCAATTCGTGTGTATTTGTTTGAGTGTTGAGTGTGCCATCTGCTATAGAACGTTTGAAATAATTTAAATAAGTCGTTATTTTTGCGCAGTTGCAATGTTTCTATAATGGATGGCACTGTGTTCTATGTAAAAAATAGCAATTTCGAGCAGTGCCAACTTTCGCCGCACTGATACTGAACCAAAAGGGCTAGTGCTTATGTTTGCTTTATTTTTCCTCGCAGGTTTGTATGAAACTGACATTTCACTAGCAGTCCATGTATAGTATGTCAAGGATCAGATTAGTATGAGCTCACTCCCCCACGAAAGATAAAGACGATGCTGCCAAAGAGTGTTTCTACGACCTCCTTCACAAAACAATGAGCAATGTTCTAAGACGTTAGGATGGGAAAGACGGACATTTTTTAGTACAATCGGGTAGCACAGCCGACACAACACGTAACACAACAACACGTCTGAAAAAGGACTTAGGCTAATCGACATTGCTGCGAGACGTAATGCTATAGCACACGCTTTCCTCACTTCAGTATCCAGAAAGGAACATGGCGGTCACCAGACCATCAAATCACCGTCAATCAAATTGACCGTATTCGAACTTTCCGAGCGGCCAACATAGACTCGGACTATTACCTTGTATTAGCCAAGGTATGAATGCGGATTTCGCAGATGCCACAACAACGACGAATTACTGTGAAAAGTCTTAACGTAGAACTGCTTCAATCGCAACTTACTGTCAGAAATTTTCCCAATCCCGTCTCCCTCAGCCTATCGAGAGGTTCTATTCAGCCAGCATCAAGTGCTGCAAGCACATAAAGCAAAACAACTTGCCTATAAAGCGGCACTTACTTATATCTAAGTAAGAAACGAAGTAACATACAATTTTTTAATGCAATGATACAAAATGACGAAATCTTTGATCCGCTGCGTTTGAATATAATAGACACTCAAGACTGGCGGCGAAATTGAGTGGCCTTATAGCCTTAGTCTGACTTTTGTCCTTGAATTTGCTCAACTAAAGCGCGTTTTCTTAAAGGTATGTTTTCCCAATTGGAAACGCTTTCCAGCAACAACGAATTAAGCAGCTTAAAGGTCTGCTCAATCCAACGCGAAAAGTGAAAGCGGATGCGGGAGTAATTGCAGGGCATTGGCGGTACATCCGACCGTTTACAGCGCGAAATTCGCTCCCGCTTTGACATTTTCGCGTTGGTTTGAGCTAACCTTTCCCGGACTAAACCTCAAAGGCGGTGCGGTAGATTTTCGCGGATTTTTAGTTTTAATTTACAAAAACCGTATTCCTTTCTCTGCAGTTTTCAATTAAAAGGTACAATCACTCCATAATTTACCTAAGGGTCCGCCATCTAACGTTTTTTTTTTCAACTAGTGCTTATTTCGCAAATAGTAACACTTAGCTCATGTCTGATTTGACAGATAATTAGTTTTGTCCTTTCGCTGAACGAATATGGTTGTGTTTGTGTATACGCTTGAACAACGCTGGGAAATATTGCGACATTACTTTGAAAATCATGGTAATGTTGCAGAATGTGTGCGAAAATTGCGTACGGATTTTGGAAGAAGAGAAGTACCGTCAGCTCCGTATGTTCGTTATCTTGTGAAAAAAGATGAAAGCAACTGGCATGCTCATCGATAAACCAAAGCGTGAAAAGCCAAAAACAGTGCGTACACCCGAGAAAATTGCTGCTGTGTCAGAAAGTGTGCGTGAGGCATAATTGGGCCATTTTTCTTCGAAAATGAGCAAGAAGTGGCCGTTACAGTCAATGGCGATCGTTATCGGGCCATGTTGAACGAATTTTTGTTCACAAAAATTATTGAAGAGGAGGATATTGGTAACATTTGGTTTCAACAGGACGGCGCTACGTGCCACACACCTGAAGCTACACTCGATGTTTTGCGCCCTGTTTTTGAAGATCGCATTATCAGCCGCAGAGCTGATGTCGTTTGGCCACCGCGGAGCTGCGATTTGACACCGCTGGACTATTATTTGTGGGGTACCGTAAAAGATAAGTGTTACGCCGACATGCCAGAGACAATTGACGCTTTAAAGGACAATATTCGTGAAGCCAGTGGTGAAATACAGCTGCACACAATCGATAATGTGCTTAAAAATTGGACCGATCGTGTAGGCTACTGCATGGCCAGCCGAGGCAGCCATTTGAATGAAATTATTTTCCATTATTAACCGGAATGATTGTACTTTCAAATAAAAAAAGAAATTTGAGAAAATATTCAGTAGTTTTTCTTTTTATAGAATTTTCAAAAACAAAAAGTTATTTGGCGGACCCTTTACTACATAAATACTATACTTTCGTATTCGTATACATAAACACGTTAAATAAAATCCGCCATACTATTTATACGGTCAGTTGCAAAAAAAAGTGTTTGATTTAAAATTTGCGTTTTAAAAATCCCACTATTATTCTTTAACCCAATTTTACAGCTGTTTATAAATGATAAACAAAATTCTTGTATATTTATTTGAAACTGATTTTACTTCAGCCTGAGTATGACCGGTTTATTTGCCCCCAAATATTCAATCCCCGTCATTTGCATATCGCCATAAACTCGCAAGCTATTGTATTTATATTGTTATTTAGGATATACTGATTATAGCTCGCAATCGGCCTAAACTCAATTGAAAGTCGTTAAAGAAATACTTAAAACATTAACGCCCAATAAATACCGTTTAAGCCTTTTCTAAGTGAGTTATGATAAACAACTATGTGATTTCTTTTCATACTAGTCTTAAACAAGCTTCAAATTATTTGCAGTACATAAATTGATATTGACTTTGACGCCTATAGATCTCTTTTTATACTAGTGATGATAGAAGCTACAGATGTGAAAAATCATTAACATAGTCGATGAGTCATTTATTGTCATTTTTTTTTGTGTAATACTATCCATACTATACAAAATATGATGAATAGTCATCTACATGTAAAAAAAAATAAAATTCCTATTAGGCACTCTGCGTTAAGAGTGTAAACAAATAAATTATTATTCGTCAAAAACTAAAGACCAAACAAAACAATTCCAACTCATTACAGAATTAATGACCACTTGATACAAATGATTTGCGAACAATGAGAAACACTAAAATTCGCAAGATGAGTTATGCAATTTAATTTAATAAATTATACACACCTCCATGAGCCAACAGCTGCTTAAATATAAATATACTCGTATGCAATCATGTATTTTAAATAAATTATTCAAGTTAGTGTTTAAAATGAAAAAGAAAAAAATACTATCCACAATTTAATTACCACTGGAGTTTGCGTCACTCAAAAAATGTTGAGTTAGCAATTTATTATAAAATATACGAGAATCCCCTCAAATATTGGTTTAGATAATATTGAAACGAGTTTATTTGCTTTCTAGTATAAATATTAAATAAAATGGATTTAGATATGTAAATATAATTATATCAGTGCAATTATGACTGTAGTTCGGAATTAAAATAGATCAGCAGAATTTTTCAAAACTACTTACACTTTTTGAATATATATTCATATTAGCAATATAAACTCGTTTATCCTATGGGACTAATAATATTCATAATTAAAAATTGTTGTTAAACGTTTCTGAAACCAAAAAACGTGATCAAATCGAAGAAAAAAAAGTCCGAAAACTCGCAGAAAATCCTCTCAAATTCGCACAAACCACACGTCTAGAAACTGTCATAAAAGTCAAAAACTGACTGTTGAAGAAGTGGTCGCAGTGGATCAGTGGTTAGAGTGCCGCACTACTATGCGAGGGTTCAATTAGACACCTTAGGCCCCCAGCTATCAGTAGAATGCAACCGAAAAAATTTTGTTTTGCTTTTTTGGAGCACTTAATCGTTAAACTCAATCTTAGGCGGCTCTCAGATTGAGGCAATAAGCAACTAACAACTGTCACTAAGCAATACGCAATTTTATTTTAACCTATTCTCACATCGAAGCAACAGATTGCCTGAAATTTCTATTTCCACAACTTCAACGAATTTTGTGTTGAAAACAGGATCAGACGACACATTTTCCAAAACTTTATAGAGCGTAGTATGCGCAACATGAGCTGTGTATCGCCAGCAATAAAAATATTGAAGCAATCAGCAACATTTTTCGTTGGACCGATATTGAGTTGCTTTGGACAGTTGCTAGTTCCTTAGTAGCTAGGAAACACGAAAAATTATCGCTCACAATTATTTTACTTTGAATTAAATTAGAGGTCTCACATCAAAGCAACTAAATATCGCTCGAACGAAAAATATTGCTGATTGCTTATTGGAAGTTGCTATAGTAACTATAGTTGCTTATTGCGTGTTGCCTCAATGTGAGAGCCGACTAAGCATTGAAATAGGTATTGCTTTTGAATTATAAAGTTAGTTGTAACAAAATTTAGCAATTGTTGTTTAAAAATCTGCTCATATCTCGAAAACGCCATTTTCGATTATGATAAAAATCTAACTATCAGGTAATAAATCCAAAGTCCTTCGATGTCCACCCCAATCGCTAAAAATTGTACTTTAAAAACTGCTTATATCTCGAAAACGCCATTTTCGATTTGGATGAAAATGTAACTGCTAGGTAATGGTTTTATCCTGAAGAATACGTCGTACTCAGTTTTCAGCTAGACAGTCATCCAAATCGACAGTGCTTTTCGAATCCAAATTGTAACATTTGTCATAATCATTTTACAAAAACCCGCTCCAACGATTTTGATCAAAATACATATTATTTAAGACAACATAAGTATTCTAAACATGATCACGTACTTAGTTTTTCTCAGAATATTGCCGTTTAATGAATATTTCTCAAATTTCTCAAATGACTACCCAAATCCCGACCATTGACAACCCCTTTTTTTAAATAATCAAAAATGGGAATTCGAAATTCATCGCCTACTTGCCTCCTTTAAATGTCAGTTGTTCGGGGTGAAATTTAAAAGTAAGTAATAAAGTGTTGTATAGGTAATACGTATGTTTATACTTTTTTTTTAATTAACAAGGATTCAGTTATTAAACCCGAGGACATCTTAGTTGGGTATGATTTTAAATTTGCTGAAATGACTCTGAGATTCTGCGAGATTCGCAATAAACGAGAAAGTTTCGTGCGACCCAGTCGTGCACATTTTTTTTTGTCAGTTCTCCACACGGTTTTTCAATACATATTTTAACATGCATTTTTTTTTTAAATACTTCTCCCGTGAAAGGCGAACCTATAACGCTTCATCAACGCCCCGAGATGCTTGCAGATGTATGTATGTTAGTTCTGCACTTAAATTGTTGCAAATTGTAGTCTTCTAGAAATATATCCCCAGAAAGCGAGTTCCAAAATTTCCTTGTCCTGCGATAGAAGGAGTTTTACAAAATTGATGTCCTCGCGGTTGTCAAATGTACTGTATGGTCATGAGCATTAGCTGCTTGTTTTGTGGGATACCCAGAAGTTGCATTTCGAGGGATAATGTCTTTGAGTTCCTCGGAACATATACCATGGAAGTACCTATAAAACAAGCTAAAGGTCAGCGACTTGTCTTCTGTGCACCAACGATTGTAGATTCGATGTGAGTGTCGAATAAGTCGAACTGCACGTCTCTGTATGCTGTCAAGTACGTTAAGTGAATATTTTGGAGCCGAGCTCCATATATGGGAACAATATTCCAGGCCTGGTCTAACCTGTGCTTTGTAGAGAAGGAGAAGTTGCTTGGGACTAAAGTACCTCTTTGCTCTAAATAGGTAGCTCAACTTTTGCATCCATCCGCAGAGTTGTTGTGGTAATACATAAGACGCTAACTTGCCTAATAGGGCTCAATACCAAACTCGGTCAAATGCCTTTGATATGTCCAAGGCTACGGCTCTGGATTCGCGTGTTTTTCAATTGTTTGCGTCCATATATGCGTTACGTAGTTTAACAGGTCTTCAGTGGAACGACGGCTCCGAAATCCGTATTGCCTGTCACTTATTAATCGGTGGCCTTCTAAATACTTGATTATTTCGACATTTATTGCCTTTTCCATTACATTTGAGAGCATTGAAAGTAACGCTATTGGACGATAGTCTTGTGGCAGACATTTACTCCCTTTCTTTGGAATAGGTTGAATGTGAGCGGTCTTCCAGCAAGAAGGAAACGTCTTCTGGGCGTACGATATGCTAATCACCTTACATAGTAACTGTACAAGTTCTGGAGCAAAGCTCTTAAGTACTATAGCCGGGATACCGTCGGGTCCAGTTGCCTTATTGCAATCTAGTTCTGGATGCGTAGAATCATTCAAGGCCGAAATTTCACTTCTGCCATCGATGTTTGCACCCTCGGGATATTTGGTGGCTCTAGTTGTGCAGAATCTAGGTTGGAATTTGTTGCGTTAAAATTTACGCACAAAACCTTTGACCTTTCCATCCCTCCTGTTACTGGACCATTTCCACTATTTGGCCTTTTGAACCATTTTCTCCCGTTGTCTTCCGGGCGCTTCCCTTTCGCTCTTGGAGGATGACAAATGTAGTTTTTCTTAGAGCCCAGACGGACGGTCGGGAATCTCTCAATGGGCGGACGGACGGTCCCCAATATGTGGATAAAAACAAGGGACAGGTGATCCCCACCGACATCAAAATTATCGTGGAAAGAATTCAACCCTTTCACTAAGGCGTTTAAGCCCAAAAAGGACGTCTGTCCTCGTCGAATCAGAATAAAGAGTTATCGTAAGGCCCCGTGCCCATCCTAAATAGATATGGCAAAACAAGCGATCACTAACAAAAAATAATATTGTAAACGAAAACTTCAATCTACCTGGGTTCAGTTAGCTTACCCTTTCTCTGCGCGAAAGCTCACTCGACATTAGTATGGGGGTGGCGAGTAATTTATCCTTCCACTCCTGGTTGTTATTTTTGTTAAAAGATAATCCTATTTAAGTCTGGTCGGGGTTGGCAAAAAGCGAACCTAAGCAACCACTAAGTTATCTAATCGAACAGCGCAAGATCGCTATTGTGAATACTGCTGGAATGAATGTATCACCGAAGGAGAAGTTGTCAAAGCTCTGGACGTGATTCCCTTTGCTTTGACAACTACGACGACGGCAGCTGGGGCGAATTCAACACTAATACCATAAAGACTCCTCCCGCCAAAATTGACAGGGCGGCAAAGACGCATATCGAAAAATCGAACAGCGAAAACCAAAAATAAGTGTATTAAAACAAAAGATTTCTAATGAATAAATTCTACGATTTCGGCCTTGAACGAAAAAAAAGATGGCTGAATTCGCCCCATGTATGAAAGGCTGCGTGTGTGTGTGCGTGTATGGGTGTGTGTGGAAGATTACCAGCGCAGGCGAACGTCACTTTTTGGTTAACCGCCCGAGAGACAGGACGTATAAAAAAGTTTAAAAAAGAGAGCAAATAAGTAGAAAAGACTGGTTGTGTTGTGAATAGAGGACAAAGAAAGGAAGTGAAGACGAGAAAAATCCACAGGACGAAAGAAGAGTTTTCGTGCAGTGTGGACATCATTATCCAGTGGTTGTAGCGGGGAGCTTTTGGTCACCACCATCCGCCAGGTCAGAGGACGTAGTGATTTTCCTAGGAGAGGAAGGATAAAAGGGGAAAAACAAAAACAGATAAGTAGGGTGTTTTCAGTGTGGTAGATAGTTCGTTATCGTTGAATTTTGCTTCGTGAAAAATAGTCGAAATTGTCATTTCGACTTACAACCTCTCGGGCAGCGGCGGCTGCATTTGTTTACCCGGTCATTTTCCACGCATCTCATCGTTTTCGTCTTTAAGTAAAATAAGTGCAAGAAATTCTCTGAAAACATGCTAGCGAAAATATCTGCCTTTTCTTTAGGTGTTGTTGCTAGCTTGCCGTCTTCTTTTACTAGAGGTGGAAAGAAAGAGAAACGAAAGTTATTACTGATTGCCCTTGCCGTGGTCCAGAATGCGCGTGAGCCGTTAGGACATCCAATTACTTTGTTAGTCACTCTTTCGTTGTAAGTTGTCTTTGCCGAAACATGGTCTGTAATGTAGTCTGCCCTACAATCTCTACAATTTAGTGCTTATCAATTTCGCTGTTGATAATGTTTTGTGGACATGTCATTTCTGTGCTGAAATGATTCCTACAACTCTTTGATAGTATACCTACATTTGTATATCTAATGTATGTTGCAGTAACCCCCTTTTGCTATACTAGTACGAACGTTTTAGGTTAATCATGCCCACAGTTTTCAGCAAATTATATTTTACCTTATTTTCGCTTTTTCTCGTCGGCAGCGGTCATCAATAATTTTTTTTTTAATTAATAAACACACGATGCAGCTTAATGAATACAATCAATTTAGCTATTCACTTTCATTACCCACTACGGTACTAAAACGTGATAATTATTCTAAAAAGTAAAAACAAAGTAAAGAGCTTAAATTACCAAACATTTAACCATACACCTATAAACCACTTGTTAATGCGCTTTATTGCAAAAGCGATTTCAGATTTCAGAACACGTTTCAAACCGCAATGTTTATGTTTTTGCTTTCATCTCTTCCCTTTCGATTTGATATTTTAATTGATTCTAATTAACAGGATGAAAGAATATAATTGGTTAGATTATATTACCTTTGTGAATGTCATTAATTCGCACCTCACTCCGGTCGGGTATAGTTTGGAAAACCCTTTGTGACTTCATCAACCAGATGTCGGGGTGAGGAATTCTAACGAAAGACTTTGTGCCCCCCCAGCGAATGTTGTTACATCTTGAACAACTAATAAGAATGTAAATTGATTCTTTTTATAGAAGTACACTATATCGTTTATATGTGTGTTGTGTATAATATAATTTTGTTTAATAACTTGATTAATAGTCATGACTGTGGGGGAGCGGGGCGAGGGGAGGCTCAAGATTTGCCCATTCAATATGCAGCGTGCGTAATGATTCGATATTTCATTGTGTCTGGCGGTAAGAAGCAATTAGTGTTCTTAGTACACCATGCTTTGCATTCAAAACGGGTTTTACAATAGTACCTAATGATTCCAGACACCGAAACTCCTGATGTACAGCGACCGTCAAAAGTGAGTCAACACCAATCTTTCTTTGGAGTTTCGAAACATTTTTTTTTTTAAATATCCCTAAAGTAGTTTACGCTGTCGACATAATTCAAGGCATTAAAGAGATCTTTTAAGATGTTTGTGGTGATCGCTCACTTTTGACGGTCACTGTACCTATCTTGAAGACGAGAAGGGAATTATGTTAGGTATCTACATCTATATAAATATAAAACAACATGAAACAAATGCAATTAATGTTCAATATCAAATAACCGATGATTATAGATGAGTAGTAGAAGTTCGCAATAAATTATTTTTGTGAAACTTTTAGAAAACTTGAGTACAAACGATGCTTAAATTTTGAAATTATGTTGATCCACGAATATAAACTTTCAAAGGTTTTTGTCGAGTCGTTGAAATAACTATTTTATTGATTGCCTGTTAAAATAAGTCAATATTTCAAAATATAACAATATGACAAAGAAACAGTGTCTTAATCCTACTTTAGTAAGTTATTCTAATGCCCACGCATTTAAATATTATGACCTTTTGGCAGTACAAGGGCGACTAAACGTAGTCTGCATCCGGCTCGAAGGACCAAAATTGCATTAAGGGCTGCATTCATTAATGTAATAAATATTTTTGTTATATGACACTAACATCTAGTGCGCGATGCATACCCTGGGGCATGAGAAATTTCTCTCATTTTCCGAACAAAGGAAAAACTTGAACATACATAGCCATACGTTTCTCCTTACGAATGGCAAGAGCGAGGTCGAAGCGAAATCCAAATGCACATTATATTCGAAGATCAACCTCGCTTAGTCGCTTTGCTCACACCTAAATAAATAAATAGTTTGCCCAACAGGCATGTAGATGCCGCCGTAGACCTAGTTTCTCACAACCATTCGTTTGTGTGAGTTTTTATTATTTTTTTGACGAATGGGAAGGGACCTACAATTTTATGCCGAGGGGCTGAATTGAGAAGCCTTTTTTACGATAGTTATACTCTCGAATGTTTGTCAGACGTTTGCTAGAGGTGGCACAGTGGAAAAAACCTTAAGATGTAATTTGTGTTTTTCCAGGAATTGAACCTGGAACCCTCGCACAGTAGTCCAGCACACTAACCACTGAAGTTCTTTGATTTTCAACTACTTATTTGAAACGAAGCTGACTCTGCATACACTGGAACTGAGTCAAAGCTTCACCAAATTCCAAGAATTAACTGGTAAATCTGTCCACTGCCCTTTTAGTGCATTTTCATACTATTGGGGTTGTAACTTCTATATTTGTGCAATTTTGGCAATTCTTTTCGCATTTTGCACTTTTTCAACTTTTCAACAATTTTTAAAGAAAACTGTAAAAAATGCTTTTGTTTTCATACAAATTTGTTTGATGATTAATAAATCAGAGATAGTGCGCTTCGCGAAACAGCATATTGTTATGAAATAAATGACAACTAATTTCGTTTTATTTGTTTGTTAATTTGTAAAAGTAAAGGACCATTCACATGGGAGCGAACGAACGAATTGATGAAATGCGAATAAACCACTTTTTATGCATTTTATAAACAGAAAATTCCATATTTTATTATTCCAAGATATCCTCCTCTTGGAATAAGGTTAAGTTCAAACGAATTTTTTATTCGCTACTTTGTGAAACGCGATTTAAATGATTGTGAATAGACTGACAATTCGCGCCAGGGTGTTTTTGTTCGCGGCAAAAAATTTGGATTTCGAAATTTCGTTATTTAAACTGTTAATAAACTTGTTTTCTTAATACATTTTAATGGAATAATTAATTATCCTAATCTTGGAGTAGTAAAATGTGCAATTTTCTGTTTATAAATGCATAAAAAGTGGTTTGTTCGCATTTCATCAATTCGTTCGTTCTATCCCATGTGAATGGTCCTTAACAGCGATTCTCACGTAGGTAAGTTGGATTTCTCCCATACACAGCCACATTTGGTCGGAATTATAGCTTTTGGAAAAACGTCCCTAATACATTAACAGTCTTAATAGTTACTGCTCGAATATACTAATTTTAACAGGTTGGAAGAAATAGCTCAGTTTATTTACAATGTAAACAATGTAATCTCAAAAATAATAAAATTACAACTAAGCAATTTATAGAAAAATAAATCATACCATACAAAAATTAAATACATAGCCACACCACATGAACATCGATAAAGATTAATTTAAGGTCATTTTTTGATCAAATTTGTCTGTCAGTTATTAGGTCAATAGATTACTTATTGCGGAAACGAGTAGATATGGTCTAACTTTGAGAACTTTTATACATATAATAATTGAAAAGTACATGGTGCATTGTAAGACGTACTACCTTGGAAGCCTTTTGAGTATAATATTTTCCACCGAGATGAGAACCACAAACCACATAGAACTAGACCGTCGACTCCTCCCACATAACAGACTTTGCCTACAAGCTGCCTGCGGGCCCAGGATTTTTCATGTATTGGTGCTGTATAAAATCAAAGGAGCGCCATTAACGCACGCATACTTGAAAAATCCTAGGCCCATGGTATAGCATGGTAAATCATTGCCGCCATTGATTTTGACATTTCACACGTATTCACAGACAGGGGAATTCATTGCGGGGAGAATCGGGTAGGTGCACGAAGTCGGCGGTCTAGTTCTATGTGGTTGGTGATGAGAACTCTGCCCAACCAAAAGGGAGGGAACAGTGCGCCATTGCTCACACTTGGTCTTATAAACAAAAATTAAATAAACCTAAACAGCAACAATTTTCTCAATTACGGCAGATGCGGTGGTTCATTAAAACGTTTAGTGGCCAAATTCGGGTCAATAAACAATCGCCAACACCCGTACACATCACCAAGGAACGCCATATTGGCCGAGAACATTGCCGCGGTCCGTAAAGGGTATCGGAGAACCCGAGGCAATTAATTCGTCGCTGTTCACAAGAAGTCGGCCTTTCACAGATTTTAGGATCAGTACAAGAATAAATTAATCCAGGAGCTCCAAGTTAATGACCATAAATAGCGCCGTGTGTTCGCCGACAGGCCCTTCAAAGCGTTTTGAAGAAGACCCCAATTTTTGACCGAAAAATCATTTTTACCGACGTGGCTCATTCGACTAGCTGACCGTGCTCGCCTTGCGTCGCTCGCCTTTAGCAAATAAACAAAATTATATTTGGGCCATTTACGATTGCACTTTGAGTGTTTCGGAAATTCATACCGAGATTTATACTGCGTGGCACTGTTGGCCAACGGCAAAATTGATTATTACTAAAATATAGTCATTGCCACCCGAGTGGAGGGCCCTACGAACTAAGTCCCAGCTGGAACTAACTCCCACTAGCCATAATGAACTATACGAACTATCTCCCAAAAATATGAATTAAATCCCACTGCAAATTTGGTAAGACTTAGTTCATTTAGCTAGTGGGAGGTAGTTCCAGTTGGGACTTAGTTCGTAGGGCCCTCCACTCGGGTGGCAATGACTATATTTTAGTAATAATCAATTTTGCTGTTTACAAAGAACCAAACTCGACTATACTAGCCTCTCGGAAACGCCAACTAAGAAAAGCATCATGTCACCAATCTAGTTAGCGGTTCATAAAAATTGCGCAAAACTGCCATGTACTCGATTTAAAGCAAACAATTCTCATAATGCAATCAGATTTCATTTATACTTTAATCGAGTGGGCAATAGAATGGAACCCCAAACTGACAGCTTTTATATTTATTACATGCGCAAGTTAGTACGTCAGAAGTGTTCGCTTACGCCTTTGCTTTTGCACCACTTATGTCACATCACAGCTTCCTGACCCCACAAGGTGGTTCCCGTGTTCCAGTCTGTTTTATAAGCTTCGCTTAACTATGATTTACACTATTAATAATTGAATTAATTTTATACAATTACACTTCACATGCTTAAAGACGACACATGTTATTATGACCATGTTTTGATTTGAATGGCTTTTCCGCTTCACCAACGAGATGAATACGAAAACACTCCAGTCGAGCGTATCCTAGGGGAAATATCGAAACCCCCACAGCTCACCGAACCATGACCAAAAAAAAAGCCAACTTCTGGCAATTCCCAGAGCATCCACTGAAATTCCGAAAATCCAAGCCGCAGCAGCTCCGGCTCGCATGGAATATCAATGAATGCTCACCGCAAATGATCGGGTCTAATTTGATGTCGGTGAAGGTGGGGTGTTGCATAACCCCCCCTAACACAAACTCTGAAGATGTTAAACTAGCAAAATAGTTGAATATGTTAATGCGGAGTTTTTTTTTAGTTTTAATTGATTGTTGTTCAATTCGCTATCACGATTCGATTTGTGGCTGTGCAAACCCTTTGAACTGCATCGCTAGCGCTGGTGATGATTAGCTCGCAATGAAGATCATTATCTCAGAAGTCTGTAGCGCTCGTATGGGAATGTTAATTGTTTGCCCATGAGGTGGTTCTAAGAACATGGAGGAGTGGGAGGGGTGCATAGGCAATGATGACCAGAAGCGTGATTCTAGTCTCTTAGTTGGTGTTTGCTCTCTTCTCTCTGGGGGATGAAGAATTTCCTAGACATGCTCGTGCTGTCGTCATGGATTTTCCAAGATTTTTGCTGCTGTAAGAGTACGTCGAGGTATAAAACGCGAGTTCTGCCGTGAGACCAGCACAAACGTGTTTCCCGATGGGTAGAGCGATGTTCAAAAGAACTCTGTGGGCAATAGCCCTGGTGGTTAGCAGTGGATTTGGTAAGATTTCATACAAACCTGAGGATAGCGAATAAGTGGATGACGATTGTTTGTTTTTTCTAGCGAAAGCTGATCCCTATAGTTACTATGGCGGAGGAGGCGGCGCTGGGGCAGGAGCTGGAGCTACAGCCAGTGCAAGTGCAAGTGCATCAGCGAATGCTGGGAGCTGGTCAAGTGGTGGTGGCGGCGGCGGAGGTGATAGTGGCGCCCATGGTGGTGCTGGCGGTATTGGTGGCGCTCATGGTGGTGGAGCAGGCGGTGGTGGCGGTAATCCATTCCTTCCTGGAGGTGGTGGTGGTGGTCTGTCTGTTAAAAAAGGCGGAGGACTTCTTGGAGTAGGCACTTCCAGTGGTGGATTATTTGGTGGAGGCGGCGTTCTTGGAACAGGTCTACTTGGCACAGGCGGCTTACTCGGAACTGGATTACTCAATGCAGGAGGCGGAGGCAAAGGTGGCTGTGGTGGACCTGGTAGCGGGTGCGGCGGTGGTGGCGGTGGTGCTGGTGGAGGTGCCGCTGGTGGTGCAGGAGGAGCTGGAGGTGGCTACGGAGGATTTGGTGGAGGAGCTGGTGGCGCTGGAGGCATTCATGGAGGCTTTGCCGGAGGAGCTGGTGGAGCCGGCGGTGGTGCCGGCGGTGGTGCCGGTGGAGCTGGAGGTGGTGCCGGTGGAGCAGGAGGTGGCCACGGAGGATTTGGTGGAGGAGCTGGTGGCGCTGGAGGCGGTCATGGAGGCTTCGGTGGAGGGGCTGGTGGAGCAGCCGGTGGAGCAGGAGGTGGTGCTGGAGGAGCTGGAGGCGCGGGAGGAGCAGCAGGTGGTCATGGAGGATATGGTGGAGGTGCTGGTGGAGCTGGTGGTGCAGCAGGTGGTCATGGAGGATATGGTGGAGGTGCAGGAGGCGCTGGAGGCGCAGGTGGTGGTGGAGGAGGCGGTGGCGCTGGAGGTGCTGGAGGAGCAGGAAGTGCAGGCGGTCATGGTGGATACGGAGGAGGAGCTGGAGGATTAGCAGGTGGACATGGAGGCAACGGTGGAGCAGCAGGAGGCGCTGGAGGTGGCGCGGGAGGAGCAGCGGGTGGTCATGGAGGATATGGTGGAGGTGCTGGTGGTGCAGCAGGTGGTCATGGAGGATATGGTGGAGGTGCAGGGGGCGCTGGAGGCGCAGGTGGTGGTGGAGGAGGCGGTGGCGCTGGAGGGGCAGGAAGTGCAGGCGGTCATGGTGGATACGGAGGAGGTGCTGGAGGACTAGCAGGTGGACATGGAGGCAACGGTGGAGGAGCAGGAGGCGCCGGAGGTGGCCATGGCGGATTTGGAGGAGGTGTTGCAGGTGGCTTGGGGTCAGGGCTAGGTGGAGGACTATCTATTGGAATACAAAAATCTCCTCATGGGCAGCTTAATAGTGCTCCTGGCGGTGGATCTGGAGGTGGTAGTGGTAGTGGAGGCCCCTCATTCGGAGGGCCATCTGGTGGAAGTGGCAACGGTGGATACACAGGTGCTAATGCTGGCGCTTCTGCTACTGCGTCTGCATCTGCTAATGCGAATGCGATAAGTGGTGCAGGTGGCGGTTTCCCTAGTGGTGGACGACCAGGCAAGCATGGAGGAGGTGGTGGATTCCCAAGCGGTGGACCTCACGGCGGTGGTTTTCCAAGTGGAGGACCTCATGGTGGCGGATTCCCCGGTAGCGGGCCCTCACCAGGATGTGGCGGAGGCGGTGGTGGATGTGGTGGTGGTGGTAGACCTGGCGGCGGAGGTGGTAGCGGTTGCTCTGGTGGAAATTGCGGCGGAAGTGGCGGAGGTGGCGGAGGTGGTTACCCAGGCGGCTCATCTCCATGTTCAAATGGCGGTTGTGGTGGTTCTCCCGGAGGTGGTGGAGGAGGAGGTTCTCCAGGCGGCAGCGGAGGAGGCCCTATATGGAGTAGTAGACCAAGCGGTGGTGGCGGCGGCGGCGGTTCCGGTGGCCCAGGAGGTTTCGGTTTTGGTGGCAGTTCTGCGAATGCATTCAGTAGTGCAAGCTCATCAAGCTTTGCCAGCAGCGGGGCTGGAGGTGGCGGCGGTTATGGAGGTGGACCCGGTGGAGGTGGTTTCGGCGGTGGACCCGGTGGTGGCGGTTTCGGCGGTTCTCCCGGCGGTGGTGGCTATGGAGGCGGACCAGGTGCAGGACATGGCGGTGGTGGCAGTGGTGGCGGTGGATGTGGCGGAGGTGCTGGTGGCTGTGGAGGCGGCGGCGGCGGAGGAAATAACGGAGGTGGATGTGGTGGAGGTAGCTGTGGAAAAGGTGGTGGTGGCAGAGGTGGCCCAGGCGGCGGTGGTGGAGGCGGTGGCGGTCTAGGTGGATATGGAGCTTTCGCTGGAGCTCATTCATCCGCATCCTCATCAGCCAAGAGCGGAAGCTTTGGCCGTGGATATTAAAACCCACTCAATTGTTGATAGAGACTAGTTTTAAGGATTAATTTTTTTTGTTTTAGTTATACATACATCTTAAGTCAGCGAACGAATGAATTTGTAGTATGCGAACATCAACGATGTAAGAATTTGTTTATAATTTTATTTGTAAATAAATAAAAGGAATGAAAATCGTGTCAATATAATCAAGTTGTTTGCTTATTATTTTAATTCTGGTCGTTTCATGGAAAATTATTATCACTGGTTTGAGTTCAAGACCTTTGCTAAGTGTTTGATTATAATTATTTAGATTTTTGTTATTCTGCGTCGTAAATCGTAGAATTTAATTAGAGCCGTCAGATCTGATCATTGGGTCTGATAATTTGCATACAATATTGCGCTTTTATGAGTAGCTATTCTCGTCACTTTTTTATGTAGATACTGCTAACTGATTAACGTTAAGCAAAACGTAGTAGTTTATTTAAAAAAAAAAGTGGTACCTACTTATCGAATCTCTAATGTGGTGGCCTTGCGAGGACACAATATAAACGATCCAACGAAACTTGGGCTACATCTTTTTAAACTCAGTGCACAGTCGTTACTTCCTGATGCCCTTCCAAAAAGCGCCCACCAAAAAAAAATGCCTAACAAATTTGTAGCGATAAACAAGAAAAATATACACAACCGTGGCGAAAAAGAACACAAACGTTTGTATCTACATCGAAGCTACACGCCACCAAAGTGGACCGCATTTTTTTTTTTTGTTTTGTTGGCACTTCTGAGCAACCGACAATGAAAAATATTACACCACCAAAACCCATTAACCATGTGACATGGTCCTCCAATAGCATTAGAGAAAGTGGTCGCATGTGTGCGGTAGGCCGCCATACAGCATGGCAAAGTAACCCGCGAAAAATCGACAACCAATTCCAATAATTTGTTGCAAAAGCGCCATAAATAAACGACACTCATGCCAGCACGGTACCAAACCAACACCAACTACCAAAGGCTAACAGAAATACTCTTGGTGGTACATAATTTATAAGCCTCGTCAGATAACAAATTTGTTTGGTTATACGAAGGTACACCTAATGCCGGAACGTGTTGAAATTGAATGTTTGGAAAATGTGTATCGCGGAGGTATTTCTTCGAAATATGAACAATTGTCAGTGTAGCGGATCGTATGCCATTTGTCAATATTGTTTGACACGTTATATTTCTGGTTGATTTTCTAATTTGGAAGAAGGGTTTGCTGAATTTAAAAACTGACACGGAATTGATTATAGCTTGACGTGAGTTGTTGAATGTTTCAAGTTTCTCATTCTGAGATCAGGATATATGTATGAGCAGTTAACGCGGGCATGACCGACATGCACAAATAGATACTGCTCTTCTTGTAGGTCTACATTCCATAGCAGTAAGTGCTTTGTTATACTTTGTTATACCCGTATGCCGAACTGCAGAGACGAACCCTTTAGAGACCTACTATGAAATCTTACTAAATATGAAAAGCTTATAAAAAGATGCGCCACTAGGATGAGGCCATTGTGAATATTTTGTTGCAGTAGTGCATATATCAGCGATTTTTTTTTCAAAGTTTTGTTAAGAATATTTAAAAAAGCGTTGAAAAGAACTGTTTTTATTTAGTTGAAAAAAAATGGGTTCCGGAAAGACTTTGACAGCGACAGAAAGAGAAAAAATAGATGCTTTCAAGGAGTTAGGACTCTCAGGCCGAGAAATTGCAAGGAGGCTAAATGACGCACGGCAGAAGCAACAACATTGCGAGAAAAGCGGTTAATTCTACGGCTTGCCTTAAATTATATTCTACCAGCGACTAAAATAAGGGCCAACTGTGGAGTATCAGCCAGCATAACAACGCAACGGTCCGAAGGATAATACGAAAAAGTGGTACTATACAGAGAAGAACTCTTAAAAAGAAACCTGTTTTGAGGCAAGTACACAAGGAGCATCGAATGTATTTTACAAGAGAACATGTCTCTTGGAGCAATGAAGGTTACAACTTTTATTTCCATGATCTAAGAAAGGAGGACCTTATTTCGGCAAGACATAACAACCGTACATCAGTTGTAATGGTGTGGGGAGCTATTACCTACTATGGCACAATCGAGTTGGAGTTTTTGTCCACAACAATAAATGGAAACAACTACAAACGTTTCCTGAAATGGTCATTTCCAAAAGTGAAAAACATTTTCGGACCTCTGCCTTTTCCAACAAGACAATGGCCATATCCAAACTTTCAGGGTTGTTAGAAGTTGGATTCAATTGGAAGACGTGGAACTTTTGCCATGGCCGCCCTATTCACCGGACTTAAACATACCTAATCGAAAATGTTTGGGCATGGTTTATATCGTAAAGTGTACGAAGGCGGCAGGCAATTTGAAGACAAGGACACTTTAATCGAAGCTATTCGTGATGCCTGCGCCCAAATTTTTCTTAATTATCTATTAAAAAAAGCTATATGATTCTATTCCAAACCGACTTATAGCGGTCAGGTCATATTGAAAAATGGCGGGCATACATAGAAAAACAATAAATGTTTTAACACCATAAAATGTAATGTTTTTTTTTTAATTTTTTACTTTCTTTCGAAGATTTTGCATGTGGCCTCATCCTAGTGGCGCATCTTCCAGCCGTAGTTTTTTATTTATCCTTTAATTTTATGACTTACTGTTGGGAAAATATGTACCTGCTCAGAGCAACAGCAACAGTTTATGGGTACAACATTTCCAACAGGTATAAAGAGTGAAAATTGATTGCAAAATGTATGGCCTCATCGTAATGATCGCCGGTGTACATGCAACGAATCGGCAGAAGTATTTATCCTAATTTGCCAGAGCATCTTACCAGTTGTCCATGTTTAGTTCGCAAACCCTATAAAGACTCGACGGAGGTTAAGACCGACAACGTGAAGGAATGCTTTTAGGGGCTCCTCGAAAGGATCTGCTTTCATAGCCAAGATAGGAAAGAGGCACATCAGCAATTTTCAAGTTCCCGTCTATCACTTAGATACTCCTCTCGATCTGCAGCCACCGACTATAATGATAATCAAATGCAATCTCAATGCGGTGCGGATAGGGAAGAGATTTCGGATAAAATATAGCTTTTTTATCATGAGCCGTCTTCGAAGCCGCAGCAATGGATCCACTATGGTGCCCCATTTAACCTATCCCATAGGTTAGATGACGCGTCAATCGTAGACAGAATAATAGCTTTTTTACTTTGCGATGGGGCAAATCACGTTTACCTTATTTTGACACTTACAAGACTAAGCGACTGTCATCGTTCCTACGTTCAGAACACTAAGAACCAAATTGATCACATTGCCATCGAAGGAATTGGGAAATTTTGGACAGCCCTTATATTCATTGACGACATGCCAACACCAATAGCCAAGGTATGCCTGCTGATAAAGTCTCACACTATCAAAAGACTGCGAAAACCTTTTTGTCTACATTAATTTCATAAGAAGACTGTGCTTCAAGGTTCTAGTTCGGAAGACCGGTAGCACCGCTTATAGATGACATAATGAGAACTGTCGCCTCTAATATGCTACCTCTCATCAGGCCTTACCCCCAAGAAGAAGCCGAGTATTTACCTGATCAGATATTACGCGTTTACTACGCCACGTTTTACCACAAGTACCTATAAAATCCACGTAGTCGGGCAATCAGAATATTTCCGAGTATGTACTGATGCACGTAAAAACAAGAGCTGGAAGAAAAGTGAAAATGGACAAGCCTCTCTTAAGGTGCCTGTCCATTTGAGAGTAAAAATGCTGCGAGAAGCTCTCAAGCAGCTCTCGAGAGCAAACTCGCAAGTGGACATAGTCATAGTGGACAGCATTTTTACTCTCGAGAGCTGCTTGAGAGCTGCTCGCAGCATTTTTACTCTCAAATGGACAGGCACCTTTAAGGAAAGTTGAAATATATACTAGAAGCGCGTTCACTTCGTGAGTGAGGTTCAAAATTATTACATAAACGGCTGAAAATCAAGAACCATAATTTTCAAAAAAGGACAAGGGATCTTCTACCAGGCTATTAAACAGCAACAACGACCTAGATCCCGCTGTCAGGAAGTATGCTCATTCAATTCAAGATTCACACTTTGACCGACAAGAATTTCATCAGCCTGACTAGAGGTAGGTTAAATTAGGTTAGGGTATTGCTTTGGGTGGCAGGCTACAAAGAGTGCAGTCAGACTTAGGCCAGAATAGGCCCATAGAGATACCGTATATGCAGGATCTAAAAACTACCCATTGAACTAAGATGAGCTAAAAATGAAGCGTTGGAAGCGACTGACGCTAATATTAGCGAGTTCGTCGAGATTGTCGAAGTAATCTCCAGTATGAAGTTTTCTTCTAAATGATAGGGCTGGGCATGTGCATAAAGGGTGAAGAATATTCTGCTCCTCATTCTTGCAGCTCCTCCAGAAAACGTTTGTAGGGAAGCCAAATCTGAGGGCACTGCCTCCCAATGAAGCAGTTTCCGCGTAGTGACACCTACTATTGATCGGTCAGATGGAAGTACCCACACAAATCTCACCATAAATCTCTTCCATTGCTGAAGAAAGGAGTTTCTTTGATCTATACTAACAACAGAAGTATAAGTCCCCTACACAATGCACCCAGGAGGTTGGGTTCAAAACTCATAACAGAAGGACGAAATGTGTGCCATACAAAACTCTTATCCTGCCAGATCTGCTTTATGGCGCCGAGTGCTGGACGATAAGCAAGAAGGGAGAGCTGATAATGGGCTCCTTCGAAAGAAATATACTTCGGCGGATATTTGGTCCTGCGTTCGAGGAGGGCGAATGGAGGAGAAGATACAACCGCGAACTCTATATGAGCTATACCAGGGGCTCCCAAACTTTTCCATACTGCGACTCCCTATACAGGTTATAATATTTTGGCGACGCCTTTCTAAAACACAACGGAACAAAGCACAGATATGTGAATATAAGCTGAGCTTACTGAAGATTCGCTAAAGGGATTTTCAATGAGGATTGGTCGACATTGAATTGGAATTAAACAATCTGTGTGCAAGGTATTAACGAATCCCATGTATGCCATTATTGTGTGGAATATAACACCAGGCCCAAATGTCCGCGGCAGCTTCTCACGTTGTCACGGACCCGAGTGGTCCAATCTGCCGCATAGATCCGGCTGAATTTGAGCGATGGCATTGGTTAGGTATGTTGGGTTTAATGGCATCGGTTGATTGCGTTTTATTCGCATTGAGCTGCGACTTCAGGCAACGCCAAAAGAAAAATTTAGCGAGGTTAAATCGCACGATCTTGATGGTCAACTGATAGAGATCAGATAACCATACCCTGCAGCTGAGTGACACAAAGCCACCTCTTGCTGGAACCACATGTTAGCAGCATCGTTCTGTAGTACTCGCCGTTAATGGTATTGGCCTTACCAACGTCATGAAAAAGTACGGAGCAATGACGCCACCGCCAATCTACAATGCGCACCAAACAGCTTTTTATGGATGCATTGCCACCTCGTGTTGTTTGGCGTCGTCTCATATATGGCAATTTGGCAATTCATCCAAAAATGCGGCCCGTCGCTAAAGATGATTTTTCTATGGCTCGCCCACATCGAGCGAATGGAGAATAATGCTCCAGCTAAGGGGTTCTTCAAATCCCAGCCTCTAGGTTCGAGAAGACAAAGAAGACCGAACCTCCGTTTCAGAGACCAAGCCATCGCGGCGCGGATGCCAGAGCGATTGGTCTGGAAAACTGGGAGCAACTAGCCTGGTATCGTAGAGAATGGAAGGCTTTCAGTGTCTTAAGCAAAGACTCTTTACGGGTCGGGAGCCCGATAAGTGTAATCAAGCCTTAGTTGTGGTCGCATTCACATAATTAGAAACATCTCATCCAAACTCAAAATTTACCACAATTCCATTGAAATTTGTTTGTATTGACCTCCATTGTGCCACAAATCCTTTCATAACTCCATCAAAGGAGTTGCTTTGAAAACACAACAACATAGTAGTACGACCCAGTGAAACTTTGTCCTCAGAATCGTTTAGCCTGTCTCTTGTTATCGGCTCTCTGGCCGTATGACTATGCGAAATGCAATCAAACTTTTGATGAAAGGAAATTAAAGATGAAGCTATTTTGTGCACTCAATCAAAACCGTCGCGCAGTACATCTAAAACATTGTTAACTACTCTGTGCATTCCAATCGAAACTTTGTCTCGTAGCGCGTCGAGTTCGAGAAACTTCCATCTAGATAGAGTAACAACAGCCGCAGGGTGTCATATACTTCAAACTCTTTGTTATCTGTGCGTGTGGTACGTCTGTTTGTCGGCAGCACCAAACAGCTCAGCAGTATAGCGCAGTAAAAACTTTATGTAAATTTTCAAAATTTTCCAAAAACCAACACCCCCCGCATAGTTGGGCGAAACCCGAACTCCGTTGTCTTGCCAACACGTCTTACGTCTAAATACCTAATTCCATTTGAAGTCATAATAAATCTTCGCGACAAACTTTCCCCCAAAACTATGTCGTAAGTCACTGGCTCGGGCCAAGAGTCAACCATCTCTACATATAGTATTCAAATCTATCTTAATATTTTGTTACGAATATTTTCGTCGCAGGCGAATTCAAGTATGTATAAGCAAGTAACGTGTAAAGTATCTAGAATGTGCTAAGTTGTGTTGTTTGTATATTTGCGTCAATAAATTTTATCGGCTATGAACGGATATTACGCTGGTATAAATTCTAAGCCTTTCGACACACTACCATCAGGGTAGTTCTAGCTACCACGTAGCTAGCTACACGTATGGCACCAGCAGTGCGACGACGGATGCAAAGCTCATGAGTAAACGATCGCGTTTTACAGTTGTTTTGTTTAAACTTTTTCGTTTTGCGGAGAAAATAAATAACTCCCTCCCAACATGGATACATATGGAGCAAGTACAGCGACTCAACTGCGGGGGTGGTTTCGATTTTCTGTTTGCCCAGGGTGTGGGATTTGTTTTTTTTTTTTTTGGGAACGAGTTTTCAACTTTATTTGTTGCCTTTGATCCAATCCACTGGGTCCTTTTTTTGTGGAGGGAACAAACGCGAGGACATGTTTACTTTCCGCATGACTACGGAATTTGTAAATTCTGAGTTATGTTCTGTTAGCGATTTGACAATGTTATCTGGCGAATCTATCAATGTGCAAATTTATGAGATGAAGATTTACTAACGAGTATGTTGACGAGAAAAGCAAATTTGATGGGAAGAGTTTGTGTTTTAGGACATGTCTTGGATGGAGCTCCTCACAGACTCTAGGTTTGGGATGCAGCATTGGTTGGTAGGCGTTGTTCTTGGATGCATGTGGCAGCCAGGGGTAGAATAGACCTGAGATAAGGTATGCAGGTAGACTGGTTCTGAATAAAGCAACATTCAGACAGAAAATCACCCCTATTCCCGTTGGCGTTTGTCGTAAACGCCTAATATTTCATTTCGGTTTTAAATCAATGTTTGTAACTTTTTTGATCAAGCGATTTGAAAATACAGTGAACACATAGAAAAAGAAGCAAAATCGTTAACAAAAGTTCGAAAAAAAATCTGAATATCGTTTTTATAACGACACGACAAATGAGTCGTGAACGACAAACGCCAACGGGAATAAGGGTGAATATTTATATATTCATCGAAAGCCAGCACACTGTTAATGCACTCTATTCGACCACGCATCTATGTCCAAGCTTGTTGAGGACTGCATGAGGGAAACACTGACTTGGGTTAGCAGTCGGGTAGACGCGTCTGTTTTCCCAAGACATAGAAATATAGACGGAATTGGGAGAGCTTGGCTTTGCATATATCATCTACGAAGGAAGTCTATCGTCAAAAGCAGAGACTAAGTGGACGAATCTGATAATTTGCGTCATTTTAACAAAGATCTGGCCAACTTACGGGAGAGTTCGAGTAAAGAGCATCTTAGCCAGAACACTATTATGTTGATGATGGTATGGGTAACGGAGGCCCTGGGTACTTCTCTGGAGGTACCAAGTACTCGGTATTTAGGAAGACACTTACCAGCAAGTTAAAATGAAGGTTGTCCAGATAAGCCTACAAATATTTGGACGGTTATATGTTCAGCAAGCTATATTGTAGCCATAAAGATGATATATTTGGTCAGCTTCAAGGGATCAACTGAAGTTACTGGACGAAATTAGGTTTGTTTTATTGAACATACATCTCAGCAAAACAATGTAAAGTAGACAAGTGGTCAGTAAAGCAATTCAAGTCAGATTGATATGCTCTGAATCAGTCTGCAGGTATGCAAAAATTAATTAGGGCCAGGCATCTTATCTTCATCAAATCGCTTGATACATTTAAATCCAAAGCAGTGAAGCGAAGGTCTTGACAGTGACAACAGCCGCCCAATTGACACCCACGAAGCTTGCAACTGCACTAGAAACAACATCAAAGGTTTTCGAATGATGACGAGAAGATTTCGAAGTTCAAGAAAACATTTGATAGCTGAATCGCTGGCCAATACCTCCTTGAGAATCCCGTCTTACACGCTAAACTTCAAAAAGGAAATAAAAATCCATGAGAGAGAAGAGCCATGGAAACTTGTGCGCAAAGACTACGTACTTATATAGATATCCAGGACCAAGAGACTTTATAATACTGAAAGTTGCCTGATCCTTTTATGGACCTATACTAAAAGGAAAACTTTACAGAGGCTAAGCTGGTCCGAGAGTTATTGACGAAGCCAAAAGCCCTTTTTAGGCATCTGCCTGGTAAAATCTTAAAATATGTTTTTCCATTAAGTCGAGAAAATTATATCGGCTAAGCAGACGCCCCCGCCAGAATTGATGACCATTTGCGGCCGATACCTATATAGCGTTTTCGAACAGATAGGTTCTCGCATTCTTGACAGATATTCTCTTTGAAGGCTTCAAGATTCTGAAGCTTGTTGACAGAGACTTATGACTTCAAGAGTCACGAGTCTTTTGTATAGGCCAAAAAATAAGTCTATAACAGAAATGCAGCTCTCAGAAATTCGATTGTTGCTCAAAAGTTAACATAGTCTGCACTTTGTATAAGGTAAAAACAGTTTTTCACCAAAATTCTCGGTTAAGACCGCCGATTAATGTCCAATTGCATGTCACGCCGTCTGGTCCATACTCTGTCATCCTCTGCCACATCTTTAGCAAAAGCTGCGATATTCTCAGCACAACGGCTGCTCCGGGGCCAGTCAGACTTGGCAGCATCTCGTCTTCTCGCTTCTCTTTTATTAGAGCGGCTAAATGCAGTAGTGTTCGCCCATTAGTTGGTGGTGGGCGACCAGGAAATCGAAACAATTATTCCGCCTTCGTTAGGATTACCGATTCACGTGTTTTTCGTATCTGTTTACTTTACAAAATAAGTGGAATTGACATTTGCCGCCATTTGCAAAAATTATAGCATCTTCTGAATGTGCGCCACCTTGTACAAATGAGCTTTATGTCATGAGGAAGAGGAAGCAACTATCCCTCACCTCTTTGTTCCTGCCAAGCTCTCTCCTGTAGAAGGAAGCTTCACTTAGGAGCCTTCCAGTACAACGACTTGGGCGACCTGATAAACACAGACACCAGAAGCCTCTTACGCTTTAAAAGGAGCTCAAAATGGTTCAACTTGTAGGGAGATCTTACATGATCCTTTTTTCGTGTTATCACAATGGACCAATGCTGGTCTAAGTGTGTTGGCGTTTTCAGCTGGCAGCCACTTTCAACCAACCAACCAACCAATGAGCTTTATCAAAGCCTCCGGATCTTTTGAAATGACAGTCCGCAAAGTAGTTTATTAATTAAATCATCTATGAATTGGGTTACAATGGTACTAATGGCCAGTCCATGTACAGACACGATTTTCACCAACTGAAATATAACTTTGACAAAAAAAAATGTCCAGCCATAAATTTCCAAGGACTTCCCACAATTAACTACACTCCAATTCAGTTATCCTTACAACAATTTTAGCTACGGGTGAGATCAGTATCGGCTATCATCTTTCCAAAACTGGATTCGCAGTCTCCAGAAAGGACATTAGAAATCAAGTAGTTATTCATCGCACTATCCCCGCTTGGTATCACTTCTAGCCAGCGTTATCCAATTACAGACGAAAATGATTGTGTCTACCAAATTGTAACAACATAACGCAATTTGGACATCAGTAAATGTAATCTATACATGTATCCTATATCCCGTTGTTGGCGGTGTACTCGTATCTCAAACTATAATTACATCATCCAGTACAACATATCATATTCCGCAACATGACCAAGTCCTAAATTTCACCGCCACAATAGGACACTCTTTTGATGTCATCCCGGAAAGGGAGGCCGGCAAGCAACTGAAAGTCACTAAAATTAGGAATTTGCGGCTTGTCAGGGATTAAGTTGAAACAAGTTTTCATCTGCTTCCGCTGCTTCAATTATTTCCAAACATCTAACTTTTTTTTTTGTTCTTCAACAGACTTTAGCAGAAGAACCATCTCCCCAGTTCCACCGGGGGAGGAGAACAAAAAAAAATCAAATCAAATCCGTATTCGAATCCAAAGTTATAAATCCTTCGCCATGAAAATATGCTCAGCCATTAACCTATTGCCAGCATTGATTTCCTTTGGCTTTTGTTTCTTTGGGGATTTTTTTTTTCATTTTATTTCTACTACCATATAGTCCGTAGTCCGTTGAGTTGCCGGTCGAAAAGCTTAAGTAGGAAATCATGTTTTCGACGGACACAGGACGACAAAGGGAATAAAAAGTTGCGAACAAAGTGGATATAAAAATCAGAAGCAATAAAAAAGTGCTGGACCTTTCTCCCTTTTGCTTTCTCGTTCATATTACATTGCTATTATTAGACCAGGGGCGGGGGATTGATGCGAGAGAAGCCAGAGGAGGGCTGGGTTAATTTGGGATTAGGTTTTTTCTATAGCAATCGTCGTCGTTTGTTTCCTGGGAAATTCGGAGTTTATTGACCATATGTTCGATATCCTATAAAATGATTATGAGTTTTTTAGACTTTTGGTATTATGTGGAAATTGTTAAACTATTTCCTGTGTCAGATTTAAAAGGTTTGGCGATACAAATGTGCTCCATGTCTTAGTAATAAAGTGGAGGCTTTGGTTGTACGGTATAGGTGACTTTTTGACTTTATCTCTAACAATGTGGAAAAGCGTTGACCAAGGCTTATGCTTGTCATAATAATTTGTGACTGGGTTTCTCTCTAGCTAATTGGGTAGAACCAAAAGTGGGCCGTAAGCTGAAATTGGTTAACTACATTTTGGGAACGTTGTAATCACTGTTGGCGGAGTAGGTCTTCAGGTGGGTGTGTATTGCTGCAGGGTTTGCAATAGTGTATCACAAAAGCAGCAATATTCAGTTAGAATGGGAACGTTTTTATCGGGAGGAAGGAGCTTCCCTCTAAATTTTCTTGTCTCTGTGCCTTTAACGCATCTGCAGGGCAGCGCTATCAAAAAGTAGGTAAAGCTCAGCGGACTTTCAAGAGAAAATATGAACATTCTAGATGTTACTTCACACAATTGAAATGAAGCAAGTATCTTCTTGTAAACTAAAGTCCAATAAGTTTGTAGGACTAAAGGGCCTACTCTGGGGGACGAACTATTTAGAGGGAGATGACTATTGTTGGTTAGCAAATACCAACCCATTTCTAAGATTTGGTTGGAAGAGATATTGTGAAAGTTATTACTAAATACACAGCGAGATCCCCTTACTTATTTTACTTTAGATGGCGCTCACAGTCCGGGGTGGACCACGGCCTCAACCAACAAGCCCCTCCAGCCAGCTCGGTCCCTAGCTAGCTGCCTCCATTTACGCACACAAAGTTGGTTGAGGTCGCTCTTCAATCGTGCGCGCCACCTGAGGTGGGGTCTTCCTCTGCTTCGTTGTCCCTCAGGGATGGACTCAAAGACTCGTCGGGCTGGTGCGTTGTTGTCCATGCGCTCCACGTGACCCAGCCATCTCAGCCGCTGTATTTTGAGCTTTTTGACTAGGTCAATGTCGCTATATAGCCCGTAAAGTTCGTCGTCATTGGCAGCTCGCTGAGTTCCCCCAATAATGCCCATATGATCTGCATATGCAAGTAGTTGAATGGTCTTTTGAAAAATTGTACCTCTGATGTTGGCTTGCGAGTTCCGTACAATTGCTTCAAAGATGATGTTAAAGAAGTTACATGATAGGGTGTCGCCTTGTCTTAAACCTTTTTCGACATCAAAGGATTCCGTGGTATTCTTTCCCACTTTGACGGAGCAGCGAGATTTCTCCATCGTCATCCTGCATAGACGGACGAGTTTTCCAGAGGGATGCCGAAATTTAACATGGCTTTGTATAATGCGTCCCTACATACGCTATCATAGGCGACCTTGAAGTCGATAAAGGGGTGGTGTGTATACCAGGTCGATAAACAACACCCCTTTATTCCTGCGTTTTTTCTAAGATCTGGCGGAGTGTGAAGATTTGGTCGATGGTTGACTTTCCGGGCCTAAAACCGCAATGATATGGGCCGATCAGGCTATTTGCGAAAGGTTTTAGGCGTTCCCAAGTAATAAAAAAATATTTAATTCTCGAATGTATAGAAAAAAGCTTTTAATAATGAAAGGGCAAGAGCGTGTTAATTGTTCGAAGGTTAAATCTAAACTAACTCAAGTTGGGATGTACGAAACGAATACAAAGAAAAGATTATTATTATGTATGACTAGCTTTTGCCCGCGGCTTCGCTCGCGCATTCCTCAGGATTTGGTACACAGATATTCCTTCACAGTCAGTTAGTTCCCTCTGGCATCTCAACACAGATCATACTATAGCAGATTGAGTCACACTCTATGGGACAAAACATATTCCTTTGCTGAAAAATACAGCGATATGATAAGCACCATCTTTAAAATAGGGGGAGCTTTTACCCCTTCATTATATTCCACACCTCCCAGATCTTATTTCACTCTTGCAACCAGAAAGATGCACCACTTTCTAGCAGTATGACCCCATTCATATAGAATTCCGCTTGAATATCTTTGGAGTACGTACGCTGGAGTTAGATGAAGCGATAAGCATACTCAACGGCGAAAGATTTTGGGACGCATGACAAAGTTTAAAATTGATACGACGAACGGTGTACAAACCGAGTATGAAGTCAATCGGATGAAAAATAAAAATTTTCCCATACAAACTTTGACCCCCCCTAAAGGGGTAAACTTTAGGGGTTGAATTTCAAAAAATGTTTCCTTAGTGATTGTATACATCATAAAAAAAAACCTCTGTGCAAAATTTCAGCTTTGTAGAGCAAATGGTTTAGGCTGGGCGTTGATCATCTGTCAGTCGTATATATATGAAGAGAAAAGCATCACAGCAATAATGAAAGCTTTAATTCCTCACATCCTCCGGCCCGAAATCTTTAAGTTCATTTGTAATTTTCAGGAGGTATAGAAGCTGAATAGGTCTGTGAAATATTGTGCCATTAGACACGCGAATCTCGCATGCACGAACCTTTCAATTTCGACCGGGATAAATATTGACAATTGCGCCCAAATGCCAAATCCTTTCACTGTTGACGTAAGACTTTTGAGACTCGTCTACTGGCATCTTCGGTTGGAGGATCTGGTGTCGATGACTGTGGTCCACGTAGAAGCTGAGCAGGTGTAAGCGGTGCTAAGTCATAAAGTTCATCTGCAACATATATAAGCGGTCTGCTATTGAGCACATTTTCAACTTCGGTGATAAGTGTATATAGCTGATTGGTCTTTAATGTTCCTCGAAGGTTGCTGCTCTTAGGGCTGACTTTAAAACACCCACCAGCCGTTCAGAAAATCCGCAACCACCAAGGGGCGCGTTTAACTATAAATCTCCAGCGTATGCGGTGATTCGCCGACCCTTATGTCGTTCATCGGTGAAATTCAATTTTAGGAACTCTTTCGGAGGTTTCTTAAAAGTTGAAAGACCCAATCACACTCGGCACTCCTAGTCGAGCTACGAAGAGTCATATACCCAATATCCAACTCTCCGTAGTTAGATCTGACGTTAGTTCGAGATGCACCGCCGGTGTGGATGAGCAATTAAACAGCATTATGTATGCCATGTTTTGCTACCCAAAGTCGTGTGTATAAAGGTGTAAAGCAAAATCGAGACCGGTGTTGTCAACACTGATTTTATCTAGAATGGAACTAAACATTAGTAACTTTGAATTTAAATGTATATACAGTTATTCTGCTGCAGTGCTACAATTTCAGAATTTAAATGAAGTCGTTTCAGCTCGATTGATCTCATTAGAAGAGAGAGATGGAACATCATCCACCAGTTTGTCAGAGTTTTGGTTTTTCTTGAAATGCTCAATTGCTCAAATACTAAGCCGTAATTCATAAGAGACGTATCTAGATACCAAAATTTTCGCGTTTCTTAGCGCAGAGAAAACGTGTGGTAATGTTCACTTACTCATCTGTAGTTCGAAAGTCTGCAACTGCGCCGTAAGCCGAGTTGAACCCACGTTCGTAGCGCATCGTGCGGTATCATCAGGTGCCCAACTTCATTGACATTTGCACAGCATTCAATCCAAAATTTTATCGAGTTCAGATGGCAGACCTATATCCCTGTCTAAATTCTGGCACCAAATGGACTGGAAAATAATCTTCAAACGAACTACCCATGGACTAATAAGCCAAAAGGATTACATATTTTGCACATTACCCATATCCGAACCATCTAATCTTAGGAAAGTCTCCACTCCGTTAAAATCGACGGTCAATTCATCTAATATATCTGATATCTAACTGGAACATTATAAGCCCGATACACGCCCTAAATTGCGCCAAGTGTAGAGACACCAGTCTCCTTAACATATTTACAAGATCCTGTTTCTCGTCCTGTGTTAATGTCTGAAACAATTTGTCCACTTGTGCTATGACAGGCAATACCAAATTCTCCTTAATCTCCTTGAGCACCTGAGCAGACCTGTATTGTGGAAATAGAGTGCAGTTAATTACCTGTCATCGGGCTTATTCTCAAATGCGCGGCGGATCGCTTTTCATGGCGGATTACCTAGTAAGTTTATATTTCCAAAAGCGATTCAATCCATTCAAAAGCGATAGCTATTGTGAGGATTCGCCAGCAATCCGTCACCTGAATAGCTATCGCTTTTGACAGCTTTTGGAAATACAAAAATACCAATCCGTCATGAAAAGCGATCCGGATTGAGAGCATAATGTCATTCAGCTCTGCCACAGCATGAAAATGCGACCTCATAGGTATACAGTCGCACGATTGGCACCATGGGATCGAGTGTCAATCAGCGTTGACAAGCCCACGCATGGCACGTATACATGACGACCTAATGAGTAAATTTTTGCGCCGCCAGAATGTGATGAATTGACACGTTTCGTGACATGTATAATCGTAGTTTTATGGTCTCCTTTTTGAAAGGATTTACAGGAGATTTATCAGCAAACTTTATGCCCTGCGCACAATTACACAAAAATGGCTACGATTTTATGTAGATCGAATAGACATCAAGGAGGGTACAATGGAGCTAGTCATAGTCTTCAATGTCGCGGACCTATACCAAGTTCGAGTGTACCATTGAAGGCGGTTCTTTAAGAATTTAAAACTGCAGACTGCAGCTCTATCTAAGTACATTAGTGATTACCAGACTGATCACGATTTAAGTTCTCTGAATATAACATACCTACTGTCAGGGGGAGGGAGCCGCAAATTGTGCACTTAGCAAAGAGCTGCACCAAACCAGATGAGGTCTATTTAAAAATCGGTTATTCGAAATAGTAAAGTGATTTTGGAATAGCCAAACCACTCTTTAATGAAATTCCACAATCCACTTGCCCCAACTAAAGCACATACCCAACCCATACACACTTCCATTAAGTAGAATTAAAAATCGTACAAAAATCAGAAAAACAATTTCCGACCACTTGGCAGTGAAATTAGTTTTTAATTCGAACGGGAACATGGATTGCTTTAGTTACTCCTGACCAAGGGGAGTTGATTTCAGAAAACGGACAGAAGAGAACAAAAAAGTTAATCGCCGTAATTATACCTCCAATGTAATTAGAACTGTGCATGCGGTTCATTTGACCCTTCGGCCATTTTCGGAAGACCATAAAATGAATATCCTTAGCGAAAGTGCACTGAGGTTTGGCATTATCCTTAATATGCAAGTTCAGACTGTATGTGTATCCATATCAATGCGTCCTCTCGGTGATGGTGAAGTAATTGCATTGTTCGACCGTAGATGGCCTTTAATTCGTTCTTAACTGCCCTGCAGTCCACAGTTGAATGCTGATTGGAAAATGTCCTGCAAATTGTTTGTGGCCATGCGGAGGCAAAGTGGCGATTTTCTTACAAAGTTTCGAGTGAAATTATTTTAATTGTTTTAGGAGGAGTTTTTCTGAGACACTGATTGCACGCCGATTGCCAGCCACAAATAACTTTGAAATGATTGGGATTACATATGCGAACATTTCGATAAACACTCTCATCAATATTAAACTCTATATTTGATGGGTTCCAATGGCGGCGACAATTCTGTCAATAACTCTGGTGATACTGCTCAAATTATCAGTATTTCATTAATGGAATAGTATCCACCAGCTAATCACCAAAGAGTCCTTAATTATTTATAGGGCACTTCGAGCTTATTACAACCAATTTTGATGTCTCAGTGGTTTTCGCGGAAAACTACTAAACCCCAGCCAATCTCATTGAGAAGGTCACAATCTTCCCTCGAAACGAATGTGAGAATATTAACAGAATTAGCTTACCCTATATCCCTATCGCACCCATGGACATGCGATGTCAACCAATAAACCATTCAATTCCGCAATTTGCTGATGCGCATTCGAACGTATATATAAGTCTCATAAAATTTATTGGCACTCACTTCGTGGGTATCCTTTTAGTCCACGACAAATAGATTGCATTTTAAGGACTCCAGCAGTCAAGTACATGAACTCGACTACCACCGAGTTACTTACGAGGAGCTTTCTCTCTGCACGCAAGATAACCATCACTAGAACAACTCATTCTTTGCCGTGAAGGAGCATTCTGCAGTGGCACACCCCGACCCCCACCGCCAATGGCAACGTTCAATACATCAGATAATTTACTCCAAAGACAACTTTATTGTTAAGTTCATAAAACCCACTTGGTCTCGCCGCTATCTCTGGAGACGACCGGAAGTATGATGGCCTGACCAGACCAGAGACCACCCACGAACCACCACCGCTATACAGCCTTTCGGGTGATAAAACATTTTTCCGTTCTTTTGTCGACTCTTTGGGGTAGGTATATATGGTTTGCCCTCGGTTTTAATTGCCTCCGTTTACGCGCTGTCAATGGAATTTATTTATTATCCCTTCGATGGAGAGATGGTATAGGCCAGGATGAAAGAATAAAAAATATTTTCTCCATTTGTCCTGGCAAAACATGTGCTTGCACTTTCGTAATCGTATCTATCAGGTCGCATGGGAAGGAGCCAGAGTATTCACACACACTCACACGCAGATATATTCACACAGTCGACCAGACATTCTATGAAATATCACCAGGCAAGTGTCCTGATGCGTTGCGTTTGAATGATTTACGCGTTGCAGTGAACAACTTTGCAGTGTGCATCGTAAATCGCCTAAGATACATGCATTTCTCAATTCCGTATCCGTATCCTGTGTGGCTAGATAGTTTGACAGATTTCACACCATTTCCAGCAGGATTAGGTGCGTTTGTTTGTATGAATGTGAACATCTATATAATACATACTTACAAGAAACTTCCCATTTGATGTAAGATGCTAATTTGGTCAATTAATTTCATTGGGAATATGTCCACAGACCATTGGTCGCCTGCGTTTAGGAGGAAGCAATGCCTATATGGTGGTGTGATATAGTATACTGTAAAAGTACATTCCTTCGTTAAATTGTAGGGCAAATAGAGAAGCAAATATTGGGGAAGAAGTAGGGAAACACTTTTTGAGGAATATCGAAGAAATGGATTTTTATTTATTGGATTTAGAGTCACTCATTCACCCCGTCACTAATCTAATTACTTACGATGCTTAGATGGCGCTAGAGTTCATTAGGACTTGGAGTTTTGACCAACACTCCTTGTCAGTTAGCCCACATTTGTCTAGCTGCCCCCACGAGCCACATAGCCGGACTTCTTTTAGTGCACTGGCACTGCAGGTTAAAATCAAAGACTCTTCGAACCGCAGCATAGCCGCATCTTAGACGACTCGTTCCAATTTTACGACCAATAGTGCTGTACAACTCTTAGAGTTCGCTGCTAAATCTTCTTCTCCTTTGTCTGTCAACGCCTAAACGAGACCGAATACTGCTCGAAGAATTCCACTTAAATAAATATCTTTCCGTCATCTCATCGCTATCGTCCAGGACTATTTCATAAAATTTCTTCTTCTTAACGTTTCTTGATAAAGTCTTTCTAGCAAAACAGAAGACTCGCTTTTTGTTCGCTTTCAGTTTCCTAGAAGAAGACTTCATTTGCCACTTGTTTCATCTGAGAATCTCAGGCGAAGCAATCACCCCTATCGCGAATTTCCCCCGGAATATTTCCCATTCAGCAATTTGATTCACATTGCTAACAAGGGAAATATTTCCATCGGAATTTATTCACGATACCCCTAAATTAAATATGTCTTGCGTTTAATGCGTAATGTCGCGGTGAACGCCAATAAACAAACTGATAATGATTCCCCAAAACACACGCGGAAGAACAAAATGCGAACATTTAGAGGAGCTTATGCATGAAGATTATGCAAACTTTCGCTGATCTAATACAAATAGAAGAAGGAAAGAAAAGTTGCGAACTTTAAGTCATCAGATCTAGATTATATATCTACAAAAATTGCTCATCAATGGCAACAGGGCAACAGGGCAACAGGGCATTCTCTAGAATGCAATCGGTCGATAGTTTAAGTTACCACTCAGATGCCTACGTCAGCCAAATAAACATGGTTTGGCAAGTTAAACTCTTCGATTGATAAAATTGCTTAGCGGAGCCGAGAAAGACAAAGCCAAAATCTAACATTCAAAGCTATACTGGGTAAACCATTGCGCTAGTATAAATTTAAATTCCAATACACGTGGCAAAAATATATCTTCTCAGACAGCGAAGCAGCTCTCAAAACTTTTGACTTGTCTGTCATAAAATCGAAGCTGGTCCTGAAAACATAAATGGCCATCTACGAGCTTGCAAAGAAAAACCTAATCACCTCTCACTGGATTACAGCCCACAGGGTCTTTGCTGGCCTACTGCCTAAAGCCGGCGCGCCAATGATACTTATCGGACCTGATAACCCGTTGGTTGTATCAGTAAAACATATTTCAGGAACCGAATTAAGAGCTTCTCTCAAATCGAATCCAATAAGTTCTGACTTAAAACACCTCGGCCGAAATGCACCAGACAATTCTTCCAAAAACTCTTCTTAAAAAAATTCTACTCTCCTATTAATTTAGACAAAAATAACCTAAGAATCCTGACAGGTAATTTTATGGGTTATGGCCATACGAAAAAGCATCTATACCGGATTGTGATCTCACCGGACACCACATGTAGACTATGAAATTCGGACCCCTAACAAAAGCCAGGTTTGATGGTCCGAGTTGATCTTCTTAAAACAGAACTTCCATTGTTTCTATTGTGATCTGGAACATTAAGTTGAAGTTCTTGATTCAGATGTTCTCCATTAGTGCATTAGTGCATTCTCATAGCACTCAAACAAGGAACACTTTTCGTTGGTGAACAACCGAAAGCTGTAACTTCAAGTGAAGAGTTTAGGTCGAAATAGACACCTTCATAAAGTCTATCATCTAACAAAAACCTTTTGTTGGGTGTGCGAATTTCCGATTTCTTTTAAAGACATACCCCCAGAGAATACACTTGTCTTCCTTAATGTCCCCCGAATAAAAAGATGGCTCTACGTTCTACTACCTAAAGGTACAATAAGCTACTTTAAGGAGACCGGAGTGTCAGATCCCCTTGAAGGATCTCCCGACTTATAATCTGTCTGTACTAAGTTAACGTTATATACTAATGGATCAAAGTGATCGTGTTGACTGACTCATCAAGAAATGTCTAATTCTGATTAACAAATATTGGGCTGCATTCTCATGAAAGTTTCTAATTTTTTGGGTTCAGGGAGGTCCCGGTTGTAAAATTACTCTTTTTTTTTTCTTTGTCGGAGGTTGTTACTATCCGATGGAGCACTCAGACACAACTACTGGTCCATTATACTGCCAAACAGACACCTTACAATGATGTACTTAGTTTTCCCGTCTTTCGAAGAAAGATGAGAAGGAGCTTCATTGATGAAGAGCTTAGATGTTCGGCACTCACCACGTCAGCCCCAAAGATCCGCCACCTGATGCGAGTAAAGGCAGGACAACTACAGAGGAAGTGCTCCGCTGCACCGTCGTCCTCTCCACAAGTAGGACAGATGGTAGTGCCGCTCAAGCCCAATACATTTAAGTGTTTGGCAAAAGCTTGGTGGCCCGAAAGGACGCCCACAAGCAGTGTGCAGTCGAAGGAAAGACGCCGACCTTTTGCAGATGTCCGGACGCTCTTACTTCTCAAAGAAGTATCCAGGGACCAGGACCAGGAGTATAGGTAGCTATAATGGAAATCTTCTCCACCCTGACTCGCTCTTGTAGGTCCCTTCCATCGATGCCAAAAATAGACCCAGGTTCCAACATGACTTTTCTGCGTGAATTATTCGTTACTCTTCTCTGATGTTATAGCTTGATATGGCGCTACAGTCCGGGTGGACCTTCTTACCGTCTTATGCACTTCTGAAATTGCAATAAAATCCGAAACGAGTTTTGGACTTTATTTCATTTTTGAAAGTGCAATAAAGTGATTCGACATTATTACACTCAGCTATTTAAAAAAAGCGAGCAGGGGGTTGCAGGGGGGCAGCATGCCCCCCATACATATTCTATTGTTTATGCATTGTTTGTGGATTTTATTTCCACTTGGACTTTATTGCACTTCTGAAAATTACATAAAGTATCCAAAAATCGCAATTTCAGAAGTGCAATAAAGTCCAAAATTACGTTTTGGACCTTTTTGCATAAGACTTTATTTCATGGCACCGACCTGGGCCTCAACCAAGAAGCGTCTCCAGCCAGCACTGGCTTTGGCCAGCTGTCTGCAGTTTCGCACTCTAAGTTGGTTAAGGTTCCCTTCCACTTGCGCGCGCCATCTGAGTCACGGTCTTCCTCCACTGCACCGTCCCTCGGGTGTGGATTCGAAGATCTTTCACGCCAGAGCATTCGCGTCCATTCGCTCTGCATGACCTAGTCACCTCAGTTGTTAGACCTTCACTCTTCTGGTTCGATGTCGCTGTACAGCCCGTACAGTTCGTCGTTGTATCTCCTCCTCCATTCACCATTTATGCAGATGGGACACTAAAATTACTCAACGAATTTCACTCTCGAAACAACCGAAAGTAACCTCATCTGCTTTTGATTGAGTCCCAGTCCATGCATCTGCAGCATAGACAAGAACATGGGATGATTAGTGTCTAATAAAGGGTCACATTTATTGTAACCACCTCAAAGTTATATCTGTCTATAGCGACATTCTGTCCGAGACGTCACTGTTAGGTATCCTTTCTTGTTGACAACATATACTTTGTCTTGCCCTTATTGACCGTCAAACCCATCTTCGCCGCCTCCATCTCAATAACGAACGCGCCAGTGACATGAGCTGCGTTCTGCCGATTATGTCGATGTCGTCGGCGTAGGACGGACTTTTGAAAGATAGTGCCTCTAATGTTAGCGTTTGAGTTTTGCACTATTCTTTCAAGAACGATGTTGAAGAAGTCACATGAGAGTGCATCGCCTCGTCCATTTTTTGATATCGAAGATCTGGGTGAATTCTTTACCGACCTAAATGGAACAGCCTGCATTCCTCACTGTCATCCTGGGGCCTGTAACACAATACTACAAGTCCTTGTAGTATAAGTGAATTTATACAAGTGTATCACATTTCTGTAACACGAAACTACTAGTCGACTGGCACTTCTACAAGTGTAGCGGGCAAATAATACAAGTGGGAAATTTCGTGATTATCCTGTTTCTGTAACTCAGAGCTACAAGTGTAGAAAAAAAATCAATCTAACTTGTAGACTAGTAGACGAAATCTTACATGTGATTCAAGACTTGTAGGGGCTTTAATTAGGCATTAATATTAAATCTTTTTAATGGATTATTTCAATAAATTTGTTCATCGTGATTGCATCTATTCTTTTAACCGAAAAAGTGGTTTTAAACGTCAATTCTATACATATAAAAATGGTATGAATGGTATGTGTAGTAATTCATCAATTGAGAACGGCTGGGCCGATTTTTTTCAAAAATTTCAAAATTGGACAAAGGGGCGTAGCACCGCCCATACAAAAAATCATTCAAAATCTTAAATCTCGAAAACCACCAAATCGATTGAGCTCAAACTAATCTTAGGTATTGGCCGTGGAGAGGTCCTGTGAAGATTGGTCAAAAACGGACAAAGGGGCATCGTAGCTATCCTTTGATGGAATTTGTTAGATACTTTGATAAGACGAACCATATTTTGGTATATTATACTGCCTTTATTTCGAAATGTCACCCTTTACTTCTTTTGGGGCATTGAGAGTTAAGTGTTCATTGTTGCGCAATTAGTACATAACTTCGATTAGGTAAGTAAAGACTTTGTATAATACTTACAACTGCAGTTTTTTGACAATTCTCCCAAAAACCAAAAACGTTTCGCATGTACAATCCACCCATTATTTTGCAGAACAATATTTAGGATTTGGCCGAAACTAAATACTCCCTCCCATGTCTTGCTTTTTATTTCTTTTGACATCGCAAAATGCAGTAAATAACATTTTTTTATTTTCTTGGATTTTTACAAGCACGGTAATTTTTTTTCAACAGCATCTTTATTCAATTTAATGCTTTCGCTTGCTTATATGAACACTTGTACAGAGAGTCTACAAGTCGAGGGACATTTTTATTTCGTACAACTGTAAAGTTTTTTTTTGTGTTACAGAAATAATCTACACTTGTGTAACTAATAGAGACCTACAAGTAACTGTAGACCTGTAGACTTGTAGTTTTGTGTTACAGGCCCCTGCACAAACGGACAAGTTTGGCAGGGATGCCAAAACTAGCTCGTCTCTATAAATACATGGCGTAGGCGGCCTTAAAATCGATGAAAAGGTGGTAGGTAATAAGTGAGGTTTATTTTAAAGATGAGTTGCTTTTAATATTAATAGTGAATTTCTGCCACCCAAAGTTTTATTTAATTTCCTATTTGTTTAAACAATAACAAAACCTTCAAAGGAAAATGCATGAAATGACAACCACAACCTACAAGTCACTTTCATACCATCTACCGTACAGAAAAGCACATAAATACATATAAAAAAAACTTCCCTTATAAGTGTGCAGTGAAATTATGAAATTATCATTATCCCTAGAATATCCATCAACTTGGCGTACATCCAAGTAACATTCAAGAATTCCAAGAACCATTTGCAAACATTTTCCCTTAAAACCCTACCCCCGCATGAAAGTACAAATGGAACGTACAAAAGAATGGTAAAACCAAAAATAAGGACTGTACCTAGATAATAGAACTTTTTCTTCAGCATTTTATTTTACAAAGAAAGGAAATTCCGGTCGTGGATTTTCAATGTAACCGATGTCAGTGTGGTGTGTTTACCCAACTCCCAAGAGTCGACCACATCGAATACTGAAAAGGAATCTAAAAAAAAATATATATATATATATAAAAATCAAGAAGGGATGCATTTTGCCAGCTCGTAAGAGAAGAATGTGTAAAAAATAATGAAGAAAGTAATTCAATTGCACTTCTTGTTCGGATGGGGATGTTCGTCGTCGTTCCATCCTTCGAAATAGATTGGTTCACTTAATTGCATTTAATTATGAGCTCTGTAAGAAAATGGCTTGTTTGCAGTTTTAAAGGCGCCAACTATTCGTGAATCATTTCAGATTTCATAAGTTTAATCTAGATTTCTGTTAAAAATGATTATGGCCATACTAACGGTTATCGTAGGTACCTATTCGTTATTATGGAAAATTTGGAAAAGTGGTATTTCCATAAAATGTAATATACTTACTGGAAATGAACTGAGACTTTGTCTGAATGAAGACGTTGATGGCCAAATGGTTTTGCCAATTACTTCATGCACAATTACTGAAAAAATACACGGACAATAATGTATTCCACTGGAGACCTGTTGAGCTATGTAACGCACTTATGAACGCAAGCAATTGAACAACACGGCAAATCCAGAGCCGTAGCCTTGGACATATCAAAGGCATTTGACCGAGTCTGGCATAGAGCCCTATTACGCAAGTTAGCGTCTTATGGATTACCACAACAACTCTGCGGATGGATGCAAAATTTTCTTCTGGGAAGATCGATCCAAGTTGTTGTAGATGGTGTATCGCATCTTATTCGTTTGCTATAATTGCAGGAGTGCCCCTTTCTTCAACTCTATTTCTTCTCCACATCAACGATTTGCTTGGTTCGACAAATAATAATATCTACAGCTTTGCTGATGAATGCAAACAGAATCACATGGCAGGACCACATATCCTATACCGTAAGATCGGCGTCCGCTAAGTTGAGCTACCTATTTAGAGCAAAGAGGTACTTTAGTCCCAAGCAACTTCTCCTTCTCTACAAAGCACAGGTTAGACCAGGCCTGGAATCTTGTTCCCATATATGGAGCTTGGCCCCAAAACATTAGCTTAACCTACTTGACAGCATAGACACGAGCAGTTCGCCTTATTGGATACGCTACACTTACTTCGAATCTACAACCGTTGGTGCACAGAAGACAAGTCGCTGACCTTTGCTTGTTTTATAGGTACTTCCATGATAGATGTTTCGAGGAGCTCAAAGACATTATCCCTCGTAATGCAACTTTTGGGTGCCCCACAAGATAAGCAGCTAATGCTCATGAGCCATACAGTACACTTGACAACCGCGAGGACATCACTTTTAAAACTTTTAAAACTCCTTCTGTTACAGGACAAGCAAATTTTGGAACTCGCTTCCTAGGGATATATTTCCAGAAGACTATAATTTGCAGCAAATTTTAATGCAGAACTAATATACATCTGCACGCATTTCGGGGCACTGATGAAGGTTCGCCTCTCCCGGGAGGAGTGTTTAAAAAAAAAAGATTAACCGATATCCATCTGATCAACCATACCTATCTATACGGATGGATCAAATATGTAGGTCGGTGCGGCGTTAGCGCGGGTTTCAACTCCAAACATCTTGGACTATCCAGTTCAGACTTCCTGACGGCGTTAGGCAATAACGCCCAAGGAAATAGCGCCCAAATCGATTTGGAAAAAAACAACAAGAGGGAAATAAAGCTCAAAAATAATTTGCAGTTTAATACGTATGGGGGGCCATGCTTCACCCCTGCAAACCCCCCTGCTTGGGGTTTCTGTGAGATTTCGAGTATGTGTGAAATTGGATATTTTGAAGGTTTTTTTTGCAGTACAAACTCCCACCTACTCCAAAATGCAACAGAAAAGTCAAGCATTGGGGTTGCAGGGAGCAGCATGCCCCCAATACTTACTCCACTGTCTGTGCATTTCCACTTACTATTTTGGGCTTTACCGCTTGCCTAAAAAATAAACCCTTGAAAGGCAATAACACCCAAAACGACAAAAAATTTTGCAACAACAAATTGCACGAGTTTTTTTTTTGCGTTATTTCCAAATCGATTTGGGCGCTATTTCCTTGGGCGTTATTGCCTAACGTCCTTCCTGACTACAGCAGCGTATTCCAAGCTGAGGTGCTGGCAGTGACAATAGCTGCTAAACAGATTTCAATGATGACAATGCCTCATGCAGATATTACCTTTCTCATTGACAATCAAGCGGCAATAAAAGCGATCTCTGCCTTTGAGTTAAGACAAAGCTTGTAAGTCGTTGTCGCGAAGACTTACGGCTGGGGTCCAGGGCACTGCGGTGTATCTGGAAATGATGAGCTGGCGGCAGGAAGAGGGTCCTCCCTTTAAATAAACCAGGCCTACACCACAGTAATGATTCCCAGCTGTAATCTGAGACAGACGGTTGGGACAAAATACATACAAATGGCGCGACAAATGAAAGATGGGAGCAAGCTCAATTCCTGTGGCAGGGTTGGTGATGAAATCTCCTTTTCCAGAAACCCCTTTCCAAAATCCACTGTGCTTAAATCCCTTACTCCAAAATGCCCTAAGAGAAATCACCAGGGACAAAATCCCCCATTTTAAGATTTGATGTTATCAATTCCCTCGCCGCGACACCAAAAAGTGGTGTTAAAATGGGGATCCCTATGTTATCTGCTTTTCCAAAATCCCTTATTGGACATAATCTCTCATTTTTTTTATGGGGAGATTTTGTCCCGTGGGGATTTTCTCTCATGGTCTTTTGGAGTAGGTAAGGGATTTCAGCACAGGGGATTATGGAACAGGTTATTTTGGAAAAGGATATATCATACCCAACCCGTTAAAATGTGAGATACGTATACAACCCCCCTCCTTGTGGTCACTGTACGATTTGGAATAGGTGCGAGTTTGTGTATATGCAAAGTTAAGTTTGATTGTTGGAGATTTTGGCATAGGGAATTTCGTCCCAGGAGATTTTGGAAAAAAAGAAGAAGAAAAATTTTAGATTATGTCCAATAAGGGATTTTGGAAAAGGGAATAACGTAGGGATCCCCCTGTGGCATATCCACGAAAATGTGACCAATCTATAAGAAACAGAAAACTGAGAGAATCTTACAATTGAAAAAGAAATCATTCCTCGATTGTGGACAAAAAACTGCTGAAATACCATACCAAGAAAATGGGAATCAGTACAAATGGCCTTTACATGAGAACACCCAACACTTTCTTTGCCACTGTCCAGCGATTTGGCACATTAGAAATAGACTCCTTGGTAGTTACTTTTTCGATTTAGAGGATTTCGACGAACTTTCCGACAGGTTGGTTTACCAATTGGTGTGCTTTTCACAGGTTTCCACAGTGTGTGGGAGTCATAAACCCCAAAGGCATCACAACGGATCTACATTGATCTAAGTGTGGCACGTATATACACTATACAGGTCTCCCCTGTATTGACAGCTCACTAAAAATGAGCTTGGACTGGCATTGGGCTTCAACGGGAAGCAGTTTCGGTTTACCTACATTAAATGTCTGGTCTATACCAGAAAGCCAGCCTCGTCCTCGTCCTCCAGCATAGAAAATATTTAGGGCTTAAGCTATTATTTCATATGGCAAAAATCATGTAAATTTTGATGTCAGCGTGTCGAAATATTTCACGACTTGTGTAATAGTACCTTTAAAAGTTACGTAAGCGTATTGAGTCGACACGCATAAATTTTTGTTAGTGATTGAATATGTAGGTCAGTCTATTAAAATGTTAAATTTTGTTTTAAACAAAATACATTCAAACCAAAATAAATATCCTAACTGGGAATACAGAGAATAGTATAAAATATATTCCATTCTAATCTGATAAAAATTTGGGGAGATTACGTCGGACAAAGGTTTTTCAGGATTTCGTCTTTTTAGTAAAGAAATACATTAAAATCGATATTGCCGTAAAATACCGAAGATGAAATGAAGTATTTCAAGACAAGATCCGAATTGAATATTTCGTCGAGTTTTTCATTAATGAGTTGTTTGAAAAAACAAAAATTTTATTAATAGACACTTCTTTCAAAGTTCGAAATGATGATGACAGAATTATACAACACATTTTTGTAGTTATGTCGAATTTCTAACTACACATCATCAGGTTGCTCTAAGTAAGCAATTAGCAAGTCGGATTGGATAAGCCCAACATGCTGGCTCCACATGGAGGTAAATTTCTCAAAATTGATTTGTATAGGACAGTTCCAACAACTGGGTCCCGCCAAATTGATGCCAATCCGCACCTACCCTATTCATGCAACACTCAACTACCAGATCCCTAGTCCCTAATCCAATTCTAACTTGCAACCTTTCTCTCTATATGCAATTTGAACATTTTGTAGGCACCCGCCTTCTTGTCACAACCTACTATATGGGGGCATCCTCTTGTGTAGAGTTGTAGACTCCCCAACAATGACTTGACTATACATACACTTCCGTTTTCGCCTGCACACAATCGCAATGCCTGCTTTTGTGCATAAATTGGTTTATTACGAGTTGAAAAGCGTAAAATGACGTCCTTTAAAATAATTTTCCTGTCAATTCCTTTTGTCGCTCATCCGGTCTACCCAGTACCCATGTCCGCATTAGGTCCTCCCTTGATATTTTCTTCGTAGTCGTCGACCGTCGGTCGTCTCGATATCAAGTGAACTACAGCTTTAGCAGAATTCCCCAAAGTAATGAAGTGACTATTGAGTAAACACAGAACACAAACCGTCTACCCGATAGGTACCCGTATATGTGATCTCATTGATTTACTCCGATATAAGCTTCTCACAAATGTCCCCATGAAAATGGGACATCGTCTGGTTGGGAGGGAAATGCTTGATACATCACCTCCGCGCTCCCCCACAAAACGTCTATATTATAGTTGTGTGTCTTATTTTATATACAAAATCGGGACAAAGACTTGTCCGATTGTCCAATACGAATTCCGGTTTTCCTGTTTTGTATGTGGTAATTTGTTTTGATGGCTATGGAACACGGAATGGGAAGAAACTTTTCCAGATTTTATCCAGATTGGCAGTTGAGCAGGAGTTCAGTGTATGTACTAACTTTGTACTTTGGATTTTCTTTTGATCCTGACGATGGTATATGCGTGACTGTGTTCCTCTGCATCATGTCAATTGGTAAAGAAATAGAAATAGGCGAACCCAGTGAACATTGATTCGTAATAAAGAGTTTAGTAAAATATTTGTAACAAACAACTGGGAACCTGCTGGCAGGGATTTGTTAAGGTATTCCAGTTATTCAAAAATGTACGTTGTCAACTAAGGCTTTTGTTTGTGACATTCAATGTGAACTTAATGGATTCGACTTAATGAATGTTTCTGTGGAGAAATATAAGTTCCTGAGGGAATATTTGCAATCGAAATGAGCTAAGAGGGAAGAAGGGAAACTTTCTGTTTTCCAGAACAAAGAAAAGGAAATTTTGGTTTCTTGAAACGTTGTGTACCCTATTCACACCAAGCCGAAAACTGGCTTTTCGCGAAAACAGTCGAAAACTTCATCGAAAACAGAAGTTTTCTAATACATATTGCAGTTTTCAAAACGAGTTGTTTGAGGTCGTTTTCCATGAAAACGCCACGAAAACGAGTACAACCGGTGGGTTTTTGAAGCAGACACACCTTTTGCAACATTCAGCGAGCTCAGCAAAACTGCTGTGCTGACAGGATGTGAGAGACTGAGTGAGAGCCTCAGTGCTGTCGTTTCTTCTAGTTTTTTGTTTACAAATGTGGAATCTCTTGTTATCTTTGAAAATTATTCAGTTTTTCTATAATTTTAGACGGCAGCACTACCTGCCACAACTAAATGGTATTTTCAAATGTTTTGATTTTGATTGTTGCTTATGTTAATTATTTTATGCATTTAACCATAAGTTAACGATTATCAAGTAGCTTAAATAATTTTGTTTGTATATCATGTCAATACGAGAGAAGTTTAGTAACTAAAATAAAAATCTAGTCGCCACAAACATTTCATAGCTAGTTTCACAGCTAATTGAAACGTCAAACGAAAACGAGTTGGTGTTCGGTGTGAATGCATCTACGAGTTTTCCAAACTTTTTTGACGAAAACTCGGTTTTCGGCTTGGTGTGAATGGGGTATTAGCTAAGCTATACATTTTATTGATTGAGCCAATTTATTTTACAATTACAATACAATAGGTTTTGTTACCGCACATTTTACAATACAGAGACATGATAAATTATATCTTTCTTCTAAAACATTATACATTAACATTGGACTAATTTTAAGAATTGCATTGAACAAAAAATATTAATTAATTCTGAAGGAAAATTCAAAAAAACCTTCAATTGAAACAGAACAAAAAATAATAATAATAATACACCTATCTATGAATAATAAAAAAAAAATTACTACACAATGAAACAGAAAAATCATCCAGGTACAAATAATAATTTGACAATGAAATCAACTCAATAAGTCAAATAAAAATAAATAAAAAGATAAAACTACGATGATTTGGCGATAGGCTAAGCAAATTTAAAATCGGAGAAAGGGGCGTGGCACAGCCCATGAAAAAAAAAATTCAAAATCGTATACCTATCTCGAAAACCACCAAATTGATTAAGCTCAAACTTACACGTAATCTTGTGTATTGGCCATGGAGTGCTCCTGTGAAGATTGGTCAAAATCGGACAAAGGGGCGTGGCACCGCTCATACAAAAAAAACCTTTAAAATCGTATATCTCGAAAACCACCGAATCGATTGAGCTCAAACTTACAGGTAACATTACGTATCGGTCTTGGAGTGCTTCTGTGAAGATTGGTCAAAGTTGGACAAAGGGGCGTGGCACCCCCAATACAAAAGAAAAAAAAATAAAAAATTATCGCCCGTAATTTCCAACCAATTCAGTTCATTTCTTTTTAATGTCAGTAATTACGGTGAACAATTGATAGGCCAAAAATTGAAAAAAAAATTATTTAAAAAGTAAAAAGGAACCCTCTGATGTTCCTCCGCCAAAATTATGACCTCTAGTCCACATATGCCTTTTACCTTCGTAAAGTTTGTCATGATCCACGCACGTGATCATTTGTCATCCGGCTTTAAATATTACTAAAGTAAGTAGCTAAACGATCGATGAAATAGCTCGTTCAATTGCTATATGAAGCCCTGTCGATTGTTGTATTACCAGTTTGATTGAACTTGCTTTGCTGCAGATTGAGGAGGGTTTTTCTTTCACGATTGAAAATGCATCGCTCATTGGTATGAGCCGGTGTGCCCATTTTATCTTTAACCATTTGTTTCATTGTCACGTAACCATACTATGTACGATATTTTTCGTATCTTCTTGTATCGTCGACCAGGCCATTCCAGACTCGCCCGGTTCTAAGATTGAGGAGGAGTATTGTCCTAGCTTAACCTTTCCAGCTATTTGCTATTTTGGCGAAAGAACTAGCTTATTTTTTAATACTACCCTTCCTTTAAGCCCTTTTGAAGCGGCGTTGCTCTGAAAGTGATCTTAGACTTGTCCTAGCCATTTTAAAATTCATCCGACAGCATGCCTATATTTGACAGTCTAATTAAATGTCTTTTAGATAGTATCCGATATCCGAAACTTGCAAACTAGTGACTAAGCACCTCTTAGCCTCAGACTAAGGGGTTTGCTTCTATTCGCTATTTTTTTTTTTTATCTCGGTTTTATCGGACACATCTGGAGAGAACTCTCAAGACTCTGTATCCTTACTCAGACCCTACAACTCATAAAGTTTGGTAAGGATTGAGGCCTTGGGTCACTTTCAACTAGATGCTGAAAATTTGATGACTGCTTTGCTGTATATGACGATATCCCTCTATGATATTTCCTAAATTGACAGCCACGTGGTAATTTTTACTACACTACATTGGAAGGCTGAAGAAAAGGCCAAAAAAGCCCCAACATCTTTAAGGGCTTTTAAACCGCCCGTGAATATTAAAAGTGAAAGAAAACATTTCATAGTCGAGAACTTTTTCAAAATCGATTTGTGTAGGCAAGTTATTTTCCGAGAAGAGCGTGTCTGGAGACCCTTAAACGACTCATAAGACCAAGAAGACTGTCACATTTAGGTGTTACTGTGTGATAGGTTTACTTATGGATCGGTTGAACATAAAGACTGCCACAGAAGTTATGGGCACATTGAAAAGATAGAATCAATTGTCACACTATCCAACACTTAAGTACAGCAGCTTTCTTTTATAAATTATAGAATATGTACAGCCTTGAGCTTAATTGACTATACCTACTAACCAAGACTTCTATATACAGATATCTAATTGATTTAGAAAATAATTAGAAGTTGACAGCTTTTTCCAAACACTAAAACCAACACTTAGCTATCATCAGTGCTAGTTGTCACTTGACTCTTCCTACTGTCAACGTTGATTCGGCCCATAAAAACTGGATCGGTGTAAGCTGCGCATCAACTATCATCATTCGTTTTCCTATTATTAACTTTAATAAATATTTGCAACTAGAGTCAGCGTTTCTAATTGTGCGCTCTCCACGCAAAGGGTTGCAACACTTGAAGCACTCTACTTTATAAAAATCATAGTTTGTTTATCGTAACTACAACCGCTGGGTCATCCATCTAATCCAATCTCGATCATAGTATCAACTAATTATTGTAGACCTATTGTGGCCATGGCCATCGTTAATGTCTAGATTACAAGCATTTCAAAATGGAACATCAACAAATCAGAACGGATTGACTTATATCACCCGAGAAGGCAACCGCACCCTTTTTTTCCTGATTCGATTTGCTAAAGCGTTATTGCAAATTGCACGCAAAACACCTCATTGGCCGACAAGTAACTGACACCACACATCAAACGTTTCCTAAGCATCAGCAACTCCCACCAGACACGCAATAAATTAATTATGAAATCCATGGCAAATCCAAACGTAGATCCTTTATCCAGCATTTACCTGCTTAACTCCCCAAAGTATACTGCTAAGTTGCCTAATCGATGTGGGTATTGCTGATGAATAACCATTAGCGTGTTGTAGAAATGTTTTGTGCTGGCACAAAAAGGATAATGACGCGACGACGACGACGGCTGGAAAGCCGGAAGGATGTATCGTTCACATATTCAGATCAGTCGATAATATATTTACCATAAATGTCTGCACTTCACACAACCCTGACACTGACTATGTGTTGATTGTAGTGGTGGTAATGTAGGTAGTGGCATTGGGGGCGGATTAATCAATGTCCTGTCCGTGGGGGTGAATGTTTGTGAAGGAATTACTTAAAAGTGTACACATCAGTTATCGGGCATAAATTTACTTGACCTCGTTTGTGGTGGACGCCGAACTTTGTGATAATTTGGCGCCTAATTAACACCCCAAAGTTGACATCCACTTTGGCGAGAGAAAAATCTATATTTGAGCACGCAAAGTCAAATTTCATTCAAACGATTGCACGCGCGCATTCAACAACAAGGACATCATCATACATGAAATTGCCCTGTAAAGTGACGCTGACGACGTCGAACAAAGTTTTGAATTGCAAAAGTTCTCAAATTGTCAGACAGAGAGTGGTAAAGTGTGCGGCATCATGTGACTTACAACTTGGTAATTATCGTGACCGTTGTTTTTGCATATAACACCACATATAGTATAACATTCATTGGTGGTTTTGTTTGCTACTAGTACAAGTACGGAATGCATGATGGCGATGTTACATTGACTGTAACAGTGTTAGAATGGCGAAGCACATTGTCATGCACGTTATAAGTGTATGCAAAATTGGTGTACTTGGAATTAGGACACACAATAAAGAAGGAGTAATGTGTTTACTTGCGTGGAATATAGTTGTTGTGCGGTTATGTTTTAAGGAACATCGTTGAGGGGTTAAGACTTATGACAGTGTTGCTGTATTTGACACTGACAAAATGTTTAAAAGTGGGTGCAAAGCAAGGAAAGAATATGGGTCTCCTTTCCTGAGATGTTATATGTGTTGACAAGAAGAATTTTAAGACCTCTCTTGAACTAAAATAAGCCTGTTAAAAAAATGTCAGCCTCCCAAACCTGCAGATATTTTCAGTTGGATATTAGGATCGGCATTCATTGTTATTCATTGTTATCATTTTCAATACGGTGCCTACCCATACAAGGGGACAGGAGGTCATTGATCTAACTCTATCTAACTGATGTCTTCTTCCACAAACTGGAAAGTTTGTGTGGAATGTAGATATCATTGTCAGTGTCCACACTCTGCAGGAGGGAATAAATTTAAAGAAGACTAATTGGACACGTTTGGAGAAGATATCGGTTAAACAGGCGATCTTATGCGTTTAGAGCGCCAACGTAAAATGTAAAGGTGCGCGGTAATAGGGTAAGTATTCATTCCGACCAAAGCGAAGTACCTTACGGTGTTATCGCATCAGGGGACTCAATTCGGTCAGTTCGGAAATGGAGGTGGTTTTAGATAGTACACATTACATTAAATTTTAGATATGTCTAAATCAGATATCAGTTCAGTCTTCATCTCCCTACAACCCTACCCTACCACTACCTATCGATATTTTCCAGAAATACTCTCATTTCTTTCTCTTTCTCTTCCTGATTTAGGTTCATATTGTCAGCGCTATCGTCTGTTTATAAGAGATCTGTTTCATCCACTAGGTCTCAGCCCAGTGATTTCTCAAGATCTTCACTCTTCTCTCAGATAGTGTCGTAAAGGGTGTTTTTTTTAGAGGTATACAAATTTAATACGAAAAAAACATTTGAAACTAATAATTTTAATGGCTATGATTATTAGCTTTATTTAATAGATACTTTTATGCCACTACTGTTTAAAAATGGTTTCGGCTATATGCGCGCCACGGATATAGTTCGAATTTCGACTTTCGCAAATGTTGACTTCTAAATCGTCCAAAGTCTCTAGTTTATCGGCATACACTAATGACTTTACGTACTCCCAAAGACAATGGGTCTAGTTATTATCACAAATCCAGTACAGGGATGGACCGCCCTTGATGTAGGCACCAGCGCGAGTTAAGTATCCATAGCAAAACATATTGAGAAAAAAGATAACATTATTTGTATTCAATGATATCTTTAGCCTCTAGTACAGTCTTGCACACAACGCTACAATGATAACATATGTACAAGAGATAATATCGTTTGTATACAATGTTGGAATATTATCTCTTCTTCATTATCAAGCAAGACGATTGTACGCTTGGGTCTCCTTGTAGATAGATAAGAAAAATATATAAATACGACTGTATGATGAATTTATCGATAGTCTTATTGTAACTACATAGTAGCCTTAAGCTCCTTTTAGAATTAGTAAAAAGTATTTCAATAATAAAGGACATAGTTCCAAATAAATATTGTTTAATTTTAAAAGTAAGAAACAAGTGTTTTAATTGGCGATCCTGCCAGGAGGTTAAATATACTTTTTAACTTCAATCGAGCGGACCTCGGGAACAAGTAGTGAAATCTAGTATAAACAGAACACTCGCGTTACCGGTTACAAGAATTACCTAGCATAGCAGGTACAAATATAGCTTCTTCATACGAAGCAGCTAAGCAATTCAGTGAAAGTGTATATGTGGAGGAAAAAAACACACAAATTCGACGACAACAGACACGAGTTCAAAATGGAACAACTCGCAGTATTAATGGCAAGATTAGAAGCTTTAGAAACCAGGTGCAACACAGTAACACAAACCCTAGAGCACACACGCACAGAGAATGCAAGGTTAGCAGCAATAATAACTAACCAAAATCAAATAAACACTAATTTAGAAACAAAACTAAATGAAGTAAAATCTGGATTAGGCATAGTACCAAACATACCTGTGCTAGAGGAAATAAGAACCACATATACAGATGGTAGTGAAATACAGTTAGACGCATTTAAAAGCCTACCTATTTTCAACGGCGATCAATCAAATTATCGGTCGTGGCGCGAAGAAGCATCCAGATTAATGGACAGCATTAAAAACTTCAAAACACACAGTAAGTACGCAGCAGCATTGACTATAGTAAAAAGTAAAATACAGGATGCAGCCGCGAATGTGTTAACTAATTATAACACAATTTTTAATTTTGAGGCGATACGTAACAGATTAGATTATACGTACTCTAATCAAGAACCTCTATACGTGCTACAAGACATGATGAAAGCCATCACGCAAAAAAGAAGCACACTGTCTGAATACCACGACGAGATAAATAAAAATCTCAATTTAATAATATCAAAAATCACTATGTCAGGTGATCCGCCGAATATAATCGACAGACTAATTAAAAATGCTAACGACGACGCAGTTCGTATATTCATTGATGGTATGAGTGACAACTTTACAAGAGGATCATTATATTCAGCTACAATAAATGATCTAGAACACGCATTCGCAATTGCTCGCAGAATAGAACATGATAATGTGCACAGGCATTTACATCTCACTCAAGATAAGCACCACAAAAATATGCCACATGAACGCAGAAACGAAAGAAGACCAAATTATTCGAGCCAAACAACGAATTATCAACCCCAGAAGCAATACGATAATATGCAGCAACACAATCAAGGACCACAGCCGATGGAGATAAACTCGAGACAAATTGTACATGCACAGCGACAAAATTGGAATCAATGCAAACCCGATGTATATAATCCACCAGCGAAACGTGAACACAGCGGGAGTTTCAACACACACAACAGACCGCAACGATCTTATCAGCAGAACTTCAAGCAGCAGAGAGTAAATAACTCCCGACAACAACGCAGAGACGATGCCAGCAGTACATATGCAGAAGCAGATGAAACGGAATGTATGGTAAATAATAACATAAGAATAGATCATTTAAACTAGTAGACGGGTTGCCCTGCTTAAATTTAACTAGTACTATTCATAAGAAAATTTACAAAATTCTTATTGATACTGGTGCAACCCATAATTACATTAATAGAAAATGCGATTCTAGCGAAAAAATTAAAATTAAACCTATAAAAATAAAAACAATGCATGGTTATTCTATGGTAGATACAAAGAAAGTAGTTAGGATATTAAAGAAAAATATAACATTTTTTGAATTAGAGGATATTCAGTCTTTTGATATGATATTAGGATATGAAGGACTTAAAGTTCTAAACGCGGAAATAAATTTCAGTAATATGACTCTAACTACCATAAGCAGTGTCGAATCTATTCAGAAAATTAATTACATAATTGGGGAAAATAATATTTATAAAGCAGACATAGATAGACTGATGAAGATTAATAACAGCATAGGACCGTTACCCTTTACAGATACTATAGAAGCAAGCATTAGGACGACCAATGATAATCCGGTTTATGTTAAACAATATCCATATCCCATAGCAGATAACGAATTCGTAAACAAAGAAATACAGAAACTCTTACATGACGATATAATAGAAAAAAGCCATAGTCCTTATAACAGTCCCATATGGACAGTACCTAAAAAAGGTTTGGACGAAAAAGGAAAACCAAAACGGCGCATGGTTGTTGATTTCCAAAAACTTAACGCTCACACTGTAACAGACAGATACCCCATTCCGGATGTCAACATGACAATTCAAAATTTAGGTAAAGCCAAGTACTTTACAACGTTAGATTTGGAGTCAGGTTTCCACCAAATTAAAATCAAAACAGATGATAAAGAAAAAACAGCTTTTGCTATAAATGGCGCAAAATATCAATTTAAACGAATGCCTTTCGGGCTCAAAAATGCACCAAGCATATTTCAGAGATGCGTGGACGACATTTTGAGAGACTTTGTAGGTAAATTCGTACACGTTTACATTGATGACGTATTGATATATTCTTCATCTGAGGAAGAACATATACAGCACATAAGTCAAGTATTCGACGTACTCAATAAAGCCACATTAAAAATATCTGATGAGAAAAGTAAGTTTTTTCAAGAAGAAGTAGAATACTTAGGTCACATAATCAGACATGGTAGAATCACTACGAACCCTGAGAAAATAGCAGCTATAGAAAATTTTCCAGTCCCACAAACGGTAAAGGATTTGAGAGGATTTTTAGGTCTTACAGGTTACTATCGTAAGTTTATAAAGGGATACGCAAGCATAGCCAAGCCCCTGACATTATATTTACGAGGAGATAACGGTAAAGTAAACAAAAAACAAAGTAAAAATATTAAGTTAAATCTGAATGATTCAGCATTAGAAGCGATTAGAATTTTAAAAAATTATTTGAAAGAACAAGTCGAACTTTTTCAACCGGATTATAGTAAACCATTCGAGCTTACTACTGATGCATCCAACATAGCTATTGGAGCCGTACTAAGTCAGAATAAGCAACCTATACACTTCTTGTCAAGAACACTGAGTAAGACAGAAGAGAACTATAGCACAAACGAGAAAGAGCTATTAGCGATCATATGGTCCTTACAAAAACTCAGAAACTACATATATGGTATAGCAGACTTAACCATATATACCGATCACCAGAGCCTTATATATTCTGTATCAGAAAAAAATCCCAACACAAAGCTGAAACGTTGGAAGGGAATCATTGAAGACTTTGGAGCAAAATTAGTTTATAAACCAGGAAACCTAAATCTTGTAGCTGACGCATTATCACGTCAACGCATAAATACTTCTACCATAGAAACAGCACATTCAGCTGAAAGTTCTTCTAATGATATAATAAAAACTGTGAATCAGCCTTTTAATGCATACACTGCACAGTTCGAACTTATTGAAGATATAACAAATAATATCGAAACACAAATCTATTTTGGTAACAAAATAAGACTCATAATAAAGTTTAAGGACAAAGACTCTTTACTAAGGCAGATGAAAGAAGTTATACAACCCCAAAAGATTGTAGCTTTGCATACGAAATTTGAAAACATATACAAATATGGTGAAAACATAAAAAAAGAATTCCCACTAGTAAGATTTATATTCACACCAAGAAAACTTCAAGACGTGACAAATTTGGAGGAACAACTAAAACTTGTAAGGGTAACTCATGAAAGAGCACACCGAGGGTTACGTAACAATATACAAGAAATCTCAGAGAAATATTACTGGCCCGATCTAAATAAACAAGCAAAGAGTTTCAACAAAAAATGCATAGCATGTCTATTTGGAAAATATGAAAGAAAACCTATCAGAGAACCTCTGAATAATTCAGAAATACCAACACATGTGGGAACACACATTCATATGGACATATACTTCAACGACAAGTATACTTTCCTTGTAACAGTAGATAAGTATTCTAAATATACAATCCTTCGGGAAATCGAAACTCGAAACAGACTGTACGACGTTATGGAAGAGGTCTTATCTAATTATTTCCCAAAATGTGAACGACTCATGACAGATAACGAGAAGGGATTCAAAACAGAAATGGTGAACCAAATGTGTTTGAAATACAACATAACTAAAGTAGAAACTCCAGTATACAGATCGACAGCTAACGGTCAGGTAGAACGTGTAAACGGTACAATAACTGAACTGTCTAGAATATTCACAATTCAGAATAAAACAAGACTTATCGAAGAAATATTTAGAACAGTGCGTGAATTAAATAATTCTATACACTCAGTTACCGGTTTGAAACCTAGAGACATTTTCTTTAATCAAAATAAATATAGAAATAGTGAAATTATAATAAATAAACTAAACTCAGCATCCAAAAAAGTGATCGAACGTCTAAATAAAGGAACTCGACACAGAGAGTATAAAAAAGGAGATAAGATAATGGTAAGAATCACAGGTCTTAGAAAGAAATCTAACGCTAGATACATAACAAGAATAGTAGAAGAAGATAAAGGAGACACGGTAATCTCTAAAGAAGGAATAAAAATTCACAAGGATAACATAAAGAATTATCATTTTTCAGATGACGAAAATATTAATATTCCTAACATTACTAGGAATTGTACAGAGTCAAGAAGGGCAAGGAAACGTTCAAATAACTGAGATACTAAACAAGAAGTTTATACTTACACAAACAGATGACGTGTATTTATTCAAAGAACAAACTTATTTGTTACATGCCACCAACCTGACTTCGATATTTCAACCTTACGTAAATATCGTAACTAGTAAATATCAACCTACACAGGAAGAAAAAATTTGGTTAAGTAAAATTAAGAATTTAGCAGACCAATTACAAGAACATACTAGGCATACTAGATCAATTAACTTTTTAGGAACAGCTTTCAAATATGTGTTTGGTAATCCTGACCATTATGACTTAGTTAACATAGAAACGAGTATGAATAATCTCATAGAAAACAATAATAAACAAAAAACTATAAATTCTAGATTTGAACAAATTTTGCAACAATTCGAAGGTCAGAGCCTTAAAGAACATTTAGTAATAGAACAAGTGTACGAACAATTATTATTATTGACCAGAACAATTAATGCAGCAAAAAATAATGAATATTTATCAGAAAGCCTAGACTTAGATGACATTAAAAATATTATTCAACATGAAATAATTCAAGTACCCATAATAAATATACTTGAGTACTCTAAAATATTTTTAGCTAGAACTGATGAATTCTTCATCACAATATATAAATATCCAGTTCTAATTAAATCATGTAAATTGTATAAAGTAACACCTTTAAATTCAAAACATGGAAAAATCATTACAGATAAAACAATTGCCTTATGTAACCAAACTTATTTAAGAACAAGAAATTGTCAAAATCATCTAAGTAAAAACATTTGTGAAATTAACTTTGAAGAAGAAAATTGTCTTATTCCACTTTTAAAGAATATAACTTCAAAATGCAACATTAAACAAGAATACGATTACGACTTAGAAATTGAATCCGGTGTTATGTTATTAAGCGGTAAGCATAAGTTAAATAATCAAACAATTAATGGTATAAACTTAGTTACTTATGAAAATACTATAAATCTAGACGATAAAATATACAAAAACATGCATAAGCAAATTAAAGAAGTTATATTAAGAAATCATAATTCAGAGTCTTACATCGACCAAATAATTAAAGAAGATACAATGTACAAATTCGATAACATAGATACTTTAAAAAAACTAATTATTCCTTTTGAAGAAAAACCGATATTATCAACTATATACACAATTGTAACACTGATTGTTATTCTAGCATTTACGTACGTAATGATAAAAACTATACAATGTATAACAGATCGTCAAAAACAAAAAAAGATTGACGCATATAACAAAACTTATGAAAGAGAAATGTTAAAAATAGCGTCGAAAAATCGGGACGATTTCGTTTAACAAGGGGGGGAGTTAAGTATCCATAGCAAAACATATTGAGAAAAAAGATAACATTATTTGTATTCAATGATATCTTTAGCCTCTAGTACAGTCTTGCACACAACGCTACAATGATAACATATGTACAAGAGATAATATCGTTTGTATACAATGTTGGAATATTATCTCTTCTTCATTATCAAGCAAGACGATTGTACGCTTGGGTCTCCTTGTAGATAGATAAGAAAAATATATAAATACGACTGTATGATGAATTTATCGATAGTCTTATTGTAACTACATAGTAGCCTTAAGCTCCTTTTAGAATTAGTAAAAAGTATTTCAATAATAAAGGACATAGTTCCAAATAAATATTGTTTAATTTTAAAAGTAAGAAACAAGTGTTTTAATTCGCGCTCAACTACTTGAAGTGCATTTATTATGATAACTGCTATACCTACATTATGTTATCGGCATTTTCATTTCCTATATCTACCAACCTCCTAAAGTCTCTAAGAGAGTCCACAACGAAGGTGAAAGAACAGCTCCCTGTGGGCAAAATCTGCTGAATCTTTTTTTGGGTTTTGATGTTCCAGTGTGAATATTTATTGTCCAGAGTTAACCCTACGTTTTTCAAGGCTTGTTTCAGACTTTCAAAGCATATTTTTTCGAAGGCACCTTATATATATAACTTTTGAGAGATATTCGAATCAAGCCACCATTGTTGGGTTTCTTTTCGTCTCCCTAACACTATAAACCCTACCCAGAGAGACTCTCTGGACTTCTCCAGAGTCCTTCTCTGAGTTCGATTCCTAGTGTTAACGCTAGCATCTGTTTATGTGAGATATCTCTTATCCAATGGGTCTCGACCCAATGTTTTCCCAAGATCCTCATTCTTCTGCCAGCTAAAGCTGGACATTGACACAATTATGTGCCGCTGTCTCAGATTCCTCCAGGCATAGCTTACAAGTATCAGCCTCTCTATCTTTCTTAAATGATACCCGAAATTACCATGACCCGAAGTTAACGCCACCACCCATTTCAATGTTTCTAGACTCATGCTTAGAACCTTTCTCTAAGTGGAGCAGGTCGGCCATTGTATTTTCATTTTAGTTTGTCTACATTGTTTCACGGTTGACCACCTTCTTAGGTGTTCTTCCGTGATCCATTTGTGAATCAGCTGTTCTACCATTCCTCTACCAATTGGAGAGAATGGTTCTGATCCCAACAACTTTTCAGTTGAACCCTGTTTTGCAAGGGAGTCCGCCTTTTCGTTGTCGTCGATCCCTATGTGCCCTCGTACCCAAGCCAGTGTTACGTGATTTTTAGATGAACACTTATTGAGCTTGAATACACATTCCAGTGCCAGTGATGTTGCGATGGTTGCCCGCTCCATGCATCTAATCACCGCCTGCTTGTCCAGTGCTATTAGGATATTTTTTCCTTCCACCTGACTCGCAAGCAAGTAATCCAAAGCATGCAGCAAAGCAATCATCTCAGCCTGGTATACTGAAGTATGTTTCCCGAGGCTAATGTGACGGGCTAGTTCCAGATCTTCTGAAAAGATTCCGGCCCCCGTTCCGCCATCCATCATGGATCCATCTGTGAAAAACACGATTTCACTATTCCTCTTTTTTGTAAGTAATCCATTCTCAAAGGCACCTGTATAAGGCGGAAATAAAACACGGCGACTTTTGTTTAAAGTCGGGAAAATATATAAAAACCCGACTATTGTTAATTCTTTATTCTGTACTGTACTATTAACTATACGATTATTAGTCTCTACTTTACTGGACTTTACGACTATACGGCCTGTACTACTGTACTGTCAGATTGTGACTGAGACCGCCTGACGACCTCTTGTTTGGAGATGAGAGTCGCCAGCTGGCTCATATGTCATATTTAAAGTAAAAGACTCATACACAAGTACAATAATAACCCATGTATGAGTGATTCGATACAGTGCCAGCAAAATTCATAATTTTCTTTACAATTTTTTTACATAAGTAAACTCGAATTACTATACTACACATTCTACTGATTACTGCAGCTTTCCACCGGAACTATGCAGATCTTCTGTACTGGACGTTTCAGCCTTCCTGTCTCGGTCTGTACAACTACGGATCGTACCAGCCCATCCTTGCTGGTGATGAGCTCACATACTCTACCAAGCGCCCAGTGCGCTGGTGGGAAACCTTCGTTAGCCAATGTGACCAGCTGGCCAACCTTCAACGGCTCCTTGTCTCTACGCCACTTCTTCCTTTGCTGAAGAGTGGTCAAATAGTCTGTACTCCACCTTTCCCAAAAGTGGCCTAACATTTTCTGACGGTCTTTCCAAAGCCTCACGCCGACTGTACTTGGTTACTGACTGGTATCGAACGGAATTGGAAGAATCATCGGTTCGCCCACTAGGAAATGCCCAGGGGTAAGTGCCTGTACGTCATCTGGATCATCACTCAAGGGATGGATTGGCCTCGAGTTCAGTATCGCTTCTACCTGTACCAGTAGTGTTAAGAGCTGCTCATATGGTAGCACCTTTAACCCTACTATCCTTTTTAGATGATATTTCATCGACTTTACTGCGGCTTCATAGATTCCTCCTTGATGGGGTGCTGCTGGAATCATGAAGCGCCATTCTGTACCTTTACTGCCAAGATGAGCCATTGCTCTCTTGTCCGACCATTTTTCTATAGCTCTCTTTAACTCCTTGTATGCTCCGACAAACGAAGTCCCGTTATCACTATACATGCGTTCGCATCTGCCTCTACGTGCTATAAAGCGTTCATAGCAAGCTATGAAAGCTAACGATGTCAAATCTGTCACTAGGTCGATGTGCACTGCTCTAGTCTTCAGGCACACGAAGATTGCGACCCAGCATTTGGACTTAGCGACTTGATCTCCTTGCCTGTTGATGACTTTCATCTCTAACGGGCCTGCATAATCAACACCGCAGTGTAGAAACGGCTTCCCTGTCTGTACTCTGTCAGCTGGCAACTCTGACATCAGCTGATATTCTAACTTGTAGTTATATCTGGCGCAAATGACGCATTTGTGCAAATATTTCCTTGCCTCGCTACGAAGTTTTGGAATCCAATACTTCTGCCTCACGAACTGCATCATAACCTGTACTGCACCATGCTTTGTTGTGCGGTGTGCATGATCTATGATCAGCCATGCTAATCTGGATCCATCTGGAACTATGGCTGGATGCTTCATTTCATACGAATTGTTGCTTCTGTCCAGCCTTCCACCTACTCTCAGCAAGCCTCTAACATCTAACAATGGTTTAAGTGGTTCCAGCTTGCTTCTCTCGGGTAGATCTGTACTGTTCTTTAATGCTGCTATCTCTCTACTGTACACCTCTTCCTGTGATTTACGCAGGATGTATGTCATTGCATACGCCTTTTCCTCTAATGTTGGCTCCTTTACACCTGTCCCTCCTCTACTCGCCCTTATCTTAAAGGTCGGCCTGACTGCCCAGTTGTTTATAAACCGGACCATATAGCTGACTATGTTTACTAGCTTTTCCAATTTATTTGTGTACTCGAACAACGATACTCTATTGGTTGAATGCCTTGCACCTATACACAACGGCGGTTGAACTGTCATAACTGCAAACACTTTCATCTCACTCTGCACCTCTACTGACGTGCCCTTTACTACGTTTCTTATTGGCCACTCCGCCTGTGGTGATCGAAGCCATGTTGGGCCTTCCAACCATAATCTATTGTTTATTAGCGCTGACGGCTTTACACCTCTACTCAGCAAATCGGCTGGATTCTCTTTCGTGTTGACATAGTGCCAGCATCTCACCTCTGTGTTTGACTGAATCGACGAGACCCGATTCGCTACGTATGTTTTTAAATCACATGGGAGTCTCCTTAACCAATACCATACGACCATGGAATCGGTCCATAGAAAGTAGGATGCATCTTGCAACCCCATTGATTCTCTCACCTGTACTAGTAGTCTGGACAGCAGCTCCGCAGCCGCCAATTCCAACCTCGGAATGGATACTGTCTTCAACGGCGCCACACGTGTCTTTGACACTAATAATTTGCATGTAACTGTACCATCTGTATGCACTGTACGAATGTAAATGGCTGCTCCATAAGCTGTGCTTGAAGCATCACAAAAACCATGTATCTGTACGTCTGACTCTCTTGAAGTACCTAACCATCTGTCTATACGGAATTTTTCTAAAAGAGTTATCTCTTCCCATAACTCTTTCCACCTGTACTCTATTTCTATGGGTACGCGATCATCCCATCCTGTACTCAATCTCCAAATGTCTTGGATCATGATCTTGCCTATGATCGTGACTGGGGATATATACCCATTAGGATCGTAAAGCTGAGCTATGCAGCTAACAATCTTTCTCTTGGTGAGAATGCCGTCTAACTTTGGTGTTTTCACTTCATACGTGAATTGATCCGAACTAATTAGCCATTTTAGTCCTAGAATGGATGATTTCTCCTCCCCCGAAAACACCATTGACGCCTCACCAGTGCCAGCATTCATCTCTTCCATGAATCTAGAGGAGTTTGACTTCCATTTGCATAATTCGAAACCGGCACCTTCTAATATCCTGTACATCTCTTTGGCTAATTTTATTGCCTTAGTCTCGTCTGACTCGCCTGTGGTGCAATCGTCCATGTAATAGTCATTTTCGATTGCATTGGCTGCTTCTGGAAATTCTGACTGTGCCTCTCTTGCCGCCTGTACCAATGATCTGACTGCTAGATGCGCTGACGACGTCAAACCAAATGTGACGACGGTCAACCAATATTCTCGTAATGGATCCTGCCTGCTCTCTCTCCAAAAGATGCGTTGCAGGTCCCATTGATCTGTACTGAGCCTAACTTGATTAAACATTTTCTTTATGTCCCCGCATATTGCAATGCGATGCCTTCTAAAACGCATTATTATCTCATGCAGATCTCTCTGCAGCTTTTCACCTAACATCTGTACATTGTTTAATGATATGCCTTTATCTGTACGACAACTTGCGTCATAGACTATACGAAACTTCTTTTCTATACAGTGGTGGGGTATATGATATACCACAGCGCCTGTGTTTGCTTTTCTGTTCACAACCTGTACATGACCTAATTGAATGCTCTCACGCATTTTCTTGATGTAGTTTTCCTTCAACTGTACGCACTTCTCTAACTTGTTTTCCAGGTACATAAATCTGCGCAATGCGATTTCTCTTGAACTACCCATCTTCTCGAACCCTTCTTTCAGTGGCATCTTCACCACAAATACACCATCTTCACCACGATGATGTGTCTGTACAAAATGTTGCTCTACAAGCTCTTCTTCCTCTGTACGACTGGAACACGTATCCACCTGATCCATCTGCCATAACCTCTTCAGCAGTTGGTCCAACTGCTCATCATTTGCTAAACTGATAGCTGCGCAAGCATTGGCTTTGTTGTCGCAACTTTCATTATTGGCACCTAGAACGACTGTACCGAGAGATGTCTCCAGCAGAGCAATACCATCTGACTCTCTTGGTGATACTGCTATAACTGATTTCGCAAAGAAATCTACCCCCAACAAGAGGCTCACCGGACCCGGCTTGTAATATTCCGGATCGGCATATCTGACCAGAGAAGTCTTAGTGTTTCTATTTATCTGTACTGTGCCGGTTGGCAGGATTGGTTGCCATTGGCTCTCTTCTGGCATGAACCAAACGGGTACTATTGCATGCGGTTCCGTAGCGCTTGAAGCAAACCATGGAAAGACCTTGACCATGGCCTTGCGTGTAATTGCAAAGGGAGCGCCATCAATGCCAACTAGTTTCCCAGTTGCATTCTTAGTAGGAATCCTTAGCTCCTTTCTCAGCTTGTCCACCATCAGGTTTAGATGGGACCCTGTATCTAACATTGCACGAAAGGGCCCATGCATCAGGCCATCAAATGCAACCTTTACCATAGCAGTTGGGATCAAGGAACCCTCCTGCTTCGAGAAATCAATAGACTGTACATATGCTTTATTATTTATTTTACGCAATTTTCTTGGCACTACATTTTGGACTCTTTCTCCTATACCTTCCTGTACATTTCTTTTCCTTGATAATTTCTGCAACTGCTGGTTTAACGTTGCTTCCTCTACTTTCAGCTCGCCAATTTTGCTGTTCAGCGTCTGCAGCTTGGCTGCAAACAAAATCTCGGCTGCCTCTTCATCTTTATCGTCTGTCTGTACGTCCATATAACTGCTCCTCTGTACGTGCCTATACTGTTGCCTGTCTAGTCAATCCTGTTTCAACCTGTTGGTTGCTCGCCTTGCCCTACCCCTGGTAGGAGCCTGAGCTGGAGCCGGTGCTGGAGCTGGTGCCGGAGCCCTGTACTGGTTTTCGCCCTCTTCCTTTGCCTGTACTCGTATGGCTGGTAGCACATGTTTGTTGACTTCCCTTGATGGGCACAAATAGATGTTGTGCTTTGGAGCCCCTGGACAGCGGGCACAACCTCTCTGGAAGCAATTGTTATCTTTATGCCCATGTTTTAGGCAATTTGGGCAAATTGCTCGCCTCTCTACGAAGTCCTTTCTGCCTTTGAACGAGAGAGCGGCAAAGTCCGGACAGTCCCAGATCTGGTGGTTCTCTCCACATACCTCACATGGAGGACGACCGGAGCTCCTAGAAGCACCTTTGGAGGTGGTCGCCCTGTCCTGTACTTTGCCTCTGGGTGCTGGACCTGCTCTGGCTGCAGCTTGTCTAGCAGCCTCCTCTACGTCTGTACGGCCTGTACTTCCTTTACGAGCGTCTGTCACGTTGGTCAACGCAGCTGCCTGTTTGTCAATGAACCGCAGCATCGTTGACAACTTTGGCTGGTCGGAGTCGCGCTGGAGCTCCCATTGACGAGCCATCTCCTGGTCCAGCTTCTCACACAAAATGTGTACAACGAAGAAGTCCCAGTTCTCTACTGGCAGTCCTAATGCCTTCAACTGACGCATAGCCTCGTGCGTCGTATTTGCCATCCTTCGGAGGTCACTGGCTGACGGCAGACCACTGAGCTTAGGAAGATGTAGCAACTGGCGCAGATGGTCGCGCCCGATCAGATATTTCTGATCGTAGATCTCATTGAGCCTCTCCCAAGCCTCGTTGTAGTTATTGGCAGTCAGCCGCCACTCCCCCATGGTCCTGGCGGCGCTTCCAGTGAGCGACTTCTGGAGGTACGCGAATTTATAGGCTGGTGCGACCTTGTCGTTGTCGTGAATGGCCGCAGTAAACTTATCGTGGAATCCTAACCACTTGGTGTAAGTCCCATCGAACTCACCCCAAGTGTTCTTTAGATCATGCTGTTGGAATGGCATGTCCACCTGTACTCTTATTCCTGTACTCTGTACCTCCTGTACTCCTGTACCCTGTACGTTGTCCTGTACTTTAGGACGCAGCTCCTCCATTCTGTCCTCTAACGCTGCGCACGCCCACAAATAGTCCTCCTTTACTGACTCTTTGAAGTCGACGCATGTGATCACAGCATCACCTTTCGCTTCGGCTAGCAGAACTTCATGTAGCTTGCAAAAGCTCTGCCAGTCATCCTGTACCGTCTTGAGGCGCAGTTCCGCATTTTTATAGGAAATTGCGGCTGCTTCCTCCTCCGCAAACTTGCGCGCCATGCTGATGGTATGGGCCGTCGCTTTGGCTTGAATAGCTTCCATCTCGATTCGTCGAAATAGCTTGGGAAGAAAGAAAAGATAATTCCATTATAACCTGTACTTGTATGAGAGAACACCCCTCATTGGAGCGTGTACTGTACGATCTGTACTTTAATATCTGATTCGTTCTAGTGGATGCAAATTATTGTTTTACTCTTTACAATTATTTTCTGTACACTTGCGAATTTCGACTTGCTGTGGACATCTTGATTGAGCCCGCATGTGCAGTCTACACAATTCTTTAACCTGTACTGCAATGTGAATATATTCCTTGCTCTGACTCTGTGCGTTTGTTTTGCCTGTACACCTATACTTATAACTATACTGACATGTCATATCCTGTACCCTATTCCTATCACTCAGCATTTTTGCATCTTGTGCTAGCTTTATTGAGCGTGGAATTCTAACATCCTATACTAGCCACTTTAATTTAATGACTACCTGACAAGCATGCTTTTTAATTCCTCTACAAACCTATAACTTTCACTGTACACTACACTATACACTGTACACTCCTCTACTACCTCATAGTGATCACTATATTTCTTCTATGTGCCTATACAAATTCTTTGAGCTCACTGTACACATATTCCTATACAAATTCTATGAATTCACTGTACACTTTATCTATACATGCCAATAATTTTCTGTGTCACACTGCCTCAGCAGTTGTGCACGTAATTGACATTAAACGTCATCGACGCTCACTGACTGCACTGAACAATATGTTCTTGCATTTTCACTAAAAGATGTGTTCTTGTATTTTCACTTGAACAACATGTTTTTATTTTGACTCTATACTAAAACAATTTGCACCACTTTCTAGAACTATTTCCTGTACAATCTATACAATTCATTTAATGAAACACTCTGTACATTCTGTACTTACCAGTTGTTTGCACAAAAGATATTTTCTAGCTAAATTAATTAATTTTGATATTGATATTTGTTTTAACACCGCTCACGTTGAGTTCACAACTAATAATGCCTTGCCTATACGATGATGTCATATCACTTACCCTGTACTTTTTGCTTGTTTTTTTTTTTTGTTCCTTTTCGTATTCTCTTTCGCCACCTGGCTGCCGTCGACGCGGCGACCAGTGGAAACTTTTCGTATACCTTCTGTACTGTACCTTTTTTTTTTGTTTTTGCAAGTAAACCTATACGATGCCTTTTTCTTTTCTTCACTCTTCTTTTTTGTGTGTGAGGCTAAAAATAGATTCACTCACTGCCTGTACTGTTTTCTTTCGTTATTTTGTGTGTTGTTTTTGCTGATGTGTCAACTTGCGGCCTGCTCCAACTCGCACAAAAATATCGGCAACGTCGCACTTTGCACTCGTGTTCGTCGTCTTTTGGACATTTTATTGTTCAAAAGGGAATACACATATATATGTATAATTTATGGTTTTTACTGATGGGAGCCTGTACTTTGCACTATTTTCTGTACCACTTTTTTATAACCTTTACTAACACTGTACACGAACACAGAATTGCAGGTTTTATTTCTTTTTACACTTTTTAATAGGATATATATATTTTTATTGCACTGATTCTAAGATCCGGCTCGAAGGACCAATGTATAAGGCGGAAATAAAACACGGCGACTTTTGTTTAAAGTCGGGAAAATATATAAAAACCCGACTATTGTTAATTCTTTATTCTGTACTGTACTATTAACTATACGATTATTAGTCTCTACTTTACTGGACTTTACGACTATACGGCCTGTACTACTGTACTGTCAGATTGTGACTGAGACCGCCTGACGACCTCTTGTTTGGAGATGAGAGTCGCCAGCTGGCTCATATGTCATATTTAAAGTAAAAGACTCATACACAAGTACAATAATAACCCATGTATGAGTGATTCGATACAGCACCTTAAATAAATGTCGATTATTGTGGTCGTTGATGTAATACCCCTGGTAGGTATTTCCAATTGACTTGACTTGATGCAGCGTTGCTCTAAACATGTCTGCTTTTCTGTAATTATACTGTCAACTACTTATCTTTCTTCAAATCTTAAAGGTACTATTCTCCTTATGCCCACCATAAACCTTTGCAATATTTTGAATAGAACTGATATATTAGACTGACCGGACTGAAAAACTTTGCTCCCGTCCTATCCAAGCCAAGGGCCGATGTGACCTATAGATTCGACTTCTTTTGTGTGATCCAGTCATTCCACCATCTCTGCCATTCTATTACCAATGATTCCGATCTTAAAAACTGAATCCCTGAAGACAATCTTTTGTAAACTACCACATATGAGGCTTTTTCTTATTCCCTTCGTATTCATCCATGATTCCGGTTCTCCTCTTTCTCATGGCATTATTGAAGGTCTTCCTCACATCAGTTTTCAAGTTTTCGGCATGACAAAGGCGATCGTTTACTAAAGTTGGTGTGCATGGGACTCGTTATGGTATATTTAACAACTGATTGTAGATGATTTAGCGGTGATTCCAAACAAATCTAATACTTTAGGTATTTTATATAATCCGTGTCCTTTAGAACTCTGACGTAATTGCTATCACTTTATTGTTCAGATCCATACCAAAGAGCAAATGAAATGGTGGAAGGGCCACATACACAATATAGCATGAGCCGGTAATGGTGCCCGATGGAATTTTTTCACTTTCCATCGCAAAAAAAGAACAGTATATAGCTACATCCCCCCAACGTAGAGTGATTCCTTCGGGTAAAGCTAAACCTAGAGAAATTCACCGTCGCATTTGATGGACATTAAGTTGTAAAATTTACAGCGGACATTTTTTGTCAAAAGCACGTGACGAACCTACCTAAAGTTATTTAACTTGGGGACTGGAACTGGAGGATCCAAATGAACCCAACAAACCCATTTTTCTCTTCAGAAAATTATTTCCCTATTAATCTCCAGATGGCACTGGTGGATAAAAATGTTTTTTTTTTTCAATTCATTTGGAAACTGGAGGCTGTTCAACAACTTTCCTGGGGGCTTATTCCCAAATGCGCGGCGGATCGCTTTTCATGGCGGATTGGTATTTTTATGTTTCCAAAAGCGATTCGATCCATTCAAAGGCGATAGCTATTGTGAAGATTGCTGGCAATAAATCCGCCAGCAATCCGTCACCTGAATAGCTATCGCTTTTGACAGCTTTTGGAAATACAAAAATACCAATCCGCCGCGCATTTGGGAATAAGCCCCCTGATTTCGGTCAATGTTACGGACGCGGTCAATGTCATGGTTGTTGACGGTACGTATACTTATCGAGGACTATTTAGAGTTGATGCTGTTTCAAAAAACGTATTTTCTAATAATGTCGTTATACTCTAAGCGCTTTCCGTTCACTGTGAAAGTAGTGGTCATAGATATACTCCCTCAGTCGAGACAAAAAAAAATCCCACGACATAGATAGGTACACCGAGTCCACTCCTTGAACGAATAAGTCGACTAGTTGTACGTCGGACAGAAGAGGTTCTTATTTCCTAGGACCTTCTTGGATGGCTATATTCGCCGTATTGCACTGTCATTTAAATAGGTTATTTTCGAAACCGTTAAAATCTTAAACACTCTATAAACAGAACAACAAAAAAATAGTCCTCATTCTCACTCGGTTTTTTTTTTTTTTTTTTAAAATATATAAGATACGAATATAACACGTACACCCTTAACACACGTAACAATTGCGCTTCGTATAGACATACCTTGTACATTGTCACATGAACTGTGGGACAAATTACCCTTTCATCACGTCCATCGAGAGGAAAGTTTTTATCGCCACCTTCATGTTCTAGTGTCCTGCTTTTTTTTGTCTTCACGTATTCGATTCAAAATTAAATTCTCCTAGTTCCATCGCTGGGTGTGCAGATGTAAAACTCCAGATTCACTCCGGCATTATTGAATTTTTCGTTGAAATTTTCTCGCATCCTTGCAATCACATTCCCAACCGAACTTTGACCAACTAGTGTCACCGTACAGCCACCAAATCCACCACCAGTCATACGTGATCCCAGAACGCCGGCACAATTAATGGCTGAATCCACAAGGACATCCAGTTCTTTGCACGACACTTCGAAGTCGTCACGTAGTGATATATGAGACTGTGTCATTAGTTTTCCCATCTGAGGATAAGAACAAAGAAAAAGACAAAAAAAAAATGAAAGAAAATTTATATCTATGCTCTATATGGTTTGAGTAAGGAATCAAACAACAAAAAGGATTCAATTCGATTCAAGTCGGCATGGAGTCCCCATTCCCCAATCCAGCGCCCACTCATATTGGCTCCTTTTTGGACCCATATAAAACTTGTAAAGAAAGAATATTTTATGGCATAATGGGAAAATATGTCATGCGTTTTCTTTTCCACCCCTATTCCTATTGTGTGCATAGTTGTATGGGGAGTCAAGTCCTTTGGGGAGAGTTTTCTTCTCATTTCTTTCTACAATATACAGTACACGTTAATATGAGAATAATGAAACTAGCGTTCGCGTAAAGGGATTTCTCATCGCGCGACGAGGGTGTTTGGTTAATTCATAAGGATTACCTACAATTACAGTGGTAATTTGTAGAAGGGAATTCCCGTGCGACACGTATCCTGGGCGTATGTGTAAAATATAAATCCTAATATAAAATGGATACAATGATAAGTTTTTTTTTCGCCAGCTCATTATTCTCTATTCAAAGGATGTGGCTATTCAGTGGAAAGCCTCATAAAAACCAGCTCAATTCATCGGATGGAAAAAATCCCACTAATTTGATCATACAGCGAGCGAGTGCGAGTTTGGGATGTGGGGCTTCTAATTATTTCATTTTCTTCATACAGCCCGGATACGCGCATGGAGTAGGGAACAAAAACAGACTGTAGCGCAGGGGGTTCGCTAGTGCTAACAAACCTCCAACGTTAATTGCTTGTGCCCTTCTGAATTAATTTTTTTTTTTTTTTTTTTCATTTTTATAAACAGGAATAATAATTTGATTGAACGACCGACAACGCGGGCGGTATTTGTTTTTTTTTTTGCATATCCGCGGCGAAAATTTTTCGAAACCTTTTTGGTAACCATGAGTGCAAACACACACACGCACATGTACTGTAGTACATATGGGGGCGACGAGGGAGAACATCCGTATTTTCTGCTTTTTAATTTCAAAGCGTGAAAGGGATAAGGGTTTTTTCCAGCATCCCAGGATAGGGAAGTCCTTTTCCAAAGGGACACTATCCCTTTTTTTTTCTGCCTCGTTCGTTATTCAAATAGAGTTCGGCGAAATGGGAACGAGGTACGTTGCTGATTTCGGTTATTGTGCGAGTTGAGTCCTTTCGCGTGGCTAACAGATGGTGGTGCACGGGAATACAAAACTGACATCATGGAGGCAGGCGTTTGTGTTGATCGAGACAGGAAAGCAGATATTCTCATAGGCATGCATATGTGCAAGACGCGCATTCAAATGTGGATAATAATTTGAAGCACATTCCAAGTCGTATACATATTTATTGTTGTACCTACTACATATAGATTGAGTTCGTGGCTGAACTTTATATTTTTTCTTTGATTTGATTTTAATTTGAGTTGAATTACAGTTTAAACTGATTTTTTTTAAGTATAACCGAAGCCCTAATATTAGGTAAAATGTTTTCATTAAAAATATTGCCACAACTGCGTCACGTGTAGGTCTATCTATCACATTCTTAGGCTTGAACCACACTTACCTTCCCATTAAATTCGTGCCGGGCGAGACAGATATTTGTTGGTTAGTTGAGAAAAGAAGGGTAGATTACACCGAAAATCTCTTCCCTTTTCTACTCACTTAAAATCGACCTGTCTCACCTGATAATTTTTCAGGGGAAGGACTCCTTTGGGTCCATGCATTTCGAATTCATAGGTAAAGGGTGTTTTTTTTAGAGGTATTGAACTTTGAAATGGAATAAAACAAAGATGATTTTTTTAAATTGACATGAAATTTAAGTTATTCGAAAGATAATCTTCTGGCATTATAATTTAAATATGATTTCTGGCATATAACCGCCACGGCTGGCTCGGACGTAGTCTAATCTGGAGGTCCAATTTTCGATTACTTTTCCCAACATTTGTGGCCGTATATCGGCAATAACGCGGCGAATGTTGTCCTCCAAGTGGTCAATCGTTTCGGGCTTATCGGCGTAGACTAGCGACTTCACATATCCCCACAGAAAATAGTCAAGCGACGTTAAATCGCACGATTTTGAAGGCCAATTCACGGGTCCGCAACGTGAAACTATGCGGTTACCAAACGTTTACTTCAATAAATCAATTGTGGCACGAGCTGTGTGACATGTTGCACCGTCTTGTTGAAGCCACAGCTCCTGCACATCATGGTTGTTCAATTGATGAACGAAAAAATCAGTAATCATGCCTCTATAGCGGTCACCATTGAGTGTAACGTTCTGGCCAGCATCGTTTTTAAAGAAATACGGACCAATTATTTCACCAACCCATAAATCTCACCAAATAGTCTGTTTTTGTGGATGTGACGGTGTCTTAACATACACTTGATGATAATCCTATCATCACTCAAAATACGGCAGTTTTGTTTATTGACGTATCCATTCAACCAAAAGTGAGACAATTATGTTGACCGTAAAATGGACGTAGTGCGCGATACGTATTTCGAACAGAAACATGATTTTCAAAATAAATTTGCAATTCGGAAGTATTGTTCAAGCGTCAGTCTGTTTATGTTAAAATGCCAATGCCAAACCAAACTAAAAATAAATCACTTGACAGCTGACAAAATGGCCGCAAATTAAAATAGTGTTGCCAACTTAAAGTACTACACCTCTAAAAAAAAAACACCCTTTCTATTTCAAAAAAAATGCATACTGACATTATATATCTACTTATCTGCCATACCTACAAACTGAAACTATCTACAATGATTTATATTGGAAAAAAACCCCAAGTTAAGTCTATTCAAATTCAATCGTGCGAATTTACAATTTTCAGGTCAAAAAAACGATTTTCATCGAGCACTAAATTCCACTTGATTGAGTTTCATTTAAAAATGTTTATTACGATGTCGAGTAAGATACGTATCCGATTGATTGGCTGTTAAAAATCGAGACGACATTTAGAGACGAAATAAAAACTGAAAAAAAAACAGACCTTAGCTCTTAAATTTAATGATCGAGTTTATTGGAATTTAAGTGGAGTAATAAATTTAACAAAATCCTTACGAGATAAAATTATGCCACGTTATAGTCTGGCTTGCTTACAAAAAGGGTTTTTTTTTTTTTGTAGATATTGGTATTATGGACAGGACATATCATATATAGGTAGTATATATACATAACATATAAAGTACAGGGTAGCACACGAATCGTGCTACAAAAACAAAAAATTATAACTTTTTTTTTGTGTGAGTAATCGGGTTATTTTTCTTTTATTTTGCAGGTTACTATTTAATTTTTTTTAAATGAATGCTTGGAATACCGAAAAGAGGATTTGGATAGTGCAGCGATACCATGCTTTGCAGTTCATCGTTTCCGTCCAAAGGGAATTTAGGCGGGAGTTTAGCGGCACTCCCCCGAGTAGATGGACTATTATGAGGCTGTTAAACATGTTTGCCGAATCTGGAAGCATCGCACGAAGATCGTACCATCGAGATCCCTATGTCCGGGTTCAAGACGCAATCGCGGCTGTAGCATCGTCAATTCAGGCAAATCCAAGCGTTTTGACTCGAAACTTATCGGCGCAAATTGGAGTTGGCAGACGGTCATTACAACGGATAATTCATGATGACTTAAAATTGTTTCCGTACAAAGTCCAAATCACAATCAATGAGCCTCTGAATTTGCCTATTCATCTTAAATTTTGCCAAAAACTGATTGAAATGGCCGAAGAAGACAACGGCTTGATAAATTGCTTGTTTATGTCTGCTGAGGCCCATTTTGATATGAACGGCAATGTAAACAAGCAAAATTGCCGTATATGGAGTGAATCTAATCGACAAATACTCCATGAGACGGAACTGCACCCAGAACGAGAGACTGTGTCAAGGTGCATTGTAAGGCCATACTTCTTTGAAGAAAACGGTGTAACAGTCACTCTCAATGGGGACCGTTATTTAAAGATTTTGAGGGACTTTTTTACCCAGAACTGCGCGGAAGACGTATCCGTTTCAACAGCATTTAGTTCCAGCAAGATGGAGCAACTGCACACATAGCCAGACCGGTTATGGCGGTGCTCCAACGAAAATTCCCAAAAAAACGAATATCCAGGAACTCCACTTTCCGCTGGCCCCAAGGTCACCTGACCTGACTGCACCAGACTTTTTTTATGGGGTAATGTCAAGCAAGAGGTGTACAAAACAAAACACAGGAATTTGTGTAAATTGAAGCAGTCTATTAAAGCAATAATTGAGACGATCCCGACTTCAACCCTTCAGGCCGCAATGAACAAGGTTCTGATCAGGTGTCGCATTCGCATATGCTTGGAGGGCATTGACGGTCTATAATCTTCAAAAACAATTAGTAATATAAAATTAAATTGAATTTGGGGTTTCAGTTAACAAACAATCTTAGAAAGCGCAACAAAGTGAGACGATACCTATCTCTTCTCCAATGATCTCGCTACGAACAATTATTTCCACGATCAGTTCAGTGTAGACGTAATTTCTAACATCTTCAAGGCCAGAGGCGAACTACTTCGATTCAACTTTAGACCACATAAAGGGTGTTCCCATAATTCACGCAAAATTTTCCAGGAAAAGTCGAGAGTTTTGGGGGCCCATTTTGACAACAGGAAAGTCTGTACGATTTGGCTCTAAGAATTGGATGCTTTACAGCAAAGATGGTTATATGTATCAATCTGACAGTATGTGTGTGCTAAATTAGGGTCCAGAGTCGTCGTCGATCTTTTAAAGAATATTGACTGCTTAAATGATCACGCCATTTGTTTTGATATTTTGTTTTTATAGTCATGGACTAATGACGATTTTAAAGGAAAAATTATTTAGGGTATTTGCCGCTTGGGGTTTTCCAATATAAGGTGTTATTTTGGTATTCAAAGAAAAATGCCATTTTTTGAGATATATGATCGGATGTTTATTTCAATAAAGAGTAAGGTATGCCGTTAATAATGAAAGACAACATCAGCCAAATGGCCACCACGAGCTCGCTTACAGGACCATATCCTTTTCATGAAATTTTCCATAACCAAATCGCAAAGTGGCTGCCCTATGTCCTCGATAGCCACACAAATTTTATCTTTGAGGTCTTGAATCGACGCTTGGCTGTTGGCGTAGACCTTATCTTGCACGTGGCCCCAAAGGAAGAAGTCGCAAGGTGTTAAATCACAAGATCTCGGTGGCCAATTGTGATCACCTAAAGAACGACGAGGAATGGACAAACCTGGGTTTTCTTCAACACTTTGGGCGACAGCAGCAATATTCTCAGTTGTTCTTGAACGACGTGCACGGGTTTTATTCTTCACATCACTAACTCAACAGCTCGAATTTTTCCACCAATTTCTGTATTGCGGTCTGACAAGGTGCATCACGACGACCAAAAAATGCTTTAGTTTTGCGAACTGTGACTGCAAGATTTTCACCATTTTTGTAGTGAATTTTAATAATTTCAATGCGTTGTTGAAGCGTGTATCGTTCCATTTTTAGTAATGACATATTTTCTACTTGTCAAATGTCAAAGAATAAAAGCTTCAAAAGTGACAGCTACCGAAATAGCGGGCCATTCACAATAACACCTCTCATTGGAAAACCCTTTATATATGTATAAAAAAAATTATAATATACAAGAATTCTGTCGCCAGATGTCGCCAGTGTCTGTGTCATTCTGTGCAGCGAAATGTGTAATGTTACACTGGTATATTGGCAAAGACAGTTTTAAACATTTTCATATTTATCAAACTTGATAAATAGGTTATGACTGACTCCATTCTAAAATATTTTTTTTTACATAGGTAACTACTAGCCAACTAAAGATTGGTACGAGTTAACCGAAGCAATCACAAACTTTGTAAGCTCTGTTTGGATAGAGCAAAAGAGTCATCTAGCATTCTAGCAGATTGGTATAAAGGCAGTTTATACTTTCCCTGGGGACTAATTTTTTAAAATTCAAACAGAAATGCTAGAATTGAATTTTAAACCCCAGAGAAGCCATTTGTAGCCTTGACCAAGAGGAGAATGTTTTTCACATTTTCGTCAACCAACAAACCGCTTTAAGCAATACAATAAACCAAACCGTTTCATACGTACGTAGTTTCCTTAACCACCCTTCAAAACTAAGAAGTAAAGCTCCAAGTAAATCCACTATTAAAGGTAGTAGATCCTGCTTTTTTATTAAAGTGTAAATACCATATATTTCTAGACTCCTTTGTCTTACCAGATACAAGGCCTATCTCGAAACGCTATGTAATTTAATTTAAATTTTTAGACTAGACGAAAAATCCCTCTGGAAGAGTTTACAAAAGTAACGTTCCGCGAAGTACAATTATCAAAGAAGACCTCAGAGGAATACATATTTGTCGGTCGTTGAAATACATCAACCCACAGTAACTCTCGAGCGTAATTAAAAATAAAAAAAATACAAGAAATGAGTATAATTCTGCCAGGACATTTTTACAAAAGCAGCATCACCCCGCGTTCACACTTTGAGCAAGTCAGTCATACCATGTATCTACCACAGCTATGTGCACCACAGACTCACCTTTTCGAATTGAAGTTCCCGCAGTGCATCACAAGCCTCTTGTGTGCGCTTAATTTCCGTAATGACGTGTCTGGCTCTTTTGAATAGCACATCCTCGGCTCCGTTCAGAGCTGCAAATGAATGCAAGTCAAATTAAAATCAATACGACAGAGTAAAGTTGAAAAAAGATGGTAAACCTATGTGTATATGCTTACGGCCAAGTAGAAAAAAAAAACCTAGTATGTCCTTCTTTTGCATAATATACCCTACCCAGCTATAGGGCAAAGGCCTTTACAAGAATAACATGGCAACATAATTAAGGGAATTTTGTCTTCCTAGAAAATCAAGGATATAGGTAGAGGCACTAAGTAGTTATTCCATGGAGTATGGAAACATTACATAATTAAATTACACTGCGTATACTTTGACTTAACGCCCAACAAATTCATATGCGTGTGTGTGTGTGTAGTTGTGTAGGTATCGTTTTTATGAAAACAACTTTGATGTGTCACAGAGAAGATCGACGCTTTCAGGATATTGTTTGGACATCGTAACGAAATATTCACAGTCATTACGTCAATTAATTAGCTGGAAATTGAACTAATTAGAATAACCAAAGAGATGTTATTACAAGGGTAGCTTAAAAGAAAAGTTCCAAGAACCTACCTATTTATATATATTTTGTCCAATGTTACTATGGAATTATTTTTAAGGCTATGGAAACAAAAAATCAATGGGGATGATAAGTCTAAGGCCGTTCGTACACTGGTTAAACAAATGGTTTCCTAAACTACTGCAATGAGTGAACATAATTAATAGTGAAAGTGGACGCAGTAGTTTGTGTGCTGGACAAGCAAAAGGTGTCGAGTTCAAGACCTAAAAACAAATTTATATTACACGCCAACACACAAAACAAAACGTCAACACACTTAGAAGACCAGCATAGGTCCATTGTGATACATACCACGAAAAAAAAGGAGCGTAAGAGCGTAAGAGGCTTTTGATGTCTGTGTTTGTCAGGTCGCCCGAGTCATTGTAATAGAGGGCTCCTAAGTGAAGCTTCCTTCTACGGGAGAGAGCCGAGCAGGAAGAAAGTAGGTGAAATAGTTTCCTCCTCTTCCCCATCCCTACAGCTTCTGCAAAAGTCGTTTGCGAAAAGGCCCAGCCTTGCGGCATGTTTACGGTTTACCTATCAGGCAGTATCCAGTAATGACACCTATTATAGTGCCGATGTGCAAGCTGTTCAAAGAGATCAATCTCTTAGAGCGTTTCAAATCCAGCTTAGGCCAAATTTGTTTTGTCGCTAGACAAGTGATGCCACCTAAGATTTGTATTCTCGATAGCATTCAGCTTCAATTTTTGTTTGCAAGTATATCGATTGGTATCCCTATGGTGCCTTTATCCGGCAGAATGGGTTGAGTTGTTCCTATTCTAGCGACTTCATCGGCCTTACAATTCCCTGGAATATCTCTATGCCCCGGCACCCAAATTAGGTGAATGTTGAACTGTTCGGCCATCTCCGTAAGAGACGATCGGCAGTCGAGCGCAACTAGAGAAGTTATAGAGATCGACATAATATGCTTGGCTGTCCGAAAATATGCAGATATACTTGGCGGATATGACGTTTTTCTTGAGCCAAGATAATACCTCTTTAATCGCCATTATTTCCCATTATTTCCGCCTGGAACAGGCTACAGTAATCAGGTGGACGGAAGGAGAGCTTAAGATTAAGACATTCGGAGAAAACACCCCCACCAACTCCGTCTTTTGTTTTGTTATATTGCACCTTCGTGTCTTATTTACTGTGCCGCCTCACGCGATCGTCGGGCAACGATGAAAGATTTACCCAAGAATCTGAAGGCTTTTGTAACTGCAGAATTTGTAACTAACGCAGTCACATAACGTATAGAGGGACCTCTAGTACTAAGACAGGAAAAGAGTTGGTGGCTGATTAATGACTCAACAGCAGCGCTCATAACCTGAAGTGGATTGCCACCGGAATATGTGGAACCAGTGTTGCCATGAATATATTTCTACAAATCTGCAATTAAGAAGAAAAAATCTGGATTCATAAATATTGCAATACCAAAAAATGTAATTTTGACAGGTGAGGTAGACACATTCAGTACAGCCTCATAAGACCAGAAGTGGGACAGTTTTAGACAGCATTTCTACTTATAGAGCGCAAAAACCTCTACTTTCTTTTTCTCTTCTGTGCAGCTCAGAATCTAAGCAAACCAAATAAATGCAGACAAAATCTGTCACGCAGATTTTAGGATTTTAAAAGTCTGCGGACAAATCTGCACTTATGGCAACGCTGTGTGGAACTAACAATTATCCGCCCGCTTAAGAAAAGTACTAGTGTGCTTTGCTACGCGATCGATGGGACCAAAAAAAGTTAACCTTATACAAGCTGAATCCGCCATTCCTGTCACTAATAACTCAGGCTTCAAGCAAAATTTTTGAAATCAGCGATTTTATTTATTTCTTGTATAGAGTACACAAACCGAATTTGAAATCGATCGGATGAAAAATACCAATTTTCTTATATGAACGTCTTCCCCTCCCCCCCTTAGGGGGGAATTTCGCCAAATAGCTTTTAAGGGCCGACTTTGGTCATAAAACGAAATATGTTCGAAAATAACAGTCAGAACAAACTGCTTTAGAAATGAGATGCTGTCGTAATATCAAAACATAGGCCTGATCTTAGATTGTGGGTATAGAAAACCTCGAAAGACCAACGAATTTCAGGTCAACACTCACCGCACCTATTCATCGTCAGAAGCTCAATAGACGGCAATGGCCGGATTCGGGATCCCGGCAATATTTATCAAGCTGTGTCGCGTAACTCTGATGAAAAACACGCATTGCAATATCCACTTTGGAACTAGAAAGTAGCTCCTGCGAACTATTTGAAACATGCAACGGATTTCTGGAAGGATGCGCTGTCATGTTACTTCTTCAATATCGTTCTGGAGCAGATAAATGGAAGACACCATCTTCAACAGGTCCGCTCAGTTACTGGGAAATGCGGACGATTAACAGATACTATTGAAGGTCCAACGACTAAGATGCCTGGGACATGTAGAGCGAATGGATGCAAATGGTCCGGCCCGAAAGATCTTCGAATCCACACCCGAGGAACGTCGCAGTAGAGGGAAACCACGAGTCAGGTGGCGCACGGAAGTGGAAGGGCACCTTAACCAACATAACGTACGAAACTGAAGATAGCTGGTCAAAGATCGTGCTGGCTAGAGACGCTTGTTCGTTGAGCCCCAGGTCCACCCTGGACTATAGCGCCAAGTAAGTAAGTAAGTATAAGTGAGCTGATACTGTGCTCCCTCGAAAGAACAAATTTTAGACGGATTTTTAGGCCCGTGAGCGAGGAGGGCGAATGGAGTAAAATACATACAACCGCGAGCTTTAAGAGATGTGGTGTGGATATAGTGCAAAAAGCAAAAATACGTCCAATACATCGAGCGAATGGGAAATAATGCTGCAGGTATGGAGGAGCCCCCAAATTTTAGAGATGGCAGAGCGCTTGGTCTGGATAACTGGAAGCGGCGTGCCTTGGATCGCAGAAGGAGGAAGGATGTAGTGTCTCAGGCAGAGAAACGGTCGGAAGCCCGTTAAGTAAGTAAGTCATGTCACGTCAGTCTATAAAGCAGTGAATTTCATCGCAACGCTCTCTGAAGAAGTGTCTAACGCGAAAAGACAATATTTTAGAAGACCTATACCTCGCTTACATAAATAACATAGTTCCTGCACTTTGATTGCAGTAACGTCAAAAGTCATGCTGCAAAAAGAACTATAAATTATGTACCTTTCTGTTCTGTAGAATTACAAAAAAAAAAAAAAAAAACTTTCAGCGCTCAATTTACAACTCAAGTTACCTTGTATAAAATTTATCTAACAGAAAATTGTGCAAACTCACTTCCGTTGATTTCACTTTGGTCAATTTTCCTCTTCATCTGTCCAATCAAACCGAAACGGGTGCCTATCTAAACAACTCTCAGAGCCAGACCTTCCGAAGAGAAAAAAAAATTCTTGCTTACTCACCCAAATTATACTCCGTATAACCGAACACCCGAACGCACCCACACACAGAGCCCTCCTCCCAGCAACACTTGCTAATATCAAATTCAAGCATAACGGGAATTGAAAATTCCTCGAATGTCCGCAAATGACAAAAACAAATCTCTCCGAAACGTGCATTTGGCGCGCATCGACCATAAAAATGTCCGACACGGCTGAGTCCGACCAATTGCAATGTCCATGTTAAAGCTTACTCCCACACACATTCAGTCACGGATTACCACGGGCAATCAAACTGGAAACGAGCAAAAAAAAAAAAACAAGGATTCACCTCCCTTCGTTATAAAGTGGCAAGAAATTCCAAAGGCAGAGAGGCTAGTGGCCGCCAAACCAACTACAACTCGTAAGAAAGTTCACAGTTTGTGAATGTTGCGAGTCTCCTTAATCCTTCGTCCACGGGCATCGAATTCAAAAAAAAAAAAAACTGAAGCAGAAGGATTCACTGAGCAAAATGCATCCACGTTCGAACTTTAACCAATTCCCGGCCATGCATGTTGATAGGGGGAACACGAAACACCGGTGCCAGTGCCGGATCTGGCCGAGTGATAAATTTCCACATCCTCTGAGTAACATACGAGCATCGAGACCAATCTCTCAATGGCATCAACATTCGGCTAAAATGTACGAAGGATCGCTTACATTGATGAAGCGCCCAAACCGGATATCATATAACGATGATGATGGCTGAGCATTGAGCAATCTATCGCTTTTGATTGCAGATAATCGCTTCATATTTGCTTACCTTGAATAGGAGCCATGTATCCTGCTGGTATATAGGGGGAAAAAAAAGGAAGCGGAACCGAACCGGAAATGTGCTGAAGTATGAAATCATCCAATTGAGCGGAGTGTATTTGAATTTGTAATCCCATCAGTGCAGCGCACATAGTACGTATGATTACGGGTGGATGCCGATGGTTGATGCGATGAGGTAACTAAGGACGAAAAGGAGTTTTTTTCTGTGGCGGTAATGGCGAAGAAAAAAAGAAATTCCTACCACAATGGATGTGGGAATTTCAGAAGGAAACGAAAACGATGCCTAGAAGAAGACGACGACGACGACGACGATGATGGAGATCATCTTTTGCGGTTGAAATGGATGCGGGCAAAGGATAGCAACCGCGCGGACTTTATTTGAGGTTATGACTTCGGCAAGGCGATTAACTTTCTGGGATTTGTGCCAGATTTTTCTAGGCTAATGGATGCGAAGTTGACTAGACTCAAACGGCATAAGGAGATTGAAACCTTCGGTTATGGTAATTGCAAGCGCCATCACATTCGAAGGAGGTTTACAACGTTTAATGTTACGATTGCGTTCGGCAGCGATAATGTGATGGGATTGCAGCCAAGTGGAATTATGCACAATCTATGCACTGAGCGTTTGCGAAAAATAATAGGACTGTTTTTTAAAAGGAGAGGAAAGTTTTGTATAAGTACTGTGGGGTATTTATCAAGCATTATTTGCTGGGGACTATAGTATTCCATTGGAATCAAAAGTATTTGTAAGTTGTTGCGGACTCAAGCAATACAGATGCCTTTAGTGCTAAGGCTAGGTGCGCATAAATAGAACACATCGCGCGATACTACTAATAAACATTTTTAGTATCCATGTCCACGTTAGAATTTACGATCTCACAGTAGCGATTTTTAACTTTCTCGTATACGTAGTAAGACAAAGATATTGTTTTCGTACAAAATTTCGAACTCGAGATTTTGATCAATTCTGATATTACGATGGTAGGGGAACTCAAAAAAATGGGTCTCGCAATTCTGTCCATCCGTATGTCTGTCTGTCCCACCCCTGGGGAATCTAAACGCTTGGACGGATTTGCTTCAAACTTCGTATTTAGAGTTTGTAGGCTTCACGCTCGGGAAGTTTTTTTTTTTAAGCTAGCCCTAATATTAACGGTACCTCCCATAAAAATTTTACGAAATATGACGAAATATGCCTAAATTTAGATTTTTTCGAAAACGGCTCTAACGATTTGAACCAAAATTAATGTAAGCATGCTTAACATGACTGCATCCCCAGTTTTTCGCTAAAAAGTCCAGCAACGGCAGTTTTAAAAATTGGCTTTTTCTCGAAAACGGTAAAAACGATTTAAAAAAAAAAATGTTAAGGTACTATTGTCATTCTTAACTTGATCGAAAACTCAGTTTTTCCTTAAAAAGACTGCGTCCTTTGATATCCACCCAAATCCCTAATAATAGTATACTTTAAAAAACGGCTCATATCTCGAAAACGCCATTTTCGATTATGATAAAAATGTTACTTTTAGGTAATGCTTAAATACATAGTACATAATACCATTTGCTCAGTTTTGAGCTAAACAGTTGCAAAACAGTGTTTATAAAAATTTTACGAAATATTAAACAATTAAGATTTTTTCGAAAACAGCTCTAACGATTTGAACCGAAACTGATCATTGAGTTAGTGTAGGCATGCTTAACATTACTGCATACCCAATTTTTCGGTAAAAAGTCCAGCAACGGCAGTTTTGAAAATTGGCCTTTTCTCGAAAACGGTAAAAAAAATTTAAAAAAAAAAAAATTTTTAAGTGCTATTATCATTCTTAACTTGATAGCAAACTCAGTTTTTCCGTAAAAAGACTGCGTCCTTTAATATCCACCCAAATCCCTAATAATAGTACTTTAAAAAACTGCTCATATCTCAAAAACGCCATTTTCGATTATAATAAAAATGTTACTTTCAAGTAATGCTTAAATCCATAGTAATACCACTGGCTCATTTTTGAGCTAAACAGTTGAAAAACAGTGTTTTTTGAACCATGAATGCGTCCTTCCCAATCGCTAAAACCGGTACTTTAAAAACTGCTCATATCTCGAAAACGCCATTTTCGATTTGGATGAAAATATATCCGCTAGGTAATGTTTATATCCTGAATAATATTTCGTACTCAGTTTTCAGCTAAACAGTTTAATAACAGTGCTTTTCGAATCCAAATTGTAACATTTGTCAGCATAATTTTACAAAAAAACCGCTCTAACGATTTTGATCAAAATACATATTTAAGACAACATAAGCATTCTAAACATGATCACGTACTTAGTTTTTCTCAGAAAACTCGAATATTGCCGTTTTATGAATATTTCTCAAAAATGACTACCCAAATCCCGATCTTTATTCACACACGGTATATTTTTGCAAAGCCCAAAACTTCAGTGGCAATATAATTCGAAATTCATCGGAATTCAAGTGTCAGTTCGGGGTGAAATTTAAAAGTAAATGTTGCAGTTAATACGTATGTTTATGTAGTATGCGTTACGTACGTTGCTAATTAACAAGTGCTCAGTTATCTGAGTACATCTTGAGTGCGTATGATTTTAAACGTAAAATTTGCTGAAATGACTCTGAGATTCTGCGAGATTCGCAATAAACGAGAAAGTTACGTGGACATTTTTTTACCAAAAATCTTGCTCACTGCTCAGTAAAAAATGTGTTTAGAGCACTTTGTCCACAAACCACTAAGAATAGACCGCCGACTTCCCGTACACCTACCCGATTCTCCCCGGAAAATATTACCCTATCTGTGAATACGTGTAAATGTCAAAATTTATGGCGGCAATGATTTTCCATGCTATACCATGGGCCTAGGATTTTTCAAGTAAGCGTGCGTTAATGGCGCTCCTTTGATTTCGTACAGCACTAATACATGAAAAATCCTGGTCTCGCCGGCAGCTTGTAGGCAAAGTCCGTTATGTGGAAGGAGTCGACGGTCTATTCTTACTGGTTTGTGACTTTGTCCATTTTACGTTCGTCGCAATCATTAACGGTACTCGTTATCGTTCGATAACTTTTACTCAATTTTCAAAATTGTCGTTGTTTTTTTTTTTTTTTTTTTATTAACCTACATAATCACCCATTATTATAGACTTTTCCTGTTGTCCGCGCTCCCTCCGATACCATGTACGGTTTCACGGTTTTGAAAAATTCAAAACATTCAAATTGAATGGAGTTTCGCATTTAGTGTGCGACCGGCCTAAGTTTGATATTATGTAAAAAATAAGCAAAAGGTTTGCAGTCGTTTATGTGAGTTTTTATTCCTGGGATGAATGGAAGGGATCAAAAATACTCGTATAACTAACAAACTATACAAATTTGTATGTACAAGTATTTTTATACAAAATGTAGGTACTTTCAATATAAATTTGGTGAAACAAATTTGACTCTTTTTCTAAGAAACCTTTCAAAAATGAATAGCTTGCCGTTGCGATATATTCGCTACCAATGTTAGGCTTGCAGGACTATTGTTCATTGGACACAGTGGAAGTGACACAAGTGACAAGTCGCACATTACCTACAGTAACGTGACTCGCAAATGACCCTAGTGAGTCCCAAACTCCGAACATCAGATTCTTTTCAATTTTCCATGAAAGAAAAGTACTCCCAAAAGTCGCATGAGTTTACCGCAATCAAATATGATGACTAATTTAAATTAGATATAGGAGAAAAGATAGAAGGCAACTAATGACCCCTGTTAACTACATACTCAAGAAAAACGTCCCACACCCCAACATTTCTAGCTTTAGTTTGGTTTAATGAGGCCAATCCTAACCTGTCAATCGCACCTAAGATTTGCAAACGCCAGAATCTAGTCGAATATTCTTTGGCAACAGGCTCATTCAAGCGAATATAGCTTTTAATGGCTATAAAGTTCGACAAACACTTAGGCATAACTGCTGTCATCTGCTGTTCTACTATATTCAGCCATGCAGCTATATTTTTCAGTCATTTTTTGCGCTTAAATTACAAACTTTTCACATTTGCTTTAAAAACATCCTATTGGTACCTAGTAGATGGTAATTTGTTGGTTGCAACCAAAACTTAAAAGCATCAATGTTATACAAGACTGCCTACTGCTGGAAATTAAACGCACCACTTACACTCATCAGCATCACTGTAACAACAGTAGAGTTCTTACTAGCAGTTTGCATAACATTTACTTTCCGGCCCAGACATTAACCAAAGAAGCTGCGCGACTAGCAATATTTAAATATGTCTATAATGTGAGAGAGTGCCTCCCAGACTTGATCCCGACCCGATACGAAAATATGCATAAAGTGGGTACTCCATTCCATAGCACAGCACACTTGAGTGAACTTTTCGAAGCTGAATTCTATGCAAATTCGTGCGTTTTAGAATACAAAATACAAAACGGTTGGCGGCAGGATAAATAATTTAGTTCTGCCTCAGGACTAGCTCCAGCTGTATGTATATTCACCCACTGTACGGAACTGTGCGCCACTTAAATGTATCATTAAATTTTCAGGAAGCAATGTGGGTGGTACTGGCACGGGTACCTCATACCTCTCTCTCTCTCTGCGAGGACCTACTCTTCGGTGGCGACAGTGAGGTATAACTGCAAATTATGGAATAATTTTATTTTTATTATGACGTTTCTCCTATACACACGATAATATACACTGTTCGCTTGAAGTATGCGTGTTCGGAAGTAATTCGCTCAAAGTTAGCTGCTGAGGTATGTCATTAGGTGCAGGCATCAAAAGTATAGTTACGTGCGGTACTCTTGTTCCTGATACGTTTACGTAGATGAAAATTACAAGCCGCAGGCATCTTAGTCTAAAGAGGAAATGTCTTCATTTTGTTATGATGGGGTTTGCAAAAATGATTTCTACTTAGCACTGAGTTAAATGGAAACTGAAAGATACTTTTCTTGGGGATAGGTTTTTCAAATTATCTCAGATTCAGATGAGAAAAACTGTTTTTTTTTTTTTGCGGTAAATACCTACATAAATATTGACTGGCAACAGTAAAAATGTGAAAGCATGGCTTAGAAAATGTTCAGCTTTGTGGTATTATAAGGAATGTGAACAAGTTTTCAACATGTAAATGCTAAAGAGGCGCTATATGTGTATAACTTTACCAAATATAGAGATTAAATTGGTGTTTAACTTTTCAGAGACAAATTTGCATGCGTTGGGGGACAAATTATCCCGTCCACATGTCCTCAGGAAAGGAAGAGAAGGAACTGAATCTCAGTCAGTCCTTCTCGATTTAGCAATTATAAAAGCTTAGGCAATATACAGTATAATTTGTGTCACAGAAGGCGTACAAGGATATCGTGTAAGTCAAAACTGTCGCTTAATACAGACATATTCATTTAATAGGTGCCGCAGCTCCCTACCCATGGACAATTAATTTAAAAATAATCAATTGATTGAGGATTCCCAAGGTTATTTTTCACCTTCGAATGAGCGCGTAGGTGGTGAGTAACAGATTTCAATTTATCAAATCGTTACAGCCATAATGTTGTGACGGCAGCGGCTTCATCAGAAGAACAATCAAACGCTGGTGTATATTTTGTTATTTCTTGATTCAAAATTTTCTGATTCATCTATATATTGTGGATATGAGGTACATTATGGAAATTTGGATCTTTCACTGCTAAGAATATAAAATGCACAAAGGTTATCCTACATCTCATCGCTCTTAACTAATCGTAGTATTAAAAACGCTTAAACAGCTTGGAGGCGTAAGTGACACTGGCCTAAGAGTTCTTGACTCAGAACACAGAGCTATGCTCAGAGAAATGGGTAGGTACAGCGCTAAGCTTATTGACTTAGTTCCGGTTAACCTAGGATCTCAAATGTCTAGCCTTTTCAAATATCCCACGGTTCTTAGTCAACAGTCCCAAGTTTTTGCATTTTCTATTTCGACGCCCTATTTGATTTTAGGCGAGGTATCCACATACCTCAATTCCATGGTTTCGAATCGAAGACTCTGCGGGTCAGGGTGTTGATGTCTATTCGATTGATCTGTCCTAGCTACCTCAAATGCCTAAACGTGCAGTTTTTTTTATGTATCTACGCATTGTAAAAACTCCTTGAATCGGTTCCCCCAAAAAGAAACCGAATATCTTATGTAGAACTTCTCTCTTGAAACGACAAAAGATATATCTTCAATTTTGAAAGAGTCCATGCTTAAGATAAGCAGAACTGGTATTTTTAAAAGCTACGACAGTCTCCCCAAGAGCTTATCGTGCGTAGTTCGATTTTCTTAAGGGCAACCGTTTAAACTTGTCACAGGTATCCGACTGTAAACGTTTATCAGCAAAAGCCTACTCATATTTGTTTTTAAGACAACAGGTGGGTCCTATTTTACACAATCACGTATGAAAATTGATGTATTAGGATGCGAAGCCTTTGGCGCAAGCAAGTTGAGCCATATACCCCGAAAATGATTGTGTATAAAATATCCGAGAGATGAAATGTCCCAAAGTTTGTAGATGAGTTGCATTTGTATATGGGATGGTCACAAACATCCTGAAAGATCTTTCACCAAAAGCTTGATAAAAATCTCCAACTTGAATGCCTAAGTGACTGAATTATAACAGAATCAAAGGGCACGGTAGTGCCTAAGCCAAGTTATGTAGTAAGGGCACACGCCCTTTTTACAGGCTGCTTTAGACGCCCCTCTAACTTTGGAACCATAATTGAGCGAAAAACTTGAAAATTGAAACATTTAAAAATTAAGCTCAATGAGAAGGTTGAACTCACCAAACTAAACTCAACTTTGTAGCACATTACTAGTTCTTAAGATACATGGCTTCAAAAATCACAAAAACCGTAACTGACAGATCATCAACTTTATGAAGCACTTCAAGTCATCCTTGAATTGTGATATATGGCACAATGGCAGATCCTACACTGGGTAAAGTCGAAAACGTAAGATTTTCCATTCAGGGGGCGTATTTGACGCCCACTTTTAACAAATTGGACTTCCGATTGTCCAATTTGGTGGTAGGGCCAATTTTCTTCACATTGAACCTTCTTAAATTAAGAACTCGACGTAAATTTAGATCTCATTAATTTTCGTGGGCGATAGAACTTGGCTCTTTTTTACATTTACGTTTTTGGCGCGGTTTAGATTACAGAAGTGTAGAAGTAGACTAAAGCCACAACTAGCCACGCAGTATGTACCAATGTTTTAAGACTGGGAGTAATATTCAGTTTAGACTTCACAAATCTTATGAAGACTGATGAGATGACAGTTTACTATTTTCGATCGTTTGTCAGCATTTAGCTGTCAAATTTATAAGCTGCCTAACAATACAATAAAATAAGTAGATGGCGCAGCAGGTCCATATAGGTTATAGGCACCCTCACCCTAGCTTCTCACAACCATTTGTTTTTACCGAGTTCTTATTTTTTCGGACGAATGGAATGAAAAGGACCTACAAATTGTATGCCGACTTCGAATGGCTGAATAGACATTCATACTCTCGGATGTGTAAAAAATATGGGTAATCATGTCACAATAATGAACACCATTAATTGTAAGAATAGTCCAATAATGCCTCCAGCACAAAATCCAAAATCCGCACCAAATAGTCACGCGTTGTGGATGCATTTGTTTCTCAACAATTACTCGTGGGTTTTCTGAACCCCAAATGTGACAATTTTAACGATTCACGAAGCCATCAAGATGAAAATCAGCTTCATCACTGAAGATGATTTTGTTCGAAAAATCAGCATCCACTTGTTGTTGTTCCAAAATTCATTCAACGAACCCTCATCGCGCTGCATGGTCGGTACGGTAGTCTTCAGTTCTCAATGTCAATTGAACTTTGTAAGCATGAAGTTTCAAGTCTTTCGTTAGAATTGGCTGTAGAGAGCTTCTCGAAATGCCCAATTGCAAAGTACGATGTTCTTGGACTGTCAACAATACTCTCGCGAACTGCTTCGATGTTTTCTGTTAAACGACTTGTGACAGGATACCCAGGGTGTTTAAGATCACAAGTTGAACCAGTCACCCTGAATTTTTCAATTATTCTCTACACACTTGATGGCCTTAAATCACTATGACGGCCATATTTTGTTCGAAAATTTCGGACTGTTGCTGACAAACCTTAATTATTTTTAAAATATTGCTCAACAATGAAACTGCGTTGTTCTTTCGTAAAGCGCTCCATTTTTACTAACCTCGAACTGTCAGCTGTCACATTTTTTCATTGGCATCACTGTAGTATTAAATGGCGCAAAATTCAAATTTTGCGTGAATTATGAAGAACGTGATGAAGGACCTCATCGTAGAAGCGGTGACTTTGGTGAGAAATTAATATTCCCAATCTATTGATAAATCCCACAATTCCGGGAATAATAATCGTTCTCATGGATTGAATGGCAATACGTTAGGGTGTGGTTTATTAAACATTTTACTGTATGTCTTTTGCTTTTCCATGGTTTTGACAGTTTTGGCTAGTTCATTCAGACTCGAGAGCTCCAATCTTGCTGAACGAGAACGCGTAGTGAAGCTGTCAAAAATTTAAACAAATTCTCTGTAGTCAGTTTGTCACTCTTTTGAAATTTGTCTATCCACGTTCAACTATCCTACTCGATTGTTGTATCCTCAGAGCTACCAAACCCAGCCAATATTTTCCAATATTTTCATCGCATTACCAATAAAATCGTGGGTAAAATTCCTATACACATGATGGCTACTGGTCCAGTTTGCATCTCACTCTTCTAATCATCAACAACGAACGGATGCCCTAAGGTATTAATTTCAATTAAGCGGAGATGACTCTATGAATAAGCTTCTATAAATAATTATTATGTCCTGGTCACTGTGACACCATATCCTGCCGACACAAAGTTGCCGAAGAACAATAACTGCAAGCGAAATTGTGTTAAAGTTTCCATCTGTTGACAGCCTTTATAATCAGGATAAGACGAAGATATAGCTGATTGCTGAACACATCCATTCTGCCGAAGCAGTGGGTGCTAGTAGATGAAATGTCATTCCTGAGGTCGTTTCTACGAGATGCCCTTAATAAACTTGTCAATGTGATACCTCATTCATTTAAAAGGATGATACTCGCCTTTGTGGACATTCACAGTGCCCGCCAGAAGATGAATATGGAAAGGAAGAAAAAAAAAGAAAAAGATCCGACGAAACAAATTACGAAGGACGATGAATAATTTTTTTTTCTGCTACTACCCCGGTCCCCACCCATCATCATGTTGTGTTGTACTTTGTTGTACATGTTGTGTGGGGCTAGGGAGATGTTTCATTCAGTCTCTTCATCTCCAGAAAGGGGATTATATAAAGTCTTCTTCTTCTTCATTCATTATCGTCACGTCACGTCCTGGAATTAGTTTCGTAAGAGACTGCTACTGTCTGTTGCTGGTAAATGGTAATGGTGGCGGCGGTTGGTGACGAAGCTGAATGCCGCTGCAGGCAGTGTCGTCGACGTCGCCGTCGTCGCTGATGTATTTATTTCGCATGGAAGGATTCCGGGACATCATCCCGAAATGCTAACGAAGAATAATAAGGAAATATTAGGGCAAGTGTCATTCAGGGATTTGAAAAAGTCTGTAATGAATCTGTAGGCTCTGGTATTTTGGGGTGTCCTTTGTGCACTGTTATGTTGAAATCATTTTTTTTTTCTTTTGTTGTGTGCTTGGTTTCTCGTCTTTATTGGCCGGGTCACATGGATTTCATATTTTCGGTTTGCTCGGCGTGGCTTAGACTGAAAATGCCCTCTGAATAAACAATGGCCGGGATGTGGGAAAGTCGCATTGGGAATGCTTATTTGAGGAATATATTTGAATAATTCAGTATCCAGAGAAATAGGAGTTATTTTTGAATTGACATTATGAATGAGATGCGGGTGCTATTGGAACTTATAGGATTTGCCCTCTTGGCATTTAGATATGTTAACAATTTTGTCGTTATTAGATTGGTTTGGTATCCTCGATGAAATTGGATTCGACGGCGCCGAAAGTGTAATTTTATTCATCATATATGGGTGGGATAGATTTGGCTGTGCTTCATTTTATTTCATTGTCTGTTTCATGGAGATTTTTGCAGAAGGGATTACTATAAGAAAATCTGGGAAATATTTTATAGGCATAGAGTAGAGAAATATCATATTGACGAAAAGGATCTCTTATGACCAATTATCAAAAAAAAATAACATCAATTTTAAGCCGTGTCTTATAATTTTCAATTTCAATTTATTATAATAATACTTTGTGGTACATTAAGATATAAATCTTTTATAGTACTAAGTTTAACAATGTCAGCAGTTTTACAATTAATATGCGGTATAAATAAAAAAATGATTTTTTTTAACAAAATCACTCCATCGAGCTAGAAGTAGCGACGCTCTATAGGAACTGCAACAAAACTTAAGGGACGCAAGTAGGTACCTAAGGAGATAAATTTATTGATCCAGAGTAACCACTACTAAAATCAATCAATCAATGCTGTTAATAAAAATCACACCAAAAACATAAATGTAAAATAAGAGCCAAGTTCCCTATATGTACGCCAAGTTCTTAGTTTAAGAAGGTTCAATTATAACCTCCTAAGTTTACTTGGCAAGTTTTTCATAGGTCCTATCGCTTAACCAAATTTCAACAATTCACAATAATCGGAAGTGGCCCAAATAAATAATAACCGATTTAAAAATAGATCCTAGAACCTATATAGAAAATATAGAATTTTTGATTTTTTTTCCTTTCTGCAAGCCCAACTACTCTACCAAATTTCAACATTCTACGGCAATCGGAAGTGAAATAAGCTCCGCGATAGAACAAAAGCATTCCTCCTTGATATAGCGGTTTCTTTCATAGGTTATTTTGACACTGGCAGCTGTTTCTCGCTCGAAATTTTGACAAAAAGTCAGTACCATAACAGCGGAACGAAATGAGTCGCTTTACGCTTGAACAACGTTGGGAAGTATTGAAAACTTATTTCCAAAGTGAGTGCTGTGTAGCCCAAGATAGTGCGTTTTTTGAAAAGAAGTTTTGACCGAAATTAAGCATCCACCGCGCCTGCTGTACGCAAGTTTGTGCAAAAAGTTCGTGAGACTGGTCTGCTAGTTAGCTATAGTGGACAACACTCATGGTCATGGATCATGGTCCCCGTTATCGTACGGTGCGCACAGATGAGAATATGACTGTTGTAGTGTGAGACTCAATTGACGAACATCAACTCATCAACGGTGGGCGTTACAGAACCATGTTAATCGATTTTGTATACCCTCCACAGGAAGGTATACTCACTTTGTCATTACGTTTGTAACGAGAAGATTGACCGGAGACCCTATAAAGTACATTCTGAATCGATTTAGCCATGTCTGTCTGTCTGTCAGTCAGTCAGTCAGTCAGTCAATCAGTCAGTCAGTCAGTCAGTCAGTCTGTCTGTCTGTTGAAAGCACGATAGCGTCCAAACGAATCGACTTAGGTGAATGAAATTTTGTGAGAGGACTTGTTTTTAAGGTTGTCAAGTTGGTATTCAAAAATTGTCTATGTCGGTCAATTAGTTCTGGTACCTCCCATACAAAACCAATATTAGACGCATGCGTGCGTACACACAGTGGAGGGTATCAAAGCATCGGCCAGGCCGATGATAACACTTCTACTTGTTTTAACTTTTTTTACTGAAATTGAAGACATGGATTTGGAAGACCACTGGCCCAGCTTGTACTTGTAACCACTGTGTAGTTGTAGCTTTTATCAAGTGTTCTGCAATATTAGCCCTCCAATAAAACTTGATCTCTAAGGTAAGACCCAGATGGCCAGATAGTTATGATTGCAGCGCCCCCACCGCTGGCCAGTTTAATACCTCGATATTTTCATCACATTAAGCGCATCCATGCCAGAGATTTTAAGAATCAGAGATCTTTATAGTTAACGGTGTGGACTTTTATATATGGATTTAACATTTAGCAAAAATCTACTTCAACATGCTTATTGCTTAGGCATTATGCTCAGACTCGACCATAGTCAGGTATTGGGGTCCTGAAACAGTTTAAGCTGCGTCTATAAATGACGGTGACCGTGGATATTGTCACGCCTGGTGAACTCTTCAGGCCTGCTACTATAGTTAAATCTTTTTTGGGCAGTGTTTCAAATTGGAATTGGTTAGCTACGAGAAAAGAGGTGTAAAGGCAGTTCTATGGCGCCCTTACTTCAGCAAACATGTTTCCACAAAAAGATCTTCAAGATGCTCGTTATACTGGTTTTGCAAAATGAAATAATTTCTATAAGCTTATCTTTTGCTGTCTTGGCTCCTTTAACCCATAATCAGCACCCTATCCTGAGGAGTGCTTAGTGATAAGTTCCATCACTGTGCATTTATCCTTTCTATGTTTGGAGGCTTCTGAAGGAAGTAACAAGAAAGTTTATAAATAAACAATTGGTTGGCGCAACAGCACCTTAGAGGCACCCTAGCCCGAGCTTTTCACAACTATTCGCTTGTGTGAGTTTTTATTTTTATGACCAATGGAAGGAACCTAAATGTTTATGCCGAGTCCAAGCGGCTGAGTTGAGAACATTTTTCCAAACAGTTGTACCCGCGGATGTTTGTCAGACGTTCGCAAAAGGATGCGCCGTGGAAAAAACCTTAAAAACTATAATTTGTGTTTTTCGAAGCCGGGATCCTACGCACACTAACTTCCATATACTTACTTGTTACTTTCATAAAGCCTTTTTACAGGCACTGGTATTTAGACTGAATTATCTCTTCTCTATCTCTTCTCTTCTCTTCTCTATAAATATAAAACAAAGTAGAAAAAAACTGTTTCCCTCTGCCGCCCGTAATTTTCAACCGATTTTGTTGATTTTTTTTTTAAATGTCGGTAATTACGGTGATTGAGTGATAGGCTAAACAAATTCAAAATCGGACAAACGACAAAGGGGCGTGGCACCGCCCATAAAAAAAAAAAAATTCAAAATCTTATATGTATTTCGAAAACCACAGAATCGATTGAGATCAAACTTACAAATAATCAAAGGTATTGGTCGTGGAGTGTTCCTGTGAAGATATGTCAAGATCGGGGCGAGGCACCGCCCATACAAAAAAAATGAAAACATTGTCGCCCGTAAATAAATAAAATAAAAATAAAAAAAAAAAAAAAAAAAATAAGGCCTGGCGAAGCTGGCGAGGGTTCAGCTAGTAGATATATAAAAGATAATCAAACACCCTCTAGCCTTAACCTGTATATTGTATATCTGATTCTACGGACCAGCAAGCATCTTCCACACGTTTTCTTCGATACTTTCTTAAGTTCAATTTAGGCACAAATCCATTTAAAATTTTCAGAGACAACACGCAAGAACAACAATTTGTGCGTGTCCAACAACACACCTACCTTGCTGTTAATTTCATAACTATAACAAATCAGATCCTTACATATGATGACCATAAAATCAATTTCAGAGATTCTCCTTATATTCCTAGAAAGACCACACCTAAAACATCAATGTGAAAGAGCACTTTCAAAACACTAACCAACCTAACTATTTGCTCCTACTATCAGCAGCAGTTGATGGGAGGATGGGCTATCGGCAAACGCATAAATGATTGACAAACAAATCCCCTTCACATGAGGCAAAGTCCTCTCGGGTAATTACAACCACTCAAACTGCCATTAGTGTTCACCTCAACAGTATATACTCGGTCTTAGTCTTAGTTACCAGATACAAAGCTATATACTCCTACTCCTACTCCTATCCTACTCTTCCAGCTGCAAGTGCAAGCAAATCAATTTTCCACTCACTTTCACTTGACTTCTTTTTTTAATTTGTCCCCAAACTGCCTTTCCATATATGTATGTAGGTACCTAACATTTCCCCCCCCATTTCAAGTGGGTGCCATATTCACCTGGCGTTTCATTAAGATCTGAACCCCCAACAGCATCATCAGCTAGAGCAACATGAAAGGGGCGCACATGAAGTTACCTAGAGAATCTTAAGTACCAAACATTAATTACCTGACAAGTTGCCTTCTGTTGCATCTCTATAACTCTTGAGATCCATTAACCGGAGTGCCTCTGTGCATTGTTTTCGCCTCGTTGGATATTCACTGTCGGATAACTCATGCCGCACATTTGAATTGCAAATTAAAACCACCAGATCCTTGGATAGGAAGGGAATTTGGAAAGTTTCCAGCGACCTACAATGGGTGATGAAAAAACACAGAGGAACGGATATTACAGGTAAATTATGTACATATTTCATGCAAAATAAAAATGAAAATTGCTGCAAAAGAAAATCAAAAATATAAGTAGGTAAAGATACATATCTGGATGAGTGCAGAAAAAGCGGAGCATTTTGTCACTTTGTTGTCACATCTCGTTGGTGGTAATGTTCAATTGGATTTGTGATAACAAATGAATTTGTGTGCATCAAGTCATTCGATTTGACGTGGAAAAGATTTGAAGATTATTGTCAACTTAGAAACATCTTCCCATTTATAATATGAAAGGCTTTGAGGCTGAAGCGTAGGGTGGCTCTCACATTGAGGCAACAAGCAATAATCAATAAAGCAACTAGCACTTGTCAATAAGCAATACGCAACTTTATTTTAACCTATTCTCACTTTTAAGCCACATTATTGCGAGAAATTATTCAAACTGAGTTTCTAAAAAAAAAACTAAATGTAGGTAACGGCAAGACAGCGATCTCTTAGGGCCTTTTTAGTCAAGTTGGAAATCGTACGCTATGTGCACAACTGCGTCCAATCGCCATTTCAACTCTAAATTAAATAGATTAAGTCGGCTCCCACATTGAGGCAACTCATACTCAACTCAATATCAATACACAGCGGCATGTTGAAAAGCAACAAATATTGTTTCGTAGTAGCAATATTTGTCATTAGTGACACGTCGCTAGAACTCACTGAGTTGCTTGATAGCTTCCTATGCCTATTTAGTCAACTCATTCAATTGAAAGATAGCTTTGTTCACCTAATTCAACTCCACTCACAATTGCTAAATCAAATATCCTCGTCAACCTTTAGTTAATCAACTTATTCAATTACAAAAGGCCTCGTTTACAACTTAAACAATCAAATGAGTCAAATCTTGAATAACATTGTCCACCTCAATTCATTGCTGGAAAGTCTCGGCTACGTAGTTGATCAACTAATTTAACTTACGCTCGATGAGCAACATTATCCAGCAATCTTCCAAAATGTTGGACAAAGTTGACAGTCCCATGAAGAAGAGTTGAATGCGTTGAATTCGATATTGAAGCGTCGCCTTCCATTTGTATTTAATTAAACTAAAATGCGTTGAATAGCTTTGAAAAGATTGCTCTCATGCCATTTTTTAGGCGAGACTCATACCGCTCGATCACGGTTAACATTATTCGGCCACTGGTTTGGACCAGATCAGCAAGGAGGCTGCTTCAACAAAATGAATCGTTATTATACTGATCAAGTCTTTGCTAAGGTACTGGAAACGCGTGGTTGAGGTAAGCTAAGCAGTGCGGTTTTCGTCCCGGCAGAAGCACAACCGACCAGTTATTCACTCTCAGAATGGTATGTACTTGAGAAGGCTTGGGAGTATGCTATACCTGTTTAAGCATATGCTTCGTAGATTTGGAGAAAGCATACGACCGAGACCATCGAGGTAAGCTCTGGACTTCTTGAGTGTATTACATCAGGAGTATGCAACTGACGGGGCCTCTTGAAAGCCATTCAATCTCTTTACAATACCTTTCACTGTCGGCGTTGGACTTCGGGGGTGTGTCTTGTCTTCTCTCCTTTTCATTACTCATATGGACTGGATGTTACAGCGCACCAGTCTTGGCGAAGAACATTTCGAATTGGGAGATCTGAGAATAAGTCATTTGCTCTTCGCTGATGACTTGGTCATCCTTAGGTCCTCTCAGACTTCAACGCCCACTCGATCGGTTTGTAGCCGTTTCTGTTGAAGCTGAGATGAAGATAAACGTGAACAAATCTGAAGGGATGGTCATCTGCAGAACGCCTTTTCCATGCACTCTGCAAGTTAGTATATCGGGGTCTTATTCACGAGTGATGGAAGGAGAAATGCTGAGTTTTCCTGTAGGATTGGTCAGGCTGGATCAATTTTGAGACAGCTTGGTCATTCTGTTACTAGAAGGACTGAACTTGGTGTCAACGCTGTCGAAATGAGATTCCTCCGTTGTATTGCTGGTGTGACCCATAGAGATCGCATTAGAAATACCAGAATACGTGAGGAACTCAATCTCGAGCAACTACTTCTCCGGACGGACCGGTCCATGCTTCGGTGGTTTGGTCATGTTAAACCCATGTCCCCAACTAGGATCCCACGATGTGCTATGGAATCCGTACCATGAGGCAGGCGTCCTCTAGGTAGACCCAGGATGTGATCGTTAGATCAAGTTTATAATCTCGCCTCTACCCGTTTGGGGATTACCCTTGATGATTTTAGAGTCGAAATCATTGAAAATGTTGATGATGATGATGAGATTCCGGCGAAGAATACCCGCGAAGGCGGCGAATGAAAGACAAGGCATGCTCTATCGTTGGCGGAGTTTAGAGCATCTTCTTTCTTGTATATCTGGCAAATGATTCTGAAGTTTCATCGGACATACTTTTACTGATCAAAATTTGGAAATGAGGTAGTCTACATCGTCTCCCACAGTTCTTAGTAGCTTGACGGGTAAGGAGTCCATTTCGACAGTCTTGTATATATAATTTGAGTATATTGCTGATGTGCTTGCTTTGCTTACTTCTTTGATCCGGTAGATTGTATGATTGCCTTTCATCGTCCAGGTTAAATGGTTAATTCTGCCTAACAGCGAAATTTGCAAAAGCAGCTTTCCAAAAGCTTAACACCAACGGAACTGTCAGTTCTTCTTGGCTGTCTCTATATTGATCTGAGTTTATGGTGCCATCTTTTGATATTTAACGAGTACTAAACGATGTAATGTCTTCTAAGTCTAGAAGACTGTGTTTATAGATTGTCACGCGTTTTATTAGTATCTTTAGGAACTTCTATTACCATTTGTTCACGTATCGTCATAATATTTAGGCTAATGCCAAGTGAAAAATTTCATTTCTGTCACACAAAATGCATTTTGACGGCATAATTATGCTTGCCAGTTTAGTTAGTTTGGTTATTCAAGATGGGTACAGCTCAAAATAATGTTTTATTTTTTTATGCAAATTTATTTGCAAAAATTAAAAAAAAATGAAAGACAATTTTGGGTACATCCACTAAAGGCGAAAAATATTTTCAACAGTATTTTTTTATTTGAGGAATTCTAAAATAAAGCAATATTCAAAGAACGAAGCTAAAAGATGAAATCGTTTATCCTTTCAACATCAATTTGACCAACAATGATTTTTTTTCCTAAAATCGGTCACTTAATTTATGTATTACAATTGAAAAGTCGCTTTGCCTTTGAAAGATTAAATTTTAAATGACCACCTTCCATTTGAAGGCTCGTGCGTTCATATTGATACAAGTTCAGTAAAACCTAATAACTGGGACACCTACCAATCGGGAAAATAATTTTTCCAACCATGAGAGTTATCATGCAATACACTCTCTGTAATCGGGACACTAGAATCAGGACATCTCTCAATCGGTACACTAAATTTAACCATCCTAGAATATCTATAGCCTTGGCAGACCTACTAATTGGGCCATTTTACAAAAGAAATCTACAATCGTGACAGTAAAATGTCATTTAACATTTTTCGATTTCATTGCAGTAAACGATATTATGGCATAATCTGTTTTATTTATTATTTATATTCTTAGACGGTTGGGTTTTTGTTTGATCTCTAAAATTGGGATACCTCCGAATCGGGACAGCAAAAAGCCGGTCCCATCGGTGTCCCAATTTATAGAGGTTTTACTGTAGGTATGTATATCTGTACCCATCATGGCACTCTACGATTCGCGTGCCTTGAAGGGAAGTAGCTGGGTAAAACAGTTCGCGCGACTATACCGACTCATCTTTGATCGGCGTTCGTTCGTGTGCAATGTTCCATATGGTTATCTGTATATCCATAACGCGTAACCGAATCGGAGCGCGCCAAAAAGTGCTCGTGTGTCATTAGCCTTAGCTCTACGCCGAAGAAAAAAATCTTCTTGGTAGGTCGATTGAAGAATTCTAATAGGTTCTTCTCAGTAGGACCGCTTGTATTGTGTCACAGTCTGCCTTATCCCGGTGAAAGAGTGTCTTTCTTAGATTAAGCAAACAATCTCATCACTCGCCACTACACCATAAAAAGTGCTAATAACGAAAAGGCAAAGAAAGTCGCCAAAGGACCTCTATCTCCCTCAAAGCTACATAAAATACTCAAGGCTAGACCGAAGCATATACAAATACAAATCATCGTTACATCTTTATAGAAAAATATCGCATTCCACATAAAACTCGTCCTAGCTCTTCCAGTGACTGTGCTTTTAGCAAACAACTCATATACAATATCTCCTTCTTGCGGATGTTTCACACAATGCCAGGCTTATCATGCATGCATATGTTTTCCGTTCATATACTCAAAAAGTCTAAAACATTGCTCTCCTGTTTGGCGTTGGCAAATACTAATCTCACAACTTGAGTCTGTTTTCCCCGTTTAGCACTAAATTTTATTTTTATTTACACAATATATTTGTCCGCCTCTGACAAAGCAACAGCGAAGGCAAACAATGCATTTGAATGCGCGCATACTAAAGGATATTGCTCCCATATATATATCGCCAACAAAGAGATTCTAGCGTAACAAAGGACACGAACAAAAAGAAAAACATGTCTACCACTACTACAGCATTACTTAAAAGCTACAACAAACAGTTCAATAAACAAATACCCAAGAAAATGCAATAAAATCGCATGCAGTAAGCATTTTCGTTTGCTCCGCTCCTACCCGCATGATATGCGCGCGAAAATAGAAGATTTAAGTATCCTGTCAGCAGGACAGGAGTGACGTGCATACAAATGGCTCGGGCTGAATAGAAACGACACGGCTAGGCGAAAGAGTTTCTGTGGCTGATGCTGCTGATACTGATGTTGCACAAGTTGCAGTTTTCATTGCAAAGGCATTCTTCCAAAATAAAAAACGAACTGCCGAAGAACAAAGGACACCCCAGACCCCACCCATAGCCGAGGAGTTACAGCAAAAAAAATTCCTTAGAAAAATCTAACAAAAAAAACCCACTGTCCTCGGAGAAAGCATTAAAATCCTTGGTTTTGGCAAATAACGAAAAAATGTTTTACTATTTGCACATGACAGAAAGGAGGAGTCCTTTCCTCCTACCACCGACCTCCTCGCGTGCTCACACTAAATGAAGAAGCAATTTCCGGCATTTATAAGAAGGAAAGGATAATAGACACACACAGCAACGATGTGATACATTCTTAAAGTCAACACGGATACAGTTTAACGTACCGTATACAACTGAAAAAAAAATTTCACATCAAGAGGACGAAATTTATGAAATATGAAAAACAAAAAAAAAAAAAAACACATTTCCGGTAACGAGCCCCGCTTTGGCGCGAAATTAAAAATGAATGTGACCTGAATGAATGGCACATGGAAATAATATAAAATTTCAATATATAAATTTACCACTCACCTGCAGTCGATAAGCAATGCATGATCCTTGTTACCCGCAACGGATATCATCTGATCCATTATTCCACATGGCATTCCGACGAATTTATGTTCAGCTTCCTGACATATCAGTGCTCTTTTAGAGGGACTGTAAAAAAAAGCAAATAAAAAATGCTGTAACTCATTCATCACCAGAGGCAGTGTGCACTCTTTTAAGTTTTACACTAAAAGGACGAACATTCAATTAAATTCCAAGAGTGCCTTTTGTGTTACCTTTCAACTGGTTTGCCAGTCAGTTGCTCTATGAATGTTAGAGTTGCAACCTCTAGTGCTGCACTGCTTGACAGACCACCGCCAACGGGCACATTGCTCGCAATGACCGCATTAAATCCTGTCACCGAATGACCAAAGGATTGGATAACCCCCTTGATGTAATTTGCCCACCTGTGAAGAAATAAGGAAATTGCGATTCGTTGTAACACTTTACAGTTTACATTATTTGTAAGGACATGCAGATTCATTGACCAAAAAAAAGTGGAAGGGTGGCAAGCAACTATATTGGTAGACAGTGGGGCCGACAATTGGAGAACTGTTACATATTTCACCGACAGTAAGAAAAGGAAAGGAAAATCAGAAAAATATGCTAAAGGACTATAAGTAAAAGGGGATGTTGCAAACCAACAAAGCTTCAACAAGTCGCTGACCTTTGCTTGTGGTTCCGAGGAACTCAAAGACATTATCCCTCGAAATTTATTTTGGGCGCCCCACAATAAATAAATAGATAGGTGGCGCAACAGGCGGTAGACACCCAAGGCCTAGCTTCTCGCAACCATTCGATTGTGTGAGTTTCTATTTTTGAGACGAATGGAAGGGACCTACAATTTTATGCCGAGTCCGAACGGCTGAATTAAGAAGCCTTTTCAGGACAGTCAGGACTCAGGTGGCGCAGTAGAAAAAACCTCGCACAGTAGTCCAGGTACAGCACATTAACCACTGCGCTACTGCGCCCCACAAGACAGACAGCTAACGCTCATGACCAGACAGTACACTTGCCAACCGCGAGCACATCAAAACTCTTTCTGTTACAGAACAACCAAACTTTGGAACTCACTTCCTGGGGATATATTTCCAGAAGACTACAATTTGCAGCAATTTAAGTGCAGAACTAACATACATCTGCAAGCATCTCGGGGCGCTGATGAAGCGTTATAGGTCCACCTTTCCAGGGAGAATTATTTAAAAAAAAAAAGTACTGACAGTTTACAGATCTTTTAGAAAGTGACTTCTTCAAACTCGACTTCGGTATAAATTCTGACAAGGACATTGCACCATCAGATATCAAGAAAAAGGAAGCAATTTTTTGGTAAAGATACACAAGACAAGCCTCACCATCCAATCCTGGTCTATTGCGCAGAATCATTGACATTCGCGAAGGCGTCACCAGTTGACCAGCTATATACAGCGAAATCGACGAATCATCTCATCCGTAAACGGGCAATGTGTGACAGAATTTGTTTTTGCTTCGTGTGTAAAATCTGCTAATTCACATTCACGGATGCGGCGGCGATTTGACCCCAGAAGATATGCAAATTGAATGGACATCAATGTGCTGGCTGTTTCGCTTTCAAACCCAAATAACTTTTGAAAGAAACCATTTTTGGATCTAGATATATTAATTCTTGTACAGACATGACTGATTCAAAAGACCTCTACACCGATAACTGGAAATACAACCCTGCAAAGTTTCCTGCTCAAAAATATTGTTATTGCCCCTTAAAACTCTAAATGTTCCACTGCCTGTCTCGTTGAGTTTTTCTTTCTTTTTTTTTTCAAATAGTTTAATGGAGTAGGTACGAACTTTGAATATGTCATCGCCATCCACCAATCTCTTGTCGAGAAGAGACTTTCGGAACGGAAGAGGTCTGCTGCCCTTCACCAACATATACGAAACAGAGCGACGGATGACAACCACTGACCGCCACAAGGATGGTCTACTCGTGTGACTTTCTTCATAAAGGTGCTAGTACATGGCATGTATGTAGCAAGCCACATACGTATGTAGCGTATGTGTACGTCACCGTATGGTCCCAATGGCTACATGCCGTGTACAAGCTCTCTTTTTGCACTCTCTGTTGACGTCAGAGATACATTCGTATGTAGCTTGCTACATGCCGTGTACTAGCACCTTAAGGGCGGTGAATATTATTTCGTAGGATCTTGTTCCACAGGTGGTGCATGCATACACATATTAATTTCAAATAAAACGAACAAAAGATGGAATACCGGACGCAGGACTAGTTAGTGCATGGACCAAAAGCGTAACAAACAAAATTATCTGACTGTCATGTTAGAAGAGTAGAAGGAGTAAGTTATGACGTTTACGTTTAGCAGGAAACACAAGTTGTGATGTGATAGTATCTGCGTTCAGGTGAACAATGCACTTTTTTAATTCTGAAACTCTAGTGGAAGCTGACCAGTATTTTGCGATGAATAAGAGTGAAACACGAAACGATTAATTCAATGGATGTTACGCGGTGTTGTCACGGTGATAAAGCCATACACAGTCGAGGGGGCACTATCGTAACTCGGCTGAGTGGAATGACAACAAATTGGTGAATTTTCATCAACACACAATAATGAGGAATGGAGAGGGTTTTGTGGATATTTATAAAATGCTACAAAGAAAATTTGGTGACTGTAACTGGATCTTATGACCCTATTTTAACTTAAATTTGTTCAGGGAATAGGCGGTAACAGAAAATGACGCCCACTGTCTTTGGTATAAATATGGCTGTGAACGAAATGAATAACAATGCGATTGACGTGACGACGCACAGTGGGGCAACTCCATACAGTCGTCGGCATAATTATTTACACAAAAGTAAAGTTAATTCTACTCATAAATTTGAACTTACTTCTTGTAAATTTTGACATCAATGGAAAGGTCATTTAAATTCCGTTTGAATGATACAAAACTTTCCTTAACCCATTAAGTACCCATTGAAAATTTAGAACTTTTGTAAAAGTTTATTTATTTTTTTTGACTTTTTTCCTCGGTCTAAAAAAAAATGTTTTGATGCAAAATTTTTCTTCAAATAATTCTAATAGTGACTGCAAACAAATTTTTTCAAAAATCTCTTCGCTAATATTTTTTTATGATTTTTTGACTGGGATGATCTCAGAATGTTTGCTAAATTAGTTTGTTTGCTAAAATTATCTTTAAATCCCAAGTATGTAATGAGTTTGCCTTTGTAATCAAAAGCCTTTGGGCGAAGTATCAGAGTATTATCGATCTATATTTTTCGATATGACATTTTTTCTTTTCCCTCTCCAAGGAAATAATCACAGTGACAATATTTTGGTCGTGCACGCCCTTAAAAAGTGGGCGTATTGAAAGCACTTTTTTATCATGGCGAATTGTTAATAACTTAATAAGGGTATTGTCATCTACGTAGGTGGACAACCTTCGCATAAATAAATCGATCCTTTTTAAATTTTGAGCTTGTGAGCGGCCATTATATAATACGTACACTTAGACCATTGCTGGTCCAATGTATTGATGCGTATATACATAACGCCTTAAAAGGCCTAAAATTCTAATGCTAAATAAAATACTATAAGGTACCATCATACATCTTGCTAACCGCGTCACTCTTAACGCCTAAGCTGTCTGATGTGCCATCGGTGGTAGGATTTACTATAAGATAACGAAACCTTTGTGGTTTGATGAGTAGCACTAGCGCCGGCCGGCAGTGCAAATTATACCACTTGGGAGGAGTTGAATCATTTGGAATTCAACAGTGTATGTACCTCTTTTGCGAGCCAGCTAAGCAAAATAAAGTAGCTGATGTATGTACATAGGTCAAGATCTTTCGAAGATCACAAAAAAAAGTTTAGTGAAAAAAAATCTCGAAAGCAAAAAAAGTTGAAACTAAATTCTCGGAAAATAAATTGTAAAAAATGTCGAAAATTTTCGATAATTTTTAAGCAAATCTAATTTTTGTAAAATTCTGTTCAAATATCTTTTTCATGAGAATCTATGAGATTAAGTCCAAGTCGTCTATCCTCTATTTTTTGCCTCTTTCTTAAGGAACTTAAATGTCTCTTTGAATCTTGGAAACCGTCTGTTAATGAAGGCTCAAAATGTTATATGGTGTCCCATAGTTCACCCAAAATGGAATTTTGATTACATTTTTTATTGATTCATAGAGTATACGGACTGGTGTTATGTATGGAATAGCACATCGGATAAATGGCCGCCACGGCTTTACTGGCAAGAACGGACTCTTTTATTGAAAAATTCTATGACCGTTTCGCATAAATGTGGCTGAATTTTATTAATATGCCTCCCAATTTCCTCTTTCAAGGCGTTGGTGGTCGTTTGCTTGTTTGCATAGAACTTTGACTTCAAAAACCCCAAAGAAAAAAGTCCAATGGCGATAAATCGCAAGATCTGCATAGCCAAGCCAATTCTGATTGGAAAAATGGCCGATTACACAATTATGAAATGACTCATGCAGTAATAAAATTATTTCCCTGGCTGTATATGACATATGGCAACGTCTTGTTGAAACCACATATTGGTCACACACATGTCTTGTAATTTAGACACTAAAAATGGAGTTATCATGTCACGATAACGACCACCATTAATTGTTACTGCCTGATCAGCCGCATTTTCGAAGAAGAATGATCGGATAATGTCTCTAGCTCAAAATCCTCACCACGCGTTGTGGATGCATTTGTTTCTCAACAATTACTCGTGGGTTTTCTGAACCCCAAATGCGATAATTTAAACGATTAACGAAGCCATCAAGATGAAAATTAGCTTCACCATTGAAGATGATTTTGTTCGAAAAATCAGCATCCACTTATTGCTGTTCCAAAATCCATTCAACGAACTCTCATCGCGCTGCATGGTCAGTAGTCTTCAGTTCTTAAGTCAATTGAACTTTGTAAGCAAAAAGTTTCAAGTCTTTCTTGAAAATTCGACGTAGAGAGCTTCTCGAAATGCCCAATTATTGACTACGGTACCGAATAGAGGTATCTGGACAGTCAGTAATACTCTCGCGAACTGCTTCGATGTTTTCTGTTCAACGACTTGTTTCAGTCACCTTGAATTTTTCAATTATTCTCTCCGCAGTTGATGACCTTAAATCACTATGACGGCCATATTTTGTTCGAAAATTGCGGACTGTAGCTTACAAACCATTTTTATTTTTAAAATGTTGCTCAACAATGAAAATGCGTTATTCTTTCGTATAGCGCTCTATTTTTACTAACCCCGGACTGTCACCAGCGTGACCGTTGTGAGACTAAAGTTGCAATTTGGCACTTTTTTTACCACCATGGCACAACGACACCACTTTTCTAAAATTTTATGATTTTGGCCCTTTTTCACAATTTAGAACAACAAAAATATTAAATTTTCAAACTTTTAAGAAAATTCATTCACTCAAGTGGCTCAATTGAAAAACAAAAATAAAAACAGCCAAGTTCTGTTATATAAAAAAAAGTGTGTAACTAGTCAGCCACGAAAAGTATAATGAGATCTAAATGTACTTACGCCAAGTTCTCAGTTTAAGAGATTAAATGTATAAAAAAAAATGTAATGAATGGAAAATCTCAACTTTTGGACTTTTCCCAGTGTAGGTGTGCACCACAGGATCTAGCATTCTGCCAAATTTCACGATTATAGGATGGCTGGAATGATCATCATCTAAGTGAGGAAGTGAGTGAGTGATAGAGTCAGTCAGTTACTGTTTTTGCGATTTTTGACGTCCTGTTCCTGTATGTTGAGAACCACTAATGCTATAGAAATGCAATTTGCTAAGCTGGACCTTTTTAATGAGCTTGGTAAATATTTCAAGTTTGAAGTTTTTGGATTAATTGGTTCCGAGGTCAGAGGGAGGTCGAAAGCAGCCTGAGTTTGTTCCTCTAAGAAGGGTAAGTGCATTTACTAGAGAACTTGAATAGGGCACTACCGTGGGGTCTAGAAAAAAAAAAATATCGAAAAAAAAAATATAGAATGAAAAAATCTCGAAACCAAAATCTCGAATAGCAAAAATCTAGAAAAAAAAATCTCGAAAGCAAAAATCTAGAATTAATATTAATTTTTGAGACTATGGTAACAATCCGCGCGCGCGAATATTAATTCAAGATTTACTCATATCGAAAACTATTTGAATTGCATGTGTATGCAACAACAATTTGATTCACTGTTCCTGCAAGCAAATAAGTCAGCTAAAAAATAATAGGGGCCTATAACACAACGCGGCATATCACCAAGTCTTACAAGAGCCTGTGTTGAATTTGTCCGCACGTGAATATCATAAGATCAGCATTGAACTTGTAACTTTGTGTTACAGAAATATGTAAAAGATTGTAGAAATTCACATACTTATTCTACAAGTACTCGTAGCGTTGTATTATAGGTCCCAGGTCTTCTAAAACCTTATTGACGTTCTATTGTCAAAATACCGCGTGGCTTAGCTCCGACACTATATATTGACATACGTTTGGACAAACACCGTTAATGAAACTAATATGTAAACTTATTTTCTGTTGAATAGTCATAGTTATGGTTTCGAAGGAATGTGTTTTGTTATGACTATTTGTTCAAAATTTATTATTTTCAATAAAGAAGTTACAAAGTATTCATTTTAGACTTGTTTTCATTACTTTCGGAGTAAAACTAAAGGAATTATAAAAATCTCGAAAGCAGTTTTATTTTCTAGATTTTTTCGAGATAAAGTCTTTCGAGATTTTTGTACTTTCTAGATTTTTGTACTTCTAGATTTTGACCCATTCGAGATTTTTGCATTCGAGATTTATCAAATGCATTTTCGAGATTTTGACCATTCTAGATTTTAGTTGTTCTAGTTAACGTCATGATCGCCTACCGTGACCTTTGATCTGGCGAAGTCCATTCCTTCAACGAGCAATGCGACGCCTCCAATATCAGGATCATGAATTTGACAATTTGTATAATCTTCTACTTAATTACAATTGTGAAAATTTGATGCTAATAGGGGATTTTAATGGTCGAATAAGCGATTTCCAAAACTCAAATTTTTTCAATAATGCAAGATTTGCATATAATAGGAAATCGTTGGATGAGATTTGTAACAGACGAGGAAGGCTTTTGTCAGAGATGATTGACGATTTTGGGTTTTTCATTTTGAACGGAGTCTCTGAGGGCGATGCACGGGGGGATATTACGTTTATCTCTGAACAGGGCTGCTCGGTGATAGATTATTGCTTGATCAAGGGGGATTGGTTTAATGTCGTTAAGGACTTTGAGGTGTTTACTGCTAATTTCTCTTGCCACTTGCCAATAGTTGTAACATTGGAATTTAATTGCCTTCAGGAACACAGCGTACCATCTAATTGTGCTCCCAACCTTAGATGGGTTGAAAGAAAAGCCAGTTGTTTTAGAAATAAATTGAATGACCAGGTTTTTAATCTCCCGAACCCTCTCACATCTACCATTGATGTCACGACAAATTCAGTCTTTTGTGCGATACGGGAGGCTGCTAAGGGGATGGAAAGCTCCCAGTCAGTCCCTTTTTCATCGAAGTGGTACGACAAAGATTGTATTAAGCTAAGAAAGAAATCATTTACGTTTCTTAAGCTTTTTAAGAAAACTAACAACTCTTTTTTTAAATCTTTGTATCTAGAAGCCAACAAAAACTACAAAACCTTATGTAAATTGAAAAAAAAAAGTTATCTCGAAAAGTCAGCGTCTACTTTATCACGGTGCAGAAACTCTAGAGATTTCTGGCGCAATGTTCGTATATTGGGAGAGTGCAACAAAAAGATTTCGACTTCAATTAGTGTTGAGTTGCTCGCAAATCACTTTCGAGATCTCTTATCTCCAGACCCGAATCAGAAGCTGATTTCCTTTGCCCTCCCTCGAGTCTATATTGAAGAACTGGACTCCACTTTAGTCACGTCAGAAATTTCGGCAGCTCTAAAAAATATGAAAAATAATAAAGCCTCAGGGCCAGATGGAATTTCAGCTGAGTTTTATAAGCAATCGACTGAGTCATTTCTTGCATATATTTTAGAGCTTTTCAATAAAATTTTTCTGGATGAGGCGTTCCCAGAATGTTTTAAAACCTCTAATATATGTGCCATTTTCAAAAAAGGTGATCCTTCTCTGCCTGAAAATTATAGAGGAATCTCAATGCTAAGCTCGCTAAGAAAACTCTTCACTCAAGTTCTTTACCATAGGTTAGTGACTTGGGTCGAACGGAATAGCGTTCTTAGCATTTTCCAGGCTGGTTTTCGAGCCAATCTGTCGACAGTGGATCAGATTTTTACACTTACAACTATCGCAAAACGGTTTATAGAGAAAAAAAAGAAACTCTACGTATTTTTTGTGGACCTTAAAGCTGCTTTTGATACCGTCAACAGAAGGTCATTACTATTTAAGCTAGCAGCGTTAGGCCTATCGACAAAAATGATTAGACTTTACGAGCAACTTCTTGCAAATACGTCTGCAGCGGTCTGCAATGGTAAAATGAAATCATCCACTTTTCCTACAGAATCTGGAGTTCCACAAGGATGTGTTCTGAGTCCTTTAATATTTTCTCTTTTTATAGATGACGTGTGTGACAGCATCCCAGGTGGGATTAAGTTCGGAGATATAGATGTTAAAGTATTGCTTTACGCGGATGATCTTGTCATCCTGTCTGACAATCCATTTACTCTCCAGCTGCAAATTAATAAACTAAATGATTATTGCGATACTTGGGATCTAAAAATAAACACAGCGAAATCAAAAATACTTGTATTCAGAGCGCAGAATCGTGCTGGTAGAGAACATGTTTGGTCACTGGATGGTACTCGAATTGAAGTTGTAAATGAGTTTAAGTATTTGGGATTTGTATTAACATACAATCTTAACATAACAAATCACATCAAGGAAAGAATTCTAGTAGCTAAAACAGCAATCAACACCATGTGGTCTAAGTTCTTTTCGAATAAAGACGTGGATCCTGCTTCCAAATTCAGAGTCTTCAATGCCACCATTAATAGTTGTTTTTGCTATGCGAACGAGACTTACGGTTATCAAAGGCGTGATGAGATCGAAAGCATACAGAGATATTTTTTCAAACGGATTTTTAGGCTTCCACAATCTACACCAAGCTACGCAATTCATGAAGATTCAGGGTTACCCTATATCTTTACAAAGAACTTAAAGGCAAACGCCGATTACATCACCAAAGTTATGCAAAGATCTAGGAACAACTTACAAAAAAAGTCCTGCTTATAGCTCTAAGATGCAGCTACTCTCCAATCAAAGACTGGTACGAATTAGCCGAAGCAAACAATGTATCTATTGAGCTAAATGAGAACAACGCTTCTGAGTGGAGGGGTAATCTTTATGATTGCATCGCTGCTGTCGACAGCAATCTCTTTAAGCTTTGCTTGGATAGAGCAAAAGAGTCATCTAGCAGATCAGTATATAGGCAGCTTAATCTTACCTTGGGTTCAAACAATTACTTTAATAATAATTTAACAGTTTTGGAAATGAGTTTGATTTTCAAAATTCGAACAGAAATTCTAGAACTGAACTTCAGACCGCATAGAAGCGATTTGAACCCCAGGTGTTCACTATGCAACCTTGATCAGAACGAGAATGTGTTTCACTTTCTTGCATTATGCCCAATTACCCAGGAAATTCGCAGACTGCACTTTGACAAAAGCTTTTTAACGTTTGATGAATGTGCTCAAATCCTTAATGGATGTAGTGGATGGAGATCGCTTATCCGATTTGTCGTGCATGCAATGAATTACCGAAATTCGTTTGCGACACTGTAAATAATTTCTTTGTTTTAACTAAACTAAAAGCCCGGACTTATTCAATGTTCTTCCCCCTAACTTTGTTTTAGCTAAACTAAAAGCCTGTCAATTTTTTAAGATTCTGTTTTTACTTTTGAATTTTTGTTTTAGCTAAACTAAAAGCCTGTACATTTTTTAAGATTGTGTTTTCACTTTTTAATTTTTGTTTTAGCTAAACTAAAAGCCTGTCAAATCTGTGAAGACTCTGGTTTCGCTCTTTAATTTTTGTTTTAGCTAAACTAAAAGCCTATGTACTATTTAATACAAAACTTTTTGTCTCATCTCAATATATTTTATCTAATTGCAACTCTCTGCTTCCAATTATTGTTATTTTTGTTCACTTTGGATATAGTTGTAAAGCCCTTATATATAAAATTAACTCACTTGTAATGTGTGTAATACATATATATTCCGAGTATAGGGATAAAAAAATGTACTTCTAATAATTGTATTCTCTCTTTTCATAATTTTAATGTTCATAAGTTAAAGCGGCAGACGGCAGATAAGCCAAGCTGTGAATCAAACTTTATTTCAAACAAAATTTGTAACCTCAATGAAAATGAAAATAAAGATTACATAATAATAATAATAAATATCAGAATCGGGGCAAGAGCGGTCGGAGAATGATTCAAAAGATTTTGCACCGCTTAATGAATTGATTTGTTATGTTATTGAATTGATTTTACGTTTAATGTTTTTTTTTATGGTAGGTATGTTTTATTCGACTGAATTGTTATAGTTTTAAAAATAGAATATTGCCAGTACAATATATTGTTTTTTTATTATGTTTACTTTTGTTGTGAAGTTATTACTTTAAATGTCCCTTTTTTTCTCCGTGGCACTTTTTCTTGCGACTTGTCTAAATTTATTAACGGTAACGCTGACTGACAGCTGTCAAATTGTTTTTTTTTTTCGTTGGCATCATTGTACTATGTACTATTAAATGGCGCAAAATTAAAATTTTGCGTGAATTACGAGACACCCTTTATTAGGCCCTGAATCAATACAGCTATTGATGAGATGACTCTTCGATAGCTTCTTCATCAACCCCGTCGTTTTTTAATTCGTTTTTGAATTGCCTTAAATGTGAACATTAAATACAATATTTCTACTAAAACCAAAACCAAAAAAGTGGTTCCAGAAGAACCCTAAATGTGTCTAAAAACACACAAAAAAATAGCCGTATCCAAAATTATGTGACTAAGTTCCCATAGGGCTCTAATAGTTATAAACAGTAGGTACCCATATTAAGGATAAATTTAATAAGGTTACTATTCTTGTATGTGGCATACAATGGGCCTTGCTAATAAGAACTTTAGCTTAAGTTAATTGCAGGACATAATAGACCATTTTGTATGCAAAAAATCGCTACTGTAACATCGTGCAACTTTACCTGGTCACTACAAATGATTATTAGTACCGCGACATAATGTATACCTATCTTATGAATCACCTACATATTATGAAAATGGATTTTCTGAAAAAAGGATAAAATGTATAGGTAAAAACTCACTTTGGTTTTCCAGGCTGCAATGCTTTCAAATTAATGCGAACTCCTTTCGGATCATCGGCTCCGGCACAGCATGTTATTATTTCAGCCTCATTATTGGTGTCGTTGCGACCTCCGACAATTATCGTCACCATGGGCAGTGCCTATGGCAATAAAAATGTTGCACCGTTATTATAAGCGCAATCATTTATTTAACAAAAATAATTAACAAGTGCAAACATGGATATCAATGACCAGCATCACGACTGCAGCAACCACACCACAATCACACTCATGAACGACAACTCTCGACTACAACGATGCAATCAAAAGTTTTCATTTTCATTGTCTTTGCAGTTTAATTGCCAACCGCAAAAGATAGCGCGCTCGCATACACTGACTGTACTGACACCATGCGGGATGGATGTAGAAAACACACCCAGAACTTACCATAGGCAAGACGAATCCATCGTTATAATCAACATGTTCGCCAATCAAATTAACACGTCCTGGTGCACAGCAGGAGATCTCTGGAGCTTTGCCAAAACTCCTGTTGTACGTCTGCTTGGCAAGTTGTTCTATTTCTTCGAAGGTTGGTAGCTTCGTGATGCTGCTACTACTGCTACTACTGGTGGCAGACATAATGCAGCACGACCTTGCTCCTTGTGGATTTGATGTGTGTGTGTGTGTCTGGTTGTCCTTCTTAGTGCCACCCTTGATTGGGGTATCCAAAATCCACTATGCCAGCTGAACTGCGGGAAAGAACAAAAAGCACAGATCCCTTCTAGATTATTTCAAGTTTTCCAATTTGCCTGCATTATTTACTTCAATTGTGATGTTGATGTGGATATGACAGTGCAAGGATAGACGTCATTTTCTGTACACGAAGGACAGAACCTCGGCGAGGGCATTGAAATGCGAAGAGCATATTATACCATGACGCGCGAGTGTGAATGAATGTTTTGCTACAAATTAAGAGGACGACGGCACGCAAACACAAAAAGGACCTCTGCGTTGTGATGTTATTATGCTAATTTTGAATTACGACGTGAGCGGAAGTCTAGAGTAATTCTGAATGTTGATAAGAAGAAATAGCAGATAGAGTGCATCTGCTGTTCACAGAGGAGTTTGCTGCAAGTCATTTTGAGGGAGAGAGTCGGGGACAAAGGAGACCATCCGCTCCGTCTTCATTGACACTGCGATCGTAGTCCTTGTGCATTGTTACTCGTGTCGCGTATTTTAACAATTTATTTCAGTTTAAGTCAGTCGACGGGGTTTGAAGACATAGACAAGTCAATGGGAGCTGGAGCGCATTAAGAGCCTTCACCTACTAAAATAAGTGGCCAAATAAATTAATATTGCGCGACCCAGGATGAATGGAGACAACGGATAAAGTTATCACGGTAATTTATTAAGAGAATGTGATTCTAGAGATTGAATGCAGAGCAAGAAGTCCTTGAAAGTGCCAGAACACAGAGAGATGATTAATAAAGTGATGGCTGGTCATGGAAAGGCTGCGGCCAAAGTGTTGGTAAGCATAATACAGGGTCCCTTACAAACTGTTGGTAAGCATTGTACAGGATCCTGATGTGCTTGAATGCGTATAGTTTACAATGAACTATGTATGACCTTAGTAGTAATTAGTGAGTTTATTAGCTTGTGAGTGCAAGCAACATAATGTTCAATAATATAACGCAGTAGCAAGGTTATGCAAACTTACTACTTGTACTATCCCGGACTGATTCAGCTAATACTATTTTGTAAGTCTATTCATTTGAGGTGGAAATATTAGATTGTACAAACTATGGCACTGGTACCGGCACTGGTCCGTCGATGTCTTGTCTATGGACACATCCCCACTGTATTCCAGGCTAAAGTCTGGGGTGGGATTCTGTAAAATACGAAGCGAAAAACGCTTTCGTTTTCACTAAACCTGTCTCTATCATATCTGTGGCAATAGACAGAGACAGCTATTGTCGAAACGATAACGTTCGATCGTTTTCATTTTACATAATCTGGCCCCTGCATTCAGATCTTCGCCAAGTTAAACTGTGAGAAGGATTTTATGGTCTCCAAAATGTGTTTTTATTCTAATTCACTGGGACAGTTAAGACCTTCTACGATGCATTGCATTTGCATGTTAAGCTGAGTTTTGTTTTCGATCGCCAGGGCATTCGACCAGAGTTGGCTCATTATCTGCATTCCTGGGAACGGACACATTTTGTAGATCCAATTTGGGGTTACTTTAGCACCTTTTAACAAGTAGGGGTGCCAACTTCTGTAGATTTATCAATCTTTAACCCAAGGAAATCTTTATGTTACGAAATGAAAGTATTATAGGAAGCTATTGAGCATTATTCTACAAGCCAACCAATTAAATGTGTCCGCTGATACAGAATATAGATTCTGTCAGGAATAAATGTCACAATAATCTAGATGCATATCACGGAAGGGAAGAATGCTTTACGAAGTGTGTAACCAACATACTGACCGATTATATCGCTAAAATACCTTATTCGATTAATTCCTTTAGTACAAAGGGATAGTCCTCGTGTTAAAGTTGAAGAAAGTTTTGATCTTTCATCTGTTCTGGTAATTTTCACAACGACTGAGGCACGGCTGAGGCTAAAAAATGGCAAAACAGACTGGAAAAGCTTACAGCAAAATATTGAGTGTATCACTCAATAAGCCTTACGAATTAAAAATCGCTGTCGACCGCTTCGTCAATAATACTCCTTAGCAGCAGAGAACACCGGGACCGGACTATAACTGCGTCAAACACCCGCAAGAAATAATAGATATGTTCAAGACAAAACGAACAGCGCGTAAAAGGTGGCAACAAACTCTAGCCCCGAAAGATAAAGCGCACTTAAATTGACTGTGTAACTTGCTAACAAAGTTGATTAAAGATTTTAAAAACTCGGAAATTACCTGAAAGGCTATTAAAGCAGCCCCGCCTATTAAGATAACACATGACGTTTGGGCAAAAAGCGACAAAGAGATGGCGGACATTTTTGTCGCCCATCTAGAAGAAACTTTTCAGCCGTTCGATAGTCAAGCGCTTAAAAGAAATATTAATGCGTCGGAGAGAACATCTGTAAATAATGTAGTAAACAACGCTACACTCCCCGAGACAAGAAATAAAGAAACTTAAGCCCATAAAAGCTCCGGGATACGACCTGATTACGGGTAAACGCCTAAAAATGTTACCTCAGAAAGCATTAATTAATTCCTATTCATCGATTTTAGCAAAGCATTCGATACTCTGACCCACGAAAAGCTACTGGAAAGTGTTAGTAGAAATGGCTTAAGAGGAGTACTAGCCAATTGGCTTAGAAGCTATCTGACTGATAGAACGATGAAAGTCAAAGTTTCGGATACAGTTAGCAGTGAAAAAGCAAGCGAGTATGGTGTCCCACAAGGCTCCAAATTAGGCCCTATACTGTTCATATTATTTACTAACGAACTTTTGAGAGTATTTAAAAAATGTACGAGCATTTCCTGTGGCGAGAGCATATTAATGTCCTGCGTCTTCAGCTAAAGAGCACTATTTTTGCAATGGTGTATCTTAAGCGATATTCAAATCTTGAAGTGCAAAAGCAGGTGTACTACTCGTTAGCTGAGTCGCGCATAAGATACGGGATCCTGGCCTGGGGAAACGCAGCGAAATCTCATTTAGACAAAATATCCAACCTACAACATCGTCTTCTTAAAACTATCAGAACTAGTAATTCTAATTTTAAAATTTTAGATGTAAAAGCAATCTTCCAGATGACAGCATTGCTGTACTATATGAACGACCAGCGCTTTCTGCAACCTATTCGCCACACGATCAACACAAGAAGACGAGCCCAAGAGATGTTAGACGTTCCTGAAACATACAACCTTTACGGAAATCGAGAGCTAAGATGTACAATACTCAAACTACTCAATGCACTTCCTAAATTTTTGAAAGTCATTCCAAATTTTAAAAAAAGAAAAAAAGAGATAAAGAAGTATTTACTTGAATTGTATTTTGTAAAGTAAAATTATAAAAACTTATTGAAATTATTTGAATCTAAAATTACTAATTAAATTGACTTGTGTAATGAAATAATTAAAATTTAAAAATCACTTCAAATCTAATTTTCTATACAACCACCTGCAGATAAGCACTTTGCTTTGCGGGTAAATTATATAATGTAAACTAAAAGTTAATAAAAATCTTTAAATCTAAAAAAAAAAAAACTAAGCTTCACATTATAAACGCCGCGATTTGATTACAATATAATTCCGGGCCAATGGAAAATCGCGGAAGTCATTGTGGCTTTAAAACCAGGCAGACCACCGAATGAAAAAAAAAGTTACAGACCCATCCCGCTTCTTCCAAGTTTTTGAGAGGATGTTACTCGAACCCTTACAACCAATTATTGAAGAAAACCGTCTTATCAGAAGATGCAAATATCGGGTTTAAATGTAAATATTAGACGATAGATCAAGTGCATCGGATAACTGAGAGCTCTTATGTTAGGTTAGGTTAGGGTGGCAGACCACAACAAGTGGTCAGAGAAGGCCCATTGTGATACCAATGGATCTAATGATTTCACAACTACCTGTTGAACCAGCAGGAGCTGAGAATGAAGCGTTGGAGGCAACTTATACTTGCATTAGCAAGTTCGCCGAGATTATCGAAGTAGTATTTTTCGAGCTATTATTTTCTACGAGCTAAGACGGCTGGGCACGTGCAGCGAGAGGAATAGCTAGAGAGTTTCTCCTTTTCCGGTAGAATCGACAAAGTTGTGTCATGCCTAGCGAGTTCGTCGGCCTTGCGTTCTCTGGAATGTCCCTGTGCGCCCATATAAGGTGAATTTTAAATTGTTTCGTAACCTCGTTAAGAGAGAGCTCTGGAAGAAATCTGCTCTGCCGTGTTCTTGAACGAAACCAAATGAGGCCAATTATCAATATGGTATACAGTTATGGGATTGTACCAGTAAAGAGACCTCGGAATTCCCACCGTTTAAAAAGAAGCGAGAAATTGCGCCTCGAAAGCATAGAAATCGACTATTAGGACACGTTAAACACTCGGTCCTGGAAATTCTCTTTGAAACAAATTTATTACGGCGTCTACAACCTTCCGACCCCCGCCGGGGCCGACCAACGCCGCTCGGGTCACAAGCAATGACTCTAACCACTACACCATGGCCACCGCCATATAGCTTAAGTTTCAAATTTGAAAGCGGAATTCGGTTCAGCATCCACAAACGTAAACAAGAAAGTCTGACAAACATCTGAGAGTGTGACTGTCCTGAAAAAGCTGCTTAATGGTAGGAGAAACTAGGCCTACGGTGCATATACGAGCCTGTTGCGCCAACTATTTTATTATTTTTTTCTGTTTAATATCGTCTCGTCAAATGTTATCATGTGCAATCAAAATCAACCCCTGCTAAACTTTCGCTTAAATAAAAGACTGGTGTATGGCTCTCCTCCCAATACCAATAGGGTACATTGGCAACAACTGCAGGCTACCGTCGCGTCGATCTTAGATTAGACGTTTAGAAGTGGGATTTGTTTGCTGATTTTTCATCGCTTAGAAAGTCGACCTTAGTTCACTGCTTCTTTAGGGAGAAGAAGCTATTCGATCTCAATCCTATGACAAGGTGATTATGTACTTCTTAAAATGTTGGCCACCAAGAAACACTCTATTTAAACGGCCTGAAACTGTCATTGTCTTTGTCATTCCTCGCCCTTTGTGTAAGGTTAATCTCACTCTCTGTGGATTTAAATATTGGCAAACAACATAAACTTTAACTTCAAATCGTAGAGAGGTATACCCAACCCAAGTGCTGCCCCAAAAACGTCCTACTGACATTATTTACAACGATCTCATATAGAACTCCCATGAATGGGTAACCCTAGTTTAAGGAGTGCAACAACTTCTAACACGGAAATTACTCTGCCTTTCAGTATTTACTTTGCTGGGCAAAACAAAAGACAAAACCCCAACAAAGCCCTACAAGAGTTGGTCGGTACTTTCGAACTGTAAGACTTTGCAAAGTCCCCCGCACAGGGCTGTTTGCAGGGGGTACTTAAACTATTAAGAACAAGCATTTCCGGTAACTAAACTTACGTCCGACAATAATTGACCATTCGCAGCGGTTTGGCTTCCACTGTGTTTGCAGTCTCCGTCCGTCCGTCCTGCTAATAACTCTTTTTGGCCCAAAAACATTCTCTCGAATGTCAGTCATTTCGGCTTCTTAGCTATACCTACTACTACTATAGCAGGCCTGCACATGAAGAGGCAACAAAACTTTGTGGCTCTCCTTTACTGGGGTTTCTTTGGCCATATTAATCCCATGGCAGCAACAACAACAATTGAGTCCCTCCAGAGGGCCCCTCTGGGCGAACCAACAACCACCGCTTAACAACCAAAATGGAACCGACAAGAAGACGAAACAAACGAAATAGTAAACTTTCTTTGGACTTCTTGCACTGAGGAGTGAGTGATTGGGGAAAAGGGACGACAATGCACGAACAAGTTGTTATCCCAATATGAGCGATTGTTTCTCTTTTTCTCTCTCAAAGCAATAAACGAACAGGAAGGGGGTGGCTATGGGCTGTCGCGTTCCCCGCAGTAATGCCAAAATAGGTGTCGTAGACGAAAAAGATGGACTAACTCACCTTTTGCGGGGGATTAATCCGAAAGAAACTTATTTTTCGTTGATTTCTTCTTTGCAGTGTTGTTCAGCGTTTTTTTGCTTCAATTTCGTTTTCTACTTTTTTCGGGTTTTAATTCTATTAGCTGCGATCCGATGCCGGTCAAAAGTTGTACAGAGCTCTATCAGCGAAACGACTTCGATGCGGACTGAGTCGGAGTTGTTTTGCGTTTTGTACACTCGTTGTGTTCGTTCCGTCCGTCGCGTTATAATCAATTTATCTCGTCCTCTGATTCTGCTTCGTCTTCGCAGTTCGCGTCGCGTTCGTTTTAGCCCATGAGAAATTGAAAAGTGGATGGAAATGGAAGTACTCAGAGTGCACAATCTTCACCACCACCAAACCACTTCAGTTCCAGTTGTTATGTGTGTTGGGGTTTTTTTGTTTACTCTTTTATTTGGCTCCACCAATTCAAGTGTACGTTAACGTTGTGTTGTTGGTTCGCGACTTTCTTTTTGTGAAATTGTTTGCAAAGTCGAATTAAGTAGCTGATAAGGAAAAAGTTATGGGATGCCAGCGAGGTAGGATTAGGCTAGGGAGCACATTTTAATTGTCGTAGTGGAGACAAGAAGTTTCCTAACTCAATTTTGATTTTTAAATTGTTTTTTCAACGCTGATGGAATGCAGATGACGAGTGGGCGGTAGCTATAGGGATAATATGTTATTTCGTTTTCATATTCATAGTCTTGGCAAAGAGAAAACTCAAGGGACTGACTACTGACAGATCTTTGTAAGCAATAAAAAAAATTGCATTACACTTGTCATCTTATCTGTTGTATTCAATATTAGTATCAGTTGACTGGGACTCAGTGCCGAATTTATATTTTTCATGAGTGTAGGCCACTTTATTTCCGCCGCCCCATCAATGAATTAGTCATTAAGAAAGAGCACTTTGATAATTTTTCACGCGTTTTAAACAGGAAAAACTACTCTCCCCGGAACATTTTGTAGCCGGTTATTCATGTTAGGGTAAACATTAAACAGCGATTGATTCCGTTAAAACGTTGAGAGACTGAGTAGTGGGTTTGAGCCAGGCTTCACTGCACAATCTGCAGTTTTATTAGAGGAAATGTGACTGTGAAAATGCACACATTCTTGAACAAAATCGTCCTCTAAATCATTGGTATAATATTTCACGAGAGACAGGGATTTTTCTGTAACTCTTCGTGTTGAAAGTTCCGTCATTTCTGTGAAAAATAAACATTTTACTTTAAAGTTCAAGTAAGCATTATGCCTTCTCTGAATTTCAGCCCTTAATCTATCAAGGATTACCAAAAAGGTGTTCACTCTGAAATAATCTCTGGAACTGTTTCATCAGTCATTTTTTTTCTTTACTTTTAGGTTGCCTTTGCCTCTTTATTTGATACTGCTTGAGTTGAGTGCGCTCATCTCTGCTTTGTAAACTCTACTAGAGATCCATACAGATCAGATACAGATACAGTTAATACATATACAGATGAGCTCTGAATCTGAACACTCACTAAATAATCAATATTTTACAAGAAATGTGTTCGTCGTGATTGTGACCAATTACATCAGAAATCAAGCAAAGAATAAATACACTTCTGTTAATAGCTGTTTTTCTGGCCTATGAAGGCAATTATACATAGCTCACTTCAGGGTATAACTGATCTTCAATTTTTTAAAAGAAGACTTACTAATATCATCAGCATTTTCATTGTGCTATATCTATCATTTATAACTGTCAAATTTGTAGGATTCTCAATTGGACCCTATAATAAATCTCGATCATTCATTAGCTACTCTAAATCATCAGGTGTAATCTCCATATAAGGGTAGTGAGTTCACTACCTAAACAACGCGACGCCTTCAGGATGGTCATATTGTGAGTGTCGATAGTTGATCGTTGAACGACAACTGTGAATGTCGATTGCGATTGTTCTTTGTCGATTTGATAACCGCTTGTAGTCGATTACAAATGTCTGATCGATGCTTTCTCTTGGAAGTGAACAAATTTTGTGCGTACGAAGAGCTAAAATCAATCGTGACGATCGCTGAACGGCAATCACAATAATGGCCTTTGGTTGGCTATTATAGCCATTTTATCCATCCCACCTTGCAGTAAATTGGCTTGGTTTGGTGCTCGAAATTTCATATTACAAAATGGAAATTACGACTCACTTACTAACTCATCAACGCCCAGGCCAAAGCCTTTTCCCTCTGCACAGAGGTTCCCTTTATGATGTATACATACAGTATACAAGGAATAAGGAAGGATATTCCTAAATTCAACCCTTAAAGGGGTAAATGGGGGTCAAAGTTTGTATAGAAAAAATTGTATTTTTCCATCGATCGACTTCAAACTCGGTTTGTGTACGCGTCCCATCCTCTGTCGCCGTTGAATATGATTATCGCCACAAACCACGTAGAACTAGACCGCCGACTTCCGTGCACCTACCCGATTCTCCCTGGAATTTATTCCCCTGTCTATGAATACGTGTGAAATATCAAAATCAATGGCGGCAATGATTTTCCATCCTATATCATGGGCCTAGGATTTTTCAAGTATGCGTACGTTAATGGCGCTCCTTTGATCAATCCATGAAAAATCCTGTGTCCGCCATGAATAGCATCGGCATATTGCAACAAAAAATACAGTAGAGTAAAATGTGCGATTGTATCTTTGACAGCTCGCCAATGTCATTTCCCTCAGGTTGCCACAGATTAGAAAAATGTTTGTTAACGATCTACAAAAGAAAAATTAAATTTCGCAATTCTACACGGCCCGTTGCATCGCATCGGGAATACAGTCAGAATTTAACAATTAAAATATTTATCGTAGAATTGCCCATCAAATTGAAGTGCATACTTGAATATTTCAATAGCTATTGCATATTATGAAATTCAATGCTTTAAAATGCCACTCTACCCCTAACTCCGTTCATAGATCTGATTAAGCAATCCACGACGTCTGGTTCAGTCATAATCGCATGAGAATATGAAGAAGATGGAGAACTACTGTGCTTGTGGTTGTGGGTTGTGGCAGTGGCATGGAGAATTACGAAAACATTTAGCGCTCTTCTCTTGAGTGTTCTTATCGCGAATGTATGTTTGTGTTTGAATTTTTAATTGGTGCTTGATGCCTATTGATAGCAGGTAAAGAGATATATATATATTTTTTGTTTGTTTACATTATTTCACGAGCACTAGCTTAAGTTTGCTTTGACAACTTAAATTGCTAAATGAGTGTGTAATCTCGTTATCGATAATTTTTTTCTATCAGGGTGTAGGCTAAAAATATAGATGTAGAGTGAATTGAACACTAGTGCTCCGGCCGGACCGAAGAATCTTCAACCCCCCAAAACAAAAGATCAAGGCAAATTTCCAGATAAATTAGAGAATCACTCCTGGACACTGAGTTGGGGTATTATTAGAGAGCTGTCTTCTTAGAAAACGTGCCAAGAGATTCAGAATGGTAGACTCGGGTCCCTGCGGGCTCTGCAATGACCTACAAGCCTAAAAAGATATAACACAGAGGTATACATATACACTGTGCGAATGCAAGGGAGTATGTGGCAGTCGAGGGAAGCTTCTGCGAAGGTACCTCTTACAACATTTAGAGGAGGTTGACCAAACTAACTACTAAGGGCTACTTGGTTTCTGCAGGTAAATTTGATGTTTTTCTAGACCAAGTGTCATTGTGGTCAATGGTTCCCTTGGGCCCTTATGGAGTCTATTGCCGCATGGGTATGAGACCTCTCTCATAAGCCCTCTTAACCTGAACCTTCATTACAAGTTACTGCTACTCAAATATTTTAATAATCAAACCTTCAAAGTTCTAACCCTGCAAATTTCCAACCACATTTACTTTGAAAATAAAAATAAATAAATAGTTAGCACAACAGGCCCTTATAGCACATTTAGTCTAGTTTCTCATAATCCGAATCCGAACGGCTAAATTTGAGAAGCTTTTTCAGGGAAGTTATGCTCTCTTGTCGGTCTCCTCGGATTGCTCCTTTTCGGACCACTTCAAGATAACATTCACCATTGACTTTACAGCAACCAACGAACAACCCTTTAGGAACCTTATAAAGACTGACTGGAAAATGTTCTCTGACATAGTCGAACGTCAAATAAGGCCAGATTCAACAGGTAACTCTTGTCAAACACTACTCTGGTCAATGGAACAGTCAACAGGTTCACAAAAACATCAATAGAAATGTTTTAAAAAATCCTGTCCTGTTAGTCGGCCCTGTAAAAGATCACATGCGGTGTGGTGGAACACGGCACTTCGACTTCTTAAGCCAAAAAATCTGGAAACCGTTCAACAGAGCAAAACTGACGAAGAACGAAGAAGAAGTTTCTGTGGTTTTAAAAAGAAAAAAAAAACAGCAAAAAGAGCAACCTGGGAAAACTACTTTTCCAACATCGCATCTACCACAAAGACGGCTAGATCCCAGAAAATCCTAGTCAAAGCCTCTTCCATCATAGGTTACCTCTACAAGGTTGAAATCAGCTGGACACCAGGAGACCTTAGAACTGCTTCTAGGAACCCACTTTCCGGGTTGTACACTAGATATAAGGAAATCAGTTTTTCAATCCTATTACCATTACATCCTCACTTGAGAAGATTGGTTTGGCTTACTACCTGACTAACTGTTAAAACAATGCTTAACAGCAGAATTGCTTAACAGCACGATTGAGAGATCGGTTAATAGAAGGACGTCATAAGGTGGGGTTCTGTCTGCCCTCCTATGGAACTTTTCAATAAGCGAACTTCTTAAATCCCTTGTAAATAAGAGCATCAAAGTGGTCGCCTACGCAGATGACATACATAGTTGTGCTGATTTCAGGAAAATATTTTCTCACCATTAGTGAAGTCATGGAATCTAGGTCTGTATATACCGGACAGGATGGACTGGCTCTCCTCGAGTACTGTCATAAAAGGTATACCCATCTTCACAGATGGCTGAAAGACGGCGTCTTCTCAGAAGAACTAAATATCAGCCATTCATACCGACTGTCAGTTTGTGTGCAGCGTTTTCCAAGCAGAGATCTACGCGGTTAAGAAAGCAGCTCAAACTGTCTTAGCTAGGGAACTATCAGTAATGAAAATGATCTTCTGCGTGGACAGCCAAGCAGCACTTAAAGCGATTAACTCCAGTCCGGTAAACTCCAAATCCGCAAGTCAGTGCCTCTCGGCATTGATAGCATTAAACCATCACACAGTAATGCTGTTCTGGGTTCCTGGACATGTTGGTGAATAAGGGAACAAAACAGCAGATGAACTGGGCAGATGCGGCTATGAAATGGACGTATACCAACTATTAGCTGACAGACAAGTATTACAAGCTTTTACGCAGCTAAGGACGTCATTCACAATGTCACCTTGAACTTGGCTAAATAACGATGGAACAACACTTTCGGTTGTGCTATATCTCGTAGCTTGTGGCTCGCAATTGACATGCTAAGGTCAAAGATCTTAACATCTTTTGACAGATGCCAAATCCGAGTGCTCGTCGGGGTAATAACCGGACTCTGCATCATTGGCAACATGGCCAAAAGACTATGTACCTTTACAAATTACTTCTGCAGAAGTTGCAGAGATGAAGAGGAAATAGAATCTGTGGAAGATCTCCCGTGTCACTGTCCAGCCCTTCGAGAACGCTGATACTCTTGTATGGGAGCACGGTTCTTCGACGGCTTGGACGATCTATCAACGGTTCCTCTATCAGTATTAAAAAGATTCATCAAAAGATCTGAATGGTTTTGTTAAATGCATGTCCCGGAATGGCTTTTCGAATGGAAAAATAGAAAATTCTTTGTGGAAAACTCGAAAAAAAACCTAAAAATTTAAAATTTTGTTCGACGAAATTTTGCATTTTATCGCATGATTTGATGATTTTGGACGATGTAAAGGTGGAAAATAAAAGACAATTTGCGTTAATTTTGGGTGAAGAAGTTAATGAGATAAATAACAGGCGCTGTGCTGCCGATCAATTCTCGATAGATGGCGTTATGCGTTGACTTTGGCTGTTCGCAATTTGACAGGTGTCCTTTTCGAATTGCCAGGTCTGTTGGTATGTATGCATTTATGTAATAGAGACATTAGCACAGGCCTCGGCTCTCATTTAAGGTAAGCTCTGGGCCTCCGGGTACCGTAGAATAGCGCCAATGCAAATGGACAAACTAAACCCGTAAATAAGCTGATTGAATAATTACTTACTTATCGGGCTTCCGACCCGTGAAGAGTCTCTGCCTGAGACACTGCAGCCTTCCATCCTCTACGATCCCGGGCACGCTGCTTCCAATTGTCCAGACCAAGCGCTCTGGCATCCGCGATGGCTTGGTCTTTGAAACGGAGGTTCGGTCTTCCTTGTCTTCTCGAACCTGGGGGCTGGGATTCGAAGACCCTCTTAGCTGGAGCATTATTGTCCATTCGCTCGATGTGGCCGAGCCAATGTAGTCGACGTGTTTTGGCTTTTTGGACTACATCCACATCTTGGTACGGCTCATAGAGTTCGCGGTTGTATCTTCTCCTCTATTCGCCCTTCTAGCGCACAGGATCAAAAATCCGCCGAAGTATTTTTCTTTCGAAGGAGCCAAAGAATTTCGGGATTCCAAATTCGGCCATCGCCGTATAGAGCTCCTGACGATGTATGCTATCATACGCGGCTTTGAAGTCAAGGAACAGGTGGTGAGTTTCGATTTGAAATTCATTGGTCTTTTCCTAGATTTGCCTCAGTGTGAAAATTCGGTCTATAGTCGATCTGCCGGGCCGGAAGCCACACTGGTACGTGCCGATTAGCGTGTTGCAGAACGGTTTTAGACGTTCACACAGTACGTCGGATAGGATCTTGTATGCGACATTTAGATTTAGCACCAAGGATATGCCTCGATAGCTCTTGCAAGACATAGGATTGCCTTTTTTGTAGATGGGGCATATGGAGCTGATAGTCCAGTCATCGGGCATGTTTTCTTCCACCCATACTTGATTGATGATTCGGTGCATGTTCCCTACCAAAACATCACCACCGTATTTAAAGAGCTCCGCTGGTAGTCCATCAGAGCCTGCGGCCTTGTTGTTCTTAAGCTTTTTTTATAGCTAAGCCAACTTCTTCTATACCAGGTTGTGGAACTAGTTCTTCATTGACTGGACGTGGGTTCTCTTCTTGCCCTATCACTCTCTCTACATGATGCCCATTAAGCAGCTGCTGTAAATGCTGCTTAAACGCGTCTACTATTCCCTGCGCTTCGGTGGTTAAGTTTCTTCGCTGTCTCGAAGAGCCTGCGTTCCGGTTTTGTACCCAGCAGCCAGTTGCTTAGCTTTTTTAAAAAACCTCCGGATGTTATTACGATCGCGTGACTTTTCGATCTCCTTGAGCTGGGAAGCTGCGTAAGCCCCCTTCTTTCTACGCAGGATCTTCTTTTCCTCCGTAGAGACGTAAATATTCAAGGTTCTTAAAACCGTATTTATCAGGAACATAGGATCTGGAGGTCCCTTTTGTTGTAAATATTGAAATTACTTCAAGTTCTAAATCTCTTCCGTATAGCTTCTTCATCAATTCGTTAGGACTGTCGAATCTCGCCAGGTCCGTTAGTGTACTATAATAGGGTAATAACAATGAGCGTCAATGGCTTCTGGGTAAAAATTGAATATATTTAAAACTGTCCCTCTAACCTAATCTAACCTAACGTAACCTATACTCTCGTATATATTTATTAGCCATTCGGTCTAGTTGACGTAGTAGAAAAAAAGAAGCTTCTTACAAAAACACACACAACATAATATGCGACCTTAAATAAAGTTCAACTTGAGGACCCAAATTCACACACGAGTATTTGTTCGTTTTTTCGACACCCATCATGGCTTTGCTATAAAATGCCCCTGGACCAACTCACCAACAAAAGGGGTCCCCGCTTAGTAGTACCTAAAAAAATAGATATACAAAATTTAAGTGCACCCCCTTATCATGATGCAAAGCTTTCAGCAAATTTGAAGGCAATCCCTCAACTTAATGGGTCTTCAATCGCACCGTAACACACCAATTGCGACTTGCTGAAGCGAAATATTGTCTATACACCTATCTGTTGTGTTAGCAACCAACGAACCAGTACCTAATCCAAAGAAGTGCCTCATTACGGCAACATATCGCCCAGCCATAGAAAAACAAATGCCTTTGTCTAACATTCCCATATCCACACCCAATATATCCTTTTAATCAAATCCAAGTGTCAAATGTTCTTCCAATCTCCTTATTTCAAATCCACTCTATATACACTTTTTTTATAAAAATAAAAAAGTACATGATTTATGACCCACAGTTGAAAAAAAAAGGAAATTCTATGATCCATGCAATCCATTTTGTACCTCATGCTCACTGCGACGTATACGTAATCTTTCTGAAGTAGCCACTTTGCTGCAATAAATTTCCATTACAATGCCATTTATCAGTGTATACTCAACAAAATGATGTTTTCCAGTTTTTCGTTGAATTTTTTTTTCCGCTTGCTATTGTTGTATTCGTATTAAACCTAGAGCCAGAACAAATGGAATCTCGGTTAAAATATTTGTGATTATCACTGCATGGGCAACTGACTGCCTGCCACTCGGCTCTGGGCTGGCTCTGTCTTTCATTCGGGCGCTTGATACAGTCGTGGAGTGCAATTCATTATCTTAAGTGCCCCCAGAGATTGCCGACCAGTGCTTACTGTCTACACAGTTACGCGCGGTATTTACTTGTGCGCTGGTAATGACAACGATGTATGTTATGAATTGATTCGCCTGTAGGACGTATGCCCACCCCAACCTCCCCCATCAGACACCAACAGATACTCGCATGACGAATTCATGGCGAATGGTGAATGCTTTTTCCAGATTGATGAGATTTATGGTTCATACGCGTTAATTCTTTAACTTGAATGGGGATGAGGGATAATTTTCTGGATATGAATTAATTTTGAAAGTAGGGTTAAATATTTATCCAGCATCAATATTATGGTTAAGTCTTTTATTTTTGTTGTGAGTTGTGAAGTGATTTGTTTCACTTTTGTCGTAGACCTTTCAATTTGTCAAGGTCTTTTGAGGTTTTGGCGCGAGTATCTTTTGGCATATTCCAAATCCCATAATAGCATGGCTACGGACTGAATGTCTGACTTAAGCGGGTCTCTCTAAATATTTTCTCAGAACTATTCACTCATCACAGTCGACAAAATAGCAAATGACTTCAATAAATACGTACCTCTGAAATAATTTCAGGAGAACAAAAACGAAAGAAATCACAATATCAGCAAAGTGAATACCTACATCACAGGGGCCCTCATATCCACGGCCTATAAACAAGAACTCCGCCATCGAAATATATACAGATGGATCTAAAATGACGGAAGGCAAAGGGTGTGGGAGTCTTTTCGCAATCACCTGCCTACCTGCCTCCCTGACCACTATAGCGTTTTTCAGGCGGAAATTATGGCTCTTCGTATGCCGACTGGCCTTGTACGAGATAGATGGGAAAGCTATCACTTTTAACATAGACAGTCATGTAGCCATAAAAGCCTTGGATACACCAACAACCAGATCAATGTTGGTAAAACAATGCCGGGAATCTCTTTACGAGATTGCGGATACATGTTCAGTTACCCTGGGATAAAGATCACAATGACATTCCGGGAAACTGCAAGGCAGATGAATTAACCAGACAAGGGAGCGGCCTTCACATAACTGACATTAACTCCAACCATTGCAATCGGTGAAATGTTTACTCCTTGAAGACGCTTAAAAAGTATCTGACAATAGATGGAATAGTATTAGGATATACTTCGCTTTCGCCGAAGACTAACCGCCGCCTGGAGGAGCTGACTACATCAATCAACCTCATCTCGATAATTCGAAGACCCTGTAAGATGCAATTAGACTGTTTTGCTGACTCCTCACCTTTTCACCGAATACAAACCGAGACTCTTCCTCTCGGTACTAAGCAGAAGTATGGAATGCACCAATAAAGCTATTACACTTAGCAGCAGTCTCTGTCCTGTTTACTGATTGACAAATGACAAAAAAAAATGGGAGGCAGACTGCGCCGGTTAGCCCCATCCTTTTTTTCATGCATCCATTGACTTTTAGTCAAGCAGCAAAGCAGACTGGTTCCATTAGCCACTTCTGCAACGCACCACTCTCCCTCCTTAGTGATGGTCTAATACCCGACGACTAAACCGCAGCTACGAGGTGAAAACTTAGATAAAATTTGACTACCTCAGTCTCCATCAAAACATGTTAACGAGGTAAGACACTCAAATTCGCAAATAGCAATAGAGTCGCCACTGTAATTCTTAGTGCTTCAACTAGGGTATGCACAAAATGGGAAAAACAACGATCACTTTATGTCATAATGGTGACTTGACCTCAAGGCTACGCAGAGAATCATTCCCTGAACACACCATCAGTGTTGGAACTTGAGAGTAGCCAAGAGGTGGTATATTGGAAAACCAAAAAGTGGTCGATTTTTAAAACATACCATAAATGCTGCAAAAAATTAAATAAAGCTCTTTTTTTCAGCTAACAGCGACACCCTACCACGCTTTTCAAGTGTCGGCAAATCTAGGAAGCTACGAAAAATTAATAAAATATATAACCGTATAGACCCTTGAGGCTAGAAAAAGTGTCACTACTGCCTTGAACTAATTTTAGAAGCAGTTCCATGGTTGGTTCGCTTGAGAATGTAAAAGATTTCGCGTCCTGTATTCTGGAAGCATTACAACAAAACAAAAATACTGGGACCACTAGTTGTTGGCGTCGGTGGTAGGTCAATCAATTCAAAACTTTCTAAATCAAATGCCGTCAGCATTCTCACTCTGGCTATATTTTAGAAATTCTAAGCCACATTGCAGCTTCTTCACGTAGAAGGTTGCGCTTTGAATGTAGCCGCAACAAGAAAACGGTAAAAGTCAACGCTTACCTCTTGGAATGTATGCCCGTGGAGATTTGCTAAATGCACGTAAATCGTTTCGATTAACATATGGCCATTTAGACCGTCTTATTGGTAACTGTAATTGTGCTGTATGTATTCTTACCCTTCGAAACCTTGTACTACTTACCTCTGTTTACCAATAGACCCGCCGAAGATGAGTTCCTTTTCATGTTTTAATATGCTACAGATCACACGCCGGACGATGCAATCGCTTCACAATCTAAAGTCAATAACTTTTTTTCGAGTCGGTTTCTTATAACGAATCCCTATCTCAGCACATGCAACAGGCAGTATAGATACCCTAGGCCTAGCTTCTCGCTACCATTCGTTTTGTGTAAGTTTCTATTTTTGGGACGAATGGAAGCGACCTACAATTTTATGCCGAATCCGAACGGCTGAATTGAGAAGCTTTTTCAGGACAGTCATACTCTCGGATGATTGTCAGAAGAAAACCTTAAGATGTCCTTAATGTTTTTCCGGAGATCGAACCTGGGATCCCTCCCTAGTCCAGCACACTAACCACTGCGCGACTGCGCCCACAGAAGTTTTATTTGGCAATAGGTATATTTATAGGGTAGAGCATACGCTCATTGCAGGTTAAAACTCTCGCAGGTCATTCAAAGTTAAGGGTCTGGATGGTTACCCGCTTAAGGGCACTCAACATTCGAGGCTTCCTTGTATTTCTAATGAATAGATTTCTATTTAATTGTCGGGCACCACACTACATCGATTTGCTCACCAAGGCGGATAAAGCCGAAAGGCATTCGGTATACCAATCGCTATAGTTGCAAACAAAGACTAAACTGGATGCTATCGAGAGTGCGAATCTAAGGTGCACAAGTGGCAATACATGTCTAGCGACAAAAAAAAAAAGTTTGGTCTGCTGAAAATAACAGAGCCATAAAAGGTTAACCCGCCACTATCTGCTTTCCAGCCAGCCTGAATAGCTTTTGAAATAATCCACCATGACCATAGTTTAGCTCACATCTGTTACAAGAAAAATAAAACTATAGCCGGCAAACTAGCGTCGATGCAGAGAACGTCAAGCGTAGCCATAACAGATGCACTTCGCAGTGCATCACGCCGCTAGACCTGCATATTAAGCAACTTGCGGGAAGCAGTGCGCTACGGTACACAACTTTGGGTCACTTCACAGGTGGCAGTTTTGGACACTGTACAATACTAGCGGAGCTACTCCCGTGCGTATAGGTGCAAACTGATGACATTCACCCTCTAGTCGACTTACCTACACTCCATACGAGATATCATACCCGAAAAGGTATGAATGGCAAAGGGATAAAGTATAAACATAAAGCAATGTGAAATTGCGGTTTATTCAGACGTCTCAAAAACAACGGAAGGCACTGCAGCTGGAATCTATTCCGTAGATCCAAACCTAAAAGTCTCTATACGACTACCGGATACAAGCAAAAGTTCTGGCTGTTCTGAAAGCGGCAGAGCTAATGCATATGAGACCTATATCTGGAAGGGATACAGCCATCTACATCAATTCTAAAATAGTCAGAAACTGTCGAACTATGCTGAAAGCATTTTGCAGTCAGAACCGAGTGATACTGTGGACCGGAGGTGGACAGGCTTTACCGGAGACGCAGTATAGATATCCAAGGCACTTTTGCCGCAATTAGACCGTAAAATATCTAGAGAAATTCTCAAACTAGGCACGGAACAGCTGAGGACACTGATCCGTATATTGTCAGGGCACTCTATAGAAAACATACTAAAAGACTCATGGCGATCCTGCTCACCTTATTTCTACAAATTTAATAAATAAATATGTAAATAAAGGGTGTTTTTTAGAGGTATAGAACTTTAAGTTGGCAACACTATTTTAACTGGCGGCCATTTTGTCAGCTGTCAAGTGATTTATTTTTAGTTTTAACATGAATAGATTGGGGTCTGAACAACGCTTCCAAACTGTGCAAATTTATTTTGAAAACCATGGTTCTGTTCGAAATACGTATCGCGCTCTACGTCCATTTTACGGTCAACATAATTGTCTCACTTTTGGTTGAATGGATACGTCAATAAACAAAACTGCCGTAATTGGAGTGATGATAATCCTTAATGCCCAAAACGCACGTGCAGAATTCACTGTGCAGCAAGATTAGAATACACATGTTCTTATGTGGTGATACAAATGTAAATTCTGCACTCACGGCAGCACTGCAACATGTCTCTATTTCTAAATCCACTGCATAGCAACGCAGTGAATTAAATTAAATAGACTTGGCAGCATCGAATTTTCAAATTCAGCTGCTGTTGCATACGAGGAAAAGCGAGACGGGAATTATTTGTCGTCTGTGTTGCACTCTCGTATTTTTTCCCGCATTGACAGCAACCGATGCAAATTGAATTCTGCACATCTGTTTCATCTGCAGTACTGCTTGCAGTTAAGCGTTCAGAATTTCTGCACATGTGTTTTGGCCATAAGTGTATGTTAAGACATCGTCACATCCACAAAAACTGATTATGTTTAGTGTGTTTTATGGGTTGGTGGAATAATTGGTCCGTACTTCTTTAAAAACGATGTTGGCCAGAACGTTTCAGTCAATGGTGGCCGCTATAGAGCCATGATTACCGACTTTTTCGTTCATCAATTGAACAACCATGATGTGCAGGAGCTGTGGTTTCAACAAGACGGCGCAACATGTCACACAGCTCGTACCACAATTGATTTATTGAAGGAAAAGTTTGGTAACCGCATAGTTTCACTTTGCGGACCCGTGAATTGGCCTTCAAAATCGTGCGATTTAACGTCGCTTGACTATTTTCTGTGGGGATATGTGAAGTCGCTAGTCTCCGCCGATAAGTCCGAAACGATTTGCCACTTGGAGGACAACATTCGCCGTGGTATTGCCGATATACGGCCTCAAATGTTGGAAAGAGTCATCGAAAATTGGACCTCCAGATTGGACTACGTCCTAGCCAGCCGTGGCGGTTATATGTCAGAAATCCTATTTAAGTTATAATGCCAGAAGATTATCTTTCGAACAAAGTAAATTTCATGTCAATTTAAAAAAAACATCTTTGTTTTATTCCATTTCAAAGTTCTATACTTCTAAAAAAAACACCCTTTAGTTGGCGCTACTGGTTGGCTATTCGTTTTTGGGAGTTGTGTTTGTTTTATTTTTTGGAACGAATGCTATGGACCTACAATTTTATGGTTAGTCTCCGAATGGCTGAATTGTGACGAAGCTTTCCCAGGACAGTGTTATCCTCTCCGATGTCTGTTAGACGTTTGCGAGTGGTGTTTAGGATGTAATTTGTGTTTTCACTGATCGAACCTGAGTTCAACACACCACCCACTCAGCCCCTGCACTCACAATCTCTACAAATTACATCCACCAATTATAGGGTTGCACGATATTTGGTTGACATGCAATATATAAATAGCAAAATTGCTTACAAATTATGTAGAGCTATACAAAATGCTATATTTAATGTATGACCACTCATTTAACACGCAACTTCCATGTTGCACAACGTTCCCAAATAATTAAACATCGCCAGCGTAGACAAAAAAAAAACGCAACCATATTTTTCAGTTTATTTATTTTTTCCTTAAATTAAAAGTTAATCTTTATACAATTTAAGAAAATTTACTCGCAAACTTCAGGGTAAATAAAAAAAGTTCCTACATTATAATTAACTGTTGGCTAATTTAAATTTTGTTTCCTCTTTTAAAGTTATGTCTCACCTTAAAAATTAAAAATAGCAAAAATTAAAAGGAAATATAAGGAGGAACAAAAATTGTGAATGAAAATAAATTGCAAAGCGGCCACGCAAAATTAAATATACTAATTAAAAGGTAAACACGGAAAACAATCAAAATGGAGGGGCGTTGTTGTTACGGAACCAGGAGGACAGCCGTCAGTGTGGTGAATGCTGAGTGGTGACACTGTCGAGACACTTCTATGAAGAAAGTAATTTGCTGGCAATTAATTTAAATTACGTCAACTACGACGACGACAACAAGAACGCGAACGCTGATGCTGATGCTGATGCTGATGGCGAATTTGAAGAGCTGAGTGGACGTGCGATTCCCCGGTGTCCGAGCAAGTTTCTTTCCTGTGGTTGCGTTCTACTTTCTTACACTTTGCCATTGCCATGCTATCGTCCTTGGTTAATCCTGGAGTTATTCATTGTTTCTACAATTTGCGACACTATTGCTCTTGATTATTTCCGCTTAGTTTTCCGTTTGTCCTTGTTTGCTTCATTTTTCTGTCACCGAGTTGGCAGTCCCGGTCTGTTTCTTCTTTTTTTTGTGAGTGTGTGCTTACAATTTTATTCATTTAATTTACATAACTTTGCGCGCTAGCACGGCTAAAACTTTCTCGGCCGGACCAAGAACCAAGGACCAAGGACAACTCCTTAAAGTTCGAAAGTTGTGGACTTAAAAAAAAAAAAGAACACTACGTATAAAATATGTATGTGTCTATATATAGAGTTTGTAGTGCAAGATGAGATGAGCGGACAATAGAATGAGATGAGGTTATCCGTTTTGGCTGGTTGTCGCACCAGAAGGACACGGTTCTTTTTATAGTCGTCCTTCTTGTGTAGGTGCGGGGTTTTTTTAATTTCTTGCACGTTGAAAATTCTTGCCTTGAAGTGGCAGCGGTGGAACACCTTCATTTGCCAGCTGTGGACGATAAGAAAAGAAAATGGACGATGATAAAAAGAAATTATATTGTAATAGAAGGTAGATGAGGTAGCCTGAAAAATTTTAAAGGACATGTAAATGTAACGTTAAATGGAATTCTTACAAAACGGTTACCATGTGCAGAAGTGCGAGGATTGATCCTTCATTACGAATTCATGCTAAGGAGCAGTAAAATGTAAGACACGGCGGCAAAAATTATACAGAAAGCTAGTGCTTATCCTAATTTTACGACTTTAGGACTGCAAATGATGTCGTTTTAGTATTTCGTTTTAGTTTAATGTTTCCTGCTGGGTATTGTGTATACTGACTTACAGAGCTTGACTTAGTGGGGTGGATGGGGCGAGTGAAATGCAATTTTCTCTTTAAGAAGATTGTGTCGTAAATGTTGTTTTCCTTATTTTTAGGCTAGGTATTAAAATAAAATGGCGGGAACTAGTAGCCACAAGTAACTGAAATTAAGCAGAGAATTTTGAAAGCTCTAAACTATGTTATGCCACTTAAGATTGAGTTGGTTGAAGTCTTCTCAAGAGATTTTGTGTATTTTCTGGTGGGAGGCACTTAAGTTGTTTGATAAATTGACTATCCAAAAAACGAAACTGTAGTGATTGTTTAAGAAATGAGGGAAATACAATTTAATTCTACTTTCGGGTCCTCTCTATAGTAAGGATAATATTAGGGCCATTGATGTGAAAGCCAATAATATCGCGCAGACGGATTTCGAGACGAGACCCCACTTTATAGCTCACAACTATTATGGACATCGACACCCACGACCTCTATGTCACGACCTCTATGACACAAACCAATAAGAATAGACCGTCGACTCCTCCCACATAACGGACTTTGCCTACAAGCTGCCGGCGGGCCCAGGATTTTTCATGCATTAGTGCTGTACAAAATCAAAGGAGCGCCATTAACGCACGCATACTTGAAAATTCCTAGGCCCATGGTATATCAAGGAAAATCATTGCCGCTATTAATTTTGACATTTACACGTATTCACAGACAGGGTAATTTTTTCCGGGGAGAATCGGGTATGTGCACGGGAAGTTGGCGGTCTAGTTCTTACTGGTGTGTGCTCTATGTGAGATTGTTCTTTTTCGATCAGATATTTCCTATATACCTACTGCAGTTTAAAAAAAAAAAAAACGAACAATATTTGATTGAGTTTCCTTTTTTTTAGGATTGGATACCTACCTACTTCCTTTAACAAAATAAACATATAACCCTATATTGTAAAAAAAAATCTGTAAAAAACGAAAGGAACCACTTTCGCATTAAAAAAAAAAAAAAAACAAGAAAATCATACGAAATCAAAAACTTGCTTTATGTAACTCATTTCGTTATTGTTTTCCTCTTCTTTATTATATATTTGTTCAATAATTTATTTTGTCGTATTTAACCATTGAGATAACAAAGAAGAAAGCTGTCGCGGTTTTCCTGTTGCACGAAACAAAAATATCTCTCGATTTTAGAAGCAAAAAAAAACGAAAACTTGAATGAAATAGCTTTCGTTTATTTCGCTTTCGCGCAAACGAAAATGTCTTTCGTTTCATAAAGCAAAACATTCGTGCAAGTGAAAACGATTGAACGTTTTGATCTAACGTAATTCACCCCCTGTATTCAGGGGGTTCACCAACAATTTTTTAATACAACAAATTTATTTACACCAAATATTCTGCGATGGAAAATTATTATACAGTGCTCTGTAGTCTATGGTCCTAGGCTCCAAAGACTGAAGCTGGTTTGAAGATATAGTGACCGCTGCCTAATAAAAGGTCATGAGAGCTTCGAAGGAACGCACGAAAGGTATGGATAGAAGATGCACCTCCCGCATGCTAATCGTTCCTGATGACCCTTTCTTGGAGGTTACCTTCCCCACGACGACCTATGCCGAAAGGAGAATTCAATGAAACGCATATTCTGTAAATGCCCTGCTCCTGCAAGAGGCAGCCGAGTTTTAGACGAGATATGAAACCCAGATAAGATTATACAAACTTTTATAGAGAGAACCTCCCTGATGTGTTAAAGGAATAATAATAGCTGCCTCCAGTTGCGCACATCAAGTTGGTTGAGGTCGCCACCTAAGGTTTTCCTCTGCTACGTTATCCCTCAGGGGTGGACTCAAAGACTCGTCGGGCTGGTGTGTTGCTGGTCCCAGTCATCTCAGCCGTTGTATCTTCAGCTTTTTGACTAGGTCAACGTCGCGGTATAGCCCATAAAGCTCGTCGTTAAATCTTCTCCTCCACACTCCTGGACCTGGACCGAATACAGTTCGAAAAATCTTTCTCTCAAAACATCTCAGGAGGTTTTCATCCGATTTCGATAGAGTCCATGCTTCTGCAGCATACAACATGACCGGGACGATTAAAAAATAAATAAATAAATAGGTGGCGCAACAGGCGGGTGACACCCAAGGCCTAGCTTCTCGCAACCATTCGTTTTGTGTGAGTTTCTATTTTTGGGACGAATGGAAGGGACCTACAACTTTATGCCGAGTCCGAACGGCTGAATTGAGAAGCTTTTTCATGACAGTCATACTCTCGGATGTTTGTCAGACGATCGCGAGAGGTGGCGCAGTAGAAAAAACTTTTAAGATGTAATTTGTGTTTTTCCGGGGATCGAACCTGGGATCCCTCGCACAGTAGTCCAGCACACTAACCACTGCGCTACTGCGCCCACCGGGACGATTAGGGTCTTATATAATATCTCCTTGGTTCTGTGAGAGAGGGCTTTACTTCTTAGATGGCTTTTTAGCTTGAAGAAACAGCGATTGGCAAGAGTGATTCTTCGTTTGATCTCTGCACTGATGTCATTTTGCGAGATGATCATTAGAGTGGAGCCCAGGTAGACAAAGTCCTTTAACTACTTAGAAGTTGTATCTGTCCATCGTAACGTTTTATCCGATTCGTCGATGCTGAGACTCTTTCATCGTTGACAGCATATACTTCATTTTGTCCTCATTTACAGCCAGACCCGTCTTCGGTCTGACAGCTGGCTGCGATCTTCCAATAATTTCAATATCGTCAGCATATGCACGCAGTTGAACAGACTTCTGAAAAAGTGTACCTCTGGTGTTGGCTTGTGAGTTTCGTACAGGGATGATGTTAAATAATTTACACTATAGGGCATCTCTTTGTCTAAAACCTTTTTCGACATCAAAGGGTTCGGTAATGTTCTTGCCGATTTTGACGGAGCAGCGAGATTTCTTCATCGTCATCCTGCACAGGCGAACGAGTTTGACAGGGATGCCGAAACGTGACATGGCTTTGTATAGCTCGTTCCTATCTACGCTATCATAGGCGACTTTAAAATCGATAAAAAGTTGGTGTGCATCGATCTGGAATTCCTGGGTTTTTTCTAAGATCTGTCGGAGTGTGACAATTTGGTCGATGGTAGACTTTCCTAGTCTAAAACCGCACTGATATGGGCCGATCAGGTTGTTGGCGAAAGGTTTTAGACTGTGAACGTCAGCCGACCTAATCTTATATGACAGTATCTTATATGCGACATTCAGGAGACTTATTCCTTTGTAGTTGGTGCAGTTCAGAGTATCTCCTTTCTTGTGGATGGGGCATACGATGCTGAGGTTCCATTCGTCGGGCATGTTTCGTTCAACCAAACTTTACATATGAGTTAGTGCATGCTCCTTACCAAATTATCTCCCGCTGCTTTGAAAGACTCTGCCGGTAGGACATTTGCCCCCGCAGTTTTGTTCGATTTTAGTTTGGATATCGCTATACTCACTTCGTGTAGGTCGGGTGGACAGAATTATTGTCTATCATCGTCCAGACTGATGGGTCATTCTGCCTGACAGCCGTTTTGTTGATTGTCTCCGCTGTTTAGCAGTCTACAGAAGTGTTCTTTCCAAATCCCCAGCACCGACTGTAAGTCTACTACTGTGCTCCCATGTTCATCTCTGCAGGCTTCTGATCGGGCCCTGTATCCTTGGGTCGATCGTTTTACCCTCTGGTAGAATTTTCGAACATTTCCCCTGCAGTAGCACCCCTCAATTGATTTGACCGGCCGCTTCTCTTCGTCGCGTCGTAAGGAATAATGAATATGTTTGAATAATAAATAGGCTATAGCAAAAATACTAGGTACCTACCCAATGGTCGACATTTAAGTTCGATAGGCTCGACATATAGGCTAACTAATTTGCCACATGACCAGCAGCCACTTTACAAACAGGATTTTTGTTTCCACTGCCCAATTGGTTGACACTGCCACCTATAATTTTTTATTGTATCCTATAGGGGGATTTTTTTTTATGAATGAAGTACAAAGACTGTGCTCGGAGTATTATTCATCCTCAAGTTAGAACCTACATTCTGTCTCCACCCAAATGCATTCATTCATTTTCATTCATTCATTCATTCATTTAATTTCAATGGTCCGCTTGTGTCCATTAAGTGGGTCGCGGGTGTAGGTTGCTCAAGTGGACCCTCCATAGCTCTCGATTCTCCGCTATAGACTCTAGATCATCAAAGGCAATCCCAATATGAGAGATTTTGGACTTGATCTAACCATCTCATCCTTGGTCTACCTAAAGGACGCCTGCCCGATGGTACGGATTCGATAGCACGTCGCGTTGTGAAATCCTGGTCGGGGACAAATTCATTTCGTTAAAATGATACCTCAAGCTACAATGGCATGTGAGAAAGTCCCATCCATCTTTCTAATACTTTCCTTATTTAGATTGAGCTTATTTAGTCTTTTGGATTGTCTTAAACAAGGGACATTCTCCCATTGGTTTAGACGAAGTTGTTGTTCCTAATCATTAAAACCCTTTTGCAGTATCCCCATTGACTCTGTTTCCAGCCCTAGGCATTTGGTTCGCTGATTTATTGCCCGTAATACCTTGATAGTCAGGTACCCATACAAGTTTGACCTTGTGAAAACACACGGGATATAGTGAGAGCTACTTTTTGTAGTTGCATATCAAAAACAGCGACGAGACTTCCTAAAGAGGATTAACCATAGCTTATGCCTCACTTGTTTTGGGAAATATAGAGCGTTCGTATATTTCTGAACGGCATCGAGTAATAGGACGAAAAAAGGGAGTGGAGGTTCACCTCATCGCACCTATCATGTACACTCAGGGAAGATAACTACAACATCTTATAGAAGTCAGATGCCTCGTAAGAATGTGAACTCTCGGCCACCAATCAACCGAAAGATGATGTACTGCAGAAGCACGGGCATATCCTTTGAGCAAGTCTTATATTGTGACACTGCTACTGCTAAACACTTAAAGGCACCACAAAAATACACATATTTACGGCAAAATTAATACATATTCCCAACTACATAGCTTGTTACTTGATAAAGTGCCTAAAAAGTCAGGACACCCCAGCATTAGGTAGGTATATCGATCTGAACAGCATCATCTCAGCCTTAGCTGGTTTGAATAACGAAGCTTGCTCCCATCACAAAAAAGTTGATAAGAGCAATGCTTCCCTAAAACGTGATATCAGCAAGGAGTCAACCAAATTCTTCGGTTATCCTCTATCTTTTCGAACTTCTTTTGATTCACGAGTTCCATTTTAACAACATCCGCAACTTCATTGAATTCAAGCTCCAAGATCTATTGTCAATGCCAACAGATGTTAGCTTTTCTAAAACGCCATAAAGCATAACCCATCTTCCACTCCATACCGATTAATATCGGACAAAACAATGGAAACCGGTTACCTACAAAAAAAAAGTGTCCAGCAATGCAAAACAAATGCCTTCCATTCCTCTTATCTATTTCGTCCTGTTGGAACAACAAAAAAGAACTATAACGGCGTTTGCTTAAACAAAACAAAATAATTCCACTCAAGCAGATTCGAAAAGTCCTTACTTCCGTCGTGCGTCTCTGTCTCCCTTCATCCTGATCCAGATTGTATTTCCTGTGCAAACGATGATGATGACTTATCCGACAGTAAAAGGAGCGAAAACAAAAGAAATCAAATTCTAGACTGTCCCCCCCACCTAATAAAAACAAAAAACAGTTCACAGGACACAGGACATCTCGGAAGAAGCACGCAGCATACCTACACAGCGTAGTTTTGATTTCGCATGCGATTGGAAAATATATTTCCGACCTCTTTTTAGAATGCCGTCATAAACACCGCTCAGTTGGTAGCATTATTTGTTTTTTTTTTTTTGTTTACTGTGCAGCTCGTCTGCATCGAACAGCAGCTCCGGTGCGATGGAATAAGAGGTTCACCTGAGATTCTTTATGAGAATTCCCTTGAGCGGAAATTGAAAATTTCTTCTTTGGAAAATATTCCCTTCCGCATGGAAAAGGTATATACAAAAAAAAATACATATGTCACCACAATGACAGCTTATCTCGAAGGCATGTACGAGTCCTACCGCAAAAGTTATAGAGAAATTTTGTTCCCAGATCCTGTCACGATGACAAACTATCGACAGAATTCCAAAATTTATAGACGTACCTAACGATTTAAGGGAGGAACCGTTGTGGAATTGGGACGATAAAATAACACCCCCATGGAGTCCTCCCTTATAGTCATTATGCGTTAATTATTGCCTGATTTTAAGACAAACCTTTGCCTCTTATCACAGAGAAAAGATTCTAACGAAATGAACGCAACATCCTCAAATACACTTCCCGTACTCCCTCCGTTCGGAAACCAGCCTTAACAACAACCGTCCGGTAATTTTCTACATCGTCGGTCGGCTGGGTTCGATGTCGTATACGGTACCAAGCTATTATACAAAGACTGCCTAAATGAGCTCTGACCACTGATTTGAATAAACTTCCACGAGAGAGAAAACCAATAGCAGGGCTGACTTACGTTGCTTTCCTCAAATTAAAGTACTTTGAAGTATCTACCGTTTCCGCACACGCACTATACAACAGCAACAGTAATATCCTGTGTCAAAGGAAACCAACTTCACCTTTTGTAAATTGAATTTCCCCGGAGTCCACTCCCTTTGTAACAACTCACCAGCCACAACTAAACTGCAATTTGGCCTACCTCTCACATGCACACAAAGCAGTGCACCCCTATACACTCCTTACCTGTCTTTCCTGTTCGTCCTTTGATGAGCTGGCCCTTCTTGGTGCACCATTATCCTGAAGCTCTTCCCCATCGATGGGCGATGGTGTTGTGGGCACTTCACACTCTGACGTTGGCGGCACAACACACCTCAGTGAATGTCTGTCAAAGACCAGCATGGCCGGGCAGCGTTGCAAACGGGGATACCCACCCTGGCATTGCCAATAACGATTGCATGACTTTCCCAATGGAACATTTCCGTTTGCGTCCTCGTTGCAGAGTGCTAAGTAAATTATTGCGTTAGAGTTAAAACAAAACAAAAGACACTTGAATTGAACTTACGATGTTTTTGGCAACCGTCGACATTGTCGGGCCAATCGCAGCTGTGCGCAACCTCATTGTAGAGCAGACCACCAATGCAGAGCTGCTCGATGGCAGTACCATTCCAGCATGTCCAGTATCGGGTACACGACGTCTCGTGTCCAAAGATGCCATACAACCAGTCACAGTGTTCGGTGGAAATTGGTCCGTCTGCAATGTATTGCAAAAGTACAAAATCATAAACAATCCCAATCCCAATCCCATCAAGTCCAGTGCGTTGTGCGTATCCGCAACTAAATTCAATTTCGCCCAAAAGTTTGGTTGGTTTTGTTTAGATAGGTACTCACTTGCCATTTGCTTGCCATCGCAGTAGTTCGCTCTCCAAGGATAGTCGCACCCTTCGGTTACGCCACGATTTTTACCAGCAAAGACCAAGCCATTGGGACAGTCATACAGTTGCGGTTGATTGCTGACACATTCCCAGTATCTGTCGCAATAGACTTCATCGGCGACTACACGTTGTTTCATCTTGCACGGGTCCTCCTGATCGCCCTTCAGCTTTTGTCCATTGCAGCAGCAGCAAACTGTAACGATAGAGAGGTATCGTATAAGAGAAATTGAAAATGCAATCGGGATTAGATTCTCGGAGTCGCTTTATTGGGATGAATTTTCCAAATTTGCCTCTGGAAAGTGGGACCGTTTAAGTGTCTAAGAGTTGCAACATACGATGATGTTAATATTGATGTGCAATTAAGTGCAGGACTTTTAGCTATACCATGTACGAAGTGCACATTCAAAGGACTAACTTCACAAAGAGGCTTTAGGTTGAGATAGATTTTTATTAGATTTCAATTGTTTTTGGGCATTGAATTGGGGGTATCAAGGCGGTATAGCAAGTGCATCTAATTTAGCAGGCCAATCAGAAGACGGGGGCCATGTGTTAAGCCTTAATTTCTGAAAACTTTACGGTTTGTTCTTTGAAGAGAACTATACATGAAGCAACTATTCCTAAATTTAATGTAAAACCAGATATTCGGATTTTAAAAAAGGCTGCACTGGGCAATTCAAAAATGGTCTTTTGTTTTTCGAATCTTAAGTTCGACTTAACTAATCTTGATATATATAAAAATAAGTTTTATTGTGTTTATAATTGATGTTCTCTGTAAAGGTGACGTCAATACCAGGGTTTGTATGTATAAACAGTCTTTTTGTGTGCATGAGCTATAGGGGAGTGGCACCGCTCATTCCAAGTCTTATATCTCGAAAACCACAGAATCGAATGAGTTTAAATTTACAAACAATTTTAGGCAATAGCCCAGGAGTACTCCTATGAAGATTGGTCTACATTGGACTAAGAGGCGTGGCACCGCCCGTAAAAAAAAATATTGGAAACGATATTCTTCGACAGCCATAGATGCCAAAGTTTGTAAAATTTGTAACATTGATTTGCATTGTCCTGATAGACATGAATATTATCTAGACAAGGGTTCCCTAACTTTGCGTCGCGACGCCGCGCCCTGGGGCGTCGTGGCTCTATCTTAAGGGCGTCGCCAGTTCTATTCTATTCACTGCTGTAAAACTCCGAACAAACTAAAGGGTTTTCCAATGAGAGGCGTTACTGTGAATGGCCGGCTATTTCGGTAGCTGTCACTTTTGAAGCTTTTATTCTTTGACATTTGACAAGTAGAAACTACGCCATTACTAAAAATGGAACTATACACGCTTCAACAACGCATTGAAATTATTAAAATTTACTACAAAAATGGTGAAAATCTTGCAGTCACAGTTTGCAAAACTAAAGCATTTTTTGGTCGTCGTGATATGCACCTTGTCAGACCGCAATACAGAAATTGGTGGAAAAATTCGAGCTGTTGAGACAAGTTAGTGATGTGAAGAAAAAAACCCGTGCACGTCGCTCAAGAACAACTGAGAATATTGCTGCTGTAGCCCAAAGTGTTGAAGAAAACCCAGGTTTGTCCATTCCTCGTCGTTCTTTGGAATTGGGCATTCCACAAACGTCATTACACCGTATTTTGCATAAAGACTTGGGTCTTAAGGCTTATAAAGTTCGGTTAACACAAGAACTCAAGCCGGCCGATCATCAACAACGTCGCCAACAGCCCAGCGTCGATTCAAGACCTCAAAGATAAAATTCGTGAGGCTATCGAGGACATAGGGCAGCCACTTTGCGATTTGGTTTTGGAAAATTTCATGAAAAGGATATGGTCCTGTAAGCGTGCTCGTTGTGGCCATTTGGCTGATGTTGTTTTTCATTATTAACGGCATACCTTCCTCTTTATTATGCAATAAACATCCGATCATTTATCTCAAAAAAATGGCATTTTTCTTTGAATACCAAAATAACACCTCTTATTGGAAAACCCTTTAAAAGCATTACGTTTCTCTTTACGAATACCAAGAGCAAGGTCGAAGCGAAATCCAATAGATACATTACAGTCGAAGGTTAAGTGCATTTGTGTTTCCCGCATTTACAGTCAGACTTACTTCATGGCTGGCACTCATATATTATTTGTCTGGCACTCATATGTTTGTCTGGCACTCAAAGTTGAATTCTAAAGGGTTTTCAATTGGCACAGCCAGCCAGATTGGTCGGGAGGATTACCGCTCTCCATAAAAGTGTACTGGAGAACCCGAGCCCGAGGTAGTCAATTCCTCGCCGTGCACAAGAAATCGGCAGATTTTCGAATTTTCGAATTTCGCAGATTCCAACTTGACGAATTTCGCATCGGGACTTGGGCTTACGCCCCTACAATATCCAATTAATCCAGGATGTCAACGTTAACGACCATAGACAAAGCCGTTTTTTCGCTGACTTGGCTTCGGACACTTTGGAAGATGAACCAATTTTGACCTAAAAATTATCTTTAGCGACGAGACAAATTTTTAAATGAATGCGGGTATGTAGACACAAAATTTTCATAAATATGGGACGACGATATTTTAACGTCGTCGACTAGTCCTTATTGAAAAACCCTTTAGTGATAATCTTCAGTAAGATCAGCTTCTATTCACATATGTAGGTATTTGTGCTTTTGGAAGGGCGTCGAAAAAATTGTTCAACCTCTCTATAGGGAGTTGCAGTATAAAAAAGTTTAGGAACCCCTGATCTAGGAGATAATAGTATCTTGAGCTACTGCTCAAACAGACCAAAATACGATGAATATTTTTTAAGAAGAAATGTTTCCATTTCTCAGGTTTCAATGTCTCCCCTCCGTTTTCTGAATTAAAAAAAAAAATAAATAAATAGGTGGTGCAACAGGCGGGTGACACCCAAGGCCTAGCTTCTCGCAACCATTCGTTTTGTGTGAGTTTCTATTTTTGGGACGAATGGAAGGGACCTACAATTTTATGCCGAGTCCGAACGGCTCAATTGAGAAGCTTTTTCATGACAGGCATACTCTCGGATGTTTGTCAGACGTTCGCGAGAGGTGGCGCAGTAGAAAAAACTTTAAGATGTAATTTGGGTTTTTCCGGGGATCGAACCTGGGATCCCTCGCACAGTAGTCCAACACACTAACCACTGCGCTACTGCGCCCACTGAATTTTCTGAATTACGTGGTCAAAATTCTCCAGTTTTTTTTTATCCGGACAAATATTTAAAGTTTGTATATAAAAATGGAGTTTAAACATTTTTCCAATAAAGGAAGGTGTACCCCAAGGGTCGGTCTTTGGACCTATTCTCTACCTACAGTGTAATGAATAGGTACTCTCCTGATTTTCCTAAACTTATCAACTGTGAGTTTGCTTTATTTTCAAACATGATATCATGTGTATATTGTTGTATTTGTAAGACGCTTTTGGTTGAAACATTGAAACTAACTTGCAGGCTGTGCCAAATAAAATCATAAAAAATCGAAATAAATGCTCCTAGGACAGATACTATCCTATTGAGTAGAAAAACTTATTTTTTAACATGCAAATAACTAGTGGTAAATGAAAGCCACAAAGATTGGAGATCTTGGCAAAATAAATTACTTAAAAGCAAATTTAATTTACCTTACTTTTTAAATAATTATAACGCTTCAACAGGGCTTCGAGATGGTTGCAGATAAGTCTTAGTTCTGCTATAAAATTGTTGTGGACTAGATTGGATTATAAGCCGGAAGAGCCTTCATGGGGCTCCGGCACTACGACCCCTTTAAAGGAGCCTATTATGCCTTCCCTAGTGCGGCCATTATAGGCTCTTTTCCTTCTTACTCTAGAAACAGTCAGGAAGACAAGTATCTCCTCTGAGGGGTATGTCAACAAAATTTTCTGAAGTATCGTTTTCCTCGTCAAAGATATTCTTTCTGTGACGGAAGACAGCCGGACATTTCATAAGTATGTGAAGAGAAGATTCTTCACTTTTCAGAAATAGTCTGCATGTAGAGTCCATTGAGCCGCCAACTCGGTGAAGATGTTTTTTTCGTGAGGACAATATTTGGTTTTCTATAGTTTACATAAAAATGGTCATTACCTACTATTTCTATCAAAATGATTCAAAGAGTAAAATTGATATTTTCATACTTCGATTTCCACACCAATCGCTAGTAATTGTACTTTTAAAAAAAAGTTCTAATATCTCCAAAACGCCATTTTCGATTTTGATAAAAATGTAACTGAAAATAGTTTGCTACACCTTCTGTTGGCATCATACCCTTCAGAATCTCTGATAGTAACTGGGACTTATACTAGACCAAAAACTAAATTGGAAACTGAACACCAATGAATGAATCGAAAGAGCCACAATAGTTCTTCAATATTCCTGCAGCATAATCTTCAGGAAAACCTGGGGACCATCTCCCAAAATTAAGCTCTGGATGTACACGGCTATAGTAAGACCTATACTGACCTATGGGAGTCTCGTACAGTGGCCGGCAACCAATAAAGCCAATTACCTAAACGCGTTAACGAAGGTTCAAAGACTAGCGTGCATCGGCACTACTACAATGCGATGAAGACAACTCGAACCGCAGGAATTGAAGCTATCCTCAACTCAGGGTTCCCAGGTTTTAAAAAAAAACCTTTTTTAAGCACCAATCTCATTTTTTTCCCCCTTTAAAAAATTTAAAATCCCCTTTTTTTCCCCGAAGAAAAAAATGAAAGTAAACCTTTTTTAAAAACACATTAATTATAATTATTAATACACAAAACAAGAACCAATCTTAAAAAATGCTTTTAAACTAAATTTATTGAATTTAGAAGAACTCGATTTCGATCTTTTTCTTTTTTCTATTTTAAAAGAATTATTTCAAAATCCAAAATAAAAGAAGAAAAAAGGAATTCGTTTTTCTTACCCAGAGAGTTGTGCTGCCGTTGCGTTGTCTAGAAATTCGCTTTTGAATTGAGACATATATGTCATAATATTGGCCGCGTTCAATACGCTTTTGCCTAGCTAGTCAAAAGCCTCTGATTGGTCGATTTGACTGCAAATCTAGGCAAATTTCGTGAGGTCGGTCAGCTGTGGTGACTGGAAAGTTAGGCAAGAATTTCTGCCTGAGTTCTTAGTGGGTTTGAGAAATGTCATAAACAGCTGATTGAAATCGAAGAATTTTTCACTCCATTGTTGAACTTTGCTGAGATTTGTATGTGGTTTTATTATTATAGTTGGAAAAAAAAATAAAAATTAAATTTCAAGTTACAATTGACGGTGTTTTGTATGACATCGATGATACCCAGGAAACTTACGGCAAATTGACTACGAATAATAAAATAAACACGTACACAAGTGTGATAATAATTAAATAAAATGTGTCTTTTAGATGGGGTTTTTACCCGACAATTTGTAAAGCTGCTTTTAGAAAAGAATCAATAGAATCATTCATTTTGCACTTCAATAATGTTATATTTTTCTTTAGTAGGTAGTCAATGTGTTGATCAGTTGATGTCAAAATAGCAAGTGAATGCTCAATTCTTAACACATGTAAGGCATTTGACATTTAGCTTAGCTACTAGGCAATTTTCCGTTCAATGATAAACTGTCACCTAAATATTTAGGTACCTAAGCACATTGAACGCGGCCATTATGTATGTCAAATGTCAACAGAAATGAGTGCATTCAGAAACAAAAAAAATTCTTGTGCAGGGTTGTTATTCGTAGGTTGTTTGTTCAATTTGAATCATTTTCTTATAAAATGCTTTTGATAATATTTTAGGATTTTTCCCCTTTTTGAATTTTGTTCCCCGTTTTTATCCCTGTCCCCTTTTTTTCCCCTTTCGTCTTAAAAAATATGCAAAAATGGCGATTTTCCCCTCAACCTGGGACCACTGCGGCTCAACTTGCTTCCGCTAGATACATATACAACTATCGGCCGCAATTAGTGCAATGAGAATCAGCCAATCAGTAAACTGGAAATTGATCCTACAGAAATATTTTGGCCGTGTACCTATCACGGACTACATCACGCTTTATCTAGAGCTTACAAGACCCTTCTCTAGCGTCTATCCCAGCAGGGAAGAATGGAGAGACGGACTCGTACTTACCATGCAAACCATAGAAGTATTTTTTTTTCTTTAATTTTTAAAAAAAGGGGATTCCAAATCCTGGAGCACTCAGGCGAATCTCGGTCCATTGTACTACCAAGCAGAAACCCCTTTTTTGGTGTATTGGTGGAGAAACTCTGATATTATTCGTTTCTCTTTATGGTCGGTGGCAGAGTATTGCTGTCCCCCGCCGGGGCTCGAACCAACGCCGCTCGGGTTACAAGCAATGACTCTAACCACGGATCTAAAATGGAAACTGGGGTAGGGTCAGGTGTCAGGTATTACCTTCTTTATCGACAGCCAGGCAGCAACAAAAGCCATAACTGCACTAGAAATAAAATCGAATATTATGAAGTGCTGTCGCGAAAAACTCAAAGCTATTGGTACACAGCACAAGGTATCGCTCTGCTGGGTTCCGGACACGAAGGCATTCCAGGCAATGGGAAATTTGTAATACAAAGTTTGGCAGCTCTTTCATAACAAGCTGATCCCTTTGTGAACATCCCGTCTTGCACACTCAAAAGCCACAAGAGAGTCGAACGCTAGATGGGCCACCTCAAACACTTGTAGGTAATACCACAAGTATACTATGGCCGTCCTTCAACGAAACCAAAACCGATAATATAATATAATAAATCCCTGTCCATCTTCCTATAAATATTTCTCAAAAATTACAAACCAAATTCCGATCTGGATTCGCACACGGAACGACAACGGTCGACAACTTCGCGTTGGTTCCAACATTAGCGCTAGCTCTCGTGGTTCAGAGCGGAATAAATTGGAAACTTTCCCTTTTTTAAATGACATCTATTGTAAACAATGACGCAACAATTTGAATTTCAACCGTTCTACTTGGCAAATTAACTCACGCCCAATAGGTGTCTCTAGCATTCTATTTAGAAATCCAAGATGGCTGTCATTTTGTTTCACTTATTTTTTTCGGTTGGAACCACAGGCACTAGTTTTGTTGGCGCATTTTTCTGGGCACAGATTGTATGGAACTGACGTGACACTGACATTTCACAATATATAGTACATAATATATGTCAATGTTAGTATGATTTCAAACGTAAAAGCTGCTGAAATGACTCTGACATTCAGCGAGATCCGCAATAAACTAGAAAGTGCAATTTCTTTTGATTTTTTTTTTGCCCTCTCCGTATTTGAAAATATTTAAATGCAAAATAACTGTTTAAATAAATGTAAATAAATGTTTGTCGTTTGGAAACTATATCCGATTTTACATTCATGAACCATCCATAAAGCCAAAGGCTCCCATAAGTCCCTATTTGGAGAATTCCAAGTTGTCTGAACTTCGTCTCGGCAGTCGGGATATATTGAAGGTCTTCTCTTGCTTGTAAGGAGTCACATTTGCTCTTGTAGTTCGATGAGCTTGCTGCTCATTTTTCCTATGCGTGTCATATGAATGCATCGCATTCTCGGGTGAGATACCATGTCACTCTGTAATGCCAGATTTGACAACTTTTATACTTTTTACTTTCTACATTAAAATTGAATATCCCAAAATTGTTGACAATTGTATAGATCGATGTATGTATACTTTTAAAGACCAATATAGGCCATAGCCACCATGTCAAACTTACATATAGATATGTACCTAAAATTCACAAAAGACTCATTCAAATTATGTTTGCAACATATTTCAATATGATAAAAGTTATTTTCGACTTCGGATAAACCAACAAAAATGAAGCCATTTACAAAAGAAAAACCCCCATTCAATGGCCCCTCTGTACCAATTGCCAAATAGACTGTCATGCTGTATCGACTTCAAAAGTCCTTCCACGACAGAAAGCCAAAGTCGCACAAACAGATTTCTTAAAAGAGCTCGATAACAACTAACTTCAGCCATAGTCATGACAACAACATGCAATCAAGTTATATTCATTGATATTGAATTTATATGAGCCATGTTATGGGAGCGTGCTGCTGTTGTTGTATGCCGCCTCTGCCAATGAGTGTTTTGGAATACCTAGATTCGAATTTTATCGTTCCACCGGGACAACGACGACGACGACGAAGACGACAACGCTTTAAAGGCCGACGGCACTATAGTGGAATCAGGTGGAAGAATCGACAGAAAGCAGGCATCTCTACAAGTCCGTTCACCTTGTGATTGTGATGTCTCTGGAAGTCAGTACGACAAGCGATAGATACTTTTATGGTGTTTTTATTGGAATCCTTATTCATCGTATACTCTAGTCCTGGCCTAAGTCAGTATGCTATTGACGTCAGGATGTGCGTTCTTTATCGTCGTTTTTATTGCCATTGAAATTAGAATTTCTGTTTTGGAGGATTTTTTTTTTGATTCACATTGCTTGCGGCGTGATGGCAGCATCCGACATATGCTTGGCGAATTGAAATTTGCTGATTCGTACCAAGGTGTACAACATCGGTCCTTATAGGGGGAATTTTATTTGTTTTATAGGGAACAAAATTGAGGTGGTAAATTGAATCAAAATGAGAGCAATTTGCGTACAAGATTTGAATTGATTTTTAAAAGTTATTCGCGGTCACGATTGTCGCGATGACGTCCTTCTTTAAGCGATAGATATACTAATTAGCATTAATTGTAAGTTGTCTAGACAGCGATGCTTTTGAGTCAATTTGAATGAAAATTTCAGTAAATTGTTTGTTTGCAAGATTCAGAAGATGAATCGATGAAATGTGATTTATATTCAAAACAATTCTATACTGCGATGAAGTCCTTCCAGCAAGTGACAACTAAAAATGTAATCAAATATCTCAGTCAGTAGTCGCACAAAGGAGTATATCGTATATGAAATGTGGAAGCACTACACTCCTTTTTTTTAAATTCCAATTTATCATAAACAAGCAATCTACGGTTTTGTAGAGCAAAAAGGCAAAAAGGACGAAGACGGCATCGTTCTATGGCGAAGACATAATAATTTCTTCTCTGCATGGAAACTTGCGGAGAACTAATTTATATCTTTTCATTCCTTCGATGAAATGAATCTGTGAAAGAAGCACCATCAAAGCCAAAGCACTGTGAGGCAGGCGAATAAAACGGAAAGTCAATGGAAAAGATTTTCTTACACACGACACATCCGCACTCAGTGTGCCCATGTGTTTGAACACATCATCATCTAATAGCATTCAATGGTTCCGTATCGTATACATGCTCGTACAAATTATGTATTTCTTTTTATTCCGAATTAATGAAATATCCTTACCACGCGCATTCAGAGATATTCCGATGACTGAAGTACAGTATGTGGCGCAATAGATACATGAGTCCTTCAACACCGGGTGGGGCATTAGGGCGGCGACAAACTTTCTCCATCCTTCTCGATCTGCGGCCAGATACGAATTTAGACGTCGATTCTGAACAAATATTTTCTAGCTTGATGGGATTTTTCGTGCTGCAATTTTATATCGAGGCTTGTCAACAAATAAAAAATCGTTTTAATTTTAATGATGAAAGACTGAAGCCTCTGAGATACGTAGATACAAAGTAGTATCTACTGGAAGGCAGTACACCCTCGATATTGCCTATTTTAAACTTGTTTCCTTTTTATGATGATGATATAGAAAAACTTAATAGCCAACGAAGATGAACAATATTCCATGTTCATCATCATTTATATTAATGCATTTTTCTGTTTTGTTTAAATACTCGTCTTTATTATTTTGTATTGTTTATGTTATGTTTTGTAATTTACCTTGGTTTTATTTGAAAAATTCAATCTACTGCAAAAAAAATCAATCTACTGCATTTTTTTAAAGAATCTACTGCGAAAATTTAGTCCAACAGTGGCAACGCTGGTTGTCGTTTGTTCTCCTCAACGTGTGGCCAATCCAGCGCCGCTGCCTAATTTCGACGTTCAAACGCTTTTGACCTGTTATGCGCAACAATTCTTGGTTTAATATAATTTGCGGCCATTGGATCTTAAGATTGTATCAAAGGCATCGGTTTACATATGCCTGTCGTCTTCTCGAGATGGAGGTAGAGACTTTCCAAAAGAGCCTTAACTTGGTGCGAATAGGGATATTTCACTAAAGTTCCATACTGAAGAAAACATTTCAAAGGCGCTGCGGGCTTTACTTATTCTGCTATTAACATCCAGATCCGTTCCTCCATCGGACGATACAAAACTGCCTAGAAATTAAATTGTTTAACCTCCTTAATGGGCGTCTGTCTCAGAATAATCGGCTGATGTGCTGAGCGCCAGTGTGCATGATTTTGGTCTTGTTGCAATTGATGTTAAGACCAGCCATCTCTTCATTCACTTGCAGTAATTGACACATTTCGCTGTTGGTACTTGCCAGGAAACAGATATCGTCGGCATAATCCAGATGGCTTAGCCTCTAAAATGGTCTCCATTGAATACCATGTCTCACAGTTGTACCTACAGTGATAGTCAGTACATCATCTATCGCCAGTAAAAACAGGATTGGCGACAGAATATCCCCTTGTCTTACTCCCTGTCCCACTTCAAAAGAGTCGGAAAGCTATCCATTACGTAGAACGAAGCATCATCCTTTATAACAGCAACAATCTTCTGGGTGATCCCTCTCCTGTCTAAATATTTGCAGATCCATTCGCGGTTGACTCGGCCAAAGGCCTTCTCAAAGTCTACGAATATAAGGTAGGGCTGTGACGTAAGGTGTTGATGTGATCGACACAGGACCGACCACTATGAAAGCCCGCTTGATGCCTCTTGAGCGCATTTTCGATCCTGTCCTTTGTCCGTTCGAGAATGATAGTTGCCAGTACATGTATAGGTTGTCGTTGAATCTCCTTCTCCACAGCCCGTCAACGCAAACGGGACCGAAAGTTCTACGAAGAATCTTTCTTTCGAAGCGACCGAGGATATCTTCATCCATTCATCAGGTATGCATTCATCTGCCCCAATTTTGGAGATGAGTTGGTGCATGCTCTAAAAAGCTCGGCAGGTAGGCCATCACAAGGCCTGCGGCTTTGTTGCTCTTTACCTTGGATATTGCTACCCGTGCTTCGCTTTGGTCAGGTGAACGGAAGTTTTGTTTATCATCGTCTATATTGGGTGGTACGTTCTTCCTAACAGCGAGACTCTGGTCTTCGTCGCCATTATAGAGTCTGCAGAAGTAATTTTTCCATATTCTCAGCACGGACGGTGATTCTAGCACAATGTTTTCCTTATTATCTCTACAGGTTTCTGTACGGGATTTTCTGCCCTGGCACGTTCTTTTTACCTTTTGTGCGAGGGGTCCCAGGTTCGATCCTCGGAAACACACAATTAGCAGCTTAAGGTTTTTTCCACTGCGCTCTCGCGAACGTCTGACAAATATCCGAGTGCGAGAGTGTAATTATCCTGAAAGGCTTCTAAAATCAGCCGTTCGGACTCGGCATAAAATCGTAGATTGTGCGATTATTAAGCTATGCCTAGGGTGCAAATACGGACCTGTTGCGCCAACTATTTATTTTTTTTAATAATTTTAATAATCGGACTTGTCATTAGTTTCAACAAATTGAACAGTTGAGTATTTTTCCAAAACTTTCTTTCGCACCCCACTGTTACACATACGAACTACGTACAGCATTAATGTACTTTGCTGCCGAGCGCAAAGACGATGTGTATAGAACCACGAGACGGAAACTAGTAGTGAAGAAAAGAAAACATAGAACAAAATCGAACTGTCTGCATCTCTGCTTAAGGATATATTTCGCATACATATCTACCTCATTCTTTTTTTTTTATTTATTAAGTTGTGGAACATCTACCACTACACTACCAGATTTCATGTGATAGCTGTTCTGATGGCAGAATCCGACGATATCGGGGAGACTAAGTCATAATCTAATCAGCAATTCAATTTCGGGCTGACATTACCAGGGACCAGGCTCTTTGAATAAAATACACATATACACACATAGAAACGAAACGAAACACGGCCAGGGGCAAGTACGAATTCAATTATTTATTTTTCCTTTCAGTGAAAACTTGTTGATTGTTGCCCTTCCGCAACTGACTTTTGCAGAAAGAATAAGCTACGCGTCCTTATTTCGAATTCAAAACTCTTATTAACGTCCACATTGTTGCACGTATCGTGGGTGAGGAAGGATGAATGCGTATGCGCCTCACCCTCCGCAGTTCCCTCTGTCAAATATCGAAAAGGGGTTGACACCTCTCATTTGATAACAAAAATCGACGACACACTTCAGTTGGCAGCTAACATATCCAATCCATCGAACATTAAAAATGTATTTCAGTCTGTACGTTATTTGAATTTTGAAATATTGAGGTTATGCTTAATATAAACGTCTGCAAATCAGGGTTGTTGCACCTACATATCGGTACTCACTTTGTATGAAATAAGGTAATAATTTGCGAAAGCAAAATGGCCTTTTTATGTCAACACGCATACATATGTCTGCAGAAGAGTTGCCTGTCAGTTATGTGATTGACATTCTGTGGTGGCTGTCAGATTATTTCTTTTTTTGCATTTTTACTTGGAAATTATTTTGAGAAAAAAAGGCCCAAAAGACCGAAACACGCAAACAACACGCCATATTTGCTTAAATGAACCCCATCCACATGAGTTGCGTATGTTTGTGAAATAATATTTGCTACGAATGTAAGGAAAAAATAAAAACATAAAGAGACACATTAGCATTGTAGGGATTCATCATGAAAATATTTGTTGTTGACATTTGGTGTTGAATTTTTACCTTTTGGTGTTTGATTCTTTAGTCTTTAGTGGTTCGGAAAAAGTACGACTATTTTAATATAAATGTTTACCAGAAAAATTTACCGGCAAATATTTTGCTGCTTGTCAAAATAAGTGGGCTAAAATCTAGAACGCCTACACAGTTAACAGCCCATGTAAAAAAAGAGTGTTTTATTTTTTTAGAAATTATGTATAATTTTCTTGTTTATAGAAAATGAATGAATGAATGGGTGGGCCATCTAGATGTTTCTTTTTAAAGCATAGGCTATTTTGACACTGACAGCAGTTACCCGCTCAAAATTTAAACAGAAAGTCAGTATGACAGTATCATACCTCCGCGGAACGAAATGAGTAGCTTTTTACGCTTGAACAACGTTGGGAAATATTGAAAAATTATTTCTAAAGTGAGTGCTGTGCTGTGTAGCCCAAACAGTGCGTTTTTTGAAAAGAAGTTTTGGCCGAAATGAAGCACCCACCGCGCCTGATGTAAGCAAGTTTGTTCAAAAGTTTGTGAGACTGGTATGCTAGTGGACATCAGACAACACTCATGGTCCCCGTCGTCGTTCGGTACGCACAGACGAGAATATGGCTGTTGTCTTGTAGCCAAGAGATTGTAGAGTGGTAGCATAATTGGACCATTTTTCTTCGAAAATGAGGCTGGGAACAACGTTTCGGTCAACGATGGGTTACAGAGCCATGTTAACCGACTTTTTGTATACTGAAATTGAAGACATGGATTTGAACAACCTCTGGTTCATGCAGGATGGCGCGCAATTCCACACAGCTTATGCCAAAATCAAACTTTTGCGCACCAAATTCCCAAATCATGTTATCAGCCGTCTTGGCGATGTCAATTGGCCGCCCCGGAGCTGCCATTTGACCCATTTGGTCTTTTTTTTTTTGTGAGGAACCGTGAAGGACCGATGTTATGCCAACAATCCGGAAATGATTCAAGCCAATAATGCCAATATCATCCAAGTAATCCATGAGCTACAGCCGGAAACTATCGCCCCAAATTACGCCTTCAGATAAACTCCAGGGCGCAGTAGCGCAGTGGTTAGGTGTGCTGGACTACTGTGCGAGGGTTCGATCCCCGGAAAACATCAATTACATCTTAAGGTTTTTTCTACTGCGCCACATCTCGCAAACGTCTGACAAACATCCGAGAGTATGACTGTCCTGAAAAAGCTTCTCAATTCAACCGTTCGGACTTGGCATAAAATTGTAGGTCGAAATCAGTGTAGAGCGATATGATTAAAAATTGTTTTTCGAACTAAGACGGGTTGTACGGGTTTGTACGAATGCAGTTCTCCAGCGATTTAACTTTGAACAATAAAATTCAAGCTGCGAAACATTTTTTAGAAACATTTTTCTACAATTAGCGTAGTCACGTTTGATTGAGACACGGAATCTGGCCGAACGGATTTGCCCGGCCGCAGATGGGAAGTCGTTCTGTTATTGAGCATTGAGTGCAGGAGAGAGATATATAGCGGCGATACAAATAAGTCCCGCCCCGCAACGGCTCATAAATCATAGCGTCCTGTAATTTCTAATACGTATAAATATTTCTCTGGGACATTTTTCTGGTTTTATGCTGTAATTTTTTAAAGTTTTTCGTAGCTGAAAGAGAAAGTTTAAAGTTTTTGAAACAAAAGGCGATGGAATTAAGCGTGTCGAAGTAGTATACAAAAAACATGGGAAAAAGACAACAGAAATGGAAAAAAAAATTATGATGAAATATCCGATGAAGAAATGAGATTTGCTGCGCATGATACTTTCAGGGTTAACTCATTTCTCGTCCTCATTGTTAAACGAATTAGAAAAATGGCAGGAGGCTTACAACACTTTTAATTTCTGACGAAAATGATTAAATTTTCATCATCAACCCTTACGAAAAAAGCCCTTTCTTAGAAGAAGAAATATATCCTTATGATTTAGAGACTGACTTCGTTCACGAATGAATAACCTTTTTTCTGAAAGAATTTTGGAAAACCAAACTCTGGATCATTAAAACATCTACATATCTTCGTTCCTCCAGAATTTGTAAAGCGTTTGTTCAACCTTGGATAAAAAGCAGTTCGCATGGTTCTATGTACAACAACGAAAGAGAAGCTTTTCTAGCTTAAAACGAGTAAAAAATGATCTTAGGTGGTGGCGAAAAAGCTGGTGTAATTGGACGATGGCTTAGGTAGGTAGGTGAGGCGGTTTGTGAACCCCAAGTAGCACTAAGTGCTGTTTTGCTACCACAACTCATTTAACCTGGTTGCTTAAGTTTGTCGAAGTGGAGAGTTTAGATCCAGCCTGTGGAATTTAGAAAGGTTATTAATTTCTTAGTGCTACTCTTCGAGACCTCCTCGAAGAAAGAATGGCTTTCCCATTTTTGAACTATCCGTGTAGATTGTTCAATTAGTGTCCCTGTTCACCCGTCCGTCTTGCCAATCTAATCTTGAAGGGCATTTTACTTCAAAATGTTTTGTAAAAAGCATTGTGGGAGTAATGTAACCCGTTGAGGGTGGTACTAGCTCTCTTGATAAAGCAAGCAGAATGTTGCTGTGGTCGTAGGGTCTCTCAGACCAGCATTCCGACTCTCTGAGTCTGATATGGCGCTATGTGCTGTGATGGTTGTGATGTGAAGGTCTAATGGTCAAATAAGGACTGTGAGGCGGTCTGTAGGTTTTGACACTGTGGTGCTAATGCATGCAGTTCCTTGGACTTTGTTAAGTTTGGTTATATTGTAAGCTTTTCTTACAGCCGGCCACAAAACTATTGACCCATAGAAGAGGATTGGTCATACCACGGCTTTGTGTACATCCCAAGGGTCAGTTTTGGTTGCCAAATGTTCTGTTGCAGGCATAGAAAGCTGTACATGCTTTCTTTACTCGTTGTTAAGTTTTTAGTTGAGTATAAATCCGCCACTGGCTATGCTGGAGTTTGCACTTTCGTCTGTTGCTTCGATTCACGTATTTTTTCTACGAAGTGTTTATTCGGCCGTTGATTTTTTACTGACTGACATTTACCGCGAGCAAAGCAAGCCACGTGCCTCAACTTGACGCAATATAAACTTCGGCATTTCGTTACGAAGGTAGTCGTGTCCTGATCCTGAACGACACGGCCGAATAGCAATAGGAAGACCCTTTTTTCATCCCTTCACTGTAGTTAGTATGAAGTACAAACCTATATGCATCCACTACTGGCGGCCTGTCAACTTGATACGCTCTCTCAAACGTATAAATGAACATTAGGCGCATTTCCACTAAACGTATCAATTACTCTAATAGTGAAGCTCCTTCAAATAACTTACTGTCAGTCATAGTTTAAGCACATATTTCGTCATCCTGTCTTGACAAATTACACTAAAAATATTTTTTTTTTAGATACGAGGTTCCTTATCGTCATCTCTGTCGTGTAAATCGAATGTTATAGCGGCACGTGCGCGTGTCATTTGTCATCATCTTGTTGACAGTATCAATAGTGTCCTATCTCAATCGAGACGACGGAAAACGCTATCAACTCAAGCGTTTTCCCCTCGCCCAATCGCTCATCATCGTCGATAGTTCTTGGCATTACATACATCGAAAGTGCATTCCCGCCCCCAACACTGCCCAAGGCAACTATGACTCCAGACTTTTATGCGCACTGAGCTGATCAGATCTTAATTGATGAAGTTCCCTCTTACATAATTTGCTTTCGATTAAAAATTTCCTTATTGCTGTCATCTTATTGCCATGACAGTGTCCTTTTGCTTCGTAGGTACTCCTGCGGGGTGTAATTTTGCTGTGACCAACGATGATGATGATGCTGACGATGCTGATGCCGGCAAAATAAACTCAATATCAATTCCCGCTCATCCTATATGCAGACCTAAAGTTTGGGCCACAGCCACACTCCTACCAAACTGAAGAGGAAGGACAACAACAAGCAGTATCAGCTGAAACTCCATTAATCACCCGCAGTGCTAAAGGGACCCACATTTGCATTTTATACAATTTATGAGGCTCACGTGACTTGCTAGATTTTCTTATTTATACTGCCAATTGGAGCGTTTGCATGCTTTCGTCGCTTGCGCGTCTTCTTTCATCTTTCCCCAGCTGGGAGGTATACGAGTATATATAGAAATTGTGCAAGGACATGCTGTCGTCTCCTACATCACTTCAATTTAAAATTAGAACAACATTTCAGTATTCCGCTGCTACTGCCGTTGCGTTGGTGTGGCAATGCCAATCTGTAGAACATTTCCATGGAGCAGAGTTATTTTTTTCATCATCATCATCATCATCTATGAGTCGTCTTCTAGGTGATGCTACCCGTACCCGCACACTCTATTGGGAGCCATCGTGCAGATAAGAATAATCATCTTACAATGTGTTGTATTATACACATGTGTGTGTGTTTTTGTGAGTGCGTGAAGACTTTTGCAGGGATTTTCCTAATTGAGGTTTTCAATTTATTCTCCCAGCAGTTGGCGGATATACGGATACATGTGTATCTACGATAGGTTTATGTGCGGGTAAGAGCTGCGAATCTCTTTGCATTTGTGCGAGAATGAGATTTTCTAAATCAGCGAAAGGAGCCAGCTTTGATTGATTACTATGTGACTCCATGTCTCCGTGGGGAATATAAATCACTCAAAAGAATTAACGCAGTAAGTGAGTGTAAAATGTAGAATGTTCTTTAATAGGACTGAAAATTACTGTCAGAGAGGTGCAGGGGGCGCCAGACCTTTATGATTTTGATTAAATTCAAATGAAGCAGGGATACAGGATGTGCAATAAAATGTTCTACAAATTAAGTTGAACTTACAATCTTACATTCATTCTGGATAAAATCATTATCTGTTGCTAGGGGGGACGTCAGCTACGATTGTTCACAGTTTCAAGTAGGGATAGATACGTTCCGAGCGTGAACGGAGAAACATTTCTATTAGTGCGCAGTAAAATTGGCGACAGTAAAATTGACTTGAATAAACGTATATTTGTCATTTTTTTCTTTTGTGACGTTTAGTGCCCAAATTCGATTCGACCGATTCAGTGAACGATCAACCAACACCCGTGGGTCAAGGAAACACAAGATCTGCCGAAAACATCGCCGCTTTGCATGAGAGTGTGCAGGAGAACCCTTTGCAGTCAATTTCGCATAAAAGAAATCTGCCTTTTGTAGACAAGATAACCAATTTCTTTTGGGCCTAATTGAATGATTACTGTTGTATCTATTTACAAGTCGGAGTTGCCCTGTCGGTGTCTCTTGGGAACAGGTTCTCGTTTAGTAGAGCCAAAAGATGGAGGTAGCGATGCTCTGAGATGTGTTGGGTTTGGATGGCTGAATGCATTCCCGAGTATTCTCTGGAAAAGTGTGACCATGTACTTTTCCAGGGGATGATGCTGGCTTCTTCGTAGAGTCTTGAGCTTCTGTTGTTTTTCTTTCGGATTGGATCGTATTGGAGTCCTGTGTAGAATTTTACGAGGTTTCTCTTAAAAATGGCCAGCTTTTTCATGTACGTCTTGGAAATGGTGTACCAAATGGGGAAACGTTAAGTTACTACCGGCCTGCTTCTTCATCAGCGGGTAGACTCTGATGAAACGCGAATGCTGCCTTCCTGAGAACAGTGTTCAGATGTGGGTTGAATTTAAATCGCTCGTTAAAGTTGACTCCAAGATATTTAATGTCGTTTGTGCGGTTGATAGCGCTGATCCATCAGGTAGTCTCAGCGTTACGTTACGACAATTGGTGGCTGACCGTCCTCTACTTCTTCCTCTAATTGGTCTTCTGATGCAGATTATTTCTGATTTGGCAGTGTTGATCCGTATGCCCCATTTTTGGTAGTATTCGAAAAGTTTCCTGACGTGGACTTCAACTCTTCGTGCTGTTATGGCTGGGGACATTGAGCTGCTATATATGGCGGAGTCGTCAGCGAAAAGGCAGCTGTTGGTTGTGTTCTCGAGCTGAAGCTGGTCGGGTGTGAAGACGTTGAAAAGTAGTGGACCCAATTTTGACCCTTGGGTTACACCCGGCTCTGATGCTTTTTGCTTGTGAATGGCTGTCTTCTATTTGTACAAAAAAAGGCTTGGAGTGAAGAAAGCTAACAATTATTTAATCTGTTTAAGTTTATGAATAAGTGCTTCAATCCACACAGAATCAAATGCCTTCTCCACATCTAGAAAGCATGCGATTGTGACTTGGTGGTTGTTGAGAGCCTTCGTGACATCATGGTGGAACTTCATTAACGGGTGCAACGTAGAATGTTTTTCCCGAAATCCAAATTGTATGTCCGATATGATGTTGAGTTTGTTACAAATATCTTTTACTCTCCGCAGGATGAGTTCCTCAAAATTTTGTCACACTACAAAGTAGCGATATCGGCCTCTGATGTTGTTGGGATCGCCTTTCTTCGGAATGGCTATTATTTTAGCGGTCTTCCATTTCCTAGTTGTTCATCACTAGCTAGATCATAATAGACTGCGGCAGCTTTTTCAGGACGAAATTGGATATTTTGTCCGGTCCAGTTGACTTTTTACAGTGACTGCTCTGAATTATTTCAACCATTTTCTCTGGTGTTGATAAGGTGTTATCATCCACGGGGTCGTCGGCTGGATTTGTGTCAGTGAATGCCATAGTTGCGGTCGTTGATCTTTCGATACTTCTAACTGTGGCATGGACTTCTGAGAGGAAAACAGGATCATTAGGCGGCGATGGGTTGAAGTTGCCTTCGAAGAATATTGCTAACGCTTCTGCCTTGTCATCAGGGGTGGTGGCGGTTCCAGAAGCCTCGTCTTTATTGGAGAACCCTTTATAGTCTTTATTGACGCATTCCCATATATTTAGATGTTCCCACTTTGTTCTTCCATATGTGTATCTTGGCGAATTCTCCAATGAACTTGCCGGCGAACGAAATCTTGTGTCGAGGAAGCGTATACGACAATGGAATCGTCTTCCTGTTATGGTAGGCTGAAACTTTCCCTGAGCCCTTGTAATGGAATGGGGGAGATATATTTCGCCCTGTGCTTCAAGGTGCTGCTGTCACTTTGCTGTCAAGTCATCTATACAGTCACAAAGTATCTAACTCCCTTTTGAGGTAGCTGCGAGGTGAATCCATCAGGTAATTTAAGAAAGTTATTGTCTTCTTCAGTGAAGATAGTTTAAGTCCAACAAAGCCGCTGGAGCTGGTGGCCTAACCTCCGAGCTAAGTGGCAGTCGATGACTTGGTTAGGAACATGCGGCAATTCATCTGTAAAATATGGTCAGAAGAAAGTATACACGATGAATGGAGCCTCAGCATTGTTTGCCCGATCCTCAAGAAAGGAGACCCTCTAAACTGCGCCAACTACAAAGGTATTAGTCTTCTTAACATCGCCTACAAGAACTTATCTGCCGTGTTGTTTGAACGCCTGAAGCTGTTCGTCAACAACCTGATTGATCCCTATCAGTGTGGCTTTAGGCCAGGAAAGTCCACAATCAATCATATACTCCCACTGCGGCAGATCTTAGACAAGGCGATGCGCTGTCATGTGATTTCTTCAACATCGTTCTTGAAAGAATAGTGCAAAACACAAACGCTAACACCAGAAGCGTTTAAAAGTCCGTCCATCTACTCGCCCACGACATAATCGGCAGGACGCAGCGTGATGTCACTAACGCGCGTTCGTGAGTATTGAATCGGAGCTCGGAGGCGGTGAAGAATACTAAAGAGTATCAATCTATGTCCCATATTAGAAATTATACCTTATATCGACCTTAAACGTCTTTCAACTATCAGTTTCAGTTGCAGACATTATTTGCAAACCTTCCGCGGATCCTGGCGAAAATTAAAAATTGTATAATTTCGCACAGCCCTAAGTCCCCCCACTATACATCCGAATGGTTTTTACCGTATGTCGACAATTCCATCTCAGTATACCTACACCTCACAAACAAGGAAACATAAATCCGTGTCCAATTTATTTCAATTAAACTTCCCATACCTTCTGCAGAATACAGAACAAATCAACCTCCATCCTCCTTTCGCAGGATTAAATCAGATCATTAATCTCGCCAGAAGTAAAAACTTAAACATTCAACGCTTCTGCCGGACACGCTCGTAGATCTCGCGCGATTTCTATCGGACAAATTCCCTTTTTGTTCGTCTGGTATACACCATCTTGCCTCTCGGTGGTCATGACCACTACCAATCATGTTTCCAACAATGGGGAGCACACACAAAAAAAAATATCCTGGATTATCCTTTAGCTTTGCACTTTCTTGCATTGTAAGTGTTAGATGGGAAACGGGTGTCCTAATGGACGCACACATACACCGACCATACTAGATAATTGAAGCTTCTGAACTGAGCAATAAAGAAGTTAATCCGAAATTTATATATACTTAACACTCTCCCACACACATGCCGGCCAGTATGGTGGAGAGAGAAAATATCCCATTTAGCAAAGGATACATGAGTCGGAATCCTATTCCACTCGGTCATCCTAAATATCCAGCTCGTCGTCGTCGATGTTGAAAGTGTGCGGACCATTGGAAAATCCCTATAAACAATGATATGATCCGAAACAATGGTGTCCTTTCACAGGACATTCGCTTCGACAAAAAGCATGTGCAAAGCGAAAGAAAACGACGAATCCAACGTAACAGTGGCAGAAAGAAAGGTTAAGGCGATAAGATTGTCGACAAGACATTAGCACAGCTTGAAGTTCAGGGATACTATTATGTATAAAACACCACAACACACGCACGCACACAGGACCTTTTAAAAATGTGTCCACCTCTGGAAAATATTTTATATCCCTTTGTGACGGTCAGTCAGGAATGGTAACTTAATTTCGAAATCGCATATAACCGGAGGGCGTTATTGGATAGTTGAAACCAAAGGGAATTGGCCGCCTCCACTCCGCAGACGACATACGAGCCGAGCATGTACATCGTGTGTCCTATAAATTGGACATTAGGTCCGGTTTTAGGTGATCCGCTTTGATGGGATAATTTCATTGTCAGTATAGTGTATTGAAAATATGAAGGTAAGATGGAGGATGGATAATGTCATTTGCTGTGTGGATGGGTAACTTAATTACCGTTTGGCATCCATACTAAGACCCCGTTCGTTGGCACATGTGTGTAGATCTCAGTTGTTTTCCAAGAGGGCGAACACACAGTAGAGGGAGTATGGGTTTCGACGTAACTTCGTTAAATGTATGGGAACAAAAAAAATCTAAATTTATGTGACCGACTTAAGTCTCTGGGAAAAGGGGTTCGCCTTCTGTGGATTGGATACTGTTGCCGTGGTGCTCTGCAGTGAAGGAGGATCACTGTTATGGGACGAGTGTATTTTTATTATTTTCCTGGGTCATTACAGAGTGGTGATTTAATTTACCCGCTCAGATGGAGATTTCTTGCCGAGTACATTTTCATTTTCATTTGTCACTTGACCATTATTTTGGCATAAAGGGAATCAGGATAATTTGATTCGTTGGTGTATTTTTATGGTCTTAAGCTGGCAAGGATATCATGTGAACATCGTGCCATTTGTTTTGATATTCTTTTGGTTATTGGATTTGAGTTTATGATGGTGAGCAGGTGATTAGTATAATGAAGCTGGGTATTACAGCTGAGCTGAGCTGAGCATCCTTGAGGTGTGCTACTTCGTTAAGGCTGTTATCCATTTGTCACAAAAAAAGGGAATACTAAGCTGTTACGCAAATTGGTTTGCAAATCAATCAACACTCGATGGAACAATAGACATTTTTCCATGTACGTATAGTTGTGTTTGTGTTACATTTTCAGAACGATGCGGGAATGACTTAAGTTGTGCGGGGGATTGTTATCTTGGGGATCTAGATCTATACAATTTTCTCGCAATGACGTCTATCTACCTGTTGATATAGGTACTCTGATCGAAACGTACAAGTCAGTAGGTATTGGGTCGGTTGGGCATGAGAATTCGGCGTTGGAGAGAGACAATCCAGCGCACATGAATCGTTCGCCCCCTCTTCAGCAACAAAGAAAAAAAACCATCCTTCCCACCATTGCACTCCCTAGCTAATCATAGACAGTATTCCCCTCTTTAGCAAACAAAGCTATACAAAATCCAGTAAAAACAACAGCCCAAACATCTAGCAAGATTATCATCTAACAGTAAATACAGCACTAGCGATGTGACCAACACAACTCACAGCAAAAAAAAGACCAACACAACCCACAGCAAAAAAAAAACCAACACAACTCACAGCAAAAAAAAAAAACAAAATCAATCTTCCATCGCACAATCATCTATATCTCTCGCGCATAGTCTGTCTCTCTCTCTCTCTTTAATGCCGAATTCCCATGCCCAACCGACCCAATACCAGAGTATATCCATTAATGAGTAGGGACACTCTCCACGTGTTTCTTATCAGTTTACAATTTGCAGTACACATACACGAGAAATAGACGGCACTAAAAGTGCTCTAGTAAAAGAGGGATGGAAGAGTAGTCGAACTATTTCAAAATGTGGTACAGGGTGTGACGTAAAAAAAAGCAAAATCAATTTGTAATATTTCTTATTGAACATTTTATATCTAATATATATTCACACGTGTGCTACACTTAAATATTTTTGTTTGTTGGTACATTTTTTGTTATTTTTATTGAACTGTTTTAGAATAAAGTAAACCCGTACTCAGACGTAAAATTTGATAAGAAATTCCTTATTTTGATTTTTGCAACAGTTGTAATGAAATTCATTTTTCAAAAAGTTAAAAATATTCCCCTCAAAATTATTTAGGTAGTACATATTTGGAAAACAAGAAATAAATTTTTGTTCAAGATTCTCTAACGAGTCTAAAAATTCTTGATTGGGCCGTGTCAATTTCGCATCTTCATATTTTTTAAAATCTGTAAAAAGGGAGGAAACGTTAAGTTGTGGACTCAATTTTAACTCACACTTGTGGTTTAGGCGGTGTTGTAAACAGAAAAAAAGAAACAACTGAGTTAAATCAAATCGGAGATAGCTGTTATTAAATAATAATATAATTTAATATTTTCATTTTTCATTGCGATAAAATACTTGGAAGTGAACGGACCTTCACTTAATTTTTTAGTTCTCAGCAACTAGGGTTCTCAAAAAATTTATAAATAATTTTCAATATTAATTTTGTTATATAATAAACTTTATTCATATAAAAGAAAATTTATCATTAATAACAGGCGGTATTTTTTTAAAATATAACCTACGAAATAGTAGAATGCATTATCAATACCAAAGTCCACAGTTTTATAGTCAGGTTCAGTTTTGAAAGCGTAAACCAAATTGTCCTTATTTTGTTTTTGTGGTTCCATCTGCACTTCAATGTCTGGAAGTTCCAAGTTAGCAGTTGGCTCACAGTTTCCACGTGTAATATCTTCCATATACTTTGCCGAAAAAGATCTTTTAAATGAACAGATGAATTGAAATGGAGTCAGCAACTTGTTATTTCCCCCTCGGTTACGTAAAACAGCAAAAGTGTTTTCCAAGCAATCTTGATTAAGATTTCTTGTTAAAAGAAACTTAATACCGTCTTCTTTTATTTCTGTAAAAATGCCAATTAAGGCATTTATATTCTGTTGTCATCCTTTTATAAAACGCATTTTTTTAGTTACATTTCTAGAATTTTCATGAAAAGTCATATTTTCAAAAAATAAATTCATTTCATGCAAAAAAGTAATTTGTTCCGGGTTTGCGAAAAATGGCCTTCTGAATTTTTTGGATTCTCGAAATTTAAATGAATTGAAAATATCAAATAACTTATCTATTTTGTCAATAATTTCAGCGGTATTAATAGCTGTTGAAGATACAGCACCGTGACTAGCTAGAGTATAAATAGGTACCAACAATGGTCGCTAATTCCTTAGGTAACATAATTCTTGTTTTTTCTAAATATACTTTTTCCGAATACTTTTCTTTTTTTAGAGTTTCAATTTCCTTTTTTAAATTTTCACACTCTTTTTTCAAATGAAATACCTGTTCACTTTCCGCAAAAGACGTCTGCGTCGATTTATGACCTTTCGGTGATATTTCTATGATAACGTCAATAACCCCTTTCGCTGCAAAACCTTCACTAAGAAGTTCATCCTCTGCTTCTACTGGAGTATTGAACGATTCATTATTTTGAATATCACCTGTTTCCGCTTCTTCTGCCACAAAGCTTAAACTCTCCTTCATTTAGACATTTTCATTAAGAGGAACATGTTCAAACCCCTCTGTTTCGTTAGACGTGACTGAGTGATCAATATTACCTAAGAAAATATAATTCATCAAGTTTATGTTATTTTACACTCAGTGTTTGTTATTACCTTCTGTTATATTGGAAATATTTTTCAAAATGTCCAAATTAGGTGTTGCCGACCATTTTAAGCGCATCGTTGACTTGCCATACATGTTTTTTCGAGAAATGTCTTTCGCAGATCCTAGAATCCCCCGAAATTTTTTCATGTATTAAGTGTTGTTTGTTTATGATATTCAACCACTTCGCTTTTCTAAAAAAAATTAAGAAATACAACACAGATTTATATTCATTCTTCCCCGATCTATAACTTATATTGCTTACCTCTCACTATTATCCGGTATTTTGAAATATTTAACTCCAAAATTTTCTTTCTGCTCTCGCCCACACGCCAAACATTTAACATAATGTTTTCCCATTATTGTATTTAAAGTTCTTAAACTATGTAAACTTGCACTTCAACTTTTAATTTTCACTATTTTTAATTGTTTGCCACACGCACTGACACTGAACACCCTTTATTTCGTCAATTGATGGTAATGAACGACTGATAACAATCCAACTCCAGGTCGCCTTTAAAAATACGTGCGAAAAAAATGTAAACAATCCCCTCTACAACCAACCTAAGTAATTAGTATGACCATCTGCTGTGAATTATATTACCTAAAAAGTGCTGGCAATAAAACTTAAAATCGTAAAATATGGTAATTAACGAAGTCGTAGCAAGGCAAAAGGGTTGAATTTCGTGATAGAGAATGAAATATTTCTTTTTCATGTCCATAACAAAGACCATTTAATCAATAACCAATGGGAAAAACTACAAAATTTGTTTTTTATTACCAATTCTACGAAAGCAAAGCTGGTTACCTGATCAACCTGCATGGTTGAGAGAAAATACTAATATACTGACATCACTTCAGGTCGCCTTTAAAAATGCTTTATGAAAAAACCCACAATCGTTTGTCGTACGCAGCAAGCCCCATGTAGTGGTACAGGCAAAATGTGTTGTGTACCCTTTTTTTCTCAAGCAGTCGTTGTATGCTGGTAAAAAGTATTCTTTCGACCTGCTTCCACTTATTGTATGATTTTTTCTGCATTTTGCTTTGTGGTAGTAGGAAATGCATATGTAGAGAGAGTGTCCCTACTCATTAATGGATATACTCTGCCCAATACCTACTCAAGTCTAAGAAGAAAAAAAGTCTGCTCAAAAACCAATAGTATTTCCAACAGTAAATGAAAAAATAAATCGTCCATCATGAAAACTAGTTAAAACAATATAGGCCAAAAATGTAAGGCCTTGTCAAGAAACACTAAGGAGACTCTATATAAGACCCTCACCATCCCCGTCCTGCTCTATGTCCCATTAGAAGCATGGACGTTAACAAAGGCGAATGAAGATCTCCTTGGTCCTTGGTCGTTTCGAAAGCAAAATTCTCCAAGTCATTTTTTGCGTTGACTAAAGTTCTCCTCCAAATTTAACAATGAATTCTACGAGCTGTACAGCGATATCGCCCTGGTCAGAAAACTATGTATCAGTCGACCAAGATGGCTAGAACAAGTAGAGCGAATGGACACCAACGATTCGGCCCGAATAGCCTTTGATTCCAACCCGGAGGGACAACACATTAGAGCAAGACCTTGCCTTAGGTGTCGCACACAAGTGGAAGGGGACCTCAATCAACTTGGAGTGCGCACTGGAAGTAGAAGGCTAACTACTAGATCGGGCTAACTATAGAGCGTGTTTGTTGAGGTCACATTTTCAACCCGGACTGTAGCGCCATCTAAGGCTTCCAAAACCTCCCAAACTCCGCCAGTTATGAATGACTTGTAGACCTTATAGCCAAAACAGACGAATACCATAAATTACCCTTTTTTGAGGTATGGGCCTATTCAGCTCCTTCTGTGATGAAATCCCTAAAATTAAGCCCCTGCGATTAAAATGTTAGCATGTCACATATCCATCAGTTTTCTTACTGCTGCAACGATCATTGATCCTTTTCAATGACATATACCAAACGCCAAGAAGAACTTACTCTTCATGTCGAAGCAGAGTATCTTTCGCAAGGTTTTGAATTATGCGTAAAAGCTGGCTCTACGAACAAAGTCCCAAGCGGAACTAACTCCCACCAGCCAAAATGAACTAAGTCCCACCAAATATGCAGAGGGATTGAATTCATAAGTTTGTGAGATAGTTCAGTTCATTGTGAACAATTTCTCAATGAATTAACAAACTGGAATGATTTCTCTTATAACTTTTAATTTTATGGCACGTTGCGGTTAGATGGTCACGTTTGGTACCAAGCATTCAGTGATACAACCCTTCATATCGGGGTTTTTGAGTACAGAAAACTAGCCCAGAATTTGGCGATTCAATATCCTCTAAGAGATGTTTCGTAATTCCATTCCATGTGCTGAATGGCCATAAATTTAGTATTTTTCAAAAGACACTTTGCTCAAGCTGGTTGAGAGCCGTCAAAAATGTATGCGCCTTGAGATCCGCACCCACCAGAAGCTTCCTCAAAAAATGTGTTAGAAAACCAAAATTCTTAAAAAAGTGTGGGCACCTTATTTTTGAATTAAATAAATCCTTTGGTAAAAGCATTGATGGCAATGAAAATACCCTCCTTCTTTTTTGAATTCCTTTTTTTTTTTTTTCTTGGAATCTATGGAAACCTTTCAGAGAGAAACAAAAATACCATTCTTTAGATTGACACACATACTCCCATTGTAGTCTATTGTGCGTCAAAGGATCACTTCTATTTGTTGCTAATAGGACACACTCTTCATCTTCATTCATCCGCCACTCAAGGCTGCGGATATGGAAAACGCCTAAGAACAATGCCAAACCATTGTTCACTTTGGCCAAGTGTGTTGTCACGTTTTCTATCCTTCAGTTGATAACGTAATGATTTTTTGAGTTTCGCTTGCGATGCTGCTCCGAAGTGTTGTCAAACGAATCACCACCCCCAAACACAATTGGGTGGTTTATTTCCAGTTATTCCTCCTTTTTGTGGCTTTCTGCCTCTTTCTGTGTGTTTGCCTTGCAAAAACTAGCAATTTCCAAGTAATCATTGTCATTTGAATTGCTTTTGTGAGAAGAGCGTGTTGTTTTGCCATCACATATACAACCCCCACATATACAACCCCCTGTTGTTATTATTTTCTCAATTGCGTTTCGGATTGTGGGTCGGTGGGCGCTGATGCTCCGCAACAATTGTTAACAGGTGTAACGCGTCGCTGACGACGGCGGTACTTCAACAATGAAGTGGGGGCGTGGGGGAGGTTTTTGCAATTTTACATCCTTCCCGCACATTGCATCACTTGCAGTCCCTTGGCGGATATTAAAATTTTCAAAATGAATGAATTTCTAGTTTAACTGCTAGTTGTTGGTTGTGCGCCTCTCTATTCATCAAGCCTCAACACTTTGCGGCGACGACGGGAGACGGTGGAGGGTCACATTTCTGTCTTCACGCGAAAATTGCCTATATATTGGAGTGGGTTAGAGCGTGAACAGAGAAACTGTGGTTGTTGGAGGGGGGGCGGAGAGCTGATTGCCTCTGAATAAAGTGCAGATACTCTTTTGTTGGTGCCGTGGCTGTTTTAAAGTCCAACTCAGAAGATATGCCTTTTGTGATCGATGTATTGCACATATCGAGAGGTGCCAGAGTGTTTCCGTTGTTGATGACACTATTCGAATGACAAGTGGAACACTGCCAAAGATGTGTACGTATAGTATCACAGACCACTCTCACAATAGAGAACAAATCAGAACAAGTCTCCTTTCAGTTTTTATTATGGGGGTGTCGGAAAAGTGCAAAATGAATCCCGTCGATATGGAGCGTGAGTGTGAGTCCTGTAGTCTGTGCAACAGACGCAGGAAGTTTGCTTGAAAGGATGTCAATTGCGGTTACATGAATAATAAAGTAGAAAACCCTTAAAACGATAGGAAGAGGAGCAAATATTCTTTTTCCAAAGCAGTGTCAATGTATTGAACATGATGGGGCATTTGGAAAAAAAATTACCTAAAAAACTAAAAAGAAAGGGATACAATAACCTGAATTAGATTCAAATCAGTCATACATAAAGGGGCCTTTTCATAGAAATTTGTCTTGCGTTGACAACCGTCAAACGAACTGTAAAATAAAAATGACAAAAAGTGTCTGCAAGGCAAAATTTATGACTATAGAACAGCCTGTACTAAGCCGACTGTTGATGATAGTACGGAAGAGGAAAGTGTCCTTAGTTTTCATCATCATCATCATCATCATCATTTTCAATGGTCCGCTTGTCCATTCCGTAGGTCGCGGCTGTCGGTTGCTCAAGTGGACCCTCCATAGCTCTCGATCCTCCGCCATCGACTCTAAATCATCAAGAGCAATCCCCATACGGGTATAGGAGAGATTATGGACTTGATCTAACCATCTCATCCTTGGTCTACCTAGAGGACGCCTACCCGATGGTACGGATTCCATAGCACGTCGTGGAATCCTGGTCGGGGACATGAGACTCAGATTTGTTCACGTTTACCTTCATCTCAGCTTCAACACAAACGACTACAAACAGATGTTCAACTGCGCACTCCTAGTCGGTTGAAGTCGCCTGCGACTTAAGACGAGGTCTTCCTCTACTGCGTTGTCCCTCCGGGTTAGACTTGAAGACTCTACGAGCCGGAGCATTTGTTTCCATCCGCTCTACATATCCCAGCCATCTTAAACGACTGACTCGCAGTTTTTTTAACCTGGTCGATGTCGCTATACAGCTCGTATAGTTCGCCGTTGAATATCCTTCTCCAAAGCCCGTCAACGCAAACAGGACCGAAAATTTTACCAGGAATCTTTCTCTCGAAGCGACCGATGATACTTTCATCCGCTTTAGATAGAGTCCAAGCTTCAGCGTTCCCACAATATGGCAGATTAGGATCTTGTATGCGATGTTAAGCAGGCTGAGGTACCTCTGTAGTTGGCGCAGTTGAAAGGGGTCTCGTTTCTTGTGGACCGGGCAAATGATGCTGCCTTTGTCATTTTACTGGTAAACAGCTATTTCCTTTCTATACCCTTTATATCTCAATAAGAAAATAGACCTTTTTAGTTATTTGTTATCGTCATTAACATTTTCATTCCTCAGCTTCTCATTCTTCACTTTTGTTTGATTTCAGACGGAGCGGCTGTGGCAGAAGTTGAGGTTGGGATTTTGCGTGCTGTGGAAATTCAGCCTTTAGTCAGGGTCTTTAGCTGTGCAGTTGGAAATTCCCAGAACTAGGATTCACAGAACTCTACAGAGTAAAAGATTAAATCCTTCCCATTTAACACCGGTACAGGATCTACTCCAAGGAGATGCTCAAAGAAGAGTGGAATTTTTGTCAGTGGCTACTGCGCAAACAGGCAGAAAACAGGAACTTCCTCAAGAACATTCTGTTTACTGACGAAGTGCAATTCACAAGAGATGGGGTTACAAACCGCCACAATTTTCACCATTGGTCAGAACCCAATCCCCTTATTTTAAAGGAGGTTTATAGACATAACAATTGCTAAAGAAAGACCAGCAGCCCACTGGTGAGCAAACCAAATTCAATTTAGACTATGATAAACAATTGAGGATAACGATTTTAGTTGGACCAAAAGGTGGCATCTTGTTTGCAACTCATATCAAAAAAGCAACCCCTTTAATGAGCTTAATCATTCTGATAGCAAATAAAACCTATCTACATAAGTGATACAGCTGTGGCAGTTTATGCCTGTACATATGTGTTCGTTGAATGTGTGTTTGTTGCACTTTGCCACTCAGTATAACAAACGAAAAAGTTCAATTTATTACAAACAAAATTAAAAGCCCAACTCTCAATAATTGAATGAAATTTCAAATTAACCTCTTAGCCATCTCATAATTATAATAAAATATTTGTGCCATCCGGATCTAACAAGTAACAACTCGCTTTGCAACTGTAAATAATTGAAGAATCCGTGCCCGTCTTTATACAGGCCATAGACATATTCCTACCCCGAAGCCCAAGGAGAGCTGTAAATTCGCTTCGTCAAAACAAAAGAAAATCCACGCACCCGTTGGTCCGTAAAATCCACAAATAATTTCCATTTTATTGCAAATGAATAGTACCGACCGAAGAAATAGTTTCGATTCAGTAATTCAGCAGAGCTACAACCTATATACAACCGTCAAAGCATGGAGCTTAATGAAAAGCCCGAGAGTAAACACGTCGACAAACGACCGACACCCCATCAACGGAACGGAACTAACTTTATATTTGCAGTTGGTTGCGAATTATACCAAAAGCCACCCCCTCTTGTCCTGTATTACGGATAACATTGGATACCCCATACCATTCACTCCAGATATTACAGGAACAGTAAGGAGTTCAGGCCGCATCCTTGAACTTTTCCAATTTGCCATTGATTCGAGAAATGGCAGCAACAACAAAATTACAATAAATTCCGAATTCTATTACAAATGAGAATTTTCTCTAATTAGTGAAGTTCTACGAACGACCATAGACCACCACCATCCGAGGAACTAGGGTGTATAATCGAACAACGACAAAGTACATAGTTATCCTTCGAAATGGACTCTTGATTCCGTTCCGTGCTGATATTGCAGCAGCAGGAGGAAAACACATTCCATTTCCGCAACTGAGTTTGAGAGTTTCTTTTCAAAAGAAGTCAATGAGCATATACAAAAAAAAACCCCGACCAACGGACGACGGGTATCCGAAATTATAGAGAAGATACAACTTTGAACCTTTTGTGGCATATTAAACGGGGTTTGTGCCAGAGCAACCATCATCATCATCATCATCGTCATTTGGGGTATTCGCTTGTGAAAATTGTACCCACGCGTAGGAGATGAAAATATTTTTTGTTGTGCCATCCTTTTTGCAGAGATTAATTTTAGCTGCTGCCAGGACGACCAAAAAAGGATCTCTTTGACGGTATTTTCTGGTGAAAATATGGCCACATCTAGAGTGGAAAATAGGCCTCTAAATGCCAAATGACTTGTTGGCTTAGCCAAATTGTCATGTTAATTTATTTCGAAAGCAGAAAAAAAAAACCAACCCACGTTAGTGGAGCGACATCTGTACAAAGAGGATACGGAGAGATGCCGATAAGAAGATACAGATGGGCAGATAATTAAATTATTTATTTTCCAACTGAAACGGATACGACAGAAGGCGCGCTCTACTGGTGTTGTCCCTTTATTTGTTTAGATAGCAAACCAACCCGTTGCGAGACGTTTCGCTTGACTTTGAATGTTGTGTGAAATGCTTTACCAATTAAAACGAGCACGCCTCAATGGGTTTACGAGTGGGGTGTTGTAACAGCGCTGTTGATAATTAAATGATGAGCAAATCGAGAACAGCTTCCTGTTTCGAGTACACAAATTATAGAATAAGATACTTGCTTTGAGATTTAAATTTGATACAGGGGAACGGGGATACCAGCTGAGAGAAGAGTCGAAAATAATGAGTCAAGTTTTTTGCATTGGACAGGACTGCATCCTTAGACAAGATGCAAGCAGATGTTTGTGCTTCAAATTCACAGCCGTAATTAATTAATTAATAGGGGCTTAGAAATTTAAGCTTACATAGGTAGCTCGTGTAAATTGATTGATTAATTGACGAGCTGTGTTTTAAAGAGAAACAAAAAGTAACCTTATTAGTTTCGCTACGATGTCTCACCGACTGTCTGTCCGAACCCACTAAGACCAATTTGCACTCAAGCTACATGACCAAGCACTATATACAATATACGTACATACTTCTAAATAGACCGACAGGTTCCGTACACCTCTCTCTATCTGTGAATACTTGTCAAAACAAATTGTCAAAGCATGCCTAAGGTATCCCATGAATCAATCAATGGTGGGTTCAAACTGGTCCTGAACCTGTTCCGACATACATTGATTTCGTATTCTCAACGTCAATACTGAACGAAGACTGAAGGTAACAGACGGGACAAGTAACTTTCTATCAACCCCTTTCCTTTCAAAAACTAAATAACTTTTACAACTGTCTAGTTCCTAGGCTAATTGACTTTGCTGCGGGACATAATGTTACTATAGCTAGCACAAGGTTGCGATCGACGCAAGGAACTTTGCGGGCGGCCAACACAGACTCGGACCACTACCTCGTTGTAGCCAAGGTACGAAGATATACGTACACAACAACGAGGAAATATTGTGAGGAGATTCAACGTTGAACGGCTATACAAACGCAAGAAACTTTTGCCGATCGCGTCTCCTTCAACATCTCGGGAAGTCATGTAGAGCCAGAATCAAGTGCTGAAGACCAGTAGCATCGATGCCAAGAATCCATCAGAAATGCCGAAACTGATGTACTTGGTTTCACAAAATCACCACCACGAAACTTTTGGTTTGATTAAGAGTGCCAGCAAATACATGCAGCAAAGCAACTCGCCTTCAAAGCGGTGCTGCAGAGAAGGACAAGAGCAGCTCGTGAGCTCTACGAGCAAAAGCGAAGAGAAGAACACCGGCTTCTATGGAAGAAAGAACATGAAAAGCGCTCGATCGAGGAAATAGAGAGGTATTACTCCAGGACAGCGTTGTTATATGATCTTAATTATCTTATTTTCTAAGATATTGAGGTGGTCTCCAGATGAGAAGATATTCACTTAATTTTAATGCATTTTTTAAGATTTGGAGAATTTTAATAAGATTTGTTAAGATATTAGCTTTAAAATAAAAATTGAATTAAAATAAACTTACTTCGAATATATTCTTCATATTCTATTCTTCATATTTTTGGGATTGAAAATGCCAATTTTCTCAGATTCCTAAATATGCGTTCAATTCAATTTTGCATAGTCTTAGCTCTCAAAATTGGTTGCCAAACATTAATGGCATCGATTGTAATTTTAGTTTTCAAATTACACCGATAATCTATTGAAATCGGCGATTCTGAACGTTTTAAATATTTCGTATGTTTTAATTTTTTTTTAATTCTGCAGAGTCCCAGTTATGTTGTAGTGTGAAGTTGCATATTTGTAGAGTATATCACAATTCGGTTTCAGTATGATTTAAGCAGTTGCAATAAAGCTGCGAACGACTAAGGCTGTCAGACTGTCAGAATTCAAAACTATTCAAAACAATCACTTAAAAAGAGTCTGATGATGAATTAGTGGTGCAGTTCGAAATAGCTATCATTCCTACCAAAGTGACTGTGTCTACGAGTTGTTGTTAATGTAATTCTCCCAAACAATAATTCAGAGACTGCAATTCGACATAATTTCCCAACAGAAATTGTCAGGGTCAATCCCAAACAAGCGAGAATCGTTGTTACTCCTCGCTTCCCCACTCAACGACTAAGGCTTTAACATTTTACCCAGTACAGTAGAAATTTTGCATATAAATATACCGTTCGAACTGAGTTTTCAAAACTGGTAGATTCAAAAACAGAACATATCTTAAATATATGTACCTTCAAAAACGCTGCACATGTACCCTAGAAAATAGGGTACATATTCAAAATTTCTTTAGGTATATGTATAACAGTATAACTGTCATTTAAGATGAATTAAGATATGAAATCGAAAGTTGTAAGATCTAGAAAAAATCGTTATAACAACACTGCTCCAGGAACAATGTTCAGAAGTTTTACAAAAAGGTATTAAAAGAACGTGTCATGCCAACAAGACCTGAGCAGAGACCCAAAAAAATCCCTTTTCTACAACTTCCCAGAAAAGAAAATTGCCCACCCTTGTAGAGACGAAAGAGGAAACCTTGTAATGGAGTTACAATCGGTGCTGAGGACATGGAAAAACCATTTCTGGAGACCATTAAATGTCGAAGACGATAGAAATTCCTCTGTCAGGCAGAATGATCCGCTCAACCTGGGCAATGAAAGCCAAGAATTCCGTCCACCTTACCAAAATGAAGTGAGGATAGCAATATCCAAGCTGAACAAAAAATGTTGCTGAATAGGCCGGTTTAACTGCCGAGCTTTTCAAGGCGGCGGGAGTTGGCTTAGTAGAGTGGATACACTAACTCGTCTCCAAGATTTGGTCAGAGGAAAGTATGCCTGATGAATGGAGCCTCAGCATTGTTTGAAAGGAGACCCTCTAAACTGCGCCAACTATAGAGGCATCAGTCTTCTTAATATTGTTAATATGATCCTATCTGTCATACTGTGTGAACCACTGAAACCATTTGTCAACTGATTGGACCATATCAGTGCGGTTTTAGGCCCGTTAAGTCCACAACCGACTAAATATTCACACTACGGCAGATCCTGGAGAAAACCCAAGAAGTCCAAATCGATACGCACAACCTGTTTACCGACTTTAAGGACGCATATGAGAGACGAATTTATAGAGACGAGTTATATAGATTCAAGTCTAGTTTTGGCACCAAAGCCAATTCTCGTCAAATTGTGCAGAATGACGATAGAGAACGCTCGCTGCTCCTTAAAGGTCGGAAACAATCTCACCGAGACCTTCGATGTGAAAAAAGGATTTAGACAAGGTGATGCGCTGTCATGTGACTTTTTCAACATAATTCTGAAGAAAATTGCGCGAAACTCGCAGCCAACACCAGGGGCACAATTTTCCAAAAGTCTGTGCAACTACTTGCATACGCTGACGATATGACATAATTGGCAGAACGCAGCGAGCTGTCACTGGTGCGTTTGCAAGTATTAGCACAGAAGCGGCAAAAATGGGTTTAGTGGTGAATGAGGGCAAAACAAAATATATGCTGTCAACAAGAAGGGACACGGAACATCGACGAATCAGAGAACGTCACGATCACGATAGACAGCTATAAATTTGAGGTAGTTCGGGACTTTGTCTACCTGGGCGCCGGTATTAACTCTGAAAATTACATCACATCAGAAATCAAGAATTACATTTGTCAAGCGCTGTAACTTCGGCCTAATAAGGCAATTGATTAGTAAGGCCTTGTCGAGAAACACCAAGGGGACTCTATATAAGACCCTCATCATCCCATCAGTCCTGCTTTATGGCGCAAAATTATGGGCGGTATCAAAGGCGGATGAAGACTTCCTTGGTCGCTTTGAACGCAAAATTCTTCGAGTGATTTTCGGTCCCATTTCCGTTGGCGGGCCTTGGAAAAGGAGATTTAACAACGAACTCTGCGAGCTGAAAGTCGTCTAAGATGGCTAGGGGATGTAGAGCGAATTTATACCAACGTTCCGGCCTGAAGACTCTTCGATTTCAACCCGTAGAAGAATCGTCGTATGCCGTACTCAACGAAGACAAATCAACAGAAAAGCATATCCTTTGTTTGGCTATAAACGCGCAACACATCTGCCATAACTACCATAAACCACCGCCCTTAAATTTGAATAGCGCCTACGAGTATGCTGATGTACTCAAAGTGCTTTATCTTTCCCCCCAACAACCTCAGAATCAGGAATATATTCAACATCTATTAATAACTGACATCGAGACGTCAAAAATAGCACAATTTGTCAGTCAGGCTTTTCATATTTAGTCCCCGAGTCAAAAAATTAATAAATCATTGCCAGTAATTTGCACAATTTAATTAGCCACGTCAAGAATTTGATACAATTCTCTAGAGCTAACCTCAAAACACGTGCTGCACAATTATGTAAATTGGCTGCAATTCCAAGCATCAGTTATGCAACCGCACTGATTATGTATTTCCTCTATTCCAGGATACATATACTCACAAAAAAAAAATAAAACTTTGGTAAAACGAAAATCAGTTCAGCTATCAGTTTCAGGTGTCCGACACCTCCGGCCAAACTCAACACCAAGTCAAGTTAATTGCTTTCACATTTTCTTTATTTTGCGAAATTTATAAACATTCACCCACAACTTTAATGAAATCTCTCTCCACTCAGTTGATTCGTATATATAGCTACGTACGTATGGAATGCCTTTCCTTTTGCCGGGTTATAACCAAACCATGGTGAATTTATTTAACTTATATTACCTTTGTCGTTTTATATGGTTGCATGGTTCTTCGGGCTCCACATAGTGCCCGGTGGGATAATTAACTTCTTTTAATAGCAAGACAAAAGCAGCAGAACACTATGGAGCAACCATATAGCCAAAGTGAATGGAGCCAGTGCTGTGGAGATGATGACAAAAGTGTTCAACTTGTATGTCCTTGCTTTGGTACAAGTTCTTTGGGGTGAACATAATGAATGTTGTGTCGGTCAGAGAGAATGATTTTATTGCTTTATGAGTGGAAGGAGTTTTTTTTTTCTCCGAAAATAATGTCCTTTATTGCATTTTGGCTGGTGTAGTGGGATGTAAGCGGACTTTTCTTTAGATTTGTTACAAACAATGGGCTATCACATGTATTACAAATATTTACAATTGGCTATTAAACTGTTCTTAATTGGAAAATCTAAAAGAACATTTCTATATGGAAAAACTAGACAAAATGTAAGAGCTGGCAGGCAAAAGCTTCGTCAATGCATTGGCATAAGGTTCCTCTAGATCTGAGTTCCCCAAAGTGTGCTCCGCCATGAACATCCTAGTGCTCCGCGAAAAAATGGGAGAAATATGAAAATTCCATTAATTGTGTGCTTCTGAAACGTTGTCATTTTGTTCGCAGCAATGGAATTTGTGTATTGATTACACATCGTGTACTCCAGAACTTTAGAGCTATCAAACTAGAAACGAATCAATGGCGTTGATAGCGAAAAGATTTGGTTGTTCTTAACAGCTTGTTTTCGGACAAATACAAGTTTCTACGAAGACCGAAAGTTTTGAGAGGATTGGACGCAAAACTACTCCAAAGAAAGATTTGCCGGACAAGAAGAGCGAAGGGAGAATGTTGCACCTAAACTCCATCAAGAGCTTACAGCCAGGAATGTTAGGCGCTGTGCGGTAAAACAAAATCCTCCTATTCCACAAAAAACACTTTATCAACAAAAACCTAAGGACGAGCCGGAATTTCGAAAGGCTCCACTTACAAAAATCATTCCAATTTTAAAAAAAAAGTTCTTTTGAGTGCCCAATCCAAGTTTAATTTATTTGGATCTGATGGAAAAGTGTGTGTAAGGCGTCCTTAAAACAAAGAGTTGCAGCCAAAGTCCACGCTTCAGACCATAAAGCATGGAGGAGAGAAAGTAATGGTCTGCGGTGCAATCTCTTGATTCGATGTTATATATATAACTTTCGAGAGATATTCGAATCAGACCACCATTGTTGGGTCTGTTTTCGTCTCCCTACCACTATAAACCTTACCCAGAGAGACTCTCTGGACTTCTCCAGAGTTCTTCCCTGGAGTTATAGTTCCTAGTGTTAACGCTAGCATCTGTTTATTTATTTATTTATTTATTTATTCTCTCAAATATGCTTACACAGTAAGAATACACTTATATGTGAGATCTGTTTCATCCAATGGGACTCGGCCCAATGTTTTCCCAAGATCCTCATTCTTCTGCCAGCCAAAGCTGGACATTGACACAATATAGGTGCCGCTGTCTCAGATTCCTCCAGGCATAGCTTACAAGTATCATCCTCCCTAAGGCCCATCTTCGTTAAATGAAATTACCATGACCTGTAGTTAACACCACCACCCATTTCAATGTTCCTCGACTCATGCTTAGAACCATTCTCTGAGTGGAGCAGGTCGGCCATTGTATTGCCATTTCAGCTTGTCTACATTGTTTCACGGTTGACCACCTTCTCAGGTGTTCTGCCGTGATCCATTTGTGAATCAGCTGTTCTACCATTCCTCTACCAATTGGAGAGAATGGTTCTGGTCCCAGCAACTTTTTTTATAAGGGTCGACCCTTGATCAACGCATGCTTATAAAACCATATTAGAGAACAGTAACATCTGATTTCTAACACTACAACGATCCTTAGCATACTTCGCGGAGAGTGAAGCAATAGCTTACAGATAAAACAAAATTAATGTGTTGGATTGACCCGCACAAAGTCCCGACCTGAACCCAATTAAAAACTTGTGGGCTGACCTCAAAAGTGCATTAGATTTAAGAGGCTATAAAGAAACAAAGAAATGATGACGAGCTTTTCGAAAACATTAAGGGGGTCTGGAACTATATACCATCATATTAGGATGCCAGATGGGCGCAGTGGTGAGTGTGCTGGACTACTGCGCGAGGGGTCCCAGGTTCGGTCCCCGGTAAAACACAAATTACATCTTGAGTTTTTTTCCACTGCGCCACCTATCGCTAACGTCTGACAAACTTCCGAGACTACAACTGTCCTGAAAAAGCTTCTCAAATCAGCCGTTCGGAATCGACATAAAATTGTAGGTCTCAAAAATAAAAACTCACAAAACAATGGTTGTGAGAAGCTAGTCCTAGAGTGCTTATACGGACCTGTTGCGCCCATATCCTATATCGCAATATCGGCGTCCGCTAAGTTGAGCTACCTATTTAGAGCAAAGAGGTAGCTCAAGCAACTTCTTCTTCTCTACAAACCACAGGTTAGACCAGGCCTGGAATATCGTTCCCATATGGAGCTCGGGCCCGAAACATTCACTAAACCTACTTGACAGCATATACAGAGACGAGCAGTTCGACTTATTGGAGACGATACACTCACATCGAATCTACAACCGTTGGTGCTCAGAAGACAAGTTGCTGACCTTTGCTTGTTCTATAGCTAGGTACCTCCATGGCAGATGTTCCGAGGAACTCAAAGACATTATCCCTCGAAATGCAACTTTTGGGCGCCCCACAAGACAGGCAGCTAATGCTCATGACATGGCCATACAGTACACTTGACAACCGCGAGGACATCAATTTTCCAAAACTCCTTCTGTTACAGGACAAGCAAACTTTGGAACTCGCATCCTGGGGATAAATTGCCAGAAGACTACAATTTGCAGCAATTTAAATGCAGAACTAACATACATCTGCAAGCATCTCGGGGCGCTGATAAAGCGTTCGTTCGTTCGCCTTTCCCGGGAGAAGTATTTAAAAAAAAAAAAAATATTTATTTATTTATAAGATGCCGGATTTTAGTGGAAAGTCTTAAGAATAGATTGACTGACGTTTTAAAAAATAAATGCTATTCCACTTAATATTGTTAATTTTTATAAGTTTTGGAAACTGGAATTTTAAAGTTTTTGTGATTCTGCGGCAAACTAGAAAAATGAGTTAAGCTACGATTACACGGCCATTTTTTTGAGTCATTTAAATGTCGCTCTGACGTAAAAATCCCGTCACAAAGCAGTAATTTAAATGTCGCTCTGTGTGGTCACCATTTTTGGCAGAGTCATTTAAATGACTAGGAAAATGGCGCACCAAATGACATGAATTAAGTGCCAATTAAATGGCGGAAAAAATGGCTGTGTGATCGCTCTTTAATGACGCATCCCAACGGAAAATTCTAAATGACTCGCAGTGTCCGTCATTTGATTTTGGGACACAAATGACGATGATAGTCATTTCGTGTGATCGCCATTTTTTCAATGACTAATCGTTGCTTAAATGTCGCTCTAATGCGTGTGTTTTTTCGAATTAATTTTTTTGTTTAAATATTGTAAGAAAAAGTCTGTACTATAGAAAAAAAACAGTGCATTTTCTAATAATCGTATGTATTTACTGTTTTCGAAAAAAGACCAATTTTCCAAAGTATGTATCGTTATTCGCATTTTTAGCACAACCATAGCATATTATGCTGGGTTCCTAGTCATAGGGATATAACAGGTAACTGGTATACATTTAATTTGACAGCATTAAAGAAAGTATTTGCCATAAGCCACAAATTGCCGGTGCTCTCAACATAACCTGTTTAACCTAATATAATCACAGTTATCGAAAATTGTATCCCTGTACAATTAAAATATACCCATTCCTATTAGAGAACCTTTTTATATTAAATCACCGCTCATTCTAAACAATAAACTATCACTTAAATCAATTTTAAATTGAATCTAAATTTTTAATAAAATTCACAAAATGCCATATTGCTCTCAACATGCCTTTAAACTGTCAAGTGGACTGATGGGACTTCAATTTCCCTTGTGAATACACATTTGTAAATGTATCTCTGACAGTTTGAAGTTGACAGTGGCTATTGCATTGCACTAGTGACAGATATTGATTAGAGAGTAAATACGCGTATACCCAAGGGCTTTTCTGTTTTTTTAATAAAACTGTACTTAACTTTGATAGGTTTCAATTGTTTTTGCGCATAGTAGTTTCGAAAGTGTTCATTTATTTAACATACAGATGCAATGATTCGTTTTGTCAAGTTGTTTTGCATTCATTATTTAAATAAATTTTTATTCGCCACGTTATAATATCGTCAATAAATTTACTGCTATCAGTTCTCTGCATAAGCATAGAAGTCAATAATTTGAAAGGACACGCCTTAATATTTGAAACAATATTTGTGTTGATTTTAAGAATGCGTAGAATTGCTCATGGTCGAAATTTGATATCCGTCATCGTCGATTAATAGTAAGTAAACCGAGTAAATTTCAACAAAAGAGATATGATCATGTTTTAGCATGGATCTATGGACATCATGCACGTAGCCAGGGCGGGGCTTGAGCGGCTGAAGCTTAAGAGACTCAGTTTTATCAAAATCGAATCGACTGTTTAACAGATCGCAAAAGTTGTATGTTACTGCAGCGATGTGAAGAACTACATTTTCATATGAAGAATTGTGTTGGCCAACGCTATGATGGGGCCGCAAATATGGCAGTCACTTAAGTCGTATACAGTTCAGGATTAGGCAACAGTATCCAAACGCTAGGTATGTACATTGTGCGTGCAAGCCATCGCTTAAGTCTGGCTCTGTCTCTGTCTAATGCCATGTCAACTGCTGCAATTCGCAATTGCCTTGGTGTAGTTAGTGAATTAGCTAATTTGTTCCGCAACCATTCAAATGCAAATATAACTTTCAAAAATGTCATTAAAAAATACACACTAGAGAGCGGAAAACCTCGACTTCTACGCCTTTGTGAAACAAGATTCATTGAAAGGCATATGATCAGAACAAACAAATCTTGTCCGATGCAACTCTACAATTAATTTCAATCGATAACATCGCCTATCCACCATCGCTCGCAGCTCGATCATTCATTTGCTTCCGTTGACATATCGCGGCCATCTTTTATTTCGCGGTCATCTTTTTGTCTCGCGGGTTAAAGGTATCGCGCTTTTCCTTGCTTTGCTCTCTCTTTCTTGTTCTTTGGTACGCGGTCGTGGTTGCTGGTGTAGCTAATGCACTATACTCTTGTAATAATTTAATTAAAATTAATGTAAAAGTGAATTCAATAAGTGAACTTAAGTGTGGATTCTTATAATACAAACTTAAATCCAAAGAGCTCTTCAAATGCATTACAATAAATCTGAAAGAAATAACGAGTAGAACGTGGGCGATGTCTTCGAAAGCATCAACACTTTTGGCAGCGGTCCAAAAAAGTAATTGTCTAGTAGGCCTCATTGTATGCGAAAAACTACTAAATTTAACGCTGCCCTTATCAGTTTTCTTAAAGAACAAATCCTTAGATTTCGTTTCCGCACAAAAGAAGTTCTGAATTCTCTTCAGAACATCAACATCAAGAAAAAAAAAATCAAAATGTGTGTAAAAAAATAATTCAAAATCCTGGCTACGCAACTGATGGACATCGGGATCCCTACGTTATCCCCTTTTCCAAAATCTGTTATTGGGCATAATCTCTTTTTTTTTCTCTCTTTTTCCAAAATCTCCCGGGCTAAAATCCCCTATGCCAAAATCTCCCACAAGCAAACTAAAGTTTGGATATACCCAACCTTGCACCTACTCCAAATCCTACAGTGACCCCTCATACGTATCTCGCTTCATCACCAACCCATGGACATCGCATACTTCTCTTTCATTTCGCTTAATCAACTATGACATGGCTAAAACGATTCAGAATTTGATACTGATTCAGAATATATGACAGTCTGGGTTCTCTGGTGACTCCTTCTTGGCGTTACAAATGTAATAGCAAAGTGAACATACCTTCAATCCTGTGTAGGGTATACAAAAGTTTCATTAAAACCGATCCTGTAGTTTTCACGTTATTAGGTAATTAGGTAGACATATGAAGAAAACCTCAGTTGATTTGATTGAGCTAAAAATGCTCCGTGTGATCTTCGATTGTGCGGCGAAGCGCCCTTGAGATAACTATGCTTGCCGTTCTTTGAACCAGTTGCCTAATTGCTTCAAATCAACCTTTATAACCTCCTATAAACAACAACTCTTTCTGAGCTGGAAAACGTAATTGCTCGGAGATTCTTTTTTAAATTCTATTCCAAAATATGGTTAAATATTTCTGGGTACATTCTAAAATATTCAAAGAAGGAACTTGTTTGGTTGTCATTTCAGTTCTTTCAAAAGAGTGTACATATTTTATTCTCAACTAGCTGGACCCGTGCTCGCTTTGCCCGCTCACACAAAATTATATTTGGTTCATTCAAAAATTGCACTTTGAGTGTTTCATTGAAATCTGTCCAGTAGTTTTTGCGCTTTTAGGAGAAAACGAAAATTCCTCCCTCTCCTAGATTTTGCTACTTATTTGTAATACTGCATTTCCTTTCCTTTGTTTCCCTCTTCCTATGAAATCCAAGCAACCACCTACCCCAAACCTACGCTGTTACCATGAAATTCTGAAATGAAACTTGTTTTATATTATACGTCTCTTCTCTTATAAAAATGAAGATTATTATCTAGTATACCCCATGCGCCATGTCATACTGCAGCACGCACCCCATCCCCATCCTGCACCGGACATACGATCATAATATACATACATACATGTTTTGTTTTTGTTTGTCCTGTCGCACGATCCATTTGTAGCAAGGTTTTGACTTCAAAAATTACATTTTACTAAGGACGTGAACGACATAGCCTATAGCACTCTCATAGTCTTAAGGAACATTTTAAAAAAAGTTTCATTGAAATCTGTCCAGTAGTTTTCTAGTTTTTAGCTGACAACGAAAATTGATACAGTTTTATTATATGTATATAGATATAATTCACTGAATGCGAATTGTTTTTGTCATTGACGTATACGTCAGAAAAGGTTCGAAAGATAATATGCATATCAAAAGTTGATCAAAAATAACCGTCGATAAATAAATTCATAAATTAAATTTAATTGCCCATATCTGAGGCTGGTAAACAATTTACGTAATATCCAGTGAAAATGTGTATCAGAATTTTAAACAGGACAATTCAATCTGCCTAATGAAAAAAACTCCCTAGAGACGAAGCCAACCACAATCTATCTAATCTTTTCAGTTAAATCAGACTCAGATCAGAATTGCCAATTTGAAAAACCCGATTGTAGCACACAGTCACTTTATTGACGTCCAACATTACTCACAATTTGTTCCATAAAAATCCCTTCAGAGTGTTTCACTTTTACAGATACCATGAGTCCATGACGATGACCCCCGACCATCCTGCAATCCGGCGTCTAGTTCATTAAAAATTACGATATCATAAATATTAGCATATTTATTGAACCAACTCATATGCATATCGGCCTTTCCCATTTCCTACATTGATTATGCTCATAAAATCCTCATGTTATGAGATTTAATTAATTTTCATTCTGCACCAAAAAAAAAAACAAATTAAATTGAAGCCTCACAGAGGGAGAAAAAAAAAAAAAAAGAGGAAACCTACATGAAACCGCAACTTTGCATGTGACGCATATCGGAAATCCGTTGAACGGATGACACAATTGCTGGTGCGTTTGGCAATAATGTATTTAACCGCACAATTGTGGTACCACTTTGTAACATGGTGCCTACTCGCACTTGCCATAAAGTAAATTGTATTTTCTATTTTTATGTAGCAATCAGTTGAAATTTTACCGAAAGTTTTATTATTATTTTTACAGCAAAATATGATGACTAAAAATGTAATTGATTTTAAACTGTCCATTAAGGTCCTTCATTTATATGGCTATTGGGTTTGCAAAATATGAACAATGCCATGTGTATGTATGTTATGGGTGACTGTGGTTCGAGCAAGTGTGTGGAGAATTATCGTTTATTTTATCTAATTGTTTTTGATACATATTGCATTGCTTGCATATATTGTGAGAAAGAGTGATGAAAAGAATGTTAATTGAAAAGGCAACGCTAGTTGTTGATTTCTTTAAAAAAAAGTCTATAGCAGGGGTTCCCAAACTTTTCCATATTGCGACTCCCTATACATGCTATAATAGTTCTGCGACGCCCTTCTAAAAGCGCACAACGGAACAAAGCACAGATATGTGCAATATAAGGTGAGCTTTCTGAAGATTCACTGAAGGGGTTTTCAATGAGGAGTGGTCGGCATTGAAATGGAATAAAACAAGCTATGTGCAAGGTATTAACGAATCCCAAATATGCCATTATTGTATGGAATATAACACCAGCCCCAAATGTCCGCCGCAGCTTCTAATTTGAGCGATGGCATTGGTTATGTTGAGTTAAAGGACATCAGTCGATTGCGGTTTATTTGCATTGAGCTGCGACTTCAGGCAACGCCACAAGAAAAATTTAGCGAGGTTAAATCGCACAATCTTGGTGGCCAATTCACGTCACCTCTGATAGAGATCAGATAACCATACCCTGCAGATGAGCGGCACATAGCCACCTCTTGCTGGAACCACATGTTAGCAGCATCGTTCTGTAGTACTCGCCGTTGATGGTATTGGCCTCACCAACGTCATTAAAAAGTACGGAGCAATGACGCCACCGCCAGTCTAAAATGCGCACCAAACTGTTTTTTATGGATGCATTGCCACGTCGTGTTGGTTGGCATCATCCCATATATGGCAATTTGGCCATTCATCCAAAAATGCGTCTCGTCGCCAAAGATGATTTTTCTATAGTCATTTCATTACATTATCATTAACTTTGAGCTCCTGGTCAGTTGGATCTTGAACCCGGCTCGACGCAAAATTCACCAAGTTGAAGTCTGCAAAATGCTTATACTTCCTGTGAACGGCAAAACACAATGGCCAACATCAAAAGAACCCGACCCGACATTTTTTTTTTCAAACCGAGCTCAAGCTGATGGAACGTTGTGTGCGTATCGTCTTGCGACGCCCCTAGGATAGCCCCACGACGCCCCAGGGCGTCGCGACGAACAGTTAGGGAACTCCTGGTCTATAGATTCATACTCTATAAGTAAGTGTATATGCTACTCAATAACACAGTCCATCTTTGCTCCATCTGTGTAGATGGATGTCGATTTCCTTTTAGTAAGTTCATTTGTGTTCCATTTATCCCTACTCGAAAAGGAGCAAGGGAATGGTCTATCAAAGTTCAAATGGCAAGACATGTAGTCAGAAGTTACACCGTTCCCAAAATTACCTATGGGTTCCAAGGCTTAGTGTGGCTAATCCTTAAGGCACTTTTGGTAGCAGATTCCTCCATGTATAGATCTAAAGGAGTCAGATTAAGAATTGCCTCCAGTCCAGCTGTAGGCGTTATATGCTATTCTTTGTATTTTTGTGATTGACTTAAGATTGGTCGCCTTGTCTGCGGCTTGCTACCGCTCCAGATCTTACATTTACACGATCTTATACACAGAGATATTGGGATATTCTTAAAGGGAATATGCCGTTTACCAAGTGCTACGCCTAATTACATGCTACATCTGGACATTGGTGAACCGCCTATATTTTGTAAACCCTAAGGCCCAATACACATGGAGCAACTGGAAAAAAACTGATCAGCGGTGCGAGTTGGCAACTGTGTAATCAACCTGTGTAATCAAATGGCACGATGCACACGACGCTACTGGTTGAAAACTCGTTTGCAATTGACAAAAACCAGTTTGTAACCAGTCGTCTGTTGTCGGGTTGCCTATTGTTTCAGTTTCTAGTTTCTAGTTTGTCGAAACAGACCAACCTGTTACTGGTGAAGGATGTTGAAAAACATCCTATTTTGTACATTTATCACCTTCCCGGCTATTCGAAGAAAAATGAAACAAAGAAGGCGCATGGATAGATGTTGGAAATATCGTGAACAATAATAACAAATTCCAAGTTAACGAAGTCCTTCCGAGGACTCATAAAAAAACGCGAACGCGTGCCCGAAGGCACGCCCACTGTTCGACAGACAATTGAATAAAACTATGATCACATATATTTTGTAAAGAATTTATTTCCGTCCCGTTACACGTCTAACTTAAGACTAGAATTAATAATTAAAAATCCAAGAATATGCACTTGCGAAGAGGAGCTTACAGTATCAGCGTAGAAGACAGTGATACCACATAAGCCTACCACACTACGATGGTTAGGAAAAGCAAAGTGTCACGTAAGAACGCCAATAAGTTGTGCGTTAGTGATGAAATACCTTTTCCCAAAATACCTTTTCCTAAAATACCTTTTGGCCAAAATACCTTGTGGACAAAATACCTTTTCCTAAATTACCTTTTGGACAGAATACCTTTCGCACAACACCTTTCTGGAAATGTGGATTTGTCAACGTATGGTGGATCATGCTGCCCGCCTGCAACCCCCCTGCTTGGGGTCACTGTCGGATTTGGAGTAGGTTAGGTATATGCAAAGTTTATTCTATGTTATTTGCTTAATTTTACCACCAAAAGTACACCGTCCTCGTCGTGGTTCTAGAAGTCTGAAAATACCTTTTCCCGACACGAAAGCATTCTAAAAAAGGTATTTTGCACCATAGTTGTTTTCACCAAAAAAAAGTATGCCCAACGGTCAGCCCATCAAAAAAAGGTATTTTGTCCAAAAGGTATTTTAAAATGAGGTATTAGGTAGGGTTCCCATAAGTTGTTTAAAGTCTTTTTAGCTGAGAGACAAAAGGAGCCGCAGACTTCTTACTGACTTTCGGGAGCATGCGTTTAGTCTGCCCACATCCTGTAGAGCCTTGACATAAACAATTGTGTTTGCTAGAAACTCAATCGTCAATAAATGCGCTGACCGAGGACGCAGGAAAACCCAGCGCAGGTTCTGGTTTTTCTTAGCAATTTCATCGGATATATCATTTCCCGCAATCTCAGAACTGTTTTGGAACGAGTAAAAGGATTGAGCAAACATCTCTCGCTACAGACGCAGATACAATATATTGGGAAGCTATTAAGATAGCATAGATCTTCGCTGTCCATTTCCACGAAAGACTCTTGACTGGTTTGGAGCAATATCCGTTAAAATTCGACTACATCACAAACCAGGCTTAAACTAAAACTAAAGCCAGTCCTCAACGCAAGGAAAGTTATGTAAATTAGCACGATTAAAATCCTCCGTCTCGTGAAGAAAACAACTTCAGTTTTCAAAGGATTGACCGAAAGGCCATTCCCAGTGCACTATTAATCGACCATATCTAGGGCCAAAGACAGTCTGAAAGTAAGCATAAGCAGCTATGGCAAAATCATCCACGTATGCCTGAGCGTAAACGTTTGAACCATAATAGAGGGGATAATTTAGCCCGTCCGTCGAAAATGGCTTAAAACGCCATCGGCCACCCCGATGATAACACTTTTACTCATTTTTCTATCTATGGAACAGTAATAGGCTCAGTGGCTCAGTATGCTGGACTACTGTGCGAGGGTTTCAGGTTGGATCACCGAAAAAACACTACTTACCCGATTTTTTCTACTGCGCACCTCAACATTCCATATAAACAAATGAAGCTCTGTCCAAGGAGCAGCAAAGACGCATTTGCGTCACAGTACACTTGCGTAGTCGCAAGCAATCGTCATGCAATCATGAGCTGCAGCTGATCATTACTCACTCGTATTGCCAGACGCATAAACGTTTCTTTTTTTTTTAATGTAGTTTCGGCAGAATGAAATGACTTAAGCTACGATTACACGGCTATTTTTTCGAGTCACTGACGTAAAAATCGAGGTTCTGACGTAAAAATCCCGTCACAAAGCAGTCACTTAAATGTCGCTCCGTGTGATCGCCATTTTTGGCAGCGTCATTTAAATGTCTACGAAAATGGCGCACCAAATGACATGAATTAAGTGCCATTTAAATGGCGGAAAAAAAAGGCCGTGTGATCACTCTTCAATGACGCATCCCAACGGACAATTCTAAATGACTCGCAGTGTCCGTCATTTGATTTTGGGACACAAATGACGATGATAGTCATTTCGTGTGATAGCCATTTTTCCAATGACGAATCGTAGCTTAAATGTCGCTCTAATGCGACATTTTTTCCTGGCGTCACAGCGCCATTTAAATGATTAAATAAAATGGCGTGTAATCGTAGCTTTATAGGTACCTATCTATTTGTAGCTTGAATAAAGCTTCTAAGACGTTTCGTGAACAGTGCTTCGCTTGTTTTCATTTGCAGTTTACATGCAACGCCCTCCTGCATAGAAGGCCTAAATATCATGGAAAAGCTTCTCAATTCAGCCGTCCGGACTCGGCATAAAATTGTAGGTAAAACTCACACAAACAAATGGTTGTGAGAAGATAGGCCTAAAAGGACCTGTTGGGCCATCTCTGTTTTTTTTTTGGAACGCAAAAATACTTTTGAAATGACACATATCTATCATTAAAAAAAAAAAAGAGTGACTGACAGGTATTTCTTAATTTGTATATTTCACCCTGTCATGTCGTAGACAAATGTTTGCAACATGTTTGGTGCCTTTATTTGTATTGCAATTCCGCATACGATGAAAAGAAGAATGGAAACCGGTTAAGTGCGAGTACACTCGCGCACCGAGAGTTCCGTACTTGGCCAGAGTTGATGTCTTGAAGAGTCGGTTGTTCTTTGATTTGATAGACCTATAGTTACAAAATTAAACAGTTTTTTTTATGTAATCCAAACCAGAAATGTGTGGCTATCAAATTAGTAGTATAGTTAAGTTTAACTATAGTTAACCCTATAGGGGTTATACTTATATTTATGCCTGATGTTGTGTGCAAATTTCAGTCTTATACGTCAATTAGTTCTTGAGATAGACCTAGGAACAAAATTTGCTTGGTGGTTTCGAAAACGGACAGACATCGCAGCGAAAACAATAAGGTTCCGTTTTGTTGCTATGGGTAGGTTTCGTTCCCATAGGGACGTCAAAGGACAACCAAACATATTTAGCAAAAAATCACAACCTTAGCTGAAAACACATAATTTTCACCTTAGTTTTGGTTCCGCCAAGCAGATCTCAAGGACTTTCCTTAGGTATACCTAACCTAATTCTAGTGAAGAACATTTTCATTTGAGGCTGCCCATCTAGAAGAGAGTTTGCGTTCCCACTTGAATTATTTTCTCGCTCTAGGTGATAGTTCTAAGAACCACCTAAAATACCATGAGGTACTCACACTTACTCTCTGAATGCACCGTTTAACCTGAGTGCAACTTCAACCAACCGAGCCATGGATCACACACTCGAGGACCATATAGTAAATTGGACGCCATCAAATATTTAATTAGATCCTTGCATTAGCCTTCCATCACGAAGGCACATTCCACATCTCTGCACAAAATTAACTTTGTATCTCGATCCTGTAGGAGAACTTTTGCATTTCCTTTCGCTTCCCTTTACCTTTCAAGTGACCCTGAACCCATACCGCAGCGGCTCGCTTTCAACAAAACCACATGCATTCGACAGGGGTAGGTAAACACAGAAAAAAAAATTCTTTTAAAATACGAGCACTCACACTCGTATACAAAATACACTCGCTAACAAAGTGTATAGCCGGATAATCCTTCTAATGGACATTCGTATAGCCATGTCCTGGCAAAGAGCCTAGTCGAATGCAGCAAACGGAAAAAAAAGTAAAACGAGGCCAAAACTATTTCATTTCAATATTTGAGCATGCAACCGCTAGCTTTTAGCTTTTCCGCACGTCAGCCTCAAGTAGAATGCTCATTTCTCTTGCCGACGCCGCCGCCGCCGCCGTCGGCCGGCCGGTCACTCTTTCGGGTCTGGCTGGGGTATGGTTGCCGAAGCAGACATCCCTATTGTTTTGTACTGCAATTGAGGATGCTGGTTGGCTCTTAGTATGCGCGCCATTTATTTTTCAGTCAAAATGTGTTTGTGAGTTTCATGGTTACCAACTAGTACCACCAACAGGGCACTGCCCGACTGAGTTCAAAAAGTGTAATGAATGATAGCATCGTGATTAATTTAATTAGCGTTCCAGTATTAAATGAGTCGGGTGCATGCAGGAAGCAGGTGGTTGCATAAGTTAGTGTTTGCTTATGAAATGAGTTCCTGTTCATGTTGACGTTGGAAAATGTGCTGGGTACACACAACTCACCGGTTAATATGACAGCAAAAACAAAGTTTGAAGTTGATTGGATTGTTTTTCTTATTTTTTTGTTGGCCAACATTTTCTGTCGTCTTTGCTAAAAGGGCAGGCGACAACTTCCAATTACTCCAAAAGAAAAATGGTCAAATTAAAAATAAAATAATACCTTACGCAACTTACCGGAGGATCGACGGCATGTTTTAGGTAGCAATTGGATATTATGGCTGCTATCCTCTTCGACTATATGCCTTGCCGTGGCGTGGACCTATTGATACCGAAGGGCGATTGCAGCAGATTTTCGCATAATGTAAGGTCTCCGAAGGAGGGTAGTCCGAAGCTAAGGGATAGTCAACCCACTTCTAGTGGTGGTGTGAGCGTTTATGTAAACCGTACCGAGGGATGAAAGACTGCGGGCTTTTTAGTCAGTCGCATTAATGAGCTCCTTCAGGTTCTTTGGCAGGACCTGTTGTAATTAGTGCGTTACCCCAGCAGAACCTGCTATGTTGGGACGGACCATTCTTCACCGGCTTACTCGTGGGAACATAATATGGACATTCAAAATAATTCAAGCAAACACAACAAAACACATTTCAAGAAAGGACACAAAAATAACCAAAAGGGCAACGAACCAACCAATAGACGACGACGAAGAGTCGGTGACCCCATCGGACTCGGATTCCAAATCAGTCGACGCGTCTGCATCGGACGAGACAGAAAGTTCAGCCGGAGTGCAAAAAGATTCAAGCAGCTTTGCGTTGCTGGGCATAAACTGGCCTTAGTCCTGGCGAAACCAGAAAGCTCCTCGGATCAAAGGGACAAGGACACCATTTGATCGGTCGGCGCGATACTGAACGAAGGGGAAACCCTCCCTCTACCAGTAGCTGTAGCCAACCATCGATTAGCGTGTCCACTGGGCGTAAGCCCAATAAAAATCAGAAGCCTCCTCTAAACAGAGTGAGTCCAGTAAAATCTACGGTAAGTGCTTTTCTTACGGGAGCACATACCAACGTTCGCGAAGAAGTATGCCTACTCCTTTGTACGAGATACTAGATGAAAAAGTCATCACTTTCTACATAGACAGTCAGGCAGTAAAAAAACCCTGGATACACCAACAATCAGATGAAAGTTGGTAAAACAATGCCAGGAATATTAACCGGATACTGTCTGAGATGCAAGCATGCCCGCAGAACGATTTTTGTAGGAGCTGCATGGACGAAGAGTAAGAGGAAACCACCGTTCACCTCCTTTGCTCCTGTCCAGCTATTTGCCACCTTGCATAAGGCTAATTTAGAGGCTTATTTCTTCGAAGACCTGAGCGACCTAGGTCTTCGAAGAAATAAGCCTCTCGAACCGATATTTGCTGGAGTAGCAAGTTCGTTACAAAGCCCAATTGGCTTCACTGAAACATCAACACGCAACATCAGATCCACACTCCCTACAAGCGGACACTCAGAAGTTACAAGCGGGGGTTAGACTGTTTCGGTCACCCTTCCTTTTTCCCGAAGACATAATGCCATCGGGAGGAGCTGAGTACATAGGTCAACCACACCATCATGACACGTCGTTCTGTAACAGCCGCTCTCCCTTACAAGCGGACTGTCATAGGCTACCATCATCGGGCGGTTTGACTGTTTCGAACACTCCTTCGCCGTCGCCTAATTGTCAACCGAAGCAGCTGTCAATTTCATTTCGACACTCTAAACATCTAGTCAGAGGCAATCGACGATGGTTATACTGATCGGTCCTCTTTCGTCTTTGCCCTCCCTGAAGGACAAGCTCTAACTCTTTTTTCTGTACCAAGCAGTATGATGGTTTGCTTCAATCAAGCTCTTCTGGTCAGCACCAGTCTTTGTCTCGTGGACGGGTTGTCAAAGGAAATAAATGTGGGGCAGACTGCTAAGGTTAGGCAATCCTTCAACTGACTTTTGGTCAAGCAGAAGAACGGATTGAGTTAACAACCGATTTCTGCCATGCACCAGTCTCTCTTCTCAGTTATAGACTGTCAGAGGCATCAATATACACGGGGTAGACTGCTACGCTTTCCTTCCAACTCCACCCGAACAAAAACCGTCACCAGAAGATGCTAAATTTAAACACTTTTAACCAACTGAGTTGACTGTTTCAGCCATCATTATGACCTTCTAGCAAAGTAAGATGCACGGAGATACCTCCCTTTAAAAGAAATTCGCAGGAAGTAATAGAGTTCCCTCCTGTAATGTCCGGCACATAATTTTCTGGGCAGTTTCCCCCTTACCCCCTTTTGTGTTATCACAATACCTATAACTTTGGTCTACGTGTGTCCTGTTTTGAGACATTCACCTAACCTAACCTATGGCTGTTATTGGCTGTTAGTTTCTGACAATGACACCACAGCAGAAATCAAACGAAGAGTTACGCTAAGTAACACTAAGAAACGCTAAGGAGACATCCATATATGGCAATCATCATCCCAGTCCTACTCTATGGCGCAGAATAATGCACGTTAACAAAGGCGGATAAAGATCTTCTTCGTCAAGTAATTTTTGGTGCCGTTTGCATCTACGAGCTATACAGCGACGTCGACCTGGTCAAAAAAGAACGTATCAGTCGACTAAGGTTGCTAGGATATGTAGAGTGGGTGTCCAAAGCTATAGTTTTCGATTCCAACCAACTTGGAGCGGTTAGCCAAACATCGGGCTAACTTAACAGGCGTGTTGGTTGAGGCCCAGGTCCACTCCAGACTGTAGCCCCATCAATGTAACTAAGTATTGGCTGTTAGATTTGACTTTTTAACGAAAGAGCTGTTCTCATCTTAGTGTTCTAAAAAAAGTAGCGAACTCTGAAAACGTGGCGCTTCTTTCTCTGATGCTTCGCCAGTCGCGATCTATTTTTTTCATGTCTGGAAATGGGAAAAATTCACTAAGCGAGCGTATTCGGTGGTTCTATGTAGTTTTACTACTTGACCCATTTTAGCTGCTAGAATACAGCTTTTTCATCGCTTTTCATTTATTTACTAACCTTCTTTGATGGCGATAAAATCTACAGCGGCCCTCAACCAACATGCCCCTCCAACCAGATCTTTCAATAGCTATCTAAGTTCGTCGGCCCCCTTAGCTAAATGAAATCACCCAAAAAAAGTCTTCAAAATCCCTTGCATATATAATGCGCATCTGGTTGCAAATGTACTCACTGTGAGCCATATTTAAGACCTAAAGCTTAACCAATGAATTAATGTGATGGCACATCCAAATGGGCACAATTCCACATGTTAGTAACTTTGCCGACAACATAAACCAATGCGAAGTAACTTCGAAGAACGATGCCAAATCGCCATATTACGTACCAGCAAAGTCTGTTCATCCAGTTCACTTCCAGGACATTAAACATACTCAACCGCAATACTTTCATCACTTTCCCTAAACTGAATGTATTCATGATAACCGCACGTAAAATAAAAGAATACAACCTCCGTCCTCAAGTAATACTTACTATAAACCAGGATCACTTGAAAGTCGTCGTCATATTCATATCCAATGGCCACCACAGACATTATACATTATTATATTTCTCGTTCCTACACACGCAATTCCAGCTCATCCTTGCATAATAAGTACACATCCTTAAAATTTATATGCGAGAAAGTTTCTTTTCATACAACGCTCGAGAGACTATAACACGCCCGAGGTTAAACTCATATCCTTTTTTTTTTTTTGCTGTTCCAACTCTTCTGACCCATTTACCAATTATTCACTTAAAAGTCCTGCACAAGTCGTGTGCGTGTGCGTGTGCGAAACAAATATTTATGTTATATATGGTGTCCTTGCACGCATATCATTTTATACAATTCAACTAAATATTAGTTTCCACTTGATCCACTCGAAAGTGTGGTGCAAAAAACTGTAGTGTTGTAATGTGACTATGACGACGACCATTATCCTTTTTTTTTTTTGTGTGTGTATATCCATATATCCTGTGGAATAAAAGTGTTTTTGTTATGTTGTCATAACGTTCTATTGATGGTGATAAACCTTTTGACATATTACCCCCACAAAATATATCCTTTTAACGCTGTTGGTTTTGTTTTCATCAAGGACTTGAGGAAACATTGCCCGGTAATCTTTTAGATAAACATTCTGACGAAAGGTATGTCCTCTCGAAGTCAGCATATAGCCAGGAGGAGATGGAGGATTAATCGTGCGCTCGACTGAAAAGTAATTTCCAACCCGCACCAGCACACTAAAGTGTTGTATAGTAGGATTTTATGATGTCCTCAACCGGGAGCCGCATAGTAAGTTGACTCGTAGTTCTGGGAGAATTTTTTTCTTTTTTTTTTTTTGCACACAAACCCTTTTTTAATTGAGGTTTTGCTAAGAAATTAACACACGAAATTGAATTTTGATTAAATTACACTTTGCCCCATACGGATATGAGCCCGAAGGGATAGATTCTTGCAAACTCAAACTCCTTGGGGTATATGTGTAGGTGGAATTTTATGAAGATACAGGGTGTCGGTCTCAGTCGTTGTGTATGCATACTTACGTGCTGAACAGCTTTGTATAATATGTTTGAAAGTAATTAGCTTACCTGAAAGTAAAGAAAAGTAAAAATGAATACGTTAGAAAGGGATAATGCGAGGTGTAGTAGCTGAATTAAATTAACTGTGAATTTGTATCTAACTATAGTCGTATATGTTTTGCTCTCAATTTGTTTCATGGGGAAGTAATTTGCTTGTCAGTAACGGAGTACTTTGGTCGACATTTTAATTAGTTGGATGTTTGCTGATGGGTTACAATTACAATATTTTGGTGGTAGATTTTAGCTTTTTTTTCTGGACTTTTTTAAAATGTAAATTCGTAAAAAATGTATAGCTAACTGTCTTTTTCAGGTGTGACCATAAGAGGTGGATGCAAAGTTTAAGTAAACCTCGAAAACTGGTCTTAATAGTGAAAGTAGCTGGCAGCGAAATTGTGTCGCCAAACAGAGTTTGATTGAAAGGTTCTAAAATGTTGCTTGCGTGTGAATAGGGTAGAGAATGACTGACATTAACCTGTAGCGCAATGTTGTACCTACTTAAAGACATAAATTGTGCTTATAACAGTTGTAGTGATTCTGGATTTTATCCCGCAAAATCGACTTCCTTAACATATAAACCTGAAGGCTGTACATAATTCAAGCAAATGTAGTTTTGATGGAAAATACGGGTTTTTTATTTAAAAGCTTACATTTTTTATTCATTCATAGAGTAGTATACAAATTGGGAGGGTACGTATTCCTTTATTGAAATTTTCTATAACCGTTTCTCAAATGTGGCTGAATTTCATAAATACACCTCCCAATTTCCTCTTTCAAGGCGTTGGTGACCGTGAGCTTGACTTTGACTTCAAAAAACCCCAAAGGAAAAACTACCATGGCGTCAAATGGGTGCATGTCATAACGCCCGGTGTCATAAGGCCCTCGGGCGCTATGACAGTTTTAATGTATGACATGTACCCCGTTAAATCGCAAGATCTGCCGCCTGTACCACAAAACTACAAGTCTTGTACAACAGGCGAATTTTAACAATTAACAGTGGTTTCTGTACCACAAAACTACATGTCAATTTAACAAAACAATTGTACAAGCAAACCTTAACAATTGGGAAATATTAAATTTCCCCACTTTCTGTACCACAAGTGTAGAAAAAATTTTGCAAACGATAGTTATAAACTTGAAAAAATTTAACGTGTGAGTTAAAATTTGTTAAGTCGTTACATGTCAGATTTTATGTGGATTTAAGTAGAAATTTGAAGCATTTGAAGTCTTGATAAAATATATACTATATTAAACTAGTCTTATTATAGGACAATTTTTTAAAGTAAATCTTTATTTTAACAAGTTAATCGAGAAAGGGGGAACTTTTTGCTTTTATTGCACATTTATTTTGTAAATTTATGTCACCAAAAAATATTAACAACATATTTTAGTTAATATAATTTCAGCTAAGACGATTTAAGGTTTCGTCAAACAGAAGGCGTTATTAACGCCGCGGCTAGATTATTTTACGCTGCGTTAAGATTATTTTAACGCGACGGTCTCAACACCGCGTAAGACGACGTCAAACAGATAGCTATCATCAAATTCGCTCAACATGTCAAGCAGCTCTGATGACGAATTATTTATTCAGTTTTTACACATTTTATTACCCATATCACTATTTGGCACTTTAAAAATGACTCTCAACGCTCCGCGTCAGAGAAATAATCTGTAATTTTTCACAAAGGCGCGTTTCACCGCCGCGTTTGAACGCTGTGGTGAGTTCAACGCGTCGTTGAAAACGCGCTCTGTGTGACAGGGAATATGTATTGCTATATATTACAACGCAGCGGTGAAACGCGGCGTTAAAACGCGCTCTGTTTGACGGAGCCTTACCTGCGCATAGTCTGTCCCGGAAACACTTGTACAAACAAGGGAAATTTTGATATTTAACAAGTGAAGCGTTTTTCTTATGTGGTACAGAAATTATAGTTACTTGTTAAATCGGCATTGCTAACAAGTGCCTGTGAAATTGTTAAATTGTAGTTTTGTGGTACAGGCCCTTGGATGGCCAATTCTGATCGCCAAAACGGTCGATTAAACGATTAGGAAATGACGCAGAAATTGAATTCTTTCTCTGGCTGTATGGCATGTGGCAACGTCATGTTGAAACGATATATTGATCACATCCATATCTTGTAATCTAGCACTAAAAACTGGGTTATCATGTCACGATAGCGATAGCGAACACCATTAATATTGTTATGTTACTGCCTGACCAGTCGCATTTTCGAAGAAGAATGGTCCGATAATGCCTCCAGCCCGAAATCCGCACCAAAAAGTCACGCGTTGTGGATGCATTTGTTTCTCAACAATTAGTCGTGGGTTTTCTAAACCCCAAATGCGGGAATTTTGACGATTAAGAAAGCCATGAAGATGTAAATGAGCTTCATCACTGAAGATGATTTTGTTCGAAAATTGCGGGCTGGTAACTGACAAACCTTCAATAATTTTATTGCTCAACAATGAAAATGCAATCCCAAACTGTCAGATGTCATATTGTTATCTTTTTTTTCCGTTTACATCACTGTACTAATAAATGGCATGAAATTTTGCATGAATTCTGGGACACCCTTTAAATGAAAATATTTAGGAACACTTTACAGATCCGTCGGAAGTAAAAATCTGCATTGCATTTTAAATATTTGAATTTCTTTTCTTTATTTCTTTTATATATTTTAAGCTGAGGTCATTAATTATTAATAAAAAAAAATAGTTGGCGCAATAGGTTTATAATAACACCGTGTCTCCACGAGCAATATTTCATAGCTTGCCATATAGTATGCTATGAAAATTGCTCGTGGAGACCACAAATAGTATTCTATGAAAAATGGTATTCCATCTATTGCTCAGCTCATAGCTTGCTATCGATAGTATGCTATGGGGTGTACTTTTTTGTTGTGACGCATGTGTTTTCGTGTGATGGCTATGGAAATAGTATGATATGAAATGCCCACCCTACATTTTATTGCATACTATCGTTATTTCTTTCTATCAGAAATGACAGATGGCAAGCTATGAAATATTGCTCGTGGAGACGCGGTGTAAGGCTTAGCTTCTCGCACAACAATTCGCTTGTGTGAGTTTCTTTTATTTTTGGGGCGAATGGAAGGAATCTACAATATTATTACGAGTCCGAACGACTGAATTGAAAAGCCTTCTCACTTCTCGAGTGTATTTTACCATTGTATAAAGTGTGTATATACAATAATTTTACTCTCGAAAGTTTATCAGAGGCTCGCGACCCGAAAATAAGATCCCTTCCTATGTATTTAAGCACACTAAGCATACTGAGATAAAATGTGCCTATACATTTGCCGATTGCACAATGCATATCTTTCAACTTCTCAAAAAGTCTTATGCAGCCAGCATCATGTGTCAGTGTCGAAGACCATCGGCATCGATGGCAAGAAGTCATTGAAAATGCTGGGTTTCAGCCGACCGTCTACACAAATCGCAAATACGGTAAAAAAAACACTCGGCAATGAAGCGACGCAGCAATTCTTTGGATGAAAAGGAAGAGCTACTTTATGGAAGAACCGAACAGAGACCTATAGAGATGTGTATGGTAGAGTTAACATCTGTGTTGAGGATATGAAAAGCTCTTCTACAGGCCTTTGAATGTCATAGAAGACCGAAATGCATTAACATCATGCTGTTCACTGGTATGTTTGTAAATATGTACTAGTTGTGTTTTTTTGAAACCTCGCCAGCCAGTGGTTGCCAGTAGTTGCCAGTTGAGGCACATTTCACATGCTAATTAAAACAACAACCTGCTGGCAACTGCTGGCAACAGCTCTTGATTTTCTCCTCAGTCGGAGAGCTGCTGCCTGGCAGCTGGCTAAATTCAATTAACAATGAACAAACAGGTGGCGCTGAAAGCAACAAGTGGCTTAGAATTTTCGTACAATTTGCTAAAATCATAATGGCGTTCTTATCTCATGCACACAACATTCCAGAGAAAGATGTCAGAATTCATCAAATAAAGGGTTTTCCAATAAGTGGTGTTATTTTGGTATTCAAAGAAAAATGCCATTTTTTGAGATAAATGATCGGATGTTTATTTCATAATAAAGAGGAAGGTATGCCGTTAATAATGAAAAACAACATCAGCCAAATGGCCACCACGAGCACGCTTACAGGACCATATCCTTTTCATGAAATTTTCCATAACCAAATCGCAAAGTGGCTACCCTATGTCCTCGATAGCCTCACAAATTTTATCTTTGAGGTCTTGAATCGACGCTGGGCTGTTGGCGTAGACCTTATCTTTCACATGGCCCCAAAGGAAGAAGTCGCAAGATGTTAAATCACAAGATCTCGGTGGCCAATTGTGATCAGTGATCACCTAAGAAGGACGAGGAATACCAAACCTGGGTTTTCTTCAACACTTTGGGCTACAGCAGAAATATTCTCAGTTGTTCTTGAGCGACGTGCACGGGTTTTATTCTTCACATCACTAACTTGTCCCAAAACAGCTCGAATTTTTCCACCAATTTCTGTATTGCGGTCCGACAAGGTGCTTCACGACGACCATTGCGAATTGTGACTGCAAGATTTTCACCATTTTCGTAGTGAATTTTAATAATTTCAATGCGTTGTTGAAACGTGTATCGTTCCATTTTTAGTAATGGTGTAGTTTCTACTTGTCAAATGTCAAAGGATAAAAGCTTCAAAAGTGACAGCTACCGAAATAGCGGGACATTCACAATAACACCTCTCATTGGAAAACCCTTTATTTTCTACCAAATGCATAATTTTATACGAAATGCTGGTATGCTTTTAGGCTTATTGCTTTTTGCTGTCAACAAAAAAAGGACAATTAATGTCGACGAATAGGGCAGGATGCTACAATGGTCAGCTATAACTTTGAGGTCGTTCGGATCTTTAAAAATTACATCAGAAATAGTGCTACACTAACAAAAAAAAACACGGTCAAGTGCGAGTATCACTCGCGCACCGAAGGTTCAGTACTTGGCCAGAGTTGGTGTCTTGAAATCGTTAGTGTGTTGGTTGTTCTTTTAATTGATAGACCTAGGTACAAAATTAAACAGTTTTTTTTATGAAGGAAAATATTGTTTTTTTTTCACCAAAAACAAAATTGGCTGTTGATGAATGGACAATTTAAGAGGAAACTGCAACGAAGGTTTGACAACAAGCAAATATTCATCTAATGTACCAAATTTATTATATGATGTATTTGTCATACGATACCAATCGAATTATGATGCTGAAGGTGTTGTGCGTGCTGAGACGAAAATCCAAGTGAAAGAATTTCTCTTGTTTCAAGCGCAGCAGCATCACAACGAACAGCAGCACAAAGCATAATACAAAAAGAATCGCACCGCATAGGTAATGCAATTGTGCGTGACACATTGATTGTGCGTGTAGGTCTAACAAGTGTTGTTGTAGCATTAATCATAATCTTTAAATTAGGCTGTATGTAAGTACAGTGAGGCAAAACATAATTCTTACAGAAAACAAGAACAACTGAATATTAACAAAATAATTAACAAGAAATAAATAACGATATAATGTAACAAAATATATATGAACTAAACAATAACTCGAACATTTCTCAACATTGGCTAAGTAGGTTCGGACAGACGGGCAGACATGTTTGTGTTTAATTTAAGGCTTTTTTTAAGTAAGTGGAAAAATTTTATAGTATTTTTTTGAAATAGTGCCTGGAAAAATTCTAGCTTTCAGCGTTTGCATTTGTGTGTCAAAAGTCTGAAAGTACACTTCGTACTTAATTTTAAGTAAAATTTCATACCTCACACGAAATCCAATTCCAAACAAGGATAGAAACAAACAAGGACTTAAAATTCTTAATTGTCTTCAGTCGACTAAATTTATCTGTATTAGATTTCCCCTGAACATAAAAACTAGAGTGGTTAGTAACATCATTTGTACTACGTCAACCATACAGTAGAAACGTCAACCTATTACTCAGTCGAGAAATTCGTGTCAGCTACTCTTTAGAAAACGTCAACTGCAGAAACTGTTCACGTGATCAATCAAACCCAATAAAAGTGCAAAGCTGCCTGTTGTCAGACTTGGTAAAGTTACATTTTTAACGGCTGCACTCTGAAAACTGAGAGAGAAAATAAAGCAACGGATTTCAACAAATCCTTTTTGGCCCAAAGTGAACAGTTCACAATTGCAGAATGTTTTCCAAAAATTGCTGCATGGAATATAAGTCTGTCCACCTGCAATGATTATAGTTTGTCATCATAACCAGGCGTTATTAAAATAACTGCTCTTTTAAACATGCTTTTATACCAGATAATTATCCTTCACGAGCTCAACACTAAATTGCATTATTTATCGCCTTCGTCCACCACTGCGTATACGTAACATTTTTTTTTTAAATACTTTTCTCAGGAAATGCGAACCTAAAAGATTTTGACATCATCCCGAGATGGTTTGTCCTTAGTAAGACAAAGTTCGGAGGTGCATTCGAGACAACTGATTATCTTTCCACCTTTAACTCATTGAATTCCGCTCCTTTTTCGTCCATACTTTATCAACATAATCAGCACTCCTTAAGAGTGATAACAAAGTCCTATTCTCCTCGAACAACTATCCCTATCCATCAGCGATATTATCAACAACTTGTTTGCTACTTTGTGATAGATTATTCCAAGGACTATCGTCGTTTATTTTTTGTATCCTGGCGCCATAAACACAACAAGCAACAATAGAAAATTTGTTCAGCATTTTCTGAACTCTTGCCAGGCTTTAATAATTATTACTCATTTCGGCAAATGCTATTGCATGCATAAATAATTTGCCTTCATCGCCTGTATAGGACTCGAGCGTAAACTTTTCGTAAGAGAGTCCTTTGTAGTGCACTGCGCTGCACAAGGAATTGTCGAAAAAAGGATGTCGACGCGCCGCTGAATTGAGGGTTTTCATCGTCGTCGTCGTCGTCATGGTGGTAAAGTCAGTATTTTTTTTTTATCCTTTCCTGGCTGAATATGAAAAGTTCATAATTTTTACATGGAAAAGTCCTTTCGTTTTCTTTGCAAAAACTATGGCTCTTATTATTATTATTGCTTAAAGTTGTTGCTGCTGTTGTTAGCCACTCGCTCTGGCTCTGATCTGAGGGTCCTTTTAATTTTCTATAAGTTGTTAGGGTTTTCCTTATTTTTTATTTTTTTTTTTTTTTCATCTTTAACGCGGAGATAGATGATTGCATTTTCCACTTCTTTATTCCTTGCAGGACTCTTGTTTTGGCTTCTTAGTCGTATTCTCCTTTTTGTTTCGGATGCTATTGGGAATTGCATTGTTTTTTCCTGTTCTGGTGCTTATCTCCGCTTTTGTCGTGTTACTATGGTTTGTCGTCGTCGTTTTTATTCGTATTTTTGTTTGTTGTTTATCCTTGAAAAGGGCTGACGATGTACTTCTGATGGGTCCTGCTGCTGCAATTGTCGTCCAGTAAAGGGTGCTGCTGTTGAGAATTTCTTCTTTTTTTTTCACGGAACTTTTTCATAAGTAGCGGGAATTTCGTTTCTTTCTTTCTTTTTTCTCTTCTTTTCTTTTATTTAGACAATGCTAAGAGGGAGGGATTTATTTATTTTTATTTGTTGTTTTCATTTTATCAAGATTTAACTGAGTTGAAGGCGAGGCGAATATTGTGTTAGAGTTCTCAATTGAAACAGAGATTTTTAAATAAAACTGTTTATGGTATTTAGTTGAAAGGAGCTCAGAGTCTATGAAAATAAAATGCAGATTTATTAAAGGAAAGCGACAATCATTAAGGAATGTTGTGGAGTTTTGAACTTTAATTTTAAGAGAAGATGAAGGTACGCGCAGCTTCACTTAGGCTATAGGAGGCCCATTGTGATACCACAGGATCTAATGATCTCACAACTACCCGGCGAACCAGAAGGAGCTAAGAATGAAGCGTTGGAGGCAGGCAACTTATTCTTGCATTAGCGAGTTTGCCGACATTGTCGAAGAAGTATTCTCCGGGATATAGTTTTCTACGAGCTGAGAGGGCTGCGCACGTGCATAGGAGGTTAAGAATTGTCTTTTCATCCTCCCCGTCCATGCAGCCTCTACAGAAATCGTTGGAAGGGAGGCCCAGCCTGAGAGCATATCTCCCAATAATGCAGTGTCCCGTGATGACACCCACTAGTGTGCAAGATTATTCGATAGCTTGAGATCCAGCGTAGGCCATATCTGTTTCGTGATGGAGCACGTGGTGCAGTTTGACCACTTAGTCGCGCTTAACGCATTTTGTTTAATTAGAAGTCTACACGTAGCGAGGGGCATATGAAGATTCTCCTTTTCCAGTAGAATCGGCAAAGTTGTGCCATGCCTAGCGAGTTCATCGGCCTTGCAATTCCGTGGAATGCCCCTGTGGCCCGGCACCCATATAAAGTGAATTTTGAATTGTTCCGCGGCAATTAAGGGGGTTTTGGACTTGAATATGACCGAATCCAGGGATTTAATCGCGGCTTGACTATCGGTAAAAGTTACGATATCCTTTGCGGATATTACACTATATCGTAGCCACGACAGGGCCTCCTTGATCGCCACAATTTCCGCCTGGAACACGCTACAGTGATTAGGAAGACGGAGTGAGATCGTACAATTTAAATCTTGGGGGAAAACAACCCCTCCTACTCCTGTTTCCGTTTTGGACTATCTATGTAAAAGCAGACGGATCTTCGTGCGACACTGCATCACTCTTCCAGTTAGTCCTGGAGGGTATGTAAGCAGGTTTCAAAATTCGTACTGAACTGAAACTGGGGGTGGGTGTAATCAGTATCTTTTGGGATGCATTCTATTTTATCTAGAATAGACGAGTGACCAGTTTGTCGACTGACGAATTGCTTTCACACGGATGGCTGCATTTGCTGCCACTTGTTTTTGATGTCTAGCGGTATCAGGTGGAAGTGGAATAATAAATGTCCATCACCCCTGTTAGAAAAGATGAAAGTTTATACTGATAAAAAATCAGATGTTTGTATTTTTAATGAAGGATTTAAGGGCTAGGGCAGTGAAGTTTTGCCGTCTTAAATGAAAAGTGGGCGGAAAGCTCAGAACGAAAACCATTTTCAATCAAAAGATACACCAACTTCAAGCCTAAAGTCACCTATTCGGACTTCGATTCGCATCTAAACCACATTTTACAAATGTCAAACGCAACTACCAAACACATTATGGACCTCAAAGACCAATCTCTCGAGCCTCTGTTAGATTGGTAAGCAAAACATCGTCGGTCAAGATTTTCAAACAACAGATGTGATGTTAAATGATTGCCAGCTACTTATGGACGCAGCCATCATAAGTCATGAACTCTTCACGGATGGGCAAACAAGTAAATAATCAAAAAGTTTGCTTGGTAAGTAATCCAACTACACGCATATTCAAAGTTTGAACATACGAAAGTCACATTCACATATTTCTCCTTCAAAAAAATACAATAAAAGGATTCCATCCACTCATCATCTCCTCCATAGTAGGCACATGAAAGCTAGCCATTAGAAACAAAATGTCCCAATTTCTGTGAAACACCAAATATCCATTTCGCTTAATTCCAATTAATAAATCATCTAATAACAGACAAGCCAAAAGCCGTCTCCTCTTCAGAGTGCCCTTGTGTATCGTGTTATCTCACATTGCCAATCTCTGAGTACTTTTAGTGCAAATAAAAATGACAAACAATCTGCAAGCGAGGAGATTAATTTGCACATTCCCATGCTTGTGTGTCATCTAATTTCTGACATTTTGCCTTTTTTTGCGAATGGAAATAAATGTAAGACCATCACGAAGAGTAAATATAATTTTACTCGCCCCCATGGATGAGATAAAGAAATCGAGACCAAAACAAGCCAAATACTTCCAACTAATATGGCCAAAGTAGCTTAGGGTCATCAATTAAATTTATCTAAATACAAATATCATAGAATCTACTTATTTCGGCGTTCGCGTTGTATGTTGTCATGAATTGCTTGTATATACATAGGGAGACGCAGCAACTCTGTTAAGACATGCCCATGGGGATTATAGAGGAGTGCGCGCCCTTACATCCTTACATCAAATATAAAATTTCCACGAAAAAAGAAATCTGCTTCATTTGGTAGAAGGGGGCGGCTTTCTTTTTATCTGCCACAAAAGTCATTTAGCTTGTGCTTTTATATTAAAATCTATTAAGGCACTTAAATTTTGAGAATATCTTCCATTGTTAGACAATGTATCTTCGCCTGAATGGCTCGAGGAGGAACGTGGATTTTTATTATTCATTTCCTTCGAACTGGATTACGGCTTTTATTTGTGAGACTTTTTAATTTCGTAGTCTTTACCAATGGCTTGTTGGATGGTATCTTTCCTTTTGAAACATTTAGATACAAATATGATCAGAATACACCATACAGTTCGTAGGCTTGTGTAGAATTTGTGATATTTCGTTATATTTGGAATTTAAAATGACCATCTACCACTATTAGAGCACACGTCGAAGTTGAGACCCCAAAACTTCCTCTGGATGTAAGGTTCCAGTTTCAACTCCCAAAATAAAATCAAAATCGTGTGAAGTTTACTTAGTTGTCCTTAGTTGTACTTAGCGTCCGCAAATGACGTTTGTATGCCACGTAGCTTGAATATTAGCAGAGATTGTAGGAATACTAAATACCGCCCGCAGAGCAAAACCTAACAGTGGGTGGATAATCTGAAAAAATTTAATTTGGAAGATATCAAAGGAGAGAAGCTAAGGCCACTTACCTAAAGGCGTTAACGAGGGTTCAAGGACTAGCATGCATCGGCACCACTAGTGCGATGAAGACAACTCTAACCGTAGGACTTGAGGCTATTCTCAACTTGCTTCCGCTAGATATTCATGTGCATGCAAGTATCGGCCGCAATTAGTGCAATGAGAATCAGCCAATCAGTAAACTGGAAATTGATCCTACAAAAATATTTTGGCCGTGTACCTGTCACGGACTACATCACGCCTTACCTAAAGTTTACAAGACCCTTCTCTAGCGCATAGAATAGAGAGACGGACTTGTACTTACACCGAAAGAAAAAACATTGGTTGAATCAAAAATGTTTCGTTGTTAGCTAACAATGTGCTTAAAATTGTCAAATCAAATACGTATGTGATTAAATCAAACAACGCTGCATGTTTGAAACAACTACTTTGGCGTTGTTGATTAAAATGCTCGTAAGTATCACAGATATGTTTAGTTTGAATATTTTTGTAGTTGTTTCAAAAATGGTAACATTGTTAGCCTACAATTTAATTGTTGATTTCATTGTTAAACAACAATAAACAGGATGAAATTACAACTTAGGGACTTTACAATTAATTTGACCATAAGTGTTTTTGATTAAACACAAACGTGGTCAATAAATTTAAAATCGACCATATTTCTTATAAATTAAACACATTCGTAGTTGGAGTACAACGATTACAGTACAATTAAACACAAACATGTTCAAGGCAAAATTTCATTGACTATTATTAAAGTACTAGTTGGTTGTACCCGCTTCGCTGGGTATGCAAAGTAATATTTGATAAACAAATTGATTTTATTTAAAGAACTTCTTTGAAAACTACATTGCGTGTAAATTGTCTCTGGTTAATTAATAGTCTTCCTTGCTGTGGATTAGATTCAATATACACCTTCTTTTGTCTTGCAACTCTTGATTGTGATAAAGCCACATACAGTTGGCCGTGTGAAAATACTCCGGTCTTTAAATGCATGCCAACGTCATCAAATGACTGGTCTTGAGCCTTGTTTATTATTATAGCGTATGCTAGAATTTATCGGAAATGGAATCATTGTGATAATTCATGCTCTTATCAAATTTCGTCCAGGCTCTTCCACAATCAATCGAGTTCCATTGCAGTCCTTTTTTAGGGTTCAAGTTTTTCAGCAACATGATGATGACACCTTGCTTAAGTACAGCACATGAGGTGGCTTGCTGGATGGAGTTTGCTGATTGAGGAATTCAACAGGAAATTTGGTGCATCATTTGGATCTTCAGTCTTCACTGATAACAGAATCGCTCCTATTCATTTCTAATGTCTGCACATTTGTCAGCGCGGCAATGACTCGTTCTGAAAGTTCCTGCATTGACTTTTGCAGCAGATCGCCAAAAATTGTCTTAATTAAGTCTCCTGTTAATATAATTTCCGTGGGAATTTCAACAACGTCGTCTTCATACATTTCTGCTACCCGCGGCAATTTTGCAATAATGAGAAGACTCATATTTTAATAGCCCTCAGGATTTTGTCCACAGAGATTCCTTCACGATCAGTTAGTTTTCTCTTTTATATCTAAATATCGCGAAATAAAATTTCCTATTAAAGTACCTGAGGAGCAGTTAGTAAATCAGTGATCTTAAAATTCGTAGCAAAGTACATATTGCCTAAAAACGGTTTCTGTTTTTTTTTTGTATCTATTGATTTAGAATTTAGATTTATGAGTAGATATAAATAATATTTTACTTCTTTTTACTTCTTTATTATCAATGTACAAAGTTTCATATTGATACGACAAACTCCTTCGTGAGTTATGAAAAAGTTATCATTAAAATCATTGCCAATAACTCGAGCCCAAAGCAAAATACCTAAATATTTCTTATATAGAGTACACAAACCGAGTTTGAAGTCGATCGGATGAAAAATAAAAATGTTCCCGTACAAACTTTGACCCCCTAAGAAGGGTTGGTTTTATTTGGCAATTTCCTTTTGAAAACACTTGCCGAGCATTACTATAGTAGAGTTTGAACTTTGAAGAAAATTAAAATATATGAAAAATAGGCGGTGCGTATTTGAATAATGAGAAGACACAAACATTGAAAATTTATTCAAATACCCACCGCCTACTTTTATTTAAAATAAGAAAAGTAAGGAGCGTTACAGAATCAGTAAGGGTAAATATATATATGATCATGAACGTGTTAAAAGTATCTACGGACATGTTTTTATAAAAAAAAAATTTCTCATTATCACAACCTACATTCTTGCCAAGACGTGTTGTAAAGCGGTCACGTGTAACAATCAGAAACGTTGTTAAAGTATCACACTTCAGTTAAATGTATCACGAAAATGTTTAAATAATAAAGCAGCCAAGAATAAACATTGCTAAAGAAACACAAACATTGTAGAACTATCACGAATGTAGTTAATTTACACGTTTTCTTGTTAAACCAACCACAAACATCGCAGTCGCTTCATGCTTAACGGAATTTGTCTTGTCAGTTTGCCTCGTTGGCGTCGGTCATCTTTTTTCTTGAAAAAATCTTCAGTATTCAGTCAGAAGTGCAAGTACTACGTTACGAGCGAGTGTCAAAAGTGTATTTTTCTTTGCAGTGTATAGTGACGTTTTTTGTTTTGTTTTTTAGTGCGCTTGTTGGTTGAGGCCGTGGTCTACCCCGGATTGTGAGCGCCATCTAAAGTAAGTTTTTTTTCTCGTAAACTTTTACCACTCATAATTTTGAAATTTTCCTTAGATTCGACACCCGGATTTCAATACCCTGAAGTTAACACAGCCAACGGTGCATACGGTACGAGACAACACTCACAATTTATGTAGGTAAATATAATTATTTATAAAATAATAATTGTACTTCGTTGGGCCCCTGCTGTTGAGCCAACATATTAAAATATTAATTATTTATCACCATTTTGTTAACTAGCCTTAAGTCAAACTGTTATATGAAAGTTCAATAAATACTAATGTAAATAAATGTAATGTAATTTTGCGTAGATTTATATTAGTTTTCAGTTTTTTATAGTATTTTCAGCTGGGTGCGAGTAGAAATAAAATGGTAAAGTAAGTATGGACGCTTTAAAAGAAGCACAAAAACATTACAATGTTTCCATTGCTGATGAACAATGGTCAAGCTATGCATTATCAAACACTATCCAGTGCATGAGCATTGTAAAGGAATCACGAAAAATGTACATGTACAATGTTTTCGTTGTTGATTAACAATGATCATGCTTGATCAATCGCTTCCCTGTGATAAAGTAAGCATGGACGTGTTAAAAGAAACACGACCATTGTACAATTTTGAATTTGTTAATCAACAATGATCGTGCTTAATCAATCGCTTACCGTGCTTGCTTTAATACGAATAACCTAAGGCGTGGTTATTTAAACACGAAATTGACAATGGCGTGATAGATTTATGCAAAAATACCCGTTATGTTTTTTTATAAAAAATTGACAATGTCGCATTTGTTGAAATGACAATGCCCATTGGTTGACGCAAAATCAAATAAGGTTCATGCTTGATTTTACCAACGTTTTTCTTTCGGTGTACCATAATGCAAACCATAGCCGTATTTAAAGACGGATCTGAAGTGAAAACAGGTGTCTTTTCCGATTCGCTGGGTATATCAAAATCGATACGATCTCTGTCCATTCTCGTAGGAATCATAACGGGACACAATTCTCTGCGGTACTACATGAAGAAAGTGGGCTAAACGAAAGAAGAATTTGGTAGAGGCTGCGGTGATGAGTGAGCTCTTGAGGACACAACCCACTCCCTCTGTCATGACTAGGTCTCCAACACACCAGGTATAAATTCTTATGGAGTGTCACTTCTTCAACGACCTAGACGAGCTTTTCAGCACATCAACAGACAAATTAATGAAGTTCGTCAAATCAACAGGATGGTTTGTATATAGCAAAACAGTAAGTAATTTGAATATAGTGTTATAATGGGTAACGGACAACCTCTGAATACTCCTCGCCAGCCCACAAATCTAACCTAACCTAAGCCCCTTCTTCGTTTAAAGAGTGCGAAAGCAGGCTAACATAACGGACATTTCTAAACATTGCATCTGCTACAATGTTTATAAAATTGCTGTAGTCAGTTAAATTCGAACACCTGAAAGCAGGGATGTAATTTGTTTTTGGAGGTCGAAAAAAATATCATTGGGATTTATAATTCGTGACGCGATTATTTTTTTCTCATATTTGTTTGAAAATCTGAAGTCTCTGAAGTTAAGTGCTCAAGGTCCATCCGAGAATATTGTCACATCATACAAGTGGCAACATACAGCTGAATACAGACTGTCGATGAATCTGAGTCGAAAATAAAATTCCAGAGGAAATTGTAAGCACCATTGACAGGCTTCAAACTTCACATAAAAGCTTTACTTTCCTTTCGCTTTCAGTTGAGGAATATAAATAGTTAATCAAGAACCGATATATTTTACCGTTCGACATTCATGGAAAACATTTTTGATAGGTATTGGCTTTCTGTTAAAAATGTGTACCCAGCAATCAGCGTGACAGCTATTAAAATTCTTTTAAACTTCATTGTTCGATGAATTTTGATTCTCAGCATTGACCGAAGTCAAGTGCAAAAAGCTCGAAAGTTTCTTAAAAGTCCAAATACGAAATTACCTATCGATCTTGTAGGAAATGGAATTCGGTAGAATTGCAAAACAATCATGATGGTAACATCATTAGCTTGGATGTTGCATCCTAAAAATATGCTAGGCAAAAGGAGCCTTCGACTAGAAATCGTATTTAGTGCAGGCACACATCATGTTTTCTTTCTCTCGAAGAGAACATTTGTGTTGCAACAGGGAACAAAAAATGAACTTGAAGTTTTCTTTAAACTCTTAACAATTGGTAGGCACATAAGATCATAGCGCTGGCCCTATGTACGCCAAAGACAGCAGTCACTCTTACCTATCATATATGACAACGAGCACGGCGTGACGAGATAGTTGCTCAGGAAAAACGGTGAGGTCGTACGAGAGGACAGAAAAAAAAAATGTTAAAAGACAAAAGACCATGAAAAGCAAAAAAAAAAAAAAACCGCAATAGAGATATCACGCGAAATTTTATTGTTCGTCTTGGACGAGTTTAGGCCAGGATAGTTCAGTTGGTGTTAGACAGTCCAGGTCGCCGCATGGTCGCAGCATGGTAGTTTAGTACTAAAGTATAGAGTTGAACCGTATTAAAAGTATAAGAAAAAAAAAGCTGTTTCAAATCGTGACGCTATATTATCCGTAATCCACGTTCGGCAAAAAAATAAGATAGGAAATAGCTACTCGCAACATACTCAAACATTTTAGTCGAACCTACGCTGTACATACATTTTTTGTTTGGCTCTAACAACTTCAGTGTGCACGCCCTACCGTAAATTGGCAATTCGGAAGTGTTAACCTAGAAGTGTGGCCTTGATACTCAATTGTCTGCGAGAGTCAAATCATTTGCGCTCTACCGCATTTACCTCGATGGTGAACTGTCCCTACGTCACGGCGCAGCGGAATTCCTTAAAAGGCTGTAGATTATACACCTGACATAAAGCCTCGTGTACGATCCCCCCCTTCCGAAACCACTTGGGGAATCACGGTACCGAGCCATAGGGTCCATTACAACGGTTGCAGCAAGCGAAGTCATATTTGGGGGTCAATCAACGCCAGAAACCCCATCGTCCGTAAGCGTGAGAGGAATGTCACGGTTCTTGCAGACTCAGCAGTATCTCAGCGGTCGCTCTAGCCTATTTGTGTTCGCAACACCAGCCACTTGGGCGTTCGCAACATTAACGACAGTTTCGTATGCATGTGGTTTGCAACATTTGTGATGACAACATTAACACCAGCGGGTCTGAAACTGTTCTCCCCACTTGGCGTACAAAATTTAATCGTCATCATCCAGCAAAATCGTATAATCGTCCAATCGTACATTAAGACCGCATCATCAACGAACCACCACCTCGAATCTCTCCAGCGTCATACCGATCATCAAAGGATCTCTAGACCGCAGCACAGGATTAGTTTTTATAAATTAAGTTCACTCTCTATTGTAGGTATCTCTGATTGCACCCTAACGAAAGCTAAGTACTCATTTAACAAACAAAATTAACTAATGCTCCATTAGTTCGCAAACATATATAAATTTGTTGATTTTATTCCCTTTAGAAACATAATAAACATATGTACCTCGACATCGAACACGGGACGGAGAAAATGTGCACATAGTCTACCTCACCCCTGGATTGCAAACTAATAAAAATAACCACACAAAAACAAAATGTGGGTAAGTGAGTTTTAATTACTGTATTATATACAAGTTTATGTATGAGCGAACACTTATATAGTATGCATTAAGAGCAACAACAAAATAATACAAAAAAAAAAAATTAAAACAAAAGGTAATCAAATTTTTAAATGCTATTCGTGTGGGTGAATGTAGGTCCAAGAAATAGTACGCATACGCCTGCGTTTTTTTTTTTTAGGATATCTTGAATATTAATTTTTCTTTTACTTTATCTGGCCTAATAGCTTGGTTTGTTTAACGCATGCAATAATACTAGTTTAGTTCTTTGAAATGTTAAATTTTCTTATTTTATTTGGTAGTCATTCCGATTTTTTTTACAGAGATACCTTTTTGATTATTTAAATTGTTTTTTTTTTTGTGAACTTAAAATAGTTAATTTTAAAGATTGTTTGTTCTTCTCAATAACTGAATATTGCGTATAACCGACACAAATTCAGGATTTAATTATATTCAAATGAAATAGAATAACTGATTAACTGAAATCCATATTAATCTTAATAAATTGTAAAGGATTGTTTTAACGAAATGCTGCTTTAATCTCTGAACTTCCGGCAAGGGTATCAGTGATATGTCACTATCGTTATTATGATATTCGAGTGTCAGGTGGGAAGTGTTTTATTCCAATAGAGTTTACTAAGATAAAGAAGATGCAGGCAAGATAAACGCACCAATTTGGTGGATGTGATGCGTGGAGCGCCAAGGTAAGCCGGAGATTTCGGATAACTATAAGTAGTACAGGATGATAGCAGTTTAGGGGCTACTATTTAAAAGTGGTACATAGTAGCCATGGAAGCTGGTAACGACAGATTTCTTTACCATGTAGGGGAGGGTTAACCAAAGAGGCCATTCCATCTCAAGCCTCCGTTCCATTTCGATTTGCGTAGTCCGATACATTGTCCTAAAATAAGATTTGTTTCGCCCCTTTTCTTTGTAAATTTTTTTTTATTTAGGCATTCCAACGGCCTGAAGGCATGAAACGTAACCCCCGTCTACGTCCTTCTGGCAAGAACCCCCCCCAACCGACGAGCTGGCAAGTGCGCACTAGCATGCCTGTGCCTCGGGGACGTGGACACCCTTCCATCTCCGCTGCCCGGACTGACTCAAGGAGTCCTGTGGCCTTGGGTCATATGGGTGGCTATGGGGATGGAAGGTTTCAAATTTCGCCGTGTATTTTCTTTTATCTTCAATCTTTCAGTTACGTTCACGGCAGAGCAGGGTATCAACATGTTTCTTCCGGATGGGTATCCATCCACTCTAGATGCATCAACACCTCTCTGCTCTTTAAGTTTCGTTACAATCTTGGAACCTAGTTTTTCTTTAATTTATTTAAGAAAACAGGCTCAGATCTCTTGACGAATGAATTTTGTAGGGCGTTCAAGAATGTAGTTTAGTAAGCCTGACAGCACTATATCTTCATTGGGCTAGACAGGTCGCGTAAACAGTTTTCTCAGTTGACGTTTATGTCCGCAACACCGACAAATCAAGTCAATTTCTGTCAACATGTGTCTGAAGAACTCAGTTTTGACATTTCTATTGGGTTATCGGAGAGCATCGGAGAGTATTGGTATGGGATAGATCAGTTTGACATTTCAATTGCTCTGACGTGTAGAGCTACAATCAGAAACTCGGTATCCAGGAGAAAGAAATACAATTGTCAATAACTGACATACCGACAATTCAAGCCGACTTACGATGACCAGGTTCTGAAATGCGGCCAATAAATATATTTTTTTTCATAAAAATTTTATATTCTGAACAATTCTAGTTGCTTTTAGTAAGCCGTCAACCAAAAAAAAGGTTTAGAAACATTGCTCTATATCTACACGAAGAAAATTGGAATGGACCAACCTGGCACCCGTCCCTAGGAGCAACTAACTAAAAAAAAAATAAATAGGTGGCGCAACAGGCGGGTGACACCCAAGGCCTAGCTTCTCGCAACCATTCGTTTTGTGTGAGTTTCTATTTTTGGGACGAATGGAAGGGACCTACAATTTTATGCCGAGTCCGAACGGCTGAATTGAGAAGCTTTTTCATGACAGTTATACTCTCGGATGTTTGTCAGACGTTCGCGAGAGGTGGTGCAGTAGAAAAAACTTTTAGATGTAATTTGTGTTTTTCCGGGGATCGAACCTGGGATCCCTCGCACAGTAGTCCAGCACACTAACCACTGCGCTACTGCAACTTACTAGTTCCTATATAAACAAAAAAAAACACGAGGATAAATTCGCGGAGGAAGATATGTGCGGTAGGTGTATTTTAAGCTATCAGTATTATGGCAGACTACAGAGTGGAATGGGCAAGAAGAATAGTCAGTAATCTGTACCCAATGCAGCAGAAAAGTCGGCGCAAGAATGGGTAAAGCTTGCGTTCAAAAAGCTGCCCACATTTAAACTTCTCATTTAGGAATTGCCGTGGACACGACATATATTATGACATCTATTATATGGTGACTATACTACAGGAAATGTCGTCAATTTATTTGCGGATTTACTACAAGCGCCATCAGCCTTAGGCAAGAGGTTTTTACCTATCGACACACAGTATCAAAGCTAAATTCGCTAACGTCAGCTTTATTTGATAAAGATGTATGCAAATATTGAAAGGGCACCGCTAAGAATTAGTTAAGTCGTGAACGGGAATAAAACCAAATATGTGCTTTAGATTAGGTTAGATTGAAAAGGCACCAGTCCATATGGGGCCAATTGCCATCCCTGGGAACCTTAACGGTCAAACCCAAAACAATTCGCCCAAGCAATTAATTTCCCTACAAAACCTAAAAATTGTTTCAATTTTTGTTAGTGAAGCCAACCTCCACTAAATTGTCGAAGTAGTAGTAGAAGAAGTACCTTCCATGTTCTTTAACAATAAGGAAAAAACAACACCGATGAATTGAAAGTAACGTCACTATAGACAGCTATAACGTCTTGAGTGTTGTAAGGGTATATACCTCGCCTTTGTTATATAAGCTCAGAAGATAGAATCAAATCAAAAATTTAACGAAGAATAACATTGAGAATTAATGGAGCAGTAAGGCCTTGTCAAGAAATACTAAGGCAATTCAATAGAATACCCTCATCGTCCTGATTTTGCATTGACATTATCGAAGACGGATAAAGATATCCTTGGTCGTTTTGAAGGCATAACTCATTCAGTGATTTTCATTTCAGCTTGCGTTGACAGACTTTGGCGAAGAAGATTTAACAGCGAACTCTATGAGCTGTACAGCGACACTATATACGACACTAACGGTCTAGCCCCCAAATAGTCGTCAACTCCAACTTACAAAGACAACGCAGTAGACGATGACCTCACCTTAGGTGGCGTACAGAAGTAGACGGGAACTTCAACCAACTTGGAGTCTTGGACTCGCAACAGGAGGCAGTTAGCCCAGGACCGCGCTTACCTGAGAGTCATATTGGTCAAGACCAAGCCGAAGTGGGTATACGTTGCTTGGCGGTGAACATATATTCATAAATCTAAGGGTAAAAGATCAGCGAATAGTATGTTCGTTAGAAAAGTAGTGCAGCTCTCTATTTCTCTCGGTTTCACAAGGGCAAAAATTGGTCCGTTCGGAAATTCAGTCAATGGAAACCAATGGGTTGCCGCGTGAAATAGTTATATTTTGAAATCAGACATCAGACACTCAATTTTACAACTGATTTGGGAAACTACCACATATTCGGTATCCTCACTCCCAATTCCTATTTGACTTACAGTACAATATTTATTCATCCCCATGGAAGGGTCCTTAGGAGCAAACCCATTGTTTAAGTCCACCGAGATTAGGGCTTCATCTATCATTCCCATTATATTGTTTAAAAATAAACTTCTTGCAAAAAACTGGATTTGCCTCCTACTTACAAAATGTTAAGCATACGCCCCCGAACCAAAGTCTACATTATCCAATCCCGAACCAAAAAAAAAAAATAGTAAAAAAAATAAATAGAACACAGTTTCACCCTAATAATGGTTTCGCCAACACCACATGAAAGCCACTTACCGTGCAATTCATTCAACCGTATGAGTATAAATCTAAATTTACCAGCAAAATTTATATTCACCGCTGGCACTCTTCGTACATGCATACAATGAATCATATCCTTATTACACCAACACCTCCCATGCTGAGAAACAAACCAAAAAAAAAAAGGCACACAATAAATTGTTTTAAAGGACCGCATATAACACACATGAAACAGAAACACTGAATATACTCATTCACAGCGGGATGAGCGGTTAGCGGTATCTGTCTACTAACACTTTCGAGTGTTTTATTTGTGGAGTGGATTCGGAAGTTTTTTTTTTGTGTTGTACCAAAACGTCCACCTATTATCCTTATGGCGGCAATTTTCGCACAAAAAATCTATTATGCACTTTCGCAATGAATCATCAAGCGCCCAGCTCGAATGAATGTCTACTAGCTAGCGGCGCGGTTTTTCAACACGCAAAACTATACACTAAACTGTTTCTAGTCGTTACAAAAGGGTTTTGCCCACATTGGGGGCACACAACTGATATCCTTTTCGTTTTGCCAAAATTAGCATACATACTCGTGAACCAGCTCAAGTTCACAAAATCGAACAAAAGAAGTGGCGGTGGTGGCCGGCCGTCGTCGGCGAAGAGCGTGACAAGGACAGCAACTAAACCAAACACAGAGATGGCGCCAGGGTAGTCGCAGTTTGTTTGTTTGGACACGGTCGGTGCGCTCTACGCCAACAACGGAAAAACTTTTTTTTTTTCGTTGGGGTAAAAGCGAAAAGTTTTCCTCAATAGCCCGACCCGGTGTTCGAGTGAGGAGTAATTCGAATTTTATTAAATAGTTATATACGATTCGTATATAGTTTTCATTTTATTTTATTCGACTTTATTTAATTTCACTCCTTTTCGCCCCCCATGGGAGGGGGTTGGGGGGTGGTTGTCTTTTTGTTGATTGCTCTTTGTGCTTGTGCGCATCTTTATGGTCGTTCTTAAGTGGAACATTAAAGTTTTTGCAAAAGTACTTTTGAATTCATTAACAGTTGACATCATGATGAGGGGTTGAGAGAAAGACGGCAGCTTCAAGAAGGCTGTCCGACGTATTCGAGTTGAAGTTTTAATGTGTTTTCATTTACATAACATGAATTGATTTCTATTGGTTTGTGTAATCGTTTGTTTATGTCATGGAAGATAATTCCTTTGGAAAGTTTTGCACTCTTGTCACTCTGTCGCTAAAAGGGGGCGTGAAAACATGTGGATTTATTGGCATTCGGTGTTTAGAATTTGGCCAAAAACAGATTGGTCTTTCTCTTAGGTTAGACTAGCAGTTGATTTGCGGCTCCGCCCTGAAGTACTTTAAATGTATCACCAAGAAATTCAACAAATAACAATATTGAATTGAATTTCCGCAGTCTCTTTCCTTTTTTCTGTTCTTTGTTATGGAGAACTTTTGGCGTAAGGCCTTACGGTGTCAACTTTGCATACTCCGGTAAAAAGTACATATAATTTCAAAAATCGCGATCGGATAATTGATTATTGAATCATGGAGGAACAAAGAAAGAGGCAGACAAAGAAAGCAATTGAGTAGCAATGCCCTCCCTCGAACAACTAAAGTGACCCAAGACCCTAATCATTCCAGCCCTTTTCTGTTGTGCAAAGGCATGAACTCTATCAAAAGCGAATGAAGTTCTTTGAGCCAGAAGAGTGAAGGTCCAACGACTGAGGTAGCTGGGTCATGTAGAGCGAATGGACCCGAATGCTCCGGCCCGAAAGGTCTTTGAATCCACATTCCACACCCGAGGAACGACTTAGTAGAGAAAGAGCGCGACTCAGGTGGCGCACGCAAGTGAAAAGGGACCCTAACTAACTTATCGTTCGAAACTTGAGACAGCTGACCATAAGGATCGTGCTGCTGGAGACGCGTGTCTAATATAATATAAATACCGTATATTGTGTATCGGGTTGTAAGTTTAACACAGCCAAGTACGAGTACGAGAACGAGTGACTGCTTCACAAATCACTCAAAATCAGGGTAGTGAAGGGAGACTTTGGCTAAAATGGCTGATATCTAGTTAGCACCGGTAGAGTATGCAGTGCGTTTGGCAACTTGATTTTTTTTTTTTGTCAACTACCCTTAGGTACTCATTTGGAAACTTCCTTTTTTGTGGTTTAATTGAAACCCTTATGTATGACTTTCAAAACACACACACACACACATATCCGCATAAACACGTTCGAAAACATCCAACAGCCGAGAAACAAATAATTGACTCTTTGTCAATCATAAAAATGAACTCGTATATCCTTGAAATATTGAATTAATTTCAAATTCACATCATTAAATGGGAAACCAAGTAAATTAAAATAAAAAAAATAAAAACAAAAAACGATATTCTTCAGCCCTCGTTATTCAACCTCAAATTGAATTTCGGCATAAAGAAACAAATGTACTTGTAACAAGAGGAACACTCAAAACAAAATTGAATTTTTCCAGGTATTTCACATCAAAGCGGCTTACTATAAAGTTATCCGATTATCCAGCAAAAAGGGACAACAACAAAACAACAAAAAACAATCAATGCAGTACAAAAGGAATCAACTTTGTTCGTGGAAGTTAACACATAGAGCAGCAACGAACGGGGGTAGAGTACTCACTTGTGTAGTCAACTTTTTCAAGTGGTTTTCCAAAAATCGGAGAAGCGTTGTTTTATTAGCTAAAGGCTATGATTTTAATCGATAATACTGCTTGACAGTTTTTCTGTGCAAAATAAGGACATCTTACAAACCAATTGAGTAAAATAGTAAATTTATTTGTATGGCCGTTGCCTTGTATTTCATTTTAGAACAGACAAAGGACATGACATTGAATTGGTTAGGTAGGGACGTATTCACAAAATCTTGAACTGCGATTTAAATAGCAACAAAATTAAAATACTCATTTGAAGTTCTGACAAGAAATTGACATAGAAACTTACAATCTTTCGAATGCGAATTATCAACGTGAGCAGAGGTTCTGTAAATCGCGTAAGCGACGCATAAGGTAACATTGTTGGCAATACAACGAATCGATATTACTATTTTCATTGGCAGTTAAGCGGCTTTAAAGCACTCTCTGTTTTTGGAAAAAAAAATTCAAACTAGTTCACCGCTAGTTCTTTGCTCGCAGCGCAACATGATCCTCTGCTGGGTCTCTGGACACTGTGACAAAACCGGCAAAGAGAAAGCTGACGAACTGGCGAGAAATGGTGATCTGATCACTCTGTAATTTAAGAGAACGAGTGGAGAATAAGGTTCGTATGCAAAGCAACAACAGGTATAGAAAGAACTAACTAACTGTGAAGTATAACGGAAACTTTGACCAAAATATAACAGTGGTCGGACCATCGAACTTCTATAGTTTGACGGGTCATCGCTGTGTAAGTTTGTAAGGGCTCTAACTGGTTATAACAACAACGGTTAACTTTTATAGAAGGGCATCACAATGAGTCCACAAGGACCCATGTGTGATACAGTAGGGTTGACCCTGGCCTACCAACCCGTTAGTTTAACCTAACTTTTTAGGAATCTCTGATAGCGCAAAGTACCTGGGACTTATGCCCAATTCACAACGGCGCTTTGCCGCTTGCGTGCGTTGACAGGCGTTTTAGAAACTTTACCGTACTTTATGTCAACGCACGCAAGCCGCAGTTTTCCAAAACTAAATGCCGCTTCAGAGCTTTGGCGCGTTGAGAGACTAGAGTATGAGAGATTGAAAGTTCTGTTTGGTTTATGTTAATATACCCCAATTCAGAGCAGAATGCAAGTCTACTCCTTTTTGCTTATACCTGTTATTTTTAATGCACGATTTAAGAGAAAATTTGTTCAAAATAGTAAAAAATTCATAAATAAATAACAGTTATTGTATTTTCACTTTTCTTGTCGTGAAATATTTTTGTGGCAGAATTGTCTGGTGCATGAAATGTACATAGATACAAGCATAGGTACAAGCCTTCCCATGAAAGTCCTTTCAGGCGAGGCAGGTAGATGTTTAGTTTGGTTGAGAAAATGTGGATAAATTACACCGAAAATCCCTTCCTTTTAAATTGTGAATTGATTACTTTGTGGAATACTTGAAAAACGATTTAAATGTGCAAGATTACCAAATGGCCAGCATATTTTATCTACGCTGTGGAAAGAAGTTCAGTCACTAAAATACAGAGGTGCAATTTTGTTAAAATCTTGCCTTGGCTATTTAAAAAAAAATAAAAATCTATTAATAAATTATCAAATATGGATACCGATGATCTACTCGATTTTTCAATTCATATTTATATTTTATTTCAGTTATATTTATACATCTGGTGGTATGCTGGACATTCATTCGGACGATTGCGACCGCAGGTACTGTTTTTCGTCGCTCGCTGGGTTTTTACCACATCCGTTCACCTATCGCCAGTAATGGCAATGCATATTGAAAGGATTTTATGACCCTCTAAATAGGGTCATTTGCCTGGTATTAATTAAATACACGAACATTTTTTTTTGCTATATTTCCGCGAAGATCTTGCTGTCCTGTCCAGACATTTTTTTATATTCCTATGGCTGGACTTCAAAACCTACCCGCCTATGGAGTTCAAATTTACAGGGAATCTTCGATATAGGATGGAGAATTCCCGTGAATTTAGGTCAAAGTCGGTACGCATATTCATGTTCATTGTCCCGATAGACAATAAAAAATATGTAGCTTTATCTACCTAAGGATTTCAATTCATTGGCACGAGCAAAAAAGCGGGTACACCAAGTAATAAATTAATACCTATCATTTGCACATCGCAGAAAATTAGATTTTCCCTCGACCAGAAAAAGAAACTATAAATATTCTAAACAAAAATGTTTATTTCGTTTATCAATTGTATAAAGCACAGAGTAGTTTCAGAGAAAACTAAAATTTCAAAAGCGTGCACATAACATTTGGGCACATATTTTTTTGTTCAACAATCTGAAGAAATCACTAGTAGCATTACAACAAAAATAATATTCGTCATTTCCACACAGTAAAATAATTAATTTGTATTGCAAAAACCTCATATTCTACTAAAAACGAGTACGTGTATACCCACGCTACTCCAACATGAACGGCATATGCTCTATCACAATAAATATTATCAAATCGAACAAACCAAACCGAAAATGAAATGTCAAAGCCGTCCAACGCCACCGAAAGTAGAAAGTTGCTCTACTTGGGCGTCGCGTTGGACTTTACGATATTTACGATCTAAACGCGACCCGAAGCCTGACGCCGCATTTTGGCTTGCACCATATGAAAGCATTGGTTCTACTTTATCTGTCAACGCACGCAAGCGGCAAAGCGCCATTGTGATTTGGCTTTTATACTAGACAAAAAACTAAACTGGAAATTGAACATCAATGAAAAAATCAAAAAAGCTACAATAGCCTTTTATTGCTGCAGCAGAAATCTTCGGTAAAACCTATGGTCCCCAGGTCTCCCAAAATTAAGCTCTGGATGTATACGGCTATAGTATATATTTAGTGCCATGAGAATCAGCTAATCAATAAACTGGAATTGAACGAAACGGTTCAAACGGAAATGCTTTAGCCGTGTACCTGATGTGTCACGGACTACATCACGTTTTACCTACAGTTTACAAGACCCTTCTCGAGTACCTAGAATAGAGAGACGGACTCGTACCTAACATACAAACCATAGCCGCATTTAATTTTACAGACAGATCTAAAATGGACACTTGGGTTGGGTAATATGTCTTCTCCGAATCGCTGGGTATACCAAAATCAAAACGCCTCCACCATAGTAGCATCTTCCAAGCAGAGGTCCTGGCATTGACAACAGTAGCCCCTGAGTCTGCGGTAAGGGCGATGTAATCTGTACGTATTACCTTCTATATCAACGTCCAGGCAGCAAAAAATCCCGTAACTGCCCCAAAAATAAAATCGAAGCTTGTGAAGTGCTGTTTCGAAGAACTCAAGGCTCTTGGTACCCAGTACAAGGTATCGCTTGTTGACGAATTGACAAATTAGCAAGACAAGGTTCGACAGCTGTTTTAGAACAAGCTGATCCATCTATGAATATCCCGCCTTGCACACTCAAGCTTGAAGCAAAGAGAAAAACCACAAGAGAGGCGAACGCTAGATGAACCACCTTAAATATACTTGTAATATCACAAAAATCCTATAGCCGTCCTTCAACCAGAAAAAAAAAAATAAATAAATAGGTGGCGCAACAGGCGGGTGACACCTAAGGCCTAGCTTCTCGCAACCATTCGTTTGTGTGAGTTTCTATTTTTGGGACGAATGGAAGGGACCTACAATTATATGCCGAGTCCGAACGGCTGAATTAAGAAGCTTTTTCATGACAGTTATACTCTCGGATGTTTGTCAGACGTTCGCGAGAGGTGACGCAGTAGAAAAAACCTTAAGATGTAATTTGTGTTTTTCCGGGGATCGAACCTGGGATCCCTCGCACAGTAGTCCAGCACACTAACCACTGCGCTACTGCGCCCACCTTCAACCAGAACCGAGAGTATAATACGAAAGGATAGGAAATCCCTGTCCGGAGTGTTGAAAGGTAGATCGACATATGTTTTAAAAAATAAATCATTGCCGATTCCAGGCCAATATACCCTGGATCGCAGAGGATACCAGTCTGCAATATCTTCGGCGGGTTGTTAGCCCTAAAATTCTGATTCATAATTCACTTGTGATTCAGGCTTCAAAAATATCATCAAAATGGCGCCTCACTTACCCATATCGAGTAGGAATATGGACAAGAAATCGGGTCGGCTTTTAATATTATAATAGATATTCAAAAGGCTGGCTCATAACACATAACCTTGAAGTGGCATTCAGTTTAGGACGATAAACTCAGGATCACCTATCAGAGATTTTTTTAGAAGTAAAAGATCATAAAATTCGATGAATATAGTTAAAATAAGAATGCTCACCCTAAGAACCTACTTATTTTACAACTCTCACTCACGACACCACCGATATGCCCTCTTAACCGCCTAAGGCTTATTCCCTTCGAGTTAGTTTCACAGCACCCGCATTAGCCCCTCTCTTACTGGCAGTAGGCGAATTTTCGATCATCTTCCATGCCTCATACTCAGGGGCGTAGCGAGAGGGGGGTGTGCGTGTGGGTTTCGATTTTAAAAAGGATGGTCGGCATTTCTAATTTGAGGTTAAATTTTAACGAATGTTTTATTCGCTAGTTTGTGGAACGCAGCTTAGTGATGTGGATTGCGGATAAACTTTCGTTCCGTTCGCGAAAAATGTTTAGAAAGCAAAATTTCGTTATTGAAACTGTTTATAAACTTTTCTTAAAATACATTTTTACTTTTGATAAGATAATTAATTAAAACGACAAAGAACCATTCAAATGAGAGCGAACGAACGAATTGAAGAAAATGCTGAAATTGGACAAAGGGGCTTGGCACCTTCCATACAAAAAAACATCTTCTATGGGGTGAAAGTCATTGACGTTATTTATAACTCGGTAACCGCTGGGCCGATTATAATGATTTCTATACAGTCGGCAAGTTCCTCAAATAAGTCGGCATTGTAATGAAAGTCACCCCCCCCCCCCCCCACCTACGGCTCGAACCCTCACTACGCCCCTGCTCATAATGCCCTACCTGTCTGACCATACGCCCCATCTCGTTCGCTGTCGCTTTTTCGTTTCATTGGAGTTTGGACGTTTGACTTCAGCATGTAGCAAACAAGCAGATACATAGCTAGGTTGCCTAAACCTGAAAACCGCATTCAACCTTGCACCTAGGCTCTAGGTAAGACATCCAGAAGACGCTCAGAATAAAAAAAACGTTTAAGAAAGGTAACCCAATGCTATTAAGGCTGGGTGTTCGAGGGTATATGATTTTTCGCCCCGATGGGGCTTGCAGGGCTTAAGAGATAATTGATCGCAGTAAAGTACCCATAAAGTTCCAACCAGCACCGTCAAACAAAATGACGAGAATAGAAGAGCTATTTAAAGAAACAATTGACTTTGACGTCTTAGTCCCTTGTCAATCAACTTCATGTGGCCTATACCACGAAAACATGAAAAAGCTTCTCAATTCAGCCGTTCGGACTCGGCATAAAATTGTAGGTCCCTTCCATTCGTCCCAAAAATAGAAACTTACACAAAAACGAATGGTTGCGAGAAGCTAGGCCTTGGGTGTCACCCGCCTGTTGCGCCACCTATTTATTACTTATTTTTTATTGAATGTAACAACAAGTGAGTGTAACTCTCACCTTAAATATTTTGTAAACACTTTGTAAAAAACTGTTCACAATTAAAAGTTCGTAAAATTGAACATAGAAAGCAGGAATGTGTACCGCAAGGAGATACATATGGGCCTTGGACAAGAAACCGAAATATTGAAAAAGTCGGACTAACTTATAACGGTCTTCGTACCGCCTGCCGCCGCATCTACTTAACCAGTTTGCCAATGAGGTTTTCTCGTTTTCCATTCCAACTACCTAACCGACCCGTGACAATCTAAGTGACTTAATTATCCTGACTATGATTGCAGACAGATAGAGCAGTACCAATTCCCGCTGTAATTTCCTTTACCTATTTTTTCGTCCTGTTTCCAAGAAACCGATTGAGTTGAGAAGAAGGAAAACACTCTTCTTAAAATGATAAAAGACTCTCATTATGGACTTGGCCGAGTTTACTTTAGCCTTTTTCAATCATCAAAGACTTTCTGACTCATCGAAGCCATTCACACCCATTGTAAAATACTTGAATTGTGTAAGCTTTGTTTTGTGTAAGATACAAAAAAAAACTATCTAAGCCTTTGTCCAGGTTCACCTCACCATTTATCCATAGATACCTACTAGACCCTAAATAATTTGAGCGTTATTGATCTTACATTCAATTGTCAGACATAGTGTAGATACCTACCAACGAAAACGAGAAAAAAAACCGGATTTGGCATGAATTTGCAACCCAATCTACCTTTATGTGGTTGAACGAATATCCAGGTTAACGAAGTCAACGTATTTGCGCTAGGACTTGCCTTTTGCAAGAGATTAAGGATAAAGCTGGCCTAGCCAGCAGTAATTAAAATAACTGCCACCCAAATGGAAGAGAAGACCGTTTCCATCTTGTCGTTGATGCGCCTTTGCAAAATCAAGTTACACAGTATTCTCCCACTTTAACAGCCCACCCAACCGACTAGTACCATACATATTTCCAAATGAGTGGGAATTTCCACCTGGCTGGATAGCCCTGGGACGGAGAGGTATTTTAAAATTTTCGGTAAGCAAAAGGATTCCGGAACAGATAACACATAAATCCCATTGTTGTTTAGTCGGATGAAGCTTAATAGGTTTCCGAACTCTTCCATTTGTCTTTGTGAACCCCTATATAGGGTTATAGGGTACTCTAATCTGCTCTATCTCTCTATTTCTCTTTCGCTTCCTGCGGGGATAAAATATGAATTTGACACAAGATGGTACAATAAGGTAAAACTGGCCCGAAGGATGTAGTTAATATTTTTCTATCCTGCTATTAGAAAACAACGATCCTCAATAATCCATCTATATCCCGAGATGTTTGGCATTTATACGAAACTTGTTTATTATCCTCACATTAATGGTGACGGCAATGGCGTACATCCTGGCAAGGGATCTGTACCGGTATTTAAAGTAATGTCGGTATCGTAGAGGCTTTATTAAGCATTAAATTTCCAGGTGTATTTGTATAGGTGAATTGACGAGTGGGTAGCATTCCCAGCCCATATAACATACGACGCACCCTCGTCCTCGACAAGAAGATTAGGATAGATTGCTGTGGTGATTTCGGTCCTTCTGTAAGAGGGTTTTAAATTCGAATAAATTTTGATGGTATTAATAAATTATAAAGGACTCCACGGCAGTAGATATTCCATATACTCGTAGTACAGGGCACAGTCTTCATCGAATTATGAAAACGTATTATTATGTGCTGAGTTATGTTATGTCATTTGGTACATGTACAAGGAGCCTTTAAATCTGTTGGCAACGGCAGACGGGACGTATCAACATTTGACATTGAACTGTTGTTCTTTCGAATGGTGTAGCTGTATTTAATGCGCAACATTAAAAAAGGTTGAAAGTAAGCGAACGCATATAATTAGGGGTTGTCCTTTGATATGCCTTGCGCTGCTGTAATAAAGGAGTTTTAATGGGGGTGATTAAGCCGAAAATTAAACTTTATTTTTTTTGGTCGTTATGTCCTGGGTTTTATATTCGTTATGGAAAACTCATATACTTAATGTATCAATGGGGGAGGAGTCTAGGCAATGGTAGTCATGTATTCCTTGTGCAAATACAATTAAATGAAGTAATCTGAATGAAAATAAAAAGTTGCCAGGCTATGGCAGAAGTTGTTTAATGATAATAATTGGATATGTGATCATTATAGATGGGGTGACAATTCAGGGGGGAAATATGACTCATAAGGGTATCAATTTTCGGTACTTATTTGTGGTCTGTCAAAATAGATGTTGGATATCTTATAAATATTCAGTGAATTATGCTAAACAGAATTCTATGACTGAAGGGCACTACCTCAAGCTTTCAGACTGATGTTTCATTTATTAGAAAATTGCACATAAAATACTTAAACAATAGATTCATAAAATGCGTCTAAGATCAGGCTCAAGAAATACATCTAAAAAGAGTTGTTTGTTCATAAATTTTACCACAAACTATAGTTAAACAACCGTCCCTTAATAACGTCTAAAATCGAGCTCAAGAAATGCTCTTAAATGCATGTGGAACAACTGGATGACGATTTTGAAAAATGCTCAAAAATTATTTTAAAAATGTACCTAATCCAAAAGGTCGCCTCTAAAACCACATTTACAACTCGATATCGTTTTAATGCGTTCGTCAAAAATTGCCCAAAATGTGTTCGTAAAGATTACATAATTTATATTTGTACAATTACCTCACAAAAAGCGTCATTATGCTCAAGAAATATGACTGAAAACCTCGTCGAACAACAAAATTTCTTTTTAATGCAGGCGTCAAAAAATACCAAAAATCTGTTCAACATTTTCTATGACATGCTAAACAATATAATTATGTAATCCCTTAAAACGTATCTGAAATATTGTTTAAACAAATATATTTTTCAGAAGTACCTACCCACTTTTGACTAATTTTAGTACAATTTTTTAGCATTTACGTTTATTTTTGTAAGCGATTTTTAAAATATTTTCTACTAATATTTTGTGGCAACTTTTGACCTCTGTTTCTTAGACCTTTTTGGTAGTTAATGTACTTTTTTTCCTGTTTGGAGGAGAAATGCTTTATGCACGGAGGTCTTCTTGGCGTTAACCGACTCCCATTTGTACAAGTTTTACGTAGACAAAAACTTCTCGTGACCCTTCAATTTCGCTGGCCACCCACCGACATCAGGAGCTTACACTTGCTAGCCGCTGGGCAGCAACTTTCGACGCTACAGTCTTTATCTGGTGCAAAAAAGTAAGTTTGGTGTTTATGGTCACACCCAAATACTTTACGGCGTCTTTGCTTCTTATAACCTCCCGGCCGATTTGGAAGTCGATTAAAGTTGGGATCCCTTTCTTCTTCAGAAGGGCTATATCGGTTTTTTTTCTGTAGCCAAACTGGAACCGTGTTTATCCATCTAGCAGGGTACACGTCGCATGACGTGGTTTATCTGCATTTGTGCATTTTCGGTGCACAAGGAGGATATTTGCGGCATCTCCGTGCCAAGAATGCCATCATACGAAATGTCTTAGAAGTCAGGCTCCTAATTGATCCTTGCGCTACTACGAAGGCTACTTGCATTCTTCTTTGGCCTTCTGTGGTTGCATGGATCAACTTTCGGTACCCGAGGTAGTCTTTCACCATCTATAAGAGAAATTGAAAGTGTTTTCGGGCGCGTTCAGCATGTCACTCTACCTGGCTGAGTTAAAAGCGTTCCTGACGTCCAAAGTTGCCAGCAATACTATCTTCCTTGAGAAGTTGCTTCCCCGATGGGTGATGGGTAGCCCTTACTATTTTTTCAATCGCTCCAATCGTAAAGCGGCCTTGTCGTTCCTAGAGGTCTTCTCCTCTCTGTAACTGCAGCGTTGAGTCGTAGTCTCAACATTTTCTCAAAGAATTTATCCACAGTGTCCAGCATACACAAAGGTCTGTGCGCAAATGCAGAATCTGGGTCTCCTTTACTAATCAGTAATAGGCGTTGTTTCTTCCAATTTCTGGGGATGACTCCAGTTGGGAGCAGGAGTTGGCGATCAGCATTAGCACTTCTAATGGTATCGTCGAGTCCAGGGGATCTTCTGTTTTGTAGGGTTTTCACTGCTCACAGCTTTTCTTCAGGTTGTATTTCCTTTCGTTGGGCTAAAGTGGTGTCGGGGGACCTAACGGGATGAGTTGGGAAAAGCTTGTCCACGATACCCTTCATATTTTCATCGTTGAGATTATCGGTCTGAGCTCCAAGCTTTCGCATTACAATCGTGTAGCCTAGCCCCCAGGGATCGCTGTTGATGTCTCGACGGAGATCCTCCCACTTCTGTTTTTTGGTCGAATTGGTGGCCTTCTTGAGCTCGGATCTTTTGGTTCTTAATTCCGCTTGGGCTTCCTCTATTAATTTAGAGTGTCTTCTCCCTCCCCTGGTAACTTTGCGCATAAGATGTAAACATCTCCTGCGCCACTATAATATCCTCCGTCAACCAGTGCAATCGGTCCTTGTTTCGATTGGCGCCGTTTTTTCGTGGCATAGAGGCGTCATATGCTATCCGTATTAGTTGCATCGTGGCTTCACATATCCCTTCACTTGGAGTACGGCCCCTTTTCTGTCTTCAATCACTGAAGTGAGAAGCTCTTCTAGGTCAAAGAATTCTACTCTCTTATATACCTAAAGATTTTTTTTAGAGGTAGAACTTTAAGTTGGCAGCACTATTTTAACTGGTGGCCATTTTGTCAGCTGTCAAGTGATTTATTTTTAGTTTGGTTTGGCATTTCAACATGAATAGACTGACGCCTGAACAACGCTTCCAATTTGTACAAATTTATTTTGAAAATCATGGTTCTCTTCGAAATACGTATCGCGCACTACGTCCATTTTACGGTCAACATAATCGTCTCACTTTTGGTTGACTGGATACGTCAATAAACAAAACTGCCGTATTTGGAGTGATGATAATCCTCAAGTATATGCTGAGACACAGTTACATCCATAAAAACTGACTATGTTTGGTGTGCTTTATGGGTTGGTGGAATAATTGGTCCGTATTTCTTTAAAAACGATGCTGGCCAGAACGTTACAGTCAATGGTGACCGCTATTATAGAGCCATGATTACTGACTTTTTCATTCATCAATTATTGAACAACCATGATATGCAGGGGCTGTGGTTTCAACAAGATGGCGCAACATGTCACACAGCTCGTGCCACAATTGATTTATTGAAGGAAACGTTTGGTAACCACATAGTTTCACGTTGCGGACCCGTGAATTGGCCTCCAAGAAGTCGCTAGTCTACGCCGATAAGCCCGAAACGATTGACCACTTGGAGGACAACCTTCGCCGCGTTATTACCGATATACGGCCACAATTGTTGGAAAAAGTCATCGAAAATTGGACCTCCAGATTAGACTACGTCCGAGCCAGCCGTGGTCATATGCCAGAAAAATTATAATGCCAGAAGATTATCTTTCGAATAAAGTAAGTTTCATGTCAATTTAAAAAAACATTTTTATTTTATTTAATTTCAAAGTTCTATACCTCTAAAAAAAACACCCTTAACTACCTTCCTGGAATCTGTTCTTCTGCCCATTCAGCAGTGTTCAGCTTGTTTGCTGACAGTTAAGACTTGAGGCCTTAAGGGTCACTGTGTTTACCACAAAACAGTCTCCACCTTTGTCAATTTGATTTTTGATCAAATTCCCACATTTTCATACATGTTGTTACTACGTAAGACTTTTTATGATAGTTTGCCAATATTATACTAAACACAAGTCTCAACTTGAATGTGAAAAACTACGCACAACCGGCAGTGGGTACTATTGGAGTAGGGTCATACATTTTGCGAGCATTTTCGTCGTCCTTGCTTTACTTTAGCACGGTAAACTACTCATTTCGTACGTATTACCATCTAATCTTACTTTCAAGCCCCTGGCAATTAAATTGCACTTTATATACACAATCCTCAAAGGCTTAAGCCTAATCAAATGTATTATAAATTGTTGCAGAAGAAACTTTTGAGGTTCATACCTACCTCTTTGCAAACAAAGAGACCTTTACAAACACCCAAGCCCGCACTATCTTGTACAAAGCACTCCAAAGTAGAATGTGTTCAAAAAACTTCTTACAGGACAGAATTTCTTAACAAAACCGATAAACCCTGCCGCAAGAACTTTCAACCGATTTCCAATTATCAAAACAAATTCCTCCTTTAAACAAATTTTCCATATTTTGACCCAAATTTCGTTGGGCCAAATGTCGACTACCGACTTGCTTCCCAAGAATGTCTCCATATCTTCTTCATTTATTATTCACTTTCCAAGAAATACTCGTACTCTTGTTCTTCTGATTATTATTTTAAAAAGTTTTTCCTCCACACTGTGTCTGTGTGTGTATATGGACTCATTTCGGAATTCATGATTAATTTTTCCAACTGAAGAAGATAAGGAAGAAAATTGTTGCCAAAAAAAAAAAGCCGCCCCAGTAACGTAATACGTGAACCCAGCACCTTCACACAACCAGAACTAGACACAATCCCTATCCCAGATGATAAATTGAATAAAGGACAAAGTTTCATTTATCATTCCTATATATTCCCGTGCATACACACTACACACGGGCACACATAGACATTGCACCAAAATTACAAATTCAAAACTTCATGCATGATATGGTTATAGCGGGCCGGGCAGGGGTCGTGTTTACTCACCCACTCTCCCAAGAGGCAGCCATTGTGTTCCTGGCTAATTAAGTGTCTGAAATATTTAAATGATTCCCTGAGCATGAACAGCGATAAAAGTAAACTTTTCCTCATGCCTTAGAGATAACTTTCTCCTTTCTTATAGTCTGACGTCGTCGTTCACATCGTTGTTCGTTGGTGGAGTAGGTGTAGGTAGGTGCGCTATTGTCATTTGGTGTATACAGCACCTTTACTCAATTTTGGTGAAAACAAAAGGTACAACACCAACCAACCACCCATTGCGTCAGTCAGTTTCAGTTGAGATGACGATGCTACTCTTGCTAGCTGCTGCAATACATCACTTCATCTGCTGTGACATAAGTGACCCATCTTTGTCTCAAGGTGTGCACACTACCTGAGCACCAAACTTTACTTGCCAGAGTTTGCTATTGTCTGCATCAGCACTGGTTGAGAAAAAGAAAGCGATCCACATCTTGAGATGTAGCCTTGAGGACAACATCACTTTTAAATGAAGTACAGCAGAAGCCGGGCGAGGTGCAGGGACGCAGGGTATGTATAGATACTTCAGAGGACACGTGCTAGTAAAGATTGTGTCATTTCATTTTATTGCATAATAAAATTGTAAATTTCCTGAGAATTTATCGGGAAACGAAATGCCATTCATTTTGTTTTTGTTTTTGTTTTAAGGATTTTCGGATAATGGCATGCAAAAAAAAAAAATTGCAAACGACTCGAGGGCTGAAGATACTTGACGTATTTTTTTTTTCTTTTTATTGCAAAAGGAAATATTTTCTTTTATGAGCCGTAAATGGAAATTAATTGGGGTGCCTGTTGAATAAACGACCGTGTCGCTTATGCTTATCTAAAAATAGCATTCAAGATATTGTTCTCCTGTTTACTTGTTGATTTAATGTTGCCATAGAAGACGACATATTGTTTCCCACGCAGTAGGCAGTTCTTTTTTTTTATCAAAACTCAAATTATTCTAATTTAATTTGTCCATTTTTTTTCCTCTTTGCAGTTGTATAATGTACCTATAAGGCTAGCCGCACATTGGATACGAATTTACATCGTACGTAAACGTAAGAATAGAGTGAGCATACTGAATACGATTTTCACTGTTAAGTAAACAGTGTTCCGTGTCCCTTATTCCCTTTTGTGTCCATAAACCAAATTATGTAAATCAGCGTTCCCACTTTCACTACGATCGTAATGTTTCACTACGACTTTGCTTTACGTATTGTATAAAATTACTTTAGTAAGTTGTAATACTGATTTCTAAAATGTTTTCCCCTGAAAAGTTATCTAAACGCATTCACAACAGGGGGATCAATTGAACACATTCACTTTTTAGCGCAATAATGCTGTGTACAAGGGGTCGATTTCCGTTCTGTGATGCTGTGAAGTGATAAATAATTTAATTTAATTTGCAATTTTCGATGTTTATTTATTTTCAAGGTAGAATACTTTTCATTGCCCACATCGGGGCTATTCTGCAGATAATCGAACAAATACATATTTGTCATATAGAGCCTTGTCTATGTTTTTCACATACTGCTTTACAAATGTGATAAAAAAATTATCATATGGAAAAATTCTGACATTTGTTTTCATTTTTCCATACATCGAGAATCGAATTCGACGTGAACTTGTGAAAACTTCACAGTATCATACAACTAGAATCGACCCCCGTTCAGTGTATTCCGCGTCGTATTTCATATTTCACGATTTAGCTCGCAACACTACGTTTTCTTCATTTCGGCACTACGCTTTCGTAAATTTGAAGTGGGAACGCTGATGTAAATACAGTTTTCTACATCCACTTTAAATGTACCTATTAACGTGCGAAAATCGTGCGAAATCGTATCTAATGTGCGGCTAACCTAAAGCGCCAGTTTTTCCTAGGTATCCTATTTTGAAAAAATTATGAGCACAAATATTGTATGAATGAAGACAGATTTAGAATGTCTCTTCGCTCTTGTTTTGATACATTTGAAATATTTCGAAGCAAAGTAGAATAAGCACAAGAAAGACAGGCATCAGTCTCCTCAACTATCTGCTAACTGCTGTACTGTGTGAACGCCTAAAAATACTAACCATACCTATTTACTTTAAGGCCGCATACATATGCCTTCATTTATAAAGACGAACTATACAGAGTCACGTTAAGGGTGGTCGAAATACAAGTTTCTTTTTAAAAAATGCAATGAAATGAACAAAATTAAATTCGTTCCATGTATTGTGGCTTTATTAATAAGAGCAAACATTTCCATTAATTATGGAATACAAAGTCATTCAAGTGGCTGCCTCGGCTGGCTTCGCAGTAGCGCATTCTGTCATTCCAATTTTCCAAGACCTTGTTGATGAGGGCAAGACAAAGTATATGCTGTCATCGAGAAAGGACCCCCAACACCGACGTCTTGGACAGAATGTCACTATAGACAGATATAACTTTGAGGTGGTAAAGGACTTTGTCTACCTAGGCTCCGCTATGAACTCAGACAATGACACCAGCGCTGAGATTAAGCGAAGAATAACTCTTGCCAATCGCTGTTTCTTTGGGCTAAGAAAGCAATTGAGTAGCAAAACTCTCTCTCGAACAAATAAAGTGACCCTTTATAAGACCTCAATTATCCCAGTCCTACTTTATGGTGCAGAGGTATGGACTCTATCAAAAGCGGATGAGCTTACTCTTGGTTGCTTCGAGAGGAAAATTCTTCGAGTAATTTTCGGTCCCGTCTGCATAGACGGTGAATGGAGGAGGAGATACAACGACGAACTGTACGGGCTGTACAGCGACATTGACCTAGCCAGAAGAGTGAAGGTCCAACGACTGCGGTGGCTGGGTCATGTAGAGCGAATGGACGTGAATGCTCCGGCCCGGAAGATCTTCGAATCCACACCCGAGGGACGGCGCAGTAGAGGAAGACCGCGACTCAGTTCGCGCACGCAAGTGGAAGGGGACCTTAACCAATTTAGCGTGCGAAACTGCAGACAGCTGGCCAAAGATCGTGCTGGCTGGAGACGCTTGCTGGTTGAGGCCCAGGTCCACCCCGGACTGTAGCGCCACCTTAAGTAAGTAAGTTGTTGATGGTTTCGGGCTATAATTGGAAATTTTAAGTGACCTTATGTGTAGACGTGACAATCTGTACGATTTGCGGGCTAAAGGTCATGACCTATGACCTCTAACGTACAGATTGTTTCGGGCTATAGCTCACAGATTGCTTGGATGATATTAGTCCTAACGATTGCTTGAATCGTTTCCCGATTGTTGGCATAACATTGGTGCTTCACGGTTCCCCACAAAAAAAAAGTCCAAATGGGTCAAATCGTAGCTTCGAGGCGGCCAATTGACATCGCCAAGACGGCTGTTAATACAATTTGGGAATTTGGTGCGCAAAAGATTGATTGTGGCATGGGCTGTGTGGTATGGCGCCATCCAAATCCATGTCTTTAATTTCAGTAAAAAAAATGAAGTCAATTAACATGGCTCTGTAACGCTCACCGTTGACTGAAACTTTGTTCCCAGCCTCATTTTCGAAGATTCAGACTGCCACTCTCTGTGCATTGGCTTCTCGACAATAACGGGCGGATTTTCCGAGCCCCAGAAGCGGCAATTTTATTTGTCAAGGTAGCCGCCGAGATGAAAATGCGCCTCGTCAAGAAACATGATTTTTCGGCCAAAGCTTCTTTAAAAAAAACGCAACGCACTCACTTTGAAAATAAGTTTTCAATATTTCCCAACGTTGTTCAAGTGTAAAGCGCCTCATTTCGTTCCGCTGAGGTATGATACTGACTTTCTGTCAAGATTTTGAGCGGGAAACAGCTGTCAGTGTCAAAATAACCTGCCAAATTTGTAAGATTGTGCATAATGATGATGGAGAACGATCTCAGCTCCACAAAAGATCGGAACAAATCTCACCGATACCTTTGCTGTCAAAAAATGATTTTTTATAACTTGATGGGCTGTCCATCGTCCATGTGACTTTTTCAATATCATACTTGAGAATATTATGCGAAGCCCCCCGGGTTGGCTTCAAAACAATTTTAGAAAAGTGCTGTACTTGCATACGCTGACGACATTGGCATCATTTGCCAGAATACAGCAAGCTGTCACTGATGTCGGCTCCGCTATAAACTCTGACAATTGCACCACAGCCGAAATCAAAGGAAGAGTTACACTGGCTCACCGTTTCTTTGGACTAAGAAGGCAACTGACTAGACTAGTAAGGGCTTATCAAGTAAACACTAAGAATAAACTATATAAGACAAGCCAGATGAAGAATCATGGTCATTGCCAACGCAAAATTCTTCGAGTGATTTTTGGTCCCGTTTGCGTTAAAGGTCGTTGAAGGAGGAAATTTAACATCGAACTCTATGAGCCTTACAGGGACATCGACCTGGTCAGAAAATTACGTATTAGTCGACTAAGATTGGTAGGACGTGGAAATCGAATGAACATTAACGCTCTTTCCTCAGTAGAGAAAGACCTCGCCTGAGGTGGGGCGCACAAGTTGAAGTAGACCTCTACCAACTTGGAGAGCGCAACTGAAGGAGATTAGCCAAAATTCGGGCTAACTGGGGAGGCGTGATGGTTGAGGCCCAGGTTTACCCCGAAATGTAGCGCCACGCCGCCACCTAAGCAAGTTAATAATAAAGTAATCGTCATAAGACGAATAAACCACATTAGGAGTCTGTTTAACATGGTATATACATCTCTGTTATTGTGCTTAGACCTTGCGTCGACTGTTTATTTGGTCAACAGCAAATCCGTCATTCAACAAAATTATTTGACAAAGTCGAGCAAACTTTCGGTGGCCTGTAGGTTAAGTTATTGGATGTGCTAGACAAGAGAAGCCTGTTCGTGCCACACTAAGATCACTGTATATCCGTTGTGATGCCTTAGGGGCTTATGACTCCCACACACTGGAAACCTATGAAAAACCTACGGATTGGTAAATGGACCTGTCTTATAAATCCTCGATGAAGTAACTACCAAGGATTCTATTTCTTATTTGGCAAAGCGCTGGACAATGACAAAGAAAGTGTGGGGTGTCATCATGCACCTCCAAGTCATCTGTACAGATTCCCATTTCGGTTGCCTGTAAGTGTTTCCGACATTCGTTTGACTCTCCACTACCATTCCCGCCCGTAGAGTCTACTCGACAATAATGAGCGCAAGAAAAACTTTACCAAGCCATTTTGAACCATCCAAAGTAAGGTTATCGGCCGATATTTGATATCAATTGAGTCAAATCATTATGTAATACTCTAACAACTTCAAGCGAAATTCTATTCAACCGAATTCAACGATTCAAAAACGTATCACCTACACTTCCTTTGAGAAGAGCTAAAGGTCATGGCAAATTTGACAAGCGATGTTACAAACAAACCTTCCACGAAATGCGATAAAGGTCGATCTTCAAATTACGTACAAAACTCAATCAAGAGCATGAACCTTGGTCTCTTCACCGAATTTGGTAGTCCTTTCGCAACACTTAAGCTAAAAACCTTTAGCTTGACTTGGTTCAATATTTTCCACCTGCGTTCATATACACTCTCACATGATCCACATTATTCACACTTTCATTACTATGAGCACCGTCCACATTCAAAACGCCGTCAATGTATGACGTTCTCAGTTCATGCTACAGTAACAAGTTTAAATTCGCTTTTCTATCAAGTATCACATATATGACACCCCAGAAGCGACAACCTACACCCCACAGCCAGCTTGAATAATATGATTTTGAGCCCTTGTATTACGTGGGATTTAGTTTGACATGATACTCCCAGCCTCTGTCTCACTCTCTGTCCTCTCGGCGTTGTGCATCCGAAAAGGGCTTAATAATCATCCATCGCCTCACACTCACCCTCCCAGCTGCGGGATAAGGATGTTGCTTTATTCAAGATCCAGTTCGCGTGTATGATATCCTTGTGTTTGTGGGTGCGGGGATCTATTCAAACACCCGCGCGCCCACCCCCTATTCCACTTGAAATACGTATATGACTTTACACGCTTTATGGTTGCCCAAGTAATTTTTCACAATCTGGTAATGTTCGGGATAAGGGCACTGCTGGCGTTGGAAAAACACAGTACAGCACAGCGCCATCATCAACAACAAACAACTCGTGTTAATCCATTTTACACCAGTTAACACGAACAGAGCCGGCAGAAATGTTGCAAAAAAAAAGAAGAACGGAAACAGAAATAGAAGAGGAATCCAAGCAAATATGTCGTGCCACCCACATATCCTTGAATGAGTGTTCGTAACAAGGTTTCTACCCTGTCACCCTTACATTTTCATTTTACAGGTGTCGCACTGTTACCACACGGCAACAGTGCGCGTTGTCGTGCTGCCATTCGAACAATAACGAGCCACAGGTATAACAGAACACTTTTATGTACAATGTACATATATCGTATATGGGATACAAAAGGACCGTGCTTTTCGGTTGTTCACACGTTCGACGAGCGCGTTCAGTTCACAAACACTCACTTACGACAACGCGACGAGTACACTGCCAGCAATTTCACTCTCAAATTGGTCTCTTATTCGATATCTTCAATCTAAGTGGAGATACAAATGCTCATTACTTTCGCAACAACGCCATCAAGACATCTGAGAATTAGATTGCATGACTGGAAATATATATCAGCGATTCGGCTGTCAGGGTGACGGTGCGCAAGGTATAAAAGTTATTGCCTAACAACGACTTGATGGGGGGCGGGCACGCAAATTATGTCACCACTCTGTTAAAGAATTTGAATAACTTATGACTCAAGGTTTAGATAATGCGTCGATGAACTCCGAAATGGCGTCATATACGAGCATCAATCATAATCAAAGGCGATAAACTCCTCCAAATGAGACAAAGTGATACACTTGATGGAGATAATGTTGCCTTTCATCAGTGTGATGTGACGGTATGTTTGTTTGTGTGACGGGCCCAAGGGCTCCAGCTAAGAAGCTATTAAACTGTGATAGTGGTTGCATCACTAAATGACTTTAAAGTGATTGTAATTATATTTAGTTAGAAATAATGTCGGATAGCAATCCAAAATTAAGTGTTAATAGTTTCTACCCATAAACAGTCATTTTGCTATTCATATGGCCATCTTTTCATTCCACGCGATCAGACATTCCTGGCAAATGGTCACTTTTTTGCCTACACTGTCATTTTTGCATTACTCGATGTCATTATAATTTTTTTTTCATTACTATAGGAGGAAAATTGGACTCCAACTTATAAATTTCAATGCTGATATCTTTGGTAGCACAATCGGAAAGCACAGTCTACACGACACCACGTCTGGAAACGGACTTAGGCTAATTGACTTTTCTGCGGAACAATGTTACTATAGGTAGCTAGCACACGGTTTTCTCACCTCAATACATATTGACGAAAGTACATGGCGGTCTCTAGATCAGCAAACCGTCAATCAAACTGACCATGTTACGTTCGACTCCTTCAGTATTCTAGATGTCCGAACTTTCCGAGCGGCCAACATAGACTCGGATCACTACCTTGTTGTAGCCAATGTACGTATGCGGATATCCCAGACACCACAACAACGAGGAAATACTGTGAGGAGATTCAACGTTGAATGCCTACAAACGCAACAAACCGCCAGAACTTTTGCCGATCACTCAGCTTCTCGAGAAGTCCCGTGCAGCCATCATCAAGTCGTGAAGACCTGTGGCTTCGATTCCAAGAATCCATTAGAAAAGCCGCAACTGATGTGCTAGGTTTCACCCGACCACCACCACGAAACCCTTGGTTTGATGAAGAGTGCCGGCAACCACATGCAGCAAAGCAACTGGCTTACAAACCGGCGCTGCAGAGAAGGACGAAAGCAGCTGGCGAGCTCTACGAGCAAAAGAGGAGGGAAGAACACCGGCTTTTCGGGAATAAAAAGAAAGAGCATGAGAAGCGCGCGATCGAGGAAATAGAGAGGTGTTACTCCAGGAACAATGTTCGGAAATTTTACCAAAAGGTAAACAGAACGTGTCATGGCAACAAAAACCGAGCAGAGACCTGTAGAGACAAACAAGCAAACCTTGTAGTGGAGTCACATAGTCGGTGCTGAGGATATGGAAAAACAACGACTGCAGACTTTTAAATGGCGAAGACGACACAAATTCCGCTGTCAGGCAGAATGAACCATTCAACTTAGGCGATGAAAGCCAAGACTTCCGTTCACCTGACCAAAATGAGGTAAGGATAGCAATATCCAAGCTGAAGTCCAACAAAGCTGCAGAACCGGACGGTTTATCGGCCGAGCTTTTTAAGGCAGCAGGGGATGACTTGGTAGAGATCATACACCAACTCGTTTCTAAAATTTGGTCAGAGGAAAGTATGCCTGATGAATGGAGCCTCAGCATTGTTTGCCCGATCCATAAGAAAGGAGACCCTCTAAACTGCGCCAACTATAGAGGCATCAGTCTGCTTAACATCGCCTACAAAATTCTGTCTGCCTTACTGTGTGAACGCCTGAAACCAAACGAAACGAACTAATTGGACCCTATCAGTGCGGTTTTAGGCCCGGTAGGTAAGTCCAGAGTATATCCATTAATGAGTAGGGACACTCTCTCCACATATGCATTTCCTACTACCACAAAGCAAAATGCAGAAAAAATCGTACAATAAGTGGAAGCAGGTCGAAAGAATACTTTTTACCTGCATACAACGACTGCTTGAGAAAAAAAGGGTACACAACACATTTTGCCTGTACCACTACATGGGGCTTGCTGCGTACGACAAACGATTGTGGGTTTTTTCATAAAGCATTTTTAAAGGCGAGCTGAAGTGATGTCAGTATATTAGTATTTTCTCTCAACCATTCAGGTTGATCAGGTAACCAGCTTTGCTTTCGTAGAATTGCTAATAAAAAAACAAATTTTGTAGTTTTTCCCATTGGTTATTGATTAAATGGTCTTTGTTATGGACATGAAAAAGAAATGTTTCATTCCCTATCACGAAATTCAACCCTTTTGCCTTGCTACGACTTCGTTAATTACCATATTTTACGATTTTAAGTTTTATTGCCAGCACTTTTTAGGTAATATAATTCAGAGCAGATGGTCATACTAATTACTTAGGTTAGTTGTAGAGGGGATTGTTTACATTTTTTTCGCACGTATTTTTAAAGGCGAGCTGGAGTTGGATTGTTATCAGTCGTTCATTACCATCAATTGACGAAGTAAAGGGTGTTCAGTGCGTGTGGCAAACAATTAAAAATAGTTAAAATTAAAAGTTGAAGTGCAAGTTTGCATAGTTTAATAACTTTAAATAAAATAATGGGAAAACATTATGTTAAATGTTTGGCGTGTGGGCGAGAGCAGAAAGAAAATTTTGGAGTTAAATATTTCAAAATACCGGATAATAGTGAGAGATAAGCAATATAAGTTATAGATCGGGGAAGAATGAATATAAATCTGTGTTGTATTTCTTAATTTTAATTAAGCGGAACAAATTGCTTTTTTGCATGAAATGAATTTATTTTTTGAAAATATGACTTTTCATGAAAATTCTAGAAATGTAACTAAAAAAATGCGTTTTATAAAAGGATGGCAACAGAATATAAATGCCTTAATTGGCATTTTTACAGAAATAAAAGAAGACGGTATTAAGTTTCTTTTAACAAGAAATCTTAATCAAGATTGCTTGGAAAACACTTTTGCTGTTTTACGTAACCGAGGGGGAAATAACAAGTTGCTGACTCCATTTCAATTCATCTGTTCATTTAAAAGATCTTTTTCGGCAAAGTATATGGAAGATATTACACGTGGAAACTGTGAGCCAACTGCTAACCTGGAACTTCCAGACATTGAAGTGCAGATGGAACCACAAAAACAAAATAAGGACAATTTGGTTTACGCTTTCAAAACTGAACCTGACTATAAAACTGTGGACTTTGGTATTGATAATGCATTCTACTATTTCGCAGGTTATATTTTAAAAAAATAACGCCTAAACCACAAGTGTGAGTTAAAATTGATTCCGCAACTTAACGTTTCCTCCCTTTTTACAGATTTTAAAGAATATGAAGATGCGAAATTGACACGGCCCAATCAAGAATTTTTAGACTCGTTAGAGAATCTTGAACAAAAATTTATTTCTTGTTTTCCAAATATGTACTACCTAAATAATTTTGAGGGGAATATTTTTAACTTTTGAAAAATGAATTTCATTACAACTGTTGCAAAAATCAAAATAAGGAATTTCTTATCAAATTTTACGTCCGAGTACGGGTTTACTTTATTCTAAAACAGTTCAATAAAAATAACAAAAAATGTACCAACAAACAAAAATATTTAAGTGTAGCACACATGTGAATATATATTAGATATAAAATGTTCAATAAGAAATATTACAAATTGATTTTGCTTTTTTTTACGTCACACCCTGTACCACATTTTGAAATAGTTCGACTACTCTTCCATCCCTCTTTTACTAGAGCACTTTTAGTGCCGTCTATTTCTCGTGTATGTGTACTGCAAATTGTAAACTGATAAGAAACACGTGGAGAGTGTCCCTACTCATTAATGGATATACTCTGGGTAAGTCCACAACCGACCAAATATTCACAAAACGGCAGATCCTGGAGAAAACCCAAGAAGTCCAAATCGATACGCACAACGTGTTTACCGACTTAAAGGCCGCAAATGACCGCTGTTACTTCGGCCTAAGAAGACAATTGACTAGTAAGGTCTTGTCAAGAAACACCAAGGAGACTCTATATAAGACCCTTACTATCTCAGTCCTGCTTTATGACGCAGAATCATGAACACCAACTTCCCGCAATTAATATCCCTGTCTGTGAAATGTTAAAATCAATGGCGGCAATGATTTTCCATGCTATATCATGGGCCTAGGATTTTGCAAGAATGTGTGCATTGTTATTGCCGCTTCTTTGAAAAATCCTGGGCCCTAAGGCAGATGAAGCTCTTCTTGCTCGTTGTAAAAGAAAAATTCTTAGAGTGATTTTCTGTCCCGTTTGCGTTGACGGGCTTTGGAGGAGATTTAACAACGAACTCTACAATCTGTACAGCCACATCGACCTGATCAGAAAAGTGCGCATCAGTCTTCTAGGCTGGGATATTTGGAGCGAATGTACACCAACGCTTCAGCTATGTAAAGTCTTCGATTCCAACCCGGAGGGACAACGCAGTGGAGGAAGACCTCAATCAACTTGGAGTGCGCAACTGGCGGCGGTTCGTTAGCCAAAGATCGTGCTAACTGTAGAGTGCATGTTGGTTGAGGCCCAGGTCCACCCCAGACTGTAGCGCCGGGTGCATGTCATAACGGCAACAAATAATTTTCGAATCGTTGGTATTGGTTACCGCGATGCACAACTAGCTATGTCCGACAAGCAACACGGTGAGCAACAATCTGCAACCATATGTTCAATGCATTGATTAGGCAGGAATGATAGCTTCGTACGATCTCCTAGTTTCGTTGGCAGAGAGCGTAAAAATGTAAAAAAAATATGCCCTCAAGCTCCCTTGACTGAAGCTCCAGTGGCTGAATCGTCTCGTCTGTGAACGAGCAATAGGAACCTGACGGAATTCGATTTTTTTTCGTGTGTTAAATCGTCAGTGATATATAGAACAGGATGCGGCAATTCCACCTACAGCAACCTTATACGATATTTTGAAAATGTATTCAAATGTAATGTAATTTTTACTGCCTCAGCGGGCGAATAATTTAAGGACCTAGACCTATATATAAAGGAAATGACTAACTTGTAGATTATACCTACTTGACACCTAGGTATACAGACTATAACCTCACTCAATTGCAAATATTGGTTATATTCATGACAGGCCATATGATCACAATATATATATATTTTAACTGGCATAAGCAATCAAAGGACATTCGCCTTCGCATACTATACAATTGTGAAAACGGATTATACGTGTTAAGCCTATACTATGGCGTCAGCATTGTTGATGTCGTAATTGTGATTTTAATTACATCTTAAAGCGCAGACATATTAATTTGCGAAGCGAATAGGTTATCTTTGAATTCATAATGCCACCCATATAATGTGTAACGTTATTAATATTCAGATTTATGCAGATTATAGTATCTACTTCACCCAGAAGGCTTAGTGTGGGAAATTAGTTTGTCGTAAGAATTGGGGCAGCCAGCATTCAATGAGTCTGTTTAGGTTGCATTAATAGTGTTGCGCTCTTTACCCATAACTAGGAATATGGTTGAACTGTAGAGTTTGCCATTAGGGTTTATTTATGAAAGCCCTATAGTGTGCATTGTACCAGTTACATCATGAATGAGAATCGCTGAAAGGATGTATTCCATATGAGGAAGGTGTGAGGTTGAAATCAATATACAGGTTGAGTGAATCTTTCGCCATTATCATTAAATCTTTCGAAAACGATTTTTTATTGCTATAACTACACTCGAGTTGTTTCACCCCCAAACTACCCTTAAATCAACCAACAAAAAAATCCTCCTCCTCTTCTCGGCAAGTTAATTGCATTTTTTAGCTAACTAAAAGTGGTAGAGTGGACTACTATAAATCAACTGAACCATGCAAACCATTTGTTGCAGTTGGCATAAACTGAATGCCATGGCCAAGACTGTTTCCACCTGATTGTTCTGCAAAATAACTTCAAGTGGAATACTAGATATGCGGTCTGTGAGTGCAAAACCATGAAAACTGACCTCACCTTTTACGGGGTCGGTTGGTATGGTATACCTATACATATGTACCTAATTACGAATCTTTTCAGTTGAGTTTTCACCTTTAAAACGGTCAATTTCTCTTTTGATTGGCAGAAATGCGAGGAATTCAAATGAGTTCAGTTTGCGGATTTTATATTCGTCCAACTGCCAGATTTGGGTCTGTCCGAGTCCAATTAACTCGTCAGCGCTTACCAATTCAATTAAAACAGAGTTGGTCTGCTGGTTTAATGACGATACATAAATAGAAAGAGATACACTCGAATTGGTGGGCTTGGAACGGTGTAATTTCGCTTTCAACGATTCAACGATGTCATCAGCCCGATAGCAGTAGGTCAGTCAATCATTAAGTGCATCAACGTCATTAAAACGGTAGTGAAAATGTTACCGACTCTGTAATGCTCCCGCAATCCGGTTGATGGTTTAAAACAGTGATTGAGTTGAGAGGTGCTTAGATTGGGATGAAAGTGAGTGGTTGGCCTGGCAGTTATCTTCATTAATAAAACCGGCCGGTGGAAAAGAAAGTGTTGGTTGCGAATTAAACGATGCAAAGTTCATGTTTTTTTTTTTTGTAAACGATTATTATATAATTTCATTGGTGAAGTAGTTTCTAATGTAAAGTACACCAAGCAACATTTTCTGGGGGGGTACTTTAATGATTTACTGAAGAGATCTTGGAACATGACACGAAAATTCCAATTAATTTTTATGAATTTGGCAGCTAAGACTACGACTAATAGCGAAAAACTACAAGTCCACAAGTAAAATTAATAAATACATAAATATTCTCACAACCATTCGTTTGTGTGAGTTTTATTTTTTTGGGACGAATGGAAGCGACCTACAATTTTATGCCGATAATTTGAGAAGTTTTTTAGGACAGTTAGGTATACTCTCGGATGTTAGTAAGACGTTCGTGAGAGGTGGGCGCAGTGGAAAAAATTGCACTTGCAACTATGAGTTACAGAAATATTTTAACTGTAAAAAAACCTCTATGACTACAATCTTGTGTTATTCGTCCAATCCCATTCACGTTTTGAAAAAGTGCTTCGAATGTGAGAATTATGTGTTCAGCACCATCTATCGGAAAACCGGAGAACGTTCGATTTGTGGGCACCATCAGACACGTAGCCAGTAGGGGGGGGGGGGGGGGGGGGGGGTTTGAGGTGCTGAAACGCGAAAAATAACTTGAATATGTCACTTATTGTACAGTCGAATCGAAATGTCCAACTGCCCTCTCCGATGCTATTTGATAACAAAACAGAAGTGTCAAAACTGAGTTCTCCATGCACGTCATATTGACAAAAATAGACGTCAACTTAGTAGTAAGTCGAGAAATGCTTGACTTATGTCGTTTTCGGTTGGTCGTTCAGAACCGTCCGGAAGAACTCTCCGCGATTCTGAATTTAAATCCAGGAGGAAATTTCTCTTCTTTTCAGTAGAAGAACTGTCAGTTGAGTGCCAATCGAACGCTTTCAGAAGAGTTGGGATTGCTTCCGGACGGTCCTCGACGACCAACCGAAAACGACATTAATTTATCGGTATTGCAGACATAGACGTCAACTGTTCACGTTACCGGTGTAGCCCAATGACAACTCAGCAACATGAATTTAGAGAGCTGTCTAACTTACTAAACTAGATTCTTGAACGCCCTCATTATTGCTTGTGACAATCTAGACCTAGGGTCCTATTTGGAACAGTACTGTCAAAAGTAGTGCTTTGCTCCTTTTCTACTTAATTTTGTATTGTTTTTTGTAATTCGTACGAGTAGTTCACAACCAATAATATTGAATATCTATACATATAATAAAACTGTAGGAATTTTTTTGGCCGTTAAAAACTCGAAAACTACTGGACAGATTTCGATGAAACTTTTTTTAAAATTTTCCTTCAGACTGTGAGACTGCTATAGGCTATGTCAAAATGTATTTTTTGCAGTCAAAATATATACATACACATATACCTTATTGCTACAAATGGATGTTTATACTTTTACGATCGTGCGACAGGAAAAACAAAAACAAGACTACCATGCATAACTATACAGTTGTATGAAGGTATGAAGGATCGTATGTCCGATGCAGGATGGGGATGGGGTGAGTACTGCAGTATGGTATGGGGTATATTAATAATCTTCATTTTCATAAGAGAAGAGACGTATAATACAAAACAGGTTTCATTTCAGAATTTCATTCTGATATGTGGTATGGTAACAAGGTTTGGGGTAGGTAGTTGCTTGGATTCCATAGGAAGAGGGAAACAAAGGAAAGGAAATGCAGTATTACAAATAAGTAGCAAGATCTAGGAGAGGGAGGAATTTTCTTTTTCTCCTAAAAGCGCGAAAACTACTGGACAGATTTCAATGAAACACTCAAAGTGTAATTTTAAATATAATTTTGTGCGAGCGGGCAAGGCGAGCACGGGTCCAGATAGTTTTCAAATAAAACCATTAAGACCTACATATTTCCTAATGGCTACATGTGGTCGTTCCAGCAGACAGGGGAACCTAAATTTGTATATCGTTCCCTACGAAGCTTACATTACATTCCTGTATACATTCACAAAAGGTTCTTCTACAAGTTCGCACATTGTTTTTTTCAAGTGATTAATACAAAAGACACCTCCACCTAGATAAAAGACATGTGACGTTAATTGACGATTATATATCAAATGGTTTCAGTATCAATTGCTTTATTGGAGGGGGATAGAAAAGAAAAGGAAAAATGTATAACGCTCATCACAATCTAGAGTATAATTTATTTAAGGACCAATGTTAAATTTGTTAAATAAACAATCCAAAACATTTAAGTTAATTGTTTCCTTAAAATACATTTTTTTAATACAATCCATTCGCGAACCCGCATATTTGCATATTATCCAAACTTGGTCCCTGTCAAAAAAAGGGCAACTTCATTAGAATTAGTAACTTTTAATGAATTGCCTTTATTTCAGTCACGAAACAACAAGAGTCCCAAACGGAAAAATTCATCCATTTTACAAATGGAACAATTTGTCGCATTAAATTCCAAAAGGACTACAAACCGCACAAAAGTTGCAAATAAAAAGCCAACAATACATCACCACAATCCAACAAATTACCCCCAAAACAAATTTCTTCATTACCCAAAGTAGCTATAGCATTGCATACTCTACTCATTCACAAAGCACGAGTAGAAGCTTACTTTCAATTCAGACAGAAAAATACAAACAAAACAACAACACAATCGCCCAAAAAATAAATAAAAAAAAAAAAAAAACATCTAATAAGCGAAATTATCCTGCGAACCGTACATTCCGTGGTCAGGGATTCCGCTTGGCCTTTCATATACATTTTGAAGGCTGCCGTCCCGGACCAACAAAATAAATTAAATTAAACGGCGAATGTGGTTCACCGCATTAGCATTCCTTCGAACCAGCAGCATCTCCTTCCTAATAGTATGGCTTTATCCATTATCTTGTATACCTACTATATACGAGCAGATATATGTGTGTGTGTGTGTGTTTTTATTTTTCATTAACAAATTCATCCCGTTGTCTGGCTATGGCATCTCCATTGGTCATCTAACTGCAGTGAAAACTTTTTTAATTTGCTCCTACAAATGCACATAAATAATGAAATGAATTTCTGTATTTTTTTTTGTCTGTTATCCTTTCCTATCTCCCCACAGATTAAAGTGAGTTTGGTTGGAAAAAATTTACTGTCCATGCGGGTCCTTATTTCACCTGTTTTTTTTTTACGATATAGCTATCAGCGGGAGATTCGTTTTTTCTCCTGGCGTTGTATTCCTGACCTATGGGATTTGTTCATGTTGAATGGAGTCAGATGGACTAAGAACTTGTACAAACGTGGGAACAAAAAAAGCGAAACCTCAATACAAGTGAATGAATGGAGTTCGTAAGAGTTTTACAGCTAAAAGTTATCTCATCCTCGCAGGTGAGAGATCTGTCCGATGATGGGGATGGGGAGTAGAGTGCTTGCGGTTTCGCGCTTTCACTGTACAATCCGCACAGAATTGTGGTTATGTAAAAAAGTTAACGCCATTTTCATTTTATATTGCTGATTATATTATGCTGATTTAGCTAGAGCTTTGATGAAGTCTAAGTTCATTGTTATGGGGATTGCTATTGTAGTTATTATGTAGCAGCAGGTGGTTTAAGCCGCGTTTTTTATATATTATATAAGAACCACAGTTGTCTTAAAGGTTTTATTTAACTACATTATGTCTAGTAAATAAAAACAGTGCCAAATTGTCTGCGTTGTTTTCGGGGTACCTAATCGGTTAGTTTCGTCGCGGGAATCGAGAAGTACTTATTATTATCTACTTATTACAGTCTTTAAGCTTTAAGTCAGGGCTGGGCAAACGACCGCCAGCTCATTTTAGGCTACCGTGCAAAAGTTTCAATTTAATATTTTTAAATAAAATAAAAGCGACATTTTTTCTCCTTCATTGATTTTTATATAAACTACTAGCTGACCCGGCAAACGTTTCTTTCTAAAATAGTTATTTTAAATATTTCAAGAGTTATTTTAATATTTTTGTTCAATTATCAATTATTATTTTTAATATTAATGAAAGCGGAGCGGATAGTTTCAGTGGTTCAGTGGCCATTATCGGACTTACATACGAACCAACGTTTTTATATAATAATGTTCTTTCGTAAAATGCGAAAAATGAGAATAAATCAATTTTATGGAATTTTTATTCTGTGTAAACCTGAAATACAGTAATACGAACAGAACAAAAAAATAATCATGAGTATCGGCCCAGCGGTTATCGATTTATAACGTCATCACGCCAATTAGTCCAATTTTGACTAATGAGCACTCCTGGGTCAATACATAAGATTGTCTGCAAATACGAACTCAATTCATTCGGTGGTTTTCGAGATATAAGATTTTGAAGGTTTTTTCATGTTGTTCAATTTTAACCCTCTTATGAAGAGCACTCCTGTACCTAAGATTATTTGTAAATCTGAGTTCAATCGATTCGGCAGATTTCGAAATTCAAAATCTTATATGAATGTTTGTTTTGTAGCGAGGTGCCACGCCCCTTTGTCCCATGTTGACCAATCTGCTTCAGTACACTCCTGGGTTAACGATTATCTGTAAATTTTAGCTCATTCGAGTAGGTGGTTTTCAAGTTATACATATCCGAACACAAATCATGGGTTGCGGGTTAACGTTGCTCAAGTGGACCCTCCATAGCTCTCGATTCTATATTTCTGATGCGATCTCTACGGGTCACACCAGCAATACTACGGAGAAATCTCATTTCAGCAGCTTGTATCTTCGATCTTGTTCTTTCGGTCATTATCCAAACCTCATGACCATAGGTAAGAGTTGGAACAAACACCGAATTAAAGACTGACAACTTAGCTTTGACACCAAATTAAGTCCTCCTAATAACAGAATGACAAAGCTGTCGCAAAATTGACCCAGCCTGACCAAACCTACAGGAAAACTCGGCATTGCTCCTTCCATAACTAGGGAATAAGACCCCGAGATACTTAAACTTCTCCACCTGTTTCAAAGGGACTCCACTAACATGCAGAGTGCATTAAACAGGTGTTCTGAAGACGACCATCACTTCAGATTTGTTCACATTTACTTTCATCTCAGCTTCAACACAAACGGCTACAAACCGATTGAGTGCGCGCTGCAGTTCAGTCTGAGAGGACCCAAGGATGACCAGTCATCAGCGAAGAGCAAATGACTTATCCTCAGATCTCCCAATTCGAAACGTTCCTCGCCAATACTCCGCTGTAACATCCAGTCCATTTAAGTAATGAAAAGGAGAGGAGACAAGACGCTCCCCTGGCGAAGTCCAACGCCCACGGTGAAAGGTATTGATTTATCGCTGTTTACCCGAACATTTCTTTAACATTACATTTTTTTCTTGTAGAATTTCTATTTCTGGAAACAAAAAATGCAGTGCACGCATTCATTGTTATACTTGTTTTGTGAGGTGATAAATGTAAATTTACAACCAATGGTTTTTCAAAAATTTTAGCATATTATTAAAACCTTCTTGCGCACATAGGTATAGTATAGTTGCTTGTGGTTGTTGACATTTTCGCAGCTGTCACTCTGATTTTTAAAGACTAAAAGCTACTATTTCACAATGTCAAAAATCGTGTAAATTTTTGAAATACATACTCTCATCAATTTGACGTCAGTTCAAGAGGTTAAGACAATATTATGCTGCTTTTCAAAAATACATTCCTTACAAAAAAAAAAAACAATCCAATTTATAAATCACAATAGATTGTGAATGACGGGCAGAAATAATGGGTTCGTAGGATCACGTATGAAAAATATGATGATTTCCAACTTTCAAGGTTTTTGTTATCACTGTAATCAGCAGGAATCTCTGTGCTGTACAATTTTGAATTGTTCGCCTGTTATTGATACATGCAATAAAATTGTTCGTAGTAGAAGGCTACAAAGAAGACTTTTCAATTAGAAGAAAACGAGTCCATTCATGGGGAACTGCTGTATTACACTGACGTTTGATGGTGAAGTAGGCATCTGTTTTAACAAGGATATCGGGACTTATTTGACGAAATAAAAAATTGTCTAACATTCACAAATGCAATACATCTCGAACTTGAAAATGAAGAGTGGTAGATTTGTCACATATAACTAAACACCTTAATCACAGACAGACACGTACGGACGGACTGAATAGCGTGACCCAGTTTCAAAACTGCAATATGTATGTGAAAACTTATGTTTTCAATTAAGTTTTCGAGTGTTTTCGACTCGAGATGCTACTTTAACGGCCGATTTCTTCACACGAGTACTAGTACTCGATCTAGCTAGACCTGGTACTAGCTCTGATACTCGGTACCAACGAAAAGTTAGTACTTTTGTATTTCTTCACATATAGCTAGTACCGGAGCTAAATTTATCAACCGTACTAACGACTAATAAGTCTAAAACTTGTCTCGTACCCATTTTTGACTACGAAATGTCATAACGGTGACATTTTATGCTCATTTATGCTCATTGGGCGTCAAAAATGTTACAGGATGACTGATTTTTATTCATAAGCAAGTATTTTTTTTAAATATTTTTTTTTTGCTTTCCTGTATGTGGGTATCCAACACGGGATAGCATATTTGATATGATATGGAACTGCACTCACCAATTCGGTGTCTGCAATTTAACATGAGCATGGTAGATTGCTCCGATTTTCCGTGGAGACTATGAAAAGCGACAAAATGCAGCAGCGGCGACCTCCTGTTCTGCCAATGTTGCTGGCATTGTATAAATCCGTCCAAATGGCGTGTCAAGGCCATACGTCGATACATCGATCCACTTGCCAGGAATCGTCGTAGAGTGATCTATGTATGTATGTATGTATGTAATAGAGACATTAGCACAGGCCTCGGCCCTCATTGAAGCTAAGCTCTGGGCCTCCGGGTATCGCCAATACAAATGGACAAACTAAACCCGTAAATAAGCTGATTGAATAATTACAGAGACGTAAATATTCAAGGTTCTTACATATACTTAACCATATTTATCAGGAACATAGGATGTGCAGGTTCCATTTGTTGCAAATCTTGAAATTACTTCCATCGAGCTCTTAATTTCTTCCGTATAGTTTCTTCATCAGCTCGTTATGACTTTAGCAAGTTAAGGGAGCATATTTTTGAATGATTCCATAATTTGGGAACTTCTTGAATCTTGACGCTGAGTTTCATGTCTTTCTTGAAGAAGTGTTCTTCCTTATTATTCTTGTAGATTATTTCAACTACCGGAGCGAAGTCTCCAACTCCAATTGTCAATAATAACAACCAGAAAATTTTCAGGAATCGTCGTAGAGTGATCTGATCAGCAATTGCTGCTCAGGCAATATTTAACGATTATTGGTAGAATCGTGAATAAAAACGATACCGACTAAAAATGAAAGTAAATATATACAAAAATGTTAACCGTGAGTGTGGGTGCTGCAATTCGTCCACTACTAATTGAAGAACGTACAAAAACGCTGTTTTGAACAACCGAAATCGCCGAAAAAATCCACATCGCCCCAAGTATTTACTGTATTCCATTGTAGCATAATATGGTAGATGCGGTGCTCAGATCGACAAATTGCCACCCCTTCTTTACCATTCTCGTTCTCAATGACATCATCGAAATTGTTGAACCAATTATCTCTATCAAAAATGAAATCCATTTTCTAATCTTCATTACACTTAAACCTACGGTGTATTTACTTTTTTCACAAAAATAGACAACGGCTGAAATCGATCTAATACAGGTACTAACGACGTTAGACTTCCGATTTTGAGGGTCCAGCTAATACTGAGTACTAACTAATACTCGGTACCAAATTCAGCTTAGTACTTCATGAAGAAATGACTTGATACCTATTTGAGTATCAACTTCTGGTCTAATACCGGTACTAGCGCTAGTACTCTGTGAAGAAATCGGCTGTAAACTAACTAACTATCGACTGAAAAATAAAAATTGACCAAGTACCTAAATCAAACTGTGCTATCTCTGTCCACTAGTAACAGGCAATGGAAAGATGTAAATGAAAAACAAGAAAAAACTACGAGTGCTAACGGAATATGATTGATATTTTCTTTTGGTGTTAGAATTTTTTCCAATATGTGTAGGTATTATTTGTATTTCTCTAGCCATAGCATAAATCAGTGAAGGTGGATTTTCCCACAGAATGTTACAGACTGTTAATTATTTTAAGTCAAATGTGAAGAAGCGTACATTACGCGTACGCCACTTATTCCATTTATTCAACTCATGATCGCATGATACGATTATGTTCATTTGTACACGTCGCCGTCCCACTATACTCGTAGTATCCAACAGTTTTTATTACCATTTTTGAACATTTTTCTCAACCACCTATCATTCTTGCATTTAAATGATTCACGCGAAAAAAAAACGTAACAAACATGCCAAAGGAGCGCTAATCACGCACTCCTACTTTTTCCCACACAATATTCAAAATGAAGGTTTTAGACAGTCCATTTTAAGAAATTTGAATTCTCTAATCTCAAAGGGGGTGTGCCGAGGTGTTGGGGTCACCGAACTCTGATTATAATAATACAGTTCCAATAAATTGGTTACAGTCACGCCCGGTAGACGGACAGACGACACGAATGTATCTGCAGATGAAGTAAATGTCCCCCACCTTTGGGCAATCTGAACAAATATAACTTGAACAACTAAGCGACAAAAATTAAAAAATCAAATCACGATCCCGTACCGCGTAGTTCGATGACATTTCGATTCGATCTGTGTGAAGTATCTAGTTGCTCTGTTCGTGAATGGCTGGTCTTCCGCTACAGTATACACAACGAGTATCTGCATTGGAATAATAATGCAAAAATGTTACGCTGAAATAAAAATACAACAAATAGAACTATATTCGTTGTATTGCAGTATGCATCTCGCATGAAATGTCTGGGAAAATGCTTATGTTTATTGTTTAATATGCTGGATGGCTCTCAAGTCCCCATCTTTATGCATATGGAAGTCACTGACGCTGGTGTTCCTGTGGCGTTTGACATTATGGTATATATAACTTGTTGATGGAGTAGAGCTGTGGTACTGTTACTCACCATAAATTGTATATGTATGTTCAATTTATTATTTTGCGACATTCAAGAACAGAGTGTTTGCACAAGAAATTGGTGGGATTTAAGTCTTCTGACTACATACACTCCGTCTCACTTGATTACGCGCAGGCATTTTTCGTTTTAATTTATGAAATATTTTTCAAATCCTTCCCTAATCCATAAAAAACCAGTTGCGCCAGGAATGAAGGATATAATTATGTTTATTATTCGAGAAAAAAAGTGGGATTAAGTTGAAAATGCAACTTTTTTCGTTCGAGCGACATTGAGTTGCTTTGATGTAAGATCACTAATTTAATTCAAAGTTAAATAACTGAGCGATAATATTGCGTAGTAGAATCCCATTCGGTAGAAACATAGTCACAGTCGGTGCTGAGAATGTGGAAAAATTACTTCTGCAGACTCTATAATGGCGACGAAGACCAGAATCCCGCTGTTAGGCAGAACGGACCTTTCAATATAGACGATGATAGACAAAACTTCCGTCCACCTGACCAAAGTGAAATACGGGTAGTAATATCCAAGCTAAAGAACAACAAAGCTGCAGGGCCTGATGGTCTACCTGCCGAGCTTTTTAGAGCAGGTGGAGATGACCTGGTAACGAGCATGCACCAACTCATCTCCAAAATTTGGTCAGATGAATGCATGCCTGATGAATGGAATCTCAGCATCGTTTGCCCGGTCCAGAAAAAAGGAGACCCCTTCAACTGCGCCAACTACAGAGGTATCAGTCTCCTAAACATCGCATACAAGATCCTGTCTGCCATATTGTGTGAACGCCTTGAACCCTTTATAAATAACCTGATTGGCACCTATCAGAGCGGTTTTAGGCCAGGAAAGTCCACCATCGATCAAATTTTCACACTTAGGCAGATCCTGGAAAAAACCCAAGAAGTTCAAATCGATACTCACTATCTTTTCATCGATTTCAGAGCCGCGTACGACAGCATCTATAGAGACGAGCTATATACAGAGCCATGTCTAGTTTTGGCATCCCTGCAAAACTCGTTCGATTGTGTAGGATGACGATGGAGAAAGCTCGCTGCTCGAAACCTTTTATGTCAAAAGAGGATTTAGACAAGGTGACGAGCTGTCGTGCGACTTTTTCAACATCATACTTGAAAGAATTGTCCGGAACTCACAGGCCAACATACAAAGCACAATCTTTCAAAAGTCCGTCCAATTACTTGCATACGCCAATGATATTGACGTAATTGGTAGAACACAACTGTCACTGGTACGTTTGCTAGTATAGAAACGGAAGCGGCTAAAATGGGTCTAGCAATCAACGAGGGCAGAACCAAGTATATGCTGTCAACAAGAAGGCACACCCAACGTCGTATCTACCTCGGTTCTGCTATAAATTCTAACAACAACATCTCAGATGAAATTAAACGAAGAATAACTCTTGCCAACCGCTGTTTCTTTGCGCTAAGAAGGCAATTGAGTAGTAGAGCCCTATCCCGAACAACTAAGGATATTCTGTATAAGACCTTGATCATTCCAGTCCTGCTTTATGGCGCTGAAGCTTGGACTCTATCTAAAGCGGATGAAGATATCCTCAGCCGCTTCGAGAGAAAGATTCTTCGTAAAATTTTCGGTCCCATTTGCGTTGACGGGCTTTGGAGAAGGAGATTCAACGATGAACTATACGAGCTGTACAGCGACAACGACCTGGTCAAAAAACTGCGAGCAAGTCGTTTAAGATGGGTAGGGCATGTAGAGCGGATGGAAATAAATGCTCCGGCTCGTAGAGTCTTCGAGTCTAACCCGGAGGGACAACGCAGTAGAGGAAGACCTCGCCTTAAGTGGCACGCACAAGTCGAAGGCGACCTCAACCGACTAGGAGTGCGCAACTGGAGGCAGTTAGCTAAGGACCAGTCTAACTGGAGAGGCTTGTTAGCTGAGGCCTCGGTTCACCCCCAACTGTAGAGCCGCCTAAGTAAGTTAGTAAGATAATATTGCGTATTTCCTACTGCCAGTTGCTCATTGATTGTTGCCCCAATGTGAGAGCTGACTTAGAGGTCTCACATCAAAGCAAATCAATATCGGTCACACGAAAAATGTTGCTGATTGCAGCAATATTATACTGCTGGTGACACACATTGAGGCAACAAGCAATAAGTAACAATGCAGCTAGCAATTGTCAATAAGCAATACGCAACTTAATATTGCCGGTTGCTTATTGATTATTGCCTCAATGTGAGACGTGATCCGCTTAATATATATCCGTTTATATATACAAATTTGTTCTACCAGGTGGAGTTTTTAAATCTAATCGTAGCATAAAGTTGCCAACTCTTCAAAATTGAATTGTGTCTTACATGAAATTTCCAAGCCTAATTAAAATTGTCGGCGCAGTAGCGCAGTGGTTAGTGTGTTGGACTACTGTGCGAGGGATCCCAGGTTCGATCCCCGGAAAAACCCAAATTACATCTTAAAGTTTTTTCTACTGCGCCACCTCTCGCGAACGTCTGACAAACATCCGAGAGTATGCCTGTCATGAAAAAGCTTCTCAATTTAGCCGTTCGGACTCGGCATAAAATTGTAGGTCCCTTCCATTCGTTCCAAAAAATAGAAACTCACACAAAACGAATGGTTGCGAGAAGCTAGGCCTTGGGTGTCACCCGCCTGTTGCGCCACCTATTTATTTATTTATTTATTTATTTAATTAAAATTGCAAGTAAACTGAATTAGATGAACCGGACATAACCTCAAAGATCTCTCCATTGGACAAATTTTACATATATGAGTTTCGCACCGATTGAAACTAACTCTCATTAAGTTGATTTAAGTTTATCCATCTGATGGACAAATATTGACCACTCCTTAATTAATTAAGCGCAATCCCAGCACCAGGACTCATTAACAGAGTGGACTGCATGCAAATAATCGAAAACAAATCCTCTGCCGTTGCATTAACAAATCATAAGAGATTGTGCATCCCAGCAGCTACATATAGCCATAGTATATCCACATAAGGATCATTCGGGAAACACTATTGTACACGCACATAATAATCTACGGACATACATCTAAAGGGTGAAATGCACTCTCATTAGTGCGCACAGGACACCATCAGCCAAGTCCCATAAATAGAGTATTCGTGAATTCGTATTCGTCCTTTCATGCCAAAATGAGGCGCTCCATGCATCGACAGACACGCATGCTTTCTGATGAAACCACTCTGGGTTGCGACAAGCCCTCGAGTCCCGAGTGCTGATGTCCCAATTAGGAATGTTTGTCCACTTCTTCATCATGCTCTCGTCGTCGTCGTCGTCGGTCTGCTAAATGTCATATCATAGTTTTATTTACTCTTGAGTCCCACTTATCTGGTTTGCCAAACAGTGACAAATGTTTATTTGTATCTCCAATTGAGTCCTGTTGAAAATTTGTGGCCCATTCATGTGAAATATTTTGAAAGCCTATATCCTATACACTACATCGAGTTTGAGTATATAGAAGAGCAACTGGTAGTTGTTGTACTTTCAAGGATTTCTTAGTGATGGCAATGGTGATAATCTACAGACACTCTCCTTGGTGTACTATGTGCATTGTTTGACAATTCCATTTGCTTCATTTGATGTGTTGGATTGGGGCTTGGTGCGGTCAAGGAAACTAAGCAATTTGCGATTGTAAATAGGATAAATTAGTAACATCGTTGAACATAGTCCTTAATTAGTCAAGGTACAATTACCAGGCTGGATGGTTGGCTTTTTGAATCATAAATCATCTACGAAATCGTTATCTATCAATAAAACTATATCTATATAGGGATCCATGAAAGGATACCGAATTGATGATGTAAATTTATAATGAAAACTAAGCATGAGTGAATAATTCAATCTCCTAAACAATAAATTTGAAAACTGTTTTTTAAATTTCAGGGGCCCTAGAAATGCTGTTGTCATGGGCTATTGTAAATGTAATATGCTTAGTTTCCCTACCTTCGGTCAAGAGGAGGATTGTATAGGCCATCTTCAGTTCATGTGCCATTTGATAGTCTACTCAAAAAAAGGGGAACCACAAAGTATTACTTGATGGTTTCGTGTATGTATTGTACATGATTGGAAGAAATATATTGCGCAGCATAATTTGTAATGAATATACATAACTTCAATGATTTGTAAGGTACCCTTTGCATATGAAAGTAAGGACCTAAATATATTCTTGAATTGTTTTCTATATGATTAAGGGCCGGTTTGTTCATCTTTGGTTAACTCTAATCAATGGTTATTCCAGCTGATAATCATAGAATCTGTTTGTTCAGTCAAATTTTAACCAGAGAATCCATGATTTGGTTAGTTAATCACAGAAATCGATAACCAGGCGATTTTGGTCGATTAACGACTTAACCAAGGAAATTCTGGAATTTTGTTTGTTCAAGCTTTGACGTAACAGTCAAAAACAAAACAACTTACTTTCTTTCAAAAATAAAAATTAATTTAATAAATAATAATAGCAAAATAGTGTGTTGCATTCATATCTGCTATGTGGACGCATTTTCAACAACTGGCAGATGAATACAATGCAAGACAGTGTGGAAAAAATTGCATGAATTGCTGCGGTTGTGACAATTTTAACTATTGATTAAATCTAACAACTGAATTGACAAATAAACTGGAAAACTGGAACGATTTGTCGCAAATCTGTGGTTTGGTGACCAAAGTGAAAAATAAGTGAACAAACGCTTTTTGGTTATTTAATCATGGGTTAAACTAAATCTATGATAACCTAACCACAGATTTAACCAGCTGTGAACAAACCGGCCCTAAGTATTATTCAAATAAAAGCTTCATAAGCAGACTGCAAGTAATCAGACAGATTATAGGTTAGAAAGAATAATTACCCACATACATATCTTGAAAATAAAAAAATATTCCGTCAACAAGTTTTACGTTTAAATTAGTGCAATATCAGCTCTTTCTCTTCCAGCTTATCATTCAGCATTCGGCGTGAAAAAAGATATGTCGGGCTTGATCTAACTATCCCATCCTGAAGACGCCTATCTGATTGCACTGATTTCATAGCACGTATTAGAATCGTAGTCGTAGCTTCGAGCATGCGTTTAACTTGATCAAGCCACCGAAGCAAAAACAGATCCATTCAGAGAAGTAGCTGGTGTTTAGTTATATGATCTCTATGAGCCTTATAAAGGGTGTTTTTTTAGAGGTGTAGAACTTTAAGTTGGCAGCACTATTTTAACTGGTGACCATTTTGTCAGCTGTCAAGTGATTTATTTTTAGTTTGGTTTGGCATTTAAACATGAATAGACTGATGCCTGAACAAAGCTTCCAAATTGTGCAAATTTATTTTGAAAATCATGGTTCTGTTCGAAATACTTATTGCCGTTGATCACAATTTTTCTTAAGCGAATTTTGTTTAGCGATGAAACTCACTTTTAGTTGAATGGATACGTCAATAAACAAAACTGCCGTATTTGTAGTAATGATAATCCTCAAGTGTATGTTGAGACACCGTTACATCCACAAAAACTGACTGTTTGGTGTGCTTTATGTGTTGGTGGAATAATTGGTCCGTACTTCTTTAAAAACGATGCTGGCCAGAACGTTACAGTCAATGGTGACCGCTATAGAGCCATGATTACTGACTTTTTCGTTCATCAATTGAACAACCATGATGTGCAGGAGCTGTGGTTTCAACAAGACGGCGCAACATGTCACACAGCTCGTGCCACAATTGATTTATTGAAGAAAACGTTTGGTAACCGCATAGTTTCACGTTGCGGACCCGTGAATTGGCCTCCAAGATCGTGCGATTTAACACCGCTTGACTATTTTCTGTAAGGATATGTGAAGTCGCTAGTCTACTCCGATAAGCCCGAAACGATTGACCATATGGAGGACAACATTCGCTGCGTTATTGCCGATATACGGCCACAAATGTTGGAAAAAGTCATCGAAAATTTGGCCTCCAGATTAGACTACGTCTGAGCCAGCCGTGGCGGTCATATGCCAGAAATCGCATTTAGATTATAATGCCAGAAGATTATCTTTCGAATAAAGTAAATTGCATGTCAATTTAAAAAAAATCATCCTTGTTTTGGTCCATTTCAAAGTTCTATACCTCTAAAAAAAACATCCTTTAGTAATAGAAATCTCATTTTGGTGCAGAATATACCCGCGATATAATTATTTCGGTCAATACCCAAATTGCATGGACGTATAACGTCAGTAAGAATTGGAACCAAAAAGTTCTGCCTATTTTTACCATAATGGTTAGAAAAGCTGCATCATCCTGCTTTTTTCTATAAGTACATACACACCTACATACAATCGAGTCCTTAGCTCCTCCCGTCGTGATTTTGCTGTCTATGAAATCTTTTCGAGATATTATCATAATCATATATCTGTCCAGTATTCTCAGGCATTGTGAATTTGTCAAATTTAACTTGGGGACTAAGGGCCAGTTCCAAAACTAGCTGATAAAGTCTCCAATAGCCTATGCGTAACTTATCTGTCAGATAAACTTTAACTGTTGGTTTCATCGGATAGTTATATCTGACAGATAAAGTTTCGAATATCCTATCAGCCGGTTGAAGTAGCTGTTAAAGCATTTATCCGGAAGATAAAGAAAATATTTATATGAAGTGGCTGGACAAATATAGTTTCATAACATTTTTTCCGTTGACGCGAGTGTATATTGCAGTTGCAATAATATAGAATTATTCGAATTTTTGGAAGAGAAATTTGAAGAATATTAAGATCATATTACTTACTTTACTTTACTTTAGATGGCGCTCACAGTCCGGGGTGGACCACGGCCTCAACAAACAAGCCCCTCCAGCCAGCTCGGTCCCTAGCTAGCTGCCTCCAGTTACGCACACCAAGTTGGTTGAGGCCGCTCACCAATTGTGCGCGCCACCTGAGGTGGGGTCTTCTTCTGCTTCGTTGTCCCTCAGGGGTGGACTCAAAAGACTCGTCGAGCTGGTGCGTTGTTGTCCATACGCTCCACGTGACCCAGCCATCTCAGCCGCTGTATTTTGATGTTTTTGACTAGGTCAACGTCGCTATATAGCCCGTAAAGTTCGTCGTTGAATCTCCTCCTCCACACTCCGTCGATACAAACTGGACCGAAAATCACTCGCAGAATCTTTCTCTCAAAGCATGCCAACAGCTTTAGATAAGGTCCATGGTCATTAGGGTCTTGTACAATTTCTCCTTGGTTCTGCGAGAGAGGGCTTTACTTCTTAGATGGCCTTCTTAGCCCGAAGAAACAGCGATTGGCAAGAGTGATTCTTCGTTTGATTCTACGCCGATGTTTTTTTGCGAGGTAATTGTAGAGCCTAGGTAGACAAAGTCTTTAACTACTTCGAAGTTATATCTGTCAACCGTGACGTTTTGTCCGAGTCGCCGATTTTGAGAATCCTTTCTTGATGACAGCATATACTTCGTTTTGTCCTCATATTACACGCCCCCATATAAAAAAAGGTGTAGAAAAAGTTAATCCAACAATGTTGATCAGATATTTTGCCCAATAAAATAATTTGCCCAAATACCAAATAAAGTATTCGGTTTCACAAATATTTAAAAAAAAAACCTTTTACATTTTTATCCGTAAAAAATGTTTAATTGTCCTGCACGAACTGA